>OX276486.1:0-4906250 GCA_946251955.1 Acronicta psi
CTAACCTAACCTAACCTAACCTAACCTAACCTAACCTAACCTAACCTAACCTAACCTAACCTAACCTAACCTAACCTAACCTAACCTAACCTAACCTAACCTAACCTAACCTAACCTAACCTAACCTAACCTAACCTAACCTAACCTAACCTAACCTAACCTAACCTAACCTAACCTAACCTAACCTAACCTAACCTAACCTAACCTAACCTAACCTAACCTAACCTAACCTAACCTAACCTAACCTAACCTAACCTAACCTAACCTAACCTAACCTAACCTAACCTAACCTAACCTAACCTAACCTAACCTAACCTAACCTAACCTAACCTAACCTAACCTAACCTAACCTAACCTAACCTAACCTAACCTAACCTAACCTAACCTAACCTAACCTAACCTAACCTAACCTAACCTAACCTAACCTAACCTAACCTAACCTAACCTAACCTAACCTAACCTAACCTAACCTCTAACCTAACCTAACCTAACCTAACCTAACCTAACCTAACCTAACCTAACCTAACCTAACCTAACCTAACCTAACCTAACCTAACCTAACCTAACCTAACCTAACCTAACCTAACCTAACCTAACCTAACCTAACCTAACCTAACCTAACCTAACCTAACCTAACCTAACCTAACCTAACCTAACCTAACCTAACCTAACCTAACCTAACCTAACCTAACCTAACCTAACCTAACCTAACCTAACCTAACCTAACCTAACCTAACCTAACCTAACCTAACCTAACCTAACCTAACCTAACCTAACCTAACCTAACCTAACCTAACCTAACCTAACCTAACCTAACCTAACCTAACCTAACCTAACCTAACCTAACCTAACCTAACCTAACCTAACCTAACCTAACCTAACCTAACCTAACCTAACCTAACCTAACCTAACCTAACCTAACCTAACCTAACCTAACCTAACCTAACCTAACCTAACCTAACCTAACCTAACCTAACCTAACCTAACCTAACCTAACCTAACCTAACCTAACCTAACCTAACCTAACCTAACCTAACCTAACCTAACCTAACCTAACCTAACCTAACCTAACCTAACCTAACCTAACCTAACCTAACCTAACCTAACCTAACCTAACCTAACCTAACCTAACCTAACCTAACCTAACCTAACCTAACCTAACCTAACCTAACCTAACCTAACCTAACCTAACCTAACCTAACCTAACCTAACCTAACCTAACCTAACCTAACCTAACCTAACCTAACCTAACCTAACCTAACCTAACCTAACCTAACCTAACCTAACCTAACCTAACCTAACCTAACCTAACCTAACCTAACCTAACCTAACCTAACCTAACCTAACCTAACCTAACCTAACCTAACCTAACCTAACCTAACCTAACCTAACCTAACCTAACCTAACCTAACCTAACCTAACCTAACCTAACCTAACCTAACCTAACCTAACCTAACCTAACCTAACCTAACCTAACCTAACCTAACCTAACCTAACCTAACCTAACCTAACCTAACCTAACCTAACCTAACCTAACCTAACCTAACCTAACCTAACCTAACCTAACCTAACCTAACCTAACCTAACCTAACCTAACCTAACCTAACCTAACCTAACCTAACCTAACCTAACCTAACCTAACCTAACCTAACCTAACCTAACCTAACCTAACCTAACCTAACCTAACCTAACCTAACCTAACCTAACCTAACCTAACCTAACCTAACCTAACCTAACCTAACCTAACCTAACCTAACCTAACCTAACCTAACCTAACCTAACCTAACCTAACCTAACCTAACCTAACCTAACCTAACCTAACCTAACCTAACCTAACCTAACCTAACCTAACCTAACCTAACCTAACCTAACCTAACCTAACCTAACCTAACCTAACCTAACCTAACCTAACCTAACCTAACCTAACCTAACCTAACCTAACCTAACCTAACCTAACCTAACCTAACCTAACCTAACCTAACCTAACCTAACCTAACCTAACCTAACCTAACCTAACCTAACCTAACCTAACCTAACCTAACCTAACCTAACCTAACCTAACCTAACCTAACCTAACCTAACCTAACCTAACCTAACCTAACCTAACCTAACCTAACCTAACCTAACCTAACCTAACCTAACCTAACCTAACCTAACCTAACCTAACCTAACCTAACCTAACCTAACCTAACCTAACCTAACCTAACCTAACCTAACCTAACCTAACCTAACCTAACCTAACCTAACCTAACCTAACCTAACCTAACCTAACCTAACCTAACCTAACCTAACCTAACCTAACCTAACCTAACCTAACCTAACCTAACCTAACCTAACCTAACCTAACCTAACCTAACCTAACCTAACCTAACCTAACCTAACCTAACCTAACCTAACCTAACCTAACCTAACCTAACCTAACCTAACCTAACCTAACCTAACCTAACCTAACCTAACCTAACCTAACCTAACCTAACCTAACCTAACCTAACCTAACCTAACCTAACCTAACCTAACCTAACCTAACCTAACCTAACCTAACCTAACCTAACCTAACCTAACCTAACCTAACCTAACCTAACCTAACCTAACCTAACCTAACCTAACCTAACCTAACCTAACCTAACCTAACCTAACCTAACCTAACCTAACCTAACCTAACCTAACCTAACCTAACCTAACCTAACCTAACCTAACCTAACCTAACCTAACCTAACCTAACCTAACCTAACCTAACCTAACCTAACCTAACCTAACCTAACCTAACCTAACCTAACCTAACCTAACCTAACCTAACCTAACCTAACCTAACCTAACCTAACCTAACCTAACCTAACCTAACCTAACCTAACCTAACCTAACCTAACCTAACCTAACCTAACCTAACCTAACCTAACCTAACCTAACCTAACCTAACCTAACCTAACCTAACCTAACCTAACCTAACCTAACCTAACCTAACCTAACCTAACCTAACCTAACCTAACCTAACCTAACCTAACCTAACCTAACCTAACCTAACCTAACCTAACCTAACCTAACCTAACCTAACCTAACCTAACCTAACCTAACCTAACCTAACCTAACCTAACCTAACCTAACCTAACCTAACCTAACCTAACCTAACCTAACCTAACCTAACCTAACCTAACCTAACCTAACCTAACCTAACCTAACCTAACCTAACCTAACCTAACCTAACCTAACCTAACCTAACCTAACCTAACCTAACCTAACCTAACCTAACCTAACCTAACCTAACCTAACCTAACCTAACCTAACCTAACCTAACCTAACCTAACCTAACCTAACCTAACCTAACCTAACCTAACCTAACCTAACCTAACCTAACCTAACCTAACCTAACCTAACCTAACCTAACCTAACCTAACCTAACCTAACCTAACCTAACCTAACCTAACCTAACCTAACCTAACCTAACCTAACCTAACCTAACCTAACCTAACCTAACCTAACCTAACCTAACCTAACCTAACCTAACCTAACCTAACCTAACCTAACCTAACCTAACCTAACCTAACCTAACCTAACCTAACCTAACCTAACCTAACCTAACCTAACCTAACCTAACCTAACCTAACCTAACCTAACCTAACCTAACCTAACCTAACCTAACCTAACCTAACCTAACCTAACCTAACCTAACCTAACCTAACCTAACCTAACCTAACCTAACCTAACCTAACCTAACCTAACCTAACCTAACCTAACCTAACCTAACCTAACCTAACCTAACCTAACCTAACCTAACCTAACCTAACCTAACCTAACCTAACCTAACCTAACCTAACCTAACCTAACCTAACCTAACCTAACCTAACCTAACCTAACCTAACCTAACCTAACCTAACCTAACCTAACCTAACCTAACCTAACCTAACCTAACCTAACCTAACCTAACCTAACCTAACCTAACCTAACCTAACCTAACCTAACCTAACCTAACCTAACCTAACCTAACCTAACCTAACCTAACCTAACCTAACCTAACCTAACCTAACCTAACCTAACCTAACCTAACCTAACCTAACCTAACCTAACCTAACCTAACCTAACCTAACCTAACCTAACCTAACCTAACCTAACCTAACCTAACCTAACCTAACCTAACCTAACCTAACCTAACCTAACCTAACCTAACCTAACCTAACCTAACCTAACCTAACCTAACCTAACCTAACCTAACCTAACCTAACCTAACCTAACCTAACCTAACCTAACCTAACCTAACCTAACCTAACCTAACCTAACCTAACCTAACCTAACCTAACCTAACCTAACCTAACCTAACCTAACCTAACCTAACCTAACCTAACCTAACCTAACCTAACCTAACCTAACCTAACCTAACCTAACCTAACCTAACCTAACCTAACCTAACCTAACCTAACCTAACCTAACCTAACCTAACCTAACCTAACCTAACCTAACCTAACCTAACCTAACCTAACCTAACCTAACCTAACCTAACCTAACCTAACCTAACCTAACCTAACCTAACCTAACCTAACCTAACCTAACCTAACCTAACCTAACCTAACCTAACCTAACCTAACCTAACCTAACCTAACCTAACCTAACCTAACCTAACCTAACCTAACCTAACCTAACCTAACCTAACCTAACCTAACCTAACCTAACCTAACCTAACCTAACCTAACCTAACCTAACCTAACCTAACCTAACCTAACCTAACCTAACCTAACCTAACCTAACCTAACCTAACCTAACCTAACCTAACCTAACCTAACCTAACCTAACCTAACCTAACCTAACCTAACCTAACCTAACCTAACCTAACCTAACCTAACCTAACCTAACCTAACCTAACCTAACCTAACCTAACCTAACCTAACCTAACCTAACCTAACCTAACCTAACCTAACCTAACCTAACCTAACCTAACCTAACCTAACCTAACCTAACCTAACCTAACCTAACCTAACCTAACCTAACCTAACCTAACCTAACCTAACCTAACCTAACCTAACCTAACCTAACCTAACCTAACCTAACCTAACCTAACCTAACCTAACCTAACCTAACCTAACCTAACCTAACCTAACCTAACCTAACCTAACCTAACCTAACCTAACCTAACCTAACCTAACCTAACCTAACCTAACCTAACCTAACCTAACCTAACCTAACCTAACCTAACCTAACCTAACCTAACCTAACCTAACCTAACCTAACCTAACCTAACCTAACCTAACCTAACCTAACCTAACCTAACCTAACCTAACCTAACCTAACCTAACCTAACCTAACCTAACCTAACCTAACCTAACCTAACCTAACCTAACCTAACCTAACCTAACCTAACCTAACCTAACCTAACCTAACCTAACCTAACCTAACCTAACCTAACCAACCTAACCTAACCTAACCTAACCTAACCTAACCTAACCTAACCTAACCTAACCTAACCTAACCTAACCTAACCTAACCTAACCTAACCTAACCTAACCTAACCTAACCTAACCTAACCTAACCTAACCTAACCTAACCTAACCTAACCTAACCTAACCTAACCTAACCTAACCTAACCTAACCTAACCTAACCTAACCTAACCTAACCTAACCTAACCTAACCTAACCTAACCTAACCTAACCTAACCTAACCTAACCTAACCTAACCTAACCTAACCTAACCTAACCTAACCTAACCTAACCTAACCTAACCTAACCTAACCTAACCTAACCTAACCTAACCTAACCTAACCTAACCTAACCTAACCTAACCTAACCTAACCTAACCTAACCTAACCTAACCTAACCTAACCTAACCTAACCTAACCTAACCTAACCTAACCTAACCTAACCTAACCTAACCTAACCTAACCTAACCTAACCTAACCTAACCTAACCTAACCTAACCTAACCTAACCTAACCTAACCTAACCTAACCTAACCTAACCTAACCTAACCTAACCTAACCTAACCTAACCTAACCTAACCTAACCTAACCTAACCTAACCTAACCTAACCTAACCTAACCTAACCTAACCTAACCTAACCTAACCTAACCTAACCTAACCTAACCTAACCTAACCTAACCTAACCTAACCTAACCTAACCTAACCTAACCTAACCTAACCTAACCTAACCTAACCTAACCTAACCTAACCTAACCTAACCTAACCTAACCTAACCTAACCTAACCTAACCTAACCTAACCTAACCTAACCTAACCTAACTAACCTAACCTAACCTAACCTAACCTAACCTAACCTAACCTAACCTAACCTAACCTAACCTAACCTAACCTAACCTAACCTAACCTAACCTAACCTAACCTAACCTAACCTAACCTAACCTAACCTAACCTAACCTAACCTAACCTAACCTAACCTAACCTAACCTAACCTAACCTAACCTAACCTAACCTAACCTAACCTAACCTAACCTAACCTAACCTAACCTAACCTAACCTAACCTAACCTAACCTAACCTAACCTAACCTAACCTAACCTAACCTAACCTAACCTAACCTAACCTAACCTAACCTAACCTAACCTAACCTAACCTAACCTAACCTAACCTAACCTAACCTAACCTAACCTAACCTAACCTAACCTAACCTAACCTAACCTAACCTAACCTAACCTAACCTAACCTAACCTAACCTAACCTAACCTAACCTAACCTAACCTAACCTAACCTAACCTAACCTAACCTAACCTAACCTAACCTAACCTAACCTAACCTAACCTAACCTAACCTAACCTAACCTAACCTAACCTAACCTAACCTAACCTAACCTAACCTAACCTAACCTAACCTAACCTAACCTAACCTAACCTAACCTAACCTAACCTAACCTAACCTAACCTAACCTAACCTAACCTAACCTAACCTAACCTAACCTAACCTAACCTAACCTAACCTAACCTAACCTAACCTAACCTAACCTAACCTAACCTAACCTAACCTAACCTAACCTAACCTAACCTAACCTAACCTAACCTAACCTAACCTAACCTAACCTAACCTAACCTAACCTAACCTAACCTAACCTAACTAACCTAACCTAACCTAACCTAACCTAACCTAACCTAACCTAACCTAACCTAACCTAACCTAACCTAACCTAACCTAACCTAACCTAACCTAACCTAACCTAACCTAACCTAACCTAACCTAACCTAACCTAACCTAACCTAACCTAACCTAACCTAACCTAACCTAACCTAACCTAACCTAACCTAACCTAACCTAACCTAACCTAACCTAACCTAACCTAACCTAACCTAACCTAACCTAACCTAACCTAACCTAACCTAACCTAACCTAACCTAACCTAACCTAACCTAACCTAACCTAACCTAACCTAACCTAACCTAACCTAACCTAACCTAACCTAACCTAACCTAACCTAACCTAACCTAACCTAACCTAACCTAACCTAACCTAACCTAACCTAACCTAACCTAACCTAACCTAACCTAACCTAACCTAACCTAACCTAACCTAACCTAACCTAACCTAACCTAACCTAACCTAACCTAACCTAACCTAACCTAACCTAACTAACCTAACCTAACCTAACCTAACCTAACCTAACCTAACCTAACCTAACCTAACCTAACCTAACCTAACCTAACCTAACCTAACCTAACCTAACCTAACCTAACCTAACCTAACCTAACCTAACCTAACCTAACCTAACCTAACCTAACCTAACCTAACCTAACCTAACCTAACCTAACCTAACCTAACCTAACCTAACCTAACCTAACCTAACCTAACCTAACCTAACCTAACCTAACCTAACCTAACCTAACCTAACCTAACCTAACCTAACCTAACCTAACCTAACCTAACCTAACCTAACCTAACCTAACCTAACCTAACCTAACCTAACCTAACCTAACCTAACCTAACCTAACCTAACCTAACCTAACCTAACCTAACCTAACCTAACCTAACCTAACCTAACCTAACCTAACCTAACCTAACCTAACCTAACCTAACCTAACCTAACCTAACCTAACCTAACCTAACCTAACCTAACCTAACCTAACCTAACCTAACCTAACCTAACCTAACCTAACCTAACCTAACCTAACCTAACCTAACCTAACCTAACCTAACCTAACCTAACCTAACCTAACCTAACCTAACCTAACCTAACCTAACCTAACCTAACCTAACCTAACCTAACCTAACCTAACCTAACCTAACCTAACCTAACCTAACCTAACCTAACCTAACCTAACCTAACCTAACCTAACCTAACCTAACCTAACCTAACCTAACCTAACCTAACCTAACCTAACCTAACCTAACCTAACCTAACCTAACCTAACCTAACCTAACCTAACCTAACCTAACCTAACCTAACCTAACCTAACCTAACCTAACCTAACCTAACCTAACCTAACCTAACCTAACCTAACCTAACCTAACCTAACCTAACCTAACCTAACCTAACCTAACCTAACCTAACCTAACCTAACCTAACCTAACCTAACCTAACCTAACCTAACCTAACCTAACCTAACCTAACCTAACCTAACCTAACCTAACCTAACCTAACCTAACCTAACCTAACCTAACCTAACCTAACCTAACCTAACCTAACCTAACCTAACCTAACCTAACCTAACCTAACCTAACCTAACCTAACCTAACCTAACCTAACCTAACCTAACCTAACCTAACCTAACCTAACCTAACCTAACCTAACCTAACCTAACCTAACCTAACCTAACCTAACCTAACCTAACCTAACCTAACCTAACCTAACCTAACCTAACCTAACCTAACCTAACCTAACCTAACCTAACCTAACCTAACCTAACCTAACCTAACCTAACCTAACCTAACCTAACCTAACCTAACCTAACCTAACCTAACCTAACCTAACCTAACCTAACCTAACCTAACCTAACCTAACCTAACCTAACCTAACCTAACCTAACCTAACCTAACCTAACCTAACCTAACCTAACCTAACCTAACCTAACCTAACCTAACCTAACCTAACCTAACCTAACCTAACCTAACCTAACCTAACCTAACCTAACCTAACCTAACCTAACCTAACCTAACCTAACCTAACCTAACCTAACCATTGACAATTTTCAAATTATATAACCTATTTGGACGCGGTTTTCGACCCTTAAAATTGTCAATTCGGTCACTTACACCTACCAGGCACCCCTCCACGCAATTGGACGCGAAAATTTTCACTTTTAAATTTTCACTTAGGTTTTCCAAAATTTTCACTTTCCTTATTAATTTCGACAAAAATTTCATTTGTAATTCTGCAAATCCGCTTCAGCCGTGCATCCCGGAGATCGCGACCTGAAAAACAAAATTATTATTATTAAAACATAGCAAAAACACTTTAAATTCTACAAAATTCACAGTTTTTCCGCGATTTTTCTCGATTTTTCCTCTCAACCTACCCCCGAAAACTACACAGTCGTGTAGTGCTCGGCGGCCCGCATCTATTGGTACCCCACAAGTGGGCTTTTCAATCGAAAAAATTCGAAAAAATCGCCCACCCACCCACCCTGTGGTGATTGGCTAGGTGGATTTGGTATTATACCTAAAATTATATTTTTCACTCATTTTTATTTTATTTTTTATTTTCGCCGGAGGCGCTTTCTTTGACCCCTCTACAGTCAAAAAAGCGCCAAAGACTGGTCAGGTGCCTGTCCACGCGTTCAAAACCAACTTTAACATTGACTAGGCTTTGACAACAGACGATTTATTATTTGTTTGTTATATTCCTTGACGGTGTACATAAATTCTACTTATTGTGGACTACGCTTATTATGGTCTATTGACCCACTTATCGACAGCTTATTAACACAGCCCCCTATTGGGGCTTAGTTTTTACATCACAATTATCTTTAATCCATCATATACTTACACAGTCCCGCCTATTGGGGACCAAGGTTTTGATTATTTTATACACAAATATCGTCTGTCTTTTTATTTCCTTATGGTCTTTTGATCTATTACTAACAAACAACATACACAACACAGCCCCCCTATTGGGGCTAAGTTTTTCTCTATTTTATTTTTATTTTATCTTTACACAGTTCCCCTATTGGGACTAAGTCAGCATATAAACCTTAGAATTATTAGTTTGATTAAATAATTAGCAGCGACTGGTGAGACAGCCCCCCCCCCCCCCTTTAGCCTGAAAATGCTTGGTATCAGAACACCAGCCAAGCCAGCGAAATCGAGCAGGGCGGGAGGAGAAGTCACACCAGAAAAAATGGGGGGAAACAGGACCTTTGTACATAGCCCTAATGAAGCAACGGCGTCAGCTTCAGTCAGAAAGAGCATTGGAGAGTGGGAAGCCGGGAAGGCAACTCTAAAGAAGCCCCCAACTAAGGCCCAGACCCCTCCAACAGCTCCAACTGCCTTGACTATTGCCACTGCCACCCCGGCCATCGCTCCTACTCCTGCGTCTGCTTCCGTGTCTGCTCCATCTGCTGCTCTGGTCAAATCCCCAAAATTTAAAGACAGGACCTCCGAAGCCAAGGCCTGCCTTACCAAGGTCAAACTCCAACTTGGTAATTCCAGGAACACCAAAACGGAAATTAAGGCAGAAATTACCTTGGCTGCGGAGAGACTCTATACACTTGTCAAAGAGGCAGAGTCCACAGGGAATAAAAAACCACAATTGCCCCAGGAAGTGCTACAACACCGAGCACAGGAGGATCAGGGCAGGGGACTGGAGGAGGCTAAAGAGACGGCAGTATTTACAAAGTTATTAACAGAACACGCGGAATTAATAAAACAAAATACAGCCAGCATGAAAGTTCTGCAAGATAAAATCGATCAAGTTGAAAAGCAAACCTACGCGAGTGTAGCGTCTTCCGCTAGGAGGCAGCTCCCGGAGCGGAACGCGCTACACTCGATAGTGGTCACTGCCGTCAACGAACAGGAAACAGGGGAGGAAGTACTTGACAGAGTTAGAAAAACGATAAACGCGAAGGAGGGCGGGGTGGAGGTGGAAAGAATCAGGAAGGCGAAAGATAGGAAAATAATACTGGGATGTAGAACAAGAGAAGAAAGGGAAAATGTTAAAAACAGATTGAGCAAGGATTCAGGACATCTTAAAGTAGAGGATGTGGAAAATAGGGACCCTTTGGTGATTATGCGGGACGTACTAACATACAACAGCGACGAGGAAGTTCTCGGTGCGCTTAGAAATCAGAATAAGGATATCTTTAAAGAATTAGAAGGACAAAACAAGATCGAAATAGCCTACAAAAGACGCACCAGAAATCCCCACACCAATCACATAGTATTGAGGGTGTCCCCCACAATATGGAGGAGAATGACGGAGACTGGATCGGTCCTCATAGACCTCCAGAGGATAAGAGTGGACGACCAGTCCCCGTTAGTACAGTGCTCACTTTGCCTGGGGTACGGACATAGTAGACGTTTCTGCCAAGAGACCCAGGAAAAGTGTAGTCACTGCGGGGGAAGCCATATGAAGACCGACTGCCCAGACTGGCATGACGGAAAAGCCCCATCGTGTAGCAACTGCACACGGGCAAAAATTGATCGGGTCGACCACAATGCTTTTAGTCATGAGTGCCCCATAAGGCGGAAATGGGAAGCATTGGCCAGAAGCACCACATCTTACTGCTAAGGTGGTGACAAACAGAAACCAGTATCAGATGATCCAGGCCAATCTTCAAAGAAAAAAGCTGGCAACTGACGAACTCCTCATCGAATCAGAGAAGCGTAACATCGCGATCGCGCTCCTACAAGAACCATACGTGGGTGGGAAAAAAGAGATGAAAGGCCAGGGGGGTGTGAGGATTTTCCAAAATAATAACCCAGGAAATAGCACAGTTAAGGCGGCAATAGCGGTATTTGATCGGGACCTAACTATTATACAATACCCTAAACTAACCACCTGCAATATCGCCGTGGTAAAAGCCGTGTCTAAAGCCTGGGAAATCACTCTCATCTCCTATTACTTTGAGCCAGATGAACCCATCACACCCTACCTAGAACATATTAAAAAGATAGAGGTAGAAATAGGCTCCGGAAAATGGATTATAGGAGGTGATGCGAATGCGAAAAGCACATGGTGGGGGAGTACGAAAATCGACAATAGAGGCGAAGAAATGTCAAGTACTTTAGAAGAACTAGGCCTAAATGTACTCAATAACGGGGATACCCCCACCTTTGACACAATTCGAGGAGGACAACGATTTAGTAGTCATGTAGACATCACAGCTTGCTCGACGGACATACTGGACCTTGTGGAGGACTGGAAGGTAGATGAAGGTCTCACTAGCTCAGACCATAATGGTATAACTTTTCGACTACTATTACAAAAATCAAAAGGAACACAAATAGAACGAACAACTAGAATCTACAATACAAAGAAGGCAAACTGGGCGCAGTTTCGTGAGAAACTAGCCCAATTTACACTAGAATACAATCTAACCCAACCACAGATAGAAAACATAATAAATAAAAATCAGTTAGAAGAAGCCATTACCAAATACACAAAAGCAATTAAACAGACATGCACACAAACCATACCAAACAAGAAAAATAAAGAAATACTTACAATACCATGGTGGTCCGAAGAGTTAGCAGAAATGAAGAGGGAAGTCGCCACAAGGAAGCGTAGAATCAGGAACGCAGCACCGGTCCGGAGAGATGGAGTCGTCAGCCTGTACCTGGAACAAAAAGAAAAATATGAGTTAGAAGTAAAGAGAGCTCAAACTAGGAGTTGGAAGGAGTTCTGTGGGAAGCAGGAAAAGGAAGGAGTCTGGGAGGGGATATATAGGATCATAAGAAGGACCGCAAAAAAGGAGGAGGACTTGCCACTGGAGAAAGGGGGGCAGGAATTAGATGCAAGGGGGTCAGTAAGGCTATTAGCAGAGACTTTCTATCCGGAAGACAGAGAAGAGGAAGATAGCCTTGAGCATAGGAAAACGCGCGAGGAAGCTGATATAGTCAATAAATGGAGTCATGATGAACAGCATGACCCTCCATTTACCTTAAAAGAGCTAGAGACCGCGTGTAAGTCCTTCAACCCTAAGAAGGCTCCGGGTTCTGACGGCCTTGCACCTGATATCTGTGCTCACGCTATAGGCAGTGACCCAGAAATATTCCTAGCGCTAATAAATAAATGTTTGGCGCACCACCACTTCCCAAAGTCTTGGAAGGAAGCAACGGTGGTTGTACTAAGAAAGCCAAACAAAGAAAGTTACGCCACACCAAAAGCATACAGACCAATTGGTCTCTTACCTGTGCTCGGAAAGATCTATGAAAAGATGTTGGTAGCCCGACTCAAATTTCACCTACTACCAAGGATTAGTACTCGCCAATTCGGATTCATGCCCCAGAAAAGCACCGAGGACTCCCTCTACAATCTCATGCAGCACATCCGCGGGAAACTGGAGGAAAAGAAACTAATAGTACTCGTATCTCTGGATATAGAGGGAGCCTTCGATAGCGCCTGGTGGCCGGCCATTAGAGTCCGATTGGCAGAGGAAAAGTGTCCAGTGAATTTGAGACGGGTAATAGACAGCTACCTACAGGAAAGGACGGTAAGAGTGAGGTATGCAGGAGAGGAATATGGCAAGACAACCAGCAAAGGGTGCGTCCAAGGGTCCATTGGAGGACCAATTCTGTGGAACCTCCTACTAGACCCCTTATTAAAGGGACTTGAAAGGCGGGGCGACTATTGTCAGGCCTTTGCTGATGATGTGGTGATGGTGTTTGCCGGAGACACGGCGCTGGATACGCAAAGACAGGCCAATGCAGCCCTCGAGTATGCCCGGACGTGGGGTGTCAAAAATAAGTTGAAATTCGCACCACACAAAACCAACGCAATGGTACTGACCAGGAAACTGAAGTTTGACACCCCACGGCTAAGCATGGGCGGGGTGGACATTGGCATAGTCAATGAAACGAAAATTCTTGGGCTCACGATAGACCACAAGCTCACCTTTAACAGCCACGTTGCTTCCATCTGCAAGAAAGCAATAAACATATACAAACAGCTTGCAAGAGCTGCAAAGGTGAGCTGGGGACTTCACCCGGAAGTGATTCGGGTTATATACACAGCCACCGTGGAACCCATAGTTTCATACGCGGCCAGCGCCTGGGCCCCGGCAACAAATAAGTTAGGCGTTCAAAAACACCTGAACGTGGTCCAGAGAGGCTTCGCCCAGAAGCTGTGTAGAGCATACCGGACCGTCTCCCTGAACTCGGCACTGCTTCTGGCTGGAATACTCCCCCTGGATATTCGAATCCGCGAGGCGGCATTATTACACGAGGCCAAAAGGGGGATACCCCAATCAGTGATAGGGGACAGGGAGGTGGAGCGGATGGCTCCTGCAATTGGATCTCCTCATCCTGCGGAGCGCATCGACCTGGAGTTCGTGAGTCTGGTGGACCAGGAACAGGTGATGGGCGCCAGCGCCAACTTGGAAGTGAAAGTCTTCACCGACGGAAGTAAGATAGGAGGACGCGTCGGTGCCGCACTATCCGTATGGAGTGGCGACACAGAGACACGAGCAATCAAGTTGGCGCTGCCGAGCTACTGCACGGTGTACCAGGCTGAACTTCTGGCGATATGCAAGGCAGCTAAAGAGATGAGGAGGCATCCAGCAACAAGCTTCGGGATCTTCAGCGATTCGATGGCGGCCCTCCAAACAGTGAAAAACTACAGCTGCCTTCACCCCCTGGCAGTGGAAACCAGAGACACCATTACAACCATGTCTCACCAAAACAAGGTGATCAACTTGTTCTGGATAAAGGCCCACGCAGGGATCGAAGGCAACGAAAGGGCAGATCAGCTGGCTAAGGAGGCCGCCACGAATAGCAAGAGGGCGCCCGACTACGATTTGTGCCCGGTTTCATTCATCAAGCGAAACATTCGCATGGGGTCGCTTGATGAGTGGAACCAGAGGTATACGTCAGGCCAAACGGCGTCTGTAACAAAAATTTTCTTCCCGGATGCGGTAGCAGCTTACAAAACGATTCGAAAGATCCATATGGACAAGGTGAAAACCCAAATTATGACGGGGCACGGTGGGTTCTCCGAATACTTGCATCGTTTCAAGTGCAAGGAGAACCCATCGTGTATCTGCGACCCCGCCGAAAGCGAGTCTGTCCCTCACCTACTCCTGGACTGTCCGGTTTACGCTGCCGAGAGGTTCCATTTGGAAAACATGATAGGAAAAAAGCTCAGTCCAGGAAGTATAGGTGAACTTGTTTCAGGAATGGATCGGCAAGAGTTCCTCAATTACTGCGTCAAAATATGCAGCAAGGTAATACTAAGGAACAAGACTCAGTAGCACCTATGCTTCGAATATATTATATCGATATATCATCGTAAGTATAACAGCAGCTGCGAGTCTTGTTCGTGCTCAAACGGTAGCGTAATTGGAGGAGGGAGGCTGCACCGACCACCTGGAAATCGAGAAGAAGTAAATGGACCAAGAAACATAAAACAGGACGGATGAAGAGAGATAGGAAGAAATGAATGGAAAAGCAAGAAAGGAAAACCAAGAGAAAGGTGACAAATACAAGCAAGAAAAACAAGGAAAAGTGCAACAAACACCAGTTAAAATCAAAATACCAAAAAGCCAATAACTAACTACAGACATAACGCTACAGATTATAAAGGCTCTGGTTATGCCAGAGGTACCTGTCATTATACAAAAAAAAAAAAAAAAAAAAAAAAAACCTAACCTAACCTAACCTAACCTAACCTAACCTAACCTAACCTAACCTAACCTAACCTAACCTAACCTAACCTAACCTAACCTAACCTAACCTAACCTAACCTAACTCTGACCTAACCTAACTCTGACCTAACCTAACTCTGACCTAACCTAACTCTGACCTAACCTAACTCTGACCTAACCTAACTCTGACCTAACCTAACTCTGACCTAACCTAACTCTGACCTAACCTAACTCTGACCTAACCTAACTCTGACCTAACCTAACTCTGACCTAACCTAACTCTGACCTAACCTAACTCTGACCTAACCTAACTCTGACCTAACCTAACTCTGACCTAACCTAACTCTGACCTTTTTTTTTTTTTTTTTGTGTCTGAAAATGCTTTATGCACCGTCACGCCGCCCTGGGGAGGACGGCGCGGTGTGTGGGACTCCGCCCTGAAAAGGACGTCTACCCACTAAAAACAGACAGGTGTTCGCCTCATCACATATTGCCGGGGTCACGGGTACGTGTAGACATTCTTCCGCGACCCCGGCGGTGACGGGCCGCCTTATGCGGCCCCCGGCTCTGTTGGGAGGGTGCGTGTGGTGTGCACCCTCTTCTCCTCCACTGAGTGGGACGCGGCACACTCCGACCGCATCACCGACTCTGGCCTAGTGCTGGGCGGCAGACTTCCCCAAGTCTGCCGCCCGTGGCCCTTAGGTGGTGTTTGTGCACGCCCAGTGCCTTATTGCGAATTGTTGCAATGGCTGGGCGGGCTCTGTGACGTCCATGGCCATGGTGGCCGTTGGCTGGCTTCGCGTCGGGGGGATCCGGTGTTGGACCCCACTGAGCGTGCCCTTCTTCTTCTGGCGGGAGACGCAGGCCTTCGCGCCAATACGATGTTCCGCAGGTTTGCCCTCTGCTGCACACACGCTGCAGTGCGGAGCAGCAGTGCATTGGCCAGCCTTGTGGCCCGGCTGGCTGCATCGGTAGCAGAGGTCCCTGCGGTCGACGTCGGATGTGCAGGTGTGTTGCACGTGCCCGCCATACAGGCATCGGTAACACTGCAGGGGCCTAGGCTCCAGCAGTGTCACCTTGGCGGACACCCATCCTACTAGCATGTGGCCTGCGTCTGCCAGCTTCTTAGCGGCCGCAACGGGGCAGCGAAGCCACGCGGATCCGAGGCCGGAAGGGCCGACCCGGATCTCCCCGACCTTCGTCTCGTCGACGGTGCACCCGCCGATGCGAGCAACTGCGCTGGCGACTTCCCCTGGTGTGACGGAGTCATCCAGACCCACAACTCGCATATCTGCGCACTTGGTGGGCCTGGAGACGCGAACATCCTCGTCCTTGAGGCATCCCCGGAGTTTTTCAGCGAGAGCATCGGCTTTGTCGCCGCTAGTAGCCCCAGGGATCTCCAGGATGCGGGCGCCGGTAACAGCCCGCTTAAACCGTAGTG
The DNA here is from genome assembly GCA_946251955.1 of Acronicta psi. Lineage (NCBI taxonomy): Eukaryota > Metazoa > Arthropoda > Insecta > Lepidoptera > Noctuidae > Acronicta > Acronicta psi. The sequence continues at coordinate 17,161 of OX276486.1, forward strand.
ACGGAATACCAATCCCTGCGAGGTCCACGCTCTGCCTGGCCTCGGACAGGACAGAGGCATATGTCACGCCCCTCTCTTCCGCGCCCGGCTGCAGTGAGATGACTACTGCGGTAGAGCGTGGAGCCCGCAGTTTATTTGATTTTTTCTTGCCCCCTCTCTTTTTCTTCTTCTTCCCTTTCTTGGATACGGTCTGCCAATCGCCCTCTTCGGGAGCGGCAGCCGTTGCATTCTTTTGGGCGGGTGCAGGCGCGTTATTTGCGCCCGTCTTCTTACCCTTCCCTTTTCCTTTCCCCTTGGGCATAGGAGCCGCGGCCTTTGATGGGCCGGCCTGGGGCTCGCTCGGGGCATCTGATGTCTCCGTCGCTGATATGTCAGTCTGGACTGGAGCCGGGGCTGGAGCCGCGGCTGAAGTCGGGGCTGGGGCCGGGGCTGTGGCCGGGGCTGAAGTGCCAGTCGCCTTAGCCGCCGGGGCTTTCTGGCTCACGTTCGGAGCCTTGGCCGATGGGGCCGGTTTTTGGCCGCCTTTTGCTGCACCCGCCTGTGGGCGGTTAGCGTCACGTGGCGCGGCAGCCTTCGCCGCGTATGAGGTCGTTGGCGGTGCTTGGTTCACCATACGATCGCCAGCAAGAGGCGGACGCAAGATCTTGCCTTCTATAACTGAAAATCTGGCGGCCAAGCTCGCCATCTCATTGCGGACCAGCTGAACCAGATCTGGCTCAGCTGGCCGCGGAATCTCCGGGGTGGTGGTGGTGGGCTTTCGAATACCCGCCACATCGGTCTTCAACTGTTCGAGCTCTAACCGCATCTTGGCCTGCTCGTCCAGGAATTTCTTATTTTCCGCCTGGAGGCGGCGATTGTCCGCCTGCAGTTTAGCGAGCTCCTCCTGCAGGCGGGAATTCTCTTCCGAGGCCGATAGCTGTCGGAGCTCTCCGGCCGCGTCCTCGATGACAGACATCGCGTCTTTAAGGCTACGTGTGAATGTGCCCTTTAAATTCCCGGATTTGGTGGCCACGTGTTGGACCACCTTTAATCCTGCCGCCACTTGTTCGTAGAGGGCGGCTGCTGTTCGGCCTTCTTCGCCGGGGACGTCACCCGGCTTAACGCGCTTGGACTTGGCCTCAGCGACCAAGTCCAGCACGTCCTCCTCCGCGCGGAGCCTAAACTCTTCTCTTTTGGCGGCCACAAGCTCTGCCTTAGCTTTGGCCAGCCCAACATACTCTCCAGTGGTGGGAGGTCGTCCTCTCCCCCTCCGGGCTGGCGACGCCTCGTCACCCGACTCAGAGGCCGAGCGACTCGTCGCATCATACGAGCGCAAGCGTTTGCGCCCCTCCCTCCAAAACTGCGATTGTAAGAGCGCAGGTGCGCTACACTCCACTATCATAACTTCACTCGACGCCGAACCAGTGTCAGATACGGCGCCCTCCTCCATTCCTCGTTCTTCTCCTCCTCCTCCACCTCCGTCTTTGGTTTGGTTTTTTGAGTTTATAGAATCCATATAAGTTCCCACGAGTATGGGGGATATAAGTGGTCCACCCGGGCAGTGCCCCCTGTACCCGGGTAAGCCTAAGTCAACAGCGGGTCGGCCGGTCCGCTGAGGTTGGCGCCCTCACGACCGAGGCAATCCCCCCGGCCATGCATCCCCTCGCCGGGCGCCGAAACTTGGGCTTCGGAGTAATTTTTGTGGAGGTTGTCTTCCTCCCGGCCCAGGCGATCAAGCCAAGACCGACCGGAGATGTCAGACATCCCCCGGTTTTTCCGGCGGTGGCAGGAAAGAAAACTCCCACTGCCTGCCCGGTGGTAGGGTAAGTACACACCGGGCCCGCCCTCGCGCCTCCACTACGGCCTCTGAAAACAGAGGCGCACGTGGTACAACGCCCCCTTAGGCACCCACTAAGCCTCACGGCCTCGCGGGGAGCCCCCCCCCCCTGGCCCTGAAAAGGGCCTTTTCTCCCCCGCTAGGCCTCGCGGCTTCGCAGGGGGTTCTCCCCCCCATGGCCCTGAAAAGGGCCTTTCCCCGGTGTCGGACCATTAGCCACGAGCAACAAGACTCCCCAAAAGGCAGGAAGAGTTGTTGCCCGAGTTGCCCAGGGTGAACCAGGCTCCACGACTACCGTTCCCACCGGACGTATCCGAGAAGGACTGGTAGCCACGGAGCACACGAGGAGGTTGTCCGACCTGTCACCCCAACCTAACTCTGACCTAACCTAACTCTGACCTAACCTAACTCTGACCTAACCTAACTCTGACCTAACCTAACTCTGACCTAACCTAACTCTGACCTAACCTAACTCTTTTTTTTTTTTTTTTTTTTTTTTTTGTGTCTGAAATGCTTTATGCACCGTCACGCCGCCCCGGGGAGGACGGCGCGGTGTGTGGGACTCCGCCCTGAAAAGGACGTCTACCCACTAAAAACAGACAGGTGTTCGCCTCATCACCTTTCGGCCGGGGTCACGGGTACGTATAGACATTCTTCCGCGACCCGGGCGGTGACGGGCCGCCTATGCGGCCCCCGGCTCTATTGGGGGGGGGTGCGTGTGGTGTGCACCCCCCTCTCCTGCCAATCCACTGAGTGGGACGCGGCACACTCCGACCGCATCGCCTACTCGGGCCATAGTGCTGGGCGACAGACTTCCCCAAGTCTGCCGCCCGTGGCCACTTTAGGGTGGTTGGAACAGGGCAGTGTTTGCCCTGTTCCGGCGCCCAGTACGTCGGGCGCGGATTGGCAGCGTGGAGACACTCTCCCGCTCTCTCTCCGCGGCTTCCTTAGCGGCGATGACCTCCTCGCAGAACGAGGCCACCGCCTGCCACGCGCTTTCGCTGCCGACCATGCTAGAAACGACGGTCGGCAGCGAGAGGTCTCCTCCTATCTCTGCATTGAGGACGCGGCGCTGCTCGGCCCAGGCAGTGCACTCGGCGAGCGTGTGCTGCGCCGTGTCCTCAAGGCCTCCACAATGGTGGCAACAGGCGTCCGGCTCCCTCCCGGCAATTCGGCACAGATACTTGCCGAAGCAGCCGTGCCCCGACAGTACCTGCGTCACCCGGAAGGTCAGCAGGCCGTGACGCCTGTCCACCCACTCCTTCAGTACAGGGCGAAGGGCCTCTATGGTCCGAAGGCCCGCCCCCGGTCGCGCAAGTCGCCCAGCCCACTCCTCCATGGCTGCGTACTGCAGCTGTGCTCTGCACTGGTCCTCCTCTCTCGAGACCACCATCTCTTCGCGCTCACGCGCGTCCTTGCGCCATGTATAGAGTGACGCAAGGACTCGCGCGTCCAGGTCCCAAGGGAGGGAACCCGCCAGCGCACACGCCGCCTCTGTCGATATCGTGCGATATCCACGGATAGCCCGAATGGATATCGCACGCTGCGGCCGCTGTAGCATTGTGCCGCCGCGGCTCGTCAGCTCGGTGGCCCAGACAGGGGCACCATAGAGGGCCATCGAACGAATGACCCCCAGATATAGCCTCCTGCAGCTGTTGTTTGGGCCACCAAGGTTCGGCAATAGCCGCCCGAGAGCACCGGCCGTCCCCATCAGCCGCGGTACCAGTTGCTGGAAGTGGGCCTCAAACTTCCAGCGGCTGTCAAGCACGAGCCCTAGGTACCTCATGCATTTCTTCACTTCAATGCGGACCCCACCGATGACAATGTGGGATCCCGTTGGAGGCGCCCTCCGGGGCCCGTGAAAGCAGACAGCCTCCGTCTTGTTCAGCGCCACCTCCAGCCCCAGCATGCGGATCCGGGCGACGACCTGCGCCACCCCCGCAGTGGCAAGACGGGCAGACTCCCGATATGAACTCTCCCGAGCTGTGACTAGTGTGTCGTCGGCGTAGCAAGTCACGCTGACGCCCGGGAGAGTGGCTCCTCGCAGGACCCAGTCATATCCGATGTTCCACAGGAGGGGTCCGAGGACAGATCCCTGTGGAACACCGCACGACATTGCTCTAGTGCAGACCCCGTTGCGGGTCGTGTACATTACCGACCGATTGCGCAAGTAGTCCCCGACTATCCGACGCAGATGGAGTGGCACTTGATGGTAGTGTAGTGCCTCCATGATGCAGCTCCATGGAAGGGTGTTGAAAGCGTTGGAGATATCGAGCGATACCGCTAGCAACACCCCTCCTTCCGCCACCGCCTGCTCCGAGTGGGCCTTGACGCGCAGAATTGCGTCAATGGTCGATCGACCCACTCGGAAACCAAACTGGTTGTCGGACAGGTCGGGGCCCTGCCTCGACAGATGCTTGACGAGGCGAGCGGCGATGATGCGCTCGAGAAGTTTGCTTACCTCGTCGAGCAGGACAATCGGTCGGTACGCCCCGACGGGGAGTCCGCTGGGCGACCGGGTTTCTTGATTAGGACTAATCTACCCGTCCTCCACTGCTGTGGGAAGCATCCTTGACTGAGGCAAGTTGTAAAGAGCTTCCTCAGTCTTGGAGCCAATACCTTAAGGGCGAGTGCCCAGGCGCGACCAGGGATGCCATCCGGTCCCGGGGCCGTATTTTTCGCGCGCATGCGCAGTTCAGCTGCACCCAGCTCGGCCTCCGAGACCTCGGGCACATCAAATTCTTCGCGAGCGTCGTGTTGCGGTCCCATGGACGGCGGCATGTGCTCTTCTCTGCTCGGGAAGAGGGCAGAAACTACGCTACAGAGCAGAGCTGGCTCCAGCGTCTCAGTCAGCGGGGGCGCCCAAGGTCCTAGTTTGGCTCTAACGAGCTTATAGGGGCGCCCCCAGGGGTCCCGATTTAGCAGTTTTAGGAACTGTTCATGGCCAGCCTCCTTTGCCTGGGCGATGCCCAACTGCAGAGCTGCTTTGGCCGCTTTGTAGACCTCGTACAGTTGGGCGCTGACCGCGAGATCGCGGCGTCTTCTTCGGCGGTACCTGGTGTGCAGGCGTCGGGCTGCTACACATTCTGTGCGTAGGCTCGCTAGCTCCCGAGACCACCAGTAGACCTGACGTTTTTGAAGTCCGGGCCTGGCTCGAGGCATTGCCGCGTCGCAGATTTGCGTCAATGCATGGCAGAACCAGGCCGCCTCGTCGTTGGCTCCACTGGCTCCTCAGGGGCAGCGAACCAGGCCTGCACTATGGCGGCTTCGATGAGGACGTCTCTGTCCAGCTGCTTTAGGACCTAGGCCTAGGCCGTTGTCCGGAGCCACCGAAGGCGCAGAGACCTCGAAACGAATATATCGATGATCGGAAAGCGTCTCCACGCCTTCCATCACCCTCCAGCTTTGAACGCGGCGCGCCAGCGAGTCGCTAGCGAAAGAGACGTCCACAATCGACCCGCCATTTTGCCGCACGCAGGTATGGACCGTCCCGTGATTGAGGATTTGTAGCCCCGTCGCCACCGCCCACTCCTCAAGCACGTCACCACGCGGGTCAGTGCTGGGGCAACCCCAAGCCGATGATTTGGCGTTGAGGTCCCCGAGGATAAGGACGGGGCGCGTGTGGTTTTGCCCAACCAGGGCTCCTACTTCTCCGAGAAAAGACTCAAAATCCGCGAGAGCCCTGTTGGGCGAGAAGTATACCCCAACCACTAGGACGCCCTCAATGAGAGCAGCGACACAACCCGGACGCCTATCGACTGCCACCATTGTTGCACCTAAGGATGTTTGGCACACGATGGCCACTGAACCTGCTGGGTCGCCCACCCAGTTGTCCCTGGGTGGGATGAAGTATGGTTCTGCCACCACAGTCACGTGAATTGACCACTCCGCCATGCTCTGGAGCAGTAGGTCTTGAGCTCTGGCGCAGTGGTTGATATTCCCTTGTAGAAAGTGATGGGCCATTATTGTTGTGGTGCCTCATCTGTTTCCATCACTTCCATGGGCTGGGTCGCCTGGTTGGTCGGCTGCGTCGCCCGTAGGGTTGTTTGTGACTGTGGCTGTGGAGCAGTCTTTGTAGTCTTCTTGGCTCTCGCTGCACAGGCCTTTGCGTGCATTCGGTGCTCTGCCGGCTTGCCCATCTCGGCACACAGAGAACAATGCGGGGCGGCAGTGCATTGCCCAGCCTTGTGTCCAGGCTGGCTGCAGCGGTAACACAGGTCCCTGCGGTCGACCTCCGACGAGCACGTATGCTGGACGTGCCCGCCGTAGAGGCAACGATAGCACTGCAGGGGTCTGGGTTCTAACAGCGATACTCTCGCTTGCACCCAGCCGACCGGCAGTCGCCCAGCGTCTGTTATCTTCTTAGCTGCCGACACAGGGCAGCGGATCCACACAGTTCCCAGTCCTGAGGGCCCAGCAACACGAATTTCTCCCACCTTCACGTCGTCCACCGCACATTCACCAACACGCGCAACTGCGGCGCCGACCTCTTGAGGGGTGACTGAGTCATCCAGCCCCGCCACGCGCAGTTCGGCGCACTTGGTGGGTCTGGAGACTCTTACATCTTCACCCTTGAGACATTCTCTTAGTTTTGCCGCCAGGGAGTCGGCCTTGTCGTTGCTTGCAGCACCGGGTATTTGTAGTACCCTCGCACCAGTTATCGCCCTCTTGAATGAGAGCGAGGGAATTCCAAGGCCCGCAAGGTCCACTTTTTGTTTGGCCTCGGTTAGAACAGACGCGTAAGAAACGCCTCTGTCTTCTGCGCCTGGTTGCAGAGTGATCACCACTGCTGTTGAACGTGGCGCCCGCAACTTTGGTGACTTCTTAGCCGCCTTTTGTTTCTTCTGCTTCTTATTTCGTCCTTTCTTTTTGTTGGTGACGGTCTGCCATTCCTCACCATTGGAGTTGGCAGCCGCCTTGCTCTTTTTTGAGGCAGCCGTACCCTGTTTGGGCTGCTTTGGTGCTGTCTGGGTCGATGACCCTCCTTGTGACGGCTGAGGCGGACTCGCCTGGGCCGGGACAGTTTGGGACTTAGCCGGGACAGAAGCCGGTGTCTCAGAAGAAACGGCCGGGTTCTGGGGTTTGGTCTGATCAGGTGTTGCCGCCTTGGTCTGGCGATTCTTACCCGTCCGGCTGGTGGCTGGCGGAGCTGCGGCCTTTGCCGCATATGAAGGCGGCGCCTGCGACTGGTTACCCCTTCGATCACTAGCGAGGGGCGGGCGTAGGATTTTGCCCTCAATTACGCTGAACCTCGCGGCCATCTCCTTCCGGAACAGTTGTACCAGATCTGGTGGTGTCTCTGGGGTGGTGGGCTGTGGCTGCTGTATCCGCGCCACGTCAGTCTTGATCTGGTTCAACTCACGGCGCATTTGTTCCTGCTCCGTCGTGACCTTCTTATTCTCCGCCTGAAGGCGGCGGTTGTCAGCCTGCAACTTGGCGAGCTCCAGTTGCAGGCGAGTGTTTTCCTCCGTAGCGGAGAGTTGGCGCAGCTCGCTTGCTGCGCCTTCTATGACCTTCATGGCCTCTTTGAGGCTCTTGGTGAAAGTGCCTTTGAGGTTGCTGGACTTGGTGGCCACGTGCTGTACCACTTTGAGCCCAGCCGCCACCTGCTCGAAGAGAGCAGTCGCAGTTAAGGCATCCCCTGCGGGACCAGATTCAGGCACTGGTGCCGCTCTTTTGTTATTGGCTTCCTTGACGAGGTCTAATACGTCGTCTTCTGCGCGGTGGCGGAACTCTTCTCGCTTGGCAGCCAGTAGTTCCGCCTTCGTCTTTTCTAGCACTGCGTACTCGCCCGTAGTGGGGGGTCGTCCTCTCCCCCTCCTGGCTGGTACTGCCTCGTCGCCCGACTCAGAAGTCGAGCGACTCGTCCCATCGTTTGAGCGCAACCGCTTGCGCCCCTCTCTCCAAAATTGTGATGGAGACAGCGCAGGCACGCTTATCTCCACCATCATAACTTCGCTCGATGCTGAGCCGTCAGACACAGCACCCCCCTCAACGTCTCTTTGTTTTTTGTTTGTTTTGTTTTTAAGATTTTCCATTGCAAATCCCACGAGTATGGGGGAAAGGATGGTCCACCCAGGCAGTGCCCCCTGTACCTGGGTAAGCCTATATACAACAGCGGGTCGGCCGGTCCGCTGAGGCCATGCATCCCCTCGCCGGGCGCCGAAACTTGAGATTTGGAGTGATTTTTGTGGAGGTTTTCTTCCTCCCGGCCCAGGCGACCAAGCCAAGACCGACGGGAGATGTCAGATTTGCCAAACTTCTTGGCAGTATATGATTAGGTATAAATGAGACAAAGTTGTAGTATAGTCTGGTTATAATTATCCAAAGGTGCATCTTATGTACTAACGACTACGTGTTGATCACGGATAGTAGAAACATTTAATAGATATTGAACGTGCGATAAAGATCATAAGATTGCGATGTAGATTGTAGATACAGCACAAAGATATTGTACTGTAACATCAGACATCCCCCGGTTTTCGGCGGTGGCAGGAAAGAAGACTTCCGCTGCCTGCCCGGTGGTAGTGTAAGTACACACCGGGCCCGCCCTCGCGCCTCCACTACGTCCCCTGAAAACAGGGGCACACGTGGAGAGACGCCCCCTTGGCCACCCGCTAAGCCTCGCGGCCTCGCAGGAAGCCCCCCCCGTGGCCCTGAAAAGGGCCGTTTCTCCCCCGCTAGGCCTCGCGGCTTCGCGGGGGGTTCTCCCCCCCCATGGCCCTGAAAAGGGCCTTTCCCCGGTGTCGGACCATTAGCCACGAGCAACAAGACTCCCCAAAAGGCAGAGAGAGTTGTTGCCCGTGTTGCCCAGGGTGAACCAGGCTCCACGACTACCGTTCCCACCGGACGTATCCGAGAAGGACTGATAGCCACGGAGCACACGAGGAGGTTGTCCGACCTGTCACCCCACCTAACTCTGACCTAACCTAACTCTGACCTAACCTAACTCTGACCTAACCTAACTCTGACCTAACCTAACTCTGACCTAACCTAACTCTGACCTAACCTAACTCTGACCTAACCTAACTCTGACCTAACCTAACTCTGACCTAACCTAACTCTGACCTAACCTAACTCTGACCTAACCTAACTCTGACCTAACCTAACTCTGACCTAACCTAACTCTGACCTAACCTAGCTAGCTAGCTTAGCTCGGAATTATGTTAGCGCAGAGTGAGTTTGCGCAGAATCAGGTTATCATAGATTAAGGTTGCACAGAGTTAAGTTTCTCAAAGTTAGGTTAACTCAGAGTTAGGTTAGCTTTGATTTAGGTTGCTCAAATTAGGTTGTTAAGAGTTAGGTTTCTTACAGTTAGGTTACTCAGAGTTTGGTTGCTTTGAGGTAGTTTTCTCATAGTTAGGTTGCTCAGAGTATGGTTGCTCAGAGTTAGGTTTCATAAAGTTAGGTTATTCAGAGTTAGGTTGCTTAGAGTTAGTTTTCTCATAGTTAGGTTGCTCAGAGTATGGCTGCTCAGAGTTAGGTTATTCAGAGTTAGGTTGCTCAGAGTTACTTTGTTCAGAGTAAAGTTGCTCAGAGTTAGGTTACTCAGAGTTAGTTTTCTTATAGTTAGGTTGCTCAGAGTTAGGTTTCATAAAGTTCGGTAATTCAGAGTTAGGTTGCTCAGAGTTACGTTGTTCAGAGTTAGGTTTATCAAAGTTAGGTTAGTCAGAGTTAGGTTTTTTTAGAGTTAGGTTCCCCAGAGTTAGGTTTCTCATAGGTTGCTCAGATTTAGGTTTCATAAAGTACGCTTACTCAGAGTTTTTTTGTTCAGACTTTCGTTGCTCAGAGTTACGTTTTTCAGAGTTAGTTTGCTCCGAGTTAGGTTTCTCAAAGTTAGGTCCCTCAGAGTTAGGTTTCTTATAGTTAGGTTGCTCAGAGTTATGTTTCATAAAGTTAGTTTACTCAGAGTTAGGTTTCATAAAGTTAGCTTACTCAGAAATAGGTTGCTCAGTTCAGAGTTAGGTTGCTCAGAGTTAGGTTGTTCAGAGTTAGGTTGCTCAGAGTTAGGTTTCCTAGAGATAGGTTGTTCAGAGTTAGGTTTTTCAAAGTAGTGTTGCTCAGAGTTAGGTTTTTCATAGTTAGGTTGCTCAGAGTTCGGTTTCTTAGAGTTAGGTTTCATAAAGTTAGGTTACTCAGTGTTAGGTTGCTCACAGTTAGGTTTATTATAGTTACGTTAGCTCAGAGGTAGGTACACAAAAAAAAATCAAAAATTAAAATTAATTTTAACATAGATTTTTGAAATGTTCACTGTTTTTATTATATCCTACTAATATTACAAATTTGAAAGTTTGTATGGATGGATGTTTGTTATTTTTTCAAGCAAAAACTACTGAACGTATCTGGATGTTGGCACAGAGATAAAACATAGTCTGGAATAGCACATAGGCCACTTTTTATCCCGGTAAAATAGTTAAAACGGTTCCCATGGGATAGCGGGCAAAGCCGCTGGCGGAAAGCTAGTTCGGTATAAATTGCATACGTGGTTCTATAAATGAGCTTTTAGCGTGCATCACAGCCATCGTGACTTAAAAAAACTAAAATGTTATATAAAACTTATTAAAAACACTTGAAAATTGTACTAAATTCAGTTTTTCCGCGATTTTTCAAAATTTTTCTTAGGGACCTAGCCCTAAAAACTACACAGACGTATAGTGCTTGGCGGCCCGCATCCAACGGTACCCCACAAGTGGGTGTTTCTCGGGAAAAAAATCGAAAAAATCGCCCGCCCACCCACCCGGTGGTGCTTGGCTAGGTGGATTTCACTAAATACCTAAACACAAATTTTTTATTTTATTGTTTCTTTCGGGCATAGGCGCCTTCATTGATCACAATTCAGTCAATAAAGCGCTAATAATAAATCAGGTAGCTGTTTACGCCTTCTTAAGTGACAAATTTTATCTATACTAATACATATTATAAAGTGGAAAGATTTGAATGTTTGTTTGTATTGAATAGGCTCCGAAACTATTAGACCGATTTGAAAAAATCTTTAAGTGTTAAATAGCCCATTTATCGGAGAAGGCTATATGCTCTTTGAAATTATGAAAATGCTCTTTAGTTGTATCAATTTTCATTTTGAATTCTCATTTAGGATCTATGATTTATAAACTTAAAAGTAGGATTGGAAACTAAATAAATTCAATGATTAAATGAAACAAAAAACCCGACTGTAAAAAGCAAGTACAAGCTGTTCTTTAATGAAGGAAAAAATCGGCGGGCGGGCAGGATTCGAACCTGCGCCTTCTGGTTCGGTACACCAGACGCTCTGACCACTAAGCCACCGCTCGCCCTGCTCGCCAGTCGAAATCTTCCTCCACATTCTAATTTACGTCTTAAGGTGACGTAGCGCCATCTATTGTGAAAAATGCCTCACAACCTTTTTTCCTTCATTAAAAATAACTTGTAATCTTAGCATGGAAAATGCTTAAAAAAATACAAAAAGATATACAAGCTGTTCGTTCATAAACAAAATTGTTTCTTTATGTAAGGGCAAGTTAGCCTTTACATATAATGATGAATGTTAAGAGAATGAAATATATATATAAATTTTTAATAATGAAAACTTTATTCAAGAATTGTTCCAAAATACTTAGTAAAAATGTTAAAAGGAATGTTGAAATGTTATAATAAATGTTAAACATTACGCGCTCTTGATGTCACAATCGTCGGTATCGATATTATTGGCGTCGGTATCGATATTATCGGCGTCGGTATCGATATTATTGGCGTCGGTATCATTTTCTTTATTAGCGTCGGTATCGATATTATCAGCAACGGTATCGATATTATGGGCGTCGGTATCGATATTTTTATGGACGTCGGTATCGATATTTTTACGAGTGTCTGTATTGATATTATCGGCGTCGGTATCGATATTATCGTGGTCAGCATCGATATTATCGGTGTCGGTATCGATATTATCGGCTATGGTAACGATATTATGGGCGTCGGTATCGATTTTTTTTTATGGGCGTCTGTATCGACGTTATCGGCGTCGGTATCGATATTATCGGCGTCGGTATCGATATTATTGGCGTCGGTAACGATATTTTAATGGGCGTCGGTATCGATAATATCGGCGTCGGTATTGAAAATTTTTATGGGCGTCGATATCGATATTTTCGGTGACGGTATCGATACTATTTTGTCAGTATCAATATTTTTTGGACATTGCGTTTGCGAGTGCGTGTGCGTGTGCGTGTGCGTGTGCGTGTGCGTGTGCGTGTGCGTGTGCGTGTGCGTGTGCGTGTGTCTGTGTGTGTGCTCGCGCGCGCATTCCGCGGCCCCAGACTAGTGTTGGCCCCACCTGGTATAGGTGGGATACAGACACTCCCCCACGTCTCCCCCCGTCGCCTATGGTCCTTAGTAGAGGGGGTAGCGGACTTCCCCGCGTCCACCGACCCCGGACCGGTCATCTACTAGGGCATTGTCGGCCCTCCTCCGTCACCCGGTGACGGAGGACGGAGTTTTCGGGCTGTTTTTGAAGCGCACATTGGAAATTTTGTACTATCATTTATCGAAGTATGCAACAGAGATTCGATATCACTCACACAACGACTAGCAGCAGAGTCGGACATAGAACGTCTGTGTGTATCCGAGGTATCCGAGCACTCCAGTAAAAGCATAGAAAAAAGTGATACAAGTGACATTTTAGCAAGCCTTACATTCTGACACGTCCTAGTTATTATAAAAATAGGTGGGATAACATTTTAGAGATATCTAAAATGTTATCAAATTCCTAACAATACAACAAATTCCTAATAATCCTGTGGTTAGTAAATTGTATATTAATATTAAAAAAACTGATATTAAATGAGACTCATTTTGTCGATTGTTTAATATCATTGATAATTAATTAATATAAATTAATATAAATCCGTTATCGATTATAGTCGATTATTTGAATAATCGATTATCAATACACAATGTGAAGTGCTAAAACCCATAGATATAGATTATTTATCTATGGTGAAACTATATATAATACATTCCTTATTTTAAATAGCTTGCTACAGTTCTCGCCAAACTTATTGTCCGGGTGGAAGTCGGCACGAGTTAACTTTAACCCGGCCGCAAAAATCGGAGAAAGAAAAACATTGGGGAAAGAAAAACACGCTCAATTCGTATTGAGCGTTCATTTTTATCTATTACAACCCAATGTTTTTCTTTCTCCGATTTTTGCGGCCGGGTTAAGTTTAGCTCGTGCCAACTTCAACCCGGACAAGCGAGAACTGTACTTCTTGCTACATTATATTAATCTGTGATTATAATTATATCATGGAACTAATATGTCAAACTTCGTTACACTTCGTTTACATCCGGAATGCGTACTCGGCACAACAACTCAACGTAAAACCGACCTTATTGCAATCTGTTAAACTTTATATTTAAACCGAAATACGTTACGGTCAGTTATAGAGGTTAGGGTAGGGCATTGTGTCTCGTTTTAATAAATTGCCATACAAGAATTTTCAGATCTTCTAGTAGATTTGGCACGAGTCTAGGGTATCTGATCCAAAAAATATTATAGAGTTATACATTGCTAGATAAACTACTGCGTAAAATATCTTTTTATGAAATAAAGATACGAAAAGTCGAAAGTATTTTTTTTGAGTAAATTCTTAAAATATAATAGAACTTTATAGGTTTATGGTTAGTTTTGAAATTTTGATATGACAACTTCAAAACAATGGCAATGACATCGCGTCATTTTCACGTCTCGTGAAAATGACGCGATGACGAAATGATGAAATGACGCGAATCGTATTCACATCGTGTGATTTTTTGTTGTTATTTTATTTGTGAAGAATGTATAAAATAGTGAAAAGGTGTTGCGTAAAAGGATGTGGAAATTAATCATATACCGGCTCTAACAAATCCACTCACAGGTTACAAACTTAACCCACCAATGGTAACGTAAATGTCTATGAGACTGGACGTATGAAAAATTCCAACTATTTCACTGTTTAACTGTTGATTTTTATTATTTTGTTTTTTTATTATTTAAGTGAAATCGTATAAACACTAATAAACGAGCTTTGTTATTAATAAGATGCCTTTGTTTTATTATCAATGTATTTTAATAACCAAACTAACAACCTACTTATACTTTAAATAATCATGATTATTAATTTGCTGAAAATGTTGGTAGTATATGTTTAAAGTTAATTATTGCAAAATCTAAGACTGAAAATCCCGGTACGCGGGACCGAGTCTACCAATAATATAATTTAAATTTACGTCACAATTGGTGGGTTGAGGGGCCTTCCGGGTGACAATGTTTTCAAATTATGTCAGACTTTAAAAGGACATGTATGTTTTGACGACAATCAAAATTATTAGTTATGTCGACTATAATTATTTATTGATGATTACGAACGGCCAGTTGACTTTTTGAGACGACAGTGGACGTCCGGCCGCCATCGCGCACTACACTTCGGTGGCGCCCTCTTTACCGCATTAGACATGGTATAATGCATATTTTTTGGTACATACATAAGAAACTGCTAAACTTGGACACTTACTAAAGCGCAAAAAACAAGAAACTAGAAACATGCCAGACAGCAATGGAGAGAAGCATGTTGAATATAAAGAAATTGGAAAAATCAACAATAAAACCATTAGGAAACCGACAAAAATAGAAAACGTTACAACTAGAATAAGAAAACACAGAAAAGACAAGTCACATATTAAGAGGCACTGAAAAATGGAACGAAAATATTGTATTTTGGTATCCTAGAAATAGAAAGAGGAAACGAGGCCGACAGTTTCGAAGGTGGGAAGACGAAATAAAGGCAATAGCCGGGAAAACATCGCCTAGAAAAGCGGTAAACCGGAGAGAGTGGAAAGAATTGGAGGAGTCCTTTGCCAAAGCTGGGCAAACAGACCAAGTTGTCGGTGTCATCGACTCACCAGAGTCGTCAATGTGAAATTAATGTAATAGTTGTCTGAATAAAGGCTTATATTATTATTATAAGAAACTCCCAGAACAACACAAACACTTGTGCTTATCACATAAATATATTTGTCTCATGATCAACAGTTCAAAGCTTTTACCAATTTTTATGCGACAGACGGCAAGATGCAATTACAACAACAGTGCCTATGTTTACCGCAAATACTTTTCTTTAGTAGAAAGAAAAATAAACTAATTTCACAAATCCTGTCTTATAACATAAAACTGACATGGTCTCTCTTGACGACAAAAATCATGGTCACTCTAATAGAGCGAGAAGAGAGGCTCCACCCTAACTATCTCGCTTAGACCGTTTTTCTTCAGAAGTGCACATTCCTATTGTATACTAAGTATACTTACTACTTCCATGAATTATATACATAGGGTTGGATTTCGTACTATAATTATAGTATTTGTACTATAATTTCATTACTTTGCATTAATAACTAATATAAAAAGCATTTACTACCAATCCAATTTAAGCAACCACAAAAATAAAAATAAATCACATAACTTCGTCTTCTCTCCCCGAGTGCCCTTCGAAACGAAAAGTCTTGTTTTTGTGAGAGAATATTCAGTAAATAAACCGTACTAAGATGACATGAACTGGCAACACAATTCAAAGGCGGTCGCGCAAAAGTGGTTATTGTATTGATTTTATTCCTAATAAGGATAAAACAAATATTGAATAACTGATAAACTTAGAAGAGGTAAATTTTGCAAATGTTGGTATTAATCTTAATGACTTTTGAACAAAATTAATAAAGTGTACTATAATTTTTGTACAAATACTATCCTTTTCAATTTTTGTACTGTCGTTTTGAATGCCCAAATCCAACACTGGTGAAACGTAACTTTTCTGGCTCTTTGAAGTAGGGATGCCGGAAATGCAAAAAGTATCGATATATATCGTATCGGTATTTTAAAAGAAAATATCAATATCAATATTAATATTTTCAAAAGATCGATACATCAGTCAACTTAAAAACCAAATTATAAAACAGCCAAAAAAAAAGTTAATTTGTAATCTTTTAACTTAAAAATGTTTATTGGTCTAAAAAAAATATCGATTTTGATACCTTTTCGATACTTGGAATTTTAAATCGATACATCTATATATCGAAATATTAAATATCGCTCAAAAATATCGATACATTGAAAAAATAACATCGATATATCGATATTTTTTCGACATCCCTACTTTGAAGTTGAAAAAAATAAACAAATGTTATTGAGGTTATGTTGTTTGTTTTACTGTGATTTTTACAAATATAGAAAATAAGATATTTAAACTAAAATGATAATATTACGTTTATAGTTGGTCAAAAGTTTTTGGGGGTAGGTCAGGGGTCAGGATAGAAAAGGGACATTAAAATTTAAGTCAGCATGTAAGTATCGCCGTACTATCGCAAACTAGTTTCTTGATCATATCTTTGTTTGCTTCCAAAACAGTTTGCTGTCGTACAAATATAGTCTTGATTACCTAAAACATTATTCGAGGTTATTACAATGTGTTTCATACAACAGGTCTTTGAGTCCCAACTCAAGTCTAGTGCAACACACGATCGATCTTAACTACGCTAACAAGAAGCGATCAAACTCACTGCGATGGATTGTCGTCAATATCGTGTTATTTTTGCTTTTCGCGTACGACTTGTAAGTACCTACACTACCTACATAATAATTATGTTATGCGTCGTTGCAAATAAGACTGCCATCCGTCCGGGTTTCCCCGGATTTGATGTCCGTCAGGCTGGCCCGGCCCCCGAGCTTTAGTGCATGAAATGCATATCAATCGAATGTACTCTTGACAATCATTTGTACTTATTTAGTTTTATTTGTACCACTCTGGTTAAGACGTTTGAGGCACTTTTTGGTGGCCGGGCCAGCCTGACATTTTCGGCTCGGTCCCTTCCATAACACGAAAAGTACACAGAGCACTGAAAATGTGTTGCTACAGAGTGAATGTACTCTTCAAAATACATGTGTGTGCTGTTTATTTTACGAAAATATCCAATATCTTCGGAGATATTGAAGCAGATAGGTGGCTGAGCTGAAATTTTTTTCAACAGCTACAAACATTAAAACCACAAGACCATCAGATTTCTTTACCAAGTACAAATAATCTGCGCCGAAGTTGAAACTGTTGTACCTATTTATTTTAAACCTTACTTGAAAAAATATAAGCGATTGATTTTTTTCTGGTTCCGCCCCATAACTTAGCTAATATCTCCATAAACACTACACTAATGTCTACAAGAGAGATGTTTTTACAATTCTACAGAGGAGTACAATAATCCAGTTCCAGTTCCTCAGCAATTGACCTTTTAACTAACTAGAGTATGTCAACATAACCTAAAAATAATTTTCTACCATATCCTGATGTCCTAAATTTAAGCATTAAGAATGATGGTCACTAGACAGGTAGAAAATTATTTTAAGGTTATTACTCTTGAGTAATTAAAAGGCCAATTGCTGAGGAGCTGGAACTGCATGGTATAATAAGAAACCAAAAAGTTGCAAAGTATTCTATAATTATATTCGGTAACAGCTAGGTCAGGTAATTGGCTCAAGAGACATCATGGGCTTTGGTGTGGCTCTCAAACTTGACCGGACTAGAGCCCGTGAGCTTGAGCCAATCTCATGACCTAGCTGTCATTTACGAGAATACCTGGCATAGCTTTTTATTATGCTATGATGCAGACCTACAAACAGATAACCGATGATGATTTGGTGACAGTGAACTGTGTAACAGCTGTTAAGGGTGGGGATTCTGTAAATACACACAAAATAAAATGCAATTTATATGGATTTTGTATTTGTATTATCAATTATAACAAGCATAAATTAAGATTTAAAACTGTTCATGTTCATCAACAATACAAGTATTTGAAGCACACATTTACCTGTCTTCCTTATGATGTGTCAGGTGCTGTAAGTGCCCAGGGTACACGTCGGCGCTACACTACGTGGAGATGTGCGCAGCGGGTGTGCTGGCCGCCAACGCGGTGCAGCACGCGCTGCGCCTGGCCGCGCCGCGCCGCGCCGCGCCCGCGCTGTCGCCGCGCCAGGCGCGCCTGCTGGGAGTGCGGCCGGCCGCCGCCGCGCCGCGCCCGCCCCGCGCCGCGCCGCCCGAGCGCGAGTCGGCCGCGTCGCTGTCGCCGCGCCGCGCCTGGCGCGCCGACGCCGAGCCGCCGCCGTCGCCGCCGTCGCCCGCCGAGCCGCGGCCCGAGCGCGCGCCGCCCGACCGGTTCATCGCCGACCCGCACAGCCTCGCCGCCTACCTCAGGTGAGCTCGGGTGCCCGGCGGGAGACTGAGCGCAGCGGGCGCAGGGAGCTGTCGGTAACGTGGTGCGTGTGCAGGAGCTGCTCGGAGCGGGCGCGCGCCGAGCCGTGCGCGGGCGCGGGCTGGGCCGCGGGCGCCGGCGCGCCGCCCTACCAGCTGTCGGCGCCCGCGGCGGCGGCGGAGCACGCGGCGCCGGCGGAGCGCTCGCCGCAGGTGTGGCGCCGCCTGCACCTGGACCCGCAGCGCCTGGAACAGTGGACGCTGAACCTGCGCCTGTGGCTGCACGTGACCATCCTGGAGCGGCTGGTGCGCGAGCTGGCCGCGGCGGACGAGGCGCTGGCGGCCAGCGGGCTGGAGGTGCGCGTGGGCGCGGCCAGCGCGGAGCGGCTGCGCGGCGCGGCGGCGGCGGCGGCGCCCGGCCTGCTGCCCTCGCTGCCCGCGCTGCTCGCCTACCTCGAGCCCTTTGCTGACCAGCGTTACGTAGTCCAACGTATTAAAGGTAATTGTTGCACAAGTTTGTTTGTTTTTTGCATTCTAAGCGATTTTAGTGGTACGAAATGTTAGTTCGTTGTATTGGATACAGAGCTGGCGCACGGCGGGTGCTTGAGCGGGTACCGGTGGAACGGCGGCGGCTCGGAGTGGGACGAGGCCAAGCCCACGGACGCCGAGATCGTGCTGCACCTGCTGGCCACGTACCTGGACGCGCAGCTGCCGCCGTCGCCGGCCGCGCGGCCCTTCAGCGCCGAGCACCTGTCGGCCGCGCCCGCGCCCGCGCCGCGCCACGCCGCCGCGCTGTGCATCCACCGCGCGGCCGCGCGCCCGCCGCACTACGTGCTGCAGCTGGGCGACGAGACGGTGGAGGTGGCGCGCGGCCGCAACAACCTGCTGCACACGCTGCTGCTGTTCGTGGCCGCGGCCGCGCGCGGGGAGCCGCCGGCGCTGCGCCGCCTGCACCTGGGCCGCGCCGGCCTCAACCTGCTGTGGGTCATCGGCCGCTGACCACTCATTTCTATTTAATATACTTATGACTTAGATTGTGTTTTCTAACTAAGAAATATATTCTAATTAATGGAAACAGCTAACTCGTATTTGCTTCTCGACAGTTCCACATTGCCTTACAGATAACTGGACACACAACCACACAACTTAACTTGCTATAATTATAATATACTAGCCGATCCACCCTGGCTTCACACGGGTGGAATGTAGATACTAAAGCGAGGCAGTGTGGAGTGATTAGTATTGTCACAGTGTAATAAATCTCTAACAGTGGATCGACTCGTCCGTCTAGACAGGTCAACGATGAGGTGGGTTGCGGGGCAGAGCGGCGTCCCCCCACCGCTTTTTCGCAGGCGGCCCGCCCGCCCGACATACACTGCGCGTCGGTACGGAGTTTCAAGTGCATCGCCATCGCGCTGTCGCTAATATTATTAAATTTATGCCGATTATTGCCGATGCGACAATTTTTCAATAATAATGTGATCTACGTGTGCAAGTTTACGGTTGTTTGCCGACATCGTACAGCAGTAATAAAGGAGAATTGAGATTTAATTGATTTCCAAAGGATGATATCCGCCGCCACCGTGTGTTTAGGTACTTACTAAAAAAATCTTTTAACTTTCCAATGGGTTTGGTACGATTTTCACGTATAATAAATAATAATGATATTTTCACTAGATTTTTAGGCTATATTATTATAACATTACGATACTACAAATAGGAGCAGAGCATAAATAAAAATATTCTTATTGAGCGCTTCCGTTGCGCTGCATAAACGTGCGTTAAGTAATACTTACAAACTTGTACAGTTCACGTAAAAATCGGAGAAAGAAAAGTATTGGCTATAATAATGATATGAAGTGACAGCCCACGACTTGAGCTTTCGTTTTTATATATAACAATCCTATAATTCTGTTTCTCCGATTTTTACGACCGGGTTAAAGTTAGCTCGTGCTAACTTCAACCCGGACAATAACTTTGGCGAGAACTGTACCTATACCGCCGGAAATAGCATAATGTCTAGTGTCTAGGTATCTAGAAAGGTTGACGTAATATAACCCTATAACCCTTTATACTGTGATGAAATTTGTTCTAAAATGAACTTACAAATAATATCGCCTGTAAGAACGTAAGTACTTGCAAAATGTTTTTTGTGACAACCCTAAGCTCTTTTCAGTGTCTAGACGATTGTCGCCATTTAGCGTCACTGCTCAACATTTGCTGACACGCGTACCATAGATTAATCTATACTATTATAAAATTGTAAAAAAGTCATTTCTGTACATTGAAGATATTAAAAAAAAAACAATTGGGTTAGAGTATATAAACGATCGCGAACCCAAAAATGTGATTTTTAGAATTCTTGTCTGTTTGTCTGTTTGTTAGGGGTTGGCGCTAAACCTACTGAATAGATTTGAATTTTGTATTAACTATTGTAAAGCATAATTTCCAACTTAAAAACTGATGTAAAGCTTTTTTCAATTATTAGTATAGATCCTTAGATAGAGCTTGACCTCTCTGTTGTATGCAAGCCCATAGAAAGAAGAGATCATCATTGCTGGTTTTTAGATTTTTAATTTTCTATTTAAAAGTCCATCGTTCAACTAAAAAAATGAGGTATATCTCATTCCACTCGGTTGCGTAGATGCTGAGATAGAGCTTGACCTCTCTGTAGTATGTATTCCTATTGTTCGGTCTTGAGCTTCCGCGAAGCGCGATAGATGGCGTTGTACCATTTGGGTGCCCGGCTGAATCGCGGTGTTAAGAGTCTCCGCGCATTGTATAAGGTCTGACGAATAAAAATATTTTTTGTACTCTCCAAGGAACAGTTTTGTTTTATTTACGTTCCTCACCTGTCGGTGGAAGTTCAGTGTACGAGTGGTGCCTGAACATTTGGTCCTGTCGAGTCGGACAGCAATCTGGAGGCATAGAAACCAAGGTGGATCGCCTTGAAGTGCCATATAACAATCCTACACAGAAGTAGGATTGGGGAACGAATGTTCCAACCTGCAGCGGTGCCAGCGCGGATTACGTGCGGTACGCAGGAGTTTGCAGCAGCGGCCAGTAGGGGGCGCGCCAGTCCTCTCAGTGCAATATTGGATTGCAGTGTTCCGGATAGCAGTGATCCCGGATTGCAGTGTTGCTGGATTGCAGTTTATTATAAAAGTGATAACAGTGCAATTAAGTAATTCAGTTCAATTACGTGAAAGCATTTAAATAAGTGTTGTAGCAAAATAAATAAGTGTTGGTGCAATAAAATCATTTTCGGTCTAAGTGAAATAGTGAGCGCAGCAGTGTACGCGGTACGGTACGGTACGGTAAAGGAAGATAATAATAATTGAAGAAAAAACTGTAAGTAGACTTTATTATTGACTTTGCTCTGGATTTCATCTGAAGACTTTTCGTGTATGTGTGCAGTAGAACTTTAGTATTTTTAACTTAGTCCTAATTTGAGTTGAAACCTACCTGTGTTATGTTTATGTTATATTGTGTGCTACGCATTATATCAACTTGGGTTATTTGTGCAAAAGTTTGGTTTAGAATTTTATATGCTCTGTTTGTCTACATAAATTGTTGTTTTTATAACTTTGCGAATTGACTGTCTATTGAGTTAATTGATTATTGCATAGTTTGGTATTTTACTGTTATCTTTTCATAATGGAGTCTTTAATTAAAGTTCAGTTAAATAACATCTCTATAATTGAAAAGGGCAGATCTAATTACAAAAAGTCACCAAAAGATCGTTTGACCCAAGCTTATCTTACAACTAGATTAGAACTATTAGAAGATCATTGGAAAAACTTCAGTCAAACTCACCGTACCATTGTAGGACAAGCAACAGAGTCAGATTTAAAAACTAATGTCTATTTCACTAATGATCACTATGACCAAACTGAAGAAGTGTATTTCATGTATAAGTCTGAATTAAAACATATGTTAGCAAATTTTCAAATCACATCTAGTAATAATAATAGTATTAGTAAAGGTTCAAAAGTTTTGTCAAATGTTAGATTACCGAAAATTACGCTACCTACTTTCTCGGGTTTGTACACCGAATGGGTTTCGTTCAGAGATTTGTATTTATCATTAATTCACAGTAATGAATCTTTAGACAATGTTCAAAAACTTCATTATCTTAAGGGATCTCTAACAGGGGAGGCAGAGCAGTTGTTGCGCCATACCCCAGTGTCCGCTTCGAATTATGATGAGTGTTGGTCTGTGCTAGTTAAAAGATACGATAACAAAAAATATCTTGCGAACTGTATGCTAAAAAGATTAGTTAGTCAACCAGTTATCACTAAAGAATCATCATCCAATATCAAAGCGCTGTTAGATAATACTTTAGACTGTTTACACGGGTTACAAACATTAGGAATTGATGTTCAGTCTTGGGATGCTATTGTAATTTATTTAGTCAGTGAAAAATTAGATAACGAATCTCGCAAATTGTGGGAGACGAGAGTTAGTGATTGTGATGATTTGCCCAAGTTTAAAGAATTTGAATCGTTTATGGAATCTAGATTTAGATCGTTAGAGTACTTAGATCCTAAGTCGGGCAAAACTAATAAGGCTCAGAGCAATGTAAAATCATTTAATGTAACCACATCACAAACAGCATGCATCCTTTGCACTGGAGATCATAAATTGTGTAATTGTAAACAATTTTCAAAAAAGAATTGTGATGAACGTCGCGAGTTCACCCGGGTCAGCAAACTCTGTTTTAATTGTCTAGGTAAAAATCACTCCGTTTATAATTGCCGCCAGAAAACTCGTTGTCAATTATGTAAGAAGAAACACCACTCACTGCTACATCTTAATACTGATAGGTCGGCTGCAACTGGTAACAGTTCAGTCGAGGGGAAAGTTGTGACTGCGACGGCAACTACAACTTCTACCCAAAGCGAGAGTACCACCTCTGAGGGTGATAAACCCATTTGTTGTTTTGGTCATCTGGATCACAACCACGGACTACTGGCCACAGCCCTGGTCCGTGTTGAATCAACCAGAACTGACACGGCTGAGGTTTTAAGAGCACTGTTAGATCAGGGCTCTCAGGTCTCGTTCATTACCGAGGCTGCCGTTCAGTTTCTCGGGTTACGCAAAACATATACTCACACCGGCATACATAGATTAGGCGACGACGAGGGAGGTTCAGTGCCCTCTAAGTCTATGGTGACAATTAAATTACAGTCTCGCCTAGATCCAAACTTTTGTTTATATGTCGATGCTTATGTGCTTAATAAACTTACCTCTCATCTTCCTGAGAGGAAAATCGTACAAGTTCCACCGTCGATTGCGAATTTGAACCTAGCAGACCCATCATTCCACACGCCCGGGAAAATTGACCTGTTGTTGGGAACGCGTGTGATTGGTGAGGTTCTATTAGATGGTTTGGTGAAGGGTCCGCCTGGAACTCCAGTCGCACAAAGAACCAAACTAGGCTGGATCTTATCAGGTGAAATCCAATCGTCGGCAATCTCTAGGCCCGTATGTTATCATACAGTAGTACAGTCAGCGGATGTCAATGACCTTTTGCGTAAGTTTTGGGAGTTGGAGTCAGAGCCTTCAGTTCAAAAGGTAATGCTGACTGAAGAAGAACAGAAATGTGAGGACTTCTTCTCTAAGACCACCACGCGCGACGCGACCGGGAGGTATGTTGTAAGGCTACCATTTAAAACCGATCGGCCGAGTTGCACGTCTGGGGGGTCAGAGGTCATTGCCCGTAGGCGCTTTATCAACCTAGAGAATAAATTATTGAAGGAACCGGAACTTAGAAAGCAGTACAGAGCAGTTATTGACGAGTATATTGAGCTGGGACATGCTGAGGTAGTCCCAGAGAAAGAATTAAGTAATAATGCTTTTTACTTACCACATCACGCTGTGGTGCGCAATGATAAAAGTACCACAAAGGTTAGGGTCGTCTTCGACGCTTCATGTTCAGGCCACAATAGTGTATCATTAAACAAGGAATTAATGGTTGGCCCAACCCTACAACCTGATCTGCGACAAACTGTTATGCGGTGGCGCTGTCATCCCATTAGTTTAGTCGCAGACATCGTTAAAATGTACCGACAGATTAAGGTTGCAGACGAGGATGCTGATTATCAGCGCATTTTGTGGCGCTACAACCCAGAGTCTGAATTGAAGCATCTTCGGTTGTTGCGAGTTACCTTTGGTACCTCCTCTGCACCATATCTGGCGGTCCGGTCTCTGCAGCAACTTGCTAGAGATGAAGGACATGATTTTCCGCTAGCAGCAGACAGAGTTCTTACGTCCTTTTATGTAGACGACCTCTTAACGGGTTGTCAGACTGTTGAAGAAGGTAAACAGATCTATGAGCAAATGAATGAGTTGTTAGGTCGTGGGGGCTTCCAGCTTCAAAAGTGGTCTAGTAGTAGTGACGAAATGTTAAGTGAAATAAACGCAGATACTAATGTTGCTACCTTAGAGCTTAAAATAGATACACTTACAAAAATTTTAGGTCTAACTTATGATAGGAATTCAGATCAATTTAGTTATACTGTCCAGCTTCCTCCGCTAGAAACCCCTATAACCAAGCGCAAGGTGATATCTGATATCGCTCGTTTATTTGATCCTCTCGGCTGGCTCGCACCGGTGATAGTGACAGCAAAGGTGTTTATTCAACGCTTGTGGTTGGCGGGATCCGAGTGGGATGACGAGCTTCCAGATCATCTGTTAAAAGACTGGCTCAGTTATAGAAATAACCTTCACCATCTTAAGGAATTCCGTCTACCACGATGGATTCACACGAGTCAACACGACGTTTTACTAGAGTTGCACGGATTTGCTGACGCCTCTAACGTTGCTTATGCAGCTGTAGTGTATACTCGCTGTATTGATTCCAGTGGGCACGTTCATGTTAGTCTAGTAGCATCTAAGACCAAGGTAGCCCCGGTCAAGCAAGTATCCATACCTCGGTTAGAGTTGTGCGGCGCCGTGCTGCTTTCAAAACTTCTCCGTGAAGTTTCGGAGACCTTGGGTATCTGTAAAGAAAACATACATGCCTGGACTGACTCCACAGTGGTGCTCGCCTGGTTGAGCAGCCACCCCAGCCGCTGGAAAACCTTTGTCGGCAATAGAGTCTCGGAGATACTTACCGTTATGGAGAACAGTCAGTGGTCGCACGTTCAGTCCAAGGACAACCCCGCGGACTGCGCGTCGCGCGGCGTGAATCCGTCCGACTGCGTAGATCTTGAGTTGTGGATACAGGGACCTAGTTGGCTGAAAAATAAAGAAATTAGTTATAGTAGAAAGGAAATTAAGGAAACTAACCTAGAGGAGAAAAAGTCAATAGTAGCATGCAACACAGTAGTAAAGGACACGAGTGAGAATTGTATAATATCCAAATATTCATCTCTAAGAAAACTTACCAGAGTAATTGCTTATTGTAAAAGATTCTTAAAATTTAAAAATAAAAATTATAGTACAAAATTTGATAATTTTCTTGAACATTCAGAAATTCAAGGGGCGTTACTTACCTGTATTAATTTATGTCAAGGGGAATATTTTAGATTAGAGATAGATAGTTTAAAATCAAAAGGGGAAATAGATAAAAAAGGGGTACTTACCTCACTGAATCCTTACCTGGATCAGGAACAAACCTTGAGAGTTGGCGGTAGGTTACACAACGCCAACCTTCACGAAGACTCGAAGCATCCTATAATTCTTCCTCGTAGATCACACTTAACTCACCTCCTGATAGCTGACGCTCATGAGCGTACGTTGCATGGCGGACCTCAGTTAGTTTTAAATTATTTGAGATCCAAGTATTGGATTATTAACGCAAAAAGTGTTGTTAGGCAATACGTGCGCAAATGCGTTATTTGTATGCGTTACTCTGCTCGGTCTGTACAGCCTCTAATGGGTTCATTGCCCTCTGCTAGGGTCAACACTAGTCGACCTTTCTTTAGGACTGGTGTGGATTACGCAGGGCCTATCAGCATAAGACCTACAAGGGGTCGCGGCTATCACTCCACAAAAGGGTACATAAGTTTGTTTGTGTGCATGGCCACGCGGGCTATACACTTGGAGGTTGTGAGCGACATGACTTCGGAGGCTTTTTTGGCAGCCTTCAAACGTTTTATAGCTCGCAGAGGTCACTGTGGTGAGATGTGGAGTGATAACGGCACCACTTTCGTGGGCGCTAACAAGGAGCTGAAGGCGTTACTCCAGCACCAAAGGTCTGGCGTAGCAAGTGATATTGCTGAGTGGTTGGCAACTAATGGAACAACTTGGCGCTTCATTCCGCCTCGCTCTCCAAATTTTGGAGGGCTTTGGGAGGCTGGAGTGAAGTCGACCAAACACCACCTCAAACGAGTGATTGGGACCACTACTCTGACTTTTGAGGAAATGACGACAGTACTTGCCCAGATAGAAGCCTGTCTCAATTCCAGGCCTATTTCCACCATCAGCACTAATCCAGACGACCCATGCCCATTGACACCGGGTCATTTCTTAGTAGGCGAGCCCTTGGTACTCGCACCCGAAGCCAACTATGAAAACTCTAACATCAGCAATCTGAGACGTTGGCAATTAACGCAACGCATGGTCCAGGATTTCTGGCGTAAATGGTCTCGTGAGTATTTGGTTCAGTTTCACCAGAGAAACAAATGGGTGCATCAAACCGTAGAACCTGATGTGGGCAGTGTTGTTTTGATAATGGAGGATGATTTGCCTCCCGCACGATGGCTTTACGGTCTCATAGTTGAGAAACATGCTGGCTCGGACGAAGTCACGAGGGTCGTGTCTTTACGTTGTAAGGGGTCTATCATAAAGAGACCAGTTTCCAAATTAATTGTGCTACCTGTCACAAGTTAAATGTTAATAATGGTGTCAGTGTACTATTGTTGAATTGTTGATTAAGGTTGTCATTGTTTAAGGTTGTCACATGTTTTGAACTAGAATTTAAATTGTTGTTCTAATTTTATTAAGCATAACTAAATTTTGTGACGATTTTGTCGCATAACTATGTAAGGGTATGTACACATGTTACTCAAATGTTTATATTTGTACAATGGTTTTTTTTGTTTTTGTTTACAGTCCACATTCGAATAACCATTGCACTAAGTAATTTTCATACCTACCTGTTTGTACCTAGACATCTGTGGAGAAATTGTTTAGAATAAATTTTGTAATTCTCTTTAGCTAGGATTAAGGATATTTGTTTTTTTTTTCTTGACCCACTAGTCACACGGTGGGCGGTTTTATTTGTGTCAGAATTTGTCATTAACTGTTTAAGCATATTCTGGACATTCTGTCCATGGTGGGCGGGATGTTCGGTCTTGAGCTTCCGCGAAGCGCGATAGATGGCGTTGTACCATTTGGGTGCCCGGCTGAATCGCGGTGTTAAGAGTCTCCGCGCATTGTATAAGGTCTGACGAATAAAAATATTTTTTGTACTCTCCAAGGAACAGTTTTGTTTTATTTACGTTCCTCACCTGTCGGTGGAAGTTCAGTGTACGAGTGGTGCCTGAACACCTATTGATATAAGGGATCATTATTGTTGGTTCTTTAATTAAGTTGTCATATGCGCAGAAATCGTGATTGTTGATTAGTTATAAACGTTTTAAGTGGTATAGACTTAAATTAAACAATAGTTGTAAAGTTTGGTTAGAATTACGAGTTATTACGACTAACTGAAGCTTCCGTTTTCTTTTACACATATATTCACAAACACATATTTTTACAAACAGCATCACCTCAGTACCTCATAAAGTACCTCAGTACCGTGACTAATTGTCGACCGGAATCGAACCCACAATATTCATTGAGCTTAGCGCCGTTATAACTTAGTCACGAGGCCCTTTTTACAAACCTCTAAAACACTACTTCAAAATACAAGTTTTTTATGAATGGGTTCAATTTCTAATCCTAATTTTGTTTCTACATCCACGTAAGCGAAGCCGCGGGCAAAAGCTAGTATGTTATACGCGTACGGCCCGCCAGCCGCGCAACCCCTGCGTTTTGTTTCTCTGACCTTCTAAGATAATCATTTTAATGATATGCTGTAAAGTGCAATTTTGATCTACATAAAATGCACAACTGTCAGTATGTCTGTCAACAGGCTGTATCTCATGCACCGTAATAGTTGAAATTTTCACAGTACAAAATAACACCAAAATTCAAGCTTTTGCATAGATAAATCCATACTTCCTTACTAATAATAAAAATGCGAAAGTAACTCTTGTCTGTCTTTCGCGCTTTCACGCGCCATAACTACTGAACCGATTAAAATGAAATTTGGTATAATTACAGATAGTCTAGAGCCTGAGAGAGGACATAGGCTACTTTTTTATGCGAAAAAAGGGCTATATGGGGTTGGAATAGGGGATGAAAGTTATAAGGAATACACAGACCATGGGGGCGAAGCCGCTGGCGGAAAGCTAGTATGTTATAAGTACCGATTTTTTGCACGAAAGAGTAACAAACATCTATCCGATATAACATATTAATCTATGCAAACATCCATAAAATACATCCATCCTCACAATTTCACAGTTTAGATTATATTATTTATTGGTGGGAAGTAGGAAAAGATCAGTTTCCAAGGTCCAAAATTCAATTTATTCTAGACAAATAGTAACCAAATCGAATGAGCATCAAGTCAGCATTCCAAAAAAGATGATATCACAGATAATTATAATTTCATGACAATGACTGTGTTGAGGCTAGCCAGGCACGGACGTGGCGTCGTCCAGGTCAGCGGCGTCCGCCAAGTGGTCGAGAAGAGCCGCGCGCAGGGCTGCCACGAATCGCGACAGCGACGGCGCCGCCGCCTCCCGCGCCTGCAGCGCTCGCGCCAGGAACGGCAGCCGCCGCAAGGCGCGGCCAGACAAGCGCGCCGCCGCCGCGTCCTGCGCCACGGCCCACAGGCGCAGGCTGGCGCGCGCCGGCTCGCTGTCGGCGAAGCGCGAGCCCTCCAGCACGCGCAGCTCGAACACGGGCTCGCGGGGCGCCACCACGCCGCGCGCCATCAGCTCGCCGCAGCAGCCGCGCAGGATCTCGTAGGCGGCGCGGGCCGACGGAGGGCCTACGCGCCGCTTGATGTCGGCGCGGTCCACGAACGCCACGTCGATGGCGCCGGTCACGTTGGAAGTGGTGAGCACGAGCGCGTTAGGCCGCCGCCGCAGCCGGTCCAGCTGCGTCAGCAGCGCGTTCACGGCGCGGATAGAGTCCGAGGGCTCGAGGCCGGCGAGCGCGGCGCGGCGCGCGTGCGCCAGCGACTCTACCTCGTCGACTAGTACGCACGCGAGCAGCCGCCGATCCGCCACGATCTCCTCGAGACGCTCGAACAGGCGTGCCACGAGCTTACCGCTCTCAGCAAACCATTTGGAAAAGAGCCCGTGTGCATTTATTTCGATGAGGCGCGAACGGGGAAAGCGTTCGGCCAGTCTCACCGACAGCTTCTGGGCGAGCGCGCGACACAAGCTAGTCTTGCCGGTGCCGGGCGGGCCGTGTAAAAGCACCACTCTATTCCAACCGATGACATTCGGATTAACACCTCGGTCAGCGAATTCGAAAGCTGTCTCTACGAATCTCACAGTATCCTCTTTTAGTTTTGTGTCATAAATGAGGCTCTCCCACAGGCCATGAAACTCTTGGCTAGGCAATGCCCACACATCAGCTGCGGCAAACTCTTCGCCAGTGCTCGCATCAGTCATCATATCTGTTTCGGCACCGAAAGAGTCCAGTTTGTACACATGATAAACTAATTCAGTTTCAGTCACTAACACTTCTGTATCGTGTTCGATATCACAAAAAGTTATCATTTGCACATGTTCCTTCAACTCTACACTATCTTCTAAATCAGTCTCAGATAAAGTGACACCAGGACTAAGAGATACAAAATTCATTAGAAATGTACGTACAAGCTCCATTACATAGTCTTTATTAGCACGGCTTTGTGATTTTTGAACAACTTCAACGTGCAGTGGATTCATCTTGCTAAAATCGTTAACACTACACACTTGTAACTTAAATTATATTTATCACATAAAACTACTAGGAACAGGAGGACAGACAGAGTTCAGGTAACAAAATTAAGTACCTATGATTAGAGTAAAATGTGTTGTACGACTTGTACGTTACACAGTCATGTTATTTCAAATACCTACTAACCGAAGAAACAATCGGAATAATTTGAACCAGGGTTGGATTCAGACCAGGGTTGGATTCAGACCCTCAAAAAATTATGCTACATGGACAATAAAATAATACTATTTATCCAAAATTATACTACGTTTGACTTTTCACGTTTTTTTATCGTTGTTAAATTTTTTGAAGTTTTCCTTTTTCCCCACAAGGGTAAAAATGAATTCGTAAATGTTATTTTTTTTTTATTCAGTTTAGGCCTAAGGCGTATTAACTACATAAATCGAAGTACCAATAATTTTTGTTTTATTTTATAAATTCCCAGAAATACTAGAGATTTGCACTTTTTTGTGTATTTGTAAAAAAAATAACAGGATTTCTAATTAGCTAAAAGAAATTATAGTAACTAAAAATACTCCTATTAATTAGCACCTCTATATATCGAAAATCTTTTGAAAAACGAGCTTTTAAAGTATTTTGATGGTACTCCAAAAGTGACCAAATGTGTAATACAAATAATTTTTGGCAACAATTTTTTTTCTGACGCTAACACTCAACAAAAGCCGCCACTTCTAGCAACGAAGTCGCTAAATTGGCAACACTACGTTTATATTTGGTAATCCTGATTAGGTGTTACCGTACATACAGAGTTCCCGACATTTTAAGGTAAATATTAATAAGTAAAAGGGCTCACTTAATACAAATTGGTCGCCATCAAAATTATGGTATTTTCGCGTAGTATAGTGGCATTACGATACTACATACTACACACTATCAAATAATGGTACAAATAGTATTATAATACTACGGAATCCAACACTGATTCAGACCCTCAAAAAATAATGCTACAGGGACCATAAAATTATACTATTTGTCCAAAATTATACTACATTTGACTTTTCACGTTTTTTTATCATAGGTATTTTTACCCGACTGCCGAAGGAGGAGGGTTATTAATGTTCAATTTGTTGACGTTTTCCTGTTTCCCCACAAGGGTAAAAATGCATTCATAAATCGTAAATATTTTTTTTTATTCAGTTGAGGTGTAATGCGTATTAACTACATAAATGGAAGTACCAATTTTTAGAAATACTACAGATTTGCATTTTTGTGTATTTGTAAAAAAGATAACAGGATTTCTAATTAGCTAAAAGAAATTATAGTAACTAAAAATACTCCTATTAATTAGCACCTCTTTATATTGAAAATCTTTTGAAAAACGAGCGCTTAAAGTATTTTGATCGTACTCCAAAAGTGACCAAATAAATGTGTAATACAAATAATTTTTGGCAACAATTTTTTTTCTGACGCTAACACTCAGCAAAAGCCGCCACTTCTAGCAACGAAGTCGCTAAATTGGCAACACTACGTTTGTATTTGGTAATCCTGATTAGGTGTTGCCGTATATACAGAGTTCCCGACATCTTAGGGTAAATATTAATAGGTAAAAGGGCTCACTTCATACAAATCGGTCGACATCAAAATTATGGTATTTTCGCGTAGTATAGTGGCATTACGATACTACATACTACACACTATGAAATAATGGTACAAATAGTATTATAATACTACGGAATCCAACACTGATTTGAACCCTTGCTTGTAGGGATGTGAAAAAATAATCGATTATGAAAAAAATCGATTTTTAATCGATTATTTGGCGGAAAAATCTATTAAAATAATCGATATAATATATATTTAAAAAAAACTATTTATTTTGACTAGTGATTTTTAACAGCAACATCTGCTTATGAAGTTATTAGTTTCGTGGAAGTATTCTTACAAATTTTAAAAAGCAATACTAATATTTTATTAGGTTTTCATATCGAAAATCGTTTTAATATTAATTATTTGAAAATATTAACTCTCTATTTCAATAACAAGACAATATGTAGTTGTATTTTCTTCTAATGATTGATTCACCAATCAAACTTTACATATTGTTAGTGTAACTGAACTGTTTTACGGCAAGGACTTTTTTACCGACTTGAATAACGGATAGAATCCGTTTTCTTCGTCAAATTTGAGTTTTCTTTTTACGTAATTTTTGGTTTTCATTTGTAAATATTAATTACAACTAATATTACTAGTTTATTTTATTTTTTCCTCTGTAGGTGTATATCATTTTATGTAAATATTTTAATTATGTTATTTAAGTGGTCTAATTAATATTACTAGTATTACATTACTCTGGCTGATTATTACTGGCAATATAGTAAAGTAGGTGGAAAGCTAGTAAAACTGTTGGCAACACTGGATGAAGGTCTGAAGGATGACATTTGTGAATTTTGTGATTTGACAATTCTTTAAAGTAGTATTGATTTCGATTATTCTGATACGAGTATACTTTTCTGTAGCTACTAATAAAACCGTGTATTGAAATCAAACATACTATAATATGATTCGAGATTGTACATTGTAAAAGCCGCTACCTACCGTGGTGCAGGGCGGGGTGTGACGCCTTGCATTGGCTGCTGAGGGGCATCTAGTCAATTCGGTTATAATGGGTTTCTAAAGACGTCGTCGTCGCAGCACGAGACAGCAGCACGACGTGATGGCGGCTGACACAGCCGTGGCGGCCACCCCTGAGGACACACTCGAGTCGCTGTTGCGCGAAGCCGAGGCTCTCAAGCAAAAACTTGAGGAAGAGCGCCAAAAACTCAATGACGTGTCTTGTAAGAGCTCCCTCACCTCTAATCTCTAATCCCTACTGGCACCCAATACAGTTCAATTTGTTTCTCTAATTACCTTATTAAACTTGACTTTATTAAAAATGAGATTCAATGATCTAAGTGGAAATTTTATAAAGTTTATTGAAACAATGTGCTGTGATATTTTTACAAATTTTTTGGTAATGGCTATATTGTAAATACAATTTCAATATCCTTGAGCCATTTTGGGATAGATATTACATTGTGCCCATGTTGCATGTTCAATGTCATCATGTGCATCATGCCTACATGTACATAGTAGTAGTACCTGATGGCATACTACTCGTTTTTCATTTGAGTATCCGTGGTGCATGGCTGAGAGTGTTTAGTACCTACATTTTAATAGTTCATCTAAGCTCAGGCTTAATCTTTTATTATAAGAGACTAAGCCAGTCTCTTATAATAAAAGATTAAGCCTTATAAGTAATGTAATAAGTTATTTTATCTTCTGGCTTTTCTGTGCACTGTATGAATTTGCACAGTATCTTGGAAATTAAACCTATTACTATAAAGAGAATGATTCGAATAAATCACAAACAGTGGCAGTCTTGTCCTAAGGCCCAATATGCCCGGGCCTAGAGTGGCCAGACATTAGGGGCAGCCGATTGTGTCAAAAATTCACTGATGATTACCAACCGTTTTAAATATTTTTCCGGCGTCTTTCTGTTGACTGACTTTTTCTGTCAACCTTTACGAAAGAGGAATTTTGGTCAAGATGGGTAGTGTTCTGGGCATTCTGAGGCCGCCGACTCTTCGTGTGAATTAGCATTTATTATGTCCAGAAAAATAATAACCAACATCAATTATGTAACTTTGTTTTATTTCCTGACTAGCACTGGTAGTTATTAAAAGGTTACTTGCATAAATAATAACAAAATAGATTATTTTATATTATCAATGTTTCCACAATATTTAGACAAGATAACCAGTGCCGCTCCTCCCTCCTATATTTAGCGCAGCATGGTATATAAGTTATTATGTACCTATTGTATTATAGTATTTTCAACTGACTTCAAAAAAAGGAGGAGGTTCTCAATTTGACAGTATTTTTTTTATGTTTGTCAGAACTTTTGACTGGGTGAACCGATTTTGATGATTCGTTTTTTATTCGAAAGCTAGTGCTTCCAGATTGGTCCCATATAAATTTTATCGAAATCCGGAGAGTGGTTTAAAAAAAGTCGACGAAAACATATATATATATATATATAGATGATATTTTGGTTTTCTCTGAAACCTCGCTGTCTGTGCAGTATGTTTAGTTGGCCTCCCTATATAATAATACTACTACCAATAGGTACAAAACAAAATACATCTATATCCCACTAAAACTACTAAAACAAAAACAAACCGCCTCCAGAAAACAACTTCAAACTAAAAAGCAAAAAATAACAGGTACATATTTACATTATGATTTCTGATTTATATATGACTTTCATTGATGTCTGTTTGGAACCAACTCCAAATTAGTTAGAAATAATAATTTAAATATGTACTTGTTATTTTTTGCTTTTTAGTTTCTAGGTGTTGTTTAGGAGGCGGTTTGTTTTTTGTTTCAAAATAATTTTATTATTATGATATGGGCCTTGTAGCTAAACTAAATAAATTTATAAAAGTTTAATGTTTCATCCATTTGAGAGGCCCATGCAAATTACACTGTGTACAGCTTTGTTGCAGTAGAGACAGATTTAGTATCACACTTGTAAACCAAACCCAAACACAATGCTGGTATGTTTTCTGTTCTGTGTAGGAGCCGTGTACCACCCATGCGCTTACCTCATTTTAAAGTTAACGAAACATAAGAAGCTTTGGTTGTTTCTCAAGCTGATACTTTAGCAGCACATACAATAATTGTTACAGTGTCATGCGTGGCGGAGCGGCTGGAGCCCATCACATTCCCCAACCTGAAGCTGCGTCGCGTGCTCAAGGGCCACCAGTCCAAGGTGCTCTGCTCTGACTGGTCACCTGACAAGCGGCACATCGTGTCTTCCTCACAAGTAACACACACTTTAATAATTATGTTTAGTATGACTGTTTCATGCATGAGTGGCACAAGTAGTGCCTATATTGTTTTTATAGACCTACTAGCTTTCCGCTAGCGGCTTCTTCTTCGTTCTTGTAACTTACATCCCCTATTTCGACCCCTTACAGCCCTTTTTCACATTAGCCTATGTCCTTTCTCAGGCTCTAGACTATCTGTGTACCAAATTTCATTTCAATCGTTCAAATAAAACTACTTTTTACGGATTTTATCGCGTTATATTGATATTATTTTAATCCCGACGTTTCGGAGCCCTTACAGCGTCTATGGTCACGGACTCACGGGTGACTAATCGGTTTAGTAGTTTTAGCCTGAAAGCGAGACAGACAGACAGACAGACAGTTACTTTCGCATTTATAATGTTAGTAAGGATTAGGATTGACTAAAACTGAATTACATTTATTGAACTGTATATTAGTAGTTATACTGTCAAACTTATATAGAACATATACAGTCATGGTCAACTAATTAGGGACAATCTCTAGTTAAGCCAAATTGTGAATATTTTTTTTATTTTCCAACGAGTCTTAACAATATTCCATATCTTTTACATGTAAGTGTAATTAGTCATTTATGTGCGCGATTATACAAACAATAACAACTTCTTAAACATTAAACCTCTTTACAGTATAGCTGATAGATTATCATAGTGCTATTTGTTCAAAGAATGCTGGCTGGCCATTTAATTAGGGACACTGAGGTATTGCGTTCTAATTTAAAAATTGGAATTTTAATACTTTTTTGTTTCTTTTCTTATTGTTTCGTGGTCGTTTTGGCGGCAATCCAGATTTTTTATTTTAAGTTTTGAGAATTATTTTGAAGAAAAATGGGCAGAAATAAAAGTTGCGATCCAACACTACGAAAAATTATCATGAAGTTTGTCGAGCGTGGTTGGTCATACCGAAGGATAGCACAAAATTTAAATTGTTCAAAAATGCAATGGTTTTGCAATTCAGTGCAACATTTCAAGAGCTATAACACAGCTTTAAATGTGTCCAAAACAAAAAGATCGAGAAAAACGACTCCGCAAGAAGATAGAATGATAACCAGGCTAGCTAAGAAAGATCCGTTTCTAGGCTCTATTTTAATTAAACACGAAGTGTTTGGGGCAAACGAAAGAGCCGGTGTATCTGCGAGGACCGTTCGACGAGGTTTGATAGAAGCAGGGTTGTTCGGAAGAGTGGCTCGCAAAGTACCGTTGTTGAAGAAAGAACATAGAAATGCTCGTTTGGCGTTTGCACGTAAATATGGACATTGGACCTACGCCCAATGGCAACATGTACTTTTCTCTGACGAGACCAAGGGTAATTTGATTTCTTCAGATGGAAGGCAATATGTACGGCGTCCTGTAAAAGCGGAAATGAATCCAAGATTCACAAAAAAACAGGTGAAACATGACGGTGGAAACATTAAAATGTGGGGTTCATTTTCTGGACGTGGAGAGGGACCTGTGAGGAAAGTTCAGGGTAACTTGGACCAACATCAATACAAGGCAATATTGGAAACTATGCTTCCCTATGCCGAGGAGCATCTCCCTATTATATGGACGTTTCAGCAGGATAACGACCCGAAACATACCGCCCATTCAGTCAAGTCGTTTCTCACCAGTCAGTCTGTATAAGTGCTAGATTGGCCAGCAAATAGCCCGGACCTCAACCCAATTGAGCACCTTTGGCATGTAATCAAGAAAAAAGTTGCCACTTATCGTAATACAAATTTGGATGAACTTCATGAAGCTTTTTGTGAGGCATGGGCAAACATTCCTGTCGAAACATGTCAGAAACTGATAATGTCTATGCCACATCGGTGTCAAGCGGTAATTACTAACAAAGGTTTTGCTACTGGGTACTGTTACACGTAATAAAATGGAGCTGTTAAAGATATTATAACACTGCAGATTATAAGTTTTGTTTAACTGTATTTTTCATTATACTTTACTGTCCTTAATTAAATGTCCACTACAGAATTGTACCTTAATATTTAATACATGTTTAATCTTTGATATTAAATACTTTTTCTATTTATTTAATCTTTTATTTACAGCCATTTATAGCATAATAATCGGACCACATTATGCAAATAATAGGTACTGAGAAATCGAGAAAGAGAGGTTTTATATTTATATGTACATAACCGGTTATAGCCCTTCACTATCTTGAATGTCCCTAATTAGTTGACCACGACTGTATGTAGTAAAACCTTATAAAACTATGAAAATGTTCCAAGACTACACTGAAATGATATGATTTTCTTTGGGGCTTCTTTGTGCACATAGTATGATTGTCTACTCATTGACTGTGGGTGGAACTGGGCACCTATGTAACAGAGGTACTACATCTATGAGCACTATGTGTTTTCAAAGCCTTCATTTACAGAAAAAACGTAAAACAACCGGTGGGTGCCTGGTGGATCCTCCCTTTGCTGGAGGGGCAACCCACCTCGTCCCTTCACAGTGTAGTTTTCGTTAATGGTCAAAAGACACCTAATTTTTTTATTGTATTAGATGTTAAACAAGCATATATGTATGGCAGCAACCACAGTCTACAGAGGATAGACAGTATTAGTTGTGCGCGTCAGTCAACCTGAAGTGTCGTTAAGTCTGATAATTGTGATATGCCCAATCATTACACTGGTGATTGATTTTGACGGCAATGTCGTACAGGATGGCAAGGTGATAGTGTGGGACGCGTTCACGGCGACCAAGGAGCTGACCATCGCGATGCCCAGCACGTGGGTGATGGCGTGCGCCTACGCGCCGTCCGGCAACATGGTCGCCGCCGGGTACGTACTCAGTCCGCAGGCCGCAGCCGCTGCGGGGCACTCGCTCCCGCCTCACGCGGACTCCACCAGTCCATACATTTTGTCGAGTTAAGTAACCCAATTAACAGCTGTTGTTTTAGTGATTTCAAGGTGGGTCCTATAGTAAAAGTAGTTTACACAAATGTTTAGAACTAAACCAAGCAGACCTTGAATGTTTAGAGATATTGGGTACCTATAAGTATTAAGAACCACCTAACACACACTTGTAATAATGCAATATATTCATCACATAAATATTTTGTGTCTCGTGATCAGTCAGCAGTACGAGACTCAAACCGCCTGATAACAGATGTAAGTGGAAAATATAAATGTGTGCGTTGCAGAGGGCTCGACAACAAGGTGACGGTGTTCCCGCTGTCGGGCGGCGACGAGGAGCCTGCCACGCGCAAGCGCACCGTGGCCACGCACACGTCCTACATGTCCTGCTGCCTGTTCCCCAACACCGACCGGCAGATCCTCACCGGCAGCGGCGACGGCACGTGCGCGCTGTGGGACGTGGAGTCCGGCCAGCTGCTGCAGAGCTTCCAGGCGCACGCCGCCGACGTGATGGCGCTGGACCTGGCACCGTCCGACATGGGCGACACGTTCGTGTCGGGCGGCTGCGACCGCGCCGTGCTCGTGTGGGACATGCGCACCGGCCAGGCCGTGCAGGCCTTCGACACGCACGACTCGGACGTCAACAGCGTCAAGTACCACCCGTCCGGCGACTCGCTCGCCACCGGCTCCGACGACTCGTGCTGCCGCCTGTTCGACCTGCGTGCCGACCGCGAGGTGAGCCCCGCCCCGCCCCGCGCCGCCGCGCTGGGTGCACATGTACACTGTACGCGTGTGTGCAGGTGGCGCGCTACAGCAAGGAGAGCATCATCTTCGGCGTGAACTCGGTGGAGTGGTCGGTGAGCGGGCGCCTGGTGTTCGCGGGCTACAGCGACTACACGGCGTGCGCGTGGGACGCGCTGCGCGGCGCGCGCGTGTGCGTGCTGTGCGGCCACGAGCACCGCGTCACGCGCGTGCAGCTGGCGCCCGACGGCACGGCGCTGGCCACGGCCTCGTGGGACGCCACGCTGCGGGTGAGTGGCCGCCAGCCCGCCCGCGCCCGCGCATGCGCTCAGCGCTCACCGGTGCTCTGTTGCAGATCTGGGCGTAAGGCGGCGCAGCTGGAGGACGTCGCTCCGCGAGTCGCCGCGCCGCGCCGGTCTACTTCCGGTTCTCGTTTCTTTCGAGTTAACTCGATATCAATTTTTTCTCGCTCCGCTCGTATTGTTAACGTACGGTAATCGAGTGTACTTAAATTGAAATTATGTATAATAAAACTGTTTTCTCAGTAAAAAAATATACCGGTATGTGAATCTGATTATCTTGTGCAGTAGGTAGTTGTTGGTCAAGTATAAAGATACCTATTAATAGCACTAGTCGTTAGATTAAGATAATAATTTATTATAATATTAAACGTAAATATATCGTTAAGTCATGTATGTAAATATTGATTATCGAGCACTTTGAGAGGTAATGTTGATTTATTCTAGTATTTATTTTTAGACTAGATGTCTCGATTATTGTAAGAACGTACATTAGGGCGGCTCGACGCCGTTCGTCCAACAGCTCAGTGTTAGTCTCCTATTATCAATAAATAAAACGTTAAATATTTTTTTTTATTTCCTGCAATTTAAAAATAACTAGTAATATTTAGGGTTCCTCCACATTGAGCGTGCACGTCGGCGTTCCTCTAGCGTGTGAAGTGCTCGCGTCGTTCACACGCCCGCAGAACGTGCACGCCCAATATGGGGTAAGCCTTATATATTAATTATACATACATGATAGCGATATTGTCGCTTTACACAAGATCTTGTACGAAGCAAATCCTGAATCGCGCAAGTATTTAACGTGCAACTTGCAACCGTACATTACAACCAACCGAAATCGGGCACTGGCCCGCCAGGCGCAACACCCGCCTAGTCGGAGGCAACACACCACTTCCCCCCACAGAATAATTACTGGGAGTGCAGCTGCAGCTGCCCCCCCCCCCCCCCCTTGAAACTTGGGTGCCGTTGTAGATAAAAGTTATAGTAGTCACGTTATGGTTTACTTTTGCGTTAAATAAAAATAAAATTGTATAAAAGGTAGAACAAACTTGTCCCCCACAAACTACATATCCTACCACTAGCAATGACAAATTGACAGGATAGAAAAAAATAATCACTTTTTGTAGCCAACGATTTTGTTGTTTTGTAAAGAGAGCAGAAAAAAGCTAAATTTTATATTAGGGAAAAGAAAGATCAATTTGCTGCCTCACTATTTATTATTGTTGCCCGGAAAGTCACCAACAAATCAAAGAACCGAAAAACGGATGAATTTCTGACTGGTATCCTTATAAACTGGTCATGCTAGCTCAAAGCTCGATATTTCCGGGATTAGTAAACAATAAAAAAATATTGCTCAACGTAACAATGAAAATGTATGGCTCAGCAGCAAAATAAAGAACCACAGTTACCGACGGCCGATTTTTACGGGTTGAAGTTAGCTCGTCCCAACTTCAAGCCCCAAAACACAATGCAGTTCGCGCCAAACTTTGGTTCGTTTGGCGAGCACTGTACAGTATACTATGTCTTTGTGTCTTGATTTTATACGCAAGATACAATTCTCGTCAAAGTTATTGGTTAAAGTTAGCTCGTGCCAACTTTAACCCGACCGTAAAAATCGGAGAAAGAAAAATATTGGATTAAAATGATTTAAAACGACAGCCGACTTGAGCTTTCATTTTTATTTATTACAACCCTCTTTATCTATCTATACATATAAAATGCTTTGTCCTGAATGACTGACTCACTGACGGATCAACACACAGCCTAAACCGCTGATCGTAGAGACCTGAAATTTGGAGGGTGTGTTCTTTCTATGACGTAGGCATCCGATAAGGAAGGATTTTCTGAAATTCTACCCCTAAGGGGGTGAAAAAGGGGGGCAAAGTTTGTATGGGACAACTTGATTCCTTGGTCCAATATACTTCAAATTTTGCATAAACATTCTATAACAGAATTGAAGGAAGACGTGTTTCATATTTTATTAAAATTCATCCCCTAACGGGATAAAAAGGGGTAAAAACTTATTTTACTTCGAAGTTGATATCAATACTCCTTAGTGTTTCTTATTTTAATTAGATTAAAATAAGAAACACTAAGGAAGAAATTTTGACACGAGTTGTCAATCCTTAGCAGTAAAAAATGTCTAGTAGTAAAGGCTCTTTATTTAATAAACAAAGATTTAATAAATTCCAGTATAATAATACGTAGTGATATCTTTTTTTGAGTGCTCCTGGTGTAACAGGCATGACTTTTATTAAGCTTAATATCGGTCGCATCGTCCGGAATTGCTGCCACGCTGATGGAAGGAGGTAAAATTGCACTGGCAAACTGCGTTCAAAGTTCTTCTCGATTTGATACAAACAGAAACCCCACTCTGCAATATACCCAAACAAAGTACTATGTTTGGGATGTGAGTACTATGGCTCTAGGGGATTACTGTATTGTCAGCAGGCGATTCCCGACAGACTTTACCAGTAGAGCTCAGAAGTAAAAGCGCGTGAAGCGGTCTCACGGTTGTGGACAGTTCTCAGTGGAACACATTAAAATTGAGAGTTGGTGCCCCAATTATGTTGCTGCGGAATATAAATCCACCAAAATTATGCAATGGCACCAGATTTCAAGTGAAAACATGCATCGCAATGTAATCGAGTCAACTATAGGTACTGACCAGTTGTTCTCGAGGAGAGTATGTATTTATTCCTAGGATTCCACTAACACTATCAAATTACCCCCTTTGAATTCAAGAGAGTGCAGTTTCCCATCAGTCTGCTTTACAATGACCATAAACAAAGCTGAAGGTCAAACGCTTGATAATAATAATAATAATAAACCGCAGGGCAGCTTGTGGCGAGCTGATGGTGAGTGGCGACACTGCGGTCCTTAGTGCCCCAGAGAGTCGGTCAGGGCCTCGTCTCTAGTTTTCCCATACCGGGTACCTGGAGTGGAACCCCAAGAGCGCCCGCAGGACTCTCAACTCTGTCTTGCCTTAAGTGGCCGGCCAGAGGGGGGCCGCCAGAGCTATATGCTCGGGGGTGGAAGTGTCTAATGGCATAATAGCGGGGAAACCCAATCCGGGTCTTTTAAGACTCGCGACGGTGAAACCGGGGCCGCACCTCTCTACACCCTTAGCCGCTTACACCGCTGTTGCCGCCTTCTGCCTCTTCTGGCAGCTTTTCGGGGGGCCCAGCTAGTGAGTTGGCGAGTCACCGTCTGCCATCCCTAAGGATATTTGTTCGAGGGTCAAAGGCAGACGCCGTTTTCTTCCGGCATATGAAGTTATAATCTAGTACATTAAACACCCACATCCATAGACCTTAATAAAGTTAGCTTTCATATTTTACAATAGCTCTTGCACTCACCTGGGATAGTCCATAGCTGTATTTTCATAAGTGTAGTTATGGATTAGCCCAGGTCGGTGTCCCATTACACATTAGATCAAAGCTCTCCAAGGGGCCTCTACGCGTTGGACCTGTGTCCCCGCGCAAGCCTACCAAAGGACCGGATGCCTCCCTCACAGGAGGCATGCCATGATACCGTAAAAGGAGATACAAATAATAATAAGATTTATTGCTCAAAAAAGGAAAGTGTAGGTACATCAAGATTAATATCACTAGACCTCACACATGTGTGTGAGAACTGAGGGACCGGACTGGGATTTGGAAAAAAACTATTGTAGGATTTAGTAGTAGTCCTAAAACAATTATAGGCTAAATCTGGGAATTTGTAGTAACATATTTTAAAAGTTACAGCCCTTAAAGTGTGGTCCCTCAGTCCTCACACACATAAGTGTGATCTCGGAAAGTATCTTAAATAACTAAGGTATTGTGAATACAGACATTTAGTAGTAAATTTGCAAAGACTTTTTATTAAATAAAACACCACTGAGCATCAAAGATAAAAAAGATATTATGACTAAACTGTGGTCCCTCAATTCTCACACAGGCGAATTATTGTTTTTGTGAATTTTACCGAATCTAATAAATAAAATCTTTCTCTTTCTACATCAAGTTTTAGTAGTAGTCGTAAAACGCTTTTAAAACAAAGAATTAGAAAAAAATATCGACGGAATATGAAGATATTAATTAAAAAAGCTGGTCCCTCAGTTCCTGACAAAGTTTATGCAATAGCTGCTTGACGAAAGGAATATTAGAAAGCCTAGTGTGCTTAACTTTTAGTAGTAATTTACTACTAAGTAATAGGTATCTAAAATTGTGTATTTCTTACCTCTTAGCCGAGATAATATGATTATTATAATCTTACGAAAATCCGTGAGATAGGGTGACCACACTAACCACACAGTGAAGTACAGTACCTACTTTAATGACATTAGCGAAGCGAAAATAAAGTTGTACGGTTAGTTTAATGCTATAATTACATTACGAAATTTCAATTTGAAGTTTATAAAATAACTATTAATGAAATTAACGTAATTATTGTTATCAATACATTG
Organism: Acronicta psi; assembly: GCA_946251955.1. Lineage (NCBI taxonomy): Eukaryota > Metazoa > Arthropoda > Insecta > Lepidoptera > Noctuidae > Acronicta > Acronicta psi. The sequence continues at coordinate 60,430 of OX276486.1, forward strand.
TCATTATAGTTGGCGCCAAAAATGTTGGTTCAGTTCATGTCAGTGGAGAGGCAATAAGGCAAAAGAACTATACCCAAACAGCCTTGTCGAAATTGTAAAACCAAATAGGTTTGTTCTCAGTTCTAATTTGAAATCATCATTGATTTCATTCAGTCAGTCATTTGAAAATTCAGTAGGTACCTAGATAAAACTAATCATCCTCATTTCTCCCTTAGGGTTGTAATTTATCTTTCCAATATAAATGGGAGAACCGCGACACACGCGAACCCTTCATCTATCATTCAGATTTTCAAATTCAGTCAATAATACCTAATTGATAAAGATATCAGTGAACATAATACCTATAAAAAACATACATACCTAGGCTGCGCCGCTAGTGTACCTATTATATCTGTGGATCCATTTGATGTCACCAGGTGGCGCCGTCGTCTCAAAAAGTTAACATGCCGCCTCCGTAATCGTGACCAATGCGACATACAATCACTGATTATTGTGTACTGTGTAACTAAAATTATATTGTGGCTACTTGAGTTTATTTACACTGACGTGATATATATATAGAAAAGTATTCATAAACTGCGCAATGGCGCTCTTTATTACACCATGGAGATGTTTACCACCATTTCACATCAGAATAAATTCTCAAAATGAGTTACTCTACGATTAAAACCCCTTTTTAACCGACGCAAATCCCAAGGAGTTTCATTGTTCGACTGTGTGGTATGTATACTTTTATATAGGTATCATATTTACTGATATTTTTATTAATTATTGTTGACCGATCTTAAAAAAATCTTTTATTTGTTTTTTGCGTGTTTCGCGGTCCTCCTTTTTTTATTTAAAAGATATACTATCACATACATACCATACATAGATACCCCTAATGGTCTTTTCACAGCTTACTGATAAGTTTCCGTTAAATTATTTTGCAGATAATTTCAAACAAATGTTGTTCCATTTTTTTTAATTTATCCGGCGGGTAGCGGCTATCCAGAGGTGGTGAAACAAGCCGTTACAGAGAAATGAGAATGATTAGTTTTTATCTCAGTACCTACTGACTTTTCAAATTTTGTCTTGTGGTGAAATTAGAACTGAGAAAAAACCTATTTGGTTTTACAATTCCGGCAAGGCTGTTTGGGTATAGTTCTTTTGCCTTATTGCCTCTCCACTGACATGAACTAAACCAAAGTTTTTGGCGCCAACTATAATGACAATGTATTGATAACAATAATTAGGTTATTTTCATTGATAGTTATTTTATAAACTTCAAATTGAAATTTCGTAATGTAATTATAACATTAAACTAACCGTACAATATTATATTCGCTTTGCTAATGTCATCAAAGTAGGTACTGTACGTCACTGTGTGGTTAGTGTGGTCACCCTATCTCATGGATTTTCGTAAGATTATAATAATCATATTATCTCGGCTAAGAGGTAAGAAATACACAATTTTAGATACCTATTACTTAGTAGTAAATTACTACTAAAAGTTAAGCACACTAGGCTTTCTAATATTCCTTTCGTCAAGCAGCTATTGCATAAACTTTGTCAGGAACTGAGGGACCAGTGTTTTTAATTGATATCTTCATATTCCGTCGATATTTTTTTCTAATTCTTTGTTTTAAAAACGTTTTACGACTACTACTAAAACTTGATGTAGAAAGAGAAAGATTTTATTTATTAGATTCGGTAAAATTCACAAAAACAATAATTCGCCTGTGTGAGAATTGAGGGACCACAGTTTAGTCATAATATCTTTTTTATCTTTGATGCTCAGTGGTGTTTTATTTAATAAAAAGCCTTTGCAAATTTACTACTAAATGTCTGTATTCACAATACCTTAGTTATTTAGATACTTTCCGAGATCACACTTATGTGTATGAGGACTGAGGGACCACACTTTAAGGGCTGTAACTTTTAAAATATGTTACTACAAATTCCCAGATTTAGCCTACAATTGTTTTAGGACTACTACTAAATCCTACAATAGTTTTTTTCCAAATCCCAGTCCGGTCCCTCAGTTCTCACACACATCCTCACACTAGGATACCCTGTGTCGTGGGGTCTAGTCTCTTTCATCCAGAGGCGTACCAATAGAAAATGGCGCCCAGGGCAAGCTTCATATTTGCGCCTCTAAGTAAATTAAATTAATTAGATCTCTTTTCTTACTACTACAATAGTAAGTTATAATATGACACAGCGAGCTCGCTTCGAAAAATTGGGCACCCCACCTGGGACAGGTTAGATTAGAAGGGTAATTACAATTAGTTTGTTACCACCTCCAGTTGTCTCAGTAAGAGCGAGCGAAGCGAGCTCGATATTTCAGACAGGTTAGGTTAGAAGAGTGATTACAACTAGTTGGCTAGTACTTCCAGTTGTCCAGTGGCGGCGTAAGGCGTGGGCGACGTGGGCCACCGCCTACGGCCTCGCGACCCAGGGGGCCTCGCGCCCCGAAAAATTATGCAAATCTTGCGCTGGCAGAGGGCCCCGCAAAATGAATTTTGCCCACATAAAATTTAGGTCTTACGCCGCCACTGCAGCTGTCTCATGTAAGAGCGAGCGAAGCGAGCTCAAAAACTTGGGCCACCCACCTCGGACAGGTTAGATTAGAAGAGTATTCACAATTAGCTTGTTACTACTGCCAATTGTTTCATGAAAGAGCGAGCGGAGCGAGCTCGAAAATTTGGGCCACCCACTTCGGACAGCATAGGTTAGAAGGGTGCATTTTTAAGCATTTTCCATGCTACGTCATCTTATAACGTAAGTTTATAAGTGAAGGCAGATTTCGAATTAGCGAACGGGACTCACGGTGGCTTAGCAGTCATAGCGTCTGGTGTACCAAACCAGAAGACGCAGGTTCGAATCCTGCCCGCTAGTAGATTTTTTCCTTCATTAAAATAAAGGGTAAACAAAATTTGTTGTCTTATGAGCGAGCGAAGCGATCTCAAAAATTTAGGCTTTTCACCTCGGACAAGTTAGGTTAGAAGGTTATGACTGACTGGTGATGGGATTTGCTAGAGCGTGAGCATCGGGTTGTCCGACCGAGGCCCGCCGCAAACTGTGGTTGGAGATATCCCCCCTACCGACTAATTACCTACCACCAAGCGAGCACCTCCCCCCAGGATGTGATCTTCCTTGGCACATTTGGAAGTCACTAAACCGACTCCGAACCCAAGTGGGGAGGTGTAATTCAAACCTGGTGAAGTGGGGATATCTCGATAAAACGGCTGCAGGGTGTGGTTGTGGAACTGTGCCGCAAACAATGGTGCACCTCCTATCCTGTCCTTTGTGCCCCACAACCTGCAATCTAAGCGACCTCTGCGCTGCCACTGACGATGCTGTGGAAGTGGCGAAATTTTGGGCACACCAAATCTAATTTGAAAAATAAAATCGTACCATCGACACGAAGAAGAAGAAGAAGAGCGTGAGCAAAGCTAGCGAATGACGCCCCCGTAATCCCCATCGTATTAGGTTACTTTAAACCCTTTACATAGGAGCCCCGCGTCTCCGTCATCTGCACGATTACACAGATTTTTTTCATTGCATTAAGTAAGTGTCTCGTATTAAGCCGCACTGACGCGCCAGAAGACAATTGGAGCTAGTAACAAGGAAAAATTCAAATGAATGTATTATATATAGAATGATATATGAGATGTAGGCAAGACGGTATGAAATTGCAAAGTAAATAATTATAACAGTATAAAATGGTTATAGCTTTGTTTCACAATTTAATGATTGGCGATTTTGCGCCCCCCTTCGATTGGGGCCCAGGGCACGTGCCCTGCCTGCCCCACCCTAGTTACGCCACTGCTTTCATCATCACAATTTTATACAATAAATAAGGAGCAACTTAGTCCTGTGTGTGTGTGTGTGTGTGTGTGTGTGTGTTTGTTATGCACAGCTAGACTGGGACCTTAAATAATTGAAAATAAAACATTTCTTAAACGAAACTAAATGCAATAGCACACTTAATGTTGCTACGTAATTTAATTGTACAGTCAGCAACGAAAGTAGCTGAACACTATGAAATCTTCAAAACGCTTTAACATCTTTAATATTCAGAATTCACTGACCCTTGAAGGCAGTACATTTCCTCATAATAGAGGACAATTATATGTTTAACCTCAGTCAAAATCTAATGAATAGTTTTGGTACTGTGATGTTTTTAAACTTTCGCTGTGTTCAACGACTTTCGTTGCTGACTATACTACGGGTTATTAAAACTGAAACTGTTTTTCATATAATTAGTTTTGGATGACACAACTATTTTCTTTGAATTCCTCTGATTTTTCTTTACAATTTGGTGTGTATGTACCTCAGGTCCTAATTTGGGCTGAGTTGTATGGGCTTTCGATGACCTACTTTGCTGTATTTCTATTATGTGACCAGCATTAACATATAGAGTAGTTACGGACTCTGAGGAGCTTTGATAGTTTTTCTTAGCTTTGATCATTAATAGATCACCCCGAAGATTAAATTAGTTACCTACTTTTTATCACGGAGGAAATGTGGGTATCTACTATTAATCCCGGAGTTTTAGTGCGCTAAAACGGCACAGATTTTTATGAAATTCGGTGCACATACATAATATTATAGTTTGTAACCAGCACTAGACTAACATGTTAAATTATTTTAAACCAATAACTTTCCCTCTCCGACATTTACGGCCAGGTTGAAGTTAGGTCGTGCCAATTTCAAGCCGGACAATAATATTGGCGAGATCTGTATATTTCTTGAACGACACAAAGTCTGATGATGACTGATTTTGAAAAAGTACTCCACGATGTTCTTACGCATCTACTTTATACAAAATAACTCATTTTTTTTTTAAATATATGATTTTGAAGGTAAAATAGCCTTATTAAAAACACAATTTAAATTCCGCGCTAAAACGCTAGAATAGCAATGTCGTCGTCTGTGACGTCAATCTTTCGTAAACACTTGACAAGTACAATTTACAGCAGAGCTTATAAGTTTGTCTAATCATATTTTCATGGGCGTACCCAGGGGGGGGGCAGGGGATGCCCCGTAGATAAAAGTTATAGTAAGATAAAAAAAAACCTTTTTCGTGTAGTGTAGGACGGAACAAACTTGCCCCCACAAGTTACAATAACACTAGCAGTGACAAATTGTCAAAAAAAAAATATATTCACTATTTGTTGCTTTTTGTCCACAATTAGTTACTACAAAAACGATCGCTCAAATCGAGAATCGAAAATTTGAAAAATCGAGAGTGACGAGCTTATAAAAAACCGGTCCGAATCGTGCGATCCCGGGAAGATATCCTATTGCTGATTTTCAAGGCGTCATTAACCAAGTTGAGCAACACAATTATTATTATTGTATTTTTTTATTCCCTAAAAATCGAGCGCTAAGCTAGCATGATCGGTTTATAAGGATACCGGTTTGGATACTCATCCAACCTTTACAGTGGCGTATTTACACTACGGCCAAAAGAGCCACAGCCCGGAGCGCCGGAGGTTTCCTCAATTTACGAGCTCACTTTTACATGAGACAACTGGAGGTAGTAACAAACTAATTGTAATTACCACTCTAACTAACCTAACCTGTCCAAGGTAGGTGGCCCAAATTTTCGAGCTCGCTACGCTCGCTTTTACATGAGACACCTGGAAAAAGTAAACTAACTAATTGTAGTTACTCTTCTAATCAAGCCTGTCCGAAGTAGGTGGCCAAATTTTTGAGCTCGCTTCGCTCGCTCTTAATGCGTGAGATAACTGGAGGTCTAGTAACAAACAAGGATACTTACAAAGTATCCTTCTAACCTAACCTGTCCAAGGTGGGTGGACCAAGTTTTCGACTTCTCGTTTGCTGACTCTTAGTCATCAATTTTCATTGCTACGTTAAGCAATATTTTTTTTTCTATTTATAAATTCCGGATAATTCAAGCGTTGAGTTAGTATGACTGGCTTATAAGAATACCGGTCAGAAATTCATCTGATTTACGGTTCTGAGTTTTGTTGATGACTTTTTTTTTATACCACTAAGGTGGCAAACGCGGTAAGCGGTTACCATAGCCTAAGGACGCTTACAACAACAGGGGTATCACTCACGCGGTGCCGACACGAAAAACCTCTTAGAGGTTCATGGAGGATTCACTGCGCCGACAGTTTGAGGGAATTTTCCTCTTACTACCAGCGCAGCGCATCCTTAGAAGGAGCTCTGGCGACATTACTCACTGCAGGAATACAACACATAATAAAGTGTGTTATTTGGCTGCAATTTTCTGTAAGGTGGAGGTACTTCCTAGACTTTCCGGGCAACAATAATAAATTTCATCATCCGTCATCATCCGACGTCCGGTTCTATTTTTTTATGCTGACTCTCCAGGCGTCAATAACCATTGCAGCGTAGAGGAAGAAAACTATTTTATTTGCCTCCAGCAAAATTTAGAGTAGCATGACCGGTTTATAAAAGGATACCGTATAGTCAGAAACTCTAAGAAAAGCTCCGATTCTATATTTTGTTGTTGACTCTCTATGCATCAATTTTTATGAATACTGGAAGAATCGAGTGTTGATCCAGCATGACCGGTTTATAATGCATCAGAGTCATCATCAAAAGGTAGAACTGGTGATCGGGTGAATTTCTGACCGATATCCCTATATGCCGGTTATGCTAGCCAATAATTAAGTAGATCTGCAAATAATTTATTATTTATTTATTTTGGTAAAATCGAGCGTTAGGCTAACATGATCGGCTATAAGCGCACCGGTTAAAATTCATCCGATTTCCAGTTCTAAAATTTGTTGCTGGCTCTAAGCTCGTTCCACGTGGGGTCATAATATAATAGGTAGCAACAAATTGACAAAATAATTCGGTTTATCATATTATTTACTCTGATGTCGATTTTTCGATGGGTTTGAGCAATTTTATTTTAATTCTGCTGAAATTCCACTGCTTCTTTTATGGTGATGAGGGGGGGGGGGGGGGGGGGGGGGTTGTTAAGAAATCCCTCAACTGCCCCCCCCTGGGCAAAAAGCTGGGTACGCCCATGCATATTTTTATAATATTTTTTACAGTAATTATGAATCCTAATGTGTATCGATGGTGTGCGGTTCCTCAATGTCATAATACAACGATAAAAACGCCGAATAAGTTATTTATTAACGTTCCAATGCAAAAAAAGTTCGAAATACGTGGCTAAGTTAATAATTCAGTCATTTATTTCTGCGATGACCATTTTGTATTTACTTTATAGATTTATGAAGTACCTAATAGCTCAAAAATAAAATTAAAAGAAATTATTGTCAATAACGTGATATTGTAAATTATTAGCAATGACATGATCATTGATAAATTCAAATTCAAATTCAAATCATTTATTGCAGACTAAGTGTACATTTGGGTAATAATTATGTTATGGTAGGTACTTAAGACTTTGCAACATCGATATTAGGCAGAGATTTAAAATAAAACAAACCCTCCAAATAAAAATTGTGTAAGTACTTTGATAATTACTTTTTTCTAATAGGTATTGTGGTTTATTAAACAATACTTACCGACAAGTTTTAACATTTCGAAATCCAGCCGAGCAACTCATCGTTTGTTGTAAAAAATGCTCCAAGCATCAACAAATCGATCCTTAGCACATTTGAACTATTTGCCTTGATGAATCCTTGTTCTATGATGGTTGTACTTTCTAGACAATAGTCCTTATTAGTTTTTAACTATTTATCACACAATATAAATATAATTTAATAATTAAATTATACACAATATAAATATAATTTAATAATTAAATTATATTTATATTGTGGATTGTGGATAAATTAAATTTTAATTTAGAAAAAGCGCGAAACGACTTAGTAGGCTTTGTACGTAGGGACACGAAAAAAGTATCGATATTTTGTGGTATCGAGTATATTTCTGACTGCTACTTTGTACTCGATACTGTGTACTCAATACTTTTACTCAATGAGTACTTTTTGACAAGTATCAAATAAATTGTAGAAATTACCTATTTTAAACTTCGTCTTACGGCTCATGTTTATGGCAAAGCCATCTATCTAGTTCAATCGTACTGAACCTTCTAGACTTCTTGAGTCATTAGAAGAATGCTGCTTACTTAGGACTGTCAGCTAAGAGCATGTTATTTAAATAATATGAATTACGTACAACGTTTATCTTATAAATAAATACTTTAACCGTCGGGGAACTTCGTACTTAGTCTGTATAACGATGGCGGCCGAGCGGCGGCGGCAGCGGCGGCGGATGGCCCGGTCGAGATCGAGATCTGAGAGCTCGCGAGTGGTTTCGACAATACCTATCGGGTACGAACGGGCCTGTGCCGTACATACCCGGTATGCATGCTGGTATGTTCATACTGGCTATTTATACTTCTACCAGACGTACCAGTATATACGCCTCATCTCTATTTGTTTACGAAAGATTGACGTCACGCGCTTCCTATTGGTGTTCGATCTATCACGGCGGATTGTCATGTTTTGCATTTTTATCTTTGCTAAAATAAATATAATTTCGCTTCTAATCTGAAAACAAGTGTTTATATATGAATCAGTCTGTCATATAAAATTACGTGAAATCGTAATTTCGGTCATTCTTAGTTGCTGTCATCATGCCTTTCTTTGAATGCGCGTCACGTTACTTTTATAATAATATTTTGATTAGAGAATATAATGATTGAAATAAGGTTCAAATTCACTTTTTTCACGTTAACACGAGACCGCATCGCGTTGCTCTTGAGAATATAGGAATATGGTTCAAATTTAAATGACTGTATAGATTCACTTCGCCACACCGGTGCTCATTTCGAGCGGGCCTCTTCGGGTGCCGTGTGTCGCGTACGCCTAAGCACAGTCAGGTGGATCGAGTATTTTAAAAGTTGGAATAGGTGCCTCTGCCATAAGTGCGACCTAGTCTCGTTAAATACTTAGTCCCTGGATCTGTTCTAGTCATAGAATTAGAATATACTCCATATATATCTATGGTTCTAGTATTGTATACTTTATCTCTAGTTATTTCACTTTTATTTTCATTCGTGATCGTGTACACTTTTATTTATCTGATTTCTCGAGTCATTCGACTAAAAGTGGACTCGGAAGCGGCGTCCATCACTAGGACAGTTTACAGACGTCAGATTACTTATACTTACAGATTGGGACTACGCACTGCGCCATTTTCATTGTTCTGCTGTGCAGAGAAGTTGATTTCATAAATCAGCTGGGTTTTAGATTGTGGACTGTGCTTACCTTGCTGTAATACTTTGAAATCGTCTTTCTCTATTTTATGCTGTGATTTGTAGTCACCATGCGGGGACAGCTCGTGTTTCCTCTGGCTCTGCTATTTATAGCTCTCAGTGCTCCCTCAAACGCACAAAGTGAGTACCTATAGATTTTTGTAATTAATTATTGCTTTTTAAATTGGTCGTCGTTCCTGAATAGATAATTAGATGAAATAGATCTGGGTGTTTGCCTGTGCAGCGCAACTGTAGCGTTCGCTAGCACTTACCAAGAGGCAGTCGATATTGATATCGGCGCACTGATGGGCGACGGCTGCATGCATGATGTCACTGGATGAGTAATAACATGGCATTCATACTATGTACAATATGTTTCCATTGTCATTTGTTGCCATGTTCGGCTGTTGAAAATAGCCAGTTTGACTGATGATGGCGACGCGATCGTTTCATTACAGTTGGTAAAATTATGTATTTAGACCAAGGACGGCCGTAATCGTTAAATATCAGTGATATAAACGATACTTGTACTGACTTGATTACTATTCCAATGACAGTATCTATATTGCCTAGTTTTCCTTTTCTCTTTCTACTACTGTAGCAGATTTGATATAGTCAAAAATGCAACCACATGAAGTATCAAAATAAAAAATGTAATGTAGTGCTTATAATATTATTATAAATTGTTCACTTTCAACCTTGTTTTATGTAACTAGGTCTTTAGTACAAAAATTCTCACTGTTAGAAACATAATAATAATGTTGATAAATAAGTCCTACCTACATAACCTTCACAACAAAATATGTTTATAATAATTTTATTATAAGTTTTTCAAAGTATTTATTTTAATATTTTGGATATTCTGATTAATATCAGAGGTATTCATGATTAAATATACCAATACTATCAGTAACAATATTATTTATGTTTATAATAGGATATTTGATCATAAAAATAATTGTCGATCATAATCTAAATTGCTGTAAAACTAATTATTCTAATATTGTTATATTTTAAACCACAAAATTAACTTCAGAATTAAACACATCATAATTTTAACAAATTATACTGATTACATTTCTATTTGTTTTTCTGAGTTTTTATTTTAGCTATGTTGAAGTATAGATTTTTTAATATTGCAAGTTACAATTCTTATAAATTATATAGATATTAAATAGGTAACTACAGCTTAAATAAAAACTCCAACAAACATAAATACACTTGCAATCTTTATACATAGTTTAGTTAAAATCTGGAAATATTTAAATTCTTGTTGTGATTGATTCTAAAAGCTGATGTTGTGGTTTAAAATATAAAAATCAATTTTCCATTATTAGGCACCTTTTGTTGGTTAATGATTTAGTAAGTAACTAGACATACTTAAAATTTAACTGTAATTTTACTGTATTTAAATATATTGATAGCCTTACCCCATTTTAAACTCGTGCAATAAATAAAGGCTTAAAGGACATTTTATATGTACATATTGTACATATAACCAAAGGTTTAACAGATAAAGAGACTATATCAAGTATTAGAGTAGTTCAACAGAACCACTTCAATATACCTAGCATAAGAAACTTAAAAGTTATTAGCACATTTCCAAAGTATTTTAGATTTTGGCTCTCCTGTAAACTGGAAAGTAAATGGAAATTCTTACTTCAAATTAGATTACGGTCGACGAAATGTCTTGCTATAATAGCTTCGTAATAAATATCATATTATAATTGTTAAGTTAATGTTTCATACAAATATTTATTGTTATTAACTCATTAGCTACGTAGATAACAGTTTCCCTGGTCTTAGTCTTGTTTGTTCTACATCTTGGCTTATCAGTTTCTTTATCACTACAACTTCATAGCATAATTTTAAGTAAAGTCACTACTTTAAATCTTAGACAATAATTATTATTTTGTGTACACTGTGTTTGGCGAAATCATGCCGTGAAAATTCGTTTCAGTGTAGTGTAGTTTACACACTAGATCCGATTCCTCTAGAATCAATACTCCAGCCCGAATTTTCACAGACTCTGATCGTATTCGGATCAGATGTGATGCGAAAGCGCTCTTCAGGTATAATTCTGATGGTGCATACAACCATATCTTTCGAATTTATAGGTTTTGTTAATATTTTTTTCAATATAGCTCTTTTTCCTAACACTAAATAAGTAAACATAAGTTAGATTGAACACAGTTTACATCGAAAAGTCAGTTAGCTGCCAAATAACCAGTACAGTGGTGCATAGTACAGAAAACAGTAGTAAACCTGGAAACAAATCAAGATAGAAAATTATAAAATAATAATCGTCACCTATGTTATGTTTCTTGTTTCTCCTGGCTGTTATCCCATTGTATTGGTGGTCAGTCAATACCTCTGCACTCTCACGCCAGGTTTTTCGTAATGATTTCAAAACTGTCAGTGTCAGTTTCGGAATGTCAAACACACGCCATTACGGCAGATTATTATTAGTTTCAAAGTGACTTCATGGTAAAAATAATGTAAAAACTATCAACTTGACAGCTGACATGTACCGCTGGTACAATTTGGGCTGAGTTGTATGGGCTTTTGATCACCTCCTTTGTCACCCGGTGACACATATTTGATTATCTGTAAGTATTTACTTACATTAGTTACACATTACAAATAATTATGTATGTACAATGATTTGAGAAATTCTTAGTACTTATGTAGTTTAAGTATGACATTACTTAGGTAGGTACTTAATTAGGAAGCGTAAGTCGCCCGGTATGCGATGTTGGACTGTTGGAGCGTGCGATGTGCAGTCGTCGTAGTGTTAGTTGGGCACATAGCGAGCTCACAGCCGGCTGACGTGGGGCGTGCGCAGACGCAGACGTGACGGTGGAGGAGGGCGCGCCGCTCACCGTGGAGTGCGCGCTGCGAGTGGACGAGCGCGCCGCGTGGCTGCTGGACGGCGCGGCGCCGCCCGCCGACCTGCGGCCCGCCGGCGAGGCGGCCGCGGGCGGGCGCCTGACCGCGCGCCTGCACGCGGCCGCGGCGCGCCCGCAGCACGCCGGCGTGTACACGTGCGCGCGCCCGCCCGCGGCCCGCGTGCGCGTGCTGGTGCGCCCCGCTGCCGCCGCCGCCGCGCTGCCCGGTACTGTAGTGTCGCACGCCGCCATCGCTCGACGCCTGTAAGCCGGGGCCGGGCCGGGCCGGGTCGGGGCGGGCGATTTGCGCCAGTGGCTTACAGGAGCGTCACGCTTGGCGGAGGCGCGTCCGAGTTGTGCTTCTCAACAGCTTCTATCTTCGTTACACCCTTTTAGTACTTACATATTCGTAGTTTGATTTAGATAAATATTTACTTAAAAGCTATGTAATTTTTTTGTTTCAACATTTTACTTCTACCGACAAGAAAGGAAGCTGGGCCTGGGTCCGTGCGTGTGTAATGTAAAGATGGGGGAAAAAGTGGTAGTAGGTATGTTTATTAAAGGTTGAAAGATGAATATGTGAACAGAACCGAGAGTGAGCACGGCACATGAAATAAATGGAGGCTGATGCTGATCATGCGGTTGTGGCGGCAGTCCGTGGCAGACATGCGTGATGGACTGCCACCTGCCACGGCCCACGGTGGCGTGCAGCGGCTACGTCACGTGCCTTATGTTATACGACTGCCAGAGTAAAAACTTTGTTGTTGAAAACAAACAACGACCTCTGTGGTCTAGTGGTTCGAGTACCGGACTGCTAATCACGAGGTCGTGGGTTCGATTCCCACAGGACACAAACATATATGTGATGAACTTGGGCGTTTGTGTTTGTCTGGGTGTTTCTTATCTATTATAAGTATGTATTTACAAAAAAAAAGGATATAAGTATTATATCCATTGTCTAGTACCCATAGTACAAGTTCTACTTAGTTTGGGACTAGATGGTGATGTGTAAAATTTCCCAAGATATTTATTATTATTATTATAAATAGATTTAATCTTAATTAAAGAAGAGTAGGTATATGAAAAAAAAAAAAAATCGTGATTATCTAAAAATGTGTTTATCGATTGTCTAAGTCACAGACGGTTGTGTATGAAATTATGAATGTGACAGAAGAGCTCAACATTTATGCCGTAGGTAGAAATGTATTGTGAATAATTGAAAAGTATACTTAGTAGAAATAAGCTGAGATGTTTGGACACGTTCAGAGAAGTAACGAAAGATTTGTGCCTATTATGTAGGTAGGTAATTGTAACAAAGTACAGTGGACGAAGCTAAATAAATAGATAATTATACACGCGGGAATCGTAGTGGTTCTATATTTTGGAAATTAGTCAGTGTGGTATCATTGTCGATGTTGCAGGCAACTGTTAAATTATTTATTTATTTGGATCGCTAGCCAGTAATAAAGCTTCGGCACTTGACGCCTCGTAGTCTATTACTATTGAATTTCAGTTGAAATGTTATCAATGTATAAACACTTAAACAGCCAGTACGTAGGTAGGTATTTAGAACAGAGAAGTGTCTGACACCGTCTCGAGGCGGTTCCTCTACTCTGCGACTATACAGTACACTCGGCTCGCAGTCGCACAGTCGCACGGCACTCGAGGCACTCCAGCGCGCCGCGGCCGCGCCTCGCGCCTGCGCTCGTGCCTCTCCAGCTTGCTTACACGTAGCGTAGTTCCACGAACTCGTCCGGTCTGGTTGATTGTAGTATTATAGTATAAAACATGTAAAAACCAGCCCAGCCGACAAGTTAGTGGCAACAACAACATTAATTACCGTTTTGTATGGCTGGTAGTTACGCCTCTGTAAGTGCCATTTAGCATGCCGTTAATACCTATGTCGCCAGTAGTATGTACCTACTTTATTTAATTAATTCAGTAAATAGATAAGTTTGCAAGTAGTAACGATATCAGTGTAGTGATAAGTGTAGATTAGTTAATGTTTATACCTGTGTAGTAGATCGACATGAGAGATAATGCGACGGTCTGGGAGGACACGGTATTGTGTGTGCGCAATGCGGCATACGCATTATCTGCTCACAGAGCGACATTGAAGTGACGTAGCAGTGAGCACTCGCACATCGCACAGTCACGCACTGTGAGTCGAGTTCGGTCCGCTCGAGCTCTGTGCATGCGGCACTGCGCTGTGCGCACGCTCACTGCGGTGCGGGCGGACACTCGCCGTTGTTTGTAGGTCAATGTGATTGTCGAATTCGATGCTTTCTGAACGATATTATGTTGCTGCACTATAGTACGCGCTGTATGTCCTGGCCAGACTGAAGTTAGTCGTTTTAATGCGCAATGGATTGTTTAGTTGAAAAATGTTATACTGTGCAGCTAAACGGTCAACTTCACTCCGGCCATGGTCCGCCGCGCGTACTGTATGTCATGTATCGCGATTTATGTTTATGTCCCACCCAACTATAATTACAACTTATTCGGCGGTTATAAAGTACCTACGCGGTCTTAGGGTGACACACGACAAGGGCGCGCCGAGCCATGCGTATGCCAAGTACGCGAGCTTACTCGCTTGTTTATTTGACCATTTATGGCAACCATGGCGCCTTTTTTACGAGTTGTGTTGCTCTCCTTGATTATGATTCAAAAAGTAGGTACATTTTAAAACGTAAACGATTATTCGTTCTAAAAGGCACCGAATTGAATATTCTGGCCGAATTAATCGGTTCACACTTGCGCCATAAAGTTTTAAACTACAAAAAAAAAAAATTGCGCGACCTCTTTAATCGGCTCACTCAATTTATAGATTAGAGATTGTTCGTGCTGGTTTTCTGCCTTGTGGGTTGCGGCGTCCATTATTGCTATGCGCGAGCCTATGACAACCGCATGCGCGCTGAGAGACGCGACGACCCCGCGCTCGCTCCCGTGCAACTCTGCGAACGGAAGTGCAGTTCCGAATTGCCGGCCTCACGCAACGCGGACGCTGGACGCTGTTTCTGGTTCCCCCGTTTCCACTCAAAAGTTCGCTTTCTCCGCAAATTTTCAAATTGTAATAATTGCTGTGTTGACAAACAATATAGAGGCTGTAAGGGGACGGTGTCGTTGGTCCTGTCGGCTTTGATCTGTCTCAGGTGTGCTTAGCTGGGCTGCCTGGGCATCTCCCCACGGCTTTATAGACCTACCTATATTTCGACAAAAAAACAGTCCATCGCTTCACCGGAGCTTGTTGTAGTCAGACGCTCAAACTTACTCAAAATATTTATTGAGGATGTTTTGAGAAGAACAGTATCACAGGCATGGTTATTGTGGTTTTTACAGCCGCCTATGACATCACCACGGGAGGGCGGCTCCAAAAAGTTCCTGGCACGCGCACGAGGAATGCCTTTTCGTTTTTCTGATGAAAAATATATGCATTTCCAGTGTGACATTGCTCCGCTCAAGCAAACCTCGTCAATGTAGCACTCAATGACACCTGTTGCATTACGAGGGTGCGTTTGGAGGGGGGTAATTAGGCTCATTAGGATCGTAACGTGTTCAGTTACTCATAATTAGTTTAAATACGAGGTTTCATTGTTATTAGACAATTAGTCTTTGAGCTATCGTCAACCAAGCAACATAATCGGGAGTGAAAAGTAAAATAAAAACGAATATCGTACCGTTATAAAGTTCCTTACGAAGCAAGGAAAATCTGATGCGACCATAATGAATGAGATGTCATTGGTTTACGGCGACTCTTGTCCAGGAAAAACCATGGTGTACAAGAGGCACAGTTTATTTAAACAAGGAAGGGAGTCCCTTGAAGACGTCCCGAGGCCGGGCAGGAGCATCGAGGTGACCACGCCAGATCTTATCCAAAAAGTCGAAAAACTCGACGATGCTCGACTAAAGAAGAAACAATTCGCAGAAATGGATGGAATATCCGATACAACCATTTTTAAAATCCTGCACGATCATCTTGGCATGACTAAGGTCAGCGCAAGATAGGTGCCGAGAATGCTCACGCCCGCTGCCGCAAAAGCAACAGCTCGTAGTGTTCACGTGCATTATGGACCTCTGTAATGAAGACAAGGATGGTGTATTGAGTAGAATTGTTACTGGAGACGAAACTTGGGTTCATTATTATGAACCTGATTCGAAACAAGACTCCATGCAGTGGTATAAAAAGGGCACAGCACCTCCCAAGAAGTTTAAGGTGTCACAGTCAGCTGGGAAACTCATGGCGACGGTCTTTTGGGACTCTGAAGGAATATTATTAATCGATTATAAAGATAAAGGTGTTTCTATAACCGGAGAATACTTACGCTTCAATATTAGAGCGACTAAGAGAAGCCATTAAAGTGAAAAGACGGGGAAAATTGACGAAAGGTGTGCTGCTGTTGCACGACAACGCGCCCGTTCATAAGAGCCGCGTTGCGTTGGCTGCCCTGCATAAGGTGGGTTTCGATATTTTAAATCACCCACCCTACAGCCCAGACCTCGCCCCAGTGATTATTACCTCTTTCCAAAAATGAAAAAAGAGCTGCGGGGTAAGAATAAAACCTATCGAAACTCTCCCTCTCTCCTACTTTACTTAATTTTACTATGCTGTGCCCGACAGGGTCCATAATTGATCCCTAGATATAAGTTTACCACCTGTATATACATTATGGAACGCAATAAATTTGATTTGATTTGATTTGAAATGTACCACCGATGATGAAGTCAAAGAGGCAGTTTCGGCGTATTTTGAAAACAGAGAAAGTAAAAGATTAATTGAAAGATCTAAAAAATGTATCCGTCTTGCAGGTGAATATATTTAAAAAAAATTTTTTTTTTAATTTCCACCCTTTATCCCCCTTTCCGCAAATATTAAAAGGCTCCCTCGTATAACTGGTTGTTTAAACCCACACTACTGAATATGCCATACCATAAACGATGGATAGCTTCTGCGACTCACTGCGACGGTATTTGGTGACTCTATCAACTACATGTAAATGCTATCTTCGCTTCAAGTCACCAAAGGCCAACCAATCAGGCAGTAGACTGCTGCGTCTTGCGGCAGCTGGTTGGTCTTTGTCCTGACTTTGTTGCTGCAGAGGAGAAATTACCGCATGGTCATAACTTGCAGAGGCCAGAAGTGTGGAAGTCGTTAAAATCGACGTCGCATCCAAATTGGCAGACGGCAGTCAATATATGTGCAAAAGGAAAAACAGAGATCCTAATCTTGCTAAATGTGAACGCCGTGAGAGCAATCCATGCCACACTAGCTGGTCTGTGCTATTATGCCAAAACCTGCACGAAGTACCATGTTTATGCGACTACGCCTAACGCCATTGAGGTGGCTTCACACCTCCATAATATCAAGTTCTTTAAATTTAAATATTCGGTAATTATTCGGCAAATTAACCGAATATTCAGCCGAATGCGAACATTAACGAATATTCGGCGCATCTGTATATGGCATAGCTATATTTACATAGTGTACATTTCTGAAACACCTACTTAATATCTAAATTGCGCGCACCGTAATGAGATTTATTACACTGTGGTAATACCATGAAAAATGGTTTGTTGTTTTAATTTAGTCTGTGATGATTATATTAAAAATAACATTCATCTCGGAGCGTTATAAGTAATACACTGCGCGCTCAAAAATTTCAATATCTGTAATAAGTGTAATAACCGATCATTTTCTACATGAATGAGCTAGGTCATTTTATTTTTGACCTTGAGTGAAACTGTCACGACGTTTGTGCGTCGATGTCCCTTCCACCTAGTATATTGGACTAAAATGACTTGAGAGGAATCTAGATTGACAGTAGAGTAACGGATTTATTAAGTATATTTGGTTTCCGATATTATTAAATATTATGTATGTATTATTACCTATATACTTTGGGTCAAAATGGAAATAACTTTAGTGACAGCCATATTTGTCGAAAGCTTGTGCCATTGCCATACATTTTGTTTCTATTCGTTTGTGGATTCGAATGTCAAATTGCAACTCGTCTACAGGCCATTGTCCCCTATTTATCTCTCATTTATCTCTCATTTCGGTAAGTAAGGCGTTATGTCTGCCGCAGTCGCAGGCGAGGCGGAGGCGGCGACGCCGGCGGACGCGGGCGCGGGGGCGGGGGCGGGGGCGGACGGGGCGGCGGCCGAGCGCTCCGCGGCCGCGCCGCCTCTGACGCTCACGTACTACGACGTGGGGCGCTTCTTCTCCTTCAACTGCAGCCTGCCGCGCACCGCCGACGCCGGAGCCATAGTCTGGTTGGTCACCCTTATATTAATATTATGGAGACACTGGGATCACGTCGGGATCACCAGTGTAGAGGGACGAGGTGTGTTGTCTCTCGCACCAAAGGCAGCTGCTCCGACCAGGCGGGTGTAATGCCTGGCGCTGTCCTGGACTGTCCGACGGTTGATGTCGGGCGGTTGTATATCAAATATGCAAGTTGCACGGTAAACTTCACTTGCGCGATTAAGGATTTTTGTCGCTTCGTACAAGTTCTTATGTAGCTGGATAGATGTGCAATATTATAGCATTATATTCAGTAGGTTATAAATTATAATCCATCGAAGTGGAACTGTTAGGGTAAGTTCAGATGACCTTGGCTGAGCGCAGTCCACAGACCCACCCGCCCAGCGTTTAATAAAATTAATGTCCCTACTACATTATGTCCTATTCTCAAGTCAACAGACAGAGCGGCTTGGAAGGAGGGAAGGGAGGCCTTTGCCCAGCAGTGGTACAAAGTGGGCTAGTAAAAAAATAAAAAAGTAGGGTGTCCGACCTTTTTACCAGTTTACTCAGTCGCGTTTGTCGTGATTCACAGGAGGAAAAATGGTACCGTGATTGAAAAGCTGTGGGACTTGAACGACCGGTACACGCTGGATGAGGACGGCGCCGTGTTCCGCATGACGGTGCGCACCAACGAGGACGACTTCGGCAACTACACGTGCGCGCGCGGCGGCCAGGCGCCCGCGCTCGGCTGGGAGCTGCGCGGCCGCCCGCACGCCAAGCTGCCCGCCAACACCAACGTCGTGGAGGGGCAGAAGCTCAAGCTGCTGTGCAAGGTAGGCGACTAGCGACTAGCGACTAGGCCGCCGCGCTCGGGCGCGCCCGCCCGGCGGCCGCTGACCCGCGCCCTCGCCGCAGGTGGTGGGCAAGCCGTACCCCGGCGTGACGTGGACCGTGGCCAACTCGACGGAGGACAACGCCACGTCGGTGCTGGCGGCGCTGGGCTCGCGCGCGGTGCTGGCGCGCTCGGAGCAGGGCGTGGCCGACGCCGAGCTGGTGCTGGACGCGGCGGCGCGCGCCGACGCGGGCGTGTACTCGTGCGCGCCCGCCGGCGGCACGCCCGCGGTCACCGTGCTAAGGGTCAAGGACATGTACGCGGCGCTGTGGCCCTTCCTGGGCATCTGCGCCGAGGTGTTCGTGCTGTGCGCCATCATCCTGGTGTACGAGAAGCGCCGCACCAAGCCCGAGCTGGACGACTCGGACACCGACAACCACGACCAGTGAGTGCCCCTCCCCTCGCCCCCCGCCCCTCGCCCCCCGCCCCTCCCCGCCCCGCCCCGTGCCCGGCGCGGCCACGCTGACGCGTCCGCTTGTGTGTTGCAGGAAGAAGTCGTAAGTGTCGCCGAGAGCAGCGCGGCGCGGCGACGGCAGCGCTCCGCGTCCGCTTTGTTGACTTTGTGATCGTTGTTTTGTTTCGTTCGCAATAGATTTATATATTTCCACGTTAACGACGGCGCCGTTCTGTCTCGCTCGCGCTCCTTCTGACTGACACAGAACGAGTCGCTAACTATAATGAAATCGCAAAAAGTACAATAACCAAATGTGTGCTATGTCTGCCGCGTCATTTCTCAGCTTTATTTTAATTAGACGCAATGACTTCATTAATTCTGTGTAATATAGCTTTGTAATATATTATGTGCCGACTTCTGTGTATTTATGATTTTACCACTCTTTAGATATGGTCCATACTGTTACTGACTGGATGTCCGGTTTACTTGAATAGTATTATTTATAAATACATTAAAGAAACCGTAACATTTTGTTAAGTTGTGTGCCAAGTAATTGGTACTTGACTGTTAGTTAATGACGGGGATAACAACGTAAGACGACACGTCGCAGTGTGGCTCGCGAGCCAATATTACGTGGGCCAAGAAAAAAAGACAGTATTTTTTTCTTGTTTATGCAGTACTTAATTTTGGAAGTGTGTTAGGTGGATCACGGTCCAGTCAACTTTAGAACCACTGATGTGAGAGCAATACGAGACATGTACAGTTCTCGCCAAACTTATTGTCCGGGTTGAAGTTGGCACGAGCTAACTTTAACCCGGCCGTAAAAATCGGAGAAAGAAAAATACTCGGTTGTAATAAATAAAAACGAAAGCTCAAGTCGTAGGCTGTCGTTTTAAATAATTATAATCCAATATTTTTCTTTCTCTGATTTTTACGGCCGGGTTAAAGTTGGCACGAGCTAACTTAAGTACGTACGTACTATAAGTTAGGCGAGGACTGTATGTAAATTTGGAGGGGCATTAGTCCGCTAACCAAGTGAACCAGGTGTACGCTGTCAACTTCGAGTCAATAACGCCAGTAACCGCCACACTGTTTCCGCAAATTTATACTTGAAACCGCTCGACAGTTCGGCACTGATCATATATTATTTTTTAGAAACCTACACTAGATTATATAATAAATTATTACGTTAATATTGCTGTTTCATTTTTATATCTACTTGCCTACTGTTACTAGTACTGGTACTAGTTAGTACTTTCATAATGAATTGTCAATCACTCGAAATTAGATTAGAAAGTTGACAAATCGAGGCACTAGCAGGGGCATATCAATAGAAAATGGCGACTAGGGCACGCATTATAGTTGCGCCCCGTTGATCTCTTTTCTTACTGCTACAGTAGTAAGTTGTAAGAAGGGTAATAAAATTATACAATTTGTTTATTACGACGTCCAGTTAGAGTTATGACAGCGAGCGAAGCTTGAAAATGTAGGCACCCCACCTGGGACAGATTAGATTATTCCAATTCGTGAAGTACCTCCAGTTGTCTCATGAGCGAGCGATTTGTAGAATTTACGGGACATTGTATCAACTCATTTCTGCAACATTATAGTCCGGTCAATTTAGACATTCAAAGTTACAGAAAGTCCCAACAAGCTGAATTTCAGTGAAATTGTTCAAAACATAATAAACAATGTCTAGCAGTTCCCCATCATTCCCGTGTATGGAATTTTTTTTTATTCAAGGTCAAAGGTCAAAAAAATGTGTCATACTCTGCAGCAGAGCCACCTTTTAGAAACTGATCAATTATATCATAAAATGATGTACGTACAACGTACATAATGTACGTATATCCGATATCGCTGTACGTGCAATAAGTAACGATAATATAGACTGTTCAAGTTTGTAATTTATAATTATTTAATTATTTTAGTTCACCAAATGCAACTAGATGGCGTTGGCGACAAATTAGATCGCGCTATGGTTTCGTTACCGCAAATATCATAAGTACAAGGCGATTGTCTGAATAAATTATCTCTGTCAGAGCAAAATGTTGTGTTTCATTTCTCATCGGGTAAACAGAGGGAACAAGTACTCTAAAATTGTACATGGTCCTTCGAGCCGGATGACGGTTTTTGAGTGAAAGCTATTGTGTTGTGCAACCTATAGAAGATTGGACGCACGCTGTACTGCTGGCTGCTTGGTAGCGCCGCAGCCAAGTTTCCCGTATTGGAGATCATCTGGAGTGCACGGCAGAGCAACGTCAAGTTTCCGAGGCGAACAAATTGGAAAACGTTGTGAACTGTGGTTAAGTGCAAGTAAACTGTAAGTACATTAATTATTTCAATAGCAAGTGTCAGGGACTTAGAAAAATTGCGAAGATTAGAGACATAGAATAATTTTCGTAGATTAGAAGTATGGACTTAGAATAATTTTAAGGAAAACGACGGGACGGGGAACCTATTTTTTTTCGGGGATTTCCTAGCGATATAAGAAGTGCAAAACACTTAGAAAAATTTGCTTCATTGGACTTAGGAAAAAATCGTCTCTTTACAAGATTTGAGAAAAGTTTGTCCATATCTTCTTGTCTCTAACTCTTCAAGTGTTCTATTTATTATATTCAAGATGGAAAAAGACTTACGAGTATTAGCAGAGTTAAAAAGTCAAATAGAAAAAGGAATGATCAACTTTAAAAAGTCACCAAAGGAGAGAATATGTCACAACTACATAGACGCCCGACTCGATGTACTAGAGAGGCAGTTCAAGACTTTTGCCGAAAAACACGAGTACGTGGTTAGTGAATATGGAAGTGAGAAAATTCTGGACTTTTTTAAGGAAGATGTTTATGACAATGTATTTGACTCGTATTTTGACTATAAAGTAGAACTTAAGAATTCTTTGTCAAAAATAAAATCTTGCGAATCATCATCATCATACCATGACGCTTGTGACGTTTCACCTGACCAAAACGTAAGGTTACCAAAAATTAATATACCGACGTTCAGTGGAAAGTACACTGAATGGTCGTCATTTAGAGATTTATTCGTATCCTTAATTCATAAAAATAAAAGATTAGACGATCGGCGGGCGGGCAGGGTTCGAACCTGCGCCTTCTGGTTCGGTACACCAGACGCTCTGACCACTAAGCCACCGCTCGCCCTACTCGCCAGTCGAAATCTTCCTCCACATTCTAATTTACGTCTTACGGTGACGTGGCGCCATCTATTGTGAAGATGCTTCACAATATACATTAGAATGTGGAGGAAGATTTCGACTGGCGAGTAGGGCGAGCGGTGGCTTAGTGGTCAGAGCGTCTGGTGTACCGAACCAGAAGGCGCAGGTTCGAACCCTGCCCGCCCGCCGATTTTTTCCTTCATTAAAAATAACTTGTAATCTTAGCATGGAAAATGCTTAAAAAAAATACAAAAAGATAGATTAGACGATGTTCAACGTCTTCATTATTTGAAGACACAGTTATCGGGTGAGGCAGAACAGCTAATCAGACACGTGCCTATTACAGGAAATAATTACTCCAAATGTTGGGAAATGTTAGTGCATAGATATAATAACAAAAAGTTTATGTCTACGTGTATATTACAGAGATTATTTAGTCAAAGAAATATGTCAGTAGAATCCTCATCGGCCTTAAAGGAATTGTTAGATGTGACAAGTGATTGTATGCATGAGTTAACAAATATTGGAATTGATGTAAGTTCCTGGGATGTCATCGTTATATACATAGTAGCGTTGAAGTTGGACGTTGAGTCAAGAAAGCAATGGGAGCTGCATGTCAGTAAGTCCTCTGAGGATTTGCCGAATTTCGCACAGTTTACAGACTTCCTTGAAACTCGATTTCGTGCGCTTGAGTTCGTCGAGCCTAAAGGCAAATTCAAGGTATCACATAGTGCAGTTTCCAGTCCCAAGGTCATGCTTACCTCCAATATTAAATGCCCACATTGTTCCGAGGATCACAGACTTTCATATTGTAAGACGTTCTCTAAAGAAGGTATTGATAAGCGTCGTGATATTGTCCAATCTCTAGGTTTGTGTTTTAATTGTTTAGGTAGTAGCCACATTACCAAATTTTGTAGAGTTTTTACCAAATGCCGTAAATGTAAACGCAAGCACCATACCTTATTGCACCCCAAAAACCCAAATAATACTAGTGAGGTTGCTGTCACAGTAGAACCAGGAACCTCAAGAGTTGAAACACACAGACATACTAATGCAGTCCAGGCGGAGATCACAACAGCTGTAGCCACTCATTGTTTGAAGGAAAATAGGCAAGGGCAAGTCCTTCTTGCTACAGCTCTCGTTAGAGCTGAAGCAAATAACGGTTCCTTCCAAGTCTTGAGAGCGCTTATAGATCAAGGATCACAGGCATCCTTCCTATCAGGTACCTATCACACGCGTTCCGGCGTGAGTCAAGGCTCAATTTTGGGGCCTTTGTTATTTCTTATCATGGTCAATGATCTTCCTGCTTCATGCAAGATGTCTCTTGTATGCTGACGACTTGAAACTGTACCTAGAAATAAACTCTGAGCGTGACAGTTTGGCGCTGCAGCAAGACATAGATGCGATATATAAGTGGAGTGTAGACAACAAGATGGAGTTTAATTCATCCAAATGCTTCGCTATGACATTCGGTCGAATGCGGCACCCAGTTAATTTTGAATATAATTTAAATAACAACACCATCACGAAATCGATAGCAATGAAAGACCTGGGAGTCACATTTGACCGAAAGCTCACCTTCCATGACCATATGGTGCTGGTAGCCAAAAAATCCTACCAAAGGTTAGGTTTTGTTCTGCGCAATTGCCGCGAGTTTCGCACCGCTCATGCCATCAAAATAATATTTAATGCATTGGTACGTAGCAGGCTGGAAACCAGCTCTTGCGTGTGGCATCCTCATGAAGGTACCTACGCACTCTTATTGGAAAAAGTCCAAAAAGCGTTCCTAAGGTACCTTTATAGGCATACACGTGGCTACTATCCTTACCTCTATCCGACAAAATTCTTACTGGGTTGCCTCGGATATAACTCGCTAGAGGTAAGGCGAGCTCGAGATCAGCTCACAATAGCCTGCAAGACGCTCCGTGGCGCTATTGACGCTCCTGATCTGCTTCGCGTGCTGGCGTGCTTTTTTGTCCCAGACAATTACTGCCGGGGCAAGAAACACAGGCTGTTTGCCGTACCCCCATGCCGTACCGTTGCACATGCTAAGTCGCCAATTCCTCGCACCCTGGCCGCGCTAAACGATCTCTTGGATTCTAATCCAACAGGTGATCTGTTTGCGGATGAGTGGACGAAGATTATATTGGTATGTCAGAAGTACTGTGAGAGGAAGGTATGAAAGTGTTTTTACCTTCTTTTATTTACTTTGCTTTGTTTTGTTTTGTAGATTTTAATAAACTTAGGCTTTTTTTTAGTTACTGTAATTGGTGGATCCGTTGTAGTTAATTAAATAAATAAATAAATAAATAAATAAATAACCGAAGCAGCAGCGCAATTACTAAGATTAAAAAAGATAAACACCAAGTGTGCTATCTCGGGTATTGGAGATAGTCATGATGGCGGCATTACCTCAAAATATGTGGTAAGGATTAAAATGCAGTCGCTTCATGACCCTTCCTTTACAATGCAAGTAACTGCGCATGTTTTAAATGCACTGACATCGGTTTTGCCTGACAAGGGTTTCGTAGCCAATGATTGGCCGGAACTACTTATTATGCAGCTAGCCGATCCACGATTTAATTGTCCTAACAAAATTGATATTTTGTTGGGTGCCGAGATCTATTGCCACATTTTAAAAGAGGGCTTGATTAAGGGACCAAGTGGATCGCCAATGGCACAAAATACCTGTTTTGGGTGGATTGTTTCTGGTCATGTAGACCGAATAAGCACTGTTCGAGAGGAGCATAATATCGTGAGAAGTATGCACACTCGAATAGAAGAAGATGACTTGCTGAAGCGTTTATGGGAGCTTGATTCTGAGCCAACGCTAAGTAAAAGGCCTCTGACACCAGAGGAACAGGCGTGTGAGGACTTTTTTGAAAGTACCACACGAAGAGATGAGTCAGGCCGCTACATAGTTAAACTTCCCTTTCGATCCGAAGATCCATCCTGCATATATGGCGAATCAAAGACTGTTGCCATAAAAAGAGCGCAAACTGTCCAAGAATCCAGAAGTCTTCATACAGAAGTTGGATAGCTGGAGTCGGTTGGGATGAAGAGTTGTCGGCAGAGCTTCTGAAAGAATGGGAGTGTTATAGAGAGCAATTAACACACTTAATAGATTTTCACTTACCCAGATGGATTGGCCAAAGGGCTGTGTACCTTACTTTTGAGTTGCATGCCTTCAGTGATGCCTCCAACATGGCATATGCTGCTGTTGTATATAGTAGAATTGTAGATATTGAGGGACAGGTCCACTGTAATCTCATCATTGCAAAGACCAAGGTAGCTCCAATAAAACAGGTGTCAACCCCTCGTTTGGAGTTGAATGGAGCCGTGTTAGCAGCTAAGTTGTTAACTGGAGTAGCTGAGGTATTAAATGTACCGAAAGCTAACCTAAATGCATGGACTGATTCGTCCGTGGTGCTAGCATGGTTAAGTGACCATCTTAGCAGATGGAAAACATATGTCGCTAATCGTACTTCGGAAATACTTACCTTATTAGACAATGCACAGTGGGCGCATGTTTTATCCAAAGACAATCCTGCTGATATTGCTTCGCGCGGTGCATCTCCTGTAGCGTTCCTGGGAAGTGATCTCTGGAAACGCGGTCCGAGTTGGTTACAGGATGACATAATTCAGTATTCCCGACCGAGTGCTATAAGTACTAATATAAAAAAGAAATTAGTAAAGACACATGCTACTAGGACAGAATTAGAAGATACAAATCTGTGGTCGAGGTTCTCATCACTGAGAAAATTAGTAAGAATAGTTGCATTGTGTAGGAGGTTTATGTTACTACCTAGGAAACGTAAAGCTAAGGAAATAATAACGCCTTTGTACGGTTTCGCACACTTGCACAGGGTAAAAGTTAAAGTTGCAGTTAAGTTGAGATGCGAGAGAAGAGAAAGATCGCAAGTTCACTTTAGTTAAGATTTAATAGTTAAGTTACATTAATAATATAGGCTATTCTTTCTCTAACACCCACCACTTAGCACATACACCGAGTTTTACGTACTGACATAAAATTAATTATTATATTAAGTTAGCAAAAATGACGCACGCCCGATGTATGACACTGCGTCAGCAAAACATGTACAATTCGGATTGTACAGCCTTACCTGTCTGTTAAGGAGATCAAAGATGCTTTAAACTGCTGCGTCCGAAAGAGTCAACAGCAGTGGTTCCATGAAGAGATCCAAGCGTTAACCTTGAATCGTCCTGTAAATAAAAAGAGTCCTCTCTACACATTAACACCATTCCTTGACAGCAATGGATTATTGCGAGTTGGGGGCAGAATTCGAAATTCTCAATTGAGTGAAAACTCAAAGCATCCTATTTTGATTCCTCATGATGCTTCATTGGCCAAGTTGATTGTAGCGAATGCTCATGAGAGAACGTTTCATGGAGGATCACAGCTAGTTCTTAATTTTATACGCTCTCGGTATTGGATACCAAGAGTCAAAAGCATTGTGAAAACACATATACGTAGCTGTGTCCCTTGTATCCGCTATGCAGCAACAACTTCGCACCAGTTTATGGGTGACCTTCCAGCTTGTCGGATCAACCCCAGTAAACCATTTTTGAACTGTGGTGTTGACTATGCAGGACCCATTAACCTGCGAGTTTCGAAAGGACGTGGACAGCGATCATACAAGGTATATTTGCTTGTTTGTTTGTATGGCTACACGCGCCATACAAACAAACAAGCAGTTTCAGATTTAACCACTGAAGGTTTTCTGGCCTGCTTCAAACGATTTGTCTCCAGGCGAGGTCATTGCAGCCACATCTGGAGTGACAATGGCACCAACTTTGTCGGAGCCGCCAAAGAGCTAAAAGTATTGTTCGCTCAAGAAAGCTCTATGATGAAGGACATCGCTGCTGCTGTAGCTAATGCCAATACAGAATGGCACTTCATTTCTCCTCGCGCTCCCAATTTCGGTGGACTTTGGGAGGCAGGAGTTAAGAGTGTCAAGCACCATTTGAAACGTGTCATCGGAGATTCGACACTCACGTTTGAAGAGATGTCCACAGTGCTTTCACAAATTGAGGCGTGCCTTAACTCAAGGCCAATATCTCAGAGCAGCTCTGATCCAGAAGATCCTGCACCTCTCACTCCTGGTCATTTTTTAGTAGGTCATCCTTTAGTGGTAGCACCTGATTACAATTACGAGGACTCTACAATGACCACGCTACGCAGGTGGCAGTTAGTGCAAAGGATGGTGCAGAGTTTCTGGCGCAAGTGGAATCAGGAATATTTAACACGTTTTTTCCAGCGGCATAAATGGGCTGCTCGAATTCCTGATTTCAAGGTTAACGACATCGTGTTGGTAAAAGAAGACAATTTACCTCCAGCCAAGTGGTTGTATGGTAGAGTGGTTCAATTGCATCCGGGAAAGGACAATATGACTCGCGTTGTCACTATCTACTGTAACGGCACAACGATAAAACGTCCAACTTCAAAGTTATGTCTGCTCCCGGTCACAGAATAAGTTATATTTCTAGTTTATTGTCTTATTTACACTTTTATATTTTCTATATTAAAGTGTTTTATTTATTTAGACAAGTACTTACTTTTCTGATGCATATATTTGTTGGTAGGAAAAATTCTATGCCATCTAGTGTTTCAATTACTTGAAATGTAGCTGCCGTTCATTTCATCGATTAATTTTATTGTTTTATTCTTATACAGTCCATTGTTCTATTTTAAGTTATGTGAGTTCATGGTGGGCGGTAGTAAAAGGACTAAGGCCTTTTGGTGGGCGGTATGTTCAAGTTTGTAATTTATAATTATTTAATTATTTTAGTTCACCAAATGCAACTAGATGGCGTTGGCGACAAATTAGATCGCGCTATGGTTTCGTTACCGCAAATATCATAAGTACAAGGCGATTGTCTGAATAAATTATCTCCGTCAGAGCAAATGTTGTGTTTCGTTTCTCATCGGGTAAACAGAGGAAACAAGTACTCTAAAATTGTACATAGACATTTAATATTGAGAGTATGCTCCCCAGCAGAGCCACCTTGTACATGTACCCAGAAAAGAAAAACGCTACTGTTTTTTTTATTACAAGCTTTTATTCAACTTGCTTTGTTAGTAGTAAATCAAACTAAACGCCTAAATTATGTAATTTTTACCAGAGAGAGAGAGAGAGAAAATGCGGAAATCTATCAACCCCGGGATTCAGATAGCGGTAAAATGACTCATCAGATTTACATGAAATTTTGTGTACAAGTTACAGTATGTAACCAACATAAAGATGTCGAGTTCTTAAAAACTCTGAGGGAGAGATGCTTTTTCTAAAAAAAAGTTGAATCTGCAGCTTTGATATCTGAGATGATCTAAGCTTTGATACTTATTAGATCAGCTGGAACACTAATTTAGTTACTTTCATTACGGAGTACCAACTCCCGGAAGTTCAGTGTACTAAAACGTCTTAACAGATTTTTATGAAAATCGATGCACATATAGTTTGTGACCAGTACTAAAATATTAGGTACCACGTCTTTATATTCGTAATATGGATCCCAGAAATAGTATTAAGACCCTTTAACTAAAAAGTATACAATAAAATTGAAGTAAAAAATATTTAAGGACAAGCTTTTCTTTTAATATTTACTAAAAATACATAAATAATTATATCAACATAAACTGTCACATATCAATAAAATTAATTAGAGAAATATTAAAACTTGAAAAAATGAAAGCGTGGCGCCAGAAGTTAGGGTCATTTATACGGAACCTCTTCCGCTCAGCACAGGCATGGCTATCATTCTTAACACATCGAGACCCCTGAGACCTGGCATCGGAAACCACGTAAATCGACGGTTGTCATACGAATGCCTATGACAATCGTCAGTG
This sequence comes from Acronicta psi, assembly GCA_946251955.1. Classification (NCBI taxonomy): domain Eukaryota; kingdom Metazoa; phylum Arthropoda; class Insecta; order Lepidoptera; family Noctuidae; genus Acronicta; species Acronicta psi. The sequence continues at coordinate 90,102 of OX276486.1, forward strand.
GTAGTAAGAAGCCCAAAAATCCTGACATCATCAGCCTGACAAAAGTTCGGCAATATCGGTATTGCCCAGAAATTGTGTTGCGGAGGTCTGATGGCAGTCGCTTCATATAAAATACTGATATCCAGCATCTGGTCGGACTGGAAGATGAAACATTATTACTAGTAACAATATTGTTGTTAAAATCTATCCCTATGGCGGGCGCCACGTTTCATTTTTACAAGTTTTAATATTTCTCTAATTAATTTTATTGATATGTGACAGTTTATGTTGATATAATTATTTATGTATTTTTAGTAAATATTAAAAGAAAAGCTTGTCCTTAAATATTTTTTACTTCAATTTTATTTTATATAAACTGTTGTACGAACAGTGTTCAATACGTACATGTTAAAAAATATCATTATTATCCTCTCGTTTTATTTATTTTACTTTACTAAAATATTCGTAGAAAACGCCTAGTTATTTTGTGTCAGCAAAATGTTTTGTAGCATTTTAAGGCCCCAGTCTAGCTGTGCATAACAAACGAATTCAGTATATTAACAGTTCGCGGGCACGAACCCCGCGAGGCACCCTCTGTATCATCCTGTGATACGTAAATTACAAAGTGTAGAGCAGTGCTACGAAATAAAAGTTGCTCTACTTTACAAAATAAAATATTTCTATTTATCGGCTGGCGGGCAGGATTCGAACCTGCGTCTTCTGGTGTGGTACATCAGACGCTTTGACCACTAAGCTACCGCGAGCCCCAACCAACCGTAGTGTACCGTGGTGTACCGAACCAGAAGCCGCAGGTTCGAATCCTGCCCGCCAGCCGATTTTTTCTTTCATTAAAAATAACTTGTAATCTTAGTATGGAAAATGCTTAAAAAAATACAAAAAGATATTTCTATTTAATTATAATGAACAACACTACTGTGGCCTGTGGGATTGGAAAAAAATATCTGTCGTTTGAAATAATTTAAGTACTTTATGATTTATGGAACAGTAGTTATTTTTAGTCGAGGTTTTAATTTCGTTTTAACAGACATGAAAAAGAAGGAGGTTGATTCACTATAACGTCAAGTTTCAGGAGATGGTTTGCTTTGGAGTAGACCTTTGTGTTTTATTTCTTCTATCTAAACTGGTTAGAGGAAGAGCAAAATTCAGAGCGAGAAGTAAGAATTTGACATAGAATACACTTCCACGACTGCTATAGCCGTCTGGCTATCATCAGAGGTGTGTAAACTCAGCTTTCAATGAGCTAGATGAACCAGATCACACGGGTTTGAACCGTTGAGCTTATAGCTCATCAACAAAATGACTAGCCCATGGCTCAATTCAGCTCTTATTGTATTTGTAAATCCCTCCACAGATTAGTCTTGTAATTCTGTTACAAATTTCTTTTAAATTGAATGGGATTTTTGTTAGCCATATTTCATGTAAATCTATTCAGCCGTTCAAAAGCTACAGCTCATGTCCTAGTTGGGATTAGAAATGTTTAACACAAAAAAATCGATCAAAAGACTGACATGAAGTGGGGTAAATGAAAAACCGCGTGCAACGGTTATCTATAAATATACTCATCTATCTATCTATCTATTCAGCCGGTAAAACCCACTGCTGAGTCAGGGCCTCTTCTCTATTACACCACTGCCATATTAACCGACAATCGGGAGGTGATCTGCCCTGCAATCGTTTACATCCAGCCAGTATATCATAAGTCCATCTAGCTCGTGTATGTACACCTATAGGCACCACCTCACCTTCACTTGGGGTCGGCACAGTGTTTTTTTCTTACGTACATCGTCGTCATTCTCACACTGTCTATTCATCTTTTCTTTGGTCTTCCTCTTCTACTATATCCATCCTCATTTATGTTCAAAACCTGTTTTGTAACTAGGCTCTCTACTTCTACGCATCATAAGTAATATGTCCATATATCGTAGATAAGCGGTCACTGCACAACTTTTCAGTACTTTTCACACTCACTTTCAAACTAAGTCTTTCCCACTTTCTAACTATGGTCTAATGACCCGATAAAGGTAGCTGGGACAATGGTACACTGCAGGACTAAGTACGGAAACCGAACACACAGGACTTCATCATCATTGAGAACACAGGAGTGGGTTTTCAATGATGATGAAGGTCGCTGGGAGTTGTTGGAGGCAGGCGGCATATAACCAGTCCTTGTGGAAGTCTATGGGTGAGGCCTTTGTTCCACATGTACAGTGGACTTCTTTTGGCTGATAATTATAATTATATTAGGATAGTAATTATTCAATTTGTGTGATTCAAACCGGGGAGGGTCATAGGTAAATTTTTGGATGTCGGACAAACTTGTTACCTAGTGGTAATAAGTTAACGGACCATAGTAACGAACTTGTTTCCTAGTGATAAAAAGTTAACGGACCATAGTAACAAACTTGTTACCTAGTGGTAACAAGTTAATGAACCATAGTAACAGACTTGTTACTATCGCACTTTACTGCTAACAGAACAGTCGTGTCTGTTATTAATGTAAAAAATGGCGTCGAGTTGTTTCTGTACCCAGGTGTTAACTAGGGACAGAAGAATCGGGACCATAAAGTTAGACGGACATCCAAGCGTTTAGGTGTCCAATAAATGCCTAAACACACCGCATTTTTTAAAACAATCGATCGATTAAACTGCTTGTGGAATAAAAACGCGCGTGATCGGGAAACGCGCGTCGGAAATAATTTCTGATAAATTGACATAAAAATAATGAAGTAGAGCAAATTTCAATGCCCGATAGTACGCCAGCAAGGTTAGAGAGAGAGCAAAATTTAGAGCGAGAGATACAAATTTGAATTTGACATAGAATCCACGTCCAACCGCTACGACCGACTGGCCGCCTCTGAAGAAATTTGCTTGAGATTTTCGTTTATAAACCGTGCCTGTTGAAAACACTATAAAAAATATTTGTGAAGCACGTACACATTTTTTTTAAATTGGTTGTGTCATTTAATACACGTACTTTAAACTGATCAAATGATTTCATCAATATTTTTAGTTTTTATTATGAAAAAAACCGTTTGTTTTGGGACAAAAAACAGGAAAATTTGACGATGTTATGACACTCGGATTAAGAAAACTAAAGGTATAATTAAAAATCTACTCAGCGCATTTTGAAGACGACTATCTTAAGCAAATTTTGCGCTGAGTAGATTTTTGAATTTATTCTTGATTACCCCGATTAACGTGCACAAACATGACTCTAAATGGCGTTGAGCGCGAGAGTGCCATCTTTGACGCCTGATTTATATAACATAAACTAACCAGAGGAACATGAAAAAAATACGTAGATAAAGCTAATATAACATATATTCTATCGCGATAAAAATATATGACACTGTATCCTTCCTTTCCTTAAAAAAACGTTGCGAAAATGAGCTAATAATTTGACAACTGCCAAATTTTGCTAGACTGGGGCCTTAATAAGGCGCGCAATCCAATACAAATTATTCAATCGTAGTTTTCATGGTTTGGTTTTTTTTTTGACATTTCATTTAAGCTACATAAAGCGGTTTGTAACCTGAAATTGGCACAAAGATATAACTAGTGCCACACTACAAAAACAAAACGGTTTGTAATAAAAAAACATCTGTATTTTTTTAAATGTCAGTTTTAATACTTTTCAATACTTTCAATTCATTATTGACTTGTTGGAAATTTTTGTTACATTATTACATTCAAAGTATAATGAAGCGCGCAAAACGTTTATCGGTTTCCTTAGAAGAACAAAAAATAGCATTTATTGACTTCGGGCACTTATTTACCAATAAAAAAATATCAATAAAGGCATATGAAGTTTTTTTTTGTTGTATTTAGTGTAAGGTTTCAACCACTTTTATAACCTCGCAGCCTCGCCAGGCCCATTTCAGTAGGTATAGTTTTTAACATTATCCCAAGAAGACCCAGTAAAGACAATGACTGTGTCATCAGCATAAGAAAAAACTTGTGCGTGTTCAAGGCGTATGTTACAGAGGACATTACATTTATGAGGAAGAGGCTAGGACCTAACACTCGCCTGGGGGACTCCGCATGACACTTTTTTGTCATCGCTTTGGTAATTATCCAGTTTGACCCTCTGTTTACGGTCATATATATATGTAGCTTTTGAACAGTGCCAGTTAATTATCCCTAATAACCATTTTTTGCACGAGGATGGGGAGAGAGATGGTGTCAAATGCCTTTTTGAGTGTTCAATGGTGCGGGGTTTCCACGATGTTGTGTCTGGCAATGAATGACGATCATTTTTAATAATATTCTGAAGGTGAATACAAAAAAATCACAATTCAATATTTGATGAATTAAGATCGGTATTTTACACATCTTTAGTACGTTTACCTGCTAAAGCCACGGTACCTCAAACTTCATAATAGTTCATTGTTCTTACCTGTGGTATGCATGCACTGACAAACTTTCAGCTTTTATAAACAAATATATGACGAACATATAACGAAGGTCTGGGGTTCACGCGCTTTCACTCTAAAAGTGTAACTCTCGTCCTATCCCGTCTGTGTAGTTGGTTTCATTTAGTGTCACCAGATGGCACTGTCGTTTCAAAAGAGTCATTTGACCGTCTGTAATTGCGTCCGTCGCAAAAACTGCATCAAAATCGGTTCAGCCAAACGCAAGATAATCGCCGACAAACATACATACAGGTTCTCAGTTTAGCCTATGTATGTAATATGTATACATGTCAAAAAGAGAACCTCCTCTTTTTTTGAAGTCGGTTAAAAATATGTTAAATATTGTATTGTATTGCGCGCCTAATCAAAGTGCCAAAACATTTTGCTGACACAAATAACTAGGCGTTTTCTACGAATATTTTAGTAAAGTAAAATAAATAAAACGAGAGGATAATAATGATATTTTTTCACATGTGAGTATTGAACACTATTCGTACAACAGTTTATATAAAATAACAGTAGCGTTTTTCTTTCCTGAGTACATGTACTAGGTGGCTCTGTTGGGGGGAGCATACTCTCAATATTAAATGTCTATTTTATCGTTACTTATTGCACGTACAGCGATATCGGATATACGTACATTATGTACGTTTGACGTACATCATTTTATGATATAATTGATCATTTTCTAAAAGGTGGCTCTGCTGCAGAGTATGACACAAAAAAATGAGTTTTTCGCGATTTTCAGCAAAACGGTAAGTTTTATCATAAAAGTACCTCAGACAAAAATTGTAGATCATAAAATTATCTATAAAAAATGTATCAATACTTTTTTTCTTACGAGCCACCGTTTCTAAGATATAACGATTCAAAAAGTTATAAAAGTTGTTATCGTCATAATATGCACACGTTACCACGCCACGACTTTTTTGCAACCCACATTTAGCACTGCATCCCTTTTTGCAGTTGCAAAAAATAGTGTTCAGCAGTTTTTCCGGCGCAGGTGGAAGTAAAGTTTGAACTGGCTCTAATATATATATTGTTGACCAACTTCCGACCCCAGTCTGTAGGGTCTAGCTGATAACCACGCCACACTTGAACTTAGTAATATACTCGAAAAAGATGTTGGTCAGCAGCAACTGAGGTTGGAGGAAGACAAGCTAATTGAACTTGTTTTTATATATATATATATTACTAGCTGGCCAGCAAACGTTGTTTTGCCATGTAGGGGTGGGTCACCCTTATCATTTAGGGGTACGAAAAATAGATGTTGGCCGATTCTCAGACCTACCCGATATGCACACAAAATTTCATACAAATCGGTCCAGCCGTTTCGGAGGAGTATGGCAACTAAAACTGTGACACGAGAATTTTATATATTAGATAGATATAAAATATAACAACTCTAGATGTATATACGTGGCGTACTCATGCATATTATGACGATAACTTTTATAACTTTTTGAATCGTTATATCTCAGAAACGGTGGCTTGTAAGAAAAAAGTATTGATACATTTTTTATAGATAATTTTATGATCTACAATTTTTGTCTGAGGTACTTTTATGATAAAACTTACCGTTTTGCTGAAAATCGCGAAAAACTCATTTTTTTGACCTTTGACCTTGAATAAAAAAAAAATCCATACACGGGAATGGTGGGGAACTTCTAGACATTGTTTATAATTATGTTTTGAACAATTTCACTGAAATTCAGCTTGTTGGGAGTTTATGTAACTTCACTCTCATTTTTTGGTCTAAATTGACCGGACTATTACGAAAAAAAGTGTTACAACCGATCAAGATTTAGGTATCTATTCTATTATTAAAAAAAAAGGATCACACAAAAGCGTTTCGTGAACTTTAGAGGCATTGATTTTTATTTTCAAAATATTGCTGGAAGTGAATGTCCAGGCGTAGGTACAACGCTAGTTATGCACACCATCCACTACAAATATCTACTAATAGCATAGGTATTGTCCCGTATTGTAAAATAACGGTTTGGTCCAAAATGAAACAATGTACACCAATTAAAACAAATTTAATTTATAACACAAACCAATTGCTATCCTTACAAATAGTCGTTATTCTTCATAATTATAAATAATCATTATTATAGATGTTTCGTTCGATTGTTCAATAATTTCAAATCGCGTTAGGTGTACCTAGTACTTACATAAACATAAAAAACAATGCAGGACCTAGCTACTACTACTGTGTATAGTGTTCTGTGCTAAAAGCGTTTTTTTTTATGACCCGTTACCTATATTAAATAAAATTATTTACTCAAACACAGTTACAAACGCACGGATCGGCATGCAGCTTGCTTTTTTGTATATTTAGATTAATTTATTTACTTACTCAATTACTCAATCATGCTTTAAAATATAATAGCCCAAATCACCTACTCCATGTTATAAATTATTTTTAAACAAAAACAAACCGCCTCGAAAAAACACCTAAGAACCAAAGAAGCAAAAATAACAGGTACATAATAATATTTACATTATGATTTTTAACTATTTTGTAGTCGGTGCCAAACAGACATCAACGAAAGTCAGCTTTAAATGAAATTAGTAGTTTGGCACCGCCTCCAAATTAGTTAGAAATCATAATAGAGCAAGAGCCCGTGAACCCCAGACCTTCGTTATTTTATAAAGGCTGAAAACTTGTCAGCGCATGCTCCTAACACAGGTAAGAACGATGGACCATTATGAAGTTTGTGTTACCCTGGCTTTGGCAGGTAAACGGTACTAAAGGTGTGTAAAATACCGATCTAAATTCATCAAATAATAAAGTGTGATTTTTTGGTATTACCTTCAGAATATTATTAAAAATCACGTCATTAATTGCCAGACACTTAACATCGTGGCAACCCCTTGCCAGACACCCTTATTGTTCATGAAATTATAATTCTACTTACGTTATAGTATAAAAGCTGAATTTTATACATAATACTTGGGTAAAAATTAGATAATGTTTCCTCATTAGCCAGACATTTTTGATAGTTCCAACCCCTTGCCAGACAAGCATGTACGGTAGCTGTAGTAGCGAGCGCGAGACAGTTTATATATGTGGGTGCGAGTGAGATAGCGAGTTAGGTCTGCCGCGATCCCTACTTGCGCAGTTGTTATTACTAGTGCGCATGTATTGTTTAGTACTTAGTACATGTTTACATCATGATGTAAGCTGCAGTTAAAATAATGTTATATGCTATCTTCAAGTATTATTAATTTAATATTCATTAATAATTTAACACCATACAAAATTCAGAATATATACAGACTATAAAGTATATTCAATATTATTAGTGTAACCTTAGTGATACGTACATCATATATTTACAATTTGTTTGTGATTTTTTAAATGAACGTGATTTTGTATTAAATAACCAGTCATGGGTGATACATTAATTTGTGTTATTTGTAACAAAAGTATTGGAAAAATCATATTATTTTCTGACGAGACATTAAAAAAATGTGAATTAATTTTAAAATTGCGAAAAAAACATAACCTTAAATATAAAAACATCATTCTTCCACGTGAATATACAGAGAGTGGTTATCACAGGGAATGTTACAAATCATTCACAGGACTGATGAAAAAATATTTCACCTCAGAACCTAAAAATTCTCAAAAGACTGTTGAAAAAGAGCAAGAAAAAGAAACGTCTAAAGACGTAAATACATCAACAGATGATTCAACACCAGGTTCATCGCATTTGTCTGAGTTAATTGTATCACACCCACCTTCAGCTTCTCAATCAACAGAACCTCAACCTTCCCAGGAAACTGTGGACATTCGTGGACTTGAAGAAGTGAGTGAAAATGCTAATGCAACTACAGAAGTAAATATTTCGATTCAAAGTGATACCAGTGTTGACATCAGTAAAAAAGTTTGTTTATTTTGCAATAAAAAAAAAACAAGTGAGATCAAAAATGCTTCCACTCCATGAAGCTGATAAAAACCAATTTCAGTCGCGTATAATGTCTAGCATTGAAAATCAAAAAGAGTACAATGAGTTGTTGTCTAGATTGGACAGTATTGGAAGTCCGAAAATATACTATCACACTGAATGTAGGATTCAGTTTAATAATAAAATATCTTCATCTGCGAAAAAATCTGTTAAAAGTGATTGGCATCTTCATCGAGAATACCACCAAGAGCTTTCAATGAAATTTGTAATTATTTTGTTTGGTTTTTTTTATAACCTGTTATTGATAGAATAAATTGAAATTTTTAACAATTTAATGTAGCTGTAGCATCGAATGTCTTTTCTTGAGATGTTTTTGAAATTTACACAGATTATTAGTTATATAAATCTGTGTCAAAAAGTTTATTTGCATAAGTCATTATGATCATGCCATCTCACTCGCACCCACATATATAAACTGTCTCGCGCTCGCTACTACAGCTACCGTACATGCTTGTCTGGCAAGGGGTTGGAACTATCAAAAATGTCTGGCTAATGAGGAAACATTATCTAATTTTTACCCAAGTATTATGTATAAAATTCAGCTTTTATACTATAACGTAAGTAGAATTATAATTTCATGAACAATAAGGGTGTCTGGCAAGGGGTTGCCACGATGTTAAGTGTCTGGCAATTAATGACGTGATTTTTAATAATATTCTGAAGGTAATACCAAAAAATCACACTTTATTATTTGATGAATTTAGATCGGTATTTTACACACCTTTAGTACCGTTTACCTGCCAAAGCCAGGGTAACACAAACTTCATAATGGTCCATCGTTCTTACCTGTGTTAGGAGCATGCGCTGACAAGTTTTCAGCCTTTATAAAATAACGAAGGTGTGGGGTTCACGGGCTCTTAGACTATAATGTAAATATGTACCTGTTATTTTTTGCTTCAACCGACAAAAAAAAGGAGGAGGTTCTCAATTCGACTGTATTTTTTTTTTTAATGTTTTGTTGTTTTTTTATTCGATAGCTGGTGGTTACAGATTGGTCCCATAATTTTTTTATCGAAATCCGGTGGGCGGTTGTAAAAACTTTGACGTAAAAATTGTAGACATAAATGATATTATGGTTTACTCCGAAACCTCGCCATCTGTCCCGGGCAGTGCGTTTAGTTGGCCTCCCCATATATTATAATGGGTACAAAACAAAATACATCTATATTCCACTAAAACTTTTAAAATAAATTATTTTTAAACACCCAGCCGAAAGTTCTAAGGTAACAAACATAAAAAAAAGCAGTCGAATTGAGAACCACCTTTTTTTGAAGTCGGTTGAAAATAGAGCCGTAAGCGCGGAGACAGCTCGTTGACTGACAGCTGTAACCGCTTGGACAGCTGGTTGCCTGCTTGCTGTCGGCGCGTGGACAGTATAGTTGACTGCTAGCCGTAAGCGCGGTGACAGCTAGTTGACTGACAGCTGTAAGCGCATGGACAGCTGGTTGCCTGCTTGCTGTCGGCGCGTGGACAGTATAGTTGACTGCTAGCCGTAAGCGCGGTGACAGCTAGTTGACTGACCGCTGTAAGCGCATGGACAGCTGGTTGCCTGCTTGCTGTCGGCGCGTGGACAGTATAGTTGACTGCTAACCGTAAGCGCGGTGACACCTAGTTGACTGACAGCTGTAAGCGCTTGGATAGCTGGTTGCCTGCTTGCTGTCGGCGCGTGGACAGTATAGTTGACTGCTAGCCATAAGCGCGGTGACAGCTAGTTGACTGACAGCTGTAAGCGCTTGGATAGCTGGTTGCCTGCTTGCTGTCGGCGCGTGGACAGTATAGTTGACTGCTAACCGTAAGCGCGGTGACAGCTAGTTGACTGACAGCTGTAAGCGCTTGGATAGCTGGTTGCCTGCTTGCTGTCGGCGCGTGGACAGTATAGTTGACTGCTAGCCGTAAGCGCGGTGACAGCTAGTTGAATGACAGCTGTAAGCGCATGGACAGCTGGTTGCCTGCTTGCTGTCGGCGCGTGGACAGTATAGTTGACTGCTAGCCGTAAGCGCGGTGACAGCTAGTTGAATGACAGCTGTAAGCGCATGGACAGCTGGTTGCCTGCTTGCTGTCGGCGCGTGGACAGTATAGTTGACTGCTAGCCGTAAGCGCGGTGACAGCTAGTTGAATGACAGCTGTAAGCGCATGGACAGCTGGTTGCCTGCTTGCTGTCGGCGCGTGGACAGTATAGTTGACTGCTAGCCGTAAGCGCTTGGACAGCTGGTTGCTTGCTAGCTAGGAATTTCTTTCGTCCACTACATGAATGTACCAGAAAAACTGCGGTGCGAGAGAAATGGCAGCTCATTAGCGTTTCGCTGATCGATTTTGTTCACACTGGCGTACAGCGTCGTAATAATGAGTAAAGCCGTAATAGCGCATCTCCGCTAAAACGCTGAATATGCTGCGAAGACGGCAAGAATGCGGCGGAACGGCGCGATACATATAGCACTGTTCCTGTAGGTCGCAACTTGTCGACAAGGAGTCGAGACCTATCAGTGTACAGCGCTGTTCCGCCACGTTCCGTGCTGAGCGCGGCGGAACAGCGCTGAACTCTGTCCATCTAGTGCTTTATGGCGTTGTGTATCGGCTCGTTTTATTCCCTACAACATGGTTGAGTCAAACGGCGCCGATACACACATCATGCTCGTGGACGAGTGCTGTCTGTTGGTGCTGGTCGGCTCTTACTGCTATGGCTATCTTTTCAATTCTAATGCCTACTCTTTAATCTCTGCATCTACACATCAAGCTGCATCACCTCATTTTTATTCACAACAATTGTTACTGTTACCACACGTCATCATGTTTTTTAAAAAGATTATCTATGGAGTTTCTTGCCGGCTCTTCTCCATAAGACACTGTTTTGGAACCGTGCAACTAGTTTAACGTTTCAAAGGTAGGTATATAACCTATTAATATGGTCTACTTCAAATAAAAATATTTGAATTTGAATATACGAGTACAGTTACACTTATGATAAAAATACGTTTGTCCTTATTTTATACCTGTTTGCCGCGAAAGCAGAATAGACGTGGAAATTTATCGGGGAAGGCTGTAGGCTATATACCATCACGCTACGACTAATAGGAGCCGAGTAGCAATGAAAAATAAAACATGACAATGAACATGTTGTGTGATGACATAATAGATAATATGTAGGTAGACTATACTATACTCATAATATACACAAACACTATTGTTTGCTTTAAAACATTGCCCCACGAATTACCTACACTTATCTTAGGCAGCACTAAAGTTTGCAATGTTAAAATAAAATAACTATCATTTACTTAGGTACTCAATTATAATGTTTAATTAGCGACCTTGACTACCTTATCAAATAATTAAACATTGTTTAATTATACAATTTTATTGTACTTGTTTATTTAAAAACTTAAAACGTAGTTTACGACCGAAGGATAGTTTTGTCCGAAGTGTAGTCTAATCTCTAGGCTCTAGCACCTACACTGTGTGATTTTCCTAAATTCGAGTGATTCGCATCTACTCTCTGTTCCAAATCTGGTGAGACAAAAATGGTAGCCCTCATTGAGGCTCTCCCACCTGAGCACCGTTACCGTTCCCGACTTGGAAGAAGCCCTAACAGGCTTCGAACTCACAAATGCGATCTGAGAGTAGTGGAAAGCCCTAATTTGTGGTGAAGCGATATTTACCGCGCTACATAGCTGCTGGAGCTGGACCATACACCTACCGTAGTCAGTATCAAAATGTTTAGGTCGCATAACTGTCTAGGTACTGGTGCTAATGTAACAGTAACTAACAGTGCACTAATGAACCTAGGAACATACCTATGGGTACACCTAAGCTGCGCGGCGGACGCGTGATATCCCGGTTGCGAACTTACGAGTTAAAACAAAAACTATCGTACTGTGAAATGTAGAAAGAAATATAAGTGTTATTTTATAATATTATAATAACCTAGGTTCCTCTAGAACCACTTTGACCGAAATACTAAGTACACCAGAAACAATTTAACTTTATATTTTTAGCCTACGACTGATTTCTGACACTTTTAAGAATAATAGAATTTGTGAATGGCCGTGAAGTTAAGGTCACATAGAAAATGATTTTGTGCAAAAATATCAAAATAAGGATAATAATCACAAATGCAAAACATTAAAGATCATAACTCTCTTTATACTAATTCGTGCTATTATCGTAAAAGGCCTTGAAGATTTTTCTATGGAACATTGCAACTGGATGCCATTTAGAAAAAAAAACCTTTGTTACCGGCCACCCTTAAAAACTTAATAAATCGCTAGCAGGCATCAATAGGTACCAAAAGTAAATGTATGCGTCAAAATCTTGTAGTGTCACGCGTTTGCAAGATGTAAGTAATCAAAGTTTAAAGTTAAGGTCACCCGAACGGTATACTGTACTTAAAAGTAGTAACAGATTGATGGCGCTAAAAGGATTGTTTTTTTGTTAAAAGGAAAGGGAACTCACACACACACACAAACAGTGCACTGGGCGGAGCCTCTCACCCGACCGACACACGACACTGTTGCGAAACCATCTTATTTGTTACCACTTATATATTTTATTTCAATATACGCATATTAAACTATACAGTCCACTTCTAAATCTCCCTGGCCTATACGAGTACAAGATCACTTCGTTGTCGGTCTGGCTGTCTGTCATCAGTGTCACTACCCAAACGATATTTGGTTATAACGATTTCTTTCGATTTATTCTTGACTTTACCAGGTAATTTTGATCCCCAAAAGGGGTTCTCGCCCTCGGGTCGGTGTGGGTTAGGCTTAATAACCGTGCAGCGCGTGGCGCAAGGAGCATTTCCCCACCCAATGTAACTTTGATAGCGTTTATCTTGAAAACGTGACGCTTTACGAGATTTTTGTACAGATATTTTTTGTTTACATTAATGTTAGCTACCGAACTATGCGGGTTGTGCGAGTGGTCGACATTAAAAACATGGCGAACGCTACCGATTGCCAAAATCTTCAAACCACTTTACCATTTGTGTTCTATTCAAGTACCCATAGTTATTCCGACTGGAGTTCAGTACCAAACTAGTACGTGTAAGGATCACCAATCACCATATCACAATGAGAAAACTAACAAATCAAACCAACAACCCGTTAGGAGACGTGCCGCCACACCCGCCGTGCTCGTTATGCTACCTACTAGTCAAGTAGGACGTGGGAACACAGAACATTGTACATTTTTACAATAATAACTTGTTCAATTCAATGTTACTAGAATATTATGCGTCATGTTATGACCATGCGATCTGTGCGCAGACATTCGGTTCGTGAACACATGAGTCACGTGTATTTACGTACCTACGTACGTACTTATATTTTGTTCTGTCACGAAATAATATCGTTATTTCTGAAACCAATGAGGTACAAAATACTTAATGTAGTTACCAGTTTGTTCTAGCTATACTATTAATCACATAATATTGCTTAAAACATTGATAACAATGGACGCTACAAACGCGGAAGCTTAAAACAAGTTAACATCGCATAACAACTCAATAAAATGCTCATTAAACTAAAGGTCGACGGTGACAAGTGTCAAGTGACCGTGTAGACGAGGTGTTAGCACTCGTGGTGGCTACACGCGGTACAGGTGCAGGTCCACGCCCCAGCCCGTGGCGGCCAGCCAGCGCGGCAGCGCCGCCAGCAGCGCCGCGTGCGCCGGCGCCAGCTTGTGCGCGCCGAACAGCGCGTGCCCCGCCAGCGACACGTCCGCCCAGTGCGCGCGCCGCAGCCCCGGCGCGTGCGCCAGCAGCACGCGCGCCCGCCACGCGCCCGCGCCGCGCGCCGCGTGCAGCGCCGCGAAGTGCGTGCGCCGCGCGCCCCACGCCGCGCCCGCGCCCAGCGCCGGCCAGCCGCCCGCCACGCGCGCGCCCGCCGCCGGCGCCACCACCAGCACGGCGTGCGCCGGGCCCGCCAGCTCCACGCTGAGCTCCAGCGCCGTGGCGTTGAGGCGCACCAGGCGCAGCGCGGCCGCCACGCGCGGCAGCGGCGGCGCGGGCGCGGGCGCGGCCAGCGACGCGCCGATGAGCGAGCGCACGGGCAGGTAGTACGGCGCGCCGCAGTACGGCAGGCGCGCGCACTCCGCGCCCGACACGCCGCGCGCCCGCCCGCCGCGCGCCACTACCGCACGGGGGGACACACACATCAGCACGCCCGCACGCAGGCAGAGGAACACTACAAGTAGCATGGAGACTCACCATATTTTTGCACCGACTGCGCTGTGTTGCCGTCAAGTTCCGGCACCCAGTAGAAATTCTCTACTTCGTCGTCTTGCGCGGCGGCGGCGGGCGCGGGCGCATCCACGGGCGGGTGCGGCGCGTGTAGCGTGCGACGCGTATGGAATACCATTAAGCGCTGCGGCCGCTCCGCGCTGTAGGGCGCGCCCAGCGGCGTCAGCAGTACCAGCAGCAGCGTGGCCGCCGTCAGCAACGCCGCACCCCGCACCTGCAACCGGCGCGTCAGCAGGCGGCGGGGGCCGGCGCCGCGCCGACCCCGCCGCTCGCCACTCACCAGTCGCTCCACGCCGCGCGCCGCTATCACCAGCGGCAGCATCCAGCCGCAGCACGCCTGCACCAGCGCCGCCACAATGAGCGCCATCGTCACCTTCGCACAGCACGGTTGTCGTGAGAGGGGTGCGCGGGGGCGCGGGCGCGGCGCTCGGGGGGCGGAGGACGGATACTGACATCGGCGGGGAGCGGGCCCGCGCCCGCGCGCCCCATGATGGGCACGAACATGTGCAGCGAGCCCAGCGCCAGGTAGAGCGTCTGCGCGGCGGGCAGCGCGGCGGCCGCGGCCCAGCAGGCGGCGCGCGCGGCGGGGCGGCGCGGCGCGGCCAGGTCGGCGGCGGCGGGCAGCAGCGCCCACAGCAGCGGCAGGAAGCCGGAGCGCAGGCCGCGCGCCGCGCACAGCAGCAGCAGCAGCGCGGCGGCGGCGGCGCCCGCGTCGTGCCAGGCGCGCGCGCCCGCCCAGCCGCGCAGCAGCGCGGGCGCGCCCCACAGCCGCCGCGCCGCCGCCCACGAGCCCGCCAGCGCTGCGGACCACCACCCCACCACTAATCCAATGTCGGTCACCATGCGCACCACTAACACGCTACATACTTATTACATATAATTATATCAATTTGCTTACATGTATAAAAATACATTGGAGTAGTTAATAAAAACACTAAAATGTTGTTGTTGTTTTATTAAAGTGTTTTTAAACGTTTTATTGAAATTCGAGAATTGTTTTTGCATGAAATTAAAAAAAGTCTTACTTATCCTTGTAGCATCAGAAACTTATCCATATAATCAGGAACAACTTAGTATGAACATTCTGGCTAAACAGATCAGCAAAGGATTTTGATAAATTCTGGAAGGCTAGTGGAAAGCATGATATTAAGCCTGGCCTCTCCGTGAGTGTGGACGGAAAAAGTGAACCGGTGCATATCGCAAATATGTTCAAATAAATATATAAATAAAATGTCGGGCGGTAAATCTCCTGGTCATGACGGGCTGTTGAACAGTGTTGAACACTTGCGATACGCAGGAGTTCACTTGCCTAGGGTCTTGGCCATGTTTTTCACAATGTGCATGAATCATGCATATTTACCACATGATTTAATGAAAACCACCGTAGTGCCTATTGTGAAGAACAGGACTGGAGATATCTCTGATAAGGGGAAATACCGTCCCATAACTCTCGCAACTGCGATCGCTAAGGTTCTGGACGGTGTGCTTGACACCTACCTAGATAATTATATTAAACCACATGACGCTCAGTTCGGGTTTCGGCCCGGGCCCGGGACTGAAAGCGCTATCGTAAGTCTCAAGCATACAGTCCGGTACCATACTGACCGTGGGACGTCGGTATATGCCTGTTTCCTTGACCTCTCCAAGGCTTTTGATCTCGTGTCCTACGATGTGCTCTGGAGAAAGTTAGGGGACCGGTGACAGTGATCAATATACTGAAATATTGGTATGGAAATCAAACCAACTTTGTGAGGTGGGCTAATACTCTCTGAAGCATACAGGTTGGAGAGAGGGGTGAGACAGGGGGGCTGACATCTCCCAAGCTCTTCAACCTGTATGTAAATGACCTTATTGTTGAGCTCAGTAGCAGGCGCGTTGGTTGCTCGATAGATGGTGTTCGTATAAACAACATCAGCTGTGCGGATAATATGGTTCTGTTGAGCCCGACGGCGAGGGGTCGCGGAGAGTTATTAAAAGTATGCGAGACCTATGCGGATGTACATGGCCTTATATACAATGTACAGAAGAGTGAATACATGGTCTTCAGGGCTGCCGGGAAATGTCTCGATCACTCACACATTATATTTATATTATGGCTTGTGCATAATAATAATACTTTTATTTCGAGTATCGTATGAATAGTCATAGTGAGGTACAAATTACTTAATGCTAAGTTACTATTTATTCTTGAAGTCTATATTATTTTCGAAATGAATTTCCTTCCGGCCACAAATTATCATCTAATCTGCAATTTATGCCTGGGTACAAATATAAAACGCGTTGCGAAATTTAAATATCTGGGACATTTTCTTACCGACGGCCTTGAGGACGATGTAGATATTGAGAGGGAGCGTAGGTCTCTAGCGGTCAGAGGTAATATGCTGGCCCGCAGATTCTCCCGCTGCTCTGACGTTAAGATCTCACTATTTAAGGCATATTGTCAGAGCTTTTACACTGGAAGTCTGTGGGTCAGTCACACTAAAAGATCGCTGGATGTCCTGCGCATCCAATATAACAATATCTTCAGAATAAAACGGTACCGTTGCTCGCAATAAAACGGTATCCCTGATATGTAGAATGCGTGGCAGCCAAAATGAAATCTTGAAGACTGTTGCGGACAGGATCTCATCTCCACTTTGGAGGTCCTTCATTAAGTTATTTATATTTTGTATTTGTATCTATGGATTGGCTAAGTTATGGCAATGCTGATCAACCGATCTGCAAGGTTAAGCTACGCTTGCCAAGGTCAGTCTGTGGATGGGTGACCATTCTAAACACATTGAGACCCCTCCGTGCCTCGGAGAGCACGTAAAGCCGTCGGTCCCGGTTGTCATGAGAACACCTATGACAATTGTTAGTGTTGTTAGTCAGAAGCCCAAAAAGCCTGACAACCAGTCTATCCTTCGAATATCGGTATTGCCCAGAAATTGGGTTGCGGAGGTCTGATGGCAGTCGCTTCGTGTAAAATACTGATATTCAGCCGCATCTGGTTAGACTGGAAGCCGACCCCAACATGGTTTGGGAAAAAGGCTAGGAGAATGAAATGATCTATGGATTGTGTTATATGAATTAAATGATTATTATTAATTATAACAATATACAAATCGTTGTATTAAATTGCTGATGCGCTGGAACCTGGTCTAATAAACATTCACATGACGTCATCCGCCGTACTACGCCGGCCAGTGCTGTTAACGGTACTGAGTGCAGTTACGTCATTTTTACGTCACCAAAATGGCGGCCAGGCTATAAGCAAATTGTTGAGCTCACTACGTAATGACAGAAACTGACCTGGCAGAGCGTAGAGCGGCGCCAGCAACAGTGGGCGCGAGTAGAAGCTGAGGCGCGCGTGCGCAGCGTGCAGCAGCAGCGCCGGCAGCGCCGCCGCCGCCGCGCCCGCCGCCGCCGCGCCCGCGCCCGCCGCGCCCGCGCGCAGCACCGCGCGCCACCACGCGCCGCGCGCCACGAACACTGCAACACACACACGTGGAGCCGCCGCGCCGCACGCCGCGCCGCACGCCGCCGCCACCCGCTGCCCGCTACTCACGCTGGTCGCGCGCGAGCCCGGCGTTCACGTGTATCTTGAGCGCGACGAGCGCCACGGCGGCGGCGGCCAGCGCCAGCGCGGCGGGCGCGCGCGCCGACACCACGAACAGCCCGAGCACGTCGAAGAACACCGGCTGCCTGGACGACTCGTCCGTCTCCGACTCCAGACTCTCGCTCTGCAGCAACCCTGCGCAGAGTAGCTACAGTAAACGTTTCAATTCGATGAACATGTACAACGTTCCGAAAGTTTCAGTATGCGCTGCAGCGCGGCGGACGTCACGCGCTCCGCCGTGTGGGTGTGTGTGGTGTGCGTGTGTGTGTGTGTGGTGTGTGTGTTGTGGGTTGTGCGTGCGTGCGTACCGTGCGGCAGCGCCAGCACGTTGTCGCCGGTGCGCTGCAGCGCGGCGGGCGGCACGCGCTCCGCCGTGTGGGTGTGTGTGGTGTGCGTGTGTGTGTGGTGTGTGGTGTGTGTGTGTGTTGTGTGTTGTGCGTGCGTGCGTACCGTGCGCCAGCGCCAGCACGTTGTCGCCGGTGCGCTGCAGCGCGGCGGGCGGCACGCGCTCCGTCGTGTGGGAGTGTGTGGTGTGTGTGTGTGTGTGTGTTGTGTGTTGTGCGTGCGTGCGTACCGTGCGCCAGCGCCAGCACGTTGTCGCCGGTGCGCTGCAGCGCGGCGGGCGGCACGCGCTCCGCCGTGTCCAGCCGCGTGTGGTACACGTAGCCGTTGGCGCTCCACGCCAGGTCCACGCCTGCAACACAACCACGCCGTCAGGCACCACGGCCCGCGCCGCCCCGCCCCGCCCCACCCCGCCGCCTACCCGACAGGTTGCCAAAGTCCCGGAAGATGCGGAAGTCAGTATCAGCCGGGATGAGCCCGCTCTCGAACAGCTCCTGCGCCAGCGACGACGCAAAAGGGTGCGGCACCGCGCCCGCGTACATCTGCACACAACACGAACACATCACTGCACTGCTACTACGCACTTTGTAGATGGTCTAACTTCACAACTTGACAACAACGGATTATATTTTTAATAGGGAACCTGCCTGATATTTTTATAGCAATTATTTACTTTAAAAACGCAGGAAATAGCATAAATAATTTTCTTCTTCTTCCTCGTTCCCTCACAGGTGTTCAGCCTTAGCACGTCTGCCTTCCGGTTGACCCAAGATAATTTCCTCTCCAGAGAATGCCTTGGTGAGTTGGTGACCGCATAATATGTCCGAAGAAACTGAGGGCACGTTTTCGGCAGATGGAAGACGGCAAACTTCGCATAGCTGTCCAGGTATGCGCTTCATTTATACTATTATTTGATATTGCATTAATTATGCTAATTGATTATTTTACTATGACACTTTTTTATTATTGAGACATTTTTTATTGAGAAATCTTAACTGTGGCATTTTTATTTATTGAGATACGAACATTATCAACTGTAAAGTATGAGTATTCTGCAGCCTTGATGTTTCATCATTGGTGACCCCATAATCTATACATACATAAAATGCTTTGTCCTGAATGACTGACTAACGGATCAACGCACAGCCTAAACCGCTGATCGTAGGGACCTGAAACTTAGAGGGTGTGTTCTTTGTATGACGTAGGCATCCGATAAGGGTTCCACCCCTAAGGGTATGAAAAAGGGGGGCAAAGTTTGTATGGGACAACGTGATTTCTTGGTCCAATCTACTACAAATTTTGCATAAACATTCTATAACAGAATGGAAGAAAGACGTGTTTCGTATTTTATTGAAATTCATCCCCTAACTGGGTTAAAAAGGGGTAAAAAGTTATTTTGTTTCGAAGTTGTTATCAATACTCCTTAATGTTTTTTTATTTAAATTAGATTCAAATAAAAATTTTGACACATGAGACGTCAATTCCTCAGCAGTAAATAATGTCAAGTAATGAAGGCTCTTTATTCAATAAACAAAGATTTAATAAATTCCAGTATAATAATACGTAGTGATATCTTTTTTTGAGTGCTCCTGGTGTAACAGGCAAGACTTTTATTAAGTACTAGCTTTTGCCCGCGGCTTCGCTGACGTGGATGATGAAACAAAATTGAAAGTAATCGATCCCGAAGAATATAAAAAGCAGCTCACTATAACAGTTTCATCATCCTCCTAGGCTCCTAGCCTATGCCGAAAATATGTTAATCTCCGGTTCCAATCGAAACAGATGTATTTAAATATAAATATCTTACACAAAGCAATAGCGTTCAGACTGGTTAAAACCGATAGGTATCCTAACTTTAAATTGATCGTCTGGTTTTTTGGCCTTCTGACTACGATTAACGATTTTCATAGGTTTTCGTATGGGGTCTACTATGCTGAATCAATTGCCATTTCTGAACGTGCTATATAAGGTACAGAGGGTCTCGATGTTTTAAGAATGGTCACCCATCCATAGTCTAACCGCAGAAACAGCTGCTTAACCTATCGCTCAGCGTAGTTATTACTTCGCCAAAGTTTTTAGCTCGGTTTGACCAACTGTTACTGCTACTGGGGTACTCTATGAGGTACTGAGGTGATACTGTTTGTGAAACTGTGTTGTTCAAAATCACTCCAAAGGAAAATTGAAACTTCAATTAGTCGCAATAACTCGTAATTCTAACCAAACTTTACAATTATTGTTTAATTTAAGTCTATACCACTTAAAACGTTTATAACTAATCAACAATCACGATTTCTGCGCATATGACAACCAACCAACAATAATGATCCCTTATATCAATAGGAATACATACTACAGAGAGGTCAAGCTCTATCTCAGCATCTACGCAACCGAGTGGAATGAGATATACCTCATTTTTTTAGTTGAACGATGGACTTTTAAATAGAAAATTAAAAATCAAAAACCAGCAATGATGATCTCTTCTTTCTATGGGCTTGCATACAACAGAGAGGTCAAGCTGTATCTAAGGATCTATACTAATAATTGAAAAAAGCTTTACATCAGTTTTTAAGTTGGAAATTATGCTTTACAACAGTTAATACAAAATTCAAATCTATTCAGTAGGTTTAGCGCCAACCCCTAACAAACAGACAAACAGACAAACAGACAAGAATTCTAAAAATCACATTTTTAGGTTCGCGATCGTTTATATACTCTAACCCAATTGTTTTTTTTTAAATATCTTCAATGTACAGAAATGACTTTTTTACAATTTTATAATAGTATAGATAACATCGGCCAAAGTCAGAAGCAATCGTGATATCCGACAGACTTTACGAGTAGAGCTCAGAAGTAAAAGCGCGTGAAGCGGTCTCATTTGTGGACAGTTCTCAGACCCGTTCCTTAAAATAGGAAATGGTGGAACACATTAAAATTGAGAGTTGGCGCCCCAATTATGTTGCTGCGGAATATAAATCCACCAAAATTATGCAATGGCACCAGATTTCAAGTGAAAACATGCATCGCAATGTAATCGAGTCAACTACTACTGACCAGTTGGTCTCGAGGAGAGTATGTATTTATTCATAGGATTCCACTAACACCATCAAATTACCCCTTTGAATTCAAGAGAGTGCAGTTCCCCATCAAAGTCTGCTTTACAATGACCATAAACAAACAACTGAAGGTCAAACTCTTGGTAGCGGGAGTAGATTTGAGGGAAAGCTGCTTCTCCCGCGGGCAGAGTATGTGGCATGCTCCAGAGTAAGCGCATAGAGTAGCCTATTGATACTAGCATCCGAAGAAAAAACAAAAAAATATTTTTACAAAGAAATACTGTGGCAGGTGTAGAATTTCTATTTCGCTGTAAAAAGATAATAGACTAGCTTCCCGCCAGGGGCTTCGCCCGCGTGGTCTTATAATTTTTTCCCCGTTTTTGCTACATTTTTCATTACTACTCCGCTCCTATTAGTCGTAGCGTGATGATATATAGCCTATGTTACTCGGGGATAATGTAGCTTTCCAAAGGTGAAAGAATTTTTGAAATCGGTCCAGTAGTTTCGGAGCCTATTCATTACAAACAAACAAACAAACAAACAAACAAATCTTTCCTCTTTATAATATTAGTATAGATAATAACCCCATGTAACTTACACCAGATCAAAGACCGAGCTTAATGTTCATAAAATACATAACGTATCAAATTTTTATTTTATTTTCATGCGTTTATAATCTTTAAATCCCTACACATAATAAAGATTGTTATATTTTATAAGTATTCAAACTTAGCAGTGATAGCCAAGAGCAGTGATAGCCAAAGGGTATGACCTGGACTGCCAAGTCAATGGTCTCGAGTTCGAATCCCAGGCACGCACCTCTGACTTTTCGAAATCATGTGCGTAATTATCACTCGCTTTAACGGTGAAGGAATACATCGTGAGGAAACCTGCATGCCTGAGAGATTTTCTCGACGGCATGTGAGTCTGGCTAGCGTGGTGGACTATAGCCTAATCCCTCTTATACAGAGAGGAGAGCCGTGCCCAGCAGTGGCACAGTATAAAGGTTGATTATTATTATTATATTCAAACATTTTCACATATTAATTTATGTTTTATCAAAATTAATTACGAATAAAATGTAATTACTTTTAAATTAAAAATCCTATTAGAACCATTTTCGACTTCTACGCTTACGAAGTTGCGGGCATATGCTAGTGTGTAATATAATATAAATCAGCCTAGCCCTGCAGTTTCTTTTCTATTTTTAATCCTTACACATCAAACTGCAATAGACTCATATTATTCACAACAAAAAAACTTACTGTCTTAGGTACTATTTTTTTTACGGCAAAAAATCCGAAGGAAGGGTTTTATATTAGGCAGTCTATTTTAAAAGAGTGACTGGAGTTTCTTGCGGCTCTTCTCCATAAGTCACACATTTAGAACCGTGCAACTATTGTTGACTGTTAACAAGTGCATATTTATATGGTCTACTTGAAATAAAATATTTTGAATTTGAAAAACCTTGGGAATGTTCTTATTATGTCACGTTATTCTTGTAAAGAAGCGATATATTTTTGTATTTTTTTTCATTTTCCATGCTAAGATAATAAGGGACAGGATTCGAACCTGCATACACCACAATACACCAGGCGCTATGACCAGCTACCGCTAGTCCCAGCGCCAGGTCGAATTTTGCCTTCACATTCTAAATTCTAAAACTTGTAACTCCTTTCACCTCAACAGACGTAAAATCGGAATTTGATACAAATATGTTGTTATCATAAATGCATCTATTATTTGTAGAATACCACTTTGTTGTCCTAGGATTCACTAGAAGTCTCGACTTGAATACAAGTTTTGTTCAATATTTCTATAACAGTATTTATACAATTATAGAAACACATACACCAAAGATAAAAATAACACCCAGTAACTATCCAATATGGTTTTCTAAAAACCTAATTGCATTGCTTAGAGAAAAAAGTAAGGCACACTACAGATTTAAACGTTTCCGTAACCCGAGAGATTATGATGAGTTTTCTATGCTCAGAGCTAGGTCTAAAGTTGTTGCTGATCAGTGTTTCAAGACTTACATTGAACGAATTGAGGATGATCTGAAGCTCAATGTTAAGGCTTTTTGGCGCTATACAAAAAGTAAACGTGTCACTAATAACTATCCTAGCAGTATGTTTTATCGGGGCGTAATGGGTAGTTCCAGTGAGGATATAGTTAATCTTTTTGCGACTTATTTTTCCTCGGTTTACTGCTCTAGTTCAAACAATAACTATACTCCTGAATTTCCAACGTCCAATTATCCTATTGGTAAACTAGTTATAGATAAAGATGACCTGTTAAAGAAATTGAAAAATATAGATTTGTCTAAGAATGGTGGCTATGATGGCATACCATCTATTTTTATCAGGCTTTGTGCAACTGCACTAGTAACACCTCTCTTCATAATTTACAATAAGTCTTTGGATGAGGGCACATTCCCCGAACTTTGGAAAATTGCTAAAATTACACCTATTTACAAGTCGGGAGATAGAAAAGATGTCTCTAATTACCGCCCCGTTTGTGTGCTCAACTGGTTCGCTAAAATCTTCAAGGGCTATATCTACAGTCATATTTACAATTATTTAAAACACCAACTGAGCCCACTCCAGCATGGCTTCGTGTCAGGTAGATCAACTACCACAAACCTGTTAAGCTACACTTCTTACTTATGTGACTCGTTTAATTGTAAAAAGCAGGTAGACGCAATTTACACCGATTTTTCTAAAGCGTTCGATCGTGTTGATCATTTTAGGTTATTAACAAAAGCACAGCACTTTGGCATTCATGGCAATTTATACAGATGGCTCTCATCATACTTACTTAATCGTACGCAATTGGTCGCACTTAGCGGATACGAATCTACTCCTTTTTTTCCTGAGTCTGGTGTTCCCCAAGGGTCTAACCTGGGACCACTTCTGTTTTTATTATTCATTAACGACTTGTTAAATGATCTTACTAGTGAATGTTTAGCTTATGCTGATGATTTAAAGATTTTTAGACGTATTTCCGACTATCAAGACTGTGTAGATCTGCAAGCAGACATCAATACAATTGTTCATTGGTGTGAGAGAAATTTGATGTCGCTTAACATAAACAAATGTCAAGTTATCTCATTCACAAAAAATAAAAATTCGTTTAATTATATCTATCATATTTATTGAGGGGGTTGCACTGGAAAGAGTTAAAGTTGTTCGCGACTTAGGTGTAATTTTTGATTCTGAAATGTCCTTTAGACATCATTACGATCATGTTTGCAGCAAAGCCAACCGCATTCTATCATTCATGCTTAGAAATTCTACACCTTTTAAGAAAGCCAGCTCTCTTCTAACATTGTATTATGGTTTGGTAAGAAGTATTATTGAATACTGTTCATCAGTATGGGCACCTATCTATAGGACTCATATTGATCGCATAGAGGCGATTCAGAGGCGATTTGTCAGAACATTATGCTCAAGGCTTGGATTGCGGCGTAAAATAAAAGAATATGACAATCGGCTTCAATGGTTTAAAATGAGGAGTCTTGAGAACAGAAGGTGGGTGAGTGACCTATGTACCTTACACAAGATTGTGAACAGTTCAATGGATAGCCAGCTTGTTGAAATGCTAAACTTTAAGGTTCCATCGCGATCTGTGCGCACGCCACAAATATTTGCTTTAACCCATAGTAATAATAATGTTTCATACAACAACCCAATTTCACGAATGTGTAGACAATACAATTCTATTTGCTCTGAATCTGATATCTGCGATGATAGTTATAATGTGTTTAAACACGCCCTTTTAAAGAAAATTGATCGAAACAATGAGGACTAATTAGGTGTTTTTTTTCTTTTAAAAAATTATGTTTCCCATTTGCTTTCCTTAGCTCACTTAAGTTTAAATTATCGTGTGAATGATGTGTATAGTTTTAATTGGACTTCAGGTTGAATACTGTGATGTTTGATTGAAAATTGTGTAAAACTTAATCTGTTGTCTGTTACTGTACCTATTATAAAAAAAATAAAAATAAATAAAATAAACTTTTTCCAACCAACTTCAAAAAAGGAGTAGGTTCTCAATTCGACTGTATTTTTATACACTCGAATCCGAGTATCGCATAAGTGTACGAGTAGTAAGAGTTTTGGTCATAGTGTAAACAACCACAGGAGAGAATCGCATGGAGAGTTCTCGCATACGATTTTTCGCTCCTCACGTTCGAGAATCAGTCCTAGTGTAACTTCGGCTTCATTATGGAATATTGTACTTACTGTTCATCAACTTTTGGCGCTGACAGTACCTAGTAGTAGGTATCTGTATAATATATAAATTATTTTTAAACATAAAACATACCGCTTCCAAAAAACACCTAGGTACTAAAAAGCAAAAAATAATATATACATTATGATTTCTAACTAATTTGGAGTCGTTGCGAAACAGACAATCAATTAAAGTCATATTTAAATTAAATTTGTAGTTTGGAACCGCCTCCAAATTATATACAAAACAATAATATTACATACCAAAAAAACAGTCAAATTGAGAACCACCTCCTTTTTTGAAATCGGTTTAACTAGCTTTCCACCAGCGGCTTCGCCCGCGTGGTCTTGATAACGTTTTTCCCCCGTTTTTGCAACAGTTTTCATTGCTACTCCGCTCCTACTAGTCGTAGCGTGATGGTATATTATAGCCTATTGAATTCTCCGATAAATGGGTTATCTAACACTGCAAGATTTTTTCGAATCGGTCCAGTAGTTTCGGAGCCTATTCAATACAAACAAACAATCAAATCTAGCCTCTTTATAGTATTGGTATAGAAGTATAGATATTTGTGGTGAAATAGTAAATGTGTGGTGTGTGTATATGTGGTATGGCAGTGGGAGGTACCTCCACGATCCAGGGGTCGTGCGGCCCCGCCTGGAACAGCACCTCGCGCCCGCCCGCGCCGCACGCCTCGATGTTGATGAACGCGCGCACGTCCCGCGCCCACCTGCGGACACGACACGTTAGTGTGCGCGTGTGCGAGCGCGCGTGCACGTGCGCGCGTGTG
Source organism: Acronicta psi (assembly GCA_946251955.1). Lineage (NCBI taxonomy): Eukaryota > Metazoa > Arthropoda > Insecta > Lepidoptera > Noctuidae > Acronicta > Acronicta psi. The sequence goes on from OX276486.1 coordinate 116,745, forward strand.
CGTGCGCGCTGGCGTACTTGTGCTGCGTGATGAAGGCGTGCGAGGCCTGCAGGATGTTCTCCTCGGCGCCGTTGAACAGCAGCACGGCGTCGTGGCGCAGCGGGCGGCGCGCGGCGGCCAGCGCGCGCAGCGTCTCCAGCAGCACGGCGCACCCGGCGCCGTCGTCGCTCGCGCCTGCTTACACACACCACGCTTCAATGATAACGCGCCACGAGTGTGGCCACACGTGTAGATGTTCATTAGTTAGCAGGAACGTGTTGTAATAGTTATTTGTTATACAACAGCGCAAAGTTGCTTTTTAACCGCGTGCTCAATTTTGATGACCGAGCAAGCGAAGGATTCTAAAATTAATTAGAATCCTGAGCGTTAGCGAGGGAATCAAAAGAGCACGAGGTAAAAATCTTTGCACTCGAGTGCAACAAGTTTTCATCCCACCTCAGAGAGGAAATGACTAAATGCAAAAAAAACATTAACAATCACAAGATACTTTTATTTCAATTTGGGTAATAACTACGATATACAATACGAAGAATATGATAGTTAAGTATTACAGAATATTCATTAAATTGTAACAAATAATACTTAGGTACCTATATTAAGAAAAATTGAAAGTAACATTGAATGTAATATTTTTGTTAGGTACTGAGTGTAATGTTGGTGTTAGTGACTTAAAAAGTACAGCAAGAAGGTTCCGAGTCTGAGTTTTTAACAAATTAAAAAAGGTTGTATAATAAATTCGGCACCACGGAGGTAGAAGTGAATAGGTTTAATGATTACACACACACACACACAAACTAACTGCAAATGACGTCCATAATTCAATTTACTTTATCCTCTAGAGGATTAAAACGGCTTTAGCACTCAGATATCGAAGAGCAAAAATACTCTTTCCCGTTTTTGCAACATTTTCATTGATACTTCGCTACTATTGGTCCTTTTGGTAGTAGCACGTAGGTATATAGCCTTCCTCGATTTTTCCACTACTCCATCACGTAGTTCTCCAATGGTGTTGTCCGATACCTCAAACTTGGACTGTACTTCAGCTGCCAGGATTGTTTTTAGGGTCGTTATGACCTTCAACATCCCGTGCACATCATCTGGGTCGATCAATTATAATATTAGTAGGACTTTTTATTACCCGACTGCCGTAGGAGGGTTATGTGTTTGACGCGTATGTATGTATGTATGTCCGTTCCTATGTCCGCTCGTAACTACTCAACGGCTCAACCGATTTAGATAAATGACACCTCATTAGATTCGTCTTGATAGCACGAATGTCACTGGGTAGGTACATGAAATTAAAAAAAAAAAACAAAAGGGCGGATTTTATACGCTTTAATGTGCGAACTGATTTGATCTTTTGAAAATGATCTTTAATGGTATCAATTTTTATTTTAAAATTATCATTTAGGATCTATCTAGTAGTTCTATGATGATTTATAAACTAAAAAGTAGGAAATAAAATCAATTATTAACTGAAACAAAAAACCCGACTGCGTATAAAGTACTAACTACAAGCGGTACAAGCTGTTCGTTCGTTCGTTCGGCGGGACAAGCTGTTCGTTCATAAACCAAATTTGTTTCTTTGCTTGTCCCGCCTGCAATACATTTTCCAACATCACAGAGCTTGTTTTTAGATTTTTAGTTAATACTTTTTTCACAATCTCTTCACACACAAAACCACACATGTCGCTAATTGTACAGCCGACGTCCGGTACTACACCGATTAGCTATACGACATTGACTCTATTTAGTATTAATTAGTAAATTAATACTCTATTTTTAATTAGTTATCAACTATCAACTACATAGGTATTATAAAACCAAGTCCTCTGCAGCGGCTGTTTTATTGTTCTCGATGAACTCAAAAACACCGATTTTCATGCTGTTTTCACGAATGGATAGAGTGGTTCTCGAGGAAGGTTTCAGTATATATTTTGTCAAGCTTTTGTGTACATTAGCTAAAATCTAATGATATTTGTTGGAGGTGTCGGAAAAAAATAAGCCGTCTAAGATATAACAAAATTATGTATGGTGGAATTGTGTATCTTATATAGGTCTACAGAAAAGTCCACGATGGCATGTCTAACTCTTTAGGATAACTATAACTAAGCATTTTTATCTTTTTAAAAATGACTATTCACAATCATAATAATATTACTAATCACTCCACACTGCCCCCAACTAATATTGTACATTGCACCCGCGCGAAGCCGGGGCGGGTCGGCTAGTTATTTATATTTAGGAGATCCGTACAACGAAAGTAGCCGACACAGCCACAGCTCGTAGAATCGATGGTCTCTGGGGCCCAAAGGTTCTCGAATGAACATCAGGCACCCGAGAGCGCAGCGTGAGATGCCTCCAGCGAGATGAAATGGATAGACGACCTGACCAAGGTCGCTGGTATCGTTGGATCAAAATAAGCAACTATAATGGGGATACTATGACATATTCATTTTATTTAATTCTATTATGTATAAATTATTATTACTCAAAAGGTATAATAGAAACAGACTACAGATGCAACGCTACCTCCCGTAATAGGCGGATACGCTATAACATGGCGTGTTTCTAATACTCAATTATCTGCTATTAGTTATGGCCCCATTTTTCACCTTTAAGGTGACCTCAGAAAAGTCATTAATGTAATTATGAAACTAATAAAAACTAAAAACAAAATAGATATTGTTCCATAACGTCTAACGAGGGACGCGTTTTATGTTCAAATAGAAGATTCACGCCATAAATGAGCGCGTCGGCCGTGTCCGTGCGGTCAATTACCAATTGCGTCTATTATCACCTGCACGCCGCCACCACAGTATAGAAAGGAACAGTAGTGAAACTAAGCCCAGTTGAAGAAATAAATACCTACGCTCCATTAAGGCAGTAGAGTTGTAACTTGTAAGTGATCAATCAATCGAATTGAAATAACTAGCTTACACACTGCGTCGGTTAATCTCAGCCAAAGACAATAGCTTAAAACATGGAAACAGTAGGTATTATAATATTAACACAGAACAACTTGTAGATAGATCTTTAACTGTCATTATGGCGTAACCTTTTACAAGTTTTGATCAAGCCGAGTTCAAACTGCCGCATGCCGTATACTACTCAATACTCTCGTGACCTTTTTAAAAAGATCGCGGAGATAAACTTGACCCGGCAGCACCGCGACGACCGCTTGGGGGTCGATGTCCACGTTTGTGTTAGTGTGCCGTTTCGAGCTTTTGTAGGCAGTTTCCGAACTGTTCTTCAAGTGTGCCGCCGCCGCCGCCGCGCCGATACCATGACGCAACGCTAACATAGTCCACACATTAGTTAGACAATTTAGACATGTTCCATGCCTTATTTAGTTTGTTTTGCGAAAAACTTCACGGATCGCCTGTGACCTAGCGAGGATCCAGGGTATGATGGACTAAGGGCTAAACACTGCACAAGCCATATAGTTAAAGACATGAGATTGGGGACCGGTGGACCGCTCTGCCGACCTGTGATTGACCCCCTGCAATGGACAGTCGTTTAAATGTTTTGTATTGCCGCTACTTCAGCCCATCACAATCTCGGGCCGAGTTCTAGCGGTAGCGCCGAACTAAGCAACATAATAGGCGGACGGAATGACGGCACTCGGGTGACGGGCGTGCGGTGGACACACGGCCATAGTAAGGGTCCACTGCCAATGAGATGACGGCGATACATATTATGTACTATGGCCCTGTCCACCGCACGCCCGTCACGTCAACGTGATCTCGAACAAAAATAATCTCGTTGCCGGTGACGGTGGCGGTGGAAAAACGGAAAGAGCGAACTTGACGTTTCTTTTTAATCTAATCTTTAATTCTATCTTTACATATTAAAAAACAAAGTCGATCTGTGCTGTCTGTGCGTTCAGATTTTTAAAACTACGCAACGCATACAGCAATAGATACATAGTGATCCAAGAGGAAGGATTATACGTAGCATATTATAGAAGAGAAAAGCCAAGAAATACAATCCGTGCGGAGCTGAGGCGGGTCGCTACTAGCTAGTCATAAATAAACGAAGTGAACATATGGAAACTCAAACTGTTTCTAAAGAGGAGGTATTTACCTGGTCCCTCAACAAGCTTGACAGTGGGGAAGAATTTCTATCAGGGGACGTCAATACATCTACCAATAACAAGGCAGCTAGCAGTAGCTACAAGATAAAGAAACAATATTTGGACAATGCATCAATCAAAATACTGCCTCGTTGGTCTAGTGTTCCCAAGCGCAACTGCTACGCTAGAGGTCTTGGGTTCGATCCCCGGGTCTAGCATGGTCTCGTTGGGATTTCTGTTAAATTCCCAGTAGCAGCTCGAAGTCTGGATTTGTTAATGGCAATAGGCTCGCCCCCTATTACATGGGACCTAAACATACCCGCGAAATGTGGGTGTACAATAGTACGCCTCTGCCTACCTCTTCGGGGAATACAGGCGTGATGGTATGTATGTATCAATCAAAATATATGATCTATTTCTCAAAATAGTGAATAAGTGGTCATAGAAGTCAGAGTAAATAAAAACGATGTAATTACTAAACTACTGTTCAAATGTTTTTCCGATAGTTTGCGCGGAACTAGTTGGCCACGCCTTAGGTATGTGAGCGGCGGGACGGAGGGGCGGGGTCGCCTGCGCGCGGTGGGGCGGAGGGGCGGGGGCGCTAGTTTTCGTTCACAGTAACCCGCCCTAAGGCGCGGCCAACTAGTTCCGCGCGGACCATAGCATTTCACCAACCAACCCTCACCAACCTTTTATCTGTAGTTTAAAATTTTTTTTTTAAACCAAATTCTTATTGCTTACACTAAATAAAATGCATTTACGACAAGGGGTCATTGGACCCCTCGCCGTCTTTTAAGGTAAGACATTGTTTGCCGTATTTCTAGTGATAAAAGAAATCATAATACTTCGAGTTGTTGTTTTAAGCGTTTCTTCTCAGAGGTCATCAGTTAGGAAATGCTGGAGCCGCCACACAGGATACTTACCTTATTTTGGTTTCACTTTTTCACTGTTCGTATTTATTAGATCCCCCTACGCCTCGCTTCGGGTACTGTTATTATAATTGTATGTGTAGTCTATAGCACTCAGGGATAATGTACCTATCTAACAGTGAAAGATTAGATCCGGAGATTGCCCCCTACTATCTCACAAACTTTACCTCTTCATAATATTAGTACAGACTATAGATATAGATAACGTTGTGAGGGTCACAAATAAATCAGTTATTTGACGCCTACCTGGGCTGTCGGGCACGGTGTCGAAGTGGCAGTTGAGCAGCAACGCGGAGCGGTCCCTCGCGCGCGCGCCCACGCCGCGCACGCGCGCCACCACGCTCTGCACGCCGCGGTACACGTTGGTCATGCCTGCCACACACACGCGCACGTCACTCCGACTCCTCGACACACACGCACACACACGCGCGCCACCACGCTCTGCACGCCGCGGTACACGTTGGTCATGCCTGCCACACACACGCGCACGTCACTCCGACTCCTCGACACACACGCACACACACGCGCGCCACCACGCTCTGCACGCCGCGGTACACGTTGGTCATGCCTGCCACACACACGCGCACGTCACTCCGACTCCTCGACACACACGCACACACACGCGCGCCACCACGCTCTGCACGCCGCGGTACACGTTGGTCATGCCTGCCACACACACGCGCACGTCACTCCGACTCCTCGACACACACGCACACACACGCGCGCCACCACGCTCTGCACGCCGCGGTACACGTTGGTCATGCCTGCCACACACACGCGCACGTCACTCCGACTCCTCGACACACACGCACACACACGCGCGCCACCACGCTCTGCACGCCGCGGTACACGTTGGTCATGCCTGCCACACACACGCGCACGTCACTTCGACTCCTCGACACACACGCACACACACGCGCGCCACCACGCTCTGCACGCCGCGGTACACGTTGGTCATGCCTGCCACACACACGCGCACGTCACTCCGACTCCTCGACACACACGCACACACACGCGCGCCACCACGCTCTGCACGCCGCGGTACACGTTGGTCATGCCTGCCACACACACGCGCACGTCACTCCGACTCCTCGACACACACGCACACACACGCGCGCCACCACGCTCTGCACGCCGCGGTACACACACACGCGCGGTCATGCCTGCCTGCCACACACACGCGCACGTCACGCACACGAGTAGGTATTCACCGTCCATAAAGGAGAGCTCGAAAGCTCCGCTGGCGGTGTGTACGTCGAGCTCGACGCGGTTGTGGGGCGAGGCCTGCGCCGCGATGCTCTTGATGGTCGACACCAGCATGCTCACCGCTAACACCTCGTTCTCGTAGCTACCCGCCACCTGGCGCAAAAACAAATCCTGTTTACACTTTGTATACTATATATTACATTGCGCAATTCCGGGGAACCGTACTGGCAATAATCAAGATAATAAAAAGCATGATATTTTTTACTAACTCCGCGCCGAGCAAGCATTGATAACCCGTTGGATAACCTAGAGTCCTAGACTAGATATTAAGTTAATAATTTAATTTGTATCGTCCATATGAGTACAAAACTGATATCCAGATTTAATTTAAAAGCCCTTTTTTCAGCTTTATGAAACTTAAAAAAAAGTTCTTATATAGCATCAGCAAAAAATCGAATATGTCTGCTGTCTAGTCTATAACATGTCCTTTCTAAGTATGAAACCTATCTGTGAAATTTTATCAAAATTATTTAATTAATTTGCATATTAATTATATTCGCGGTTCAGGCGCGAAAGGTTACAAACCGACAGACAGTTACTTTAGCATTTAAAATATTAATAAGGATGATAGTGGTATATAAATAGTATTGTAGATAGGAGAGCGCACCCGCGGTCCAATGGAGGTGAGGTTGACGAGGTGTTGGTGCGCAGTGAGGCCGCGGAAGCGCTCGGGCGGCGCGGCGGGGCCCAGCGGCGCCGGCAGCGCCACGTCGATCAGCGCCACGCCCGCCAGCGCCGCCGCGCTGCCCGCCAGCGCCGCCACCACCCACCACACCGACAGCGGCGGGCGCGACACCTTGTTTTCCTTCACTATGTCCTCGGTCTCCTGCGTCAGCACCACCTGCGTGCATTTATTTTTTTGTAGTGTTTTTGGATATCAATAATATAAACAAACAATTTTTCAGCAACAATTTAAGTCCCCTTGTTGGTCAATCTACGGTTGGAATTAATATGTTCTAATTACAAATAACCTACAGTTCTCGCCAAGATTATTAGATTTGTAATAAATTAAAACGAAAGCTCAAGCCGTAGGCTGTCGATGTCGTTTTAAATCATTTTCTATACTAATATTATAAAGAGGAAAGATTTGTTTGTTTGTTTGTTTGTAATGAATAGGCTCCGAAACTACTGGACCGATTTCAAAAATTCTTTCACCTTTGGAAAGCTACATTATCCCCGAGTAACATAGGCTATATATCATCACGCTACGACTAATAGGAGCGGAGTAGTAATGAAAAATGTAGCAAAAACGGGGAAAAAATTATAAGACCACGCGGGCGAAGCCGCTGGCGGGAAGCTATAATCCAATATTTTTATCTTGCTCCGGTTTTTACGGCCGGGTTAAAGTTAGCTCGTGCCAACTTCAACCTGGACAATAAGTTAGGCGAGAACTATACCTACCTATCGATTGTTTCGCCTCCTGGAGATAGAAAGTTGACATGCACTCCATGGAACTTGTAACATATTTCGACCTCCAGTATGTTATTCAAGATGTTAGTAATGATGGTAATGGTTCATTGTTTTTATCTTCTGTTATACTGAGTATGTGCAAAAAACAAAACAGATCGGTTTACAGGGCACACCAACGTAGATGTTGGTGTGCGTAAACTCAACGCGTTATTACTTCGCCTATTTACTAGTGTTAGCTTTACAATAACCCGTTATCCACGCACACATTTGCAATTTCTTGTCATTTTAAAGTTGTAGGGAATATGATGCATAAATTTAGCTAATGAATCAGACTCCACTGTGGCGCATTAGTTGAGCGTGCGCTTCTTGTCGCCGGCACCGTAAGATCGAATCTTATTATTACCAACGGCTCAACTTTTTGTATGTTTTAAAAAATATTTTACATTTGTTTGTTCAATTCATTGTATAGTATTAGCAAGTCTTCTTTATATTTGGTTTGGACCCTCTAAAAATGACAAATCATAATATGTTAGTAGTTTAATTTCATCGTCATAATGCTATTGACTATCGAGCTTTTGTTACGTTTTTAGACATTATTCCCTGCGTATTTTGAGAAGTGCTATTATTTGTGAATCAATATGAATCACTTAACTACACTTTTAAGAGCTGAGATAATTATTTTGCATGAGCAAAACGTTTCAATTAGTGAAATTCCGAGGCGTTTAAAGATATCGGTGAGTAACAAAATATTATTATTACGTTTAGAAGTTTATTATGTTTCAATAATACACATCTTGTTTATTGATGTTTTATGTAACAATATTTAATTATTGTTCACAGAGAAGAACTGTGCAATTGTGGGTCCATCGTTATGCAGATTCGGGAAGCATTGATCCTTGCCGACCGGGACCAAAGGCTGGATTTGCATATACAGATACCAATGCACGGCACCGTGATATAGTTGCTACGCATTTGGCTGAACCCTTCCTTACTACTCGTTCCACGGCGACTAAACATGACGTGACGTTACAAACTGTGCGGAACCACTTGCGTGCAGCTGGTGTGAAATGTCGTAGGCCAGCCAAGAAAATATTACTGTCTGATATTCACATGCAAAACCGGGTTCGCTTCGCAAGAGAATATTTGGATTTTGATTGGTGCAATAATATAGTTATATTTAGCGATGAAAAATGTTTTAAGTCGGACAAGGACGGTCGTAAAATATTATGGCGAAAAGATGGTGAACGCTATAACAAAAAAAAAAATATTCCATGCAGGTCTAGTGGCCGCATTACGTTGGGTAATTGGGGATGGATATCATCAATGGGTCCCGGTGAATTAGTGCAGGTAGGGGGTCGCAATACCAGTCAAGGTTACTTGGATGTTTTACAAAACGTGATGCTACCAACTGTGCGTGTTGCATACCCGCAAGAACACATTTACTTCGTGCATGATAACTGCGCTGTGCATCGCGCGCGACTCGTGCAAAGTCGGTTAAACGTCCAAGAAAACTTTACTGTTATTGAATGGCCATCAAAAAGTCCTGTCCTGAACCCCATTGAAAACCTACGGGGTCACATGGTGCTAAACTGGGACTCATCTGAAGTCAGGTCCAAATTTAATTTAAATATTAATAAGATAAGAAAATTTAATTTAGACGATGTCGTTACCTCGTCATGGGAATCGTTTCGTGGCTCTGATTTGTGCTGGAATATGGTTGCTAGCATGAGGACACGTTTGCAACAAGTTATTACTTGTTATAGTGATGGCGCACCAATCGGCTATTAAAAATATCAGGGGGTAATTTGTATTACATGATTGATGTTATTGTTAGTGAGATTACAATTTAGGATCGCCAGTATCTTATTATCTAACTTACTAACATGTTTATTCATATCATTAATAAATAAATTACCCTCTTGAATATGAAAAACAAAGTAAATTCTTGTCCCACTTAGAATATTTGTCATGAACCATGAATTTTATACTTTATAATTTGTATTTATAATTTTAAAAAAACCATGTCAATAAATATTGTTGTTATCATATTACACATTGTTTAATATTTTCTTCCATATATCATATTCTTTGTTTCATATACAATGTGACGCAACAAGAAATTGCAAGTGTGTGCGTGGACAACGGGTTATTGTAAAGCTAACACTAGTAAATAGGCGAAGTAATAACGCGTTGAGCTTACGCACACCAACATCTACGTTGGTGTGCCCTGTAAACCGATCTTTTTTGTTTTGTGTACTGTACATGGGGCTAAGCTAGACTTGTTACATACTTACTCACAAGTGTACTAAACAAATATCTTTAATATTTTCAACACCAACAACATACTTACAGAGGCATCAAAAGTAAAAATACCCACTACACTATCAGTGTTATAGAGGTCTCTAAATTTGGCAATGGAACAATCCACTGAAATTAATCTATGATTTTTTGCCAAAATTTCAATTGTGTTGTTATTCCCAGTTCGGAAAAACTAAAGTTAGTACTACCTATCTTTGATGGTTTTTTAATTGAATTGATTTAGTATAAAAAATATCATTACAATATTTATATGCCTTTAATGGATAGACATGGCATTCACATACATGACATCAATATTATACCTATTTACCTATGACAATGTCTGTGGTCTATTGGTTCGAGTACCGGGCTACTGATCACGGGATAAACTTAATGTTTGTCTAGGTGATTCTTATATATTATAATTTATATGTATTAAAAAAAAGTTGACAAGTATTTTATCCATTGTCTAGTATTCATAGTACAAACTCAGCTCAGTTTGGGACTAGAAGGTGCTGTGTAAAATGTCCCGGAAAAAAATATAATTTAGTATTAGTAACCTTGCCATCATTCGCCTTGCACATCGTACATGCACGGAACTAATTGGCCACGCCTTAGGTATGTGAGCGGGGGGACGAAGGGGCATTCTCAGTAACCCGCCGCCTCACCCCCGTCCCTACCTAAGGCGCCGCCAACTAGTTCCGTGCGGACTATAGTAGGTACCTACTTGATCAGTATTTTGTTGCAGTTATTTTAAAGCTATGATATCTCCTAAGATATTCATTGAAATCAAATGATGTAAAGGGAAATTGCTTTAATGATGCCACCATACGACACATACATTTGACGACGTCTGTGGTCTAGTGGTTCGAGTACCGGACTGCTGATCATGAGGTCGTGGGTTCGATTCCCACAGGACACAAACATTTATTGTGATGAATGGTCAGTTCAGGGTCTGTACCATGCGTAAAACATTTGGGTTTCAATGTTCTGTTGATTTGAAAGTGGTGGCTTAAATAAGATACACTATAGAGTACTTGCATACATACATATATTACAATATAACAAACCGCATCTCGAATATCTAATCGAAATATGGGGATTAGCTGCAAAAACTAACCTAAACTCATTGCAAAGAACACCGAATAAAATTATCAAAAAACTATTTTACTATCACTATCTAACCCCAACTAAAGTACTTTATAAAAAAACGAACATGCTAAACCTTACACAAATATACACATACCGCAATTGCATACTAATAAAAAAGATTACCACAAATTCACTTCAATCGAATATACAGTTACATAAAAAAAACATAACACACAGTCTAAGAAACAAAAATAAATTCCAACTAATAACAGCACCGACAAACTATGGCAAAAAAAATGCTATTGTTTGAAGGAGCACAGCTGTTCAACAAATTACCGAATGATATAAAAAACTGCAATAGTATGAATACATTTAAAAATAAGCTCAAGAAATATGTGCACAGAGTGTAATTTAAAATCTATTAATAGTTTTATTATTATTGTATAAAGTTTCCAACGCTCACTCTAGAGGTAAACCCCTGTATGGCGTTTACCTCTAGAGTGAGCGTGAACATAATAACAATTTGTATCTCATTTTAAGTGAACCTAAGTATGTTCTTATGAGAAAAATAAATTCTATAAACATATGACAATTTATAAGAATTATTTATTTATAATAGACATTATCCTAAAAATACGATAATTTTAATAAAATGTATGATAATTTTATGCCCCTGGTACGATAGTCAGTCCGTTTCAAGTTGCTGACGCTGTTTCACAGCTTACTAATAAGTTCCCGTTAAATTTGCTGGCACATAATTTCATTTTTTAACTTAGCTGGCGGTTAGCAGAGGAGCCCTAAATATTACTTGCTGCATCCAAAGACTAGTAACTGCATCAGTGTAAAAATTATCACCTAAAATGGGAATACCACCCTACCACATTGTATGTTTTATGTGAAATAAACATGAGTAGAAATATGTTCAGGGCACGAAGAGCAGAATAATAGGTACAACATTTCAACAGTTACGCGGTTATTTTAACGGAACGACGTTTTAGTACTATTCAATTTTATATAAGTTTTCGTACTTACCATGTTGTTTTCTGAAAGGATTTAAAAACAACTTTTAACTTCTTTTTTTCTATCATATGACGTCTTCTTTTTCTTTCAGCAAATCAAAAGTCTATTATTCTGTTCTTTTTTTTACTCATAAATAGACTAATACTATATAACAACCTCTATCTGCCAATTTTGTTGTGGTTTTCCACAAACAGTGCCTTTCCATTATCAAATCAACTTTAAAAATAAAATAATTTTCTTTCACTTCCGTATTTATAAATATTTCAGTTTGATTTGATTGTATCCCTCGGCCCGTTCCCCTTCATCATCCACCTGAGAATGACATCTAGGGTTGTTCATCATCATCATATCGATATAAAATTCCAAGTATCGAAAAGGTATAAAAATCTATATTTTTTTCAGACCAATAAACATTTATAAGTTATAAGATTAAAAAATCCCTTTTTTTATGGTCGACTTGATTTGCTGTTTTAAAATTTGGTTTTTAAGTTGGCCGATATATCGATTTTTGAAAATATCAATATCGATATTTTTTTTTTAATATCGATACGATCTATATCGAAACTTTTTGCATTTCCGACATCCTTCAGACATTTCTAATCTAATTATCAAAGTTTTTGTTTGTCATAGCGTTGCGAACCATGGATAGGTTCACTATCGATATCATATTTTTTTTAAATTTGAGAAATAGAAATAGCAATCTTTATGTCAATGTAGGTATCTTTACAAGGTGTAGGGTTAGTGTGTGTTTCACTCATAGACATATATAAAAATAGCTCTTTGGTTTCGCTACATTCAACCATTAGGTTAGGTTTTAGGTAGGGTTTTATTATAATCTTGTCATTATTAGGTATTAAGCTATCCCATTAGACTATTACAATCCAAGCTATAATTTAGATTACAATAATAATAAATTATTATAAGTATTACAATGGTTGCATCAAAATATTTGTCAGTTACATACAAATTGTCAAAATTATCATTTCCATATATTATTCAATTTCCATTTATTATTATCATTACGATTACCATTTTTAATATAAATTTGAGGCATTTCGATAGCTCGAATCGTGACAATAATGGTATTCAATACAATCGAGAGAATGTGTTTATTATTATAAATGGTATTCATAAATAATATACAATCGATCCAGTCATTATTATTAGAATTGCTGTACATCGAAATAGTAAATTAGTATGTATACCCGGCCGTCAAAATCGGAGAAAGAAAAATATTGGATTGTAATAATTAAAAACGAAAGCTCAAGTCGTAGACTGTCGTTTTAAATCATTGTAATCCATTATTTTTATTTATCCGATTTTAACGGCCGGGTTTTAGTTTGCTCGTGCCAACTTCAGCCCGGACAATAAGTTTGGCGAGAGCTGTAATTGTAGAAAGTCGAGACGAGACACCATTTGGATTTTGAGTTGAACAGACGTCTGTTTGTGTTTTGTTTTGGTAAGGATATCCCATGGATATCCGACATCCGTGCGAGCGAGAGATCACAGTGCTGTCACGAAAATTCATGAAATCAGACGACCGAGTACTAACGAACGATTACTAATATTAGTATTACTAACGCATCATCGACCGACGACTACTAAGCTAACCGTCCACGTGTCTGGCCGTCTGGCATGACGACTCGGCTAGGGATGTCGGAAATGCAATAAAGTATCGATATATACCGTATCGATATTTTTTAATAGAAATATCGATATTCATATTTTCAAAAAATATCGATATATCGGCCAACTTATAAAACAGCCAAATTATACCAACCAAATTATAAATCAGCAAATCAAGTCGACCAAAAAAAAAATTTTTTTTGTAAAAGATGTTAGCTTTGGGATTTTTTAATCTTAAGACTTAGAAATTTTTATTGGTCTGAAAAAAATATCAATTTTTATAGGTACCTTTTCGATACTTGGAATTTTATATCAATACATCGGTATTTAAAAAAATATAAAAAAGATTATAGAGAAGATAATTATCTTCATGATGAAATGATTTCATTAGTATATCCAACTATCCATCCGCCCATCTCGCCCACCGCTAGTTCCATGTGCTCAACGCTGACATTTGATGTTTTGTTGTCAATTGTCTAGTCAATGCAGTCAAAAGACTGACTTTGTCTCTTGCTTAGTTGCTTGACGTTGGTCGTTGACTCAAAAGCCTCAAAAGTTAGAATGTCAAACGTAATGTGAATGTGATTCTTTCTTTTCTTTGATCGAATTGTTTCAACTCAATGGAATCGACTGAAAAGAAAATTTTGAAGTCTATTCAATGTTTTTTGTGGTGTGCATAAGATAAACTTAGTAATTATTGTAACCATATTTTGTTTTTAGCGACAAACGTGTGAATTTGGCATTTCGGACAATGTCGAACTGGGTGGGGTATGCTATATCTGTTAACTGTGGCGAACCTTTGGGCTGCTATCAAGGAACAATTCTGGAAGCAGATGGTAACACTATAACTTTAACAAAAGCATTCAGAAACGGTTTTCCTTATCCGAAGTCACAAGTGACTCTCAAGTAAGTTACCATTTTTATTTTTTGTCTGACACCTGTTAGTTATACAATAATCATTGTATGTATTCCTTGTAATGTGACAGTGCCGCTGATATTAGAGATCTGAAGATTATTGAGTCCCGTCCAGAGCCAGCTGAGCAAACTCACAGTACAGTGGCAGTCACAAAAGGTATAAAGAAGGCTCAGCGCGCCACTGTGTGTGAGAACCTTCAAGCCAACCCAACTAGTTCAGGTATGAATCTGGTGTTAGGAGTTCTACTGCATTTAGTTGCTGCAAGGAAAGTTTGAATTATGGATTAGACTGATGGTAAAATCACAGATTGGACCAATTGGACCATCATGTGTGGGACAGCTGGTGACAGTTAATATTATTGTTAGGTACTGTTGTTTTCTATAGTTTATATAATGATTGGGTTATTATTTTATTTATTTGGAAAAATTAACAATACCATATATAACTATGTAACCCCCCAAAAGTATCTCAAGCCTGCAGCTGTCCAATTTTAATCATATTAACAATAGCCCGATGCAATCTTGACCTCAGGTCCTCACTCAAATATAATCAATGTAACTTTCCACTCATTTATAAGAATGCTAATTATTTTAACAAAGTAGTGGCTCACCCTCATGCTTTGATTTATTGTTTTTATGTTTTCTGCTACAATTGTTAGGTAGGTAGATGTTATTGGAGGTATTCCACTTAATAGTTTTCAAGTAAGTGTGCCTTTATCATTATGAACTGGAGTATCACACACATTTAATACTTCTTGTTTTAAATGTTTGACTTCTGTCAATCCTCAATATTTGTACTCCTATAATGGTATAACATGTAGGTCATATTTAATATTAACACCATTGCATGCATTGTAATTCACTCATATTAAAACAAATAAATATAATTATCTTTTATCTTTATCGAAACAAACATGTACTAATAACAACTTACCAATATTCCTATGGTTGTTCTGTTTTCAACAATGTTTATCATTCTATCTTTGTTTAGAAACTGCAGTTAGTTTTTGTGGGGAGGGCTGTAACTGACACAACAACTAAATTTTTTGGATGTTTTGCATACTGTGGTGTTATATGCGTTAGGTAACCAGGCACCTATGGGCGGCGCGAGTTGCAGCAAGCTCAGCAACAGCCGCACCGGTCAGCCGCCGCCCGCGCGCAGCAAACCCATCGACATACAGACAACCCGCGCTACTAAGAACGGCAACCATGCGGGTGAGTCACACTGGCTGGCCAAATACATAGTGAGAGCTCTGCAGCGAGGATGCCGCTGTCGCTTTTGTCATGTTTGCTGCGCGACCTCTTACACGATACGACACAGCAACCACAGCTGCGGTGGTGCCCTACCTGAGGGCCAACACACACAAAAGCGTATTGTAATGGGTACCATAGTAGCTTAAGGTTAACATTTTCCCTAATATTGTGCACTTATGTTGCTGGACGTTACATGAATGAACATTCATTCACATTACATGACATACGCACGTCGTGTCTGTTTTAGCACTGCGACTGCGCCATGGCATCGCTATGTGATGTTCTAATAATAATGTTTGGTCGTTGTTACCCCTAGAAAGGGAGAAAAAGAATATCGATGTATAATATATCGTTTATTTCTCTCCTCACAACAGCAGACTTATTTCTACAAATAAGTTTTTCAATTTCAATTAATTGCTCATTACATTGGAATTGTGTAAATAAAATGCCCAGTTCTCTATTCCGCAATGATACACGTCACAATACAATAAAACTGTACCAAACAGTTTTGACCGAACAAGTTTGACATAAGTTTCGCCGCGCTACCTGTAACGTTTCGGGCAAGTAATGTATGATATGCTCATCCTAAGGTTGCCTGGAAGATATCGCAGTTTGCGTAAGCTCCCCCATTGTATGTATTGTGTACAATAAAGTGTGTACGTTTTAGTTTGTTCTATTCTCGGTTTGATGTAGGCTAAGACTAGGTGTAACCGCACTTCGCCGATCATCCTTTGTATCGGTTAGGTTAGGTTAGAACTGGGACCAGCCCCTTAACCATGAGTTCTATTGAATGACTTTCGATAGGTTTTTTACGCATCGAAACGCTGCAATCTCATAGCAGATTTTAGTTCCCTACGTAACCGCTAGAGGCGCTGCGAGTGTTTTCCATACAAATATTTTACGGCGTCGCTAGCGAGTCTAGTGGGAAAAACTCATGGTCGAGGCACAGAATCGAAAAATAATGCGTTAAATACCTAATATCAACAGTAGGTATGTTATAGTTCACAATCTAACCGAAGATGATTATGATAGATCTAAGTTTGACCACTTGCGACTGCTGCACCTAGCTCCAGCTAAAACTCGGTGTAATCGCACTTTAGCTTTTAGTAGTAATTTATTCTTATTTTTAATTACATAGTATAAAACAAAGTCGCTCCCGCTGTTTGTACGATTAGATTTAAAATCCGTTCCTTTGGTAGGGTTCTGTGTAAATTGGCTGAAATATAATGATGAAAGATGGCGCTCCGTGCGAAGCCGGGGGACGGGCTGCTAGTAACATTATACATAATAAATAAATACCGCGTACAGACGCGAGCCGCGGTGACAGATGCGGCTGCTGCTGCCGCGGACTGGCAAACAACATTTTGTGTCTGAGGTTTTCTAAAGCGGCTTTCGGGTATTGTTGGAGTAGTAAGGAGTGTTCTGATGCTGAGGTGATCGCCATGGATTCTGCAATAAATATTACATCCACACATAGCTTCACGTCTATTTCCCATAGGTATAGAGGCAGAGACTATAGATTTCCACTTGCTACGATCCTGGCACCACTTTCGCTTCATTTATGCTCATCAATCTCCCCATGCATGCTCATCTGCTTAGAATGCTCTTAACCTTGCCTTTTTTGAGAACGTCCGCAATTTGGTTGCGGTACCTACGTCGAACGTCGCCTAAGTATACATGTTTCGTCAATCTCCGTTCATTGATCCTTTCTCGAGCCTCGATACTATATTATCATCTTTCATATCACAACACTCCCTTATCACGCTGTTCGTCATTTTATCTTTCAAAGTTACATCACACTTACTTCTCAAAGCTCTCATCTCTACGGCATTTATTCTACTTTCATTCTTCCTTGCCATACCCAACTTTCACTACCATATATTACTGCGGCGCCAACGCGCCCTAACCACAGCCAGTCGTGCCTTCTCGGACACTCCGGCTGCTGATAGCAAGCACTCATTCTCCTTTCCGTGTCGCTCTCTTGCTTACGAGGGATGGCCCTCGTAAACACAGAGCCCAGCTATAAAAACTCTTTCACTTGTTCCACTTTTACGCCATTTATCAAAATATTGCATACAGTCATAATTTCTTCCCTTTCAAAAACCATTATTTTTATTTAGGTTGCGTTTTTCTGGTACCTAGTATGGGAAATCGTGTTCTTTCGGTACAAATAGTTAAAGCAAGTAGGTACCTATGATTGCTTTTTTTTTATTAAGTCTGCAAAGTTTTAAATAGGTAGTTACGGGAACACGAGCTCGACGCCGAAGGCTCGCGGCGGTGGCTTCGGCAACGTTTATGACAAGGCGAGGCGCCGCAACGAGGCCTGCTTCGGCGAGGCCGCCGACGCCGAGCTGGACAACGACTTCGACTTCGAGGGCAACCTCGCCCTGTTCAACAAGCGCGCGCTCTGGGAACAGATCCGCAACTCGCACAAACCCGACGTGGTGCGGCAGGCCGACGACCTCGGCAAGTTCCGGCACGACGAGAACGTGCTCGGGGCCGCGCCCGCGCCGCGCCGCGCCATCCGCGTGCCCGACGAGCTGCGCGGCAGCCACGACTACGTGACGGACGAGGGGCTCGTGGTGCCCAGCGCCACGCCCGCGCTGCGCGCGCAGCTGTGGGCCGCGCTGCGCCGCCTCGGGCTGCTGGCGGGCGCGCGCACGCTGCTGGCGCGCGCCGCCGCCGACGTGGCGCTGCGCCTGGTGGGCGGCGGCCGGCGCCTGGACCCGCGCAACGCGCACCAGGCGCCCACCGTGGTGGCGCTGGCGGGCGCGCACGGCGGCGGCGCGGCCGGCCTGCAGGCGGCGCGCCTGCTGGCCTCGCACGGCGCGCGCGCCGCCGCGCTGCTGTGCGCGCCCGCCGCCTGCCCCGCCGCCGCCTGCCCCGCGCTCGCACACGAGCTGGCCGCGCTGGCGCCTAGCGGCGTGGCGCTGGCGACCGACTTGGCCGAGCTGCCGCGCCCCGACCTGCTGCTGCTGGCGCTGCACGACCCCATCCTCAACGACCCGCAGGAGCAGTACAAGTAAGTGGCGCGGGCGGGGGCGCGGCGGGGGCGCGGCGGGGGCGCGGCGGCTAGTGCGGCGGGTAGTGCAGCGTGGTGTGTCGCAGGGCGGCGCTGCAGTGGGCGGGCGGCACGCGCGCGGGCGCCGTGTGCCTGGAGCCGCCGGCGGACGGCAGCTGGGCGGCGGCGGGCGCGCGCGCGGCGGTGCTGGGCGGGCTGCCGGCGGCGCTGGGCTCGGCGCTGGGCGTGGTGTACCTGGCGGACGTGTGCGTGCCGGCGCAGGTGTTCGCAGACCTGCAGGTGCAGTACCGGCCGCCGTTCGGCGCGTCGCCGGTGCTGGCGCTGCACCCGGCCGACGACTAGTGCTACTATCACTCATCGACTTGTAGATAAAATAATGTTGTGTGCCTGGTTCCCCGCACGGTACGACTTAGATCTTTACTAAAGTGTTTAGTAATTTCGCGAAAGTCGTCTACTGGAATAACCATTTCACTATTAGATTACTTAATATTAATACTGATATCAACGTATAGACCTGTACAGCTGTACTTTTTTTTCACAAAACTGTACTTTTGTTTACAAACATAATTGTTAAATAATATTGATACTCATATGGACATATTTTAATCGCTTTTAACCGATGGGTGACCTAATGTACAAGTTAAAAGTCACGTATGGTTAAAGCGATAAACGAATTTTGACTCGCACGACAGCCGCGGTTGTTGAGTGTACAAGTTGCGCGGTGTTTTTTTCCTGACAATTCGTAACTGCATTTATACACAAATTTCGTCCCGTAAATCATGATGAAATGAAAATTTTTGACTTGCGTGGCATACGAAATAATCTTTGCTGCGCTCAATTATCAGTGTAGAATTAAATTGTCTACATGAATATTGGTCTTCATGGGTGAAGCTTAAATCCTTAGATCTGAATATTATTTTTCCTCAAAAAAAATTCAGAATCATGATTGTGAGTTGTATACAAGCTGGTATGTTACATCAGAATTATTATGGTGCTTGTCATCTCCAATCTAGTTAAAAGAAAAACAAACAAAACAGCAATGTAAATTATAATCTCGTTACGCACGCGTTTATTATTTAACTTATTACCGGGGAGGGATGGGATGTCATGGCTCACACGAAGTAGACGCCAAGCTTTGTTCTTGCATTGTTCGCGATACATTGCGCTATTAAATAGAAAATATTGTAGTTTAATTTCAATATCTTATATTCACGTGTGAGAAATCAAAATGATCCTATTATTCAGCGAATATAAATAAATAATAATCATTAATATTTGAATAACAGTTTAAAAACTTTTTTGGGGTCGGGCTGGATTAACAAGCAAATCAATAATTATAAAACAGAGGTTCTCAGTAGAACCAGAAATAAGTAGAGAGCGAGCGCCCCGTGTGTGGCCGCACGCGAGCGGTAGCGCGGCACCGCTGTACCGCTGTACCGCAGTGCCGCAGTACCGCAGTTACCGCAGTTACCGCAGTACCGCAGTACCGCAGCACGTAGTGCTGTACAGTACTGTGTTGTACCTGCCGCGTGCAACGCGTCTGTGACGTAAGCAATAAGCCGGTCACCGATGTGAAGTGTGATCGGCGATCTGTTTTATTAACATAAGTACGTTATCGTTACACTAATCACAGTAGTTTATTACGTACGAGTCTGTATCCTAAATGTTATTCCTAACTAATTAAAGACTGCGACTTATATTTTTACTTGCCAGTTTTAAAAAGTTTGTTACTTACCTCCTACGTTGAAGGTATTAATATTTGTAAAATAGAACATACTAAAAAAGAAAGTAAGTGAAAAAGAAGTGAGTAAGAAATATAATATCAAAGAAAGTACAGCAGGACACAATGAATAAAATTATACTGAAGTAATTTAATTTTATAAATTGCATTTATGAATATTTTAATAAAATTGTTAGTTTTATGCGTTGTTTCACTCACCTAACATTAGGTATTAATTTACACGGAAAACCTACAAACAAAATATGTAATAGAAACGTTAAGACAGGTTTTCACTTATCGCTATTGGGGAAATAAAATTAAGCAGATAAGTAAGTCCATCGATTTATTTCGAAAAAGTAATTTCTCAAAAAGCACATCATAATTATTTATTTGGACAACAGAACATGATTATGTTATGGCTTAACAGAACAATACTATCGCATCTATCTTAGATACTTATATATACAAAGTGGCGGCTGGCTGTACAAACAGTGACGTCACTGCGCGCGTGAAGCCGGCGCAAGAGCTCTGCGGACTACATAACAGCAGTGTGCACCCACAAGTGTGTGCTAGCGGCCGTCATTACTAGTCAGTGCTGCTGCTGAACAGCCGTACGAGACGCAGTGACGTCCCATAGTAAAATAATTATAAAATTAACAATAAATATAAATTATAGTGCGAAAGGCTCGCGTTTCTGACACAGAGACGATTGTTGGTGAAAATATGATAACAGGTCGCTTCCATTACTTACATAAATTGGTACCGTGACACCCGACGTCCACTGGGCGCAAATACGAATGATACAATTCTAGTTACGTTGAGCGGCGCATGCGGAGTAGGTAATGCAGTGATTGACTGTAATGCTAACCTAACTTTATCTTTTCACCTCTGATTTTGGTGCAGATCGAGAGCAAATGCTCAGTCCTTTTCCCGCAAAACGAGTGTTAGGATATAATTTGTATGGCGCACTGAAGACTTGACGTCATCTCTCTCTATAGTAGGCTCTTCTTAGAGCCAACTATATAAAAAAATTAAACTTGCTTATTTATAAACCGATTTTAATTTTGATCGGATTTATTTGGTGTTTAACTTTTTCATAAGGTCATACGAATTGTCGGTCATCTAGCGTCTCAAACAGTGCGATTACAATAAGGTCTAAAATGCCATATCAATATACAAATAGGTAACTGATTATTGTGAAGTAGTGGACACAGTCATAGTAGGCATCATACATTATCAAAAATGTTTTTTGATGACCACGAATGTTATATCCATAACAGTTATTGGTAGGTACAGTCAGCATGTTTAGTTATTAATTTGGAAACACACATAATTACAATGTTACAGTTCGCGCTAAACTTATTGTCCGGGTTGAAGTTTTCTCGAGCTAACTTTAACCCGTCCGTAAAAATCGGAGAAAGAAAAATATTGGAATAAAATGTAAAACGATAGCCTACGACTTGAGCTTTCTTTTTTTTTTTGTTACAACCCAATATTTTTCTTTCTCCGATTTTTAAAGCCGGGTTAAAGTTAGCTCGTGCCTACTTCAACCCGGACAATAAGTTTGGTGAGAACTGTACGGTGTATACAAATAATCTGCAGCGTTAAAAATTACAAAAAATAAAATAGGAAAACAAGAAAAACAAAAAGATTTTAACAAAAATAAAAATAATAATTATAATCTTTTCACCTTTTATCTCTATCACAAAAGCATTTCCGATACACATCCGTCATAATTGTGTCTTCGCGGTCGTAGTTGGTAGATATGTCTCCTGTCTGGACGTAGGTACAAACTGTTCAAAATGATCGGAACAAATAAGAAAATTAAACTATATCGCAATGATACAAGGAATATTTCAGAATGTACACAGTACACGTCAACTGTCATTCTGTCCAATTTTATCACATTGAGATAACGTATAATATATTTAGTAGTTTAGATTATTGAGAACAGTGTTCGTCTCGATATATTGAATGAAGACTGCATACTTGCTAGACTGTCCGGCTTCGGCTAAATGATAAAACCCATATAAAGTGCACGGATTTGTCAGTACCTGTCGCGACTTACTCGGAATCTACGGTTAGGTTCGTCCAATTAGCACTTTAAGGTTAATATTCAGAGACGACGTTAGGCGTAAACTTTACCTTGAGCTTAGCGTTGTCTCTGAATATTAGCTTAAGAGAACAAAAAAACAAATGTTAAAATTGAAGCATTTTGACAAGAGTTTGTGGCCGGTTGGTAATAGGGAAAATATTGTTATGACAGATTATCTGTGGGTATAAGTTAATACGTTACCCAGCAGCGCAGTGACCACGCCAGAATGAAGAACACAGCACATTACGAAGTTTTATTTTTTCAAAATAATAATGATGCAGTTTTAGTGTTTATTAAAATCACTTTTAGCAATTTCTTATAGTTGCAAATTTAGCCATTCACTTAAATATGCGCGCTACACTCGCGCCACGAATGGGTGCGAAAGCCATGAAGCGCGAGTGTAGATGGTATCTTCGCGTTCGCGCTTCGCGCCGTTTCCCGAGCGGTGTTGGTTTTTTGTCCCTTGTCAAAGGATCACGCCAAAGAAAGGTTCGCGGCGCGCAATCGCGGATGCGGTACCAATACACTACACTCGTAGCTCTTCGCAGTCGGGTGTGGTCGTGCGTATACTTTTGAAAAAATAGGTACGATTTTGTAAAATAACAAGAATAAAAATTTGACTTTGGCTTAAAATTTGACCTGTACGAATATATCCAACTTTATATTGGGTATCGCCTTCTTTTATTAGCGAGCGACCTAATAAGAAAAAGAAAATGTGCAAGAAATTACAGAATTGAGGATGGTATAAAAATTGTAGTCCTACTTACATAACGGTCCTAGGCGCGGGCCACTTCACGTAGTGGTCTAGGTACCATACATACGGCGCTGCTTCGTGTAACAACGCCCAGAAACGACGAGACGAACTTGATCGAGCTCGCTGTACCTATATAGGTAGGTAACTAAGTACCTCACAAATATATTTAACTTTATGACAAAATATAATTCTTTAAAACAGTATGTTTAGTAACACTTTAAAAAGATTTTGCATATGAGGGTATAACATTTTTTGTAAACTTCATGTGCAACAAACAGTCTTTGGTTGTAGAAATGGCGGCTGCCGTTGATTTGTATATCTCATCACAATATGATGTCTATGTAAGCGTTGACACTATCGTAGGACTGAAGGACGCGCCGATGCCACGCATTAAATGCGAAACATAACATGCATTACATGAGGTGCGAAACATTACATACGACATAACGTGCGACACAGCACATGCGACATAACGTGCGACACAGCACATGCGACATAACGTGCGACATATGACGTGTGAAACATTACATGCGACATAACGTGCGTCACATGACGTATGAAACATTACATGCGACATAACGTGCCACACAATACATGCGACACATGACGTGTGAAACGTTACATGCGCCACAACGTGCGACACATTACCTGCGACATAAAGTGCGACACATTACATGAAAAGAGTTTTAAATACATGTTACATATTATGGTACGCGACAATTGAGGTGTGCATCGGCGGCGCACCGCGAGCTCGTGGTATGTAAGTGAAATATATAGGGAGACAATATGATATTATACATTATTCTACGGAGTACAAATTATACAGACTAGGTAAACTGGTGTAAAAAATATCAAAAACTCTGTTATAAACATTATCTCGGAAGTTACTACAAAATAGAAGCTTCTGTTACGTCGAGTGGCGATAAAAGATGCGGCCGCGAGCGAGGCGGGCTCGTAGGGCGGCTGCACCTCCGCACATACACACTACACACACTGCCACGACACTAAGTATATCCACATTACAATTATGAAAAACACCATATTAAACCTTACTGATAAACATTCCCACGTAATAAAACTTACAAACAAACTAATCAGTAGTGTCATGTCAAAGTGCGACGTGACACGACACGACACGACACGGCCGGACACGGCCGGGTTACCCGCTACGTATAATACTAACCAGAGTTGGGCGACATTTAACTCAACATTAACCATCAAATCATTGATATAACTTCTGTCCCCCTTTATTATTAAGAACTGAAGCCGAAATATGGTCAACCATAGTGCATAACTTTACCGTAAAATATTAAGTATATTACCTGTTATTTTGAATGATTTTCAATTAATTTTGTTTTGACATATTTGGATATTTCAGTAGTTCGTGTTGGTTCAGTTTTACAATAAAAAGTTAAATATTGGAATTTGATTTCATTGTGAGTAACGATTAAAATTAAATTAATCGTAACTCGTAATTAACAGTTTATTAAACTAACTTTTCAATCGGTTCATCGAGTAATTGGAGATTAAATTGATCAATGCCCATCTCTGATACTAACGAAATACTTAACTAGGTACTTTACACCGCATCGAAATGTACGCGCGCGCATCGCACGCCTTGCACGCGCTCCGCCTCGCGATCGCTTGTGCGTTACATTTTGATAGTTCTTCGTCCGACGTAAAGTGGTTACAATTAGTCACAAACGACAACTTCGTAAAGATTCGTATAAAATGTAGTTGTACCCTACGAGGTTGTGCGGCGCCTACAGGTCGCGCTCGCGTTCGCGCTCGGGCTTGCCGTTGGCGGCGGGCGCCGCGCGGGGCGGGTGGGGCGGGTGGGGCAGGAGGGGCAGGCGGGGCAGGTCGGGCGCAGGCAGCGCGGGCGCGGCGCGGGGCAGCAGCGCGTCGGCGCGGGCGCCCAGCGCGCGGCGGATGAGCGCGTGCGTGGCGTCGCGCAGGCGCAGCAGCTCGTCCTGCACGCGGTCTGTGATGGCCTTGCGCGTCTCCTCCTCGCTGGCGTTGGCGCTGCGCAACCTGCAGCACACACCACGTCACTGCCGCCTACCGTACGGTTACGTACCACTACGACACCGTCTTATAGTGACTATTACGTCATAATCATTAGGACATCATTATAATTAGCAGTGAACTATGAAACATTATATGATATGGTATTGAAATTTTGCTGAGGCCTCTTATTTAGCCGCAATTTAATAACAAAATGTATAGGTAGGTATTATGCAGATAGTAAGGTCACAGAGTAACGGAACAGAGTATAAGCTTCATACAACTGCTCTGCGGTAGCTACACTACTACAAACCAGCGTACGCAGCGAAACCGGTTTAGATTCGCTCGGCGCGTGCTCAACTCAGGGCTAGCCTAGTTGTCGTTCGCGACGCATTGCGCTTGTATTTGTTCCAGTTAAGTGTTGTTTTAATAAAAAAAGTGCAAATATGGTGTGTATGAAGAATAACAGAAATAATAAAAACATATAGTTTTGCTATCCAAAAGACTCGACCAACTAGATATAAAACTTAATTATTTAATTTATTATTAAGATACCTACTTAGATAAATAGATACGTTAAGCAACGAAACAAATTCAATTTCATACCTACATTAAATTATAAAAAACATAGATACCTACCTAATACCGCCGCACCGTAGTGTTGTAAGATCATAGTTGGCAGCGTAATATCTAAAATTATGACTGTTTGTTCGGTCAAATCTTGCAGAAATCGCAGAACTAAACACGAAAATTGTCCGATCATCACATTTCACCAGTTAGTATGTAAGTTTTAAATCTTCCTTTCAAAATTATAATAAAACGAAAAAAATATAAACAATAACAATGCAAACAATGCGACGCCAAACTGGTCTGTGCTGTCAATCTACCTATTATTCGGTGCTAACGACCTTGGACCTTAAAATATTTCTAAATACTTTAAACTTTTAACGTTATTGTACGTAAAAATTTCTGCTCTTTAAATATTTTGCCCGCTTGTTCGAAGCTTATACTCTGTTTCCTTGCTGACTCATGTGGTAAGGTTGTGAGACATTAAGAAGGTGGCGCACTCACTTGTCGAGCAGGTGGTGTATCTGTATGGGCTCGCCGACGTTGAGGAACACCTGCTTGCGGAACTTGAGCAGGTAGGGCTCCTGGTTGGGCAGCACCGCGTCCAGTCCCTCGTGCCAGACGGGCACGATGAGCGGCGCGGCGCAGGCGCGGCAGTCGGCCAGCAGGCGGCCCACGCCCCACTTGAAGCGCACGCGCTCCTTGGTGACGTTGACGCGGCCCTCGGGGAAGATGTGCACCCAGTCGCCGCGCGACAGCCGCTCCACGCAGAAGTCCATCGCCGGCTGCACGCATACGCACGCACTCGTTACTCGCACTCGCCGCACACTCGCCACGCACTCGCCACACACTCGCCACACACTCGCCACACACTCGCCACGCGCCTGCGCACGGTGACGTCACTCACCTGGTAGACGCCTGCGCCGCGCACCACGGGCACGCACTTGCCGAGCGCGAAGAAGCACGAGTGCAGCGCGTTGGTGAAGCAGATGTCGTGCGCCGCCAGCGACCAGCGCATGCGCCCGCCGCTCACCAGCGTGCCCACGTTCAGCACGCCTGCAACACAACAACACAACACCATACAATGCACACTGAACCCTCGCAATCAAAATGATTTTTAGTTCAGTTATAATACTTCCAATAAGAGGTATACTTAATCCCCCAGGGAAATATCTTATTTTTTCAGGGAGTGTAGCATGGATATGTTTGCTCCTATTTAATAAAAAATATCGAAAATGTATCTCTTTGAGAATGAATAAAACTCATACTCTCACAATTTTAAAATAGACTCGGTAATTCTATAAAGTCGTGAGTTACTCGGTGAGGCAATATAATTATGTTTAGCTTGGGTGGCTAAACAAAAGTCTAATATAATTCTATTGTTATAACCTAAATAAAAAATTTAGAAAACCCCCGACACGAAATGTAATTTTCCATTTTGTGGTGTTTCCATCTTCGATTTGAAATTTATCATAGTGTATAGTATTCTCCTAGTTATTTCATTTGATACCCATATTGAGGGAGTTGTGAAAAAATATGTAATTCGCTACGCACGCACTCACACACACACACACACGCGCACACACACACGTCAAACTTATAAATTATTTTTCAACAAAAAAACAAACCGCCTCCAAAAAACACATAGGAACAGCAAAAAATAACATATTTACATTATGATTTCTAACTAATTTTGAGTCGGTGCAGACAATCAACGAAAGTCATATTTAAATTAAATTAGTAGTTGGAATATATATAATATTATATGGGGGGGTGGGGGACTAAACGCACTGACCGGCACAGACAGCGAGGTTTCGAAGTAAACCATAATCGAAATCACCATCACACATAAAAAAAAATACAATTGAGAACCTTCTCGTTTTTTGAAGTCGGTTGATAAACAATTGAGAGCTCTCGATCAACGTAGTACATAAGTACAATGTTGGTCGAGAGCTCTCAATTTTTTTTAAATCTTACCTATCTTACAGTACGCGCCAAACTTATTGTACGTAAAAATCGGAGAAAGAAAAATATAGGATTAGAATGATTTAAAACGACAGCCTACGACTTGAGCTTTTAATATTTTTCTTTCTTCGATTTTTACGGCCGGGTTAAAGTTAGCTGGCGCCAACTTCAACCCGGACAATAAGTTTGGCCCGAACTGTACTTATATACCAATCACAAACGCAGGATCGTTACTGGTAATTAGGACATAGTAGTTATTCTAGTTATTTATGAGTAAGATGACAAGATAGATAAATACTATAGAATGTCACAGTATCGTCCGGCACGGTACGCTTTGTTCGCGGTGACGTGATGACGGTGAGGCCGACAATGGCCGCGGCGTTAAATAAATAACAAACAAGTGTGCGCTCATCTATCTATACTAGAATTAGGCGCGCGCCACGTCACTGTCTAGGTGTTTCCTCTACGTGTACCATATCAACGGCTGGCTTTAATTTAAAAACGAAACGTCAAATGCGAACTGAGGCGTTGAACGCTTCGCCTTATTTAACTGATAACAAGTTTATTGATCGGTGCGCTTATCACAAGTCGATTTGTTTATGCAAAAATATAATGCAATATAAAGACAGAACAGTCAGAGGTATATCTTGTGCATAGGTTCTTGAATTCAGGACTCATTTCGATCCCTGCTAATTTAAGCGCTTTCCGCCTAAACCGCTAAACCGATTTTGATGAAATTCGGTACCTAGAGATAAATTAGACCTTGGAGAATAACACAACATACGCTACTTTTTGTCGCGAAAAGGCTTGAAGGGGTTGAATATTTTTGGGTGCCCGTCACTATCGAAGAAAATAGGCTGCCCACTACTACTACCTACTAGCGGATGTTATAGCCATGGACAGGATGAAATAGTTCCAGTTGCGTGGAACAGTGGAACGTTACCTGGATAGTTCCAGTTATTCGTGAACGAATTTGTGGCCAAAAGCTAGTTCTTCAACCCACACTAGGCCAGCACCAGCCTGTGTTATCCAGCGTATAAGCTATCTCTATTGTCAATTTTAGCCAAATACGTACAGCCCGTGCAGCGTCAAGGAGTAGGTAACAAACTTTAACATTTATAAATGGAGACATTTTCTTATCTCTAACACTTAACGTATACTTCTTTTACAGTGGATTCAGAATTTTAATTAGGTATTTGATCATTGCTATGCTATGCATACATTTCTGTGTCGCACTTATGTTACACTTAGTGCGGAAACGTATACATACTTACATGTACTACTTACTAGGTAATAATAAATGTAATAATTGTGTAATCTCGGTTCAGTTTTACATCGCAGCTCATACATAATTATAAAGAGCAAGGGGTGAACGCTGTCGTTTACAATATCAAAGAATATATAACTAACAGTATGTTGACGTCAATCAGTAGGCACGTATGTAACGACATGTCGAAGGTTACCATATTAAAATAGCGTCGGTGTCGTTTGTCGTATCTAGTACCGTACACTGGGGTTACTTGGATTCAAGGGATGACTGATCATAACTTACAGAAATTTATGAATTTTAATATATTTTTTCAAATTTCTAATACCTACTCTTAGATGCAAGTATGAAAACTTAGTATTCGTGGTGCGTAGTACTCATAAACGGCGCTTGTTTATGTGTCTCTAGTTTCCGCCTGCCCCTGTGGGAAATAGGCGTCAGTGTATATACAGGCCAGAGAAGTGACGTCCAAAGACAACATTTTGATACCTCTAATTAAGGAATATCCGATACACCCCCATGTATGTTCCGCGATTTTCAGTTGTTTAGAAGATACAATGATTTTAATGATTTTTTAATAATTTCCACCTGACATTGGTTTTCTGTGTTTTTTCTCTTACAGTTTTATGATTGAACATTATATCTTCTAAACAACTGAAAATCGCGGAACATACATGGGCGTGTTTCGGATGCCCCTTGATTAGAGTTATTATCTAAATGTTGTCTTTGGACGTCACTTCTCCGGCCACCCTGTATGTATGTATTTAATTGGGGTCACTTTTTAATTACGCAATAAAATAGGGGGTAACAGAAACCATGCTTTGTTTTAACACTTAATAAAATTATATTTAGGTACCTGCTTACCTATTGTTTTGGAAAAACATTATCGGTCTACTTCTTTTAAATCAGGGTAGCAAAAGTACACTTGGATTTTTATCAGTATGATATTAAGTAAAATAAGTATTAAAATGAAATTGCAAGAAAGGTGTGTGTGTGTGTGACTGACCCCAGAGGCCGGGGTCATCGAAGCACGAGTGGTGGTTGGACACGGTGAGCAGCGGCTGTCCGCGAGGCCGCCGCAGCGCCGCCGCCAACGTTTCGCGGTTGTACACCGTCGTCTTGTTCAGGAACTCTGCAATGCACATTAACACTACTTTAGTAGGCAGAAATTAGCTCTAACAAATATACCACAAGCATGTTGAATCCTACCCAAGGTGAAATAACTTTTTATGTTATGGAGGAGAAAGACATATTATTTTTAAACATCTTATCAGTTTATCTTTTTGTATTTTTTAAGCATTTTCCATGCTAAGATTACAAGTTATTTTTAATGAAGTCCGCCCGCCGATTTTTTCCTTCATTAAAAATATCTTATCAGTTTGGTTAGGTAAATAATAAATAAAATAAATAAAACGTTTATTAGGAACTTATTATTATTTATTTAAGTACCTATTTAGTTTTGGTCATGGTAGCATGCCTTACTTTAGATTAATTGATCTAAGGTGCCAATGCAATGTTAGTGAGGACTAGGGACGCATTATTTTTATACATGTTGCCCCACACTAGGATTTACTGGTATCCTGACCTGGCATTTATATATGCAAATACACAAATACCCAGACCTGGAACAATTTTATCCCGTGTTAGGATTGAACGTGTGAATGTGTGGCACAGAAGCCTATCACTCAACCACTACACTATATTTGTTATCAAATTGAGTACCATATTGATTCCATGCTTCTAATATACATTAATAGTACACAGTCAGATAGATGTTAGACAAGAAATTACATTTCTTTTAAGTCAACTCCATTTCCAGGCATGATTCAGGACTAATATTTTGAAGCATCAGGTAAATACCTATTTTAAAAATTTTGATTATTCCTAATATTATTTATAATAAAAACACATAGTTGGTTACTCATTCTAGTATCGTAAGCACAAGATAATGATGATAAGAAAGTGTACAGCAATAGATAAAGGAAGAATCAAAGTGTAACCAAAAACAAATTGGGTCAGTGTGGAGGAGAGTAACATTGATGATAACTTTACGATAGGCCCACACACACACATACACAGTTATCAAATTCTTTATGTAGTCGATTTAAACAATTTTACCATCTCTGACACCTGCATTATCCCTAGGATAGTGTATCATGTCATGTCATCTGGCATCAACATCTGTGGTGTAGTGGTTCAGGTATTAGACTGCTGTGATGATAATGTGATGAACATAATATATGTTTGTCTGAGTATTTCATATATAATATTATAAAAAGTATGTTAAATTCATTGTCTAGTACCTATAGAACAAGCTCTGCTTAACAATTTATATATAATTATGTAAATATGTGTCCCTGAGTGTGACCCACTATAACTGGGGGTTTGATTTTAAATAATTTTATTTAATAACATTAATATGTATGATACAACTACACATTAATTGTTATACCCTTCTGTAAGTTATGCAACAACTAATTTAAAAATGTATACAACAGAATATATTTTTCAATGTAATTATTATAGCTTAGGTAGTTTTTTGGTTTTATAAAGTAACAATAGGAGGAGATTATCAACAATTATTACATAAGTGTTAGTGAGGGTGAGGACAATATACTAGTAGTGGAATGAGGTGAGTGACTCTCAGTAGTGGCATAGTACTGTCACTGTAACACACCTGTGCAGATTTAGAATGTTGCTCCATAAACACTGCAATTAAGTTATCAGAACATATTGAAGGTAACTTGTTGCTTGAATAAATTATAACTATGCAGTTTAAACTACTTACTTGTTGTGGTGATTAAATATATATATTATACTTTTTGAATATTTTTTTAATAATAGTTTGTTTTTTCAGAATAATATGTATATCTGAAAATCTGTTTTAGAATAATCGGCCTATATATTTGCTAGGAACTGTCATCATATCGATTCATTATTACCTAATTATAAGCATTAAAAATAATGTTGAACTGTGTATCATTTCAATAACTTTTCTTTTAGGACTGGATAAAGTATTCGTCGGGCGTGTGTTTCGTAAGCAACAAGTAACAAATGCGCTGATGTAAGGGCAACCTGTCCACACTACACTCAAATGCTAATCACGCATTTTATTAGCACGATAAGGATTTTTGAACGGAAATTTATAATACACGTAGGTCGCCTGTTATGAAGAAAGCTTGTAGGAATGATAATTTTACTCACCTATGATAATTTTGCTAAATAAACCGACGACGGCGACTGTAATAGAGCTCGCGCAATACCACAGCCTCCCTGGATTCCTCAGTCGCGGGATGATCCACCCGATGTCGTAGCCCATGGTCGCGGCGGGAGCGCACCAATACGACAACGCACTACAACAACATCATTCTGTGATTATCTTTACATATAAACAGTTTTACACTCCCGATCCGACACTCAGGCAACCTATTTCTATTGTGCGAAAGTGAATGACAGAATGATGACTGCTGCTAAATTGTCAACCAAGTGCCTGTGACAGTTGACATTGACAAACTAACTGACATTTTCGTGTTCACGTGTTGCTATTAGTATTTTTTAATAAACATAGGTACTAATAAAATGTAGATCCGAATATCATTGCGAATCGATATAAAGTTTGACATATTTTTTTTAACACTTTTAAGAAAATATAGGTATGGTCACTATCTTATCCTCTGACTGGAGTATTATATAGGTCAGTAAGCGTAGTTAACATTACAGAGAGACAATCTTATCTGACCCATTAGTCGCGTTGAACGTTGTCATTTACTCATTTTGAAAAATTTTGCGTTAGGATCCCGGAGTTGTAATTAATAGACATAGCTATAAGCCCCAGCGGCCCGATGCACGGTGTTTCATTTTTCCGTTTTGCACGATTTCATGTTTATAATTACTTTAACTAGCTTTTCGCCAGCGGCTTCGCACGCGTGTTTATAAATTATAGCCTGTTTCATCCCCCCACCTTCAACCCTTTACTACCCTTTTTCGCATTGTACAGATAGTCTAGAGCCTGAGACTAGACTAAACTACTGAACTGATTAAAATGAAATTTGGTACACAGTGTACCAAATTAAATTTAAATCGGTTCAGTAGTTTTGGCGTGAAAGCGCGACAGACAGGCAGAGTTACTTTCGCGTTTATGATATTAAATAAGGAAGTAAGAATAGAGATTAGAGCCTCTTTTATAAGCTTTATTCAACTTGAAATGTTTAGTTCGGTTCAAATCTTGCAACAGTTTCAAGGCAGTTATCCTCTACCGATTGAGATAATAATTATTTTCTATACACGTTTACTTGGTTTAGATAAAAATTCATCAATTCATGGTTGGTTAATTGACGTCATTCTAAATCAAATGAAATAAAATTGGCGCTGGAATTGCATAACTGACGACCTCTGAGAAGAAACGCAGATACCTATATAAGGGTATACACACATACTCTCATAAACTCTGCTAAGGGTTGCAACGGGTGTGGCGCAGGCGTTCCGCGCCACCGCCGGAGTAGCGAATGAATGTCTTTGATAGAGGATTAATTGAGGATTTACAGGAACATCGTAAGGGTTAGGTACGGTCTATTTACTTAATGATTTTATTGACATTAAAACACTTGTATTAAACTACAGGTATTTAATAAAATTACAGACATACATTTATTGTAAACGTGAACAAACGTGGATACTATCAAGAGGTGAAACACTTGGGTGTTCTCATAAACATACCGACTAACTTATATCATTATAATAATATAGTACACGACTGCACCGAATTTTAGAAAAATATTCTGGTTTTAGTTGATTGTACACAGTATGAGATTTTTCAAAATGTGTATTTTATGGCATGGAAAATGCTTAAAAAGATACAAAAAGATAAAATGTGTATTTTTTGTGTAGGTAAATACGTATCGAGGGGCCACTACCTGTGTTATTTTTAACTACATTTAAGCAGAGGATTTTTATTTTATCACAATTAATTTACAGTTTCTTGCGGGGAAACAAAATGATATTTACCTACTTGGACTTTTACTTTACCCCCCTCTCCCCCACGTGAGATTGGGTGAGATTCGACTTGATACTCTCCCCCCTTAGACGCCTCACGTAATTTATAAACGCCCCCTTATCTTTTTTATGATTTCTACTCTTAACCGTCATACAATAAATCAAATCAATCGATATTTCAATCTGGTATGTGTGTTTTGATACTAAAAAACTTTGTTTATTAAAATAAATTTTGATTTACAAATTTTTGTACAAAGGAAAATAAACTGATTACAATTCGATTACGATACAACACCTATTTAAATAACAACTATACCGTTCTTAGTTACTAAACTGGCACTAATAATACTTTCTCTTTGGTCATACTATGGCAGGCAACGCATTTCTCATCATCCTCACGAAATACTCAAAAAGCGCGGCGCGACCAAACCATGCAGCAATGCAGGCACCGAGCTCTCACGGGCCCGCTTGGTCGCCGCTAACTATCATTAGCACTTATAATTATCAGTACCAAGGTGTGTAGGTACTGTACTGTGCAGTGTACACATCAATAATAAACTCCTTTTCCATTCACGCTGTGCTCCACTCGGAACAGGTCGAACTCGTACAGTTGCGTGTGCGCGCACTTCTCTTCCTTCCCGCAAGGTGACTTCACGACAAACAATTTTCGATCAAGCTCCGGTGTTTCATTTTCTAACTTCATTAGGCTTCGCATCACTAGGTGTTCTGGTCTATGACGATGGTCGATCTCTTGAGGGTCACGCTGTTGCGGGTGTTGCGGTGCGAGGTGCCCGGCGGGCGCGGGCGCAGCGCGGGCGCTCGCCGTCAGCAGCAGGAGGCAGGCGACGCGTATCATGATGGTGATCGCGGGTGCGACTGGTTTTCCTGCGATACGCGTCTCGTATATATGTGGGTGGGCTGTGGGCACGTACTTTCCGTGTACACTGTATTGCAGATGAAACAGGAAAGTTTAATCTGATATTATTTTTATCTAAGCGGTCGGTATTTTTAACCGACGAGAAAAACACGGAGGTGGTTCTCAAGTCGACGCGTATATATTTTGTTGTAATCGGACTGGTGCGTGGGTGTTCTGCTACTAATCAGTAGTACGTTTCTCTTAGTAACTAAAGGGTTTCACCACCTCATAATTTCATACAAATGTTTCATTTTTGAAACTATGATAACATACAAATGTGAGACGAGGTAGGTACTTTTCCTATGCCTGTGCTGGGTCAGTGTCTGTAGGAGTGTTGCGTAGTTTGTGCTAACTTGCTAATATTGTTATACATACAGTATTATGTTACAGAAGGTGACCAGTCAGGGTGGTGGCGTGTCACCGTCTCTACTACTAGTCTATGTGAATGCTTGCGATGCAGCTAATATGAATCAGCTCAAGCCTCAAGGCGATCCGTCCTAATGACGTCTGTGCGGTGTTTTCCGACCCAACGCTCACAATTTGGGGGATTCCGAAACAAATTCAAGTGTCATAGACCTTGTAAAATAATTATAATTAATTCTTAATGGTCGTTTATTTAAGATAACCCTGAGTAATTGTAGACACCATTAAATTTTATGAATGCCATGACATTGCCTTAGACAAACAACTCAATAATACATGGGATGGTACATAACAGACGCGTGCACGCTCTCACGCTGTCATAACTATTCAAAATGTCATATCATAAAAAGAGAGAAAAGGGTTTAGTGCTTACTTCGATAAGAACTTGAACGTAGGTACGTACCTATACTAGCTACGTACGCTGACGGTAGTGAGCACTTTAGGTCTGTACAGTGTACAGTAAACCAATGTCGTGATAATAACATTATAGGTACCTACACATAATAATTATGGTAAAGTGAGGTAAGTAATTAATTCACTTTTGAAATGTGGTTTTTAGGTCAACATTTCTTTGAGGGTTTTCCTTATTTTCAGTGAGATGTAATGAAATGTAGAGTATAAGTGCAATATACAAATAAGTGATTATAAAAAATGATGTCTCATTCATTATACAGAGGTATTTGCCGAAGTTATATCACAGAGGTTATATAATATAGAAATTCACCCTCTCAATAATTACAAGTATACAAATATTCGTGACCGCGAGTGTATGGCCGCGGAATGCTCGGGAAAGCCCAGGCCGCGCGACCGACTGCGCTTGCGCATCGGAGAACCACCAAGTCGCGACGCGGCGCTACCACTGTAACTCGTGCAGCACTCGATCGATAGTCGATACGTCACGTGAAATGAGTCGCTTGTAAGTTGTAAGTACATTGTTTATCTGCCGACATTGTATTGTATAGGAATAGGCAAGAAGTTGCACACTTGCCACACTAACACAGCGGCAAGTTTATAGATATCTAGATAATGAAAATAAATAAATTATGATTCTATCGAAGTATTTTATTATTTTGACAACTATTATTAGGTTCGACTCCAGTGTCGGGTTGTTGGGGTTTTCTGTGAAATTCCCAGTAGCAGCGCGGAGTGAGGGGTCTGGATTTGTGCCCGGTTGATGGCAATAGGCCCCCTATTACATAGAACCTAAACATACCGGCGAACTCTGGGTGTACATTAGTATGTACACCTCTGCGTAACCCTTCGGAGAATACAGGCGTGATGGTATGTCATGTTAAAAAGAAACAACTATTTATTTAAAAAAATATAAAATAAAAAGTATGTAATACCTAATCCGCAACTCAAAATAACACCAACACTAAAACAACACTAGTTTATGTTTCGTCAGAACGTCAATCGTCGACGCTCGGGTCCTTGCGTCACTCTATACATGGCGCAAGGACACGCTGGAGCGTAGGGGTGGGTACGTCCCGAGGGAGCTGGAGCACCAGAGGCGGCTGCTGCAACAGGCAGCGATGGAGGAGTGGTCGGTTCGGCTGAGTCGACCGAGTGCAGGCGTCAGGACGGTCGAGGCAGTCCGTCCTGTTCTGACGGACTGGGTGGGCAGGCGTCACGGCGTGCTGACCTTCCGGCTGACACAGGTGCTGTCGGGGCATGGGTGCTTCGGCAGTTACCTGTGGCGCATCGCCGGGAGGGAGCCGGACGCCCACTGCCACCACTGTGTCAACTGCCCCGAGGACACGGCGCAGCACACGCTCGCGGATTGCCCCGCATGGGCAGAGCAGCGCCGTGTCTTACGCAATACTGTAGGGGGCGAACCTCGACCTCCCGGCCGTCGTCAGGGAGATGGTCGGGTGTCCTGACGCCTGGCAAGCGATGGCCTCCTTCTGCGAGGACGTCATCTCGCAGAAGGAGGAGGCGGAGCGTGAGAGGGAGTCCGCTGCCGCCACCCTGCCAATCCGCGCCCGACGAACTGGGCGCAGGAACAGGGCAAACCGTGCCCTGTTCCAACCACCTTAAAGTGGCCACGGGCGGCAGACTTGGGGAAGTCTGTCGCCCAGCACTATGGCCCGAGTAGGCGATGCGGTCGGAGTGTGCCGCGTCCCACTCAGTGGATTGGCAGGAGAGGGGGGTGCACACCACACGCACCCCCCGTACAGAGCCGGGGGCCGCATAGGCGGCCCGTCACCGCCGGGGTCACGGAAGAATGTCCACACGTACCCGTGACCCCGGCCCTAAGGTGATGAGGCGAACACCCGTCTGTTTTTAGTGGGTAGACGTCCTTTTCAGGGCGGAGTCCCACACACCGCGCCGTCCTCCCCGGGGCGGCGTGACGGTGCATAAAGCATTTTCAGACGATAAAAAAAAAAAAAAAAAGAACGTCAATCGTGAGTTTGGACGTGGAATACGCTGGTGGTAGTGGTAGTGGTAGCCCTGCTTGTTGAATAACACACGTGTGACGGCTCGTTCACATAATCCGTTGCGAGACCGAGCGTGCGAGCCGCCGCGCCCGCGCCATGCGGGCCGCGCTGGAAAACCCCGCCATTGCCTGCAGCCGCGCTCGTTACGATTACGAACAGCTGTCCCGCACGCACGCACACGTGCAGAAGGCGCACTAGCTTCCGCTTATTCCAGCATAGCACCGTAACAGCACAGGGGCCCCACCATCGGCTGGGGAGGGCTTAGTAAACGCTTAGTGTCCGTAATCCACGGTGAAGCTACAGCTTGGAACAGGAAACCCGCATTGGAGCGGCCGAGCAGCCGTTGTAGGTTGCGGTGCCGCGTAGGAGACACCGCAATTGAGGCGGGCCGCAGTGTTGTGCAGAGTGACATTGCGGCTGAAGGTTCTCGGGCCGCCAGCCGTGGCGGAGAGGTGTGTCGGTACTGTGGTATAAGTTATAACGGTGCGCTGCCGCACCGCGCCGCTCTCCCTACTCTCTGCGGCCGAGGTGTAGTCGGCGGCGCGGCGGGGCTAAACATCTGTCTCGCCGCAAAAAGGACCTTGGGCGACGGACTCGGGGTCGTCAGTCGTCACCCCGCCACTAAGCGGAAGGCGGTAGTGTGGTGATGGTTTTAGTCGGTATGCTGGTCACCTGGCCGTAGAACCCCGGCATAACCGTCCGGCATCCACGAGCGGGCGGCATGCTTCTCCACCCTAAAAAAGGGACCCACCATAACATGCGGCGGTGACAGCCAACATAGTTCTTCGGTTTTGAAAATATTTCTTTTTGTTGTTTTATTTTGTCATTGCAAATTTTTTCGTCGTCACACACAGTACCTACTAGGAGTACCTACATGCTTGTAAAGAGTGGTCCTTCCGTAACTGTGACGCGGAGGTGGCGCATGGCACGATCACGTGCACGTAGGTCATTCAGTCATAATAATATATTATGTATTACCACATACTAACGTTTAAATAAATATATAACTTATAGTAAATAAAGTAACTAAGTAGCCTGAAGCCGGCCACGCTTCGCTCGTTCCCGTGGTGACTTCGGTATATAAAGTAGATAACTAGATATGTATATAAAAACATTCGTATAGGTATAGAAATGTATCATAATCATCAGTGCCTCGACCATGAGTTTTTCTCACTAAACTTGCTAGCGATATCGTAAAATGTTTGTATGGAAAACCCTCGCAGCGCCTATCGAAAGCAATTTGATAGAACTCATGGTTGAGGATGCCCAATACTTTCCCACTGCTGTGCACGGGTCTCCTCTCTGTATGAAATTTATATCTATCTTTATGTCTAGTATACAGGGTTACTTGTAATTCGACGTATATCCGCCAGGAGCTGATTGGGGGATCAAAATGCAACAAATTGAACACCACCTATGTATGGCCGAAGTTCAATAGTTTTCGAGATATTTCAATTTTAGTGAATTTTCGATATTTACCCAAAATTTTACACTAAAGTCCAAATAAAAAAAAAACTACACATTGAATAGGTACCATTAATAAGTGATATTATAGCTGACACTTCAATTAAGCTACAAACATCATTGAAAGTGCTTCATCCAACAAAATACCTAAATTGATGAGCGATTTAAGAATAATATCGAACCAATATTTTCATTTAATGCTTCATAAAATGTAGTCTAGTTAAAAAAAATACTATGACACGAATCGTACAAACAACTAAAAAAACTTCCCTATTCTCTCAGCTTTCCAAAAAGGTATAAAAGTTAATTAAAAGACACTTACTTCATGGCATAGCATGCGTTTGAATCGGCGCTGGGAGAAAAATCATCTGTGTTTGTGTTAAAAAGATACTAGCTTTTCGCCGACGACTTCGCCTCCGTGATCGGAGTATTTCTTATAATTTATACCCTATGTTACCTGGGCATAGTGTAGCTTCTCAACGGTGAAAGATTTTTTTTAATCGGTCCAATAGGGACCAATTTGAATAAGATAATAGGTAGAAATAAGATTTGATAATTATTTACTGGGCCCCCATTTCTTGTCGCAAAATTTGAACAGCGAAAATTACGAAGAGTTTTCAAGAAACAACCTCAATGATTTGTTGGCAGATATTCCCGAGGAAATAAAAAATAACCTCATGTTTTCACATGATGGTTGCCCAGCACATTACCGATTTATTGTCCGGCAGTAGCTAGACGAGAGGTATCCAAACTAATGGATTGGGAGGGGAGAACCAATGCCGTGGCCAGCACGAACAAGATGTGTAATTTTTTTGATAAACTACACGTTTTATCAATGCTTTTTCTACTAATATTAAAAAGAGGAAAGATTTGTTTGAATTGAAAAGGCTCCGAAACTACTGGACCGATTTGAAAAATTCTTTCACCGTTGTGAAGCTACACTATGCCCGGGTAACATAGGGTATAAATTATAAGAAATTCTCCGATCATGGAGGCGAAGATTTTTCTCCCCGCGCCGATTCAAACACATGCTATGCCATGAATTAAGTATCTTTTAATTAACTTTTATACTTTTTTGGAAAGCTGAGAGAATATAGAAGTTTTTTTAGTTGTTTGTACGATTCATGTCATAGTATTTTTTTTAACTAGACTACATTTTTTGAAGCATTAAATAAAAATATTGGTTAGATATTATTCTTAAATCGCTCATAAATTTAGGTATTTTGTTGGATGAAGAACTTTTAATGATGTACATAGCTTAGTTGAAGTGTCAGCTAAAATATCAGTTTTTAATGGTACCCATTCAACGTGTAGTTTCTTTTTTATTCGGAACTTAGTGTCAAATTTTGGGTAAAGGTCGAAATTCCCCTAAAATTCAAATATCTCGAAAACTATTGAATTTCGGCCATACATAGGTGGTGTTCAATTTGTTGCATTTTAGCCCGCCAATCAGCTCCTGGCGGATATACGTCGAATTACAAGTAACCCTGTATAATGTCAAAAATACGAGAGCTGAATTTTTATATACCTCTATCTCAGATTATAACGATGTTGCAGACAGAAGCAGAACACATTATTCATGACATCATCGTTCATCAATGCTTGTCTTGTAGGTTTGGAAATATGTATCTCTACAGTTCGATACGTTAACGTAGGTACGCTAATAATCAATGCGCAATCTAATGTTACAGTAGGTACCTGGGTTTCAAAAGTGTTGTAATTATAGTTCTCGTCGATCTTATTGTCCTACCTGCTATACTATACTAGCCTACTGTAACATTAGACTGTGCATTGATTGACTGTTCGTGTACCTACGTGTCGAAAGCGCTGACTGGTAGTCACCAAGCTTGGCTTCCCGCGCCGCGTACCTATCCCTGACCTGGACGCCATTGCCCACTACCCAGCTAACCACAAGTAGCATATTTTTTCAATTGTATAATATTGAAATTAGTATTGCAGTAAGGCGTTTGAACAGCCTGCTGTGCATGTGTGAACATGAAACTGTGTTAACAGTTCAGAGCACACTGCTGCAAAGGTGCAAAGGCGTATAGCGACTTCTTGTAAGTAGGTAGTGTCGCCAGCTGTACAGCTGTGCTCCACGTATGTAGCTGATCTATCGCCTTCTGCGTTCATTAGATAAAACTGAAAATCATGCCACAGCTATCATAATTATTTTATTCTTAATAATTCATCTTCAGTTTTTTCGGCGATGTGACAGTTTGATTGTTACATATTTTTGTAAGTACTTTTACTATCACGACTTTACGAGTGATAGATGGCCCAGAATACAGGGCACTGGGAGATATGTGCAATGAGTCCGACAGACCTGTGCGGACCCCGTCGCCTCACCTGATGGCAGAAACAGGTCGCGAGAACGAGAGCGCACTTGGATGAGTGGCCGACGCTCTCGTTCTTCAACCATCGACAACGTAATACTTACAACCAAATACTTACTAATGAATGATAACTATTAATGTGAATTCTATTATTGAATATTGTATGGAAGGACAGGAGTCGTGAGTCACGTGTGCAGTGACTGCACTTATCACGGAGGTGTGGCGGCGGCCGGCGCGCGGTGCGCGCTGCTGCTGCGGCGCGGCCTCGCGTGCGGCGTGCATCAGTACCTGCGGAGGGTGCGCGGCTGCACGTCTGGCGTCCAGCTGGGGTCCGTCATCTTGCCGCGAACTCTGTGGAGCACCGCGTCGTTGCCCTCGTTGTCCTTGTCGAAGTTGCCGCGCTGGGTCCTCAGCTGGGGCCGGTGGTAGGGCGGCCCCGTGCTGCTGGTGGGCGGCCGCGCGTGGTGCACTGGTGGGTAGTATAGCTGCGCCAGGATGGCCTGCTCCAGCTGCGCCCGCGCCGCCGCCGCCGCCGCGCCCGCCAGCACCAGCACCACTACTCTCACTATCATCGTGGTTCGTGTATTGCTGTGGCTCGGCGCGCTACTCATGTTCACTGGCTCGGGTCGATGCGCGTGTGCGCAGTGACGTCCAGCTCGTTCCTGCTTCTTATTATGTACCCAAATGCGCTTTCGCCAGAAGGGAATACCCAGCACAAGGAAACCCGTTTGCGAGTCAGTTGTGCCCGGTGGGTAGGTAGGTTTATGTGTACAGTATGATGTATGGTGAAGTGCGCACAAGTCACAACTAAACAAATCACATTCGCTATGCGGTGAAATATGGTAATGAGTGCGCCAATGTTTTGTAGGTATATGGAAATTAAACAGGCGAAGAAACTAATTGTTAAATTATCCGGAAAATTAGTACCAACTTATACCGCAATAAGGAATACCTAACCATTGCAGTTAGCTATTAATTTAATTAGTTAGGTATTCTACATTCAGACAGAATGCTTCATAACTTTGTATAGGTACCTAGGCGTGGAGTGGGTAGGTAGTAGGTACTACCTACTGCACCTACACTACACCTGGCTTACCTTCACTAATTCTGTGCTAATACTACATTTAAATTACCTATCTGACTAGCTAGACTGACAATAATGCTATAAAGGAAAGATTTTTACTTGGGTAAGTACCTACCTATTTCTATATACCTAATATAGGGTAATTCCGGGGGAGATGTCCGTACCGGAGAGATGGCCAATGGCGAAAAATCCGATTAATAATAAACTAATGGCACT
Organism: Acronicta psi; assembly: GCA_946251955.1. NCBI lineage: Eukaryota > Metazoa > Arthropoda > Insecta > Lepidoptera > Noctuidae > Acronicta > Acronicta psi. The sequence goes on from OX276486.1 coordinate 159,896, forward strand.
ACTTTCTATTTATTTTGCTTCATTTCGGATCCGGCAAAAAGTCATTATGGATTTTTCTGCAAAACAAACAACGAGAGATGACGAATAATTCGACTTTGATTTTTAATTATAGGGTTTGATATTTTAAGTGATCATAAAAGGTTTCCAAAGTTTTGTTATTTTTTGGTGCTTTCCTCGTACCCTCACGAGGAGAATCATTTTCACGTGTTGCAACCCCAAAATTGACTACAAAACTTACAAGATGTCTTAATTAACTGATGTGGCCATGTCACCGGACAATCTGGAGAAATGGCCACGTTATACAAAAGTAGACGGAAATTCGTCGGATCTCAAATAAAAATTTCGGAGAAATCCTATAGTTTCTAGTGATATCTCTGACAGTTAGAACTGAAGATAAAAGAAGATAACTGCAGAGGTTGCGGTAATAATAATTATAAAACACATTTATTCGAAACCCGGATACAATGCAATATTTGTAGACTCTGACTGCATGGAAATATTAGGGAGATTGATAAAAAGTTAAAGGATTTTAAGGCCAGAGGGATAGGTAACAGCATTACTGGCCATCTGCCCCCCATACTACAGGAGAGATGGCCAATAGATTTTGAAGAAAGATTTTAGATAGATCTTTAAAGTTAGAAAGGCCATCTACCCCGGACTTACCCTAATTGTTTATCTATACTATTATAAAATGTAAAAAAGTCGTGTCTGTACATTGAAGATATTAAAAAAAACAAGTGGGTTAGAGTATATAAACGATCGCGAACCCAAAAACGTGATTTTTAGAATTCTTGTCTGTTTGTCTGTTTGTTAGGGGTTGGCGCTAAACCTACTGAATAGGTTTGAATTTTGTGTTAACTGTTGTAATGCATAATTTCCAACTTAAAAACTGATGTAAAGCTTTTTTCAATTATTTGATTAAATCCTTGGATACAGCTTGACCTCTCTGTTGTATGCAAACCCATAGAAAGAAGAGATCATCATTGATGGTTTCGATTTTTTATTTTCTATTTAAAAGTCCATCGTTCAAATAAATAAATGAGGTATATCTCATTCCACTTGGTTGCGTAGATGCTGAGATAGAGCTTGACCTCTCGGTAGCATGCATTCCTATTGATATAAGGGATCATTATTGTTGGTTGTCATATGCGCAGATATCGTGATTGTTGATTAGTTATAAACGTTTAAAGTGGTATAGACTTAAATTAAACAATAGTTGTAAAGTTTGGTTAGAATTACGAGATGTTACGACTAACTGAAGCTTCCGTTTTCTTTTGGACATATTTTCACAAACAGTATCACCTCAGTACCTCAAAAAGTACGACCGGAATCGAACCCACAATATTCATTGAGCTTAGCGCCGTTATACCTTAGTCACGAGGCCCTTTTTACAAACCTCTAAAACACTACTTCAAAATACAAGTTTTTTATCAATGGGATCAATTTCTAATCCTAATTTTGTTTCTACATCCACGTAAGCGAAGCCGCGGGCAAAAGCTAGTAATGAATAAACTCAAAAATGACTGAATGAATTTTAATAATGGTTTCACTAGTAGAATCCTTAATTATCATTTTAGAATTCTATGTAAGGCCTAGGTATATATTGTTTATGCATAAATAGGTTATCCGGGACGGGCCCCTAATTAAGATTTAGAATAAAAACTTAATTTTTTAATTGACCAATGACCAAGTCATCCTGTGTGGTATCTTGGTAACCGTATGCCGTCATATAATATTACCTACTTATGTATAAATTATAGTTACCTAAATACCTACCTACATTTTGGGGCAATGTGTCAATTTTAGGAGCCGCCCGAAGCAAAAAATGCTAAGGTGGGTACTTGAAGTTTTGTTCGGCAACTCGCTGCTAGATGTCAGTACTAGTATCTCAACGTGCAGAAAGGCCACAGCTGTTTTACCCATTTTATTTTATTTGATTTTTTTATTCAGAATAAATATAAAAACAGTTCTGTACTTATGTTTTTTTTTGTCAATGATGTAAATAATAAAGGATTATTATTTTTTTACTTTAAGGGCCTGCTGCTTCACAACAGATTCAAAAATGGAATAAATTTGTATGAAATGTAAAAATGTGTATAGGTACAATATTGTGTATATTGTGTATAGGTAATTTAACGTGAACTTATCAAGAGGTGGTGAAAGGCCCTAAACCTAAGAAAGTATCAATAATAAACAAGTCTTAATGACTATTTAACTAGTTAATATTTTATAATTTTTTTGCGTTGTTTTGATGTTCCTGTAATTGGATTTATTAAATACCTAGTAACTTGAAGCATAATTTTGAAGTTGCATTCATTGACTCCGTGGCGCAACGGTAGCGCGTCTGACTCCAGATCAGAAGGTTGCGTGTTCAAATCACGTCGGGGTCACAGAGACTCTTTTTGCATTTTACTTCATGAGTACCATGCTACCATAAGACCACCAACTGAAAAATAAGAATAAAAATATCTTACTTTACGAAATAAACGAAATTTATTGCATCATTTTGCCAAAAATAAATAGCAACAAAACTTGGAGATGCCGGGGATCGAACCCGGGGCCTTTCACATGCAAAGCGAACGCTCTACCACTGAGCTACATCCCCTGTTGAACGTTTATTAAAATTACGAAGCAATTTTCGCATAGAATTAATGATGGTGTTATGAAAAATAATGACGAATTTACCCATGGCGAGAATGACTATCAAATTATGCACTACTAATATGCACAATAGAATAATATACTACTAATATCCAATGCACCCAGCCATGCGTCCCAATATAACTGTGAGGTACTTGCATAATTTGATGTATACCTATCTAAGTATTAATATTTTAGACTAGATAATGCCTGCGGTTTCACTCGCGTCCTTTTTCCTTTTGCAAGGCTCCTAAGAGTCGTTTCGTAGCGTGATGTAAAATAGCTTATAACTCTATCTTTAGGTATCAAATGAAAACAAGTTTTGTTCATCTCCCATTGGTATTTCCAGAGAAATACCCCGAACATGCAAACTCATAAACTTCATCTTTTTATAATATTTTGACAGACTTAGAGACCTACCTATAGATATGTAAGTAAATAAATAACACAAAAGTACAGTATTCGTAAAGTTTATTTCCTGAACCATTATTTTGTTTCTTTTTTATGTAAGTTTACGCTTTTGCACTCTAAACCGAGGATATAAAAATATTATCATTACCATTTTCAAGCATAAGTCGTAGTACTTATATCTATACAATTCATATTTCAATATTACAGCAAAGTAAATAACACGCTATTTAACTAAGTCAGAACAGAAGTGCAACAAAGCTGAGGGATTCCTGGTATGCTAGTAATTATTAGAAATAAGTATGTGTCAGTTTTGTTACTGTATGTAAGGCTTAGATGTATGTCATGTTTTAGTTGCGATTCGTGTTAACTAAATCCGCTTCTTAGTACAAAATACATTATGAGTTATGACATATTATTTATTCTATGGAAATGATGGAATCTGGTTCAATAATAATTTTGAACAATGTGTGTGTAGGACTATTGGCAAAATCTACAACAGCAGGAGGTATGTGTGACGAAAAATGCCGTATATTTTACAATCACAGCCATTAATATGATGTAATACTATTTATTACCTATCGTAATTACTTTCTTTGAATCAAACAATAAAAAAACCGGTCATTGCACATTGCGGCTTTTGGAATTCGATGGAATAGCGTTTACAAAGAAAATTATTGTACAGAATATAGACAGTGTTATGGTGAGGTGTGTGTGTGTGTGTGTGTGTGTGTGTGTGTGTGTGTGTGTGTGTGTGTGTGTTCATCGCGCCTCCGCCTCCATGATGAACTCAGTCATCATCATTTCCATGGAGGGCGCGATGCCGCGCTTCACGCACGCGTTCTTGAAGCACTCGGCCACGTGGAGGATGCGCCAGCAGTGGTCTTCCTCGTGATCGAACTGTTTCTCGCAGCCGTGGATCAGCTCCACCATCTGACGCGCTAACACGCCACCTGCACACACACGATACCACCACTACATTACATTGCAGAGCTCTACATAATTATGTTATCATGGGAGGACCTGCCGAGTAAATAGTGGGACAACCGCAGAAGTGCTCGCTTTAAATAACTCGTGCTCTTTAGTTTTAATCCAGGAAAGTCTGTTTTCATATTCACAGGAGAAGTTGTAATCAGCTACAGTTTTAGAGAATAGCTAAGGTAATGGGATGCTTTGGAATATGGTTGCGAGGTAACCACAAGGCCACCGGTGCTACAGGCGCTGCGCTCTGTATTTAGGCTCACAGCCTTAACCGCGGGGAACCAGTGCCACTTGCCGTTAGGAAAAGACTTGATGAACTGCTCCGTGTTGTCATGGTGCATGCGGCTGGCGTCGGTCAGCAGGTTGAAGTGGTGGCTCATGCACTGGATGGCGCAGCCCAGCTCGCGGTGCTCGAACTTGAAGTCCTCGCGCCAGAAGTGGAAGAACTCCTCCATCTTCTCTTCCGACAGATGAGCCTGAGGGCGCGGTTATAACATCAAGTGCGTGCCCCAGTGTGTCCTACCTCTGCCAATGTAACCTCGGGTGGCACCGAGAACTTACCTACTCTCTTACTAGTTAGTACTATACTCGCTTACTACTTACTGCTCTGGCAAAACTGAGCATAAACATTTATTAATTCGCAAAGCATTTAAAAGTTACAACCAAACATGATCATCTCTTTGCTTCTATTCTCCGAATACTAAAACCCAAACTCTAAAAGTAAAATTGATTATGTTAAATTAACTGGTATCCACGATACAGGCTTGCCTAGTGTGGCTACCTCGAAAATTCGCAATCCACCGCTGTCTAATACCTACTTTACATGTATAACGCCATTTTTATGTTAATTTTTCTTTGATTAATAAATGATTTGATTTGATTTGATTTGATTTGAATACACATAAACAAAGAGGTATGTATGGACCTTTATCATAGATAATCAGTATCGGTAGCAATCTTAATTTTGATTGTTGGTACTGGTATTTATTAAATTTAAAATCTACTCGCTAAAGTGATAATCTGGTTCAATTACAAATTCAAATTCAAACGGACCTTTGTTCGACGTCGTAATTTAGATTCAAGGAGATCTAGATTACACTGTATTAAATCAAAAGCAAGACTCGTCGATGGTAAATGATTGTGGTAGCATGTGTGATATGCTTAGGTATATACGTCACCTCTTCCCGGCACTTGTCAAGCGCCTGCCCGAACCCGAGGGTGACGTCCTTCATGACGTTGACGTCGGCGTGCAGCGCCACCGCCGCGGACAGCAGGACCAGCGCGCGCAGCCACCCCGCCATGTTCTCTCACTTGTGAAGTTGTGAGCCAGTAGCAGTCGCGCCGCCTCATATATCCGAACACTAAATAAGTAGTCATACGAGGTAATGACCGGTGCGGATAATATGTGTTATCAGCTGGGAGGGCCTGGGACACAATCACACATACACTAAGTACTAGATTTTTTTACGCTCGCAGTTTATTTGTGCAATATCAATACGAGGTATCTAATTAAATAGTTACTGCAAGTTTACGTAAATTAAGTGTTTATTTGGGATGACGTTACGTTAAATACGTTATTGCGTAGGTATTGGACGCCTGGTGCATTTAACGCGGCAACGTGTTACGCGATCACCTTTCACAAGAAAAGCGGCGTAGGCGGTGTAGGCGGTTAAGCCTATGCATACGTCTCATTGTATTTTTGACTTGAATGATGATGGGTAGTTCACCAAAATTTATGGTTAGCTGTGGATAATTTTTTGCTTTTTGTGTAATTTGAAAACAGGGAAAAATATTGATGTTGTCAAAGTAGATACCTATCTAATAAAGAACTAGTTGATAGGGCGTGTCATGTTACATAGTGTTTACACAGGCGACCTCTGCCTGTGAGAGGGACATCATTAGATGTGTGTACTTAGCCCTGTTCGCAATGAGGGCTAATTATGTGTTCCGCAAATAATTACTGCGCATTTTTTATGATAACCTGTAATTCAGTTAAAACTTCATAGGTAGTCATGTCTACATGCAACACAGTGGCCGCTAGCTACATTGTGTTTACATGGATGACAGTCAGCCCAGCCCTAAGGTCACCCGTCGCATGCCGTGCCATGCATGTAATCAAGTCATAGTACAATAGTGTAAGTCAGTCTTAGCGAAAATAATTTTCTTTTGATTTCACTCCAGTTATCTAATATGTACTATGGTACAAGCATTCTATTTTAGATATCTTCAAGACAACGCAAGGTTGAACCTCGGAAGTTAGTACTTAGTACTGTATGTTAATTCATATAGATCAAGTGGCTGGTTCGTGTGAACACGGTCACGTTCCGGGCCGGATGCGGCGCGGTACAGCACGGCCGGGCTGGCACGCCTGCGCCAACCCGCCGTAATACCTATAATCGCGGCTAATTGCGGGACGCTCCGGCTGCGCCCGGTCACACCCCCACACGCACCGGGCAGGGACTACAGACACTATAGCCATGCGAAGCCTAATTACATGGAGGTAGAAAGCAACAGCCCGCGCGATGCGCTGCTGTCTCTCTAACGCAGCTCAGCTTACTGCTTAGGTGCTTCTAGAGCAGTCGCTCTAGTCGCTATGCTAGAGGTGTCAGGCTCGATTCCCAGGTTGGGTAAAATGTGTGTGATGGAATGCGATGCAATACGAAGATATTATTATGAGTGCGAGTGTGCAGAGTGCACGTTATCACACGCTGGCGCTCGCTGTGGCGGGGCGCTGTTAACAATTTTTATTTTTGTAAATTGTTGTTTTAAACTTTAATGCGTCGGGAGTTCGGGACAGGTTTGTTGCCGGTCGTGAGATCTGCCCAGATTTAGCGCAAGACGCCCGCACCCACAAATAACTGTGGCAGGTACCTACTCGTAATTATTTGCAATAAAAATTCGAAGTCACTATGATCTGTTTTATATTAGAACGTAGACACTCGTGGCCGGACACCAGCGAACAGGTTCCGTGCATGCTATGCACTTGAGTGACTACGCTTGGGAATATTGCATTCTTGCTTTTTACTACAAACCGTTAATGAGGGCGCGAGGACTTGCTCAGGCGCAGACAGCACTGTGTGTTCTGTCATCATTGCCTTGTAATCGAACATAGTTATAGAAATTGTCTTCACCATGCCCTGATCGCGGCGTTCTTACATATTTCTATTCCAGATCAGACTTCCTTCGAGTTACGACGTCGTTCGGCCATTACTGCAGAACGTCGGCGTCCGGTGTAAAACATTATTGTTATTGGTGCACACAGCGCAGCTTATTTCTGAGTGGGAGCACACAAACTCCACTTAATTGATCCCAGAGGTCAGCATACTAATTAGCGTAACATTTGCGAGACGACCGGCGCAGGCGCAGGTAACTGAACTGGAAATTAACAAGTTGTTACTACTGGTTCGTGATGCATTTACACAATCATACACTTTATGGTTTTTGCTAAAGCCAATCTTACTTATTGTGTAGCCTTGTTGGTAATTCTAAAAGATAATGGCTGTAACCTAACCAGGGGGTCTAATAAACACGGTTCACTCTCATTTGAATCGACTAACGAATTGAAACAAAATGTATGAAAATAGGAAATACATTTTATGAACGGCGTTGTCGAAAGCTTAGACGGTTACCTATATTATTATTTGTACATTTAGATTTGATATGTTTGTCGATTCGGCCGTCAGTTGTCTAGACGCATAAGAGTTTAGTAAAAAATACTTTGTATTTAGTGATCATCTGAGTAACAAGATTTGTTCCTCTGAGAACTTAACAGGTTTAAATAATGTTAATATTGAAAGATACAATGCGATTGTTGGTTCAGTGCGATGCGCGACATAATCAGCGCCGAGCGCCTACAAATGCGTATGAGCATTTAGTAGCTTGTCGGATCCACTGCAGTATGAAGAACCCTTTTTCGAATGCCTTGACTTTTCGGTTGAAGGGGCACATCGTCTATCTTATTAACTTGGCTGCAGATCTTTTTGCATTTTTTTATATTATAGGCTTGTGCTTGACCACAACTCGCCTGATGTTAAGCAACGATGTCGGTCTACGATGGAGCGCGTTTACCTAGAAGAAACCGATTCACTCTCATCTTGGAGACACCCAAGTTATAAGTGTCGGGGAACAAAGATTCCGGCAGTGAGTTACACAAAGAGCAGTTTGCACTATATCGCACTATATTGTCGAGGCAAAACGTTTAGTGCGAGATTTAGAAACTTTCACCATAGCATCCTGGGAGGCTCGCTGAGCATGTTGTAGTAATAGGTTGAACAGCAACTTATGGTTAGAAAAGTTGGTGCACTCTAATCTATTCGTACTACTTATTAGAAAGATACGCACCGGCAATAATAATGGTCATCTGATCGCGACACTAGCATGAAGTTAAATACAATGCGCCGCCGCCGTTACGCAGATGTCGCGATCAAATAGAGTGGTCCCGTGCGGTGCGGTAGTGCGGTGGTGTGGTGGGGGCGCCTCTACACGCGGGTGGTCCTCAACGGATCGTTTAGTGGACGACGCTAATAACATAAATAACTGCGACTCGTGATAACAGCCGGCGGCGGCGGCGCGGGGTGCAGCGCCCGCGCCGGGTGCGCAAGCGATGCCGATGCGAATTGGGGACACAAAGCGAAAATGGTGATAGGTACTCGTATTAAATAGGTATGTAAAAATCAGACTTTGTTGATTAAATCGTACAAAACAGGAAAGGACTCTTATGACATATTTTGTGTCTTGGATGCCTGAATGTGAATGGAAAATGGCGGGAATGTTTTGGCAGCAGTCGCGAGCAGCGAGCAGGTTTGCTTATACATAATTAGATTATTTACTTACCACCAAACTAAGAACTGGTGGAAATCTGCACGTGGCATCCGCAGGTACATACCTAATGACGTTGATCTGGAATGATAATCGAAGACGTAACCATACTATAATAGTATGGCTCTTTAGTAAACTAGTTCCTAGTCATTGATTTATATCAATGTTCCTAGTAGAAAAAATAGTCCGGGGTACCGAGACTGATGTAGGAAGTACTATCATCTACTTAACAATCAACGAAACGAAAGGAAGTAAATGATTAATCACGTGTGTGTGTGTGATAGAATCGCTATGACACACCAATTGTATTGCGCTTAGAAAAGGTTTCGCTCCTTGTGAGCCGTAAGCTAATGGTTTCTGTAAATGGTAATTAAAATATTTGGTGTGTGTTGTGTGGAGAGACGGCGGAGGATGCGGTGTGTGAGGCGGGAGAGAGGTTGCGCCGGCGCAGGTCGCGCGGCAATTAACCGCATAATTAGCGTTAATCATATCGTTTGATGTCGCCCGCTGCCGTCCTGTGCGGCGCACTATGCAAGGACTGCTCCAAGCAACTGCTACTTATATGCAAAACTTATGCTTATGTCCTGATAGTCCTATAATACTTATGATCATGCAGCTCGTTTATATTTAACATTTACATGCAATTATAGATACTTAGGCACATTATTTTATTTGTACAAAGATCAGTTGAATTGATACTAAAAGCTTACTTCGGTGTACAGGTCACTTTAATGGTCGTCTCAAAGGACCAGAATGTCGTCAAGGCAGGGACGGACGGTGGCAACTGGCCAGTATTTATAGAGACTTGCGACTAGTTAATAAATTCACGTTATCTTATTTTATTCGTACTGTGAGTCACTACTGGCTCCCTAAGTCTGTCTGTTAGCAATCGGATATTCGTTAATCAGCTTCTACAACTGGACACAACATAGAATTTACAATTTTGTGAAGTCCTTTTTTTCAACATATCAAACAAACCACCACGCCCGTACACCCGCGGTTCATTGGTATGTTATGATAAGGAGGGCAATAATGTCATGTTATTACCAGGCTGCTACTAGGAATTTCACAGAAAAACCTAATACTACTTTGCTCGACCTGGGAATCGAACCTTATACCTCTACTGTATAAGTGTCTATAGCGCAGCAATCGCACTAACGACAACGCGACGAATGAGGCAGTTTTCAATAATTACGTAGGTATATATTTATTTATTTATTTATTAAGGTAGGAAAACCAACAGCTACAAAATGTATCATAAAGAAATAGAATAAGCATTAGGAAGCCAATTACAGGTTTTCACGGGTAGTAGTGGAGATTACTACTGAAATTCAATGAACACTCAATAGCAGACCATTACGAAAATACAATACAGACTTAGCTATTAAAAAACTTAAGGTTCAGCATCGCTCTCGCCTTTGAGCCATTTGTTACAAACGGATCAAGAGAGAATTCTTTGCATATTTTATTAAAATCACTGCTTGCTCGCACAATATAAGAGTTCTGCCTGTAGTTAGAAGAAGAAAGAGGGATTGATATAGGGGGATTAAACCGAACATATCTGTAGGGAACATTAAAATAAAGTTTATGTAGAAGATCAGGACAATCAATTTCGTTCGATATAATTTCCAATAAAAACGTGCAGTCAGCCAATTGGCGACGGTTCCTTAGAGGTAAAATGTGATTTTTTTTACAAATATCTAAATAGTTCTCTGAATGATAGGGAATATGTAACCGATAGCATAAAAATCTTATAAAACGCTTTTGTATACCTTCTATACGGTCTATGTATTTATCATAGCACGGATTCCAGATTTGTGATCCATATTCAAGATGACTTCGGACATATGAGCAGTATAAAATTTTCAGAGTTTTAGCCTGCTTGAATCCTTTGGAAACTCTCATTATAAAGCCAAGTGCCTTAGAAGCCTTAGCTATTATTTCGTCAATATGTACATTAAATTGTAATTTACTATCATGATAGACACCCAAATCCCTTACTACATGGCATCTTGGAACGAGTTGGCCTTTCAGTTTGTAGGATGTTGGGAGAGTAATGCGTTTCCGACTATACGAGACAACAGAACATTTCAAGGGATTAAGGTCTAATTTATTATGTTGACAATATTCATCTAGACGCGTTAGATCTGCCTGTAAGGACTCCATGTCTTCGACACATGTAATAGAAGAATATATCTTCATGTCGTCAGCAAAACAGAGCAGGTGAGACGTATGGAAACAAGCGTCAATGTCGTTGACATAAATAATAATATTATTATCTTTACTTCCTTTAAGACATGATTTAAGCTAACGTCAAAAAATATTATAGCTAATACGATTCCATACCATCTAAAACGTCAAGACATACAAAACTTACAAATTATTGTATTAAATACTTATCTGTAACCAATGATTTCGATAAGTGAATGTCTGTGACGCAAAAAGCCTGGTATGTGAAGTTGTGAGCTAAGTCAGAGGATTTGCTTGTAGTAATGAGAGGCACAATAAAGAAGTCATGATGGAGGAAGTGACGTCATAAATGTAGGCGGATCAAAGGACCAATTATATTTGATTGAGCGGCGGCTGTTCGAGAAGACAACCGTATACGCTTAGGGGTCGAGTAGACTGTATGTACTACAAATGTAGCGCTTTTAATTTCTTTTTATGCAATTAATTTAAGTAGGCATATTTTATTATAACTTTTTGATAAATTAATTAACGAGAGCAACAAAAATCGTAACTAAGTATACCTAGTATTTTTGGTCGATAATCGATAGGTATACATATTATCGTTATCTACAATGTATTGGGAAAAATTGCTATTGATAATTTTACTATGTAGGAAAACTATTTAATAGTTTTGTGGAAGAACATCATCAATTTGTGAACAGCAATCGTGTGTATGTGTTCGCCTTAACAGTCGATAGCAAATACCTTCCTCAACGGAGCTGAAGTAGACAGACGTAGCGTGGTGCACGCAAAAAACTGACGCACTGTTGTTGATGACCTCCTCTAAGTACAATGTGAATGATCAGGAAACTGACGTCTAGAGCTGTTTGTAGTATGTGGGTAGTGGTGAATCCCATGGCGAAGTGATGCTGCTCTAGGGCAGGGAAGGGACCCTACGAAACTCAATGATTGGTAAGAAAGTTTCGTAGCATTGACAACGATATTCACGCGCACTCACACTACACCCCATTACCACAGACACAAACAAACACAGACAGACAATGCCCACCGTCTCACTCACCACTAACAGAGACATTAGCGACTATTCTGTATGCCTACTGTACTATCATAGTAGGTAGGTACCTACCTAGTAAATCCAGTAAGATTCGCCGTTTTCCAAGAACACTAAGTATGTATATATACCTACCTACAACGAAATTGAAACTAAATGGTAATCTAAATGGATGTCAAAATGTTATCATCTCCATTACGCCGGATTGATTAATATGCGTGTAGTTAATATTAATGATATTCAGACATCACGAGCGCGGAGCGGCCTCATCGGGCCTGGCTTGATGAGCTGGTCGCGTGCAAGTCCCCGTGCTCTTAAGATATGATATAAAGTCTCAGTTTAGTAGCAGTTATTATTAACTCATTAGAAACATGTCACAATATCAATGATTATGACTACCTATGTCGGTATTCTGTAACATCATCTACTTATCTAAACACTTATAATAAATTTTCCCGTGGGGGTTGACGGACATTGTGTTTACTGTTTATCACCGGTAAGTTACGGATCGAGCTTTTTGTATGACTGCTCAACTCAATATCAAAAATAATTATCAACCGTTTATTCGCGAGTATACCAACAGCGCCGCTGAACTGTTTCGTCTCGCGAAGGACAGACTGAAGTTTTCCGAAATGACAGCCAACCTCCAGTCATTGGAGAAGCACTTCGAAAAAGAACAAGAAGACTAGGTATAGCAACTAAGATTTAATTCCGTACATAATTATGTATTGTATAAACACTACTATACTGTAATATTGCGTGGGTAAGTGAACCTACCCATCCTTACCTTACCCTTTACTGTTGTGCTTAATCTATTTCATGTACTTATTACGTTGATTATACACTTCTAATCAGCGTAATAAGCACATGAAATAATGGGTCTCAATATTTAATTATTCAAATATTAAAACATTGATTATATTTCAATCCTACTGAAGCCCGCAGATGTTGATACTGACGCCATCTATTGGTGCGGCGCGGTACCTGTCCACCATAAAAGAGGCACGCAGAAGCATAATTAAAATTATTATATCGAGGAGAGAAAGCTGATGGTGGCTATAAGTTCATCATGCTGCCGCTGGCCTGGTGCGGGTTGGTATAGACTTCACACGCCACCGGGAAGATCTCTCAAGCATAGGTACCTACAGGTTCCGTTGGCTCACGATTTTGTTTCACGACTGACGAGGTGACGACTTTCAACCAGCCGAGTGTTTTGCCTGGTAGGCCACGGCCGGGGCCTCCCGATTGACGTCTTGCGTTGCACACGTTGCTATGTTGCTATAATTATGCGTTCAGGATTTGTTTCAATGGGTTTCGTATGCAGCGCGATAGATGTCGCTACAACCGCTTAAAGTAATCGCAAACTTGTAGTAACTACAAGTACGTATATCTTCTTATTGGTCATTGGGAGTAAGAGTTCTTTAATTACTTATTGAGTGGCATCGTTGACAAATAGCCGCGATTACATGTTGCGTGTGCGCACTCATTACCCACAGATCTTATTTAATTCATCTCATTTATTATGCTTTAATTCACTAAGTATTTAGTGTGTGTACCTCTGATGTAAAGTTTCATTGACATTAGCTGCAAGCTGCGGATGAGTCTCCCACTGCACCCGGTTGCGTGACTGAAAATGATGTAGGTAATCGTTGAACTTTGTGTAGTAATTCCTATATAAAATTATATTTATATTTGATTCAGTAAATCTGCAGACATTTTTGCTTATACAAAATGTTGACCTTACCTTCTTCGTTTCGATTGGGCTTCGATTCGATTCGCAACTATTTTGTGTCATCAGTGTCGTGTCTTAGGTTCGATTCCCACTATAATTACTTATTCAGGATCTGTGTGTGGCTGTACCTATTTTTTGTTTGTGGGTGTGATGGTTTATAGCTTAGTGCACGCAATTCTAATGTTCATGACGTACTAAGACATCGTTAACTAAAGTCTACATTGGCGTGCACAATTAGCGGACAATGGGTGATCATAATTAGGGCAACAAAGGCGTGCTCACGCGGCGGCGGCGGCGCGGGCCGGCCATTGGCGCGCGCGGCACGCCCAGCACGACCGGCCCACGCGCACCTCTATGCTGGCTACGAAATTGTTGACCACGAACTTTTTTGTCTAACTACTTTTTATACATTAACCTTTTTTTCTAATGAAAATACTTGTTATAAAAATACGTAATTGATTTTCATGCTATAGAGGCCATTTTGCTTGTCGAGTTGAATAAGAAGTGTGGTCTAATGCGCAAGAGGTGACTTTCCAGAAACAGATACTAAACATTTGCCTTCTTACTATTGTGTCCTCTGGCTAGTGGAATCCTGGAATTATCTGCAGCTCACACATACATTGAATTCACCTACCGTAGCGAAGCAGCTGTTCCATATATCAAAGTAAACTTAAGGCAGGTGTAGGTATTGTGTTACTTACCTAAATTTGGATTGCAAAATGTTTCGACTCGTGGCGTACAACATACCTGCGTGCTATTTACGACGGAGCATAAACTTTATATGAAGATTGGTCTTATCAGATATTGAACAACCTTGAGAACACATCCTACTTCCGTCTAAACTTTAACACATAGACGTAGATCTACGTCTGTGCTTAACCTTAAATTCCACGCTTCAGTTGCCCAAACCAAACCTTAGCAACAGTAACGCCCTCCCATGGCGAGTGTGTGTACCACTCCGCTCGAATGTCAACGAGCTGTCAAGTGTCAACACTTCGACGTCTTCAACAGTGTCAGTGTCACTGTCGAAGATTAAAAAAAATCTAATGCCGCGGTTTGCGATTGAACAAAACAACAAAAATAAAATGTGGTGAAAACTTTTTCAATAACTAATGTGCTAAGTGGTGATCTGCAGCCTTGTGAGTACCTAGTCTCCTAAGTTCCATATACCTATAGTTATTAGGTATCTCCTATTTGATAAATGATTGATTTGTATAGATTGATTATTGATTGATTTAGATTGTAGGTATTGATTTGTCATTTACTTAGAAGTACTTACATTAATTAATAATAGGTTTATCTTTCAGAGGTTTATGGCTAACTATGCGCAGGTCAATCGATCTGCAAGGTCCGTAGGTAAGCTTCTTATTTCTTAGTGGTGTGACAGCCAGTACCTACGTCCTTAGGATATCAAAGACGTCTGAAGGTAGTCACATCGCGTAAAATATCTATAGGTATTCAACTGAATCCGATTTGACTGGAAGGCCTTCCCAAAAGGTAATGGCAAGCACGATGAATAAATCTTTACCTTACCATACTTGTATTAAAAATCAAGTCTTCGGTCAATAACACACAATTTGTGCTTTCCCCGTGATACTATTTTCGATACCCATAAATGGATGGGAAAGGCGTGGTTTGTTTTGCGCATAACAATTTTATTATGAGTGTGGTTACGACATATTGGCTGTTAACATAATTGGCAGGTGTAATGGAAATGAATGCGAGCTCAATAAATTAATAATTAGGTGAACAAGCGACTCGGAGAACAACCCGCAATCATCTGTCAGTTTAGTGTGCAAACATCCCGCTAATGTTAATCGCGTCGCGGGGCCCGCGCTCAGTCAGGCTCGGCGGCCTGTGGGGCTGGTGGGCGGACCTCGCCGCTCGTAAAAAAGATAATTTTTCTCACACACAATTTCGCAAGGTTTTGATGTGAGATTCACAACCCCTTCGTAATTATTATTCACGTAGGTAGGTAAGCACTTTGGAGTTGACATCTATTAGCTTTTAAGATCAAAATAATAAGTCAAAATCTGATACCAACAACGTAAAATGCCACGTAACTGCCTGGCAGGTGGCTTTTATTTATGTTTTTCTCTCTTTCTCTCTCTCTCATAGGTAGAGAGAAAATATTCTCTTCTATTCTCTTCTGTAAATATTACCGAAGGGAAATAATGGTTTCTACAAGAAATCGCCAACACCAGTAATAACACTAGGTAGCCTTATTGAAGTGTGTTTGTATTTGTACTGTAAAAAAAATATCAAATCAGATACTGTCGGCTTGTTCCGGCTAATATCCGAAACGGCTGGGCCAATTTTAACGAGACTTACTGGAAGACAGATGGTGTTATGAGTAATTTATACTAGGTTTTATTTTAGAAAAATACTTAGTATACCACGGAACAATTATGTAAATCCTATTCGCCACACTTTGAGCAGTCGGGACCGAAGGAAAACGATTTTCTTCAAATAAGTAGAAATTGAGGAGTGTGTTATGTCACGCGTATCGGCAGGTGTCGTCACAAACAAGTGCGCTGGCGCGGCGGCTCGACGATAGCGATCACACAGTGCTTCCCACAATCCCACCGCCGCCGCGCCGCCGCGCCGCCGCCGCCGTCCTGCTACTACAAGCGTATGCCCCGGGGCAGGCCCACTGCTAGTCCTGTGCTAATGACTGCACTGTATATTATAACCGTGCAATCACCCCGTCGCGTCGCGTCGTACAGGCTCTACATCGGAACTTATCGACTACAAGCTGTCGAACAGCTACCTATTCCTTTATTTATGACCAACTCTAAGTCTAGATATTTAGTAGGCAGACAAAACAAAATCGTCAGACGTTCGCCTGTGAAATAAGGTGATCCAGACAAACTAATGATTTTGAATTCGTCAGCAGCTTACACAAGTCGATTACCATTTTATGAGAAAAATGCATTTGAATTTTACACATGGCGGTTAAAGATGTGGTATGTATGTGAAGTCTGCTAACCTTCTAACTACTAAACTCGACTAGAGAAAGCTCGGAGCCGTATCTATAGCGGGACACTGCACAGCGCTGGCTGAATTATTTTATAGCTAATCTGATTCCGAATCGTTTATAAAAGAGTTCACAAAACACAATCGTATGTAAAATCTGGTACTAACAATACTAGCCTATATTATGTACATATTTTGTTATCAGAGCTACTTTGTCTGATCGTTGAAATGAAGGCTCTGTCTATTCCGGCTACAAAGGAACCATTCTGTCAGTGTTCAGTGAGTACTGAACGTGGCGCTAAGTCCAGTAGCCGTAGCCGCGGAGCTGGTTATAAATAAATTGAGTCATAATTCAAACTGCGCTGAATAATGTATTAGCGTGAAGGTCGCGCCGTATCTGGCCACTAAGTAGATGTTATCAGTCCACGCGCTGCACCGGCGCGCGGCGTACTGAGCTTGATGTATCTCACTGTCACTACAGACACCGATACTAAACAATGTTCCTAAGCAGCTTCTTTGAGCTTTATTCTTTTTAGAAGGTTTTGTTAGTTCCCTAGTATATTCAATGAATAGTATCAGTTCAGGTCACCTTTACATCTTTCATGTGTAGGGCCCAGTAACCCAACTTCTTCAAGCTAGATAATACAATGGGCGCTGTAATGAGTCCGAAACGTCGGCATCAAAATATATCTAATAACGCGATAAAATTCGTAAAAAGTAGTTTTACTTTACTGTCACGTTCGTGAAAAATGTTATATAATTTTTTTACTTACCAATGGGTATAAGCAAAAATAATTCGTGCGTAAACGGCAAATAATTTATAAACATCTTTCAAGTTATCCCAAACTTTACAGCGGCGCGCGGCGCGCACATCGTTTGACTTATAGTCTTATAGGTAACGTTCGTGTCACTGACCATAGAAAATGTTAAAAATCCCGACACATGTGTTTAAGATGGCGCATTTATATTCCTACATAGATAGGGATGTCCAAACATTGGGTATCGTCCGGAAATCGGAGTGATTTGTCACCGCTATCGGCGCATCTCTAGCATTAGTCACCGTACACATAGCACGGTGTTTCCACGTGTACCACCGAGCAGGAAGGAATTTGTCAAACAATCCTGTATCAGTAGTATTACTTAGTCTTAGTGTAGCTATACACTATGGACATTATGGAAGGGATATATCTGCTGAGGCAACGGGGAAGATTAGCATCGTTTTTTGTCAATACTTATGGACCTATTTCTTAGATAAAAATATTTTCTTCAGTAATAGTTTAAAAGGTGTTAAGAATAGAAAAGCCTTTCTTGTAACACCCTGGATCCTCGAAGAAAGTCCCCAGGACCCTCGAATGTTTACGCGTTGTTTAGTACGCTGTCGTTTTTTTTTATAATTTGCGCAAGTTGCTCCAGCGCAACGCAGATCATGCAAGAGATAAGACATAGGCACTAGCAGCTGATATGATCATGGAAGAGGTCCTGCACAACGCGTGCAAAGATACCATCAACACGTTACGTCACACGGTGCTTTCATTCAACACCGTCGTTGATGAGATGAGGCTGTGATTGCGATGACTGATCACCGCATTTGCATGAGATTATTTAATTACACCATGCCGAGTTGCGGGCTAGGTAGTGGTTGTATATTATATCGTGTGTTGGGATCTTGTTGGGTATTTAAAGACTGAATTGCGTTCTATTCTATGGCTCTGTTAGATTGCTCGTAAGTACTGCACCACGTAAAATATCTCATTGCGGTGTTTGATGTGAAATTAATAATTATACACATTGCTAAGATAAATTTGATGCAATACATAATGTATGTTCTAGCTCGTCACGGTGATCTGTCATCGTATATTATACAGTGTGTGTAATTTTTTGTGCGTGCCCGCGTAACCCAATCCGCTGGGCGCGCGAGCGGCCTGCGGCGGAGTCACTGCATCATACACGTTCAGAAGGATTGATATCATTTAAATGTCATTACCTGTATAATGACCAAATAAAAAAATATAGGGAGATAAGTATATTAGTGATCCACAGTCTCCCCATAATTTTATAATTACCACGCTGGCTTAATGCGGGTTGGCAGACTTCACATGCCGTCGAGAAAATCTCTCTGGCGTGCAGGTTTCCATCTCGTTGAGGGCCATCCCACGCTGCGCTTTCCGGTGCGTAGGTACTCGGAAAAATTATCTTGTTAAACATACGAAGATGCCTTAGTTCCTTAAATTAGCATCTGTGGAGATAACGGAGACGTCGAAAAGAGAGTGCCACGGTGCGGTTTTGGACGATTCTGTTTTCTTCAGGCAGTGGGTATGTAGTTACCTATAAGTATATTTCATATTGTCAACTTGTTATGTTACAAAGCTCGTGGAGCTTCTGAACGCGGCGGGCGGGTGGCGCCACGCGGCGGGCCGCTGTCACAGCGCGTTAGCAGGACAACGTAATACTCGGCGCTCGGGGGTGTCGGGTTGCGCCCTCCGACCGCGACGCTGCAGAGACGTGGCAGGTAACCTGCTGGATGCGGATGTACGGAACATAACGGCTTTTTAGAACATCGGTGTATGCTGGAAGCTTCTTACATCTAAGCCGTGTTATCATAATAAATGCTTTGCTTGTAAATGTAATGATCGTATAAAACGACTGAATTTAGAGCTAAAAATCGGGATGTTTCGCCAAAATCGGGATATCTGGCCTGTTTTAACAGAGGTTGCAGAATTTCGCAAAGATTAAAAACATTTTTAGGAGTCAAGTGATGAAGCTTTGGACATATTTTTAATTTCAGGAGAGGAATTTGATATACATAATTACCTAATATCTGATTATCTCGTGTAAATATGGGACATGCGCAGTGCTGTGGTTTAACGGTAGCCAACACATGGAAATGCCTAGCCTAGGTGTGTCAGATTCCAGCATTCCGAGAATCTGGTCACATTTATTTAATACAACAGGTATGCACGAGTGCCATTGTGTAGTGTACACGGTACAGTACAGAAACAATGTCACAATAGCTAGTCGCGGCACTGCGCCCGCGCCGCTTTAATACTAAACTCGGCATCAGTCCAGATTGCATAAGTTAACGCTAAGCTTTTGGTAGCTTACGTTAACATGTCGTTACATAGATTATAAGGATTCTAAAACGTAAGTAGGTAATGTAGTTAAAACCAATGTTTTAGACATCAATAGTTAGGGTCTAGGGACATGCCAAACCTTGGTAAGTATTAACATAATGGTTAGCAATTGTATGTAGATAGTAGGTACCTAATGTGCCTAACAAAGACTGTTGTTGCAATTCCCCGATAACTAAGATCTTTTATTCTAAAACTTCACATAGAAACGATTCTGAACAACTTTTGGCAAAGATCCACTTTTCGACTTTGATCCGCTGTTTCATTTCATCAACTTTTTTAGATCAAAACCATTGGGCAACTTGCAATATTTATTAATTATGGTTTTTCGTTAACACATCTGAAAATTTTAATTTGCATGTCATCAGGGTGCAATTTTAGGCACGTCGCTTTAGCTACTTTTATTCCTACGAGTCCTCGTACAATCACCTCATTGCATTGTCTTCATGACCGCTTAATTCCTATCCGATCTTAGATACTCAATACGGATTACTAAAGTATTTTAAACCAATACTGAATCTACGTATTAAGGTTCTGCAGTGCGAGTGCTTTAGGACACACGTTGCTCCTTGGCCAATAGCCCAGCAATGGTCAGACTACGCTAGTTGAATACCAATCACTTAAAATACCCATCGCTAGTGCCAACACAGGTATTAGTATATCGTGTAAACAACGCCATTCACATATCCCCGCGCGCATCTGTCACGTGCGATAGAAATGCTGGGCTGGTGGTGATACCTCGTTATCTGGGAGATACATCGGAGGTGTGGCCAGTGTTGATTAATACGAGACATTCCTGAGATGCGGGGCGCCACGACTTGAATGCACCTGTTAATTTCTCTAATTTATTAAAAATAAACACTGTCGTCGATACGAGATATAAAGATACATATGCAGCATCTCAATAAATCTGTGATTAGATTACGAGTGCGTATTTATAGGTAATATTTGTCTTTTTCACAAGGGTGACAAACAAACATGCGGCCCGTTTGATGGTAGACGGTTACCCCAGCCTATGGACATTTACAACACCGAAGCGTCACTCACGTCGTTGCCGACCCTGCAAAAACCTCTTAGAGGTTTAAGGAGAATGCACAGCACTTGCTTATAAATCAGAAATATCTGAAAATAACATTTGCAAATTGCAGCCCATACGCCCTGCGTCGTCTCGGCCGCGCATCGCACGCACTTTCTCTGTAGTATCCACCGTGCTTTGTAATTACACAGCGTGTGTTATTAAGTTCGTACCCTCCACGGAACAGCAACTTGTTGTGCACTGCAACCTGTTCGGATTAATGGATAATAATTGTCCATTGTTAATAAAACTTGCGAAATTAAATCGGTACCATTTCATTAGATTTATGATTTAAAAAAAAAATGTGTCTATACAATCTGGCGATATCTTAATTTGCTATTTAATTTGATTTTATAATCGTGTATTATGATTATATAAAGATTAAGTAGTTCCTTTGGTATCCGATAGAGTGAAGCCCCACCGCTCACGAAACTCCTGGTAAAGAGTAAATTATTCAAATGTGCAGAGGCGATACATTAAGTGAATTTCCATATGAATGCAGATGAGCAATGAAAGTCAATCATAACGCCTGATAATGATGGACACCCCGCGCGTCACGCTTGCGCTACAGACAGGAAGCTGTGCGTCATTACGAGTTATTGCTTATACTTTTATTAATGCCATTAAAATCAATATTAAATTCTTCGCGCATCTCAATAATTTCCATACATCAAGGCGGCTGATGGCGGCTGTATGTTGTGCGACAGAACGCGCCCATAAATCAAGACGAGCGTCGCCATTTGTAACGAATGCTCACCAATAATCAAATGAGGTGTTGTTACTCTAGCAGTCTAGTCGAGTAGTCGGTGCAGCCGGCGCAGGCGCACCGAGCCCGAACTGCGCCGCGATTGCGCGCCTCGTGGGAGCGCAATCATTTTACTTTTATCTGTGTAGAGCTTTTTAACGCAAAAAGCTGTAAGCAGGTTGTGGGGGTGCGCGGGCGGCAGTGTGCGCTCGCCGCCTGCCGCTGATCGACGTGCGCGCGCACCGCATGCTCCATTGGCCCGTACGAACGACAACCGCCGAAATTTGCCGAGCGCGAGTGTCCGCGTGTGGATTGCGAGCTTTGCTGTGTCTGTGTTCATGTGTAAACAGCGTACCTGTGTCTGTGAGTGTAGTGTCAGTGAAAAATATCCCGCGTGAAAACGTTACGGCTTCATTTAAATGAGGGCTGCAGGCAGCAGGCAGCAGGGCTGGTGCAGCGGATGAAGAGATAAATCTTGGTGCGTTGACCGGGTGCAAGTTCGACGGCCTGCAGTATTTGTGTCGTTGCGAGTAAACGGTAACTATTTATTAGTGCTAGGTGCAGGGATACGTGTAGTGCGAGGAATCCGGTCCATTTGCTCTGTTACGGCTCAGACCGACTCCAACCTACTTTCTCTAGCACTAAATAAACAATGTTCTGTCTATGGGAGCTTTTAATCAGCCAGGTTTATTAATGCTGCTGCGTGCAGCGAAGCCATAACATGAAATAATCACGAAATGACTCAATATCTGTGTCAACAAAGCTGGTAGGTACTTAGGTAGTTTCGCAGAAGTTGTACAAACATTAAGTTTGTTTGTGGCTGCACTATATGTATAATCTCAAGATGATGTAAAACCTCTTCATGGCTTACTTGCTCGAAGATCTCTGTAGTTGTGAGAAGAGCTCTGTAACTGTACCGTAACAGGACCTAGCGCTCATTACAATTAATGGTTCGGGAACGTATCGGCCATTGCTCATACATGTTGAGCCTCGAGCACCAGCCGTTAACACAAATTTATGAAGCCACATCGCGGAACTGTCTCTTGATAAGGGATCCTTAATGAAACTTATTCTCTGATTTCGTCGAAAGAAATAATAATCCTACGTATCTTTTTACACTTCCTTCTGACCGCTGAATAATAAGTAATTATTTTCTAAAACTTAATAATATGATTCCACATTTAAACTTCGTGTTTATCTATGATATTTTAGACATAGAGGATGGGTTTTTAGCTCCGCTTTAAGATCCGATATCCACGTCAATCTCGTATATTATTTCAAGAAACATAGGGCTAGGTAGTCTTACCTTAGGCAAAGGCATTCTTGGAACTAACACATAACGAGCCAATTCCCTTTAGTGAGTGTCAAAGCTAATCCAATTAGAAAACTACTTCTATAACACATCCTCACTTAAACCCGCTCGTTGAATCACATCCGATTACAATAAAAGCTCGATGATAACAACTTTTACGTCTGTACTTTGCCGAGTAGAACGATGAGTGGCTTGCAAATGACTCCACATTTACCTGATGACTTCATCATACCTTACTGGATAGTGACGTGTTCTGTTCTCAACGAGCCCCGACTGGAGCCACGCCGCCGCTCATGTTGATCATCCACCATTACTGATGCTGACACGTAATTTGTGTGTCGAGGACAATTTGTTAAGATTATAGTGATTGTAAATGCATTCTAAGCGGAAAAGTTATCTCTGATCTATGTTGTGCCATTTGTACAATTATTGAGCATCTCGTGACTAGGCTTTTATAGGTTACAAAGATGTGTGCGCGTACCTACTTAGCTATGAATTTCTTTTCGATCAAACTTCTGTTCTGTTAATTAATTGTATTTTTTCCATTCTGAGAGAAAACCCGTCCCGGCAGTTGTGCTTTAAAAATGCATTGATGAGTCTGTGTCTGGCATGCTTTTAGTAAAACTCATGATTAGTTGCATTTGGTTTCAAAAGCATAGCAAGAAAGCTTACTTAAATGGATAGTATGTTGTTAGCTATTTAAAGTAAAGATAATTATCGGTGAAGGAAGGCCTTGTCCTGAAGGAATATCTAGAGAACCGTATAAAATCTGGATAAAATAGTTCTCGGAAGGTATTCATCCTTACCAAGCCCACATAGATACAACTCCTTGGATATTAATAGAAATAAATGTGCAGGTAGACTTAAATGGCTAAGAGACTAATATATCTGAGTTTATGTGTTGTGTAAATACCCGGCAGTGTAGTCCCACAGACATGCGACCGAGCCGCGCGGCGTGGTTGTGCGTCAGTCGCAATTAGCTGCGACTGCGACTGCGACTGCTATGGGCACGCCTGCTCTTGTAACTGCTGCAATTACCACCGACATAAGAACTAAATGACGGATTACCTCGGCGACAATAAAGTGTGTATTTTATAATAGTCGTAATTCCGGGACAGACTGGACACGGAAGACTGCTGAGCATTCAGATGTGGAATGTAACACTGATTTAGTGTGACTTCAAGGGTCTATCTAACCATCTCACATATTATCTCAAGAAAAATCATTTAAATTTGCTTGCACAAAAGCTATCATTTGATTTTCTATAAAATTAGAATCTAAAGTTCGTGTGACATCGTCATCGGCGATAAAATTATGCATTAGATGTTGCAATTTGGCTGGCTCTCGACGAGGAAGGCGCCGCGCCGTATAACAGCCACAGAAAACGCAGTAAAACCACGAGGCGTCCCACCCGGGGCACAGGCCTATTCAGTCTCCCAACAGTGACGTTGAACGCGTCAAGTGTCAATAAATTTCGTATTTAATTTGGCTAGAGGAGGATTTAATTCTATTTGACTACACAACTCAAATGAAGACTTGCGTTAAGTGATTTAATGAAGCATTTGTTGCTTAGTCCGAGCTAACCACGCGATCATTCACTTTTTGGATAGCATATTCAAGAAATATTTGTTGAAGTCTAGTTTAGACCGGCGAGGAAGACGAGCCTTAATCCTACACATACTGAGAACAGAGCCGCGTCCAGCTAGGTCGTCTATGATGGATATTTGCTAATTTTCCACGTTTAGTTTCGACATTTCATAAGTGCCTGCATAAGGTCTATGTGAAAATAAAACTATTTTGATTTTGAGTGTCGTTGTTTGGTGGTTGCAGAACTTGGGTACCTAGTTTTTTTTTTACCTATAAGCTCAGAGTAGCCTAGGAATAAAACGCAAGAAGGAAGCTATAGGAAAGACAGTTAATATATAATGAAGCAATGAAAACAATGAAGTAACTATAAAGTAAGAGGTTTGCGATGTTATTAACACAAGCTTTTAGCGCAGTGGTCATTACTTGAACACCAAATCTCCATTAAATGTTAATAATACCTGCTGGAAATTCTATTTTGTATCTAATAGAAGTTCTTCGTCTAGACTAGACAATGTAGATACTTTTCTAAGTACAGTATTATGTAGTACAGTGTACAGTATAGGCGTAACTGATTGAAACGATTGCGTTTAAAATGTTCTACACTGATACTCAACCTGTAACAACCGACCTCGTATGGATTGATGTTACACACTACATTATTATACTCGTAGGTATCCAAGTTGACTTGTGTCCGATACGTAGGAAAGTTTTGTTGGTTTTGGGTCCCGGATGCTCTCCCTAAAAATGCAATGATGCAAATTATGAAAATCCTCATATTGTTGAAGTACCTAAAAAGGAAGGATAGGTAGCTCGCTGAACTCCTCAAATAACATAACAGATTAATAAACGCTTAAAATATTTCCAACTTAACGAGGTGAAAAAAATTGAACCTCACTATTCTAGAACATTCGTTACATTTAAAAGGGTATAACAGCGGTGCGGTGCGGCGGTCAATCGGCAGTCGTTATGAAGGTGGAACAAATTGTAACGATCACAAATGTCCGGAGTATCTCAGTGATTCGGGTCGACTGAATTCTAAGGGTTAGCACGCCGCGTGGTAACATCACGGGATATTTAAATTAAACCGGTTGTATTTTTTAATATTTCTGTAATATGAGTGCACTGTCTGTATTTTCAGTACTACTGCTCTAAGAAGTTGTCCTAGAAGCAAACATTAAAGGCCTGTGTAGAGGTTTATGGCTGGACTGGAAGCAGACTTAATCCCTAATAAAATCCCTTAAAGAGAAAGTTGGTATCGAAATACTAGGAGTGCCATGCCGGCTGCTGGTTAGCTAGAGCAACCATATTGATCTATTTAGTTAACAATGCAGCAAACAACGTATTTTGTTTCCTAGTAATATGTGTACAAAGATTTGGTGCAGTACTCGCCGACTAGGAAATGTTTCAGGGAACAATTGAATAGTGGGCTACATTGTAGGAAATGCAACCACAAGTCGTGTGTACGAGTAAGTACGTTGCACGTACCGCGGCGGATGCAACACTCCGCCATCCTTGGCCGGCGGCGACCTGTTCGCATTGGGCACGGAAACACCGTAACATACAAATGTTGAACAAGCACTGTGCTTCTTGGAAAGATAAAGATCTCTGGAGAACAATTAAGGCCTCGTCCACACTAGGGCAAGTTATGATACTTGTTTTGCGACGTGCACCGGAGACCAGACACGTAGTGCAAGTTTTTGAGATTTCTCGTAATTGCTGAAGCCATATGTGCTGTGTAACCAATGTGCTGGGCACAGACGTAGTGGTGCTGTGTGTTATCAACTACTGCCTGCCTGAGGCAATAGTACTGAAGTATGATTATGTAGTTATTTACTTACTGTATTGGTTCTACGATGCCAAAGGGTTTGAACTCTGAAATAAAAGATTTCTGTCTTGTCTATTGCGCAGTTCTCTACCAATCTTATATCTGGGAACGCTAGGTAAGTTAGCTAAGGTATCTTTTGGTTATAGCTTAGAGGTATGACACTATTAATTATAGCGTAGCAATTGGCCTCAGCTCAAAAGCTATGTATTTTGAGTAAAATGTCTGTCATTTGATAATAAGTGGTATCTTTAAAGCTTCATCGTATCAGTCACACTGTGCTCGATTATGGTCCCTAATGCGACTCTAAACGTTAGTTGTGCAAGCTCCACGAAGTTCTGTCTGACGTTAAGTGACATCACACTATTGACAACAGTGCCTCCATGAGTTTGTAATTATAGTTGTCACTGGTAGCAGGCAAAATATGCTTTTTTTGTTGCAATGAGCTTTTAAATATTTTTAAATCCAAGTATGCTAGAAAATGAGAACATGAGTAGACGTCTAGCTGGATAAAGTTTCAAGATTCCGGACGTCACGAACACACTGACGACGATGAGGGATGATGTTTTAGAGTTGTGATATAAGTACTATTTTCCCAATTCCGTTGATTTAATAACTGCAGAAGTAAATAATAAAGAGAAAACACATTTGGCCCACAAAGTTCACAAGCAACGGTTCAAGTTCTCTGATTATAAGCTTGTACCTAAGCGTCAGTTCAGCGCGAGAGGAACAGAAACAGATGTTAATTCGTATTGACGGTGAGCGATCGCGCACAACCCGAAGGTTATCCCAATTATACCATTACCAGCGCCGCCGCCGTGAGCCGACCATCTCGAATAATTGGACGAAACCAAATGGACCGTCGCGAATCCAATGTTCTTATTCGAACACTTTTTTATCCATCGCACACTATTTCGTTAATCGGTTAACATTAGAAGAGGTCTAGCTGTGATCATCGGTAAAAAACGGGTCCATAAAACATGAAGGATTTAATTTAGTTTCCGTGATATATGACGTGACGATTCATCGACATGATTGATAAAAACTAAATGTACAAAATGAGATAAAAAGTAGGTAATGAAGAAAACATGCGAATTGCGAGGCTGATTATTACAAATGTCAAGGTGTAGAAACATTTACTTGGTTTAAATCAAATGCTTTATTTTTACACCAAGAAGACTAGATCAGATCTAGCAACCAGAGTCTGGATTAATTAAAAAACGAGACATTACAGTATACTGAATTGCTGAATGACTTTCCTAACCTATTGGCCGTTTGAAAGCTCAGTCTTCACAATTGTTAATTTGCTCAGGTAAACGACGTAGGTAGGCACTGTCTAAATGTACCCATAGTATCACAGTAGATAGTTTTCGCAATTAAGGCAATATTTTGGTAGTAATGAAATAAGTAGTGTATAAGGTCACCGGTGCCGGCCGGTCGCGCCGCCCCGCTCCGCTAGTGCTAGCCCGCGCCGCGCAAGGTGCAAGGTCGTCGCACGCGCAGGTGCGCCCGCGCGCACACGACGTACCGTGTACCGAGCGTAGGCGGCCACATACAATACACAAGAACTTGATTTTCCTATTCACGGGAAATCTGATATTATGGAGTTTGCTATCAACTGTTAACTACGTGACTGACAAACATTGATGGCTTTATTAAACTAGCACTGTGAAATATTGTCGGGTTTAGTTTCTTTCCAGATACATATGTGTGTCATGAGATGTATCAAATACTCATATACCGTTTACCACTTTAGGCTAAGCTTGTAAGTAGGGGTAACCAAAGGTAATAAGATCAAAAAGATACATAAGTATTTTTATTCAAGACGCTTAACATTTCAACAGAAAAAGTCGTGAGCAACAGGTACCGAATTATATTATTAAACACTATTAAATAATTCATTTGAGCTGACCTCATAATTTGATTACATATTCCTGCCAGAAGTCAATTTACAATACTATTCTATCTTTATGTTTTTTGTACCACGCAAAAACTGGAAATGTGACTGTGCAAATATGTAATGACATGACGATTTGTCCTGAAAACTTTGTTCCTTCTCATTTGTTGACGTGCTATGGCAGTCTATTGCACAAAATACTGTTTACACCAACTTTGAAACGAAAATGGTTCTCAAAATCCCCTCAATGCATCAGGACAGGACTGTCACCCTGCATGTGGCTCTAAATGTATCGCGCGCCGGCCATTTTTGTAATGTTTACGTACACGGCCGACACGGGCCGCTAATGCGACGGCAAACGACGCGACGACGACATGACGCCGCGACGATGTTTGCCCATAAACAGAACACGAAGTGTGTTGACGTCAAACGAACCGCGGAGAATTAGACCTCTCACTGGACGAACGGCTGAAGGGGATGATGTTTAGAGATATCGTTTTCCTAGCAAACAAATGATAGGTTGTATAGTTTGTCTGTTATATAAAAACTTCTCACTTCAACTACGAGATTATTACAAAGTTAAATAACAAATAAGCGCAGTTGTGTAGTTTATAACATACATACAAAATACAATACATTTATCAATTAAATATTAACATAAAATAAAGCGAACTACAACTGAAGATGTAACAATTAGCACTGAGAACAAAAATAAAATAACAAACAGAAGCAGGATTGAACATAATAGTATTTTACAACTGTGTCAAAGAACTGTTCGATAAATCCAAAAAATTAAGACCCTAAGGAAGTTGTATCCATCTAAATAACAACATAATGTACAACAACTGATTTAACTATCCTTATCCTACAGTTCATTGCATATTCCTAACGTATACCTAAAACAATTATTTACTAATACTGAGTTAATAAAGTGGGGGCCTTTATTAAAATTGCAATATTCCCTACTCTTCTCCTTACTCTCATTCGCTGTCACAAACACAAGTTCTATGGATGACAGGAACGCTATCTAAATGCCACCTAAACATTACGTAAGTAGGTTTAGATCACCGATGGCTTTCGTCACATCAATTCAATCACAATGGTCTTGTCTTTGGTTATCAAGTTAACCAATAAATAAATAATGACGACTCTTTTTCTACTTCTTTGCTCCCCGTTGTCCGAGTATCCGTCTAACTCACTTTGTCCATCTTGGTCAGGCTTTGTGCCTCCGGCAGTGGGGGCTTGTCCGTCGTCGGTAGCGGCTTGCTTCCAATGAGTTCGGCCTCGGCCACCGTGTCCGGTAGCTCGGTCCGGGCTGTCTCCGGCATCAGCAGCGTAAGGGAACCCGCCATGATTGACGTTACACCGAATAGAAACGTTGGTAGACCCGACCAGATAGACATCTGTGAATAGAAATAATAAGGCTCAATAGATCAGACAGCCTAGGTTAGCATTTCATGAAAGTCAGAAAGAAAGTGGCTCTTAGGGCCTGAGTTGATTTACAATAGTATGAGCAGAGTTGAACAATAACAGCAAATAACAATTATTTGAATACCAGCAGCGGTGTCTGCGGCGCTACCAGCGAGCCCACGCGGCCCACCGCCGAGCAGATGGAGTGCATGGAGTTCCTGGTGTAGGTGGGGAACAGCTCGGACGTGTACATGTACACGATGTTGTACGAGAACGTCGCCAGCATCTCAAATGCCATGAACAGCGTCAAACCTAGCCACGCGTAACCTGAAATAGAAGAGAGATAGACTGTCAAGTTTGCATGATATGTCTTAAAGGTTCTATCAAAGAATGCCAGAGATTTCAAAATCAAAATAAATGTGTGAATTATACGTTTTAAATGTGCATTGACCGCACGAAAATGAGGTACGTATGTTTTCCTCACAGAAAAGAGTACGAACCGTCTGACGCTACTTAACTGATTATTCACCAAAGCATGCAACATCAATATCAACACACCTTTAGGCACGAATGGCTGCGAGATACAAAACAGGCCTCCGATTAAGAAGGAGGTGAGCAGTGGGATCTTCCTCTTGTACTTGGCAAGCGCTAGCCAGTAGAACACGTTGGCAGGGATGTCCATGAGCATGAGCAGCGCGAAGTTGACGTACTTGTTGCCGGCGATGTGAACCGCGCTGATCATCATGCCGTAGTTGATCAGCGTGATCGTGAACCACCACACCATGCACACCACGAACCTGTGCGAGTCGAGGACATACATGAGAAATCTAAATTGCGAAATAGTAAAAGATTATAATGTACTACGAATTCTAGTCTTTTAATTTACTCTATAGCGATGACTAGCATCAGGCAGGTGATGCTTAACAATACCAGTTCCTCATTTTTCATAACTGAATTTCATTGAATTTTTCAATAATCGCATGATTTGTGTGCTACCAACCTTTGCATCATAATTCTAGACTTGAACGTCTTCATCAGCAGTTTAATATCACTGACTCCAGTGCTCGTCTCCTCGTCAACATAGTCCAACTTATCAAGCATCATTCTGTCGATCTCCACGCCGTTTCTTTTGGCTATCTTCTGTATCAATTGGACTGCGCGGTCCTTCTTGCCCTTACTGTACAGCCAGCGGATGCTCTCGTCCAGGAAGAATGAGTAAGTGAGGATGAGGAGAGTGGGTGCGTAGATGACGCGGAGGAAGCTCCTCCAGTAAGGTACAGCCCACGCGATGAACGGCATCACGATCAGCCCGCACGTGTAGCAGTTCAATAACAACATCTGGAATAGAACCGCGCGCTTCTTTTCCACTATCTCTATACCTAAATGAAAACAATAAATAATAAAATTACCGCATACAATTTGAATCTCATTTAAACAAACTTTTGTGTACACTATGCTACTCCGTCTAGTCAAAACCATTTCCGTCCAATAGCAGAATGCCGAAGTCTGAAAACACCAATGCATGATTTATAGAGCTGGTAGTGCTCCACGTGAATTAACTACTAGTAGAAAGAGATAAGTAACAGCTTAGCGCGGTAATAACTCAGCAAAGAGAGCGCAGCTACGTGCCACAATGTAACGTAATAGTTCAAGCGCATTCAGAAGTCACAATTACACTGATTTATAGAACAATTTTGTAGAGAAACAAGACTGACGATAATCTGATATCCCTTTGATGGTAAGTTACTACAGATACAAGCTGTTTGATTACGATGGAGCGTGGAACAAAAAATCACTCTATCTTCAACAAACGCAATTTTCCAAAGTAACTAGGTACGTAAGATAGCTGGCTAAAAATAAGTTCGTAAAGACGTTGTCACGTACTAAATATTTTCTTGAAAAATATTTCCGCACATTTTAAGAATATCTTATATCTTTATTATCCTTGCGTAAAAACAGCAGTAGCAGAGGTTTTCACAATATATAGCAACGCACTTACTCAACATGAACATGGGAGACAGTGCGTCTCCAATGGCGGCCTCGAGTCCCTCAAGCACGATGTAGAACCAGAAGGAGGTGGCGAAGCTTTTGGTGAGACCCAGCACGGCGCCCATGGTGCCCGCCAGCACCGCTGCCGTTTTGCGACCAAATCTGTGATGGGGGATTGCCTCAACCATGCGCTTTTGCTAATTTTAAATGTGTTACATTGATATAAGTTGAGTTGAAATTAGTATAACGTCGTAATTATCATTTAGTTACTCAATAACTTATCATTTTTAGGTTGACATAGTAAGATACCGACTGCAAACAGCACTATTTGTCTCTGTTGTGGTTAGATAAATCTTCTTGGGTATTCAGGGGGAGACTACATAATTTGTATAACTCAAAATGTTCCTGCGCCAGGCTGC
Source organism: Acronicta psi (assembly GCA_946251955.1). Lineage (NCBI taxonomy): Eukaryota > Metazoa > Arthropoda > Insecta > Lepidoptera > Noctuidae > Acronicta > Acronicta psi. Next base: position 192,076 of record OX276486.1, read on the forward strand.
TTCCACGTAGGACTGACCGGGTGATTATTTATTTTAGAAATTATTTCAAAAACGACCCTATTTTGCCGTATTCAGCGAGAATTAGCTGTAAGTACTATTAGCGGCAAGTTCCCACGACGTGCTGCGCGTGGGCCAGGCATGCGGTATTGTAGTCACTACACGGTGAAGCATACAGGAATTTTAATTACATATAATGTAGATACTACACTATTCAGTTGCATTTTTAACGTGCTGTTTCTCGACAGGAAGAAATATTTTATCGTGTACCAGATATAAAAAACCTCCTAGCTCTTAATACGTCCATTCATAACGCAAATGAAATACTTGATTAAAAGTTTGTTTAAGCCGATCTTTAAGTAAGTGGTACAGAGGTGGGGTCTGTTCATGAAGCGGCGATCATTCAGACGGGCGGCCATTACGATGCGCAGATAAATGTCCTGCCGAGGGCGGTAATTAAGACATAACATAGTGCAACCCGCGCCGCGAGTCCACGTAAGTCAACTGACGCTAATGACCTCTGTTCTCTTACTTGTGAACCGCGGTACTGCGGTGCACACGTGTGACCAATTCAACATTCTATTACACGGTAATGTTGATCCAGTACAAAGAAAACAGATATTAAATGAGATTATTGCAAATATTAGTTCTTCTCTTAGATTTATGAGTTTCTGCATGACGCATGGCTGCAGTTAGTGACAGAACGGAGTAAACGCGCGTCCTGTAGAGATGTGGTTATTAAAATCATGTTCTGTTATCGCGGTTAGGAATAATATTTCCTTAGTCGTGTGTCGCTTTTACTTTAGGCTATTGTGCGAGACAGATATTTCTTATATCGCCAAATATGTTTCGTGTATCTCATCAATCACAGTGATTAATAGTATACGTTTCGTGTGAGCCTGTCATTATCATAATGTTTGACTATGAGCTAGAATTATGGCTATAGCGCGATTCAAACACGTCAATAATATTATTCAGGTTTCCATAACGGCCTGGGAGTGATTTGCCGGAGTACTTTGGACCCTAATACCATAAATATGTAGAGGTAATAATGTAATGCGTGTAGTATACGGCACCTGTCGGATATCTGTCCCTGCACGAGCAGGCCGAGCATGTTGCCGAAGCTGTGCACGGTGCCCACCAGCGTCTGCTTCCAGTCGTCGCACGCCAGCCCGAACTGAAACACCACTCACGTTGCACGAGCTATGTGGACACGCGCGACATAATTTTGCCGGACTGAAGTTAGCTGTTTGTCAGTGTTTAGTTGCGCAGTACACAATTTATAACCTAAACAATCCATTGCGCATTCAAACGGCCAATTTCACCCCGGCCAAGTTATTCCGTGCGTACCGTACTGACGTTAATTTCTTGCTTCTATACGAGTCCCGCAGCTATATAATATTATACTTAACAATAGATTAACTAGAGAATACTTCAGTGCGATCATAAAAATATCGAATACTCATGAACTTTCCGATGTCTCGAACTTAACGGGTATGTCTGTGGGATTTCAATATTAGGGACCCGATATTCCAGTTTGCTAGTGGAGCCTCTGTTTATCTCTGATCTTATAAGTAAGCAAAACCACATACTTAGCTTAAACTTATTCCGACGTTCAGTAAAGTGAAAAATAAACTAATTTTCTCATAGTGGACTACTCAATGGTGGATGTCATGTATGTTGTAGAATGCGTCGCGTCGCTGCGCAGGATGAGCTTTCATGTTTTTGCGTATCAAGGAACATCAGTCCCATTGATACAAAGAAACGTGTACGATCAACGTGTCTCATTAATTCTTGATTACATCGCATAACGTAATCAAACCTTACAAAGCTTATTTTGATAGGATCCAAGTAGGTTCTCTAATGTCTACGCTCATTTGCAACTCCATTGGTAAATACTTCTAATCATCATCATCTTCGTCTCCTTGTCCTAATTTGTTTGGGGTGCAACATATATCTTGTTCCTCTATTCATCCCTGAATACTTCTAAAGTAGTCTACAAATGAATTTATATGTTAATTGACTGAAAACCAAACTGTGTTTACCTATTAAATAAGTTGCACTAATCCTATCCCTTGCATACAGTGGACGTCTCCTCACAGTTCAAGCGCAACGGTCGGGCGTGGTAAACAAGCGAGCTGTCCCGGCCACTCCCGACGTGCGCCCGCGCAGACCTACGCATGCGACGCGGTGACGCCCGTCTTCGTCTAGGACTCTACATAGAACGCGATTGTCTCAGCTCACTTACAGGACAAATAAGTTTAGTACTACTAAATTCACTGGTTCAAGTCCAAGGTAGGTAGGTTGAAATCAGTTTCCCGACCGATCCATCGATCGATATAGAATTTTGTTTAGTTTTTAATCTGTTTTATACATTATTCTCATCCCTCTCCCCCAGAAATTGATCAAACTAATGGTACTTAATTGTCAAAACTATTGTAAAATAGGCGCAAAAAGCTTTGTTAAAAAGCTCTACCATAATCATTGTTGTCTAACTATCAACTCTGCGGCTCGACCTGCGACGTTTATTGGATTGTCTGCTTGTATTTTATTGTCTACCCATAGAATTACAACGAGCCATTAATTATTTATAGATATTCTTAGGACGGTCGAACTAATGAATAAAACAAGTGATCGCGCGCTTGTTAATTACGATGACTAAATTCCTTAATACTTACATTGAATTCGTTTGTTATGCACAGCTAGACTGGGGCCCTAAGTAACGGCATGTAAATCCCCGGAGAACCTTTATATTAAAATTGTACGGAACTGTTTTTTTAATTCGAAGCTTAACTTAAAACATAAGCAAGTATTTTTCACTTTGTTACTTCATTTCGATTCGATGTAGATAATCTTAGCATGGAAAATGCTTAAAAAATATACAAAAAGATGATAGCTATGTCTTAATGCCAGTTATGTAATAATTATCTTTATCAGCCGACTTGTAGGTACAATTGTATCAAATTACAAAGCCTTCCAAACAGGCTTCATGTGCTGCGATGATATCTAAGTACTTTGACATACGTAGTAGGTAAGCAGCAGTGCCTCGTGCTCGTGTGTCACATTGTTTATATCAATTAAAATTAAAATATACTTTAAGGCCGTCTGTCACCGGCATTCACCACTAATTACTCGTCCACCGACATCAAGATTAGGTTACGTAACTAGTTACTGTACACGTACAGTCGTCAGCAAAAGTCAACTAATGTTATCTGATTATTATGATATGTAGGGTGCTATACGACTAATATTATATTGATTAATACATAAGTAGAGTAAATAGTGTTGTCTACAAAGGCGTATGTCAAGAGACAGTTTCAGCTGTATCATTATTTGAAAGGGTTTTAGTTAGTAGATAGTTTTTTTCCTAAACGTTGAAATGCGGGCCTAAATAGCTTTTCATTCATAAAACACTTACACTTGACGAATACGACCGCGTCTGTCAGAGGCGTTTCACTTGTCAGCCGAGTTTTATTAATTATACACTATCTATTTACACATCTTTTAATGTTTTGACAAGTATCTCAAATATTTACTCGGATGATAATTACTCTAATTATGTAGTTGTTATCAAATACGTGGCTTATCACATGCTACAAGTTAACGTTGCTGTCTCAGAAGCTTAGAACGTTTAAAGGATTTTAAAACGTGATGGATGATGCTCCTTTTTATTTAACGTTTGAGTTAAGTAAATAAAAATGATCTTGCCTTTATTAAAGTAGGTAAATATTTAGTCACATGCCACAAAATACGTAGATTTACGTAATAATGATATGAGGTGTAGGTCTCTTTGTGTGCGAAAAATCCTCATGGATCTGACATCCCCTGCCGCCTCCCCCAGGCGGCAGGGGATGTCAGATCATGTCAGATGTCAGATGTCGGACTCATATCAACTAAAATCCGCACTTTCCATCACTTGCCCTTTGCGTCATGGTCATGGGATCAGGAACATTCACCACGACCAGCCGAAATCAAACCTGGGACTACAGTTCCCGGATTTCCGCGAAGTGCAAAAATATAGCGGCACTTAGATAGGATTTCAGAGTCCGGGGCGCAGCGACAGCGCCGCTAGTATAAACTTATTGAATGAAAATACATGAACAGATCTTAGAGTCCAACCCGTTAGTGTACAAGATAATGTTATGGCTATCAGTTGTCTGCCATTGAGGTCGCGTCGTGATCTGCTGCACACAAAGCAGCGCTCGTGACGACACATGCACGTGATAAATCAGCGATCATTATAAACTTGTTAGTTGTTGTACCTACACATATTATAATTCCACGTTTTATCATCCGTATATTCGCCCACACTCTACGACCTACTGCTAGCTACTATGACTAAATTCGTGGAATAATTTTTAATGTAAAAATATAGTCCACGAATGACAATTGACCAAAATAGACCAAAATATTGAAAATTGCCATTCGTGGAATATGTCAATTGTTATTCAGATAATTGTCATTCAAATCATTGTTATTCTTGGAATACATGCGCACAGTCATCTAAACTGTGACATGCGGAAGGTTACACAATAAACTAATCTGACAGCAGTAGTGCCGTTACAAAATTATTATTACGAATGCATTGACTTAAATATTACTGCATAAACACTGGGCGGACCGCAGGCCGCATGTCACAGTGACACCCCGAACTAGGTCGCAAATTGGTCATTTCTACGTAAATTTTAAAAAGACAAAATGCCTAGTTTTGTCGGGAACGGTTGCGTGAACTACGACATACAGCATTACAAATAAAATTATCTGGTATCCCGGTGGATCCCGGCCACCTGGCAACCATACAGTCTAGGCTGCCACTGCGTCGCGGTTGATAACCTTGCACTTATGCCAACAAATTGGTAAGATTATAAAAGTGCAAGGTTATCGACAGTGCCATGTCAATAACCAGCACTTATTTGTTTGTTATAGATATACAATAATAACAAGTCATAACGAATCAACATGTATTGATAGATTGGACGTCAATTCAGTAAGTTCAAAATTACAGGGACTCAAACCACAGGCCAAACATACCGAGCAGGAACCCTTACCGTGGTATATGTATAAGCAAGTAACTGGTTTCTTTAGAACAAAAGATTTCGATTTCATCAATCACCGCCATTTAAAAAACAATGAGGACATCATTCGTAAATTTGATATCCAACAACAGTAACTTGTCTCCAATATGTGGGTTGTATCTTTATTAAAGAACTAGATTTCCGCCCGTGGCTGCGCCCGCGTGGTCTGGGTATTTATTATAAAATATAGCCTATGTTACTCGGTAAAGTTAGGTTTCTAATTGTGAAAGAGTTAAAATCGGTGCAATAGTTTCGGAGGCTATAAATAAACAATAAAATCTTTCCTGATTCGTCTATACAATATTCGTATAGATTGAGGTGTAGCCTGATTTATGCGATTCCCTTCCTGATGTCCAGCAAAGGTCCTCTCAATACTAACCTCTGCGATGAAGCTGTCGGGTTTCTCGTACACCCACTCGGTGCAGCGCTCGCCCTGGCCGCGGTCCAGCAGTGCGCAGTCCGTCAGGCCGGGCTGCCAGCACTGCTTCACAGGCTCGTCCGCCCACTGAGACTGGTTCACCCAGGGCGCCGCGAACGTCGTCTCCTTACCCTCGCATGACGGGATTTTACATCTGGAATAAAGTACTTTTTTGAATTGGTGGTATGTCTTTACTGTAAGTTTATCTGGCGTGTAACGCCATTGTGAAATAATTATTCTGTCGATAAACAGTTACTTTATTTTATTCCGGTTTGAAGGGCAATGATCAGCGTAGCGCGGTATCGTGCTCTCCGAGGCATTAATGCTACATAATTACTTCATTGCAATTGCTCGACCCGGGGATCGAAGCCAGGACCTCTGACGTAGCAGTTGCGCTTGGGACCAAAGAGGCAGTTAAGCAGTGTTTACATAATAACATTGAATATTGTTGAAAAGCATGTTTTTTTAATGCGAAAACAGCTGGTTTAATTTATTTGTACTACGCAGGCGCATAGGTATCTCACGATAACACCATTTAACATTGGCGACGCGCAAGAAAGACAATGTTTGTTAGTGTTTATAATGATTGTCCGAAGTGCAACGACACTAGTCACAAGGTCACCTACCACAGAATATGTAATAGTCATTTAACTAGAAATTATAACAAATTCATGCATTAATGAAACAAGTATCATTTTTTTGATATCGTATGTTGTCCCTCCGTTATTTATTATTCTAAGCACTTGAAAAGTACCTAATTTTTAAAGGGAAATAGTATAATACATAAGACTAATATGTAATAATACCTACACTGAGCAGCTATTGTATGCACATTGTTCTGTTCATCTTATCAGCTGTGATATGAGAACAATTCATTTTAGAAACGGTGACAGTGACAGTGACCCTGTGGAAGGTCAAAAAAAAACAAATGGTTTTTTTTCTATTGTCTGTTAATTGATCCTTGATGAGTAAATCTAAATCAGTTAATAATTTGTAAAATCAGTCATTAATAAAACATATGGGAAACCATCGATCGCCAGTGATAAATATCTGAGTGTTTTCATGACCCAATGTTACTACTCCGTGCCACTGCCATGTAAATAAAATAATACTTTCATCATCATCAACAACCCATTAACTGTCCGCTGTACCACTGTAACGCTGGGCACGGGTCTCCTCTCAGTATGAGAGGGATTAGGCTATAGTCCACCACGCTGGCCTGATGCAGGTTCGGGCATGCAGGTTTCCTTCACCTTTAAAGCGAATGATAATTGCCCACATGATTTCGAATATTCAGAGGTGCGTGTCTTGGATTCGAACTCGAGACTTTTGACTTGGCTGTCCAGTGGTCATTCCCTAGGAAGGTAGGAAGAAAGAAGGAATACTTTCAATTAACAATAATAAATTGACTCGATTTTTAGGTGTGAAGTTTTTGCATGCGTGAAGTATTATGGTACTTATAATAATATTGTTAAACATGAAAACTCGCATGAAGGCAGGAAAACTCGCCAGTGATCCTACTTTTGAGTATCATCATGTGAGGCAACACGAAAGGGTCCAGCAATCGCTAGATCACAGCCAGTCATGGTCGTGACAAATGTCACCAATCCTGAAGTAGCTTCCTAGGGCAAGGTAAGGAAAGTGCGGATAGTCAGTACGAGTAGGTACGACTTACCCTGCTGCCTCACACGAGCTACTTCGTAACCTTGAGCACTATTCACCTGTAGCCGACGTCTTCGACGGCGAACACGTAGTTGACGTTGTACATGGAGTTGGTGGCGTACACGAGCGCCAGCATGGCCAGCGTGACGGCCTGGTGGCGCCCGAACGCGCCCAGCTGCGCCAACACCTCGTCCAGGTGCACTCGCTTCGACTCCGAGGTTGATTCCGCCATAATAACGTTGGGTCCAGTCCGGAACTTGTTGGCCAAACTTATTGGTGCCAATGTTATTTAACTTACATCGATTGGCTGTCATCTCATCTTTGAGTTGGCTGAATTTGTTGTAAATTAACTCTATTCTTGTCCTCTATTGGAACATTAAACGTCTGAACGATGTTCTTAAAATAAGAATGCCTAAATTCTTGTTAATAAAAATTTTGAAGAATTACCTACATAATTAATGTTGTTGGATTGTGCACTAGTGACAATAGTTACAGAACACAGTACACCTAGTAACTGTAATTAAATTGGCACTACTTTTTAGTGATAAGACCAACGTTATTGAGCACGTTCACTGAAGTTAAAGCAACTTTGATTTACACTTAGCATATATTTTAGCGTTTCCAATGCCATAACTTGTGCATTCTTTACAGAACTAACAAATATTATTACTTAAGTACTTATCTAAACACAAGAAAAATATTTACAAATTGTTTATTACGAAATGTCCTGCGTGATAGTAGAACGAATCAACACAATCAGCGGCAGCGGTGGGTGTCGTCGGCGCGGTCGACGCGCGCTTTTATGCGGCCGCTAGCTCAATATTTATTGTGCCGAGCGCACGACGCTGATAACATTAGGCACTTCACCTGCACGTCCTACTGAACTGATAAACACATTTTTTATTTTTTTAAAGAGAGCTCCCGCACTTGGACAAGCCCTGTGTTGTGAGGTCTTTACAAAAATACAGCTAAAAGCCTAAGGGCCTGTTTCACCACCTCCTGAGTTAAATTACTTGACGGATAATATTTAATTTATCCGGCGGTTAGCGGCTGTCCAGAGGTGGTGAAACAGGCCAGGTAAAACTCGATATTGAACCTACGGTCCTACGGCACACGGTTGAAAAACGTACTGTCAATGCAAAGTACCTATATCGATAATTCGACATATTTGGTTGTCGTTAACAGGATTACCAGGATAATTAAATTAATAATAATGATACCTGTAGGTTTCCCATCAGAAGACGCAAAGCGTCATCGGTTCATTTATTAGATCTACTAAAAAAAACTAGTATTATTCAAGTAGAACTTGCTCTGGAAAAACACATCTTTTAATTATCTTAACAATAAATTAGATTACATACAACATACACGTAGAATAAAGTAGCAATCACTGGCTGTTTCAACCCTTCATCTGCGTGCGCAGTGATAAATGATCACTGGTTCCGTAGAACATGTTCTCTTTAATGGCGGCCTAGATTACTGCCTGATTGATCTAGTTGCTACAACATCGCCTAGCTTCTCTTAAGCCTGCCTCACACTGAATTCAGTTGCAGCGCGTTGCAGAGGCTGTCTGTATATGCCCGTGCTTTTCCTTGTTAGTTTGGCTATTTATCCATAAAGAGATCGCAGTAATTTGGAATCAACAGGTTTTTTCACATTGACAATTTATTCATGTGATATGTGGGTGTAGTGTTGCAGCACGCACGCGCAGCATAGCTTCACTTGTTGTATGGCAGAGTCTAAATAATTATAAATATGTAATTTCTGAAGTAAGTTTTTGCTATCTGCGATGATAGATTTGCTTTAGGAATGTCCAGTATTGCAGTAACTGGTAAATTGAGTTGTAAGGAAAGCGCAAGCTGTCCGTGATTGATTATGACACGCACCACTTCATATTCTGTGAGCAATTACTTAAGATATGCTCATCACTCTTAGGACCGATCAATAATAATTGTAAATCGGCTATATTTTAATAATTACAGAAGTCAAGCAACATACTTACTTACCTATATATTTTAGTTATTGTGTTTTTATGTACAATCAAGTAATTATGGTATCTTTATCACCCTAATAATAATTGAAGTTGCTTAATCATGTTTTCCTTCAAAACCAATGGGCATTGCTAAAGTAACAATGTAAATGAATGCTGAATTACTTATACAATTTTCGACGTAACCTCAAACAAAGGCATTGTACCTTATGATAATGTTGTTATCTTTGTCTCAAAGTGACAGTGTATTTAATTGTTCTTATTAAACAGTGAAGTGAAACGCCTGAGTTATTTTAATGATAACTGATGAGTGGATGTCACTGTATCGCAAACAGTGGCGCACACAGGGTTAAGGAAGTATTTTAATTAATAATTGGAATGGAATGAGAGAATACATTCCATAATTTAATAGGAATAATAGGTATATAGCAACATTATGTTAACTCGTAATTATATCATAAAAACTCTAACGGTCATCTCGATGTAGTACCCATCTTTTAACATAATATACGGAAAATTGTAAATAAAAAAATAGTCATGTCATGTAAATAAGTAACTAAGTACGTCTCATTTATTTCATACCCTATGTTTTGTGGGCCCTTATTAATAACTTATCTATGGCACAGCGAAAAGAGTGCATGAAAAATACGCCGGTTTCGTTTTCGACATAATAATTATTGTACGTAGAACAATACAAATACACAACATTAAAAAACAACGAAATACCTACCCATTTAAATCGTTTGTGTAAAATATAATAAAAACTTATAATAAAAACTTCAATTTGATAGAATTCTATAGCCTGGCTGTATGGCTACATTCCTTTGCTTCTTACTTTTAATTTATTAAATACAAATTTTCAATTTTTAAAAGAAGAACGCACTTGCTCTGCAGTTGATATTTTAAATAATCTGTGGTGCAGTTGTGTTTGTGAACTTGTGGTACGGTCGCGTCTGTGTTTGGTTGTAAAGAAAATTATGTTAATCTCAATATTTGGTGCTGTAATATCGAATGTGTGTGTGGGCTGGAACCTGATTTCAAGTAGGATACACCAGGTATGAACAATATTAACACAATAAAGTAAAATCCTACTAAGATACTTATTTCACGAAAACCCACGCGAAAATCTACCCGCCTTCAATATAATTCAATTCACATCATACATGATAATTCGTAAGAAGTCAGTTTTCATTCAAATAAATTAGTACCTACTACCGATTCGTATCCAGTGGTCGAATTGTGTTGTACTGGCGGCGGCTGGCCATGCTTTGAATATGAAGTCGTGTGGAAAATAGGCGGGTGACTTAACTGTAGGCACGTAAGTTTATATTATGTATCTAATAACGGGTGATATAGAATGAGTTGTTATCATAACACTTGTGAATTATTTCCAATTGTTACCATCATTAGAGCTTTACAAAGCAGGTGGAATGACAAGTCCTTGTTTTTCGCCGGTTCCCACGCGCCGGCGCTATGTGCCAGCTTGTAGAAAGAATGTCTGTATGTAATGCCTGGGGTTTGGTTTTATTTTAATATGCTGCCCATAATGTAAAGAGAACTATGACGACTACCTAGTTACTGACATAATGTTTTAATCATAGTGCCTAAGTATTAATAATTCGAAGTGAGTGAGGGAAAGTTTGAGTAAAGTCCATGTTACCTATATTCGAATTAATAGAAGATTATCATGTATTAGTATATCATCGGCTCCTCAGATAGTGTGTAATTGTGTATAGCCCCGGCAGTCGGCCCCGAGCCCGGCTCGCCCCGGGCGCGTCGGCGTCGGGTCACGCGCACTCGACCTCCCGCGGCCTTGTCCCGCCCTTACACGACGTGCCCACGCGCATCGCGCACCTGTACCTGTGTGCTAGAGGCACACATAGGTATGTCTGGCTTGAACTCGACTGAGCAAATAAATTTAACTAAAAGGACAATAAACTGCAGTATTTAGAAATTGAATAATTTACAAAATTAAGGACGTGGTTGATCCTTAGCCCACAATTTGTCAAGTGTCTCTCTATGTGGGTACATTATTGATTTGATTTTAATGTTACAAGAAAGTAAATAACGGAGGGCGGGTTGAGCTGGATAAGTCACTAGGAGTACCTAACCTTGGTATTGCCTATAATAGTGGAACTAAGTTCACGTCAATAGTGCAACAAGCGGCGCTCGAACGTACGACCTAAAGCTCGCCAACCTACCGCCATACCTGTTGAAATTTTACTGCTAAACTGTTAATGATTTATATAACGAGTATTTATAATTATGGAGTTATATTCCTAGAGTTGTCTTTAGTACGTTTGTGTAAACACATTCCTCTCACACGATGTCCTGAGAGTGGAAGGAACAACATTGTAACATAACGATCAAGTTTATCCTTAAAGCTTTTACGGTTCATACAAAAAGTCGCGCTTCGTCGTCACTGTTCAGGTATTGTCGGCGTTAGGCCGCCCCACACTTGTAAGTTTTACTCACGTGTGTAACATGTAATTAACTTGCGGTTTTGCAAATGTATACACTCTTTGTAAGTAGCTTACCGTAATTTCTGTAAAGATTTAAATACAAGTTTCTTACATAAGTGCTACAGGTGTCAGGCCGGCTACAATTTATTAAGCTGGGCGGGTTCAGTATATCTTAACCAACTATAAAATTAGGATAAACCAGAAATACTCAAGGTGACCTATACATATAATATGTACCTAAACATTTTTACGCCATCTGCGGTCTAATGGTTCGAGCACCGGAGTTCTGATCAAGAAGTCGTGGATCCGATTTTATGTGACTGAGTGTTTGTGCAGACCAGACCAGCATTTCTTATGTTTATAGGTATAGATGGTATAGGTGCTGTGTAAAAGGCCTAAATATTAATTATCATATTTACAGTTTTATGGCAGGCAACGACGCCTGGTGTTGAAGTGAATACCTAATAATTACCTATACCGTGTATGTTCTACGCGACCCGCTGACGTCACTGTGATTGTGGCTCGGTTCAAGCTCGACCTTATGCCTTGTTGTGAAATAGATTGGACACGTCATCCACGTTCATTCAATATTTGCCCAACTTCGTTAGGGTTCCTTGACAATAAACAGCAAACTTAGGTACATTAAATACACATTTTATCGTACATTGTTATTAAATTGCTATTGACATCCCACTTACAACCGACCAATCAGCGACGGACCCACCGTGTAGTGTATTTCTCTTATTGTTGTAAAAGGTAAATTAAAAACTAGGGGTACAATATTATGATTTATTAATAAATCTTCGGTCTACCGATGACGCGCAAATCTTAGCGGCCGCTTCAGTATGCGCTATAATTTACGAGACATAATAAGTTGTAACATATGCCTTGCATAGCCCAGGCTATATAACATTAATACTTACGCAAAGGCATGTTCTGTGTTGTGACAACCCTGTCACCATCAACCGTACAGGGTATAGAGGGACAGGTGCGAAAAGTGTCAGCGAGGTGCGAACTGAGCACGCGCGCCACCTAGTGGTGACGAGTTTACCTAGTGGCTACAACACTAGTCGCGGACTACTTATACTTCCGTTTGGTGACACACCTGCTATTGAACTCGTGGCCATCGTAGTCAGCTTTCAGCTTCAGCAAATGAGACTTAGGATACTTCTCTACTCGTCATGATCGTGTATGAGGATTTTCCATTTCGGTGGAATGCATCAGTCATGAATTTATGTAATACAGTGGCAACCAGCCCTACTATAGTGGGGGAAGGCTACATTTATGCGACAAATCGTAACCTACGAATTGCTCACTCGTTGGTGACTGCACATTACGTACGCTTTTGTACTATCCGTTACATGGTGTATAACAGTGTAATTCTCATTGTTGTGTGAGTGTTCTCGTGTCACTGTAGCGGCCACACGCACGACAACGCCCCGAATGACTGCATCACAAAACATTCGTGGCACTAATCAAGCGAGACTAATGCTACCAAAGGCTTTACACGCATTGTCGACGACCAAACCGTTTTGTTTCTATAGCCTGACAATCATGAACGCGCGTCGTCGTTAGCGATCACCGTTTTCTAAACTCAAGTTCAAGTTCCCAACGTTAGGTCTGTTTATATGGTCCAACACTGCAACACGTGTACTGTTGTACCACATGAGTAGTCAAGGACTGCCGTACTCTGTCTGTACTCTGTGGTTGTACGTCTGCGCAGGAAGAGATTCAGGAAATAGTAATTAGAAACACTGAAAACCAGTTAAAAATTATGTAAAGTAGAGACCACTCCAGGCACATCAACTTCCCTTGCGAGGTTTTAGAGATTTTAGATAGTGAGGGAAATAAAATATTTTCTTTGTGTTCACCACTAAAGTCTCAAGTCATGTGAATGATAGTTTGAATTTTCCACAGTTTAAAGTGTAAGTCACGGCGGGGGCAATACCACAATATATTAAAGCAAAGAAGTCTCGCTCGATACTAATATAAGTAATTGACATTCTATCTATATAAATAAAATATAAATGAATCACATTAAATGTTGCTAAGCGCAAAACTCGAGAACGGCTAGACCGATTTAGATGATTTCTTTTTTCTTGTGTTTGATGAAGTCTGGGGAACGTTCTTATGGAGAGAAAAACGTAAAAATTATGAGGAAACAAGTAAAAACAGGGAAACGCAGGCGAAGCTGCGCACGGGTCACTAGTTTATAAATATAAATTCAAAACTAAAAATTAAATGTTATCTAGTAATAACATTTACCTCTTCGTCTTGTCTTAGCTTTGTTCTGCTCAGCATTTTGTAGCATACTTAAAAAATAAGTTCAGAATATTTTGTTGGTTATGTAGGTCGAGTAAAAAGAATGCCCAATTTTTACCCGACTGCCGATGGAGTGTTATGTGTTACAGTTAGTTAAAAGTGTAAGTAATATTGAATATCTTTGCCTTGAGTCATCCTGCTGACTAGTGCACGCATGTTGGCGCCCCCGCCGGGCGCGCACGGCCCCACGCGGTGCCGCGAACTTTTCATTCTGCGCTGACTTGCACATTTCACTAACTCATTTAAAACTTCTCCTCGTCGCCCGTCGCACAAGATTGTAATTTTAAATGGAAATCCACTAACTGTCATCATGATCGAACGCAGAACGAATTTAGTCAGTCAAAAAAGAAGTTTTGAACCCCTTTAAATGAATCATGAAGTTGCAGTTACGTCTGTGTTACACTACTTACTGGGAGTTTCTTAGAACATGTCATTACAACGACATAATTATCTAAAACATAAATTAAATTAAATAAAATTAATACATACGAGTATTTATCAATGTCACAGTGAGCTTTTGTAAATATCGTTGTTGTTCATAATATTTTGACTAAGTATTGTCTGTGTACTTTCACGTATTGTTCTCTGAGAATGAAAACGGACATGGACGGACAAATGTACAACATAATGTATGTGGTTGTGTCACACTACTCACAGTGTATGGCCACGCATACTAATGCCGCAGTATTACAATATGTCTATGTAAAACTGTGCTAATGCACTACTATATAATATGTTTTACGGCTGGGGCACAGCCATAGAGATTTTAATTAATAAAAAAACAAGTTTTAATATTGATTAACAACTTTTATTACATTTACTAGCTTAGGTATCTGAATATGATTTTCTTTTTAAAAGTCATATTCTACATAACAATCAGCATTGGATGGTAACTTTAAAACAGACCATGATACTTAATAGGTTTTTCAGTTTCTGTACGTTTTTCGCAAAAATAATCCGATATAGAAGTTCCGGTGGCTCTATTATACATATAATTATTTTAAAAAGTCTATTGCTATCTAGAGAAATAAATACCTCCACTAAACATATTTTCTTGGTCAAGTCAATAACATTATAGGTACCTAATTTCCAACATTTTTTAAGTTTATAGCAGCCAAGTGGTATAATGATGACTACCTCAGGCTCAATAAATAATTGGGAACTAAATTGTAATATTTAATAGTGGCAACTCGTTGTCAACTCACTAAATGAAAACATTAAAGCTTGTTGTATCTAATACCGCGAGTGCTCGCGTGGGCCGAACTAGTTCGGTTCCTTGTCTTGTGCAAGTAGGTAATCAATATGTTAATTTTTACATAAGTTGTAAATTATAACTATTGACAAATAATTTCCAAAGTTGTCGAGTAGGACTGTTCACGAGTAGCGCCTCTTATGTTTATTAAATCCTGTGGACTGTGGTGGATAATAAAAATGTCACTTTGAAATTTTATTAATCTACCTGTGTATATTTTATGAGCACACGACTACGATATTAAAAAGGCAGTAGGTAATGTATTAAATTATCTGTGATGTTTTTCCTTCACCATAACACGAAAGATTCCGGTTTTCGGGCCCCAAGTATTATTTCTACGAACTTTAATTATTTTAGTATGTTCTTTATGATTTTTTTTTTATTTTTGTCTGTGATATTTATTTATCACGCTAAAGTCCTCTTGTCCAACACTATGGGAGCACCCTTGCGTCAGAATAGACAGTTACGTGCTCGCAACAAATCATTACACTCGAGTGTTTAACCCTCCCACGCTGGCATAACACCTCAAACTCAACTCAAATCAACGAGATGTTTCCGAGGTCGCCTCGAGTGTGAGTACGCACAGGTACACTGATCATATTGACACCTCACGCTAAAACACGTTCTCTCTGTTACAGGTACTCGACGCTTGGATTCATTAGACCTCTCTCCGCACAAACTACTCGGACACTCTCCCAAACTATTCGTCAACCGACTACGTACAAAAGCTCTTAGTTCTGTGTAGTATTTGTATGACGTTTGTATTTTTGAATTTGGTAAGGTTACACCGATTGATCAACACCCTATTGTGTAAGTAACGGTCATGCGTTGGATTTGACATCGCCGTTTTAGGGTTACCTACGTGCAATACAATAGATTTGATCAAAAAATAATTACGATTTCACTCGCATTGTACGAAACTGTCAATTAAAATATTCTATTTCATAAAAATAAAGCTGCTATAGCATCCACAGTTGGTTATGAAAGTGTCTAAGATTGACGTATCTAAGTACTTTACTTGTGGGTCTGTTAGCAACATTAGCAAGTCAATGTAAATTGTTAGACACACACACAAGGTGTACGGAACCCCGAGTGATCGACACATGCTTTACAAGACATTTTTTAAGATCCATCGTTTGAACGTCAATTTTCTTCGATGAGAATACAAAATAACCAAGGTGAACACACATACGATTGTTAACTCTATTTTAATAATGCCAAGGTATAAATTGGATAAAATTATAGATGCCTTTCTATGTTTCCTTGATTGTGTATTGAACTAAGAAATTTTAATGAGTCGAAATTAATTGATATTTTGACGGTAGTTAAGATTTCACGTACACGTCGAAACAGACTAATAAGTATGCTTTGTTGTACAATGACGAATAATTTGGGAAGCGTCATAAAAACGTACCTAATGGTTACATGCCAAGAAATTAATAAATAAGTTTTTTGTGCGCAGTTAAATTATCGTTACTTATGTACTTAGTACCTAAAAGCGACCGTACCAAAAAAGTGCCAACAAAAAAAGTAACATAAAAACTAGGTACCTAGTTACCTACTTACAACAACTGTTAAAAAACAGTGATTATAAATACAAACCAAACCAAAGTGCCAGTGTTAATAAAATGTTCTACAAACTACAAACTAAAAAGGTCACATTCCAAAAGTGATTAAAAATTAAAAAGTGACCGTTTTGAAATTGGAATGTGTGTTGTGATTGTGATGAGGTGTGCGGGCATTATGAGATGAAGCGGAGTAAGTCGTACACGTGGCTGTCGGGGCTGCTGAAGCCCAAGGCGGAGGAGCGCGACGACGAGGAGTGGGGCGCCGGGCCCTGGGTCCGCGCGGACGTCATGCACCATGACAGGTCAGAATACATTTATTTTACTGATTTATACTAAGTTAAGGTCCTGTTAAGGTCCTATCTACCGTAGCGTACCGTAGTATTGAGGGCTTGACCTATTCGAGAAGGCATAATAGTAAATTATAACTGCATTAATTTACCTAAAGCATGGCATCCTATTTTCTATAACTTAACTACATAGGTACAAGCGAGTCGACAACGCTGCGTGTGCGCGCCACAAAACGTGAATTACTCTCGGTGATTACAGTTCCCACTTCGTCGCAGCCCAGCGTCCGCCGCGCTCGGTACACTTCACATGACATGAATACTGACCACCATATTATTACTTCGGAATCCTCAGGCATTGATAATTTAATTTTGTATTGTTTTACAAAGTTTTCCGCATTATAAACGTACGGTTCCACGAAAGTAGTAGAAGACCTACTACTTTTGACACTTGGTAAAAGTCTCATAAAGACAAAGCGTGGAACCGTACGTTTATAATGCGGAAAACTTTGTAAAACAATACAAAATTAAATTATCAATGTATCTACAATTTAAAAGAGGTGAAAATATTACATAAAACCTTATTGCTTTACGATTATATTAGAGTTGTTCTTCGTTAAAATCCGGTGAAAGCAACTTTTAATGCCTTAAACTCTTATTTTAACTATATTCTGGGCTGCTTCCCAAAATAAACTATTGATGCCGTGAGTTTTACTCAGCATTTTTATAACCGCTTACTGCGGGGCTTCTGGATCTTATTTATTAAATGTCATCGGAGAAAATGCGTTCCTGGTATGAAACCGCGGTGCCCGCTACGGACAACACACCGGGAACGCGCACAAAAAGCGGCGACAGTTACATCTGTACCTACTGGGACATGATCGCATGGATAAGGCAAGGCGACGCGATAATGACTCTAAAACCGCCGCGAGACATCGTAAATCTTGTCGATGTGTACCAAACGTTAGATGTGGAGCTAGCTAATTAATAGGCTCTGCCAAACGTTTAGTAAGCCGCGCCGTATAAGGCGTTACAGATACAACGCTGTGATTTATTTGCATAATTATTGCGTTTAAGGAATATCAACACACGATTTCTGGTTTGATGTCACTTCGGAGTGCGACTTATGTCCCGAATTGGAACCATTTCGACCGGATTACCTCATTAGATCCATCCTTTCACGACAATTATTCAAATCTTGTGAAGGACTATCGAAACCTAGCATGTATTCATCTCGGAGATGAATAGAAGCTCATACCTGTAGTAGACATTGTTATTTCACTTGGCAGCCCCTTGCGCGGCCGCAGGCGTGGGAGTTCCACCAGCGCCAAGCGCGGCAGGTCGCAGGTCACGCTATTGTTGTGTCTCACCAGTGTGCCGCTGCCCGCTGCCCGATCAACATATTATCGCTTTGTGACGCCACAGGTGACGCCTCGCCACGCACTTTTGACACGGAAAGAAGTTTGAAGTTAAATGTACTTTTGACAACCCTGTCACTGTCAATCAAAGTGTTGACAGCCTGCAGAAAATAATGGCTAGTATAAAAAAAAAAAAAAGAGTAATTTTGTATTCTAAAGAATTTTGGGGCGTCGAATGAAGTCCAGGTCGAGAACCAAAATTACGTAGCTAGTTACATTCTGAATTTCTGAACATACTGAAATTGTATAGGAAATATAGGAATTTCGTATGTAACAATAATAACCTTGAACATAACAATTATAATTAACTAGCTTCCTGCCAGCGGCTTCGCCCGCGTGGTATGTTATTATACATATAAACCTTCCTTAAGAATCACTCTATCTATTTAAAAAAACCGCATCAAAATCCGTTGCGTAGTTTTAAAGATCTAAGCATACACAGACGCGACGGAGGACTTTGTTTTATAATATTATTATGTAGTGATGAAAAAACGGGCTTTAGTAATATAAAGTTACATCAAATTTCAAGGGCGAGGTAGGTTTAAAGTCCAATTAGATTCTAGTAGTTACATAACTATTATCTATACTATCCTTTTGTATTTTTTAAGCATTTTCCATGCTAAGATTACAAGTTATTTTTAATGAAGGAAGATTTCGACTGGCGAGCGGGGCTCGCGGTAGCTTAGTGGTCAAAGCGTCTGGTGTACTAAACCAGAAGACGCAGGTTCGAATCCTGCCCGCCCGCCGATTTTTTCCTTCATTAAAAATAACTTGTAATCTTAGCATCGAAAATGATTAACAAATACAAAAAGATAGTTAATAGGTAAGGTGGCATCATACGATACGACATCGAACTACCTGTAAAGTTAGTCGTGTCGGTTGTGAAGCATTCACAATAGATGTCGCTACGTCACCTTTAAGACGTAAATTAGAATGTGAAGGAAGATTTCGACTGGCGAGTGGGACTCGCGGTAGCTTAGTGGTCAAAGCGTCTGGTGTACCGAACCAGAAGACGCAAGTTCGAATCCTGCCCGCCAGCCGATATTTTTCCCTCATTAAAAATAACTTATTATCTATACCTACTGTACGATTTGTCAACACTATGATAGTGGAACCACAGGTGGAACTCAAGTCAGCTATAGAATGTATTATAATAATTTAGTGTAATCCTCGTGACATCACATAATGTAATGCTAAATATTGTACTGTCGGCATTTACACTGCTCGCCAGGCGACTAGTTTTGTTATATCCATAATTGTCGTGTTCAATTTGTATCAGGTCGCGGCGCGGGTAACCTGTTACACACTTTTTGTATTAGATTTGTCACACGACACGATACGACCGCTTTTTGTATCGCAGACAAAATGGTGTGAGAATGTCCTTGACCTGCGTGTGCGCAGTGCAACTTCGATATTGTCAAAAGTTATATTTTTATGTTGTTCGATACACTTTAAAAGTCGGAGTAAAATTACGTTATTGAACATAACGTATCGTAATTGAAAAAACAAAATTAATATGAAGAAAAAAACAACTTGCTTCACATTAATATACGTGATGAAATATCAACGTTGTTAATTAATACAACTAACTAACCAACAATCTTCTACCAGCCCATCTCTAATTAAATAATAAACTCACAAATTAATTCTTCAGAAGTCCCTCGCCTTACAACTCGGTCACACAATAGAGGCGCCTCGTCCTCGCCTTGCCATTCGCCTCGGGCGACCACCAATCAACACTTATAAACGTAGCCTTTTATTTGTTGCACTAGCCACTCCTCACTTTACGTCGGACCTGCTCGTCCGCAGGATCAAAGGTCAAGAGCTTAATACGACTTCATTACGTGGAAGAAGTAAAATAAAATAGGTGCTTATTCCTTGAGTTTTAGGAAGAACTTTAAATAAGTTACGTTGGAATAAAATACGGAGGTGGTATCAGGTAATCACACAAGATATAAAGCTTGACGTGTTGTTGACTCGAGTTGTCAAGTTAGCAACTTTACAGAAGACGGTGTAAAACGCATCACGTGACTAAAATAAACCTAAAAATAAATAAAACCTATAAATAAAATACCAAAAATAATAATTAAAAAACACACTTATTAAAATTGATTTAAAAAAATAAATTAATTAATAAATAACAAATTAAAAATACAATGCAATATAAAATTAATCTTATTAATCCTAATATAGTTTCTAAAATTCAAATATTTTATTAAATAATACGAAATAACTATAATAATATAAATAGCAAAAATAATACAAACTTATAATATTACAAAGTATATATTATTTAGTCTTAAATACAAGTTCCTCCTCTCTTCTACATTTGCCGTGCCTGACAAGGCCCACACATGTTTCTTCTTATATTATTGTTATCATCTATTTAACTTGTGGAGTGCAATAAATGTATTGAGTATTGAGTATTGAGTATTGAAAATTAAGCGAAGTAGAGGTGTGATTTAATATTCTTCCACTAAGGGATACGCAACTAAAGAATTCTTTAAAACAAAACTGACATTGATTTGAACATACATAATTTAGGATTGTTGAAAACCCTGGCTATCTATATAATTTTATTATTTTATCTGATAGTGGTTTTCTTAACTTTATATCGTAAATGCGTCAAATAAAAGATCAGCGTATAATGGCCGATGATTATTGCCAACAATACTCCATTGTTAAACCTTTTTATAAAAGTTAGTAAGTACTTAATTGGAAAAAAGTCTCTATTGAAAATTTACCATTTTGTTATAAGGATCTTGTGAAATATCAAGTGGGCAGTTTTAGTCAATTATGTGTTTAGGGGTCCGTGTTAGCCGAATCATTTGAAAAAGTTGTGGCTTCTTATCATCTGACTATATAAAAAATCAAAATAGCGTTATTTTCATATAAACCTTATATGTACAGGCACTTATGAAATGTCGAAGGGGCACAGTTTCAAATTAGTCGTTTCCTATGGAGAAGAACCGGCAAGAAACTCCATCGTCATCATCATTTTCACATAATTATCACCCTTATCACCTTGTCTAGATAACCGCTATTCGCTGGGTAAATTAAATTTGAAGGGGTTTTACTCTAAGCTTACCTAGTCCCATCGAACAAAACTTGCATCAGCCAAACTTATTCTAATCAAGCAATCTTGAATGATGCAAGTTGCGTGTACATCACTTGATGTACGTTGAACGTCTGGCAGATCGCTGCGGGGTGCGCGCACGCATGTGACTACGCCATGTGATTGCGCCCACGCCACGCTACACTACACCTTGCCGTGTACGTGTATGCGCGTGCGACGCACCCCGACGTCTTACTTCATGTAACGTTTGACGTGTTCTTACGACGTACATGGTTTGCTTGCAAAATACGAGTATATTTTAACGCGGACTGCGCGCTGCTTAGCGTGTAAAAAATAAGAGATTATCTGTTTTTAAATGTCGGATGTCCTTTTACGTCCACGGCTTGTGTGGCTTACAAAAAGTACGTAGGTTACTATAGTTATATTTCTACCCATATTGCCAAATTATACATTTACCTATCTAACTCCGCACAGTCTGACCGCGCTGATAGATTTGTTATCAAGTTATAATCTCCAAATACATGCGAAAATGCAACAACTGCACCTATCTAAACACGAATAATGTATTTCAAACCACAAGTGAGAAGTTTGTAAGTGGTTTCCATTTCAACATCCATCGCGTTGAGTTCTATTTCGATTATATTTCATTATGCCAGATGTGCGCACTTGAAAGCGTATGCCATAAACCGCATTCGCTGGCCGCAGCTCGCCTCTATGAACTGTGTATGGTCGTTAAACAACCGCGGTGAATGTAAGCCATGGCTGTGCGTTACTAACTCGGTGTATGGTTGCGTTGCGTTGAAGGCTGGTACTTCAGCGACCACATCAGCACTAACATTAGTATGTGAGGCGGTAAACTTAGTAATTTCTTTCAAGAAAAGAACTAGGTAAATTATAAATTCTCCTGTTTCACCACCTCTGGAAAATTAAAAAATAGAACAATATTTTCCGTCATAAAAATAACTTAATAACATAAATAACTATACTATATGAAATCATCTGCCAGCTAATTTAAGGGGAACTGATCAGTAAGCTGTGCAACAGGCCCTAAGTGTGACAATTTAATTCTACTGGTTTCGATAATCCAGTCTTTTTGTTTGCTTTTCTTCTGATGAGACACGGTACGGGGTAGTTCCAGCCTAAGATGATAGCTTGGTATATTTTGATGCTTCTCATGTGCTGATAGCTGACTATAATTTTATTTTGTTTTGTGTGGAATCGAAAGAAATTGGCTTTGACCCTTTTTTTAAACATATGTATCATCCCAAGTCAAGACCTGATTTTGTAGTTAAAGTTGTTGCAATAAGACCATAATTGTATAGATAAATCTACGTAAGTAACTGTGCTTTTCCAAAACGAAGTCTACAATAATAATTGATGCTGTCCAATCCAACGTCGGTTAATCCACCTTCCCACATAGTGGTGTTGTGGCGAGCTTTCTAAATTAAAAGCAAATAAACCACGGCGCGTATCTGTTCGGCTGTCACTTACAATATCCGTTTCCTAGCCGAGTGTGAATTGAAAATGTAACCGCAGCGCGCTGATTGGCTGAGATCCGTGACGAGGCGCGCACGCAACCCGGACGGGGCGTAGGGTGACTGTCCTGTGTCTCAGGACAAAAGTAAAATGGAAAATTTAGTTAGTTTAAAGTGTAGTTATTAAAATAACCCAGAGATTTGCAACTCTTACAAATAATATTTTTGATAACTTTATTTATATTATATACTAGCTTTCCGTCGCAGCGGCTTCGCCCGCGTGATCTAGGTATTTCTTATAAATTATATATACCCTATGTTACCTGGGGATACTTTTACTTTTCAACGGTGAACGATTTTTTTTATCGGCCCAGTAGTTTCGAAGCCTATTCAATTCCAACAAACAATCAAATCTTTCCTCTTTATAATATTAGTAATATATTAATTTAATAAATAATTCCTTCTCTTCTGTCCGACTATGGTCCCTAGACAATTTTACTAGTTAAAGTGTAACATACAGGTGTGCATCACCGTATGAAGTGAGAGCTGACCGCGTGAAACAATCAATATTGATTGCGTGAATGGAGCCTCGCACCTCTCAGTTAGCTCAACCTGCTCAACCACTCGCGCATAGCTGTTCTCCATTTCTCACAGCCCATAAAACGATGGTCCCAAAGTAAACTGTTATAATGGGAATAAAAGTAAAAGTAATATTGGAATAGGTAATTGTCTCCTGTCATATTAAGAAGTTAGGTGACTAGTCCACTACGTTGGCCTAATGCAGACTTCATAAACGTCCCATATCACTATCAAACTTTAAGGGCCTTTTATGGGCCTGTTTCACAGCTCACTGATAAGTTCCCGTTAAATTAGCTGGCAGATAATTTCATACAAATTATGTTCAATGAATTCATTCGGCAGTTAGTGGTTATTCAATGGTGTTGAGACAAGCCCATAACCTCAGGAGCGAAAGTCATGCGTCAGTCAGTTCTTGTGTCCCATCCACCAAGCGAAAGAAGGCTCAAGGCGCAGTTTTTAGTGGGTGCAAGCCCGACATAACCACAACGTCTTTCTATCAACGTTTCTTCGCTAAAAAAAGCGTCACAAATTTATCTTTCTAATCTATCCTCTCGAATCTACTACCTATAGGCCAGGGTTGGCGGCTGGCGCTGCCTTCTGTCTGATAAAACCATAGGACTTGAATACAGATCGTTTAATACCCTTGTATACATAAGCAACTATTACATTTATTAACCTTTCATTTGTTCTAGTACTTCTTAGCTTAATACTAGGAAATGCTTTTATAAACCACTTGTTAAGCCTCATTACTTCTTGAAAGCGAGCACCTGTAAAACTGTTGGTCATTTATCAACACCAGGATATTACATTATCTTAACTGCTAGTTAAAGTAACGACTTGTAGGTTACCCGCACTGGTAATAATGGTAATTGCATTATGTACGATTTATGTGTTTCGATATTAAGTTTGTCTCAATGATTGTAGTTAATTGTATTTACATTAATAACGTAATCTTTATGACACCGACACCGACCGTAAGTGAACATGTATAAATACATCAATATTATCAATGTTATTGCTTGCAATACTAATTGCAAACATGTTGGGAGAACTCGTATTATTATACCTATTATCTTATATGAATGGGATGTAATTACATACAAATAGAATTCACATAATGCAAGTGCAATGATAGTGCAGTGATAGTGTTTCTTAGTTACAAGTCGTTATTAGAGCGTTTAATACCGGACAGGTGCCTATGTACTGATCTGACTTGTGGATCAAATCAAAACATTTATTAATCAAAGAAAAACTAACATAAACATGGCTTTATACATGTATAAAGCCATTAAAAGACTAATCGAAGTGAAGTGTTTATCGATTACTACTTGGTGATTTTCGTTACAAAAGACCTGTAGAAAGTATTGATTATGCGAATACTGCACACTTTAAAAGAATATCAGTTAAATACTTCATTTTTGTCATCTAACGATTTATATTTAGAAGACACCTTTCCATACCTCTTCATCATGACAATCGACTTTAAACAGTAATATTTTAGTTCCCCTGCCGTCCCTTGCAGCTAAACCGTGAATATATCCATACAATTTAAATCACGCCCATAAAGCTTTCCCTCATATTTTCCTCCTAAACCACCGTAAGTGGCACTTACCATACGCTCCATAAAAATCCAGTTAACTCACTGTACAAGCACAAAGCAAAGTAAAACGTATTTTATTTGTAAGTGATAGAGTTGAAAATGTAAAGGGATACGGTTTAAAAAAGTGCTCCACAAGACAGCATTATTCATATAAATGGGTTTTGACAGTTTTATTCTTTAATATTGTCGGATATTGCGGGAACGAGGCGGACTCACACGAGGTACAGACTGGCGACCAAAAAGTAGTAACACTTGCATACAGCTGACTGTATTTATTACGTTAAGATACTGTACTAATTGTTTATAATTATTCTATAAATATTGCGAGTACCTTCAAAAAATAAATCATAACCCGTAGTAGAAAGAAGTAGAACTTACTAGATTTGTGGTACTGCTTTTAATGTTCATGTGATAATATTATTTTGTTTTTGTTCTATTTAGGCTGAAACATATAGAACATATTATGCCAAAGTTGATAATGCTAACTTGGACTTGGAAAAGTATCGAACAGAACCTCTAATATTTATGTAAAATTGTAAACTAAGTAGACTACATATACATACTACATAGGCTTAAAGGAAGAAGAGCTCACAGTTGCACTGATATGTTTGATCGACTTTCCGGTGCCGATTCAAGCGGCCCGTGTGAGTCCAGCAGTTTTTCTGCACTAAAATATGTATGATATTACTTACATACCACGTCGTCATACACTACACAAATATTTTTTTTTATACAGCCCACATTTGCAATGTATAAAGTTGTTCAAATAAACCCATAAAACAACACGTTCCGAAGTTTGGAAAACTTACAGGTATCATACCCTTTTTGTCTTAACAAGAATTCTTTGTAGCTCAGCATATCAGACTTAAAGCTGAGGTCTCAAGATGACAACGCGCTAGTGATGTTGCTGGTGTTTATAGTCTACGGTATCCGTTTACCAGCAAACGTTTTTTCCACCTCGCGAAGGACAGACTGAAGATTTCCGAAATGACAGCCAACCTCCAGTAATTGGAGAGGCTCTTTGAAGAAGAAGAAGAAGCAGGCGTTTAAGCTGCTTTGTCATATTATTACTGTAAAAACCCTTAGAGCAATACACGTGTGATAGTATATTGGTAATGTATTATGTATGTACATGACTATAATTATACGTTTTTCAAAAGGCCCCAGTCTAGCAAAATTTGGCAGTTGTCAAATTATTAGCTCATTTTCGAAACGTTTTTTTAAGGAAAGAAAGGATATAGTGTCATATATTTTTATCGCGATAGAATATATGTTATATTAGCTTTATCTACGTATTTTTTTCACGTTCCTCTGGTTAGTTTATGTTATATAAATCAGGCGTCAAAGATGGCGCTCTCGCGCCCAACGCCATTTAGAGTCATGTTTGTGCACGTTAATCGGGATGATCAAGAATAAATTCAAAAATCTACTCAGCGCAAAATTAGCTTAAGATAGTCGTCTTCAAAATGCGCTGAGTAGATTTTTAATTATACCTTTAGTTTTCTTAATCCGAGTGTCATAACATCGTCAAATTTTCCTGTTTTTGGTCCCAAAACAAACGGTTTTTTTCATAATAAAAACTAAAAATATTGATGAAATCATTTGATCATTTTAAAGTACGTGTATTAAATGACCCAACCAATTTAAAAAAAATGTGTACCTGCTTCACAAATATTTTTTATAGTGTTTTCAACAGGCACGGTTTATAAACGAAAATCTCAAGCCAATTTCTTCAGAGGCGGCCAGTCGGTCGTAGCGGTTGGACGTGGATTCTATGTCAAATTCAAATTTGTACCTCTCGCTCTAAATTTTGCTCTCTCTCTAACCTTGCTGGCGTACTATCGGGCATTGAAACTGTTGGTATTTAGTCGATATTACAAAAATTAATCGATTATTTTCTTTTTACTAATAGCAACACTGTCACTAAGTTACTATAAAAGTCCGTGTCATTCTTTTATTCATTCATTCCAATTCAGATTGTGTTAGGAGGCAGACACTATATCCTTCCTCGTATCTAAAGTTAAATACACGATTTAACGTTATAGTATAATCTCTGTATTTTATTTGCCGTTCATAACCTTATTTCCTATAGGTTATGGGCCCAGTATTGCTTTTGTAAGTGGTATTGTGTTCTTGTGTTGATAAAGTGTTTAAAGCTGGAGCCAAGCTGGAAGAAACTGACAAGCATTCGTCAAGACAAGGCTATTGGATCACGAAGTCAAATTGAAAAATGAGGGTAGTGACACGGCACACAAGATTCTGCGCATCGAAAAGAAGGCTCAAATCACTAGTGGAAGATATGAGAACACTAAGCCGAATAACAATCGGCCAGAGCTTCAAGGCTAAGAAGAAAATCAAATAACTCTCCTGTTAGACTCTGGAGCATCAGACCACATCATTAACAGGGAAGATCTTTTCTGTACCTACACTAATTTAACTAGCCCATTAAAAATTTCAGTTGCTAAACACGGCGAATTCATTACAGATTCGAAGAAAGGAACGTTGCGGGTAATCAGAAATATCGGCATCCGGGGTACGCTGGACGACGTGCTGTTCTGCCCCGAGGTACCATACAATCTGCTGACGAAGATGCAGCGTGCCGGGCTGACAATCACCTTTGATCAACACGGAACAAATATCAGTAAGGACGGTAAAATACTGATGCAAGGTAAAAATATTCATAACTTAATTTCATTGAACTTTCAAGTGGAAGTTCATCGGTCTACTTCCCAAATATGTAATAATGATAATTATACTTTGTGGCATCAACGGTTGGGCCATATAAGCAAACAAAAGTTTTTAGAATTGAAAAATAATTGTATGATAAATGACGTAAGTTTGATTAAAGTAGTTATGCCTGATAATAAACTGTGTGAAGCTTGCAGTAACGGGAAACAATCCCGATTACCATTTAATATTTCCAAAGATAGAAGTTACATTAATCGACCGTTATTTGTAGTGCATACTGATGTGTGTGGGCCAGTCACTCCTTCTACAATTGATAACAAGAATTATTTTGTGTTGTTTATCGATCAATTCACTCATGACTGTGTTGCATACTTGATAACTTATAAGTCGGATGTGTTTACGGTTTTTAAAGATTTTGTGGCAAAGAGTGAAGCTAAATTCAATTTAAAATTTGTAAATTTATATTGTGATAACGGTAGAGAATATCTGTCTAGTGAGATGATCATTTTACTATTCCTAGAACTCCACAACAAAATGGGGTTTCAGAGCGTATGATTAGGACAATAACTGAAAAGGCTCGCGCCATGATAAACGGTTCTAAATTGCCTAAATATTTCTGGGGTGAGGCAGTCTTAACTGCAGTATATTTAATAAATATTACACCTACCCGCGCTTTGAAACAAATTCAAACTCCGTTTGAATTGTGGCACTATAAAAAACCTGAATAAATATTTAAAGGTTTTTGGTTCTACTGTTTCATGTGCATAATAAAATCACTAAAACTAAATTTGATGAAAAATCATGGAAAGGTATTTTGGTAGGGTATGTACCCAATGGCTATATGGTATGGAACGTAAAATGCGAAAAATATGAAACTGTCAGGGATGTCATTGTAGATGAGGTTTACTTTTTTTTGGAGTCGAGGCCTCCTTTGCATTTTTAAGGAAATGAAATCGAAAATTTCCATTACAAATGTGATGATACTAATGTGGTGTCGAAGTCACAATCAATAAAACCTCAGTGTAGTGACAACTCTAAATCTGATATCTCGAAAACTAATGAAACTAAATCCAATAGTTCGAAATTGGAGGGTTTAAAATCAGTTGAGTCAAAATCAGATAATTGAATATTGCATGATTCTCAATCAGATAGTACAAAATCTGATGAATCTGACAGTTGTAGTAAAATTCAAAAGCTAAATAATTCGAATACAACCCTAAATCTGATATCTCGAAAACTGATAAAACTAAATCCAATAGTTCGAAATTGGATGGTTTAAAATCGGTTGAGTCAAAATCAGATAGTTGAATATTGCATGATTCTCAATCAGATAGTACAAAATCTGATGAATCTGACAGTTGTAGAAAATTCGAAAGCTAAATAATTCGAATACAACCCTAAATCTGATATCTCGAAAACTGATGAAACTAAATCCAATAGTTCGAAATTGGAGGGTTTAAAATCGGTTGAGTCAAAATCAGATAATTTAATATTGCATGATTCTCAATCAGATAGTAATCTAATGAATCTGTCAGTTGTAGTAAAATTCGAATGCTAAATAATTCGAATAACGTACTAAAACCAAATAATAATGAAGAAAAGGCCAGTAAAACTAGTACGCCTGATGAGAGAGTGCTAGGCTTAAAGGTCGTCCCCCTAAGTCTTATAAATTTGATGATATTTTATTGTGTGCTGAATCAATCAATTTCAAACTACCTACTTCATTTGATGAAATTAAATATAGACATGATAAAACTCAATGGGAATGTGCAATTAAGGATGAGTTAGATTCACTTTTAGCAAATAATACTTGGATATTGATGTCTCGTGGCCAGGGGTTTTTAGTCGGGAATATTTATTGGACTATAACGAAACGTTTGCCCCTGTTGCTCGTATAGCCAGTTTTAGATTTATGATTAGTTTTGCAAATCAATATAATTTATTAATTCATCATATGGATGTTAAAACTGCATTTTTAAATGGCACTTTAAAAGAAGAAATTTATATGAGAGTGCCAGAAGGGGTAGTTAGTAAAGATGGTTATGTTTGTAAATTAAATAAGGCTTTGTACGGACTGAAACAAGCTGCGAGATGTTGGTTTGAATTATTTTAATCAGTGTCTAAAAGAAAAAGGGTTTCTGAATTCATCGGTTGATAGGTGTAGTTACATTTTAGATAAAGGTGATAAGTAAAAATATTTACGTTTTGCTTTATGTCGATGACCTGGTTCTGATGTGTTCTGACCGGAAATCAATCGACAACCTTAAAGGTTACTTAATGAGTAAATTTAAAATGGTAGATTTAAATGAAATAAATTTTGGATCAAAGTGCGTACATAAAAACTATTTTAGAAAAATTTGGTATGACTGAGTGTAAGCCTATTAGTACACCTTTAGAAAATAAGCCTTACTACGAAAATCTAAACTTAGACAGTGAATATAATGCACCTTGTCGCAATCTTATTGCGTGTTTGATGTATGTTATGTTGTGTACACGTCCTGATTTAAGTGTAAGTGTTAATATTTTGAGCAGGTACACAAACAAAAATAATAAAGAGATGTGGCAATGTCTCAAAAGTTGGGGTGGTAATGATGTCAATGATAGAAAAAGTACCACTGGTTACTTATTTAAATTATTCGATAGCTGTACAATAACATGGAATACAAAGAGGCAAATGTCTGTGGCGGCTTCTTCGACTGAGGCCGAGTACATGGCATTGTTTGAAGCTGTAAGAGAAGCATTATGGCTAAAGTCTCTGGCAATTAGTGTAAAAATTAATATTGTCAATCCAATTGCTATTTTCGAAGACAATAATGGTTGTATTAGTATAGCAAATAAACCATCCAGTCACAAACGGTCTAAACACATTGACATCAAGTACCATTTTTCTAGAGAACAAGTTGAAAACAATATAATCAAATTGTTTTATATATCCACAGATAAACAAATAGCAGATGTACTCACTAAGCCGCTACCAGCTGTTGCATTTAAACAGTTTAGAGATGAAATGGGTTTATATTTACAGTGATTTGTTTTGATATTTTTTTTATTTAAGTCAAATGGTTTGATTAGGTTTTCCTGGGTTTCCCTAATCCTAGCAACAAATGTTGAACCATAATAATTGTAATTTTTTCCCAGCTATTACTTGGAAGGTTTATAGCGTTCTGGTTAATTTAGATAAACTATAATTGTAAATAGTTAACACGGATTAATTTTTGAGGGGGCGTGTTGGTATTTAGTCGATATTACAAAAATTAATCGATTATTTTCTTTTTACTAATAGCAACACTGTCACTAAGTTACTATAAAAGTCCGTGTCATTCTTTTATTCATTCATTCCAATTCAGATTGTGTTAGGAGGCAGACACTATATCCTTCCTCGTATCTAAAGTTAAATACACGATTTAACGTTATAGTATAATCTCTGTATTTTATTTGCCGTTCATAACCTTATTTCCTATAGAAACTTGCTCTACTTCATTATTTTTATGTCAATTTATCAGAAATTATTTCCGACGCGCGTTTCCCGATCACGCGCGTTTTTATTCCACAAGCACTTTAATCGATCGATTGTTTTAAAAAATGCGGTGTGTTTAGGCATTTATTGGACACCTAAACGCTTGGATGTCCGTCTAACTTTATGGTCCCGATTCTTCTGTCCCTAGTTAACACCTGGGTACAGAAACAACTCGACGCCATTTTTTACATTAATAACAGACATAGACTGTTTTGTTAGCAGGAAAGTGCGATAGTAACAAGTCTGTTACTATGGTTCATTAACTTGTTACCACTAGGTAACAAGTTTGTTACTATGGTCCGTTATCTTTTTATCACTAGGAAACAAGTTCGTTACTATGGTCCGTTAACTTATTACCACTAGGTAACAAGTTTGTCCGACACCCAAAAATTTACCTATGACCCTCCCCGGTTTGAATCACACAAATTGAAAAATTACTATCCTAATATAATTATAATTATCAGCCAAAAGAAGTCCACTGTACATGTGGAACAAAGGCCTCACCCATAGACTTCCACAAGGACTGGTTATATGCCGCCTGCCTCCAACGACTCCCAGCGACCTTCATCATCATTGAAAACCCACTCCTGTGTTCTCAATGATGATGAAGTCCTGTGTGTTCGGTTTCCGTACTTAGTCCTGCAGTGGACCATTGTCCCAGCTACCTTTATCGGGTCATTAGACCATAGTTAGAAAGTGAGAAAGACGTAGTTTGAAAGTGAGTGTGAAAAGTACTGAAAAGTTGTGCAGTGACCGCTTATCTACGATATATGGACATATTATGATGCGTAGAAGTAGAGAGCCTAGTTACAAAACAGGTTTTGAACATAAATGTGGATGGATATAGTAGAAGAGGAAGACCAAAGAAAAGATGAATAGACAGTGTGAGAATGACGACGATGTACGTAAGAAAAAAACACTGCGCCGACCCCAAGTGAAGGTGAGGTGGTGCCTATAGGTGGACATATGATATACTGGCTGGATGTAAACGATTGCAGGGCAGATCACCCCCCGATTGTCGGTTAATATGGCAGTGGCGTAATAGAGAAGAGGCCCTGACTCAGCAGTGGGTTTTACCGGCTGAATAGATAGATAGATAGATGAGTATATTTATAGATAACCGTTGCACGCGGTTTTTCATATACCCCACTTCATGTGCTCAGAAGAAAAGTTTTTTGATCGATTTTTTGGTATTACACATTTCTAATCCCAACTAGGACATGAGCTGTAGCTTTTGAACGGCTGAATAGATTTACATGAAATATGGCTAACAAAAATCCCATTTAATTTAAAAGAAATTTATAATAGAATTAAAAGACTAATCTGTGGAGGGATTTACAAATACAATAAGAGCTGGATTGAGCCGTGGGCTAGTCATTTTGTTGCTGAGCTATAAGCTCAACGGTTCAAACCCGTGTGATCTGGTTCATCTAGCTCATTGAAAACTGAGTTTACACACCTCTGATGATAGCCAGACGGCTATAGCAGTCGTGGAAGTGTATTCTATGTCAAATTCTTATTTCTCGCTCTGAATTTTGCTCTTCCTCTAACCAGTTTAGATCAAAAAATAAAACACAACCCAAAGCAAACCATCTCCTGGAACTTGACCTTATATTGAATCAACCTCCTTCTTTTTCATGTCTGTTAAAACGAAATTAAAACCTTGACTAAAAATATCTACTGTTCCATAAATCATAAAGTACTTAAATTATTCCAAACGACAGATATTTTTTTTCAGATTTTCAGGGTATAATCCCCACAGTCCACAGTAGTGTTGTTCATTATAATTAAATAGAAATATCTTTTTGTATTTTTTTAAGCATTTTCCATACTAAGATTACAAGTTATTTTTAATGAAGGAAAAAATCGGCTGGCGGGCAGGATTCGAACCTGCGTCTTCTGGTTCGGTACACCACGGTACACTACGGTTGGTTGGGGCTCGCGGTAGCTTAGTGGTCAAAGCGTCTGATGTACCGCACCAGAAGACGCAGGTTCGAATCCTGCCCGCCAGCCGATTTTTTCTTTTATTAAAAATAAATAGAAATATTTTATTTTGTAAAGTAGAGCAACTTTCATTACGTAGCACTGCTCTACACTTTGTAATTTACGTATCACAGGATGATACAGAGGGTGCCTCGCGGGGTTCGTGCCCGCAAACTGTCAATATACTGAATTCGTTTGTTATGCACAGCTAGACTGGGGCCTTAAAGATGGTATTGAGGCTGCTACTACAGAGAGTGGGCGCGAGGGCGTACGCCTGTGTTACCATTTCACTTCACACACATAACTGACACTCTCTTACACATTGTGTATTTTCCCGGACACTCCGCGGTGTCCGGGCTCGCGTGCGTTACTGTCCGATAATATCCGCCAGTCCACGTGTCCTGATAATAGTGGCCGTAAATTGAACAAAAAGCGTGGGTTTAGATCACACGGCCCACTGCTATGTATATTAACTCAGTTTTGATATGATTTACCTTGAGTTATGCGAAAGGTAAAATTGGTGGAGGCCTATGTCCAGCAGAGCTGGGAGTAGACCATAGACTTCGCAGCCTGCTCGTGTACAAATGATACCGGGTTCGTGTTGATGTTCGGTGTAATTTTTTTAATGGTCTCATCATCATAAGTATTATTTATCAGTATTTCTATATAAATATAGAATGTTCTACAATATTTTCCTAAGATTGTAAACAATTCGTTTTGAACAGTAAACATGTACTTACTCAAAAGTACGTTATGTAATTATTGAAATAATGCGCAACTGTAAAGAACTTCGCCCACGACACCGTACCAATCGTCGTAGCTGCTACGGCTATGACGAGCATATCAGGTTAGAAATTCGCTAAAGAAAAGAGAAAATTAGTGGCAATGGCGGAGCAATATCTAATACTAGCTGATCCCCGTGGCGTTACCCGCGATCATCAAATGTTTTCCAATCAATCACAATTAGCGATTATTTCTTTGTATTGAAACGACGGGTTGCCCTATTGTATTTACTTATGCAAAATATTTTTTGTATGTAGGAACGATGAGATGACTGCTATGGTACAACTAAAGTAGGTACTTAGCACGGTATCTATACTGGGCGGAGACTTTAAGCAAGACTTCCGTCTCCCGCGCTGAGTGCTGTGCACTAAAATAGTCTTAACAGTCATCTTCCGCTGGACCACATCTCCACTTGTAAACATGAGCACGCAATTTGTACACACGTGTACACTATATGTTCACGACTACTTCTCATCCACCGACACAGCGGATATCTTCATTTAGAGTTGTTTTACGAATTTAATTAGACAGTCGATACTTTTAGAATGTGTTTTTACAGCGATCAACCAGATCCGAAATATCGGTAACGAGACTAAAGGCGTATTTATATAATCCAGATAGCTTGCCTGTTGCATACATTATAATTGAAGCAAATTTATGTCTGACATCTACATCAGAGAGAAAGGACCGAAGAGCAGAGGAGACTGCTACCTCGGACTCTGTCATCGTCATAACAACACCTTGTGTGTGTTCCGACTTTTACGCGTCAAAGCCAGTTTCCTTTATCGGGTGGGCTGGGCGGCGACAACTACTCACCACCAGGTGACTCGATAAAAAAATAGGTAGGTACTATAGGACCGATAATCATCTTCGTCCTCCTGTCCTTATTCCTATTCACTTGGGGTCGGCGCAGTATGTCTTTTTTTTTTTCATAAATCTATCAGCCATCATCTCGTCATTCAACTCCTCCCTCCTTCTAATAGGTAATCCTCCTTAAATAACGAAAAAGAGAGGTTTCAAGGTGGTCTCGTCTACATTATAACAAAATAGATAATTATATCCCCCTTGTCTCCTGGCTATAGCTCTACCATACAGTCACGTTATTTCAATCAGTAACCCAATCGAGCCGGAACAGTTCTGATACACCAGATATCATCTATCTCCAGACATACGGCGCGCTGCTGCACCTGGTCACGTTAGTGTTGATTTGTAGGCGTTGGACACGCGAGGGCACGACGATCTATATCTAGTTAATGATAACTGATCACTGTGCCGTGTGCGCATCAACGGAGGAGATTACTTCTGCAGTGGGCGCATGTCGCGGATATTGAAAATGTATCGTGAGTGCTGATAGTTGTGATAATACATTGATTTAGAGCTCCCGCAGGCTACTGACTTTACATTAGCTGATAGTTTGATCGAACTTTTAATTATATAGTACTTAATAGAATGCGCTTAAAGAAATAAATAAATAACAAATATCCTGGGACATTTTTACACAGCATTATTTAGTCCCAAACTAAGCAGAGCTTGTACTATACAATGGATATAATACTTATATACTTTTTTTTGTTGTAAACACATACTTATAATACATAAAAAAGACCCAGACAAACACATACACTTAAGTTCATCACAATAAATGTTTGTGTCCTGTGGGAATCGAACCCACGGCCTCGTGATCAGCAGTCCGGTACTCGAACCACTAGACCACAGACATCGCCATCGGCTGATAATTAATGCCAATTCATTTAACGATAGTCCAGCTAGTCCGACGTATGATAATACAAAAGAATTTAAGGCTTCTTAAGTGTTTTCCACCTCATTTAAACAGACATAAGGACAGCACTACCCAAAGTATGGGTGGCCTGGAGCGAATATTGGGCGGACCCTGAAAAATATGCGGTATGAGCTTGTTTTCAGTCTATCATTCATATAGTTATGTCCCTTTTTTTCTTCCTTCCGAATTTGGAAGTTTGTTACGTGGGTCGCGGTCCACTCGACGTTGCAATAGACTTCTGCTGTAGCTTATGGGTAGACTCGATCTACGTACGGAACAAATGTATACAATTGTATAGATAGTTCCTTGTTCGAGTGCTTGTGAACATCCACAATTAACAAGAATTTCTTAAAATATAAACAAGTTGCCGTTTAGTCTCATAGTTAAAAGGGTTTGCAAAGGCTATAACTACGATGCGGTAGTTTGCTTACTGGTAGAACTAGATATAACAGGAATTGCTCCTCAGATGTAATTGCAACAACACTAATTATACTAAAATAATTATAGGTACTAGTAGCTGTGGAAATATTGAGCTCCATTAGCGAGTGCTATACATGATGAAACGATCATATAGCACGTAATTACTCGCGGCGATTAAAACGTAATTCGTCATAATATGAGCACTTTATGAGAAGCTGCGCTCTTAGATAATTGTTATTAGCGCTAATCGCACGACTAATCACAGCGATTATCCGTCGCGGCTCGTGGTGCGTAGTGTGCTACACTGCTGCGATGCGACGTAGTGACGTAGTATTCACGTAACGTCGATAACTCGACTCGTACGTAATTGCATTGCTGCTAACAGTTTAATCGCAGGAACTCATTATTAAGTTGTGTTGTGAGGTTTTATAATTTAATTGCTGTTCATGAAAACTTTTATCACGCTTTATATAATCCCCACAGACGTAGAGATCTTCTTATGTGATAAATTAGTTTCCCAGAACGCTTTCAGGTCCTGCGTGTAAGGGGGCAGGGGGGGGGGAGGACACTTGCCTGGCATACATTTCATACTCCGAATAGCTGTAGTTTCCTAAAAAAACGCTTTGCACGACCTGGGAATCGAACCCAGAATTTGACACTGCAACAAGCTGGCGAACAACCGCATTTGCGACCTCTAGGTCAGTGAGGCAGCCAGCAGATTGTGAAGAACCGGGATAATACCGACGACGAGAAAAGTACGGGGCAGGACTCAGGAGGTGTCTTCCATTAGGTACCTCACTAAGTGTGTAAGTTTTTGTCTCACTCACAATAACTCTCTCGATGATTTCAATATCGCAACAAGTTTTTCCTTTACTTATCTTAAAATATTAATTCATTCGTACAGAACACGGTGTTTATCTGTAAAATAACAATAAAACAAGTGAACAGCCCATCGTTAGCAGGTGTTCGCGTTTTTATAGTACGCGCACACGTTGGCGGGTGTTATGAGAGAGCGCGCAACGAAATATGATGGCGTATAACATTGTTATGGTAGTTAGGAGTGCGTTACTCACAGGCGGCGCCGGCCTCGCGACATAGCTACGTAGAGGGCTACTAGATGAAATGAAACGCTAAATGACCGCCAAGTACCTATATACATCTTTTTAATATCATAAAGTAGCTATTTTCCGCAGAATATATATTTCCATTAGTGTTTTTTTCGTGTAATTTTCTGATATTTTCATAGTTATTCTGTTATTCGGAGTGGAGACAAATCCAACTAATCAACGATCATGAAAATCGGTCCAGCGGTTCTCGAGTTATAAGTGTTGTAATAAACCCGACTTTGTTGCATCAACCATATTACTAATAACATTTTCGGTTTCCCAGATAGATTAAATATCTGCAATCATTCTATTCATCTGATTAAATCTAGATTAAAAATATCTACGCTAAAAGGCACGCCTTTTTCCCAATAGGGATAGGCAGAAACTACTGTATTTTCATTTACGTATACACATTTACTGATCTACGTACAATTGTAATGACATAAACACTTACTTTATTTTTTTCTTTTCAAAAGAAAAATAATTGTAACGGCCCTCTGGAGAGTCACTGTTCTTCAATGAATTAAGGTAGCCAACATAAAGCTTTAATTCGATACGATCATTGCAACGATACTAACAACATTTATAACTATTTACTAAATTGTAAATGTTCCTGAAACATACGGAGAGTAACTCCAAATAAATTGTATGGCACTGAACATTGACTTACATAAGTTCAAAAGTATTTCATCACTCGGTCGCGTGGCAGCTCTGCCTCGTTTATCGTCTCGGCTTTAGGAGCACTTGACGTAGGGGTGGCATAAGTTGTCCGTCGTCGGGCGCAGCACCCCTAGCGTTTAGCGCCGGATTGTATGGGCCGCAGCACCCGAAACCTGCTCCCCAACGGATTTATAGCACGTTAAGGAGATAATAAAAATAAGCAGTGCTTTTGTGAGCTCATTTTATTATTCATTTAAATGAAAATACGTTCTCCCGCTTTTTCAAAACGCATCGTTTCAATAGTTTTTTCCCGCCCAACGCCTATAGACATTACTCGGTTTGACAGCTCCATTGACAGACCAATGAGGCTTGCCGAGTGGTGCTAATAAAATATTATAATTTTTCCATGTCATGTAATGAAGATTTCAATGGAAATGAGATTCCATAGGTATCGGAGATAGGTAATTAATTATTAATGAACGCGACCGAATAATTAATTTCCTTAAAAGCAACATTAAAATTTTAAATTTCTCGTTTTTTTAACTGGATCAAAAGATTTATTCAGAAATTCTTGCTTCATTAGTAAGTAGGTACCTACTATGCACACTGAACTAGAGCAAAAACATGTTTTTGCTTCGTTTCATAAATCCTTAGTGAGAAAATCTGCATAATTGTTAAATGTAAGGCACTCATTTTCAGTTAAGACGATGTCTACCTACTTATTTGTATCTATGCTAAATCCGGCTGACTCAACACAATATCTGCAGGTCTGCCCACCCCAGCGGATCAGTGTGGCGCGATAAATGACTTTACTTTTAAACAAGGATTACGAATTTTTCTTCGAAGGGACGACTTTGACTGCGGTGAAAAATGCGAGTGGACCCCTCGGGCACTCGGGGCACGGGTGGGGGCTAGGGGTGTCCGTGTATTCAAACGAGAGGTTTTATTGGCGCGGTTAGTAAGTGAGTCTTCAGGCTCAAGGTTTCAGCAACTGTGGTGTCTGTAGGTAGCCCTAAACTGTAACGATACGCGATGTCAGTAGAGAATAGTTTAATTTTCCGGATTTTAGCTTTTAAGAAGCTCTTATTTCACAGGATAACAACTAGACTTAGCTGGTTATTTAAACACTGTAAAAATAGTTTACCTTCTACCAGCCGACGTCGAATAATTTTAAACGTTATTTTATGATAGTTACAGACATGTAATACAATAAAACTGATTTTTTTAAAGAAATGAATGCATTTTCCAAACTGAATAAGTATTATTATTATTTAGAAAACCAGTGGTTGTGATATAAAAATAATATACAACGCGAAAAGGACAGACCATTATTTCCCTAATGTACTTCAGTGAGAAATCATATATTTATAGGCCTGTCAGTGATAGAACAAGGAAATAAAGTAAATCGTAACTTTAACGGCTGCTAATCAAACGTTAATAGGACATTATCAAATATTTTAGATGTAGATTTATCTAAGTATTTGATTTCAAAGAAATAGAAAATATACCTACATATTTATTAAAATATTTGCATAATCTCATCGAAACTTATAAATAAATGGAAGATGTTAATGTAAACGTTCGATAATGGAATAAATAAATAGTAATAAAAACTATAAATACGATAAGTATGAAAATACATCACTCAAGGTCGTTGCTTGATACGCCAATGTTTGCGATAGCATTCTCTCTACGTCACTAGATGACGTCAACGTCGCTATGAGATATAGTAGGACAATTTCGTTTCGCTTCACAACGACTCCGTGGCGCAACGGTAGCGCGTCTGACTCCAGATCAGAAGGTTGCGTGTTCAAATCACGTCGGGGTCAACGTTTAGTTTTGGTTTATTTTTGCTTTTTAGATGTTTTTTTTTAAATTTTTGGTACTTATTTGTGGGAAAGTTTCAATATCAGCTAATATAGCTTCTGATTGGATTCAAATCAATAGAAGCATGATCTTTCTTTAAATGATTGAAGTAATTTGGTCGATGTCTCGGTGGTCGGCTGTCGGCTGTCGGTTCCCACGGATGGATGCTATTTGATTATTTCACGGTGTATGCATCCATAGTGTTAAGGGCCAGTTGCTTTACACCGGTGGCGATATGACCAAATATACCACAACACTAATAAAAAGTGTATTTTGTGAAATACATAGATATGTATAGACTAGGTACGGGATTTTAATTTTTTTATAACGCTTTTATTAGCTTGTTATGTTTCTATGTAACGGAATATTTGTACGTGATTTTCACCCTTTCAAAACGACGAATCGATTTGATACTTTCCACACAAACTTTTTTATTGAGAGATATGTAGTAATAGGGAATATGGACATTTTTTTTTAAAATTTTTAACGATACTTTATATCGTTATGTAGCCGTAAAAAAAATTCCAGCGCCTTAAAACTAAAATTAAGTAACAAAAAAAATTTATTAAATTATGAGACAAATATTGGCATTTTAAACACCCGCGATTTTGGCGCGCTTGCCGTGACGTCAAAGTCTACGTTCTCTCAACCAAACAACCACGTACAACAGACACTGTTTTAGTAGACTTTGACGTCATATTCCATTTGACCGATAGTGTTGCGTTTCAAGTGATTTGAATTTCCCACATTTTTTTGGACTTTTTAATAATTATTTTCTCATCGAAAAAGAAATAATATAAAAAAATATCTACATAGACATAATTCTAAAACGATAAAGTTCATAAAAAAAAATATTTGACCTTTTTTTAAGTCAGACGCATATTCCCTATTAACTAGTCATTTTGAAACCACGCTTTTTATAATAATTATTTTTTCTGTGAAAATGCTGTTGCTGTGATTTTCTATAAAAGCGTGTTTTTTTAAGTATTATTTATTAAATAAGGATACCTAAATATTTATTTCGTGCTATACGACGATGCTTATGCGCTATGTCTATTAATCTGCTCCCAATGTCGATATACCCAGAGTATCAACAATCAAGTAAATACTACAATATTAAATAGACGCGACAAAAAATATAGAACGTGGAGTCTCGTTTGTCTTACAACGTAGACACACCTTAACGTGTTCAAACGATATTGACAGAAGAGTGAGAACATCGAGTAACGATTGAATGTGCGCTCACCGTCTTCTGTAATACTCGTAATAATTGTGCTAATACCTCTGTGAGAACCTTCAGTTGTTATAATTGTCTGTAAGATTACACCTCGACCGCGAGTCGAACCGGAACGAAACCAAAGCTTGATTAGAACGGAGCGCGGTGGCCGACTCATTTGTAACCTGTCATTATTATTTAGATTAATATTCAAGTTTTTGTGACTCAAAAATAATTCTTGATGCGATTATTTCTATTGGAAACAAGTTTAAAATTCCAGTAGATTCTGTCATAAATAATATTGTAGCGTGAATTGAATGGATTGAAAAAATGTGAATACCTGGATTGTATTAAGGTTAACATGTTTTGGGGTCATTCTTCTAATGAATAGTGTTGTTTGATCACACATTACAATTTAAATTAATAACGTCTTTCGTCTATGCTAATATTATAAAGCTGAAGAGGTTGTTTGTTTGGTTGAACGCGCTTTGAAAATATCCTCCACTGTCAGATCGAGGAAGGCTATGTATCATCACGCTATGATATTTGGAGCGGGGTATTCATTAAAAATGTTGCAGAAACAGGGGACAAAACCAACTTCTACGGGAACGAAGTCGCGGGCAAAGGTTAGTTTTATATAATAATAAATAAAACTTTTTATAATCTAAAGTGTCACAGCTAGTAAGAAAGTAATCATAATATTTCTAAGAACAATATTTCTAAGAAGAAGCAGTAGTTTCTTCTGAGAAACATTTGCATTAGAAATATTATGATTTCTTCATCAAAATGCATTATTAGACACAGTAATAATAATAAATAAAATAATAACTGTCTGTCTGTTACTTTTTCACGCTAAAACTGCTAAACGGATTTCGATAACGGGTTGTCTCCTTGACAAATTGTCTTGATTAATGCAAAATAAAAGCTGGGAAGGACACATTTTGGAGAAAATAGAGTCGAGTTATAACCTACTATGGTTGGACTTAAAGTAGGTGAATGAGTGAGTGGCACTCAAGTAATGATCCTCCCCCAGTACCGAAAGTTACGGTAACTAAGCTT
This sequence comes from Acronicta psi, assembly GCA_946251955.1. Taxonomy (NCBI): domain Eukaryota; kingdom Metazoa; phylum Arthropoda; class Insecta; order Lepidoptera; family Noctuidae; genus Acronicta; species Acronicta psi. Next base: position 234,332 of record OX276486.1, read on the forward strand.
TAGGTAGCTATTGCAAACTCCTTGCGTCGTACAGTAGCAAGACTTGTGCATTCTCATGTCGGGCTTACATAAGACGTTCCAAGGAGCAGCCTCACAGTCACAGAAGCGTCAATAAGCCTGAGTGGTAGTGTGGCAATACGCTAATGGTTGTCATCTACCACAAACGCGCTGAGGAAAAACACGGCTTTCTGTTCAGTGGCCTACAAACAAGGCTGAGATGATAATATTTTGGTACTTTCTTTCTTTCGAAGTTTAGCTTAGCTACGCTTTAGTTAAGCTTAGCTTAGATGAGGTGTGTTCTGCGAATAAGGCACTAATATGAAGCCGCTACGTAAAAGTTACACTATAACGTGACTGTAAGCGGTGCTTAACAGTGTCCGTGTAGACTTGCGATGCATTATAATACACAATTACAGTTCTCGCCAAACTTATGGTCCGGGTCGAAGTTGGCGCTAGCTAACTTTAACCCGGCCGTAAAAATCGGAGAAAGAAAAATATTGGATTGTAATAAATAAAAACGAAAGCTAATGAAAACGTAGCCTGTCGTTGTTTATAATTCTAATCCAATATTTTTCTTAGTCTTTTATGGCCTCGTTAAGGTTAGCTCGTGCCTAATTCAACCCGGACAAAAAGTTTGGCGAGAACTGTACTTACACATGCGTAGAGCCAGCCTTATGTTTTGTTCTGTGACATACATACCTAAGAAGCAATCATGTAAAAGAGGTAACGCGCGGAAAATGATGCAGCTTTGTGCACACGTCACTGACGGAGAGTGTCCACGTTGTGTCGGCTGCGGCTCTCTCTAATGTATCATGATTAATGGTCAGTTTTAGAAACGTCTATTTCCCCGTTGGTTTCGAGGCGAAAGATTTCACAATCTTGGCTCTCAACAAAAGAGTAAGACTAAACATGGATAGTTCTGAAATGGTGTCACTGAATCAGCTCAGCGCTTATAATTACCTATATTGATAACCTGTTTTTTTTTGTAATCACACCGCATAATTACATAAATAAAAAATGATTTTCCGTTTCTAAAACAAGCTTGTTTGATGGAAAATTATCTTTCGCATCAGATACTTAGATTATATCTATGGAATTTTGTCAGAATATCTACAAAGCTCGTAAAACGGCTGTTAAAAGCAGTGATCTAATTTTTAAATCATATAGTTTTATATTGGTATTAATTTAAAATGCTCATTATATGTTATATTGATGGCGACAGTGGCCTTGGGGCCTTGCAGTCATTGACCATGTGTCACGGGCTGTCGTCACTCGCGTCACTGCGGGTCATTTGTATGTGCCGCGTGACATCTGATTGTAACTCGGAATTCCGACACGTTACAGAGATTAGACCACCATCTTTTGGTAGGTATGAGTTATAAAAATCGTAAAAAAATATTCAAGTTTCCTGTGTTTCTAATTTGTCATTCATTTGATTTGTTTTAAATTTATCGTTGTAGTATTTTTATTGGAATTCCCATGTAACATAAGACATTGAGGGATTAAATGTAGGGTAGACAGTAAGGGGTTCAAACTTAGGTCTACCTTCCTACCTTCCTTCCTTCCCTTCGCTTGGGGAGTAAGGCTCTGGTTAGTAAACCAATATCAATCGTCAAGATGAGACTCCGTACCTCAAATTTTGTTACAATTTGCAACAAAAACAACCTACCCGAATGCCATAGGATTCGATCCTTTACTGACTTACTGCCTTCCAACATAGATCTAGCAGCCTTGTAAAAATCATCGGCCGATTTGGCTGCATCAATGTCTTGGCCCAGAATTTAAAAGACATTTCATAAAAAATCTCTGTCTGTGACATAACTTTAGTCTAACTAAATGTTATAACAAGCATCCTGCTCTTCGCTTCGTTTTGAGTCGGTCGCGGCTTCACGTCGACGCAATTAGTAGCCGCGCAGGACTCGGCAGCATTGCTACTGCATTCTACGAAACAAGAAACATTTGCGTTCGATGCTAACTTTTACTCATTGTGATACGGTTTATATTTGATTGTTTTGTGTATTGACAACGTGGTTAATTTCTGGCGGGGTTTGGACGCGAAGCTAATCGTCGTTGGTTTTTCTTTAAATTTGAGGCTGGAGTCACAGATTAAAATACTTATGCAGAAGGCACACTATTGAAAGCAGTAACAGCTTTAAGACCAGTATTCTATGTTGAACATCTGTTGACAAATTTGTATGTAGCGTTTCTATTTCCTCCTCAACTAGTACCAAATGGCAACTCTCGGCCTCTGTTTTGCTCTGTCGGCAAGTCAAAGGCTGATGAAACATCTGAAATATATGAAAAAAATATCTTAAACTGTAAATCTGACTTCATAATATCACAGTCGATAACGCATAGAATAATGGATTTAAACATTTGTTCATAATGAGTAGTGCGGGCGTAGCCAGCGGAAGGCAGTGGTTTGCGGTCGCAGGCAGCCGGAGTGCGGCGGCGGCGCTTGCGGTCACGACACGACGTGGTCGAGCGCTGTGCCTCTGTGAGAACTAGAGCGGACACCACTACTGTGAGATACTGGAGAAATTATAGAGCCCTTGCCTAAGTACCTTCATACTTATTACTACGTCGCCGTCGGTAGCTAGCATTTACATGTCAAAGAGCAACGCGACAATGTTTCAGCGCTATTCTAACTAGGATCCGAACCCAGGTCGGTCGTAGTAAAGACAACCTCCACAAATGACGGTTCATAGACGCTTCTGCCCTTCAGTGTGGATGCGGCGTCTCCCTGCAGACAATGGCCCATCTTTCATCTTGCCCCACCTGCACACGTGAAGACCTGATGGTCGCATCTACATACGCTGTCCTCGTTGCTGAGTTTTGGGCCCGACAAGTGTGAGCTCACAACGTGAACTATTATTATCTGCCATCGACACGCTAAGAAGTTAGAAGAAGAAGCGGTATTCTAAAATGGTGTGGGTATTCTGGACGATCAAAAGCGATGGACTTGAAAGTCTAGACTGAGCTTCTTTCTATAGTTCTCAGCCATTGCGTGCAGTTTAGCTCTACTACCGAAGTATCCGTATCGTAGGCGTCAAGCGCTTGATGTCTTCAATTAGTGATCCGGATGATCTTCCAAGTTTTTCGGTCTCTATTGCTCATAGTTTACCTGGCGCGGGCGGTTAGTTTTCATCACACATTTTTATTCGTTTATTTACGTACGTCATAAATCTATTATCACAGGTTTTAACCTCATAAAATACTCTTCTCATACTCCCACCATAGTCCGATTGTTAGGTACATATTAATTTGTAATTTGGACAAGATAGAGACATTTTAATAACAATCACGATCAAACTAAACTATCAGATAGTGATCGATCACTTTCCACTGCCCTGTGCTCTGTTGCTACAGAGTTAATCCCCTGTGCCGCATAAGTCAATACCGTGACTTTCACTGCGCCGTCGCCGTTACCTCGAGGCAGCAGACTAATTGCGTGTACACAACCGTTACAGCCGACCAGAGGCCAGACGGATAATTGACGAGACAGACCAACTTGACCCTTCGGTAAAAGTGGCGAAAAAGTATATGTATACCTTACTAGCTTTCCGCCAGCGGCCCAGCGGATCGCCCGCGTGGTCTTATGATTTTTTTACGCCCGTTTTTGCAACATTTTTCATTGCTTCTCCGTTCCTTTTAGCCGTAGCGTGATGGTGTATAGCCTATAGCCTTCCCCGATAAATGGGCTATCTAAAACTGAATTTTTTTTAAATCGGTCCAGCTGTTTTGGAGCGTATTCAATACAAACAAACAATCAAATCATTTCTCTTTATATTATTAGTATATACATGAAAGGTAATTATTAGAAATTGGCTTACAAGAAAACTTTTTTACTTGTTACTCAAATAAAATTAAATAATTATGAAATGGTTTCTTCGCATAATTTAAATGGAGTTCTTGAATGTCTCTATATGCGTGACTTTCATAGTTTTAGTTGTCTATACAAAATCATCCTCTCTAAAAGACGTATCTTATCTTATTACTTCGCACTTCATGACTGTATGCCCTTTAAAGTGAGTTTTACAACGACAAATTAATAAATACCTAGAATTCAATAATATAAATACCTTTTTAATTAAAATTCCTGTTTTAAAATCATATTACTGCGCAGGGTTATTACCTACCAATAAGATAAAAAATCCACCCAGCGGTAATATTTCCCAGCTCATTATCACAAGTTGACGATATAATTAAAGCAGTAGATACACACCACGCTGCGATCGTTAATGCGATGTGTGAGTGACGTCACGGAATCCAAGTTGATGTTAAAACACTATTCTGTCCGACACTCCGGCCAATGCACAGGAACGCTTAAAGCCGCTTCACACGATGCACGTCACTAGGCGCGATCTGGTTACACACTGGTTAGATTCGTTTTCAATTACTAATCCTGTAGGCATTCTTGTGTAGATCCTTAAGCCCTACGTTATAAAAAAAATTTGCCTCTGCATTTTTAGTGTGCAGTATACGTATTAGCAGTCACCTGGGGACCTAGGTTTTTTATACAACATTTTGCTACAGACAGATACGCTAATGACTGTTCCTAAACTCGGTTAGACTTTTGTACAGAACCAGTGTAACATAAAAACTGCTCTGATTTGGTTTATATCAGGGGTGGCCGACTTGATTAGACCGACGATCTACTGTTTACTGACGCGATCCATGCGCGATCTACCAATTAGCAGCAGTTGGTTGATTACGTTGCGCAGTTCTACGTATTTATATTTTTTGACACGAACGACTGGACTGATAGTCGCGATAGACCGGTTGGCCACCCCAGGTATATATTCATAGCAAATAGTGCTTTTATGTGACATATTTGACAGGTGTCAAAAAAAAATTGAGATTGTTGCAATTATTTAACTGTTTATTGTCATTGAGTTGTTGATATTGGCACACACTACAAATGAAGGGCTTTTGAGTGTATTCATTTTAAACTTCATTCACAAACATGCATAGACTTATGAAACTGCATCTCACCTTTCGTCAAGCGGCACTGCTCCGTCTCGTGTGAGACATCAGATACACGTAAAGGTGCGTATCCACTGGCCGCACCGTCGCGACCGGTCCGCTCGTAATGAGCAAAAACCAGCGCGCCCTAGTCTGTGCAGTGTGCAGGGCGACGAACAGGACACCAATGAACCAGTTCCATAACGATGTGTTTGTACTACGTCGCTGTTATCCGTTGACGAATCAACTGTTGATATTGCCGCAATTACTGAAAAAAATATCACGAAATAAAAAAGATATAGGTACTTACCCAGGTTTTTTATTTGACTGACTTCCGCTCACAGTTAATTTAGAAAGTCAACAATTTTTTATAGATGTTATGATGAGAATTTGGAAAATGAGTGACACGCAACAATCTCGGACAGTAATCTATTATAATCTAAGTATACTAATTTTATAAAGTTGAAGTTTGTTTGTTTTGTTGCACGCGTTGATCCCGATTTGAAAAATTCTTTCAGTGTTAGGTAGCTCGTTTATTCAGGAAGGCTATAGGCTATATATCATCACGATACGACCAAGAGGAGCTGAATATCAATTGAAAATGTTGCAAAAACGGGGAAAAGAATCAACTTCTACGGGATCGAAGTAGCGGGCAAAGGCTAGTCTTGGATGAATGTATTAATTCATACCAGCCCACAACCCAGTACCCAACCAGTAGGCATCCATTTGTTAATCGTTACTAGACAACTCAGTAACACTGCTATATACGATGTTTTTAATTGTCTTGCGCTCACACAAACACATATTGATTGGCTTCGCCTGCGCCGGCACTCTTGTATTCTGCGCTTTATACATTTAATTGAATACCAATATATTTGTACAAGTCACAGCATTTTCTTTGTAACAGCTGCAGAACAAGCTGCGAACAGTAGTGATGTAGATATTGAGTTACAAATCTATGAGAACTGCTTACTAGAATCAAAGTATCATTTCAATGGATTGAAATTGTTTTATGTTTCGAAAGGTATTAAGTTATATAAACATTCAAGCTTTTTCCAGAAATATACTACATAATGCGCCTTGTTTTGCTTCGTCCAGAAGTTAAAGTTAGTTGAAATGGGTTGAAATGGTTTTTAAGACGACGCATTGAAGATTTGGGGGTCATGGATCTTAATATTTCTCAGCCATTACAAAACATACGGATCTGATTTTTACATATGTCATTATTCATGTCTTTAGCTATAAATTTGTAGTACAGAAACACGATCGGTTAAACTTTACTGCAGAGAAAAAAATTTTGAAGACAGCTCTTCAAAAACATGGATTCGCATTTTATGAAGAAACGGAACGGATTTAAATCTTCAAATTTTCAGTATAGATAGGTTTCAACAGACTCTTTGAAATGGTAATTGGATTTTTTTAAATACACTATAGATTAGATTTTAAACGAGAAAAACCGTTTTGCATACGACATTCCACTATAAGCTAGTTTGCACTTGTTTTTGTATGGAGAATGCCTCCTGTCAGTCCACGTAGCCACGGACTGTTATCAACGCCGGGTCTGTGTCAGATGAGCTCCCACGACCAGTATAAGCTGACCTTTCAGTGTACGGGAAGCCTATACAATGTAAATGCTTATTAGACTGGACTTTATAAATTGACAATTGGTAAAATAGAACAAAGCTAAATGGAGTCGTCTTTGGACTTATGCGAATATAAAAAAATATTATCACATTTAATATATTTTCAATGTATTTCAGGTAACCATATCTATAAATCAACATACAATAACGTAAAAAAAAACAAAATTAAATCTAAAAAATTAAGCGACTGGTAACTTTCATGGAAAATGCTGCCTTATCCCTTTGATATATAAAAAAATACTGTATGGTAGAATTGTTCCTTTTTGATAGGCCTATAAAAAAGTTCCCGATACCATAAGTGTATCTTTTAAAGATAGCTTACTATACCCATTCTAATGTTTAAAAAAATGGTTACATTATTTAATGTGGTCTATCTTTAAACCATTGAGGGTTTCATCACAATCGGTTCTCGGTTTTGACGACGTTTGGGGTCTAGTGGTTCGAGTACCGGACTGCTGATCACGAGGTCGTGGGTTCGATTCCCACAAGACACAAATATTTATGTGATGAATATAAATGTTTGTGTTTGTCTGGGTGTTTCCTATGTATTATAAGTATGTATTTACAAAAAAAAGTATATAAGTATTATATCCATTGTCTAGTACCCATAGTACAAGCTCTGCTTAGTTTGGGACTAGATGGTGCTGTGTAAAATGTCCCAAGATATTAAGTAAAAATTTGAAAGGGTTAATTTCAAGGGTAGTAAAAACATATACAATTATGAATATACAGACGAATATAAAACCTGCTCCGGTTCTTCGTCGGTTAAAAAAATTAATGCATACCTATATGCTCTGCTGTCTGTGCAAAGCTGGGCAGGTCGTTACTCGCTAATAAATAACAATATAAACTAGAAGGTACAAGTAAGTACCTGTGCTTGCGAGCTCTGCCTGGACGAAAGTTGGTTAAGACCGGACCGAATGTTAGCCCGAATTCCACGCATTTATTAAATTTACATAAATAACACGGCATCTTCCCAGACATTAAAAAAAATAACATAAGTTTAAGCTCTGGCAACTCTGATAAAAACTATTTCTATACACTTTTACACACACTACACTTTTACACACTACAACTAAGCCTATTAAGAAATATAAATTTCTAATAACAATGTGTGATCCTAATAGGAACGGTAGACCATTTTGTCTTATTCTGGTTTACATAAGAAGAAAAAATACCGAATACCGACACCAATTTTCATATATTACTTAACATAATATCACGTCCGCGCCTGTATTCGTCAAGGGCTATGGCGATAAACTGAGATATACTAATGTAACTAAAAGTTTGCTGGTATGTGTAGGCCCCATGTAAGAAGTGGTGAACCATTTGCCATCAAATTATTACCTACCTACAAAGCCAACCTTAGGATGTACCTCGTACATCCTAAGGTTGGCTTTGTGACTGATTACATAAAACGACTGAATGATCACCGTCTTAGCTTTTTCTCAATTATGTAGGGATAGGCTTCCAATGTAACCAATGCCGCAGAATACCAATATTTTACACGAACACGAAGTGACTGCAGTCAGACATATATGCTTCTAAATTTCTGGGCAGTACCAATATTCGAAGGATATTCGAAGTTGTCAGGCTTTCTTGGGCTTTTGGCTACCACTAACGATTGTCATAGTTGTCTGTATTCGTTCGTTCGTTAGGGGACATTTTATACAGCACCATCAGTCCCAAAATTAGTAGAGCACTAGACAATAGAAATAATACTTAATTTTTTTTTTTATATATTTATAAATACTTAAGAAATACCCAGACCAACACAAACCATTATTTTCATCACACATATTTGTGTCTTGTAGGAATCTAGCCCTTGACAATAGGGAACGAGCGCTTTACGACGTGCTCACCGAGGCACGGAGGGGTCTCGGTATGTTAAAAATGGTCACCAGTATAATTATACATGCACATCATCACACAAAACGGCCCATAACTCAGTTATGAGCTCCAGAAACGACTGTATGTGTTGCCATATTCAAAATTTTATAATTTTTGTTTAAGAATCTTTTGTAGATAGCAGCAGTATGACAACCATGAAAATTGTAAACCATTTTATATTATCGACTTATAAATTTATTAACATGCTATTTTGACATGTTACCTTTAATTAGAAATCTTAAAATATACAATTAACGTTAGGTACATAATAATTTAATTATGTAATTTTTAATTCCTAGCGGTCCGTCTCGACTTCACACGGGTAGACATTACCGGGACTAGCATACAACTACTTCGTACTATAGTAGCTCCTTAGTACCACGTTCCTACATCCATTTTTAAAACGCAGACACCTAATTGAATTTTTATCAATATTTTTTGTTCTCAAAATATATGTAAGAAGCCGAACCCAAGAATTACGCACCGATCACTTGTTTACCGTCGGTAAACAAGTGATAGGTGCGTAATTCTTGGGTTCCTGATGTATACCTACGCGACGCCGCGCCGCCGCTGAGCGCTTTCTTTATCGCGGCCATGTTTGAGTTAGTAATAAACCAGCCTTACATTAGACGCACTCCATTCATATTAGTTCCGCAGTACTACCATACTTATGGAGCGGATGGGTAATTTCAATAGTTAAGAATAGGAAGGTGGTAGCGTCCCAGATTCTAAGGGTGACTGGAATTGAGACGCCAAGCGAGCATGTGAATTACGTAGCCATTTTAACCAAAAATTGTTCTGTCCATCTGGTCCTGGAGCTAATTATTATTATTATATAATCGTTGACCTCTGGGAACAACCCCTTAAAATATCCATTTAACATTACACAAAATAATTGTTCAAATTAATATTCTTGCAACAAAAATAATGATAGTAAGCGCGACTCTATGACGTCTCTGCGACGTGCGGGGGTCCGATTTCAGATTCATAGTTTGTCAATGCCTCGCCTTAAGTACGTAATTACCTATGTTATATAAAACATTGATAACGACGGTGAATTGCTCTATATAAGTAGGTACTATGTATTGCTCTATATAACTCTTTTTTATGTAGCTGAATAGTATTGTGTGCTTTTTTTTATGTAGTTCAACATTCACGTGTTAGTCAAATATTGTCTTATCTCGTGCTTCGTTACTATCAATATAATTCAAGCTTCTATAGATATAAGAGTAATCTGGTCTTGAATATAAGTCAGTAATTCAACCTGTTTTTGGTTGCAGCCGTTAATATTATTTAACATATTTATGTTTATATATCATCAAATAGCTTTGCGCCAGCGCAGCGGCTTCGCCCGCGTGTTGTCGGTAAGTCAAATTCAAAGTCAAAGTATTTATTGCTTTCATGTGTACATTTCGGTGTCACAAAATAGTTTCGATTCAACATGAAACCCTGTTAGGGCACAGCACAGAATACATAATTATAATATGAAGTTACATAATAAAACTAAAGATAGTAAAGATGCAGTTTTCTACTGGTGACAGAATTTTTCAAATTGGTCCAGTAGTTTCGGAGCCTATTCAATTTAATCAAACAAACAAACAATGAAATCTTTCCGCTTTATAATATTAGTTAGCTACATAGGCGAGGTATTACTATATCGTAATGAACGAGGTGTATTTACGAAGGTGGCCAGTGAAATCAATGCCATAAGCGGTATGAGAGCGGTACACTGTATAACAAGTCTCGTAAACGCTTGAAATGCTGTACGTATCGGTGTAATATGTACTTAGTTTGTATTTAATTAGTATGTGTGTTGGCAAAGCGCGAGGTTTTTTGTGTGAAATCGATACGAGTATGCGGTTAATGAACGTCGGATGTTTATTTTGATATTAATGTAACACGATATGGATGCGTAACCGGAATGGAAAGAATTTAGAAATGTACAGACAACATTTATAGAATTGCAGAGAAAACGATGATCTAAAACTTGAAAAGTAGCAGCTTTGTCTAAGTGTATTAATTAATTAACAGTTTCGTAATCAAGACGAGCGTGTGTAGGTATCTGGGAATAAAATACATTCCTCCTGGGAATACGAAGCAATTCGTAATCCAGCCCAGTAGGAGGACTTCTGTGTAATTCTGTGGTCGGTAGGCTCGCAATTGATTTTGACTCATTAAAAAACCTAATTTAACCCATATTAATGGCCCAAGAGCACCTAAATATCAAGACTTGTTATGTAAAGAGTTACAAGAACTAACTTATAAATATTAACTCGAGCCGAACAGACAGGAATCAATCATCACATCAGTTGGACGGTTTAAACGTTATTAAAGGCCTGGCTTCGATTCCCGGAACTTGCAAGAGACTGGTGTGCAATTAGGTGTGTTATTATGTCTATACGTTTAATGGAGTATAATGATCGGTTTTAGCACGGGCGGTATGGGTTCGTTCTAGATTTTGATCTAATTTAAACATGAACAAAATTATAGGCATTTGTTTCCGCCATTTTTTTTATTAAATACTTAACTGCTTATTTGCTAAAATTCTTTCATAAATAAAAAATAAAATAAAAAATTCGGAGAATATTTTTTTTAGACAAAGACTTATACAAAGCCTGTTTTGATGAAGACGAAGAACTTCAAAAGTTTAGAATAAAAAACACTTTAATATCTTGTCGGTACTTATATTTCTAAAATGTGCGTTATGAATTATTGATTGCATTGCATTGCGTGGTAATCATGAAACATTAGAGTTCTTGATGACGTGCATTTTGTTTCATCAGCTACTATGCTTCAGACTAAACAAAGCGCAAGAGTTGCAGACACGGGCTGACTGTGCAGGTTTTGAACAACTCAGCTTGTTAGTTATCACTGTGTCAGGAGGCCACCCATGTGCCTGCATGGATTGCGAATATGCAACATAACTTAGAGGACAAGTTATCGTCGAGTTGCTTAGCGAGGCTTTATCTATTAGTAAAGACAATTTATGGTCGAATGTGAATCTTTTACGACCCAACTGTCGCCGAGTTTTAACTATCCTACTAATATTATAAATGTGAAAGTTTGGTTAGATGGGAAGACGTTTGTTACTGTTTCATGCAGAAACTACTGAACGGATCTGATTGAAAATGGGTGCAGAGATAGAGTATCGCCTGGAATAGCACATAGGCTACTTTTTATACCGGTTAAATGTACGGTTCCCGTGGGATAACGGGTGAAGCCGGTGGCGGAAAGCTAGTAGCAAATAAAGTAGACCACTGCACCACTACTTGCGTCCAACTTCAGACACGCACAGTTATTTCGTTCGAACTACAAGAGATCAAAATGTCGGCTCTTTGAACAAGGATCAGAATAATCTCCTGAAGATATCTTCATATCTCATACGTTAATTGGTAAAATAACTTAACATTTACTTATATCCTAACACTCGAGTAAGACCTCGACTTCGCTGTAATCTCGTCCGTCTCGCTGACGGCTTACTGTCTGTCCGTGCCCGTCGGATTAGCGCGGCGTGATCATAAAAATAACCGCTAAATGTTATTAGCAAAGGAATGTTAAGTGAGTTTAAGTTTATTGCTATTTTTTGAAATAAAACTACTTTTTACGGATTTTATCGCGTTATATTGATATTATTTTAATCATAATTAAAATTATACAAATATAGGGATTAAAATAATATCAATATAACGCGATAAAATCCGTAAAAAGTAGTTTTATTTCAATGTCTAGTATTCGCGTAAGTGTCAGAAATCAATATTTATTGCTATTATTATAAGAAAACTCACAAGCAAAATAATAAACAACCCTATTGCTATGTATTTAAATAAAAGTTTTTTTTTTACGTATGTGAATTGTTGAGTGTTTTTACAAGTGTCTTTGCAACAAGTTTGTTATGGTAATCAGGAATACTAGATTTTAAAATATTATCTATTTTTGTTATATTCAAGGCTCCAATTTGTGGTAATGTCCAAACACTACCGGATGTTCCAGTATTTAGTGTTAAATCCGGTTATTGAGTGTCACTCGTGTTTGACAATTAAAAGCTTTTGTATGTAAACAACATAATATTATTATTATAAATGCTTTTAATTTTCTTTAGAAAGGATTGAGTCGGTGTCATTTGTTATTTATACATAATTATATTCCATCTAAGAACTCAGATTCTGAAATAAAAGTATCTACTTTTTACGGATTTTATCGCGTCGTATTGATATTATTTTAGTCATATTCTGTCTGTTCCCAAAATATGAAACAAAAAAGTCAGAATAATTGACATAGTAACTTAGCCATAGAATCCAGACCCGGGGGCCTAAATAAGTTGCAATTTGACATTCGAATCGACAAACGAATAGAAACAAAATATATGGAAATTACATAAGCTTTCACAAATCGGGCTGTCACTAATGTCATTTCCATAGATTTTGTTTTGTCGATTCGAATGTCAAATAGCAACTTGTCTAAGCCCCCCGGAGCCACTATAATCTATGTGCCGAATTAAATAATAAATAACATTCCAGTTGGGAATTGAGCTCTCAAACCATAATTCGTCTTTCCATAATTAAAGTCCATTAGATAACGCCACACTAGAGAGTTAACAAACGTTATCGCAGCCAGTTTGTTAGCGGGCCGATCGCCGGGCCCTGTCCGCCACCAGATTCGGTAATTGGATGATAATGAGCAGAGGCATCGCAGACATCGTAGTGGGACACTTGTTGCGCTCGACGCGGGACAGTCCTGCACAATGTATAGTCTGGTAGACAAACATATGAAAGAGATTTCAACTTGCGTGGCTTAAAAGATAAATGAAGTGGAGGTAAGAGCGACGGAGAGATATAGAAAGAGAACGGGATCCAGAGATTATGTAGGTAGATACACACCATAATGGTCTAGTAGACACAAGCGTAGAGCTTTTGGATACTATTGCAATTGATCGAATGAAATAGAAAGAAAGAAAGAAAATTTAGTAATAATCAATCAAACAAATCAATAATAGCTTGACGTTTGTATTTGTGCCCGGTTATTGGCAATAAGCTCACCAACCGGGACCTAAAACATGAGATTTCGTACTGTCTCTATTAGTTCATCTTTGGTTCTCTCTTAAAACATGGTTACCGCACTGGGGGCCATGCGCCAGCGCCGCATTTAATGCACCGATAAAAACTAGCCGCGCCGCCGCCGCCGAGCGTTTTTTCTGCAAGCCCCCGAACTTAAAAGCTTTCATGTTTGTATAAGATTTTGGTATTGTTAAAAGATTTTATTTAAAAGGTACCGCTTTTTGTTAGTTGTTTGTCATCTTTTAGGATGTTGGGCCAGTTTTGAGAGAATGATAATAACAAAAGGGCTAATTATGTCGTTAAACTTATCAACTTTATTAAGACATACCTTATTAGCTATATATTAACAGTTTGTTTATAAATATTTTTAAAACTTGTACTGCAGTTTTGAGTAATGACTTGCACCGAATCAACATAGCAGATATTTTCGAGTTTCATACTAATTAATGAAAACCTGAGTGCAAAATAATTAATTACGAAAATGTCTTACTTAAATATTTTGCGTTTCCTCATAAGTCCTGTGAGGTCGCTACCAGGCCGCCATATTTACCAAGAACTGTGAACACTTTGAAATACCGTCGGAATGAGTATGGCGCTGGTTGCAGTCGTCGGCATAGCTCTGCCGGCTCGTAGTTATGGGCGCGTAATTATACACAAATATTTGACGACCCGCCGCGCGCCGGCGGACGCTGATAGAGATCGCGATTAATTAGCGCGCGTGCTCGCTGCCCTGTAACACACCCACAATACGATGTAAAGCTACGTTTAAAGGTTTCTGTCACAGTAACGTTTAAGAAAATGTTAAATAGTGTTTAATCATGTTTTAAAACTGTATAGCTACATAACTATTGAGTCAATAAACGATAATACCAAAATTAATAATAATTCCACCAAAATGAATTTGAAAAAGCTCGGCCAAGTTAGCCGATAAAAGAAAATCATAATTATCTAAAAACTTTGGAAAGTTTTGTGGAAGTCCTTTCAAAACGTGATGCTATATGTGGGTAAAAATATAATATCTACATGCTGTGTTATCGCCACTTACAATCAAAGAATATACTTATATGAACAGCCTAAATACTTGTTTAAAAAATATTTTAAAGTGAATGTCATAGTAGTTCCTTTGTACTAATCGTTACTTAGTATATAGGAGTAAATAAGGCTGAGATTCAGAGAAGAGACTCAGCATGAACTTACGCTTCCGTATGTCAAATTGTAATACAAATCCTTACTTTAGGCCCTTTAGCCTTACTTTACGCTGAGCATCGTCTCTGAATGTTAGCCTAAGTCTATTAGAGTGTAGATACCGGATTAGGGAGGATTAGGAAACAGGTTGAGCCGCACCTCGCGACCTCTGATAATCTGTCCGTTGATGTTTTACTACATTAACTAAATCTTAGAAGATAAACTGAGGTAATTTATAGATAAGCTCATAACCTTAACCTATCTCCTGGTTCCTAATCCACAATTTATATGATAAAAAATCAATCTCGATAGATATTCTAATAGTTTTTGGGTATAATACTTAATTTAGTAAGACAGTGTTACCTTACCATAGCAGGTCAGTGTCTGAAGTTAAGCGAGTCTGTCGTAAAATTTTGCCGCGATCTGCATACAACTTGAGGCAACTGTGTCACCTCACCACAGGAGCGCAACCGCTCACACCACAACGCATTACTCTGGATGTGGGATTGTGGGCAAGCTAAGATTCCAACGTGTTATCTTAACTGAAGTATATATCCAAGATTTTCGTTGATTTTGTTCCTCTCTTAGGGCAATACACCGTGTAAACAAACTACCTATTAGGTATAAACACTTTATTTGAAATATTCTTCAAGTCAAAGTTCTTTTTTATTATTGCTTAAATTTTCTAATAAAAAGAGGTCATTTATGTAGAATCACATTTATAAAATATACACAAGTATATGAAAAAAATATACCGTACTAAAACAATAGTCCTTTGTTTGAAAACAAATGGAAATAGATCATAACAAATGCGGTAACTTTAAACTCTCAATACAGCTCCGTACTATAATAAAATATTAATTACAATAAACTCTGGCTAAGTATCGAAACGTTTATTACTTCATCAGGTTTATACACCATAAATGTCTCTGCGTGGCCTAAGCAAATTGCGTTCCATACGCCATTTCATTATAATAGGTTTCTTACATGGAGTATAATCCCCACTAATCATCTGTAAGAGGCTTTCAGAGCAAAATACCTCTAAATACGGTCCATTGTGTAGTTTAATTTTCTTTTTATTGGCGGATAATAATTTCCGAAGCATGTGAAAGTGTTTGGCGTCGGATTTTCATTAAGATAAGTCGTGTGCGCGGACGCAGGCCACGCCCCCTCCATTACGCGCGCACGTGATTCGACGGCGAAAAATCGATGTAATTTAGTTGAAGAAATAAAATGACTTATTATAATGTGGTCTGCCTCCGAAGAGATAGATGTACTTTACGATACTCGTAGAGGAGCCAAGAACAAAATGTTGTGCAAGGAAAATATGGAATGAAAGAATACACACATTAATATTGGAGGTATATTCTTGCGTTAATAATATTTCCAAAGAAATCTGATTAGGTACTTTTCTGGTGGAAAGTCACAGCTTTGGTTTCTACCACACAGACAAATCTTCGCACGTGAACATTGGCTTCTCTAGTGTAATGTAAGCTCATTTTATTCTATTAGATGTAGGTACCATACAACGTGCAGTAGTCACGGTGTGCTGCGGTCTCTAATTTTGCGGTCAAAAGTAATTCTATCAATAATATATATTAATATGTACATTGAGAAAATTATACAGCGGTTCCCTCTTATTATAAAATTACGTGACGTGATGTCACGTTTCTCTTTAAGTGTAGATACTAGCCCATGTTGACTCACTGTTAGGCAGAGCCCTGTCTTTAGATTATATGGGACTAAACTTCATTATGTTTTAAAGATTTTTTATTATCCTGCGTAGTTTAATTAATCATTTTGTTTGTTTGTTTCAAGTGTTGATGTTTGTGAAAAAAGTTACAGTGTTACATCATTGATTTACCATGCACAGGTCCCAAAATCCATAAGAGCTACTAAATTCTCTTGAACTATGCTTGTTCGTCACTCCGAGTATCGTAAACCGCTCCCATAAACTTGACGCTGCCGCCGGTCATAAGTCGCAGCGCACACGTCACTAAAACAGTTACGATCGCAACACGTGTGGCAATCGCTAGTGTGCGCAACCTCTTATGTTATTTGCAAGTTTCGCTATAAAAGGGCCTTTATTTGTTCGAATATACACTCACTGGCCATTTTATAGTCATACAATTGTTAGTTTGTAATCCATTCGATGTTAAGTCGTAATGTTTTCATTAAAACATGTTCATTTTCAGACATTGGACTTTAAGGAAATATATTTCCGAGTTTTTACAGAATCAGATAGAATATATTATAGAGAAATCGATACTGTGCCCTCCCAATTGTTTTGCTATGTTGTGAATATAATACAATAGTTAAATAACATAAAATCCGTTATTCGTACCTGACAGTGTAAACAATCTTCCACGTAGTTATCGCCAGCATCATAATGACGGCTTCTCTTAACCCTGAACACGGATACTACTTACAAGTAAATCGTGGGAAAAAATGCGTAAGCTTGAACTTGGCGGGGACACTAACCATGCAACCGCTCATATAAATTATGAGCGAAACGTGTCATTACTGTAACGTGCCATCAATTATAATGATAATATGTTAAGTGCAGCCCGAGCTGTCTTGTAATTGGATGGGAGGGTGAGCTTACTTATCATTTTTGTATAAACGAGCTTTGGTCAGACACATGAAGTAAGAAACATTTATTTTGCAGGGATTGTTACGCGAAACGAGTTTTCTTATCTTAATAATATGTACTTCAGTTATTGTACTTTTAAATAGGACTTAAAAGGCGTGGTTTTACATTCGATCACGTGTTTGATAACCTAAAGTAAAACAGAACATTTTAAAACTGAGAATATAAACGTTAAAGAAAAATTTGCCATCTTTTATTAAAGCCGAAATGACATATTGTCAATAAAGTGCATGCAACATGTTATCAGTGTTATCTGCGGTGTTAATCAGTATATTTCTTCTCGCCACACTAAATACCTTCGATCAACAAATAATCGTCTTCTTCAATGTCCCTCTCATCGCTCTGATTTTATACACTCTACTTTCTTCGTTCAATCTATACTATTGTGGAATGCTCTCCCTCTTGACATTAGAATGCTTAACAGTCGGCAA
This sequence comes from Acronicta psi, assembly GCA_946251955.1. NCBI lineage: Eukaryota > Metazoa > Arthropoda > Insecta > Lepidoptera > Noctuidae > Acronicta > Acronicta psi. The sequence goes on from OX276486.1 coordinate 252,150, forward strand.
TCGTTTAAAACCAATGTGTGCAAATACTTTCTCGACAAAACTCTGCTAGATTCATCTCGGCACTGATTTTTCTTTGTGAGTACATATATATATTATGTATTGTATGTATTATGTATTGTATTTATATTTATTGTATATGTATATTAAATACGTATCTATGTAATGCTTATGTAAGTTTATACGCTTATAATCTGTAAAATTGTCTTCATCCCATGCCTCTTACTACCATCCTTTTAGTACATCTACCGTGATCGTCTCTCCACCACCCTAAGGTTGTCTGGTAGAGAATGCCTATGGCATTAAGACCGCCTTTGTACATTACCTATGTACATAAAGAATTAAATAAATAAATAAATAAATTAAGTACAGTAAACATTGTTAACATAAATCTATAAATGGTTAAATTAACCTAGTGGTAATGAGGAAATTGTTACTAGTGGTGTAGGCCTAGCTTGTCACTTGTACTTGTCACTTGTAGACCACACTTTGGTCAAAAGGAACATACCATCACGCCTGTGGGTATTCCCCGGAGAGTTAGGAAGAGGTGTACCAGTTTATACCCACAATTTGCTAGTATGTTTATGTCCCATGTAATAAGGGGCGAGCCTATAGCCATCAACCCAACAATCCAGAGTCCGAGCCGCTACTGAGAATTCCACAGAAAAACCCAACCACACTGCTCGACCCGGGAATTGAACCTAGGACCTCTAGTCTAGCGTAGCAGTTGCGGTTGGCAACACTATACCAACGAGGCAGTCAGTCCGTTCATAATATATTAAATACATATAGGAAAAGCTACCCCTTAGTTAAGTATTTTGTTGTTAAAAAAGTTCCTACTTTTCATTCAGTTCTCGTCGTGAAACCAATAAACAGAGTCATCCATCACCGCACGCAAATACACCTCGCAGCGGACGCTCCGCATTCAAACACGACGTCTGCCGGGAGAGGGACCCTTGGTCAACACTAGCGACCGACCGCGGATTCACTCACGTAAAAAAGCTAAGAATCGTCTGTCTACAGAATGACCGCGGTAAATTCAGCATCACCAAGAAGATTAATTGATCTTCAGGGTTCATGCTTAGCCTGTCCTCATATTAAAAAATATATTATATTTATGTGATGATACATTAGTTGTTAATACCTACCTAAGTCTTTTTAACATAAGTGTAAATAGTGCCTGCGTTTGTCAAATCCGACTAAACTTATAAAATACGTCTCTCTCTCCCTTACTTGCTATGCGTCCCACTTGGTGGCGGGGTCCGCCTCCCGTATATTTCTTCTCTACTTGGCTTTGTCGATGACACCGTCTTCAGAAACTTTAAACTCACTCATGTCTTTTAGGACTACAGTATTCCATCGTATCCTAGCTCTTCCTCAGGATCTTCGACCGGGGAGGGAAAGCTGTATAATATTACCTATTCTGGCTTCCTCTTCACGTGAGCGTAAATTATATAAAACCCTTCCTTCGTCTTTTTGCCGTGTCGTCGCGTAAAAATACGTCTATTGGCGATATTGACAGCTCAATTCAGAATATACATAGAATAAGGTATTGACACATGGACGGACACTTCTATTCTATTTATATAGTGAAGATCTCTGCTATGAATATAATTGTCGTGGAGAGCTCGCCGCGCCGCGCCGCACGCAACGCACGCCGCGTGCCTGCGCGTCCGATACCGACCGGGAATAATAAGTTGTAGTATTAACGTATTACCATTGGTATCACACCCGAGTTCATACACGATTACGAGATGTAGTTTAAGCTAGTAGAACAGGGTACACTTGAAAGAACATTAGAATTGATTAGATATTAATTAATTGATTCGTTGCGGGTTAAGGGAAGAATGGTCATAACACCCTCGTCCGACCCAATTGTCAACCTCACGTGCCTGCGCTAGTGGTCCTTTTCAAAATAGCTAGCCGTGACGACCTAAGGGTCATCGGGTTGTTCCTTGCTAACTTGCAAGGAGCGACGCGATGACCGCAATGGCGACTGAGCATAGGTGGTAAGTATAACCTCACCCCTAGTAGGAGAACCATCTGGAAGAAGTTACAGTGGGCTCAAATAGAAATTAAAAGACTTTATCAAAGTGTAAGTGTAGTAAAAGATTTAGGGCCCGTTTCACCAACCGCCGTAGCTACTTAGTTGATAAATTAAAAAATGGTACAAAATTTGTATGAATTTATCTGCCAGCTAATTTAACCGGAGGCGGTGAAACAGGCCCTTTGTTTTCCCAAACTACAGATTTCCAGCAATAGGACAGTAATGACGCATAAGAACGGAAACGTTTTTGGGTGAGGCAGCATTATGTTCCCATTACTACTACTACTACCTCTTACATCATTACCTGCCTGAATTGTATAACGATATAAAAAAACAGTTGTGTCGCTATTCATCCAGTGCCGTGAGAACCTTGGAACAAGTGACAGTGTTCCTCAGATCATATCATATCGTGTAGGTACGTGCCCACAATGCTGTACATATAATTATACGGCGGTAGTCTATAGCGATGTTATCACATGGGTTTGTTTGAAAATTTAATGGTTTTGAGACTCGAGGGTACCACCTCTATAGATATGGTTTGTGTGGGCTCTGGGCGTGGTTTTCGAACGGTTTTAGGTGCGATTCTTAAGAGTTTATATTATCCATCTGTTCTTATGCTCGTTTATGTAGACAAGAAGTATACTTAGAGTTTCTGTAAAAACTTTTAATCTCTGCACTTAAATATGTACTAACTATTAAACTAACTACTACTACTAGTACTAACTATTAAAATTACTGTGGAGCGAATCACTGTTTGATAGCCGGTAAATATAACTACAATAACATACACGTGGAATTATAAGTATTAAGTCTTGATAGTCCATGCTTTGGTAAGAACAATAATCAATATTAAGAGGATAGCGAGACCAAACCCGAGTGCGCCGAATATGATTGTGAGGTCCTTGTGGAGGCTCTCATACTGCATCCAACACGGTCGTGAATCGTGATCTACAAGTTATGTATTGAGTAGTATACGCCAAGCCCTACCTTAGCGTATCTACACCTATAATCGGCTTTACCTATTATAAAAGGATTCTCCATAACATAAAAAGGGGATGCCGTCGATGGCCACTGGTTCTCACGAACTGAAACTCTATCTACACAAGACAACCGATTTTGTAGGATAGGAAGTCGTACAGTTTCAATTCACCGAAACATTTTATTACAATACACGTTTTATAGCTAGTGTGCCAATTAAACTATTTATACGTACTTCACGATTTTATTGCGGCGATCTTTAACAAGTAAGTGTAGATAAACATTATTATGACGTCGATATATATGTATAAAAACAAATCTATTAATTACTCGGTTTCCCGTTGGAATTGAACGGTATCGATATTTAATTATTAAATCACTACAAGTTAATAGTATTTATTGACATTCATTCAATTAATTATCTTCATACATAGGTTAAGCAGCGTCCATCACCCTGACGTTGACTTATTTATACCTAGTATAGATAAATAATCCGGCTTAGGGGTCAACACAAGATAACAGACTGAAAATATAAGTTTGTGTGACGAGTGGTAATGATTTATAATGTTTTAGGTATACTGGCTTATGACAATCTATGTAGTTTTATTGCAAGAATTGTTTATGTGTATAACAACACCGATCTCGCACACTGAAGGTCGCAACAGACTCAAAGATTGGCTTCCTATTGGGTTCGTTTCGTGGCTCCCAGTGTTTGACGCACCCGATTCAAACAATTTTAATATGATTTTTTTTCTGTTATCCCGGGATCGCAGTCCCACCATGGGACTTATTATTGGCCGCTCCGGCCATACGGTATTGGTAGTCTTCAAGGAATACCGAATAGTGTAACCGTCTCCGATCAGCACAATGAAATAAACAGCATAAATTCATATGATACATTCGTAGCAATGGCCCGGCCCGCTTTACTGTAACACTACAAGATCCGACATACAGTGACATAGACTATGTCACTGTATGTCGGATCTTGTCCCATAGTGATATGAAATGGTCGTCTCGTCTCCCGCATAAGGTGGTGCTAGCAAGCCGCATAGCTACTCGACGCAGGCATCCACTACCCGCCAGTAGGTATTAGCCCGGAATAAAGATACCTGCACGTACCGCCGTCACGAGCCTCACCTCACGTCTGCCACACCACTTTTTGTACAGCCGTGATAATATGGACCTTGTCACTTACCAACATCTGACGTTCCTGAAACAACCTAACTTGAACTCTAAGTTGTGTTTGTTAGTGTTTCAATTAGGAAAATGGTTGGGAAATGTGTTGAAACTAGAGTTGTGCCATTCGTACCCTGATAATGAGGCAGAGATGTCGATAGCGCGCGATAGTTATTGCCTACGATAACAACATTAAATAGATAAGTAGGTGTTTGTAGAAATTATAGAATGTAGTGTCGGGTTAAAGTTTACTTACATAGCGTCGATGGAATATATTACTATCGGTAATCACGTCCGTAGGAAATGGTAGGAAATTCTGAGGTGCAGGTCTCATTAGCTTATCTCCATGATTGGCTTAAGAACATTGGCAAGGGGCAGACATTTTGCTGGTGAGAGTACACCATATCACCGCTTCACCTCAGTAGGTATGCGGCAGTTTAAGAATAGTAAGGAATGGGACAAGTTGTGTGGCTAGGTTTAGATCGCATTTAGATCGCAAGGTACAGAAAAAAACGGCGTTGATATATTATTAAGTATATTAAAATGGACGAGCTTCACAATGACTGATTCATGCTTGCCGTCTGCCGACGTTGTCCTACACTGTGACACTCTCGCAATAATGTTAGCACATTAATACTTTATCTATCCATAAATGAATGAAAGCTGTAGACCTCCACGATCTTGTAAAGAGCATGAGTTGGCCTTATATCACTAGTAATGAACTCATCACTGCCCGTTCTTCTAAAAAACGACACAAGATGTATGAGAATAGTTCCCACTGTTTCAATGATTCCAACATCTCTATAGGGTACCAAATGATCACTATTTATAACTAACACCTGACAGAAAACCATTTACTGTGTGCAAGTAGCCTTAATGTGTCCAACATTAATCTTATCAAAACGCCATTAAATTCTATTAATACATACTAAGTTTGTGTTCTTGAATACTTATCCTATCTTATTCTAAGGTAAGCATAAATTACACAGACAAAAAGATGGAATTCAATACAAACTTAGTTTTGCGGCTAAATTTACTGAAAATTCCAACATGTCGTTGGAACTTTAGTCTTTTTCACCAGTCAGTGAATTTTGTCTAGAAGATATTATTATGGTAATTTAACGAAAATAATGTTATCTCTATTCTACACGTAATAAGGTATAAATTACTTTAAAGGTGACCGCTTACAGTAAAGTGTGTGATCCCACTCAAGATTGATAACTACACTTGATTTTAATTCGTTAACGCTCATTAGGGTGGGGTGGCCATTAAAATGACTGCGCTAGGAATTTATTTATAAAAATAATTTGATGACAGCTTTTATGCTCCATGGATAGGTACCATGAATATTCATAATATAATTTATTAGCAATTTTGAAGAAGACTTAATATGTAAAAGGCTTAAAGTTGCTCAATTTACAAACACAGAGACAGCTAGGCACTTTTAATGAGGCTCTGTTATTAAAAAAAAAAATTGTATAGTCCCGCTAGTCAAATTATTATTAATTTACTGTCATCATTCAATCCTTACTAATATTATAAATGCGAAAGTAACTCTGTCTGTCTGTCTCGCTTTCACGACAAAACTACTGAACCGATTTAAATGAAATGAAATTCGGTACAGAGATAGTCTAGGCTACTTTTTAATGCGAAAAAGGGACTGTAAAGGGTTGAAAGTTATAAAAAATACCCAGAACACGCGGGCGAAGCCACTGGCGGAAAGCTAGTAATGTTTAAATTAAAGGTACCTAGCTATATGTATAAAGTAATGATACGAGTAAAATACCCGAGTGCGATTTGTATCGGAATCAGCATTATAATCCTCGCGGATTTCATGGCCCTTCCTTACTAGACAACCCAGTTAAGTGCCATATCAGTTCCCCTTACACCGCAGGCTACTTACTTAAGGTGTGTGCACCCTTTCGGTAACGTGATTTATATAGGATGCCCATGTATAAGTTTAACGCCGAATTTTTAGTTTGATTTATATGTCATCATCCTCCTAGCCTTTTTCCAAACCATCTTGTGGTCGACTTTCAGTCTAACCAGATGCGGCTGTATTTTACACGAAGCGACCGCCATCAGACCTCCGCAACACATTTTCTGGGCAATACCAATATTCGAAGGATAGACTGGTTGTCAGGCTTTTTGGGCTTCTGACTAACACTAACGATTGTCATAGATGTTTGTAAGACAACCGGGATCGACGGCTTTACGTGCTCTCCGAGGCACGGAGTTTGATTTACATGTATGCGAACAAATTCATAATTATTTTTCTCCCAGAATGAAATCATAATGCCATCTAGCCAATTTCAGCTAGTGTCTGCATAAATATTTCTTAACTTATCATAGCTATACCCTACCTTAGTCCAACTAACCTCTAAAAGTATAAAAACTTATGGATATAACATATTATATGTACCTAAGTCTTTGTTAATAACAGAAGTAACTGGATACACTTCCCAGAAACCCATCAAAACAACTGTAATAACATTCCGTAATTATTGAAACTTCAATTAATTATATTGACTACTATACCATGTGTTTTATTCACGCGGATGTGCACCCTATGTCTGAAAGGTAAGGGCTAAGTATAAAATATAACATTTTGGTGCATTTTGGTATGAGATTACTATCGATGGAGTCATCTAGTCGTCATGGCAACGGTAACACGAGTTCTGAATTCGAAGTTTGGAATTCGGAACGTGCTGTGAACGTTGTAATAGACTGATAGATTTTGATACTTTACAACTTTTGATATGGTTGGACAAAAACCGACTAAAATAAAAAAAATTAGCTTTTTTTTAGCTCCAGTTAGATACTGTTAATTATTAAAATATTATTTAAAACATGATTTCTTTAATCATATAGCAAAACTTACAGCTAGGTACTTATGTTATACATAGGTTCATTGCAACATTACTTAAAGCCATTTGCAAACGTCATTTATATAACAGCAGTAAGTAAATTATACAATTACATTGTAAGTATCAGAAAGTAACATAACGTTGAATTGAGACCCTTTTTCTTTTGTTGTTTTTTACAAAATGGAATGCTAAGTTACTATCAAAGTATCAAGACTGCTGCGTATCAAACTGTAGGGTGCGTTTAGAGCATGGAACGAGTCACGTCTCGGGTTTCAATATGTAGGCAGGAGACGCGCGTCTGACAGTCAGACAGACAGGAGTTACCGAAAACACCAGCTTTACACGTGTCACATTGACGCAATCAATGTAGGAACTTGTATTATGTTTAGTTCAGATCATGAATTAATATAACATACCATTAATGATGCCTGTTTTCCGGTGAGGTGTACTGATCTACTGATGTTCACCCACACAGATTGGGAGTGTTTGTAGGTTTTATGTTACCTACGGCGGGCGTACCTATCACCATCAACCGGGCACAGGTCCAAACTCAGAGCTGCTATGGGAAAAACCCTTCCTAGCCAGCCCACGCCATCTTCTAGGTCTACCCAAATTTCGTCGTTATGATTAGGTGACATGTAATAGGGATGTCTATAGCCATCAACCGGGCACAAATCCAGACTGCGAGCTGCTACTGGGAATTTCACCGAAAAACCCAACAAGAACAACACTGCACGACCCGGGATTCGAACCCAGGACTCCTAGCGTAGAAGTCGCGCTTGGGACTACTAGACCAACGATTTAGTCTTTCAAACATAAGAAGACGAACTTTTAAATATTTTTTAAGTGTCCGTTAATGAAAAATTAGGTACAAGGCACTTTAGATATAAAATAATTAAACACGCAGGTGTTATTTGAAACCAGTTACTACATTATTATTACATATTACATTGCGTATATTGAAATTAGTACGTATAATATTTTACTATAATATCTTATTGAATATTCACATAACATTCACTGTAAGGTCGTAACAATGTTATTTATGTAATATTTTCTGTCATTTCTTTAGTTTATACTAGTCGTATAGGTAATGTTAAAACCACACATTTATTTAAATAGCTAATACATATTTATGCATAATGATCATGATAAAAATAAAAGAAATAATATGTCCAAACCGTTTTAACATTTAAATTGTTTGGGCCCTTACCATAGCATACCAATATCATACATCAGACCTCTTATAACCTTAAAGTTACGCGTAACTGAATTAGTATTACGACTATCATATAGCCCGTAAATAACATTAAAAAATATCGGATAAATTATGGGAAAGTTCAAATTATTCACCTTGGGTTCCGTAACTTGTCAAAAATAATGAGAATAATTAAAGTGACAAATATTAACCACCCACGTTATTTTTGATTTTAAGATAAGTTCGATTGTAGTGAAAGTGGCATCGGTTACTAAAAATTTGTGCAGTAACCGCTTAAATCTTGGGTACCTATAATATAATAATTTTACTGTGTTGAGTAGAAGTGAAGAGCATGTTATATTTTTTTTATGTTTAAATTTTGTCAATCTTCAATATTTGTACGCCTTTAAATGGTATATCATGTAGGTCATATTTAATGTTAACACCATTGCATGCATTATAATTCACTAATTTAGGTATTTATCTTTATCAAAGGGACAATCAAAAGGTAGATGTAGATGGAATGTGTGACTAAGTTTGAAGGACAAACAGAAATGACGGCTTAATAGAGATGTATGGTACGAAAAGACGTATTGCGCTGGGCGCCGACCCCAAGTAAACTGGGATAAGATTATTTCACTTCCAAGATTTAAAGAATTTTACTATTCTTTAGTTTTTACGTAGAAACGGTAGAAATATACGTATACTTAGAGAAACTAATTTTTATTAGAAGGAAGAACCCTAAAAATGATAACAGTGGAGGTCATAATATATATTATCACAAATACTTATGTTATTTTTAAAACTCAACAAGATTTACTTTATCCAACCTTTCTATTTAATTTCTCTGAATAACCATTTCAGATATCCGCGTCGAAGCCGGCCGGTGCCTTCCCACGGATCAATTAATTGAAAACGGCTTATATTGGTGTACTTAGTAGATATGATAAGTAGCTGCGGTTTATGGGTTCTAAGTATTAGTCATTACTGTAGGCTAAATGTTGTGTTGTGGTTACATACTGAGGAGAGAGATTAATGTGACGACATCAGAATCGGATTTATGAGTAAAATACTCAAATTTTGGAATTTAGAGGTCTATTAACAGTTAAAAGCAGTTTATTATACACGTTGATAAGTATTTTGCGAAGATTTCCACATCCCAATTTCTGGATAATAAAGATATCCTAAGTAGTAACTATCGATTGACTAACGATTGTTATAGGTTTGTTAACTACTGCCGTGCTCTTCGAGGCACGAAATTAGCTTCATGTAATACCTACTTATTAGGTACTTACTGAAAAAGTATCTTTTACATTACATTATTTTGACGGCATTTATAGTGCTTATAATGGTCGAAAGGCAGTTGCCAGGTTAAATGAAGCCTTATGAAGCAAGTTTATGTGTTCGTGAGGTTTCTGTGACGAGCTTATTTCTGCTGCTGCCTCCACAGGTGCAGAAGATCTATGAGGATTTTTCTAACTCGAAGTAGAAGATGCTTGGATGAACCCAAAAAAAGTGTTATATATTATATGGCGTCAATTGTAGAAGCTCCTTAGCAATAACCTACCAAGCTAGTAAACCTTCATCAATTCACCTATTTGAAATAAGTAAACTGGTTTTAATTGTCTGCAGTGTGATCTTATTTTTTGCAACAATTTCCGTTCAAGATTGCCGATTTCCCGCCATCAATGCGATATTGAAAATTGCCTTAGGCATATTTTCCATAGCTGCTACTTTTTGCTATCATAGTTATATCAATATGACACCACACAATTATTAAGCTTTGACCGTTAAATAAATTAGCCAGTAAAGTATTTATCTACCTACAACTGTACCAAAACTAAATCATGATTATCTGAGTTTGTTTCAAAGTTTCTTCTCAGAGGTCATCAGTTAGGAAACGCCGGAGTCATTTAGTTTAAAATATGTAAAACATTATCTTGTAATAGTGTCTTTAAAAAGATTTATTTACAGAAATTATCAGCATTTATCATTTCCATGAACCAGGAACAAAATGGAAAATAAGAGGAAATAAATTTTCGTAAGTAGGTCTTGAGGCAAATAGTAAATAGTAAGTACTAAAGACATGTTATATAATAAAACATATGAGTTACAAATAAATTATTGATTGACAATGGAATTGATCGGAAATAATAATTTACCTACAATATCGGTTTGTAAATGTCGTCGGCATACACTGGTATTTAAGTTAAGTAGTGGTCCAACATTATGTTTATAACCTGCGCCCGCGCAGTCGCCGCTATGAATGAGTTATGAGAACTATTTAACTATTATGATTGTTGTGTCAGAAGCGTTGTAATTAATTTATAATATGCTGTAAACGTGTATAACATTTAATTTACCTGTTACCAACTAACTTACATATTTTAATATTATGATGTTACATTATTAGATCTGATGCCTTTGTTCTGATGATTATATTATCTGCCAACTAAGTACCTAAGATTATTTATATATGCTAAGTTTGTAATTATAAACCACACATGCATTCCCGTTCCGTTTTGGTCGAGATTCTGGAATTCGTGATAACTTTCACTGCGACCTCGAACTCGATACGCTAGACAGTACTTGTGACCTGTGGTGCAATAGCTTTTCGTTCGTAACCTAGTCGGCGATAGTCCGTACCTGTCAAACATTTTGTAAGGAAAACCGGTATATGGCCACTAGCAGCAACGCCCCCGCGCCCTCATGCGGCGCGGGGGCGTTGCTGCTAGTGGCCATACAAAACAATTGAAAGATCCGCCAGCGCCAGCTACCGCTTGTTAAACTTCTGCTATACATGTGAGTGACGTAGAGTTTGAGCTTTGAGGCAGATTTCCTGCCGGAATCCTTGTACTGTCAAACAGTGTTATACGTTTTGATTCGTGCAGTGCGCTTCAAAAGCACCTTTACCCTACAAATTGGCAGCGACAAATCAACCGCGTGACGGCGGCAAAAAACACAATCGCCTTTTAACTCCATTAGGTTGTTTAAAAGCAAATTTGTCTAAATGGTCTCAGAATCTGCGTGACGTGACACAGTCCTCCATCTATCTCGGCATCTGTCGCCCCGCCTCTTGCGTGTAGATCCCGCCGCAGATATACGTAAGTGCCCGCACTAGAGAGGGGTCATCGGGACATCTCTGCGCTCCACCACGCTTGTTTTGATAGCTCTGAGATTCAGATAGGAGCACGAATGTTGCTCATTTTGATCTCATTAGTTCTCCTCACGAGTGCAAGCCTGAGTCTTCAAACTTCGCATTTAGTTCAGTTTGTCTTCTATAGTCGTCACTAGATTTGGAAATGTAAGTCATCCTGTTTTCTGATTTCCAATCCATTTATTCAAATTATTATCTTATCTTTCTTAGCTACCACAGTGACCCACAATACCACTTCTTATTAACCCTTGCAGCATGACCTTAAGTGAAATGACGACAAACTGATATTACTTTTGGAAATCTAGGTATTTCTTTGGAGAAAAAAACTCTCTTTTCAATAGTACTTACTATTGAAAAGAGAGTTTTATTCGCATCTCAAAGGACTTATTAGACAAAATTCTCTCTTTGAAACCTTTTCAGCTATTTAGGAGTGAAAAGTTAACAGACGGGCATAGTTACTTTAATTATATTTGAAATATTAGTATTATAGGATGTAAGGATGGAAATATAGCATCGTTTATAACTAGCTCAATCTTTTTACCACACCATTAACTATTACTAAGCAGCACACAATAAATGAATAAAGTGTCCTTTGAGAATAAAATGGTCAGTAAATTAATCAGTATCAGTATTTCATTAGCGCGTGAGTGCGTGCGCCGCCCGCACCTCCGGCGGCTGACACCGCGAGATGGATGGGCCGCGGCGCAAAGGGGATGCTAATTGTTTACAGTCCACCGGGGACTCGCCGGGGGCCTAGACAAGTTGCAATTTGACATTCGAATCGCCAAACGAATATAAATAAAATCTATGGAATGACATTAGTGACAGCCCGATTTGTCGAGACATAATTGTATCATTTCCATAAATTTCGATTCGAATATCAAATTGCAACTTGTCTACAGGCCAAGATCGTGAAACAAAAAACTATAGAAGACCCGCTAAGTAGTTATCTGAGGTTTAAGACATCTAAAACTACGCATCAACTTTTATAGCCTAATCTAGTGGTCGTAAGTGAGACGGCTACGCTAGAGGCTCTGGATTCTTATTTTAGGTTTAGTAGTGTTATTGAGTTTTCTAAAAAATTCTCAGTAGAAGCTTTGAGCTTGGACTTGTCCCCGGTTAATGGCAATAGGTTCGCGCCCCAGTCGCGTATGTCCCATGTAATGGGACATACGCGACATGGGACCTAAAACATACCGGCAAACTGAGGGTGTAAAGCAGTCCACCTGTGTCTAACTCTTCGGCGAACATAAGTGTAATTGTCTTGTGATAAGTTAAGTACACAATATCTTTCATATAATATCATTATGTAGTGTCGGTATAGAAGACGTTGACATCAAAAGCATCGATAATAGAGAAGTCACTATTAATGTTGTGCTATGTGCGGCTATTGTAGCGTCGGTATTACGAGTGTCGGTGTTAAAAGCATCGGTCATAAAGTCATAACTGTGGTAATAATAGTTCCATCATAAGAGCTTACAACTTTCCCGCCGTAAAATAGGAAACTGTATTAGTCAATGATGTCTTGCTCTGATGGCTCTTTTAAGTGGAAGTAACAAGCTACGACCAGACTTTCTTTAACTGCAACAACACCAAGCAGGAACCACAAAGTTGGTATTCCCGAAGGCATAAAGTAGGATTACCACTAAACTCCTTCCAATATTACCTCCGATTTAATACAAAAACAAAAAAGGAAAACTCTGTCGCAGATGACGCGCGGACGTGACAACCCTACTGAGTAGGGAGCCCCTTATTGTGCCCCCAGATAAAGACTTCAGTTATAGCCGGATTAAGATGCGATCGCGGCTTTAAAGTCGGAAACTTCGGGGTATTGGGAGGAACAGATTGGATCGGAGGAGCCCTTGTTAACATGCAGGTGAACGGCGCTGTAAAAATGTGATAAGCTTTGTTCCACTGGCCCTAGAGACGTTTAAAATTGCTGCAGATGAAACGCTGCTAAAAGTATCAAATGCTTACATTATCAAGCTAAACGATAATGAAGATACGCAAATTAGCATGGTACTGAGTTCCCATAAGCGTTGCCCGTATTTTTGAGCTTTCCCAATTAATATCTCATCTAGTGGTTCTATCTCGTTAAGTCAGGAAGAATTCGATGATCTTAGGGCGAATACTTCTGTTGTTCTTGTATTATAAAAATTGTTCTGATCCTCTAACATTGTGTGTTGGAAGAACTCCGAGTTTCTTTAAAGCTTGGTTCTTTCATGGTGTTGTTATTGGTTATAATGAATGAAGCATGTACCTTTATTGTATAAGAGATAATAAATTCTCTTATGCTTAATTTTTAACCCCCGACGCAAAAACGACGGGGTGTTATAAGTTTGACGTGTCTGTGTGTGTGTGTGTGTGTGTGTGTCTGTCTGTGGCATCGTAGCTCCCCAACGGATGGGCCGATTTCGATTTTGTTTTTTTATTTGAAAGGTGAATTAGTCGGGAGTGTTCTTAGCTATGTTTGATGAAAATCGGTCCAAAATGGCCGCCGCTACAAGACAGCGGATTACATATTTTTTCACAACTCCGTCAATATGGGTATCAAATGAAAGGGCTTAACTAGTAGAATACACTATGATAAATTTGGAAACCAATATGGCCGCCACCACAAAATGGCAAATTACATTTCGTGTCGGGGGTTTTCTAAATTTTTAATTTAGGTTAGGTTAGTTATGTAACTAAACCTTTCCGACTTCCTGTCTTAAAGATCTCTGACAACATTATACTTTAAGGCTAGCATGACTCACAATTATTGTCCGCGAGGCATCACTCAGTGTCCTCACATAGTTATGTTAATCTGAACATATTTATCATAGCAGTTCTTTATCCAGATGACGTCTAAACCGTACTTAAGGACGTTTTATATCTCCATTCGTCTTTGAGTCGCGTCATTGCTGGCCGCGATAGGGTGACCATGCTTTACGATGACTGCGGCAACATAAAAGCGTTGTTTATGAGAAGAAAAAGATTGTTATTGTCTCTTCACAGATACAGATTTCTCTGTGAAGAAACATTAAAAATCTTTTGTGTACAAATCCAGATCTAAAACAATAATTATGTTATTATTAATATGGCGTGGAAACGACAATTAAACCACGTACCGTAAAGTTTCTAATATGGATATTATGTTTCTTCGTTCTTCAAAACAATTATTTGCAACATACAACAGCTACAAACAAATCAATATCGTGTTTCACAAACAACACGAACAAGACTGAAAAACAATGTCTTTCTCACAAATACATTGTAATAAGTCCCGAAATTTCCAGAATATTTCTGTTCCCATGAACACCGCAGCATTAGAACCACAAAGTACGTCAAAGTCTGGTGGGCACGGGCGCTTGTGACGCCGGTCACGCGCGCGCCCTCTGCTGATCTACTTCAGTAACAACCGTCATACTTCTTATTTCAGCCCCGTTCGGAAACTTGTATTGTTTCGTCCCCGGAATATTTTAAAGATGGCGGATACGTATTATCAGGGCGTAAGTGAGAGTGAGCGGTGGAAGATTTTGTAAAGTGTATCTGATATCGTTAGTGTTAAATTTTATTTGACTCGTTACTTAGGGTGTAAGGGTTGCTGTGCAGGATTTGAGACATAGCAAATGGGATGAGGATAACGTTTTAGACAGAGAAACGCAATTTTGTCAAATTGAGAGAAAATGAAAATTTAAAGGAATAATTTAATGTAATACAGTTTGCAATCATCAATCATCGTCTATTAATCGTCATCACGGGGTTAGACACAAACCACCATAATTATGGAATATATTGAGTGGGATATTACAATATCAAACAAAAAGAAACATACATATACAATAAAAAAATCCTTATCTTTGGTACCTTATTAAGTCGTCGATTTTAATTTGATAAAGTGTTATGTTCTTGTGTGGGCTCATCAAGTTAGTACCAAAGCGTTCTTAACAGGTACGATACGACCTTCTTAACGACACTTAAGAGGATTTTAATATCGGTATTTTTATGATCCTGTTTTATGACAATATTCATTAAGTTTATCAAAATTAATTTACTTTTTTTGTTATTATTAATGTGACAAGGCCAGGTGACTATAGGAACAGGTTAAATGTTCTAATAATATTCAAATCGAAATAATATAATATTCGCACTACTTGTTGCTATCTCTACTAATTTCTTTCTTTTTTCTTTTGAAAGAGAAGATGCCTTGTGTCCTGGAAGACTTCACAAATATGCAATATTTAGTAACGGACAAACAGTGACTCATCATCAACCTATTAACTTTCCCACTACTGGGCACGGATCTCTTCTCAGTTGATACGCCACAGTCCACCACATTGGCCCAATGCAGGTTGGCAGACTTCACATGCCGTCGAGAAAATCTCTCAGGGATGCAGGTTTCCTCACGATGTTTTTGACATGACATGACATTACATACTCGACCACCACTTAGTGCCAGGTTTTAAGGCTTTTCATCACGAATGTAAACTCAGCAAGCTACAGTCACTAAGTTCCTGTTCCCCATATGTCCCATATCAGCTTTAGGCACCTACTATTGTAAAAACAACGGCCACAAAGTAACGACTTTAAATAAATACCATGAGATAGCATCCAGTTCCAAGCAATAATAAATAAATATCCTGGGACATTTTTACACTGCACCATCTAGTCCCAAACTAAGCAGAGCTTGTACTATGGGAACAATAGGAGAATGGATATAATACTTATATACTTTTTTTTTGTAAATACATACTTATAATATACAGAAAACACCCAGACAAACACAAACACTTAAGTTCATCACAATAAATGTTTGTACCCTGTGGGAATCGAACCCACGACGTCGTGATCTGCAGTCCGGTACTTGAACCACTAGACCACAGACGTCGTCATAATATTATTTGCATACGACGATTGCCAAAGAAACCAAATGAACGGCTCGGTGAATGCCGCCACGAAGACTAATAGCAGTAGCCACTAACAAATGCGTATCATTAACTTGAGCCTTGATTCAAGAGACTGGATCGTAAATTGATTTAATTCTGAACAAATAAAACGATTGCTTGAACCGAGCGCTTCTTTGAGTTATCGCGAAATTTAATTAACCAAACGTAATATTGGTTGTACTCATTTGACACTGATTGATTGGATTTTGAAGATTTATGATCATTTTTGACGAGCTCAGTCTTCTATGTTGTGACCAAAACTTGACGCCTTAAAATAACGGTGATTGGTAAAGTAGGTAGCATAATTTTATTGTGTTACATTATTGGGTTACTGAAAATATTTTATGTGTGTATATAAAGTAAGTATTTTTAATTTTGAATAAAATGCTGAAACTTGTTTAAACGTAATTTCTATTATGCTGCGTTCGCACGTTCCTGTTGCAGGGTATTTTCTATGCAGCAGGTGGAACGAGTACGATAAAATTAAAAGGCAATAAAAACTGAATACAAGTATTAAGTTTTCTCAAGTCATGCGAACTGATTTGAAATAGAAATGTTTCTCCAGTGACGAGTAACGCGAGTGTTGGATAAACGTCACTTTTAGTCGATCTGATACAAGCCTTGTTCATATCCATGGCCGCATGGCGATGTGGGTCGAACCGGTCCCTACAGTTCGCTAATTGACGTCCGACAGGTACACAGACAGGCCGACATAACCGCTCATAAACCAACTTACGAATCACGCAATACCAACCAACAACCAGTAACATTAAATTCAATTTACATCGCCCGCACGGCTATGCAGAATTCACTAAAGCGTTCGACAGTGTGCACCATAAAAGAAAGCTGCGCAAACCTTAAAAAAAGTTGCGGGACATTGATCTGTTGTAGTCTTGGAATAAAAGTCATTTTATTGAGTGATCGCTCAGCCGTTGTCACGTTTTATATCATTGAAAAACCTGGAACCCGTTATGGTGATGCAAGGGTTTACTCTTGGGCCGATCAAGGGCAATTTTATATCTTAATCTGTTGAGGTCAGAGTTCGGTATTGAATGTGATATGTTTGTTAGTTGCGTCGTTCGGTAGTCTGCGGACGGGTGCAACAGGCCGGAATGCCCGCTCCGGGAGAACCTGTCCTGCGCCTGAGAAATGCACTTCAAGTTTGCTTTATAAAATTCACGTGTGGGACGCATTTACTACGTCGATGATTCACTTTATGGCAGCGTTGTCTTTTAGTGTTATTTTTTCTAAAATGTTTTGTAGCTCATTAGTCGAAAAATTTAGAACATTTCAACACAATCTGTCAATGATAAAATCGATTAATAATTTAAACTAACTAAGGATGTTATAAATAATATTTTGCGGTAGATTTAAGAGATTTTAATAAATGGCTAGAGCTTCCTCAATCACTGCCTAGTTTCGGCTATTAAATTTTCACTTCTAGTATTTTATAGTGTCGAGATCATTAAAGCTCGTACTTACTGTCTTTTACTCAGTTTTTAGATTTAATATTTCCGCGGTGTAATGTCTTCATTAATTAAAACTTTTTTATTTCGGCAAGTTTTGTGATCATTAACTTATAACATGGTCACACATGTTCTTCTCTAGGTGCCAGAGATTTATTTTTATTTTGTAGCTAAATCATGTTTGGTAATTAGAATCATTTGACATTTTCAAATTTAAACTAAGATTTACAATATAATGATGATAATATTTTCCAAATTGTAGTTTAAATTGAAACGGTTCCATCAATCATCAGCACGTTTTTCACTGGCGTTAACGATGTGTTAACACTGTGCAAATACGCAAACTGACCGGTCGTTATGCACGGCGACCGGTCCGGCCGTCGCGGCTATTTGTCATAAGTCAACGTTGCGTTGGTTCAATTTGTTTACACATCGGACATCTTTGCGGTCAATTTAAGGTTATAACCACACTTTTATATTTGCTTATGTCGCTCGTTTTCTTCGGCGCGCACCCATAACACCTGCAACCTAAATATACCTACCGGTGAATTGTGGGTGATCAAGTCACTGGTTTGTCGGATTGGGAACCTTACGGTATACTGCAGACCGTGATTGAAGGCTAGAAATGATTCACTCACTTTCTTTGGACAATTCAGCGTTATATTTGACATACAACTTCAACCGACTTCAAAAAAGGAGCTCAATTCGACTGTATTTTTTTTTTCGACTGGATGAACCGATTTTGATGATTCTCTTCTTTTTTATTCGAAAGCTGGTGCTTACAGATTGGTCCCATACAATTTTTATCAAAATCCGGTAAGCGGTTGTAAAAATATCGACGAAAATTTAAAAAAATGTATACATAGAATATTATGGTTCACTCCGAAACCTCGCTGTCTGTGCCGGTCAGTGAGTTTAGTTGATATTGATAAGTAAAGGAATAATTTAGAGTTTGCCCAACCTCGACAACGACAACCATTTGGAAGAAAGAAACATAAAATTCAATAATTGAAATCTAAATATGTCTTACTTGTACTGGTGCAGTAGTTATCCCCTCTGGGTTCAGCAGAGCTTTGTAATTGGATGCCACTCATCCCGCTGAACGTGTTTCTAACTAGTTCAATTAAATTAAAACGAGATCAAATTAAACTGTAGGAGCTAACTGGGATTTATTGCATGATAAGTAATTTTGTGGTTACACAGAGATTTTATCTTTTTACTTTTAAGCGCCTAAGCATATCTCTTCCGGATTTCGCGTCCAGAAGCCTATTAATTATTAAGTAACATTTTGACCTCAATTAATTGAACCCTTGTCCTAATCCCACGCATACTCCCATTGAATATTATCTCCCAAAATAATAAAATAGAACAATATTAATTTAGCAAAACAACGACCTGACCCGGGAATCGACCGCGTGTCCCCAGCGGCCACTTAATTCCATTACTAATTTACCGGACACACCGAATTAAAATACCCATACTTAATCCAGTAGACGTACCACCACAAGCCAAAGTCGCCTTTTGTTCTAAGGGCTTCTTACCTTATTGAAGTTCAAAGTTGTGTGCAGGCGCAGGTGGTGTATATGATGTTTCGTGTTGTGCGTTGTGGTATCTAGATGGTCCGCGAAGAGTTTTTTTAATCCGTAATGGCCGCGCTGTGCTGATAACGGACAGTATGATATACTGGCCGAGCGGAAATATTTTGGAAAACGGTAGGTCTAGTGTGGATACAGCTTTGATTGAGAAAATTAACTGTTTTGCTAATATTGCTGTTAGGCTGCATATTATATTGAAACTTACATCGTTACGATAGTTACCTACATTCTATAATTTCAAGTTTTAGAGACTTAGATAGTTTTGGTTTTCCGATCTGTAGTTGGTATGCACAGTTCGCGCCAAACTTATTGTCCGGGTTGAAGTTGGCACGAGCTAACTTTAACCCTGCCGTAAAAATCGGAGAAAGAAAAATATTGGATTGTAATAAATAAAAACTCTAGCTCAAGTCGTAAGGCTGTCGTTTTAAATAATTTTAATCCAATATTTTTCTTTCTCCGATTTTTCCGATTTTGATTTTTTTTTCCGGCTCGTGCCAACTTCAACCCGGACAATAAGTTTGGCGAGAACTGTAGTTATTATCATAATCATCAATCTATTCAGTCCCAGTGCCGGGCATGGGTCTACTCTCAGAATAATACTATTTATAGCTACAATATTTTTATTTCTCAATATGAATCGTATATTGTTCCGTAGGTATCTAACTACTTCACAATGACATCTATTACCCATCGAACAAATATTGTTGACTATTATTGATTGACTACTTAAAGTACTTTTTCAAGCTGCTGCTACCCAATGCTGTATGTATGTCTCTTCATATGCACGTCACTTAGTCAACCTAATTGGATCAACTTAAATAATCTGGCCAAATTGGGTAAACCATGGTGGCCAACGTTGGATAGTTGACTAAAGTTGACTAAACAATATTATCTTCGAAGATACGTAGTACATTGTTCAGCTACAATTAAGCATTGTGTCTCTTGGCATTGAATTGAATTGAATTTGAAGAGTATCCAGCTACTAGCTACACAACAGTGTATTCTGTCCACTTGTCTTCTGATAACATCACCACAACTACAAGAACCAGTTGTAATCAGCGGAGGCTTGCGGAGGTACCACTGTCCCTGAATGGGAGTCCGTTTGCTAATGATATACAACCAGTTCCTAATGGAGACCGGAGTTGAAGGAGGGTGGGAAGCATCAGAAGAAACGTAAGTACTGGAAATAGTGACATCATTAGAGTTAATACGATCGTAAATAAGATTAGCTGAGTTAGTACATTACTGGTAAGTATAATATTTGATAGATTTATAATTTAGACCCTTTAAACAAGTTGCAATCTCTCATTCGAATCGACAAACCAATAGAAACAAAATGTATGTATATGACACAGGCTTTCGACATATCGGGCTGTCACTAATGTCATTTCCATACAATTTCTTTCTACTTATTCGTTTGTTGAATGTCCGGTTCGAAGCGTTAAATTACAGGCAGACAAGTTGTAATTTGACATTCGAATCGACAAGCAAATGTATGGAAATGACATTAGTGACAGCCCGATTTGTCGACAGCTTGTGTCATTTCTATACCTTTTTTTTTATTCGTTTCTCGATTCGAATGTCAAATTGCAACTTGTTTAAAGGCCCTGGGCAAATGAGAGTTGACAACTGAGGTCTCAACACTACCTAGTGACGCGCTGTACTTGTGCTACCTATATTTGTTTGTCACCATATTATGACAAAAGCCGTTGCCACACAATAAAACAATGGTACGCAAACCGTCCGGGCCGGTAGTTGGTGCGCGGTAATTAATAGCCGCGGCGCACGGGACCGGCACCGGCACCGAACCCGCGACCCACCGCTGCGTGCTTTATTGATATTGTTCCGTGTCAATAGGTGAGTTTGTTTTAACTCCGCAACGGACAGATACTGTTAGTTATTTTAGGAATGTTTTACTTGTTTCTGTAGAGTTTAGTAACGTTGTAAAAGAATGAGAAAAAAAGTTATGTTCCAGGCCCCATCGGAGAGCACGTAAAGCAGTCGATCCCGGTTGTCATTCATACAGTTATGAAAGTTATTATTAGTAGAAAATCAAAAGCCTAAAAAGTCTATCCTTTATCAGTTTTGCACAGAACTGTTCCCCCCACCCCTCGTAGACGCAGTCAGGGGCGTGAACAAGTGCAGTAATGTTAATTTGACTACCATTTAAAGTTCCATGACTACAAAACATTATTACTTCAGACAATTTTACTTACAATAAGCATGTATACGACCAATAAAGAGCATTGGTCCCGGAACCAAAGGTGCCATAACTACAGTAGAAACATTTCCTTTATGAAGCACAAATATTAAAGATAAGGGGAATTGCACGCGCGGGCGCGATACCCGCTGTCGACAGCCGCGCGACACGACACGCGCGACGCTCGCCTGCAAACGGCCTTACGGCATGCAGCTATGCAATATTTCATAATTATTATGATACGTAATTAGGATGCTTTTATGAATTATGAAAAAATTTGGTTGGACACAACAACATAATGTATAAAGAATTTACTCGGGTGTGGTCAAATACCTTTCTATATTTGTAACACGTGTACCTACGACTGTTAACTACTGTATACGTACAATACGTCGTTGTTTTCAACCGACTTCAAAAAAGGAGGAGGTTCTCAAATCGACAGTATTTTTTTTTTCTCTATGTTTGTTACCTCATTACTTTCGACTGGGTTCGAAAGCTGGTGCTTACAGATTGGTCCCATAATTTTTTATCGAAATCCGGTGAGCGGTTGTAAAAATATGGACAAAAATTGTATACATAGATGATATTATGGTTCACTCCGAAGCCTCGCTATCTGTGCCGGTCAGTGAGTTAGAAATCATATTTCATATCATATTTTCATAATAGAAATCATTTTTGGAGGCGGTTTGTTTTGTGTTTAAAAATAATTTATGAGGTCCCATGTTAAGAAAATTTCAGCCTATTGTCGGGCACAAATCCAAAATCCAAGCTTCATTTAAGAATTTTATAGCAAAATCCAATAACATTTTTCCTTCCCGCGAATCGAACCAATCGCATCTCAGATTTAAAATAAAAATGATTCCCCATAAACAAACGCGAAGCTCAAGACCGTTCAAGATGGAGAGTCACCGTGGACTGCCCTATCTAGGGGACGTAGGATCTTAAGTAAGTAAGTCATGTAACAAAATGGATCATCAACGTTTCAACAAGTAATTACATTTGTATGTATGTAAGTAAATATTGTTGCTAATCAACATCTGTCATTCACAGTTTCACACTAGGTGCTACACAGTACGTAGATATCTCCCGCCGCCATTAATCCACGTCTAACGGTGTTTTAACTGGGGCACCAAGCAAGCCCGACCCTTATAGGTACTATATACTTATATGTATAAGGTGGAAGGGACATCGACGCACAAACGTAGTGACAAGGTTTCACTCACGGTCAAAAATATAATGACCAAGTAAAAAAAACTGCAGAAAATAATTTAAAAAGTTACGGAAAATTTCAACGCAGGGGGCTCCAGAATCATGTACTGAACTCATGGTATTCGGATGTGCGTCGATGTCCCTTCAACCTTGTATATTATTGGCAATAACTATATATACATACAGGTAATTTACAATTTAGCACCGTTACTATGAGAAATGTTATGCTATCTTTAAGTGCTACATAATTTCTAGTAATCTTGGATTATGCGGTAATGTCAGTGTGATGATCTCACTTATACTTGTAACATACCGTTTGGCTAAGCAGTGGTGTACTAAACACTCTACGTGGGCAATTTGACGGCTAATTTTGTATTCACTTTTATAATCTGAAATCAACAAAAGATCTATCAACATAGGATGATTCTCATTAGTTCCACTGGTAAATTATTGTTCCGTGGTACTAGTGAGACTTTTTTTTCTCAGAAACCAAACTTAATTAATCGGCCTCACTAGTTCCACCGTAATGAAACTACTGAGAAAAAAAACTGTCACTAGTTCCATAGACAAATTTACCAATGGAACTAGTGAGAATCATCCTCCACATACGAGTACATAGCTCAAGCCACTGAACGAATTGGGTTCTAAATTCTAATTCGCCACACAGAGCGTTACATGATGTAGGCATCCACTACGCAGGGATTATTAAAAATTCTAGCTGTAAGTAAGTACCTACTTTAATTATAAACGTAGCTCGAGCGAAGCCGCGGGCACAGGCTAGTTAATTACAATTTGATGCGATTTTTAGAGTAAAATAACGCGCAAAAATGTTCAGCAGTTGTTATTTTTTATTTAAGATACTCAACAAAAAGCCTTATTGTACTTCAGAATTGATTATTGTAATTCAGAAGGCAAGAGTGTACTGAAGTTTTTCATAGTACTTATTGCGTGTGCTTTGTAAAAACCTGTGCAATAAAATGCGTCATGTCAATCCGATGCCGTCTGTCTGTCTGACAGGTCCTCACAGGCAGCACTTACCACATTTCTGTATTTATAGCTGAATGTCGCATCAATCACACTGGCCGTTGTCATTCGCTTTTATAATCTTTTGTATCATCGTCGCGATATCCTAGACTATTGAGAGACGTTTAATGTCCGACTCCTTGTAAAAATAGATTTCTAAAGACCGAACGACTGGGTGCGTCTCTTCTCACAATACTTAATTTATGACAAACTTTACTAGACAGGAAACTAAATTAAGTAATACTAGAATAAGATACATATGTACAAAAGGATTTGCTCTTATATATTATCTCATATCAGCCCATCAACCTATATATATACTGCCCCACTGTTGGGTACGGGTCTCCTTTCAGTATGAGAGGGATTAGCATAGACGTAGATCTAATCTACGTCAGTGGGGATTAGGCTATAAATAGTCAACCACGCTGGCCTAATGCGGGTCGGCAGACTTCACATGGCGTCGAGAAAATCTCCCTGACTTCGAAAAATCAGAGGTAGTGCCTTGGATATCACTGCTTGTATATATTATCGCCTTACGTATACAACAAAAAACAAAAACACACCTAGCTCATATGGCTAGATCTCACGTATCGCCTCCGCTGACAATTCAGAAGTATGTAAAGTTATTTGAATAAAACATTTTCAGGAACTGTCGGCGGCGCTGTCAGGTCTTCGAATCACAATTAGAAAAGGCGGGATTATTCCGGATTACCGTCGTAGTGGTGAATAATCGTCTGCTATACGCGGCATTGTATTGAAATGCGGAGCCGGGCGGTGTGAAGCCGTCCGATGGCGGCCCCTACCACCGGTTATTGCTATTTTAGATGTGGAATTCGAACACGCCGTAAAAACTTTGTAGTTGTTGTGAAAGAGGTTTTTACTGCCGTTGGTCATATCTGATTTCAGTATCGATACTATTATTATTAATGTGACAGTAACGTTATTTGTTTGTTTGTTTGTCTTGTACCATCACGCCTGTTTTTCCGGAAGGGTTAAGCAGAAGTGTACATGCTAATGTACACACACAGTTCGACGATATGTAATAGGAGGCAAGCCTATCGCCTTTACACTGAGCACACGTCTAAACTTCAAGCTGCTCCTGAAAATTTTATAGAAAAACACTGCTTAACCTGGGAATCGAATCCAGGACCTCGACCCCTAGGATAATGAGACAGTTTCTAATCATTTTCTCACAATTAGATTTCCTGTTCATGTTGTAATAATCATTTTAATGTAAGGTTAACGTCCCGTGACCACTTAAGTGACATGTTTTTAATGGCGTCATTGATAGAGAGGCACGGCACCGCCCCGCGCGCCTGCCGCGCCGCGCCGCGCCGCTATCAGCGAGGGCGCCTCGGGACGCGACACATTTACATAACAATACATTTACAGGAAATAAATAAAGAAAACGCTCTCTTTCTCAATCGGAAGCACAGAGATTGCCGTTTTTCCTCCTCAGCTAGTTTTTTTTTCCTTTTTTTGGTAGCTTGAATACGTTTCCAACTAGTTTTTCCTGTAGAAAGCAAAAACAGGGTTTGAAATGGACGTCATTTAAGTAAATAAATGGACTATTGTGCTCTGGTTCTTACACGAAGGAACACAGTAACTTTGAAGCCGGTCTTAAAATAGGTATGTGAAAGTATTTAGCCACTGCCAGGCAGTTAAGAACATACATCTAACAAGAAATTCTATTCCTGCTCATCTGCCTACATTTTAATCAGCAATGTCGTGGACATTCCAGTTTAACCTGATATACCAATAATCTTGATAATATAATTTACATAGAATTTCCTCCCAATTTATTTGGCTGATATCAGAGACGGTTCTTCCGCAATCATTATACATATAATTGAGATATTCGGACGCATCTGATGAGCCAGAAGTAGTCAAACATAGCGATAGATATAAGCTATAGATATGAGCGATATAATATATGTGCAATAGATATAAGCGATAGATCATTGGTCTTTGTTTTCTTTGACTTTGATTATCCTATCAATATGGAGTTTAGATAGAACATAGAGTGTTCTTTATTGCACACCACAGAGCGAGTAGGAAATAAAGTGCACAAACGTTACAAAAGTACAATTGGCGCTTTTATAGCTAACAGCAATTTTTTATAGACAACAATTAGATAGACAAGAATAGAAATAGTAAACAGATAACTTAAGAGTTGTGCCCGAGGCACGGGGACTATTGAATGTGTTCGCCTATCGTCTGACTGGCCGCAAAATTTACCAATAAATGTTCAGTCACTTCACAGAACGACCGATCTTGGAGTTTGTACACACAAAACCCTGTAGTTCCTAGATTTGCTTTAGATTAACGACAAAACAAGCATAGCAACTGTTAATTCAGTACTAAACATGGAGTTGCTCTTAAAGTTTATAGCAACCGCAATAAAACGTAAAAACGTACAGAAAGGTAGTTCAATAAAACATCTTATAATTAATTGTATTCGTTAACGATTTTTATGCTAATTGACAAGAATAAAATAGTCCACTTAAGGGTATTCTCGAATATTTCAATTTCCAATACTAAACTTGAAATAGTTTTTTTAGAACTTTGTGGAAATGCTACATGCCTACTACCAAATTATATTACTGAATAATTTTCATCCCCACCACGTACCTACTTATATTCCTCCATTATATGAGTACTGTGTTGAATTAAGTAGGTACCTAACTAAGTAAAAAGCAAAATGAACACAACCTAAATATATCTTTGACGTAAGACTCAAAAATAGGTCTTAAAGATATTTCTTACTGTTTTTATAAGACCGTAGAAAAATCTTATTTATGTTTATCGATTAGTGAAAAGGCAGAATAGTAATCAACTAATTGGTTTATACTTTAACTGTTTGTTTCTGTTGCAGGTACGTTTACTGCAGTACGTAATAAAGAGTGAGTGGGCCCTCCGCAGAGGGAGAGGTATTGCGATGCAAATGAGATGATCGCCGTGATTCAAGTGAACTGCCGTATCGACATGTGGAAACATACGGGGGTGAGTCGTGAACGGGGACGCAACGTTTATAATTTTATGAGTTTACATTTGGGGTGCAACTACTGAACAGTGAACAAGGGGTCCTAAGTTCGGTCCTCGGGTCAAGAAAAATGTTATTGGGTTTTTTGTGAAATTCCCAGAAGCAGTTTGGAGTTTGGATTTAGCACATATTTACAAGTACACTTCTGCCTTACCCTTGAGCGAATACAGGCGTCCTGATACGTTATCTTAATGAAAAGCTATGATTACCCTCATTTCTTAATTTTATTTACAAATTCGATGTACTAAGGCTATCAATAAAACTTAAGTCGGTAAGTACTGTATCACTATTTAATCCGTTGAAAGATAATTTATACGCAACAAAGTGATAACATAGTGCATTGCGTTAGACTCCACTAAGTGGTGTAAGGCATTAGAGATTAGGCTTAACAGCATGTTAAGTAGGATTATAGATAATTTATAGCATAATGTTAGTGAAATACAAGTTTTGTGTTTATCCGACAAACACGATACGTTCTTCGGGATTGGAAAGGATTTGGTATCATAAACAATGATTGTAGAATGGATTGTACGCAAATGTTAACTTTAATAAATAATAATAAATAAATATCTTGGGACATTTTAACACAGCACCATCTAGTCCCAAACTAAGCAGAGCTTGTACTATGGGTACTAGACAATGGATATAATACTTATATACTTTTTTTTTTGTAAATACATACTTATAATACATAAGAAACACCCAGACAAACACAAATACATATTTGTGTCTCATTCATCACATAAATATTTGTGTCTTGTGGGAATCGAACCCACGACCTCGTGATCAGCATTCCGGTACTCGAACCACTAGACCACAGACGACGTCGAACTTTCACAGTTAACTGGTCATATACAGTTAAGTGATTCTAAATAGTGGTCGCAAGCATGTTTATTAAACACTAGTATTTGCTCGCGACTTCGTTCCCATTGAAGTAGAATTTTTCCCCCGTTTTTGCAACATTTTTAATCGATACTCAGCTCCTATTGGTCATAACGTAATGATATATAACCTATAGCCTTTCTCATTATACAGGCTATCTAACACTAAAAGAATTGTTCAAATCAGACCAGTAGGTCCTGAGATTAGAGCGTTCAACCAACCAAAGAAACAAACAAACTCTTTAGCTTTATAATATAAGTATAGTATACAGGGTTACAGGTTAAGTCGACCTAGATCCGTTAAGGGCGTGTAGTACCCATCTTTTCTGACATATTTCACTATAGAACACCCTACCCCAAACCTAAGCGTTTTCAAGAAAATCGACATTTAAATTTAATTTTTTACTAACTTTTTTAACTTTCAATCGTTCAGAACAAAGTATTTAGTTAACCTACGTAGGATTATGGTTATTAAATTCATAGAGCATCTTAATTCGCATGTAAAAAATCAATAATAATAATTATAAGATGCACTAACTTCAAAATATTGTAATTAATGGCAAAAAATCGGCAATTTTCATTAAAAAAATTAAATGTCGATTTTCTTGAAAACGTTTAGGTTTGGGGTAGGGTGTTCTATAGTGAAATATGTCAGAAAAGATGGGTACTACACGCCCTTAACGGATCTAGGTCGACTTAACCTGTAACCCTGTATATGTATATAATTTTCTCAAATACTTAGTAGCAACAAGGAGTTTTGATTTGAAGCTGGTTAAAACATAAAATAATAAAAATCAACCCATATACTGTCCCACTGCTGGGCACTGGTCTCCTCTCAGTATGAGAGGGATTAGGTTATAGTCCACCACACAAGCCTAATGCGGGTTGGGAGACTTCACACGCCGTCGAGAATATCTCTCAGGCATGCAGGTTTCCTCACGATGTTTTCCTTCACCGCTAAAGCGAGTGATAATTACTTACGCGTGATAATTAGAGTTAAAACATAGTATCGGTAAAATTCTGTTTTCAGAATCAGCTCTGGCCGTAATGTCGTTCCATTAGTTTCTTAAAATTGTGTTAAA
The DNA here is from genome assembly GCA_946251955.1 of Acronicta psi. Taxonomy (NCBI): domain Eukaryota; kingdom Metazoa; phylum Arthropoda; class Insecta; order Lepidoptera; family Noctuidae; genus Acronicta; species Acronicta psi. The sequence goes on from OX276486.1 coordinate 280,997, forward strand.
ATCCTCACATGAGATCAGATATTGAGATCGGGACTGCCGTTTGTATTGTTCGAATCTGCCGGTGTAGCCGCGGAGCGGTTAGACCCGCGATATCGTTCCGTATTTTCCCCTGCAATCGTGGTGGGCAAAGGGCAGAGAGCTTCTTCGTTTGCGATAATCTTTATCGTGTTTGCACGAAATCTAATGATCTGGCCGCAGCACACGCATCCATTGTATAAAGCAGGACCAACTCCTTCGTATCTCGATATGACCGCAGCGGACCCGTCCGTTGTATCGTTTCGTATGTTTCCCAACAATCGTGCCGGTAAAGGGCGCGCCCCGCTCGCGATAATCCGGAGACCCGCGAGATCTGTGCCCCATTGTGAGTCCTTGCGACTTTGTAAGCGTTTACTTTGAAGATGTTACTACTTTAGCAAGTAGTTAAATTTAAGAGGTTCAGTAAATGACTTGGTGTTTATAGAAGGATTTAAGAGCTATGCTTTTGTTAGTGTAGCGCAACCTATTTAGAGCTGGATCCTGGACCTCCTATACACCGTTCAGTTTCTCCTCGATCTGTTTAATGTATGTCTGTATTGGCGTACTTCTCGCTCTTTCACCCAACTTTATCGTTTATGATGATCACTATGAAAAGCATTTCCACAGTGCTCAATTATATTTCAAGTTATTGAGCAAAACACGTTTGTCAACACTCATTAATTTAACGTATTATATGACTATAATTTTCGTTCAGCAAGTAGAATTAAATATGTTATTTATCTTTTTCTATTCATCACAGATGTTTTTAACACTTAATAAAACCAGAACCAGGTATCTGCGAGATATTGTCGTAATATTCATAAGAATCGTTCATAACACACGAGCGGTCAACTTACTTTGACGCAAATGTGTATAAGTTTGTCACAAGTAATACTTTATAGCATTATCTACGAGCGTGGGCGTGCGTCTACAGGGTGTCAAGTCATTGACAATCGTCAAAGACTTGTTGGATAGCTATATCTTGTTATAATAAGGTTAACGACATGTCAAACTTACCACAGTTTTGTCAACGCTACTAAATAATAAAAATAAAAAACGTTTTTTATGAAAATTCATGGCCGGAAGCAGCTGCAGAATTAATGAAATTAAAATTGCAAATAATAGCTTGTGATTCTACTTTTAAATTATAATAATTATCAGCTGATTTTAGTTTCAACGCACTGCGTCACTTTTCGTTTTCGACTCTTCATGTTTAAATATCAAATTCCTCACTATTCGCAATCACGAAGGCTGATTATAAGGAACTAAGTAGGTTTTATTCCCAGTATGAGCAAAGCCTTATTTTACCTTTTCAATTAAATAAGGAGACGCGTTAGAAGATGCTCGGGGTTTGGATTTGTAGTTAGTAAAAAACAAAAGAATCGACTAATGACGATTGCCAGGTAACTAGAAGTCACCCCGTATAATATAGTTGTGTAGTAAGTAGTCGACAATCATAGGCAATATTGCGATATCGTGATAATGTAGAACTAGTTTCCACATCTGGTCTAGTGCTTGGGGTAATGACTGCCGTGCTATGCTGCCTCACACTAGAATAACCGATGAACTAGCCTGACGGGATTTTAGCGAACACACTTACCTAAATGTCCTCTCACTTGGCACACGGCTATATTATGTCTGAGCTTTGATTTGAAGTCCTAAAATACAAGCTTTTGTTATTACCTATCTATTATGAAGTCATTGTATATGAAGACGAATTTAAAAATAAGAGTGATTTCTTCTTCTTGGTACTGAAGGCGTCGGTTTTTTGGCATCGATATTATAGGCGTCAATATTGAAAGAGTCGATATTATAGACGTCGTTATTTTAGGTGACGGTTCCATAATGATAGGCGTCGGTACTAGAGCCGTCGGCATTATAGGCGTTGTTATTGTAAGCGTTGGTTATTATTATTATTTTTAGTTACTGTAATTGGTGGATTCGTAGTAATTAATTAATGAAATAAATAAATAAATAGGCGTTATTTACGGCGTCAGTGTTTTTGACGTTGGTAATTGGTATTACAGGCGTCGATAATATATTATAGGCGTCGATATTATTGGTGTCGGTTTTAGGCGTCGATATTATAAGCGTCGGTATTATAGGCGTTGGTATTATAGGTACCGGTATAATAGGCATCGGTATTATAAGTGTCGAAATTTGAGGCGTCAGTATTGTATGGTGTTCTTTCTCTTCTCGAGTCGCACAGATTTTTACCGGAACTCTACTCCGCACTCATACAAACTAAACCCGCGGCGGTTGAGTCGCTACTCTTTGATGCCAGTCGGGACATATTTGTATGCCTCAGCGTTCGCGAAACATACCTTACACATTATTTTGAACACAGCAAGTCGCTAAAATGCGATAAACCATCGGTTCATTTGCTGACCACTGATGCTAAAAGTATCGTGTGTATCTTAGTACTTAAAACTAGCGTCACAGCGTCGTATGGTGCAACTTAGTATGTCGTCTAACGTGACAAGTCTATCTGCGACGCTGCGATGCGGCAGCATTCAATAATTCATTACGTTGACTGACGAGAGTGCTTGATGAATACCTGATCAGCGATAGCTGTACTCGCGCCGGAGAAAAGCGCCTGTAACTCAATTATTTTATTACGAAGAAAGTGCATTGAGATGGTTATCTTTCATAACGTTACTGCTACCTGTCTTGTGGTGACTACACTCACATGATAATGTGATGATATTCCTAAATACTATGAAAGTGTGAAATCGTTGGATTGACTTAAAAAAGACAATGATCTCAATTCGTCTGTGCCTACGATATATTTACTGGATGTATAACATGTTCACGCATAATTTTGTTGTCTACGAATTGATTTTGGTCAGTAAGCTTGGGTTAGCACACACGAGTAGGGATCCTTCTATGCGTAAGAGATCTTCTAAGATATATATCTTTTCTGCATAGAAGAGAGCCCCATCAACATACTGACACCGTGTAGAATTGACACAATCACGCCTGTATTCCCCTAACAGTCAGGCAAAGTTGTGTTGCAGAGCCTAATTTGTTTAGTATAAAAGTATGCAGAAAAGCTGGCATGTGAAGACTACAAATACATAAAATACAAACCTATATATTTATCGCTTTCACTCAGCATGGACCGTGGAGTCCGGTGACCTGTCTCCCACATACGGTACTATCACCGATCATTGTACAAGCACTACAACTTCATCTCCAACAGACAGCCTGAGAACTGATCACTTGCACAGACCAACAAACACGATAGACGCGTACTTATTTCCATACGTATACATCTGACTACATTTCTATGATGCTGTCCTCTCTATGCATTAGGCTCTATGTGTGGAGTACACTATTTGAAAATGTATTACGTAGAAATTCTCAAATATTCTGACAAGTTGGCAGTATTCATTTTGTTGATCTAGTTGTTTTAAGGCTGTGACTGTATTAGAAGGCAGTGGTTTAGGTCTAAGTGTATCTTATTAAAACAGCTATGAAATGGAGAAACTCTCCTGTAAAACACAGTGGGTGAAATCTTAAACAATTCCAATATCATCGTTCAGAAGTCTAAATAACAAATTCAAAGTCGTTTCCGAAATAAGGCTGCTATTAAGAAGTCATCACTCATTTGAATTACTGAGGTAGAATACAAAACAGACCTCAAAGCTTAGACATAGGATGATGATGATGATGATGACCTGCAGGCTGATTTCGGTCACAGCGACTACTTGAACTCCGTGTGGATAGTTGTCGCTGGTGTGCTCCCATATGACTGCAGTAGCCAATCTTCTTTGAGAAGGTCCGGGAGCATTGCGACTACCACAGATGGTCGGGCTTTCAGTTCGTCGCGCCTAGAGTCAAGCTCAGACCGACGCAGCTCCTCAAAGGCAAAAACTTTGCTTTTGATTAGCTCCCTCCAATCAGAGCGCGAGGCCGCTAGCCTTTCCCCTCACATTTTTGCACATCTTTATATCGAAGGAACTGACCGCCTTGTTTCCGCTAGGATAGGTATAATAAGGAACACTGTTACGAGTAAGTAGCTATGATACTTTTAAATATACAAAAATTTACTGCGTACTCGACTCGACCCTCGTGTGCGTAGGCCTTAATAGATATTCCAAGAGCTGTAACCTGTCATGTCAGTTGATTGAGATTCAAACAGCACTTTCAATCAAGTGTTGAGGTACCTGCGCGCGCCGCACTCGTATTTATGCTAAACGCCATATCCCGTTGTTGGCTGTGGCTCAGCTCGTCGATGAAAAGTTGACGTGGTTACTAGACTTTATATCTATTAGGTACTTATTATGTATGGTGATAGCTATAAAATCTGGTACATATTTCTTCAACGTGGTCGGAAGCCGGACTGCTAGCTCCGATTCCAGCATTTAACAGGCGTTGTTGGGAATTTCTGTGAAATTTGGTACCCAATGGATGGTAAAAGGCTTGCTATGGAAAGTTACGTGGGACCTAAACATACCGGCGAACTGTGGAGGGCCCCTCTTAACTGGATTATTTTACTATCGCTAATTAACATTAATTAATACAATTAATTATTGGACAACAATTTTATTGGGCTATTAAAGTTTATAGAAAGGTACTTGTAGTTCAATTGACCCGTTAGTACTTAGGGTTTATTGCGGTCGCTATAAACTCTAAGAGCAACTCCATGTTTAGTACAGAATTTGCGTTTGCTGTACTATTGATGAAGAAAATCTAGGAACTACAGGGTTTTGTCAGCCGCGTTAGCCATTGTTATCCTCGAAGTCTTGGGTTCTTATCCCAAAGCAAGCAGTGTAAGCACGTAACACTCAGTAGCAGCACGGAGTTAGGATTTGTTCCCGGTTGATAGAAATAGGCTTACTCATGTGAGGGTTACATGGACTGAAACACATCGGGGAACTATGTCCTGTACCTATGTCCACCTCTGCCTAGCCCTTCGGAGAATACAGGTGTGATGGTATGTTATATGATAATTCAGCATTCTAGAAGGTGTGTGAAGTCTACCAACTCGCATTTGGCCAACGCAGTGTTATATGGCCTGTGTACTTAACTGTTCCCGTTATTTCTGACAAACAGCATGAATATGAATAGGTCTTGCTTGCTTAGTAACGTTCTAAACAAAGCTGGCACAGTGCTGGGCATCGAAGGGCATCGGCTAATAACTCAGCGCCGCAACAAATAGCCGCGCGACATCGCTGCACCGACGCGCATTCCCACCGATGCAAATTGTAAGCGCAGCCCTATCAGATCTAGTGTGGCCATGCGAAACGGGGCTCTAGGAACGGACGTCCAATAGGAACTCTTGCAGCACTTGAAAATAAAAAAAAATAAGAAAGAAAGAAGCGTTTATGTGCCTGATTGGGTAATATTTTTTGTCTTAATCTCTATAAATAAAAATTCATCAATTTTATGTTGCTAAGCGCAAAACTCGAGAATGGCTGAACCGATTTGGCTGATTCTTTGTTGTGTTTGATGAAGAAAAAACATAAAAATACGAAGAAAAAAGTAAAAACAAAAGAAACGCAGACGAAGCTGCGCACGGGTCGCCAGCTTCGCAGTTAAAAATAAATAGAATGTTGAATGAGGTTTTGCTAATGTTCAAGTATTACATAAACCTACCTAACCTAACATAAAATGTGTAACTCACCGTTTTGGGTTTATAACAATACGCTACCTTACATCTGGATTATCCTGAGTTCATGCTAACGTATAGTAGTCCTAGCGCGATGGTATCCGCGCGCCTGCGACGATTTACATACAAGCAGTGAATTGTATTGCAGCTGTAGCGTATTGGTTATTGTGCACGTAATAGCCCCTATCTACTCCTACACAGGAATTGTATTGAAATTAATATTAACCGAGGACAGCTCTCACAGATTGAGTAATCACGTGGGAAAAGTAAATCAGAATTTCCAACCTCTAGCGTGGGCTCCATTTACAAGTAACAATGACGAGAATTTAACAACAGATAACATACCACACCATCACGCCGATTTTCTCCGAAGGGGTAGGCACAGGCGCACTATTGTACACCCGCATTTCACCGGTATGTTTATGGCCTATGTAAAAGGGGGCGAGCCTATTTCCATCAACCGGGCACAAATGCAGATTCCGAGATGCTACTAAAAATTTCACAAAAACCCAACAGCACTTTTGTCGACCCGGACCCAAGGATCGAACCCAAGACCTCTAGGGCAGCAGTAGCGCTTGGAACCACTAGACTAGCCAGGAATAAAACTCCATACAAATAACGTTGAAGCAACGACAGTTATTGTGTTATATTGAAAGGTAAATTATTGGAATGACTGCATTTTAGAGATGAACACTTGTAAATGATAAATGGATTATTATTAACTATATACTAATAACTATAATTATTAACGCTTATCTTCAGCGAAATAATGATGCAGTCATAACGTCATTTGTCTAACTCAACAACAAAATCAGAAAATAAATTCCAAAGAAATAAATTCCTAAAAGAGTATTACATATTATCTACTTATTTTAAAAATGTATTATAATACTGATCGTCGATCGTAATGAAAGTTTATTACATGGAAGATTTCGAATTAAATATGGAAGACAAAATAAATTTATTCCTATATTCAAATACAATCTTTTCACAGAACCGTTTCTCCATTCTAACATATCCACAAAGGCTCTATAAGTCACTCATTGCGCACTTCATTGTCACCGAACGTCTATTCGGGCCGGCAGACAGCACGCAACTGACCGGTCCATAGATTAACTCAGCTGTCAGAGTGTGCCGCTAGATGGCGGGAGCGACGCCTCGGTGACACGCCACGTCCGGTGTGAGATAAATCTTATCTGCGACATGTGGCTGTGAGAGGAGCATTAGAAGTATACTTTAATGTAGATAGCTACAAGAGATTTTTATTACACCATACGCGTAGCAACTGAGCAGCGATGGAAGCCTACGGAAATGACCACTGGACTGCCCAGTCAAAGGTCTTGAGTTCTATTCCAAGGAGCATACCTCTGACTTTTTGAAATCATGTGCGTAATTTATCACTCGCTTTAACGGTGATGGAAAACACCATGAGGAAACGCATGCCTGACATGCATGCCTGCATGCATGCCTGACAGATTTTCTCGACGGCATGTGAAGTCTACCAACCCGCATGAGGCTAGCGTGGTGAACTATGGCGTAATTCTTTTCATACTGACAGGAGACCCGTGCCCAGCAGTGCGGCACTTAATAGGTTGATGACAATACGTTAAATCTCTAAATTATCTAGAAAGAAGTAGACCTAAGTAATTATTGTAAATAATCTGTTTCCTTAAAAAAAGATCTAACACTAGGTACCATGTTTTTTGGGGTTGCGAAAATCCTGAAGAGTCATCTTCTCCTACGTAGTATATCGGATTTATGCCGACAAAAACGTGACTATTCTGTCTTTGCCCTGTAGCGACTACAGCGCCATGGGATACATGTAATTCAGTACGACCAAAAACCTCTGAAAAATAATAGTGAGTCGTGACTTTAGTATCCGTTTATCTGATCGGATCGTATGTCACACCACTTGTGCGACACATTTATATCCCAGTAAACGTAGTTTGCACACCATGTGTGCAAAAAAATTGGCGATTTTTTTATCATGGAAATTCGTAAAACTATATTTTTTCTGCTCTAATTTGCGAAAATTGTAGGGAAACGAAAAGGATGGCAATAATAGTCATATGTATATGCACGCGCATACTGCACATTTTTGCATAGGTTGCATTCTAATCGTGGGAGAGGATATAGAAGTTGCCCCCATACCCAACGCGATACATTGGTTGATAACCGATTGGCAGGAGATATAAGTAGGTACAGTCAGCAACGAAAGTCGTTGAACACAGCGAAAGTTTAAAAACATCACAGTACCAAAACTATTCATTAGATTTTGACTAAGGTTAAACATATAATTGTCCGCTATTATGAGGAAATATACTGCCTTCAAGGGTCAGTGAATTCTGAATATTAAAGATGTTAAAGCGTTTTGAAGATTTCATAGTGTTCAGCTACTTTCGTTGCTGACTGTACTTAATATTTATTTGCACCACAACTAAACGTGTGTTCCAAAGTTCCGCAATTTCCTAGGTCTTAACATAATCTAGGTTAGTAACGAACGGTGGCAACAAGTATCCGCGCCGGTAGCGGGTTCGATCCGCAGCGCATTAATTGTTGCCGTATCGGTGAGAGAGCTCTTGTTAACAACAACTCGCTTGTTACAACGTTTACTGATTACATTGGACACTGGCGAAGATTGGAAGTAACAATAATGTACAAATATATTGCATTGACCATACCATACCAGCGGTTAGTCTTAGTTCATAGAATGAAATAAATGACGACGTGATCAGATTTATTTTGTTCTATGAATACATAACATTATATATTCGTGGAAAACTACGTACCTACTTCGTAATTCGTAAAAAATACAGTCAATCTAGAGAACCTATCTGATACAATGACCCAGAGTTGTCTACCCCGTATTTAAAACCGTATTTTTAACCCCCGACGCCAAAACGACGGGGTGTTATAAGTTTGACGTGTCTGTGTGTGTGTGTGTGTGTCTGTCTGTGGCATCGTAGCTCCCGAACGGATGAACCGATTTTGATTTTGTTTTTTTATTTGAAAGGTGAATTAGTCGGGAGTTTTCTTAGCTATGTTTGATGAAAATCGGTCCAAGATGGCCGCCGCCACAAAATAGCGAATTACATATTTTTTCACAACTTCCTCAATATGGGTATCAAATGAAAGGGCTTAACTAGGAGAATACTATACACTATGATAAATTTCAAATCCAAGATGGCCGCCGCCATAAAATGTCTAATTACATTTCGTGTCGGGGGTTTTCTAAATTTTTAATTTAGGTTAGGTTAGTTACCGTATACTGACATCGACCACCATAACCTATGATGTACGAGTATACTAGATATTATTTATTTGGTGCTAGTAGCTGTAAAAACAGGACACTTAATTATTTCTATACGGTATTTAGTTATATACATGGAGTAAGTATAAGTATTATTTACAATTTATTCATCAATTGAAAATGAGCAGCTAATCAAATAGTAGCGCACGTGGCGTGGTGTTGACAGCCCTCACTGTTAATCATACATTATCATTACCAGTCAATAGGCCATTATGAAGTCGTATCAATCACAGCATCCTTCAGCTAAGTAAACACGGCACGTTGTACAGCATGTTGTCGGCTGTCGGTACGTAGGGCGGCAGTCGGCGCCCAGCCGCCGCGCAGTCTACCCGCCCGACGCGCCGCCCGCCCTACGACTACGCGCGACTCTCGGACGTAAATACGATACGAAACTAATAAACATTTCTAGAATATTTCAATACAATTTTTGGGACATGAAGTAAAACTTTTTTCAGTGATATTTTGATAAAATTTCGTTCGATGATGTGTAAAAATTTGAACTTATCATAAGCACTTTGATACTTAAAATAGTGGAACACATGTTTTTGAATTTTGATAGAAACTTTTATTGTTAAAGTTTCGCGCTAAGTTTAAAGTGAAAATCTAAGTAGGTATATTATTGACTGATAAAAGTGAGAGTGAGTGACAGGTGTTCATGTGATATAAAAAGAAAATGTTTAGTTGAAGGTAAGACTATACTGCTATACACTATAATTTAACTCGATCACGTGATCATTCTAAGGACCTAAACATACCGGCGAACTGTGGGTAGGTACTGCTACACCCAGTAGGTACCTACAGCATCTAACAACCAGCAACCTACACCTAGGCTTGATGTTATCTTCTAGTCGTTCTCGTAGGTCATAAGATCTCGTGATCTAATACTTATGTCTGGACTATGATTCTCTGAGTTTGTTTCGGCGTTTCTTCTCAGAGGTCGCCATCTAGGAAATGTAAAACGTTGACTTGTAAAAGTGTCTTTAAAAGATCTGTTTAGCGAAATAGGTAAATTACTTATCATTTATAATTTAGGTAAAACATTTATATGAACACATCGTAGTTTGTGAAAATCAACGAAAGTCCTCGAAATAATTAATTACAAAGATCCCTAAATGAATTATAAGAGTACCATATTTAAATTATCTTAAAATAATTATGTTCTTGTTAACTCTTCTCGTTGGAGCAATCGTCACTGTCCTCTATATAATTCTACTAAGTCTGTTGTTTATTGTAACAAAAAAATATTAGTAAAAACTAGCGTAACTTTAACACTGGTTTTAATCTGGATACCCATATGATAGGATATTTATCCAGAATACTGTCTCCTACCTTGAGATACAAAGAAAAAGCTGTGGCAAGCCCTTAAGCAGTACGACATAGAGCGGCTATCAAGTGCGCATTACTTAACTTGGTTGTTCACTGTAATGGACACATAAATACTCGCGATAACTTATCAAACAAGTAACAGTAGTAGCTCTATTTCATCTGTACAAGGGGCTCATTACATTCACTACACAACTACACAAATAAGAAATTATTCACGTCATTCTCGCTATTTGAGATCTCCGATCACCGACTGACACTTTAAATCACAATAAAGCTTAAATAAAACTTGTGAAAAACGACAAAAATATCAGCAGTCCACATAAAGGCTAAGTGGCACCATTCACTGATATGCTTAACGAACGCTTATCCGCCACTTACCACGGTTAAGCGACGCGAGCGAAGAACATCGCTTATTCATTACTTTTTTGCTCAACATTGAGAGCCAATTAAGCGAACTGCTCGATACATTAGGAGTTTTATCGTTCTGAAGTGATAATTCAATGCTAGGCTGTATCTATATTGTTCAGTGGACGCCCGTTTTGAACAATCGTATTGTGAAATAAATGGTGGCAGTGCGAGGGTTAGTGATAAATCTTAGTTTAATTAAGTGGCACGTTCACTTTACTTAAGTTATCATGTGTTGTGTTGTGTTGGTTTTTTAGTTATCGTGAATGAATAAAACATTGGAGGTGTCAATTAGACACGGAATATTATTAAGATTGTTTAAAACAGAATAACAAACTAACTACACGTTCGCGAATGTTTTCTATGTGCATTAAAACTAGAACGCTACTACGCTTGCCTAATATATTTGATAGAAAATTACTTTGTATGAAATGGTTTTGTATTAGGTACTAGCTTCTCGCCAGCGGCTTCGCCCGCGTGGTCTTGATAACTTTTTTCCGTCGTTTGTGCAACATTTTTCATTGCTACTCCGCTCCTATAGCGTGATATATAGCCTATAGCCTTCCCCGATAAATGAGATATCTAACACTGAAAGAATTTTTCAAGTCGGTCTAGTGGCCTCAAAAAATTCAGAATTAGACATATTCAATGACACGTTGCTATGTTTTAAGAAAAAGATTTTGCAATTCTCGTAGTATTAGTACATTTTTACATAGTTTTAGTTTTGTTATGGACTGATTTTATTTTATTATTATTTCGCTAGTTGTTGTGTTATCGTATAATGATGCAGTAAATGCTATGTACGCCTCAATTGTCAGATGCATCAGTCCTAGTTTTTAAGAGTCTATTTAGCGTAAGTGTTGATGTATTTGATGTGGCTGTACTATTTCAATAAATAAATAAATAGTGGTTTCGGAGCCTATTCAATACAAACAAACAATCAAATCTTTCCTCTTTGTAATATTAGTATAGGTAGATAAACTAATTGCAGATCCTTAGTAACATTGTAATATGAATTATGATTCTAAAACGATCATAACTTCAGGAAGGCTTGAACACGACGTAGTAGTTAAACCCGATGTCAGTAAGGGCCTTATTAAAAACTCAAAGAATGCATGATTTCGATTACGTTATCATACAAACCGAATGTTTAAAAGTTTATAGGAAGTAATTATTTTATATCTATGTATCATTATGTGTCAACATAAATTCAAGTAATAAGAAATGTATTTTATATAATTATGTAGTTTTCATCTAAATATTGTTTCACTATCAGTGAGTGACGTTTATGTGTTCTTTGCACGAAACGTTATCACATATTTTGGATTCCATATTCGTAACAGTAACATATATTTATCACAAATAGTAAAACTATTCAAAATTAATGGTTGCTACTGATTACTGCTTGTTCTTAGAACGATACTTTTTGAGCACTTACAGATTAGCTTTTTAATTCTAACGGCTTTCTTTCTTATTATAATAAATTATGGAAAAGAATGCAATAACTTAACTTTTATCACAGACAAAACCTTATTGGACCGACGAAAGATTTAAATTTTATACAAGGTAATGCTAGTTTTATATTAACGATGTTTGCCCAGCTTAATTACAGAATATGCACCAGTCATAAGGCCTTCTTCAAAGCTTACTGATAAGTTCCCGATAAATTACTTAGCAGATAATTTTATACAAATTTTGTTCAGTTTTTTAATTTATGTGGCAGTTACCGGTTATCCAGAGTTGGTGAAACATTAATGTATCGCGGATTAGACACAATAACCAATACATAATGACTTAAATACTAATGTAAAACATTGCCCAGAACAATGTGCCACAGTGCCAGAGCGGCTATAAATTATTTCTAGCTCGAGGTTCTAACAGTCAGTGCAAAGCTGCATGGTTGCGTACAATATGCCCTGTAGCACCAACTTATGTGCACAGAAATAGCTCCGGCCGAACCGTAAGTAATAAACAAAGCCAAGTTAAATCTGTCACGCGATGCTGCGTTTTAAACGTGCAGGGGGGACAGTGGCTGGGGCGAGTAGCTGTAACTAAGCTAACTACACGCATCACTCTTTGCGCATGCTATACTTATGTCGTGTATCTCATGGTTTTTATATGTACAGTCTGACATTGAAATAAAGTCTGACATGTTAATTGTTTACTAACAAAAGTAATGGTCACGTTTAGAGTCAGTGGTACTCCACTGACTCTAAACGTGACCATTACTTTTGTTTTTGAGACACTGAGACACAGGATTCTCAACTGCACTTGATTTTATTTTATTAATGAACCAATAATTATTTATTTAGGAAACATTGAAATAAAATTACATTTAAAAAAATTCTCGCCTTCATAATTTAAGAAGAATCTTTGATTCTAAAAAGAGCCACATAAACGCATTAAAAAAAACTTGGTTTTAGAAACTTTATTACAGTGAGTATTGCTTTGCCATTACAAATAAAGACAGAAATAAAACCAATTTATTTACCTACCTTGCGCTAGTTTGTATATAATATATTTTTAAATCGAATTACGCACTGCACGTAATGCATTGTTACTACGAGTTCTACTTAATTAATCTGTGGTACGAATATGTTACAAATCTTAAGGAGTGATACAACCACTGCTATTATATAAAATAACGCAAAGAAAACAACAAGTATGCAACCAAAAGATGTTTAAAAAACCTTTGCCAGTTATCGGCACCGTTATAATATCTAAAGAATTACTTGTAAATACGGTTGTCTAATAAGTAATGTATTCACAGTCAATCTGTTTTATTAGATTTCTACCGAGGAAAGGACATCGTTACTATTAACTATTTAGAAAGTACAATTGTGTACGATTTTCTTACTGACTTCCAAACAGTATAGCGACCAGTAACTGTTCAAGTTACTATCCCGATGTGAACGATGCCTCGACGGTCGCACGTGGCTTCGGTGACCGGATACATACAAACGTTTCACAGTCACTTGTTGACTTATTTAGATTATTGTAATTATTATTTATACCGTTCAAAATTTTACTAAAATTAGATATATGTATAGGTAGTGAAGTGGTTGTTCCATGATTAATCTGACTCGCGAGCCGAAGCGCATCTGCCGATCTTTAGCCACGCCATTCAAGCCTTCGCGAACGTACAAGCTTGCATAAGAATTCACTTTAAAACTCTAACAGGATCTAAAATTGTATGTGTAGCTGCCATTATTCATGAGGCAGTTTCCTTAACCTTTTCAACAACATTCAATCTCAACTCGGTTACCCAGCCCGTGCTACCCCATCCGCTGACGAAGCGAATAACAAAACTATTTCACTAAACCAACTGAAGGGTACGGAACTCAAAAATGAAAAGGCATACTTTGCAGCCATTTCCTTGTCAAATGTAAATTGTGGGCCCCCACGAGCCTGGCCCGGTGCGGTGGCGCGGGCGGGCCCTGGCTGGTGGAAACCGTTCGATATTCTATTAAGATAACGTAAGAACGACGTCATTTTATTATTGTGACTCGCGCCATATTTTCGTCATGACGAAAATCTGTCAACTTGAGATATGATGGCTAAGGCTTTAGAAAATTTAGAAGGGACGACGCCAAAAACTATTTAAATGTTTGTGCCTTTTAAAGGTGTAAATATTCTAGCTTATAAAAGCTTGATCGAAGAACGTGGTAAGATTTAATAGAACAGGTTATTTATATCTTGATAAAAATAAATTCAAAGATGATTATGCTTCCATATATTATGTCTTTAGTATAAAACTTCAAGCAATACTCTGGTTTTCAGCAAAAAACTGGTTTTTCATTTGTGTTTGTTACGGTTCATAAACGTTTTTTTTTGTGGTTAGATTTTACTGGAACTTACTAGGATTAGTAATTGTTGAAGTAAATCTATTAGCTGAATAAATTGTAAAACAGAAAAATTTGGAGGTAATGCCAACTCTACGCTTTCTAAGTCTGTAGGAGGGCAGCTCTTCCCCCCAAGAAAGGCGCGTGCGAAAATATGAATATTATTCAAAGTGATTTGTCATAAATTGAAGAGGACCCGAGTGGCACCGTTATGTTTTGACAAACAGCTTGACACGGGAACTCGCGACATGCGTTTTAATTTTAAATTAGCTTTGTACGAAAAAAACTGTAAGCCATTTCTTTACGAAACTAACTAACTTTAGTTTGTTAACTAACTGCAGTTTTGCTAACACCTAATTTGAATTGCCGTTACACTCGTTTTTTCCGTGACTTTCCGATGCTTTGATAGTTATTCTGCTATTTGGGGCGGCGGTGAGTCGGTGACAAATCCAACAAATCAAAGATCATTGAATTCGGATTAGCCGTTCTTGAAATAATCAACTTACTTTATCAGAATTTCTCATATTTATTCGAAACAAGTTGTAGAATTAATTAAAATGTATTCTATCTTATAATTATCGTTCATTTTAGTTCACGCATCTACTATCACCTAATGAATATCGGCAAGTCTACCAGCACTGAATCACAACGCAGCCCGTATTAGCCGAGTTGGCCGCGGCTAAATCGCCGCGCATCGCCGATCACCCCGGCAGCCGGCTAAATCACCGGTTGGTTACCGGCGTTACCGCGGCTATCCTTAATCACCGCTCCGTTAATATTAGCGCTTAGCCGTGCGCTAAGACTGTAAGCTCTCGTTTACGTAATAACTGAGAGAAAATTGGAATAAGTGGTGCGATCAGTTTTGAAATTCCGAAGTAAATCGCGATTGAAAACGGAAACATTTAAATCGCAAACAGCACGATTGGTGCAGTGGTGGTGCGAATTGTGATAGAATTCTGTTCTTGACGTTGCATTTGACTTTAACACAGATAATTTGTATGACATAATTATTCTGGATCTTTTAGAAACAATCTAGCGTGGAGCAACTGTTAAAAATGTATTGTATGTAAATACATACTAGATATTTTAAGTAAAGAATCCTTGGAAAGAATCCAGCGGGAACGTGTCTGTTCTATTATACCTAAATGCTCTGTTTACATTATTTTGTGTTTGTCAAAATTATCTGAGGAGACAAGTAGCCAGTGCCTCGACCATGAGTTTTTCTCACTAGACTCGCTAGCGACGCCGTAACATATTTGTAAGGAAAACCCTCGCGGCGCCTCTAGTGGTTACGTAAGGAACTAAAATCTGCTATGAGATTACAGCGTTTCGATGCGTAAAAAACCTATCGAAAGCCATTCGATAGAACTCATGGTTGAGGGGCAGAGCTCATTCTAAGGATGCGCTGCGCTGGCAGCAAGAGGAATATTCCCTCAAACTGTCGGCGCAGTGAATCCTACATAAACCTATAAGAGGTTTTTCGGGTCGGCAACGCGCGAGTGATACCCCTGGTGTTGCAAGCGTCCATAGGCTATGGTAACCGCTTACCATCAGGCGAGCTGTATGCTTGTTTGCCACTTCAGTGGTAAATAAGAAGCACTTGTGACTCTGATGAAAATTAGGTAGGTATAGTTACTCCCTACTGAGTCTGTGAAAACTTGAATAAGCTGATGAGCCTTTAAGGAAAGTAATCTTAAAGAATATTTAATTATTCTAAGAGGTAATCTTATTCCAGCGACGAAACGTACAGAAAATTAAAACTTTTTTAATAAATGCAATTATTTTCCTTGTTTCAGGTAAGCAGCATCCCTAATTAATTTCGGGGGTCAACCCTGCCGCGCGCGCGTAATTTATGCGCGGACATGTGTCGCTGTCGCTGCGCTCCTGTTGTGCTGTCAGCATGGCACACGGGACGCGCCAGTGAGCGGAGGGTTAACTATCTGTTTTTCGATAGATTCGTAAGTTTCCATTTCGCAGTTTAGCATAGCAAAATATTATAGTGTTGTGATTTATAATAACTTATGGTTTCTATATTCTTCTTCCTAGCCGTTTCCCGACCATGTTGGGGGTCGGCTCTAAGTCTAACTAGATGCGGCTGAATATCGTTACTATAATTATTTAAATGAAAATTTAGTCAAATAATTTTGTTCTTAAAAATGTTATCTAATCTAATCTAATCAATTCTGAGCAAAGGCCTCCCCCATTTCTTACATCTATCTCTTAAAAAAATTAAAAATGTTATATGTATTAAAATATTCGTGTAATATTTTAAATATATACAAAATAATGTAACATTAATGTTGTACACAGTGGAGAGCAATTTAAGCTGCTCGTGAGTTGATTAAGATAACTGCTGAGCGTTCAGCTTGCCGCGTCTTTAATACGAATATCGTGCGCACGAACAGTTATAGGTACTAAAATAAAACATAAAGTTAGAAACGCGGAATTATATACAATTTGATTTTCCGACGAAAAGTGAATACAAGTTACTACATATAACTACCACCGACTAGGTGTAGGTACCTCTCTTATGGAACTAGTCTAAAGTGATCAGTACCGGTTACTTTAAAATATTCATTGTTAATACTCAGAGACTGCCTCTATTAGTATTTCCATTTACCATTTTTTTTATTTTATGTAGGTAAGTAATAATTCATCTAAGCCTATCGCTTGTGTTTTTAGCCAGGCTGAAAAGGGTAAAATTGCCAAGAATTTGCTACGAATTCTAAATAGGTACCCTATGTATGAATGGATTCCAGAGGAATTGTTGAATGTGCCTTTAAGCTTAACTTACCAGGTCCATGTTATAGACAGGGTTAGTTAAATTAGTTTCAGTTGGTAAGAATCTAATGGAGGTATAATTTCTACTTACCCCGTATTACATGGGAACTAAACATTACCAGCCAACTGGAACATACCTAAGCAGTTAGTGCACCTCTGCCTAATCCTTCGGAGAATACAGGCGTGATGGTGTGTAATAATAACTGGTACTCTTGCTAAGTATCGGTTGATGGCAAAGACATACAAAAAAAAAACAAGTTTTTAGTGATGTGACGTTTACCTTTATTCATTTATTATTAAAAATATTGTATCTTTTTTTGTACTTTTTAAGCATTTTCCATGCTAAGATTACAAGTTATTTTTAATTTTTAATTTTTAATGAAGGATAAAATCGGCGGGCGGGCAGGATTCGAACCTGCGCCTTCTGGTTCGGTACACCAGACGCTCTGACCACTAAGCCACCGCTCGCCCTGCTCGCCAGTCGAAATCTTCCTTCACATTCTAATTTACGTGTTAAAGGTGACGTAGCGACATCTATTGTGAAGAATGCTTCACAACCGACACGACTAACTTTACAGCTAGTTCGATGTCGTATGATACCGCCTTACCTATTAACTATCTTTTTTTTTTGTATTTTTTAAGCATTTTCCATGCTAAGATTACAAAAAATATTGTACTTAACCCGTTATTAAAGTTAACTATTCAATATTCATTCTATTAAATCAGTTTGACTGTAAAAATCATGAGTTACGCTAAAAACTATAACATTCAGTAAGTAATTGAAACCCAATCAAATTCCTATTAATTTATCGTTACGGAGATAGCTGTAATTAAAACGAATTTTATCACTACATTTTTATAACTTTAATTAAAATTGAAATTATTTGTTTATGCACATTCATATTCTTACGATGAAATTATGAAGGAAGCAGTCAAAAGCCCGTAAAAGTTTAATTTCAATTTCGAAAAACAAATTTAAACAAGTTGAAGACGAACTATATAATAAGTCTGTAGATACGTTATCACGTTCAGACTACGGTAATGAGTATGGGTATAAAATGAAACTCACTTTACAAAATATATTCTTCTTTGCAATTATTTGGGGTCGCTTTGAGATAATAGATAGATCACGCGGGACACTTTGTTATCGCTATTAAGTTATAGGGTTACCTAACCTAATCTCAAAGACCGCGTCTGGTAATGTCAAAAATAACAATAATTGCTGCTGGGCACGAGGTTTTGGGATCGTTTCTCTGGACGAGCAGTGTTATTGTTGTTTTTTTATTTCTCCATAGCAACCCAAAGTATGGCAGTAAGCTGGTCTTGCCATTATATAGGGTGCTTGACTGACTTTGCTCACTCGTACCTTTATACAAAAGTGATTATAGTACCAGATCCTAATGAATTGCGGGTGGTCTCGGGTAGCTACGATTACTTAAATACCCTTTAAGGAATCCAGATATTTTTTTAACGTTCTAGATTTTAATTAATTCCTTCGTGCTTGTAAAATCGAGTTTTATGAATTACGTAATGTTAATAGTTAATTTTCTTACATCATAAATATTATTGTAATTACCTATCGTAATATAAACTCCACAGCATGGGTAACTCGTGAAGTCGTGACTACTCGTGATTGAATATCTTGATCTATTCGATTTCCCAAATTAGGCAAAGAATTAATAATTATGATTTATTTAAAATTTATAACAAGGAAAACGCTAAAGCAAGGCAGCGGAATAAAATATTTATTATTTATGAATTCACTTCTGCCAACCCTCGACTTGATTGCTGGGCGTTATTATTATTATTTACAAAAATAGGTGTAATAAAAAAAACTATCGAATTTCAATTATTCGAAGCGTGACACGTGCCGATAAGGGTGCGCATACATTGTACCCACACCACGAATAATTTGGCATTAACTAACAATTGACGTCTGGTATAAACGTTGCATTCCACCGCATATTTTGCTTTATAAGTTTTCTTCTACCTAAATAGAAAGTGCGCAATGGATTCTAAATAAGAGGAAATGTCTAATAGATTTTGGACGACGGGTTGCGAAGGGGAGACCGGAGGACACGAGACACCGATGTTTAATGTTTATGCGTTTTGTCGCCGCGAGGGGGCGCCACGAGAAAAGTGTGTGTACGAAATAACCATTCGAAATAATGAAAAAATATTGTGTTCGTCGACAAATTGTAAGGGA
Organism: Acronicta psi; assembly: GCA_946251955.1. Classification (NCBI taxonomy): domain Eukaryota; kingdom Metazoa; phylum Arthropoda; class Insecta; order Lepidoptera; family Noctuidae; genus Acronicta; species Acronicta psi. The sequence goes on from OX276486.1 coordinate 300,496, forward strand.
CTCAATTTAATTAAAGTTTATATGATTTGGCATTTGTTTGTGAATAAAATAATATTGAACTTGTACATTACGTATGTCAATCACTTATAAAGCGATTGTCAGATTTATTCATAAATAATCTAGTATTTATAACTAAATGGAACATTATTTAATTTTATTCAATAAATGTTTCATGGGTGTTTTTTATTTATCTTTAGGTGTTTTGTTTACAAACATGCATGTCACTAACCGGGAAAATTGGCAACCATGTAAAGCACGTCTGCATGTAGATGGACGGATACAAGGTCACCATCCACCCCGCCCCACCCTGCGTACTACGACAAATGAATGAACGAGGGGTGCGCCGGACACGGGGTTGATTCTGACACCACGACTTGATGTACTTGATACTTGAAACTACGTAGATTTTCTATTGCGAATTAAATCTGAATACCAAAAATAATTAGCGGTAGTAAAATAACGTTAATAAATTAATAATTCATAATTATTATAAACTTGATACCCACAAGGTTATGTTTGTTACCCGATATGTTGTTTAAGAATTGTTTGTTGTGTTGTAATTTTTTAATTTTTACTATGTTTCTTTCTTAATAAAATCTTTGAACGGTACGTATATATGATTCTATTGTGACTATAAATTAAAATACTATCAGCAATATGTCACAATATAAATTTATATTAGACAGCTGCCACCGATTAACAGCTCGTACGATATTAATTTATGACTGTCTGCATACCACACTCGTGTAAGTTTCAAAGTCTGAGACACAAGTGATTAAAAAAAATAACACGTTTATTATGCTCTAACAAGGATCAAGTGTATCAACGCAGATAGAAATTTTACGATCGCGCCCCGAGTGCACGCCGCAAGGTTAGGTTAGTTCGCAACGTGGCCGCCTAGCCGCGCCACCTCCCGCCGTTCATATTCAAAAATTACAGACGTTCCATAATAAAAACAAAAATTTATTAAAATTATTCGCGAATAATGAAGTGTTCAGTGCAGTGTGTGTGTGACTTTAGAATAGTGATGTGATCATTTGACAATGTTTTGGAAATGTTGTCAGTGTTGTGTATTCTTATTAGAAATGAGCAAATAAGAATATAGTTGGTGCAACATATAAATACGACTAATATATTTAACAAATTAACACATAAACTAAATGCAACTTGTTGATCATAAATTTTGTTACTTACCACTTTTTTTCTATTTTACGTTAGCTTTTTGTTTCATATATATTCATAAACAATTTTTGATAACGTTGGAACAAAGTGCAAGTGTTTACAAACAGCGGTGCATCGATTTCACATAAAGTGGCACCCGACGTAAGGCACGCGCCAGAGGGGAGAGTGCGCGGGCGCGGGGGCGGGCGCGGGTGCAACCATCAAAATGCAGTCGTTACCCTTTATTATGTACACCATTCAAAGTTTATTGACACCAAAACTAAGACCTGAGTAATTATAAGTAGGTGGTTTAGCAATTTAATTTAAGAATCTACCCTACCTATGTAATTTAGCCCTTATTGTACTTAAACTCCCGTGAAATATTTTGCTTGAAATGTTGTCATACAAAATAAACCCTTACATTCTATCTTGACTCACGGCGAGTATTGAACGAGAATATCACACATGTTGGTCATAATTCTAATTAGAATCCATCTTGACCACATACATTCAATTGTATTGTTAATTTTTTAGGATTTATTGATTGAATTTACTATCTTGTATCCAACACCTCCTTTCTAATTATTTTTTTCCGTAGAAAAAGTAGGTGTGAACCTAACTTTAATGTAGTTGTCATATGTGATGTATAATATCCCGCTGTAAAAGGGAACCAAGCCTTACGGCCACACATTTGTACGCAGCAGCCGGTGTAAATACCGGCGCGCCTGTGTGAGTTAGGACTTTACTATGAGTCACGCTGCGACTCCGTGCTATTACCCTAACGTCAGGCGCCGACGATTCTGGCCGAGAGTAGTATTGTACTGTTTATAGGTACATTGTTATATACATATATTAAGGCTGACATTTATTTTAAATAATGTGCTTTGAGATCTCACTTGAGTATATAATATTATGTAGGTACTAAATACGTGTTCTCAGTTTTTCTCATTAATTTTCTACACTATTGTGTAGAAAATTCTATATACACAGAGAACATCTACTATACACTTTTTGAATTTAAAAATCTCTCTTATCTACCTAGTACTTACAGCTTTGATAGTTAAAGGGACCTACCTATTTTAATACAAATATTACAGATCTTGATAAAATTTATTTATTACTAGCTGTCCCGGCAAACGTTGTTTTGCCATATAGGTGGGTCATTTTAGGGGGATGAAAAATAGATGTTGGCCGATTCTCAGACCTACCCGATATGCACACAAAATTTCATACAAATCGGTCCAGCTGTTTCGGAGGAGTATGGCAACTAAAACTGTGACACGAGAATTTTATATATTAGATTTGTAAGGAAATATCCTCTTTTAGTAATTCAGTACGCAATACACGAGCTAATATAGCAAAAATAAATTAAAATAAAAACATTAAACACTGTAAAATATGTGCGAATGTGTGCATTTTAATTTCATCTACGTATAGCAAACAGCAGACATGGTCTAAATGGGGATGCCATCCCCTTTTTTAAATGTACGATGTAATTTGTACTGTATCAAGCTAAAGATACGGTTTATAATTGATTGGTAAACGTTTTGTTTTGATTCGGCTCGCGATAATGAAGTGAAATGTAGAAAAGTGCAGCTAAACACAGCGAATATATCTACGTATGTACCTACAAAACACTAGAGGGTTAGTGGAAGAGTTTAGCATGAGAGAGAGCCTCCGGGTTCAGTCGACGGGTTGTTCATTTTTTTTAATTTACTTTGATCCTTTTTTTTATTTCGGTACAGACGAGTTCAATTGGAAAATTGATTTGCAATTTCCACTTTCTGTTGTTTACTGAAATTGTTTATGACATTTTCTTTCTGGTTGTATAGCTTGGTTAGATTGTTATTTCCGAATAGACTTTGAATAGCTCCAGGGTTTGAATTCCTTACAGATAAAAATATTGTAGTGTGATTTACTTACAGGAAATTGCCTAGAGTTTAATAATAACCTCAGATTTAGGTACTTAATATTATTATTATTTGAAATAACAGTTTACGGTGTTTCTTTAAAAAAAAGATTAGGAAACCTGGCTACTTGTGCCATGATTTTTTTGTAGTTTCTATGATGATCAAAGACGATTTGATGGTGAAGTTGATGATGATATCAAGCCAGAGCAGTGCGGCCATAGTTCACAGACAAAACCAAATCATTTTTTTTCTATATTTATCTTACACTAGGTGATTTCATCACTCCCTGCCAACAGTAGAGAGGAGTGTCGAAGTAACTGCAGTTATAAATCACCGTTCGCAATAAAGGGATGATTCCCTCTCAGAGGGCGGGAGGAATTAACCGACCACTCCGTTATTATGAGCTGGGGTACTAGTTTAACCGTCAAAATGCAGGAGCTTAGCAACCAGTTTGTAGTTGGCGTGATGGGTGTACGGGTTATGAATTCTCGCAGTTGGCTCATGCTTGCTGGAGCATAGTTCTAACACAGAATCTTATTCTGACGTTGGTGACGCCTAATACGGCCTATTATTAATTATTTTAGATTTTTGATAAACTTTGTTTCTTTCCGTAGATTTATGCGTATTTTAATCTAACTACAAAATAGGACAACGTTCTCATTTTGACTCTATCCTTCGGCCTTCGGCCTTCGGCTATATCTCCGTCGATCTTAAATCGATTTCGACTTTTTTATTTAATTAATTTGGGACCGCAGAAGTGTAATTTTCGTTAGTTTTTAGATGTAGAAGGTCGTAAACTGAACAGTTCTCACCAAACTTTTTATTACAAAGTTGGCTCCAATTTTTACCCGGACAAAAAGATTGGCGAGCACTGTACATACCTGCAGAAAAAATATACCTTGACACAAAGTATATTTTTTCTAGTGGGCTAATAAACCCTTAAAATTGCTTCAGTGCGACTGTGCGATCCCAATCCTACATAGGGATGCCGGAAATTCAAAAAGTATCGATATATATCGTATCGATATTTAAAAAAAATATATCAATATTGATATTGATAGTTTAAAAAAATATCGATATATCGGCCAACTTAAATCTTAATTATAAAACAGCCAAAAAAAAGGTAATTTGTAATCTTTTAACTTAAAAATGTTTATTGGTCTGAAAAAAATATCGATTTTGATACCTTTTCGATACTTGGAATTTTATATCGATATAGCGAAATATTAAATATCGCTCAAAAATATCGATATATTGAAAAAATTATATCGATATATCGATATTTTTTCAACATCCCTAATCCTACATAACTTATTGCATGTAAACCCACCATGCGTGCGGGTAGTTCCACACATTACTAAACTATTCAATGCAGAGGGATGCATAGGGATGCACTTGTGGGGAGTGCATTGTGAGATGGAACGCATTTAAACATGATATATGAACTAGTTCATACATATACTCAAGCCTTGTTCCCACAAGGGTAGGCAGAAACTACGGAACGCCACTTGCTATGAGTCTTGCATAGGTACTTTTGCATCGTCCACGTTCATACATCTCGTCATACACACGCTAGAAGTCAATCTATTCGTCTCATCATGAACTAGTTATTTCATTAAGTTTATTTTTATTTAATGGGATAGGGACAAACGGGCAGATGGATCGCCTGATGGTTAGCGATCATATCATGATATCCAAAGAGGTGATTTTGTTGGATGCACGGCCCTATGTTTGGTACCAAGTGCGAATTAACTAAACTTATTCCGACATTTTACAACGGAATAGAATTCAAAAGTTTCGCTGAGCAGCTGCGCTCGTAGCTTCTAGATCTAATCCAATTAGGTTTTAGTATCTTCCATAATCATTATTTTGTTGTACCTGTACGTTTGTATATAGGTAATGTGTACCTAATAGCAATCACATTAAGCACATAGGTTTGTTAGGTACTATCCAAATTGCCAACAAATCAATTTGGCTAAAGGCAGCCGTAATCACTCTAATCTTAATATGCACTGTGCACCCCCTTGCGCCCCCGCCCCGACTGCAGGGGGTGGGGGCTGGTGGGCGACCCCCGATGCATTGTGATAAGTTTAATCAGACCAAATGTATTTAAAGATTACGTGCACTGCTTTATGGGCGGAATAGTCAATTGAATTTTTATTTTAGTGATCGGTATTGAATTGGTTATTGGTTTATAGCAGCCCTGAGCTTGGGACCAATGTGGGTTCAATTCCCTTATCGAGCAAAGTTTGTTTTTGTTTTGATATCAAGTCAAAGTCTAGCCAAATGTTATACCGACTATTAAATGGGCAATATTTGTTCTAATTATGATAGAACAATACTTGATATTTGAAAATTGAATCTAACGATTTCGATGATAGGTGGCAATATAGATAAGATAAGACTACAAGGGTGAAACATAAATTTAGCAAATTCAAATTTCTGAGAAAATTAATTTTCACTGAAATTAGAACGAGCAGAACTCAGTCGCCCAGGCATTTTAAATTATGCAGCTATTTTTATAAGTTTAAAGCTACAGTTGCATGGCTACAAATAATGGGACATAAGGAGAAAGAATCGGCTAGAATCTCCATAGTTTCCTTTAAAGGAAACTGACATTGTCAGCAGCATTTCAGAGTTGGCAATAGGTTTACCGACATAATTTTGCTGAAAAATTTATATGACTAAGTAAAGACCTGTAGTAACAGGTCCTCCAATGCGGCTCCAGCATGCTATGTTCTTTAAAACACAGCTTATAAAATATTAGATAGTGCCATAGTAACTTTGTAAGCAATTGTAATCATCAAAACACCTAATTATTGTTGAGGTATGCAACACCACGTCGGTACCCGTCGAGAGGCGCAGGGCGGTTGCACTGAATGTTTGCAAACTCATTAGTTATGAATGCTAACACCCGCGGGCGGTGCGGCGCTAGTGAGGGTAGCGTAGCGTACACACGTGTGGTATTGTTATGTGACACCTGACAGTACCTCTATGAGGTTTTCATTGTTGTTCATTTGTGTAGGACAATACCTACATTCGATGATATTGATAAAAAACAGTGAGCAGTAGATTCAAAGTGTTTTGTTAAACTTATAAGCACTTTTTTCCCTTACCAACAAAACTTATTTTTAAATAAGTACATACAATTAGATTGTGAAAAGTTTATAAACTTTTCACTGAACACTTTTATAACTCTGTTTATTTTATTGGTTTTAATTTGTTTTCTTTGTAATTTAGATACTGTAATTGGTACACCGTGGTAATTAAATAAATTAAAATTTATTTAAAACTGTTGACATTTTGCCAAAGAGATTAAAATTTAATAAATGTAATTTGCATTTTTTCGGTGATAATTTACAGTATTAATTATTCCGTAATCCCTCCTAAGCAATAATAAACAAATATTTCAGCAACACAGCAATAATAACAATCCAAATTGCAATAGTTTCCCCACACCCCCAGTTTTGCCCACCTTTATGAAGACTGATCCGAAAATTTCATTTCAAGAACAGCATGACGTCACCGGCGCACATAAGTGTCGCTATGAATTTTCTATATCTCTGCCCGCTCCCTATCGTAAGGGCTTGAAGATTTATTACCTTACTTACCGAGTACTCCTTATTAAACGCTTACCTCACGATTCCGATCTACATACGATGTCCTTTTCTAATGTTATAGCGCGTGAAAGAGATGTAATGCAACACGAATTTCTTTCAAGAGAAAAATATGAAAAGGGAACTTACAGCAGTGTTTTGAAGGGCGGTCGTGATTTCGGGCTTTCAAAATATTTTGAACCTTATCAATGTGGATTTGAGGAATATTTTGCAAAGAAAAGTCTCGGATTTCCATTGTTTGAGAAATTAAACTGAGACTGAACTCTATCTACCTGCGTTTGAAAGCCGTTTTTGCATTGCAGAGTGAGTAATAGCTACATAGTTTACAAAGTGCAACGTTATTCCTTTCTCATAGGGGTTCAAGGGTTATTTTGCCAAATCAAAGTGAACGTTTTCAGGAACCTAAACTACTTGATGCTATTATCAATCATTGTTTGTGAATCTAATAAGACTTGAAAATTTGAGTGATGAGAGCAAGGAGTAGGTGCGAATGTTGCGGAATTTGATGAATTGCGTAGTTGTTTCACTGTAATAAATTATTGTGATGAGATTTTATGACATGCATCGGGCATGGCTATAATACAGAAGAAATGCGCCCAATGATCGGATGCTTTTAATTTATCTAAATTATACTTACAATAGATTTAACTCACACTTTCTTAATTGGATCTCAAGTTGCATTTTAAAAAGGATATAATGAACGGTAATAAGTATATTATATTAAAAAAACGCGTACGAAAACGTTTATAAACAAGTTAATGTATTTTACGTAAAAAAATATAGATTTTATATTTAGGTACTGAAATGTGGCGCTCACTATATACGACAGCCGCAAATATGTAATAAAAATACGGCAAAATGACAATTAGGTACAAAAAACTTTGACTAACACTGTTTGTAGTGTAGATAAGTGATAACATAGTGATTTACGATGGCGGAGCACTGGTCGTGGCTGACGGGCGCGCCCGCGGCGGAGTACACGTACAGCCCGCCCACCCGGCCCAGCCGGCCGCCGCAGCGCCCGCTCGTCAAGCTGGCGACCAGCGCGCATCTGCACACCATAGCAAGGTAAGTGTTTGAGACGATGCTGCTGACAGCTTGCTGGCGTGTTCAGTGAGAGGGCTTATTGTGCTCGAGCTGAGTGCGTCCAGCTAATCAGTACCAGTGCTTGTAGTTGTTGCTTAACAAACTGTTCCGGATAAATGAATACATATACTTACCATTTAAAATGTCAGTTAGGACGTTCATAACAAATCACGGTCAAGGCGAACTAGTGGGTTACGTGGTGTAGCGATAACAGGTTATAAGTCAACTGGTTCTATATTAAATATACCTTACAACTTCGTGCTAAACAGCAGGGTGGAATAAGATAATTAATAATATGTATTTTCCACATATGACGATATTTTAATAGTCGTCCGGCGGATCCTTTTTGTGATGCGCAAAATCTTCACGAATCGTCGGAAACCTGGGAAGGCGGCGGGGTATACCCTACTCGTATTAACAAAACTCGCACTGGCCTTCTCTTGCCACGGGATTCTAAGCGTTCACCACAGCCCGTCAGGCTATAGCCTCGTTTGTAAGAAGCCTAAGAGCACCGCCACCTTCTAATAAGTTCCCGTTAAATTAATTGGCAGATAATTTCATACAAATTTTGTTCCATTTTTAACTTTATCCGGCAGTTACCGGCTATCTAGAGTTGGTGAATAGGCGCTATATATCCTAAAGCCTATTGGGACCATTATCTGGTTGGGCTCCGGTGCACCTTAGGCAGTTCGCCTCGTTGACATGACAGAGAAATTTTGCACGACATGATTTAGGTATAAATATTTTTTTAGCTCATGCTGAAGTGATAGCAAAAAGAAGATTGTAAACGCATGCGAAGTTGTTATAACTATTTAGCGTTATAAGTACTTAATATCGAAATTGTATGTCTTCTTTATGTCATTGCCGAGATAAAGGATGTTAATTTAAACATGTCTGAGTATACAAATGGAGCGCCCGTCGTGAATGTAAACTCCACTTTATTAAGTCGTTGTTCCTCACATTTAGTATTCAACGCGCTGTTTTCTTGAAAAATGGTGGATTCCCTATGGAATCCATTCCTTCCAGGAACCAATTTCTCCTTGCCTTCATTGAAATAGAATGCAAACAAAAACCAACCTAACACCTTCATGAAAAAGTAATTTTTCCTTTACATAGATTTGCTGACACGCGAACGCGATTTTGTTAAACTTGACTTCTGTTTTGACTTTTACAAACGTTTTTCTTGCGTATCTTTAAAACATATTTCACTGTATAAAGGTTAATTTTTCTTTGTCACAGCTGCATAAGAATTTTGTTAATGGTGTTTTAAAACAAAGTTTTCCTTGCACTTCGGCCGGGCATTTTGGCAAAGATTGAGTGTATTTTGAGGTGTAAACGTAAGTTGGTTGTTGTGCAGACTGCCCGGACAGGTTGATGGATTATGGCAGTGCCTCTGAGTATTTCATTAAAGTGATGTATGAACACATATATTGTATTTCGTACCAGATATTGACATCTTTGTATGGATATAACAACAAATTCCCTGTTTTGCTAACACAAATATGTCTTTACGTGACTGATTTCCAATGAGAATATTGTTTAATTTATTGAGCTGTGCAATTTTTGTTCAAAAAATGATTGTGTAATATTTAAAACACGAAGAACCCTTATGTTGTGTATGTTCATTGTTTGTATCAAAATATCTTATCTATACACAGCACATACAATAAGAAAATCCTTCTAGATTTTATTACTCACCCATTTCTCATCTTTCTACATCTTCTCCACAAATGTTTTTTTTTGTATTTTTTCCAAGAAGCACCTGAGCTTTGTATTGTTAAATTATAAAACCACACACGGCACAAGTTTATTTGATGGAAAAAACATAAAAATTTACATATAGACCACGCCGCGGATTTTCGCGGGGAAATATTTATTTCTCCCTTGGCAACACTACGTGAGGCGAATAGGGTATGTTCGTGAAGCTGGCAACACCGACTATTACTCATTGTCTGTGCCCCCTTTAGTTTATAGGCGGTATAACCGTGATTGTTTTGTGACTTTGTGCATGAACAAAACAAGACATATTTTTTTACATGTAAATATTATTAATTTTTGGGAATATTTTTCTTTCCTAATGTATAAGAATTATGAAAATTAAAATGTCTAAAGATAGGATAATGTACAGAATATTAGTAAAATATTGGTAATATCGGTATCAATGTCCCGCAAAAAGCATGCTACGCGAACTACGCGGCTACGAAATCTCGTAGCAACAATGGGAAAATTGTTCCGTAGCAAATTCGTAGCACATTATTTCGGCGTATGGGATAGGCGGCAGGAATATTTTTTCGTGATCGGTTAGTATGCTTGCCACAGTACTTAGTTCAAATTGATAGGCTTTATCTTATACTAACCTTTGCCGCGACTTCGTACCGAAGTTGAATTTTTACACCCGTTTTTTTAACATTTTTAATTGATGCTCCGCTCTTATTAGTCGTAGCGTGATGATATATAGCCTATAGCCTTCTTCAATAAACAGGCTATCCAATATTGAAAGAATATTTCAAATCAGACCACTAGTTCCGGAGATTAGCTCGTTCAAACAAACAAATAAACAAACTTCAACTTCATAATATTATAAGTATGGATGACTGACTTATGTACAAGGCTACGTGTGAAGATACATACATACATATATAGCTTCACGCCTGTTCCCCATAGGGGTAGGCAGAGACTATTGAAGAGGATGGCTGTGCCAATCTGCTATTATATTATTTTTTTTTTAATATTTGCTCTGTCTCACCGATCTACTAAGTCGAGTAACCGCGACTGCTACGCTAGAGCTAGAGGTTTTGGTTCAATTCCCAGGTCGAGCAGTGTTATTGGGTTTATTAACCGACTAACAAAATGTCAGTAGCGTTTCGGAATCCGGATTTGTGTCTGGTAATAATAGGCTCACCCCTAATGAGACCTAAACATTCCGGTGAACTGTGGGTGTACTTTAGAACACTTCTGCCTTACCTATCACAGTAGACAGGCATGATGGTATCAGTAAGCTGCAATCTTTATGCTATGATAGATAGTTCGTAATCGTAAAACCTATATCTACGATTTAAATAACGCTGAAGATTTTGTTTATTTGAACATGCTAATGTCTGGAACTACAATTGGGATTAGAAAGAATCTTTTCGTATTTGATAGCCCCATTTCCTGAGGCTATTTAACATTATGCTATGTCTCTTCGGAGCCGAGCAAAAAGCACGCGAGTGCAGCCAACATTAAAGAAAGAAAGTAATATATTTATTTGGACAATGCTCAGAAAACACAATGTACATGGCTTAAATACTAGAGATTATAATGGATATCAACTAATAACATGTGTCTCCCAGGCAAGCCCAAAAAGGCATCCAGGATCAGTTTATTGTCAAGCACATTTAGGTACTAGACGCTGTTTTTCACCTGGACCCTATACATTACCTAGTTAATCATACATTTGAAAAATAACAATTATATCCTAACAAATACAAGTCGCCATTAGTCAGAAGCTACGCACGAACATTTTCCATCAAAACACAAAACTTGCTATTTTTCATTCCCCTCTGAAAAACTTGTCAAACTACCCTCATTACCGCTGACAGATCGCTGCACCTCTGCTTACCACCTGACGTATATGATGGATGGTACAACTTCACAGCGAATAGTTTGTCTTGAGGGAAATTAGCGACACTAATGACAGTTGTTTAGTAAAATAACATGGTGTTTTTGATAATAGAATGTTCGTAACCACTTCCTGAACGGTTCTTTGTTTGAAATCATTCAGTATGTAGTTGCTAACGTATTATGTAGTAAGACGATAGAGTGATTGAATGATTATCAAGGAACCATACCCGTGATGATATATTTCAGATACCCAACTGGTATAATAATTCATCTATTGTAAAGAGGAAATATTTGATTGTTTGTTTGTTTATTTGAAGTGAATAGGCTCCGAAACTACTGGACCGATTTGAAACATTTTTTCACCATTAGAAAGCTACATACTTATTTACCGAATAACATATGTTTATAATTTGTAAGAAATACTTACTCAGACCACGCGGGCGAAGCCGCTGCCGCAAAACAAGTCATCATAGGTATACATTTTCGTAATTTTTAGAAAAAAAAAATCTGTTTTTCGCTGTCACATATTGACAGAGTAACGATCATAATATAAGAATCTTAGGGAAACACTTGCTTACTGTGTCTATATCAATCATACTAATAAAGGCTAGGAGTAGTACTGATTGCTTTTATAAAACACTTTTCCTTGGGTTCTTTTACTCATTGATTTTAAAAAGCTTAATTTTCTCTCGTTTCGTCGTAAATCGCCGATTCTGGTTCGGCGTCGCCCAGCGCGCCATGCGTCACGGCGGCACGTGAGCGGCACACGCATGCCCCAGCACGCTGCACAGCCCCGCCGCGACCAATGGTCCGTGCTATGAGGAACGTGCGCTGAATCCCAAACTCATAGTGAAACTAAAGCATTGTTATTGGCAAGACGATTTTCCTTAGATTTCTTAGTCTGGATTAATCGGGATTTTTTCGGTCCTTTTTGTATACGTTTTATAACAATAGATATTAAGCATACGTATAACTAGTGTTGCCAACTATCGTCTCTGTAGCTAAATCTTCTGCAAAAAGTTGCCAGATTCCTAAATCTTACCCCAAAAAAGTAGCTCGATGTTAAAAAAACTTAACTAATTGAAATTATTGTTCAATTTAAAAAAAAGTAACTTATTTTTGACTACACCTTTTTCTTGTGTTTTCTGTGAAATTCCCAGAAGCAACTCGGAGTCTGGATTTGTGCCCGGTTGATGGCAATAGGATCGCCCCCTATTACATGGGACCTCAAAACATACCGGCGAAATGTGGGTGTACATTAGTACGTGTCTGCCTACACCTTCGGGGAATATAGGCGTGATGGTATGGTATGTAAAATAACCAACGATTGAGTCATAAACAAGTTTGTGTATAACTATCTGTGTGGTCCGCTCTACTCAATCATTCACAATTATTCACACACACTTTATTGCCTATTGATTCACTATAAACACACTTTATTAGCAAGTTCCTACACTTAATAATATTACAGAACTGCCGCCAATAATAGTCGGCTACCGGCAATCATTAACCAAACAACCGCTTGTGATATGACTGGCAACATACGATCATACGGCAATTACATACAACATACACATTACCTATGTCTTTGGTCAAATCATCAGTTTGCGTCAACCCAACAATAAAATGTACCTATCACGAATTAAATTAAACCTTTGTCCGTTGTGATAAGGATCAATGTGACAGCAAACTAAGTTGGTATGATTAATATTATACAATCAATTGAAGTAAAAAAAGTTTCACTAAGATATAAACGTGGGGACATGTGGAGTTGGTTCAGTTTGGTAAGATGGCGTCTAACAAGTGTTTGTTGCTCGTCGTCATGGCAACGGTCACCAGCTCCGTGATGGGCACCGCCGAGGTGATGAGCCACGTCACCGCACACTTCGGAAAAGCACTCGAAGAGTGCAGAGAAGAGGTAAGGTCCTTTAGAAAATGTATAAAGTAATATTCGATCAAACATTTTTAATGTATCCAGTCAATATTTTTTTGTTCTATATGGCCAAAATATAAGAATATTTCAATGGCTTTAAGCTCACCCCCTGCTTCATAGCGAACTGTGGATGTACAAATTTGAGCATTCCTTCGTAGAATGCATGATTGGTGTAATATGACCTGATCAAACAAAGTACTTCTTATCCAAACCGTCTGTCTTCAGTCAGGGCTATCTCCAGAAATATTGGAGGAGTTCCAGCACTTTTGGCGGGAGGACTTCGAGGTGGTGCACCGGGAGCTGGGCTGCGCCATCATCTGCATGTCCAACAAGTTCTCTCTGCTGCAGGAGGACAGCAGGATGCATCACGTCAACATGCATGATTACGTCAAGAGCTTCCCTAATGGTTAGATACTGTGAACGTACATTGTTGGTTGAGTGAGTGACTGGGACTAATGCTTTCTGCCTGAAGGTGTCTACAAAAGGTCATGTCAAGGACGCCTCTCCAATGTTTTCTTGCGCCATTAAAGCAGTTACCCTAGTTGGACCAACTAGACCCTATCGTTTCTATCTTTCTTCTGGCATATTGAGACTCGGTGCTAATATGAATCTGCCTGCACTAACACGTGCTGAGTGCTCACTATTCTTTTCTTATGGCGTTAAGATTGCCTCATACTAGAATAACAACAATAATTGTCTCCTGTATATTCACACCTCCAGACCCAGAGCAAACTCCGGTAGATATCTCATATTTGCTCAGTGCCGAAATTTAACCCGCGACCCGTGGCACAGAAGACGGTTGCGACAATCGTGTCGTCATCTGTCGACAACTTAATTAAGTATATAGAATTTTCTTTGTTGCCTGGTTCTATTTGGTATGTTTTAGAATAATAGGCAGTGTCGTTAATTCCGAGCACTTTCAACAATTGCATTTTCAGTTTTCATGTGATTCCTGTGGGTGTTGTGCCTGTTACGGTGACTTATGTTGGTTGTCGACATTATTTACCGCTTGACTTGCACATGCAACTGTACAAAGGTCACGCGATCCAGCACAATCTGTCACAGCCATTGTTTTTGCTCAATTTATTGCGAAATAATCTGCAAACTTACCCCTGTGTTCTGTTGTTAAGGGTTACTGACAACTTCTTTGTCTATTTTCTTAGATAAAACGATGCCTTTTTGTGCAGAAAAGCATATTGTTGTAAGCAGACCGGTTGGGATAGAAATTGTTGTCAAAGTCTGTCAAAAAACCTTTGCGTTGTCGAAAATTTAATAATGTCTGGTCTGGCAAAATTCTGCCTGAAGAATCTAGCACATAACGGGAACATCAAAAATTTTCTGACAGTGTCAACCAGGCATATTGTCATTACAGTTTCAAAAAATATATCAGCATTGTTAATGCTATGACGTCAGTTTCAAGTGTGCCGTTCCTGCTTACTAGGCATTTTAGTTACTGTGACCTAAAGATCATTTGCTCTTTCATTTCTTTCTTCTGTAATTATGAGTATTCGTAGGCTAAACCTGGGGTTTGGTATTCCTGCTCATAAAGTTTGGGTTTGGTATAATGTTCACTCATCTATAACACTGAAATTACCATAACTGCGGTAACTTGATCTCACACATTTGTTAGACCCTTTTTGTTTGTATTATGTAATATATGGTGTAGTGCAATTTTAATAATATAATGATTCATTAAAATGCCAATTCAAAACGATTCCTATACCGATTATATTCAATATTACTGAGTCCTTTATTGTTATTGGTGCCTATTTCACGACTCTTGGTCATCCACAGGCCACGTTCTCTCCGAGAAACTGGTGGAGCTGATCCACAACTGTGAGAAGAAGTACGACACCATGGAGGACGACTGCGACCGCGTCGTCAAGGTCGCAGCCTGTTTCAAAGTGGACGCCAAGAAGGAGGGCATCGCACCCGAAGTCGCCATGATAGAAGCCGTCATGGAGAAGTACTGAATCTGATGATTACGACGATGATGAGGCTGGGAATCTGACAAACGACCTGTGTTAGCTGTAGTGTTGCATCATAAAAATACAAAAAAAAACAATTATTTTTTAAATTAAATTGTTTGTTATAACTGTAACTCGTATCGTTTTGTTAATTCTTTTTTACTTAGTTATGCTAAGGTTACGCTTCCCTATTATCAAATATTCTAAAACCTCCTTGGTCTAACGTGGCTGCAGGCGCCGCTCGCTAAGCAGTGAACTAAGTTTCACTGTGTATTTTTGCCGGATAATTCTTAGTAGGAGCCCTAGGCACTTAACATTGCTATAAAATATGATATACCTACATTATCAGGTATAGGTCGAGAATGGAACCATCCTAAATAATGCAAAGAAGTCATAGACTTACCTTGTTGAGTATTTACTCCTAAGAGAAGAAAATATCAAACGATTAATGATAATTACCAAACAAATATCATAAACGCCATCCTTAACAGTCAGTCCTTCAAGAGACTGTAAACACTCCCACTTTCAATTTTTTTGGGAAATAACTACAGAACGCCGCAAGGACATACTACTCCCTAATAGTCAACGTAGAGTGTAGACTATATTAGCCTTCGATCAACAATTGTATATTGATATTAGCGCAAAAATGTTCGATCATAATTTATTAAATAGTTGACTCACTTTTCGTCGCATCAGCAAATACATTCCACGTTGGTGAGTGTTCTACGAGCCTATATGTAGGGACAATGTCGTCTTTACACAGAATTATTTATTTGTTTGTTTGTTAGATAGTTAACAATAAAACTATTCGATAGCCTTAACGATGTTTATTGCAGTAAAGAAATACATGTTTTGTTAAGGCATCGCACTCAAACGCGATGTCAGCAAAACGTAATGTCGAGCTTGCTCATACACTATATTTTTCTAAATTTATTTTGTTATTTACCATCGAACACTCTAGAAGAAGAAGAGTATAACACAATAAAATCACAGTGCTGGTAGCAAAATATGTATAAGTGGTGCTGTTTACATATTACCATAAGCAGAAATGTTTGAAAATGCACTTTGCGTTTGATTTTTTAACGGCGTTATGTACGGTAATCAAGTCTCACACACACACAAACATACTCACCTGCTACCTCAGGACTAATAAGACACTAAGGTAGATTTTAATTTCAATAAATCCGTATTGGTTTTTAAACTGTGACAACCGATAATAATATCAATATGTAATAGAAAAACCATTGTTTTTCGGCGCTGCCATTTAGATTTACACATTCCTACAATGAAATAGTAAGAAGTGAATGTAGTCCGTTTAACAAACCTAGTCGTATGAAATTCAGGAAGATGGGATGAAACAATACTTGCTCATCATCATATCCGCCAAAAGAAGTCCACCGCTGAACAAAGGCTTCTCCCATTGACTTCCACAGGACCGGTCGTATGCTGCCTGCATCCAACGACTCCAAGCGACCTTTACGAGGTCGTCGCCCATCGGTAAATCTCGTTGGAGGCCGTCCCACCCCACGCTTTCCTTTCTTTCGGCAAGTCGCTCACTTTGGTTATTCTATGGATCTCCTTCGGTCGCGTAGGGAAACACGAATCAATGCTCGCTCCAAAACTCGCTGAGTAACCTTGAGCTTTCTTGTGAGGCCCATAGTGAGTGACCACGTGAAACAATACTTAGCCTGCAATAATTGCTTCTGCACATAATTTGAATTTCCATGAATGAATCAACTGTAGCAATTAAAGCATGCATCGAGTTGCATCTAATTAAGACGCTAGTACTCATTGTCGCGTCACAGTAACTCCTAATTAAATCAATTATGAAGCCTACATATAAACTTGGTTTGTCAATGTTTGTCACAATGGTGTTCCATCGATCGGCTACAATGACGGTGAGGTTGGCGCTGGTGGCGGCCGTGTGTCTGGTGATCAGGGTAGAGGCATCCCAGGATGTCATGAAGAATCTGTCGCTGAACTTTGCCAAGCCTTTGGAAGACTGTAGAAAGGAGGTGAGAACCTCATATTTAATTAATTAAGGGGATAAGGTACTTCTGAAGCTTTGGCTACTGCGACATAATTATATAATTTGCGATAAAATTCTTTTTTGTTTATTTGCATAACTATGAGGTGACTATGAGCAGTAATTTTTTGACAGCAAAATCATTTCAATCCAAAAATGTGCGAGCTGTTGGCAAATAAATAGGTAGCTTCAATATTTGTAAAAATAACAAAAACTTTGTAACCTTCGTTGTATAACCAAATAGATAAGAACCTTTAACCAATGCGTTGTTTTTGATTATGCGTTTCGCAACGAACCTTTTTAGATGGACCTCCCAGATTCCGTGTCTACGGACTTCTATAACTTCTGGAAGGAAGGCTACGAGTTCACAAACAGGCAGACAGGCTGCGCCATCCTCTGTCTCTCGTCTAAGCTAGAACTGCTCGACCAGGAGATGAATCTTCACCACGGCAAGGCGCAGGAATTCGCTAAGAAACATGGCGCTGGTTAGATATTTTACTGTTCAATGAGGGATTTAAAGCTAAAACTATTATGCTTTGTAGTTGACAAAGTATTTACTAATAATAACACCGCTAGTCAATACATTTTTTGTAGTGCTCGAAGCTCTTCCACCTTTGATCCTTCTCTCCATTCTCTTCACATAGAGATCAACTTTACCCAACTGTTATTTTACTCACAAGCTCCAGTCCTTATTATTATTTTAGCTTTAAAGCGAATTTTCTAGAAAGTCGAGTATCGTGCTCTGCTGTATATCTAGGTACAGGGATAGATAGTAATGTATTATGCTTGTGCAAAGGGGACCAAAATTAAGTGTGAGTCAGCGCGTTTTCGAATTGTTGACGTGGAAAATTGTATAGAAAGTGCAATGTCATGTATTTTCAATCGGTGCTTATGTCACTGAATCTTGATCGATTAAGATATTTCCATTAAGGCGAAGTATTCTAACTGGAAAATGTAAAGGAAGCCTTTATACTTACTTATTTGATATAGATCTCAATTATAGCTGGACAGTTAAAAAAATCTGATTCCAATAGGAACAATAAAGAAACATTAGGCATTATTAAGACATCGAGTGGTTCTTTATTAGTGAGGTTTTTCAGTTTGAATCTTATCATGATAAATACTCAGAACTGTCAAACATCTTCAGATGAGGCCATGGCGAAGCAACTAGTAGACCTGATCCATGGCTGCTCGCAGTCAACCCCCGATGCGGTCGAAGACCCCTGCATGAAGACCCTCAACGTCGCCAAGTGCTTCAAAGCCAAGATCCATGAGCTCAACTGGGCGCCAAGCATGGAACTCGTGGTTGGAGAGGTTCTAGCTGAAATTTAGAGGACTTCCCGGCAATTTCCTTCCCTGTTCCTTCCATCATCTATAGATTATCATTGTTTTTTTAAAAAGTAATATTTAATAGACTTGCTAGCTTGATTTATTTAATTTTGAGTACATGATAGTACTGGATGCAGCGCGTTGTCTCTCTGATGTCATCCTCACCAAAGACTGTCAAGTTAGGTACGCGCTTTTGACTTTTCGAATCATATGCGTTGTATTTTAAATTGGACTCTCTTGAACGTTGTAGGGAAAATTTTATGCTGCTTAACTGAGAGGTTTTCGCGACAACGTGTGAACAGATGCCACCCCGCATTAGACCAGCGTGGTGGACTAATCTTAATATTGCAATTATATTGTCAGACAAAGAAAATTTATCGTAGAAGTGTTAGATCCCTAACTAATCAGCAAAGGAATGGATTTTATTTACAAGGCAAAGAAGAAAAATATGTTTATGAATATTTTTGAGCTTTAGAGATGATACATCTTTGGATAATATTTATAAAGGTGATGTGCTTTCGAATGACGTTTTAATTTAATTTTGAATATTTTTCGCGTAAAAAACGAAGCGTCATTGATAGTTCCTATTACGTGAGGCATTACTACTATTTATCGTCTTCTTTTATCATCATTCCTTATTCTGTTTCATTCATTACAATTGACCAGGCTTGTCAAACGGACTACAGTTAGTAGGTATAGTTAGAATTTATTTAATTGTGTGTGTAATCTCCTACCTCGCCAGTTAGCCTCAAGGGGATGGGTAGTCATGGAGTAGCAAATATTGATGTATTTAGTATTATATACAGAAATAAATATTCCATCAAACGTTTGGTTTTATTATTACTTCTTTAGAATTATTATTACTTCCCAATTATCAAAACTTCGTGAAATTCGGAATTCTAAGAAAATCCAATGAATGGGAACTCGCATGAATTAAATAATATATTTGTCATCTGTCCAGCTTTGCTGCGTCACAATGAACGTTCGATAACTCAATCTGTCTTTACTATCAATATTGGGCCACCAAGATACAGGCTGTGCCTAGTTTGGGGCCCACGGCTATTTCTACTTAATAGCTACATATTTCATTGTATTCTCTACATCCGTATGTTTCCTAACTAACTTTGTGTGTGTAAACAGATAAAATAATTAAATAAAAATATTATTAAGTATTATGAATTCAAAATGTTTAATAGAGGTATTGACTTGTATAATAATACAAGCGACTTCGTGGACTTCTTCTGTTGGCCAAGAGTTTGACTCAAACGATCTATGAAAGCTACCTAGTACTGCAAAGTAATTCAGACTTCATAATTAAACTCTATAGTCACAAATGTAAAACATGAATTCAATTAACAAACTAATTAATATCACACGTGATCCAATTATTAAAATTTGTCGGTGTTCACAACATTAGCTCTTGCTCTTATTTTGAAATATTCGCAAGTCTACAGTCATAGTGGTCGTTTATCAGAATGGAGCGGGTGGTATTGTTTTCTTTATTGATGTATACGACTTCGGCACAAATGGGAGCGTCCGTGATGAATACCTTAAGCAGAAGTATTGGAGACGAGGTGATAATATGTAGGGATAAGGTATGTATATAATAATCCAGTATAATCCCTAATGTGATGTGGACGATTATAAGTCAGATGGTATGACTCGGCTACTAAACTTTTTCTGGGGTAGAATTGCAGCCGCCGCACTACCAAATATTCTTCAGCAAATGTGGTAACATTATTTATTTTCTAGTTTGAAGGGCAATGTAGCCAGTGAACTGAGCACATGTTAACGTCTAAGGTTTCAAGATCAAAACGCGCTAGTGATGCTACTGTATCGGTGTTGCTAGCGTCTATAGGCTGCGGTTGCCGCTTTAACATCAGGGGCTAATAATAATAATAATAAATAAATAATAAGCTAGTTTTAAATAATTTAAGTATAAGCAACGCAGATCGTGGATGAGGTCGGCCGAGGAAACGTTGGCGAGATGACCTTGATCGCTTTTTACTAACGTGGTATGAAGAATCCCAGGACAGAAGGGCCTGGACTAAGTTAGGGGAGGCCTTTGTCCAGCAGTGGGACAAAAAAGATGCTACATAAAAAAATTCCTGAGACAGAAGTTTTGCCAGTGACTATCGCTTACACTGATGTCAGTACAGTAAAAGCTGGTTTATAATATGTAGTGAAAATCAATAATCTATCTGCAGATGACGATTAGCGCAACTGTGATTGATGATTTCGTGGACTTTTGGGACGAAACTAAAGAGCTGCAGCACCGCGAGCTGGGCTGCGCGCTGGACTGCGTGTTCAGTAACATGGAGATACTGACCGATGACGGCAAACACGTGAAGACCGACAACTTTAGGGAGTTCATCAAGTCGATAGGCGCTGGTAATGATTTGTTTATTGATAGAAGACTCCCTTTTGCCCTGAATACATTTGAAACTGATTGCCGAACAGAAAGGTTCTCGAGTAGAGACCACGCACCGGAAAGCGCTGCATGGGATGGCCTCCAACGAGATGAACCGACGACCTGGTAAAGGTCGCTGGGAAGTAGTTGGATGCAGGCAGCATACGTCCGGTCCCTGTGAAAGTCAATGGGGGACCATTGCCATTGTTCAGCAGTGGACATCTTTTGGCTGATAATTATGATGATGATGACCTTTTGCCCGCGCCCATGGTTATTGTTTTCTCCACGGTGCAATCTATCTCCAGATTTAGACAGAGTTATATATACCATACCATCACACCTGTATTCCCCGCAAGGTTAGAGTAGAAGTGTGCTAAATATGAACAGAGTACGCCAGTATGTTTTAGGTCCTATGTAATAGGGGGCGCAAATCCGAACTGCTCCGAGCTGCTACTGAGTTTTTTTTTAGAAAATGCATAACACTACCCGGTGTGGGAATAGAACCTCAAGCGTAGCAGTCTTGGTTAGGACCAAAAGGTAAATGAGTTAGCCAGTTTCTTTCTGATAAATTACAAATGTTACTGTCAAGTTTAATATCTTTCAGATGACACAATGTCACGTAAATTAGTGGATCTGTTTGAACTCTGCAAGAAAGCTACTAGCAAATTCACAGAGAAATGCATCGGTTCCCTGGAGGCGGCCAAGTGCTTCCGCTATGGCATCTTTCAGCTGCAATGGGCGCCAAAGAAACAGAAGAGACACTCGAGACGAACGGCGCGGCGACCAGCAGGACAATTAGTCAGGCGACCAGTTGGCCGACCAGCGGGCCGACAAGAAAGGCGAACTAATAACGAAGCAGCAGCTAAATTGCCAGAAAGTGCGGCCAAGTTGTTCATTAGTCACCTCATCGATATTATTAGAGGAACTCAACGGCGTTTTAATAAAAAATCTGGATAAGTGTCCTGGTTTTATTTCATTCTAATTTTAATATGTCGGCAAACGAGACGACTCTTACGCGTAAAAATTGGAACACTCAGCTTTACGACAGACTCTTACATAAGGATACTCGCTAATGCCAGCCTATCACCGAGCAAATCTGGCCACTGGTCACCGAGCAATTTTTCCTCGCCCCTTACAAGATACCGATCTAAATAGCAGTAAGGAATTTTGTTCACAGGGCAAAACTTTAGGTAAATTGCACATTTATAAAGTGCACTAGATTGGTAGGCAGTATTTCTGCTTTAGAGTAATCTCATGCAGTCCATTGGAATGGACTCATGAGAAGAGGAAAGTCGACACCTGGGGTAATTTACTCAGAATACCCCAGGTGCCCACTTAAAAGAAAAGATTTGATACCCACCTATGTCTAAGATACGTACAGAAATAAATAAAATGCTAAACTACATTTCGCTCTGAAGTCACATCGTATTTCGCGATACAACTCGTTGATCTTGAAACGCTTTATACATGTATATAGAACTTTTATAATCCAACTAGTGACCCGCTCCGACTTTGCACGGATGGAATTTTTCAGCATTTCTGTACTATAATATGCATGTACAAACCTTCCTCTTGAATCACTCTATTGATGAAAACTGCATTAAAATCCGTTGCGTAGTTTAAAAGATCTAAGCGAACAAATAGTGGGAGCGACTTTGTTTTATACTATGTAAAGATTTAAATGTATGTATGTAAAAATTTACATTTTCTACTCCGTATTCTTCCGTTTCCAGCCCGAACTGAGAATGAATGATATCACAATTTGACACTTGTACTTACTTTACCCATCCGAAAAGTTAAACCTGACACCGTGTTTTAACGGATTATTAGGTCTGGGCTACTTTCAGACGGGCCCGTTACTTTGTTGACGGAGAAAGAGAGTAGGCGGAGAAAAGTGTTAGCTATGAAATTCTCAATAGTTATTAGTTACCAATTAAAGGCTACCTACCAGGAAAATTACGATTAGCCGTTTTACTTTGTAATCAAGTATCAATTACATGACACCAATTTGAAAACACCTGGTCACCTTCAAGACCACTCATTATGAGGTGGCGACAACAATTAACTCATAATTGTTAACAAATCTACCAATTACCGGTATATAAAGAACAAAGTGTCGCATCTCGCGCGGATTAGGTGACAGAAATGGGAGCGTACAACGTCTTTTTCTCACTTATAGTGTTGGCAGCGAGTGCAAGAGAGATAAAAGCTTCTAAAGATGCCATGAAATATATCACTTCTGGATTCGTTAAGGTTTTAGAGGAGTGTAAGCAAGAGGTGAGTTTTAAATGCATTATTATTGATTTAGAAAATACGCAGATACATGAGAAACAAAGTGCATGCATTTACATATTTTTCCACTAAAGACAAATGACGAATGTTATAAAAGTACGAAACCTTTTTATAGTAGTCTCTGGGATCTGATAAATGCCACAATTATTGTTTCTCTCGAACCCGCGACACTAGCCGAACATTAGTGATGAGGTTAAAGGTTACACCAAACAAACAATCAGAGCAGTTTCCTTTAAAATTCTTAGAATTTTCAACATCAGCTCCTCTATAACTTCATAGTCTCTAGTCTCTGCAAAAGAGTCTCCATTGTTTCCAGCTAAACATGAACGACCAGATCGTAGCGGACCTGTTCCACTACTGGAAGCTGGATTACACCCTGCTGAACCGTGACACTGGCTGCGCCATCATCTGCATGAGCAAGAAGCTAGAACTGCTGGACGCCAACGGAAGAATGCACCATGGCAACGCGCAGGAGTTCGCTATCAAACACGGCGCCGGTTTGTTAAACCGTTATTGTTGCAATAGTTATTTTGTCTCCCGGATCCCCAGGGTCTTACTTTAGGAGCCGTCCGATGTGTATCACCTACCCTAGGTAGCCCGCTGCTGGATGGCGATCCATCCCCCATAATATGGGTTTGTATGTGTCAACAGAACGCTGCTAAATGTCAACTCTTTAGAATTTTTTCTTTAAGGAAAGATTTGGTTTAAAAAATTAAGATGCAAACGCATAAGAATGATTATCTGTACGACACAAGTATATATTTTTAATCTGTATGGTAATCAATTCGAGGGAAACACAGAAGCTGATCTCACGCATTTCATGCTTAAAAGTGTTTTATTTTAAGGAGTTAGTATTTCCCATAGCATTTTATTGAAGGAAACATTTCAGGAGATGAAGTAGCAGCAAAAATAGTGCAAATAATCCACGAGTGCGAGAAGCAGCACGAGCGCGACGATGACGAGTGCCTGCGCGTGCTGGAGGTGGCCAAGTGCTTCCGCACCGGCATCCACCAGCTGGACTGGCAGCCGCGCGCCGAGGTCATCCTCAGCGAGGTGCTTACCGAGATATAGGGACATGGAGCAATACCTATAGGGACACCTACTTTTCTTGATGTATGACGATCCTTGATTCTTGTAAAGCGTCTTTATATGTCGAATAAATTGTGTTGAATTCCAAATGGGGTTTTAATAGGCCGCTTTTTAATCTTAAGATTATTTTGAATTTGCATGGTTCTAAATACATATGAATTTGGTAACATGCCTTTTAAAAATGCAAGTAGATGCTCTCTGGCTGCTACTAGAATGCCGTGATGAACATAATATATATACATACATACATAGCTTCATGCCTGTTTCCCATCAGGGTAACGTAATATACGAGATTTACAATCAAGTGCATTCTGAAACCAATGGAAATTAATGGACTAGTCTACCTAGTTAGGTAGTTACCTAACTGACAAGCATTATACGAGAGGCCATTAAATCTTAGTTACCTAGTTCTTACGACACCCGCACTTCCTAGCTTCCATCAACCCTTAAACAATAAACCCATCTACTTAAATAGTTTCACACGGGTTAACCCCTCGCCCGCGCCGCCACGTGAGCCAGTGCGCGGTTAATTGCGCCATAACTCCGGGCTATCGCCGCCATTACGCGACAGCACAATCGCGCCGTGCGCCCGCGCCGCCTGCACTACTGCCGAACATCCAAACACGACTAAATAGTCAGAAGGCTGACGCCACCAAGCGCATCCACCCTTCGGATGGGCTATGTCAAGTTAACGGTTCCGTATGAGAGTCATCATCTGAAGAAGCTCAGACAGCTACCAGACATACCTATCCTCACTCAGACATTTGGGGAAGTTGGAAAATTAGATACCTACCACCTAAAACTGTATCGTAGTCCGCGCATAACTCTGAAACACAGTGTTGACTGTCATTAACGAGGGTCGGAGAGTGGCCATTCTGTATTTGTCTAATTTATTCATTATTCCGTGACAGTCACAGCCTCGTGTCTCCGATGTTGTCAAGAATGTGCCTTCTGCACATATCTTGTTGCGTCGTTGGCTAAGCATGCAGCGTTAATCGACCTCTGATGTTGTGATAACGGTGTGAACAGATTTAGCTAGTGTTGCCATAGTTTTTGTCTGCCAAGTAATAGGTATTGTGCTTAAAGAGTTTGCTCTTAAGAGTTGATACAGGGTTTTTAAACACCTCGGCCTTCTTGATTCTAAATACTTGTAATTTTGGATTAGTGTTTCATTCGAGACAAAGGGTAATTAATATATTATCATTCATCATATTATTCTCCGTTAGTCAGAGGTGTTTTGACGTACCTACTCCCACAATTCACCGGTATCTTCCATTAACCGGGCACCAATCCAAACTCAAACTAACACTTAGTTCGGCCCGTGAATCGAACTTAAAACCGCAGTTGTATTTGTTGAGAGGTCGACCAACAAGGCAATTTTTTTAATTACTTGAGCTTGAGTCCTGTAGTTTAATAAAAGTGGGTATCCCTGCTTATACTAATATACTCTACCATAGACACTCGGAGAAATTCTATCCGTTTTTACCACAAAGGTTAATATGCTGATGAAATGGAAAACTTATTGTACTTGCACGTACTTGTATGATCCATCGTATAATTGTATGAGTAGTAAATCAAGACCACTAAATAAATCCTAAACTTAACGACACGCTCGCAACAAACGCACAATAAAATTAAAACTAAAAGGCCAACAAATCTCAACCCGTCTGCAAGACATGTAAACACGCCGATGGGTGGGTTCCGTATAAACCAGCTCTGCCAACAATACGTGCTCGCCGCTGTTAAATCTATTTGAGCGCCAAGCACCTGAGACCGTCGCGTTATTTACTTTTATTGCGGACCCCTAACTAGGCAGGCGGGGTACAGAAGTTTAAATGGGATATAAATTGTGTCCTGTGCTTGTACGAAACATTTATTTAAAGGTACTTTAAGTACTTACTTGTTATCAGTACCTTTACTAAGATATTCATCATCACCATCATACCGTTAGTATGTACTAACTAACTAAGACCTACTCTACTACCTTTTAAAATAGGAATAGAAGTTGTCAAGTTGCTTCATATAAGAACACTTTATTTCAAAAGTGAAAAAAAAGTAAATAACAGTACCTATTTATATTATTTTTTCATGGTATACGCCATCCATGTTGCAGAGAATAGAGCAAAATGTATGATGGAAAATAGTTCGTAAAAGTTTTTACCTACATAGAGCTCACGACCCTCGAAGTGAGCAGAAAATCATAGAAATGAACCTACTGTGATTTTCCCCGTCACTCGGAGGGTGTGACTAGAATGCGATACTTTTCCTTATTTATAATTTTATTTGTATTTGTCGACGAAAGTAGTCGTTGTATCGACAAGGGGCGCAGGTGCACAGTTTTATTAGCGATTCACAAGACGCGGCCGGATTATTGAATCGTTAGTGTTCTGGAGACGACAGCTTGCTAAATCTGTTAGAAAAGTTTAAAGTCTAGCTTCTGTTAATGTTAGACAAGAATATTCTTTAGAAATAGTTTGAAATATAAATGGAGTAAAAAAATATTACTATATACAATGAGTATACATAAAAAAAGAGGAGTTTGGGGCGACTGGTGGTGAGATTCGTCTGTGATATCAGTAAATTCATTGGTCCTTCATATAGGCACCTTCCTGTCTTCCCTGTGCCCAAAGCCAGTTGAGACGGTGAAGCACCCGTAAGTGCGACGACAAGATTTCGTTAAACACTCGTACTCAAAACTCCTTTCGGGCCCTACCTTTTCAAACCCAATGATGAGCTCTTACTACTCTCCTTACTAAGCTCCTACTACTTATCTTTCATTTAGTTGACTACATGTTTCTTCTCGGTATGCGGACACATTTTGTATTCTAACCGTCCTACAGAGAAAAATATTCCCTAGAAGGATATCATTCCATACATCAGGTGTCATTGTACCTGTGGACAGTTTTACAGCTTTTAAGTGAAGGATCTTGCACCATTGACGCGGAACAATACACCATTGGTATAATTTTATGAGTATGAATCTAATATGAAGTATCTTATGTTCGCGTATTATTCAGACGTATAAACTTTTTCTGCCACTAAACACAATGTGTTATCTACAATCACGCCTGTATTTTCCAAGTAGTTAGGCAGAGGTGTACTGTATTGCTGATGTACCAACAATGCGTCAGTATGTTTTAGGTGTCGTGTTTTATCTGCGCGCTGATTTCCATTTCTACCTGCTGCGGATAGAATTTGCACCCAGGATTAAACCAATCAAAGCTTGTCTAAATTAAATGTGTATTTTTCTACCCGACTGCCGAAGGATGTTTATTGCTCCCAAGGTTTATAGTAAATCAGAAACGCGTTGAGGATGATCAAACCAACACATATATTAATTTTATATTACAATGGATTAGAAAGAGAAAGAAAATTAATTAAATAGTATTTAAAAGCTTATATATTATGTGCTATGTTATTATAACTAATGTTTTCTAAGTACATCAGATTACCGTCGTACATACGTCGTACATATATACATAGATATGATAATAAACTTGATGATATTAAACTTAACTTCTTAATTTATTGTTGTGCAATAATAGAATATTCTATCCATCTATGTTTATGGAAAATACCACCTTCTACGCGTACCTTAACCTATCACTATCAAAAAATTCGTGTGCGCGTCTAGCTATATAGTGGTGCTCGTTTACACGGCGGTCATGAGCTCCTCCATGACGACCTCCATGCTGGGGGCCCACTGCAGCGCGTGGATCTTGGTGCGGAAGCATTTGGCCACCTCCAGCATGCGGCTGCACGCGTCCTCGATGCCCGCTTTCTCCTTCTCGCAGTCGTGGATCATTGTCACCAGCTGCTTGGCTTGATCGTCATCTGTGAAGAGGTTAAGATTTTAGATCAGTATAATTTGTAACAACAAGATGTGAAGCTTTCGCTGCGAAATGACGACTTGAAATCAAGGTGTAAAACACCTAAAAGTAATTGACAATACAATTTTCAACCAATCAATAATCAATCACCCAAAAGTAGACGGCGGGACAAGCTAGATTTATATTGGTAGGATAGGCCGCAAAAGCTTTAAACCGAGATGAGTGGAAGGAGGGTAGGGAGGCCTTTGCTCTGCAGTGGGACGATAATGGCTGAATAAAAAAAAAACACCAATTTCATTCAATCAAGCAAAATCGATCCGACTACTGCTAACTGCTAAGAATATTTTTTTTGGGTATTTGCAACTACTGCCACCGAGTTTCGTACCGAGTGTGTCAATTCTGCCGCGGTTGGCACTCTTTAAAGCTTAATAAGCACAACTAGAAAGGGTGAAATAGGTGTCAACTAGAACTAACCAGCTCCATGACTCTTGGCGAACTCTTGTGCCTTTCCATGGTGCATGTTCTGGTCGTCCCCGATGAGTTCGAGCTTGGCCGCCATGCACATCACCATGCAGCCCACGTCTCTGTTCACCAGCTCGTACTCCTCGCGCCAAAAGTTGTACATGTCTTGCATTATGTGATCGCCTACGTTTAGCTGGAGCAAAAAGATTTCTGATAGTGATACATTTCTTAAAGTTGAATATTTTCCCATTTCCGTAACCATCACAATAAATATTCAATTAAGTACTGTATGTACCCAAATTATTTAAGGGTATTTTGTGCAAGAAATTTACTTGAGACCGAAATGACGATTGTATACTTAAGTTCCTTTTTGGACCCGACACTAAAAATGTTTTTCCTGATTCCTGCTTACCTCATTCTTACAGTGATCCACGACCTTAATGAACCCAGAAGTCATCTTCGTCATTAACTCTTTCGACGACATCACCGAATTCGACATTAAAACCACGCAAATAAACACCGCGAGCCGCCATTTTGAATAGACCATCTTGAAAACTGCTGCAGTGTTCTGCAAATTTCGCGCCTTTATAGTCTGTGTTGCTTTGATTAATTGTTTTAATTGTTCTGTTAATTACTAAGTAGGATGGCAGTTAATTGGTATAGGTGGGGCTATGACGTGATGGTTTTGTCGTGTAAATGACAAATTAATACGATTATTGGTCTATAATTTGAATTAATTAGTTCCAGCTAAGTCTTAGTGCACAGTAGCACGTGTAATATTGTACAGTAATGCTGGGTGATGCTGATTTGCAAAAACATACATTTTAAATGATTCGATGCTTTTCCGATTGGCAAGTTTGTTTTGTTAAACATAGAGCACCTAAGTATTACGAGACTTTGAAGCTTAAAGTTCAGAGGGACTATAAAGGCAACAATGAGAAATTCTTCTAGAATCAGTTCTTAGAACCCATAGCAGCTTTCTTGCTAATGTGACGACGTCTGCGGTCTAGTGGTTCGAGTACCGAACTCCTGATCACGAGTACCTCGACCATGAGTTTTTCTCACTAGACTCGCTAGCGACGCCGTAAAATAGTTGTACGGAAAACCCTCGCAGCGTCTATAGCGGTTACGTAAAGAACTAAAATCTGCTATGAGATTACAGCGTTTCGATGCGTAAAAAACCTATCGAAAGCCATTCGATAGAACTCATGGTTGACGTAGAGGTCGTGGGTTCGATTCCCACAAGACACAAATATTTATGTGATGATGAATATAAGTATTTGTGTTTGTCTGGGTGTTTCCTATGTATAATAAGTATGTATTTACAAAAAAAAGTATATTAGTATTATATTCACTGTCTAGTACTCATAGTACAAGCTCTGCTTAGTTTGGGACTAGATGGTGCTGTGTAAAAATGTCCCCAAAATATTTATTATATTATTATCTATACTTACATTATCAAGAGAAAAGATTTGTATGTTTGTAATGCTGGATCGATTTTAAAAATTCTTTTACCATTAGGATGCTGAATTTTTCCTCTAGTAATATTATCTATAGGCTATAATTTATAAGAATACGAGGGTGAAGCCGCTAGCGGAAAGCTAGTTATTAATGTGATTTTTTTCAGAAGCAGCTATTATAGCCATGCAGATGACAACCACTCATGTAAATAATATTAGTACTGATACTCAACCGTATCTGGCTTAGCCAGAAACCAACCCTAGGTACTCGGTACCTACAGGCACAGCTATCTTTAAGATGACGAACTTCCACCCAGTTGGTTTTCCCTCATGTGAATGTCCTAAGTCTTATATCAACAGAGCCATTTCAATACACTCGTAACATCCATTTGCCATGCATGTCTCGTGTGGGAGCAACATCACAGATGCACGACGGCCTTGTGTCGTCGACCCGCGCTACTCAGAAGTCTCAAATACTAAACTAATAAATTGATCAGCCCCTCAACCATGAGTTCTATCGAATGACTTTCGATAGGTTTTTACGCATCGAAACGCTGTAATCTCATAGCAGATTATAGTTCCTTACGTAACCGGTAGAGGCGCTGCCAGGGTTTATCATACAAATATTTTACGGCGTCGCTAGCGAGTCTAGTGAGAAAAACTCATGGTCGAGGCACTGACCATAAGTTTTTCGCTAGCGACGCCGTAAAATATTTGTACGGAAAACCCTCCAACGCCTCTAGCGGTTACGTAACGAATAAAAATCGACTATGAGATTATAGGGTTTCCATGCGTAAAGAACTCATGGTTGAGGTACTCTTTCTTGTTAACTAAGTATACCAATTATATTTGAGTTTACTTCTATTTATTTAGAGGTCCCGGGTTCGATTTCCGGGTCGAGCGAAGTGTTGTTAGGTTTTTCTGTGAAACTCCTAGTAGCAGCTCGGAGTCTGGGTTTGTGCCCGGTTAATGGCAATAGGCTCGCCCCCTATTACATGAGACCTAAACATACCTGCGTACTGTGGGTGTACCTACATTAGTTAACCATTGGATTAAGATGGTATGTCATTTAATGTAATAATACTTCTATTTACTTCTCCTTTAATCGCGTCTCCTAGACAACAGTCATCTGAGTTACACATGACTATAAAGCATCTACGTAAACTCCATAAAACTTATTAATCCTTACATTGATGATGTATGTTCACGCTAATTACGCGTGGGGGGTGACACGGCTATGTGTTTAGACGAACATTAGCGTGATAGCTGCCGACTCCCTACAGATGAGCGCGGTTGCATTGACTACCGTCGAGAAAATATTATATTATTTACTAAAGAAAGAATGTAAGTAATTTGTATGTTATTCTTAATTGAGATGTGTAATTTTTGATCCAATATTGTAATATTGTATTAGTCTGATTAGTAATAATTTTTCGACAGGCGATGACTGAGAATTTGTTAAAAAACCTCTAATATACTGCTCGACCTGGGAATACAATCCAGAACTTCCCGACTAGCAGCTTTTCTTGTCACTACTCGTTTGTGTAGATAGTTTATACATCGTATGCCATTGACTTCCACAGGGACCTGTCCCTGGAATCTATTAGTAGATTCTTCTAGTAAACTCTCAAAACTAAGTAGACCGTGTTAGGTAATACTTCTATACTTTTTTTAACCGCCGAAAACCGGAGGAGGTTATCGTAACTATGTATAATACTAATAGGACCAACACAAACACTTTTATATTCATCATACATCACATAAATAATGCCCTGTGGAAACCGAGCCTGTGGAAACCGTACCACTAGACCAAAGACGTCGTCGAACATATTACGATGACAGTCTGAGTCTGCATGCGTTTGCGGCAGTTTTTATCGGTTACCGAGATTATCGTACCGTATGCCACAATGTCGCCGCGCCCTCCATAAGTCTGCACTCGCTAATCTGGTCACAAATAACTCTTCATTAAAACCTGCATGCTGACTCCGTCTACGATGTGTGTCTGTACTTAGCTTCAGCTGCTACTGTGTGTAGGTAGGTATTTAAATTAGCTTATTTCCATAATATGTTCATTAAATTCTAGGTAAGGCTTTTAAGCTTAAAAATTATCATGCGTCGTTTTGGACGAAAATTAATAGGTTTTCTGTTTTTTCCCTTTCTTTCTAAGGATTAAACCATTTTATTACCTAGTAGAAGTTTTTAAAGATTTATATTATTTTATTTAGTTGGTCCTGGTTTTCAGGTCGATCAAGTTGATACTTAATATGTTTTTCTATGAGTTTCGCAGTAGTAGTTTGGAGTTTAGGCAGGAGGCAGTAGACTCGCCCTCTATTACACGGAATCGAAACACACCAGCTAACTATGGGTGTACATTAGTACACCTCTGCCTACAGATAAACAATACATACCACAGACCATAGACGTTCTAGAAGCGATTGATTCCGCAGACTGATTTATGTGTTTGGTTTTTGGCACAAAAGCTGCGGTTTCAGCTCAACGTGCCGGAATAAATGGCACACGGACTCACACGGCTCGAAGCATCTACATTTTATACCTATATCTAGAAATATTTATCTATCTATTTTATCGGTAGGTAGAAATACGAATAGGCTGTTCATATTGATTTTAAGTATAATTATCATGATGTAAAAAAGTTCTTCAAAACAATATACTTCTCCGAGTGAGGTACAAAATACCCTATTCGACAAAACCGTCCATACACCACGAATCAATCTAATGATTATTTTTATTTGTTTCAGGTAAGATTTCAGTCGATAAATTACAAGAAGAAACTTAACACGGTGGGTGTGGTATGTGTAAATATCACTTACAGGCTATTTACTATTTTTTGGCGTCTGTCATATTATTATGTCTAGTTTTTGACTCTATTAACATAGAAACCCCCCCGCATTGTAGTTGAAACATAACTTTAAGCTCCTATCCCTTATTAATTTGTGGATCTTTTGAATGAAAAACCGAAGACAAGTGTTTTAACAAACAAATGGTGACCGTCTGCACATACGGCTGTTAATCTAATCGCCTTCAATTAACTCAATCACAACAAATCCAGTTAAATCCCCATCAACATTTATCGTCGATAAATCCATAGAATTAGCGACATAACGCCGCGTCCACCTGCTGATGCGCCGGGGTTAATCCCGCGGGATCCGGGGGAATCCCGCACTAAATCCAGGCCAGCAACGCGACAGCTGCGCGTTACGGCCATCCTCTGACTGATCGCTGGTGATTTGTTTAACTGACCCTTAAGAACGTGCGCGACAGAGTTAGGAATGAACTAGAATAGACGTTAAACTTGAAACAAGTATATATTACTAGTTACATTACTAGTAAATATTACTATGAATTACTTATCTAGGTACTATTTTGTACCTGTAAGTAGGTAGCTATTTTATATAAATCATGTCAAGTATTTCTGAAGCGCAGCTACCATACCTACGACAAATGTAGCGCATACTTTGCGACGGCTCAGCCACTAGATTGCCGACAATTATCACATATTTTGTTCAAAGTTTCGCAAACTGCGTCTTGTTGCAGCCATTAGAAGCAGCAGCGATAGTATACACTGGCCCTTAAATAATTTAAAAAATCATATATATTATGAGTGCAAAATGTTTTCAAACTAAGTCTACTTGGGTAAGTCGATACAAAAGCATTAGTTATGGCTACGTAATATATATTAACAAATAATACTAGGTAAGTGACTACTTACGTACCTATTTCTATATACCATATTTACTTAACAATTTTGTCATTTTCAACTCCTTTCCTTCTCAACTGAAACCTCTATAAATTCACTACTCTACATCAATAAATTGAACCTTAAACTTAGTAAACGTCTTGCGCTTATCTGTAATAGCGGTACTATCCGGACAGCCGGACATAGCGAACACTCGGATTAGTGTCCGGGGGCCGCTCCGGACGCGTCTTGACCGTTCCAGATTGCAGATTGGAGTTATGAGATTACAGTTGTAAGTCTGTAGGACATACCGTTCTGTGGTCAAATGCTTTATTGTTATTGCATCTTGTTTTGAAAAGAGGTTGTGTATCTCTGTTTTCTTTTTTTTAAACAATAAAAACATTCCAAAATGTCTTTGTACTGAGTGCTTTGCTTAGGTAAATAATAGGTAAAAAATATCTTTCCCTGGAAAATTAACACAGGTAAATTTCGTCTTTAGTTTTCTGTTGACTTCATCCAAATTTCTTCTCAGCATCCAAGGGTCGATTTTACCCTCCATCGCCAGTCGGGTAAAAGATTGCGTCTACCGATAAGACCGCTTATTGTGTGATTCTATGATTTAAGTATCAATGTCCTTTGCTGCCCTCTTTACTACAAAATAAAGACCATTTTACTATGTTATGTAGAGGTGTTCCTGTGCTAATGTGTAGGTAAAGTTCAAAGGTATTTTTCAAGGGCCTATAAAATTGTAGGCACGACACAATTACCATTAGCTGGCAAAATCAAGTGCCGAAAAACCCAACAACACATTACTTAAATAAGTCAGTATGTCCGATTACAATATGAAGCAGTTATAAAAGAAACCTTAACAAAATATGCAGCACATATTCCACTGACCACAAGTGATAGATAGCTACATCTCTACAATGATCATCAGCCCATACAGCCAGCCAGCAAAAACCGCGGCGAGCCGTGGCCCGTGAGCAATAAATCCAAGCGACACTACAGCATGTCGACGCGACGCCACGCGGCGGCCGCGCGACAATTTATCGGCGCAGTAATTATCGGTAAATGTCGCATGCGTGCGCGATGCAATGTGCCGTTAATGTGCTATAATTTTTCCACGCTTCATTTTTTAATGTAGAGAGGACAGAATGTGAGTAACGTTCGCTATGATTTTTTAAGTTATTTTATTGCATAGGTACTTAACATAAGTAGAAGAGAAGCAGTTATAGCCTAGTAATAAAAACATTGGACTTGCCAATCAGTAAGTCAACGGTCTCGAGTTCAAAGTCAAGGCTAATTTTACCCTTTGAGTTTGAAATTATGAGCGGAATAATAATTAATTAAGTTAATGTTAAACAATGTTTCTAGTTTTGTGTTTAAGCAAACGAACCTATCGTTTGTTTAAACATAAAACTGGAAACATTGTTTATTAGATTGTTTTCTAGATACATTATAAGGAAACCTGTATGCACTCTCAGCGACGTGTGAGGGCTGCTACTTATAGTACGAATTGGTGAACTTAATTAAAGAGATAGAGGCTCTACAAACCCCAATAATTTTAAGAGAAGACCTATGCTCATAGAATACATCATCATCCTATCCATCCGAGGATGATGATGGTATTCTATGAGAGTACACCTAACTTTTTTCAAAAAAGATAATCAATTTGTGGTGCAGTTTCAAGACCCGGAAAATTTTACCAAACAACAATTGACCAACTAGGAATAATATTCAATTAGATAAAAATACCCATCGAAATCAGTTCGCGGTCGGTGAAGATATCGATAGACAGAAAATTATCCAATTGAGAATCTCCTCTTTTTTGAAGTCGGTTAAAAAGGTTACAGTGGAGGCTGTCTTCAACGAACAATCCAAATACTAAGCTAATGATGACATCACAAAGGAACTGTTGTACGTCAAACATGTATTGTTATACGCTGTAATACATTAGCACATCACGCAACCTGTGACGTCGGCAACGGCCGCAATTGAACAGAATTAATGTTATAAATATCTTCTGCCCTTTGATGAGTTACATTTTCATTGGCCGCATCAAGTCACTAACTCTGACGTCATTAATTACGTCAATGTTCAGCTGACACATGGCTGTTCACTGCCTGTGACTATGATTTCATTAAATGTTACTTCACTTTTGTTTCTTCTTTAATTTAGTAACTCTTTTACAAATAAATCACGTATACAAATAAGGTACACCGTGCAGGAGACGAACCCGTGACCCGTAGCGCTGATCGCAGGGCACTGCACCAATCGAACCGAACATGACATACTTTTGTTATTTCTGGACCTCTAGCGCCATCTATTGACTGATGAAGGCAACTTTTGAACCGGTCGAATAGGTTTCACTACGCGACACTAGATGGACTGTAAAATAGTATTGAATTTAGTTATTTTTAATTTATTTTAAAATTATTAAACTATAGTAAGTATTTTTGTAATGCCTTATTTATTAATAGTAATTACGACTGTTTAATATTTTTAAAAGTAGTTATTAAATTATTAACAGTTAATATGCACATCGGTACAAATGAGTACAAAAGTGTTATTAATGTTTGTTATAAAAAAAAACATTATATTTGTTTAGTTGTAGCAATTTAAAACAACACTAAAAAGGGATAATGCGTTTACAAGTAACATTTATAATTAAATAATCTACTTAAAAGTGTGAGTAGTTTATTTATACAGTAGTACAACAATACACTAAGTTATTGACGTTATCATGAAACCGGACACTGGGCAAGCTATGCTGTGGGGCATAAACCATCGGTTCCTTTAATTTCCGGGGCACACCCCATCAAGTTATGGTGTAACCCTATTTAGAGTTTTATCGCTCAGATTCAATGATTTAAGTCTTACTTGTGTCGTATCTCATTTTCATTTATTGGTCTCCGAGGCATAAATACCTGAACTGACCCCGAAGTTACCCCATAGCTGTTTTGAGTCGTTAACCCTCTGAGAGGACTTTATATGCTTATATATACAGATGTCGGCCAACATAAAGAACAAGAAGTGTATGCGTTCCATCATGTACTTAGTTAAAATGAAAGAAGAACTATTTGAGGTACTTAATTACATAAAAGTATTATAAGCAAATATATCTTATTGAGACACTTAACTATCTAGTCAATGTTTTAGTTTAAGATGGTGCCAGCTTTTCCTGACTACTTCTGAGATGAACACAAAGTTCCATAAGATCTATATCATCAATACTAGCTAGCTAATTAATGCTTTTAATAATTTGAGAACTTTGCCACACTTATTTAGGTTTTAAGAACTTTATTTTCTCAAGAACATTACAGTTTACATATGAGCATAGTAGTATTATACATAATTATTAATTAAAAAAATTAAATTAAAAAATTAGGACTGCACTTAAACCTCTTTAGGTATATTTAGATCACCAGAAGAATAAGATAAAGAAGAGATATAACATGCGCATTTCATTATACTACAGCAATCACGCATATATCTTTTCTACCATTGATGAATGTGCCCCAGATATTACTATTCATGCGACACTTAAATGTCTTCATTTCTTCGAGACCTAGTTAAACAACTCACTTCGTAATAAAGCAGGGATCATCTCAGAGCGTTCGTAAGGAATTTCATTACGCGTTTTAACTCTCTCAGGAGGCAACTAAACGTAATAGACGATAACGTCATGGACTTGGCAATTTTCTTTTACGAATGCTGCATTATATTTAAAGTAGGATATAAGAGGATAGTGGAGTTCTGCAGTTTCTGCCTATCTTTATGGGAAATGGCCGTGAGTGTATGTATGTATCAGCAGGATATAACATTAGGAGACTGATATCTTCTAAGTACCTTCAAAATCACACAGAAAAAAGAACTTTACATTACCAGAAATTTTTAAAATATTTCACATCAAATTATATATTTTGTTTCGATAAAAGGTTTATTCGGTTGATTACGGTTTTAATATTTTCTTCAGAAGTAGGTACATCATTACTTCGTCGTAGGAGGAAATAGTCAATTTTGAACCTTAATACTATGACGACGATTTTTTGGTAAAGATTGAATATAAAGTTGTGTGTGTAGTGTCGCAAACACTACTTATTTCCATGACTGCACAATTTGTTGCAGACCAGAATTCACTCGAAACTCCAATATGTACATAGATTTTGGCGGGCATATGCATGGATTTTGTCCCAGTAGCGCATTGCTGCTTTCTAAATCACAGCTTGGGGTGCACCCTTCGTGTATACACGATACTGAATTGAAAATACATTTTACTGAAATTGAAATAAAACTACTTTTTACGGATTTTATCGGATTTTATTTATCTAAATTAAATACAATATAAAATCCGTAAAATGTAATTTTATTTATTTATTTATTATTACATATATATTTTTAATTCAATGTCTAACAGAAACCAGTACTGATAGCTAATACAGTGATCAACAGGTTCCATAGACCCATTTATTAATATTACATTGGTATGAAGTTTTAGTAATTTGAAATAACTATTAATCAGGAATTAAAAACTAAAACACACATCTACGTTAGTTTGTACTTATCCGTTCTTCAAATAAATCATAAGTGTTGTATAGATAAGAAGTGAGTAGTCCTTACCACATTTCATCATAACAATGATTGTGAAGTCGTAGTTACTTATAAGTTTGCGAAAATTTATAATGAATCCTGACACTTATTTGTTTAAAGAGTAGGCTTTTCTCAACTATGTTTTGGTTGACTTTCAGTCTAACCTAATGCGGCTGAATTTCAATATTTCACACAATGCGACTACCATTAAACGTGGAAGAATAATATCAGCTTTACAATTTTTGATAATTTCAAAACCGATCCTTGGTTAGTTACCAACCCACGCACGCAATTCTGTTACAGCAAAATTTCCCCTAATTGTTGTTTCTGCTTACCTTCCGGTGTCATCGCTTGGTCATGTTCTGTTTCAATTGTTTGCAATTCATTCACTCAATTAGTGTTTTAATAATATCAATGAAATGGCAGAACTGTTCCTTAATAGACAGCTATTTGAATTGTAGAAGCCAAAACTTGGTATTAACGTACTTAGTTGTATTTTAACACGCCATGTTTATAAATCATCTGGGCTCTCGAGTGTTATATATACGCGGTACACGTCACTGCGGCACGTCACTGTTTTCGCGCACGCATGTTTTACCATTGGAAAATGAAACTTATACCTTATTCCTCGGGGTACAAAGGTTAATTTCAGATTATAATTCTGTTTCAAAGAAAACACGTCGATCTTGTCACATGGTCACGTCACTTGCGGGAAAAATGTTCAGAGTTGAGGTAATTTGTACTTTTTGTATGTAGTTTTACAGTTCATTTTGAATTGATTGTTACATAAGGGTTGTATACGTGTGGGACGCGCGGGGGTATCGACCGTGCCGTCGACAGAAGTGTCGGAGCGCGCGGCGATGGTTGACGCGCCGCTCGTGGAAACATGCCGGCGGGATGTGCTGGCGACAAGTCTCCAAGTTCCAGAGGACCTTGCTCGTCATCCTCTTCTACCTGACGATGTACCTCCTCATATCGTTCGCGCTCGCCCCAGACGCCACCGTGAGCTTCGTCGGCGAGGAGCTGCGCATCGGAGACAAATATGTTGTTATGTTCCTCGTGTCACCGAAAATGCCGGTGTACTCGGACGCTGAGGGGGCCGACGTGTTCACCACTAGGAAATGCGGGAGATGCTTTATCACCAACAACAAAGGGTTCCTACCAATGAGCGAGTACGACGCTGTGCTCGTGGTTGGAGACAGGAGTCTCCTGACGCAAACAACGGCGTTCATGAACCCGGAGAAGAGGTATCTGCTGGAGACGCACAGGCGATGTTTAAGGAACAAGATCCAGGGCTGTGTTCATGAACCGAGGGTCACCTCCTTCAGTAGCATGGAGACGTATGACCTGTGCGGGCTGTGTACGAGTTTACTAGAAAAGCGACGCAATGTCGAACTCATGTGATGATTGTGACGGGTTGCCTTGTTAGAATAATAAATAGAGGGATGACATCCCTACAGTACCTGCGGAGGCCTGCCAAAAGTATAATGTTAGTATAAACGGTGCTTTGTATATTCAGGAATAATTTTACCGCAAGCATTGATGTTGTGTTGATGTTCAAATATTTTTGTCAAAGACTTTTGTTGTTAAGTGTACTCAGAGTTTATCTATGCATGATGTGATTGTGAAAATGTAAGTTCTTATAGTGTCTTATTTTGTAATATTTATTTTGTCTAGGTATGTATGTTTGTGAAACGTAACGAAAGACGTTGCTATTTGTTTAATTAAGTCACAGTTAAATGTCACAATTTAGTATTTTTTTTAATGTACCTATACTGTGTTATGTTTTATGTAAGTAGTTTGACGCTATCTCAAATAAAGTGTAATTTGTATTGTTTACAAGAAAATATTTAGGTTCTATTTATATTTTATTAGCTGTTGTGTTCATCTGAAATTCAGTGTCGCTTTGTATCACTGCCATAATGTAATAATATGTATTTCATTCATGGGCAAGATATTTTTTTTTATTAGTCATCATAAATAGGATAATTGAGAGCAGTACAGCCAGTATAAATTGGCATGCCCTGGTGGCGCTATGTGCAAAGGAAATTATCATTAAATATGTCAAATACAGTATGTGCTAATTTTGTTTACTATTTTGCCGTATCTCAAGTTAGACTGGGTCG
Organism: Acronicta psi; assembly: GCA_946251955.1. NCBI lineage: Eukaryota > Metazoa > Arthropoda > Insecta > Lepidoptera > Noctuidae > Acronicta > Acronicta psi. Next base: position 341,084 of record OX276486.1, read on the forward strand.
ACGCCCTGCACTTAGAAATAATTTTTATATTTTTTTATATTAGCGCAATGTTGTTTAATTTTAACATCATTTAAAAAACATAAAGAGTTACTAATGTATTAATTATAATGTAATAAATAAATAGTCATTTTATTTTATGATATCTGTTGTTTTGATGTGAGAAATTGCCGTCACTTTTACTGATGTCATGAAACACTTTAATCATGAATACTCACCTATACCTAGGCACTCGAACCACCGATGACCAAGGAATTTCCTGAGTCATGTAGCAACAACAAGAAAGAAATTTCTTGTCTCTTAGAACACAGATTAGATAACTTGAACGTGGAGCTTTCGATTAGTAACCAATATCTTATCTGTGTTATTTTCTTTTTGTTTATAAACTCCTTATTAGTAAACTATTTTACATGAATACGTCGACTGATTTTAAATTTTTAAAACAAACTACTGTACTTAGGCAGTCGACTCCACGTTGTCCACGACGTCTACAATGGTTAGGACTCCTGATCATAGGTATTTCAACGATCGGAAAAGGCTCTTTTATTTTTTTTCTTTTACATTTCAAACCATAAAGTTGGCAAACAAGCACACGGTCCGCCTGCAGATGGTAGCTACCGGAGTCCAGGACGCTTGCAACACCAGGGGTACCACCACTTGCTCGTTGCGTCAACTTGCGTCCCTCTAAAATCCTTAGTCCCTTCCTGTATTTTCTCATTTCCATATTCCAATACGGGAATAGACTCACTGGGCTAAAAGACCAGAAAATTGCTAATGAGCTGCTATCGGTTCTAAATATGATTTGAGGCCTGCGATACCTAAAAACTGAACAGTTTACATTGCTGTCTAGTGCCCAAAGTGGTAATTAAGTATAGCACAATACTAATAATGATTATGCTTGTAAAACTAGCCGCGTTATAAAGTAAGTACAAGTATTTTTACTTACATTCCTACTTAGTTTTTTTTATATGGTTTCCTTTCTTGTCGTATTTATAAGTTAAATACGCTTTACATCACAATCGTATTGTTGTAGGTATTAATTGTTACTACCTACATATTATGGAACACCGTTGTTGGTAGATTATCAACAATTTCATGGCTATGCGAGAAACAAAATAGAAAATTTTTTTTTTTTTGTATTGTTCTTATTTTTTATTTGTTTATTTATTAATAATACCTATTACGTACCTTATGTAATTATAGGTAGAATGAGCACCTAGTGATGACGTAATTTATATATGTATTTTACAAACGCTAATAATATCTAACAATTATAGTTCAAATACAACATGATAATATGTTTACAACAAACAAGCCTTCACAGTTGTTATTAGAATGACAATACCATAACTATATTAATAGTAGAACCATAAACATTAATTAAACAAGCATTTTAAAATAGGTAATAGTAAAATATAATAGTACTTAGTTCAAGAACCAAAATACTCGTATACCTATTTGAACTTATTTTTATAACTTTTTTTTTTTTTGTAATTTATAGAATAAAGATTATTTATTATATTAATTGTGTTTTTTGCTACGATTCGCGCCGAGTTGACCAATAACCCGTTTTCCACCACCAATGACCAAAATTCCGAACCGGAAAACCGAAATCACAGTCATGTAAAAATGAATGTGTTTTTACATAAATAATTGTAATACAAATAAATTGTTATAACATTTTATCAATACGGAAGCTTAGCCATTGTAATTTAACTAGGCTGTTATCTTTCTGTGCTTTTAAATAAATTATAGTTTACGTGAATAAATTGTTTGTGCCACGCATTGTGTGTATTTATAATTTCGTTGAACATTTTATTCTTTATCAGTGTATAACATTTACAACGGTAGCGTGATGTGCTGTGAGTGTATGAGTATGAATGTGGATGATTGTCGCAAGGTACACATGACACGCATGTGTTAGTAAATAAATTACTATTTATAATGTTATTCTTGTTTATGTTTTTTTTACCTATTTTTTTATGATCCAGGTACTTGTTTATGGAGTTTCTTGATAGTTCTTCTCCATAAGGCCCAATATACCTCCCGAAAAATAACCGAAATCGGAAGGGTTAAGGCGGAAACCCACCGCCAAGCACGGAGAGGCTACGTACGTGCGCCAAGCTTCGGACAAGCTACGCACGAATTGACGTCATGACACACGCGTGGCTTGCTCGGATACGGCGCCCACGTAGCTCAACGGCATGCATGCTGCGTAAATTCGTGTATAGCGTGTGCTGTGGTAGAAACGTAGACCCACGTTGTCAAACAAATGAACCCACGGCGTGGCCGTAGACAGCGTGCGCCGCGGTGGGTTTCCGCCTTTACTCCAAACAAAAACACATGCCTACACAAAATTATGTCAACTCAGTAATAGACGCTATTATAGTGTATTTTATATTACATACCAACACGCCTGTCAAAACGTGTGTGGTCTTCATCACGAGGTCGTGGGTTCGATTCTCACAGGCCACAGGCAACAACCATTTATGTGAAGAAGTTAAAATAGAGTCAAAGATAAAATTCTGCTAGTAAAAGCCATTTTACTAGCAGAACTAGCTGCTTCTTTTTTAAGTCGGATGAAAAAGCCTTTTACTTAGGGAAGAGGTCGGGTCACGGGTGACGTCATAAGACGAGCGCGTTGGCACTGTGCCTGTGCCCCGCTGCAGTCAGTTTTTACGCATCTAACTATCTGCAGTTATGCGTTGCGTTGCGTCTCTCTCTCTTATTATGTTTTGTTTTAATGTATTGAAAACTGCGCTCATGACCCCATCAAATTAAAGCTCATAAACTGATAATGAAATTTAAAAAAAAAAAAATTTCTGGAGGAGGCGGAGGAGTGTTGAAAAAAAAAACGTATTTACTTAGGATACAGTACATACTATTGCTCTGGTGTATTGTAGGTACATACACATTTATAAAAGGTACTCTCAAGGCCGCAGTTCTACTTGTATTCTAAGAAACTTTTGAAGAGAAAACATAGCCTAATGTCCTTCCTCCGGATTCACTCAATCTCCTTATTGAATTTGATTCAGAAGTCTAGGCACGAAAAGGTAACAGACACGGACAAACTCACTTTCGCATTTGTATTATAAATAAGGATGTCAACCTTAATGAAATAAATGTAAATTTTTTAAGCTTTAACTTGACATTAGTGTGATTAAAATATTGCCACTTGTGTCTGTCAATACGTCAAGTGTTCGCCACTAGCGCAAAGTGTCGACTTAATTGACCCTATGAGTTATGGCACTTTAGCTTCAATTGTCGTGTTTTTATCATTTTATTAGTCGTAGTAACCGTGGTGGGGTTAGAGCGAGCAGTTAATCATTTCGTCCGTTTACATAGACCCGAGCAAATTATGAAAGTATTTCAAACTAGCTTTACGCCAGCAACTTCGCCCGCGTGGTGTGGGGGGTATTTCTTATAAATTATAACCTCTGTCACCCGAGATAGTGTAGCTTCCCAACGGTGAAAGAATTTTTCAATTCGGTCCAGTTGTTCTGAGCCTATTCAATTAAAGCAAACTAACAAACTATCAAATATTTCCTCTTTATAATTTTAGTATAAGTAGATGAAGTTTTAGCACATTGATTTATATTTAACTAGCTAGTGTCAGTGGCATCGCTCGCTTGGTCTGGGCTTTTCATATTTTTTAAAACAAATCTATCCCACGTGAACCATAAATTTTACCGGGATAAAAAGTAGCCTATGTGCTATTCCAGACTATAATCTATCTCTGTGCCGAATTTCATCCGGATCCGTTCGCCCGTTCTGGTGTGATTGAGTTACAAACATCGATCCATCCAAACTTTCACATTTATATCTAATATTAGTAGGATAGTAGGATATATTTTTACGTTTAAATTTTTTTGTAATATGAGGTTACTTGGGTTGGGAGAAGACCCGATGCGCGCAGATTTCCGAGAGTATACGCTTGGCTTCAGCGCATACGATACCAAAATATCCGGTCTTTGTGAAAAAACAAGCGCTCTCCGATGCACTCCGAGCCGGGCTATGTGAACGGACCCTAAGGCTAATATTCAGAGACGATGCTAAGCGTAAAGTAATGTTTCCGTATGTCAAATTTGTATGACAATTTGACATACGGAAGCCTAAGTTTATGCTTAGCATCGCGTCTGAATAGTAGGCTAAGAGTATTCTTGTGCTCGGTAATTACGTAGGTAATGGACGCCATTTTTGATGTTTAAATAATTTAATTTTACATTATGATAGAGACCACGACCCTTAGGGTCAAAACAATATTTTTTCTATGACTAGCCTACCCTACCTGTATCCTGTGTCTGATAGCTGACCCTTTGACATTTATTTCAATGAAGAAAACATTCGACTGGCGAGGAGGAGTCGAACCTGCGTCTTCTGGTTAAATATACCAGACGCTATGACCACTAAGCCACCGCGAGTCCTACTCATCCGAAATCTTCCTTCACATTCTAAATTTACGTCTCAACATGACGTTGTTATTGTTATTTTAAAAATCGACTGGTGGGCGTCGCACGCCTATTTTTTCCTTCATTAAAATAACTAGTAATCTTAGCATGGAAAATGCTTTAAAAAACACAAAAAGATGCTCCTTAACATGTTTAGATATAACACGCTGTGTGCCATGTGTGAATTTTTTTTTACTCAGATAATTATTTATTTATTGGATCTCCAACAGAGGTTACACAGGTACATACAAAAGATCAAATACTCAATACTCAATACTCAATACTTTATTGCATTCCATAATGTGTACATTAGTTGGTAGGTATGTTAACATTGGATCAATTATGGACCCTGTCGGGCACAGCAAAGATATTTTTAATAGGAGAGAGGATGAAGGCGCTCTTTGTCAAATAAGATAAGAACTATATATATTATATTAATTTGTATAATTTAAATATTATGTATCATTATAGTATCGTATAATATATTTTATAATAAGTATTTCTATATTTGTTTTAGATAATGTTTATGTATTTTTATTTTATATATTGCACGTTTTTAATTTTTAAGATTATAAATTATAATAAACTAGATATTTATAATTTTATTAAGAATGTTATTATTATTACTTAAAATCAGTCAAATCATGGACAGTACAATACTAGTGTGGTCCTCTAATTATATAGGTGACCACATCATTCACATATAATCTAGGCAATTAATTAGTTTGACAGAAGTAACATAAGTGGGCAAATAAAAATAAATAGAATTATGATGAGATAGTGACACTATTTCTTACTAGCTGTTTCGATCTCAATAACTGCAGGCGTTTTATCTCGAGACGTTTTTATGCTTCGCTCGACACTCGAACAGACTGAAAATAAATTGTATCCTTCACACACATTAGTCAAGTGTTTACTCTGTACGAAACAGGCACAATACTCAAGGGTGGAGACTGTAAAAAATGTTTTACCTATTCATTCCAAACAATAATACTCTATGTTGCTGATTATGGAAAGGAAAGAATAATAATTATGTTACAATAAACAATTCTCGACAAGTTTTTTTTAATTAGCTCCCGTGGTCCCCAGGAATACAGGGCTTGTTTCTTGAAACAATGTCTGTGTTGTTGGGGGCAAACATAATAGTATATAGGTACAATCAACGCACTACTCACTCGAAAATATCGGATCACTTTGATATGAAATCGTCTGTAGCATGGTCAGGTTTCCATTCGTGCGATAGTAACAAAATACAAAATACTTTATATCTATTAGAACATATTATAAATATAGGCACTTTTGAAAAGTCAAACTAGATGCAAGGTTCCAAAAAGTGAGAGCAAGAAACTCCATAGCCACTGTTTAAATATGGTAAAAGGAGGTCATCAAAAGCCCATACAACTCAGCCCAAATTTGTACCCGAGGTACATGTCAGCTGTCAAGTTGATAGTTTTTACCATGAATTCACTATGAAACTGATAATAATCTGCCGTAATGGCGTTTGACATTCCGAAACTGACAGTGACAGTTTTTACTATGAAATCATTACGAAACAGATAATAGTGTGCCAAAATGATTTTTCTCAAATTAAAAGTTTTTTTCTTATCCCCCAGTCAACATTAAAAAAGTACGATTAGGGTTTTAACCAGGGTAATAATACAGAGTATTTTTTCCAATACGTGTATCTTCGGTACATCATTTGGGCAGATTTTGATGACCTCCTTTTGTTAACTATTTGTTAAGGTACCCTTCCTTGTATCCATGTAACAGAAAATTTACTTTTAGTTTTTTCATTGATACGAGAGCGGTAAGCGGTTTTCTTTACTTTAATCTCTAGATTCTCGTCAAAATTAACCTGTATGTACACATACTTGACATATTTGCCCTATATTACATGTTATGACGGTGCAGCAGCAGTACAGTGTCTTCGGGAATACAAAACGTGATGTCATGTAAATGTTCTATGTAAGTATGTATGTATAAGCATAGTATGTACCTCCTTATAACAATCACATAAAAATTAAGCGAACATTGCACGGCTGAATGACGTATGACGTAATGACGAATCTATATATTATCTAATATCTATATATATAAACTCGATTATCAAATTGGTGGGTAATTTTACACTAAGCTGGAATCTGGCTGAATGTCTGATAAAATAAACACGCGCTTTGAAGTTTTCACATAATGTATAAAATCAACAGAATAATATTATGAGAACAAACTCGTGGGAACAAAACAATTATTAATAGTGGTTCTAAGTGCAACTGGCAGTCTAGAGATCAAGTGTTTGAGTCCCAGGTCGAGGAAAGTGTTATTGAATTTCTCTAGAAAATTCTCTGTAGCAGCTCGGAGTTAATAGTAATAGGGTCACCCCCTATTACATGGGACCTAAACATAATATTTATAAGGCCTGTACTTACAAATAATGTTAAAAACTCCTTAAATTGAATACAGCTAATTACCACTAAAGATGTGTATCGCGGATCGCCTATTGTCGCTTAAAATAAACTAGAATGTTTACGATGCCAAAGTTTTTCATAATCCTAAAATAAATTTATATTTTTGGCAACAACTTATTATAAGTAGATGTTTGTTTATATTATATCTAATGATCGTGTAAATACGTATAGTAACGCTAGCGCTTGTATATTTGAAAATATTATACTTCCTATTCTCAGAGGTAGTTAAGTACTTACTAGTATTTTCCGCGTCGCTCGCATAGATATCGTTTTTGGAAATATACCTTAAATTAAGTTGTCCTAAAGACACGACGACTAATAAAGCAGTGATAGCCTCAAGGTATGACCACTGGACTGCCAAGTCAAAGGTCTCGAGTTCGAACCAAGGCACGCACCTCTGACTTTTCGAAATCATGTGCGTAATTATCACTCGCTTTAACGGTGAAGGAAAACATCGTGAGAAAACCTGCATGCCTGAGAGATATTCTCGACGGCATGTGAAGTCTGCCAACCCGCATTAGGCCAGCGTGGTAGACTATGGCCTAACCCCTCGCATAGTGAGAGGAGACCCGTGCCCAGCAGTGGGACAGTATATGGGTTGATGATGAAAGACACGACGACTGGTGCATAAGGCCTTCACGAACCCACTGACTCCAGTCATGCGCCATTGGGGCACACATATTACTCGGAAATTATTTAACCATTAATCTAGTAAAGAAGCAACATTGGTCTGTCATTTTCATGTGTGGCCAATTATCTGCGAAAAATCTCGAATTCTAGTCTCAAGTAATTTCCGATAAAATTGCCAGTGACAGTCAAACACACATCAAATTGATAATTGTTCCAATTACATGTGTAAATTACCGTCAATTATCTGCGAAAAATCTCGAATTCTTGTTCCAAATACTTTTCAAAAAAATTGCCAGTGATAGACAAACACACATAAAATTTATTAATGTTCCAATTACCCATTTTTGCCCGGAACACAAAGCACTTAAAAATTTGACGAGTGAAAACAAGGAACTGTTGCTACACCGGCAGGAACCTTCCAACTATCGCGTCGATTTTACCTGCACAAGGTGTCTGTATTCAAAGTCAGGGGCTGCCGGCCAGTTTCCCTACATCCCTTGTGGCGCAAGCGCAGGACGCGTGCGCCGGCGCATGGCCGCCACGCTTCCACTCAGGGTTGGCCAACTGAGGTGGTTGTACGTGAAGTCAAGTCAAGATGCAGCTAAGTGTTTTGAGGTGGGCTTCTCTTGTGTGTTTTTTACATGTGTAAATTATTAATGTTGCGATTTGCATGGTCGTAAAAAGTGATAAATTATTAGATACACTAAAAGTGCCTAGAATATCTTCTATATCGGTGATTGTATGATTCTTTTCTTTCTAACAAACCTGTACTATGTACATAATGTTTTATACAGTAGACGACATACCTATAAGTAAGTCGCCTGCCTGATAATACAGTTGTTAAGTCTCATGCGTGATCACTTCACTGGTGCATCAGGCGTAGGTATCTAATGAATCATAATTTCTGAAAATTATTAGTAGCTAATGTTATCGGAGTAGTCTATTTGAAACACTCGCTCGGTGATTATTATATTTCAAGTGGGTGTTATTAGTCGATTTGTCGCTATTTCACAACTAAACCATTGTTTCATTGTTTTCGTAGCGGATAAGTGTAAGCTTAAGCTTAGAAGAGTGTCAATAGGCAACATCATGTACTTAGCCTTTTGTATTTAGCACAATATCGACTTCTATAACATGAATAGGAAAATAGGAATGTTTATTCCTATTGACATCCTGTAGGTTGTCAATATTTGCGAGCTTCTAACGATTGTCTAAATAAAGTAAATCTGGTGTTCATATGGCAACCGATGAAGAGTCTATAGTCGATGAAGAGAGAATATGTAAAAAAGTAGGTATATGTGGAATGTGTGTATGTTATCATGTAAAGAATGGTCTTCCAGACTTAGAAGATCGGCAATTGAGCTTCCATAAGACATCGCTCTAAGCTCTGTTTTAAGCTGGGAGAATTTGCAGAGTTGCGCGAAAAACTCTCTATGCAACGCTAGGCTGATTCTTTGAACCAACATCCTATTCACCGTAGATTCCAGATTATATTGTTACTGGTGGTGTCATGTGTCGATGCGGACCTGTTCTCCAAGGCGACGCGGACGAAAGCGGACGAGCGGGACCTCAGGAACAGCGTGTTCGACTTCATCATCATCGGGGGAGGCACCGCGGGTTGTCTGCTCGCCAACCGACTATCTGCAGTGTCGGATTGGAAGGTAATAACTGGTTACCTTTTTGATTAATGATTCATTTCGCACAGTGTCTGAGAGATTCCGCAGACGACCAATATTAGTAAAGCCTTTAAGATTTTTTTGGATCTCTATGTTTCTGTATGTTACATGCTACAATTTATTTATAATTCCCAGTTATTTAGTTCTGGCTGATCGCCTTTGCAATCTGACACTCTTTTTTATAGATCCTGTTATAATTCTCACGTTTCCTCAATTAATTAATCTGTTAGTTAACATAATTGAGCTGTTGTATTATCTACCAACAAAATCGGTACGTAATTCTTGAGTAATCCTTGTTATACCTTGATATACATATTCTGCAGTTACTTATTAGATACTTATTGGGTTTGAGGGTTACTTAATTATACAATAGTGTCATACAGGGACTTTAAATTTTAAGTTTAGACTACATCAGTCAGTGGGGGAAAGGTTTGCGAGTGACCTAATGATAGATTGTGTTTGTAAAGGGCCTAATACAAGAGAAAATCCTGTTGTGGGCAAATATTATTTTTTCGAAGGTAGGACAGAATCAAAAGCTTTCCTTCCCTACAGGTCTTAGTCCTCGAAGCTGGCATAGACGAGAACATAGACTACGATATCCCAGGAGTACCCACCAAGGAGTACCGCCCCATCGTGTGGAATTACAGGACGGAACGCAACGGCTACTCGTGCCTGTCGCGCCCCGGGGGCAGCTGCGAGGTCAAGACCGGCAAGGTCCTGGGGGGCTCCAGCGTCATCAACGACATGAAGTACACCCGAGGATCTAAAGTGGACTATGATGGATGGCATAGCACTGGAGCACTAGGCTCCTTGGAATGGAAATTTGATAATGTTTTAGAGCATTTTAAAAGTATTGAGGATAATGGTAAGTTCGAAGTTTGTTCAATTATTCATCTTCTTAAAATAAACTGCTTACTGTGTTTCCCCGCTACACAATACAAGTTAACAATATTACCTTTATATACTATGTTTAATTGTATAATATTATTTTAGGAAATAGGTAAATCTTAAATATTATCTTCAATGCTTCGTATAAACGCCAATTATCCCGTTATTTATAGACAAACAAACATAAGTTATTGTCCAATGAAACAAAAGTTAACACAAACATATTATTTTAATAAATACGTAAGGGTTTTTCCATGAAATCCTCAGGTCCGTAGGAAGTCAAAGTTAAGATTTGTGCCCCATTAATGGCAATATACTCGCCCCCTATTACATGGAACTATTATGTGTATGTGTGGGTATGTTATGTGTTATTTTAATTTTTAAAGGTGACTACGATGTCTTGATGAACTCCCACTACCACTCCCGCGGGGGAGAGTTGCACGTGCAGCGATTCAAACACGCTGACAGATACATGGAGATATTCACTGCTGCCTTCGCAGAGATGGGCCTCCGAACCCTGGATATAAACACCAATGTACAGGAAGCGGTAGTCAATAACCAATTCACGATATCCAATAATACTAGACTAAGTACCAACAATGCCTTTTTAAAACCTGTGAGACATAGAAAGAATTTGCAAGTGATCACAGGAGCTTATGTAACAAAAATTGTTGTTGATAAACAAGAAAAGAATGTTGACGGTGTTATTTACGAAGTTGAAAAAGGTAAAGAACGTCCGGCGTACGCTAAGAAAGAAATAATTTTAGCAACAGGAGCTATTAATAACGTCAGGTTGTTACACCTCTCTGGTATTGGCCCAAAAGCCGATTTAAAGAAACATAATATTACACCAATTGTTGATTTGCCGGTCGGTCTCAATTATCAAGATCAAGTGACTATTGGAGGCCTTGCATTCGTTCTAAATGATGTCCCCGTCGTGACCGAGGCCGACGTAATAAATGATTTTAAAACTTGGTTTCAAAATCGCAATGGACCACTAGCTTCCAAAGGCATCGGTCAGGTTTCCGCCTTCATACAACTGTACGAGAACTTTAACGCTCCCGATATAGAGCTAGCTTTAGAAGGTAATTTTATTAGAAGCGATAAATTCATGCTAACTAACGTGACTGTGCATGCGGCGGAGGAAACAAACCTGCCTTTGCCTTACTACAATTTAGTTAATATAAATCCTGTCTTACTCAGGCCTAAAAGTAAAGGAAGAGTCATGCTTAATAAAAGAAATCCAAAATATGGCCGACCGGTAGTCCAAGCTAACTTTCTTAAGGAATCTGAAGATTTAGATACTCTCGTTGACAGTATCGATATAGCATTACAATTGCTTGACACTAAAGAATTTAAGAAAACTGATATTAAGTTTGCTCCACTAGATCTCTTTCCTTGTGATAGGCTAAGTAATCGAGATCAATGGAACTGTATAGCCAGGCATTACACAAAAGCTATGAGTAATCCTGTAGGAACTTGCAGAATGGGGGATAATACAACCAACTCTGTAGTAGATTACCAATTGAGAGTTCACGGGATAGAAGGTCTAAGGATAATAGATGCTTCAGTAATGCCTACACATGCTAGAGGGGGTATTCTCGCTCCAACGCTAATGATAGCAGAGAAAGGAGCTAAGATGATAATTAAAGACTGGAAGGAAAATAATGGTCATTACTACAATAGGCGATGACAATAGATAGATTTAGGTAAATAAAATATTTTATTAATACCAAGTAGTTTTTATTATATCACTGGCTTTTTCAGCAATCATTATAACAGGCGCTGCAGTAGAACCGCGGGTTATTTTTGGCATGATCGACGCGTCGACGACTCGTAAATTGTTAATTCCGAACACTCTCAAGTTCTTATCTACAACTGAATCAGGATCTTTGGACGTACCCATCTTGCATGTCCCACCGTAATTGTGTAGAGGTGTTGAGAAATGTTTGATAATACACAACCAAAAATCTTCTGAAACACGCTCATGATCTTTACAGTCATTATTAAGTATCGGACGAGGGTCAAACGCGTACTCTGCACTCTTAAATACTTCGGTATCAAACAGCTTAACTATTTCTTGTATGCCTTCCAACAATTTCTTCTCGTCGCTTGGATCTTTGAGAAAATTAGGGTAAACAAGTGGTTTACCAAACACAGGATCCGTAGCGTTCAGGACTACTTGACCGCGACTTTTAGGGGTCAATAACGACACACACATTTCAATTTTATCATAATACATGTTTGAGTCATGACCTTTGAATCTAACTTCTATGTCCGGAGTTCCTAGTATATCTGAAATTGAGGTTTCTAAGAATGCTACCACCTGAAAATTGGCTGATAAAGGACCGACACCTTTAGAGTAGTAAGTAGTGATGTCTTTTAGTTTCTCAGGGAACTTTGATGTAGTTGCTGTTTTGGTTAGTTTTATAACTGGCAAACACACAGACAGATGATCATGAAAGTTACCTCCTACTGGTAAATCATAAATTACTTTTAAATCTAAATATTCTAAGTACTCCTTAGGCCCTATTCCAGATTGCATTAATAACTTAGGACTGTTTATTGCACCGGCACATAGTATAACTTCCTTTGTGGCTCTCACTTTGAGTTTTGTACCATTTTTGATATATTCTACACCAAGAGCCCTTATATTTTCTCTATTTTCGTCGAAAAGAATCTTAGTAACTAAAGCTTCGGGAATTATTTCTAGATTCGCTCTCAATTTTCGGATGGGTTCAATGAAGGCTGTGAACGCACTGACTCTTTCACCGAAATACGACGTGGTCTGTATTCTCATGAACCCTAACTGATGTCTACCGTTTACATCTGTATAGTTATATCCTAACTCATTTAATGCACTAAGCAGAACATCGACGTTATCATCCACGTAAGGATAGCGGCCGACATCAAGCGGACCCTGTGTTGAATGAAAAAACTTGTTTTTTGATATATCCTTGTCATAATTGCCTTCTGAATATTTGAAGTAAGGCAGGACTTCGCTGTAAGACCAGCCGTCATTCCCGTTGATTGCCCACTCGTCGTAATCAGCCGGACTTCCTCGCATATACGCCATGTCATTGATGGACGAAGTGCCTCCCAAAACCCTGCCTTGAACCACTTCGCAGCCTCTCTCAGCTCGATTCTGACAGAACCTATAACGTGATAGAACTATATGATTGATAAAAACTACAGTTGCTTCATCAGGATCTGTCGACAGATTAATTTTCAGGAACTTAATGGTGATTGCTGAAAATTTTCGACTATCAAATAATTAAAACGCTACATAAACACAGTTTTTATATTATTTATGATTTCATGAGCCCACCAAAAGTGAATCTCTCGACAGATCCCGACTATTACTACATGCACTGAATCTCACCCCTTTTTCGGCCTCATAGTGTATTGCCAGTCTACGTTTGAACCCTTGAACTCGCTTGTCAATCCTGGTATCAGCGCCATCTTTGGCTCCTCAGGGCCTGCTTCGATCATTAGTACCTGAAATATTGTTTTCTATGTAAAACAGTTGCTACGCTATTATACTAGGTTTCCGACGACGTTAAATTTGAAAATCTGTTTTCTGCACTGTTACAAAAATACGTATCCATGTTAATAATAATTTTAATGGGGATTTACATCAATTTGGTAATTTTACATAGATTTTTGAGAGTAAGTACCTAACAGTGATTATGATAGTAATAAAATGTGGCACATTTTACGATTTACGGTAGCATATAACTTTTATGTATTACAATGATTACAGTTTAAATTGAGAAACCGTTACATACATAGATAATATAAAAAAAAAAAAAAAAAATAGATTAACCAATTACCTTCCATTTCCGGTTCTCCGACAGTCTACTGGCTAGAACGCAGCCCGCTGTCCCTCCGCCAACGACAACGAAATCATACTCAACATCCACCTCATTACCTCCTTTTCTCTTGGCATGGTTCTCGGGAAACCTATCGAAGTATGTCAATTGTTTGTAAGGAACCTTTGTTTCTTCTTCAGATTGCTTAAGTATTTGTCTTCTGTTCTTGCCGAAGTAGTCAGGTTCAGGACCTATGTGGCCATAGAGAGTGTGGACGAGGGATATCAGGAGGATAGCCGTCGGCGCACACTCGATTCTTCCGTCACATATCTTGCATAATTCATCAGTGGCGTTAGCACTCATTGCACCCTCATATTCTACTGGTTGGCCGGCTATCAAATCGGTGGAAATCGTCGCATTATTTTCAATGAAGTTCACAGGTACGTGAATAGGAGGAATTTTGGACACTTGTAAGTTGAGAATTTGAAAGTTCTTCACAGTCCGACGATAAACGCAATTCCATTAGTATATTCATATGCATTAGTTGCTTGTAGTCCTACACTGTTGTTAATATTAAAATCTTAACACTGGACAGAAATTGGCTTTTGTTGTACAATAGAACTATGACTACCATTCTTTTTATTGTTGTTTTTGAACGTATATCTTCATTATTTTCTTCGTCTAACTCAAGTCCACCATCAGCATTAACTTTATTTGGATTAAAAATGTTCACTTAATTGGCACAATTGGATTGAATTTGTATAATTACTCTGTTACGAGAGTGAGGTATGCACAATTTGTCAGTGTGGAAGGCGACTGCTCCGGTGCGCTGCAGTATCGCGCTATGCCGTTGCCTCTAAGAATTTGTTGTTTACATCCTTTGTTTTGGCTTGTTTACAATTTGGCCATTGTTTTGAGTTCCAAGAGTTTTTTTTACTTAATATGTTACTTTGATACACTGGTTACATTATAAGGGATTGAATATTATAGTGTGAAGAATGGTATGGTTTTATATGTGAATATCGGAATTCTTAAAAAAATATAAATTACTTGATATTTTGGCAAAATTGTTAGATACAGTATCTTTTACACATTAATGTCGATTGAGGAATGCTCATATTAATGAAAATGCGATGAGTTGAAGACAACTTTATTAGAAAGCTTAATAGAGTGGAACATTGCTCAAGGGATTGTTGGAATTGCCCTGAACAAGGCAATGAATTCCCGAGTCCATTGTCTATGGGGCTGCCTGAACTTCAATAACAAAGAAGGTCGATGAGAAGGTTAGCTGCCGATCGAAAGGCCGTGGGCTTAAAACTGACTTTAATATCTGTTGAAGTATGAACGATCGATAAACTGAAATAAAATTTTATATCTGTTATGTTGTATTTTGAAACTGGCAGTCGCACTGGCCCACTTGTGGGTACTAAATTAACTTTCGAAAGGATTCCTACATACCATCACGCCCGTATCCCCGAAGGGTAAGACAGAGGTGTACTGCACGACATACCCTCAGTTTGCCGGTATGTTCAGGTCCCACGGAGGCGAGCCTATTGCCATGAACCGGGCACAAATCCAGACTTCAAGCTGCTACTGAGTATTTCATAGGAAAATCCAACAACACTGCTCGACCCAGGGTTCGAACCCAGGACCTCTAGCGTAACAGTCGCGCTTGGGACTACTAGACCAACAAGGCAGTGTTTAATATGGTTTACATTACAAAAAAAACAAAAACAGTCTGATTTAAAAAAAAAACACAATTATTGATAGCCTATTTCTTGAGGAAGGTCATACATAGGTTATTAAACATCACGCTACGACCCTTAAGAGCTTTGCAAAAAGGACCGCGGAGTACAGTTGTTGAATGTTGTTATTATCAAACTCAAAGTTCATTTTGTTTCACAAACAATGATAGTGGTTATAATAAACAAAACAGTTAGTACGAACATGTTAACATCGCTAAACAGTATGCAAATCAGGTGCACCAGTTAGCGTATTAGTACATATTTATGTAGATATTTGTACATTATGTAGGAGAGAATTGCAACGCTGTATTTAATGAAATGTTTTTATTAAAATAGAGTACCTAGACCTACATACATACAAACACTCACGCCAGACCGCCACTTTCTACAATTCTTGCTCATGTAGACATGTACCTACTTCTTTAGCTTCCTCGCGACTGCCATCAAACCTCCGGAACCCAATTTCAGGGCAATACCGATATTCGAAGGATAGACTGGTTGTCTAAAAGGGTAAACAATTATCATAATAAATAATACCTACTTATTATTGGAGCCAGTCTGTAAGTGTGAAAACATGCACTAAATTACTGAATCTATAGTTATCACAAATTCACGATCTAACATTGGGGACGGTGGAGGGCCTTTTTAAGTTTTACCTATATTTACGGAAAATAAAAGGAGTCAGTCTGTGGTCATAATGATATGATCACCTTCTCTAATGGGATATGAAGAAAAAATTGCATCTAGCTCATTCGTTGAATGGTGATTCTTTATAATAATCAAAATGTAAATAAATAATGAAAAAAAATCTATACATAATGTGATGTGCTGCTGTTTGAACGCGGCACTTACATTTGGTCGTGATTGTAGTTCGTGCCAGTAATAACACTATGTAAACTTTACAATAACTCAATTACATGTAGTTATACGATAATATATAAGTACAACTCCAGAATATAATTTATTCATACTAACGGTGTCAACTTTTCTTGTTTCAGGTAAAATTGCTGTTTACTGTATCTTCGTGTTAGCACTTCGTGTTAGTTGTAAGCACGTATCTACATACTATCACACTTTTTTCCCAAAGAGGTAGGCAGAATTTTAATCAAGTAATAATACATTTCATGTTTGTGGATCTAGAATGACGTCTATAGTCAATGATTTAGGTACTTTTCGTTCCTAACTAACTTTCCTATTGATTATCTTGTTAAATAAGGAAAATTTACTGAATTGTATGTGAATAATAGAAAACAACAAACAAACAGCGCCTGACAGAAATGTTACCGCAACGCATCTTACATCACAAGTCTTCGTACATTTATTAGGCGCACCACATTAAAATTCAAAATAATTTATTCATACCATAAATAATGTAGAATACCGTTTGGTGGTTATGCACGATCAAAGTGGCACAATAAATATTATAAATTCATGAACTGCTTCGATTTTACGACAATCCGGTGACTTCACGCGCCGCGGTAAATTTGCGCGAATGTGTCCCTCATGGTGTATTAGTAATTAATGTCGTGACACAATGTATGAGTATTATTCAAATCTTAAATTTTGTGATATTATATTGTAAATAATTTTGTAGTAACATAATATTATTATTCCTTGTACTAATGGTTGCAAGAGCGACTGCTTAAAACTAATGGCCCTACCTTCGAATCTTAGGTACTTACAACAAAATATATAGGGTTTTTCTCTAGAATTTTCAGCAGCAGATCGAGATTCAAAATTAATATGCATAAGACCCTGTGCATGAATTCAAGTAATAGGTACATCTGTTTAATCCTTCGAAGCATACAGGCGTGATGGTATCTATGGCATTATATAATATATTCCAGCTATCTTTCTGTCCATCCATTGTATACCCACTTGATTAATTACTTATTAGTTAGTTATAAGTTATAGCATGTAGCGCTGTACGCAGAGGTAAGTAATTAATCGATAGTAAAGCATTGAAGAACTTTCTAAAGGCGATATAATAAAATTTATAGCATAGACTGTTGATCCACTAACTAATAACTAATGGAAAAGGCGACAGGTGTTCTACAATCGATTATCTGTGGAAAATTAATGTTTATTTTTTTTCTATAAAATTCTTAGTGGGCTCGGAGTTTGTATTTCTATTGTAATTTGATATTAAGATAGATAAGAAGTGTGATGGGGAGGAGGCTATTGCCATTAATCAGGCACCAATTCAAACTCTCGGCTGTTACTAAGAATTTCGTAGAAATACTCAATAACACTGCTCAACCCGGGAATTCAACCCACGACCTCGAGGGTACTTAGCAGTAGCGCTTAGGACCACTAAACTAACGAAGTAGTCTATCTTCTAACTTATTTATTTTAGTTATTTGATGAAGGACAAATATTCTTATTCATACTTATATTCTTAATCTTATTTCTTCGTAATCTTAGCAGGGAAAACGCTTAAAAAATAGAAAAGGTACTTATATTCTTCTTTATATTATATTGATAGTAAACTAACATAGATCCAGTTGACTAGAAAATAGAAGTAGTTAAATATCCTTTTGCTAGCGCGTTCTATCTAAATTATTTCATAATACAATTCTTAAAGGAAGTATGCCTACCACACGCACTTCCGACGTTGCGTAAGTCAATAAGTACTTAGCTACTATAATATTCTACACCTTTTTTACTGTCATCTCCGGGATATTATTCCATTTATATTACTTACATTACTACGATACGGCAGTAACTGACGTTAGAAGCATTATCAACTTTATCTTTAGGGACGTAAAATCTGAATTTCTCCAACACTGTTCTGTAGTTTTCAGATGATTGAACAATTTTCAGTTGGCTTGGTATTGTCAATAACTATTATTACGTATTTATACTCTGTGGCTTTGTTTAGTGTTTAGTTATTATTTTGATATATAAGTGGGCTTATTATTGTAATTTCTCACCGGTATGGTGTGAGAAGGCTTAGAAAATTATTGTAAGGAATCTGGTTAAATGTTAAATTACAGGTTTCTCTTAGAGCAGCTTTAGAAATTACGCTTGGAACGCCTCTAGGGTAATTTTTGACTGTTTACCAAAGAATTACCAAAGAACAGAGAAAAAGCAAACTTGTAGTTTGCTTTTTCTCTGTTTAAATAAAGCATACCTTGTTCCCAATACATTATCGTGTTGTTACCGCCCATAAACCTAATTAGATTGTTTAAAATAAATGCCGCATTTCCATACAATATTAGTTACGGCGTAGGTACGACTCATAACGACACTCATTTTAATAATTGAGAAATTAACATTAATCCCCGGTGGTTCGCTCACTGCATTTAACAAGCTAACTCAAATTAAATGTACAATAACAATGGACTCTAATTACTATTGCTCACAAAATGGCCGGCTTCACACCGTTATTGCGAAACCGATGCGAGAAAGCAGCAAAAACGATAATAAATGAAAATATGGACGGAACCCGACCACATTGCAATTACTTTTAATTCGATCCCGTTAAAGGGTTAGTGCAGTTATTTGAAATAGCGCCATCTGTGATCGGGAGCCGGAGTTTTGTTCGTTTTAGTTTCGCTATCGGCCGCAGAAGCGCTCGTGTCGTAAAATGTTATTAGCTAAGGCTTAGTAGAATGCAAATTGTCTTGTACTTTTATGATCAATTTTTAAATTATTGTTATGTTTTGCTCAGTTTTAATAAAATGTACCTTTGAATATTCAATAAGCCAGGATAGTATCTGCATAATATTATTATTGAATGCAGCAGGAATATAATGGAACTACCACTACCTACCTATGTAAGTAATCAACACACAGGTAATAAGAATATTTTGTTCCACAAATTCCTGCATAATTTATACTGTACGTAGATAATAAAAAATCTAAAGCACTAGAAAATTATTGTGATTCGTTACAAGTTGATACCTAACAACGGCCTCTCTAAAAACAAAACAATGTCGACGGTCCACAAAAAAAATCTTTAAATAATAAAAAAAAGTGTTGATCGAAATCATGGGCAGGTAATAAATCTAAACAATAAATTGATTTTCGGTGGTCAAGCCAAGTCAACATAGAGGTGTATTCGTTAGCGCAGCTTAGGAACTAGTTCTGCAAATCATTGTCAATTGACTCCGAAAAAGGCGGCATTAGCTTCGGGCTATAGAAATCGTTCTGTTTAGCAACTAGAGGTGACAATAATGGACTGATTTATATCATTTTTATATAGTTAATTACTTTAGAAAACCACCGTCCACCGACGAATATTATAGCTTCCTCGTACTAATGTATGTAAGAAAAAATCTACACCTTTATACAAAAAAAAGTGAACTGCATGATTATAACACCAGATATAAATCAAAATTAATGCAGCCACAGTTTCGTCTAGCTAAGGTTCATACCTCTTTTATGGGGTACTGTGTAAGATTTTACAATAAAATTCCGGACCTAATTTTAAAACTCCCAGAAAATAGATTCAAGAAAATCATTAAATTAACCCTGTGTAGGCAAGCTTATTATAAATTGGAAGATTACCTTTTAGATAAAAATGTATGGGATAGTGCTAGTCCAGCTCCACAGGGTGATACCTCACTAGTCGCCTAACGAGAGAATTTTTATTATACCTTATACAATTTGACATGCTTAAATTATACACATGTTTATTATTATTATTTTTATCTGATGACATTTATTTATTATAATTATTATTTGACATGATGTTTTGTATTCATGACATCTAATAATATAGGTACATAATTTTATAAATCGAATTAATATATTAGTTGCATTAAAATAGTGAATTTATAAACTGTGAAGTACGAGTATTCTGCAGTCTGATATTACTTTATGTTTAATATTTATCTAGCTCGGCGGTCTGAGTATGTCATGCTCACTCAAATGTCCTGCTGATGGTGGCGTTGTGTGTCGGGTCGTTTTATTCCCTGCAACATGGTTGAGTCAAACGGCGCCGATACACACGTCATGCTCGTGAACGGGTGCTGTCTGTCGGGACTGGTCAGCTCTTACTGCTATGGCTATTTTCTTTTCCTTTCTATTATATTAATCCTTACACATCGAACTGCATTAGACTCATATTATTCACAACAAAAAAAATGTTACTGTCTCACTATCTTTTTTTAAATTATCTTACTATTTTTCATTAGATCAGGAAATCTACCAGTGTTAATACAATCATTAAAAATAACAGTTAGGGTAGGTGCCACAATATCAATAATTGATTTGGTAACGTCGACAGAATTACCCCAGAGGTCTGAAGTTTTTTTCACATTTAACATATTGAAAGCTTTAATAATATCTTTATAGTTTACATGATTAAATTTGAATTCATCATCGTTAGCTTTAACATTTTCTTTAAGTAAGGATTCTGCGACAGTGGGTGATGAATTTAGGAATTTAGTTGTTGAAACAGGAATGTCCGAAAAAAACTTTTCAAATGCTGTGGCTACTTCTAAATCTGATTTTACAAGGCTATCACCGATGTTAAGGCTATATTCACTGTTTCGTTTACTAATCCTTCCTGTTTCACTGTTGATAATATTCCAAGTCATTTTAATGACATTATTGCTGTTTTTTATTTTTGAACTTAAATAGCGCGACTTTGCAAAACAACAAATTTTCTTAAATAATTTTGAATAATTCTTAACATAATTATTAAATTCTGGGGTGTTGACATATGTTCGCTCATTATATAGCTCATAAAGTCTTTCCCTACTTTTATGAATACCAACAGTGGCCCATTCACTGAAGGATGCTTTACTGTTAACTGTGATCGTCTTGGGGGTAAAAGTAGAATCAAATTCAGTACAGTAAGTTTTAAAAAAGGCACCATATAGTTTATTAGGATCATTATTGTATGACAACGAAGGTAATTTATTAACAAGTTTATTTTTAAATAATTCCAAGCGATTTGCAGTTTTTGGATTAACAGTAATATCTTTTTTGGCCACAATTTCAGTTTGATTGTAAACAGTAATTAGCTGACCACAGTGGTCAGAGTCCAATAAATTAATAACTTCTTTATGTTGTGGTGTTATGTTGGTAAAAATGTTATCTAAACATGTAGCAGTAGATGCAGTAATTCTAGTAGGCTCCAGAAATAAGTTTGTCAGATTGTATGACAGGAAAAGACTTTTTAACTTTGTACAGGCACTTGAATTTTCTAATAAATTAACATTAAAGTCCCCACAGATGATGACGGATTTATTAGACTTACAGATCTTATGAAGTACATCCTCCATTACCTTTTCAAAACTGTCGTACAACCCTGATGGTGGTCTATATACACTCAAAACAATAAACCGTTCCAATTCCACACAGGCTATTTCAATTGTTCGTTCAACAGAGAGGCCCACGATGTCCCTACGTTCTTTAAATTTAAACCGATTACTAACTATGACTAAGGAGCCACCATGGATAGCACACTCTCTGCTAAAGGAACTACCAACCTGGTGGTTACTAAAATTAAACATGAACTGATGGCTTTTCAACCAATGTTCTGTAATGCAAAGAATATCTATATTATTGCAGTTCATGAATAGTTCGATTTCTAGGTCTTTATTATTTATTCCTTGTATATTTTGGTGAACCAGGTTGATAAGATTACAATGTTTATAATTAATGTTGCACTCAGTTATAGATGAACTTATAGGTAGGTCTATGCAAGAGGTAGTCTCTGTTGTCCTTAACGCTAATTTAAATTATTCGATATGTCAACATGTATAATGTCAGGTAATGGCTCAATAGAACCAATATATTTATTAGCCAGATTCTTGGCTAAACTATCAAAGAAATATGCTAGAGACATAGCGAGCTGTCTCTTACAATAGGTGGAAAGATAATAATTATCTTTTGTCAAATAAAAATGTTTGCTAACATAGTTGTTAGTGTCAATTAAATTTAATTTGTTATTGTGTATTGACAAGGTATGCAAGGTTAAATTAAGCTTATATCTAATATTGTTTTCTTCCTGTGGCAAACTTTTAGAGTAGGGGAATGAAAACATAACTATATTATATACATTTAATTCACATAATTTTGTGTAAAACTCTATCAACTTTTGTTTGTTTACATTCCCCCTATTTCCTATAAATATTATTATGCTGGTGTTAGGGCTGAATTTGGACTCAATAATTTTTTGCATTATGAGGTTATAATTTAATCCAGGCATACAAAAATTTGTAGTTACTTGTCCCATATAGTTTGACAACAACTGGCCCATTCCACGGCCAATTTCATCACTAAATATTACATAGGGTGTATTTAAGGTAGATTTTACAGGTTTTAGGCTGTTTATAGTTTCAGTGGTTTGAGAGGGTCTTGCAATGTTAACTGAGTTATCTAAACTTTGCAGAATGTTGGTGTCACATGTCAGCGGTGAATGAGGTGCAATGGTGTTGCAATTGTTGAATGACTTGTTTGTCATTGACTGTCGGCGCTCATGGTTACATGTACATGCGCTTACTAACTCATTCATAGCCAACATGTACTCCTTCATCTGCATTTCTGAACTTTTATATTTACTTGTCATGGATATTAACTTTTCATGGAGATTAGCAAGGTCAATATTAAAATTTTCAGTGTCTGTTTTATGCTTCAATGTATTATTTTTGAGTTTTAATGAATAAATATCTAATTTACTAAGTAACTGAAGCCGTTCCCTATTTAATTTAACATTTTTTATGAAATACTTTTGTCTTTTAACTAGTCTTTGTGTTTTTCTAATATATTTATTTATTTTAACATATTTTTTAAATCTGTTTTTGCTGCATTTAACCACCTGCACTGTGTTGTTAAAGTCTTCTGTGCAAGTCAGATCAATAGTCACTATAGGTGTCTTAGTAGCAGCAGAAACCATACCCGGGGCATTGACTACCAACTCATTGTAAAGACTTTGGTTCAACGCGGCTGTGGTGTTCAATTCTAACAGTGAAATCTTGTTGTTCGCCTCATGTAGCTGATGTTCTAACGAATGTGCGCGGCTTAGAGCTTGTTCGTACTCAATGCTACATTTGTCGAACCCATCCACAATGAGTTGGAGCCTGTCTCGGGCATCCACAGCCTCAACATACTGTAAATGTAGCTGGGCCATGTCGGCTTTCAAATTTCTATTTCTGTCTAACATTTCAATGAACTCCCTCTCATTGTCATCCCTTTCCCTATTCAGTTGGTCACACAACTCCTTAGATGCCTTTAATTCGCTCAAAGCCAGTTGAAGTTTGGACTCCTCCTGGCGAGCAGAGGCCTTGCGAGTCAACATGATTATAGAATAGGAAAAGGCGAAAATAAAAGTAGATTGTAAAAGTTAGGACAGAAGTAAAGCAGAGAGATAATTAGTAACTAATAGTAAAGAATAAAAATTAATAGAAGTAAAGTTGTGTCACCAAACTAGAATTAGGTTATGTTTACGTAGGTGCTGAAAGTCTGCAAAGCAGTGTCTATATTTAGTCTACTATTTAACTAAAATCTATTCTGTAACTAAGAAGCACTACAAATATCTACGTAAACGAAATTTTGTACCTGATTCAGAGATGACAATTTACAAAATTGTAAACCGGTAACTGTCACAAATTCACACACGGTTTTTATACGTATTTACCACTGATTATATTGAGATTATACACATAATACAATTATTACCCCTAGTATTAAGTAATTAACTGTAGTTGGGCCTATTTACATTACTTAATTATAGATTTTATTAATAAATTACGGAGACAAATTCAAATCAGCTGTTAGCTGTAGTGTTGCCACAGGAAAAAATCTTAATTTTACGTATCGAACTGCACTATCCTCAAAACTAAATGATTACTGTAACCATTTTTTTTTTTTTTTTTAAAGAGTGACTATGGAGTTTCTTGCCGGCTCTTCTCCATAAGTCCAACTTTTTGGAACCGTGCAACTAGTTTGACTTTTCGAAAGTACCTATTTATATGGTCTAATTGAAATAAAATATTTGAATTTGAATTTGAATTTACTATTTAAAATGATCATAAGATAATTAATATTTTATTACCTATACCTACTTCTTTCAGAATACAATTATAAGTAACCATTAATTAAAATACCTGTGAGTCGATTTTTTGGTATTAATTATTTTATACCGACATATTCATAATTTATTGGAGTACTTACTTATTTTTAATAAGCAAAATTACATGTATTCTATTGAAATAACGTCAAGACTGCCTCGTTGGTCTAGTGACAAGGGCGACTGCTATGCTGGAGGTTCTTGGTTGGATTCCTAGGTCCGAGCAGTGTTGTTGAGTTTTTCTGAGAAATTGCTAGTAGCAATTTGTGTGGCAATAGGCTCGCCCCTTTTATACATAGGACCTAATATAACATACCGGTGAAATGTGGATGTCAGTACATTAGTTACTTATGTTTTTAATAATTTTCATGATTATGTATTCTGGGTTCTCTTTGAGTGTACAAAAGATCATCACGAGGCTCTACGTCACAACATACAACATTCTCATATACGCCAGAAAGAATGCAAGCACAGTATCGTAGCCATTAAAATTGTAGTGAATAATACCTCGCAAGATGTATAAACATGGAAGGAGCAAAACTAGTACCTACTTATGTACACCAAAACCGTAGCAAGTGACGGTCTGTAGTTTCTACGTATCCCTGCAAAACTGCATGAGTATCTACCTATAATGTAGTCTAGGTGATACCGCAAACGAAACCTAGCTGCCATTTTTTTATTAAAAAGTAAAACTTTTGCCGTAACAAGCTGCCATGCACCAAGTTAGGGTACAATTAGGTGAGCAGGCCGCTGCTACTGCCTGCTGACGTACAGGTGCGTTATGTACCACATTATGTACTAATGCATGTGCAAATTAAATAATCCTTAATTACTGGACGCTTTGCCCGTACAAGGCTAAGCGACATGTTTCTAGATATCGGTTGCGTAGGTTAGGGCTGTCTGGTTCAATACGAAAAATTCTATATTTTTTGTCTCCATGGCGATGGGTAGGAAACGGTAGAAAAAGAGAATGGTATCTATAATATATATACATGTATATAATAAGAAATTACATCTATCCTACCCATGGAGTAAAGTAATACATGATCCTACCTCGCCTGGTAGGGCCTGGCAGGTCACGCAATGAGGTCTATGCAAGTAGCCACAAAATTATTGGGTATTAGTTATGTAATATGGGATTTATAATTTTTCTTGATTTATTGTCTTTAAAAAAAATTAACATTGACGTAAGGAAAATTTTTTTTCAAAAGAAAAATATTATAATATAATAAGTATATTAATTTAAATCAATGAAAAAAGCCTGTCTAGTACAAGGCAGGTTTCTTAAAATTATTTCTATCGTAGTAACAATCTAATACATACATGATTAAGTACCTATCACGACACACATTTAAAAAAAATATTAGTTTTTAATTAATATTTTCAAGTCTAATTTACTGGCAGCCCTGACCGGACGCAAGTGCATTGCAGCAAGTAATGTATGTAAACGGCAAGTGAAACTCCCGCGCATTAACTGCTGTTCGGATTAGTTGCGACCCGATATCACCAGGGGGCGGGGCGGGGCGCACTTCTTAAACACCGCCCGCCCTGTTCAATTACTGAATACAGCTTCGAGGACCACTTTAATATCAATACTGAGAGGCGAGGGGCAATCAAAGGTTATGTTAATTGTAGTAGTCTGTGTAACTTTTGTGCTAACAAAAAGATTTAAAAGCGGACATAAATTGCATGTTATGAAAAATGCTTTTATGTAATAATTAATCTGTTGTCTGTTTGTGTACCAATAAAATAAAATAAGGACCATTTTCATACAAAAACTTGTAAACTGTTTTATTCCAGTTCTAGTTCCTTTTTCAGTCCCTGTTCATGTCATGTTTTATAATGTAGAACACAATCCTAACTAGCCTTGACTCGGTCCTAACTGGCTCTCAGTGGCAGGCGGTAAATAAGAACATTTTCCGTTCCTCTTCTCTATTGTTTTGGAGTCGGTTATAAGGATCTGCAACGCATCAGCAACTCCTTTGGTGTTGCTCAATAGCTGGGTCCACACCGGACGATCCATCGCGATCGCACGCGGCAGGAGCGCGATCCAAAGATGGGTTCAATATTGAACCTTCGAACCTTCATATTTGAACGCGTCTTTGGATCGCGCTCCTGCCGCGTGCGATCGGAGCGCCGTCGATCGTCTGGTGTGGATCCGGCTAATGGGTGGCTATGACTCATCTGCAGACTCTTGCACAAATCGTAACTTTTTATCTTAGATAGGCTTGCGCTTGACCACAACTCGCCTGATGTTAAGCAACGATGTGGTCTACGATGGAGCGCGTTTGCCTAGAAGAAACCGATTCACTCTCATCTTAAAGACACCCAAGTTATAAGTCTCAGGGAACAAAGATTTCGGCAATGAGTGAGTTGAGTTGAGTTCCACAATAAAGCAGTTGGCACTATAACTTAACGTCGTCGTCGTGTCAACATCAGCCTGTCATTCAAACATACGTGTGAACTTGACATGATGTGATGTGTGATGTAAGAAATCAGAAAGATTTATAATTTTTTTGCAGCAAAGTAGTGAAACGAACGGAACGAACGAACGAAAGTGCGTTGTCAGGGTCAAAAAAATATGTGCACCATCCCAAATCCCAACAAAGCTACTGGTTATAAGCTATAACTGCTCACCAAGAGGTCTTGAGTTCGATCTCCAGGGCGAGCAAAGTGTTAAAACGGATCTCGCATTTGTGTCCAGTGAATAGTGAAAATATAGTCTACTATCCTATTACATGGGACCTAAAACACTGAACAGGTGGTTGTAGTGGTTGCCGCCTCAACGAGAGTGAACCTAGAATTCTAAAAAACATAGAAGTAAATATTTAAAAAGTAGCCATGTCGCGGCGCATGCGCCGTGCCGTGTGCAGTAAATGAGCACTTTATTACCTACTGCTATAAAACGCATTGAACTGCCGCGTCCACCGATAGAACTAGCTGCGTCTACGTCCACAGCACAATCGTGAACGAGGTGCGTCTTTAGGAAATAGCGCACATTTTTATGCAGCAATGTGGCAGCGCGCCTGCTAGTGCGCGGCCGGTTGCGCGCGCGCATACACTTTCTACGTCAGATTCTCACCGCTAACTTGTAATTGCACTGGGATGCGTGGGGTGATGGGCAGAATAAAAGGTTTGGTTAAATCTAGACTTCTTTTTGCAATAGAATAATGTAGTTCAGAAACTGGTCTCGAGAAATACACTGGCCAACTGTTGGCGTTCTGTGGTTAGTACACCACTGTGAACCTTCGAGGAATATAGGCCTGATATTAAGCATTACCCAGAGTGTTTTTTTAAGTATTTCTACAAATGTGTCACTAATCCATAAAAAAACGATCTTTTTTAAATTTATTAATCTTCTTGGCTTTCTTGTTTTGTTCCGATTATTATTTGAGATCGCTGTAAGATTTGTGTAATTATGTATAGGTACTGGAAGGAACTGTCTCCTGAGATACAGGCTAACAACCTAGTTCAGGAGGCAGGGTTTTTATGTAACGGTGTACTTACTCTGTTTTCAATAAAGCATTTATTATTATTATTATTATCCATGACCCCGGCGAGCATAACTTATCATTCTTATTGTTGTACACATCCTTAATCCTTACATCCTTATTGTTATACTAGATACTTAAAAACCTATAGGTATATTTATTTTATTCAGAATTGGCCTGCGTTTGACCTACAGTTCGCCTCTGCGATCTACAAATTCTACAATGGAGCGGGCTTGCCTAGAAGAAACCGATGTACTGGACACCCGGATAATATTTTATCGGGGAAAAGCCACTCGGGAAGAGCATTCCACATTTTTGCCATACGCATAATAAACGCGTATAAATATAGCATATAAGGTGTATCCTTTGTTGGAGATCCTATAAAATTAATAAATAAAATAAATAATAGTCCAATAACCCGAGAATGTCGAGACATAAGATACAATATTAATTGGGTACAATAGTACCTTCGTTTATATTTTGTCGAGCATTGCACGGTGCGGTGCGCGCCGCCCACTAGCTCCTAATTACTGATATTAAATGTGCATGTTAACGACAAAACCATGCGAACTATAAGATTAAAGATTGTTGAAGAACAAATAAAATGGTTTATAATGCAAAAAACATTTTAAGCGCGACTGCTACGCCTGAGTTCGAATCGCAGGTCGAGCAATAAGTAGAATAGAGTTCAGAGTTTAGAATTGTTGTGCCTACATCACTTATTGAATATTACCCCGCGATGATGTCACTTTTAATACGCCCGTGGAAATTTTCCAAAATCTTTTCTTTATGAATTTTGTGAAAAGCTGTGTATTTGAAATTACAAACAGACATTTAAATTTGTATAGCTGTATATATAGATAAGCAGATTCACCCCTGTGACTCTGCCTAGCACTTCAGGGAAAACTACCGCGATGTTATATTATACTTCGAATTTGAATTTAAAACAATAGGTTAACAAACTAAGCCCTTTAATTTTAGAATAAAAACACAGTTTTGTGATCGCAAAGTTGTAATACCTAAACAATTATAATACATTCCATCCGGTGCCGAAACAAACGCACATAAATCTTCTTAGACGCGCGTAATGGCTCATAATGCCAGGGTTCGGACCCCGGGCGAGGCTAATAGTAACAGGTAAACTGGGCCGGAGATTTGAGATGCTTAGTTTTTAATGTTTTGACTCTTAGGCCGCTTATACACTCACCGTGCCGACACACGGCTTACTTACGAATGATTGGTCGCCGTCGCGAGCATACTTTTATGGTGATTGTATGTAGGTACGGTATGTTATGTGTATAAGCGACCTTAAGGTCAGAAAAGTAGTGATAGCGATATGCACAGTGGTCAGAGGCTAATTACGAAACAACTTTGACTTTCTTCAGTTTGGTTTGGTTCGGAAATTGAATTGAATTGCTTCAAAGGTAAACGAAAGTATTGATATATCGGTTACAATATCTTTACATAAAAAAATATATATATATATAAAACTAGCCTCCCGCCAGCGGCTTCGCCCGCGTGGTCTTATAATTTTTTCCCCGTTTTTGCTACATTTTTCATTACTACTCTGCTCCTATTAGTTGTAGCGTGATGATATATAGCCTATGTTACTCGGGGATAATGTAGCTTTCCAAAGGTGAAAGAATTTTTTAAATCGGTCCAGTAGTTTCGGAGCCGATTCATTACAAACAAACAAACAAACAAACAAACAAATCTTTCCTCTTTATAATATTAGTATAGAAGATAAAATAAAGTCGCTCCCGCTGTTTGTGCGCTTAGATCTTCTAAACTACGCAACGGATTTTAATGTAGTATTCAGCAATATATAGAGGAGTTCAAGAGGAGGGTATAATGTAGTATACATGCATATAATAGTAGAGAAAAGCCGAGAAATTCATATTTGCACCCGTGCAAAGCCGGGGTGGGTTCTAGTTTTACATAAACAGACAGTCTATATTTTACGTATACGTTAGCAACACCAGTAGTATCACCAGCTCGTTGCTTATGATGAAAACGTCAGTAATTGTATATCGATTCAATTGACCTTCTTCAAACAAAGAAATAAGTAGGGATAATGTTTTCAACGGCTAAAAACAAGTCGAGTGCTGCCCGGCTATGTGTAATCTAAGCCGGCAGTTTATCATCATAGTAACGGCCCAATATGTTACTATCGAGTTCTAAATTATAATGAAATTAATTTCCCATAGAGAATGTTTGTGATTACGTCAGCGCGATGTTGCTTGCGCGTAAATCACGCGGGCGACAACCGTCGCGAATTAGTGATCGATGGTAGGGGCCTGTAGCGGCCGTATTCGTGATGGCGATGCGATGCTATTGCGATACCAAAACGATATAGGTAATTTCTGTTGTAGTACCTGTATTCCCCAAAGGCAGGCAGTGGTGTACTAATATATACCCGGTTCGCCGGTTTGTTTAGGTCCTAGGTAAGATTCGAGCCTATTGCCATTAACCGGACACATATTCAGACTCGGATCTGCTACTGGGAATTTTATAAAAAACCCAATAACACCTTGTTCGACTCGGAAATCGAACTTAGGACCTCTAGCGTAATAGACCACTAGGCCAACAAGGCAGTTGTATTGACATCTTTATGGTTTTTTATGAGATCAAAAGAGTCTCTAAGGGTTGTCAATCTCGAGATTTTATCTTCTCAAAAAAAAAAACCGAACTGGTGTCGAAAGCCGGAAAGCGCAGCGTGGGATGGCCTCCAACGAGATGGACCGACGAACTGATAAAGGTCGCTGGGAGTCGTAGGGTGCAGGCAGCATCCCGTCCCTCTGGAAGTCTATGTGGGAGGCATTGGGGGAGTGGGATGCTCGAACTGGCAATCAAACCCAGGACTGCAGTCTCAATCAGACATTATTATAAAGCTGTGTACCTCGAGGACAGTGAATAAGTATGTAAGTACGTGTAGCATCACGGACAACAACGGCTAATGGATTCAGCCTATAATTAGCTCACGGTAACGCGTTGTCGGCTATTGGATAACAGGTAATCGATTCGTGTATACCTTGGATCAAGAGATAATATGAAAATTGTAGGTTATAAAGCTCTGGCCCAAAAGAAGATGGCGGGACGAGCCTCTCTTTTAGGATTGGCTGCAGATAGCCCTCAACCGTGACGAGTGGAAGGCGAGTAGGGAGGCCTTTGCCCTACACTGGGACGATAACTGCTGATAAAAAAAAAGCTTTGGCTAAAGTACCACCCACTGCTCCGAACGAACGCCACACGAGAAACAAAACCAAAGCAGCTTTAATTTCATATCTATGTGCGCATTTGACTGCTACTTAAGATTCAATTCAATGCCCAATGGGCAAACTAAACACGCAATAAGAACAAAAATGCGCAGAGTTGCGGGCTATCTGCGCACACGCAGGTCTGATACGATCGGCTTCGCTTTGGCACGGCTTCGCTTCGGATCGGCTAATTAGTGGCAGGGCTGCCGAGCTCGCCTCGGGCTCTGCTACCTCTTCGATTCGCTTTACGCCTTCATTTAGTCTTTAAAGATGGATTATCATTGATATCGTAAAGTTTAAAGGCTATGTTAACTTGTGGAAGTATCCATATATTCTCCAACCATATATGTATCAGATGTCATTGTAAAAAACCAAAAATTTAATGAGTAACCATGGAGTTTCTTGCCGGTTCTTCTCCATAGGAGACGATTAAATTGGAACCGTGCACCTAGTTTCGACATTTCATAAGTGCCTGTTTATGGTCTATGTGAAAATAAAACTATTTTGATTTTAAGGTTACTTTCTTTGATACCTGCAA
Organism: Acronicta psi; assembly: GCA_946251955.1. Taxonomy (NCBI): domain Eukaryota; kingdom Metazoa; phylum Arthropoda; class Insecta; order Lepidoptera; family Noctuidae; genus Acronicta; species Acronicta psi. Next base: position 373,056 of record OX276486.1, read on the forward strand.
TGCTTTGATGAACTGTAAATACCTCTTTCAATGAGCGAGTCATTGGGTTAATTTAATGTAGAGAATAATATATAGCCCGCTTCAATCCTGAAAAATAATGAATGAAATGGTTCATAAATTTTTAGGTTTATTTCAGTAAATGATTTCATATCGCACACCCTGCGGCGTACAATGCTAGAACTGAAATGGAAATTTTATATCCAAATAGTTTTTACTCCTTATAGTTTATGTAGATATGCCATGCCCAGTACCAACATTCTTTGTTGATGACCAACAAAACAGCCGTTAGTCATCCCCTGACGGACAACACGCACACTGCTCTGTATTATAATTATTTGGAAATAACACAGCTATAAAATTGAGTGTATTTTTTTGTCCAGCTCCTGCGCAATTTGTAGCAGTATGCCTGCGGCTGTGTTCAGTTTTATTTCTGCCCCTTGAATACACGCGAACTTAAATGTATTCTTAGTATTGCTGTTATAGCTTTAGAAGGAGAATTTTTATATCGGTTACATAAGAAAAAACAGTCACGATGTTTAGAACAATTGGCTTATCTATTGTGTTTGCTAAAACGAGCAGTATCGACTTACAGTTTCACAACATTAAAATTTGTTGGAATTTCATTATTTACAGACACTGAAATCTGCGTCCTTTTTTCTATGGCACTACTAGAAAATTAGCGCCGACCCAGTGCAGTGATGTCACGGTAAATGTCCAAATTATTGTTTAGTTTTAGGAGAAGCCCAGTGGTTTGCTCTATGATGGTTACCCTTCTCAATTTAGTAGTGAATATTATACGCTGAAAATCTTAATACTTTGTGTCTCCTATAACTTACTGTCCTAACGCCTCGAACGGTTCTAAGAATTTGGTTTTGAAACAGGTATTTTCATGTTGGTCGATCGATTTTAATGTGGGAATCTCTTCAATAAATTATAGCTTTACTTCAGTGAAAATTAGGTCAGACTTCATCCATTACAGCGATTTTAAATCCAGCATACTTTTGACTAACTTCCATCCAGTAGTCATGGCCTTAATTAAAATTATCATGAGTATAATAAATACGTAGCGAACACTCTAGCGAATTCAGACATTTAATTAAATTTCTGGTTACAACAATTAGCATATTACGGCTCGATAAACGATCGTGATCGTTACATAAATCGTTCGACACGTGTGGTCTCATTGTAATGCACGTCGTGACAATACCAACACGTAATCAAACATATCAAGTGTACGATTAACATGCACAAATGCACAAAGTGCATAAAATTAGCACGGAATCCGTTTTTCAAAAATCTTGCGTTAAGATGGTGGTTTGAATTTTATGTCGTTCTAATAAATAAGTACGTCGTTTCTCTATTTTTCCATTAATAACTGTGAACGTTACAATAATTAAAAATAGCTTAAGATTTTTTCTCAACAATTGCGCGTGTAAAAAGGTTTCAAATAGCTGATGAAATAAGTAATACTAACCGAATTTATTGGTAAAATTATTGACCATTTTGAATGCTACTAAGTCAAGTAATCAGAGAAAACATGTGACCGACGTCACAATCCGACGACAAACGTAATAACGACATGTCAAAACTATTAACTTACATAAATATTGTAGCGGAACGATTTTTAACGTTAATTAGCATAGTCATTGCGCTTTTAACACCTTGAACCAGCAGTGTACAACATAATGAATGAATTTAGATGATTATCTTGACTCTGTCCTAATATGGTGGTGATTTACGATATCCATTTGATCAACTGATTAGTCATGTTGGGAACTTTATTTAGAAGTTATTGGAGATAGGCAAGGGTTTTTACGTCATTATCTAACACAGAATCAACATAACGGAGTTTTATGTTTTATGAGACCAATTATAATAAAATAATAAAGCTAAGCACTCTATCCGAGATAACTTTCGTGGAATGAAGGCACCACAGATGGACAAATTCATTAAAACTTAAAATGTCAAAGTCAGAATCGGGCAAAATGTCTGTCAAAAGTAATTTAGATTATGAGCACTTAAAATTTCTTTTGACCGATGCGTTTTCGTCAAAACTAGTTTTTACTAAGTTTGGCTTTTAAATTAGTTTTGGCCATTGAGAGATTAAACTATAATAATATGTAAATTATTGGACCCAACACTTACTAATTATTCTGCTCCCATTCTACCTAAAATATTATGTACCAGTAATGAGTAGGATTGAAGTAAAAACAGCCGTCAATCAATGGGAGTGTCGACGCGAATAATATGTGCTGTATGTAAGAATGATAATAGTGGGGCGATTGACTTGTAGATGTGAATGTGTCAAATTATGCGCGACTCTGGCGGGAAAAACTGTGAGTGAGATCTACGGTTATAGGCCGAGACGTTTGTCGTGTCGGGTGTGGGATAAAAAGTAGCTCTCAGCAGTAATATGCAATGATTTATTGATAACATTGAAGTATCATATCTAAAGACACTGATGTAAACTTTTCTAATTGTCTTTTATCAAAATTGATAGTTCTTAGATAGATAGTTCGTAGATAAGTTCTTAACCTTTCAGCTTTAGCTTTTAAGCCTCTGAAAATAATTCTTCAAAAAAATTTAGAAAACCCCCGACACGAAATGTTATTTGCTATTTTGTGGTGGCGGCCATCTTGGATTTCAAATTTATCATAGTGTATAGTATTCTACTAGTCAAGCCCTTTCATTTGATACCCATATTGACGGAGTTGTGAAAAAAATTGTAATCCGCTGTCTTGTAGCGGCGGCCATCTTGGACCGATTTTCATCAAACATAGCTAAGAACACTCCCGACTAATTCACCTTTCAAATAAAAAAAACAAAATCAAAATCGGTCCATCCATTGGGGAGCTACGATGCCACAGACAGACACACACACACACACACACACACACAGACACGTCAAACTTATAACACCCCGTCGTTTTTGCGTCGGGGGTTAATAATTAAGTGGTATTACAACATTCTTACTTTCCTTCCGAGTCACGTTTTCGCGCATAGCGACATAGTCACGATTATTTTTGACCACAAATGCATTTAGCAGCCTTATTAAATCCTATCTCCGTGTCCATTATCTTGCCGCTCCCTATGTATCGCATTATCATCGTGTTGATAAATCGCCTCCCCACAATGGACAATATTAATCTCCGCGCCATTTACGCCCGAGCTTATAAATTAACACTGACACCTCAACACTGCCTGGAAATTTACACTAACAAGTTTTTATGCCATACGTACTTACGTACCAGTTCAAAAACTATCTATAACTACCCTTTCCGTTGCGGCTTTTATTAATCTTCAGACAACATCATTGGGTTGTACACCGGTAATGGATGGCACATGTTCCAATCTATTTTTTCTGGTCACTTTGTGATAAACCGGATTTTGTGGTATGCAACTACATAATAGTTTGGTTGCACTTTTTAATTACAAATTTTATCGACGTGTAGCTGGGATGAAATCTTGTTAGTTAATGGTTTAGGGTTTACTTTTAGAATTCCAGTTACAACAGCGCCTAGTGAGCCTTGTTACTTTTTCAGAATAAATTCTAGGAAAGAAATAATTTTGTATCGTGTAAAGATTTTATAGCTAGCAATAATTTTTAAGCTTGTTTATGTCTATTTGACATTTTGACGTTGAAAAACGATCAGACAAGACTATTCCACAATATAGAGATGCGCGGAGAAAACTGCGCGATGCTGTACCTAAACGCTGATTTTAGTACCTTGTGTAACCATTAGAGACGTTGCAAGCGATTTCCATACAAATATTTTACGACGTCGCTATCGAAAGCAACTCGATGGCGACTCAAACTCATACCTCGTTGAGGTACCGGTCAGAATGTGAGAATGGGCTCTTCTCTCGTGGCGGGTGGTACGGTTTGTCGTCATTATAATATTATGATACATAGGTACGTACATTTATAAATTATGTGTATTATATTCATTTATGTAAATTTTGGTTTCAGGTATGTCAACATACGAATAATTACTCTTCTAATTTCGGTAAGTCGAAAGTTATGTACAGGTAATGTCAAATGCAATTAACGTATTTATTCAAGTGAAGAAGTAAATACTGAACTGCTTCATATTAGCTACCATCTCGTCTAGTAGCCGTTATACAAATAGGCTATCCTGGCTAGCTGCGGGCTATTTTACAGACATAGACGTTATCTCAATTCAGTTATAGCCTGCAGCTAACACGATTACAATGTCTGTCCTAGATATTCACTGCAATATTAGAATACGACAGAACATTGTTTGAGAAGATCCTACAAAATCTTTGAATTGTAAAGTCAAGCTGTTGGATGTAAATATTTTCGCATATATTACTTACAGGCATATGTCAGTTTCTTCATATATGTATTAAAGAACCTGTACAATAGGCGATTTACTTAAAAGCCAAAAATAAGCTGCATTATATTGTTTGAAAATATATTACAATTTGCTGATGATAGTTTTATATTATCTAGGTGTAAAGTAAAATGTTTATACGATTTTCCCTTATTTCTCATAAGTACATAGAGTGTTTTAATTCTCTAAGGGCTTGTTTCACAGCTTACTGATAAGTTCACGTTAAATTAACTGATAGATAATTTCATAAAATAGTTCCATTTTTGAATTTATTTGGCAGTTAGCGGCTATTCACAGGTCCTAAAACTTATAAATGCGCGTGACCTTACATAATGTATCCACGTAGGCTCAGTGGGGGCGGTGACCCGTGTCATAAAGTTAATAGATTCAAAATATCTCGCTGCCAGCTGTCATTACGTGTAATTTTGTCGGCTCCGCACAGATTTACAGGGCTGCCACTGATTACCTCCTCTACTTAAATGTAGTTCCTAAATATCAAGAAACAGAGTTTATTTTAACAAATCAAAAAATACTTTCTTACTTACTTAGAAACATAATTTCGAAAACTTGGATAATTTTTACCATCGTAAAAGATTGTATAAGCTTTCCTACATAATTATAAATATGAAAACAAATAATGATGATTAAAAAAAATCAAAAGACATGTAATCATATAATGTTTAACAAGGATTTATGAAACGGTTTCAAAAAGTCGATCCTATGGAGAAGAATCCGCCAAGGACACTTCTCTTTTTGACATATTGTAAAGAAAATGTTAAAATGCATACCTCTTTTAATCTCTTTTTATTTGAAATACATTAATGGGCCAGCCCTAAGCCACAGTACCTTGTAGAAGGTTGCTCTGAGACTTCCAAAATTACTAGCAATTTGAGTCGTTCCGGGTGTCCAATGCTCCAACTCTTGGTTATTGTATTGTACGCATATTATAAAATTCCTTTACCTTTGTTGGGGTTGGCTTCCGATCTAACCTGCCCACCTAGGGAGGACAGCAGGATATGTCGGACTCATATCGACTTCTTCCCTTGCCCTGTATGCCATGGGATCAGCTGTTGTACTCACTACGACCATGACGGGAACCCCCCCCCCCGGGCACTCCTAGACGATTGACATATTAGGCCCAACGCGTCATGGATGAAATGACAATGTATGGAGTTGCTAATATCCTCTCTTGCTAAGGTCCTTCATACATTAGTTGTCTAGTTTTTGCCTAAAAAGGCATCAGTATATTTATGTATTACAAAAGTAATTATGGTCTAATTAAATCCCCAGCAGCAGTAACGCTAGATGAGTATAGTTTAGGTCAAATATAACGGTAACGCGGAGTGGTTCAAGATCACGATCTGAACGAAGGCATAACGAGGCGCCTGGTTCACTACACAGCGTATTGGCTACGTGCTCCAATGAGACCTATTTATGTCAGTTGTTATACAGGAGCTACCGTTAAGGGCTCTTTAATGAAACTTATTTATAATACCTAATTGTGTATATATAGAGAGGATGGATGAACGGAGGCTGACTAAACAAGTATATATGGGGTGAGTACGAATGGAAGAGTAGGAAGGGGTCGACCTCGGCGAACGTACCACAACCAGATTGCGGACGTTCTCAAAAAAGGCAAGAGCACCCCAAACCGACGAGCATGCATGGAGAGGTTAATGAACATAGACGAAGCGAAAGTGGTGTGCCAGAATAGTAGCAAGTGGAAATCTATAGTCTCTGCCTACCCCTATGGGAAACAGGCGTGAAGCTATGTATGTATGTATGTAATTGTATAAAAACTTAGTATAACATACCATCAGTACCATCACGTCTGTATTCCACGAAGGGTTAAGCAGGGATGTTCTGCGCCCATAAGTATTGCGAGCATATTGCCTTTAACCAAGCACAAATCGAGACTACGAGTTGCTGTTGAGAATTTCATAGAGAACCTCAATTAACACTTTTTTTGACCGGGGAATAAAATACTGCTAGACTAGCGTGCCAATTCGTGGTTCTAAGGTTTAATCCGATTCTAGACATGCAGCTCTGACTGAATTTATCCTGATGTATATGTCATCATTATCTTTGTTTTTGCTGATTTCTGACACTTACGCGAATACTAGACATTGAAATAAAACTACTTTTAACCCGTGACCATTGTCACCCATGACCATTGTCACCCGTGACCATTGTCACCCGTGACGTGACGTGTAAAGGGTCCGAAACATCTGGATTACAATAATATCAATATAACGCGATAAAATCCGTAAAAAGTAGTTTTATTTCAACATCCACAATTTTTTCCGGCTTTTTCCTTCCATCTAACATTAAAGGCAATTTCTTCTATAAAATATTAGTACCAATGTCTTTAGAACTTTTATATTTAGACAGTTAAAAGAAATAACAAATACATTAATTAGGAAATATACTTAATTTAATTTATTTTCTTTCACTAAGAGCACTTAGTTCGCGATTATGATCAAACTTCGACACAGCAATTATTTATATTATTGTTCCTTTTGTTACACCTAGAAACGATTCTTTTGTTCAAATTGAAAGTAAATTGCACGGTGTGTATATTGAAAACAAATTACTGGTATTAAGAGACCACCAATGTAATACGTTTTGATATAGAAATAATAGTAACCACAAATGTTTCAAATGTTATCACGTACGGCAACGTTATTTGATATAGGTGTATCTTTATGGATATAATGGTTCAGTCTGATTGTTAAAGTGTATAGGCTTTTTCCTTATATGCTTGCATCTGTAATAAATACTCAGTTTTCGATTATTTCTGCTTATTACTAGCTAGCTGTCCGCCAGCGGTTTCGCCCGCGTGGTCTTAATAAATTATTTCGCCCGTAGTTGCAACATTTTTCATTGCTACTCCGCTTCTATTAGTCGTAGCGTGATGGTAGCCTATAGCCTTCCTCGATAAATGGGGTATCTCACACAGAAATAATTTTGATTTCAAATCGGTCTGGTAGTTTCGGAGCCTATTCAATACAAACAAACAAACAACCAAATGGGCGCGGGGAGCGAGCGAGATGCGCTAGCAAGCCGCGATTTCCGCGAAACGAAATTATTTTAGTGTGTGTATCTTCCGATTTGATTTCTTTTCTGTTTGTATTTGTCTTGTTTTATGTAATAATGTCTTGTGTGGATTGTGTATTTTCAATAAAACTTGCTTTTCTTTCTTTCTTTCTTTCAAACAATCACCTCCTTATAATTTTAGTTAATATAAGGAGGAGATTGTTTGAAATAATTCTTTCCTCTTTATAATTTTAGTATAGACTAGCTTTCCACCAGTGGCTTCGCCCGCGTGATCTTATTATTTAAGCCTATTTTACTTGTGAAAGAAGTAGCTTTCTAATGGTGAAAAAAATTTTGAAATCGGTCCTGTAGATTTAAAGTTTACTCATTACAAACATAAAAACATTAAATACTTCGTACCTTTTAGATAAAACGGTGTGAAGTCGACAAATAGATTCGTATAAATCGACCAACTTAGGCGCAATAATTCCTTGCGGTAACAAAATGGGCTTTTGTGCCATATCGGGAACATAAAGTACAGATAAACTATCAGGAATATAGTGAACGTGGTTGTTGAACACGCGTTTACTAATAGACCCGATAAGTTGTGAATTGGGACTAGTGTGAGATAGGCTCCTATTGGAAATTACTTGTCAAATGCAGACATTTATATCGAACGATACACGGGACATTCACTACTAGTTACCTATAGGTAACGAGTCGCTCTGTCTTGTGTCATAATGTCAGCCTGATAACGAAAGAAAACAGATGAGGCTCAAAGTTTTTCTCGGGATTCTGTGTTTGATTCCTAAGTATATCAAGAAATTTTCAGCAACAGTTTGGGTTTGGCTAAAGACTTCCACTCTCATGACTCTCTCCACTTATTTGGGTCCTAGAGATTCTACGCCAAGCGTTTTATCGATACGTGTGAGCAAAGGATTTGTATTCTCAGCCTTTATTCACTCCTCAATTAAGATTCTAATTATAATTCAGTTTAAAGCTATTAGAACTCATATGCGAGTTTTACTAAAAGGCTTTGGTAAAAGCTTACATACATTATAAATCGGTTATCCAGGTGGTTATCTAAATTAATGTTAATTATTGATATTGGGGTGAAGTACTAATTACGATTCCGATTGATCAGACCGTTTATAGACCCATTATGATAACGTTAATATAAAATATTTTTAAGAATTCTTTACCTTCCATCCTCTATTTACAACCACTTATACGCTTATAAATAATATGCACCCATACCTGGAGATATAGAGCTTGTTGACGATCCACGATTGAATAAGTTTAAAGTAATCAATATCTATCACGAGGGATATACCATGTTAGGCTAAGAGGAATGTTTCAGAATTCAAAGTCAGCCAGTAAGTGCACAGTTACAAATTGTGGATCCTTATTGGGTAAGGAACTTTGACAGAGAAAGAGAAGTTCCAGCCGTCAATAGTCTGAACATCCATACTCTTCTCCGATGTGAAGAATATCAAATTGATTCATGGCCGTGCATTCACAAACTTAAACATATCTTTTCAGAAATTGTTCTCTATGTGTCTCACCGACCTTTTACAAATTTTTTTTTCATAAGTTTTTTGGAGCTTTCGATTACAACCAGAACTTATTCGTATTCTAAGTCATCTCAAATCTTCATCCTCACGTTGTCTTGTGACTCAAGAAACCGTATCTTTCAACCCAAACCCAAAATTCCACTGATTCTAAACTTCACTATCTAATATCTACCTTATTTAAAGATTTCCAAAGTCCCAACTCCTCTAGCAGGAGTGTTTACCAAATTACTTCTCAGCCTTAGGGCATATAGAGTGGTACTTGGAACAGGCGTGGCTACGTTTGGGTGTTAACGTCTGTAGCAACAAGTGCTTAAATTAACGTTATTAATTGCTAGCCGACTCTAGGAACGAAACAAATACGAGCCAAGTGAATCAGATTGTTCAGTGATTTTGTTTGCAAGGGGAAAATATATCAAATATTTAATTTTTATATGAATTTCAAGTAGTAGAGTTCTGGGTTGGATTAACAGCTTACTCTAAATATTTAAGGACTTTTTTATATTCGCAGTAGCAACTATCAGCCCGATTAATGACTATAGGCTTGCCCCCTATGATATTTATGATATTAGCGAAATATGAGTGCACGTTAGGTCAAATCAGTTTTATTAGTAACTGTCTAGAAAAACACAGGCATCCTGCACATAAAGATTGAGCTCTGATATTCGGCTACCGATACCCGTTAGAATATCCATTGGGGTAACAAACACATGCTCAGAAGTGGAAATACCAATCACCAGTAGCATCAACAGATCCATCGATTTTTAGTTCTAATCTATATTGAAATGTAATTTCATACTCAACAGATCGTAAAATTGTTATATAAATTATTCCTTTTGGACTATTATCTGTAATGTTTGAGTCCAATATATTGTGCTATATGTGCGACAAACCTGATCACTTTAATTCTACTACACGTTTCGCGATATGGTATCCTAGACTAGTTTCGCTCAGTAAGAACGTGTGACAATTTGCGCGCTCATGAAGTATTGGGTTTATCGATGAGTTTGAAGCTGCAAATGGAGGTATAGGTAAGCACGATTCTGCAAAACCTATGGAAAAAAGAAATAATAAAAAAATTATTGCGATAATTATTGTTGTAGAACCAGAGATTGGCTGAGTTCAAGACTTTTTAGACAGTGGCTTAATGGGAATACAACAGAATATCAATTTGAAAAAATTGTGATAGACAAAGAAAAAAACAATGAAGTTGTACAATGGCAGCTGGTACTCGTACTTATGCAAGTCACGGGAGCAATATACAGGATAAATAATTATATACTCCTGATACGCTAACAAAAGCATTTGAATCTGGTCGCAAGCATGATCCAAACTAAATTTCTCTTCAATACTAGGTACTGTGGAGGCTTACCAGTCCTCCACAGGAGCGTTATCTGAAAGCTAAAACAAAAGGAAACACACGATTTTTGGAACACAGCTGATGCTGCGATATATTCGATCTGAAGGCTAGTACTAGAATGACATTTACAATTTTCTTCAAGTCTTCTAAACAATTCAACTACTATTTAAATTCGAAATGTATTTTTTTATGATGATGACAGCTCTTAATTGCAACCAGGGCTTTTACGACGCAGCCTCTGTAGAACCTCCTTGAGTCTCTACAGTACTATGGACACAATAATTAATCATTCGAGACCAGCGTTTCTTTTTTTAATATTTATTATACATATTTTTCACAACACCGAGTAAAATAATAATATAACTTTCACATCTATCAAAAGTAATTTGTCGCCAAACACTTTCGAACCTTGTCAAGCAAAAACCACTGATCTCAGTTTATTAGCGATTGTTCTGAATACAATGCGTTGTGTTCGCGTGACTGCTAGTAACGGCGTCTGCGCAGGACAAACTGAACTTAGAAAAGCAGTTTATGGAGACAGGCTATCTTCTACGTGTAGTGTCAAGACTAGAATAGGCCAACCCATCTCGAATCAACCAATATTGTCATTAGTTTGACAGAACTTGTAATACGATAAAATTTATGGCTATTAAAACTTTAAATTGAAATACATCAGGTAAATCATCTATAGGTACTTTATTAAAGAATTAATTTAATATAACTAGTCTTACGATGACATCATAGTCACGCTGTTACAATAAAGAAGAGAAAAAAAATTAATGTTTAATTAATAAATAAGTATTAAATCATGTCATATTGACTCACTGACCCTTGGCGAATCGAACGAGAAAAAAATACCTTTTTTTCTTCATCTTTTCGTATGTGGTATTAGCTACGTGGTTCGTAGTGGTACTTTAAAAATTGATTTTTACCGGCTTCCCTTTTAGAGATTCACTATAAGTTTCTACTATTACCAACGAGTAAGTCAAGATTTAAAGTAATCTAGGCATCGGCTTCCCCTTTATGAATATTAGCCCTTTATCACTGACTAGCTGTTCCCCGCGGTGTAACTCGCGTTCATCAATTTCCAAAAATCCTTTCTTAGTGGATGCCTATGTGATAATGTCTTTCTGTGTACCAAATTGCAGCCCAATCTGTTCAGTGGTTTGAGCTGTGCGTTGACACATCAGTCAATCACCTTTTTCTTTTATATATGTATACAGACAGATACCCAATGACATATTTTCTGAAATTAACTAATCTGCCGCATCCCAGACCTCGGGCTTTCGTGACTGTAGGAAGGAATGTCCCATTCTATCCAGCAAATTGTGGGCCCGCCGCACACCGGCGCGGGCGCAGGCGGTATCATTTGCTACCGCAATCAGTGTAATAACTACACTGGATGATTCGAGCCGCTGCGGTATCGCCGCAACTCGTGCGCATGTCGCCTTTGGTTCTGTTTTATTTTATTTTAGTGATTGGATGGAATGGATGCCGATTTGTGGATAAATTGTGTCGTGTTTCTGTCATTGAGGTGTTTGTGTGACAAGATTGTGTAGAGTTCTTTGACTTTATCGTTTATAAAGAATCCATTATAAGCATCAAACACGGCGTGTAAATACGGAGATGTGAGTCTACTATTGGAACTTATATATACACAAAGGCATGATATTATCTTTTTCAAATTTTTTAGGAGGCAGGGTTTTTGTTTCTATAATCAAAAAATTACGAATTTTGAAAATATAGAGAAAAGATTTAATCGTTTAGTACCTCCAAATCTGTGTATTTCTATAACTTGTTATAATTACTATAGTAAAAATGCTGTCTCAATTACAACTGTCAAGTTGTAAAATCTGTTTGAGCCTGTGTTGTGTTTGTATTGTAGTCAAGTGTCACTTCTTACTTTCCACAGTCAGTTATCTTTTACGGGTTTTCAAATTCTTAACACACTTTTCTCGCAACCAAAATCATATTAACCTGCAACAATGGTAACTCAGCTTCGGGCACGCGCTTCCATTCCGTTACCATTCGCTACTTGAGAAAAATCATACCTAACTCTATCATATAAGACTCTTTTTAGCTTAACTCGAGTAGACTTTTACAAAACATCAATAACATCATAACTCGCAAATTATTTCCACGCCATATTGTCTGTTTCGTTCCAGTTATTAGGGTGTATTTTCGCGTAGAGCGTAACATTGATCAAAATTAACCGTTTGGCAGGTGGTTGTTGCGTGTAACATTGTTGTTTTCAATGGATAGGCTTGATGTTGAAGACCTTTGCTATTTATGAAATGACTTGCTCTTGGGGAAACTAATATGTTGTACAGCTGATCGTCCGCATCGTAACGAGTAAGTAACCTTTTGATTATCGGTTAAACTGATCTGATTATGAGCGCGAACAGAATTGATGAAGTTATTGATAAAACTGAACAAGGGTAGTTTGTTTGGTTTCAGGTGTCTTTTTTAACCGACGAAAAACAGGAGGAGGTTCTATGTTCGAACTTCGACTGTATGTAATTTTGTTTGGTTGCAGAGTTTATTGCTCAAACGGTTTATTTTCAGTTTATTTCCTGATTCAATAAAATCATGAGACTGTTGACTGTTGATCGTGTATGAAGAGTGTCCGTTTTCCTTGCAATATATACTCCTCCGTGGCGGTGGGGTTGGCTTACTTCATCATTTTTGTCAAGTTACCTTTTCTGTTGAATTCATCTTCAGAAGATACTTGGCATTCTATAAAGGGAATTTATCAAAAAGTAATTTCCGATCGTCATTGTTCATCTACGGTCTCATTACAATTCTTATCGATATTATATAACTTAACTCAGGGAAAGAAGAAGCTGGAATTCTTGAAACTGCACTTAACTACACACTAAATATGGCAACGCAACAAGTTGCAATCACTTGCATACTTTCACATCTACATATAGACAAGCTCACACGTCCCATTCAAAATTACCATATTAATGTACTCGCATTCAAATGCAGCTTCGTAAACTCAAAGTCAGTAAATTGTGAGATAAACGGTTACTTGTCACATAAATAATATAGAGCTGTCCCGCGTTTCTCTTCATTACCGAGGCTTATTAATTAGAAGTGGTGAGATTAGTTAGTTTATCCGATGACACACTTCTTTGAACGAGTTTGTGTAATTACAGTTCAGCATTATAAGTTTTGCTAGTTGTGGGAGGACAGATTAGCAATGATTAAAGTTTAAACTTATTGGTAACTGTCGTCTGGTCCGAATCTTGTTCTTCATTTTGCACTTCATATGATATTCAAAGATTACTTTACATTGAGACTTCTTGTTTAATTTGTGTAGGGTCTTTATAATTCTTGATGATCATCAATCTATCAAAACTAGCCACAAAAGCTGCAACTACCCTCCGACCCAGTGTCCGTTGTCAAAAAGTTATAATGTTATTACACCTTCTGACTCTCTTTACTCTTCAATGGTTCTATGTACTACCATTGCCGGCTTTGGTGGAGTAGACTAAACTATGGGCTAGACATATAATATTATTGTTAAAGTATATCCAGTCCTTTGGGACGTCGTTTTATACATATATTCTTAATTTCAATGGTACCTACCCTACCTAACTTGGTTCATGTACTGGTTCCTATACAATCTCTTCGAAATAAAAATATTTAGAAAAATAATACCTATTATTAGATGGAGTCAATCCTGCGACTGCTGGAATTCAGTTACAAGTTAAAATAATTGAAGTAATTAGTGTAATTACTACTTACTTATATGATTTAATAGCTTTTTAGACGAAACTACATACTTCATATAAACTTATGAGATGTTAAACCAAGATTGATAAATAGGACCAACTGCTAGTTTGATCTCATCATCAAATAGCCCTGACATTACCTGATATTAATTTTGTTATGAATTGGCAATTATTATGATCTTCTCTTGGGTATTCTAAGTTTTGGAATATTAATAAATTCTTATAGCACTGGTGTGTTATGAACTGAATTCCCAATCAGGATGACGATAAAACAGTCAAGAATTTTAATATCACTCGTAATAATAACATGATATGTTTTACTATACAACCCGTTTCAATTAATGAAATAATAAAACCGATATTGATGCCGGTTAAAGGGATGGTTTCGTGTATATCTATCTCTGTTTAACACACGCTAATTTGTGCATAGCATCTCTTACTTGGAGGCATCGCGGGCAACGGTTGGCTGGCTCTATGTCACTCAGTTGCGCACACGCAGCCGCGGTAAGCGTTCGCGTTTGAAAATCGAACGCTTTTTCGCGCGAACTAAAATTTACCAGTGATTTTCGTTTTCCATTTTGAATTTGGAACTTTTTGGATGACGTGAAGTGTTGTACAGGTGCGTTTGTTTGTTGCGAATGTACGGCCACATGCGTTTGATTCGCAATGTTGAGTGTAATATAGAAAGTGAATCTCCGACAAAGGATTACAGTGTTATTGTTGGAACACGTGAGAAATATTGGTTAATTATTTGCGGAAGGGAATGAGAATGGTTTATGACGTAAACTAGCTGTAGTCACTCTAGTCACTAATACACGTTGTTACGATAATGTTATGTGCATCGTCAGGTGTGATGCGATATCACCTGTCTGTTCCGTTTCTAATGAAGGGTAAAAACAGGCGCTCGGAAGGGTAAAAACAGGCATTCGTTAAACCCAACGTTTGTACACCGATCCTTTTCCGTATAAGAAAAAGAGGGTAAAATTGCTATAATATTAAAAGTACCAGTGAAATAAATAAACGGAAATGCTAGACATTTCCTTATGCATAATGTTACGTAATTATGATCAGAAATATAAGCATCAGACGTAACGGAATATGCAAGCTTTTGATTTTCACACGGCAATTAAAACATCCTTTAGAGAATCTAGGTCTTGTCGTAAGACTATAAAATTGTAAGCCCAAGTTTTTTATTAACACTAGAACAAAATCTATCAAGGATAGTTGTTTAAAAATACATCTTTGACCATCCGGAGGGTTACTAACTAAGAAATGGAGAGAAAAATACTGATGCCCAATTACCTAACAAAATCTCTTTCCATATCAATTACTTTTCGCTCCCAATTGAACCACTGCTGGATACCTAAGCTAAACCTACGCCTAAACAAACTGTCTCCCAAAATGCTACCCTCATATCCAAAGGGGCTGCATCCCGCGACATAACTTTGTCGTTGCATTTTCGCGTGTTCGGCCAGTTTCGTCACGACATGTAGGACGACAAAAGTATGCTGTGTCATCTTATCCTAGCAGGTCTTACTCATTTCTGCAATCGATTCCATCGTTCAAAAATAAACTGGCTCTGCCAAGGTTAGATGACATCTTTTCTCTGTTAACTATTAATATTAGGAGAACATTATTCTAACGGTGTAGATCGAATTATATTATGTCTCTACCAAATCCAGTTTCAGATTCTAGATTGATAAAGCGTCATTCTAAAATAACTGTAGGTATTGAATAATGTGTTGCTGCAAAAGCTGACTTCTAATTTAGACTAGAGCAGTCCGTCTGGGTTACTTGGAAAAATACCACAGAAATCATAATTTACTATCACGACTGTATTCTCTGAAGGGTTGGGCAGAGTTTTAGTGCTGTACATGTACTCACATTCCGTTGTTTAGATCACGTTTAATAGGAATGACCCAATTTCCGTCTACAAACTCGAACGAAGATCTGTTATGTACTAGGTAGCACTTTTCCCACTTGGGAATCGAACTCAAGACCATATGCTTGCCACCTGTACTTGCGACCATTTCACTGATTACAACATCTACATAACTCCTGGTTCGCACATTGTTGCGTCTAAGTCTCCATCCGATCCATAAACAAGATTGTTTACGACCTGATACCGTTCAGCTTTGCAAATATTCCTGTATTTTATGAAGCCTTATTCTTAACTGTGCTATAATATTCACTTTACTTAAAACTAACATCAACTATTATCATAAAATATTATGGAGTCTTGTAACTCTTAAATTATGAATATTCAATATGATTTTAAGATCGCCACTATGATATTAATTAAGTATCAGTACCTACATGGCACCTTGGTAACTATTTTTTTCAAAAGAGTTAGATTTAAAATTATATAATTTTCTAACGCCAAATGCCATATTGTAAACAGAGTCAAGATTATGCTTAGTTTGGGACTAGATGATGCTGTGTTAAATGTCCAAAAAAATATGTCTTTCTTTCGCAGACGTAGATCTGAAATTTATTTATTCTTAGATGCAATCCTGCAACTCGCACTTGGATCAACCCAATCCATCTTAAATTCCTGGTCCTCATGATTATAGGTTACCTACATACTGCTTGAGAAGATACAGATTTATTTCGGATTATTGCGTACTGACTCTCGTTGTTTAACACTGTACCATACCTAGGAATAAATTGTCTTACCTTATGGGTCCTGGGATTCTGAATTCTGATTTTGGCGTAACAGAGAGATAGATACTATACGGAGTCCTTAGATTCATTTCATGTCCATTGCCATATACTTACCGGTTTGTTCAAGGATTTTATAAGTTGGTGGAAATCTACAGATCAGTTTCACTGTGGAAGTATTACCGCATTGCTAAATATTCTGTTGCTAAGATATATAATAATGTGCTAAAATATTCCCATTGTGTTCCGGTTGGAAGGGTGAATAAAATAGCTAGTGAAATTCTGGGCAAATAAGTCTCAAAGCCACTGGTGTGGCTGGCTGCGGTTGCCAATTACTATCAGTTGGCCCATATGCTTATTTGTCATCAATAAAAAAAACATGAACTTCACCCATAAAATCCACCCACAATTTCACTTTCAGACTCATATATTTAAGTTCTCCAAGTATTAATAGGGGCTTTAAAAGGCACTCAAAAAGGTTATCGAATGTTATCTGAAGTTAAACGGAATAATATAGAAGCAGATAACATCGCAGATGATTCTAGTTATAATAAAAATGCACGGCGCAGGCGCATTCTACTGGGCTAGGAATACGTGATGCGGGAATATTTGCACGAAGTTGCTTGTGTGAATCCGAAACAACACAAAAAGTTTATAATAATTATGATGCTATGTAGACCAATAGAAAGATTGGATTGTTTGTTTGCATTAAATAGGCTCCGAAACTACTGAACCGATTTGAAAAATATTTCACCATTAGAAAGACCTTTACCGAGTAACATAGCCTATATTTTATAAGAAATTTAATGTCCAGAACATGCGGGAACATGCGGAACATGCATAATTTTATTGGGCAAACATCAATAGTTTATCTGGACAATCATGATAAAAAAAAATTAAATAACAGCTAATGTGGTTTATGGAAGATCATCATAATCATCATCAACCCATTAATTGTCCCACTTGTGGGCACGGGTCTCCTCTCAGAATGAGAGGGATTAGGCCATAGTCCACCACGCTGGCCTAATGCGGGTTGGCAGACTTCACATTCCAGAAAATCATTCAGGTATACAAGTTTCCTTACGATGATTTCCTTCACCGTTAAAGCGAGTGGTAATTACGCACATGATTTCGAAAATTCAGAGGTGCGTGCCTTGAATTTGAACTTGAGACCTTTCACTTGGCAGTGCAGTGGTCATACTTAAGCTATCATTGCTTATAACTAGTAATAAGTTAATTGAACAAACATCAATAGTTTATCACACTAACATAATTAAAATAAAAAAAATAATGTGGTTTAAGGAAGATCTGCTAAATGAAACTGATAAATATTTGTGATGGTCGAAAGATATTTGATTGCATCGTCCGTATAGCACACAATGTTTGGCTCTTGTCTCTACCATTTCGTTTGGTATAAAACCTCGTGATTATTGGACCGAAGCAATTTGTCCTAGAGACTATGTAGC
The DNA here is from genome assembly GCA_946251955.1 of Acronicta psi. Taxonomy (NCBI): domain Eukaryota; kingdom Metazoa; phylum Arthropoda; class Insecta; order Lepidoptera; family Noctuidae; genus Acronicta; species Acronicta psi. The sequence continues at coordinate 391,245 of OX276486.1, forward strand.
TGTTCATGTTCAAATACAAAAAAGAATGAGTTAATAGTTATTAATAATGCGCTATACCAATAGCCCTTCTGCAAAAGCCTATTTCATTCATAAGTCTACATTGTTCTCACAGCGTCTGAGCGTATTTGTTGTGTGTACCTTCAACATTAAACTATAATGAATTGATACTTCGTACTATACTATATCTATACGTCTTGATATCTATTGACTTGATACTTCCATGGCTTTCAAATGAGAGAACGAACTTTGTGTTTTTATATTGATGTTTCTTCTCCGAGATCTTCAAATAGAAAACAACGGGCTAAATTAAAAATTCACATATACATCAGTTAAGTATATAAAACCAATTCACATAATTTATTTAAAAATTAAAAACACAAACAAACGCATTTTTTTTAAAGTAAGACATGTAATGTGTCAACTATAACCTGTCTGGACTCTAACCTGGAAGATTGGGAGGGTGGAATCCGTATTGGAGGTCACCTTATCAACAACTTGCGTTTCGCAGACGACACAACAATTATAGGTGCAACCGAAGCTGAGATTGCGGAGCTGCTAGTAAGAACGGAGAGCATAAGTCAGGAGTATGGGCTTCACATAAACAGAAGCAAAACTAAGCTGATGTTTATCGATAGAAAGGGTACTCAGAATCGGACAAATGAACTGAGTGACATAGACACAGTACGTAAATTTGTGTACCTAGGATCGCAAATCAGTGACGATGGGGATTGCGAACAGGAAATTATCCGAAGGTCTCAAATGGCTAAGTCGGCGGTAAAAAGACTTGAGAAGATCTGGAGAAATAGAGGAATTAACCGCAAAACCAAGATACAGCTGATGCAGACTCTAATCTTCTCGATCTTTCTCTATGCTTCCGAAACTTGGACAATGAAAAACCGTGTCCTACAGAGGATCGACGCGTTCGAAATGTGGTGCTGGCGCAGAATGCTCCGAATATCGTGGACACAGCGACGCACAAACGAGTCGATTCTAGAAGAACTGTCCATCAAGAAGAGGCTATCCACCCTATGTAAGCAGCGAGTTCTCGAATTCTTTGGACACACGGTTAGACGCGGCCCAGACGCCCTAGAAAACTTGCTGATGACCGGCCGTGTGGAGGGCTCCAGGAGTAGAGGACGCGCACCTCTGCGTTGGATAGACACAGTGAGGGAGGTTGTTGGAACGAACTTACAAAAGGCCATACACTTGGCACAAGACAGAGCAGTATGGAGGACGTATATAAAAAACATTACCCATTATAGTCACGCCCCTCAGTCATGAGGTAGCGACTAGGAAGAAGAAGATAACCTGTCTACTTTCTATCGTCAAGTTAAGTCATAATGTTTATAGCCCTGTGAGTAATCAGAGGCTATTCGTGAAAGAAATGACTGATTTTTATGAGTCTATAAATGCGAATAGACTATAGTAGGTTTAGTAATATGGCACGTTATTATACATAAAAGCAGACACTCACTAAGTAATAAAGAACGGGTGAAATAACTGTTTACTTTCTATTGAAATGGTCAATAAATCACCTTTGAACTTGAACTTTCATGCTATTGTTTGATGACCTTATTGATGAAAAAGTCATCTAAAGATGATCATTTTTCAGTTTCTATAATTATGAGAATAATAAGTAGGTATACCTGTTGATTAATCTTTACATTATTGTACCTACTTATTATTGTATAGCTCATGCTAACGCAAAAACTAATAATATTATTACCGTAAAGGAGGATGATATCGTGAATGAGGGTGATCGGATCATACTACAAATGTGCCAAGGCCACGAAGGATTACATGCACGACATACATAATACTTATCCAATATTCCCAAATTCGGCATCTCATCAACAATAATAATTCTTAGGGTAAAACATGGCGTATCCACTTGCGCTAGATAAGATTATCATAAATCTTTACAATACATTTTGGAATCATAAGGTAGAATTGTCACAAAATCCCTTGAGTCTTGAGGAATACAAGGATGGTAGGAAGGCCTTTGCCCCTGAAGATAAAGATTAAACTATTATATTTTAAATTACCGACAAAAAACTCAACTCATTAAAAATATTATGACATCTCATCACAATAGTGAGCATAAAGTCGTGATGTATGGCCCACAAGTGGGTCACCGAACATAAAGGACAGTACCGAACGACTGTAAAGTGCCCATTAGCTCGGAGAAAACCATCATAATGTGTGAACGGGCTTATTGTTAACAGACTTGAAGCAAATTCGTGTGAACTTTTGACATAGCAAGCAAAGATGTTTTTTTTTGTTGTTAATGACTTGTTACGATTTGGTTGATTGAAGAAAGACAATTTGTTCGTCAATAAAACCAAGAGACGCTAAGTATGCTAGGTTACCTAAACTTGGAGGTTACTATTTTGTTAGTTAGAGAATACCTACTACCTTTTGAACACTACTTTTTCATGTTAGACTGATGCCGGCAAAAATCCGTACAGTTCTTTGCGTCCGTCTGATGGCTCGCGCCAACTTCAACTCGGACGAAAAGACTGGCGAGAACTGTACTTGTCTTCCTTCTCCCATGGAATTCTTGAAAGTCGCCATCACTGTACTTTTTGAAGTTTCTAAGTTGTATACAAAAATAACAAAATTTGTCTTGTCGCCTTAGACCGTAATCTTGCTTCATAAAGAACACAGTTGTAGACAGAGCTGGATATTTAAACGCTACCTTTAAAAATTTAAATGCTACCTACTTTCCAATTTACTAACAGGTGTCGCACCCATCTGAATCTTGACCGTGGTAAGGTCAAACAACCTTGTCTAATTCATTAATCCTCAATTGCCTGTTAAATGTGACGCGCGATAATTTAATGTTGACTAGATGCAAATGTTAGCATAAAAACAAGATTTGCACAAGAATAATTTTATACATTTTGCCATGTCAAATGGAAGGTCGTTTCTCGTTTATTTTTACATTTTAGAATAGGTGTTATTTAAAGCAATGTAAACTTTTAAGCAAGCAGTGATAGACTTGGTTGAATCATTAAACAGGTTAGGCTATTCGCAACAGAAAAATGACCATCCTGACTGAATTTTATATTGGGACTTAGCGTGATAAAAGTGGTATGGTACGTGTTTATTTTAATTATTTTTGCCGTTTCTTTTTTGGTCGAGGTTCCAAAGTTTTTAAGATTGTTTTTAAAAGCTGCCACTATCCGGCCTAAAAACGTAACCAAAATTAATTTTTCGAAAACTATGACACCGAAAAAGTTTATTTGATGAGTTTTAGACTACAGAATTTCAACTTAGAGATTACTACAATTGAGCAGCTGGAACAAATCAAAATGATTTGTCGACGCTTCCGTCCACAAAAACCTTAACAATGACCAGAAGTAGGTATACCAGCAGCCTACAAAAACCACAGACAACCAATATTCCATCCAGAGTGCATCTAAACTTTTTACTAATATACCATAAGCAATAACTTTACCTTATACAGCATGTTCAATAAATCAGAGCCAATAAAATGGTGTAAAAACAGGCGGCGAGCGCGCGCTGTATATGGCAATATATGGGGACAGGGGGTATATGGTACATGACTCTATTGCTGACTACGAACACGGTATAGGAAGGAATCGTATTTTGTGGTCTTAGGTACTGTTAATACAATTCCTTTAGGAAATGGTAGGATTTTTTGTTTGATATGATTATAGTAAAGCAGGTTGTGTTTTTCGATTGAGAGTCGATTTATACCGAGTAACTTTTAAATAGTTCGGAAAAAAAGGTTTTATATTTGTAACTACAATTTGAAGAACGTTTTCTGATACTGTTAAAAAAACTAACTTGTCTACCTTAGGGGAGATTTTTTTGAAGATGTAGTGCAACTGTTTTTATTCTCAATGAAGATCAATCTCAAAAGAAGTAGAAATCTCCGTTAAAAGCAATGAAATATAGAATGATACTGTACATAAACATGTATTCATTTGTACAATCAGACAACAACTTTGTTAACGACAAGCTTAACTAACTAGATCCATCTACCTTACAATTATTCACAAACATTAATAAGTTCCATTCATCTGCTGTCCGTGATCTAACATCTAACCCTTAGCAACCACTCCTAGCTCCGAGCAATCACTTCAATAATTAGCTCCTTAAATCTGTTCGGTCCTAACGATGTCCTCCTCGCCTCGGTCAGAATTCCGTTAACAATTAATTACGGCATAAAGCCTGACTATAATGTGGGCGGTGAGATCGCAGATTGTATAAACATGGACAAATCTACAGGATAAGGAGGTGGAACAGGTGTTAATTCTTTGCAAATTAATAAAACTATTGGAGATAGAATTAACAAGACTGATGTAACTGTTGGAGAAGGCGAAAGTGAGTACCTTAAAAAAATCCAGGTTGTCAGTTAAATATGAATTATAAATCTTCATTTACAATCTGTTTTGGTTTAAATGAACCTATGTATCTGCTTTCTACTCAGATCACAAACTTAACAGTTTGTACAACTAGAAAGTATAGCCGTGTATCTCATATTTTATTTCAGTTTGCAATTATCTTTATTCATAATGTGTGAGCACTTCAAAACAAAACTATCCAAATTAGTTTCTGTTTTTCTTCACACCAAAGCTATCTTATCGTCTACAGGAAGAATGATCAATAGTAATAGGCACATTAATGTAGTTAAAAGTGTTCTATTAAAAATCATCTAAATTATCACACAGTAGTTCTAACAAAAATTATCAACTTTTTAGCTTTATACAGGAACAATTGCCGTTCTCGGCGTATCCCTTTTATTTGTACCACCTCGATCGCGGCAGCGCTGCCATTTTTTACGGCAATCACTATTAGTTTCTACGTTGGCATGCCGTTGATTAACTGAAAGTATAATCTTGTTTTATAATTTGTTTCGTCGAGTATGATGTCTCTGTGATTAAACTTGATGTCATGCACAGTTATGTTTAAACTAACTAACTAACTACGCCATTGTTGGGTAGGAGAATGGACCTGTCGACATGCCATGGAATTTCTTAAATACTGCGACATACATTCCTAGTTTTATTGCTACTGATTCTTTTGCGGAAGCTGCTTTATTTATTATTTAGAAGCAAGATTAAAAAGATGACCTTATGTTCACTAAGGAAAACGTTAATTACGTTATTTTACATTCATGAGGGTCTAGGCATGATCATGTCGCAATTAACCCAGCGACTAAATTATTAGATTCTGCACTATGTATGGGTTGCAGTGGGAGCTTACGCAGTTTTAGATAATTTTGCATCGTTAAGAACGTTTTTAGAAGCGGTTAGAGTTTCATACTGGAGACAGAGAATTTTTAGATTTATGTCGAATTTTAAAGTACACAAGAAGAACAGCTGATGAATAACCTAAAAGGGTATACAAATTCAGAAGTGTACTCCCTTTCCATGCGTTTAGCATGTAAATATTATTATTATTTATTTTTCTTGTACTTCGGCTATGTCTGTATCGTGACAGTAACAACTTCACCTCCGCCCTGACGTTCCTCGGCACTCCTGGCGTACGCAGTTATTACCAACTTTTTACCATTGCCATTAGCTGCGGTATACAAAGTGCATCTGTCAAGTGAAGTGGCCTCATGTTCCAACACAATAATACAGCCTCCATTTTGAACCGGGTGTCTGTCCACTGTAATTTAAACAGGACCTATCCTGGGGCAGTCATTATTAGGCTACTTAGGACATCCTTATCTCAAAGTCATAAAGTCCAGAATCGACTGGAAACTTTATTAAAACAAAGCATTATCTGTCTGTGTTATGGTCGTTTATTACGTTGACTTAAAGTTGAGAATTGTTTGTCAAATTTATGGATCGACTGGTCCAGCCTGTTAGCCGGGGGGCCACCAAAGACTACTGCTTATTGTGGTACCCTTGTTTTTTTCTGTAATTGATTTTTAATGGCTTTTAGAGTTGTTAAGATGATTCTTGAAATTTTAGATTGAGATTATTTAATTGGCGTTTTTGGGTTGATTCCCTTTTGTGATAGAAAATAATAATACTGTCCCACTGCTGGGCACGGGTCTCCTCTCAGTATGAGAGGGATTAGGCTATAGTCCACCACGCTGGCCTAATGCGGGTTGGCAGACTTCACATACCGTTGAGAAAATCTCTCAGGCATGCAGGTTTCCTCACGATGTTTTCCTTCACCGTTAAAGCGAGTTATAATTAGGCACATGAAAAGTCAGAGGTGCGTGCCTTTGATCGAACTCGAGACCTTTGACTTGGCAGTCCAGTGGTCACACCCCTAGGCTATCACTGCTCATAGAAAATAGTACAACATAATATTTATAATACTTTATGCTTTAAAGAATCCTTTTATAACTAACAGTAACATAATTTCCTTATAAAAACCTTAAATATTATTAATTTATAGCATGAAAGAAATGCAAGTAGAGGACATACTATGCAGTGCGTTAAGCACAGATAGCAATTGCAGAACAGTTATACGATAGAGTTGGCAGTGCTTGAAGTGAGAATATAAACGGGTCACGAGTTACCAGCTTGGTTCATTCATCAACTCTGCGCGAAGAGTTTTATAGATATACGAAAGTAACTATGATTACTTACTATGTTTTATCTGTGAATGTAACAGCTCTTTCATGAATGACTGACTGACTTTATATAACTGAAACATCTGGGGTTATGCGTGCAATATTGTTTGGAGGTTTCTCATCAAAGAGAATCCTAATAAATATTTTTCCAAAGAATACTAATCTATCGGGGCCACGAGGCTTAGTTAATAGACTAAACAAAGAGCCGTTTTCTGCAAACATTTTTGTTTTTTTTTCTTCTTTATGGCCATTAATAATATACGGAAGGAGGTTAAAGTGGCTATTCCCACGAAATACATTTAAACCTAATCAAAATTCACTTTAATAATAAATATCTACACGAATTCAACATTTGTAAGCGTTAAAATTGTAATAAATCTCTATTCCGATTTAATGTACCAAATATTAATATTATAAAGTAGTTCTTGTTCCGTTCAACATAAAAACTCCATTGATCCACTGACGTAAACATATACACTGGAGGAGATTACAATCATTTAGTAAAATGATCGTCATCAACAAATGGCCTGACTGATTGCTTACATCCATTTGTCGATAATAATATCTTTAATTCAAATAGTAGTAATGGTACTTAATGTATTTAACTTATTTCCTTTTTGTGTTATCTCACTGCATCAAATTATATCTTCTGTATTTATGGATGGATAATGTATCTCCACTATTATCATCCTTGCTTGTTTATCTTCTCTATGTTTCCTCTGTATATGCCATCACATAAAATTCATCAATTGCTTCCTTCTTTGTCTCTTCGTTTTTCACACTTCAATCATTCTTTGGGTCACCATCTTCATTCTTATTCTATGCTTAAATACTTATTGACGTATATCTTTCTATTTACCTTGTGTTTTATTCTATTTTACTGGCGAATGCAAAATGGCATTAATTCGTTGTATCACTGGCAATCAATTTAAATACATAAATAGAATAGCTTTTTAAACGTCTGTCTATTATCTAAAATTGCATTGCTGTGTCTAAGAACTTAATTTGACTCGGCCATAACAAAAACTTTATCACTTAATCGCGTTCCGTGGGAACAGGCTTAAGGCACTAAAACTTCGGTGTCAGTTGCCATAAAAAATATATTTTTACCAAATTAAGGGCTCCCAAAAATTCGCTTCGGTAGCGGCCAAAAACAAAAATCCGATATTACCTTAATCACCGACGCTCGACAACCAAACTCAACGGCGAAACAGCACAACGCATCTATCTTACTTCCTCCTACTGGAATATCTCACGCATGAGCGAGATAAATTTAGTTCTTGTTGTTTTTATTGTGTGGTCGGCTCATTTGCATGCACACGCGACGCAAGCGCAGCTCTCCGTGTTCGGGTTAATAAGACGATATATAAATACGATAACGGTGTAACAGCCTGTTGGATTCCTATTGACATTTTGTTAATATGTTTGTTAATGTGTCACCATTATATGGTTGCAGTAACAGTTGAAGGATTAAGTTAGTTTTGCACACACAACACCACAATCATTTTTAATAGTATCATTGGAATAAGTACTTAGGTTTTTCTAACGTTGTCTTGAACTGAATTTCTCCTGTATCGTGAGTATGTTTCCAAAGACAAATTCTGTGTATCACATTTAAAAACACCTGGAACAACTACCGGTAGTCCATACAAATTGTTCTATGCTGGAATCAAATTCGTGAACCATAACGCAGAAACAGATTGTGATCGCTTGGTAACTGCACCGGACATGACGTCGGATTGCCACAAAAATACTTTTGCTGTTAATGTTAATGTTTTAATATTGACGACAATCCCATCAGCTTATCCAAGCATTTCTCTTTCTTGAAAACTTGATTAAGGAACATTAGAAGTACTGTTTTTACTTACATAACTCAATATAGAAAACAAATAGTTTCTTGTTGTAGAATGAGTTACGACAGTTTATCTTCGGGCTTCATCTCTTAGCTCGTTTTTCCGATCGTACAGAAGCACGGAAGTAACTGTTGAACAAATAAATTACTGTATTGTATTAATGTTTGCTAAACAAATAACGAACATATAAAACGTATCTAGAGATCGAGATACAATGAGCAACAAATCATCCGAGCTCACAATAGAGCTGGTCCGTATCGACTTGATACTATCGATAATTGCGAGATACCCCCGAGTCTATAATTAGAGGTGCTCCGTAAATATTTGATATCGACAATTTAAATAATTATAGCACTTATGTTGTTTTTTTTTAAATGTGTTGGTCGTTTTTATCTGATTTTACTTCCTTTTTCGGTTTACTGTCCAAAACATGATAAGGACTCGTTTTTTTTCTTCGAACCGTGGTGACTAATAGCTGTCTAATAACATAGATAGTAAATAATATTTTAACATAAGCCCCTATTTTTTATTTGGGAATACAGGCTAAGGTGGCTAATACCTTTATTTTTGACATTCCTAATAGTTCTCATTAAAAACTAACACATAATTGCGAATCCAATTCCGAAAAATATGTGCCAAGTGTTGAGTACATTCAAAAACTTTCGTTACACCATCGCACAATTAAATTGTCGCTTACTAGTCACGCGCATAAACATTATTATTTCATAGACAATAATACCTACGTTCAAGTCGCACCTTTTTGCTCTCACCGTAATAACAGTAAAACAAAAGTCACACCCACACCTAGAAATAGAAAGTACAACACAATCTAGAACACAATTATCCGATAAACCACGAGCAAGTAGGCACAGGCGGACACAATAGTCAAGGTAACGGCGATGCCAGCAGATAGACAGTATCAAGTGTTCATGCTATTTGTTGTTACGCTGTCTTGTCAGAATAGGATGACATTATTCCTGTATATTGCTATCCTTTTCTTACAGTGGAATAGCTTTCTTATAAATCTAATAATGCAAAGAAGTGTTATTGATTTCATGAATGCCAGCTAAATCAAGTGAAGTGCCATAACCATATTTAAATTGTTAACTATTTAAATTGAAATAAAGTAGCAGCTATTACTTTGATAGGAATATGAAAGTCTGCTTCAGATTTAAGACTGCGATATACGCCGTTGACCTTGCTCGAGTGGGCGTTCCCGATGAATAGAACCGCGCGCGCTGCCGCACCCCCTGGCACTGACTACGCGTTGCACTCACACTTTGACTGGGCGCCCGACTGCCGTTTAGACTAGGGTTGTCTACATTTTTCGGCCGATTAAATAAATAATTTTAAATATTATAGTTTTTTATACGGAATGATAAAAAGGTTTGTTTGCTTGTTATTATTATCAGTGTTAGACTTTCAGATAATATATGATATCAATTGACAGTTTAAAGGCATGGCATAAAATGTTTTGGAGTTCTTTAAAAAAACACTTGTATTGAATTTATAATACCTCTACTGATAGAAATGTTTTCGTTGAATAATATTTTTTCTATAAGAAATTTAGATATGATACTGAAGGAACCTTTTGCTTATTATTTATTTATTGCACGGAAAACTTACAGCTAATTAAAAGCTAAGTAGCAGCAACTTGGTCAGCTGATAGCCGATAACAAGTTTTTGCTTATAGATATATTTTGTTTTTTCTAACTAATTAGAAAAAACAAAATGTGTAGGCAAAAAACAAGCAAGTACCTACTATTAACAGATTTTGTAATAATAACATTCTTAATTATTTACTTAAAATTATTTTTTTACGTTTAGCTCGCAAATCGCGAGACCTACCCCTCTTGTCGAGTCTTGCCTAAAACTTCAGTTCAGTGCGAGACGAGACACTAAGCTGAATGGACCTGCGACACTTTTCTTTGTAAATCGAAGTACTTACATACTCGTAGTTTCGTAATACTTGCATCGATTTTTAGTAATCATATAATGGGGTTATTTTTGTGTGTCTGTGTACATAATAATATTTAATATTAGCGTGTATTGGTGTACATAAATTATTTAAATATACTTAGTCGTTATTGTAATTGTAATAAAGTAATTCTGAGCGTTATAATTATGTTTATTTATATTATCAAAATGGATGACAAAAGAAAATGTAAAAAACATAATTCGAAATTAAAAACTCAAGAGGACAATACAAAGGGTAAAATGGTAAATGGGTACGTTTCTAATCTATATATTTTTAAGATTTGATAACAATAGGCATAACCCAAATGGCTAACTCATATAGTGTGCGTAGACCATACTTCTTATATTTATACACTTGTATATACAGGGTGTTTGGTAGAACGTTGAACATACGAAAATGGTGGTTAGTTGGGGTCATCTGCTACCCACTTGGCCCAAATTATTTGACCTTGGCCGCACCGTTTTCATTTTTACTTTTTTTAATTTCACAGAAAATTACCAGTTTTTTTACTTAAAATTCGAATATAATTAGACATTAATACAAAACAACATCCTGCCTGTTTTACCCATCACAAGTAAAGATATTCGAATTTAAATTGATAAAAAACTGATAACTTTCTGTGAAATAAAAAAAAAATAAAAAATAAACATTGCGGCCAAGGTTAAATAATTTGGGCCCAGTGGGTAGCAGATGACCCCAACTAACCACCATTTTCGTATGTTCAACGTTCTACCAAACACCCTGTATATAAGAGTAAACCTAATTTACAGTAAACCTAACCGTATAGTTACAGTAAACCTAATTTACCTACCTTATCTGTCAATATTGCCGGAGGCCGTAGGTACCGCTGGCATCGCGTGCCCCGTGGAGGTATATTATAATGTATAAAGGAAATTTTTTATACAATGCGCATTTTTTTTCAAAATAAATGTCAATTTCATAATCAACACCCCTACAAACCTCGAAATTGATACCCATGTCATATTAATGAAAAAATAATAATATCCGCCTTCTTGGATTTCAAAATAAATGGCAATTTTTTAATCAACACGCCAAGAAACCTCGAAATTGATACCCATGTCACAGTTATGAAAAAATAATATTCGCCATCTTGGATTTCAAAATAAAGGGCAATTTTGTAATTAGCACACCAAGAAACCTCGAAATTGATACCCATGTCACATTTATGAAAAAAAAATGTCCGCCATCTTGGATTTCAAAATAAATGGCAATTTCATAATCAACACCCCAAGAAACCTCGAAATTGATACCCATGTCATATTAATAGAAAAATAATAATGTCCGCCATCTTGAATTTCAAAATAAATGGCAATTTCATAATCAAAACCCCAAGAAACCTCGAAATTGATACCCATGTAATATTAAAGAAAAAATTATGATGTCCGCCATCTTGAATTTCAAAATAAATGGCAATTTCATAATCAACACCCCAAGAAACCTCGAAATTGATACCCATGTCATATTAATAGAAAAATAATAATGTCCGCCATCTTGAATTTCAAAATAAATGGCAATTTCATAATCAAAACCCCAAGAAACCTCGAAATTGATACCCATGTAATATTAAAGAAAAAATTATGATGTCCGCCATCTTGAATTTCAAAATAAATGGCAATTTCATAATCAACACCCCAAGAAACCTCGAAATTGATACCCATGTCATATTAATGAAAAAATAATAATGTCCGCCATCTTGGATTTAAAAAAAAATGGCAATTTCGTAATCAACACACCAAGAAACCTCGAAATTGATACCCATGTCACAGTTTTGGAAAAAAATGTCCGCCATCTTGGATTTCAAAATAAATGTCAATTTCGTAATCAACACCTCAAGAAACCTCGAAATTGATACCCATGTCAATTATGACAAAAAAATGATGTTCACCATCTTGGATTTCAAAACAAATGGCAATTTCGTAATCAACACCCCAAAAAACCTCGAAATTGATACCCATATCATTTAATGAAAAAAATAAGTAGGTTCGCCATCTTGAATTTAATTTAAAAAATATTTTACATTATAAAGTTAAAATCAATAGTACCTATTGATTTTAACTTTATATTATAATTATAATTTAAAAAATAATTGCATATTAACACGCAAGGTAACATTGTACTTGAACTTAGTTAAAAATTAAAATAGTATCCCGAGCTGCTAAAATTTTGTTTTGTAGCTAGCACCGTGCTCACCCTATAAAAACATTGTAAGATTTACACACACTGATAAACCCTTTATACTACTACTAATACACAAAAGTATCGAGTATGTAGCTCCATTTTGCGGAAAAAAGTGGCACAGGTCCGTTCAGCACGGCGCCTCGTCCCGCACTAAAGTATTGGGCGACAGAGGGGCTGCTCAGGGAACTTGCGAGTATCGATTACGTAAAAAAATCATATAAAATAATTAAAAAAGTTTTTCAAAAAAGTGAGCCGAGAGTACTTTCGGCATAGTAATATTTAATATTCTGATGGATTAAAAAAAATCCTACAGTTCATAGTTTAAAAGAAAAAAGGTTGTAACGAAGAAAACGGAGGCTACTTTGGTCATTTATTTTGAATACTTCAAATGTTTTTTTAAAAAATCTGGCCCGAGACGCACTTGCTCTGTATCGTGTAGATTAACATATATTTTTTTTGGATTTTTTCCGATAAAGATTAGGGAGAAAAAACGTTTTAACCCTACAAGGCCCCCAGTACCATATGTGGGACAACCACTTTTAGGGTTCCTACAGCTCAATAAAATACTAGTAGCGAGATCTTTTAGTTTTTGAAGGATACACCGCAAATACAGCAATAACATAATCCAAAAAATTGCGTATAGATGTCATAACTGATCCCATTACTGTGACTAAACGGCGAAATTTTGACCGAAAGTTTTCATTTGACGTATGAGGTATTTAAAAAAAGTTATAAAATGCCAGTAAAGTTAGGTTTTGATCCGGAAAAAATATTACGTGTAGCAAGAAAGTGGGTATTTTGCCGAGGTAAGTTAGTTTTTCTATTATTCTATTACATCTATTGATAAATCGTATTTTTATCTTTGTTCCACATGTGGTACGTTGAGCTTTAGCGTTTCTTTTTACGAATATGTACGTACGAGAAGTGTACTTTCGAATAGTTTTATTTCTTATAGATTATGTCCAGCAAACGATTGCGTGGTGGACAAATCGATGATTTCTGGGGTATACCATCAGGAAGTGAAAATGGCGAAGACTTTTCTGAAGCTGGAAGTGATAAAGCCATAAAAAAATATCAGTCTACCGTCACCGCTCTCTGAATCCCTTAGCGATATGGAAAAATCACTGCAGAGACGTCTCCCTTTGTCTTCCGTCAACATTAGCTGCCCACGTATCAAGAGGGAACCTAATATCAAGCCCTATGCCTATTACTTCAGGTGTTACTTTAGGTGACCAAAGACAATCACGTGAAACGGGACGATCATCAATTTCCGTGAATATTACTTTTGCTAACAGCTTTTGCTGTGAACAAATGTTTGGGAAAGGATGTTCAAATCCCTTTTCTGAAAGATCTATAAAAAAATAAGGTGGCGAGAGGTTTTTTCAAGGAATGGCAAGGCATGAGGATGGCAAATGCTGATGGTACAGACATCGTAATAGTGATGTCTTACGATAAAAAACCAGCTGTCTTATCATCATCTTTTGTGGGCCAAGAGCCAATACAATCAGTAAAGAGGTACTGCAAGAAGGTAGTATCCCTAGATTGTAAAAATATATGAGTAACCAGCACACATGTGGTGTTGACCTACAGGATTCGTTCCTAGAAAAATATCATCTCCTCGATGTGACAGTCATAGATAGCTAGTTGCTGTACAGAAGAGTTGGAGCTAACGCTAACCAGTGATGACATATGGCACAGAGACGTGGTCACTCACTATGGGCCTCATAAGAAAGCTCAAGGTCACTCAGCGAGCTATGGAACGAGCTATGCTTGGTGTTTCTCTACGCGATCAAATCAGAAATGAGGAGATCCGTAGAAGAACCAAAGTGACCGACATAGCTGAAAGGATTAGCAAGCTAAAGTGGCAGTGGGCGGGGCACATAGCTCGTAGAACCGATGGCCGCTGGGGCAGAAAGGTTCTCGAATGGAGACCACGCACCGGAAAGCGCAGCGTGGGACGGCCTCCAACGAGATGGACCGATGACCTGGTAAAGGTCGCTGGAAGTCGCTGGATGCAGGTAGCATGCGTCCGGTCCCTATGGAAGTCAATGGGGGAGGCCTTTGTTCAGCAGTGGACCTCTTTTGGCTGACATGATGATGATGATAACGCTAACTCTACCAAAGCTAAATGACTTTAAATTTGACTTAGCAAAAAGTCTGGGTATGTGTGGACCATTGATAAATAAGAAAAGAGGTAGACCATCAAATTTGCTTGATAAAATTGATATGAAGAAAAAGAAACCGAAAACGGCAGTCGTGCCTTTTCGTGGAGTCAGGTGTGACAGGTTTAAGAATTTTCCTATTTGGAGTCAAAAAGGCAACACTATAAATACCCCGGTTGCAAAGGAATAACATTTATATCGTGTGAAAAAAGTCGTGTTGAACTCTACCTCAATAATTGTTTCAGAAACTTTCAACAATAGGTAAAAAAAATGATATTTTATTTTATAAATTATTTTATAAATATTTTGTAATATGTTCATTTTATTTGCCAAGTTACACTTCAACATAATTCGAATGGTAAAGATATTCCTAAAGTGATTCAAAAGTTCTAGTTCAGTGCCAAAAAATTATAGTTAAGGCTCAGTGTACCACATATGGAACTGAAATAAAAAGCTGTTTTTCTCGTAAAATATTGGGTTTTGATTTTTTTATTTATTTTTTCCTTACTTCTAATCACTAACACCATCACATATATTTCTATCAGCCACAGAAAAAAAATTGAGCCTTGTAGGGTTAATGTACCCCCAAAACGCGCAATCCACGTAAGTCGCCGCCTTAAGGCAAACCTTCTTACAAAAATGCATCATTATCTCGTTCATGAAATTCTATTAAAACAGGCCGCTTTACAACAATGCTTAAAAATCCTTATGTATTTGGGAAGACACAATCCAATAGATACATTACGGAAAGGAAATATGATAAAAAAGGAAAATAACGTATCTGATGTTGTAGGTACGCACTGGCTGAAACTGGTTAAGAACAAAAGAGTGATGAAGTCGTGCTAGCTAGGAGCATATGCTTTCGGACCCTTCCTACCTCCATAAGATTTTAGCTTCCTAAATTGTTATCGAAGCTCACGATGATGAACATTCTTCAGATAAATCACGCAGAGTTAGGCCGGTACAATGGCGATCATAATCTGAAGCAGATTCCGGGCCGGGTAATGACGGGCGGAAAGTAATGAAGAAGCGGAATGGAGTGATCGAGCTTAATATATTAAAGCGAAATACTTTAGATTGATCGAAAGCTCTTACTATGGAAATGAAAGCGATACTCAATTATTAGTCTGAGGATTTAGCTTTAAAAACATTTTTAGGTTAGAATTTCCACTGCTTGGTAATAATACTACTTATAAATATCCTGTACCACTTTAAGAAGTCTTAGGTAATTACTGTCAAAATTCCTTTGTTCATAATGTTCATAATATTGACGAAAAAAACTGTTATTTGAAGAACTTCTTTTCCAACCTAGCTTTCTTATAGCATTTAACATAAAGATGAAAATAATTGCTTGTGTAAAATCATAAACTTAAAGTTTTACGTTGAAAGGTATTTAATAACTGTAGTACTTCGAGATACTGCAGGTTTACGTTAAATAATATTAAATTGAAAAAGGTCTGATACTGACACTCGTTCAATTTGTTGCGATTCTATTTATAAAGCCCCTATGAGCACCTCGTCTTAGTAGCCTCAAGGTACACCGAGCCATAAAACAATTTAGCTACTCGTCTTAGACTTATGAATGATCACCGAAGAGGCCATATGAATAATTTAAATCCTAGATAATATCAATTCACTCATTTGCACGCAACACTAGGAGCTTCGTTTACATTTGCTTGCTCAATGCGCGCTGGCAAGTCAAGAGTTTCTCATATTTACACGCTACTTTTGTCAAAGCTGGAATGTGCAAACGGTGCTTCAGAAGCGAAAGTTAGCTATACGTAGAGTTATTACTTTTAAATGTTTTCAAGCTTGTGTATTTAAGCTTTAGTATCGTGTTTGTTTATCTTAACTGGGAATTAGTCAATCGTTGTATAACTGAATGTACAGGTTTATCTGCAGTAAAATTTGTCATTATAATGTGCTGGGAATTTTCTAACAGATTTATTTTAGGTGTAAATACACTTTCATGCGGTACGAATTCATATAAAAATATATAAAAATCATAAATTTTTCACTGTAATGTTTGCGATAGTTATTAAAAAACTGTTAGGTACTAAACGAAACCAAATGTTTTCTGCATATGACAATTCAACTTAGGAAAGCATGGTATCTACAGCATAATACAGTTGAGTCTATAAATCTCTTGGTAAAATGCCAGTGCACAATAGCTCGGCTGAGGTAACCGCATGGATTGAGTCGGCTGCACCGCGGTGCGTTGCGGGAAGGTAATGACAGGCCGTGAGTGATGGCCCTCCGAGGAGGTAGCGACGTGCAGACACGGCTTGAGATTTGAAGGCTGTTTTATTTTATGTCTTGGGGACATCACCGACCAAGAATTCCTGCGAATTTCTTGTAAAAATAAAATCAGTGAAATATACAACATCATCTAAACAGTTATGTCTAAGTCTTCAATAATAATAGGTTTACGTCATACCATTCTCATACAATCCCTTCATCCGCAATATTCTAGTATCAAAATGTCGGCGACTGCAACGCGACATGTGAAATCGTCCAATTCGGCGAACATATTGATGTGCAAACAGTGGTGGAAAGTGTGTTGGATGCACGGAGACCAAGAAAAGTACTACCGACAACTCTACGGGAAGAGGAAACACAACAACTTAAACACAGCATTCCTAAACTTTGACGACACAGACACTAAAAGACCTGGCGCGCAAATAACAGAACTGACGGACGATTTTTTTGAAGATAATTGTTCACAAATTGAGCCAGCGCCAGATGAAGTAGATACACCAAAAGATATTACTTTCGGAGCCGAAACAGAACCTATTTATGGCTTCGATTACCAAACAACGTGGCAGAAAGACCAAAGAAGACAACCCATTAAACAAAGCTACGAAGAATACATGAACACAACAGATCTAGACAAAATATTAAATACAAGTCTCAACGCAGATAGTATTAAGAGTATGTTAGAAAACGGTCTACCTCAAAGATCTAAAATTATAGATGCTAAAGAAGAAGTAGTTAGAAATGGAAATACTATAGGGAAAAATTCTAGAACAGTTTGTAGGACTAAAAAGGGGGCTTTAGTGACTGAAGAGACTGAAATCTCAACTGATGGGAGGACTTTGGCAAACTTAAAGTTTCAAAGGTCCACGGTAAAGACTGGACCAAATAAAGTGAAAGAGGTGCTCCAACCGTTGAAGGAGGACAAAGTGCTGGATGAGTGCTCTAGGAAAAAGTGTATTGGTGACAAGCTGACGACCACCACCACTACGCTGGTGACGGTGACGCAGACATCCATGACTTCGTGTAACGAGTGAGTAACTATTATATTTTTTATGATTGCGAGTGTGTTTTGCTTTTTAGACGTATGTGTTCCTTCCTACCAAATATATATATAGACTGTAATACTTGCATAACCAATATATAGTTGGTAGTATAAAATAACACTAAGAGCCACTAATAGTTTGGCCTTACAGAATTTTTACTTCAAGAGCAAAATAAGATCAAATCAATCATAATTCATCAGGATATGTCCCAATAGCTGAACCGAATTTCCTTCATTGTCCATTTATTACAACACCGTGCAAAAAATAAATTTATTCTCAATCACCCACACAATAATGTCCAAATTCTCTTACCGGGTCTATAGCCACAAAGCCCCGTACGGCACTGTTGGTTGCGCAGGCGCAGCCGCACCGCAGTTCCGGTAATGACGTTATTGGAATCCGCCATGATTGCGGTCTGGTGGTTTTAGTACACGGCAGGGGCGATGGAACTGCACTGTTTCATGGAAATAATTATGGAAAGAGACATTCCCTTTTAAATTGCAAAGATTTTTGTTTTTATGGTCCTTGAAATATTGGGTCTTTAATTTTTGGTCATTTATTTTTACACGCTTAATTGCGACCAAATGTAATATCAAAGTAATTTAAAAGATTTAACAAAGATTATGCCATTTCGCAGTTATTGCACAGAAGAATCTTTTCCAAACAACCGTAGAAGAGAAAGATCTGTTTGGATTGAATGTTCTAGATTGATTACTTTTTCCTTAATAGGTAAACATCAAATTATGATACTAGTTTATTTTTTATTACATATTACAAGCTTTTTTTACATTTTGTTTAAATTTTGCAATCTACCAATTTATCGAATCTATTAAAATATTACCTCTACTAATTAATTAACATAAATATTGTCACAAAAACTCATCAAAGAATACATTACTCTTCATTCCCTTATCACAAAGTAAAAGCTAATAAAAAGCCGCCATCTTGAAATTGACAGCCCGCCATAAAATGAGTTACCACGTAAAAAAAGATAATTCCATTCAATAAAACAGTAGATTGATATCATACGATTTATGGTGGCGCGGGAGCGATTTAAAACGAACAATGTAATCCGATGCTCCTTAATGCGTACAATTTAACCACAGGCTACAGTGTTGTCGTGTAATCGTTGTAAAACCCTTGAAATCTAATTATAACTTTTTTATTTTTATGATAATGTAAAATATAGGGGTTTCTTAGTTTTATACTGGCCCTGATTATAGTTTCCATAAATCGTTTTATGCTATTCGCGTATTCTTGATTATTACTTTATCCTTGTTAACTAAAACCTCCCTGTCTATAACATACCTACTACACTAATTAA
The DNA here is from genome assembly GCA_946251955.1 of Acronicta psi. Taxonomy (NCBI): domain Eukaryota; kingdom Metazoa; phylum Arthropoda; class Insecta; order Lepidoptera; family Noctuidae; genus Acronicta; species Acronicta psi. The sequence continues at coordinate 410,625 of OX276486.1, forward strand.
GTAGGTATTCATTATAATAAATAATTACAGTTATTTTCACCTTCAGCTTTCTGATAAAATTCCCTCTTACGATAATCAGAAAAAAACAATAACAGCCTTTTAAACTCTTAAAACTGCTATTTAATCTGGCAACCCGGCAACTACACATCGTTTTTGCTTGCGCGCCAAAAAATGAAAAAGTAAAAAGCAACATGGCGGAGGACAGGCGATGTTATCTTCGGCTACCGTTTACAACAGCTCTCCGTCCCTTGTAGACTTGTACCGACGACAAGCGGTGATCGATGACTCTCTTTATACAGTTTTTATTTGAAAACCCTGTCACCTGATCCTGTAATTAATTTGTAAATTCACACTTTATTTGATAAAGTAATCGGTGAGTTTGTTAACTAAGATTAAATTCGCTAATTAATGTTGTCTGTCGCTTATAAGGGCCTGTGCTGTGCTGCTATCTCATTTTATGTCCAGGTCGATAAAATAAATACAAAAAAGTTACGATATAAAATCTGGAATGAGGAAGTTGGCAGAGCGTGGCAGGGTATACTTACGCAGCTACAAGCTTTACCGAAGTACATGGTGTTGCTAGTAATGCAATTCACTTTAGCTGATAACGGAAAATAACTCCTAATTTCGCCTAATAACTATCGTCATACATCGCTGTAAACGTTTAGTGTGACAGTTAAAAGTAACTTTTAATTATACTTCTGATCTGTTATCAATTATATTTAAGAAATCATTGAATTAAAATTAATTAAAGAAATATCCATCCACTGTTATAACCAAACAATTTGCATTAAAACTCACCAATAATTCTTCAAATAAAAACATCTTTCCGTTATAATCAGGCTTCTCTTAACAACATCCTTCCTTAATGAATCAGGACGGTGTTTAATTTCACAGCGTCTCATAAAATTGCTTAAATTACCCCAGACATAAATGACATGCGAGATATCGGGTTTCTAAGCAGAACTGAAAATATTAGAAAATTATATGCTGCCTCTACTTAACATACCAACACACGTTAGATTATAGGTTAAAATGAATGGATATTTACAATTTCTCTTAAATAGACACGTACTAACATAAGACTGGTAGACTGAATTAGACCACGTTTGATTACACACTATGATTTATGTTGGAGAAATCGTATTGGGACTACGCACTTGGTAGGATACAAAAATGGTATCATCTACATACGCGTTTGTTGAGTTAATATTTATAAGCTCATTCTTTGGGACAACTTTAACAACTTGTACGATAATATATGATGTAGAGGTGTAACTAGATTTTCCAAATCTTTATAAGACTGTGATCTCATGATCTATCGAAAATAATTTATAATTCAATTACTACCACCTGTTAAAACGAGCAATATAAATCAATATTCTCTCAAGGAAGCTGACCCTTGTCTAGTTTCCAATTTCGAGCCTTTTACTGAGAATTTAAAATTATAGAAAGAAAATAACTCTTTGTAAATCCGAAAATATAAGAATCAAATGCAGTAAGTAACTTTGCAGCTCAGCAGCGTTTGACCACTGAGTCCCTCTATTGATTAATATGAATTGAATAGAAACATCAATTTCACGTGAAAGTGAGGATCTTACATTAACATTGCCTTCGGACCTCATCATCATCCTCCTGCCCTTATCCCTATTCACTTGGGGTCGGCGCAGTATGTCTATTACTTCCATACATATCTATTAACCGTCAATCTCATCATTCAACTCCGTTGTGGTCATATCTTTTCTCACACATTCATCCATCCATCTTTTCTTTGGTCTTCCTCTACCCTTATATCCATCCACATTCATATTCAAAACCTTTTTGGTATCATGCTCTTCACTTCTACGCATCATGGTCTTCGGATCTTAGGATTAATAATTCATTACTTCCACCATGTCAAGTGGCAATCGAGATCTAGAGCCTGATATGCTTCCACTATCGATATTACAACTACATAATATATTATCCATGGAATTTCTACCATCATAACTGTAATAGCCATACATTAAAAACATAATTTTATATAAATCACAGATAGGCGCGAGTCGGCGGGGGTCCCGAGTGACGCCACGGTATTCGTTAGTGAGTTACGTCTGCGTCTGCGCTGTTGAATAGTAATAGGATTGGGTGATGCAGTGCTTTATATTAATGCTTCAGGCTATTTTAGAGAGAGAGTAGAACTGAGTAACAGTAGATTACTACTTATATTGTATAATTTGTTTTGTATAGTGAATACTTACAAGGATATATTCGGAACAACAAGGATTTGTAAGCCATACAAATATGTGTTCTGTGCTGAAACAGAACCCGAGGTGTTGGGCTAATTTGTTCCACTAAACTTCTGTACTTTTTCAGTATCTACTAAAACAGTAGAAGCTTAGCGAGGGATAAGCACTAGTGTATTAGCTGTCAAATATTTTGTATTGAAATCCTAATTCACTATGGGTCTGCTAGATAGCGGCTCCAGCGCCATAGGATTTCCGTACAAAATGCTTGACTTAGGGCCTGTTTCACCTCTGGATAGCCACTTAACCAACAGATAAGTTAAAACATGGAACAAAATCTTTATGAAATTATCTGCCAAATATTTTACGGGAATTTACAAGAAAGTGGTCAAAGAGACTCTTAATACCACGTAACTTTTTCTTTTCTTATAATCCTGCATTATGATGGAATCTATTCGATTACCGCTGACATGTAATTCATTATTACATGGATGGAGTAACAGTACCATCAGCTTCCTTATCAATTACGAGGAAGCCTCAAGCGACCGCCGGTTATCAATCAACGTTAATCAGACTTAATTATCAAGTTTGTGAACTAAAGCCGTGTGTAGTAGGTAGGTACAGCTACACTTATTACTGTAATTAAGTACAATATAAAACGTGCGTCTATTACATATTCAATAATTTAATTACATATTAAAATTAAAATCAAATAACCTTTATCACAGGAGTTCAGAGTTACAGAGTTTCCGTGTCTGTGTCTCTGATGTAATTTTTTCCTGTTGGCGAAGTCTGAAAACTACTCTTTTTAACCCCCGACGCAAAAACGACAGGGTGTTATAAGTTTGACGTGTCTGTGTGTGTGTGTGTGTCTGTCTGTGGCATCGTAGCTCCCAAACGGATGAACCGATTTTGATTTTTTTTATTTGAAACGTGAATTAGTCGAGAGTGTTCTTAGCTATGTTTGATAAAAATCGGTCCAAGATGGCCGCCGCCACAAAATAACGAATTACATATTTTTTCACAACTCCCTCAATATGGGTATCAAATGAAAGGGCTTAACTAGAAGAATCCTATACACTATGATAAATTTCAAATCCAAGATGGCCGCCACCACAAAATGGCAAATTACATTTCGTGTCGGGGGTTTTCTAAATTTTTAATTTAGGTTAGGTTATATATATGACGCGCATGATATAGTGCGCGCGCAGTCCAAGGAAATTGGAAATCCGCCACGGTATCGCCATTAATTGATACGCGTAGATATTATAATAACCGTCGTATTAACGTGTGGGGATTTTAATTGATTCTGAATATAGTTTGATGTACAAATCGTTCACTTGTATGCACGCAAATGTGGGTCGTTCACTTGGCAATTTTTGTAACTGGAGTTATATTACTCTGTGCTTGGTAAAGTTCCTAACCAATTACACAGAAAAAAACGGTCACAATCACAACATACAGACACATAATAAAAAGAGTATTTTTATATAGAGTTTATATTCCTCTGTGGTTGGAAAAGCTCCTTTCTTTACAAAAAACCTTTCTTTGTAAAGGAAAAGAAATTTCAACACAAGATTCACAAGAAAGTATAATTAAAGTTAGCTATGAGTATCAACTTTTGCGACTTCAAAATAGGTACCTAAGCTATCTCAGCACTATGCTGCAGTAACCTTCAGCAAGCTGCAGGCTGCAGCGCTGATATTCTGGAGATTCAAGTGACCAACCAACCCCATTCCATAGCTATAAATAGGATCACGTCCTATGGAGAATCTTTCAATGTGCCCACTCAGATTATTACCCTATTACAATGAGCAATAGAAGAGAGACTGAGTTGTATTGCAGTTCATTGAAAAAGGAAAAATATTATTTTCAAGATTTTCGTCTACTGCTGGACTTAGGCCTCTTTTAGTGAACTTGACAGAGCCCGATTTTCACCTTTTTTCATCCAGTTGCCGCCATTCGATCCCGCTTCGAGAATGTTGCCGCAATTTTAGCTTTTAGCAGGTTGTTGTGAAAGCTCATTTGAAAGTCTATAGCATAAACTATAATAAATCCAAATTAGAAATTGGACCGCATAATATTCTTGATAAGAATAAAATATTCTTTATTGCACACTAAAAACCAATGTAAGGAACAATCTTATATCTTGTTAAGTTTGTATTTATAATATATCTCTTTCAACGAAATATTTACAAGTCAAATGAATTTGTTATATATAAATATTGTACCACGGTTGAAGTAACTTAATTTCAACCGTTACCTAGCAAACTCAGGTAATCAAGTCACTTTTAAAGTCTAGACATTGTAGGTATTATCTCATTATTATATGAGAGTAATCTGTTTTCTTTTTCGACCTTTATCCATCAGTGATTGTCTGGAAGAAATCAGTCTGGAAGAAATCGCTTTTAACGGTAAGACCAACAATTGTACTCTTGTAGTATTTAAGTGTTATTTACTTTGTGTTGTTTCTTGGTGTACAAAAAAGTATATTCTATTCTATTCTACACCATTGACTAACCCTTCGGTAAATACAGATGTGATGGTGTAGTTGTGCGTAATTGGTTCATAAAACTTAACAATTTGCTCGAAAAATATAAGTAATGTAATGTAAAAAGGTAACTAGATTTAAGAATTTACATGACAGGTGAATCCTGAACGGGAAGGATCTTTAGCTGTATGTTGCGTTCAATTCAATGTAAGTATGCTGTCTTCAAAGATTTGCACTGTTTTGTTGACTGAACCGTTTCGATCTGGGTCCAACATTGGAACATATTCTTACTGGCCAAACCAGAAAAATCCTTCACAAATACAACATGTTCCCCATTATAATTCAGGTGACATAAAAATTTAACACTCACTGTACCGATTTCACAACAACACACCAAGTCGCCTCAGCTTCCAATGTTTGCTCACACATTTTTCGTAGCTCCCATCCCTGTCTCACTAAGCACAACGTCTGGAGTAGGAAAGGGACAGAGATGTAAAATTTCTCGGTAGCCCGATATGTTTGTGGTGCTCTTGAAGTGACGTTGGCTTTACTAATTATTTACCGACAGGTGGTACTCGGTAAGTGGTAGGTTTTTACCATCATGAGGTAACGATATTATGGAGAATGGGCGCGTGGCGACTTTATTACATTAAGATAAGATACAGGTGCTGAATACATACCCTTGCATACCATTTCATACTTGGAATGGGTAATACAATAAAGTGTCTTGAATATAAAGTGGGGTGAAAATATAACTGGATTTAAAACAGCATTTTATAATTTATTTTTTAGTATCATAAAGATAACAACGAATGTACTACCTTATTATAATAATAATAATAAAATTGTTTAATTCGGGCATCTAGGCCGATACAAAAATCACATTTCTTTACATACAGAATAATCAAACAATCAAATAATACAAAATTACAAATAGTCATTTAAAATGATTAAAAATAAAATGTCAATGTAAATATTTTTTTTTATTGTGAAGTCGCATCCAGTGGGCAAGTATCGGGCTGTCCCATCTATCGGCTAACACACCCAGGATGGAATTGGCGCTGCCGCGCCAGCGGGAGAGCAGTGACGCGCATCGTTTACGGATAATGGCATAGAAGCCATCCACCCGCGCGTCCGCAAACATGCCTGATGCACTGCAGTAACGCGGCAGTCCCAACAACACCCAACTGCCGAAGGGAGGTTATGTGTTTGACTTGTATGCATGTCCCCGCCTGCAATACATTTCCGAACATTCAAGGCTTGTTTTTGGATTTTTAGATAATTTTTTTATTTATCGCGTTGCGTTGCAAAGAGACTGCTAAGCGTGGTCTAGGACTCGGTTCCCAGTTGGAGACATGTTTTATTTTGCAAAGGTTTTTCTACTGTATTTATTTATTTATACTTAATGTACATAGAGTGTAGAAAGGCGGTCTAAGGCTAATATTCAGAAACGAGACTCAACATGAACTTATGCTTCCTTATGTCAAATTTGTATGACAATTTGACATACGGGAGCCTAAGTTTATGCTTAGCATCGTCTCTGAATCTCAGCCTTAATGCCTTAGGCATTCTCTACCAGACAACCTTAGGGTTGTTTACTTTTTTTTGTTGTAAGTAAGTATTGTCCCGTATTCTCAGTAGCAGCTCGGGATTTGGATTTGTGACAATAGGCTTGTCCCCTACTACTTGGGGATAGCATACCAGTGATATACAGATATAACATCACAACACATCACATACCATTGCTTAACGCTTCACGGAATAGAGGCGTGAAGATGGGTCTCGCGTGATTCTAAAACACTATCAAGGAATAACTTAAATAGATAACCTAACTATATATAACCAAGACATAATGACTAAAAAACTTTATACAAAAAAGTAAGATTCATTTGATCAGTTAGACATTGTACAAACATGAATAAGAAAGCCTAAAACTACGCCTTCAAGGTTTCTTGTAATCTGTGCTCATTAATTAGGTATCATTGCATACCATTTCATGCCTAAGTACTATCTGAGCGGCCTCTATTCTAGATTCTGTATCTATAAATAGTCATAGGTAATTAGGTACCGTGTAGCCGGGCCAGGCAGCGCCTTGTGTACGTCCGTGGTGGCGAGGTGCTCATTATCACCGCTAATGAGTACATAGCCTTCGATGTGGATGTAACCACTTTGTATGGTGGCTCAAAGAAAGTTAGCTCGAGGTAGTCAAAGTTTTGATGAGGATTGTTAAAACCTAAACCGCCGAATTTTTTATCTATAGCCCATTATCTATACACAAAATACAATACTCACAACTATATACAAAAAGGTCGTTAACAAAATGGAAAATTTTGACGTTGGCATTGTTTAGCAGAATTTGGCGAACTATGTCGATACGATCTACCTTCAGAGTATGGTGTCTATATTTTTTAATGATTAGAGATTTGTCTCATAATCTCTAATCATCTCATAATCGTTTTGATGAGTGTCGATGTTGGAAAGAATTTAACATAACATCTCGCCTCTAGGGCTAAGAAATGCACTATGTGCAATCACAATTCACCCTATATTTTTAAGGTCCTATGTTTTAAGGGGCGAGCCTATTGCCACCGGGCATAAACTCAAACTCTGACTGCCAACAACACTGATAGACCTGGGAATCGAACATAGGTTCTCAAACAAAGCTTCGCTTGCGATCTGCACATCGAAGACGCAGTCGATATCGACAGAATTGATACATAATATTTAATAATATTTAATAAAAATAATCGATAAGTTATTTACATCGAAAGTGCATTTCAGCAATACATATTGACTATTGTATTGATATTCTATGAGTACCTACTGCACCGTACATAATATAATATAAATTATTTCAAGCACTATTACTAAATCAAGGGAAGTTAATTAAAGCTATAAACTCATAAGCCGCTGATACCCAACGCATTCCAGAGGTCTTCCTGCTCCAGCGGACAATTGGTTCAAGCTGGATAAGGCTCGGCACACAACTCGATAATTACTTGAAACGAAGCGCGCCTTAGTTTATATCGCAGCTGTTTGTTGAGCATATTATACGGGTCGATATTTGCGGCGTCTTCGCTCTATTTAAACTACATTTTAGTTTTATTTCAATGTCTAGTATTCGCGTAAGTGTCAGAAATCAGTATACATTTTAGTGCTTTAAGGTTACCCAGCTTTGCTTAGGACAGATCGGTATGTGTTTCTTTTATCAGTTGTTTATTTATTTATGTACACATTGAACCAAACAGAATGTTAAAAATAATTAGGACTATAGTACAAAGGTACTGCTGCTATTTCTATAAAAATCTCTTCCAGCAGATCTGCGAGGTGTTTTTACTTTTTCAAAATCTATCCCAACGTTATACACACAGTTTCATAACTTATTTCGAGTACCTATTTGTTCTTTCTTGATTAAAGTTCTAAATAACTGTTTAGAAAAGACAAATTCTTAAAGTAATTTCGATGACTTCAAGCAATTTGTTGTGTTGATGGTTAACCTTCTTCTTTAGGTACCTCTCCACTACTGAAGGTCGGCAGTCATCCTTGTAAATTCTTCCTTGTTCAGCCAGTCTGAACAGATCTTCTAACTTCTTTATCCCAGTCCATTGTTTCAACCAGCAACCGGTTTTATATAGCACCGGCTTAAGAACTTATACAGCACCGGCTTACCTATATGCCTCCTGGTAACTTCCCGTTAAATTACTTGGCAGATAATTCCACACGACTTTTGCTCCATTTTTGGGTTTATCTGGCGGATAGCGGCTATCTAGACGTAGGGCATCAATTAAAAAGGAATCGGCAAAATCATACAGAGATACATTTTAGTTGCGGTAACGCTACCAATTTAACTCCGTGTGTTTCTACCGAAATTGGTTGCGGACTGTCCTCGGGCAGTAACGTGGGCCACTATTACGTGCGGGTCAGCTTGAAATATACAGTTTTTATATCATATATATTATGTTATTATTATAGCTAATAATAGACTGTCGACTAGATAAGTATTGTTACATTTTAGAAGAACATCAATTTTATAACCGCTTCATTGGTCTAACTTGCGCCTGCCAAGCGTAAGGTTCTAAATTCGATATCCAGTTGGATGAAGGTGGTTTTCAGGGCCCCGTAGCTTAAAAGGCATAAAAGAAAAGCTTCGTTATTTTCATTGAAAATAAACAAAACGTGGACTAAGTTTTTTTCATAAGGTTTACTTTGTATTCTGACCGCAACTCAATTAACTGGTAGATAACCTTTGCACCTGATGTTGATAGTTTATTGAATGTATTTATTTCTCAAATAGAGTTTTATTCATGGAATAAAATTTAAATTAATGTGTATAGGTTGACACTGGTCCGGCCCTAAACGTACACGTCATGCTGGCCAAGATGGATGATGATGGGCCATTGATTATTTATTTATTTCAAATGACATCACTACTTTAATCGAAATTACGTAAGTACATAGTTTCACGTCTGTTTCTCATTGGTGTAGGCAGAGACTATAGGTTTCCACTTGCTAAGATCCTAGCACACCCATCAACCTCCCTATGCATGCTCGTCGGTTTAAGGTGCCCTTTTTGAGAAATTTTACAATTTGGTAGTTTCCTTGAAGTCGGTCACTCTTCGATCCGTACTCGCCATGTATACTTATTTCGTCAATCAGTTCGTCATCAGCCCAAACATACCTTTCTCAGTAGAACTTGTAGTATTATGACACAATCATATTTTAAAAAGCTTGCTATATACGAACCTACTAATTACCGTCAAACGAATGTACGCACACATAAGCTAGTAAATCAGACAACTTGTTCGGCTAATTGACGTGTGCGCGTCAGGACAGTTGTAGTTGTGTCCCGGGCCTAATAAGCCATTGAATTACTTAGATTACCTACGCCGGGAGTAAGATAGGCTCGGTTCACATGATTAGGAAGCTTATATAGCTGGACCGTTGGAGTAACTGGAACGGAGGTATTACATGCAATTTATGAATATAACCTTTTTACTGATGCAAACTGTAACTTTTCTTTTTAGGTTTCAACGTCTGTGATAAGTCCTGATTTGAAAGATGTGGGCGGCCTAGTCCTCTATAGTTAAGATGTTATTTCTTTCATTTATAAATAAACTAGCTTCCCGCCAGCTGCTTCGCCCGCGTGGTCTGGTATTCCTTATAACTGTCTACCCCTATTTCAACCCCTTACAGCCCTTTTTTCGCAACTACAAGTAGCCTATGTCTTTTCTCAGGCTCTAGAGTATCTGTATACCAAATTTCATTTAAATCGTTTCAGTAGTTTTGGCGTGAAAGCGCGACAGACAGACAGAGTTACTTTCGCATTTATAATATTGGTAAAGGATGTTGTCCCAAACATAGTTTTTCATATACACAAACACTCAGACCCGAAATACTTACTACCTTTGTATACTAAGGATAAAATATAGGATCTTAACACAGCTAGCCGATTGATTGATCACATCATATTACTAGGCCAAGAGCTTTTATCAATTGTTACATCACTCACTTCATAATTTTTACTGCCTTGTTAGAAGTCCTAATCAAAATCTAAACACGCGCCGGCAAAATGTGGGTTAACATTATTACGCCTCTGCCTAACCCTCCGGGGAATACAGGCGTGATAGTATGTTATATTACATCACGTTTAAAAAAATCTTATATAGCACAAAGCATAAGGAACTCTAACATTTTTTTCCTATCTAATCAGAGAAATAGATCGCCGCGATAAATCTTCTACAATTTGTGTTAAGATAATGCCTTTCTTTCAACTGTTATTCGGCGATTAAATGACGCCATTAATCACCCGCCACTCACCGGTGATTAAGTTAAATCAGTTATTAAGATTACTATCTGAGAAAATTAAAAAATATAGCCGGTGAAACTACTTGGAGTCGTCGCGGGGGCCATATCTCATTTACACTGATATATTAACTTTTACTATTAGGAGCTGTGGTTTTTTTGGTGTCGCAGTACCTCAACCATGAGTTCTATTGAATGGCTTTCGATAGGTTTTTTACGCATCGAAACGCTTTAACGAAACGCGTGGTGTTCCGTCGCTTCCGCGGACAAGTGCCACAGGACAGCACAATGACAATAAGTGCAAAGTGGAGTGTTACTAACATAGTCTTAAGCCTTATCTACTAACACTACTTTGTATAAATGTTTTATATATGTTAGCTTGTAAGGTATATATCTATGGGCCATCAGATGCCTGAAATAAATGATTTATTATTATTATTATTTAATCTCATAGTCGATTTTAGTTGCCTACGTAACCGCTAGTGGCGTTGTAGGGTTTTCCATACCAATATTTTACGGCGTCGCTAACGTCATTAGTGAGAAAAATTCATGGTCGAGGTGCAGGTTCCAGAGCTCTCTATTGAGTGATGTGTGATGGTAATATTTCGGCTTCGTTTTTCCGTTTTACTTTACCGATTGGTTATTCTTCTCTATAGGAAACGATTAATTAGCCCCTAGACTTGACATTCATAAGTGCCTGTGTAAATATATTTATAGTCCATAGTTAATAATTTTATAAATAGGATAGTTAATTTGTCTATCTGTAATCCTGTTTGTTACGTTTTCACGTCTAAACTACTGAACGGATTTCGATAAATTTTAACAAGGAGGTATGCCTTTTTTGGGTGCGGAAAAACTTCATGGTTCTCTGACACTTCTGGAGGCGGCAGGGTGTGTCGGACTAATACCGCACAAAAAACCGCATTTGCCCTATATGAGTATGGGATCAGAAACATTCACTACGTCCTCGACGGGAGATCGTTTGTATTCTGAGGCAGGACACAACCTAACTTTCGTGCCCAAAAGGATTATCTGCCCACGATTTCACTAACATACCAAAAGAAAAAAGGTAGTAAAAAAATATTTTATTTATTTATTTATTAATATTCATAACATACACTATCTTTACAGGTACTTATATCACCTAATACAATAATGTACAGTGAAATTAAAACTATATGCAGCCCGTGTGAATTCACTCATAGTGCAGTTATATATATATACAATACATATATACATATTCTATCTGTTTTGTCCTAAATTCGCCTAACATTGGTACTGAAACGTCCACATAATTACATGCCTCCGAAAACATTAAATATTTAAAGGTACGTAAACTGTTGAAAGCAGCCATCGCCCATTTCCTGCGATAATAAAACTAAGTACTTTATAATGTGAGAAATGTTTATGATTTCCGCCATTTTGCACGTAATTACAATAATTATGTTCATTAAATTGTATGACATTCTTGATAAGTAAGTAATTATTATTTAGAAAATTTTAGCTTTACTGCTTTATTGGTGAGGTCAAGTAACGCAGTCCCAAGTTTGATTTACATAAAAACAACATACAAAAAACTGTATTGACAACTGTATAAAACAATAAAAAAAAAACAGTCACGATGTTTTGGAGACAAATGGTAAAGAAATCAATAGGTACATCTCTTACACATATAGGTATCAACCTTATTTAAGATAAAAAAGAAAAACATGACAATATTCCATTTTCAAAATTCGATCGATCTTTTTTTTTTTCCTTTCTTTCTACCTAGAATTTTCACAACCATGTGGGAGTCGGCTTTTTACCCGACTGCCGAAGGAGGAGGGTTATGTGTTTGACGCGTATGTATGTATGTATGTATGTATGTCCGTTCCTATGTCCAGTCGTAACTACTCAACGGCTCAACCGAATTAGATAAATGACACCTCATTAGATTCGTCTTGATGGCACGACTGTCACTGGGTACATGAAATTTAAAAAAAAACAATATGGCGGATTTTATACGCTTAAATGTGCGAACTGATTTTGAAAATGATCTTTAGTTGTATCAATTTATATTTTAAATCTTAATTTAGGATCTATCTAGTGATTCTATGATGATTTATAAACTAAAAAGAAGGAAATAAAATCAGTTATTAAAAGAAACAAAAAACCCGACTGCGTAAAAACTACTAACTAAAAATCTAATAAAAACAAGCTCTGTGATGTTGGAAAATGTATTGCAGGCGGGACAAGCTGTTCGTTCATAAACAAAATTGTTTCTTTGCTTGTCCCGCCTGCAATACATTTTCCAACATCACAGAGCTTGTTTTTAGATTTTTAGTTAGTAGTTTTTACGCAGTCGGGTTTTTTGTTTCTTTTAATAACTAATCAGATGCGTCTGAATATCAGTAAGTATTTTACACGAAGCGACTGCCATCAGGCCTCCACAACCCAATTTCTGAATAGGATGGAAGGATAGACTGGTTGTCAGGCTTTTTGGGCTTCTGACTAGGTACCTACCACTTACAATTGTCATAGGTATTCGTATGATAACCGGGAGCGATGCCTTAACGTGCTCTCCCATGCTTTTACCGTACATTGACAATGTAACAAACTTCAATTTAAAATCAATTACACACATTATAATTACACTTATTAGATTACTTACAACTTATTTATTTACGAGATCGGCCGAGGGGACGTTGGTGAGATGATTTGATCGATTTGAAAGCTCAGGACAGATAATCCTGGACTAAGTTAGGGTAGACCTTTGCCCAGCAGTGGGATACAAAAATGGCTACATAAAAAAATAAAAAAATACAACTTCTTTACGTTAGTCTTAACAACAAATTGTTACTGGATCGTTTAAATACGAGGATTCTGTTTACAAGAGAATTTAAAAGCATATTTCCCACAAAACAGGCATCCGGGTAGCAACTAGTTGTCATATTTTGAGTTATTTTTACGAAACGCATGAGATCAACTATGAGAGATAAATACATGATAACGCATTTCGCTTCACTTCAAATATCAAGTTCATTTACCTAACTGGATCTGATGGCAAGCCCTAGTATTTATGTTTATAAATACCATCTTACTATTTCAGAACAAAATTGTAATCTACGAATAATAAGTAGATTCTGTTATCCAAATTTTTTATAGGAGTCTCTATGGAGTTTCGTCTCTTCCATAACACCCGCTTTTAGGATTCGCGCAACTAGTTTGACTTTTAAACGGTACCTATATATATGAACATAACATATCTATACTCCTCGAAGGGCTAGGCAGAGATGAACTAATGTAAATCCACAGTTCGCCGGTATGTTTAGGTCCCATGTAATAGGGGGCGAGCCTATTGCCAACAATCGTGTAGAAATTCAGACTCCGAGCTGCTAGGTAAGATATGGGAATTAAAAAAAGGACAAATCTAGACTCCGAGTTGCTCCTGGGAATTTCACAGAAAAACCCAACAACACTGCTCGACCTGCGATTCGAACCCAGGACCTCTAGAGCAGCAGTTGCGCTTGGGACCACTAGACCAACGAAGCAGCCTATTTTATGGTCTAATTGATATATTACCATTTGTATATGTCTTGACATAATTTTCAGTAGCGTAAGGAGCAATTCTATAGGTACATACAATTTATTTAAATACAGATGCGCAGGAGAGAGTGGAAAGTGTTGCTTTCTATTATATATGTACTTAGATCGAGATACGTAACGCTACATCAGCTGCACTGATCTTCTTATAGCCATATAAGAACCCTACTGGTACCTAATGATGCCTGCCTAGATCCGTGATATGCCTCTTTTTAAGACCATCTGTGGTCTAGATGTAATTTCGTTCACTTTGTGACTTAATCTACCTTTTCTTTTAAAAAAAGCAACGTTGCTACACACTAGACTGTAGATGCTAAATGGAAACTTGGAAAATTATAACATGTTTTCTTGACCTTTATCGTTGATGGGTTTGCGCTTGAATAAAATCGATTATCTCACACAGAAACTGCGCACACGACTAACAGAAAAATGAAGCACTTTTACATATAAAATAAAAAGATAATTATAACTAATGTACAAGCCAGTATTAACGAGTACTTATTACATTCGAATCGACAACCGAGAAACAAAATGTATGGAAACGACACAAGCTTCCGACAAATCGGGCTGTCACTAATGTCATTCCATACATTTTGTTTCTATTCGTTTGTCTATTCGAATGTCAAATTGCAAATTGTCTAGGCCCTGTATAAATACATGCATGGTCGTCACTCACATATTTTACATGCACTTTATTTAAAAAATAGCCTACGGGCCCCATCCCCCGCCGGCCACATCTCCGTGGGCCCGTGACCCGCCTATTACCGTAATATTCAAACGGGTTTGTTTGAGTTCCAACCTCTTTTGTTTTACACACAACCGCACTTCGCTTCCAAGTAGTTTTTATCTAGTTTTATTGGACCTGTTTAGTGTGTTTGTAAACTTGTAACATTAGAGGGTTGAGTTACTAAGTAGTCAACGAAAATGTAGACGATGCTACTTTATCTTAAAAAAAGTTTATCATTTACTTGGACCTCGTAAAGTTAAATGTATGTAAGATTAAAACTTTATAATTGAGCAGCTTTATAGTTTAATCATAGGAAACAATGGGATATTATCACTAAAACAATCACTAAAATAGTTCCAAAGTATCTGATTACCTATTTTTTTTTAATCTATTTACTTGATACCTAAGAGGATGGGGTTTTAAAAAAATGGACCAGCCAACCTCCTGGCAGCATCCAGATTCTTAATCTGCAAGGTTTTCTGAGTTCATAACTGTGTTGTGTACAGACTGCGGTCCTCATACTTTGCACACTCGATTCCCTCTAGCACCCCGCACACGTACTATATATATATTTTTTATACCACTAAGGTGGCAAACAAGCATACGGCCCGCCTGATGGTAAGCGGTTACTATAGCCTATGGATACTTGCAATACCAGGGGTATCACTCGCACGCGCGTTGCCGACCCGAAAAACCTCTTAGAGGTTTATGGAGGATTCACTGCGCCGACAGTTTGAGGGAATATTCCTCTTGCTACCAGCGCAGCGCATCCTTAGAAGGAGCTGGCGCTTGACTCTGGCGACCTTACTCGCCGCAGGAACACAACACACAATAGATCTCCAATATCTCCTTCGATTACTGATCCAAGTATATCTCAGACTAATACACGGCAATACTGTAGCAGTATGTAAACTTAAGGATCGAAGAATAATTTTGATTTCAATATTGTACACTAAACAGCATCACGCCTGTATTTGCCAGAGGGTTAGGCAGATGTTTACAAAATGTCTACGCATAATTCGCCGTTATATTTACAAGGGAGCAGCCTACAAATACAAACACCGAGGAGCTACTGAGAAATTTCATAGAAAACCTCAATACCACTTCTTGATTTGACCTCATGTCCAGTTTCGCAGTTGAGCTTACGAGGATTAGCCTAATGAATGAGGCAGTTCAGATCACATAATAATAAATTAACACCTGATATTTATGTTAAATATTTATATCAACAAACGTCTCTATCATAAAATCCTTTTACAGTATCTCATAAAAATACCGAAGAAAGCGTCTTGATGAAGCAATAAACCTACTCGCAGTTTTGTAGGTACAGTCAAAGGCAGATAGATATATAGGAGCAGCACAACTACTTAATTAATTCTACACTATCAAAAAAACAATACTTACTTCACAACAATAGTGTTTGCATTATGTCTATTTCAAGTCCCAATTATCAATCTAACCTAAACATCCATCAAATATTTTCTATACAATAAAAATCTTCATAATTTATCTTGACAACTCCGCTAAGCAAATGTCACTAAGCACCTAGCCAGTGTTAAAAAATATGTGAACACTAATATCTTTTCCCTATATAATGCTCTTGTGTGTAATCGAAGCGAATAGTTATGTTGTATTGATAATTTTGGTAATCTTGATAATGTACAATTATTTGGGTCCTTGAGCTGCTTGCCTACTTTTTCTGCTGACTGTACCAATAAAATCGGTGTCAAGCAGACAAGCGTTCGGTAACGGTGAGGCTAGAACATCAGCCTAATAAACACATTTACATGATAACTAATGCGTGTTCAAAACGTTTGTGTGTATAGGATGTATATTAAGATAATGTCAATTGAATGGGCTAGAAAATTCTAATGTTTGGTGGGCGAAATTGATCTGTGATGATGACATTGTTTTGAAGCGATCGGTGTGGATATCAGTTTGATTAATTTTTAGATCTCTCATTAGGAGATTGTTAAGGAACTCTCTCTCCTACATTGCTACGGGATCCTGTAAGAATTAGACATTCTATACCTGACCCGTTTGAACTGTTCACCCATCCATGGGTAGCGGCAAGCTCAGCTTAGTTTTACAGACAGGCCAAATAGCTGTCATCTATCGAGCGAGGACCCATAAATTACCTACTACAGCTTCTGTTTATGGATCCAGGGTTAGTCAACCGTGTCAGATACCGACGAACAGTAGCGGAAGTTACCTATATTTTAAGCATTAAATACTCTTTGATCACTCACTGAGCCCCATTCTGCCCCTCCTTGATGGTCGGTTGGAGTCCCATTTTGATTTCCGGGATCAGTGACGCGTGGATCGTTTTGGAGGTTGGGTTTTTGTTGAAAGCTTAATGTTTAGAATGACTTACAAATGTATTTTTAAACGTAACGTGGTGCGTTCACACTCAGACTTGGAGTCATCTATCTGTAGCCTTAAAAATATAAGTACATAGAAGCATTTTCTTACCAAAAAAAATATCCTGATTTGATTTCTTTCTTTGTCGGGCTGCAACTTGACACTGCAAATCAACGAAAGTCATATTTAAATGAAATTAGTAGTTTGGCACCGCCTCCAAATTAGTTATAAATTATAATGTAAATATGTACCTGTTATTTTTTGCTTTTTAGTTCCTAGGTGTTTTGGAGGCGGTTTGTTTTTTGTTTAAATATAATTTTGGAGCATACATTCACAATACAGAGTTCTGGACACGATTTCTTACTGCGATACATAAAATCCTTGTGTAGGTAGATATCTAATAGATTTGTAAGTTATTAATTCGTTAAATTAATTAAGATTTTGTAAACAATTCCTCTAAGAAAAGATCTGACTTGCTTAGTGGTAGAATCTTTTGGGGTTTCGCTTGTTGGCGATCACTGTAAAGCACCTTGTAGCTTGGCGATCTGATGACTGGCTGATCGGAATCTGTAAAACACCTGTGTGTGTGTTTCGACTTTTGCCCGTGAGAGGTTGTTCCTCTCTCGGTTGCTTTGCAGTCAGTGGGATTTTAAGGCCAGCAACGCCTGTGGTATTGCAGGTATAGATATGGACGGCAATGACTAGGTATGTACTTACCATCAGGGCAGCCTGTTCGTTTTCTGAGAAAATATATTAAATATATTTCTAGAAGGTTCCGAGGTGGCGAGCAGGACTCGCGGTGGCTTAGCGTTCATAGCGTCTGGTATACCAAACAGAAGACGCAGTCGATTTTTTCCTTCATTAAAAATTGCTGGTACTTATTCTCAGCATGGAAAATGCTTAAAAAATATGAAAAGATAATATACTTCTCCTTTTAAATCGATGTAAATGTGACCACAGTGACGATTACTTTTTACTCTGGAGCCGGTCTACCCCCTGTGGTCGCGTACGTCATAGTCCAAGAATGTTACCCGTCCCAAATAATGACCACATTTTAGTAATATCAATAACACAACTTATTGTACAGACAAGCGTTTTGTATATATGAATAATGTTATGTTAATCATTACCATTTATATGCCGATTTGTGGGTACAGACGGCGACACGTGAAGCTATAAGCACAGAACAAATTTCGCCGCTATTGAGACGGAATACGTGCGATCTAAGGGTTCTTTATTGCTGGATGTGTCGCCGTGTGTACGTAGAGGTATATGGACCTACCCTAAATAACAGTTTGTTAGTAGATTTAAAAATATTTGTGGGATTATTCTATATGGTAATTGGATAGTGTAAGTTTATTAACCGACTTACGAAATGGAGAATCACAATTCGTTGACGTTAGTGAATAATATTATTTTTAAATATTCATACTAATATTAATACTATACAGATAAAAGATTAATATTTTTGTATGTTTGTAATGAGTAAACTCAAAAAGTACTGGACCGATTTCAAAATTTTTTTCACCGTTAGCAAGCTACATTCATCTTTCCCGAGTAACATAATTGTGTAGGCTTTTATTTATAAGGCCGCGAAGGCGAATGCTGGTGGAAAAAGCTATTATGTAATAAAAGGTGTTTTGAATACAAAACTTAGTTGATTAATAAAATTAAGCTACTTTTGTGTATTGCCTTTTTTAAGAAGATTAATAAAAAAGATACACAATACTCCTTATTTATTTTGATTAGGTATCTAATTAGTCAAGAATCAATTAATCAAGATGCTAGCTTCTTTACATTTAGGATGTTTTTATTGTTGTTGATGCTATTCATGACTAATAAATATCGTGTTTCAACTTTGTGGATTTGTCATTTATGATAAATTAATGTTGTTTTATTAAAACTCTGTTGACCTTTAACCATAAATTGACGCTTTCGACTGCTTCCATACAAAACAGAAATATATTATATTATGTTGTTAATTATTTATTCTCAATATTTGGTTAGGGATACCATTAGCCTACCACCAAGTGTGCTGGGATTTCTTGACTTTTTTAACAAGTTTTTTCCAATATAAATTCCTATGGACAACATTATTTTGGAATTTAAATATTATGATTATAATAATGTAGTAATGTTGAACTTTATAACTGCCTTGTCAGTCTAGTAGTCTTCAGCACGACTGTTATGCTGACCCAAGTTCGATTCCCAGGTTGAGCATAGTGTTTATTTGTTTTTTTTAGATATGTGCCCGGTTAATGGTAATAGGCGACCCCTATTACAAAATGAACCTGCTAACTGTGGGTGTACATTAATTAGTACACCTCTGCCTTACCCTTCAGGGAATACTGGCGTGATGTTATTATCTATACTAATATTATAAAGAGGAAAGATTAAATTTTTTGTTTCTATTGAATAGGCTCCGAAACGACTGGACCAATTTGAAAAATTCTTTCAGTGTTAGATAGCCCATTTATCGGGGAAAGCTATAGGCTATATGCCATCACGCTACGACTAATAGGAGCAGAGCAGCAATGAAAAATGTTGCAAAAAAACGGGGAAAAAGTTATCAAGACCACGCGAGCGAAGCCGCTGGCGGGAAGCTAGTGTACCTATTTATAATTTGATCAAAATACATATCTGACGTATTCTTTGTGATTGTTTCAGGTGAGTAATCGATCGATGATGTCATCAGTGTCATCACGTTTGAGTCCGAAAGTGTCGTAAGTAGTGTTCTAAGAAGATTCTTTGTTTATATTTCAACAATAACATAACAAACAGTATGTGTTGTTGTTTGTTCCTTGGTGTATTGTGTTCAGGTTCATCCAGAAACAGTTTCTACAAAAGCTGGTGATGTTATTGTCACATGGTATTGATAAAACATTTGATAAAATACATTGCAAATTTGCAATATGTAAGAAACGCTACATATTGACTTGCAATC
This sequence comes from Acronicta psi, assembly GCA_946251955.1. NCBI lineage: Eukaryota > Metazoa > Arthropoda > Insecta > Lepidoptera > Noctuidae > Acronicta > Acronicta psi. The sequence goes on from OX276486.1 coordinate 430,757, forward strand.
TTACCAATTACTTATGATCATAAAAACCGCAGATTAAACCAAAGAAAAAATAGGAAGTTCTTCAAGTCGTTTGTATTTTTTTTATTTATTTTTTTATTAGTTAAGGCTTACCAACTAAATACACACACAGAATTAAAATACAATTATGATCTCGAGTGCATTTAAATTAGAGGTAAACACAACAGTATTAATTCAATTCAGTATTTATAGAACAATAGTCTATATAATTATATAATGTTATTTATTGGTAATGTTTATATTATTTTGTTCGATTTTTATATTACCAGCAATAAGATAATGATGAGTGTGTAATGAAATTATTTTATATCGGCCGTTACAAAATGCCCAATGTCAAAACTATTAGCCTAAGATCCCACCGCTCAAATCGGTATGTATCTGTTTTTTGGATAAGACTATTTTTTAATAAATCTTACTTGATAGTAGAATTGATTACACCAGGGTTGCCTGGCCAAATTTGGCCGCATCTACCTTTAATTATAAATATTGTTCTCGAGTTTTGGAGAAAAAATGTAGTTACATGTTTTTTTGATGAATCCAACGTCATTTGAAAGAGAATAGTGTATTGAGTGGAAAAAGCTATGGTTGCCAGCTCTCAGTCGGCCGCAACTTAAGGGTTGCCATCATTTGAATTAATTTATTCCACTTGATGAGGGAGCGAAAAACAAGAATAAAAACGATCAACAAAACATACCATCACGCCTGTATTCCCCGAAGGGTTCGACAGAGGTGTACTAATGTACACCAACAGTTCGCTGGTACTATCCAAGAACACTTTGCTCGACCCGGGAATCGAACCCAGGAGCTCTAGCGTAGTAGTCGCGCTTGGGACTACTAGACCAACGAGGCAGTCTAAACAAATCAAAAAATAATATACAGGGTGGCCGGAGAAGTGACGTTCAAAGAGAAAATTTAGATTCCTCTAATCAAGGGGTATCCAAAACACCCCCATGTATGTTTCGCGATTTTCAGTTGCTTAGAAAATACAATGATTTTGATTATTTTTTTAATAATTTCCACCTGACATTGGTTTTGTGTTTTTTCTTTTATTGTTGTATGATTGTAAATGTTTTTTTTATGGTAAGGGATAACTATAATGTCAACTACTTCCCCTAAAATATTGTACACCTAGGCCTAATGTATCATGAAAAAATTGAGGTTAAAGTTCAAATTTTCTGCTTAAGGGTTTCAGTCACAAAAGATTAACTCCTATTTTTTTGTTTGTTTGAATAGTGCAAGGGTTTTGGAGTATTTTTAAAAATTGCCACATATCTTGAAAATAAAAATACATTTAAAAAATCTAGAGATCAATCGGGATTTATTTCCTGTAAATTGCATTCAAAGTAACAAAAGAGTAACTTTTTTATGAAAACTAGAATAATATTTTAACAAAAATTTTCCACCATCATACACCACCATTCTACAGAACACCCACAGTTCACTAGTATGTTTAGGTCACGTAATAGGCGAGCCTATTGCCATTAACCGGGTGTAAATGTTAATTTCGAGCTATTACTGCAAATTGCATGAAAAAACCTAATAAGACTGCCCGAACTGGGAATCATACTCCGAACCTTTAGCGTAAGAGTCGCGCTAACGACGACTTAACTAATTTAGTAATGTAGTATTTTTTTTTTAAAGAACGAAATAATTCGCTGTCCACCACGCTGTTTTCGCATTAGATTTTTTTGTTTGGGGTATGAAAATTTAAAGAAATATTGTTCCAGTTTCCATAAAAAAGTTACTCCTGTGTCACTGAATGCAATTTACAGGAAATTAATCCTGACCTCTACATTTTTTAAATGTATTTTTATCTTCAAGACATGTGGAATTTTTTTAAAATACTCCGAAACCCTTGCACTATTCAAACAAACATAAAAATAAGAGTCAATCTTTTGTGACTGAAACCCTTAAGCAGAAAATTTGAACTTTAACCTCAATTTTTTCATGATACATTAGGCCTAGGTGTACAATATTTTAGGGGAAGTAGTTGACATTATAGTTATCGCTTACCATAAAAAAAACATTTACAATCATACAACAATAAAAGAAAAAACACAAAACCAATGTCAGGTGGAAATTATTAAAAAAATAATCAAAATCATTGTATCTTCTAAGCAACTGAAAATCGCGAAACATACATGGGGGTGTTTTGGATACCCCTTGATTAGAGGAATCTAAATTTTCTCTTTGAACGTCACTTCTCCGGCCACCCTGTATATTATTTTTTTATTTGTTTAGACTGCCTCGTTGGTCTAGTAGTCCCAAGCGCGACTACTACGCTAGAGCTCCTGGGTTCGATTCCCGGGTCGAGCAAAGTGTTCTTGGATAGTACCAGCGAACTGTTGGTGTACATTAGTACACCTCTGTCGAACCCTTCGGGGAATACAGGCGTGATGGTATGTTTTGTTGATCGTTTTTATTCTTGTTTTTCGCTCCCTCATCAAGTGGAATAAATTAATTCAAATGATGGCAACCCCTACTTGCGGCCATTATTTTTCAGGCAACCCTATGTTATAATGTAGAGAAAAAAATAACCTTTAAATTGATATATAACTTACTAAAAAAACAGATGACTGCAAATTATCAACAGTGGAGTACCTGTTTAAACCTGGCAACCCTTAAGTTGCGGCCGACTGAGAGCTGGCAACCATGGCTTTTTCCACTCACTACACTATTCTCTTTCAAATGACGTTGGATTCATCAAAAAAACATGTAACTACATTTTTTCTCCAAAACTCGAGTAGAATATTTATAATTAAAGGTAGATGCGGCCAAATTTGGCCAGGCAACCCTGGTGTAATCTATTCTACTATCACGTAAGATTTATTAAAAAATAGTCTTATCCAAAAAACAGATACATACCGATTTGAGCGGTGGGATCTCGTACTATATAGTGCGATAATAGTTTGTCGTCTGCGGCGACTATTTGTGGTATGATCGCCAAATCCATACCTATAATAATTCTAAGAGCCCGTTTCAAAGCTTACTGATAAGTTCCCGTTAAATTAGCTGGCAGATAATTTCATACACATTTTGTTCTATTTTCTTATTTATCCGATAGTTATCCAAAGATGGTGAAACAGGCCCTAATAGTTTCTAATATTGAATATCTACAAAATACAGCAAACAATTCATAAATTACAATATTCAATGAAACCGATAATTCAAGAAATTGAATAATTAAATTGAAATTAAAGTTTCATGAGATATAATTTTCTACATTTCATAAAGTAAATTATTTCTTAGGAAGTAATAAATATTTAAATTAATACTATAAGCAACACAGTTAATTTATAGACATGAGAAATTGAAATTATAAGTGATTGCTTTTGCATTTATTGAAAGTGAATAAATCAAGCACCATTATTGTATAAGTAAGAATATAGATTATAGTTAGAAAGTCTTCCGATGGGATAAAGGGCAGTTATTGTGCCCAAATCATATTCATCATCATAAATACAGTTGATATTGATCAGTATCTAAACATAAGCCTCCACATTTGAGAGAGGTAGTGCACAGCCATTTATTGGCTCAAATCTGAAGCAGCCCATCTGGGGAAGTACCTCCATCTTACAGAAAACTGCAGCCAAATAACTCACTTCACTGTGTGTTGTGTTTCTGCAGTGAGTAAGGTCGCCAGAGCTCCTTCTAATATTCCCTCAAACTGTCGGCGCAGTTAATCCTCCATAAACCTCTAAGAGGTTTTTACGGTCGGCAACGCGCGAGTGATGTCCCTGGTGTTGCAAGCGTCCATAGGCTATGATAGTCGCTTACCATCAGGCGGGCCATATGCTTGTTTGCCACCTTAATGGTATAAAAAAAACTTCAGGGGCTCCCTTCTCAGGACAACCTAACCCAGATCGGAGAGTCACCCAACCACCATATGCAGCCGGTGGACCAGTCTCCAAGGCTCCACCCGAGTTCATCCCTTGTGATTAAAGCTCAAGGCATATCGGGTTTAAGATTGCTTTGTTCTAATAAGATTAGTTATGAGAACATACGTTAACATTAACACATAATCAGTGATAGAGAGATCACTGGACTGCCACTTCTGACTCTTCCGAAATCATGATTGTGCGTAATTATCACTCGCTTTAAGGGTGAAGGCAAACATCACACACAAACACAACAGGGATTTATTATTATTAGAATTTATTATTATTATCGACGGGTAGCGTCAATAATGTACATAATTTTATATGTCATTGGGTATCATTGAACTCTTGTTCACATGTATAACATGAATGTACCTCCCATACAATCCGTAGTCAAGTAACACATGAGCATATTATCTTATGAATTTAAATTAATATGCATAGATTATGCCAACATTAATATTGATTAGTACAGAGTTAGAAATAAAATAAGTTCGTCCGGCCCTCGACGGGGTATGATTGATGAATGTGGAACTTGCGTGTTTCCATTGACACGTCATAGTGTCCGAACAGGTTTCGATTCCGTGTCTTGATTTATGTCGGCAGATACTTACAGATGTTTGTTTGAATGCAGACAAGTGACTATCTCTCTAGGGCTATAATAATACAGGTTTAGTCCTTGATTTATTAGCCTCTATTGTCAAATAGGAAACGTATCTTATCTGTTTCTATTGCACCTTAGAAATAAAGGTTAAGTAGAACGTTAACGTTATTAAATCGTTAAAAACAGTGGTTCACTGTAGTTTGGACTATTTTTTTCATATTTGTTGTCAGTGTACTAAGATATAGGTACTGGGTCTCTAATAGCTAATGATTCATTAGGCTAAGTGACATCTCTGAGTTCAACAGTAGTATTATTCATAATCTTCTATAATTACTTAATCTATACTATCTGTACTAATATTATAAAGAGAAAATATTTGATTGTTTATTTGTATTGAATGGGCTCCGTAACTACTGGACCGATATGAAAAATTTTTTCAGTGTTAGATAGTCCATTTATCGGGGAACGCTATGTACCATCTACATCTACATATGTACCATCTACCGCTACGACTAATAGGAGCGGAGTAGCAATGAAAAATGTTGCCAAAACCGGGGAAAAAAACATAAGACCACGCGGGCGAAGCCGCTGGCGGAAAGCTAGTCTGATATATTAAGATTCTGATATATTAATATATTAATTAAGTTTAACGTATCGTCAACGACAGTGAAAACGCACACATTTAAAGTGTAGACATGTACAGATATTATTAAAATGGAACGTAAGTATTTTTTGTTACAACCATATGAAATCAATTTATTTTTGTAATTAGAGGAAATGAAAGATAATGAGTGTTTTGATCTATCAGTCTCACTGTGAGCTCATCACACTTATTGAATTGATCTCGTAACTTGATGGAATATAATTTGACACGTCATTCATGCAGGTATTGTATGACAACCGTAGACAAAAGGACTTTGTTTGTCGACAGCTCGACACTCCTATCGAGAAAACTGATATTTTCTATGCATTAAGTTTAATTTCGAGTGACAAAGACACGCGAGGGAGGTCTGTTCCAAAGCTTATTAGGTTGTTAAATTATTCCAAATAGGTATGTAATAACAAAAAATATTATATATTTTTTCTATAATATGTTTGACGCACTTCTTGCGGTCAAGTTGAACCACAATATGAAATTCAATAAAAAAAACAATATGAGGAACTTGCGTGATACATAACTCGTCCTTAAAGTCGCTATGAGAAATGCTGCGCACACGCAAGTGTGTTACCACGCGATTGCGCTTTCATCGCACTTAAACCGTTTAAACATTAAAAACTTCAATATGTTGTATTTTATATGGTTTATCAAAGTAATTGGAAACTCTATTTTATTAAGATTTGGAATAAAAAACGTATTGAATCTCCTTGTAGAAGAATTGTAGGAAAGCATAATACCAACATTAATAAAATATTTTCTGCCAACCTACACTGCTCATATTTTCTGTCAGCTCTACATAACAGACACACGACGACAAACTCTAGAACACTACGGGAATTAGCTAGTTATAACTCGATACTAACGTTAAAATTTTTTTTTATATATCTAACAACATTTTAACTTGAAGGTTGTAACTTTGTTAAAACTAAAAAGAAACACCTTGCAGTCAAAAAGGACGGTAGGCGAGTAATCGCTTATTACCGCAGTGAGCAGCTAGTACTGCGCTCGCGCACCTCTCAATTATAGGATGCCTGCGCATCGCCTAGGGGTGGGGCCTAACAGATAAGCGATATTGTTGTAACTACATAATCGTGTTTAGGCTCTTCCAGATAGCAACAGCGGTGAAAAGTTCTTGAAAAGAGAAGCCGTCTGCCGTCTTTATTGGTCTAGTGGTCTCAAGTACGAGAAGTCCTGGGTTCGATTCCCGGGTCGAACAAAGTGTTGTTGGGATTTTCTGTAAAATTCTCAGGCCACTGTCAGACAGTGATCATTATTTCAACTGCGCACGCAACCGCGTCACTGACGCGCGCACCTCTCAATTATAAGATTCCATCGCACAGGGCTTAAAAGGTAAACTGTAAGGAAGAAAATAATTCATAGTTATATTTATTTCTTATCATCATATATAATTGTTTCATTATCACAATCCACATTACGTTTATAAAAATAATTACCTATGTCTGATTGTTTTACAAGCTTATCTTTTATTTTTTCCGAAATGCGTATTTCTACTAAACTAGTTTCATTTTAATAGGTATGTACGTACATGGATATTTAATAATTTTACAGCCTTTTTACAACCCTGATAATTTATAATAATTCATATCTCGGGACAGCTTTACTATTTCATTATGAAGGGAGATTAATTATTAATCACATATATTTCATTGGCCGACAACCCTGTGCCCCGGGCAGCCGCCACGACATCCGAGCATTACGCCATTTTGTTTTTTAACTTTTTTTAAAGCAGCGGCGTTTTGTACGCAGCCTTATCTCGAAGGAGGCCGCTTATAAGTTTGTTATTTCTTTTAATATTTTTAATAGCCGATCTGATATCAGATGGAATAGGTATGAAGCTGTTAATTTTTTTTTCTTTTGAAGGATTGCGCTCATGCATGCGAATAAGGTAGATTATAAAAGTAATTATTACATTACGTTAAGGCAGCAGACAGAAAGGGGTTAACGTTGAGTCTTGTTGACATCTTGTGTCTTCAATCGTAGATACAAAATTCTCTCAGCCATGAAACTAATGTGTCAAACTTCGTTTACATCCTCTCAGCAGATTAATAAATACTAGGTTGACCGTCCAAAGTGCGTAATACGGAAATTAAATATCAATGACGTTACGTTTTTAGTCGTGGTTTAGTAACGGTGCGGGTTGGACTCCTGCACGTAACAAATATTTGTATGGCCACAATAGCATTATTATATTTATTTTAAAGGTTTTTTGTAGATTGCTGTTAGCGATAAGATTTTAAATGATTTTTAAGCTATTTAATGATTTATTTTCTATTGTTTTTTTGGCGTAGGTATATTATTTATTTTAATATTTTATTTAACTATCTAAAAAGAGGTAGGTATCTATGTATATCTACCCTTTAAATAGTTGTTCGTATACCTGTGATTTGTGTTCATAAACGCATCCATGACAAAGGTAAAGCAAAGTTTTTAAAAGCGAAAATAAAAGGATTCATTTTTGTAAGATGACCCAGTTATACTCTAAGTTACTTAGGTCATATTATTATCAGCTCCATTATCAACGTCTGTCATAAAATCACAATAACTACTTAGTAAAAATAACCGGTTATTATTTAAAATCGCTTTCGATCTTATCCTTTGCTAAGTGGTTCTAATTTTACCTTCATCGTGTGACAGACAAATCCTTTAATGGTTTTGATTTAGATAAAGCCGTTTCCAAATCTATTGTCACTAAACGTATGACGACGTGCTGCCGCCATTAGCGTGACGTATTGATCTGTCAGATTTTGACAGTTCCTTTTTTAAACATTTAAAAATGTAGAAGCAATGACATGTATTTTCGCTACATTTAAAATTCATTGAGGTCACTGGGGACATTAATCAAGCTTAATAGGAACTAGACTGTCTGTTTTGTCTAGATACAATTCTTAGCGGATAATTTTGTTATTTTATACTAAGAATGCCACGTAGGATATAAATAAAAGTGCAACAATCGGATAGCCCCTGATGTGAAACACTCACGCGGTATCCACTACCGCGGAAAAAAATAATATTATCTACTTAATTTGGCAAAAAAAACGTACGCATTCAGACTGTCTGCTTATAGTTTTTTTTAAATGTGCAAAGCTTCAAAGCACGCTGCGTCTAAAGGGTTTTCACAAATAGACCTAGGTGTGACTTAATCCGGATTTTTCATAAAGTTGAGTTATGGAAATGTTTTTTTTTAATCTTTACTTATTATAGGGACTTTTATTCTATAACAAGAACATGCCAGTCCCATTATTCCTATCACATTAATAATTAACACGTTTAAATAATTAATAACTAACTACAAACTAAGGGAGTCGGATTTCACAAAAATCTTAAATAAGTTTCTTGCAGCACTTGATGATGGATTTGCCAAAATAGGAAGAAAAGCTCCAACATCTAACATATTCAGATTATGAACCCGCACAAATAATTCCCTTTAAGTATGGAAATGTCACGTAGACAGCCTCACTCGCACAATGCAAAAACACTATCAGACTAGCGAACCCGGCAGACGTTGTTCTACCCGAACTCGAACGCATCGCCACCTACCAGGTCCGATAGTAAATCTCAACCAGAAGCCCAATCAATCACGCACATTTTTTTTACAAATATTGGCCTAGCCGTTTAGTAGTCATTCAGTTACATACACACGTGCAGAAGAATAAAATTATAGTATAAAGATATAAACCCCATTACACACATAAATAGTCTCCACGGATGCTCCATAAGGCTTAATCCACACGATAAAATTACTTTGCAGTCGTCGACAGGCGCGATTCGATCCGCGGTGCTTATGCGCTCAAAGCTAATGCGATCAGAACCGTTTTTAATAAAAATGTTACGTTTTAAGCCTATAAGTTGTCCAGGAGTATCTGAGTTATATTTAAGTACCTGAATTAGTTGCCAACCCTGTAATATTATGTTACCTGCGCTACCTGTTGTAAAGAAATCCAAATGAGATTTATCCCAACCAATGAATAGGGTTAGATAAGGCTAAATAAATAATTTAACATACTTAAATTAAATTCTAAAGTTTTAAAATAACATTAGGTAACTTTTAATGAATGTAGTTCTTTTTTGGTATACCTACATAAGTGCACACAGCGCATAAGCCACAAAGTCATCATTCCATCACACGTAAATCTTAAATTAGTATTATTATTATTTAAATAATATTACTTAAATACTTACTACAAATAGGTATTAATGTAATTTAATTAACTTACGCAATATGGAAATAACTTAATTTTCGTTTAAAACTTTTCCAGTTAAAATCCCAATTATAGTAGCAATTCGGTAGCGTTACGAACAGTTCAATAGGTCGCGATAACATCTAATGGAGGCTAATAATAACATAAAAAAAGTCACACACCACCGACACTATCTCCACGTCACATCACAAGGAATTAGGTCGTCACACAGTGCGACAGACGGCCGCGCGATCGACTGATAATCGCAACCGTGTAAGTAGCCTACGATTAACTCGGCTCGCAGCACAATGTGTAATCGAATGGACCGATGTTATCGATTTAACGATTCTGATGAGCTTTTTAATGAGAACTTCATTCGGAATGTTTTGGACATAATTAAATGTCTTTATTTACGATTGAGGTATTCGGATAAATAGATTTTAATCGATATCGTCTTATTGGTCCGTTTACCAACTATGTTGTTGACATATCCGAACGTGGCTGTCAGCGATTTCCTGCGCTTGCTTAATTAAAGACCAAACATCTCCATGACAATTAAATTACATCTACCAAGCGCAATTACGGGAACTAAGGATGTCGATTTTGGATACCGTAAAGATTTTATCTAATCAGCGGGCCTAAGTTTAAATCTTTATATCGGATCAACAAACGAATAGAAAGAAAATGTATGAAAATGACATTAGTGACATTAATGGCAAGCTTATGTCATTTCCATACATTTACTTTATTATTTGATTCGAATTCGAAGTCAAATTGCAACTTGTCTAGCCTCGGCAGGGCTTTGTGGGCTATTGCGTCAATAACACATGGACTTGATTCAACTGTCTGTTGATAACACAAGATTTAATGTAACAGAGCCATCTGTGATCACCAAAGTGTAATCCCAATATTTATACAATTATTTCGTTCTATAAGAACCTATTTATGTTACTTAAAAATACTTTCTTATTTTATATTGCTGTGGGGCCTGACATGGCTAGCACTTCGACCCAATGGGATCTTAGAAATACTTAACATGCTTAATAACAATACAATGAAATTTATAGAATTTCTATTGTTTCTGTTACATGGAAAGTCCGCACCGCAGTGCAGCTTTCTCAGCGAATGTTTTTAGTTCGAGCAACGTAAGACTCATAATAGTGAGTTAAAGGCTACGTTAGTAGGTATTCAGGGGGGCTAGACAAGTTGCATTTTGACATTCGAATCGACAAACAAAATGTATGGAAATGACATTAGTGACAGCCCGATTTGTCGAAAGCTTGTGTCATTTCCATACATTTTGTTTGTCGATTCGAATGTCAAAATGCAACTTGTCTAGCCCCCCTTTTCAGACAGAAGTTTGTTTGCAGCAATACTTCTAACATTTTAGCACTGCAGTCCGCAGTGATTTGTTTTTGATAATTTTGTAAATCATCATTGAACGTTGTCAGCACTGCTAATTGCTGTGACAGTTACAATAATAATTATAACAAGTTGTTTCTGCGTTCACAAGGTATCAGGCATAGTGATATTGATTTTATAATTATTACTCCTTAATTATCTTTATAGGTTTGTGACAAGTTCGATCATTAAGCATTTTACAGGAGGCCTTAGCCCAGCGGTGGACTTTTATAGCTTCGTTATACGAGCTAATTAAAACATTTTATAGACAATCAATTTTGAGCTTAATGAAATTAAAATCTTGAATATTATTAGTCATTAAATACTGTATTTTATAGCATCACCATACTGAGCCGTCAAAGCGTCAGTATTGTGATTCAGAGAAGCTTTCCCTACGTGGATAACCATTATTTTATTATGTATGCAATTTAATTACTTACTCAAATACCTTCACTAGGTTTCCTCACGACTCACAATGTTTTCTTATAATTTACAAACATGATTTGGAAAAGGGAGAGGTGCCTACGGATTCGAACTCGAGACCCTCGACTTGGCAGTACATCGGTCATATCAATAGGCTCTCACTGCTCTTCCATGAATGTTATTTATGATTTAGAAACAATATTAAACTTCAAGTGCAATACATAATTTGTTAACTTCACAAAACGCCATGTTAAACCTCCACCCACGTTGCGTAGGCGAGCTGCGCACGTTGCGACTATCAGTCGCACGGAATCGCGACACGACTGCGACTCACTTGATGTATGCGCACGATTTGTCGCCGCCACTCTCCGGGGGTGGAAGACGGCAGATTAGTTTGAATTTATTATAGTTACCCTCTTTACTAGAAATGTTTATATTTAGGCACTTACGAGCTTTTAGAATCAGAAATATTTTATTTACTTTCAATATAACTATATAATAATCTATGTTCCTATAAATTGCACCTTACGGCATCCAAATATTACACAATGGGTTTTTGTTTAGAGATCAATAATATCTAATAATTGATCTTTAATTTCTGGCTACACCTCATACCTGCAATTGTTGTAATTAACGACAGAAATAAATCCATATACGCGTGGGATCATCATTGTAACTTATTATTCTTAATTTGAAAATACATTGTTTGTGAAATTAGCAAGCCTATTTAATACTAGATGTAGTACAATGTCCAAAATCTCTTAAAAAATTGCACTGCTTCGGCATAAATAATGTCAGTTCCGGGTAGAAATTCGACAACACCTACCAAACATCAAAACATGGATGTAAATTGAAACAGAAATGCTTACAATTATTCATTAAATTAAACTAATTAGGCGAGCACAGGAGTCTATCATCATCAATCAGTCATACTAACGTGTCTGACGTCATGACGTGTTTGTGCGACTAATGCTCGCTTTCACGCAACATTTATAAATCGTTCAGCGGGCAGCGGGAGGCTTGGAAGTAAATACCTACGTCATTTTACCTGACAGCTTCAAGGAAAAATATTCCATCAGTCGATTCAACTGCTAAGACTTGAAACGACTGATGAAGTTATACAAATAAGGTAAGGACTTCATATATTCTTGGGTGTTATAGAATATCTACAAGTTAAGACGTTTGCATCATAGAAAAATCATATTGTTTGACAGTTGTTTAGCGGACGGGAGTGATTTTTGAGTAGGTACAATTCAAATTTGAAAAGGTTTGTCTTTAAAACCCAATGACAGTGCTAACCCTGGGAATCGAATCTAGACTCTCACAAACCTAGACGCTGTGCTTGCGCCCGTTTCATCAATAGAGTAACATTACAGAGACAGTATTTAAAGTAAAAGCTAATTGGTTCAGTGCCTCACAGACGCACCCATGTTCCAATCGTCTGAAAGCTTTAAGATGCCCATACATACTCATACTCTTCCCCTTCCATTCCAGATCTAATCGCCTCAAAGTCTAGCAGTACAATTCTAATCAATACAAACCGCTAAGTACACGGTCGCATATGTCGCGGCATCGGTATCGCACTCGCACGGTCGTGTCGCAGTGTCGCGCACTCCGTATCTCGCGTGGAGTACATCAAAGTGAATGTTCGATGTATCTGCACGGTATCTGTCTAGGACAAAGGTTGTCAAAGATTTTTAGAATTGCAAATTACATGCAGTAGAAACTTTCATACCGATTACAATCTTTGTCGGCTATTAGATACGAATTACATTTGTTGCAATTGGACATTGGTTATAAATTTATTATAGTTAGATATAGGTAAGGTTCAAATTCGAATAATTCTTGCACACTCGTACTGTGCAACAACCAAATATTTGGTTTTATGCAGTAACCCCCAGAACCTTGAACACTAAAGTTGTAGTCCAAATCATGTGCCTTTAAAAGTTCTCACTTGTATCTCGCTTCATCTAAATCCATATCTGAATTTAGTCCATCCCACCAGCATTCCCATTTCGAAAAGTTTGAGCACCGTATCAAATCTAAGTCTATGTATGCACCAGACGATGGCGCGATAGCGGCGCGGCTAGTCGCAACTAATGTGACACTCGCCGCGTAATGAATGGCCCTCTTTAGATCGCCGATAACTGCAGAATCGACGACAAATGCTTACAATATGTGACACTATGGAGAGGTTAGCTCGTGTTTGTTTAGATATTTGTCCCCACTGGATACTATTGCTATGGGAAGATATTGCAAGCGTATTGTGTTGTGCGTAATACTGTCTTATTTATTTAGTTTTATTTTCTATATCAATTCTAAACTCATTCATCGTCATCAACAAATGTATAAATAAACTATGTATATTTTTGTATTTTTCTTTCCAAAGGAAACAGACAATTTGGACTTATACTAATTTAAAAACGTAAAATAATTTTACTTTCGCATTTACTTTATTGTTACATTACAAAGATTGTATTTGTAGATAACCGTGTAAAGTGTAGCCGTATTTTTTTCCCTTGTAACTGTATAGGTAGTTTTCTACACAGCAAGTTGCTGATTTCTTTTATAAATTTTGTCTTTATTATTATCGTTTCCTTCCTCAAAAATAATAACGGTAACAGCAATCAATGTTTTTACACAACGTGGTTTTATGATATTATAATCTTTTTGGTATTCAGATAAAAATTAACGAACTTACTGATTACGTGACAAAGTTATAACTTTTTGCGCTAAACCTTTTTGGAGCATCCCATGTCATACGAGGAAAAAAGACAAAGCTGAATGTCGTATGTGAAAAAGGGACAGAAATAAATCAGAGGTGCATTAAGTGCAGGGTAATTTTTTTCAGGATTGGTAACGGAGATAGCGATAAGCGAATCCTACAGCGATTTTTGAGAAGATTTATTATTGATAAACTGATGTGGAAATGTGATGGTGGAAAAAAGTTGCTGCGTGGCTATGGCGCCTACGAGGCCACTACACGGCGCCTACGAGATGCCTACGCAGCGTCTACACGGCGTCTACGAGTTGACTACGCAGCGCCTACGCGGCGTCCACGAGGTGACTACGCAGTGCTACGAGGCGACTACGCAGCACCTACGAGGCAACTACGCGGCGCCTATGAATACGCAGTAGATTGCAATGAGCTAATTGATTGAATTACGAATAATCGATTTTATTGATATCGAGTTATGAATACTCACCCGCTACTCGCTCGCATCCTGCCCTCGTCTTAGTAACATCCATAATACCGATACAATCATTACTTTTTCACGTACCGCGGCAGGTACAGGCCTCTCTTAAGAGCCTTATTAAGCGGTATCTCGTAACACGAGATGTATCAAGAGCTGCAGTATATCAGCTACGTATATTATCTTTATTTATTGATGATGGACGTCGAGGTAGCGGTAATAAATATCTTGAATATCGAAAAGAAATGTTGTGATTGGATTTATCTTGAGTTACTATTTCTTTAACCAAGCGAGTACGAAAAGGACTTCGGAACATAGATATAATGGAATTGTACCGAAAGTATCGAACACCTGTATCGCGGGGATTTCACAAACATACAATGAACGTACACAAAGTACTACCAGACTCGAAACTAATATATGTGGGTGACACAAATATTTGTCTCAAGTGGGAATCGAATCCAGGATACTTAACCCATCAGTAGTCGTTTGCCACTTTGTCTAACGTTCGAAGACTGCGACATAACAATAGGTACTAGGTGCCTTCATTTGTTTATTGGTAATACCTAAGTGCGACTGTGAGGGTGCTGTAGAGAGGTTTAGTATTCAATTCTTCTCTAAGATGAATCGAATACCCATACCATCTTAGATAATCATGGTTGAGTCCAAACATAGTAACATTAGGTAATTTTTTTTATTTTATTTTTTTATACCAAACAAGCATACGGCCCGCCTGATGGTAAGCGGTTACCATAGCCTATGGACGCTTGCAACACCAGCCGGGCTAACATGCACGCCGCGAGAACAAATGTTCTCGAACGTCGACGATTATGTCGCGCTTTTGTATCGTTTTCGCACGAGGAAGAGCAAGACAAAAGAGTAGACAAAATTTTGTCGTGGTGCGCATGTTAGCCTGGCAGGGGTAGGTATCACTTGCGCGTTGCCGACCCGAAAAACCTCTTAGAGGTTTATGGAGGATTCACTGCGCCGACAGTTTGAGGGAATATTCCTCTTACTGCCAGCGCAGCGCATCCTTAGTAGGAGCTCTGGCGACCTTACTCACTGCAGGAACACAACACACAATAAAGTGTGTTATTTGGCTGTAGTTTTCTGTAAGGTGGAGGTACTTCCCCAGTTGGGCTGCTCCAGATTTGAGCCATAAATGGCTATGCCCTACCTCTCTTGAAATGTAAATAGTATGGGGAAATATGATGATTATGGTACTTAATACTTACAGCACAAATAAACTTATAATGAGCTATTACTATTTCTACTATGTATTAACCCTACATCTGCATCACAATTACAAACCGCATACCTACTATACTTACAATTTCACGTTTCCCATATTCAACAAAAACATTTGTTCAATTAACAAGATCCCTTGGATTAACAAGATGTTGTTAATTGAACGCGCATACAATTAACTTTTAATAACTTCATAACATTTCGTCTGGGGCTCATAAAGTGAACAGTTTATGACCCCATCTGATCATTTAATGGAACCCGATATTGGGTTGACGACTGTGTTTTACGAATATGAGCGTTTACCCACTGTCAGTTAAGAGCATAAATGTTTGTGATGACTTAGAATTTTATTATTTTAACTGCAACTCGATGGTTGTGTCATTAGGTCGTGCTAGTCCAGTCAAATAAAGATTGAACTGCCAAGACAAAAGTCTCGAGTTTAAATCCAAGGCACACACATTTTGGGCATCTGACTACCACTAACGATTGTCATAGGTGTTCGTATGACAACCGGGACCGACGGCTTTACGTGCTCTCCTTAGGCACTGAGGTCACCCATCCACAGACTGACCACGGCAAGCGTAGCTTCACCTTGCAGATCGGTTGATCTGCGTTGTTATAACTTAGCCACGAGCACCTCCTCTCTATAGTAGTGTAGTGGACGTCGGGACTAAACTACTAAGACTACCACACAAAACCTAGTCTTAATATTGAATTCCAGCCCACAAGTGGCTAATGTTATGCATCTAATTCACTCAGCTATCTCACGCACTCCGCATATTCGTTATCTTTCTATGTCGAAACCAGTTCTTAATTTCCTCTGGCATGTTATTAAAATTACCATATAGCGGCCAGTGTAAGTTGCGAGCCACGGTGATGCGTGGCGCCTATGATGCCGACAATAGGCACAGACGTTATATAAATATGGATTGCGTTATAAACAAGCGGTTCCATTTGCATCCAAAAAGAGATTTTGTTAAAATAGGTAGCATAAAGTTGAACTTTCTCATGACTATCCGTATCGGTCTATCCTATCCTGTTTTTTTGTTTTCAGACAGAGTAAATGTAAAACTACCTGCATTTATAAATTGGGGACCTGTTTTTCACTACTGCTGGATAGCCGATAACCACCGGATAAATTCAAAATTGGAACAAAAGGTCATCAAAAGCCCATACAACTCAGCCCAAATTGTACCGGCGCGGCGGTACATGTCAGCTGTCAAGTTGATCGTTTTTACCATGAAATCACGATGAAACTGATAATAATCTGCCGTAATGGCGTGCGTTTGACATTTCGAAACTGACACTGACAGTTTTTACTATGAAATCATTACGAAACAGACGATAGTGTGCCAAAATGGCGTGATTTTTCTCATCCCCCAGTCAACATTAAAAAAAAGTTCGACTAGAGCGTAATACAGGGTATTTATCCCAATAAGTGTACCTTCGGTACATCATTTGGGCCAATTTCGATGACCTGCTTTGTATGAAATGATCTGCCAAGTAATTTAAACGTGATTACAGTGATTGAGTTCCCTTTTCACCTGGGGTCAACGTACACTGGTGTTCAGACGCGAAGTTTACGAGCGTGGGCTTTCGCTCAGTCCCGCCATTTTTTTAAATCTTATCTCGTGACATTATGAACTACATTCGTATTATTAATGTAATTGAGAGAACTAGTTTATATTCATCCGCACTCTCACCAATTAAATAAATTATGCAATGAAATGTGATAAACTATTCATAAACTAATTAATTTAGTTTATTAGCTGGAAGGTGATGTTTCAGTATTGCTCCCCCCCCTCCTCTCTCTCTCTCTCTGTCCGACGTAGGTCTCTCATCAACGCACGTCGACCGGCATACCATCACGCCTGTCTCCCCCGGAGAATTAGGCAGAGGTGTACTAATTAAATTAAGAGAGGTAAGGCACAGCCATTTATGGCTCAAATCTGGAGCAGCCCATCTGGGGAAGTACCTCCACCTTACAGAAAGACGGAAAGCCTATTTCCATTGACCGGGCATAAATCCAAACGAACATCGCAGAGCCTTATGTTCACCTCTACATAATCACAAAGCTACATATTATCTATACACCATACTGTTAACGTGATTAACTAAAATTAAAGTACAGTTAAGAAGTTGATGGTTATTCAAGTGCTGGTTATTAACGTAGTTAGCAACACATGCTAATTTTATTAATCGTGTGTAAGTTTTTAACGGAAAACATCCGGCACGCTTTAGATGGGAAATACACTTTACAAGCTTGTAAAAGTTAGAGGAAAGTTGTGCATAATTATTTCGAATTTCGCTTGTTTTTTATGCTGTTTAGTTATGACTTTATTAGTGAATAGAAAGAGCCGAATAATTTACTTTAGGGAGCGCTTATCTTGTTTATTTGTGTGCTGGTATACAACATACAAACTTTCGAGTTTCAAAAAGGAGGTCTTTTTTCTAATGAGTATGTTACACGAACTGTTGTTGTTTCATAACTTATTTTAACCATATTGAAATAAAACTACATTTTACGGATTTTATCGCGTTATTTTGATATTATTTTAATCCCGACGTTACGCGATAAAATCCGTAAAAAGTATACTTAAGTTTTATTTCAATGTCGAGTATTCGCGTAAGTGTCAGAAATCATTATTTTAACCATATTTATATTTCTGTTTGATAAATTTATCCTCGTGTTATGGTCATATCTTGGTCATATGTTTTGTTTAATAAAGGAGGTTTGTTTTGTTTATAAAGTAGAGTGCTTATACTGGAGCATAGTTTAAAGATGCCTGTAGACTTGTTGCCAACTACCGTTTGAATCTACGAAAGAAAAAGTAAATAGTTCTATAGAAAGCCTTTTATATTCTAGATGTGCCGCGAAAAGTGTTTATGGCGATTTTCCTATGCCATAATCGAATCATTCGTTACAGTTATTGGCATCAAAACAATATTAGATAGAATCTCAAAGTTTCGATGTACCTTGACCGCACAATTAGGCAAATTGATCGTATCGTAACATACAGCATTGTGTAACAAAGTTCTAACTAATGTTATCTACCATAATCTACATACAAAGATCGGTCGCGTTCAGAGGTAAAACGGCACAAGTCGCGTTTCAAACTTCTGACAGTTGATGTGATACAACTGCGTGTTATAAGTGCGTACGATTAACTAGACAATGCGTAAAGTAGGACATGTGCCATTATACAAGAAATCACAGAAGGTTTGGTCTTGAAGATTGAAATTATTAAAAGTTATACGATACTTAGCCGCATACAAAAAAAATATAGTGATACTGTTCCATAACCTCTCTACTACATATAATGAGGAAATATTTAATTACCTATTTGTTTGTTTGTTACGATTAAACTCAAAATCTACTTGACCGATCTTAAAAATTCTTTCACCATTAGAGAGCTACATCTTTACCGAGTAAATAGGCTGTAATTTATGAGAAACACCCAGACCACGCGGGCGAAGCCACTGGCGGAAAGCTAGTATCTAATATAGCTTTCCGCCGTTTTCCGTCTTATAATTTTTTCCCCCGTTTTTGCTACATTTTTTACTACTACTCCGTTTCTATTAGTTGTAGCGTGATGATATATAGCCTATAGCCTTCCCCGATAAATGGGCTATCTAACACGGAAATATTTGTTCAAATCGGTCTAGTAGTTCCGGAGCCTATTCAATACAAACAAACAAATCCAATCCAATCCAATCTGTCCTCTTTATAATATTATAGTACCTATAGATTTATATCAACTACAGAATTACGAGGTATTCGAGTCAGTAATAGTTTCTAGTTTCGAGTAATGTAAGCCCGTATTGTTATTTCATTGTACGGAGTGGATATACTGCAGAAATCTTCGTGCGCACGCGCATCGTGCAACGTGAGACGGACAGACAGACGGGGCGTGAAGCGTGAAAGTCAGCGTGTCAGGTTACAAACTCTGGTGACGTCATGCTATGGGGTTAGGTGTCATTGTTATGGAGGGGATATACTTAGCCATATTTTTATATATATACAGGGGGCCTTATCTGAGAGGGCCCTGGAGATAATTATACATAATATAAAGCTACAATTTTTTTTTGAGAATTGAAAAAATCATTAAACTTTACTAACTAAAATAATAAAATGATATTTGAGGTTTTATCAAAAAATTTAAGCCATTTGCAACAACATAAATCAAACGTACGTCCTCTGACTCGGCAGCCTAATGTCAGAATCTTTAAGCTGTTCTCATGAAACAGAACACCGCTTTACAAACCAAAACTGTTGTACAAAAAAAAGGTTTTATCTAAACAACTCATCAACTAGTGCGAGACAGACAAAGCGTAAAGTGTGAAACGCACCGTGTCACTTTACGAAGTTATTCTGACGTGACATGAGCAGGGTCAGGTGTCAGTATTGTTGTAACATAGAGGGCTAAAGCGGTTCCGCACTACATCCGATCCGAATCCGTGAAAATACGGCCCGGAGTAGGCCTAGAACTATTTGTATGATAGTTTACGCACTAGATCCGATTTCCGTCATCCGATTTCTCTATTCAAATAGCTCTATGACTATTCCGGACCGTATTTTCACGGATTCGGATCGGACGCAGTGTGAAACCGCTGTTAACCCACCTCCCCTCCGTGCCTCAGACAGCACGTTATGCACGTTAAGTCCTGGTGTAATATGAACAAGTGGTAGTCAGCTAACCGAAATCCTGACTACCAGTTTATTCTTTGGATATCGATGTAGACTATAGTCCGAGAATTGGATTGCAGAGGTTTGATAGCAGACGCTTCGTATAAAATACCAATATTTATCTGCACCTAGTAAGACTGGATAGCGCACCCCAATTTATACTAATACTAATGACCCGCCCCGGCTTCGCATGGGGTTGAATTTCTTGTATTTTCTGTACTATAATATGTATGTATTATACATATAAACCTTCCTCTTCAATCGCTCTATCTATTAAAAAAACCGCATCAAAATCGGTTGCGTAGTTTTAAAGATTTAAGCATGCATATAGGGACAGAGAAAGTGACTTTGTTTTATACTATGTACCTAGTGATGATTTTAATGATTGTTTGCGTTGAATAGGCTTTGAAACTACTGAACCGATTTGAAAAAATATTTCGCCATTAGAAAGGCTACATAATTATATTTATACCGAGTACCGAGTAGCATAAGCTATAATTTATAAGACATACCTAGACTACCTATATATTCTTCAAATAAGCAAATCCATAAAAAAATAACACAGTAGCCTTCTATAACAACTAGATGATTTGAAAACTAACAACGCAATTAGTTCTCGAGATTGTTCGCTTACTTTAACATCCATAAAAATAAACATAATTATTACAGTGCGTTTGCACATTGATTACTGACAGGAGCAGAACGCTCACTTCTTTGAACGTGTCAAAAGGAATAATAAAAGTAACTAACATTATGACATTCCAACATAATGAAAAATTGTGTGACCTTTCATGAGAAAGGTGTGTTGTCGAAGGTGACAATCAATCAATTTAACACAATATTTTATGTTTAGATAATCCTACTTTTTCCTACTTTGCTGTACCAAGGACTACAATATTGTTTTTGCAGTGTAATGTTACCTTAGATTAAATACGCGTGTGTATTTTTAAAGACGTTCAAATAGTACTCATTTTATAGCATTAGGTATACTGTTGTGAGCGATCGGACAAGACTTTCTGCAACTAGCTAGTATGTGGCAGCCTGCGGGCACGCTTCTAGACAATCGGGTTGCAATCTTGAAAGGTGACGTAATTTATGGCGCTATCCATCAAAAAGTTCATTTTTGCGGTTACACCTGTTTGCATCCATTTTTACTGCAAAAAGATGGTGCAGAAATGAGTTATTTTTGCGCGTACATAAAAAATAAAAATAAAGCTAATATTTCAAGTTGTTTGCTCTGATCATGTGAAAAAGATAAAAGATACAAATGGGTTCATAAAACGGCAATAAAATTCTCTAAAGAGTAAATAAAACAACCAAATACATACAGGATTGTGTGAATTTTTGACCGGTCACCGCTACCGGTAAGAGCGCTTTCTTGAATGAATGGTTCACGGAACGAGCAAAATTTTGTCTAAAGAACATCTTATAGTTTTGCGTCCGTTCTCCATAACAAATCAGTCAGTAGTAGGTTTGCATATGTAATATCTATAAAGCTACCTCTTCAACTTAGTGGTCCTAAGCACGACTGTTAAGTTGCAGGTCCTGGGTTCAATTCCTGGGTTGAGCAAGTGTTATTTAATTTTTCCATACAATTCTCAATAGTGGCAATAGGCTCGCCCCTATACATGGGACCTAAACAAACTGTGGATGCATATTAATACGCATCTTCCTATATGCGTTATGTCTAGTAACTAAATACTCGTATATTAAAAGATGTGTTATTGAGAATGGCCGTTTATAGATAACTCTCGCCTAGTACCAACCAAAGGAAGTAAAGAGTATGAATGAAATTCATAATCGAATGTATTAAGTATATCTGTGAAAGTATTCATAATAAACTACATTAGAGAGGTACGTAAGGGGTTGCTTCGAGACGTGAAGACCCCACAGAATTAGGGTAAAAAACCGGAAGACGCAGCGTGGGAACCTGACACAGGGTAATTGTACCCAAATTACCCAATTAAGATGGTTATCCTAACCTTGTAGGATGATCAAGGTTGAACCGATTTTTGTATGGACTGGCTAGATCGCGAATCCAAAACCTAGGTGTAAACAAATATAATAACTAGATTGTAAGAAATATTTTTCATATTAAGTAAAAGCAGCTATCTAGCAACTCATTCAAAGCTGTACACTTATCTCGGCCTATCTAGCGTGATGGTAGTTATGTACCTAATGTTCAATAGAAATATTACACTCTTTTATCAATTTACTTCACTTGTGTACTAATAAAAACGTATAAACTTGTAAACGTATAGGTAACCTGCCTCCGTAGCTTAATGGCCCTAAGCGCGACTGCTCCTGATCTTAGGTTAGATTCCCAGGTCAGCAAAGTGTTTGTTATTGGGGTTTTCATGAAATTTTCAGCAACAGTTCGGATTTGTGACTTAGATTCATGCCCGGTTAATGGCAATAGGCTCGCCCTTATTACATGGGAGTCCATGAGTACAAAACATACCGGCGAACCATGGGTGTACATTTTTAACCCCTGACGCAAAAACAACGGGGTGTTATAAGTTTGACGTGTGTGTCTGTCTTTGGCATCGTAAATCCCGAACGGATGAATGTTTGATGAAAATCGGTCTAAGATGGCCGCCGCCACGAAATGACGGATTACATATTTTTTCACAACTCCCTTAATATGGGTATCAAATGAAAGGGCTCAACCAGTAGAATAAATACACTATAATAAAATTCAAATCCAAGGTGGCCGCCACAAAAAAATTGTGAATTAATTTTTTTCATTTTGTATCGGAGGATATTTAATTACACCTCTCTATTTTTAATTACACCTCTGCCTAATCCTACGGGGAATACAGGCGTGATAGAAGTTTGTATTATAATGTTGAGTACCTACACATATAAACATTTGCCATTAGCTTCCTATGGGAGCTGAATGCTAAGTCTCCGTTCATTCGTCGTTCTCAGTTCAAGTGCGTTAAATGATGTCATTAACGCCATAGATGGCGCTGCCGACAGTTGCCGCAACAAAACAAACGTTAATGATTACTAATCTCCTATTTCCTCTTAACTGTACCACTGTTTTCTGCGACTGTACCTAAGTACCACCATAAACTTGCACTGTATATAATCTTTATATCTTACGTCATAAAGTTCAATTTAGAAGAATGTTCACACTTTTTAATGGATTTTTCTCGGGAGGAGTGCGGCTGGCTTATACTTTATTGCTTTGGTACAGGGTTTAAATTCCCAAAGCACGTGTTTTTGTGACCCGTTACATAATACGTCATTAGGTGTTATTAGAGTAGATAATGTTCCCCAGTGGTGTTGATTGCGTGAGTCTGGTGTATGATGCCATCACTTTCTATACGTATACCTATGTGATCTATGTTTAAAAAAAAATACATAGTTACAATTCTCGCCAATCTTATTGTCCGGCTTGAAGTTGTCACGAGCTAACTTCAACAAGGCCGTTAAAATCGGTGAAAGAAAAATATTAGATTAAAATTATTTAAAATGACAGCCTACGTCTTAAGCATTCGTTTTTATTTTCTCTTTATAATATATATTTTTTCTTTTTTTGGGGTATTTTAATACTTTTATTTCTTTTATTTATTATAGGACAATATTTTTCTTTCTCCGATTTTTACGGCCTTGTTGAAGTTAGCTCGTGCCAACTTCAAGCCGGACAATAAGATTGGCGAGAACTGTACATATACTTTTCTCAATAGTTACGGCACTAGGCTGCTATTTCTACGGCCTACAGATACCTAGTTGTTCGTGAATAGAGCTTTGTGTAGGTATTTGAGAATTTCTGTTTGTAAATTGTGATATACTACATAACTTCTCAATAATATTTATGCCATATCTTTCAACTTACACTAGCAACACCATTAGTCAGAACTACATTCCAATATTAATATAAGTTGACAGAAGCTCAACATAAATTGGAAATGACAAGTATCAATCCATTCTTATAAGACCTCATTCAGTCAATAAATAGTTCGCTGCTCAATGCCAACTTATACTGGTGGATATAATACGCTGGCATAGAATTGGCTTCGTTAGCGCTCTTCAATTCGGTGCTATACAGTGAGCAATAAACGTCCAATTTATGGTGTCGGCACTATAAATAGTTTGTTCTTAATGTAAGATCGGACCCACACGTTGGTTCCAACCTTGTCCAACGTTTAGATAGGTAAAATAACGTCGGCGCCAACACCAACGTAGCTGGTTGCCGCAATTTGATTGGCTCAAAACACTTAGCACCAACATTAGTGGTATCAGGGCCAACGTATCGAGCCAGTGTGATGCTACAATTCAGAATACAGGTAATAATTTAAAGGTTTTATTGCATTTATTTGGCTTTAATTAGATTTCAAAAGATGCGTTTTAATTACGAAATGGCAGGTATTTATTGATTAATAAAAAAAATTGTACCTTTAAGTGTTTTCCGATTCCGACCGTATTGAATAAAAAACCCGTTACTTTTAACAACATACCTACTGCTATAGCGAAATCAGAGGCAATCTCATCTGTTCCCATCTAATAGGAGGCGAGCCTATTGGCACCAACCGGACACAAATCAAAACTCCGAGATGCTACTGGGAATTTCACATGAAAATCCAACAACACTGCTCATCCTCTAGCGTAGCAGTCGCGCTTGGGACCACCAGACCAACGAAGCAGTCATCTTAATCGCATCCTAAATAACAGGAGAGTTATCTAACACAGGAACTAATTAAAGTGAAATATATGGAATGTACTCGAAGGTACCAGCGCAGCGTGGTGAGAAGTTAATTGCAGCGTCTCTGCCGCATAGCTGGACACACTTAGTGTCACGTGTGAATGCTTCCACCCGTCCTAAGACACTGGCGAACAGCGAGTTATAGTTCGCCCATGTCATGCAAAAAGCATGCGTGATATGCGCACTGTGACATAATTTTTCCGTCGTATACCTCGTTCAAAACAATGGCTAGAGACGATATAACTGTAATGATAAAATTATGTCGCGGGACGTCTGTAGCGGCAAGTTCTGACATTGCCTTTCATCTATTCATCCATCTCGATTAATGTTAAAAACTGTTACATTAAAACACATTTCAAGAGAATAAAATAAAATATAATCTGCTATTTATAACTAGTTTACACACTTGTTATAAATAACACAAACTGCTAAAAATAATCGTCTAAAAAACCGCTTTATTAACGTTTAGGTACCGTTATCTTTGTTAAGGTGTAACATGTTATTATAATTAAACTTTCACCCGTGAAGCTACTCGTGTGAAAGTTATCCAACCTTTTATGGTTTTCTTTATGTTATGTTAAAGTATAACACCATTGTTTTGCAAAGTGGAGGACAATAGGGGAGATGATGGCTTACAAACAATGATGACGTGTTACAGAATCCCATAGTATGAAGGAAATACATAAGTAAGTATACCATCCTTATTAATTGAGCTTGACATCACCACGCGCCTGTCTTCCTTCTGCCGTAAACGTGCCCTCGGTTTCTTCGGACACATTATGCGGTCACCAAGGCATTGTCTGGAGAGGTAAGTTATCTTGGGTCAAGTGGAAGGCAGGCGTGCTAAGGCTAGAGCACCTGCAGGGAGCAGCACCTGCAGGCTGGTCGGATGTGGCGAGGAAGTCGGCTGGGGCAGCATGCGTGGGGTCCACACATCCTATGTTCGCAGTCTGTGGAAGCAAGCAACATATTATGATCCTCAGCAGTGAGGGAACGAGGAAGAAAATTGATGGTATCTTCTTCCTCGTTCCCTCACACAATCTTACAGTTATACATACATAAAGCCGATATAAAGCTTATGTAATGTATAACAATATGTATAGCCAGTAAAATATCAGTGAAATACCATTGGTGTTTCTGGCGTCTGGATGCGGTTGTCGCTTCCCATCAGGCGACACGTAGGTATGCTAGTTTGCTATCTCGAATGACTAAAAATTTTCCAAAAGCTTTGATTGAATGTGGAACACGAAAGTAAATCACGGATAAAAGTCTAAGGGTCCGTTTCACAGATTATTGATAAGTTCCCGTTAAATTAGCTGGCAGATAATTTTCCATTTTTCTATTTATTCGGCAGTTGCTTAGTGGTTATCCAGAGCTGTTGAAAGCGGCCATAATCGGACGATTTTTTTCAGTAGCGCTAAGAATACAGCTATCGTTCAAAAAGTGTCATAAAAATATATCTTCCACACAAACAATTCAATTTTCTCCTTGAATTCACTTTTTCTTTTTTTACAACAATATTCTCATCCTAATACCTCATTTATAATCTCGTCGCTACATCTCGGAGCCTAGTCCTCAGGAAATAGCAGTTCATAATTATTTAATTCTTTATAATAATCACTGCGACCGGTTCCTTCTATTAGCTCTTAAGTTAACATTAGCTAAATCACCGTTGGAACTGTAAATCACTGGACATCACTCAGTGTCACCTAGGGTTATATATGTGGTATTAATATGCTGGAATACACGATAAATTCAAGATTATTTTATTTCTTCATTGGGTTCAGAAAACCATACATACACCTGCCCCTTTTCCTACAGACAAAAACCAACAAAACAACACTTGCTTGCTAGGATTCTTGCATACTTCTCTTGCATCTTCCAGGTTCATACTTCTTGTGAATACTAGACAATACTTCTGTATAATTATTTGTTTGACAACCATAATCTTTTAAAAAATATATTGTTTAAGATATTGGGTAATCTTGGTGGGTTAGGGGATTACCATCTATCTAAGGTACGGTCTTGTCAAGAGCAGTTCTTCCTCGAAGAACTTCCAACCTTCTGGGTAGCCTATTTAAGCAGAACTTTCAGAGATCATTCAAAATTATACAGAACTAATTTAGAATTTGCCTCATTAGGTGATTTCTGGCAACACCTAAATGCTTGGAGCTTATTAATCCAATGTTGCCAGACTTTGCACCTTGAATACGTTTTTTGACAATTTACATACTATTACTATTTGCATACAGTTTTTTATGTAAAATCTAATCTTCTGTGGACCTAGAGCCATCGATACACTGACAGTGTTATATTAACTTGAATATATTAACGATTAAATAATTAAGAAGTCTCTTTAATTAATCTTTAACTGCATGCAATTAATCTTAGTCACACGTAGCAGGGGGTTGCAAAGTTGTTATTAGACACCTACATTACTTAATAGAAAGTTATAAATTATATTTGGATAACTTTTAAGTTCGTTTTGCGTTCGCCTGCGTATCCCAGAGAAAAAAAAATACACCTTGCCCCAACAATAATGAACACAATAAAAGAAGAATTATTCAATTTGGTGTAATTGTTCGGAAATTATGCGCATACAAACATTTCGGCGATTCATTTTTATTTATATAAAATAGACAGTTGTCTAAATACTTTTCGCTCTGTGATATTAGTGATTAAATCATAATGCAGGAGAATATAAATACCTGTGTGCTCACAGATTTTATAACACAGACAAAGAATGCTTAATTTGTATCAATTTATAAGCAGCTCATTTCCTATTTCGGATCGAAATATTTATGTTTGCTTTACAAAATTTAAAAACATGTAGAAAAACATGACACACTAAACATAAAAACAACTCTCATGTTAATTTCATCACACATAACAATTAGCAGCCAATTTATTCGACATTCCATGAAATTATACTCGAACCGAAAAATCATGAGCTGTGACAAAATAAAGAACTAAGTAATTGTAAGTATTCTGAAATTGCCAATATATTGACATTTACTTTAACGAGTAGCGCCATTGACAAGTAGCAAGATATACTGGTCGTCTGATGTTTACGTTGTTATTCCACAGATTAAAAATTGGTAAAAAAAAAACAAAACCTTTTAATACGTACAGGCACGATCAAGGTCTTCCAGTGGGGCTCAACATTTCCGGTTCGATGCACCAGGGTCAACGGCTCCCAATCTTTAATTAGTCGGAAGCCGAGTAATATCGACTGATTGGCGATCAAGCCCGAAGCCTGATGAAAAATGTTACGCTTTAGATGCGTGAAGATTGAACTCTTGTGGAACGGCCCGAATAAAATGAATGCAGAAGTTTATATAGAAAATAATTGTGGGGTATTTTTGAGAAATGGTTCTCACGTTCTATAAATATTGTTAAATACAGCCTTATCCGAATCCATAAACCTTATCACTTAGATTGTAAGGCATTTTCGAACATTGTAAGTTATTTATCGTCTAACTCTAAGTTATCAGTAAAATATAATGTTACAGTTAAGCATCATGCTTTGAAAACTATGTTTGTGATCGTAATTCACTAGTTCTCATGTTCATGTTCTATTTCTTCAAGCAAAATCCGTGTTCCTTACATTTAAAAGTCTTACGAAAAAAGATCACGAGGTGACAAAACTTTCATCACTACATTGATTCAAAACTACATAAATAAGGAAACATATTAACACGGAAGCGAAAACTAACCGATTATACATCCACAATTATTATTAACTTTTTATATCCACATCATTCGTCTTCTGACTTACACAATCAATGAGTATTGCTACCAAATTAACTAAAGATATTTATCAAAACAGCGACCAGCCCAGTATCGTTATTAACAAAATAACGGTTATTAACGTCACACGCAACGATTATTGCTACGTTATTATAATTATGTGTTATTAAGTGGAAAGTGATATCGGAATTCCAGATTGAGACAACTTTTAATAAACGTTCTTGTAGGTATAAACGACAACAGGTCAAACTGTTACAGTTGTACTACAAAAATCACTGTTATTACTACGCAATACGGACTATTCAAAGATAATTTTATAGCTTGATTCGTCTTGTGTGTACCTATAAAATATCCATACACGACACTTAGGGCCTGTTGCACAAGTTACTATCAGTAACTAAGTTACCGTTAAATGAGTAAGCCGATAATTTCAGTGCGGTTTCATCAAAAGTGGCTTTTTCAGCCCCTTCCACCCCATGTGGAGTTCAGAGCAAACCCAAAAACCATGCTCCAGCGACCATCGTCTTTTGAAGTAAGCTAACATTACTCGTATATTCTATTCTAATATTCTGGGAACATTTTACACAGCATCATCTAGTCCCAAACTAAGCAGAGCTTGTACTATGGGTACTAGACAATGGATATAATACCTATATCCTTTTTTTGTAAATATACATACTTTATAAGATATCTAAAAATACTCAACAATTTAATATAAGAATTATTCTCTATGGCACCTCGCACGTTTGGTGTGGTGAATGTAATAACATACATACATTTACATAAATTGTATGGTATTTATATGCGCGTCAGTCGCGACCTACGTGGGAATGTCCGTCTGTCCCCACTGGCTGCTGAACTTGGATGAAATTTGTATGAGTCGCCTTGTGGAGGTTTATTTTTTGAATGAGGACAGTGTAACCGTTACTAGTTATACGATAACACGGATCCTATTTTTTTTGGAAAAAGTAACGTTAACTTTAGATCCGTGTCACTTTTCAGTAAAATAGGAGAGGCTTATAATGTGATTATAGAATTTGTTCATAGAACGAGGAATGACAAGTGCGATTTACTAATTTGTCGGTTCTAAGCGACGTTGTTGAGCGTCGGTTCATGGTTTCGAATTCCAGGTCAAGTATGCTTTTGGGTTTTTTTGGTAACATTCTTTGCAGAAAGCTCGGAGTATCCTTTAGGAAGGCTTGTATACAAGTTCCAGATTTTACAAGTTCTGGTTACCTACTCCGACACTAGCTCACGTTGCCCTCATACATAATTCATACCGTCCAGTGTAACACAGATGTCTCACTGATAACTATGAACAATAGCCCGTGAAATTGTTAGTTTTACACCATGTTAACGAACAACCAGGAAAATTACCATGAACACACGCTTTATGATCTGCCTATTAATGTAAACACACATACGTACGCACGGTGTAATTTTTTCATCATTCATCATCAACCCACATACGGTCCCACTGCTGGGCACTTGTCTCCTGTCAGTATGAGAGGGATTATGCTATAGTCCACCACGCTAGCCTAATGCGTGATGGCAGACTTCACACGCCGTCGAGAAATGCAGGTTTCCTCACGATGTTTTCCTTCACTGTTAAAACGAGTGATAATTACGCACATGATTTCGAAAAGACAAAGGTGCGTGCTTTGGGTTTGAACTTGCGACCTTTGACTTGGCATCCAGTGGTCATACCCCTTGGCTATCACTGCACTTGTACACACACGGTGTACACATTAATATAAGTATTATATCCATTGTCTAGTACGCATACTACAAGCTCTGCTTAGTTTGGGACTAGGTAGATGGTGCTGTATAAATGTCCAGAAATATTTATTTATTTATTTATTCTTTTATGTACAATAGTAGCACATAAGGCGGACTTAATGCCATATAGCATTCTTTGCCAGTCAACCTTTGGGTTAAATTGAATACCTA
This sequence comes from Acronicta psi, assembly GCA_946251955.1. Taxonomy (NCBI): domain Eukaryota; kingdom Metazoa; phylum Arthropoda; class Insecta; order Lepidoptera; family Noctuidae; genus Acronicta; species Acronicta psi. The sequence continues at coordinate 461,478 of OX276486.1, forward strand.
AGTAAAAAATAGGTACAATAAAAATAAATATTTGAACAATAGTGGTAAACTAATGTAACAATATGCAATAACCATAATAATTATGTTTAAATATAAGATTATATTGATAAATAAGTATATTGATAAATTTATAATAAGGTAATATATTATTATGTATTGAATAAGTTATTTAATTATCTATTTAAACTCTCGGGTTTTTATCATCTTCCCGCTATCCCAACTTCATTAACATATAATATGAGGCCAACACGTCAGACGTAACCTGTCTAATAAATACGTGTCGAAAGTTCCAACCGCCCAGCGGCGCCGGGGTCGTAAATACCAGGTTCAGTCCGCCCAATTTGTTTTATTTCACACACAACAACGCATAAATTCTCTTTAACAAGTGTTTTAGTAATTATATGTGTTAGAATGCTGAATATAAAGACGAATTTTGTGTGATATAGTCGTGTTTAGGTACCTACGTCCAGGTAGGTCGGTCACATTATTTTGACCTTCTGTAAAAAAACTGGATGTTAAAGTAACAAAGTAAGCACAAAGTCCTAGTTAAATCACAGATCATAAAGCAGTTAGGTGCCTACCTAGTCTTACGTAAACTTTAATTAATTAGTTTTATATACTAAGGGTCCAAAGTTGGATTGCCATGTGAGAAACAACAAACAACTGCATAAGTAACAAGATTTTATCAACAGAAAATGCATAGTCTACGGCAAAAACATACAGTACCAAGTAGCAAAAACGGTAACGCTGTAGCTACCGGTAGCGACTTACTGGACAAAGAGAACATTTATATTCACAACACCTACACAAACTCATACAAAAAGCCACCATTTTCTATACACTACTCATAAAATTATACGAGCCAATCAATCGAATAGATCTCGGTTCGCGCTCTTTTTATTAATATCACCGGCATCTACTGAGCAATTACTGGCAGGCGAGTGATGTATCGATAGTATTCGATTCTCGATGGTATCGGTAGGTCGTGAGATCGGTTATTGATAGCGGTCGGTAGGAGCGCGCGGCAGTCGCGGGGTTGGCTTCATAGAGTTTGACGGATGACAGTGGTATTTGCTCTTAGTGGCGGGTCGAGGAGTAGTAGACAGAGAGACAGAGATGACATTTGTAATTATTAAGATGTTATGTTTATTAGTCAAGCAAAAGCAGGGTTATTATTTTACAGGTATCTTCGTATGATTCTTTTATTTTTGCATGTATAAAGCTGTTTCTTGTAATCAGGTTATTTCTTGAATAAAGAAGAATACCAGAAATAATTAAACTTTTCGCTGACTTAGTTTAGAAGTTCAAAACAGTCCAGATCAACAAGTAACTAATCCCATTTTGTATCTGCGTACTGTGCTCCACAGATCAACAAGTTTCTTTAGGTACCTAATCATGCTAAAAACCCTAAATAACAAAATAAAGTAACCTATGATACCTACTACGAATTTCCTAGTATCTATCATGAAGAGAAACTTCTCTTGAAGCAATTCACCTTCCGCTGGCTTCACTAAACCGGGTGTCCACTCAATAAAGTTTACAGCCGCCGACTGCGCCCGCGCCTATCTAACTACAAATTAGTACAAGGAATAGGGCTGTCACATTACTCCTTGTATTGAACACGATTCGAATTCTGTCACAAAGTGGGAGAACATTAAAATCGGTGCGCGTACCAGCGATTTTGAAAGAGCACAATTAACTAAAAGACAAACCTGCACTAGAAGTACCTTCCACATATCTTCTTCTTCTTGTCTAACACTCGTACATAAAACAAAGCCGCGTTTGTTACAACACTTATAGCTCGAGAACTACTAGACCGATTTTTATGATTTGTTGGATTTGTCTCCAAACTATTAAACATCAGAAAATTTATAGACAGGGTGTCTATAAATTTTCTGATTAGTTTTTTAACGGGGTTCAAACTTGACGCAAGCGAAGATGCAGGAAAAACTTAGTGTATAATACAAAAAGAAATTATACACAATCATTATGTAACTAAAGCAATCTTAGAGATGTCTGCCTCGTTGGTGTAGTGGACTTATGTACATGTAGGTATATGCCACATTGTCTAAGGAGCTACAAAGACCCTTTATTATCTTCAATCAATAAGCCTTTTTTCAATTACTGTGAGCTGGCAACCCTACCGCATGTCCAACTGTTACCAGTTATTTTTACGTTATCACAATGTCTACAGCTATATAAACACTATACAGTAAACTTGTTTTATTACAATCAAGAAATAATAGTTTTTGAAAACACTGTTAGTTAGGAAATAGAAAGGTATTAAGTAACAATTCAACTAACCACCAGTATAATTCAGTGAATTTAAAAAGTTAATTAATTTAACTACTTAGATAGCGTCGCCCAGAATTTACTAACGATCCATGAGAAGAAACGCCGGAACACACTCAAAGATCATTATCTTCCATCAAGATACACTTCCGTTTCTTCCAGGGAAGAAAATAAGTATACATGTAGGTACACTTTCGTGCAAAAAAAGTCGGCCGACTCCTTATTTTCTATTTGAGACTATAATTATGTCTATCGGCATCATAGCTCTTAAATAAAGTGAGTGTAAAGTAAAATAAAGGGGTGGGCCGGTATTTTTGCACGCAAGTATATTTAACAGTGTAGGATAACGTCTAGAAGTCTACTCATCTTTTTAGAGGGAAAGAGAGAGTAAAAACAGTTCCGAGTTCTTAACAAAAGACCTTGCAGGACTTTATCTGAACCTAGTGTTCGATGAAGATCATCGATCAACCAATTTACTGTCCCAATGGTGGGCGCGGGTCCTCTCAGCATTAGAAGGGTTCGGATATAGTCTACCACGCTAACCTAACTGCAGATTGACAAAGACAAGACATGATCGTAATTTCATCCCAAATTATTATATGTATAAAATCGCGTGATAAAAGCTAGTTTAAACTGAAATCTTTTACAACTACTAAAGAGGAAATGGTGGACTCATTATTATAATTAACTATGTATGATGTAATAAATGACTAATAACAATTAATAAATGTCACAAAACAAGATATTTATCTAGAAGATAAATGATAAGCGAGTGTTATAGATCAATCAGGATCACAAGTAGGTGTCGTTATCTTGCAGTCACGATGTTATTGTTGTGCTAATAGAATTGAACTTAAGACAAGACTTGTTAGCTGTCGGTACTGTTATAGTGATAAAGTGTATTTATTTTAGACTGCCCCCAATTTTGCCTGCTTCGATTAATAAAAAATTGCCCGAATCAATTAGAGCGTTGAAAATCAGATCCGGAGTGGACTAAAACACAGAAAAACTAAGTTCTTAAGACTTAATAGAAAAATATAGAAGCAGAAGACCAAAGAAAAAACAATTTGCTAAAATAGTAGCTAAAGCTATTTATTTTATAGATCTGATCATGACAAACGAATAAAGAATTAAAACATTGACTGACTTGTCTATATTAATTAATATCAGACCAGTAAAATGACCATGTTCTTGTAAGGATATCGATCTATTGATCTAAAAGCTAACTTTTGTATATTATTGATAATTAGTATAATTTATCATTGAAATATTTGTTAACTTTATTTTTACTAGGAATTATGGAACAGAGTACTAACAGCAAATTTTCTCTTTCCAGGCCCGTCTGCCGCAACTGCGTGGTATCACCAACGGGGTCATCACCACCACCCCTGCACGAGCAGGCCTCATCGCCGCCCCCACCAGCGCCCGCATCACCGCCGACATCACCACGCCTTCTCCCATCACTACCCTCCCCACAACCGTCACACAGCGGCTCTTCAGCACCAAGCCAGTCAAATTCCCCACACCCATACTCGTACCCAAACTTCAGACGGAGTCAACCGATCCAGAATCAAAGTTACCCAGAATTTGGACTGCTGCACAGTCATAGTGTGTCTCAGTTGAATCAGCCTGGGCAGAGTTACCAGTCGCCTCAGTCACCGCAGTCAGCGATGTCCCTGTCTCCTCACCCCGTGCCTCAGGGCAAGTTCAGGGGGTTGCTGGAGCATGCAGAGCGGCTCATGAAGCCTGGTGACCCGCACCGGCACTCGCAGAGTGATGATGACTCGGGGTGCGCGCTGGAGGAGTACACGTGGGTGCCACCTGGATTGAGGCCAGAACAGGTAAAATATTAATAAGCTTTTATAATCTATGCTTTATGCACACTATATTGTGTGTGGTGTCTATTTTTTGGTACTCTGTTTCCTCTATAAAAGTACTTAGTTTGATTATCTTTGGTCTGAATCTGAACGGTGTTTGGAGAAATTTGACTGATGGTGAAAAAATTGATCCACAAAATCACAACATCCACTATTTACAATCTAAAGTTCGGATGGCCGAACGAATAGAAACAAAATGTATGGGAATGACATAAGCTTTCGACAAATCTGACGTTTACAAAAAATGTCATTGCCATACATTTTGTTTCTATTCGTTTGTCGATCCGAACTTAGATTGCAGCTTGGCTAGGCCCGCTGTTACCTTAACTTACACGACATTAATTTTATCTAAAACCAAAGCTTCTATCCCTGTCTTTGCACAAAATTCAGCATTCACAATCATGGGGGTACGGATTGCCGTTTATAGAAACGAACAACTCAGACAGACGGACAACTTTTACCGGCAGAGGGAGGAACAAAAGTGGCCAGCGATGCGGCCGCTCAGCGCTCTGTTACCACAAGCCACAATAGACCCTTTGTCCCCGTGAGCTATTGTGTGGCGACAGTTTGCTCTTTTTCGACGCTTTTTGCGGCTTTTGTCAATGAAATTGTTTTTAGGGAAATGGCCAGTTTTGCTGTTCTATTTTTGGATTTCAAAATAATGGCGGACGGTGAAAGTGCTTTTTTATCATTGCGAAATCTGGACATTTTTTATATTAAAAAAGTTTGAAAACATAATATTCTAAAATACCAGAATAATTTATTAATGTCAATAACTTGTTCAGGAAATGGCCAATAAACGCTGTTGTTTTCTATCAAACGAGATATTATATCAATTAATTAATAAATGCTAATTTTACCTAAACTACAGAATATAAATATCTTTTTAAACAAAATTTTCGATACAAATGACAGACAGGTTTTTTGTTAGTGCTTCCTCTCTCCTACATTGCTGTGCCTGACGGGGTCCATAATGAATGAAGTTATTGTACTATTTACCACTTAAGTGAACTATAATGTGGAATGTAATAAATATTGAGTATTGAGTAAATCGCTCGACATTTGAACATGCTTTGTCTGAGAGTTCACCTGACTTATTACTCTTGGGGTTTTGTATATCTTGGGAATGAAATCCCCAAAGTAGTTAAAGTGGTTAGTTCGAATATCGGACTGCTAATCACTAGGTCGTGGGTTAAATTGCCACAGGACACAAATATTATGTGATGGGCTGTCTATTAATATAAATATGGATTTACAAAAAAAAATATTATATTCATTGTCTGGTACCCATGGTACGAGCTCTGCTTAGTTTGGGTCTAGATGGTGTTGTGTAAAAATGTCGTACAATATTATCTAGCTCAGAGTATTACCAGTACCGGACCAAATCTACGGAATAACTAAATACAATATATGCTTAAAGCCCCAGTCTGGCCACAGGCGGTCGGACGGTAATGACGTCGCACTTTGAATACTAAAATATCTTCGGTATTTCTAATTATTACAGTAAAAATAAAGCATTAACTCGAGGGCAGCGAAGCAAAAAATTAAAACGACTCTCCCGGGCTGCGGTCCCCTTCGGTAATAAAACTTGGTGGTCTTAGGACGAAAGGAATGAATATTAAGTTCGGGCATGACTTTAACTTTATAGCAATCGTCGTCAAGTGACTTCAAGTCGCGGTAAAACGTGAAGGGTTAGTATTGTTACTGCTGTTCCCTACAAATCATTGCTCGAAGGTTAAAATAGCCATTTTTGTGGAATCATAATCTCGTCAGTATACGAGGCTCCACGTCGTGGCATATATAACAACCTGATCTTCCATTGTACGAAAAGTTGAGTTGAGCTCATACAGAAAATGTACAGCACTATATTAGAAACTGTATATTATTCATCAAAACTGCCTCGTTAGCTTAGTGGTCTAAAGCGCGGCTGCTACGCTGGAGGTCTTGGGTTTGTGTCCCAGGTCGAGAAGTTTTTAGAGTGTTTCTATGAAATTCTCAGAAGCACCTCGAAATTGCTCGTCTCTATTAGGTAAACACGCCAATGAAATGTCGGTGTACATTAGTACACCTCTGTTTTGGGGAATACAGGACTATACTCAATACTCAATACTTTATTGCATTCCATAATGTTTTATAAAGGTGGACTATAAATAACTTAGATCATTATGGACCCTGTCGGGCACAGCAAAACACAGGCGTCATAGTATGATGGTGCCTATGTCAAAATAAGCCATTCTAGCCCTCCGATGTTTTTCCCTCCAAATGTTGAAATAATCCCTACTAATTTTATAAATGCGAAAGTAACTGTCTGTCTGTCGCGCTTTTACGCCAAAAATTCTGAACCGATTTATATGAAATTTGGTACACTGTTGTTAGCAGGCTTTTTTTTTTTTTTTTTAAATGATTTTAGAAGTTGAAACGTTTTGTACACGTATACAGTTTTAAAGACTTTGGGAACTCATAAGTCATTTTAGAGAAACTAATGTTATCAAGTCATAATTTATATCGAATAAATAAACCTTTATGAGTAAAATAACGTTTCTTTGGTGTTGCTATACCTAAAAACAAAAAAGTTATGATGACCTAAAGGTAAAATTTCGGGTGACTAACAAAGAAAACTTAAAAAAATCATATCTCAATAACCATGACCCTTAAGATAGCATCTTGGGCTGAAACATGCAAATGAGCCCCCCTATCTCCCAAAAAATTGTGTCGGTCCATGCACCAAACTCCCTGTATATGAAAAAATATTCGCTCTAATTTTTTATCGTATGAGTATAGGAAATACGATAAAAAATTTGATGAAATTTAGATTAAATTATATGTATACTTCGAGGACGCCCAAGTCGTCGGCGGCGGGACGATTTGGATTATTTTCAACCAGACTGGTCCACAGTCGCGTGCAACCGACTGGCATGCAAAAAGAAGGGGGAGGCCTTGCTCAATTTTGGGACAGTTCGGGCTAAAATAATAATAATAATAAATGAATATAAATGGTGCGCAATATTATTTACGACTATACATATAAATACCCAACTCACGTAATATTTTCATTACCGCGGCTCATCTCTTATTACCCCACTATGACGTCAGCTGCTTAAATGTCTAGCGGTACCTAATGAAATCCGGGCCGAGTTAAATTCACATGTGCCATACCCATTTATCTTTATCTTAACATTTTCCCCCGTTTTTGCAACATATTTCATTACTACCGCTCCTATTAGTCGTAGCGTGATGATATATGGCCTTCCCCGATAAATAGGCTATCTAACACTGAAAGAATTTTTCAAATCGGTCCAGTAGTTTCAGAGCCTATTCAATACAAACAAACAATCAAATCTTTCCTCTTTATAATATTATTAGTATAGAAGTATTGATAAGTAGTTTAAAACAAAATCGCTCCCGCTGTTTGTACACATAGATAGTTTAAACTATATACGCAACGGATTTTAGAAGCTTTTCCGTAAATTCTCTCAGTCCCGCGACGTATTCGATTCATTGAATATTCTGATTCACATACGCAATCTCCAAGGAATTCTACTAGGTATACGAATATTGTAAACTAGGTACCTTTATAGTCTAGTGGTTCTAAGCGCGAATTCTAAGTTAGAGGGTTTGATTCCCAGGTCAAACAGTGTTAGATTCTCAGCAGCAGCTCGGAATTTGGATTTCTGCCTCATTAATAGCAATAGGTGCTCTTATTTGGTACCTAATCATACCGACGAACTGTAAGCGTACATTAGTAGGCACATCTTCGCTAGCATTTTATCTTAACTTCTTATATAACTAGTTTTTTCTGCTTGAAATATAAATTAAACGATTTTTGTATGTAACTAATTTAATCTTAGAAATGCAGGCGTAAAAAGAAATGGTAGGTACAGACTAAAAATATAGTTTATGTGACTATTTTCTCGCAACATCCCTTAAATCAATTACACGACCACCGTAGCCCGCAATATTTTCCGCACTAATCTCATAATGCCACTATCAGTGCCGGACACCGTCCGGGCAATATAAGCAATATAATATATCCTCTGTAACATTCTTATTGGATTAATGGTATTATAAGAATTTTCCTTTAGGGAAAACTAATTTGATAAAATGTTCTACTATTTTGGTCAACAAGAAGAAGAAGATGTATCTCTCCTATACTATATTATACTATGCAATCTTCCCTAGTAATATTGAATTATAATGAATGAAAAAGTAACTATGTCTGTCTAATCCCTTTCCAGAAGAAACTGCTGAACAAAATTTGATTAAAGGCATGGAGATTGATTGTAACTTAAAGAAAGATATATTTTTTGTCTTAAAAAGTACTTTTCGGAACTGCTGACAACAGCCAGTTTAAATATTAAAATATTGAATTAAAAGAAGAAATAATACATTGATAAATACTTCTATTATTACAGTTTATTTATTTCTCTGAATCCTCTTATAAATGAATAACGTTTCCACAGCGGTTTAAACTGCACCATTGTATGTCTCATAAACTCCTTCTTCCAAATCTCTACTAACTAGTTACATGGTATCTTCCAGGTGCACTTGTACTTCTCAGCGCTGCCAGAAGACAAGGTGCCGTACGTGAACAGCGTGGGCGAGCGCTACCGGCTGAAGCAGCTGCTGCAGCAGCTACCGCCACAGGACAACGAGGTAACTAGCACACCTCCCGCAGCTACCAGATATAAGGTAACTGCCACTCACGCTGGGGAAAACATTGTTAAGATGGCGAAAGCATGTTATGAAGCTCTATCTTGTTCTTCTCAACTTTCCATTATCATAAACCTCCTGTGTTTAATATTTGGAGTCGCCGCAGCATATCCTTATTTCAAAGTCAGCCTTTTCACACATCCAGCCCACGTCATCATCAACTCCTTTATCCATCTTTTCTTTGGCGTCACTTCACCTCTTCATCCTTCCACTGAATCTAGAAGATGGAATTCATTAATATGAATTTATCATACAAATTCTTATAGTACAAGCTCGGCTTGGTTTGGGACTCGATGGTGTTGTGTGTGGCCATCCATGTATTCAGTTATTTTATTTATTTCTATTTTCTTCTTAACTTTCCTTTTTTCTTCAAATTATTCATAAAAGTACGTTATTCATTGCAAAGATTAAATTACCATAACTAGTTATGATCAAATAATTGTTAGTATGGTCAATGTGCTTAAACGTCATGACACTTTAAATATACGTGAAAAGATTTTTATAGATCCATCGTCGTCATCATCATCAACCCATCAATTGTCCCACTGCTGGGCACGAGTCTCCTCTCAGTATGAGAGGGATTCGGCTATAGTCCACCACGCTGGCTGGATAGATGCATGCATTAAAGAAGTAGTCTTTCCATTCTAAAGTAGCTGGTTAAAACAGCTAATCGTCCGATCAAATAACCATATTATCCAAAAATAGACCTAAAACTAGCAATGCCTGTTACAATGACATCACGTGGTATGTTGACATTCCAGGTGCGGTACTGCCACGCGTTGTCGGACGAGGAGCGAAAGGAGCTGCGGCTGTTCAGCGCGCAGAGGAAGCGGGAGGCGCTGGGCAGGGGGCAGGCGCGCCAGCTGCATGCGCCCACGCCGTGCGACCGGGTGAGTCACCCACTGAATTCACTTTTCTATAGTAGCAGCAGGGACATACTTCTATGTGTTCGTCCCAAGAAGTACCTGCTGCAGTCAAATAATTTCCTGCTGCTGCAGTTCAGATAGTGAGAGTACGAGTATGTGTTGCCGACTAACATAAAATCGTGTGAATTGTTGATAGCTTAGTTAGCAGTAAAGCTAAGAGTTATAGATCGGTATTGGATTCTTTACATATGATTAAAATAGCCAATATTTTTTCCCATAACTAAATACTTATGCTTCGTTTGCTGGATTGCCTAAAGAGTCCGTACACCTGCACGTTTGAGGACTTAAGGAATGCCACCGATGTCGCAACTAGCCCAAGTAATGGTTGGGTCCAGTAGGTGGCTACGTTATTTTTTTTTTACCATTGACATAAGAAAAGGCTCGCTGAAGACACTATGATATTATAAACTCCAACATACTTTTATCGACATTTATTTTAACGTTTGTAACGTAGCGAGAAAGCTACAAGTTTTCTCGTTTCGCTATCCAGTAAGAACTGAGATATTGAATAACAAAATATTCAATTAACACCTTGCTAAGCCCAAGATGGTCATGACTCAATTACGCTGTACGTGTTGATTAGTCCCAGCTCGGTACCCGCGGCACGTCGCCCGCGTTTATAACTTCATCCCCGGGTCCCTGAGGAAGGCTCATCAATGATGCGGACCGAGGGACGGGACTAGAATACTTTTACTTGATTCTACATGATCAGTTCTAGGGATATCATATTAAGATTTAGGATTAATACTGTTTAGGGAGGAATATTGTTTGGTGAAGTTTCAACGAAACATTTATATTAAGCTTCATCGAAAGAAAATTATCATTTACTAAGGTAATCTTCAACCTAGCCCTTTCTTAACTATTTTGGAGACGATTTGAAGCTTGCACAATAGGTCTTCTTAACTGTCTGCCTTAACCTCCCCTGGAGAGAAAAACCCCTGCTGATGTTTTAGAGACTACAGCATGGATTTCTTCAAAAAGGGTGTGAAAAGATATTTACAGGGTCAGCAACGCGCGAGTGATACCCCTGGTGTTGCAAACGTTTATATACGCTACAGTAACCACTTACCAATACGCGGGCTGTATGCTTGTTTGAAACAAACCATGAGGATCTCTGCACTAGAAAAACATACCAAATCGGTTTATAAATTACGTAGTTCTGAAGTAAAATAATACCCTCTCCTTTTTAGGGTTCTGTACACAGGGGTCAAAACAGAGGAGGAAAATCTAAACACAAAAAATGTTTTCACAGCCTAATTATATTCAAATACCGGCAATATTTCTACTGTTCCGAAGAAAGCTGCCTGATCCCTCTGTGCCATTAACCGTGGAGATAAAGTTAAGCTAGACAATTTATTCAATCGCGCAAGTATTAGCACTTGGTTCTCTTTTATATTTCTTCTTCTTTATCCTCATCCTTTATTCTTAGTTGGCGGGAAATATGACAGTTACATTTTCAAACAACAGTTCGTGTGATACTTATTTTATACTTTTTTTTACTCATCGAAATAATGTGCAAATATTGTTATAATAGCTACTCGTATAGTAATGACCTGTTTAATCACTTCCATAGAACTTTTTAGTTTAGGTTTTCACTGTAGTTTTTCTCTGTTAGGCAATTGTGTTATTTCAAATACGTTTTTAAAGTGCTTAAAGGAATGGCCATTGAAGATCGTAATTTACAGAAACATTAGTACCTCTTCTCTACAATCTTTGTCAAATCAAATCAAATCAAAAATGTTTATTTGTTAGAATATGGTACAATAGATGTTATATAATATCGTTCCAGCATATCCTGCCATAATATGGCGTACAAATATTTCTATGAAAACAAGAAACAATACTTATATTTTAACATATTAATTACTTTTAACATATTATTATGAATTATTATAACAATAAAATTTTGAATTATTAATATTCAAGTACTAATAATATTTTATAAAGAGTAGAATAAATAATGGTTATATTGTAGTTGTTGCATGGGGTAGACTGATGGTTACTTTTTTTTTTTATTATTATATTATTAGTGACTTATCCTCTAAATATTCTTGAACACTGTAATAATTCTTTGCTAATAACAGTCTGAACAATACCCTTTTGAACAATGGCAGTGGCAGATCCTGAGTATTATTTGGTAAATGGTTATATATAATAATTGCCATGCAGTAATTGTTCCATGGTTTTAGCAATGTAATCAAATAATGGAAAGAAATAAAGCAATAAATTAATGTTACTGTACTGAACCGCTGATTTTACGCTGATTTTCAGCTGGGCCAAAAATTCTAATAATACATCCAAATTCAAACACCATTAGATAAGTACTTTTGAAAGGCTAGTTGCACTGTTCCAAACAAGTGAGACTTGTGGAGAAGAGCCGGCAACCATACCCACTCTTTAAAAAAAATGTAAGGTTAGGTTTAAAGACATTTATTCTCATTAAAACAAACAGTCACTTACATGAGAATATTAATAACATACAAGTAGAATATTATAAGGTTGTCGTTCGTACTCTTATAATGCATTCAATAGTCTTAGTACTTAGTGTATTGATTTTTAGTAGCATAATGGTTGTTTAGTATTTTTCGAGTATATATTCAGCAAGTTTTACCTTGAATGCATTGAAAGAGTTCACATTTTTTATTGTTGAAGGTAGGTTGTTAAACAGCTGTGCGCCTTCGTAGGTTAACATTGTTTTGCCGTAGTTTGTTCTTATCTTGGGTAGAACTAAAAAACTGGCTCGACGGGTACTGCGCTTGGACGTTTGTTTCAACCGTATGAAGGATAAGTTAGTATGGAGTGAGCGGTTTAATATTTTTCTGATTAGAATGCAGGTGTTATAAATATACAATTGTTTTATGTTCATTAATTTTGTTTCTTTGTATATTTTGTTAGTCGGTGTTGAATAATGATAGTGGAAAAGGATTTTTATAATTTTATTTTGAGCAATTTGGAGATCGGCTAGGTTGGTTTTGGTTGCACTGCCCCAGATTTCTATAAGGTATAAAAGGTGGGGCTTGACTAGGGAGTTATAAATGGCAATGCGGATTCGACGCGGAATACACCTTACGATGTGTCGAAGTGACCCTATGAGTAATGTCAGTTTGGATCTGATGTATTCGATGTGTGCATTCCACTTCAGGCCGCTGTCCATTGTGAGGCCGAGATATTTTTCGCGCGATTTTTCTTGTAGGACTGTATTGTTTATCTTTAGTGGTTCGTGAGAAGTGATTCTTTTATTTTTTGCCTTAAAAATAACGTAACAGGTTTTGGATGTGTTAATAGTAAGCAGGTTACACTGGAACCAATTAAACAGCATGTCAAGGTCTTCTTGGGCCTTAGAAATTATGTCAATTATGTTTGACCCAAAGTAAAATAGGGATGTGTCATCGGCGTATAAAGCTATTTGACCATGCAATCCTAGCTCATAAATGTTATTGATGTAAATAGTGAAAAGTAACGGAGCTAGTAACGACCCTTGTGGTACTCCACATTTGATAGGTGCCGTTTGACTTTGAGCATTTTCTGTTTTGACAACTTGGGATCTATTTGTTAAGTACGATCTGAACATCTCCAGTGCCGAGCCTTTGATGTTGATGCTTTCTAATTTTTTTATAAGTACCTTATGACTGACCGTGTCAAAGGCTTTTTTTAAGTCGATGTACACACCGAGTACAATGTTCTTTTTATCTATGTTGGATTTAATTTTGGTGACTAGATCTGCAGTGGCAGCAAGAGTATTACTTTTGGGGCGGAAACCATACTGACGTTCAAAAATAAAATTGATTGAATTCAGGTAATTCTCTAGACGTTTATGTAATATTTTTTCCAATATTTTAGAGAGAACTGGAAGGACTGAGATCGGTCTGTAATTTCCAGGGTCGTGTTTTGGGCCTGATTTATGAATTGGTGTAACTTTTGCTATTTTCAGACTGTTGGGGAATTCACCATTTGATAGTAATTTGTTAAAGCAGGTGGATAGTTTATAAGCAATGTGGTGTTTTATAGATTTTATGGTTTTAGTGTTGATTCCGTCTAAACCAGTGCTGGTGTTTGAGTCGAGGTTATTTATGATTTTAATGATTTCGGTACTACTACATGGTTCAAGATCTGATAGTACACGGGAATAAACGGTACGAGGGAGAGCTTGAGAGATGTTGTCATGCATTTGTTTTGGAATTTCATTAGCTAGGGAAGGACCTATGGTGGAAAAGTAATGGTTGAATTCTTCGCATATAGCTCTAGCATCGGTTATTTGTTCAGAATTTACTATGAGTTTCGAGGGGATGTCTCTTACTGTGGTTCTGTTGTTTGCCAGTTTATTGACCAGGCTCCACATCTTTTTCGGTTTGCTGATACATTGAGTAAATTCCTTGTAGTAGTATCTATCCTTTGTGTCTTGAATTAGTTGTGTTAGATTGTCCTTGGTTGCTTGGTAGTCCTTTTTTATCGTTTCATTTTCAGGTTGTTTCTTTAGTTCTGCCCATAAATGATTTCTTTGATTGATACCATTGATAATATTTGTGTTTATCCAATCTTTTTCTGGTGGATTTAGTATTTTGGTTTTTATGACTCTGCAGTCTTTTATGTGGTTTATTATTATTTTTTCCAATCTCATGTAGTCATTTTCGGTTCCATCGAGAGCAGTTTTATCGAACATAGTATATAGTTTGTTGTAGTCTATGGCTTCATATTTCGTATAGATCCTTTTGGCAGGCTTAATTTTTTTTAGTTCTAGATAAATCTGTTTGTGGTCGGACATAGACGATTCAATGACTGCCATATGGAAATTGTCATTTTTTAGGGTGGTAGTAACGTGATCAATTATGGATTTTCGTGTGGCTGAGTCTCGCGTGCAATATTTTCGGCTGACTTTGTTAAGTATTTTGTGACCCGCGTCATTCATAAGTTCCCTGTATTGTTTAGTTTTTTTATCTTTTGTTAGTAGGTCAACGTTGAAATCTCCGAATACTATCGTCCGGCCTTTTTGTTGTAGTTGGGAATTGTAGGTTTCTAGGAATGTTTTGTAGTTGGTGTCTCCTGGGTTGTATATTACTCCAATTTCAAGTCCGTATTTTTCGAGTCGAATCCAGAGGTAGTTGTTCCCATCTAAATAGTTTGAATCGGAGAGACTGTGTTTGAGGTTATTGTGTACGAACGCGGAGACTCCACCTCCGATTTTTTCCGTACGGTAATTGTAGTAGTGAGTGTAGTTTTGTAGTTGCAATTCTAAGGCTTGCGCTTCATTTCCAATCCATGTTTCGGTAAGTAGAATCATGTGTATAGTTGTAGGTATTGATCGAAGGATACATTTTAATTCATCGAATTTTCCTTTTTTGCGAATACTCCGAGCATTTAGGTAGAAAAAGGTTAGTCGAGACTTACTAATTTGAAGTTGTCCATAGCCGTTAAGTGTTTGATAAGTGTTACTGTTAATAGTAACACTAGTATTTGCGGTGACATTTATTGTATTTAGTTTTTTGAGCTGGATTTTATAATGCTAGGCGTCCCTTTGACATATTTGATGGTAAGGTCTGTTTCACCATCAGCTTGGCGACGGGCTAGCTCATCCTTTAGAGATTGCAGGTATTTTTGCTGTGTCGGGGTTTGGTCCGAGTATAATTTGATATTTTCGGGAAGTTTTTCTTTGTTGCGTAGCAGTTGTTTTGCAGGCCCTTGTGTATTGAAGCATACTTTAACTCTTCTGTTTTTATCTTGCTGATATTTACCAATGCGAATAACCTTTATTGGCTTTGGGATGTCCTTGCAGACTGTGCTTATAATATTGAAGATGTCAGCTTCGTCCTTGTTGGTTCTTTCGCCGGCATTATGCGATTGCTGTTCTGGCAGGCCCACAAGTATGATGTTTCTTTCTCTCTCATAACGTTCTTGTGTTTCGCGAATAATTTGTTCATTTACGTGAAGTTGGAGCTCGGACCCGGAGGTTGATGGCGATGAGCATGCAATTTTGGTCTCTAGTGAAGTTAGTTTGTGGTCACTCTCAGAGATTTTGGTTTCAAGGATTGTCATTTGCGCTGTAATTTTGTTTTGTTCTGTGGTTAGGCTTATGGAGGATACTCTAATATCGTTAATTTGAGTTTTCACATCCGTGATGTTTTCACGAAGTAGCTGAATTGTTTGTTCGTTGGCTATTTTAATTTCAGTGATTTGGGATTTGACTTCCGAAATAGATTCTTGCATTTTTTGCAATATTTGTTCATTGGATCCAGTATATTTTTGTAATAGAGAGGTCATACGATTTAATTCGATGCGCATTTCTTTTGTTTCATTAGAACATTTGCAATCACTGTCAAAAGGTTGTTTGCGTTTACGGAATGTTATTGAAGGTTCCTTCTCCATATTAGTTAGCTTTGACAGATCGGGCTGCGATCCACCGCCAACGCTGGGTGGCTTAAGGTTACAGTAAGTTAATTAAAAATTTATGTGTAAAACAGTATATTCCCTTCAGGGAAACAGGCGTAACAATATGTTCACTAGATTTACGGATTATGTTATAGACTTCAAATAAATTAACAGACTACCCCGCACCGCGGCCCGCTGTCCGCGACAGCCGCGCCCTCTACGCCGCCGCCGCAACGTTTTAATCCTACAACGCATAAATCATAGGGGCTGTTGCAATTGATACTCGCGTTTTTTTCTTCTACCCTCCCCCATGTTGGTTTAGTCAGTGTTTTCGCAATATATTGTATTAAACCAATGTTTTTGTTAAGTAACAACTGGTGCTTGACTGTGAGTAATCACTGGCGCACTTTTTCTAGAAACAAGGGGTTCAGGGGTACCAATTAAAAATGGTATTTCTTCATTAAAAACGTATTATGTAATGTATGTATTATTACCTCTCAGAAAATTATTTAAAGCAGGTACACATATTTTAAGTACTTATTCTAAAATTACTTGGATCTATCTATTTGAACATATTTGAAAACGGCTCTAACAATTTCGATGTAAGTTAAGAGTTAACGGGGACCAAAAATCAATCTATCTTGGTGACATATCTGGAAAAAATCGTTTTCTCTATTTTAACCCGAATGAAAACCCCCTTTTCAACAGGAATATTTTTATTATCTGCAAGGAAAACAAATATTCACCCTGTTTTAATAATGTTGGTTTCTACCATAAGCTCTCTAATGAATTACTTTTCTTTAATTACAAGACACCGTAAACTTAATTTAAACTCGCAAAAATATCTAAAGTTATCTTCTAAAAATTTGTTAAGACTAACTGCAGCTTTAATTCGGGCGTCCCCTCAAATTAAGAGTCGCAATTATAGCGTGCAGTAACAATTACCGGTGCGCGATGTCCCGGGTTCAATTCCCAGACGTTTCAGATTCTTAATCGCTCAACTTTTAAATTGCTTCGTCTGAGTTTTTCCTTGTTTTAATTTTGAAACTCGTTAGAGATAATTGTGAAAGTCCGTCTATTAATTTTAAATTGCAAAGAATATTATTTTCTTTATTGTAAATTGCAATATTGGATTCTTTTACAGTTTCTGTTGTCCTTGGCCTGTAGACAAGTTGCGATTTGACATTCGAATCGACAAACATAAACGAATGTGGCTATTTTCATCAATCTCAATATCCATCTTTTATTCTCTGCATCAACACATCAAGCTGCATCATCCTTAACAATATTCACAACAACTGTTACTGTAACTTACCACACATTTTTTTAAATAGTGACTGGAGCTTCTTGTCGGCTCTTCTCCATAGGTCCTACTTTTTTGGACGCGTGCAACTAGTGTGACCTTTCAAAAGTACCTTTTTATGTTATGGTCTAAATGAAAAAAATATATTTGAATTTGAAATAAAATGTACGGAAATGACGCACTAACTTTCGACAAATCAGGCTGTTACTAATGTCATTTCCATACCTTTTGTTTCTATTCGTTTGTCGATTTGTTTGTCAAATTGCAACTTGTCTAGGCTCTTGTCTTTATTTAGTGTACGTAGGGAAAGATTGGTGGTGAAAATTGACGAATATAGGTATAATTTTACACCAATGGATTTTAGACCTTTTTTCAGCAGTGGACCTCTTTTTGGGCTGATAAATAATGGTGATGGACGAAATAAAACTACTTTTTACGGATTTACTTCTACGGACGCTGTAAGGGGTCCGGACGCTGTAAGCGTCGCATAAAATAATATCAATATAACGCGATGAAATCCGTAAAAAGTAGTTTTATTTCAATGTCTAGTATTCGCGTAGGTAATGGATGAATTTCTCTTATCCTTCTTTTATTCAAGTTGGTTAGCGATTCGTACTGTCTCAAATTTCTAAGCAGTAAAGTAAACAATGCAGTGCGAGACTCACTCGGGAATTTAACTCCAGACTGAGACATGTTTAAGCCACTGAAATGCCGGCCACTGGGAGACTAGTGATGTGAAACTATCGACAATTTAACATATTATGATATAGTAAATAATGATATAATAAATAATAGAGGCCTTAGCTCAATTCCCAAGTCTTATTGGGTAAGTACACAATAAGACTGTCGACCTGGGAATTTAGTTTAGATTATTTTGTGCATACGCTCGCCGCCTATTAATCGTACCTAAACATTATCCTGCCTGACTGAACAAATCAGACTCCGAGCTGCTACTGGGAATTTTACAGAAAAACCCAACAACACTTTGGTCTAGTGGTGGTCCCAAGCACGACTGCTACAGTAGAGGTCCTGGGTTCGAATCCGGGTCGAGCAAAGTGTTGTTGGGTTTCTCTGTGAAATTACCAGTAGCAGGTCGGAGTCTGGATTTTGCCTGGTTGATGGCAATAGGCTAGCTTTCTATTACATAGGACTTAAACACACCGGCAAAATGTGGGTGTACATTAGTGCACCTCTGCGTAACCCTTCGGAGAATACAAGCGTGATGGTGTGTGTAAAAATGTGCTAACTTTTTCTTTACAGCAACACCTCTGTATATTTTTTCTGTATAAGTTGTCCAATTGTATTGCTATTGTCCAAACTATCGATACAATTAACTTTACCAGTTCCCATCACTAAAGCTTCCAGTCTCCTCAGCAGACAGTCGGGGGTGGGCACACCAAATAAAATCAGAAGCCGCAGCCGCCCCGTGACGTCACGAGTTAACCCCGAGTGTCCTCAAGAACGACTCAAAGGGGAGGGCTTTATTTTATTTTTATTAGTTTTCTTAACGAGAACTGTTTTATTTGCACTGTATTTAATAAGTATTTTTAATTGTTTTAGAACAAAAAAGGAAAATGAACATAAGCGTAAAAATCCTATGTTATTTTAAAACTTATTATTTTCTCCTGTTTTAAGTACTTAGAAGCTACTGCGCGATAATTATGGTATGTATTGGTTAAATTAACTATTAGTAATGCAGTTCATACCTCGAGATTTAGTTAGGTTAGTACTATCTTTATTTTTGTATTTTTTTTAAGCATTTTCCATGCCGCCCGCCAGCTGAATTTTTTCCTTCATTAAAAATAACTAAGTTAGTACTTATAAGTCGTGCAAAAATGTCGACAGAATTGTAGACTGATGAAGGATCCTTTTTATATTAACAAAAAAATACCGAGGATGATCCTACTTTCTTACGCTGACATCCCAAGGCAAACTTTACTAAACTTTTACCAAATAGGTACCTGCCGACCCTGAGGAGTGTTAACTCAGCCCCGTCACCACAAAAGTAAAGAGGAACTCTTTAATATATCATCCATTCGTTTGACATCCCGCTCAGGGTGCACCGGCGCATAAAATCTGCGTAATTATGAAAACCATCGCAATATGGCGGTGTGCGCGATGCCGTGAAATGACCCCACGACCCCCGCACCCCACGAACCGTGACCCCCGCGCCCCGCGGAGAATTAGCGGTTAATGTGGTGGAAACACTTTCAACAGGAGAAAAGCTCTCTTTCATTTTCTTTGGGGACGCGTTTCCGTTGAACGTACGACACAGTGCGGTAGACACGACTGTCACTTACGTTAGAAATGAGTTGACTTGTCCGTATTTATAGGGAAGGAAATATATTGGGAAAAGGATGGAAAAAAGTATTTTACATTGTACAGTAGGAATATATACGCGTAAAGAGGGTTATTTTCCCTATGTTTGTGTCAGTAAAGTGAGGTCACGCTATAGATTAGACTCAGGTTGTTGTGTTCTTTGCTAATGTTCTTTTAAAATAAAATTTAAACGGTCAAGAATAGTCAAAAATTCTAATCTTAAATGTAAAATTAATTCATCGATATGTAAGGGACAATAGATAGGTATGTAAGGGTGAAATTTCCTAATTAACTAAGGGCATAATGGTGGACGTGTAGGTATATACCAGAAGAGTATTTATTTTATCTTTGTATCAAGACAAACGACAATGGACACGCACCCAGTTCTCGAATTTCGTTAACTTAGTAGCGCTAGAGCGATTTTATGACGTCGCGCGACGAAAGCTCTCACTGATTTTATATTCATCATTACTTAAATTTATCTTGTTATAAAAATATCTATCTTATATTCTCACCTCGAATAAATAAGAAGAGTAGGAAAGTGTAATACAATTTGTTGGTAGATGTGTTAAAAGAACAGCAATTCCAGCACAAACGAAACTATTTTGATTAAGATACCTCCTTGAAGTGTTCTTCGCCAAATTCGCCAACCTCCCACAGATGGGCCCGACTGTGAGACTTTTTTTCTATAAAAGCCATAAACACAGTAGCAATCATTTTCAGGGAATTTCTGAATATGCTTCGTTTTGGAAACCAAAACTGGAATACAAATTGCAATGAAAACATTTAGTTTTAATTCCGCTTATGCTGAGATGCAGGAGCACCGCGCTCCCGCTCGCTAATTATGCACATGCAGGGACAACTAAGTTGTTAGTGCAACATGCATACCCAAACCTATCTGACTTAATAGTTTTTTAATGTAGGCACGTAAGACTTTAGGTATTTTCTTGCTGTGTATTATAAGTTACCTACATTGCCTCTAATGTAACATAGGTATAGGTACTGTGGAGGCTCTTGTCCTCCACAGTACCGGATCAGGGTATTGATAATTAATATTCTTGATTATTATTGTTAATAGATTTTTATTGGGAGCGCTCAATCAAGTTCACATGTCATTGTGTCTGTCACACAACTACTCTAGTACATTCTACGTCATTATATTATTTTTATATGAATGCTTGCTAACTTGCCAGTAATATCCAAATATTGGGAGCGACCTTTGTGGTCTCTACATCAGCTACGCCCACCAATATGGATAAAACTGGGCAGTATGCTAAAGTTTTATTCATTAAAAACAAGCATTCATATATATCCCTGCTTAAATCCTAGCACCGGAGTTCCTACATACCGGGTGGAACATTAGCATCCATCCTTGAGACAGTCCCTTTCTAAGGGATAGCTTGTGGCATAGTGTATAACTTTTCCTATACAAGAAAAACGCCGAAAAAGACACAAAACTGTCTCCTCTCTACTGATTCTGCAAAATGTTATACAATACAATATTTAGCATCACACCTGAAGGGTCTACGAAGCTAAACTATAATAATGAATCAGCATTACACAAAACTTTTAACTTATTCCAACTTGTTAGAGTCAGAGTAAGAGAAAAATCAATGTCATATTGATCCCCATATGAACTCACTCCGAATTATTATTTAAAACTTAACAACCCATTATGTCATCGAAGTTAATTTAACTATAATTAACGCTAAGTTAATTATGCCCCCAGTTAAGCCAAGACTATATCTTATAGCAAAGTTGACCCTAGCTTAAACCAAATCCCTTCATCCTATAGATAAAAAGAACACTATACACATATACGGAGTGTTTTCATAAATAATAAACATAATGCGACGTGAGATGACGCGACGCATCTTATTCGTTTAGGTGTACACTTCTCCCCCTCTATTCTCGTTCGGATATCTCATCATTGGTGTACATGAAAACATACAAAATTATTAGTAAAAATTTTTTCATTATTTGTTCATGGTAATATTAACCTCCTAATTCCACTCCTTAAACTTGCATTTACATATTTTGAACCTATGAACACCACTTATACGATATGGTTCCTTAAATGACTTCAAAAACTCATACATCATCATAGAAGTAAAATTTTTGGGCATATCAATTTTAAATCTACTATGAATAATGTGGTCTCTACAGTACCTACCTGGCCACCTGTAACCAAAGACAACACTCGTTGATTGCAACCCTTATCTTGGTTACTGTTTTGTAATATGTTCCGTACACGTGTAAAGTTTGGCAAACCCATAACTTTGCCAGTTAGCTTTAGCTACCCTCTGTTTGCTAACGGCGATATGAAACAACACACCAGACATTATCATATATTGCAAACAACGCCATCTGTTTTTCATCTCACAAAGTTATGCGTTAAAGGGAAAAGCAGCGCAGAAAAAGCTTTTATTCAAAAACCCATAGGATAAAGTTGCAAACAAACAAAAGTAAGTAGCTACTTGTTTTTCCTCCGATTTTACTCGCCATTTTCAGATAATAAGTTGCATAATGTCTCTCCTTAGTTCTCCTACCTTTCTCCTTAGGCATGCCTCCTATTACGTAGAATATAACCTAGAACATCGGGCGAATTGCAAACTTTTTTGTTCAACCTTATTGGGGAAATTTACGCGTGACGTGATAATGTTGAAATGAAATGAAATGAAATGAAATGATGAAATGATAATTATTTCTGTAAGTAGATCCTTTAAAGACACTTTTACAAGTCATTTTTTTATGCTAGATGTCGCCGGCATTTCCTAACTGACGACCTCTGAGAAGAAACGCCGAAACAAACTCAGAGAATCATGGTCTCTTTTAAAGTCCAGACAAACGTAGTAAATATCGGATATGCGAGTTAAACAATGCAGGGCAAAATCTGAAACAGTTTTGAGTTGACCAGTCCTAACTGACGGCACGCATGCAACAGTCATCGTGTAGCTCAACCATTATTAGGGAGCTCAACGACCCGTCGCACGACGATACCAGATCAGCAAGACATTTGCGTAGGTTATATGAAATACCCAAACCACACAGAATTCGTTGAAATATGGACGTGTTTAAACTAGCCTACATAGTACTCACATTTACATTTAAATTCATGTTTAAAATACATAGAAATCGTAACAATTTAGCTGTGAATGGTTTTGAGGATAGTGCAGTTTGATGTGTGTGGTTCAAAGTGTATTAAGATTAAAATTAAAAAGATGGCCATAGGCAGTGAGAGCTGACCAGCCCCGACAGACAGCACCCGTTCACGAGTATGACGTGTGTATCGGCGCCGTTTGACTCAACCATGTTGTAGGGAATAAAACGACCCGACACACAACGCTACCACAACCACGTTGATAATAATATATGTAGAACGGCGCGCCAATCGTTATAGAACACTGATGACTGATGCACACTCGACATTATATATGTAAATCAATTGTAAATAAGACGTAGCATCACAGAAATATTGAA
Source organism: Acronicta psi (assembly GCA_946251955.1). NCBI lineage: Eukaryota > Metazoa > Arthropoda > Insecta > Lepidoptera > Noctuidae > Acronicta > Acronicta psi. The sequence goes on from OX276486.1 coordinate 484,748, forward strand.
CAAATCTGTCCAAAACACTCACTATCGTCCGAAAACACTGTTTATAAGACGTATTAGTCTAGCTCTAGACTTAAACACCACCACCGTAGTGTAACCACTATCTGAGCGCGATCCTCATACATTACGCGCTACAAAGGCGCCCGCCACGTGTGGTCGCTAAATAGCCCATTAAGTGTCGACGTCAATACGCAGATATCGTATATATTTATTATCTTAAGTTCAAAATTATAAAACAGATCGTTTCTTTTTGATTTACGCACCTCAAATAGTACAAACTGATATAAATGTACCCAAACGTTATTACTTTAATTTCAAATTCTTAAATTTAATTATAAACTGTCTATGTATCTACTCATAGCTTAATTAAAATAAAGGCTTTAATCGTGCCTAGTTGTCTTGTGATAGTTGCTCTACTTGTTTCTAGGCTAGGGTAAAATCCAAACGGTTCTTCAAGGGAATAATAATATATTAAGATAATAATACTATATCCCAAAAAGAAAGGCTTATGTTATGTCGGTCTATTACCCACTAAAACACGATCATCTGTAGCACACTATGGAGGCGGCTCCGAGATCTCCAATGAACGCACCTGTAGCCCTCCTGTGCTTTGTCGTTCAAAGAGATAATGCTTACCCAAGAAAATCATTATTGACAACTGTTATATACTAACATGTTTCGCAATAAAATTCATAGCAACAGTAATTCAACAAAACATCTCGTAACTTTTCAAAAGTTCTCCCGCGCACCTGCACCCATCTCGTTCGCAGTTACACTCATAAACACAATCTTTCCCCGTTTCCCAACTTTTCACAAGATAAATTGCATAACTTCTAGCGCCCTCTGTTATGATATCCGTGATTTATAGCCCTAAGTAATGAGCACGTGTCGCCAACAGATGGCGCTACTGAGTTGTTTATTGGACTCCTTGCCGATTTATTGCCGAGGGGTTTGTAGAACAAGTAACTGCTTATTAAAACAACAGTTTAGCGATTTATTTGAGTGCAAATGTGTGTAAGATTGTATTTAACGATATATTCATTACATATAAGGTAAATTGCACACTTTTAGGCCATTTTCGAACACTAAGTTAGGGTGTCTCCCATCATCGGATGTAATATTTGAATAAGCAGATCAGTTACCAAAACCCCTTCGCCAACGACTAGTAACTAGCCTATGACTAAGGACCTAACCTAAGGCGCCGCCTAGTTACGTTACGACACTGGTAACAGGTTTACCGTTCAGCGAGATTAGACAACTTATTAGACTGTGACTGCCTAAACTAAGCATCTATTATAAACAAGATGAAAATCACCTACCTAACTATTACGACTCGTAGAAAGTTTAGTTTATTGCCTGTTTACAAAACAGGCAATTGCTTTATGTATGCATGTTTATTGCTATATCTTCATTTTCACTTTTACCACAAACGATGGATTGGATAAAGACAGCTCATAAAATTATGTTTATATTTTCTTCTTAAAAGTACTCGATTGTTCTTCACCTCGTCAGTCGTTTTTGCGAAACCAAAGACATCGGTTCCTTTTGGGTTTAAATAATTATAATCAAGAATAATTATACTAACCACTATGAATAATTACGAAAGGATCATCATAAAAGAATTTATTCAGGTAAGTGAATATTTCTTTTTGGCCGTAAAAATAAAATAAAACGAATACCGGAATGAAGGAACTGTTGGTACTTGGTAATCGTGTTTAAAGAATGGACACAGCGCTACCTCTTAGCAAGTTGTAAAAGCTTTGTGACAACATTGAGTTTTGTAGTTCTTCTACTCGACGGTAGGTGTTCCCTTTTATTTAACACACATATAACTAGATGGCGTTGCTTGTAAAAGTACTGTAGATACAAACCAGATGTCGCCCTAAGCCACTTTCCCAAAACTTTGTACACCAAAGAAAGTTAAGAATCCATTATTATTTTACATTCATAATAAAACAGTCTTAAAACGTTTCCGCGAAGGTGTGAAAATGAATTTTGTTCTTCATATTTTTTTTATTCCTTAGCGTGGGAACGTCGGGCAGGTAGTGTGTATCACAGATTATAAAGCGTCGTAAAACCGATGGCGTAGCATTATTGTTGTTTATTGTGTTTAGATGTTGGTTGCATCACGTTCCACCGACGGCCGAGCTTGGCCTACGTGGCATTTCGAATCGTCTCACCATTTTCCGATAAGAGAACTTTTAACTGTGCAAAGACAAAGAAGTAGGTACGAGCGTGTACCTACGTCAAACTACCTAGTGCATACACCTACTTTTCTAGAAGCTTTATTTATTAGACAAGCTTTAACTTTGAGATAAAGTGAAATATAGCTTACTCATCATAAGTACCTAGAGCTACTTACAACTTAGTACAACAACGTAGATAACTGGTAGGTATTTCCCTAAATTTTAAAATCAAATTAAAGATGATCTAGATATCTTTTTGTATTTTTTAAGCTTTTCTATGCTAAGATTATCTACCAGTTTTCCTTCATTAAAATAAATGATCTAGATAAATAATAATACTTAATTTGCGTGGGAAAATACGTAGGAACCTACCTAGATTCAAAAAGTTATAAACTTCTTACAAACGGTTTCTTACAAAACATAGACAAAATGTGTGTACAATCGTCGGCCTCATTACCCAAAACTGTATCAAAACTTTGTGATTACCTAACACATACAGAACACCACACTATCGTAAAGTAAAACATCGCTTTTATCTAAAAATATTCATTCAATTGAACTTCAAACTACTTTCGACACTATTTTCAACCTTAACATATCGCATTAGGGCACACCATTGAGTTAAAAGGATTTTTACAATACAGTTGAATGAGCAGGTTAGTTTATTTGTGGATGTTAAAGGAGTGCTTCATTCGTGGATGTGCGGATGTTTAGGATGACACGGGTCATTAAATACTTTAGGAGCATTGTGCCTTGGGGTAGGTTCTGTAAGTCTCGGTCATTGATCAATAAAACCTGACGTAACAAACATTTAAATAGCACTACAAGATCGCCTGTATGAATGTCAAAAATTGAGAAACCGAGAAACATTTCTCTGTCACATACTAAAGAGCAAACTGAGCTAAGACTTCCACTACTTTCTTTTTAAGGAAAAGGACCGAGATTCAACCTAATTATTGTCTAATGACTAAAAGTCACATAGGTAATTGGACTCTCTTTCTGTGATAGTGCCTCTCCGACTAGCGAAGGTTGGTCAATTTAGCATATTATTATATTCATTCCTGTCTCTAGTAAAGCGAAATATTTCGGCAGCACTCGCTATGCGCGTCCATAATTGGACTAAAAAGCTCAAAACTGTCTCAAATCATCTACTTATTTTGAAGACATTGAAAGACTATTTCTCAAACCTACTGCCCTATGTTATTTCTCTAAAAACGTTTTCAAAAGCCAGGTTTAGGCTGTACATTTTACCTTGGCCAGTCATCACGTGTACACAATATTTTTTTAATGTATCCCTTATTTGAATCTTTCAAACGAGCCACTATTGGATGTGAATGTTATCCAACATTGGCCGCACCCTTTGTCAAACATATCAATGAACAAACAATAGCCGCACAAATGGGCCAACCTTTGCTCAAACGGCCAACGTTATGAATGAGTCCACCGCTGGCTATATTTAGCTAGTTCTCGGTAACACGTCCTAAGCTATAAACTGAGGAATCCGCTGACCATTCATACAGCGGCTTGTTAACGTGTGCCTGGTGTTAAAATAGTACTTGATAGTACTTGTTAGTGTCTTACTAAGTACTGAAAATGTAAGCAAGAAAGAAAACTACATAACTAAATAATTTTAGGCGCCAACAGCAGCTTGGAAGTCACATTACTTTACCGACCAAGTAGCAGTGTATTACATAGATACAGTGTTAGTGAATTCTGTGGTAAAAATTAGATGTTTTCCTAACACACTAGTGTAACTAGTCTAGTGTTCGAGGACGACTGCTGCGCTCTAGGCCCCGGGCTCGGCTCCCAGATCGAGCAAAGTTCTGCGAAATGCGCGCAATGCAAAATTATAACCACTCATGCTAAAGAGATACTTTTTTTCTGGGGATACCTTCAAACGGTTACCGGGTCCGGACTGGTTTTCGGGGAGTAGACTGAGGAGTTGAGGAGTGCTTCATGTTCACCAACCCGTATTCGTCCACTGCTGGACGTAGGCCTCCTTTAGTGAACGCCACAGAGCTCGATCTTAGTGCTTATTATTTTGAGGAGAGTGCTTAGTGCTTACTATTTCCATGACTTGTCATTTCTTCCTAGCTTTGTAATAAACGCCTCGATCTTACACCCTCCTTCAGTGGTTTCAGGCTCTAACATTATCAGCTTTCACAACATTCTACCACGTTTATAGGCATACGTTAGTGATGTGACAGTAATAAAACGTTTGTACCACAAAAAACAATGATTGTTAATAAAATTTCAATAAAGGCGAACACACAACGGCGCACAAAAAATCCTGATGGCGCTTCAAATTTTTTGTGAAAAAATATCGTATTCAAATCGTGAGGGAGGGTTTTTGCCCTCTCGACCGCACCTGCCACCTAGCGGCTGACGGTCACAACACAGACCTTTTATATAATAATTAGAATCCCAGTAGACTAAAGTTTAGGCTCTGTAGACAAGAAGAAAATAAGGCATATTTTTGGCATATATTCAATTGGCGAAGCATCTCTCTATTGCCCAATAGTCGTAAGCGCGACTGCTTTGTTGCTGCAGCGTCGTAAGGGCTTGGATCGATTCCCAGGTCGCGCTAATGATATTGGGTTTTTGTTTGAAATTCTTAGTACCTAGGTATTTTGGATTTTAGATTTGGTTAATGGCACTAATCCCCTTTTACGTGCCACTACATAGGTAGCGGCGTATGTATCTCTCTGCCTACCCTTCGGCTGTCCAGCTTCTACCTAAATAACAACATTCTTCTTAAAAAACCTTGCAATCCGCAACAAAAAGTAGTGTAATCAGGAGCACTAAAAATAATTACTTCTTCTAACCGCCCTCCGGCGCTTTACCGAACGCCATAAGATCAAAGCCTCCCGCGCCCGCGCCGGTGCAATTAGCCATCGTTTTATGTAAGTAGATCATCAGAACTGGTTTTTTCGCAAACCATCGATAAGTAATCGTGGCGTTTTTTTATTACGCGAATCGGTTTAGTGTAAGCCCATTACCCATAATATAATGTCTAACTAGGTATATGAGAGATCGACCCTACCTAAATTCTCTATACTTCATAACCTCATAAAAAAACGGCAAAAAGTTCCCTTTCTACTTTGTTTTGTATCAAGAATTTTTATATTCATAATGCTTAGGTAGATACTTTTTAAATTTGTACATAATCACTTAAAAGCTGTAGTTAATTTAGATACGAGTATATTAGTGGATTTGTGGCCGAATTCAAATACCTATTATTTGGAAATGTGCACGCTGTCTTGATTTTCCATATACATACCATCACGCCTGTGTTCCCCAAAGGATGAGGCAGAGATGTACTAATGTATCCCATCCCATGTCTCATGTAATAGGGGGGCGAACCTAGTGCCATTAACCGGTCACAAATCAAAACTCCGAGCTGCTACTGAGAATATCATAAAAAATGCCAATAACCAGAAGAACCCAGGACCTCGAACAGTCTCGCTTAGAACCACTAGACTAACGAAATTTTCAATGTAATTATGGGGTAGATCAACTGATCATCTTTTGGTAGATGTGAGTATAATTTGTTTATTTGAACTCTGAAAACTCAACCAGGATACACGGAAAAGCCTAAGTACCTTTAATAAAACCTGTAAGTGCCACCCGAAGTTAACAAGCATGAAGAATGACCGAGCGCCTCAATCTGTGTGAACAATCACGCGAAGGCATGATTTCTCTCAAATCTAATAAAATGACACACAATACAATCGTATGTGATCGCAATCCGCGCAAGCGACGACCGCGCACGACAGATGTGCTCTTGCGCATGCTGCCGAATAGGGCTGGCAGCACCAGATTTAGATGGATTTAATTAGAAGTTTAAAACTAACTGGTCCTGAAAAATTATTTTTCTAAACATTTTAGGCAACGTAAGTTTTAATATTTAACAATGATTAAAGCTATTTATCTGAGAGCTTACTTTAGAAGCTAATTTTAAATTAAAAAGGGTAACATTTTTGCCTAAGTACGTAATCGTGATAACTTACTAGGAGAATGACCACTGGACTGCCAAGTCAAAGGTCTCGATTTCGAATCCATGGCATGACTTTTCGAAATCATAGTGCGTATTTATCACTCGAAAACGTCGTGAGGAAACCTGCATGCCTGAGAGATTTTCTCGACTGAAGTCTGCCAATCCGCATTAGGCCAGCGTGGTGGACTATGGCCTAATCCCTCTCATACTGAGAGGAGACCCCGTGAGACCCGTACCCAGCAGTGGGACAGTTAATTATGACGTAATCGTAAGTAATTGTGGACGTAGTAGTTTCACAGTGTAAGCAGCCCTGGCCGATTTCAAACGCCTCCCGCAACATCCTCTATTTAACCTCAAAACTTATAGTTTTTGCGCCACTTTTTCCGTCTAACATTATGCTTATGTAACAATTTTTTCTATTACTTATCTGTGTTTGATGAGTAAAAAAACTTTTTTCTTCTCCCGACATATGGTGCGCGGCGCGTGCTGGCGCACATTGCGTCCGTTTTTTTCGCATCCGATTCGAAATTCAAAATTCAAATATGGCGCATGTGTGCAGACGAATATTGTTGTGGGTTTTGTTTTTTTCGTATTATTTCTTGTCGATAGGCTCCCGTCTGGTCTTTGGAAAAAAATAAAAAGTAATAAACAAATAAAGTGGTATTACGAGCGCCAGGTGAACAGGCGACCTGGATACGGATAGCATTATACTTATAACTAAGGGGAATATGTAATTGCATTATTGCAATCATCTTAATATTTTTTATCTCTGAATGCCACAAAATAAAGAACTGCAAAGAATGTGATGTGGAATCGAAGTGAAAATTTTATAGCATTCCCGACACCACTCTTGAGCCCCTGTTTATAAATGGATAATTGGATATCTTCAAAATTAGAACAAAATTTAAAAAGTTATATTAAAAAATTTAAAATGTTGAAAATTTAAAAAATCTCCCAGAAATTCAAATTTCTCTTTGACATAACCCTCTGCCGCTACAGTGTACCCACACTGCCCACCGCAGTACATTTTTTGTCCCAAACTTTTTACTTGCCGCCCGTTTTTCAAGTCAAAACGACGGCTGTTTAAGCATACTTTATAGCAGACACAGTCGGGGGTGTCTATTATATTTTTAAAAGACTTTTTTGAGGTCTGTCTGCGTCTTTGGGGGTGTTTTTTAATTATTGCGTGTACGGGATTAGCACTTCTTAATTTGCTTTTTTTGTTTTTAAATTATAACCCGTTAATGTGTTGAAAGAAGTGTTTATTGATTAGTTTTGTTTACACTGGGGTACGTATTTTTTACTGATCCCCTTCTGTTTGAAGTATGTATTATAAGTTTTCGCCAAGAATTTATGAGGTCCATTTTGTTTCACGCTTAGGCATATTATTTTTGTGTTTATTCGGCCGTAAAATTCCTACGACAAAGTTTATGATACGATGAATCAGTGATGTCCTAAATGTTCGTTTATAACATAAACGGTACTATTTCTGTAATGAAACGACGAGACATCGCTAAAAGTTATGTCCGACGATTTTATTACTAGATACTTCCCATCCACTTCATCCATTTCCGCGTAATACCTACTTGGTCCAGTATTTAGATAACAAGAAACACTAATGTGATTGCCTAAATTCAGAAATATGGGGCGGTGTGGCTAAATATCTTGTAATCGTAAGTGCGTGAATCGATCGATGACGTAACGCTGCACTTGCCACATTGGTTTCCTCGTGACCATTCTTAACCGAAATCTTAATTTGATGAGTTCTGTCTGTCAGCCTATGTGTGGCTTAGATATACTTTTTATTATTGAAGACTTACACTAATTAAAACGGTTAATTTAGCAAATAAATCACATTCGGTCCTTCACGTCAATAAAGGTGAGGTGCGCAGACGCAGCGGGGCCCGCGCATGCGCCATACGCGTCGCCCACTGACGACCAACGACCTCGCGTTTATGGGAATATCTCTAAACATGTCATACCGTCATTACACATTTTTGAGAAGCAAAAGAAGCTTTTGAAGGAATCGGAGATGTCAGAGACCGGAGGCTCGTATGCGCTTTTATTAACGAGTAGATAACGACAGATTTTCGTCACTTACAATCGGTTTCGATATTTAAGTTTATGACACTGGGCCTGCTTTACTACCTCTGGATAGCTACTAACCAGCGGATAAATTAAAAAATGGAACAAAATTTGTATGAAATTATCTGACAAGTAATTTAACGGGAACTTATCAGGAGGTCGTGAAACAGGCCTTACGTTGGTTTACTCAAGACAAGTATTGCTCACTTTAAAGAAGTGGTATAGATTAACCAGTGCACATTTTCATTATAATTAAATTATTAGGTAAGAATTGCACTTATACCATTTCTCCTTGAGTCCTCGAAGCTTCACATCTTTGTGAAGAATCAGCATTGAGTTCTCTATAGCTGGCACTGAGCAATGTAGCTGAAGACTCTTTGGATCTTCTCGAAAACTTTGGCAATTGCAAACCTTATTGGTCGTTTCGCTCTTGGCAGAACGGTGTTCGTCCAGTAGTTATCATTATCATTCGTCAACCTAGTTGGAATAACAAGGATTTTCCGCACATTTTATTTTTGATAAAAAAATAATCTACACCGACATTTTCCAATACAACAATGAGCGAGACAGTGACGTAATGTTACAACAGTAATAATGCGGGCGGCGGGTCACTGACCTTTATCTCGATATCTCATTGTTAGTGATGCTGTAACTAACGTATGTGTTTTGGCAAGCAACCCGCTTGGTTACACTTCTATTCTGCTCCTCTGGCCCTAGTAAATTATATTGTAGGCGGGTGAGTCAGTGAGGGGCTAGCATGTCGGTCCTATTAGCTTTTATATCGATGTCGATAAGTTTGACCGTCCAATATTAGAAACAAAGGTACAGGAATTTTGCCAGGTTTGTTGCTAACTAAACATAATCGAAAAAATAATGTTAATAATCTCAGCAAATCTTAAGGCTTTTGGAGGATGGAAAGTTATTTTCAGCAATTATTTTACTCTCAATGGGTCTTGTTTGTTGTGCCTGTACTGAGTTCGTTTTCAGCTTAAATAAGGGGTTGTGTACACTATACATATAATCATGCCAGTTTTATCGATACTTGCGTCGCCCCATCACTGCAGTGTCCTTGGTGTGCCAAGTGCTAGGGTCTGCTGGCCATCAGTTTGGCAAGCGACACTAAATTTACTCAGGAAAAAAATTAAAGCTCTTGTTTTGGTAACACCCGTTCAAAACGTCTTATATTCCATCCATAGGTTTATACAACCGTATTGTTAATATGTATTTTATTTTTGCATTGCTGTATTTGCTGTATTAGGCCCGGAGAGCTTTTTCGAATTAGGTAAACCGCAATGATCTGTTAAAGTAAAACGCAAAAAGGTTAATACAAAAATATTTTTTTTTTTATACATTATGTACGAGAAATTGGTACTTAACAGCTGTAAATAAGTAGCGTTTAAGAAGTAATTTTGTTACTTGAACTAGAACCTAATAAAAAAAAAGACTAGTCTCCTGTCTTAGGAATACTTAGTCTAAAGTTCTAAAGACCTTATCCCTTTCATTCTGAAAATGCTGGTCAATCCTACTAATTATATAAACGTGAAAGTTTGGATGGATGGATGTTTGTTACTCTTTCACGCAAAAGCTGATGAACGGGTCTGGATGAAATTTGGCACAGAGACAGATTATAGTCTGGAATAACACACTATTCTTTACTAATACTTTTTATCCCGGTAAAATGTATGGTTCCCGTGGGATAAATTTGTTTTAAGAAGATGAGTACCTATAGATAATTACGTTGTCAACATAGATAAACACTACCCAGACCACGTCGCCGAAGCCGCTGGGAGAAAGCTAGTTTTTTATGCGCACCCTTCCTATCCTCAATGACAAGCATTTGATATGCACTATTTATTTCCTCAATCAATATGGAGATATAGGCAGAGCGTATTAATTCCTTAGCCCACAATCCTCGATGCGGCTATGATAATAATATTCATATAATACAATGATTAATTTATATGATGACGTCACTTGTGGAAGGCTATTCCGAATTGCTGATCCAATCGTCATTACGAAAAAGTGCTACAAAAGGAGATTGTTATGGAAAATTATTTACTCTGTGGTATGGTCTAGCAATATGACATTGACAATTGAGGTTTCTCAGAAATGTCAAAAATAAGACGTAGTTTTTCAAATTTCAATAAAACGGTTATTGAAAGCAAAGACAAAAGAGGTTTTAGTGGGAAACATGAATACTTATAGGCCAACTTTTATAAACCGGTAGATTTCTAATTCACGTTCTTATGTTCACCAGTCTCTGCCATTTTTTTTATATACCTACCACATGGTTGGCAAACAATCATGTGGCCCGCTTGATGGTAGGCGTTTACCAAAGCCTATCGACGTACAGCACCGAAGTATCACTCACGCTATGCCGACCCTGCAAAAACCTCCTAACTCTTTTTTGAAAAACCACATGCTGTAGTCTCAAGGGAAACCCCAGAGAGTTCACTTATTAGCTACTGTTCAAACCCAATCGAATTCAATTAAACCTATTACAATTAAACTTACTGCAAAAGATGTTAAAGTTGACGAAAGTCTTTTAAAAAGATATTGTGCAACTATTCGGCATAAATTAACAGGGGATCAAGAACATGTCCTGCACTAAAATTAAATCGCACTTAATTCTAAATTTAGCTGACATCTAAATAAGGAATTCGCGTATACTTCCACCATGTGTTGGCCCAGTATATTTAGCCAGCGTCTAGACAACTCAGTCACAATAAATATTCAATGAATGCAGAGAACATTACAGAAGATGGGTATAGAACATTTCCCGTCTGACGAAAATTTAGTGGTAGAATGGATAAATAGTCTTGCAATCAAAAACTTCTTGCAGTACCTTCTTTTACTGCAAGCTTTCTACTGTTTTATGTTCCCCTTACCATTTCTGTAACGTCTACAAAGGTGTCAGCTACATTCTTAGACAATTCAGATTCACAAAAACAAATAATGTTTTACTTAATATTAATACTTTAAACGAAAATAACACTAACTACGATTACCTACTATATATGTTGGAAATAAGAAGCGCTTTTAAGCACCAGTTTCACAGCTTACTGATAAGTTCCCGTTAAATTACTGGGCAGATAATTTCACACAAATTTTATTCCATATTTTAATTTATCCTGCGGTTATCCAGAGGTGGTGAAACAGGCTCTAGTTCTCCCGTGATGATAAATGAATGTCTTTGGTACTATTTTGCTATTTATATGCCTAGATATTTGTCGTGAAAGCAGAACGAACACGAACATTATTTGTATTAATCCCTGTCTTTACACGAAAAGTGACAGAATAAATTGTCTAGCCAACAGTATTGTCGTATGCAATTAATATCTTCGCTGTACTAATGACTGTTTCGACACTAGAGTTAATTGTGGGGCCCATGCGCACGCGGTCTTTTTGTCCACGAGACGATGTAATGAACACTGGGCGTGCGTCAGAAACATACAGTCCGATGCACTGCCACTGTGCACGATTGTGAAATGAGAAAATTTTATTGGGCGTAAAGTACTAAAAATATTTCAAGTTCTCGCTGCGTACACAGTAATAGCAGACCCACATTTTTACACAAATTTAATTATGATCAAAAGTTAAAAACCACTTTCACATTAAAAAATGATTACATTTATCACAAAATCTTTAAACGAGCTCCAAATGACAGCGCACTGTGTTTCACTTCGGTACGTTTGAAGGCAAAAATATCACTTGGAAATAGCGACATTTTCATTGCCATTTTATTTTACGAGTGTGGTTCGACGATTGCGATCAGTTCACACAATTAAAGTTAAAATGATTGCTATTTAAACGCCCAACATTCAATAACACGACAGAGAAATTGTCGTTTCATATCTTCATTATTATATCTTTGTCGTGTACTTTAATTATTTTCTCTTGATTGAAAAGAAATGACAGTCGTTAGCGTCTGATAGGCAGGGCAAAGTATAAGTGTATTTTTAACTTACGAACAGGCGAAAAGTCACACGATTTGCCATGTTTAGGTCACTGCGAAATAGTTCTTATCTAAATTAGAATTCCATCACTACAAATAATGTATTTTGTGCACCTATAATAAAAATTATTTTACTTTAAATTGCAACTACGATCATATTTGTGAAAATATTTGGGATCTCTCTCTCTCTCTATGCCATTTGATGCATTTCTTGGGACTCAATAAGCCATTAGAAGATCAAATGAAGACATAATGGAACTTCCAAACAATGTCTTAGCCACCGATCAATATTTACAAACCACTGTAAATTCACAGAAACACACAGGAATTCACTTTCAAATGCACCATCAAAGTTAACTTAACCATTCAGAATACTCCGATCATATGGGCGATGTTTCTCGTCTAAGATTTCGCGAAATTATTTCTATTTTAGTATGTCTGTGACTGTTTTGATAGCATTTAACTGAACGTAGCTTTTAGCCGCGTTGCAAATAAACGGCGCGCGCGCGTCGGCCCCCTATAGACTGATGGCGCACAGAGTTACAAACTGAAAATACCTGGACAAAAATGGTTTTAAATGGACATTATAAAATATGTTGAATAAATATTGTGTTTCTACACTTTTGCATATGAATGCTCCATTTGATGATATAAATAATATTATGATAAGCTATATTTTTTGTAATAAAGAACAATATATTATTACCTTTTCTTAAACGCTTGAAAAAATCACTGAAGAAAATAGAAACTTAAATAAATGTATCACCTTTTAGCATATTTTACGACTATAGCTATCCGCAAACATTTAACGACCCATCAACACCAAATTACACAAAAAATGTTCTGTCTACATCTTAAGAGCGCTACTCGTGCGCAGATCAAAGCGGCCACGCGACGGGATGCGCAGACGACGTCTCGACGCATCCCGCCCTCTCCCCCCTCGCAGCTCCCTCGCCCCCTTTGTCGCCATGGCGCCTGCTGCGGATATTATTTGCATGCACCGCGCAGCTATTGAATAGCATTAACATTGTCAATGATTGACTTCATAATGTGGGAGTTTCGATGAGTAATTTATGGGTTAATGTTGGATGCAAATTCAGTTTTAATGAGTGTATTGATATGTGTAAACATATTGAGGAACAAGCTTGCATATTTTTATCACGGAATGAAAGGAAAGCAGAATGTTAATGCAAGGCCATAAATACCTCGTTGTCTCCTTCTCATGTCCGGTGTGATTAAGCCTGGCTGGTGCCAGACTGTCAATATCTCTCTTCCGTTTCGACATAACATTTATTATATTCGGTGTCTTCGATAAATTTTCTCTTAATAGAATTTATACAACCTTTGCAAGCGCGGCTTTAGACGGAGACATGCTAAGAATAAGTTGGTATTTTGACACTAATTATATTCGCTTGTTATTGCTTATAACTATTTAACTTTTTTCTACGTCAGGAATGGTAAGCAGCATTGTGAAGATTGCTGAATTTATAAGCACCTAATACTTTAATGTATCTATCATGCAATCGAATTGCAATACTATAGCCTCTGTTTATTTTACTATACCAAGTTTTCGAAAAAGAAGTGCTTTTTGTTCCTTTCGATCCCACTACATTTTAACTACGATCCAATTGAGTTAATACATTAACTCACCAATAAACTATGAATGAACACGCTGACAAAATGTTACCCAAAGTAATACAATAGTTTGTAAACCTTTTGGGCTTTCTTTATGAAGTTATATTTTAACCCCTCTCTATATATAAATCTTTTAATTTCTTCAAATTTGCTATTTATAAATGTTCATTTCAGTCACAAAAGAGTTTGCTGATCATTTCGAGTGTCAAAGAATGAATAATAGTTTCCTTAGCATTTCACAAATACTTGGATAGAAAGGTTCTTGTTATTTGTTAGTTACAGAACGTTGATATATTTAGAACGTCCTAGTCATCTCTAATAATACTGCGCGGTTGAATGTAGTTTTGTTTAATTTAAATAACCGTCTCATTGACACATACAGGCTTATATATACACACATTTTAGAATTGATCAAACTAATTAATTAAATTAGTCAACAAAAACTCACGCTAATTTCGACGCAGACAATGGATAGTCTCCGGCTTTTTATGAACAAGATGAAAAATAATTATAAAAAAAGCACAATAAATACTCTTAAAACTGCACTTCATAAACCATTAATTACTGTTAATGAGTCCCCACACATTGCGAGTAATTGTAAAATGTATAAAGACAAAGAAATATAAATAGGTAATAAAAATTAAAGATATCAGTGTCTGTTTTCCCACTGTGCGGCAAATGGCAAAGCCTTCTCATACATCTGACGGAGGGGGAACGTGCGTTGATACGTTTGGTCATTGCATGTTGACTAATTTGACACCATTTTCTTCAAATGATCGTCGCAGGTTAGGTTAGAAAACCCACAAAATCTGGTAATAATACAGTACGTCCGTTAATGAGACCCTAGAACACAACGAAAGAAATAAATCAATATACGTTTAAAGCTTTTCCCATTGATCCTATGTACCCACTCAAACTTCCGACAGTTCATTGAAATATAGTATCACAGACTAATCAATCAGTTTGACTGTCTTGTCATAATATGTTGGCATTGGAACTAGAGAAAATGCTCTCTTCCTTTATTCGTATTTTTATTAATACCAATATTTTCAGCTCATTCCCTTTTCTCGAAGGATTTGCATAATACTGTAGTAAGTTTATTGCGTCGTAGCTCCGAGAATCGTTTTTTTTTTGTTCCAGTTCACTACAACAATATTGGTCTATGAACGGTCATTCAACTCGGCCTTGGGACATGGACTTTCCCTATTAAACGCTTCGCCTCTCCCCAGGGAAGGTTCCCATAATATTCACGCCTTGCAGATGGATCCGTGACCATATTTAGACATATGTGGTTAATTCATCTTTCTATTTAGCCCAAAAGCAACTGTAAAGTCTGATAACGGTCTGTCTTTAAAAATCCTGTGTAACCAGAACATCACAAAAATTATTTGTCTATTATATTTTAAAGAGATCAGTTTTAATACATAATACTGGAAAAACGGGGACACGCGCCTAGTTTTAAAACTCGCTAATAAATGAGTTGAATGTTAATTTTTTGTTCACAATATGTGCGAAACATTAGTTTGACATAAAGCTTTATGTATTGTGATTCTTCACCTACGCATCGTGAACTTGCAGACAGAAGCATACCGCAAGGCAGAGGATGTAGCGATTAAAACACATACCAAAAATTTTAAGAAGTAAGCTAATTTGTAGAGTTAGCTAAAATTATGCAAGAGGCAAGAACATTCCGAGTAAATACTCGTAATTATGATATAAGACTATTGTTTTTGTAAATAATGACGCAAAGTAGGACAAAGGAAAATGTTAATGAACCGCACATTGTAGCTGTAAAATAAAATTATTTATATTAATTTATTTCTACAACTCACTATACATTAGACCACAGTGCAAAAGTTATTTCGGAGCAGACACACAAAAGAAGGTTACAGTGCGTTTTTGGAAATTTGGAATGATCCAAAATAAATGTGGGCGTCCTAATCACTAAGCCAGTTTCATTCTTATTTTACACTGTGCTAATCATAGTTACGTCTAGTCATCCAGTGCACAATAACAAAAAAGAATCGCTGCAAATAACCTCCATTGTTCGAACTTTAAAGACAATTAGATTTATAATCCATAGACACTCTTTAAAACAGAGACAAGATTCGAAATGCTTTTTTTATAATCAACTAACGACAAGTGTCATTTATATTTTTTCGGCCGCCATTGCCAGACATTGTTTTTTCGTGTAATTTAGTTACGGACGGAAATCGGCGGTGACGAGCCGCGGTGACATACACAAAGCTTACCAATATCGTTTATGGAATACAAATTATCAATAATTGTTAGTACAGTTATGTCCGCCTACACGCGATAACTATAGACGACTGGTCATATCAAATGTGTGCCATTGAATATCAAATCTCATTTAGATATCTCATTGGTTTTCATAGTCTCGGTAAGCAGTTATTTTGGTAGACTAATATCTCTTTTTGTAATAACTATAATCTGTCTTAGTAAAGTCTTCTTGAGAGTTGAGACAAGATATACCATTATACCTTCAGAAGTTCAGACGTCACACTGAAGTAAACATCTGATTCTGACATTTAAACTTACAATTAAGCGTTTTGTGAGTAAAGACAGCTGATACGCGTGCTTTCACATTATATGCATACAAACGATTATTATTTTAACAAATTGCAAACATAAACTTAACATTAAATTCTTTTTAGTCAAAAAACCTGCATTTCTTGCGCATTTTACTACCTGAACATGATACGAATCGCAACTTTTTCCCTATAAAATTTGACCCACATAACTTATAAACATTATTATTTGTAACAAAGCACATTGCTACAACTAACAGGATCAGATAAACCGCTACACATTGTACTGTTGAGGGGGAAAAAAGCCGCAGCTTCTAGACGACATCTCGAAAACTAGGCGCGACATCTGGCGGGCCACGCGAAATATACACATGTCTTTTTGTCCAGATGACTTAGCACGCAGCACACTGTGCATACTTGCGCTTATTCTCAGAAAAATAAAGTCTATATTGGATTGACAATTTCTTATATAAAAAAGGTTAGACTATATTAAATATTCAGTTTTAATACGGTGGAATAAAGTTGGTTTTGGTGAGGTTGCAGTTTTTTTGGGATTTTTTTTCGGAAGTAGCATAATTCATATGGTAAGGAGCGTGTCGGGTTTCGCGGCAGATGCGCGCGCGTTTTAATTTCTGCGCACGCGTCTCTCGAGTTGGTGACGACGAAATTTTAAGCTCCGTTTAGTTTTCCAGTTGTTCAGATTTTTTTGGAGAAACCCTTGACTTCTACTAATAAGTTGTTGTCTGGCCAAAATTTGGGTTTTGTTCAACATGTTTGTTTAGACAATTTAATGCTTCTGCTCTGCTATGTAGAATAAAATTACCATTTAAGTTTACACATCGCCTAGCTTTTGGTGGTAAGATGATTTTGAATCAAATCTGTTATGTTTGTATCACAAGTGTCTTCCTTTTTACTAAATATATCCTGGATTGGTCCTTAACCTATGGTTCTCAGCGGCCCTGCTTAACTTTTTGCAGAGAACTGGCTTGTCGGGAGGTACATGTATCCTGGGCGTTCGGCCCAAATCGGGCGTTCTTCAGTAGCAACCACAGTGATACTTTCTTGAGTTTACAAAAGATATACTCGCTACTCCATAGGACAATTAAACAACACTAGTTGTTTGTGTAGGTACAAGGATTCATTTGTTACCTTTTCATAATAGGAAGCAGTGACTTGAACACTTCTAAAACGTACAGTTCTCGCTAATCTTATTGCCCGGCTTGAAGTTGGCACGGGCTATTTTTTATACCACTAAGGTGGCAAACAAGCATATAGCCCGCCTGATGGTAAACGGTTACCATAGTTATGGACCCTTGAAACACCAGGGTTTCAGTCGCGCGTTGCCGACCTGAAAAACCTCTTAGAGGTTTATGGAGGATTCACTGCGCCGACAGTTTGAGGGAACATTCCTCTTGCTGCCAGCGCAGCGCATCCTTAGAAGGAGCTCTGGCGACCTTACTCACTGCAGGAACACAACACACAACAAAGTGTGTTATTTGGCTGCAGTTTTCTGTAAGGTGGAGGTACTTCCCCAGATAGGCTGCTCCAGATTTGAGCCATAAATGGCTCTGCCCTACCTCTCTTATATAGCTAACTTCAAACTGGCCGAAAAAATCTGAGAAAGTAAAATATTGGACTTTAATAAATTTAAACGAAAGCTGAAGTCATAGACTGTTGTTTTAAAACTTTAAACTTTAATCTAATATTTTTCTCTCTCCAATTTTTACGGCCGCGTCGATGTTTGCTCGTGCCTGTACTGTATCTTTTTTGTAGTTTCTAAGTCCCGTTGACCCGCAAAACTACCCGCTGGGGTGCCACTTTCGCCAGCACATGCAAATCGTATGAACTTGTTCGCACGTGCGCTATACCTGCGCGCGCGCACAAAAACTCCCCCAGCTGCGCACGCAGCTGCCGCTAACAGTACAGCCACCAGCTGGACCAGACATGTGCCGCCGTATTAATAGATCCTGAGATGTAAACCGTTTCAGATGAACAGCTTAGGGTAACTAGAACTTTAGCCTAAGACTAATTTGTAAAGGCCTTTACTAGACATGTCATCACAAATTGGCAAATGCGCAATAATCGAGCGTGCCGATTCCCCTCCAGCATTCAAACCTGAACTGACCTTGCGGTGGTGGAGACGAAAGAACACGAGAAAGCAAATGTAGTTCATAGACAGAATGAGTCCTGGCCAAATAAAATTAAGATACTTAAAGAAGTAGAAATACTCGTAATAAAATAAAAACAAATTAATAAGCTCGGAAACTTTTTAACTAATGGATAGAACACTAGATGACAAGATAGTAGAAACAGAAAACAAGTAGGTATATTACATTCCTTGTAAATTGCCTCCCTTAGTTCCTGCCTTCAAATCAAGAATTATAAAACTACTAATAAATTTAAAAAAAATCAATGCTATAACGTCTGCCTCTTGAAGGATTGCTCAAAATGTTTAATGTTCTTCCCGATTCGCGTGCTGACACGAATCCTATCTGTTACGTAAGGGTTGTTCGAACAATGAATAATTCAGTATAAACACGGAAAGAGCCGAATAATCTCGATGTTCCCCGAGGAGGCTGTAACAACATGATTGCCGCCAAACACGATATCTTCTGATTAGTTTGAAAGAAATTCGCAGCGATTTGCCTCGGGATATCGTTCGGATGCTTAGAATTTGATAATCGCCGTATTTTGAATAAATGAGAAAAATATTTTGGCTGTTTCTTTTTATTGTTCAAAACAAACCTTGGTGTAATGCCTGGGGCCAGGAATCTTTGATTTCCTTGATTCTGTTTTGTTACAACCAACCTTACTTTATGCAAATTAGATAATACTAAAGTAGCTTAATCCTGCATCTGTCATAACAAGTTTGACCAATAAACAGTAGATTTTTTTTGTTTTTTTTTTATATTTAGACCGGAAAATGACATTGGAATGACAGGAGCTGTCATAAGAAGTAACTTATTTGTGGTAATATTGTTTTCTATCTAGAGATCTGCACAAACAGAAGCCATTAACTAGGGTCGAAGTCAAAATATTGCTAAAAGAGTTTTATTTTGTTTAATTTTTATTGCAGACGATCCGTCCTTTGTAACTAACCTTGAAAGTGCATCAGACACGTTTAGTTTCATCACTAATTATTAATTTAACAAGTTAACATGCAAAAAGAAGATGTTTCGCGTGTTAGTACCTAACCACCGCAGGTGAGCGGCGATACTGTAACGTGCAATTACACTCCAGCGCATATCCGAACGCACGCGCGCATTCTCTTTTTGAAATTTGAACTTACCTATACGTTCGATAATCATTGCTTAATTTTTGTTTTATTTACCACATCGTATTCGCAGGGTATGCGATCTCTTTTGTTCCTACAGATTAAAAACATGAAATGCCAAAACTAAAAATAGGTCCTTGCAACTTCCAAACGTTACAAATAATTGAATTAAATAAATGTTTTTTGAAATGTTACTCATAAATATGTAACTGTTTTTATAACTAACATAATTTTTTTTTGTTTAGCGTTTGGCACTTACACTAACACATCGCATGCTAAGCCTATTTTAGTAAAGATTTATAAATCAACACCATAAAATGTATTAGTTCGTACAAAATGCTGATCATAGATACTAAAGGCTGTCGAATCGAACGTTTCTCATGCACCAAAACGAATTTAAGAATAATTTCAAATACGCTAAATGAACATAATTGGAACCGCAACGCCACTACTTAGGGCAAATTTAACGTGGTAGTTCTTATAATCTCCTAACCGCATTTAGGGGTCGCGATTTCTGAACGAAAAAAAGTATTTTAAAGAGTCAATGCCCCCGCAGCGCCATCTGGCGTGCGCCCGCGCCGCGTAAGGGTGGCTATGCACTGAACCGTAACGTTGATAAAATTAAGCCGTGTTTATAGTTACAACGTGTCAGGAGATTATTTTTGAACAGGTTGATATTTTAATAATACTTTGGCAATAGTCTGAGAAATGGTACAAATGATTGCACTTTCATAAAATACTTACGTGACACACGAACAATTTCGTTCAAAGTCGACAATAATTTAGGTTCGAATAATAGGTTTAAGTATGTCCCATAATTTCAAAATAATATACTTCTTGAAAATGTTATTGCATAGTCATAATTATAATGCAGACTGCCTATTGACACACACTAGTTATATACATAATAAATAGGTATTAAAATCTATGACGTTTAGGGAAACAAAAAAAACTAGCTAGTGTGCTCGTACCTTTAAGTCCTGGAACCACTTTTTACTAAATACACCCCTTAATAGCTATACAAACTAATTTTGCATTTCTTAAGCATTTCTTATTTAATTTTGAACTTTATTTCATCGATATAAGACAGATTTGGGGTAGTATTGTCAAAATTATGGGGTTGTAAGAATTTCAAAGTACCCACACACGATGATTTCTTTAGTGTAATGAAATAAAGTTTAAAATAAAAGGAGTTCGGGAGTAGTGTTTTTTATGGCGATTATAAATGATAATTACTGTAATTAAATAAACGTTAAGTTAATGTTAATTTGCGATGTGTATCAGTTATGACCCCAACGTGGGGTAGGAGAGCTTGAAGATAACTGTGTAGGGTTCAATGCGTTCTACTGAGTTTACTCGCAATACACACCTGGTCAGAGTCCAAAATAAGGTTAGTACTTTAAACTCCTCGTAAACTACAAACTCTTTTGTATGAATATTACGGTCTGTAATTAGATCTGTTGGCGACGGCCTGTCTTTGGATAGGTGATCATTCAAGCACACTCACACAAGACCACTCTGTGCTCAGAGGACGTAACAAATGACACAATGCAAAATATATTATTTTACGGACCACTTTATTACAGTCGATTACCAGTTTAACCCAAATTATATCGGTATTGTCCCTCACGAATATATGCTTTGAGACCGCCATCAAGCTCTGGACGGAATCGCCAGGCATGGTCCACTCCAAAGCACTAATCAAAGCCTACAATAAAAGGCATACGAGCCAAATTCTAGCGCTTAGCAGAAACAATTTGCGCATTGTGACGAGAGCCCTAACAGGACACTGTTACCCAATACTTACCCAATAGTCGGCCATGGGATTCATGACATCACGGGGAAACCTACCTTATTTAATTTCTATTCGATCAGAATTTCAATGTCTATCACATAACATTATACTATTATCGTAATGATACCAATAACTTAATTCTATTATCTTAACCACGACACTGTATTGTTTACCTTCAATTCCCTTCAAATGTCTTTGGCTTTGACCTTATTACCTTTTATGACCTTGACTGGCTTCAGTGTTAGAGTTCGCGATGATTTCCGTAATGAACCTGCTGCCTTGAATGTCTTTGAAACTAGAACTAAATAGCAGGAAAACGCAGCGTAAGGAGGCGTCTATCGCAATGGACTGACTACCCAGTAATGGTCGCTAGTTGTAGTCGAATCCAAGTTATTTAAAGACCTTATGGTGGAAGCCTTTGCTCAGCATTAGACCTCTGTTGGTTGATATGATGATGTTAACCCTTTCTGGGTGTCACATACACACAATGAAAATGTTCGGAAGCTGGTCTCAGACGACATAGCTGATAACTAAACAGCCTAAGCGTTAAACCATGCGTCCTGCGTTTTGATGACTTTAAACGCGTTTCTTCACAGGCACGTAGGGGAAAACGTTTGTATTGTTGGCAAAAGTAGATACTTGTTCTGTCTAGGTACTACCTTTTCTGTACTATCACGCTTGTATTCCTAGCGTGATGATATGTAATGTTCGGATAATGTAAATAGTAGCAGTAAGTCACTGAATGCAAATCAAATTCCCTTATTTTCTTTTTATTTCCCATTCAAATCCAATTGCTTTTCGTTCGGTAATCTCCGATGAAAAATACTGAAGTTTTCCAGTGTGGCACGATGTCCCCCGCCCCGTCGCCTGGGGGTAGGCACGGCATGTAGCGTGAGTGACTGCGGCCATTTGTCAACCCGCTCGATTTAATCTCGCATAGAATTTGGCCGACGTATTGGCGGGAGGCTGAGTATTGGCATCTAATTGGAGAATTTTTAATAGGATTTCAATTGATCGTGATGACGAAGATATGGAAAGAAGAATTTGTTCAACATTTCATCCGTGTTTACTAAAGAGGTAGTAGGAAAAACGCCTGAGCGCAGTCGTAATAAATTTACTCAAGTACTCGATAGACTACAAGTTTTTGTCATATCGTAAGTCCGTCTTATATCACCGAAAATATAACAATTGTGAAAATATGTTAATAATATTACATAGCATGGCGTGTCTAAGACTATTGTAAAATAAACTAATCTTTCAACACATTACTGCACACACTTTGCGTTCAATTAAGTTTTTGTTCACTAAATGCCATTACTTACTGCATTAGTATTGCATGCTAAACTACAGTTAAACGTCCATAATTATCACACGTACATATTTACATAACAAGTATTTCAATTATCTTGAAAAATATTGTTTTGTGTGAATTTAAACTGACATGACACTGACACATTTTGGTGGTAAAAGTTTTTGGCTATTATATCTCACAAAGTCTGTAAAATTAATTAAATAAATAATAACAATAATAATAAATATCCTGGGACATTTTTACACAGCACCATCTAGTCCCAAACTAAGCAGAGTTTGTACTATAGGTACTAGACAATGGATATAATACTTATATACTTTTTTGTAAATACATACTTATAATATATAAGAAACACCCAGACAAACACAAATACTTATATTCATCACATTAATATTTGTGTCCTGTGGGAATCGAACCCACGACCTCATGATCAGCAGTCCGGTACTCGAACCACTAGACCAAAGACGTCGTCAAATTAAATTTGATCTTTATGTCAATGTTCATTATGTTTGAATATACCTCCTACTTGCCAAGGAAAAAGAATCTGAGCGTCAAAATATTAAGTTCACGCGCCAACATTCACCAATCCCACTATATAGATTGCTGCCGTCAAAAATCTGAGTAGGTGAATCATAAATCCCTATGAGGTAGACTCCCATAAGCACTATAAACCATAGCCTCCCCTCACCATATCCTCACGCGACCAGGAGTTCCATTAAACGGTGAAATTTAAAGATCACAATCTTGAATTGAGTTTTTTGAACGTAGACCCAAACTGTCGCCATAAGAATGCGTGTCGTAAATAAGTTGTTTAATTTTCATTATAATTATTACGGTAATGTTTAAAGGTTGTGTTTTTGTGGTAATTGGGAAAGGGGCGGATTTTTCGTTTATAGTAAATTGTTTGATATGGACGTTCATAGAATTTGAAATTGTTTTAAAAAAAGTTATTCTTTTTATTGTGTTTTACTATACTTGGTATTAATGAGTGCTAAACATGTCCCAACATCAAGCAAAACTCATGGAAAAATATTTCTCCTATAAAAATATTACAAATTCGTTAGTTCTTTGCACGACGTGGGAATCTTCGTACCCAGGACCAGTAACGTAGCAGCCTCACTTATGACTACTACACTAATGAAACAGTAGTTAGAATAATTCAGTTTTACAATTCTACCCACATAACCCCCTTTTACCGATACCCAAAAACAATTCTCTCAAACCGCATCTTGTGAAAATCATTTAGCATACTTATACTTAGGGAATGAATTATATGTATATCAGATATAAAACCTGAAACCAGTTACACAAGCAGATGTTGAGACTAACTTAGCCTACTTACTGTCACAGGACTAACGAGGTGTGCTAATGAAGACTTCGAAACAGCTGATCCTATTTAGATGGCACTATTTACTGTTATTGGTAAAGAAGTTTATGACAATGTTTCTTTCGACTACAGTTTTGAACTCTTTACACCGAACTACGCCTCGTCCATTCGGTGTAATAGCCTTAAAAAAAAATTGCTTTCTTACGCTTAGTTGATATGTTTTTTGTTGATGAGTACCTAATTCATGTCTATTTTATAAATATTGGGTATCTACATAAAAAGGAATAAAGAATATTATTGAATTTTGCTCTAAAAATTGATCAACTATCTCGAATATTACCTGCATTGAAATTCCTGAAATCCCATTTACTATTAAAACACTTAATTGATATACCACTGCAGAAAATCAAATTTGTTCGCAACAAGTTCCATTTAGTGTAATTTACAATCGATACATGCACGGTGACATAATATGTTCACATAAATAGCCACCACCCACGACGTCAAGAACACCCATTATTCACAACAATTAGCCTCTTACTGACCCCAAGCATCCCACATTGACCCACTCGACGCCCAACAACCACTCGAAAACTTCCAAATCGGCAAACACTTACACCGGAAAAACATCATAGACATTATTTGTGTTTGCTAGTTACGGAAGTAAAAGATGTGATGGTTTTTCTGCGAGCTACGCCCCTCGCCACGTGGCTAAAGATGCTGAATATCTTCTAAAAGCGGGCCTAGTACAGACCCTTGTGGCACACCTGCCTCTAAATACGAACTTACCAACATTTTATTCAAGCTAAAATAGACTCTATTTGTTTTACTTAGATATGAATTAAGCTGCATCAAAATTTGGTTAGTGACAAGCGTATATTTGGCAGGAAGAGGGTGTACATTGAATTATATTTAGTCGTAAGCTCCCTACGGTTATGATTGAACAAACGATACGTCGACAAGGTGTGCAAGACACGCTCCGTTTTGATAATATTTTCATTATGAACTTCTTATTTACGTAGGATCAATATGAAGCACAAACAGATTTTTATTTTATGGTGAAAGTATACAATTTGATGCCAGCTATTTGGTCTGAATTATGAGCCAAACCGTGTTATTTGGGGCAATATTTTTATTGATATTACTATGTTGTTAGTTTTCGATGAGAACTTAACACGCGAAAACATGGCTAGGAATTTATTGTTACCTTAGCTAAATAGTTACAGAAATCGGGCATATACATAAATATTTTTGGTGCATAATAACTATTATATTTCAGCCCACTACTGACCATCTACCGGTCACATACCTGGACAAATGCAAGGGATCAGATTATTGTTCAAAATGTTACGGTCCACATTGTCCTTAGGATATCCTTTCTTACTCACTGAACACCAGACATGTATTAAATGCTGACACGTGTACAACCTTTACACATTTAACATTTGTATCACTATTATTACCGTTACCTGCAACATCATCAGAAAAATACTCTTTATCTACAATGACACCTATTCCTTTCAAAAGAAGGTTTAAATTGCTTTCTTATTCGACTTTATCATCAGTTGGTTTATATTGGTAATCTAGTTACACAGATGCCGTTTCCCTTTCTGCCGATTTTTGCACCTTTCGTCAATTTATATCGGATACCAATTTTATTGATCTACCATCTGTTGCGAGGTGGGCGACCTTTCCTATAGACCCTATACAATTTATATCTAATGTGTTTTTTTCTTTTCAGGTAAGTGTTTGCAAGTTTGGACAAAAAACGGTGACATTTGGCGCAGCACGTGAGTAGTGCGGTATTGTTGTGGATTATCGTGATGAATTCGTAAAATATTTGCCATAAATTACTGCAATTGATGAGATGATTGACCATTATTTGAGTTCAGATATTCGATAAACTTATAACACTCATTTTTATACCGTTACTCTTTAACGCACCTTGAATGTAGCGATGTCTTATAAATAAGATGGTTAAACTATCTCCAAGAGGCTCATTTTGTATTTTTTATAAAACCGCCTGTGATCATTTATAAACATGGATTTATAGGTCTTTTGGGCCCCAACCTTTCTACTTTATAATGTGATATGATACGTTTGCTTTTCCAGTTGGAGTCCTATTTGCAATTAAGTAATGTTCCTTTAAGCCCACATTAACTAGGTACCATTCTCAATATAATATGTATACGGTATTTTTTTTTCAATTCTAATGCGTTTGTTCTATATATAATCAATTATTGGCATCACGTCGGTGTCTGCCGGACCGCGCCGCGGCGGGGACAGGTGTGAGCATAGCAATCACGGGGATGTACTCAACTGTGAAATAGGAAGGGATGGACGAAGGGCAAGGAACTGGCGGAAATGTGATCGAACTTAAATCTTATGAGAATCGACTGCCAAGTCTCTAGGACTTTGCTAAATCAATCTCAAGGACTGAGAGCTTAAGAGACCGGTTTCTGAGGCTAATATTCAGAGACGACGCTAAGCCTAAAGTAATGCCTAAGTTTATGCTTAGCATTGTCTCTGAATATAAGCCTTAGGGTCAGCGCAGACCGAGCGCAGCGCAGCGGAGAGCAAAGGTTTGTTTTCGACTATTATAAAAAAATGCTATCCGCTGCGCTGCTCTCGGTCTGCGCTGACCCTTGAGCTCTCAGTCTTTAAATTTCCTGACTGTCTCCTCTCCTCTGTACAATATAAATTGATGACGAATTACAAAGAAATGAGATAGACGACTATTCTATTTCTGATGCTAAGTACGGGGACAGCTAGTTGTCCGTCTGATTAAAAAGGGTCTCTCAATTAGGTTCTGTATGTTTTATTGAAAATCTATAGATGTCACCTGAAATACATGACATTGTATGCGTGACTGGCTCACTTACGTAGATAATTTATTGACAGCAGTTACTGAAGATTTATTGACCTATTATAATTTCATGCGACCTTACAACCATGAGGAAACCATAAAACTAAATCGATAAAAATATACTTAAATATTTAATATTTATTGTGTTAAAATGTTATTCTGATTTCCGTAAATACAAATTAATATCTACTTTTACAAGACAGTGTTCTAGGTGTACATATTTATAAATACTATATGGCGCAGACATTTTCCTGACGACCCTTGAGAAGACAAATTAATGGCAAAATCTAATTTTCTCCTATAAATTTTCTTTTCCTTTGATAATATTTCGGAAATAACAATTAAAAATAACATTTTCCTATACAAAGTTACTAAAGTAATAATGATTGCATAAACTATATTAGTACGGATTTCCTTAAGTTATAAAACTATGTGTATAATTAATTATAATTATATAAATTAATGGCAACATACAAACCTTCTGAAAAAACCAAGAAACGATAAAAACCAGTGACATTTCCCTTCGTCGGTTTGTCTATGGATTGCGTGCCGCCAAAAGGCGTTAAAACACCATGAAATTAACCTTCATTTTCATGGAAATAAAAATAATTCGCTCAATTAAGAGTTATGGGGCCCATTGTTCGCATTTTCAGACCACTAAAGCTTAGCTAAAGAAATTTCTTGTATGTAAGTATGTGACATCTGTTCGGTTTTGTTTATAAAAACTGACAAAGTATTCAGAGGTTTAATGTTAATTGTAGTAATGTATCAAGTAGTAAGTACCTACTTGTCGTGACTAATTACTTAAATTAGGACCTGTAGTCTTAGCTCTCGTCAGGACAGATGTAAAATGCCTAGCTATAATATATGTATTTTGTGGTCAAGTCTGTAGCTTTGTGCGTGAAAACACGTATAAAACTAATTTCATTAAAAATATTGGTAGGTAAACACTCGCATTGTAAATATCAAAATTGTTAAAGGCGTTTTCGAGAACACAAGATTACAAACAAATCAACTGGATTACCTTAGGATGAAAATCCAGTAAGTAATGGGGTAAAAAGACTTATTTTCAGACTTCTGTTATATTCTTTTTCGAACACAAACCACGATATTTATATTTAAAAATGTTGGGAAAGCATAAAACTCCAGCTAAGTGGATCAATAAATTTGAAAACCGTACACATACCTACGGTTACGTTATCAATCTATATTTTCCAGTTTAAGTTGACCTCTGTTTGTTTAGGCTTTCTGTGCAATGGGAGGTCAGCATATACTTATAATTTTATTATACCTTGACAAATGGAGTAGTAATTAATACAACAAGTACCTTAAACAAACACTTATTTTCACAATAATTATACATTATAATCATTCGTACGAAAAAATATAATCATTAAAATGATAAATGTATAATTATTTTCATTATATTTTATTATCGTGTTCCAAAAATCAGTCTAATTGCGCGCCCATAAACGTTAGTCATAATAACAAAATAAAATGGCTCAGACGCGTTATCTCACATAAATTATGAGTGGACATAATTTAGGGCGAATTTGGTGAAACGCGAAGGTCGTCAAGTCTAGCGGTAGGTAATTACTGGTGCCTAGGCTAGGCAGTAGGCACGCCATCGGGCCACGCCTGGCGAGAATTAGCTTGAATAGGTGTAGGTGACGGACAAGTTTCCGATTTTGCGACAGAAAAATTATAAAGGTACCTATGCATGCGATTTTTTTCCAATTTGCAACGTGTAGAATAATACACAACACATATTAATTATGTGTATGTTACAGATTTTAATGTGCATGATCCAACCTTTCGGTTACAACTTCAGTCGCAGGAAAGTTTCATTTAACCTTTCAGGGATTGTGGCAAAATGCTTAGCGAAAATTAAGGTCTACCCTTAAATGGAACCTACTTAATTACGTACTTGCCAGAGAACTATAAAGCTTGAGTAATAATTATTATAATTGGGTAGTTTTTCTTACATGTAAAAGATTTCTTTTCAAACATTTCTTTTAAAACATTTTGAGAACATATTATTTTCCATAATTTCACATGATTTCCATTACCAAGTATTACATAAACATGCTCCTATGCAACAGATTACTGTCACTTAAATCCGTTTTAAAACAATAGGTTATCTCTATCGTCTAGTAGAGTTATGTAGTTATGAATGATGCGTTTGCGCATGTTCCCGTCACTGTTTGCGCAGGTCCGCGGTCCGTAGCGACCGTACGTGACACTGACGTGAGAATGACCGGCGTTGGCGCTAAACACTCACATTGTACACGCTTGTACAAACACACCGAGACAGGACAAACATCTCAGTGAGTGAAAAAGAATGAATGAATGAATGGATCGTGATGGATCACCTCTGCGACTCTTTGCTTTTGCTTACACTTTCACGGTCGATATTGTTTTAAGTCACTTTGTTACATACCATCAGAGGTTTACTATACACACTGTACGCTGGTATATTTAGGTCACATGTAATAAGGGCGAGCCTATTACCATTAAACGGGCACAATGGCAACTTCACAGGAAAACAACGCTGCTCGATTCGAGAATTGAACCCAAAATTTTGCAGTCCCAATGGAGACATTTAGCTAACTTTATTGGATTTAAAAAATCTGATAAATCAACTGATAATTGATTATTTTTACAATGGATGCATATTAATTAATTGTAATTATTCTTAGAAAGGATAAAACGAGGATAAGAGTATCTTACATAGTAACATGTAAAACAGTTAGGGCCTACACAGCTTACTGATAAGTTTCCCTTAAATTATCTGGCACGTAATTTTATACAAATTCTGTACCATTTTTTATTTTATTCGGCAGTTAGCGGCAGAGGCCATGAAACAGGCCCTTAGTGTAGTGCAACAACATATTATTATTCATGTTAAGATTATCAGAAGTCTAATCACAAATGCAAACAACATAAACTTAACGATTGTAAAACGCTATAACTTCGCATTAACAATAAAAATTCGCAGATATCACAATCACATAAAATACTGTCGTGTCCAGACGCACGATTATGACAAACTAGCTTTCGCCCGCGATTTCTTTCCCGTAGAAGTTAATTTTTCCCCCCATTCTTGCAACATTTTTAATTAATACTCCGCTTCTATTGATCGTAGCGTGATGATATATAGCCTAAAGTGTTCCTCGATAAACAGGCTATCTAACACTGAAAGAATTTGTTAATCGGACTTGTAAATCCTGAGGTAAGCGCGTTCAACCAACCAAACAACTCCTTAGCTTCATAATATTAGTATAGAAGTGTAGATAGGTATCAAAGTTCATAATAAATCGCGCGGCCGCGTCGCACGACTTGTCGTAAAGTCGCACGGTGCCTAAGTCGCGTCACGCAGTTAAATTTTTACGATCCCTGTTAGGTACCCTCAAATGTTTCGTGTTACATTAAAAGCCTAATCTCTGTCTGGGGCCCAAGTTCTTTTAGGGTTCTACCAAATTATACTAACATTTCTGATAGTTTTGCCTGTTTATATCTATATATTGGGATGTAGAATAAACAATTAGCCTTTTATAATGGTTAAGGAGCATGACGTTATTGTTGACGCAAAATTCAACTGTTTACAATAATGCTGCTACTGGGATTCAAACTTCGTTCACAGTTTTGCCAGATTTCAGTGTTTGCGTAATTTAGGGCGCGTTTCACCACCTGTTAAGCACTTGTTACATGACTTGGCAGATAGTTTCATACAAATTCTATTCTATTTTTTTATTTATCCGGCGGTTAGCGTCTATCCAGAGGTGGTGCAACAAATCTTTAGTGTCATTAAGACCATTCTGATAATTAAAATAGCAGTGGGCCCTTGATGACTTACGCTGAAATTAAAGCAAATTCCGGTAAACCAGTGAGCTAGTCATAGAAGTAAGTAAAAGTTACAATCATTTAACAGGTGGGGCTCGAACGTACGGACTAGGTATATCTTGTCCTTACCGTAAAGCTGTTAGCACTTATTATTAAACACCACCGAAAGCCGCGAACAATACTTATAGTTCGTTTATTAAAGGTAAATTCTACAATCTAGGTATACCTACATACGTGCCGGTGTTATCATTTCAGGTCCGACGTCGCGTGAGGTCTAGGCTTTAGCATTATTTTCTGAAGCACTATGAAATTGGCCGGCTCCGTAATCGTAGCTCAAGCCACTTGTAGATCTACAATCTTGCGATATAATCAAAGCAATCGCCCATTAGCCTTCAAAGAAATATTTGGTGAAAATTATTTTTTTATTCAACCATTTTTCTTGGTAGAGAATTTACCTTAAATACCACTCCTATATCAGCGTTGACTTAAGAACCGCTTGCCGTTTATGGGGTTACTATTTTATAATTAAAAAATACACAGCTTTTAGCTTATTCTGCTTCCTCTCCTCAGTGGCTAAAGGACGAGATTAAGCATAATGGGTATTTTTTTCTCTGAGCTCTGTCTTCAGTCTTACCAAGGCTATATAGCCTTTCTTAAGGTCGTTCCTACAGCCTCTGTAGCTGTACAACACTGAAACACACAGCTAATCATGACAGTCTTAAAACAAACATGATACAATACAATACTTGCTTTCTTTACTGCTGTTACGTGACCACGAAACTGAACCGGACTATACTGGACTAAGGTTTACGTAAATTCTATGTATGGATCTTCTTAGAATAGAAAGAATCAGAATTCTGTGTTCCATCTCGATTCCAATAAAGGGAAAATAAATCCGCTGTTCCCCAAATTACCAGTGTAGATTTCCCCAAAACAGGTACCTAGGTACTGACTTTGACTCAATCATTCTTAAGGATTTCCGCTAACACTTTTGCCACCATTTCCTTTTTGATATAAGTAAGAATTAAATTTAGTTTTTTTTAAGACAACAAAGTATCTCAATTCGAATAAAATCGATATTGAAAAGTGTTAACCCAACCGACCACAATTTAGTGGATAGTGATCAAAAAATATTTATCACGATTCCAAAGCTGCCAATATACAAAAATATTGTAAATTTATTATTATTGCTGATCATTTACGTCTTATTATCAAAACAAACACTCGAGATCGGAGTTAAAATCGAAAATCTGATAACAAACTTGACTCCGCAGTTTCTAAATTCAAAATCTCCCTCGAAATGTTCTGTGGGTCAAGTTTTTGAGTGGCAAAATGTAAGTTTGTTGGGTCGCACTGATGATTCACATACTAAATGGGTCAATTCATTATCTGTGTCCTGATCTGATAAAGGATCGTTATATATTTATTTCTTTTTTTATTTTGGATCTGGACGGCACATTCCAAGCGCTCTTGACCCGGCGTGTGAAGTGGACACTCGGCGGTGGATGCGGCACACCTTTGTTTGGAAACATTTTAATAAAGTTCAGAAGCATAGCTAGGTATACTGTTACGCCTTCATCATATAATAGTGTAAGTGATTGATGGTGGCATTTCTCCATACCTTCTGTTTACTCATAACATGGTCCTTGCATTCAACCTTCAATATAATTTCTTTCACAACAAGGCTAAAATGAAACAATCACAAGATAACCATCTCCAACTCTAAATTAACTTGTCACACTACACACTCGCTCTTCCAAACATGCTCCCCAATAAATCTCATGTTATAAAAGTGCCTCATCCACTGCGATATCTTCTGGCCTCTCCAGTGAGCCTGTTCCAGGAACACAATACATTGATTCTCGCTTAGCACCGCACCGCACCGCGCCGAGTTGGGCCGAAAACGATAAAAACACTCGTGAACCATCGCACCTATAATGTGCAGGCGCCGACGTGACATGATCTACGTGTTTACTGGAAGTGACTGTGTGCTATATGGAAAAACCTTTTGCATTTGCAATGTTTCGCTCACACTTATTTTATGTTCTCATATTTTACCGTTTTAATCACTTAAGATTTGCAAATGATCTGCTACCAGTTTGTTATGCATAAATTTAGTTAATTTATCTTAAATAGTAGTCATAAAAGTAACCATAATATATACATTTTCCAAGAGCCGTGTAACATACATAAATTCGTTTATTACAGAAATTAAGATACATAATTATTAGAGAAACATACTTATTTTAATAATTCGCCCCAACACATGTCCACTGGCATGTTACTATCCGCTTCTTGAGCAATGTTGTTCACAGCCACAAAAACTAGGCATTTTTCTTTTCAATTACCTGTCTTCAATCGTCTCTAAAAGCATTTATCTATAGTAGAAAACCTCTGTGGTGGCTACAGCCAGTTCCGGAGCCCATAGATCTGTGTTGCATGCCATAGGGCGCCAACACCCTTATCTGGGGGACACGATTCAGCCGGTGGTCACTCAGATACCCACTGTCAGATATAACCGATATAATTGGACGATATCGCTAAACGATCGCGAGCGCCTTATCCACAGGCGGTATTAATGTTTTCATTAGGATGCCAATTTATACACCCAATCTTACTGATGTCGAATTTGCTTGAAGATGTTGAAAGACGAAGAATTGTGCGATAAG
The DNA here is from genome assembly GCA_946251955.1 of Acronicta psi. Taxonomy (NCBI): domain Eukaryota; kingdom Metazoa; phylum Arthropoda; class Insecta; order Lepidoptera; family Noctuidae; genus Acronicta; species Acronicta psi. Next base: position 518,238 of record OX276486.1, read on the forward strand.
TTGACACCAATATTGGGTCGATGGAAATGTGCCTTAGCGTACGGAAATTTGGGTAAATTGAGCCCAACTGGACTAAATCGAACAACTTCTAATCTTCAGTCTCAGTTGGTTCAGCTAAAGACTATACTATTATCATCACTAAAGCTTTCTACTATCATCATGAACTCTTTCATTGTTAATTTACAATAGAAACACAATATCACATAAATTACTGATAGAGACAAAGATGTGATAACTAAACATTGTATTAAAATTACAATAGGCACAGTACTTAATCGACCATTGTTTGGGCAGGACCAATCAAAAGTGTCGCGCATCTGTCTGCATTTCTATGATCCTTAAACAGAAATTACAAGTCATATTCATGTTCATGGCAGAATTATACTAAGTTTTTAAGCAATGACGTGGCATTGCTTAAAAAAGTTAGTATAGTAGCATTGTCTTATTCTGCAAGGGAATGCATCGCGGAAGAGTGAAAAGAGAAAAATGAGGCTTTTGCCCTGCAGTGGGATCATCACGGCCTAAAATAAAAAAGTAAAAAACCTTACTGTCGTACTCAAAGATGTATATTTAATACATCATTAATTAAACAGTGTTAAAGTCTAATCTTATTATCGAGATTTACTAGACTGCTATCAATCTCGGCCTACTTATTTTTACAAATTTGAATTTGTTGTCAGTGTAGACATGTCACTATTATTTAATGATTTATATTATAATAATCCTTACTCCCTACTAATATTACAAATGCGAAAGTAGCTCTGTCTTTCTGTCTGTCGCGCTTTCACGCCAAAACTACAGAATCGATTTAAATGAAATTTGGCGCAGAGATAGTCTAGAGTCTAAGAAAGGACAATAGGCTACTTTTTATTGCGAAAAAGGTTTGTAAGGGGTTGAATTAGGGGATGAAAGTTATAAGAAATACCCAGAAAGCTAATAAATAAATATAAAGAAAGTAAATAAATATGCCTCCGAGTGCAACTCTCCACACAGATACAAAGGTTTTTCTTAGTGATTTTACAATCTGCCTTCAAGAAATAGAAATGAGACAGTTAATCACCTACCACCATACTTACTTCCCATTAGGAGCGCACAGCCGTTCGGCATGCGCTGCGCACGCGCACCGGGACGTGCGCGCTCATGACCGCGCATGGGCATTTGCATCGGTTTCCGCTACCAACAAACACGCCGGCGCACGCACGGATTATAACTATATAGGATATGGACCTATTAAACTTACCTATAATGGGAATTGAGAGACGGTCGTGCACTTTGGCCTATGACGCATCAGACATCAGGAAGCGCAGGAATTAATAGGTGATTCTCCCATCTTCATTCATGATTCCCGGTCCAACACCGGGAATCATGAATGAAGATTTTCACGTCTCATTCAGAACCGAGTATTCTTGGAATTGATGAACACGGACTGTGCGAGTGAGGTACTGGACCATACGAACCCAGTGCGGATTGGAAAGAAGTCACATCGAAAATGTGGAATTCACCCTTATTTGGGTTCTGACTAGTTGTGGAAGACAATTCAATTCAATTCAATTCAATTCTTTATTGCATTCCATAATGTATAAAGTTGTTGGTTAGTTACAGCAAGTGTCAATTATGGACCCTGTCGGGCACAGCAAAGTAGTAAAGTAGAAGAGAGGAGGAGCGTCTCTTTTTTTAAAATAAAATAAAATTATATTGTGTTATATTTATACATTTACTTTTATAATTTACTTAATTATTATTATTTATTATATTTTCTAGTGTATTTATTATTATTATTTATAGTATACATAGTTATTATTAAGTTATAATTGATTACTGTTTTAATACCATAATTTATTTAATTATGATGAAATTATTATATATTTTATAGAATACATATTTTTATTATTTATGAGTAGAATTATTTATTTATTGTTAGGTTATCATTTATTATTGTTATTGCAATATTATTCTTATTATTTAACCTTTTTTATATATAAATTTTGTATAATGTGTAATGTGTGTTTTATTTATTTAGTGTATAATCTAGCTATGTTTATATTATGTAGTTTTTTATTAATGTTATTATTTATAGTTATTATGTATTAGTTATTTAATTTTGAGTCTGTTGTATAGCATGCAGGAGTTAAAAGGATTTATCGTTTAGGTATTCATCGATCCCGTAATAGCATTTCTTTAGGAGGAACTGTTTTAGTTTGTATGTGAATATCTTAATCTTTTCTTCAGTTCTAATTGTTTTTGGTAGTTTATTATAAATTTTTATTGACATGACTAAAGGGCTAGTTGAGTGTATTTTTAAGTATGACTTCGGCAGATTTAATCGTGTTTTATGTCGTAGTGTGTATTTTGTTTGTATGTCTTCGCGTTTTGTGTAAAAGTCTTGGTGTTGGTGTGTAAATTTACATATTTCCAGAATGTATATGCAGGGTAAAGTTAATAAATTATATTTTATAAAATAAGGTTTGCAACTATCTGTTTGTTGTATATTTTCTAGGATACGCACTAGTTTTTTTTGAGCTGTAAAGAGTTTTGGTGCGTCTGTGCTATTACCCCACATGATTATGCCGTAGCTAAGCCATGCATAAGCGTATGCATAGTATGAAGTCAGGGCTGTTTGCAGATTTGTGGCTTTTTTTATCTCACAAAGAGCATAAGAGAACTTAGACATTTTAGATTTAGTTTTTTGTATGTGTGGTTTCCAATTAATATTGGTGTCTATTGTTAAGCCTAGTAAGGTGAATTCGTTAACTAATTCTATTTTGTGGTTATTGAAAGTATAGTTTACATTTAGAGGAGTCTTCTGGTAGGGATGGAAAGTAATTAATTTGGTTTTTGTGAAGTTAATTTCAAGGTTATGTTCGTTCATCCAGGTTATTGTTTTCGAAAGTATGGCGTTAAGAGTGTTGTTTAGGTTTATGTTATCCTGACATGAGGTGATAATGGAAACATCATCTGCAAACAATACACATGGTCCCTCTATGGTTTTTGGAAGATCATTTATATATATTAGGAATAGCAGGCATCCTATGACGCTCCCTTGTGGTATTGAGGCGTTAATCATTTTGTTTTCAGATCGGAAGTTTTGTAGTTCGTTTGTTTTGTTGTTAGTGAATTCTATTTCTACTTGTTGTATTCTGTTTTTTAGGTATGATTTATGGTATGAAGACCGCTGCTGTGACGGGATAACAGCTCATGATTAGGCTCGGTATGATTCAATAGGAATCTAGGTCCAACTGTCTGATCAATATGGTGATGATGATGAGTCTGGTGATGATGATAATGATAGCTATGACCGAAGTCTTTCAGAAAATACTATTTTTAGTATCTTATAATATTTAAACGTTATAATGCTCCCGACATGTCGTGCATATAATTTGAATGGATAATATAAACTTTTCTTATCCAACACCAGCGGTGCACACGAATAAGTTATCATAAGTTGATCACATCCGATCTCAAGCTGATTCATCCTCGCTAGATATATAGTGGACAGGAAGCCTCACTGCTGTGAGTACGTAGGATATAGTAATAGTCACATTATTATTTTGTCATTTCCGTATCGATGGAAAAATTGTGAGATAGAAGAAGGAAGGTTAATAATTATTATTTGACTGGTAATGAACTGGTCTTGCTAATTTCGTGACTCCCAACTACTACAATCACTAACCTTAGTGGACTATTGGTGATAGCGATGAATTATAAATTGGGAATAACAAAAATGTTAGTGTAGAGACAGCCCATGTAGGGAATACCAATTTAATCTTCTACATGATTCTGTTAGGATAAAAATTTGTGCAATAATACATTGCTTTTCCATTTCACATCAGAATTGAGATGGTAACTGTTTCAGTCTTTAATTTAAAATGGTACACAAATCCAGTTAAGGCATCAATGTCCATCAAATTTAAAGAGATAACATACAATTTGTGAACAAAAAAGTAATTTTAATTCCATTATTACAATACTTCAACAATCTTTAGTGATAGATCACGCGCACAATGGTCAATCACACCGAACATCGTGAACAAAAAGTGTACTATTTTTAAAAATAAAAATATTTCAATACCATAAGGTGCTTACAGCACAATCCTACAAAAAAAACAGTTAAATGGCGCTCAAAAATAAAATTAAGATATTCAAAAGTAACCCTTTGCCCGACAGCGCGTCATAATCCTCTTTATCAAGATCGGTCCTGGTAATTCTCCAAAGAAAATTGAAATTTAGGTAGTGGATATTAAGTTTATAATTATTTGTTAATAGTTTTGGTATAAAATAAACAATCGTTGATATGCGTTCACAAAGTGGTCCTCAGTATTTTTATTAACAGATATGAAATCAGCAATGTGAGCCTAAGTATTCGTTTTTTTAAGCAATTTGATATGGGTAATTGGTTTATTTAATTATTCATGTCTGTTTTTCTTAATATTAAAAAAAATATACAAAATCTAAATTATCAGTAAATAATCAGACTATTGTACTAAACAAACATTGTGGTTAGGGGTCAGGGTGGCTCCTGGAAAAAAAACGCAATCCTCCATACTTTTTTTTTATAAACTTGTTTTATACCACTACCGGTATTGATAAAGTGAAGTATATTTGTCAAATAAGTGATAAGATTGCCTCCACGTGCCATGGCCTGGCGTTCATTGTGATTAGAATAACAAATATTGGTTTCCCAATAATAAACTGGAGTTTTTTAGTGTTTAATAAAGACAGGTGCCGGCCGGGTCCTGATAGTAAATTTTTTGTAGCTTTATCTTTTGTGACTTCCTTAGATTTGCACCCTAAATTAGTAGGTAGATTACACAATCTTTAAATATGTTAAAAGCTTTTGTGAACTGGAACAGTGTTATTAATATTAACGCAGGTTCAATAAGGCGGTGTAAATTATAATGTACTAATTGCAGGGACCTTTAAAAAGTAAACAATCAGTATTATAATTATATTGTAATCGTTACTATAAATGTAGTAGGCTTAACCGAATTAATTGCTCCCTAGAATCTTATTGAGGTCACAACAATTCAATGACAGCGAATTAACACCAAGTCGTTGCTATCAAACACAACGTGGCGCAGTAAAAGAGAAACTGCACAATTTCTCAGAAATCAATGCAAACGTAAGATATTTTTTAATACAACTTCCTTCCCACGTCCATTCGCAACAATACTTACAATTTCACCTAAACAAACAGACAGACATGATCTTACGAAGCCGTGGCAAATATTTAACGGTATATAAATTAGTAGGCTCACTGGGCTCCCAGACACCCCGGTGGGCCGAGCGTGCACCTAGCCATCACAAAAACCTATTGTATTTTTACCTTATTATTGAATTTACACCTCGGCTGTGGGACAACAGTGCTGATTCAAACTGCCGTGTCCGAAATCGCGAAAAAACCTTTGAAGAGATAATCGAAAACTGTCAAAAGGAATTTTATTGTCATCATCCGGTGTTTAAGAAATAGTAGAGTGTTTAGAAATGTTTTATGTGGCTAACTTTGTGTCGGAAACTTAGTTATTCCTGGATTATGTTTCCTACTATTATTACGCTATAATATGTCTTACTTTTTTCTTAATAGATTTTGAAGCTGTATTTAAATATATATTAAAAAGCTAGAGCTGTTTTTTGCTATCAATTTAATAGCCAAACAATAGAATGGTCATTTATTGTCCTCTTTTACTTTAAGGTTATGTACTCACAATGAGAGAATCATTCGCAACTATAATATCATTATAACGCTTCACCTCAAACCTGACATAATTACATATAATGTTGCTTTCCACCATTGTGATGTATCGACGGAATTTTATGCCCATTTCACTATAATGGCTGTCCCTAAGATCCGTACAAACAACCATGATGGATGCGTTGCGGCACACACAAAAGAACCATTGACAGCATTCACGTACCCCTACGTCCAATTATGACCGAAAAAGTAAAGATTTTGTCCACCCGCGCCGTTATCGACCCACTGTCCAACAAAAAAATATTAACAGAGCTCGTTGGTTTGTTTATCAATAAAATATAACGTGTAAAATACACATAATTTATTATTAAAGATAATAAATAATACGAACAAAATAGAACAAAAGTAATTCCGTTAGAGTTGGTTTCGGGATCAGTCTGAAACTTCAGTCTTGACAATTTAACCGTGACTGATAGATATTTGTATTTGATAACAACAATATTGTTAAACACACGCAATGTAACTAAAATAATTTTGAGGACAGTATTTTTGTTATTTTTATATCTAATAGGTACACTTCAAACGAGTCACGTCACAAAAATCTAGGTACTGATTTTTATAATTATGTGTATTCAATCAGTCACTGAACCTCGCCTACTAGCATGAGGATTTTCGTCCGCATTCGTGGCGCAAAGAAAATCTTACTTGTGAATTTGGAAATTTTGATTTTGGCCAAACTACGTAAGCAAGGATTCTTAATAAAAAACCTTGTTAAAGATGTGAGATTAATTCTTCAGCCCAGTCTAGTCTATCGAAGCAGAATATGACTAGAGTTGACATCATGGCGCCTGCCCAGAGTGGTGGCGCACGTCTGCTGGTGCAGTTCGCAGCAGTAGGCCCGGGTAAACCTCTGCCCGCAATACCGGCACGTGAACAGACCAACGCGGGTGCGCTGCATGTCCAGCGTGTGACGACACACACAGCAATCCCTGAAACAAAGATAACTTGAAGATAGTGTCCAATTTTGTTGACTTTCAGTCAGAGAACTGAAAACAATTGTTTAGTAAATTATGTTAGGCCGTCACCGCCGGCGAAATAGGATGATGAAATATTTATACTAAGTATATCATGTCCGTGACAATAATGAAAAATATAATATTATAGGAAATTATTATCTTAAACTACATTGACTATATTACCTACATTTTTTTCGGTAATCACTAACAAACATCCGGCTCGTAGAATAAGCTGACATATGCCACGGTGCACGGTGGCTCGAAAAAAAAACAGAGTGCAATTACCTTGTCCTTCCCAAATTGTGTTGTTCAATATGGTCACTGAGCTGTGACGGCCGAGCGAAGGCTGCCCCGCAAATGTTGCAGATATAGTGCGATATGCCCTGCCGAGTCGGTAATTGCAACATAGACAAGTAGGAATTATAGTTTAGATTCGGTACGTATGACAACATCTGCCTGACTGTCTCCGCAGACACCCTCAGTAAAGCTAACAAGCCTAGAGGATCAGTGTTTACAGCTATAGTCATTTGTGCATGCCTGTCATCCAAATGGTCTGACCGTGGTATCTCTTCAACTCGAACATGCGTCACAGCGTCAAGTTTAGTCTTATACAGCGAATCAGTCACTTCAGTAGATCTCTCTTTAGTTGGAATATCGAACATTATTTGTACTGAACCACTCCTGTCATGACGCAGGTGTAGTAGTTTTTCAATGTCCCTTTTAATTATTTCACTCTTTCTCATTTCCTCTAATAATATTTGATCCATTTTAGAAATGCTGGATTCTCTATGTCGCTTTAAATCACTAGGGCCAATTTCAGAAATGGTTAAATTTCTGGAACTGTTTGTTTGTACTATACCGCACAAATATTCTTCACTTTTAATTAAACCATATGGGTCGCTTCTACGTCTATCCAAATGATTGCGGCTGGTAGTAACAAACGCACAAGACACCGTAGCGCTTTTTTTATTTGAAAATAAAGTTTTCCTCGCTTTTATATCAACCATTATGGAATTAATAGATTTCATTAAAGAGTCTATCTTGTTCTCTATTTGGGCTAAAGATTTTAATCTTATTGTATCTAATTCAGATTGTCTTATTTTATCTTTTAATCTCGCAATATTATTCGTAACTTTTTTAAATTTATCTTTAAAATTTTCGTCTTTTTGTGGAGCAACTACGGCTTTGTCTTTTTTTGATTGTTTTCTTGATAGAAAACTTTTGATACTTTTTGAACTTTCTTTAGGGGGAACATTGACATCTTTGTCCTGTTTCGATGTTTCCTGTTCATTGGAACCTTGTACATCCTTATCACTTCTTGAAGATTCCTGTTGAAGAGGAACACTGACGTCCTTCTCACTTATAGCAGAAGGTACCTCCTTTTGGGGAACATTTACATCTTTGTCTTGTGTGGACGGTTCCTGGACTTGTGGTACAGGAATATTATCCTCTTTTTGTAATTTGCTCATACTAAAGGGAAAACCTGGGAAAGGTTTCTTTGGAATAGGAACAGTCAGTTCCTTGTCATCTTCTTCATTAACTAATGGTAATGTTTTACCACTAGCATTCTCTGTCTGAATAGGTATAGATGAACTCCGAATTATACTACACATTTTATTTTTACAAGTACACGTTTTAGTTGTATGAGTGCATTTGAGATGCGGTCTAGCGGTTCCTTGTATCTTATCAAACATACAACATTTTTCTTTTTGCTGTTCTTTCTCGACCACTATAGTACTTCCGCGAAAGAATCTGCCCGACGGCCTTTGACGCCACTCGTAAGCAAATTGGTTCCCATGTCTCTCCTTGTTCCACCTTATAAGATTAGCTTGCGATGAAGTAGGATAGCAAAAGCGATTGTTATCGTACATATAATATCCGACATCTGGTGGTAAACTTCCATGGTAATCACACGAATATCTATCGTATGCAGTTGGTTCCATGTCATTGTGTGTCCCGTATAAGTCTTGCAGCAAATTATGACAAGGATTTGACTGACGCCATCTGAATCTGGTGTTGTAAAAGTCATCTATCATCGGAGGAGTGTTGTGTTCATCAGGCACATACTGAGGCGATATTCTACTCGGTTCATTACTATAGTACCTATGTTTATTTTTTAAATCGTTGATGTAATTGTTCCACGCCTCTCTCTGCTTTTCCCGCTCCCTCGCTATTACCAACTTTCTCACCAGCTTCTGAAGCCTAGCATTTCTTTGCATAGTTTTATACACAAACTCTTGATTATACATATTCAATAAAGGGCGACAGTACGTCTGTTTTTCAGCTCGTCCATTCCCATCTGTAGTAGGATCAGTCAACATCTCATCATTAGATAATGTTCTCCGTCTGTTGTTATCTTCATTATATTCCTCATACATGACTTGATGATTATAACGTATAGGTTTAGGCTGATCTCTTGTACAAGACGTTACGTATTGAGTATCAAACAAATTTGCAGACATGCTAACTATCGGTGGTGAATGTGAATATAGTCTATCAGATATTTGACTCCCCGCGAAAGCTTCATGAATATCGTTAATCTCCTCATAAGATTGTCGTTCGTCCATGTACATATCTTTATTAAACGGGCAATTTTTCATTATTTCATTTACGAGCGCTTTAGATGGCGAATGGTTAGGTTCTTTGATTGGCGCTTTATCAAATATATCGATGAATTCATCATTCTTCCGTTTATTTATAAGATTTTCTTTGACGTCACCGGCGTGACCTCCAACGCTATTGAAAGGGTTTACGTTACTTACAAATAGTTGACCTGCATTAGATTCAAAATAACGACTCTTGAATTGTGGATGTTGTCGAAATTTTACAGATTTCTTGTCGTCTTTCAAATCCATTATTCATGTCACAGAAAATTTGTAATGGCCGAATGATGACATCTTTGTTATTTTGACATACCTACCTAAAGAAGAAGAAAATCTTACTGTCAAATTTTATCTGAGAACGAAACTAATTTAGATATAAACCTCTTCGGATGAATCCAAATATAAAAAACTACCAACATTAGGTCGTATGCTCGTACGTATTTATTTATTAAAAGATGTCTAACAATATAAGAGGAATTCAAGAAAATATCAAACGAAGAAAAAAAAGACATTGTGTATATTGCGTTTGTATCTTATTTGTGTACCTATTTATTTCTCGTGTAAGTTTGTACGTTTGTATCATAAAATCTCTTCTTCTATTTAAGAGCTACGCTCTTGACGGTGCAGCGTCTTCCACCAGTTCCACCGCTCTCTGTTGAGAGCCAACTCCCGAACATCCATATACGTCGCGACTTTCAGTTTCTCTTTTATTTGTGTTATGTAAAAGTACAATATTTATAAATAATATAATGATAACATTTGACTTCAAGATCTAATTAAAAATATGAATCTTGATATTTTTCAAATAACATCATTAAAAATAAAAAACTTAGTACAAGTTGATACTGCGGCAATCATACTATTGTAACGAGTCTTGAGGTGTGTGGCCTCGGCGACAACCTGTAATTAGGACCACCCAAAATTGGGCGGAATATTCCTTGTGCCGATGTATCAACATATGAATTTATTAAAGACGGAGTTGTGGAACTGAAAAGTTACTTAACAATTAGTAGAGATCCACATAAATTAATCAATCCACTAACGATATTTGCCTTGAATGTTATATAACGTCAATGTTATACATATAATATCAAGTCTACTAACTCAGCAATAATACATAATATATTACTTTTTAAATGACGGGAAAAATCTTTAATACTTACTTCTCTTTAAAAATTTCTCTTCAATAACATAATAGAAACAACAATACACACGTACATCAATACAGTTTATCAAAGAATAAATACTATCTATTAGTATTTACTAACTTGTAATACGATAATACATACCTAATGTCAATAAACAAACAAAAAGTAATAAAAACGATTAAAAGGCAATAAAGAATCAATTACGTAGGCATCGAGGGGCCTCGCAACAAAAACGGAAGATTATCGAAAGCACTACAGGCATTATACAATCTATTTAGATAACACATCGCCACGAGACAATTTTTTACATATTTTTTATTTATTCACAAAATTATGACCGCATTTTTAGGGTTGCGTAAGTGTAACTAAATATTTGTTTCTGTTTTAACTTCTTATAATTTCTTATATGTACAATAATTGTACATACCTTTTCAAAAAGGACAATAGACTGTTTTTGGGTTATGTGAATTGACTATCTCGTTACGTGTTATGTAATAATACGGCTTACTTATAATTTACAAGTACCTAAACATATTTATTATCTGTTACATTTTCAAGCCGACTACTGAACCCAGATTTCGAAAAAAAATTAGAGAAATATAGATTGCATCCCCTTTTTTAAGCTTTGCTTGGTACCTTTTGTCTTAAAAAGTCATTTAGGATGCAAGTGCAAAATGCCTGTAACTAAATAAGAATAATCTGCAGAACTTTCAAAACTTCAACAAGCTCGCGCCCGTCCCTTTTTTATCAATTTTAAAAACTTTTGTTTGCATTTTTATTAGTTTCTTTACAAGTGTGACACGCCCGCTCTGGTTCGCAGCTTGTACCGCGATTATGTTAATCATCACATAGAATATTCATTGAAAAAAACACACCCTTATACTTTATGTTATATTGTTACCTTTACTGTTCTATTTGACGTGTCCGAGTCTTCGTGTCTGCCTGTCATCTGTCGGTGACTCGAATTTTTTCACCCAATTGTTAAATGAATAATGAATATTTATATGGGCGATGTTTCTATTGGGCTACGATAGTATATAATGTATTATTGTGAATAAATCATCAAAAGTATGATTACTGAAATGCGCCTTTTCGAGAAACGTAGAGATTCCACTTTAATTCAGTACCTAAAAATGTTTAAAGTACTGCCATAAACTAAATTCCAACAGAAGGACCTACTACAATTATCTAATTTATCCGAGTAAACAACTTAACATCATAAAGGATGACCTTCAAAGGGGTCACCTTAGAGCAGCGGTCCTAATAGCCTACCCTGGAGAACTCTTTACCGGTAACGCTTAGGAAATAACTTCCTTTATACAAGACTATGTATTTATTTTTATTGTATACATTGCCGTGGCATTTCTATTAGATATAACAAAGTTTTAAGCAAGACCGTCGATGTATTTAATGCAAAGCAGTCGTGCGACTTTATCGAAAGCTTTTGGTAGGAAATCGTTCAGTCTAGACGACAGCATTAAAACCAAGGTGAAGGTCGCAGCCTGCTGCGCCGTCTCTATGGGGATGAATGTGAAACAAGATGATTGTAAATTAACTGTGTATTGAAACGAGTAATTCCGTTTTGATTAGAATAATTTTTCTTATAAATTGTGACCTAGAACTCGCGATGATAAATAATGACTATAGAATTTATGATTTTATATCGAAGTTAATTTTACTTCATTTACTTCCTTTATAAGAATCTTGTTCTTCATTCTTATTGAAAGCTTATCAGATATCTCGGTTTACATTTAGAGACGACATAAGGTAATTCTAGTGAGGATCAAAGTTTTAAATAAAACAAAACTAGTTAAAATAAAGTCAAATCTTTATTTAGGAGAGTTGCATCCAAAAATTAGCCATAAAAATGGCAAAACATGCAAGGTGACCAATTAAGCCATCAAGTGGGCACTGGTACCGTCGACGGAGCCAAACGGAGCTATCTCCGATAAGATAGCAGTAACGGGCCGCTGTTCCCACGGTGACGGACAATATGTACGGGTAGATAAAGAATTACATGAGGGAAATAAAGGAGTTGTGTTTGCTTGTCTCGTAAATGGCGATTTATGTTAAAACGTTTATTTTTTATATTCTAGTTTTTCATTATATTTTATTTATTGAACGTTTATCAGTAGCTACTAGGGTAATTTGACTTTGAACAAACCGAGGTCTAATTTTGTAGGATCTTCTGCTTATCTTTAAAAACCTTCCTTAATTGCTAATTCTTCTTTGATGCCATCTGCTGTCGATATAGTTATTTACTCAACTTGGTGGATCTGACATCAATGTATCGTTTAAATATTTGTACCGAGTTTCTAAACTTATGGCGGAATATTCCATGCATTGATGGTGACGTGCCAACAATGGCGCGCCTATGTTCATCGACTTTGTACCGCCGCCGAGCGTAATCTCCTAAACTTCACATTCCTCACATAAAATCGTGCTAACAAAAAATCTTTGTGATTCCGATTTTACTGAGAAGGGATCTGTACGCCTTTTTATTAGATAGCTTCGTTTTGAACATGGACTCTGCCAAATACCACCACTATAGACAATTTGAAAGTTCTTCTCACCAACACTAAATCTAGGCACCATTTCTATTTAAATAAATAATTTTCGATATCTTTTTACGGATCAATAACTTTATAATAAAATTAACTATTTAACACTAAATTATCTCTTGAAATATTTTGTGCGGTCATCAGCGTTTTCGCTTCATTGAGCCTAAAAGCATATCTATCTATCAAGATCTAGTTAAGTCAACCGTCGACCGGAGAACCCTAATTCCCAACGAGCCGGTGCCAGAAACTCGGCCGCGGCACAATAATGCTTACCTATGAATAATAAGATCAAATAAAATAAAAAAAAAACACTTGGGACTGAAGCACAATCGTACACGCTTGTAGACAAACCATTATATAAATACAATGACATATTGTTGTCCCGCTCTGGCGCCGATCTTATAAAAGCACTCTTTTTATTTTCCGTCTCATTCATCTGAATTAGCTTTATAGTTCATAATGTTATAGACACTGCTGATAGTATTTATATTTGTTAAGTTATATCGCGTATATCTATATTCTTAACGGCTACCGATGTCAGTTTAGACTGTTTGATATTTATTCTGCCACAACTTAGATTATTTAAAATATAGATACTTTGTTATCACATGTAACTATCGGTTATTTTACGATCAGGTTGATAACGTTTGCTAGGTGGTGAACTTAATTATTTTCACAAACCCTAATCATGAATTTCAATAAGTTATCATACCAATTAAGTAATTTAGAACTCTACCTTCAAAGTTCACATCGAAAAACAATTAAAATTCCTTTCAGAACACCGCAAGGTCACATTCCTCGCATACCCTAAGGAACAAGTCCTGATTCAAACCCTGATCGTTCACAGTACGACTGCCGACAAAAACATTTATTTCAATATAATTTAAATGGGGTTCTGCGTCGCCACGCCCCCTGAGATTAGAACAACGTTTCTTAAGACGAAGTTAATTTTTTTAATATTAATGATATATTTTCGACTGCGGCACCCGTAACAGAAGTGGTTCTCATTTCTCAATAAAAGTCACGAGTATAAGGGATCAATTATTCTGATGCAGCCAGTAGCGACATTTCTGTAGCCTTCGTGCCTTAGAAGGGTGCTAAACCGACGCTCCCAGTGAATAGACAACGTTTTGTTGATTATTCATAACAGAATAACTAATGATTGTACGAGAATATTACTTAAAAACTTTAGATAAAGTTGCGACTGTGAAAAAATCTGTTATTCATTTGCGTTTGGATGCACTCGAAGCCTATAAATTCCAGAATTTATATTTTACTAGCCTTCCGCCAGCGGCTTCGCCCGCGTGGTCTTATAATTTTTTCCCCGTTTTTGCTACATTTTTCATTACTACTCCGCTCCTATTAGTCGTAGCGTGATGATATATAGCCTATGTTACTCGGGGATAATGTAGCTTTCCAAAGGTGAAAGAATTTTTGAAATCGGTCCAGTAGTTTCGGAGCCTATTCATTACAAACAAACAAACAAACAAACAAACAAATCTTTCCTCTTTATAATATTAGTATAGATATTGTAATTTGTATTGTTCTCAAGCAAATGACGCACCTACTATTCTGTAATCATGGATTTGCCCATATTTGGAGATCTTTAGCACCATAAGTACTGTGCAGTAGTTCACATTATTCCGATAATACACACACAGTTCACACAAACTTAGCCTTAAGCTGAATGCAAAAATTTAAAGAACGTTAATTGAGAATCGACGGTTAGAATTCGTTCAATTCCATTGTTATTCCAACTATTTATTATTATATTATTAGGTTCTCTAATGTTAGAAGGGTTGGAACTTGGTATAAAGAAGACTAAATTATTTAACGTAGATATAGGGATATGGTTGGCTCAGGCAGTATATTAGAAAACAGTTTTTTTAAATATAAACCTTATCATAGGACATAATTCGAGTTACTCTACATTTCGTAGAAGGTCGTAAACCATATTGTTGTCCGCGGTCAAAAGGACCACGTACTAAAAGATCAAAATAAATTAACACTATCTTCCCCACAGATAACAAA
Source organism: Acronicta psi (assembly GCA_946251955.1). NCBI lineage: Eukaryota > Metazoa > Arthropoda > Insecta > Lepidoptera > Noctuidae > Acronicta > Acronicta psi. Next base: position 533,286 of record OX276486.1, read on the forward strand.
AATAAACACCAAACCAATCAATTAGTCAGTCCGTAAAGCCAATTGGATTAGATTCCATAGCCACGGGAGAAAAAAGGCAAAAAGTTAAGAAAGGCGCTACAGCCTCCACTTTTAATTATCGTTTACCGACGCATTGTTTGGCGTGAAAAAAGATAAAGAAAGAAAAAAGTTAAAAGAATATAAAGTTGTCGAAGACAGAAGTGATCCATTTGGTGTCGTTAGACGTAAATCTATCCCGGGGTATCTGTTACACTGACTGCCAGACTGCCACAGATAAAATTTGTTAATTATTAACTATAGTTGTTTTTGATAACTTTAAAATTATGAAATGATTGTGACTTATTAATATTTCAACTTAAAATATACTTAATTTTACTTGATAAGGTTTTAAAACAGTAGTACTAGGTTTGGCAGTGACGGAATCCGCTTAGATCGTATCGTAGCCGTATCGTCACATTTAAAAACAGCTTGTCTAATGCTAAATTTTTTTTAAACATTTTAATAATTTGTGAAGAGGAATTCATAGAATAAGAATCGAAAACTAGCTGCTCTGGATTTAAGTAACTTGAAACCGTACCGAGAATACTATTTACAGTTACGTAGGCAAAGGAATAATGGCGCCAGTGGCAGTGTGGATAATAGAAACTGCGTGAAAGCTCTTTATTTCTCTTTAACAGAAAAATATGACCTAGATAAATTTGGTACCTATTTTTCTGGCTCCTTAGAGCCTTTGCTATCCAGCTTTAACATTCATGCCCATTTTTTTACCTGATCATAGTATAGACTTGATTTAGTTGTTACTTAGTCCAGTGTCCCCATTATATCACTTTGAGGGGTATAGTGTGCAACTTTACGACAAGGCGGAACTTTGATATGCCAGTTATTCAGATTTTAATAAGAGGTATGATATTTATATAATTTCGAAAAATTCTAAGGATCTTCTGTTTTTGGAAAATAAATTAACTCAATGTGCTTTTTTAGCTCTCCATGCATGCCGCGACATAATTTTGTATCCAACCATTATTTCGAGGCATGTGTGTAGCCTAGCTGGTTCTTCGTGTTCGCATCTCGGGCCGTCCTCGTCCCGCGACTTCTAAACTCGAAATTTCAACACTTTTTTAGGCGGGGCATCGCGTAGTGGCGGCGATTTCACGGCCGAGGCGTTTCTCACACGCGCCCGCGGACCGCCCGCGCCGACGACCCGTTTTTTTACTACTATGTCCGACGGTGATGTCTGTTTTACGATGGTAGAACTCTTGGGCTTTAAAAAGCTCTCAGGATGATAGTCTTTTTGGTGATTGAGTAAGTTTAAGATTTGTCTGTTATTCAAGACTATACCTACAAATTAGGTTACCAGGCAATTGGCAGGTAAGTATACCTAGTATTGAAAGCGTAGCCGACCAGAAGAAACATTAAAAGACTATAGTAGCCCGGGGATAGATTTCTAAAACACCAGAAGAAGAACGAACAAAGAAAAAGATAGAAAAGTAGATATCTCTACAATATTCTGACTATATATAAACATTGCATCATGGCGAGTGATTATCGAAACGTTTCCAATGCTACTACAGGTTTAAAAAACAATGTCACGCAGCATAAACATCAACATCTTGAAATTATAACTGTGTACTTGTGACTTGTCGGACGAACCAATAATAACTGTACTTTTAACAATAAAGCATAGATTTACCTTGTTCATTTAGTACGAAACAATAATGAACTACAGTTCTCGCCAAACTTATTGTCCGGGTTGAAGTTGGCGCTAGCCAAAAAAGCCCAGCAGTAAAAATCGGAGAAAGAAAAAAAATGGGTTGTATTAAATAAAAACGAAAGCTCAAGTCGTAGGCTGTCGTTTTAAATAATTTTAATCCAATATTTTTCTTTCTCTGATTTTTACGGCCGAGTTAAAGTTAGCTTGTGCCAACTTCAACCCGGACAATAAGTTTGGCGAGGACTGTACCTGTGTTATTAGGCCTGGGAATCATGATATGTAGTTCAATTTTTTTTTAATCGTATTCAGCGTTTGTGATTCCCCGTAAAAATTATAAACCAACGTAACAACAGAGCCTAGAAGGCGCTACAGTATAACGACCAAGAGTAGTCGTTCACTATTCTTGGTCGTTATACTATAGCACCAACAAAGTTTAAGTAAACCACTTGAGACGAGACGTCGCTCACACCATCTGAAGCACAAACACAAACATACACTCAGTTCCACTGTGTCCGCTTTTAAGAAAACAATCCACAATGTAAGGCATTTTCTAAACAATATACTAATAATAATAATAATACAAATACAAATAATATGTATAAAGAGAAATAAAGGAAATAATAATAATAACTAATAATATACTACAAAATTATTATTAGGTAACCTCCGAAATGAGCAAGTGGAAGTTACAAAAAACTAAATACACGAATACTAAATAAAAAGGATTTTAGAAAAAAATGTGTATCAGCAAGTTAAATAGCCTTAACTATATATTTCCAATTCCTTCGCCGTGGATCGACATATTTTTTGGTCTTTCTGTACGCAAAACACTTAAAACGCCATACCATGCACGCAACTGAATATTTCTTAATTTGACGGCAACTTGGCGTTCTACTGACCCCCTGCTCTAAAGGGCGTGAAGATACAATTACTTTATAATACTGCATAACACCTTCTAACGGTGTCGAATCGAAACTTTAATATTACTTGCCAAGTCTTTTAGTGGCGAGACTTTCAACAAAGATTTTGTTTTAGTTAGCCCCTTTGTATAAACAGTATTCCTTTCCTTTCTGTTTTAGCCATTTCTTCTTTTCTGTAAACGATACTGTGTACATTGTGTTGCAATTTGCTGGCCTTAATATGTAAGAGAGATAAAAAATTATTTACCATTAAAGTATAGTTTCTTATTTCTATCGCTTTTACGCTAATATAACTAGTTACATCAATTCAAAAACATACTAACTTGAAGTCTCTTCCGTACATGAATCTGTATAACAGCAGCGCATTGTTAGTCAATTTGTTTGTCGAACAATACTGTCGTTTCGCTAGCGCTTTCCTGGAACGCGAGCTATACGTGATCTCGGTTCGATCCGCCCGATATTACGCGACCACTGCGCGTTTCTTTCTCAAACTACACAAAACATCACTGTGACACAAAATCCATCGCCTGTCCAACACTGATCTTAAAATTAAGAGACCAATACAAAACCAGCAGTGATTTTGAAGTTAGTGATAATGTCTTTTTAGTTTGGTTTGGCATCCAAAGTATTACGTTGAACAGGGGCACGCTGCAGGTATCTTCAGTTAAAAAAAGGAAATTAAAAAATAAGACAAGTGTAGGGCCTTACGCGTGACGCACTCCCGTACTGTGGGAATTGTGGAAAAGAAAGACTCGAGAGGAATAAGTCCGTGGGAGTCAAATGTAGGTACTATAAGAGTGAGGCTATGGTCGCTAGTGGTCAGGATCTACACGATTTGGAAGTTTTGGTTAGTATACCGATCCTCTTTGTGAATTCCTATTCTTTGTCAAGCCAGCTCAGATGTTGCTGATATAATGATGATAATAAAAAATGTAAAAGTATTACACCGCTTCTTATCTTAAAGTGTTGCACTTCTATAAAGTTATATTAATGAAGGAATAAATCTTAGCATGGAAAATGCTTAAAAAAAATACAAAAAGATAGTTCCATAAAGTTGCTAGTGTCCTGGAACAGCACCAATCTTTGACAAACCTTCATGCGGTCAGCAGTGACAGCCACAAATTGATTAGGTAGTACATAATGTGTAACTGAAAACAAAAGGGTTGCCTAACCGATCCCGACATGATTACTCATCACTTAATAGTCGAAAAGCATATACAAACACAGCCTTTTAACAATATAACATCTAATCCATCCAAAAATAAAAAATACCTACTAAACGCACATATTTTTTTCCCCAATTAACCTCTGCGTAGGTGGTCCTAAGATCCAACACCAATATTTGCGATACATTTTACAAATCATCAGTACCTCGCACCTTGTAATTAGCTTGCCGAAACTTAGGCGAAGTTTTTGCTAGAATTCTACCAACATAAGTTTTACTGTCCACGAAATATTTAAAGTCTTCGAGAGAATAGAAATAGAGTTCACTTTTGCATTGGAAAGTGCTTTCGAGAAGTTAAAGTTCGTATTCATAATTAGAAATGATCCGCGTTCGGCGTCTTTTCAAGTCCAAATCGTTTTTGATGGACCAAGGGGCGGGCCTTATGGACCTCTGTTTGATTTGGTCCTCGCCGCTTGTGTTTTTTAACAAATTAGCGCCGATTTGTTCCCGGCGGGGGTCTATTTCGCCCGTGATGACTTTTTTGATGATGATTGGCCGTTTTTCATATTATTTGTGTGGTCCTCCTGTATTTGTTTGTTTTTTAATGTCGAGATTCCGAATTGTGATCTATTCCTATACCCTTTTAAAGAAATTAGAAGAAACTTCATGTTTAATAGCCATTCCAGACGTTACCCAATAATTTTAGACTAGCATAAACACACTGTAACTCAGCTTAGAAAAATTAAATATTAATTTTAGTAATTAAAAAATATAGTTAAATCCAACTGCATTGCAGTCCACCAAGCACCATTACGCACATATTAGCTGCACAATCCAGTAACTAACGCCCTGACAATATGCCACACGCTTAGCATTCACAACATTAATACTATCCGGGGAAGTCGCAATTTCCTCGGTCCGACATCTAAATCACTACCGGCCTCATCACCGCCGGTCGGCGTGGTCGAAGCTCCAAGAATCGTAGATGAACAATGGTCCTTTGTCCTGACGTCACCTCCGGTTCCGGCGCTCAGCTGACCGTCCGTCCGTCTGTCACGTATCAGTGAAAGTCAAAGTATTACTCATAGTACTCATACATGTATTTGATCATCGTTGAGACAGGCTCTATGAATGGGTGGCACCGTTTTGTCGGTGTGTAAGGACCAGGCCGTTTTATTACGTATTGTCATTTGTTACAACTGATTAAACTCTACTATTAGATTCAACGATTTTTTTAAAGTATTCTTAAAGGCTTTACCTGCATTTGTACTCATGTGAGTGCATTCCCTTAACTACGAATAAAAAAGAAACAGCTTTAGTCAATTATGAAATAAAACTACAATTCAAAGAATCTGATTGTTTTAATAGAACTAATCAATCGTAGTGCAAGGTCGTTCCGTGGAATTTCGCCACGTTGCGGCGTTTGTAGCCGTACCGACGGGTGTTAAAGGTCAACTAGGCAAAATCAACGCAATGCAAGAAATAGCCGAGGTTTTATAATCAGTGCTTACTGCAAAGCCGGAATAATTGGGGATCGTGGCGAAATCGGGGCATCCAAAGGCATGTACTTCACGACGTCTGTCAAGGGTTCGAAACTTAATACATACTTTAATATTTCAATATACCGGGAATACCTAATTCCGAAACAAAATAGTTTACCTACAGTTTATATCCCAAATATCCACAATTTAATTTATTTAAAAGAAGAGTTAATAAAATAATGTACAAATATAGCCATTTAATAAAAATAATTACCTATACCTATTATTAGAATATATATTATAATTGGGTGTTTCTTATATATTACAAGTATCTAATTACAAAAAAAAAGATGTATATAAGTATTATATCCATTGTCTAGTACCCATAGTACAAACTCTGCTTAGTTTGCGACTAGATGGTGCTGTGCGTGTGCGTGTGCGTGTGCGTGTGCGTGTGCGTGTGCGTGTGCGTGTGCGTGTGCGTGTGCGTGTGCGTGTGCGTGTGCGTGTGCGTGTGCGTGTGCGTGTGCGTGTGCATCTGTGGCATCGTAGCTCCCGAATGGATGGGTGATGGCCCAACAGCCGTTGTCCTGTATTAACAACTGGTATGATAATAAAGTAGTCGAAAGAACTGCGAAAAGCCGGTGTGTTTTATTATGTTTGCTCCTGAAAAATAATTGGAAACTCCGCGTAAAAGTGAACAATCGATGTGTGACTGGAACTTAGTTTCGTGATTATTGTTTGTTGTGGACTGTGAACTATATTATTTTTTGTGAAATAGTAATCTTAGCGAAAATCATTGTTAAAAATCGTGGCTGACATTTAATAGTTAACTTTGTTTTACTTCTACCCACAAATTATTTCTTTTAAAGTTTTCGTGTTTCTGATCTGTCAAATTGCACTGTAACTGTAGTAGCTCGAGTGTTGCTAGTGCCGGATAAATTCTACTACTTTGGAAGTATTTTAATAAATCATGGCATTGAGCCAAGTATGACATACAAATACAAGACGATAAAAATTCTAAACTGCTACTGCTAAGAATTTTACAGAAAAACCCAATAACAGTTTCGAAATTTCGGACAGAATCGAACCAAGGACCTCTGGCGAAGCACTCGCGACTACCACCACTAGGCTAACAAGTGAAATAAAATACGGATTTCATTGCTGAATTTTATAAAGAGAAAAGATTTGTATTTAGAATAAATTCAACGACCACTGTACTAACCAATAAAGAAAAAAAAACTACTGATTTTGTTGATTAATTTTATAAGGGTAAATAAATTAACAATCTACTGGGCGGAAAGTCGTTCAGTCAAAAATTCGTATAATATAATTGTTATCACTAGTTTATAACTCGAAACATTATTTAATAACCCCAATGCACGTCATCCACGGCATGGCACACAAAAAGCATGCTGGCACCCGAGGTATGACGTGCAAGACATGACATCTGATCAGGACATTCGAGGTCTACGCTTTCGAGGCGCATCCGAGACTATGTCGTAAAACAGTGTAAGACATCCTAAGTTCTTGATGAACAGGAATGTAATCTTGGGTACGACATCCATGGTATGACATCCAGGGCATGGCATCCAAGGCATGTCCTTCGCGACATCTATTAAAGGTTCGGAACTTTAGAATTCAATATTTTTAGTTACATGTCAATGTAAGGTTTTGCATGTAACGGAATCGATGTGAAATTTTGTTAGAAACATTTCTTAGATTATAATTTGAATGAACTTTGGTTATAAATTAATATCTACATAAATAAACAGCATGCCATCGACGGCATAGCATCCAAAGAGCTAGGCATGACATGACACACGATATGACATCTGATCAGGACATTCGAGGTCTACACATCCATGGCATGACATCCGAGGCATGACGTCCCGCGTAAAACTTCCTGGGCATCAAGAACAAGGTGTGTTATCCTGGGTGTGACAAGCTCGGTATGGCAACCTGGGCAGGGCATCCAAAGGCATGTACTTCACGACGTCTGTCAAGGATTCAAAACTTAATACATACTTTAATATTTCAATATACCGGGAATACCTAATTCCGAAACAAAATAGTTTACCTACAGTTTATATCCCAAATATCCACAATTTAATTTAGTTAAAAGAAGAGTTAATAAAATAATGTACAAATTTAATAAAAATAATTATACCTATTATTAGAATAGTGTAGGTAGTAGGTAAAATGAGCGGTAAAAAACAATTAAAATTACTAGTAAGAGGTCCTGGATTGAATTCCGAGATCGAGCAGTGTTTGGTTTTGTTATAAAATTCTCAGAAGCCTGCAATTGTCTCGGTCGGCCCTATTACTCGAGACCTAAACATACATAAATAGTTTGACGAACGTTACCCATAGAGGTAGGCATACACTACAGATTTCCACTCGCTAAGATCCTGGCACACCACTTTCGCATCATCTATGTTCATTAACTTCCCCATGCTTGCTCGACGGTTTCGGGTGTTCTTGCCTTTTTCAGAAACGTCCTTTTTTGAGACCTAAACATACCGGCGAACTGTGAGTGCATAAGTACACCTCTACCTATCCCTTAAAGAAATACAGTAGGTATGTATGTATCAAACCAATTATAATGTACCATGTTTAAGAAAAAAGTAATAATAATTTCGAGACTAGGTACCTGGTTCATCTAGGGCCGCGTCACGTGTGGTAAGTCTTTCTAATTCTCTTCTTCCACTTCCACACCCAGTGATGATAACCTTCACCGCATACGCAAAAACAACGACTAATGATTGAATAAACCGAATTTTCACAAGAAGAAAACTGAGATGTTCTCTCACGTCGCGCTCGCTCGGAGACCGTCAGACGTCAACTACTTTCGCCATTACCCACAATTCACCTACGGAGAAATAGTATTATTTTAGTTTGACTGGAGGTAGTATAGTAAAGAATTTCGTCAAGAAACGACATGATGTCACAAAGATCGTTCAAAAATTATAAGCTCATCAATATTGACCATATGCTTTCTCTATTAAATTGCAGTGAGCGTTAATTTATGGTTAACGAGAATTTGGCCAGATTGCGTGGGATTATATTATATAATTCTAACTTCTGCCCGCGAATCCGTTCCGTAGAAGTGGAATTTTTCCCCGTTTTTGCAACTTTTTGAATTGAGACTCCGCTCCTATTTGTCGTTGCGTGAGCCTTCCTCATTAAACAGGCTATCTAATAGCGAAGTTTTCAAATCGGATCAGTAGTTCCCGAGATTAGCGAGTCCAACCAAACAAACATACTCTTCAGCTTCATAATATTAGTATAGATTAGCTACATGGTTCTAATCATTACTTAAGTATTGCTAGAAAATAGAAAAGATACGTTATTCGCCGTAGGTCAAAACTTTGGATTCTTCCAGAATGTATTTCTCTAAATCAAAACGGTTTTTTAATTAGTACTTTTCGAATGTCAACATGTGAACGAAAATGCATTCTTTGTCGCATCAGTAATAATAAATTACAAAATTACAATTAAACATTAATAGATCCTATCAGATTGATAATTGCTATTGTAGAGAGCTCTAACAGCAACCCATCCGTGTTACATAAAATATACAGGTATATTTGCTTTTATTGTTACCATCTGCTGTAGCGCTACTGTTTAGCCTATTTCTTGCGAAAAATAAAACATAAACATAATAATAAACCTTTTATTTTTCCTGGATAAAGGAAAATCGTGTCCTTTTTAAAAACTCTTAAATGAGTTAAAAAAAATCTGTTTAACCATTATCATCCTACTACAAGGGCTAAGGCCCCCTTCCACTTATCTCGGTTTAAAGCTTTCTGCGGTCAATCTGAAAGTCTCAAAATCCATTCATATACTTTATATTGGTGTTACGATATATATACAAATATTGATTTATATTCCGTGTAGAGCCAGGAGACTTCCTAATATTAAGATCTCTACTAAAGCTCGTGCCTCGTTTTCGCTTATGACTTGCACGGTTGCACCGTGGCGGAACAGTGAGTCATGCGCAAGAGCGTCTGCCGACGCAGACGCATCACTGTCCCTTAGCACGGCTGTACTCCATAGTAATCGTGCCTTGAATCCGCGCCCGGGTAATACATTCCTAACGAAATACAGTCGACACTGCTACTCAACGCGCTGTTGCTGCGACAATGCTATGGAGCTAGGGATTTAATAAATATGTAGATGGAACATTGAACTTTTGTAGACATTTTTCTTTTCCAGAAAGGAACGAATAGTTTCTTAGTTGTTTTTAATGAGGGGCGTACACTAGGACCAATATTTTGGTACTGCTAAATTACAAAGACCACTTTTTTAAGTTAATTTTAATGAAGGAAAAAACTTTTTTATTTTTTTTATCAAATATATGACAAAAAATAATTTAAAACCTTCTTATTACCTGTGTTACTGGCATAGTTTTTATTCATTCTGTGATACTAATAGGCTGGGGGAACAAGTTTTTTTTACCTTAATAAAATACCTTCATCATAAACCGATGCCAGATTAAAAAAAACCTTATGTGACTAACAATTCGCAAGAGCCAGCTATTTCTTTATTGCTACAACACCATTCAAATTTAGCGTCAAAAAGGTCTACGATCCGAGAGACCGACGTACACACACACAATATAATTATATAATCGTTCTCAGAAGGTACCTTCGTACGTGCGTAGGACTCGGTTGGTGGTTACCTCACACGCGCGAATTTGCACCCCAAAGAACAATGTACATAGAAACCCAAAGGGTTCTATTTTGAAGTTTTGCATTTATTGTACCACAAGAATGCAGTATTTTACATTCATATTTATAGACTTGATATGTTACAGTTTTATTTTTTCTGTCTGTTTCTTGGAAGTTACTCTACTTTAATGCAAGTTTTCCCGTGCTAAAACACCATACATTTTTCCGAATCACATTTAGGAGTACAATACAAAAAGGTTGGTAACCACTCAAAACAATTATCATCCTAAAAGGACCAGAAAATTTAACCCTATATGACCATTGTATCGCGGGCGCATGGTATGCGTGTGAATCAGTGCGCGCGCAGCTAAAACAGCCGCGATCACAAGGGATGCCGCGCCGATGACTTGCCAGCTCGCTACTATTGTTACTAGCGCCATTTTAGGACTGATCGCCTATGTGCGTGTACTTCCTACACTAGAGGCTCATTCATAATGAGTCGACTTTAAAACTGTCGGCGACGAATTTAGGAAACTTGTATCAATGAAATCATCATCATAATTCTTTCCAGAAATTTCAGATATACATTGGAGTGGAACTGTGGTTAGAACTTAACCGGTTGAAAATAAAGATGTGTGAATGCATAAATCTAGGTTTTTCGTAAATCTAGATAAATTGTGTCACAATGGCGAAAGATAGCCCAAAATAGTAATTATTTTATAGCCCAATTATTGTCTGTAGAGATACTTAAAAAATTTAATCTAAATATTTCCAAAACTAGCCGGTTTTTAATTAGGTACCCGGTTCCTATGATGAGCTCATCAGTGTACGGCAGGACACAGTTAAATAGAGGTCACATCGATACAGCGCCTTACAAGACTAGTTGGCACATCACTCTGCTACAATTGTATCAAACAAGGATAATTTATGACACTATTTGGGATCAATTTTGGAATATTTTGGTCCTTATACGCTTGGCCGTTGGTCTTCCCGTACGGAGAACAATAGTCGTCCTTCTGGGCTAGGTGGCCACAAGGTCGCCTCCTATGGGCAGTCATTATAAGTGGAATATATTAAGTGGTCGGAAGTTACGCCGTTTTCTAATCTTTATTGAATTAGTATGCATAAGCGATAGGTTTGCGCGTGCTGATATCGTAACAGTAGATATTTCGTTAGTCATACGAATGAAAACCGGTAATAAGCGGTGTAGTTTTGGCAGTTTTGATCTTAATAAGTATGAAAGCGTTTATAAAATACAACTTCATTAAACCAGATACCGACATTATTGTTCAAATTACTAAACGCTTAAAAAATCCGAAATAAATGCATCAAGTCAATAATACTGACGAAAACTCTAATAGCGAATTGTCACTGTTTTATTCACTAAATAATTTTTCAAACCTAGCAACTTTTAGATATATACCCTTATGGCACACATTCAAGTGAATATACCTAGTTGCTTACACATTGTCCAAAAAACAAACATGAATGCAATAAATAGGTATATGATTATGAATATGTTTACGAAACTTACTTGCATCTCAGTAATCAAATTGTCATCTTTGTCATCAATCTCCTCCTTGTAATTCCTTTCTTACTTTCTAGGTGTATGCCAAAAATAGTAAGGTACATACTCTTTGAGATGAGGCCTTCGAGGTGATATTTACGCTATACTAACCATCTTCTTTTCCCCACAGTGTGAGGAGTCTATGTCTGCGGGCGACATGTGCGTGTCAGCGGCGCGCGCAGGACCCTCTGCGCGGTGGCACCCTGCGTGCTTCGTGTGCTCCTCGTGCCAGGAGCTGCTGGTAGACCTCGTGTACTTCTGGAAGGACGGCCGCCTTTACTGCGGGAGACACCACGCCGAGACGCTCAAGCCGCGGTGCTCCGCGTGTGATGAGGTGAGGATTCATGCAAAATATTACTGGGATTAAACAATTTAGAAAATTTAAAGGGAATCTTTGAGAGGCATCAAATCTGTATCTCATTTGAAAAATTAGAGACATGCTTTTAACCTCGACGCGAAACACTTTAAAATGCGACAGCAAAATCAAAACCAACGAATAGACCGTATTTCAAGAAAGTAATAAATACATAATTAACTTTAAAATTACAAATCAAAACAATTACAATCTTAGCACATTAATATTCGAAACAAATTGCTTTATCTTATCGTTATCTATAATTTACCACAAAACGCCCCATTACTAAAACCTGCAATACTATCGCAAAATCGCGACGCGGCGCGGTGGCGCGTGCGCAGACCGCTCTGACGCAATTGTGCGTGCAGTTGGCAATATCCGGCCAACGGACCGGAAGCAGATAGCATCGGGGTGGGGGGATGCACATCCCTTGTATTATTCAGACATTACACGGTGGACGTGTCCATTGCGAAATTTATGGTGATCAGCCATATGGTCGGCTATTGATGGTGGAAATATATATAAATATATAAAGTATCATGTTGCACGAATACAGGCGTGATGGTATGTTATCTTTCTGCACTTACCTTGGAATGGAAAAGAAAGTATAACATATATAAGACATCTCAAATTCTATTATAACAAAATTATAGACAAGACTATCTCGTAAACTACACACAAAAATACGGTGGAATTAAGAAGCTCCTCCTTTTTTTCAAGTCCGTTTATAAATAAAAGAGAGAATAAGGGGTTCCCATTCTCCCAAAACCACTCAAAGGGGTTTCTCCATAGATAAAGCATTCATTTTTCAAGCCTCGGCCTCGACTTGAAACTGCCAGGTCTTCAAAGAAAACCCCTGCAGTAAAATTGCCTGAGGCTATCATTAATTTGATGCCAAGATAACAAAGTAACAGCCTAACAATCTACTCCTCGGACTCCGGAAAGAATTAGTATTCGTTCGACGTCCTAAAAACTTCACCTGAAGGGTGCAACGACCCCGCGGTCAAACGCCAAATAAAATAATTACATAGGGTTACTAACGCAGCTTAAGACGTAACATTTGAAGTGGTAGAACTCTGGCGGTGAGTTCGTCTGGCTTGCTAAGAAATTATTATGCACATGAGGCTTAACAACTGAGGTCTCAAGATGACAGCGAGTGAGTGTGAGACCATTGGTGTTCCTGGCGGCTATACGCTGAGGTTGCTGCTTACCATCAGGGGGGACCCGTATTGTTGTTTGGTGAAACAACCATACGGGTATAAATTGAGCTTTCTGAGAGGTGGTGACCTCTCAGAAAGCTCCTTGGCAGATAATTGAATAAAAATTTAGTTCCATTTTTTAGCTTATCCGATAATTTGCGGCTGTCCAGGTGTGGTGAAATTGGCCCTTAGACTTGTGGCCCAAGATAGACTGGTTCTCATACATGTAACGTAACCAACGCATAATATAAATTATGAAAATATACGCGCACACACACACGCATGTAATAATTGCCTTTGCAAACGATAAGTATGTTTCGAATGCATATTTTTCTACAAAACAATATGGAATTTAATGACTGATCATTGAATTCCATATTGTTTTGTAGAAAAATATGCATAGCAGCCCTAAGTAAGCGATCAGGGGTGGCGCTTAGCTGACCGCTGCAGACCACTGCGGCCGTCGTCTGCGCCGGAAACGCTGCGTCCAGCCAAACGACCCCCAACCCCTGCACGATACCGTATCTAGGTCGAGGGGAAGCAGTAGGGGAAATGGGGGAAAACTTATGATCTTGCGCCGATAACGATTACCTTAAGTAAATTGTGATTTGGGTCAAGCGATTTCGAGATATGAAATACAACAATGCCTCACAAAAAAGCTTTTGAGAATTGGATAATATTTGAAAGAAAATCACTGTTAGTTAGCTGAGTGAAGAGGTCAGGGTGTCAAGACAACTTCTTTAAGAGGTTCAGACAACCTCTTTATATCATAAAGACGTTACTTAACCACTGAAATATTTAGCTTCATCGTAATATACAGTGTACCTATACGCCTGTATACCCTGAAGGAGAGAGACAGAGCTGTACGGCTGAGTGCTGCTGACAAAGAATTTCAATATTATAATATCATAATACTATCCCGACAGATCGAACCTAGCTCCTTACGATCAGCAGCCACACTTGACATGACACACGTCAAGAGATTTACAACAGGGCCTTGCTACATTTCACAGAATAGTAATAAAAATTCTGTGAAACAAAGCAGATTGCAAGAGAATATTAGGAAATATTCAAAGTTGCGTGTTTTATAATAACTGAAGGCCATGGGAGACTTAGTGTCTTCATTAGTCCGCGTCGTTCTCTCGACAATAATTAGTGAAAATTACACAGCTCTTAGTAATTAATACGGATATGGCAGATTGGGTAATGAGCCATGTTGTACGATATATTATTATAGTTTCGGAATAAGAGTAGACTTTTCTTCGTGGAGATCGGTTTACCCTTCACTGATGTTTAAACTTTTTAATCTAAAAAGGATGACTACGAATCGTGCTTGACTTATACTGCATGCTGCAAACTGCATTCTGTTTGAATACAAAAAGCTCTCGACCGAGAAGACTGGAGAAATGGAACTTAGAAGCTTTACATTGTCGGCCAGTCAATGTTGTTTCAACAGATTATTTTGAAAAAAAAAATCTTTACGTTACATTTTTTTTTAGGTATTATAAATAACTAGATTACCGCCAGCAGCTTCGCCAGCGTGGTCTGGGTATCTCTTTAAAATTATATTATATGTTATTTGGTAAAGATGTAGCTTTCTAATGGTGAAATAATTTTTCAAATCGGTCCAGTAGTTTCGAAGCCTATTCAATGCAAACAAACAAACAATCAAGTCTTTCCCCATTATAATATTAGTTTAGATTGAATAGGTATATTTTTTAGGTTTCCACGTTGGCACCCACTTTTCACGTGAAGCTTAACATTCCGTGGATAAAGAAATTAATCACGGACTCGCTAATGAGCTTAAAATACCATTACACAACTATTAGGCCACATAAAACACCATTGATTAATACCCGCGCCCCTCAAGTAAAACCAAACAATTTCAGATCAAACAGTGAGATATTCAATATTAGTTTATATTTCTCGTGTTACTCATGCGCCCCGATGGTTATAATTTTCTCATTTCAAATGTTCGCGTGCTATACCTTATCTCAATCAGTTAAAAACTTTTATTTATTTTGCAGATAGCAACACTGAAAAAATACATGACATTTTTGTATAAAATACCATAATTATTTTTCAAATAGTAACATTTTTTGGTAAAATGTACCATAGAACCTTTATCGCTTTCCTAATAATTAAAATGTAGGATTTATTGCTTTTGTTTCTGGTACTTAGCACTATTAAAATAATAATATATCGTCACGAATTATGGCTGGATATTATGTTTATTATTTGGGTGGTAACAGAAATATTTTTATTTCCTGGAAATGTTAAACAATTTATATTTATTATTTACACAAAAACATTAACAAATTCCAAGCCTAAGTTCACGCTGTGCCTAAATTTTGTTTACGGGCCAGTAATATTTTTTCTTACCTATAGACATAATTATTTGGTAAAAGTTATAATTGTTGGTCACGAATATTTTTAACGCATTTAAATATTTTACGCTAATTAACAACAAACAAACAACTTAAAAAAATATTTTAAAATTTTACAACTCTACCGTTGCTTATAAAACTAGTAATACTTATAAGCAGTGTTAACTGCTAGTTAGCTGAAGTAAAGTGAATCTCTATCATAGTGTAGGTACTTAGGTACATCACTAATGTTTTATTTTTTGCTACCGAGTGGGACCTGTGGGACAGATTCATATTGACATTGCATTGTCATTCAGTGGACTGGTGGAAACTGTCCTAAAACAAATTTGAAACCTGATTGGCATGTCAAATTGTCAGTCAAGTCAAACAAGTGTTTTGTTTGGTCAAATTTACAATTTTTTTTATGTTAGAAAGTATTACAAAAAATTGTACGAAAAAGATATTGTCATTTTGAATGGGTTTTTGAAATATTTTACAAAGTGCAGCTATTTATTACTTGTAATATTATTTATCCACTTTGACATTGGCAGAATTGTCGACATCGGCACCAATTGCCATAAATAAATAAGAAGAAGAAATTTGAAACCTGACAACTCGCAGACAGCAGAAAAAAGTATAAGTGTATAGTGCATATGCCGAGGAATACAGGCGTGATGGTATGTCACTCAAGACAAGTGGAGGCGCCAGTATATTTACTGTAACTGCTTATAGCATTAATTTACAGTTTTTAGCATACAAGCATCAAATAAATTAAGTACATCTAGTTTATAGTAACTGCGTCATACATGCATAGTAATATTATCGTTTAAGAAACTCTTTCTTTGGCTGTTCCTGTACCTACTTAGTGTAAAATCTGAAAAAAAAGCGAATCGGGTGCGTCGAACACAGTGGGCTTAGGCCACGGACCTGAATTTTCTGTAACTTTTTCTTGTCCAGTCGCAGAGTGTCAACGATCCCTTACAAATCTTGATATTGCTTTAGGCTACAATACTGCAGTATATTGTACAATTATATGGTTACACTCGTGGCAACCATGGTATGCCATACAGCCCGGCGGCGGCGGAGTACCAGCACTACCAGCCCAGTTTATATGCTGAGAGCACGCGACCGTTACTGATAGCACTATCAGAAATTTAAACAGTGTATACATAATATACAGTGTTCACATTATCGTAACAGTAATTTAGTGAGAATTTATTAATTAAATACCAACTTATTTTTTCTTACAATTTTTTTGCTGTAGGTATACCACGGTGATACAAGTCTTGTAAAAAAAAATTCACCCTATAAAAGCGATTTGACAAATTATTTCACCATAAGAAATACCCAGACCACGTAGAAGAAGCCAAATTCAAATATTTTTGTTTCAATTAGACCATATAAATAGGTACTTTTCCTGGCGGAAAGCTAGTATTTTATAATATGTTGTCCCCCACAATTTTGAAGGGTCGGACTATGGATAGTTACGAGAGTGGAAAGAGTGCGCCACTTCTTCACCCTCAACTTACACAAGAATACTCCAATACGAATAAGCTCTTTTAATCCCGCAGTGAGTCCCTAGCAAGCCCATATTTTCACGTGGATTTAAGGAATTTCTACCTAATTCTGTCGTTCGTATTATTACTTTCTATAAGGTAATTTATCGCATAACAAAATACCCTGGTATACACAGCCTAATTATCTATGCTCTACCGTGCAGCTTTAAGGTCGTGAAATGCTAAAAGGTAATATTTGCCGCACAATGTCAAGAGAACGGCAATGCGGATCAACTAGCGGCACTTATTTATGTGCTCTGCACTCGAAATGCTAACCTTAGGTATATTTAGCCGTAACTTTAGTGAATTTCCCGTAAACGTGAAATAAATACCAAGGTTTTGTGAAAAACTTTGCTTTGTACATAGTCTATTTAAATAAAATCCCAATAAATCGTGCACCATATTACTTTAAAGTCAGGCCGAGATGTCTATTGTTATCCCCATGTAATAGGATTGGACCCAATTTTGATTAACAGAGCATGGCACAATTCCAAACTCCAGGCTACCACTGGAAGTTTTATATAAAATTCTTACCTTTGACGTAAAACCTGACGCCCAGCAGCTGCCCTTTTTACCACTAAACCAATGAAGATGAGGTAGTCAATAATTATTTTCTACTTTTTTTTAATATTAACGGTAGGTATTCAGAACATAAATTATAATTTACGTAATATAAATAGCTGTAACCGCCATTACTGTTCCCTCAATATAAAATTCAAATATTACAAAACACACATACAAATTTTCTCGAGATAACCAACACAGTAGCAACGATAAAACAGTTGCGTTGATAATGTCTGAGATATGTCCGCTCCCATGCGCTTGAGACCCGTGACCTGCCTCCCTGCCTATCTCGCGGATAGTCCCACGGGGAGCGACGCTGTCTCGCGGGAATTAGGTTATATTATACTTAGCAGCCTAGACAAGAAGCATTCTAACGTTTGAATGGTCAAACGAAAGAAAACGTATAGAACACCGATTTCTCGAAAACTTATCATTGGCGTGTGGGTTACGGTTTTATCGAATCTGAACACATTCTTAGGAAACATGAACAGTCCGAGTAAAAAATGTATACACTTGTCAAAATTCAAAAGTAAATTTCTCATTTATGTAGTACTGATAGAAATTTTGTGATATTACGAACATAATATTTACCAAAAAATTTACTTATAGTGACACTGGTGTTATCTCATAGTTGCAATCGTTCATTAATGAAAAAACGCGTTAGCAACTTTGTAAGTGTTTATATATCGTTGCTCGTGAGTCGTGACTGAACATAGCTCCACAAAATAATGATAACATTATAACGACATCGTATTTTTGTTAATTCTTAAGGGGTACACCGGCACGTTTTAACAAATAAATTAATGTGAATGACCCATGAATTGAGTCGTTAAAATGGAAATATTAAAGATAATTTTCTGATGAAGATGAAATAATTATCTTTGTTTAATTTACATTTTCAGTAATAACTGTTAACTATGTATGACGTCACAAATTCTACGTCATACGGGGGCAAAGTACCTACTATGTCTTGATGACAATCTTAACATTAGCACTAATTATTTAATGAGATACAGTGTCATACATTTACATATCAGATGTACTACTCTATAAAATTAACATAAATAAATATTATGTTTTAATATGTATGATGTGTTTGTACCATTTAATAAAAACAAAAATAAACTTCACTTCATAGGAATTCACCTCGATTTATTCGAGAATTATTGTATGTATAACTTAATTAAATGTATAATGAAAATTATCCATAAATCAAAACTATTTGGAAATGGAAAAAACCATTTACCAAGTATCATCAACATTTCCCATAATTATATGAATTCAACCTCTCTAGTCTACAAATGGCAGAATTCCTGCATTAAACATACTTACAAAAGTAAAACGACACACGGAACAGATCAGAGTTATGCCAGTCCGGCAGCACGGCGCGGCGGCGGCGGCGGGGCGGCGGCACCGCGGCACGGCACGTCACCCGCGACACAGAATACCGTTTCAGAAATATTAATAATGAGTGAACAGTCCACTAATGAACACGAACAAAATATAAGTCGGCGACCGTGGGATCTGTTCCCAGGCCATTGTCGCGAACTAACTTTCTTGGGGTCGACAGCACCGGCTAGCACCATGAATAATAATGCCTAATTAAACCATGTTTATCCAGATAATTAATTAAACAACCGGTTTTGTAAAATATGTTATAATTAAATAGTTGCTGCGGAGATGACATTCTAGATCATGTGTGCTGACAATCTAATTGTTAAAATTTTCATACAAATCGTTATGCAAAACAGAGTCACACACGTAGTTGTGGAACTTTCAACTTGTATGAGACAGTTCACATAAATAAATGTTAATTGCTTGTGTAAGGTGATTACTAAGTAGGTAATATTATAATAAAACTAATAAGCCTACTTATATTAATTAGTTTAATCTTTTGGTTACACTATCGTACCTATTTATCAAGAATAAGTATTTGCAAATTAGCATTATCATACTTCGAGCTTATAATGTAGGTATAAGAAAGTAAATATATCAAATTCTGTCATAGAAATAACCTGATAATGTTTCTCTTTGTCACCAGATAATCCTAGCGGACGAGTGCACGGAGGCGGAGGGCCGCGCGTGGCACATGAAGCACTTCGCGTGCGCCGAGTGCTCGCGCCAGCTCGGCGGGCAGCGGTACATCATGCGCGAGGCGCGCCCCTACTGCCTGCCCTGCTTCGACAGCTGCTTCGCCGAGTACTGCGACGCGTGCGGCGAGCCCATCGGCGTCGACCAGGGACAAATGTCCCACGAAGGACAGCACTGGCACGCCACTGAACGATGTTTTGCCTGCCACACCTGCAGAGCAAGCCTGCTCGGCAGACCATTCCTACCACGAAAAGGAGCGATATTCTGCTCTATAGCGTGTTCCAAAGGTGAGCCACCGACGCCGTCTGACTCTTCAGGACCTGGGCCCAGACCACCACGAGCGCCGAAGCCGAGAAGAATGCCGTCACCTAAGTCCCCACCTAGATCACCCCAGAGAGAACCCTCGCCGCATATGGATGCTGATTCAGAGCCTAGTGAGTCGCTAGTACCTGAGTCTCCTCCTCCGCATCCTCCCCCTCCGCCGCACGCTTGCCTTAGTCTGGATAGAGCGTTAGCAGACCTACGTTTAGAACAATCCATGACGGAACATCAAATACAGCCCACACCAACATCGGAGGACCATAAAGTTGACGAGTCTCCCGAAGACTGGCGGCCACCGCATCCCGTGGAAGCGCAGGCTGTCGTCACCCCTGGACACTCGTCTTCGATGCCAGAGCTTACATTAGTGGATGGCAAGAAGTCGCCGAGAAAACCGAGAGGGGGTCGAACGGTGAGGTTCTGTGGCGACGACAACGAAGCATTTGAGCCCGACGAGCCTCCGCGGAGGGAGAAGGTGAAAGATGAGGATGCTAGCAGCTATTGCAGCACGTGTTCCTCTTCATCATCGTCTGCGGAATCCTACACGTTGCCCACGAGAAGAGCCTACGGTGGCGTCCGGATATCATATGTACCTAACGACGCTGTGGCGTGTGCCAAGAGAGAGAGACAGAGAAAGAATGCTCAACACGATAAGAACTGCATTATCTCGTGATCCTGGCTCTTCGTAGTGCCTCCCCCTACTAGTGAACCGACCTCCGATGTAAAAGACTGACTTTTTGATAGATTTTTGTAGCCCCCCACGCCATAGTATTGTTAGATAGATTACAAAAAGTCTTCCTTAGCCGCTTTTAAATCTTGCCACGACAGGCCTGCTGCGAAACGAGTATAAGTCGCAAATAATAGGATACCAGGTGTTCAACGCGTGTGCGTTCCTTGTTGTGACGTGCACAATGTAATAATCGTTATCTATATAAAAGGCTTAAATCGTAAAGGGTTTGAACAAATTTGTGTTCGTACGAGTAATTTGGGATTAATCGGTTTAAAATGTGACGGTTTTATGCATTTTGTAACACCTTTTGTGGTTTTATTTGTAATGGATATTTTTGCCTTGCCATTTACTTACCACACGCACGAAACCAAATGTTGGTTGAATTGGCGCAAACTTTATAGTAATATAAAGAGGCCTATAGTTAAGTTGATCGACGACATCAGCTTTAAATTATTTCTAATTTGAATTAATATATATGCGTAGACATATCGAATGCTTTCTGTAGTTTATTCTTTTCATGAAATGATTAATTTAAGACATATCCCACTTTGCCACTTAGCTTCTAAGTCGCTGTAAGTGTTAACGTAAGTTAAAATAAGAGATTATTGTAAAAACAAGTACAAATATACACGTTATTTTGTATTACAGTTTAAAATTTTTGGAATGTGTTCAATGTGTGTAAATAAGTTGTAACTTAGAGTTTATAAGATTGTATGGATTTTTCGTATGAATGCCGATGCTCTTGACAAAGTCAATGTGAAGTAATTCCACAATACCAGTCGCTTTAATAGGTATGTATGTATGTCATGCCGTGATAACCCTGGTTTGAATCTCACCCGTTTCTCTTAAGCTAATATGAAAGCCCGAAAGATTCCTGATATCCTTCCTCCCAGCACCTGATCTGGCTTCATTATCACCACGATGGGCATAAACACTGATTACAATTTTTTTACTAGCCTTATAGAGATTAGGATAACGATTCTGTCAAGCCCCTAAAGCCTCAGAGCGATCGCTCACGCGATACGCACTGATGCGGAAGAAAGGGTAGGTAAATAGGCGGTAATATATATGTCAAGATCTACAACAAAGAAAAAAAATAAAGTTATTACAGTTCTTGTTAGTTTTGGAGTGATAATAGTGGAAAAAACTCTGGAGTAATTAAAAACATAAGCAATATTAGAAAATTATAAATATTGTGTTATGTAAGTACATAGATGTCAATTGTTGCGCAACTTTTCTTTTCTGCGTGAA
This sequence comes from Acronicta psi, assembly GCA_946251955.1. Classification (NCBI taxonomy): domain Eukaryota; kingdom Metazoa; phylum Arthropoda; class Insecta; order Lepidoptera; family Noctuidae; genus Acronicta; species Acronicta psi. The sequence goes on from OX276486.1 coordinate 555,233, forward strand.
CTGAACCAGTGACCAGTTTGAAGGAACAGTTTTTTTAATCTGAAGAATCGCCTGATGGTAAGCGTATACCGCAGATACCTAATTATTCTAGCAACACCATTGGTATCACCCGCATGTTGACAATTAATATACTTTTGGAGATGAATGCCCAGAATATGATACTATGCCTTAATTTATTAATATACTCATACTAACTAATGTAATGAACTTCTGTCATTATTCTTTCCTAGTAACATAATACTCAGTTTCAAAGAGAATGCTCATAATCTTGTATTTGTTCCAAAAACGTGTAATTATTAATAATGAATCAATAGTTTTATACGAGAACCACAAAATATTGTACAAATATATCGAATGTAACAATAAATGTTTAATGTACGTAATTTTATAAGTTATTTGTAATGAGAGGAGACGAATAAAATTATTTGGAATTATTTTGTTTTTTCTATCTCATATTATTCTATGTAGGAACCTTCATACGCAATGATATCGACCGCTTTGGATACCGAATACCGAACGTTTGTAAAAAAGAAGGATTCTGGCACAAAGCCAGAAAAATTATGATATAGGAGACATAAAATCGTTTAGATTATTGTATACTTTTTACCCGACTGCCGAAGGAGAAGGAGGGTTATGTGTTTGACGCGTATGTATGTATGTCTGTTCCTATGTCCGATCGTAACTACTTAACGGCTCAACCGATTTAGATAAATGACACCTCATTACATTCGGCTTGATGGCACGGGTGTTACTGGGTAATACATGAAATTAAAAAAAAATGCGTTTTTTTTGTTTTTTCTATCAAAAAATCTACCAGCTTCTACATAATATAATATCACGCCTGTATACCCCTAAAGGTAAGGCAGAGGTTTAATTCCGAATGTACATTCGCAGTTTGTCAGTATGTCCAGCTCCCATATAATAGGAGCGACTCTATTGCATTTATCCAGACACAAATCTAAACTCCACCGCTACTCCAAGCCTGCTCGACATAGGAATCTAACCTAGGACCTCTAGCGTAGGAGTCGCACTTAGGACCGCAGATTAAAGACCTTGTGCAGTATCTACTACCATTATTAATAAGTACGAGAAAATCTCTCAAATTGGAATAGCAGCAATACTGATGCGAGAGAGATAGAACGCAGACAAAGCGACAGTCAGGTCACGCACGACACGCACGTAATGAAATTACACGTAATGCACGATTACATAAAAACACAATTTCTTTATTAACCTGATATAGACATCAAGAAATCAGTTCATTTTTTTACATGTTCCCGACCGCTATTTCAGCTAGTAACATTCAGCGCGATTGTCAGGAATTTATTAACTGTGACAAATAGTTCCATTTCTTACCGGCGTACCGACGCCAATATTACCGATACTCATTTCAATGAAATTGGTATCAAGATTAAGACCAACTTCAATAATATCGATACCGACGCCAATAATATCGATACCGACGGCAATAATATCGATACCGACGCCCATAATATCGATACTGATGCCGCGTTTATCGATACCGACGTCAATAATATCGATGCCGACGCCCATAATCCATATAAATAAAAATGAATTTCTAAATGTGTTGCTAAGCGGAATAATTCGAGAACGGGTGAACCGATTTGGCTGATTTCTTTTTGTTGTGTTTGATGAAATCTGAGGAAGGTTCTTATGGAGAGTCAAAACTTAAAAAAATTGGAAAAAAAAGTAAAAACAGGGAAACGCAGGCGCACGGGTCGCTAGTATAAAATAAAATAAAATGAAAAACCTTTATTTTATTTTCAATGTGTATAGGTTTGCCTTTTGACATTGCTACTGTGACACTACAACCACAATAATGCGATAATTAATGCCACAAACCTTAGTTTAAATGTATCACAGGAAACAGAAATTCCCATCTTCCCTACCTCCAAACTCCTCAAATCCTGGACCGATCAGTGAAAGTGCCGCAACGATATCGACACGTGAGCGATGTGGGAAATCGCGGCACAATACCCGCGCCGACGGGAAACGCATTGTCTTAGAAAAAGTTATCGCGCTCATGATCCACCGCTGTACATATTTAGATTACATGTCTGATTGGTTATTACCGTTGCTATTGGCTTTGGTTATATATAATTTCCATGCTACCGACCTGACAGTACAGAATACTTAATATGCAAAAAAAAAACCGCCTCCAAAAAACAACTAGGAACTAAAAAGCAAAAAATATCAGGTAAGTACATAATATTTACATTATTAACGATTTGTTTTTTGTTTAAAAATAATTTACTTTGAAAGTTTTAGTGAAATAAAAGTAGTATTTTGTTTTGTATCTATTATAATATTATATAGGGACGCCAACTAAACGCACTGCCCTAATAAGATACCCGAGGTTTCAGAGAAAATCAAAATATCATTTATGTATTTTTATTTGTTTTTCGTAGATTTTTTGAAAATTGCTTGACCGATTTCGATAAAATTAATATGGGACCACCTCGGGGGTATACTCTTTCAAACAAAAATGTCGAAAAAGAAATCTCCAAATCGGTCCACAATTCACTCAGAAATCTCGTAACATACATACAAAAAAAAACAGTCGAATTGAGAACCTCCTCCATTTTTGAAGTCGGGTAAGTAGGGGGTAAAGAAAGCCTTTACTTACCTGTTATGTAGTGGCACCATAAAAAGTAATCTTTATACTTCTGAAGTGGTAACTCTCTTTGATTTTCATGGTTCATATCGGCAGCCGTGCAGTCCAGCCACCTTATGGTAGGGGTTATCTGCGCCCATTGACATCTGCAGCAACAGAGGCGTTTCTGATACGTTGCTGATCCTTAGAAGTCTCTACTGCAAAGCAGCCGAGAGGGGAAAGTTGGAACACACACAATGATGCTTGACGACAAACTCCGACGTAAGCTTAGTCCCGAGTTAATCAAACCCCAAAAGTTCAAACGAGTAAGTCAAATCTTACAAGTGAATGACGGTGAGGAATTATATTCTAAGCTAAGCTAATATTACAATCAGTATGATCACAGGAAATCTAGGTGTCTCCCCATTTAATTCTGCAACCCCTTTATATTTAGGGACCTAAAATAACAACGGACCCCGAGTGAACAATATTACACTATGGAAATATACTTAGTTATGATAGCAAATAATAATGTTATAGGAAACAAACCTCTGAAATCGCCAGACGGAAGCAGGAAGCACTGTTACTATTGCAGTGTTTCTGCTCGCAAGGAATTTCTACGCCGCCTGTGAAATAAAGATAACAACATAATTATCATAATTATCAGATCTAAATGAATTTCTACGTGCTACAGATCAGGAGATAGCAACTTGTCACTTTGTGCAATGATTTATTATAAACGATAGCTAGTTTAGAATGTAATATTCACAACAAAAGTAGTATGAAAGGATCGTTGCACGTAGTATTTTATGATTTCTGCCTATCCTCCATTAAAATAGGCGAAGGTGTAAATAAATATCGTTACTTCCAATGGAGGTCCAGACGGTTCAAATCTTTAGACTGGAGCGATCTGGATGTCCAGCCCAAGATAGCTGGAAAGTGTAGTCAAGCTTTAATTTCGTAATGGCTTCTAATAAAATTACCTGGGAGAGCGATTTATTAATTTAACGATTCAAAAAAGGAGTTTTATAAATAATGTTTAAAATATAATCATTAAGTATGTATTTTTATTTATGTTCCGTATCTAATATAGTATCAATTAAGTACACTTATAAGATCCCATGTTGGTTCGTGGTTTAAACATCGGCTCTTCCGACGGCCCATTACCCAATATTCAGGGTTTTGTTTTTATGAGCACGTTTAAGCTATCGGACCTTCTTGGACTGTCTAGGGTGGGTACGAGACTACCGTAAAATAATTAATTGGCATCTAGAAAAAAACGTCTAACAAACTTAATTATTTATTGCCAAACTACTCCAAACAGCGAAAGAATACTTCGACACGACAATAAAAAGTTCCCAACTAAACACAACGATGATATAAACCTTAAACAGGAATCAAACTTGGGAGAAGTTCGCTAACTGCGAGTGTATAGCACTTCACCGAAACTTTGGCCGACAGTCGCCGACACGACGCGTTTGGCAGACAGATATGGCCGACAGAGTTTTTACTGGGTTGTTTTCATGCGTAACACTGTATACAGGCTGATATGATAAATCTAGACCTATATTTCTACGAGAGGTTCAGAACTAAATGAACTGCAAGGTTAAACTGAGCTTTCTGCAATCAGTCTATGGATGGGTGGCCATTCTTATTCATAAAAATATATGTAGGTGTTATGGGCTCACACACCAGCCCGAAACTCAGCAACGCGGGCTGCGTTTATCGACGCGACCATCAGATCTTCGCATACTTATACAGTTACCAAGACATGTAGGGCAAGATGCAAGCCATCTTCCATCATGTCCCACATGGCCTGTTAACTATAGCAATGGCCCATGCCATCCTATACATCACATCGAAACTCCGCCATGCTTTGGAGAGCAACGGCGTATCTACATGGCAATCGTAAGTGGTAGGTACCTAATCAGAACTCAGAAGTTCGGAAAGCTTAGCAGCCAGATATCCTTTTTATATCGATAGGTATTGCTCGGAAATTTGGTCTACTGTAGCTTCGTAATACTGTTATTATAATAATAATATTCAGCTATATCTAGTAAGATGCTGCCAGATGATCCCAACATACATAGTCGACAAAAAAAGTGGCTAGATATTTTTACAGTTTATCACTCCGTTGTATTGCGTCTTACCCGCAGTAAAAACAGTCACTCTGACCGTCAGCAACAGTTGCTTAAAACAGTCTGCACCGATGACTGGTTGTCAGGCTTACTGCTTGTCATAATCATGGCCCTCTACTTACTTCTTATTACGCCATGATCCTAATATACAACTGGAACCGATCGACCAACGGTCTACCATCGGTACATAGGCACCGTGACGGTAGTGAGGACGGACGTGAGGTCGATCGCATCGATTTGCACAATGTACATTGCTTAAAGCCTCGGTAATATGAGTATTTGTGGGGCGGAGTTTAGAGGTATTCCACACATTTAATTATGAATCACATTGATAATTATAAAAAAACATGATATTTTCCAATATGGAATTTAGTTTAAATAATTTAAATGAAATTGAAGCGTTGAAGTATAAATTACGTAAGTAGTAGTACGAAATAAAAGCTACCCTACTACAAACAAAAATTATAACGATTACACAAGCAGTACTCACGCATTTTCACTGTTACTGTTTCGTTCTCTTCACAATTACTTACTTTAGTATCTGGTATCCTGGCCATAACTACAGGGATCCAAAAGAATAACAACGTTAAGTATAGAAATAAAGTTAATAAAAGCTGAGAGCGTCCCGCCATCACACAACACACACCAACGCACATCTATCACACCAGAGACACTTGTCAAACAATGTTGTCATTATTTTCATTAGCCGCAAGCAAAAGTAGACCACCGTACAGCCTAGTAAAATAAAATAAAACTTTTTTGTATTTTTAAGCATTTTCCATGCTAAGATTACCAGTTATTTTAATGTTTTTTTTTTACAATTAATAGCGAAGAGACAATAACTTATTATTTTTATTAAATTATTATTGTAAAATAAAAGTAGGAAGGTACTTATACCCAACCTACCCATTAGGTTTTAACTACATAATTATGTACCCAAGCACGGATTTATTCCTTAGTGTGTAAAGTAATTTTTTACTAAAAATACCTACTACCTACCATAGACAAATCATTATTACAAAAACTATACTAATTAAACGGGCTTCAAACGTTTTTATTATGGTTTTTGAATAAAAAAATTATAAAAAAAAATTTGATAAAGAAAGTGACATAACTAATTTCTATTTTTTTTATGGCAATTGAAGCCGTTGACTACGATTCTACCTAAAGCCAATGTGGTAAGGAAAATCATGTCTATTTGAATGGATAAAAGGGGGGATAAAGGTATTATAATAAGGTAATAACAATTATAGTGCTGTCCCACTAAAATGAACTCTTTAATTAATAATCTGTGATAACCTTACTTTTTTTAAGTTGAAAACCTTAAATATTCGTTCGATTCAGCCTGTATGTCAGCCATAACTAGACTTTTCATAATATTAGGCAGACAGCCGCAGACGACACAGCCCTAGACTAGGAAGCGCTGCAAGCCCACTTCCTTGGCAACGCCAACGCTGTGAAACCATTAAGACGGCTAGACGGAATAAATGAGACACTATTTAGGATTCATGGACTTATTTCATTACGTCTGGATCCGAAAGGAAGATTTCTTAATAATAGACGAAGTTTTTTATAAGACAAACATGACAAACCGGTTTGAGTTCAAGTGGAAAATCTTTAAACTTTAACTTCTTATTTGCCTTTGAGATGTAATGTTGTACATCCACAGTACGCATGGTCCTGGTGAATGTTCCTGATCCCATGGCCATGACGTAAAGGGCAGGTGATGGCACGTGCGGTTTTTAATCGGTATGAGTCCAGCATACCCCGCCGCCTCCCCAGGGGACGGGGATCCATGAGGATTTAACACGAAAAAAGGTATGTCCACACATCCAACCTCCAAGCTGCTACTGGGAATTTTACAGAAAAACTAAGTATAACATGCTCGACCCAATAATAAAACCCAGAGCTGTTCGCGAAGCAGTCGTGCTCATGAACACCGAGGCTTGATATTCAGAGACGAAACTAAGCATGAACTTAGGCTTCCGTATGTCAAATTGTCATACAAATTTGACATACAGTAGCCTTACTTTACGCTGAGCATCGTCTCTGTCTGAGTGTTAGCCTTAGGCTAATATTCAGAGACGGCTCTAAGTGTAAACTTACGCTTCCGTATGTCAAATTGTAATACAAATTTGACTTATGGAAGCATTACTTGAAACCGCAATTGAAAACTTTTTAATAACCCTTATTTAGCAACGCTTGGCACCCTTAACCGTTCGACTGACGACCTTAAAATTGTGACACCAAGCGAAAATATCAATTAAACATATTTAACCCCTTGCGCGCTCATAACTCATACGTGTATGTCTCGGTCATTACGACCATTAGGGGTGTATTAACAACTTGATTAATGATCGTAAAAGCGAAGCGGGAAGGGTTGACATAGAGAAAAAAATGTATGTTTTTTCCTGGTATTAGTCAGTTGTTGTCAAGGGGCGAAGTGATGACAAATTACCTTCTGTTAGTTATCCGGGAATTTCTTGCCTTTCCGACGACACACGATAAAATGTAGGTCTAAGTAGATGTACATTTGTATTGTAAAAATGTACATAACTACTTAGACCTACATTTTACATGTCCTAAAAATATTTACATACATTTACATAATTTTGAAATATCTCAAACAATTATTTTTCTTTGTTTGACTGGTTTTCGACGAAAATGCAAATGGATCTCGATTCTCGTTTGTCTTAGCACCTGATAACATTATGAAGGCTTAGGAGGGGGGGATTAATAATGAGAACCTCATTCCTATAACCTTCTCCATAAATAAACACCTCAGCTATAACAATCCAACCCTTTACAAGTAGATAAGTTCCCCCCTAAATCTGTGAATCGAGCAATGACGGTAAAAATCAATAAGTGTTGTTCAGGTGCGCGCGCGCTGCGTGACCGCACCTGTGCTTCACGCTCGGCGCGCTGGGGACTGGCAGACTGCCAGACAAATTGCTCCGTAATGATGCTAGCCGCGGTTAGGGGTCAGCTGACTGGAGTGCAAAACCCTTACAAACACCTGGGAAATTCTATATATATGAAAGGATAAGTCCTGATTGAAATAAAAAATGGTTTTGAGCAGTTACAAAATAACGAGAATTTATAGGAAAGTAAAGCTGTGTCGCAAAAAAGTAAATTATAAAAAATTTACATTCGCAGATAAAAGATTTCAACATTCAAAAGATACTCACATAGTACCCCTTTTGGGCATGAATTATACAACCCCTTTGGTAAATAACGTAATATAGGCAGACATAATGGAAGTAACATTCCATTTTGGCAATTGTAGTAAATACTAAATTATCCCAGCCAGACATTGTATTTGGAATACTGCCCAGTGACCATTATTGTTGACTTTGGTATACTTACTCAGTTTTTTGGTATACTTACTCATTATTGTTGACTTTGGTATACTTACTCAGTTTTTACCATATTGTGTACTGCGGCTAGCTTTGTTCGACATATTTAATAGAGTTATTACATAACATAACACCTGTATTCCTCAAAAGAGTTTACCACTTTAGTAGAGGTTTACTGAAGCTTTTACATTAAAGGGAGTATTTAACGGTAAAAATGGGTTTTCTCTCAAATTATCTCAACTATCATATCAAGACATCTTCGATAACATAAGTTTCCACAATTTTTATGCTCGCATGTTGCCCTTTCGCCTAATTGAGCTAAGTACTGGAAAAAGTACGATTATCAGACCCCCTCCTGGTATACTTTGCAGTGGGTAGACGAGCTATGATATGATGATGAAGTCGCGAGATCCAGGCACGTCTGACAGGAGAGGAGAGGATATTATGAGAGTTCTGAGAGATACCTTCATCTTGTATGCTGATTATGGACTCACGTGTGTTGGTACGAAGCCCTCTTCTCCTTCGTAGAATGAACGGATACGATTTCCTCACCTGCAGAAAAAAACTTAAATTATATAAGTATAAAATGAATAAAATTATTCTAAAGATATACGGAACCCGGCCATGACTAAATGTTTCAATAACCTCTCTCATTCAGTTAACTCATAATTAATTATGCGCGTGAAATTAATATTTGGCCGACATTTTAATAAACGCGAACTAATCGATTCAGTTCACATTAAGCTTTTAAGTATTATCATTATTTACGACATGATAATATTGTGTAAGTCACAATTATTTGTGTTTCAACTCAATATTGTATACTGTACTGCCTCATTATTTTTACTACATTACAGAGTGGTCGTAAACGGTTCTGGGTTCGATCCCCGGGGCGAACAAAGTGTTATGGGTATTGGTAGCAGCTCGAATTTTGGATGTGTGCCCGGTTAATAGGCTCAGTGAACTGTGTGTACAGCAGTACACCTCTGCATAATCCTTCGACCGTAAGGTTGAGGGGTTGGATTCCCAAGTTTCAGAAGCAACTCGGGAGGTTCTCAAACTAGATTTGCGTATAGGCTCGCTCGCTGTATAACATGGGACCTAAAACTTTACCGGTGTACATAAGTACACCACTGCCATACCCTACGAAGATACAGTCGTGAAGGTATGTTTGTTTCCATGTGTCGCTCATTGAGTGCTCACAATACGTTGCAATTTCACATCTGTTAACCAGCCTCCAAGCCAATCACTATATAAACAACGAAACTAATGATAATTGCACAATTATCGCCCAACCGTTGTTCATAAAGACGTTTTACGTAACTTTTTAAAATTTTCCTAGTTACAGTTACAGAGCTACGAACCTCAATGTGTTATGCAGGCCATTAACACACTGTATATAATGTGGGTAAATATTATGGTCATAATAATATATTATTAACTTAATTGTAGCATTGTGTGTAGGCTACTTTAGGCTACTCATAGTAAATAGAAATAGCTTACAATTGATTAATCATAATTATTACGAATTAGTGATAAGAACAGGATCCCAAGGAGCTGCCTACGCTCAAGGTTCGATTCTAGGTTGGGCAGTGTGAATCGGTTTTCCTATGAAATTCTCTGTTGGAGCTCGGAGATTGCATTTGTGGCCGGTTAATGCGGGCTAATAAGCTTTTTAATTTTTTTCCAGCTTTGTCTCCACATACCATTACTAAATCGCCAGTGTAGACTACTCACTTGTAGTCGTCTTGAAAGCTGGAACATCAATCCCACCAATCCTGTGACAGAAAAAAGAATTGACAATCTATAAAACTTCCCTCTCTCACTCTACCTATTTCTGTCAAATCACGGAACAGGCGGTCGATAGTCGTCATCGGCAATAAAGTCGTAACTACGACGGCGACAGTCGCTATAAAACAACTGCTTTACGACCGATAATGTTATATGATAAACACACGTCACCAACTTTAGCCGATGGATTTTTTATTTAATGACAAATGAATTCGTCACGATAGTACACACGACACGTATTCACTGTAATACAATTGCATTATAATAAAAATCAACGCTATTGCGATAAACTGTACGAGTTTAACTCTATGTGTACTAATACTCGTCTCTATTCTGTTCTGGGATTTGCAGTCTTTAACTAGAGATATAAAGAAGGTTTTTGTTTAAACTCTCCCAGAAAATCTGATTATAAATCATTTTAATTAGTCATTTTAATTAGTCAATCTCTATAAGGAAAGTAGAAGATCTGTTCAGACTGGCACTGAACAAGGAAGAATTTAAAAGGATGACTGCCGACCTTCAGTAGTGGAGAGGCACCTAAAAGAAGAAGCTGTTGCAGTTGTTTCGTGAATTCAAAAAAATAGGCAGCCCTAATAGTTGCAATTAGGTTTCTCTATGTATAACAAACAGTTACATCACTACATAGTATAAAACAAAGTCGCTTTCTCTGTCCCTATATTCCTATGTATGTTAAATCTTTAAAAGTACGCAACGGAGTTTGATGCGGTTTTTTTTAAATAGAGAGTGATTGAAGAGGAATATACAAGAAATTCAAACCCATGCGAAGCCGGGGCGGGACGATAGTAACTCATAAAAATAAATAAAAAATTAAAAAAATCAACCCATACTGTCCCACTGCTGGGCACGGGTCTCCTCTCAGTAATTCATAAGTTTCAAAAATTTTACTCGGTACCTATCCAACAAAAGTGACTTTGGACACTTAATTGTTATTTCATAATAACAATTAATTATTACGTAATAATAATAAGTGATAACGTCGGTACTTATTATAAGGTAAGTAGGTGCTCAGTGAGTTTTGTTTACAATCAATACAGAGGCGTTACCCTTGCGTCACCCGATACCCTGCGGTCACACTCACTACTTCACAACATTCACTAGTCACTATACAAACCCGGTTTAGGAACGACTTCCAAGTTGTACTAAGTATTGTACAAATAACGAATGGTAGAGACTGAACTAGGTACTACTACGCTACGCGGTTACACGGTTGGATTTCCGCAAGAAATACACAATTTTCTCCTGTACTATGAATGCATTTACAAATTCAAGATCCCGAAAACGACCTGTCAAACGATTAAGTAGTTGTTCCGTGCGGGGATCGAACACATAACCCGTGGTGTAGAAGTTAATCGATCAATCACATTTAGCCGATGTAAACAGTCTTTTCTATTTTCCATTTTCCTCATCTCACTCGCACAATCTACTCTCACAATAACCAATGTCTATGTATATAACATAGACATTGGTTATGGCATTGGCAACAAATGCAACAATTCCTTTATTAAGTAAACTAAATTGTCTGTATTTATTTGCGCACGGGCAAGCATTGTGCAATAAAGGCACAATTACTAACATGAGGTAACTAGGGATCACACGGTCCGCGTAACATTCCAAAACAAAGTGCATCTTATGCAAGTATAGTGAATACCGGCGCAGTGAATCATTGCAATATAGATAATAAACAAAGTTCCTGCTGCGTGAGATTGTAAACAGTGGCAGCCCTGACACGCTGCGCAAGGACGCGTGCACATGACTCAACTGAACAAACATTCAATAACATTGTAGATCATAACCTTATATCTATCTAGTTTTATGAAATCTACAACTGGCTTTCGCCTGTGACTGCGCAGTCCGCATGGTGAGCCATGCACGCGGATAATTTTAGCAAACATTTTTATGGGATACATTTCGGAGTGGGCATCAGATCTCCGCGATCTTAAATGCTCCCCCTTGCCGTTTCTTCTATCGGACGACCAGAAGCACGAAAAAAGTTCCATCGATTCACGGTGGACATTCCGAAAACCCGAACGAAACGCTTTAAGTCCACTTTTATTATGCATACAGCTGAAATGTGGAATGCGCTTCCTGAGTGGGTCTTCCCCGATAGATAATATCGGTGGAAAATCACAGTTCGCACTGTCGCTTAACATCAGGTGAACTGGCAGTCAAGTGTAGGCCTTTTCTAAATAAAAATAAAACATAAACCTGAAATAATCGCCTTCAGAAACTATGATAATTAACATTAAATATCATCCGTAGTCATAGAAAACTTAGGTGTATAAATTGAAATATTAGCCATCCATTCATGAATAAACCAATTAACACACAATCAAAACATATTTTTTGAATGAATAAACATCATCTGCTGCGTTGTCTATGGCACCTTATACGTCAATTCGCGGGAAAGGCCACGGATTACCGCGAAAACTGTGACATTGAGTGTGTGAATCATTTCATTCAACGAAATGAACGAACCAAACCTGTGGCATGCGGACGAATGCGTTTTTGATCAGTGCGTAAATAGTTATTTTTTCTTTTATTGGCACGAAAGCGGACTCTGTGATTCACTGTCTGACAATTTTTTTTTAAACTGTATAAGTTTCTCGGTATGCCGTTAATATACCACCCACTTGACAACCAGTGCAAACGGAGGTTCACATAGGGAAACATAATCTATTTGGTCTTATCATCCCAAGATTTTATTAAATAAATAATAGGCACTGAAATTCATCCTTTATCGAAATTCTTCCTATTCCTATGTAGGACACTAAAGAATTTACGATGTGAATACTGAGAACCTGGTGGCCGTGACACTGAACTGAAATTCACTAGATTCTCCCAAATATTTTTCTTTGTAACAGAAGCTATCGGCCAATTCGAAACTAAGACTGACTGGTAAAACTCGAAATTCATAACATATAAGTACATTGTAAACATTCCTTGACCCTTAATTATTCTAATTCTCAAGTCAAGTTAAGCAAGAAGTTCGCAACACTTTACTACAGTTGTTCGAAAAGTATATATTTCCAAAGATAGCTAGCTAATTAGTAGTTACATAAATGGCAAATATAATGACAGTTCTGTTCGCGGCGCAACCCTGTCCAGCATCTGCACACATTGACACATCTCTAATTGCCGGGTATCCCACCAGTCCGCGAATGAACAAGAGTGAACCAAAATGAAATAATTCTGTTTTTGTCTCTGGTACGATAAAGGACTGGCAGTGGAAACATTGCAATGTATTTGTAATGCAAATAGGTTTTAATGTATGGTTGTTAAGGTAAACTGCGTAATTAGTAAAGTTGGTTTACCTATAGTTTATGTAATCCTTGGTTTATTGTAGGAATGAGTGCAAGCTGTAGGCCCTGACGACTAACCAATAACAAGACAACCCAATGCCTAACTTGACCTCGCCCTCCTATTCCGGAGTGACTAGGGGAAATGTCTTTGTTAAACTCAATCCTCCTTTCTAAGGAAGAGACGGCACGGAGTGCACGGCCTAAAGTAGAATTAAGAGTCTTTGTAGGAAGGATGGGAGGCAGGAATGACCTTCCCTACCAGCTCAAATTATAAATCCGCATTAGGTTACCTACCCGTAGTATTTAATGACGGATCTTATTTATGAACTAAGTAGAATGACGTAAAACCACACAAAAAGTACCGTAAATCCGTATTCTCGTATAACATTAAGAAGATTTTCCTTTAAAATCTCATTTGAAGGTGATGAATCCTAAATTCATAGGTACGTCAATGTCTAAGCAGTGGGTTTTTCATTTACGTCTAAGAAGTTAGGTATACTATGACTAATTAATTTTGAGGAAGCGGTTGCTTAGTCAAGGGACCATGCAGCTTATCCTAGAATTAAGGATATGTGATACAACTGTATGAAGCAGTGGTAGCCTAGTGACTATTGGATTGGTCAAGTCAAAAGTCTAGTTCGACTCCAAGGCACGCGCCCACATTAATATTTCCTGGAGGGGTGCCTAACTCAACTGTTCATGTTCATGAGAGGAGACCTATATGCCCAGCAGTCAATGGGTTGATGAATCCATGAAACGGGGGGAGCATTAAAAAAGTGCTGTTGGCCTGATGCTGATGAAATGATAACAGTTAATATTTAAAAGTTTTTTGCAGATAAGCACAGGAACCACCACGCTGATTCTATACCGACTCGATCTGCATTAAATCAAGCCATTAATCTACTTCAAACAGAATCCCGAAAACCCCAAGACGTTTCTAAACGGAAAATAGAATTTTCCCGGTGAGTCACACGTCTGATAAGGATGTCACGACACGAGCCCAATCATGCAATCATGCGCAATCATCCAATAACAGGTAGGTACGTGCGCGCGCGCCGCCGGCCGGTGCGTGGCGCCGACAATTCACGCTAATTCGCTTTTTGTTAAGGATATTGCTCGTTTTGCGAGTCATAAGACGAAAAAATATACTTATTATACTATCATGAAGTCACTGACTCAAAAGTATGAGCAGAAATTATACTTAAGTCGCTATGTCGCAGCGCAGCTGAACTCCTCCCACAAGATGCGACGAATGAATATTTGTACTTCAGTGAGCACATTTCCTACGTTAGGGTCGCCTTCGGAACTCGCAGATATTATAACTAAATATGCACTGCTGTTTGCCATTGTGGTATAAAAAAATGCAAAGCTAAAGTACTACCCTATAATTGAACTGTCTGAAACTGCAAGAACTGGACTATAGGAGTTTAGTTTCTGGATAGAGCTTGAAAAGGTTCTCTATGGAGTTAATAGCAAAGCTTAAATTCATTTGTTTCATTCAAATGTGTATTGATATTTTAGGAACCATCATCAACCCTTTTACTGTCCCACTGCTGGGCTCGGGTCTCGGGTCCTATCAAAATAAAAAGGGTTAAAGTCCATCATGCTAGCCAAGTGTGGGCTAGCAGAGTAAAGAGGAAGGGTGGGTATAGGGGAAACCCCAAGACAACGCCGTTCACTAAAATAAGGTCAAATGTCAAAACTCAACGATTTACAAGCAAACCGTAAAATGGGCATGGAATAATCGGTTGACGCAAATAGAATGTACCTTTAAACAAATTGATTTATTTAGATTTGGAATACGCGGTTTTAGACAGGCCCACGTCTGGGAAATACCCTATAACCGTTTGTTTGTTGACGCTTTGTTGGACACACTTGACAAGACATCTTACATTAATAAATTGATTGCCAACTGTACAGACCTGCTTCGTCAAAGTTGTTGACTATCAGAAGCAGAAGTCATCTTAACAACGTCAGCAACTTTTGAAAGCTGCGGAGATAAGGTAAGTAGTGGTTGTTGGCAGTCGCCTAAAAAAGTGGTAGTAAGGACGTAGACAGGCTAGCCGACAACAGCTTAAAAAACTTAGCTTCTCCCTGCTTTTGAAAGTAACAGTTTAGAATATTGAGCAATTTATGGGTTGCAGATTAAATCCTCGCACGAAATTGTTTCGGAGTTTGTTCATTGGGAATGTATGTTTCTAAATGCACCCACAACACAGGAGAATCGCTTAGAAGATACGTTTTTTATATACAAAGAAAAATAAAACCGTGAGAACAATCCATAATTGAACCGTGGAAAGAGGTAAGCTGGATGGCAGCGATTGGACGAAAAGACCTGGTTCTGTGGAGTACACTTAAAGAGACCTACATCCAGCAATGAATAAATATGGTCTGGTGATGACGACGATGAAGTGTTCAAATCAAATCAATTTATTAATTTGTATAACATAGGTATAAAGTATAGTTCTTAAGTTTAGTAGGTACAGATCGCTGTTAAGCCTGAAAGGCGTACAAATTATTGTCACTGTAAAAGTGATTCTAACTTACGAAACAACTTGGAAGATATTTAATTTAATTACAACAATCTATACAACAACATCTACGTTGGTTAACACTAAAAATAATACAAGAAAAAACATTTGTAGGCATTCATAACAATTAGTATTCAATGATTAAATATGTAGTCCGTAACAAGATTATCAAAGCAAGTTAGGCTATGTAAATCAAATGATCGATCAAGTTGCGCAGTTAAATGTATCATTCTATCGCCTCCTTGTAACAAAGTAGGCACACAATGATATATATGTTATAAATGGGTCATTTTCCGATACACTAAAGTACATAGATGTCAGTAGTGACACATCGCACGCACTTATCCGAGTGACTTGTGACATTTACCGCAATTTCGCCGTACATGGCTATTGTGCCTACTTGGTGAAATCATTAAAGCGGATAAACCCTTATAGTCAATGCAATTAGGAACATACATGGGTTTCTTAAACTTGTGACAGCAAAGCATAAGGGATTATTTCAAGTAAAACCGTAAACCAAATTCAGTATTTCTGTTATGGTTGTACGACAACACATTATGTAGTGAAAACTTTAATTTTACATAAATTTATTATTTATTTTTCGCATGTTTATTAAATAAGTACATAAAGTTATTCAGAATCTCATTAAAACTAATCTCAAAACTAAAACACATGCAAATTTTTATAAGAACAGATTTTCATTAAAATTTAGTAACTGTGGAAGTGTATTAAAAGTCGGTATTATAATGTTGTACGTCTGGTAAATTAAATAATACTAACTACTTATGTAAAATCCAACAAATATTATGCAATGATTCATGTAATAATATGAAAAACCACAAACATAAATTAATTTAATATTGTATAACTAACTATCACGTAGGTTCTCACTTCACTGTACATAAACAACAAACATACCTAATAATAATAAATCGTAGTAACAAATGTAACAATATAGTCTGCTGCTGTTGCATTCGACGGTACTTAAGAAAAATCCTGCTAATTCAAAGTTAACGGTCCCTCTGTCGCGAATCGAATCTATTGTCTGCTATGCTAATGCTAATTAATCCTTGATGAGTTAATTACTGACAAATAAAATAAATTAACCGCTATAATTCGCGCGAGCGACCCTGCATTTAGTTTTTCAACTCACTGAATTAACAAATAAGATACCGAATCAAATATATTTATCTATACTTAATATTATGAAGCTGAAGGGTTTATTTGTTTGTTTGGTTGAACGCGCTTATCTCAGTAACTACTGGACTGATTTGAAAAAAAAAAACAGTGTTAAGATAGCCTGTTTAACGAGGAGGCTATGGTCTATATGTGTCATCACGCTACGACTAATAGGAGCGGAGTATCAATTAAAAATGTTGCAAAAAACGGGGAATAAATTCAACTTCTACGGGAACGAAGTCGCGGTCAAAGACTGGTATGGAAGTAAATGCTAGCACTATTGAAGCTACAGTAACATTTACAAAAAGACGAACAGCTGCCATTTTAATCTTCTCATACAGATAACCAGAACACTACAGGTAA
The DNA here is from genome assembly GCA_946251955.1 of Acronicta psi. Lineage (NCBI taxonomy): Eukaryota > Metazoa > Arthropoda > Insecta > Lepidoptera > Noctuidae > Acronicta > Acronicta psi. The sequence goes on from OX276486.1 coordinate 572,525, forward strand.
ATTAAATGACCTTATTCTAATTACAAACAGATGTTTTAGTATCTTGTCTATGGCTAGGCTGAATGCGCTTTTGTCCTTTGCATTATTGTAATCGTAGCACAGGACAAAAGCGCATTCAGCCCGTATCTTTAACAAATTAGTGATAAATGCTAAAGTTTTAACTAAAATCCAAACACGTGCGAAAGTTGCCATTTGAATAAGATAAGTAAGCAAAACAGGTAAGTAATTACTAAATGGGTGCACAGATTATAAAATAAGAAAGGGCGGCAGGTCTGTTTGGCTATAAATAAATGTTTATCCTTCTTCGGTTGTTTTTGTTTTGTTTTTTTTAAGATAATCACGTTGTTTCATTCGATACTTTCTCCTATCTGTATCTGCACCTGGAGACTTACCTTTTCCGATATACCCTTCAGGCATGAGGTTCGTAGTCAACTGCGTAGTGGTCTCCGTATTTATAATACCTATTTGCCTCGTTTGCCTAATGGGTCTAAGTAGACTGTTGCGCTCAAAGTTCGATTCCAAGGCGAGCAGTGTTTTTGCGTTTTCTATGAAATTCTCAGTAGCAGCTCGAAGTTTAGATTTGTGCCCCGTTTAATGGCAGGGTCAGTCCCTTTTACGTGGGATCTAAATAATTACCAAAGAACTGTGACGTATATTAGAGATACACCTCTGCCGAAACCTTTTAGGCATACAGGCGTTCCAGCACCAGCCAAAGAAATTAAGCGTAGGTAATCTTTTGAATAGATTCTTCAGCAAATTAAATAAGCTTTACGACAACAACAATACTAATTTACATAACAATTACGTAAACTTAGAACTATTTAGGTGTGACGTTCCTTAGATTAAGTGTTAATCTAAGACAATCCTTTTGTTTGCGTTGCGGGACTGGCCCGAGATAAGGCGTGTGTCACACCGTGGGAAAACTCAAAACGGTGACGCCTCGGAAAAACTGACCTGAGAATGATGGAATTTTACTGCAAGTTACGTAAAATGAGCTTTCATTCTCTATTTGATTACGAAAGAGGTGCTAATTGTTAGGATATAATTAAAATTTCTATGATGTGATTGGCAGGAGCCACACAGGAATAGTTTATGCCGTAGTAAAAAGATTTGCCAGTCAACAGTTTGATAGTACGACAGTCCGGGGCGCGCCAAACCATCATGTAAGTATCGTACTTAGGAGGAACTTTTTAAATCCATCTAAAAGTTCTGATAAGGAACATAAAACAGGTTTAAATTTTTAAAAGTCGGCTTAAACGAACCCATAATTTTGGTCTTTTGACCCTTAAGAATCTTGGTAGGTATAAGGAATAGTCTCCGAAAATGAAGCAATAAACGCACTAAAATTTTAATGTTAGGTAATATTGATGGTAAATAAAGTCTTACACAACTTAATCAATCACTAAACAAGTTCTGCTTATAGTAACTGTTCACTAAATACACATTACACAACGTACTGTTATCATCTATTTTCAGCAATATTGTAATCTGTTTATGACGAATCTAAGCCAATGTTTGCGATACCTCACTGTTTGGCAAACATATTATTTCTGTTCGTGAGTAAATGAATGGATCAATCATGCAGCGAAAGCATCATCCCTACTCAGAAGCTTTTAATCATATTACGACATGTTCTAATCTTCATGATTCACGGGTCGATGTGTAACAAATTATTCACAAATTCATCACGAATCACTAAATAAAAATACATAGAAACGTAAGAACATCAACAACCGATGATTGTGAGATCGTATGAGTAAAAAGTTTTAATAGGACTAGGTCATGCCAGGGCAGCGGACATATTTTCTGCAAGATCTTCGTTCGCTATTTAAAAATATTTATAGATTGATATAGGGTAAAGAACCCTATTTCTGACACCCCCCAATTTATTGACACCCTTTTGTTATTTTTAAAATATAAGGAAACTTGGCAACCCAAGAGTGTTATTTATTAAAATTATTTCAGGTAGGTATTTTTTATTATAAGTTATTTAAAAAAACGAGCGTTAGTATTGGCGTTCCACGATCCAGCATTATAACATTGTATTTCAAATAACCGCATTTTAGTACACTACCGTAAAAGGCAATAAAGGCATTAAACATGAATGAGTTCTGTTCCGCAGATTATAGTAGGAGGTTATTCAAAAGAGTACAAAGTTTCTTGCAAACATTGATTGTCTTATTTATGAATGAACCTTTATGAATGAGGTGCACCGTGCGAAAGAACTAGACTAACTTTTTTTGTCTTTGAAAAGGATTTTTATTTTTGACAAAGGTATTGACACCTGTAGAGGTTTTACAGCCTAGTTGGGTAATGGCCATTGTTCATTACGGAATCTGTGAAGATTTTTTCAAATGTGAGGAAATAGTTTTTGTGAAAAAAGAATGTTGTCATTCCCGTGTGAAAATTATCTTTTTGTTCACAATTTAGTAAGTTAATCGTCTTAATTCAAATAAAAGATGTTCATCCAATTTTTTTCGTGTGTTCAGGTCAACTAACTCTTGATAAAATTGTTATTATATGCCTAAACGACAGTCTTATTTTCCCATTTATTGCCCACTATAACCTAATCGTTCTAATTGCCCATGTACACGTACACGGGTAGACGTACACGGCCCGTTTTCTGGGGCCCACTTGACCCACATCGCGTAGGCATTAACGAGCTAGTTCACCTATAGTCTAGACTAGGCACGCGCTAAATACGGGACACGATAGGATTAGTTTCACTTAATTAGTTTGGTTAAGCCACATTTTATTTGCCTTGGTAATTTTTACAAATCAGGCATATACTAATAAACAGTTATATTTAACTACATTTTGTCACGTACTTTCATACGCCCAATAAAATAAAGTAGTAAAAGGACCATTTTTTTGAGCTTCCAAACTCATATCGCCTCGAAGGACCAACAATCAAATATGACACGACATTTTCTTATTGATTGCATCATGATTGCAAATAGCTACTCCACTTCGTACAACCTAGGTTAATGACTGTACATCACCCCTGTATGGGAAAAGCGTAGGTGATGTATATGGGCATAAAATCATATTTCCCTCATATTGACCATTGTGACATTAAAATTTATCAAAGTCGACTTATCGCAAAAAGGACATAAGCTTACCTTGTAGGTTTAAAGTCTAGTACGTAAAGAAAAACCTCTTTAATCAGTGTCTTAGTTATGAATCATACACACTGAGTACTACGCATATGTGATACATTATAGGCGACAAAGTAGTTCACTGACAATAGTCCGTAACACGTCATCTTTAAAATGATACATTACCTTTATCCTTTTACTATGTAACCTGTTCTAGGAATATAGGAAGATACTAATTTACTTACTACTCAGTCTAGCTATAAATTTTATAAATTGCCCTAAGTAGATATATTCAGAATTTTACACTTATCACAAATTAATTTCTAAAGAAACACACGTGCAAAAAGCGTTACCAATTTCTGTGATATCAAGTTGAAAGACAAGAAAATTCTTTATTTTTGTGTATAGGATTAGTTGTTAGAATATTGAGTCACCGGCAATTTTAGAGTATACCAGAGGAATGGTGAATGATTCTGGTACCATCCACTTCTTCCTTGGTATGGTCATGTAGATAAAACCGTATAAGCGCAGTGTCTTCAGGTTTTCAAAATAATTAGTTAGGGATCTTGGTGACAATTCGTAGAGCAGTTGCGATTCCAGCTGACACAATTCTTTTTAACATAGCAGCATATCAATTGTAACTAGTTTCTCTAAGGAATCTAAGATAAGAAGAAGCATAATACAATAGAGTAGAAGCGACAAGAGAGTGATAATCACTGCAACCAGTTTCGACCAACACACCGATATAAATTTATGTAAATGACTAAATGCAGATGAAAATAAGATTATGACATCATTTACTACATTGTCAAGAATTCCTCCCTACAGCAGCATCTAGTTAATTCACTAGTATCCGGACTGTGCAACTGCTGGACAACCTAGCGCCAGGATCGTGCGCCCACTCCATCCGCTGGAGTGAAGTCATCAGTCCACTTGCGAAACTTGACGCCAAATACGCATGTTATGTCATTTTTATTATTTACGTCTAGCGCATTACGTTATTAGTGTGAAAACTAAGAAACTTGTCAGCTGACAAAGTAAAAAAAACATGTGTCAAACTGAAGTTTCAAAGGATTTAAAAATCTAAAAGATGAAGGAATTAATTTGAGATTCTTTAATAATGCTGGTGACTTGACAATGAATTGAGAACTAGGTTTTCAGTTTATTGTTAAAGCACCAAAACTAGTACTACTTCAGAGTAAAATCCACATTAATTGACAATAGTGTGAAATATTAAGCTTTCTGCGAATTGTTAGACCTCTTAAAAGATCAAAGTGACAGTGTCATTCCATATAACACCGGCACTTCACACTCTTTTACCGATGTCCACATCAATCCACAGCTAAATATTTAATGTGACTACATGACAGCTTTAATTAATCTATCACGTTAGTGGACCGTCGTCGTCGGCGGCCATCACTCACGGAGCGTCACTTTTGCGCGGGAAACGCCGCCATTACCAATTGCTGTAAGCAGGAAGCGACTGATTTGCCTACTACTGCTACTTCTCAATGAATCACGATAAAATTTTTAGCACGAGAAAATTGGGGAAACCGTAAGTGAACGATTTAAAATTGCGTATAAAAGGACCAATTTTCAACACCTAACAAATGACATTAAATGATGTTACGTAAACACTGGTGCAGTGTGCATGACGAGATTATACTTTTCACAATATATTATTGAAAGCATGTTCAGTCACACATCCAACTAAAGGATCAGATGGCCTAGTTTTGTTAATCGTTAAAAGTTATTATGCAACACATATTACTTGTTTGCACAATAGATACTTTATATTATCCAATCTAGTAACATTTCCCAGATCATCAGCGGCAAAAATGGACCCCTTTTCTTATACTGAAATGTATTTCCTTTAATTTTCAAATGCAAACTCAACCAGACAACCCATAAACCTGTTTAAGGCAAATAGTAGGTATGTAAAAATTTGAAAATTAGACAATGACGCAGGGAAGAGTTAATTTTTAGGCCATAAAAGAGAAGTACACACGTCACGGACGTCATCCGAGGCCGATATTGCCAAGTGGGCTGGTAATGACGTCACCACTCCTTCTGGGGTCGAGCCCACGCTCCACGCTCTCGTAGGTATTAATAACACTGAGTTAATACAACCATTCATGTGATTGAGACATTCACAGATGTCGGTTTACGTACGGTACAGACAGAAGTTGTAAAATTTCTGGAGATGATCCAGAAATATTAGGTTCTTTTTCGTACAACTCATTCAAGATAATGCAGCTTCCTCCTGTGATAATTTTTATGTTCTCATCAAATCTGTAGATCAATCAGTTTATAAGATAGATCAATATATGTTCATATAACACTTTTATTCAGTACGTTTGTGAGACTAAAATTAACTAAAGTCCAACTATTTATTTATTTTACACAACTGAAATTCCCTGTAGAAATTGGTGGTAGCTTTTCCGATTTATCATATCTATGGAATGGACAATACTTATTAATACTGTCGACCGATAAACTGACTTCTTCGTGAAATGTGCTTATAGCTAATTTTAATACATTATCATCCAATAAACCAATGGAATAAGATATCATCAATAAAATTAAAATATTTGAGACCACCAATTATAATTGATTCATTTTAGGTATTAAACCAAGAGTTTGGTGGGCGTGAATTAAAACAATAGAAAATCAAATCAAGACAAGTATTCCAAAACGGGTGGGCCATGTTATGTAGACGAGACGTGAATGAATTTATATAGGTTGGTTATGAGCTAAGCAACTAATTAAGTGCGGCAGACTGCCTGACCCCAGACATTATCAGTTTTTAAAACCGGAATGGGTTTGCATGCTCTAAAGAATGAATGTCCCCAAAAATATATTGGCCTTTTTTCCCACGGATTTCGTACAGGAGCCTTACTGTTCCATTTCTTATTGCTTGTTTACAGACGGTATACCCATCGACACTATTAATCGATTAAATTATACAAACAATAGGTGCAGTTCAACGTATATTGTCTTTTGCATGTTCTTTTTAGTCATCTTTATTATGGCCTTATTCTCTATCTTTTAGAATCGTACGTCTCTAAACTTTCTTACATTTGGTTGCATAATTTAAGTCTCGCTTTTAATAGTATCCCCAAATTATCATTCACATCACACAGTGTTTTCTCTAAGAAATTTTATATTTTGGTCAAGGCCACCTCAAATTCCATCTATTGTCCATTCAGTCGTACATCGGCAAGTCATTCATAGCAACGCATGTCACAAACAAGTTCAAACTTGTATCCAAAGTGTGAGCGAGACATAATGATTCGTAGTCGATTGAATTAGCTCCCGAAACTTGAGTTTTTCGATGGAAAACTAAGGAAGAAGATTAAATGTGAATTAGGATGAACCTAATTCGCATTTAATCGCCTTAATCACGAGAGGTCACCTCACTCAAGAAATAAGCTGCCCCCCCCCCCCCCTGGGTACGCCCATGTAGGTACCTACTTAATATTCCAATTTTACATTGCAAACAGGGCAAAAATCTGGCCTCCCAATCCAATCTGGAACCCCAAACCCCCAAACTTGTTGCAAATGCCTCGGTATGGCAACGACAAGACCGGAAGGTGTCATGAATCTAGATTAGGAGAAACCCGTTGGCGGCGGTTAGCATAATAAGCTCATTAGGACAAATAGCCGCCAGTCGTACAACGATAAAATGACTTTATGTAACCTACACTTATCTAGATTTTCGGTAACTGTTGTATAATTTGTAGAAGATGCTTAAAAATAAACGAAAAAGGGAGGATCCCCTGACATATAGTACTTTCCAACATCTGGATCCATTAAAAAGGAATATTCACTGCAAAAGTTCTACGTTTGGATATATAAAATTCATTTCGCCGAGGCCCATCCATTATATTTGTCTAATGAGACTCATAATTATGTTTTTCCACAATGCAAATAGTAGGTATATATTGACATCTCTTACATAATTTGGAATTGATCTAAATAAGAAAATTTTTCAATGGAGGCCCAGCAATATTTGTAGAGAGTAAGTGGTCCTAGAAAATCCGTGGACGAATTATCTTATAGCTAACAGCTGACAGAAATTATCCCCAACAAAAGTAAAAACTCATATCGTCATTATGATGCAAGAAAATATTAAGAGGTGATCATGCCCTAAAATCGAAAATTCGATGTGATGCCACTCACCAATCCGTCTAAGGTCCGCATGTAGACGCCTCTCGAATGATAGGACTATTATGTTAGAAGTAAGTACCTAGCAAAGACAATAGTTTGTTTCCTATTGTATCATCGAAGGCGTCCTGAAAATGTATAAGTAAATGTTCTGAAATTGTATTACGTAAGTAATTTTTAGTAGTCATGTATATTTTTCTATCAACTTTGGATGTATTTGCACAATTTACGAAACTAACTTTTGAAATCGCCCAAAAAATCTATGTAAAGATTCCCCAGACCTATAAATGTTAAAATCGTCTAGTTCACAAACATGTTTACGTTACGCTAGACAATAGTGAATGATTGTAAACTGAGAACAAACGCGAGTATTTGTTCTTGTGTTTACCGACTCGGTCATTGTGACGCGCGGGTCAATCACCATTGTTCGCACTTCGGAGATATGTCAAATATCCTCGGATTTCGATGGCAATTATTGAGAGGTTTAAATATAATAATAACACTGAAGGTAGACCTATGTTGGACATTGCAGAGTCTATTCTATCTATTGTTCTCAAAAAAATCTTTGGCCTCTATAATAATGAGTAATTGTTTATAAGCCACAATAAATAATATCATATTTTGTGCGTTGATTGCATGTGCAAACCCTTACTTGGCTTATTGTGCATGATTTATAATTTGCGAATGCAAAAGTTTGCAATAAGCTCATACGTCAAAGGAAAATATAATAAAGTACCTAAATAGCATGTCCAAAAACTAATAATTCCGTTCCCTTTCCTTAAAATCATATTAGCCCTATGTTGGGATCAGCTTCTAGTCTAACCAAAAGCGCCTAAATTTTTATATAAAAAGCACATAATTATCCAAACTCATATGAGATCCTGAAAATCGTGCCTTAACCTCGTCTAGCGTCCTAAGTGCGACTAGAGGACCGGTATTCCATTTCCACATCGAGCAAAGTGTAATTTGGTATTTCTATGAAATTCTCAGTAACAGCTCGAAGTTTATACCAGGATGTACATTATAATACATAAATATTTTGTGACATTTAACACAGCACCATCTAGTCCCAAACTAAGCAGAGCTTAAGACCATATAACACAACTGCCTAACTAGTACTGATGATGTTTTGTTTAGCAGCCTCACTTGCATGCAACCGTTGAAACAGTTGGTATTTCATTTCATATTCCTATTAAATTATTATCTGTTGCATCTGCAGCTATAAGTTAGCCATCGGAATAAAATCATTCCTCATAGATGAGTGTGGACGGTGGAGAAAGCAACACTGTCGGCGTCCGGTCTTATAATTGACACGGTGATGGGTATCGGCAGAGATGCCGCGATACCGGCGGTCACGCGACCCTAGAAACACCACTCAATAGGGAAATGCGGGAGGTTGACTCTGAACTCAATAATATTACACATTATATGCTTTTCTAATGATCTAAATTGGTAACTGTAAAGTCTGAGCATCGTGCAGGTTTTTGATATTGCATTTGGTAAGTGCCTTTACTTTTAGTTGTTATTTTATTGTACATGCCGATTGCCTAGCAGTTTGAGTTTGTCATGCTCGCTTAAATGTCCTGCTGATGGTGGCATTGTGTTTCGGGTCGTTGTATTCCCTGCAACATGGTTGAGTAGAACGACGCCGATACACACGTCATGCTCGTGAACGGTTGCTGTGTGTCGGGGTTGGTCAGCTCGTACTTGCTATTGCAATATTTTACTATTTTCTTTAAATAATATTTAATAGGTAAATCTTATGCAAACTGCACTATTCTCAGTAACTATCCAAAACAAGATTGTAAATAAAATAATAATATTGTAACCAACATTTTTTGAAAGGAGTGTCTATGGAGTTTCTTGCCGGCTCTTCTCCATAAAATCCACTTTTTGGAACCGTGCAACTAGTTTGACTTTTCGAAAGTACCTATTGATATGGTCTAATTGAAATAAAACATTTGACTTTGACTTTGAACTATGGACGAAAGGCGACGTTATCGTGCCAAGTGCTGAAAATCAGCGCTGTGACTCTATGCGGTTTGTTAATAGTTCAGTCCCCTGTGCCTCGACCATGAGTTTTTCTCACTAGACTCGCTAACGACGCCGTAAAATATTTGTATGGAAAACCCTCGGAGCGCTTGTAGCGGTTACGTAAGGAACTATGAGCTACTAGAGAACTATATCTGCTATGAGATTACAGCGTTTCGATGCGTAAAAAACCTATCGAAAGTCATTCGATAGAACTCATGGTTGAGGGGCGGGTTAGTGTTAGAGAGATGAGATATCTATTAGTCTTCGTAAATATACGGAGGAAACGTTGTGCAACGTTTATTTTTTTAAAACATGTATGCTAAGGACTTAATTCCTCTTATGTTATTTGGTAAAGTTTATTTTCCCTAATGGTTATGTTCTTTAAAAGTAACATGCTGTACTAACCTGCCAATCAGAGAACGGACCTAGGACCCGTGGTCCTTCTGCCCTTGTGTACAGAGAGTTCTTGTGTAACGCCGCTTGTTCAATTAAAGCGATAACACCGGGATTATCTGGAAATTAAGCAAATGTGTCGGTTAATATTATATTCCCGTGGCATAATAAGAGCTCGGGCATTTTTTTCGCGATAATCAAGGAATTAATTAATTAATATAAAGTATGTTTCATGAACCCTGACGGGTTTAATAAACCAATTATAGTGCATTGATGAAAAAATATTGAGTATATGGACACACTATAGGTAAGTATTAGCTGATATTTTTGTGCGGAATCAAGTTAAAGTTACGATGTGTTTGGTGGAGTAGACCTATGTTATAATAAACACTAGTATTGTTTAAAAAATAATAAAATATTAACTTCAAAGATAGGGTACAATTATAATTAAAAATATCGTTAACAACGGTGAAGGAAAACATGGTAAGGAACCATGCATGCCTGAGATTTTGTCTGTATAACCGGCACTAGGCTAGCGTCATGGCTCTATCTTAAACCCTATCATCCTAAGGCTAATTATTCAGAGACGATGCTCAGCGTAAAGTAATGCTTCCGTATGTCAAATTTGTATGACAATTTGACATACGGAAGTGTAAGTTCATGCTGAGTCTTTTCTCTGAATCTCAGCCTAAGATATGTAGATCCGTACAAACTTAGCAGTGAGACAGTCAATGGATTTTAAAGTCATCAATTTGAATTATAAATAAATGGCTATCTATGAGATTTAGGAGAAAAACTGTAGGCAGGCACATAATAGCTACTGTGTGTATTGCTGAGTGCGGAGCAATACACACAGTAGCTATTATGTGCCTATATAATATTCACAATAGATTGTTAACGTCCAATTGTCTCAGTCAGTTCATCCAGACGTATAAGTCAGCCGTCCACAGGGCACAAATTACGGCGACTGAGGCGCCTTCCTTCCGCCATCACAATGCTTCCCACGATCCTGCTTACCTAACTAAGTATATTAGATAGCTACAGAAGTTTAACAAGTTTTGTTTAAGGTACTTTGTTGCCGAGTTCGTTTGGGTTGCAAGCAATAATGTGCTAACATAATTGTGATTAGGTTTCAAAGGTCCAGTGAAATTATTGGGAAAAAGAGACTTAGGGCTAGTTTGACAGCTTACTGATCCTGTTAAATTAGCTGGCAGATAATTTCATACAAATTTTGTTATATTTTTGGATTTATTCGGCAGTTAGCGTCTATCCAGAGGTGGTGAAAAAGGCCCATAAAACTGAAGTGTCAAGAACGCAACGCACGAGTGATACCAGTCTGGTATTGCTGCAATTAAGTACCAAGAACATAATTTAAAATAGGTAATATAGTATAAATTCTTTATCAATGTTATTTGTACAAGAGGTGATATGAAAATAATTCGTCGTACCATAATATTGCCATGTGATGCGTAGGTGTGAAGAGTATGTTACCAAAAAGGTTTTAAGCATGAATGCAGAAAGAATATGAGGAAAAAGTGAGGCTAAAGGAAGATAGACATATAAAAAATGTATACATTAAAAAATACCTCCCCAACTATATACATTACGCAAATAGGGATAAGGTGAAGAGGATGAACTACTACTGTGCACTACTATATGTGTTACACTGGCGAAATTCAAATGCAATGTGTCGGGTGTTTACGCATGCTGTGTCGACTGGTCCTTCTGCACGTATCTTGGTCTGTGGCAAGTATGCATCACTGTTTTGTAAGCGATCAGAAGATAATCCCGATGTGCTAGATTTGTACGAAATGTTCCTAACACAACCTATAATAATTAGGTAGTAAAGTTCTTTAAGACAGCTCCAGGCATATTGCTGTTAGTAATGCTTAATAGCTTTTATAAAACTTTTTACTATACATATCTATACAAAATCACAAGAACCAAGTACTCATCCGCGTTGCTATCAGCTAGAAGAAAACCTCAAAAGCTGGCTGCACGTCGGATGGCAAATTAGCAATGCTGATTCTCTAAAGTGAACCGTCGTGTGTGGCGTTTGGCAAACGTGCACTTGGACCCTACATAATATTTGGTAATTAGGCATAGATTGAATAACGTGTGCGTAATTCCGTATCTTGGGTGTAATTTTACCAGCACCAGATCGACCAAAAGCTGTTAACATGATCCGAAAAATAAAGAAAAACAAAAACATGTCGAGTGAAAAATGATCAGCCGATGAAATTATAGTTTCCTTTATCCTCTATCGATTACTCAATAAACGTAAGTACTTAACATCGATAATTCACGCCCCTAACACAAAAGAGTACAATGACCATACAATCAACAAAAAAAACTATTAAAACTTACCAGAGCAGCCATATTTCAACTCTAAGCCAAAGAAAATTGAGGTTATAATATTTTTTTAGAGTGACATGTTTTTAGGCACTGATCGCTCGTTATACAGCCAATCAAGAAGTCGTTGTATGGCACTGGAGACAATGACGTGATAAGAGGCAGGTGACACGTGCATTGTATGTTTTTTCAGCCCACCCCCAGCGCGACTGGTTTTTGGAACTTGATTCGCAATGATCACAGCTTGTCATTTTCGGAGAGGCGACACACTCTTATGTGACCAAAAATTACGATCCTAATTGTGTTTTTTTAATTTTATAATTATTATGATATCGTAGCATGGCTTTTATTTAAACAATACTACCGTGAAGACTTAAAAAAAAAACTATCACTTTTTTCTAAATTTAATGTAAAATAATAAAAAAAGCTTTGCCTTACCTTACATAAAAAAAAATGATCTTTTACTTACTATCTACCTATGTAGAACTACCTCCATATTATTAGACGATTACTCTTCCTTTGTGTAACTAGATTTGTAATCAATAGGAAATAACCACCTTCAAGGGAAATGGTCATGCAATTTATTATTCAACTTTAATATTCTATAGCAAAAACTTTTTGCTACGCTCTCCTTCGTAATTTGAAAATGAAAGCTATAGAATTACGTTTACATTTTTTTTAATAATTACGTAAACGATTCATCGGAATTTGAATTGAAATAATTTTACGGTAACATCAACTGTTTATCATTGCGCACGATTGCAATAGTGAGAAGTTTTATGGAGAGAGCGGTGTCGAGAAGACTGTACACAGTACACACTGACCCCGACACCGGACCACCTAACATAGCTTGTGGCTTGTGATTGAATGCTTCTGGGAGCAACATAATTGCTTCATCGTATATGTCGCCAACTGATGATGTAACAAGCTTATCTAGCTCGAATACATTCTCTAGTATGGCACTTACTTACGTAAACTCGGACAAAAGCGCTTCGAATGCTGGCTCTGACTTATTCTAAGTAAGATGACTTCCACAGCCCAACCCTAGGTGCATATTCTCTTAGTATAAGAAATCCCTGCGTCAGAAAGTGTCAGAAATCAGTATTCATTTTTACTATCCTGTTATTTTCTGAGTTACCTATGATAAAGAGGTTCTTCTAGACCTGAGTAACTATAAAATTATTTTATGCATCAATGAATTCATTAATACACCCTACCCACCCGTCATTATAATTAACATTAACTTAATCTATGGCACGGCGCGTGCGTTTTTTACGCAGCCGCGTCGCACGTGCCGCCATCTGGCGCAGGAAGAGCGCTCGAGTGGAAGCCGGGCTTCTGAACGTGACATCGTGTACTGTCAGCACAGGTGATATTATCTGTGATGGCTGAGTGTAAAAAAAATATGAAAAAAAACGATTTTTTTTTCGCTTTGGCAGGCTGCTGTACTGGGTACTGGGTATGACGTATTGTGAGCACAGGTGTTGTGCTGAAGTTTAAAAATAATATCGATTTTTGGACGCATCGTTCTTAGATGCCGACATGATCACTACCCACATAAATATGAATATAAACTGGACCGTCTGTCAATTCCACGATGCATTAATAACTAAAAAAATCAACACTCGAAGAAATATTTCAATCCGAATTCCCTATAGGCTCCTGGGTGAACGTTATCCATCATATACAGCATTTTATATAATCATCATCAACCAATTTACTGTCCCACTGCTGGGCACGGGTCTCCTCTCAGTATGAGAGGGATTAGGCTATAGTCCGGTGACACTAGCCTAATGCCGGTTGGGAGACTTCACACGCCGTCGAGAAAATCTCTCAGGCATGCAGGTTTCCTCACGATGTTTTCCTTAATTTGATATACCAAATAATTATTAATATATAATATTATTGGTAAATTATCTCTGTCTCACAACTAAAATCATAAATTATCTTAGCTTACCAGAGATTGACAGATACCTACGAAAATATTTTTAATACCACAGACTGGCTTCCCACGAGACCCAGATCTTAAAAAGGTGTTAATTACGTACACATGCCATATCAATAGACACAAATGGCTGTTAAAAATCATTGGCATAAAGTTTATTGGAAAGAATTAACGATCATAATGTGGATTAGGTATTCACAAATTTAATGTGAAAATTGCACATAAATCATTGTTTTACTGCTTGTTTATTTGATATTTTTTTGCTGATAGAAATGATTAGTTATAAATTTTGGATACATATACTTGGGTCCCCAAGTCGAAACATGCTTTTTTATTGTGTCTGGTTTAGTGGCGGATTTAATCTTGTCTTGGCGATGTAGTACCAGCCCCTTTCTCAGCACACATCATATTATCAATGTCATTACTATTGAGCAATTGAAAACAATGAATTTGAAGAATTCATAGCTGGACCTTATAACTAATTATGTGACTAACTTACACCTACCTACTAACAATAAACCATTATTTATTTAGCCTATTCACACTGTATACACGTTACCTCGTTAGCCTAGTGGTCGACGACTTCTACACTCGAGGTTCTGGGTTCGATTCCCGGAGCAAGCAAAATGTTATTGGGTTTCTTGATGAATTTCTCAATAACAGACAGCTCGGAGTTTGGATTTATGGCAATTAATAAACATGCCGGCAATGTATATTAAGTATGCCGACCTAACGACCCTTCGGGGAATACGGGCGTGATGATTAGTTGATATATATTTTTTAAGTTTATTTACATTAAAAACAGAAGCGGCTGAAATCAGAGTCTGATATGGAAGTTGACCTCTGCACCCAATTTATTAGGAAGAATCATTGATCCAATCAAAACGGGCAAAAGGTGAACACTACTTATTGTCGTTATTCATAACAGCGACAGATATAATTTTAGTTTATTATAATGAATATATCATTATGCGCGATTAGTACACCAGAATTTTCTTTTATGGGATATTTTATTTAAGAGTTTTTTCAGTTATAAATATCCTGGGACAGGATTAAGACAGGATTAATTCCCAGTAGCGGGCTCGGAGTTTGATTCCTCCACTTTCCTAAAAATCCTTAGCACATGATGCTATGCCACTCAATAGGTATACCGCATTACCTAAATTGTTACCATTTTGGAAAATTTGTATAGGTAAACAAATGATACCTATTTATGTCTTAATTATTTTTTTGGGAAATAACCCAACACTTTAAATAGGTTGTAGATAATGACGTCATGTCGTACTGCATGGTCGTATATTTATTTGGTTACTTTCCTCCAATCTGTTGACTGTGGGGACCACATACAGTTTTCCTGGTATTTTCATTCATAAATGTTGTATTTTATATAATTACTTATTCCTTAATAATTATAATATACTTGAATGTATAAGTAAACATTTCAAGTTGTCAAACAATTTCAAGTAAGTAATATACAGAATATAGAGATTAGCCTGTATAAAATTAGGGTGGTGGACCCTTTTTAAAGACAAAATAGCTGTCAATTCTTTAACCCTTTTCTTTATGGTGCGGAAAATTCTCATGGATCGCCGCTGCCGGGCGAAGCAGGAGGCGTAAGTACTTCTTAACAACTAAACCCCGCACTTTCCTACCCTTGCTCTATGGTTGGGAATGAAAATGATGCCGATGGAAATATGGCCCGAATAACTACTTCAGCAATTTTTAAGATATAATTTGCCTAATGTTTGGGGCCTATTTCACCACCGACCCTAAAAACCTCTTAGATGTTTATGGAGGATTCACTGTGCCGACAGTTTGAGGGAATAATCGTCTTGCTGCCAGCGCAGTGCATCCTTAGAAGGAGCTCTGGCGACCTTACTGCAGGAACACAACACACAATAAAGTGCGTTATTTAGCTGCAGTTTTCTGTAACGTGGAGGTATTTCCCCAGATGGGCCAGATTTGAGCCATAAATGGCTGTAAATGAAGTTTGAATTTAAGGTCTTTTAGTTTCTAGGATTCCACTAGCTGATACAGACTCTGAGTTACATTATACCTAACACTGATCGCCAAATCAGCAAGCCTATGACTAAGGAATTGGCTTCTTGAATGGTAACCTGACTTCTGACTCACTAACTGTACCTACGTGTGGTTTCCGTGACAAAATCTGCCAAATATGTTAAATAATGTCAAGCAACTATTGTACAAAAATTGTTATAATAAGTGGTTCTAAAGGAATAGACAAGATATAGGTAATTATGCGATGTATTTACATTAAATTTATGTTCATTATAATCTCTTCTTGCCTAGTAGCCGTAAGCGCGACTGCAACGCTCGAGGTTCTGGGTTCGTGGTTCCCAGGTCAAAATGTGTTATTGGGTCTTTTTAAGAAATACTTACTAGCAGCTCGGAGTAAAGATTTGTGCCCTGCTAATGGCAATAGGCTCGCCCCTATTACGTGGGACCTAAACATACCAGCGAACACTGGGCAAAGGACAAGGTGCACTAATGTACACCTTGTCCTTTACCTAATGCTTCATATCTACAACTTCTTTGGCAAACAATTTCAACAACTTTGTTGTATTTTCGAAGGAATATGCACTTACCTACTAATATCGGTAGTAAATTCACGTTGATCCATCCATTGGTTGAACATTATTGTTATAACTTAGGACAAAATAATTCGAAATCGAACGTTTTATGGTAGCCGTGAAAATAACCCTGGGTTGTGAGAGCAGGGGGTAGTGGCCATCGCCATAGACATCTTAATATCGATAACCGATGCACGCAACTGCTTTTGCAAGTTGTTACTAACAGAGAAAATTTTACCGACGCGATGTTTTTGCATAGGGGGAAAATTATATTTTCTTTTCTGTGTTATGCAAAATTAGGAATGGTAAGATAAGATCTAGTCCGGAAAACCATAGCATAACATGAAAAAGAAGCATATTTCTGTGAGACTTTTGTGAACAAAGATATTAATTCTCTAGCCTCAGTTGCACAACTTGCACATGAATGCAGCCTTCACGAATTCGTTGATTCCCAGAGCACAGCGGCCAAAGGAATGTCATTGTTTCCTCCGAAATCATGACGTCTCGTGCGACTGCGATGACCCGCACAGCACAGGCTCCATACATGTCGCAGGAAGATTTTCGCGAGGCAAGGTAATGACAAGTGGGCCGTAACACGTAGGCACGATAATTGGACGCAATGGCCACCGGCCGACGGCCATAAACGAACCGAGCGTGGGTCGAGCGACGCACCGTCTATAAGCCCGACCAGCCCGTAGAGCTGCGCGGGCGCGCGCCGGCTGCGCGTGCGCCGCCCGCTCGGCGGCTCAGCCTGCCCTGGACGCGCGCTGCCGGGCTAGTAGATGTGTTCGACGATTGTCTCGCTTCGCCTTGACTTGATGTTTTCATTCACAGTGTTTTGCTGACGTCCGCTGTCTAGCTTTGTGTAATTGTTGTTTTGTATCTACTTTCGTTTAATTTCGACGCTACCAACTAACTAGTAACAGCTAGAAATTGTTCATATATTACATACATCTCTATTCAGCTCCATTGTTGCGTCGCTATTAAAATAACTACTGATTACCGGCACGAGTTACCGGGCACGTTTAGTATGCCTGTGGCTCACTGCCAAATCTGCGTTACGAAGTAAAAATCAGGCCAAAAGCTATCGGAGATTAATCGTTTGGTTTATGGCTATCCGGTCAAGCACTCAATAACTCCTACGTTATATTAGCATCTCTAAAAACTACATAATGTAGCAATCATATTTAGAACCAGTGCTTCGATGTAAAGCATATATTTTTAGCTTAGCTTAGAGAAGTAAAGCATCGAGAGAGCTAATCTACGAGATCCGACCCTGGCAGAGACCTAGGTCCTAGATTAGGAATCCACCGATAAAAAAAAATACATCTTTTCCATTATTCGTATTAATTTCATTTCCGAACTCAGTAGTTCATGGAAATGTATGTTAAATCATTCCTAACAACCGAAAATTGTGACTAAACTGGTGAAGACGCCTCAGACGGTAAGGTGACACACTTTTAGTCGAGCCATTCGTAATCCATCGACTTCCTGCACAAAAAGTACGTAAGCTCTATAAGCATTGAACACCAAAAACGGCATTTAATGTACTCTGGAGCGGCGTCTATTTCGGTCGTTGTCCATCCATCGGGAGCCTGTGATACACAGCTATTCCGGGCGGGGCAGGTTTTCGGGGAATGTCAACAAACGAACGGGCACTCATTCAATGAACTCTATGCATGCGACGCCGGTGGCGGACCGGTCCGCTCGGGTATTCATAAAAAATATGCTCCCAGACACGCTCAATGGAGTGCCGTCGTATTGCGCCTTTACATTTTCCAAAGGTCTTTTATGGCGTACGGTTCGGATCACGTAAGTTATATTCTTTACGAATTTAATGACGTGATGAAACAGAGCACTGTTGTATGGACTTTCGTTTGCGTGTTACAATATACATAACTGAAATCGATGGGCCATTATTCAATTTCACAGTATACTGATATCTATTTCCGATCTAATTTGATTGCGGACAAGTGTTTATTGCACAAGTATAAGAAAAGCGATTATTCGTGACGTGGGCGCCGTGTGACGTGCCAGTCTGGCCTCACTACCACTACCAGAACTATCAGAACATTGCACAACTAATGAATACTTATCTAATAAATAATACACGTACATGCTGTGATGCTGGTCCATATTGTGCGCAAACATTGGCCAAAACTGTGCCGTACCTACTTTATGATTGCTATTTCACGTTATTGGAAACTAGTTCAAGATTATAATAATTAGCAAAAGGTGCGTCTGTATTCTCATTACATGTAGGATACCTTAATCTCTTTACAGTTTTTAGTTTTACAAACAAAGGTTGTTTAAAACCAGTTCGTTGGGCAACAGATAGTGAAATGAAAGATATCTATAAGGATTTAGTTTCATATAATTTTCTTTAACAAATGATCAATAGAAAATTGTATAATTAACAAGTAGCGTCTTAACAGATACTTCGAAATTATTAGTGTTGTAGGTAATATTTTACAAATACTTTGGAATGTTCATATAAACATCTCATATGAATCAATGTACATGGGACTCCACGTTTCACTCCACCGGTACTGTTACCACATTAGCTTATCAGATGCGGTACAATTTATTAGTTTTTGGTGCAGAGCGTGGCGGCTGGACGACAACACAACATTCGTCAAACACATGAAACTGCCATAGAAATGGTACGCGGGTCTAGGGTAAAACACTCGGCCCGCCGCCGCGCCCTGCCACAGCGCTGTGATTTCACAGCCTATTAACAAATTTGCTATTTTTTTGTGTACCTCTCGCAGTGCCCGCCTAGACTTACGACATAAACAGTAAAGCATGCTCTACACCAGACGACTTCTATGATAGGATCAGGAGTACAGCATGCTTTAACAATACAGAGACCAATTTACAAACGAAGCTAACTTTATGAAATGCTGTAGTTTTGATTGTCACTACTAAATAAGTATAGTTTGAATACATCAATGATCTAAAACATTGCGACTATGTTTACAATTAAGGAAACATTAATTCTAGTGGCATGAATGATGAATAATAATTAATTATTGAATATAAACAATCAAACGTACAGCGGCGACACGCGGCTGCGCTGGTGTTGCGGACAGCCCACTGCTGAGGCACTGTATTTTATACACCATCCAATGTTATGTTTCAATTTTTACAAAATACTAGACATAATGGAGATTCATAATGAGATTACAATTGAATATACATTACGCGAGGCCATGCTTAGCAGGGTGAAATGAAAATACAACCGTTAACCGCTTAGTTAGGCGCCTTGGATGCACTGATCATCGAGATTAACTAAATAAAGCAGTCAATAAATAAACGATCATAAATATCTAATAAATACCTACACGGGCTATATTTACAAAAAAAGCCTTCCTCATCGACGGCACATACTCAGCCTTTAAACAAATATAATACAGCACTATCCCAGTGGGATAACAGGTATAAATTAAAAAATAAAGCTGCCGGCTTAAGACTTGTATTACAAAATAATACTGACACCAGTAAAATACTCTATCCGCGAGATGGAATGTGCGGGCACTCGGCCCGGAACAGCAATAGGAACCAACTGCGCTACTCGCTGCCTCGCACAAGCGTACAATAAATTCATCACAAATTCTATTTGTATAGAATGGAATATTAATAAATACAATTAACATTGATTCACAATTATCTAAGTATAGCGTGGTAGCATGTGAGGGCCCAAGGGAGCCCTGCACATGGCTCTGGCACTCTCCGCTACCTCAACAAACAATAACATATGGCATGTGCACCAGCACACACCTACTCTTGCACTAAATAGATCAAATCCTGTTTGTACTTTTTTGATTATCAAAAGAGTCAGACTGGGAATTGATCTTTTCAGTCCAAGATAGCAGCTCAGCCTTTTGTATCAGTAGATACAGTGCAAACAACAATATAACATATAACAGCTCTACTTGAAGCGAGTAGCATTAGGTACATGGTCGTTGTTCGATCTCACACATCCGACACACACTGAACGTGAACAGAATAATACAGATTACAATCCACAAAACGAACACCGGGGGGAGGAGACTGAAATTTTCAACTCAGCAAAATGGAACCCACCACGGAACGGATCCGAGAGGTATATACAAAAGAAATTACTTCCGAATAAATTATAAACTTCGTAAAATAATTATCACATAAATTTCTCCTTATATCTTCCGTTCTCTCCACATAACTTAACACATAATCTATCTATAATATGTACACGACATACAATATAAACAAGGGACGCATTGTCCGGCGATAGTCCACAAGTGAGGAGCTAGTGAGGCAGGTGCTGCGGGGCGGGCGGCGCCTTGCAGAGCGCGACGCGGCCGCGCGGCGCCGCCACCGCCACCAGCTGCACCTGGCCGCGCTCCTCCGAGAACGGCGGCGTCTTGCCGCGCCGGTGCAGCCGCACCCACGCGCCGAAGCAGACTAGAATGGCGAGGAACACGGCGACGGTCGCGCCGCCCGCGATCGACGCTGTCTCCATCATGAGCTGCCGACTCGTAAACACGTACGAGTCGTCCAGGTCCTTGAACTCGCAGCGCTGGCCCACGAACCCGCTCCGGCATTCGCAGTTGTAGATCGGGCTGTCCGATATCACCACGGTGAAGCAGACGCCGCCGTTGAGGCAGTAGTACTCCGAGTAGTCGGGCTCGCACTTGAACGTGGGGAAGGTGACGTTTATCCGCGGCTGCGGCTGCGGCTGCGGGTGCGGGCGCTGCGGGCGCGCGGGCCTGGCCGGCCGCTTGGAGATGGAGCTGGAGCACGCGCCCGCCAGCGCCCAGGCGGCCGACACCACCGCCCACCAAACTACCAACGATTGCATTTTCCGCACGATCCGGAGGGTCGGCGCTCGCGGTACGTGCACGATTTTGACATTGGACGGTGACTTATGAGAAATCCGAGAGGCGATGACATGACCGCATTCGAATTTCGAACTGGAACCCTTCGCTCGCATCCGCGTCGGCGGTCCGCCCAGACATGTTTCCTGTGTTAACTTTTTTTACGTCGACGATCACTCGCTCATGACGGAGGCGCGGTTTCTACGGGCGCCCGAGATATCGCATCGATCCCTCGATGGGCATGTCGAAAGTGAAACACTGAACACTATTCGAAACTCTGATAGTCGTGGTTCACGATTATTCACGGAGCACATACACACAATGTCCCGTTCGAAAAGATATACACAAAATGGTGCTAAGAGAATCGCAAGCACACTACGCTCGGTGAGTTGTCTATGCGCGACTGACGGAGGGCGTCTACTGCATCCGCCATCTGCCGACGAGAATGAAATGCGGGGAACTCGACGGCGTGCGCCTGTGTGCGCAGCCGTGTGTGTGCACGGGGAAATTACACTCGTATGCGTCACGTGCGCATCTGTGTGAGTGAGTGAACCTTTTTTTTTCTTTGTATGGGATTATGAACAAGGTATTTCTTTTTCTCAGCGAGTGATTCTGATCCTCAAAGAACCATTATTTGTGGATCCTAGAATGAAAACATTATAATTATTTCTATCGGGTTTAAATATTTGTTAAGATTGTATTTGAATTCTTTCAAAACTTTTAGTAACTTTATGAATGAGTGTAGGTAGGTATATACAACTAAACTACCTATTTAAATAGAAGATAGGTACATATGCATGCGTGACGCTAAGTTTGTCTACTATAGTGAGAGGATGAGAGGATAGAATTTAATTAAATGTAATGATGATGATAATTACTTAGGTATAATAATAATAATAAATTCTTTATTGACATAATCAATAATTTATATAAACCGCTCACCTCAAAAATTATGTAAACTGTTTCCGATACATTTTTGTTTATTAGATTTCATCGTACTGCTCCTTAATTTTCTATGTTAGTTTTAAACACAACCTACCTACCTAAACTACCTATGTGTGAAAATGAAACAGGCTGGCGAGACTTTCATCAAACGTATCAGAATTATGCAAACATTGACTTATACTTATACCACCTTATACTGCCTTATACTCGAAATTTACGAGCTACTTACTAGACAACTTCTCTGATTCTAAAGATGTAAAGATTGCAGCATGAATTCATTTTTTTTTTAATAAAGGATCTTGCTCTGTTGTGGTTTTGTAATGATAATTATTTAATTAATTATCATTATGAAATAAATAATTTGTTTGATAAATATTATAGCAGATGTCAGAAGATAAGGTGGTGTGCCAGGTGGTTGGCTAATTGGCAACTTAAGGACCGGTAAGATTTTTTATAGGAATCTTATGAGTTATAGGTATTAAGGTACAATTAATTCTCGCCAATATTTTTGTCCGGGCTGAAGTTATTGCGAGCGCACTTCAACCCGGTCGTAAAAATTGTAAAGTAAAAGATTAGATAAAGATAAATCTAATAAAAACGAAAGCTCAACTCGTAGGCTGTCGTTTTTGTTCATTTCATATTCACAAAAAGTTCAACCCGGACAATAAAATTGGCGAGAACCGTACCTACCCATTTTTTTTTATTTCACGAAATTAATTCTTATTGGATATTTTCACGGTCATTTGAATTCTAATTGAAAAATAATACCTATAGTTTTCTATGAAATTAAGTTGCATGTTGGTGTTTTCACGCCATTTTAATTATTTTTTAAACATTAAGTATATCTCCAGATATTCACAGTCACTGCTGGGCAAAGGCCTGCCTTAAAATCAGTCCAAGATTTTCTGTCATGATTTATTCATGTCATGATTATTATTATTTATTATTATTATTATTCATACAACTTTGGGAAAAAGTGACCCAAATCATCTTGCGCGGCAAGATGATTTGAGCCACTTGGGACACCAACTCTACGTAAAAAAAATCATAGTCACATCCCTAACTGTTATTTTCCGTTCTTACTTGTCAACTCGTTACAAAGTTTTGTAATTTTTATTAATATTATTAAAGACGGATCACTATTGAAACTTTACGTTACAGATCATAAATTTTCATGCGCTTCATTAATATTAGTCAAATAAAAAAAAAAATTAAAACGCAACTAGAGGTGTTCCTTTAAATCAATTATTAAAGGCCTTGATTACAATGTCAAGAATTAAAAAAAAATAAGTTGTCAATGTAATGACATTGTCAGTTAAATCAATCAATCTGTCAAAAGTGTCATACTCAAAAATTGTTGGACGATTCATGATTTTGTGTTGTTATTGATGTTGTTGCTTATTTATTAAAACTTGCCTGTATTCAACATTTCTTTTTCAATATTCAATAGGGGAAAGAAAATATTTCAGTCGTATAACTTAGCCTAATGTTATTGTCATAGCGTACGATGTCAGAGTCTTCCAAATCTAAGTCTTCCCTAAATTTAAATCCATCGCCCACTTTACAATGCAAAGATCTCCATGAATATCTAAAAAGTCGGTCGGCACAGTTCTTAGAGACACTTTATAATTATCCAACGATATGTTTAGCAGTTTACCGGTAAGTACGTTTGTCCTGTTGCTATTTTATTTGAGGTTAGGTTCAATGGTAAACAAATATTTTAACAGTTCACCTGCAGTTAAACTTTTCTGCAGGCAGGTCTCAGGGATCTTCAGTCAGAGAAGCGCCTCAGAGGCGGCCGCACAAGCCTACAGAGTTTGAAGGATAACAAAGAATTAAAGTGACACCTTTTTTCTGTTTTTCTAGGGAACTGCCAGAGCTGGCTCGCCACTTTGTCATCAGGCTGCTGTTTGTGGAGCAGCCCGTGCCTCAGGCGGTCGTCACATCTTGGGTCTCACAGACTTTTGCAAAGTGAGTACATAATATATCTAATATTTGTTAGTGAAGTTTGCCAACAGTTTTCTTTAGAACATTACCATCTAACCACCCTAACATTGTCTACATGGGCGTACCCAGGGGGGGGCAGGGGGGGGCAGGGGGGGGCAGCTGCCCCCCCCTGGAACTTGGATGCCCCGTAGATAAAAGTTATAGTAAGATAAAAAAAACCTTTTTCGTGTAGTGTGTAGGACGGAACAAACTTGCCCCCACAAGTTACAATAACACTAGCAGTGACAAATTGTCAAAAAAAAAAAAAATTCACTATTTGTTGCTTTTTGTCCACAATTAGTTACTACAAAAACGATTTTGTTGCTCAAATCGAAAATCGAAAATTTGAAAAATCGAGAGTGACGAGCTTATAAAAAAACCGGTCCGAATCGTGCGATCCCGGGAAGATATCCTATTGCCGATTTTCAAGGCGTCATTAACCAAGTTGAGCAACACAATTATTATTATTGTATTTTTTTATTCCCTAAAAATCGAGCGCTAAGCTAGCATGATCGGTTTATAAGGATACCGGTTTGGATACTCATCCAACCTTTACAGTGGCGTATTTACACTACGGCCAAAAGAGCCACAGCCCGGAGCGCCGGAGGTTTCCTCAATTTACGAGCTCACTTTTACATGAGACAACTGGAGGTAGTAACAAACTAATTGTAATTACCACTCTAACTAACCTAACCTGTCCAAGGTGGGTGGCCTCAATTTTCGAGCTCGCTACGCTCGCTTTTACATGAGACACCTGGAAAAAGTAAACTAACTAATTGTAGTTACTCTTCTAATCAAGCCTGTCCGAAGTAGGTGGCCAAATTTTTGAGCTCGCTTCGCTCGCTTTTAATGCGTGAGATAACTGGAGGTCTAGTAACAAACAAGGATACTTACAAAGTATCCTTCTAACCTAACCTGTCCAAGGTGGGTGGACCAAGTTTTCGACTTCTCGTTTGCTGACTCTTAGTCATCAATTTTCATTGCTACGTTAAGCAATATTTTTTTTTCTATTTATAAATTCCGGATAATTCAAGCGTTGAGTTAGCATGACTGGCTTATAAGAATACCGGTCAGAAATTCATCTGATTTACGGTTCTGAGTTTTGTTGATGACTTTTTTTTTATACCACTAAGGTGGCAAACGCGGTAAGCGGTTACCATAGCCTAAGGACGCTTACAACAACAGGGGTATCACTCACGCGTTGCCGACACGAAAAACCTCTTAGAGGTTCATGGAGGATTCACTGCGCCGACAGTTTGAGGGAATTTTCCTCTTACTACCAGCGCAGCGCATCCTTAGAAGGAGTTCTGGCGACATTACTCACTGCAGGAATACAACACATAATAAAGTGTGTTATTTGGCTGCAATTTTCTGTAAGGTGGAGGTACTTCCTAGACTTTCCGGGCAACAATAATAAATTTCATCATCCGTCATCATCCGACGTCCGGTTCTATTTTTTTATGCTGACTCTCCAGGCGTCAATAACCATTGCAGCGTAGAGGAAGAAAACTATTTTATTTGCCTCCAGCAAAATTTAGAGTAGCATTACCGGTTTATAAAAGGATACCGTATAGTCAGAAACTCTAAGAAAAGCTCCGATTCTATATTTTGTTATTGACTCTCTATGCATCAATTTTTATGAATACTGGAAGAATCGAGTGTTGATCCAGCATGACCGGTTTATAATGCATCAGAGTCATCATCAAAAGGTAGAACTGGTGATCGGGTGAATTTCTGACCGATATCCCTATATGCCGGTTATGCTAGCCAATAATTAAGTAGATCTGCAAATAATTTATTATTTATTTATTTTGGTAAAATCGAGCGTTAGGCTAACATGATCGGCTATAAGCGCACCGGTTAAAATTCATCCGATTTCCAGTTCTAAAATTTGTTGCTGGCTCTAAGCTCGTTCCACGTGGGTCATAATATAATAGGTAGCAACAAATTGACAAAATAATTCGGTTTATCATATTATTTACTCTGATGTCGATTTTTCGATGGGTTTGAGCAATTTTATTTTAATTCTGCTGAAATTCCACTGCTTCTTTTATGGTGATGAGGGGGGGGGGGGTTGTTAAGAAATCCCTCAACTGCCCCCCCCTGGGCCAAAAGCTGGGTACGCCCATGATTGTCTATATTATAATGATGAATTGTGAACCTTCTGTTTTGTCTTATGAGTTAGATAGAAATAAGTATTTTGGACCGATAAACTACATACAATTTTGTTACTGATAAAATATGATCTTTGTAGAAATAAACATAACATTATAAGACATATCTACACACTTAAAGATACACAAAATGTATGCCATTAAAATATATGTTATTTGTGTTGCAGGGAGCAAGCTAAGGCATGTGAGGCATTGTCAGAGCTTTCAGTGTGGCAAGAGGCACCTATACCTGGAGGCATGCCTGGGTGGATGCTAGCACAGTCCTTCAAGAAAAACCTCAAAGTTGCACTACTTGGAGGGTAAGTCAAACCTATTTTTTGTGGTGTGGAGAGGTCTGAAAGGAGGCCTATACCCAGTATGACAAAATTTCTTGATCATAATATTTTTTATTTATTTACATTAAGTCTCTTGAGCTTTTCTTCATCAAATGTTTCATATTTCTAATCAGTTCAAGATAACACCAACATTGTTGTGCTTTATTTCAGTGGTCGACCCTGGAGCATGTCATCCTCGTTAGAACCAGATGGAAAGGCCCGTGATGTGGCATTCCTGGATGCATATGCTTTGGAGAGATGGGAATGTGTGCTACATTACATGGTGGGCAGTGCCCAGACTGAGGGCATCAGTGCTGATGCTGTGAGGATCCTGCTTCATGCTGGACTTATGACCAGGTATTTTTTTCATGCTGTCACATCATTCATTATCATGTTGTAGTTGCAAAATATTTTTAGTAAGAAAAGTTTATAATAAAGTCAATTGATAACAGGAAATTGTAGCCCACTTGGCATTATAGGTAATCTTGGTATTCATCATTCATTTAATTACTTGCTATTTAATTAATTACGGCTTTTCTCTTTACACTTCACATGGGTGGACATTTATGGCAAAAAACACTTGGGTGGAACCCTACTCCCCTTAAAAAAAAGTAGCTCTAATTTCCAGTAATAACATCAGCTATTTGCCACTAAAAGACCATGCAAAATCAACCAACCAACCAGCTGTTTCAAACCAGCCAGAACAAAAAAAATATAATTATCTTTAAATATATTTTTTTTTATCTTATGTAATAAAGTATTTTTATCAGTAATAGGTATCATACTTTTTTAGGGATGCAGAAGATGGATCAGCTGTTATAACTCGCGCCGGTTTCCAGTTTCTACTATTGAGCACAGCTAAACAAGTAAATTATAATTATAATGATCATGTTAAGTACATCAATATCAGACTTTTTAAAAGAGTAAAGTTTCTACATTCTACATTATAATCATAGGTTGATAAACTATTTCTACAACTACTAGTACTACTCTAACTACCTTTTCTAAAATAATGACTGAAATTACGTCTTGCAGGTGTGGTTGTTTCTCCAGCACTACTTGCACACAGCAGAGAAGAGAAGTCTGAGCGCCGCCGAGTGCCTCGCCTTCCTATACCAGCTCAGCTTTAGTACTCTTGGCAAGGTAACAACATGGAGATAGATATATGTTTATAATTATTGTTTGCTTAACTAACAAATAAATAGTTAAGTTGACACACGTTTTTAAGTGATTACGCCTCGCGAAGTGTAGCGTTGCCTCAAAAAGAGTTATCCTCACAATTCATTTGATGAATAAACTCCATAATTTGCTCACTTGCAATTAACGTTCATTATTATTTAAATTTTCAGGACTACAGTACAGAAGGCATGAGTAACAATATGCTGGTGTTTCTGCAACATTTGAGAGAGTTTGGACTGGTGTACCAGAGAAAGGTTAATTGTTATTACTTTCTTATTTCAATTTTAAATTGCTGCGAATTTTTAAATTGAGAGATTTTTTTACCGTAAATCTTTTATTATTGAGAAATTAGCATTATGAACTGTAAAGTACGAGTATTCTGCAGGCTTAGATGTTACTTAAATATATAGCCCCGCAGTCTGAGCTTGTCATTCTCACTTAAATGTCCTGCTGATGGTGGCGCTGTGTGTCGGGTCGTTTTATTCCCTACAACATGGTTGAGTCAAACGGCGTCGATACACACGTCATGCTCGTGAACGGGTGCTGTCTGTCGGGACTGGTCGGCTCTTACTGCTATGGCAGTAATTTCAATTGTAATACTTACCTACTCTTTAATCTCTGCAACTACACATCAAGCTGCATCATCCTCATTACTACTCACAACAATTGTTACTGTTACCACACATATTTTTTAAAAAGAGTATCTATGGAGTTTCTTGCCGGCTCTTCTCCATAAGACCCACTTTTTTTGGAACCGTGCAACTAGTGCAACTAATTTAACGTTTCAAAAGTACCTATTTATATGGTCTAATTGAAATAAAATATTTTGAATTTTTTTGAATTTAACTTTTGGTGCCCTAATCATATTGGAATAAGAACCTTATGTTGTTGTCGTCACTAGCGCAAGGCGGGTCGTTTCTTCCCGACGCGGCTGGCGCTGAACATAGCGTCAGTGCGCGGCGCGGCGCCGGCCGCCGCCCCCGCCGCCGGGTCTGCGCCGGCGCAGCGCGGGTACATCATGGTGGAGACCAACTACCGCGTGTACGCGTACACCCAGACCAACCTGCAGGTGGCGCTACTGGGGCTCTTCACGGAGCTCATGTACAGGTTAGTCTTCCTCTATCTTGTCGAGAGCGACACAAGATTAGTCTTTTCGAGGCTCTTGCAATGCACCCTAGACAAGCTGGACTAACCTCCCAATATTGCATGTGAAATAATCAAAATGATAATGATAATATTGAATGTCGGCAGGTTCCCCAACCTGGTGGTGGGCGTGCTGACGCGGGAGTCCGTGCGGGCGGCGCTGCGCGGCGGCATCACGGCCGAACAGATCATACACTACCTAGAGCAACACTCGCATCCACAGGTCAACTACTGCACCAAACACTAAATATATACTGATGCACGAATAGTAACTTTGAGAATAAGCTTTACGAGCTCATTGTGAATATCTTTTCTAACTTCCAAATATTACACATGTGAATATTAATACATGATCTAAAGCGACTATCAAATAATTGAAATTAACGCACCCGACAGATGTTGAAGTCTGAGACGGGCGGCATCAGGACATCTTCGACGCTGCCGCCCACCGTGGTGGATCAGATCAAGCTGTGGGAGACGGAACGCAACCGTTTCACATACACCGAGGGTGTTGTTTACAACCAGTTCTTATCACAGGTATGTCTTAAATAATAACTGTTGCTGTTGGACTGATATGTAATCTTTCCACGAATGGGAATCAAACTTGACTCGAAATAGCCAAAAATATCAGTTTTACATCGACTTAAGATCCTAGGGTAACTTTTCGCCACCAGTTTGCCCATTTTTTTTATCATTTATGCGGAATAAATTTTCATTTTAACTCAAAATCAAATATGTGAGTATTTCGTATAGGTATAGGTCTTAATTAAAGAATACATTGGATCACATAGATTTGAACTCATGTCTCATATAGTGTATGTAGTTGTGTAAAGCATACGTGCTCAGTGTTGTTGTGGTGCAGGCGGACTTCGTGGTGCTGCGCGATCACGCGCGGGCGGCGGGCGTGCTCACGTGGCAGGGCGAGCGCGCGCGCACCATGGTGGTCACGCGCACCGGACACGACGACGTCAAGAAGTTCTGGAAGCGGTACTCCAAGACCTCCTAGTGCCACACTACACACACTAACTGTACTGTACTGTTTTGAATATACAACCACTCTCGGTTAGACAGACAGCAACTATTATCATGGATTCCCGCAAAGATGGCGAGACTATCCCTCACGCCTATATTTCGCGAAGGGTTAGGCAGTAATGCACCACAATTCACTGGTATGATTACATCCCATAGCATAGGCAGTGTGGAGAACTGCACAACATCGAAGTGATGAAAGGAAGACTGTATAATCGTAGAAAGAAAATGAGAATCAGTCTCACGAATAAGCTAAATAAACCTGGATGAAGCTGTTACGACTGCTCAAATATCCCCAATATAAACTCAAAAGAACATTAATGGTGATGTTACACATCGGATCGTTGTTACCATTTATTCGTCGAGACTTCTAGACGCCAGTGCTAAAGAAAACATAATTTATTTTATGCAATAAATGATTATCTACAAAGAGAAAAACAACGATTGCGTACCAATGTGTTCATTATTTGATTGCGCTAGCGTTGATGCGCTTATGTAAATAAGTAAACTGTTTTTTACATGAAATATTTTTTAAATACTAATATACCCATTTCGTTTTTGTAATAAAATCTCATAACTATGTGGGCACATATTAATTGTGGTCACACACCTTTCTTTGACACATCCTGGACAATATGGAGTAATTTCCATGAATCCATTGATGCTAGGATTACTTTTACTTACCTTGTCATAGGTAGCAGATAGTCCACGAGGCATTTTGGTACCATAAAAGAGTCCCCTTTCATGTATACACGTGTGGGTGCGTGCAATATTATAATTCTTCACGTCAATTGCGTCTATCCGTCCGCTGAGCCTTGATTTAGAGACAACGAACGCTACAATGAAGTGCAGGGAATGGTGGGAGTATTTAAAGTTAGAGAGGGTGAGCACTTTTTGTTATCCGATAGACTCCACGAGATGTAGTAAAGCGAAACCCCATAATTCATACCTAGTATAAAATTTATTCTATCAACAAACATTCACAGCTTAATACTTGTTTATTACAAATCTCATACAACACACACCAACAACTTTATAAGTCATATTATACACGACAGTTGATATTTCTGACTTCGTGGAGACGTCGGGATAAATATAGCGTTAGCAGTACATTTTTATAAAATTAAGTACTCTATTACACTGAATACATCAAAATCTGCAAGTACAAAAATATATAATTAAAATTGCATGTATTGTCGTTATTAACATTCCTGAAACAATTTTCCTTTGAATTTTCGTGAAACAGATAAAATAAAGTGGAAAATTATTATCCAGTATAATGTACTTAGTTTATTTAACGTCTAACACAAATCTCCGTTGATATTGTCCGACACTGGGTCAACCAAATGGTGGGATTACTTAGTTGAGCAGCCTGCGAGCCGTCAGGAGGAGGGCGGCGGCGGCGGCCTGACGGGCGCCAGCGCTGAGTACAGCTTCGTAATGGCCGACTGAACCATCCGCTCCAAGGTCTCGTCTTCCGGACATTTCACTTCCTGAAAATTTTATGGAACAATGAAACTTAAAAATCTACTGAAGTTGACGATTTAGGCCAATATTCAGAAACGACGCTAAGCGTAAACTTACTTATGCTTCCTTATGTCAAATTGTTATGCAAATTTGACATACGGAAGCGTTACTTTACGGTTAGCTTCGTCTCTGAATATCAGCTTTAGAGTAAATCAGCTCCCCTCGAAAAGCGACATTCTGTTGGTGTAACAGTTACAATTAAGTATATCCTAGATGCCATCACGCTTTCATTCCCCGAAGAGGCGTTCTAATGTGTACTCCCACAATTCGTTTACCAAACCTATTGTCATTTACCGGGCACAATCATCTCTGGGTTGCTACTGAGAATTTCTTATAAAAACACTGCTCGAGCTGGGAATCGAACCCAGGACCTCGAGCGGAGCAGTTCCGTTTAGGACCACTAGGCTAACGAGGCATGTTGCACCTATGTTGGACATATTTGACCATTATACCACTTATAGTGTATATTTTTTTTCCTCCAAATACCCTCAGTATAGAAGTGCCGACTAGTCCACAGTGTAGTACTGACCATGCTGAGCAGGTCGATGTCAGCTCGCTTGTCGTCGACGGTGACGTGCAGCTTGTCGCCCTTGAACATCTTGGGCACCGCGTCCTCGCCGAACATCTCCTGCAGCATCTCTATCACGCACTCCTGCAATGTTATACTGTTCATTACTACTGAGCTTTATTAAACTAGCTAAGAGAATTAGGCGTTTGCTCGAATAGTGGGATAGATTAGCGTTTATTAGCTCCACGCTTTGTAAATGGGAAAACTCTTTAGACATATATTTCAAGCCTAGTTGTATTTTATTTATCGTTTAAAATTTATTCTGCATCAGATTTTGGAAACGTTACTAGATTGTTTCCTCGTATTTTTGTAAGTATCCATATATTATTGTAACAGATGTCATTGTAAAAAAACAAAAATTTAAAAGAGTAATCCTGGAGTTTCTTGTCGGTTCTTCTCCATAGGAAAGGACTAATTTGGAACCGTGCACCTAGTTTTGACATTTACACATAAGTGCCTGTATAAGGTTTATGTGAAAATAAAACTATTTTGATTTTGTGGCTAAATAGAGTGTGTGATTACAAAAAAATTAAAAAGCTATTAGGGGTCAGTTAGAAAAATGGGTAATAAAAAGAAATAAAATGTGATGTTGATCTGGGCTAAAAAGATTGTAGCACATTGTTGAAGTTAAGTATAATCTTTGTTGATATTACATAAAGTTGATTTTGTCTAACGTTGACAGAAAACAAAATTGATTAGTTCCGTAACTTATAAGAATATCTGATAGCTATCCTGTTAGAAACCGCGACCAAAGACTTGGGAAAAAAATTAAGAAAAGTTTTGTTCGGGAAGTCTGCGTTTAAAAGGCTTTTAGGAGAAGTTGAAGAGGTGGAGGAGGAGTGTAAATATAATGTGAACCTTGAAGTGCATCCGGTCGAGCTTGGGCGCCAGCGGCAGGTGGCGCGGCGCCGCCAGCGCAGACGCCGACAGCGCGGCCGCCACCAGCGCGTCCGCGTACATGTCCGACACCGGCTGCGCCGCCCACTGCCAACACACAACGCCCTCACGTATGCATTCAACAAAACATCAGCAGACCCACTAGAGGGTCCAAACTATTGTTTTCCTGTAATGTCTTCATTCATATTATAGCCTAGATTCCATAACACAGGGGATCCTAGTGTGGGATCTAGCTAGAGCCTCAAAAAATAATTAATATGGTTCTTAGACAATAAACATTTTTCATTCCATCTTAGTTTAAACGTCACATATGTTATACAGGACAAAATCTTTATCACCTAAATTATAGCCAAAATCATATAAAACACATTTCATTAACATATGGGACTATGAGCCGCACTCAGAAACGTCAATTAACGTTAATGAATCGTTAATAAACAGTGGCTACTATTTTGCATATTTAAATTTGTTGTCAGTGTACTAAGATATACTGGGTCTCTATTAGCTAATGATTCATTACGTTAAGTGACGATATGTGGCTCCAAAAAGACACTTAGGAACTAAAAAGCATAAAATAACAGGTTCATTTCTAACTAATATGAAGTCTGTACCAAACTACTAACCAAACAAAAAAAGAAATTTCAAAATCGGTCCACAATTGACTGAGAAATCGCGTAACACAAATAAAACAACAGTCGAATTGAGAATCTCATTCATTTTTGAAGTCGATTAAAAAGGTACTTAGCAGGAAGTTGTGAACCGGGCCCTTGTGTGTTGTGATTGTGTTGTTAGTTGTTACCTCGAGCGTGATCATGTTGTTGTCGAGGCTGAGCTCGACGCAGGAGTAGACCCGCCAGCGCGTCTCGCTGAGGAACTCGATGGCGCCGGCCAGCTGCATCACCACGTGCCGCAGCAGCCCCACCGAGCCGCTGTAGTGGATCGACTGCCGCTGCGTCACCTCCGACTGACTCAGCTCCGTGTACTCTACGGGTCGCCAGATTATATATACACATCATTACTGATATTATATATGCGAAAGTAGCTTTCTGTCTTTCGCACTTTCACGCCAAAACTACTGAACCGATTTAAATGAAATTTGGTACACAGATAGTCTAGAGCCTGAGAAAGGATATAAGCTACTTTAATGCGAAAAAGGGTGTGAAAGTGGTTAAAACAGCGAAAATATAAATTGAAATTTCGTCGTCATTTTTACGTCACCAAGATGGCCGCCAGGCACATTCAATTTGCGGGGCTTATACACGTCTTACACACGTCCTGTATTCCCCGAAGGGCTAGGCAAAGGTACACCTGATTCCTATGCCTATGACAACTACATACTTTTCTGCACACGCAAATGTACGCTAAGCTTAATAAACCGTCGATAAAAGCTACTGTAAACCAATTTTACTAATTCTTCGCTAAATAATTATTCTGAAGATATAACTTTTATCCAAAGGTTCGGACATATAAGGAGATCGAGGAATTATCTCTCTAATATGGTGGATACTGAGGAACTAACGGCCCCACCTTCGACTTGGGAAATACAATCTGATTGGCTGAACACACATTGACATAAATGCTAATGTCAATATAATATGTTATGATTGGTTGTCGTAGGAAAAGTCGAGAGTGCTGCCATCTGTTTTGGCTTTGCGTTGCTTTCCTCACTCTCAATCGAAAGCTGTGGAAGGTCCTACACCGTCAAGACCATATCTCGTAAATAGAAGATTATTTTTTTATGATACAGTAAGACAAGACTCACTGTTAAGGTCCGAAGGTGCCAGTATGTGGTAGTTGAAGTTCCTCTTGACTAGAATGCCTTGCAGCTGTGTGCCCGGCTCCGGCTTCTCCATGGCTAGAGAGCCCATCACCTGTTTAACAATACACAAGGAGTAAATATAGATTGAATGTCGACCCGAATATAGTTGGGAACAAACTATGATGATCAAGGTTTATATGATCAAACGAGGTCATCAAAAGCCCATTCAACTCAGCCCAAATTTTACCGGAGATACATGTCAGCTGTCAAGTTGATATATTTACCATGAAACCACCATGAAACTGTTAGTAATCTGCCGTAATGGCGTGCGTTTGACATTCCGAAACCGACACTGACAGTTTTTACTATGAAATTATTACGAAACAGTTAATAGTGTGCCAAGATGGCGAGATTTTTCTAAAATTAAAATATTTTTTTCTCATCCCTCAGTTAACATAAAAAAAAGTACGACTAGAGTTTTAACCAGCGTTTTTTCCAATAAGTGTACCTTCGGTACATCATTTGGGTCGATTTCGATGATCTCTTTTGGCGGTGGTATTGGCTTTTGCTTATCTTATCGCCAGGATGTTTAGGGTTCCACATAATAGGAAGTGAGCTTATTGCCATTAACCGGACACCAATCAAAACTGAGACTTGCTACTGAGAATTTAAAAAAAAACCAATAACACTATACTTGATATTCTCTATAGCTATTACTGAAATCCGTTTGGGGGTTAAGCCTTGTAAAGGTCAGAGACAGAGTACCTTTCGCATTTATATTATTATTATAGTCCGCGCGGAACTAGTTGACCGCACCTTAGGTAGGGACGGGGGGAGGCGGTGGGTTACTGTGAACGAAAGCAAGCGCCCCCGCTCCTCCGCCCCACCGCACGCAGGCGACCCCACCCCTCCGTCCCTCCGCTCACATACCGAAGGCGCGGCCAACTAGTTCCGCGCAGACTATATCTCGTAGTCTCGTCTCTGAGTATGTATAAGCAGTGTTACTGTAGTGTGGCAGCTAACCTTGGCCGTCTTGTCCCCGCGGAAGGTGAGCGCCAGCAGCTGCGTGTTCCTGGGCGTGTGGATGTGCAGGCGGCCGCGGTGCTCGCGCTGCAGCGCCGCCTTCAGGCGGGACATCTCGTTCTGCTCGCCGTGCACTAGCACCTGCGACATAACAAATGTACAGTCCTCGCCAAACTTATTGTCCGGGTTGAAGTTGGCACGAACCGTAAAAATGGAAGAATAAAAAATATTAGATTAAAATTATTTAAAACCACAGCCTACGATTTGAGCTTTCGTTTTTATTTATTACAACCCAATATTTTTCGTTCTCCGAATTTTACGGCCGGGTTAAAGTTAGCTCGTGCCAACTTCAGCCCGGACAATATGTTTGGAGAGAACTGTACTATAATAATTATCATCTTGTGAAAAAATGAAATGTGTTGTCCTCCCGACCAAAGACAAAAAAGGGATCCTACGACCAGTCCAGTCCAGGGGTCCAGCAATCGCTGAAATCAGGCTAGACCACGAAAGCCTTTATCCTGAAAATTACTATTCTCCTACACATACCACATGTGGGGGCTTCAATATGTTAATGAACTCGGACGTCTGCTGGTAGTCGGTGTGCGCGGAGAACGAGATGTAGTCCACGGACATCTTGAGCGGCAACTTCTGTCCCGACATGGACGTGATCTCTTCGGGTTCCGAGAGAATCGTCTTAGCGAGCGTACCTTCCACGCAGTAACCTAGACGAAGATACACAAGCATTATTTAATTATCTGGAAAATAAAGGTCATCAAAAGCCCATACAACTCAGCCCAAATTTGTACCACAGGTACATGTCAGCTGTCAAGTTGTTAGTTTTTACCATGATGAAACTGATAATAATCTGCCGTAATAGCGTGCGTTTGACATTCCGAAACTGGCATTGACAGTTTTTACTATGAAATCATTACGAAACAGATAATAGTGTGTCAAAATGACGTGACTTTCTCAAATTAAGTTTCTCATCCCCCAGTCAACAATACAGGGTATTTTTCCAATAAGTGTACCTTCGGTACATCATTTGGGCCGATTTCGATGACCTCCTTTGTAAAAATCATAACAATTAAACCGTGTTCACTCACCAGCGATGATGACCCCGTTCTTGGGGTCGGTGCACCACGACTCGAACAGTTCCCGGGACAGGCCGGACTGCATCATGCCGGGCGACGCCATGATCACGCACGGACCTATGTCCTCGAAGTGGTCTATGCCCTGGTCAACAATTAATAACATGTAGTGCTCGCGTCTACGTCTTACGAACCCAGTTGTCACATCTATGACAACTTTTTGGTCATTTCAATAGACTTAAAAAGAGGGGGATATCCAATTTTGTTTATAAAACACAGCTCGAGCTGGGAATCCAACTCAGACGCCTGCGTGTAAGTTGGATTCCCAGCTCGAGCTGTGTGTGTAGTGTACACTACACCGCAGCGGTTGCTAAGTGGGATCCCCGTAGAAAAGACATCAGAATTCCTTAGTTCGAGGTGTTTACTGGTACTTTTACTTATTTTAAACTAGCGGCCCGTCCCGGCTTCACACGGGTAAACATTACCGGAACCAGCATACAACGCCAAGTATGTTTTGTACAACCCTAGAATATCGAAGTCTCTCAGAACGTCAACGTCATACACATCGCCCCCGTGACGAAAACCAGTATCTACTATCTTCGTACAGCTTATGCTACCCTAGTACTTTCCATCAAATTGCTGAAGTTTGTCATCATTTGCCCCCGATGTCAAAAATATGTCACGTACCACGGGAACGGGATAAAAAGTATCCTATGTCCGTCTCCTAAGCTACCTCTCCACCAATTTCTAGCGAAATCGGTTTAGCCGTTCTTGAGTTATAAATAGTGTAACTAACACGACTTTCTTTTATATATATAGATTCCAGTATCTTTAATTAATTATAGTATCAGTTGGTGTGTGGTTCCCAATATATTTCTTCCAAAGCCTTGAAAGTTTAGGAGATGCTGCACTAGAACCATTAAGGCAGTCAGCAGGAAGCAGATATTGAGAAAAAAAACGAATGCGCGGGTATTTATAAGAGCAATAGAAACCAACATCATTATCTTTACAACTTTAGTTTTTCTTTCTGTATGCATGTTGATAAGCGCATCACGTAATAAATACCCCAGAAATTGATGCGTTTTTACAGTTGTATTGCTCGAGGTCTACAGTATATAAATCCTTTTAGGACGCGAGTGGAACTGCTGGAAACAGTTAGTTAATTGTTATACTTAGTTATTATTACATTTCAATTCTATAATTTCTTTATAACAATTATTATACTTCGACGATCTAAGATTGTAGCATTAATCAAAACACGTGTGTTACATTAGATAGTGCTAATTGTTGTCTTTTCCCGTTTAAAAAAAACATAATATGAAACTTATCCTAATTCAATAGAGTCGAAATTCGTTTAACGATTTCTTTACTAACAAAATTATTCTGATTGAAATACAAGGTCAAGACTATCTGTTGCTATTATCTGTTGGGATCATTTAGACGTAATCTCCACGTGCTATCAACTTGGGGTCAGCATGCGACTTAATATCAATATTTTACACGAAACGACTGCCATCACACCTGTGGAACCTAATTTTTGGGAAACTACCGATAAGGATTCTAAGGGCCTGTTTCAACACCTCTTGATAAGTTTCCGTTAAAAACTTGGCAAATATAAGATGTTCCATTTTTTAATTTATCCGCCGGTTAGCGGTTATCCAGAGGTGGTAAAACAGGCCCTAAGAATAAAATGGTTGGCACTGTTGGACTATCAGTTTGTTTGTTTGGCGGCATATGACAGGTCCCGGTGGAAGTCTATGGGGGAGGTTTATGTTCAGCAGTGGACCTCTTTTGGCTGATATGATGATGATGATTAGTTCGTATGACGACCAGGACTATTGGTGGCGCCGGCCTAACGTAACTCATAAGTGGTCTTGATATATTAAGAAGAAGAGAAGGGTGACCTACCCTTCTATAAGTTAGCCCACTCAAGCGCAGTTTAACCTTGCAAGAACATTGAATCTCATACTATTATTACCAATGTATTAAAAGAATAATCTTATACAAGACAGACCTTTCTAATCTACAGAATCTTCTACAGATATATACAGGACTCTATATATCAGATTAGAATTCACGATATTTATAGGTTATATCATTCTCATTCGGCTTGCTAGGCATGTCTCACGGTGTTACCCGCGTCTCAAGATTTTCCCATTAATGTGGGAAGTTCCATCAGAAAATATCATCCAATGCTTAGGATATCTACCTAAATCGCTCGTATGTATAACATGCTTACCTGTCCATTTTCAACATTTTACGGTCCGCAGTCCGACATTTTACGGTCCGGTGTGGCATTGAAAACCCGGATGATTGGCTTGTGCACTTGTCCGTCCTTTTTTCGGATCGGTACGGCTCAAGCGGTTTTTTGCCCCCCAAGCCCCGACCACCCGCTCATCATCGCGGACGCAGTGACGGCCCGGAATGGGGAAAAGTAAAATGTCGGACGGTAAAATTACGTATAATGCACAAACTAGTATACATTTTATATGGCCTGCCATATCGGATCGTAAAATGTCGTACTGTCGGACCATAAAATTCGTTTTAGTGCACCAACGCCCAGACAGTTTCTTTTTCATTTAATACCTATATTCAGAAGGCGTTGACATTTTTGTAAATTAACATAGATAAACTAAAGTGCTCAGTAAATTATTTTAAATGTTATTAGATTACAAACGATACAATCAGATAATATTGTTGTTATAAACATGCATTATGTATGAACAACGCCGTACATAATACTGACACCAATTTATTTTTATCTGTAGTTTTGTGACGCCCGGCTTGCAGAGCGGCCGGCATCCAATCAACTAGTTTTAATAAATATAGTTTTAATATTCGCCATTTAAAAGACAGTAAGTCGAGAAACCTTATATTAAAGTTACAATAGTATATTTTAATAAGGGCTCGTAATTTTCTTTAATGTTGTAACACTACTGAAATCAGAAAAAGTGGAAAGAAAATCTGGAAGAAAGTTATGATAATACCTATATTTAATAATATATCAGAATTTTAGGTAAGGAAAGGCAATAAGATTGTGATTGAAAGTGAAATAAAATGCTAATAATGTTAAATCAGAGGTTATGTTTACATTAGAATGTACTTTGTATAAACTGTGTGAGGACATTACCTAGTCACTAACGCTTTATTATTTTAACAAATGCAGCATTATAAGCCAAAACTAAATAAAAATATATAACCTATGTGTTGCCCTGATTCTGACGTATAATAGGTAAGCTATAACACTGTTAAGTTTCATCAAAATCCGTTCAGTAGTTTTTGCGAGAAAGAGTACCAAACCTCCATCCATTCCTCCTCCTCCAACATTCATCCTATGAAACTTTCACACATATTAGTAGGATAAATATACTATAATAATAACAAGACTAAAAGTTTATAATGTATTTCTTTCAGCAATGCTACCAGAGCGGTTAAAGTCTAGACTGATCCAGTGGCTGGAGGACCATAGGGAGTTCGTGGTGGCTGTGTTCTGTCTGCCAGCCAGCTTCCTGTTCACATTGCTGCTGCGACTGCGCGCATATGTACGATGGCTGACCAGTAACCCTCAGCGGCACGAAAGCGCTGTGAGACAGATTCAGAGCCAGGTGAGAATTGAGAGGATTTCTTATTTTAGTAAGTAGTAGTTACTTAACAAGATACCATAGAGTGGAAGTTTACTAAATCCTTACTAATATTATAAATGTGAAAGTAACTCTGTCTGTCTGTCTGTCGTGCTATCACGCCAAAACTACTGAACCGATTTAAATGAAATTTGGTACAGAGATAGTCTAGAGCCTGAGAAAGGACAGGCTACTTTTTAATACGAAAAACGGGCTGTAAGGGGTTTAAAATAGGGAATGAAAGTTATAAGAAATACCACGCGCGCGTAGCCGCTGGCGGAAAGCTTAATAGAATAGAATAGAATAGTATAGCTACCAGCGAAATAGCTGAAAATTAAGAACCAAAATATCAAGAAGACAACACGCGTGCAATTCCATCTACCATAGCGGGCAGTGCGCATAATTTTCATCTTAGTAGTAAGTATACAAAAAAAAACAAAGGTCACAGTCCACTCGCCGTCCGCGCGTTGTCCACTCACATACGCCCGAGGCGATACGGAGTTGATGTAGCGACCGCACATCCATACAAGTCCCTGGGACTTGGGTGAAAAGGGTGCCGGGTGGCTGTAATGAGCTGTGACCTTAAGGCTGTTTGTCCACCGCCACCGTCACCGGGACGTCACCGACAACGAGATGACGGCGTCGATTTAACGATACATACAATAACTATGGCCGTGTGTCCACCGCACGCCCGTCACGTCAACGTGATTACGACCAAAAATAATCTCGTTTACGTTGACGTCCCGGTGACGATGGCGGTGGACAAACAGCCTAAGCCGTCTTTTATGTCAGGTACAAGAATGGAACAAGCTGCCTACAAAAGACCGTCGCCTGCTCTGCACCTCTCGTCCGAACTGGTTGTCTCTCTCCACGACCTTCTTCCAAAAGCACCTACACCACCAGGTGCCTATCCCGCTATACGACATCCTGGAGTTGGACGAGGACGCCATGACCGTGCGGGTGGAACCCATGGTCACGATAGGGGATATCACCGAGTACCTGATACCGAAGGGATATTCGCTAGCGGTGACCATTGAACTGGTCGATGCTACGTTGGGAGGTGAGTACGAAACGATATAAATAAATCTCATGAAACCCTTGGGCTATTTGCAACATTTCGAGACGTAATCGCTTATCATATCAGTCTAAAACGCCAGCGTGGCTGCTGTTTGTGAGGTCCTGGGTTTGATTACT
The DNA here is from genome assembly GCA_946251955.1 of Acronicta psi. Taxonomy (NCBI): domain Eukaryota; kingdom Metazoa; phylum Arthropoda; class Insecta; order Lepidoptera; family Noctuidae; genus Acronicta; species Acronicta psi. The sequence goes on from OX276486.1 coordinate 614,407, forward strand.
AGATCGAGTAGTGATATTGGTTATCTTTAAAATGCTCTTTAAATAAATAATAAATATGATAGCCATGACACCTAAAAACATGGCAGAATTCGTATAAATACAATAGTATTGGATCTAAAAACGTACATTAATAAACCTGTGCCTAAACTTACGGTAATAAAGTATCGATACCATGTTAACTACAAAAAAACACAAAAACTTTATCATTACAACCTTTTCCAGGTCTAGCCTTCGGTACAGGAATGTCAACGCACTCCCACAAGGCCGGCCTCTACCACGAGACCATCACCAGCTACGAAGTGGTCCTTGGTGACGGTTCCCTAGTAACGGCCACAGCAGACAACGAGTACTCAGACCTCTTTAAAGCACTGCCTTGGTGCCACGGCAGCTTGGGCTACCTCGTCGCTCTGACCCTCAAGATTGTCAAAATAAAACCCTACATCAAAATCAAGTACATCCCGGTCAAAGGACAAAAGAAGTATTGTGATAAGATTCGAGAACTTTCTGGGACTTACGAAGCTGTGCCCGAAGAGTTTCCTGATTATATCGAAGGTACTATTTATAGTAAAGACGAAGCTGTCATCATGGTAGGAGATTACGCTGATTACGATCCGAAGGTTACAGTCAACAAATGCTCAAAGTGGTACAAGCCTTGGTTCTACAAACACGTTGAAACGTTTTTGACGAAGGGACAGTCTGAAGAATTGATACCTTTAAGAGACTACCTATTAAGACACAATAGAGCAATTTTCTGGGTAGTGGAAGATATGCTGTCTTTTGGAAATAATACGGTGTTTCGATTCCTCTTTGGGTGGCTTCTTCCACCTAAGCCTGCCTTCCTAAAGTTCACTACAACTCCTGGAGTAAGAGCCTACACGTTCACCAAGCAAGTTTTTCAGGACATTGTCCTACCGATCCAGGAGCTGGAAAGACAGATAGATATAGCCAGCACCTTATTCGAGAAATTTCCATTACTAGTTTACCCCTGCAAAATAATCGATCACGGTCCATCCTCCGGTCAACTCAAGAGGCCTGACGCAAAATACTTAGTTCCTGGTACTAATTATGCGATGTACAACGACTTGGGTGTTTACGGCGTTCCGGGCAGGGTTAAAGAAAAGAAGCCTTACAACCCTGTAGCCGCTATGAGGAAAATGGAGGAGTTTACGCGAGAAGTTGGCGGCTATTCGTTCTTGTACGCGGATATCTTCATGACGCGTGAGGAATTTGAAGAGATGTTCGATCTTTCTCTATATGAAGAAGTGAGGAAAAAGTATAACGCGAATGGTGCGTTCCCTCATCTGTACGATAAAGTTAAGCCCGAAATCAATGTGTTTGAAATAGGAGAGACTAATGTTATCAACTAATTTTAATATTGTCCAATAAAAAAGTATGCAACATAGTACCTATGTACATTTTTTTAATTTAATTTCAGGAGTATACACTTACTAAGCTTCGGCAGAATCGCCGTCCGAAAACAATAGATCTATTTTATTTTAAATCTTCAGCTGAGCGAACTACTTCTGTACTCGTACAAAACAAATATAGTTGTTCCGTGTATTTTAGTAGGAATTTGTGTTTTTAAATAAATTTAACACACAGTACATAAGAAAATCATGGTGAGAACCAATCTTAAACTCAAAAATAAATTAAACTTACACGGCCTTCCCGTTCCTCTATGTACCAATGGTAAATCCTTGAGCCTCTCACCCTCATTCTACCATCAAAATAGACTAGAACGTTCTACACGCGTACCTTTAAGTTGGAGATGTGGCGGAACACGAAGGGGTTGTTAATGGCGATCTGCCGGCGGATGCGGTCGTTCATGGCGTTCACGTACGTCTGGTACACCGCCATGCACTTCTTGGCCAGCGACGACGCGTAGTATATCGGAATGTCCTGCAGCTCTGGGTGCAAGGACCAGTACTCGTCTGTGGGAAGGATACTGACGTTAGGAAAATTGAGGCGAAACACAGGCGATAAAACTAGTTAAGGAGCAGATGCTTAGAAATGGACATAGAAAGCTACTTCAAGCACAGATTTTGTAAAATCTATGTATGCATGTATTGTTGTAATAAATAAAATATTATTATTATATTTTATAGTATATTCGCTACGTAGTATACGAGTATTTGTATGAAGTTTAAAGGGAAGCCAGTAGGAGTGGAGCCTTCGCCAATGTGCTGCATGGCAAATTTGACAAAATAAGGGATTGATAATAGTGATTCGTTGTAAGCTATTAATGGCCATCAAACATCAACATAATTATTATCTTTTTGTATTTTTTAAGCATTTTCCATGCTAAGATTACAAGTTATTTTTAATGAAGGAAAAAATCGGCGGGCAGGCCGGATTCGAACCTGCGCCTTCTGGTTCGGTACACCAGACGCTTTGACCACTGAGCCACCGCTCGCCCTGCTCGCCAGTCGAAATCTTCCTTCACATTCTAATTTACGTCTTAAAGGTGACGTAGCGACATCTATTGTGAAGAACCAGAAGGCGCAGGTTCGAATCCTGCCCACCCGCCGATTTTTTCCTTCATTAAAAATAACATAATTATTATTATAAGCATCAAAGGTCATGCACAGTGGTCAATGGGACAATGAAGTACATACCCAATATAAGCAGCAGCTCCTGCGCGCGGCCCAGCGCGAACACGGGTATGAGGCAGCGGCCGCCGCGCTGCACGATCTCGCTGACCAGCCCCGTGAAGCGGCTCTCCCGCTCCTCGCGCTTCTCGTGGATGTGCGTGCCGTACGTGGACTCCTGAACCAACAGATAGCTTACTTAGCTTGCATACTCACTACTTACTTTTTACCTACATACTTGTTTGCTTCTTCCACTGACGTGGGCGTGATTGTATGTATGTAGTAAATAATGAAAATAATGCCGCGGTAAATAATGATACAATTGAGCAGGAACTGGATATCCGATACTGTGCAAATTATATACCTACAACTAGTCAAGTAGAATTGTCCACTATAATGTATTATTTAATAAAAATGCTATCTAAAACTTTCATGATACTTTCTCACTTTATTTCTTTAACTAAAAAATATAATATAACAAGCAGTAGATTAAAACAACAACAAAAAACTTGTTTATATCTTTGGATTGAAGCTGCCAACAGAATGATTGGTGTTGAAAAGGTAACTAGTTTATGTTTGTAAGAAATGCAAGGGGAATATGTCACCCTTCTCGACAATACACTATAAACTTACCGTAATTAATACATCGGGATGCACCGTCGGTATCTCCGCTGCCATCAAATGTCTGTCTTCTTGTCTTGAGAAATCTCCTGTGTACAATATCTGACAAAGAAAGGCAACATTACCGAGTGTTTCGAGCGCATGCAATACCACTGTAAAGAGTTACTTTTAATAGTATGGTATGGCCCAAACAGACACAGCGCTCAACGTAGTAAGCGAAATCCCTTTTCTTAATAAGTTATAAGAGGGGGATGTCGCTCTACAGTTTAAATAACGCTATCTCTATTATATCATCACCTTAAAAATAATCACGTTTACAGTTCTCGCCATAGAAAAATATTGGATTAGCGCGACTGTTATAAATAAAAACGAAAACTCAAGTCGTAGGCAAATATTTTTCTTTCTCCGATTTTTACGGCCGGGTTGAAGTTAGCTCGCGCCAACTTCAAGTCGGACAATTAGTTTGGCGAGAACTGTACGTGTAGCCTTGGCCTAATCTGTATTTCAGTCCTCTCACCTTAACGCCAGCGATCTCGATCATGAACATGGCGGCTCCCAGCACATGTCCGGCATTATACGCCCAGAAGCGCACTCCCCGTACATCCTTCTCCTCGTGGAAGTTGATGGTCTCGATGCGGTCCATCGACCCTTCCAGGTCCGACTCCGTATACAGCATCTGTTCTGTAGATATGTTGCTGAGGAAGACCGTTACTGTTAGGTTTAATATTTATGCCTTGAAATAGTCGACTGGAATGAACGCAATTTTTGTAGTTTCTGCCACCCCTGATATGGGAAGTGTGTTTGTAAAATATTCAATAAGTGCTGTTTATAAATGCTAATCATTCTTATTACAATAGTCATCTTGATTGGACTTGCTTACAATTTGTAGGTTGCATGTTATGCTTTATTTATGAAGGACAATCAGAACTACTTGCACTTATTACTCTTATATTCGTGTGCGCGTCTTAATAAAATTTAAAAAAATCACAAATGGCAAGGTTCAGCTGAAAATCAGTGCTGTGCCCTCCACACAGCAATTATTGAGCTGGTGAATTCCTTGCCACACATAAGTAGTATTATCATTTTGTTACTTTTTATTTACATGTATTGTGTTGTGTATGGCAAAATAAATGGTTTATTCTTCGTTTATTTATTCCAGTTGCAATGTGAGCAATTTAATGTCAAGATGTAGATGGATTGCTTGGTAAACTTGTTGTTTATGATAGGATCTACATAGTAGTAACTTTATCCCACACCTCATGTAGCTGAACCAGTCCCAATTCAGCATGTTTGATTTCATTATCATTCCAGCAATATGTAGTTATTCTCTTTGGTAGCAATGCTTACCTCACTTTGATGTAATCAGACACAAGCCACCTGTAGATGGCTTTGGTGGCGTGTGTCATGAACACGCGACCTTTGAATGATGTCTTCGTGAGAAACCAGGGCAAGGCTCCGCTGTGGTCCAAGTGAAAACTAGGAGAAAACATACACAACGATAAAGAATGGTCCTCATGCTCCAACAACATCTGTCAGGGTTTATTATGAAGATAATGAAGGAGGTCTTTATAACTTATTATCCAGCTTTGAGATACCAACATGTTAAACATCGCCATCATTATTAGTCTTCTTAAAAGGATAGATGAAGACAATAAAAATAATATTTCTGATTTGCAAAATTAAGATAAAGAAATGTTCTAAGTATCTCATCCAAATTCAAATTCAAATTCAAAATATTTTATTTCAATTAGACCATATAAATAGGCACTTTTGAATTGTCAAACTAGTTGCACGGTTCCAATAAGTGGGACTTATGGAGAAGAGCCGGCAAGAAACTCCATAGTTACTCTTTTAAAAAAAATATAGGCGAGTAACAATAAAATTTTGTGATGAATAGTGTGAGTATAATGCAGCATGATGTGTATGACTAAAAAAAAATGGACAAAAAAACAAACAAACGAACATAGCCATTGCAGTAAGAGCTGACCAGTCCCGACAGACAGCACCCGTTCACGAGCATGACGTGTGTATCGGCGCCGTTTGACTCAACCATGTTGTAGGGAATAAAAAGACCCGACACACAACGCCACTATCAGCAGTATCCAGGATTCAAACCTGCATCCCTCTGGTTAAGTACACCGGATGCTTTAGCCAATTAACTACTGAGACCACACTTTCTTAGCAAAGAAATATAAAAAAAAGAAACAACTTATTTAGTTTTTTGGTCTTTCTTAGCACAGAAATATAAAAAAAGTAACAATTTTTTTTTGGTATACTAACTGTGAGATCAGTAATAAGTCCACTTCATCAGCTTCAATGAGATCCACAAAGGGCAGAGCATCCATCCCTGACAAACCTGGATGAATGCCGCAGTCCAACTACAAATAAAATATACACACTAACATACAATCATATTATTTTTAATCCTTCATTAAAAATAACTTGAATCTTAGCATGGAAAATGCTTAAAAAAATACATAAAGATACCAATCATATTTTTATTTTTGTTACGGCTTAGTTGTTGTTTTTAGTGCGGCTTGGAAGGAGGGAAGGAAGTGGGCTACACTTCCTTCCCTCCTTCCAAGCCACACTGTTATTACCACCAATCATATTTAGTTAAATTAATTCATTAAAGAAATTGTGAGGTCAAAAACAATTGTTGTTAAAAAATATTATTATAAAACATAAAAATTTGTAGCAGTGAGTAGAAATTTTGTTGTGCGGATGCTTGCTACACAGCACATGGTGAAAGCATACCTGGATACAATTGCAAGAAATAACCGAGTAGCTTTGTTTATCAGGGAGATTTATTTAGCATGTGCTCATTAATTCGTAGTACTGTATTTACCATTATTTTTTTCCCCTTAAACTCCAGCATAATACAAGACCTGCCTACTTCTTGACCAGCGCCTCTGAAAAACAAATAAGATGTCATTGACTCAGCATTGCCATGAAATATCTCTTAAAATTTTTAACAAAGAAGATATACTATTTGTCCACGATTTTAAGATAACAGATATTACAGACAAAGTGTCAGTCAAATATGGACCCTTGAGAAAAAAAACTTGTGTTCTATCTATTCTGTATCTATAATCTTCTGTTTATTCTTTCTAGTAAATTGGTATGGGGTTTGCTTTCTTGTACATAAACTGTACCAGTCTTTATCCCTACGCCTTGCTTTTGCGTACAATTAAACTTATTTTTCTTATTTTGAGCTGTGTTCCCTAAATCAGAATTGGTCATATCAGTGTATGATCGAAGGCAAACCGACAACAGTTTAGAAACTACTTATAAAATAACACAAGGGATTGCGGTGATAACAGAATAATATTTACAATGGCCTTATAGTCAGCTGGTCGCTCTCTTCCAATGGCACCGGATCGGTACCTTTCCTCGGGTTCGTCGTCATGTTTGAATGTTTTATACTAATTCGCAAACAAACATTTATCCACTGTCCTTTTTGATAAGTTTTTTTTTATTCTATCAGCAAAACAATCGTGACAACCGGTACCAAAGTTACAGGCATGGAACTAATATGTCAAACTTCGTTACACTTCGTTTACATCCGGAATGCGTACTCGGCTTAACAACTCAACTGTTCACGCGCGTCGTTATGTCATGTGTGTGTATCCAAACGACGAAGCGACGAGTACGAAGCTGGCTACGGACGTCGACCAATGAGAGGCCTCGGTCGCCGCAGCGCAGCACTCGCAAAAACTTCATTCGATGTCATTCGCAAAAAATTCATATAACTAATTCGTTTTAAAAATAATATTCGTTAATTTTTATGTAATCGTTTCTTATTCAAGAATAAAACATTTATTTTTCGTTCCATTATAATAAATCGTTCATTGAAATTCATATACATTCCTGCGTGACCTGTTCCAATCGTCTAAAGACAAAACACCATCGCGCATCATAGCGCAAACATTGGACCTTCGAGCACAGATCTTCAGAAAATCGCTACATCAAGGATCAGCAGAATCACCATCCGAATTTGACTGTGTCATTGTGCCTGCTCGTCGCCGGCGCGGTGGTGAAAAACGTGAGCAACTTTTGTTTCTTATAGGCCTTCAAAATGAGCGAGTATGAGGATAGTGAAACTGGAAATAGATTAAATTTAAATGATCTTAAAAAGCAAAGGGGTTCTCTCAAGGGTAGATTAACGACTTTTGAAAAATATTTGTCAAAGTGTGAGAATGTTAGTTTATCTGAAAGGCAATATACAGAATTACAATTACGTGTTGAATCCACAACTAGTGTGTATAATTCTTTTAATAAAGTTCAAGATAAAATAGAACAGTTTTTAGATGATGCTGAAATTGGCAAACAAATTGAGTACAGAGAATTGTTTGAGGATCAGTATTTCAATTTAATATCTCGAGCAAAATGTATTATAGGAGATGCTAAAGTTGTGTGTGATAAAAGTGCTAACTCTCAATCGTCTAATTCGCAAAAGGCGTCAATAAAATTGCCAGAGATTAAGCTCCCATCCTTTGACGGCTCATATGATAAGTGGCTCGAGTATAGAAACTCATATTTATCTATGATTCATAAGCGTAGTGATTTAGATACAATACAGAAATTTCATTATTTGAAATCGTCACTTGGTGGCACAGCGTTGCAAGTCATTAGTGCACTTGAGTTTACAGCCGTGAATTATACCCACGCATGGGAATTATTGGAAAACAGGTACCATAATAATCGTTTATTGATTCATAATCACGTTAAATCGTTGTTTACTGCACAATCACTGAATAAAGAATCACCGTTGCAAATTCGAAAATTAATTGATGTTGTTTTGCGTAATTTACGGGCACTAAAATCATTGGATGAGCCAACTGAATCGTGGGATACCCTTATTATTTACATTATAGTTTCAAAGCTAGATTCCTGCACCGAACGCGAATGGGAAAATTATAAGGGTTCTTTATCCATTGATTCGCATAAGGATAAAATAAAATTAGATAATTTATTAACTTTCCTTCGTAATCGTGCCGATATGTTAGATATGATTCATAGCAATGGTTCCCGTATTACACAAAACCAGAGACCAAACAATTCATCGGAATATAAAAGGCACGGGAATAACTCGCAACCTCATCAAACACACACTTTTATATCAACACGTAATAATAAAAATAATAAGTATGAAAGTGTACGTCAATGTATATTATGCGGTGGTCATCATGCGTTGTATTCGTGTTTTAATTTTCTTAATTTGTCAGTTCAAGACAGAATTAAGTTTATAGGTGACAAAAATTTGTGCAATAATTGTTTGCGCGGAGGGCATATAATTTCCGAATGTACTTTCGGGCCGTGTAAGCAATGTCAGAAAAAACATAATAGTTTGTTGCACTTAGATAACCACACTCATACGTTAGCATCGGCTCCTCCGGCAGCTAGTGCGCATCATTCACAGCTGATCGATAAGGAACCGATTTCCGTGGTGTCGTGTGCTACGAATTCTATTGAAAATATTTCTAATGAGTTGCTGGTCAACAATATGTCCTATAAATCGTTGCCACACGTTCTATTATCCACTGCCTTAATCGAAGTCATGGATAATAACGGCAAATATCATACAGCACGTGCCCTGTTAGATAACGGCAGTCAAAATAGTTTTATTACAGAAAAACTATGTAAGCGTTTAAATATAAAGGTAATACAGTCCACAATCCGTATTTCAGGCGTGGGACAAGCGGTCTCACAGTCGAATAAATTCGTTAATATCAATATGCGTTCAAAATTAAATGATTTCGCTGCGAAACTTCGATGTTTCGTATTACCATGCATTACTTTAAAGCTGCCTTCAGCAGTATACGATAAGCATTCGTTTGATGTACCTAAAAACATTAATTTAGCTGACCCCACATTCGGTGTACCATCTGAAATCAACGTTTTGATAGGTGCAGATTTGTTTTGGGACTTATTAAATAATCAGCGAATTAGGTTATGCAATGGGCCTTATTTACAGGATTCCAAATTAGGCTGGTTACTTTCTGGTCCAATTTATACGAATAATTCGCGCGAAATTAATAGTAGTTGTAATTTTGTACAGCTCTCTAGCATTGAGACGCAATTGCGTAAATTTTGGGAGCTAGAGGAAGTAACCGGATCAGGATCCACTCTCACTGAAGACGAGCGTGTCTGTGAGGAGTCGTTTATCCGAACCACGAAACGTGATAGTAGTGGAAGATTTTCGGTGAGGATACCACTGAAAGAATCCTCTGACGTCCTAGGCGATTCTTACGAAAGGGCAAAATCTCGGTTTTTAACGTTAGAGCGTAAATTAGATCGTTCACCTTCATATAAAAAGATGTACTGCGACTTTATGACAGAGTATCGTGACCTAGGCCATATGACTCTTGTGTCTGAATATGCGTCACCATATTATTTCCTCCCTCATCATGGAGTGTTCAGGGAACATAGCACTACTACAAAGTTGCGTGTAGTATTTGATGCTAGTGCTGTTACCACCTCAAACAAATCATTTAATGATATTCAGTACATAGGGCCGCCTCTGCAGAATGACATCTTTTCCATTTTACTTAGATTTCGACAGTACAAATACGTAGCCTGTGCTGATGTGGAAAAGATGTACAGGCAGATTGAAGTACATCCAGACCAACGCAACCTCCAACTTATATTATGGAGAGATAATCCGAGTGATGATTTAAACGTTTATCAACTCAACACGGTCACATACGGGACCGCGTCAGCTCCTTATTTGAGTATGCGTTGTTTACGTCAAATAGCACATGAGACTGATGATAAAATAGTCGCTAGGGCTATAAAAGAAGATTTTTTCGTCGATGATTTGATTCTAGGTGAAAATGATCCCGTAGTATTAGCTAATTTATGTACAAAAATTTTCCAAGCTTTAAGTTCAGGTTGTTTTAACTTGCGTAAATGGATATTCAATTTTAAAGAAGCTTCACAATTATTCAAAGAAATTGCAATTGGTGATAACTGTCAAAACAAAACATTGGGTCTGGGATGGCAGGTTGATAAAGACGAGCTTTATTTTACGTCTAATATTCAAAGCCAGTCAAATAAAGTCACTAAACGTATTATTATGTCCGTCGTATCACAAATCTATGACCCATTGGGCTTGTTATCCCCGGCTATAATTATAGCAAAATTAATGCTTCAAAAACTATGGATTACTAAAATCGATTGGGACGATCCTGTTCCTCCCACTATAGAAAATGAATGGAAAACATTTATTCAAACGTTGTCAAACTTAAATAACCTACGAATTCCTCGTTATGTCATGAGTAATTGTACAGATAATCGAGAACTGCATATCTTTACAGATGCGTCACAAGAAGCATACGGCGCCTGTGCTTATATACGCACTTATAACGATATTGATACACACGCATGTGTAAGATTATTGTGTGCAAAAAGTAAGGTCGCCCCGGTTAAGATCATCTGTACAATTCCGCGACTTGAACTGTGCGGTGCACTGCTCGGTGCTCGACTGTTTAAGAAAATAATACAATCACTCAGATTAACATTTAATAGGGTATTTTTCTGGACGGATTCTAATATTGTCATGGGTTGGATAAGAATGTCACCTCACCGTTTAAAAACATTCGTACAAAATCGTGTATCACAAATAAATGAATTAACCAGTGACGCGCTGTGGTTACATGTCAATAGTGAGAATAACCCGGCAGACATTGTATCACGGGGACTCCATTTAAATGACCTACAGTATAATGATATGTGGTGGAATGGACCTACATTCTTATATAATCGAGAATTTCAATATACGAGTGAATTTTATATAAATGAGAATCAATTATCGGAACTTAAGCCTAACAATGTAGTTTTATTAAGTACTGCGAACACTAATAATTATTTAAATGATATCATAGATTTTAATAGATTCTCATCATTTCTAAGACTGAGACGAGCGACGGCATATTTTTTGCGGTTTATAAACAATACGCGTACTCGGGAAAATCGCGGAACCGGTTCCTTATCAGTGAGCGAACTTAATGCCGCCGACTCGTTGCTTGCACGGATTGCGCAACAACAATCTTTTTATGACGAATATAATAATTTGATAAAGGGATTAACTGTAAAATCAAAAAGAGTAATAGGTTTAAATGTTTTTCTAGATGAAAATAAGTTAATTCGTGTAGGGGGAAGACTTAATAATTCAAGTAGTTTCGATGTAAATAAAAAGCATCCGGTACTATTGTGTAGTAAGCATCGATTTACAACATTACTTTTTCAAAACGAACATAGACGATTATTTCATGGTGGCCCTCAGCTCCTTTTGGCTTGCATTCGTGAAGCTTGGTGGCCTATAGGGGGTCGAAATTTGGCCAGGAAAACGGTGCACGATTGCGTCAAGTGCGTGCGCTTCAAGGGTGTCACAGCGCGTCCTCAGATGGGTAACCTTCCGGCCAAGCGTCTTGAACCCGGGTTCCCTTTCATGTATTGTGGCGTGGATTACGCTGGCCCCATTATGATTTTGAGTCGTAAAGGGAGGGGAGCCGTTCTTAAAAAATCTTATATATGTTTATTCGTTTGTTTATGTACTCGTTCTATACATTTAGAGTTAGTCACTAGTTTATCGACACATGACTACTTATTAGCATTAAAACGTTTTATCTCACGCCGTGGTAAGCCGGCTGAGATCCTTTCAGATAACGCAAAAAATTTTGTAGGCGCCGAAAAAGAAATTGCATCTTTTATCCAAGGCAATAAAAATGAAATAATTGATTTTGCTGCCAGTAATAATATAAAATTCAGTTTCATTCCTCCGTATGCTCCTCATTTCGGAGGCTTGTGGGAGGCGGGAGTGCGATCGTGCAAACACCACCTGCGTCGGGTCGCAGGTAGCACTAACCTTACATATGAGGAGTTCAGTACGTTGTTGGCACAAGTGGAAGCCATTCTGAATTCCCGGCCCTTAACCTCTCTATCACCAGATCCTAACGACCTTCAGCCTCTTACACCCTCTCACTTCCTCATAGGCCGACCACTTACCGCTCCAGTCTGCCAAGACTTGATTACAGCACCAAGTCACCGTCTGCTCCGCTACGAACGAATCGAACAGATGAGACAAGGCTTTTGGAAACGATGGACGAGGGAATACGTAATGGAACTACAGACCCGGACAAAGTGGAAGTCGCATCGAACTGATCTACAGCTCAACCGCCTTGTTTTAATCAAAGATGACAACATGCCTCCGCTAAAATGGAAACTGGGCCGAGTTATACGTGTTTATCCTGGAACCGATGGCATTTCAAGGGTTGCTGATCTTCTGACTACATCTGGCGTGACACGCAGAGCCTTCTCGAAGATATGTCCGCTACCAGTATCCACAGAAGTAACCGAAGAAGATGAAAGCATGTCCTAATATTACTCCTGTTGGAACCAGCTGATTCCAAGGCCGGGTCCATGTTCACGCGCGTCGTTATGTCATGTGTGTGTATCCAAACGACGAAGCGACGAGTACGAAGCTGGCTACGGACGTCGACCAATGAGAGGCCTCGGTCGCCGCAGCGCAGCACTCGCAAAAACTTCATTCGATGTCATTCGCAAAAAATTCATATAACTAATTCGTTTTAAAAATAATATTCGTTAATTTTTATGTAATCGTTTCTTATTCAAGAATAAAACATTTATTTTTCGTTCCATTATAATAAATCGTTCATTGAAATTCATATACATTCCTGCGTGACCTGTTCCAATCGTCTAAAGACAAAACACCATCGCGCATCATAGCGCAAACACAACGTAAAACCGACCTTATTGCAATCTATTAAACTTTATATTTAAACCGAAATACGTTACGGTCAGATAGAGAGGTTAGGGTAGGGGATTGTGTCTCGTTTTAATAAATTGCCATACAAGAATTTTCAAATCGCCTAGTAGATTTGCCACGAGGCTAGGGTATCTGATCCAAAAAATATTATAGAGTTATACATTGCTAGATAAACTACTGCGTAAAATATCTTTTTATGAAATAAAGATAAGAAAAGTCAAAAGTATTTTTTTTTGAGTAAATTCTTGAAATATAATAGAACTTTTTAGGTTTATGGTTAGTTTTGAAATTTTGATATGACAACTTTAAAACAATGGCAATGACATCGCGTCATTTTCGTTCCGTGATTTTTTGTTGTTATTTTATTTGTGAAGAATGTATAAAATAGTGAAAAGGTGTTGCGTATAAAGGATGTGGAAATTAATCATATACTGGCTCTAACAAATCCACTCACAGGTTACAAACTTAACCCACCAATGGTAACGTAAATGTCTACGAGACCGGACGTATCGAAAAATTCCAACTATTACTGTTTAACTGTTGTTTTTTATTATTTTGTTTTTTTATTATTTAAGTGAAATCGTATAAACACTAATAAACGAGCTTTGTTATTTATAAGATGCCTTTGTTTTATTATCAATGTATTTTAATAACCAAACTATCAACCTACTTATACTTTAAATAATCATGATTATTCATTTTGCTGAAAATGTTGGTAGTATTTATGTTTAATGTTAATTATTGCAAAATCTAAGACTGAAAATCCCGGTACACGGGACCGAGTCTACCAATAATATAATTTAAATTTACGTCACAAATGGTGGGTTGAGGGGCCTTTCGGGTGACAATGTTTTCAAATTATGTCAGACTTTAAAAGGACATGTATGTTTTGACGACAGTCAAAAATATTAGTTATGTCGACTATAATTATTTATTGATGATTACGAACGACCAGTTGACTTTTTGAGACGACAGTGGACGTCTGGGCGCCATCGCGCACTACACTTCGGTGGTGCCCTCTTTAGCGCATTAGACATGGTATAATGCATATTTTTTGGTACATACATAAGAAACTCCCAAACTTGGGCACTTACTAAAGCGCAATCAAGAAACTAGAAACATGCCAGACAGCAATGGAGAGAAGCATGTTGAATATAAAGGAAACGACAAAAATAGAAAACGTCACAACTAGAATAAAAAACACAGAAAAGACAGGTCACATATTAAGAGGCACTGAAAAATGGAACAAAAATATTGTATTTTGGTATCCTAGAAATAGAAAGAGGAAACGAGGTAGATAGTTTCGAAGGTGGGAAGGCGATATAAAGGCAATAGCCGGGAAAACATGGACTACAAAAGCGGTAAACCGGAGAGAGTGGAAAGAATTGGAGGAGGCCTTTGCCAAAGCTGGGCAAACAGACCAAGTTGTCGGTGTCATCGACTCACCAGAGTCGTCAATGTTAAATTAATGCAATAGTTGTCTGGATAAAGGCTTATATTATTATTATAACAGACTCCCAGAACAACACAAACACTTGTGCTTATCACATAAATATATTTATCTCATGATCAACAGTTCAACGCTTTTACCAATTTTTATGCGACAGACGGCAAGATGCAATTACATAAACAGTGCCTATGCTTACTGCAAATATTTTTCTTTAGTAGAAAGAAAAATAAACTAATTTCACAAATCCTGTCATATAACATAAAACTGACATGGTCTCTCTTGACGACAAAAATCATGGTCACTCTAATAGAGCGAGATGAGTTGCTCCACCCTAACTATCTCGCTTAGACCGTTTTTCTTCATAAGTGCACATTCCTATTGTATACTAAGTATACTTACTACTTCCATGGTTACAGGTTATGAAAACATTGCCATATATATAGGAGCTTTTATTACCAACTATAAAATGAAGGGACTCTATAATTTCTACTATTAAACGGTAGTTATATTTAAGTTCCACCAAAACATGAGCAAAGAATAAATAATTAACATGAGACAAGAAAAAGAAGAGTGGGGATGCCTTTGCCCTGCACTGGGCGTCACTCCACACAGACAATGGCCAATCTTCCTTCCCCTTCCCATCTTGCCATCTTGCCCCACATGTCCACTGTACACGCGAAGATCTGATAGTTGCGTCGACAAACTCAGTCAGTCCACGTTGCTGAGTTTTGAGTTAGACAAGTGTGAACCCATAATTTAAAATATAATCATTCATTTGCCATCGACACGCTAAAAATAAGAAATGGGCTTATTGACTAAACAAAGCTACCATAAAAGTATAAAAAATTTACAACTCTTGACTTGACAAATTGTGAAAATGACAATTAGAATTTTGAGCAAATGACAGATGTCCATATGACACCTATGACAGTTCTTTGGTTCTTTATAAACACGAAAGCATGTGAAGTGCTGTGCTACAATTTTGGTTATATTGCTAAAATAAATGAATTTATGAATCAAAATGCCCAAACCAACGCTTTTCGATGAAGAATCAGAAGAGGAAGTAACACTTAAAACTGAAAATGACTACGCTAAGAAATACGACAAGTGGCGGGAGAAGGAAGAACTTCATAAACGTAAGCTCTTCGATGCAACCTCGCTTTCGCTTTATTCATCATCATCATCATATCAGCAAAAGAGGTCCACTGCTGAACAAAGGCCATTGATGCCACAGGGACCAGACATATGGTCCCTGCATCCATCGACTCCCAGCGACTTCGCTTTATTATCTGAATAAACTAGTCTACGTCTTTTAAGGATCATTTTCATAAGTAATGTTATATAAACCAATACGCATTTCTATCTGTGTGTAAAAGAAGACAAGCTTTAGGATTTACAGACTTATTATGTACTTCTTTCATACAAACTTGTTATTCTTACAGTGGAACAGAAATATGGATCTAAACCACTGAATGCAGAAGGTACAGTATCATCAGACAGTGAGGATGAGAGTGATGAGCCCCCAGAAGTCTCTGAGGAGATGGAAACCCAGTTCCTCAAAACCTTATCACTACTGAAGACAAAAGACCCTAGGATCTATGACCCTAAGTTTAAGTTCTTTGAGGGTAGTGAAAAAAAGGAGCCAGGTAAAATAAGTCTGGTTGTTTCACTAACTAAATACATAACTTAGCATCATAAAACATTTTTTTAATCCTTACAGATACACACGTTCTTGTTAGACTTATTAAATTATGCAATTATCCTATTATTTTTTTAATAAATGTTATCTGTGTCATGATTTTGTAGTGTATAAAAAACGTAATAAAGTACCTATATTTTAGAAAAAGAGACCAAGACAAAGCAGCTAACATTTGCGGACAGTGATGATGATGATGATGATGATGATGGCAACATCTTCAGCATTGAGAAGAAAGCAGAGATACAAGATCCAAAAAAAGAAACTAAACCATCAGATACTAAGGTTCAAACATTTTCTCTTCTTTAAAATGGAGCTTTAGGGTACAATATGACTTGTATTCATTTTTTTAACTATCATTTTCATTTTAGGAAGCCAAACTTAAAGAATATTTGACAGGCCAAGCTGAACACATTGATGATGAAGTAGAAAAAGACCTTGCTCCATTGAAAGCTCTATGGTCTGACCCAAAACTCAATGAGGGAGAGGCATTTTTGAGAGACTATATTTTGAATAAACGGTAAGTGGCTATTAAAGCATGATTATATTAGCCAAAAGAGGTTCACTGCTGAACAAAGGTATAGACTTCTATAAGGACCGGTTATATGCCACCTGCATCCAACGACTCCGAGCAACCTTAGTCAGGTTATATCCATTAAAGCATGGGTAGTAAGTAATAATTGATTTTCAAAAGTGAGGTACTTGGAAATAAATTAATTAAATAGATATCAATGTACCCACAGTATCTACACACAGTTTCTAATCTTGTTTTTCTTTTAAAGTGCTTGCCTATGCAATTATGCATATTCTGTAACTTCTCATTCCATTTTGAGGCAAATGAGACACCATCATGCATGGTGGTATAAGGTTAAAACAATAATAAAATTTACTGTAATTGAATATAAGCAAGGTTTTAAGCTGAAAATTTATTTATTTACCAGTTACATGGAGGAAGGCGATATAGGAGAAGCTGAGGATAAAATCAGGGATGATGAGGAGCTAGAGGCGGACGAAGAACGAGTGGAAGAGCAGGGAAAGTTCGAGAGAGCATACAACTTCAGGTTTGAAGAGCCTGATCAGGAATATGTGAGTCTGATGGTTGTATACAGATAATCATCTTCCTCCTGCCCTGTCCCAATTTATTTGGGGTTGGCGCAGCATATCGTGTTCTCTTAATCATGAGCTAAGCATAAGCTCTCATTATTCACTCCCTTTTCCATCATATTGGCCAAAACACAAGCCATCCATCTTTTTTTTATCTCTCTACCACTCCAATCCTTCATATTTATATACATCAAATCTCATGGTTTATTCTACTATAATACCAATGCCAATACTTAGAAAAAAATATGCATTTTCATAATAATTAGAAATATAATGGCGAATTATTAATTTACAGCTAAAACGTTTCCCACGCACAATGAACTACATCCGCCCGAAAGACGACCGGCGGTCCAAGAAGCGCACTGAGGTGCGCACGCGCAAGGAAGAGGAAAAGAAGAAGAAAATGGAAGAGATCGCTAGGATGAAAGCGCTCAAGCTCAAGGAGATACAGGAGAAGATCGCCCGGATCAAAGAAGTCACCGGCAATGATGATCTGGCTTTCAAGGTGAATTTGTTTAATATTGATTTTTTGTTCTTTATGGATTAGGATTAGTATATCACATAGGCGGCTCTTGCTGCCCCCACACACAGATACAATTTGCTACTGTGCAGGCCTCGAGTTATAGTAATTATAGTCAGCAGCGTAGGGATAGACGCGGCAGTGCCCTTGGTCCCCCAAGATCAAGGGGGCCCTCGGCCTTCACGAATTACGTTAGAAAACGTTATAATCATGGTTGAATAGTTTCAATAATGCCCCATTTCATTTTAGCTCCATGGGCCTTGGTTACATAGTCAGCCTGACTGGCCATTATTTTTATTCGTGGGCACTGTCCTTGAAGAGATTAGTCCCAGGCTTAGACTAACTAACTGTTGTCTTCCAGGAAGAAGACTTAGAGAGTGAGTTCGACCCAGCCGAACACGACAAGCGCATGAAGGAAATCTTCGACGAGCAGTACTATGGAGACGCCGACGATCAGAAGCCTGTCTTTCCAGACCTTGACGAAGAGTTGGAGATAGGTAAGCATTTTCTACTGACTATAAATAGACAGGGAAGTTTCGTAGTTCGCCGTGTAGAAATCCGTTGTTTTTTGTATATTCCACATTGTAAATGGTCCAAATCATCCAGTTTACAACACAACAGTTTTCACCTTGCTAATACAAGGTGGAAGGGACATCGACGCACATCCGAATACCATTTCAGTACATGATTCTGGACCTCTGCTTTGAAATTTTCCGTAACTTTTTTCATCAGTTTTTTTTATTGAACGTGTAAAAAACATTATTTCTATCTACCCTATTACCTATACCTACCCTACCCTATACCTCTATTTCGGATCGCGCGCGCGATAACATTCACCGCGGAGCGTTGTAATCGCGTTTTTAGCAATACACTGCGCGCTCAAAAATGTCATCTGTAATAACCGATCATTTTCTACATGAATGACCTAGGTCAATTTATTTTTGACCTTGAATGAAACCTTGTCACGACGTTTGTGCACGATGTCCCTTCCACCTTGTATAGTTTCACCCAACAGAAGAAAGTTAACTAACTTAGAAATATGTATTTTTATAGAGAATTGGGAGAATTACCAGCCTGAGCATGATGATGAAGCCGACCCTCAACAAGATGACGACGGTCCACATTGTGAAGATGAAAACTTTAATGTCAGTACAGTTTTTTGTATGTTTAATATTTTACTTAGAATTAAATAAAGTAAAGGAATTTGGGACGCAGTTCCTGGATTCTGCATCCTAAAACTAACCTTTTTCTCCAGATGGACGCTGAGTACGACCCAAAGACAGCTCGAGAGAATCTTCTAGAAGAAGTGAAGAAAACTCTCGGCAAGAAGCGCAGAAACAGAAAGAAGAAATCCAAACTAGCTGAGCTGCTATCTTCTGAGAAACCCAAGTTCGTTCCCACAGTGGCTGAGAAGACTTATGACGAGTACATGGAGGAGTACTACAAGATGGACTGTGAGGATGTGATTGGAGGTGACCTCCCGACTAGGTTCAAGTACCGGGAGGTCGTGCCTAACGACTATGGACTTAATATCGAGGAGGTAAAGTCACATTTTATATGAAAGAAACTATCCATAACTGCTCGTTTTAAAGATATTATGAACCAACTCTTTTTCATGTTGAATAAAGCATACCAATCATATGTTAGTCATCATCACATCATCATCACTTCAGCCTACTGTTGTCCACTGCTGGACATAAGCCTCCTTCATGGCGCGCCATTTCTCCCGGTCCTCTGCCTTCCGCATCCAGCTGCTGCCGGCTATCCTACTCAGGTCATCGGTCCAGCGAGCTGGAGGGCGTCCCACACTTCGCTTGCCAGTTCGTGGTCTCCACTCTAGGACTCGTCTGCTCCATCGGCTATCGGTCCTTCGACAGACATGACCGGCCCACTGCCTCAGTTTACAGATTCTGCGAGCTATGTCGGTAACTTTGGTTCTCTTCCGGATATCCTCATTTCGGATTCGATCCTTCAGAGAAACCCCAAGCATAGCTCGCTCCATCGCACGCTGAGCGACTTTAAACTTGTGGACCAGTCCTGCTGTGAGTGTCCACGTCTCGGCAGCGTAGGTCATAACGGGCAGGACGCACTGGTCGAAGACTTTCGTCTTCAGACTCTGCGGTATATATATGTTAGTCATAGAAAATATTAAAATAAGATTTCAATGCCTTCGATTTCAAACTGTTGTTGCTATAAATTAACTATGAAACTCTGTTCATAAAGATTCTCTTGGCTGACGACAAAGAGCTGACGCAGTGGGTGCCACTCAAGAAGATCCTGAAGCATCGGCCTGAGAATGTGGAGAAAGGAGATGCGAGGAACTACGCACAAAAGGCAGCTGACGTGCGGCTAAAGAAGAAAATACTGCCCAGTCTATTCAAGGACTTGTCAGAGTGAGTATGGAGTTAAAAGCTCTGTTTTACTGTGTGATACCCAAACTAAAATATAAGTCTTAGCTATGGACTACCTTGTAGCTATATCATATTCGAATAAAAATAATTTCTTTAAATTCAATTCATAAAATTCAATGCAAACATATAAATATTTCCGTTACAGAGACCCAGAAATAGTCATCCCCTTAGAAGAAACTAAAAAGAAAAAAAAGAAGAAGAAAAAGAGCAAAGAGAAGAGTGCAGAAAGTACCAACTTAGAGGAAGGCGAACAAGAGAAGGAAACTGAACCAGAACCGGATCAACAAAAGGAAGAAATTCTTGAGCAAATTGGCGACATCGACAACAGTCCGAAGAAGAAAAAGAAAGACAAAAATAATGTAGATGAGGAAGTAAACAGCACTCAAAATGAAGAACAAACAATAGAAGAAACTGGAGAACTAAAACAAAAGAAGAAGAAAAAGAAACATAAGTCAGGTGAATTTGTTGTTGAAAGCGTAGACCATGCTGAACCTAGTCAAGTTAGCACCGAAGATAAAGTCATAGAAGAAGATAAGAAAAATAAAGCAAGTATAGATCAGAATTTGAATAAACATAATGGAAATACCATACAAATTTCTAATAAAAAGAAAAACAAACAAAATAAAGATAATGGTCCTGAAAGTACTATGGCCACTATGGCCAACAATAATAAAAACTTAAAACGTAAAGCAGACACGAATGTAGAACAACCAAACCAGAAAAAGAAGAAAGGTATCAAGAAAGATTTCAAGAAGAATTTCAAACAGCACGATAAATTTAAGAATAAAAATAAAGTAAATCAACCCATGAATCCTATGGTAAACTTATCAGATGAAAGATTGAAGGCATATGGACTGAATCCTAAAAAGTACAAGAACTTCATGAAATTCAAGAAGTTTTAAAAATTGATGTAGATTTTGTACATAATAAATCTATAATTTCCAGTGTAAATAAAAATATTTTTATTTTAAGAAAGTAGTTTTCATGATGACATCAGGTATAAAATACGACTACTACCAACCGAATGAAATATATAACATAAGTAACTTCAATGCTATTACTCATGAAAGATACATACCAGGCCTTATTCTCGGAATGAGAGGAAACTACAGACCGTTTTAAACAATATCTCGTTTTTAAATACCTTACCAATGAGGCAAATGTGTCTTGGGACGTACCCAACTGTTCCTTTCGCTGACTTTTTGTCTTGAAAATCATTCTCTCAACATTTTCACACCTGGATACTCATGTGGGACTTATTTACACAGATTGGATAGCCAGAACTGCATATTACCTAGTAACAGAATATCTAGCACTATAACCTTTATTAAATTTCCAACATTCACTCACCCTGTCCAGACTCTCCCGGAACTCTGAACTCCATGAGCTAATGGCTAAAACTTATGTACTAGAGCTTTATTTATGTTAAACAATTTATACATAATAATAATAATAATTTATTCAAGAAAAACACTTTTGGCTTAAGTTAAATTAAACTAGGTAATACAAAGTATAAATTAGGTATTATATAACACATATGCCTGAACTAGGTAATCCTGTGTTTCAGGCGAGAAGGGCTAAGTTTTTACAGTAAATAATCACAATAAAAGGGTAAACATTAAAAATAAATAAATCATAGTTATAGTTATCTTAATAAAAAATTTAACAGGTCTAATAGTAAAAATACTTGACAAATCGGTTATAAATATCAATATGTATCAATTTATTTTAAAACAATCAATAGTTTCTCTGTATCATCGTACGACATAGTTTGGAGGGCTTCAAGGAGTTTTTTTTTACAATTACCGAAATTGAGAGGGTAGATATTTATTTTAGCGTTTAGTCTATTGTATAGCAGTGGCCCTAGAAACACATAACATTTTGACGAGAAAGTACGTTTAGTTGCAACATTTTGAGGGCAAACTATATCTTTCCGTCTTTTGTTAGTAAATTCAGTGCTGTAAGGAAGTGCCGTGTGCTGTTTTAATACAATGTTCATTATAAATAATTGTCTAACGGTTAGTACTTTACAATATTTGTAAAGGAGGTTAGTGGGAAATAGAAAAGGGCGAAAAGTAGACACCTTAAGGATCGCTCTCTGAGCTCTCTCGATAGTTAATAACAATGTTTTACCTGCACCACCCCATGAAGTAATACAGTAAGTTAATATTGACTGACATAGAGCAAAGTAGGGGAGGTGGGGAAGATTGATACCGTATTTTTGTTTCGTCGCTAAAAAAGATAGTTATAAAGTTATTGCAACAAAAACTATTATTCTGGGTCGAGAATGTATCTGGGTACAAACGTAGGTATACATTTCACTGCAAAAAGGCACGTAATTTTTTTTATGACGCTTTTTCTGAAAAATGGGTTTTGTATCAAACTACCCCATGTACGGGGCAGTTTGATTCGCTTATATATCTTCTTACATAACTTATATACATTTGTTTAGAAATAAATAAATACATTTTGATTCGTTTTTAACGTTATTTATGAATTAATCACAGTTTCATTCTTATTTACCACAAATTAACTTCGTTAAGTATATATATTTTGTATATACGTATTTTTAAATTTATTTAGTATCAATTATTTTTATTTTTATTTTTTTATATCCTAGAATATTAAACTTGATCCAGTAGTATCAGAATTAGCAGAAGCTCTCTTCTTTTTTTTTACTCGGTACATTAATACAGGTATCAATCTGCCCCATTGACCTCCGTATCAATGTGCCCCGAAGTACTTTTTCAAATTCAAAGTAATATTAAATAAATACTGGAAGTAACTATGGAAAACTGATTATTTTATAGAGTAATTCACAGTATTTATTGACTGCATAATGTAGATGCCTTTAAAAAACAACATTAAAACTGCCGAATTATGCACTTCCTTAAGTTGACGAAATTTTTCTCGCGACCTATAAAAACATATTTTTGCTTGTCGAGTCCAGCGAAACGACCGAGCGGCGGCGATCTTCCGGCAGCTTATTGGGTGCGTCTGTGGTTTCTATGTGTGAGAAAATGAATAGTAAACTACCATTCGTTTAGTTTAAATGACCTCCGTATCTATGTGCCCCATGCATCAATGTACCCCGCTTCCCCTAAACTTGTCTTATTATTTTTGAGTCTGCAATATCTCGTAACTTTTTAAAGGCAAATATTAATTTACGTATTTTACTGCATAGGGCTTCGATATGTTGTTTGAATGAGAGGGTTTCGTCCAGTATCACACCCAAGTATTTAATTTTAATAGTACTTTTGATCTCGGGACAATCGCATCCGTTATTAGTATATGGTTGTCTACAGTAATGGGCATATAATGATGTGTTCGTATGTGATATTAATTTGCGCATCGTAAATTTAATATAATTTGTCTTCTCTGCATTTAGTGTTAGTAAATTATGCTGAAGCCATTTATTAACAACATTGAAACCGTGTTGCGCATGCTTGTAAACTTCGTGATCTGAGTCAGCCGAAAAAAGTAGAACAGTGTCATCAGCGTACGAAATGATCATTCCATGCTCTAGCTTGAGATTACAGAGGTCATTTATGTATATTAACATCATCAATCCTCATTACTATTCACAACAATTGTTACTGTTACCACACATATATTTTTTAAAAAGAGTATCTATGGAGTTTCTTGCCGGCTCTTCTCCATAAGACCCACTTTTTTTGGAACCGTGCAACTAGTTTAACGTTTCAAAAGTACCTATTTATATGGTCTAATTGAAATAAAATATTTTGAATTTTGAATTGAATTGAATTAAAAAGAGAGTAGGCCCAATAATGCTTCCTTGAGGAATACCGAAGGAAGTATTTTTCTGATCAGAGCTGATGACATTGTCTATTTTTACGCATTGGGATCGTTCTTCTAGATAGCTTCTGAAGAGTTTCAGCTGGGTGCCTCTTATACCTATAGTCTCAAGCTTGCGCAATAGAATAGGGACAGAAACTGTGTCAAAAGCTTTGGCGAGGTCCAGAAATATTCCTACTGTGTGGTTACCTCTGTCAAGTTCTTGGGCTAGATGGTCCGTTAGCAGATGTACGGCATCGGCAGTTGATACTTTAGGTCTAAATCCAAACTGCGTATTAGATAAGATCGATTTTTCTTCCAAATATTTGACCAATCTTTTATTTATTATTTTTTCTAATATTTTGGACATCGACGGCAGTAAGGCAATAGGCCTATAGTTTGTCACTTGATCTTTGCTTCCAGACTTATACACAGGGACAACAACGGCTTTTTTGAGGCACTTGGGAAAGAGCCCTGCAGATAAACATCTTTGGAAGATATAAGTCAGGGGTGGAACCAAAATATGCCTAAATTGCTTGATAATTTTAGTTGATATATTATCCCAGCCAACCGCACAGTCGTCTTTTAAGCTCATAATTGTCCTTTCTACCTCGGCTTCGTCAGTATCCAGCAACACAAAGGATGTTAGGGAAGTATTATACGTAAAAGGTTCACTAGTAAAATTGTTTGTTTGGTCCTTAACTTTTTCTGCCAGACATTTGCCAATATTTACAAAGAAATTATTAGCGATATTAGCAGATGTAATATGTGATGGGTGTGCTTTTAATAAATCTGAAGATGATTCGTGTTTTTTTGAGCAATATGTTATATTTTTAATATAATTCCAGATCTTTTTACTATCCGTTCCAGCTTTTTCTAATGAATTTTTGTCAAAGCTGTTTTTAACTTTTCTTAGAAGATCATTACAAAAGTTTCGGTATCTTTTATATGTTAATTGCAATATTGAATTTTCAGGATAAGATTTTGCCTTCATATGTAATTTATCTCTATTTCTCATACAGCGAATGAGACCTGGAGTAATCCATGGCTTTATATTATAGTTTCTGTTACTTAAACAAACATTTGATGTATTTATTTGAATTGCATATTGCAAGTTCAATTTTCGCCGGGCACTCTGCAGATCCTGTATTATGGTTGCATGGCTTTTTAAATTGCGAACAAGCTTAACACTTGTTTCCCATAGGGGTAGGCAGTAGGCTATAGATTTCCACTTGCCTATACATTATTTATTTTTTCATCAACATAATATTACTGCGTTTTTATCAATAATTGAAATATAACTTACGACTTTTTTTTGCCTTTTGCATTTCCCGCCATGTCTTTATCTTGAAGTTACTAGTTATTAAGCGCCAGATAGACGCACGGTTTTATAGACCGCGGTCTTTTAGTTCTCGCCAAACATATTGTCCAGCTTAAAGTTGGCAGTTGGCACGAGCTAACTAAAGCCCAGCCTGTGACCCAGCCGTAAAAATCGGAGAGAGGGAATTAAACCGACATCCTACGACTTGAGCTTTCATTTTTATTCATTACAGTCCAATATTTTTTTTCTCTGCTCTCACCGGTGTCAGACTCATAAGTTCAACAACAGCTGGCGTACAGACGTACTTACTCGACTCGTCGGCTCGTCACCGGTTACGGTTGCCAATTTAGGGGCTTTCTCCCCGAATTTAGGGGCAAATGAGTGGTATGGTATTTTAGGGGCTTTTTTATTTACAAATTGTCGAGAACTGTAAATACATACAAAAACTTGACTCACGCCTTTTTCCCACAGGGGCTGCAGAACGAGAAACTAGAGACCGCCACTTGTTACGAATCTGGATTCTATATTTATGTTTTAATTTATTAAATAAGCTGGCAATAATTTAATGTCATAGACTTCAGATATTTTTCTTTTTTCTTTATTGCTCTTGTCAATTTGTCTGCTTGCTTTGCTTGTCTATTCGCTCTTTTTGACAACTCTCTTTTCGGCGAGCCGTGTCTACGGAACAAGGTGATTATTTTAAAATTTTGTTTTATTGTGGAAACTGTGAAATATGTGCTAAAATACAACCGTGTAGTTATTAATATTATAAGGGTCCTTATTCATCGGCAAGTACTATTTAATTTTTATGATGAAACTGGATTTGTGAACATAACCTACAAATGCCTTGAAGTAGATCATGCTGATTTCCTCATAAATCAGCATGAGTGGACAAACAGGCTATAAAAATGCCCCGAGCATTGATTCCCAAGTGCATCAAATCTTAAATACTCTTCCTTTAAGTATTTGGCACTTGCAACGGTTTGTGGCGACATTCAATCTCTTTTATATGCAACTATGGTGGCAATATTAGCCCATACGTAGAATCTCCTTAAATTCCACGTAAGACGACCACTCACCACTCCTTTGCCACTCACATGTGGTCAGAACGTCGCATCCCCATATAGGTTTAGGTAGTTCTTCGTCCTCGTGGTCTTTTCGATTGCCATTGTGGACATAACGCTTATTTCTTTCATCATAAGTGACATCATAGGTACGGTACTTCTACCATTTGATTTATGTAAACCTAAATCTGGTCATTGAAAAAACAACAACTTCATAACATTGTTCTAACTGTGCAATCAAACACTTCCAGCTCGCCAAGATGGTGAACAATAGAGTACCGTCGGTATTCTCCAAGACTTATGTCACACCCCGCCGTCCCTTCGAGAAGGCGCGTCTCGACCAGGAGTTGAAGATCATCGGCGAGTATGGTCTGCGTAACAAGCGTGAAGTGTGGCGCGTCAAGTACACGCTCGCCCGCATCCGTAAGGCTGCCCGTGAGCTGCTCACCCTCGAGGAGAAAGACCCCAAGAGACTGTTTGAAGGTGAGAAAAGATATACAGAAACTATGATAATATTTGTACTTATCATTGAACTGGTTTTGATTCTCTAAACTTTTCTGATTAGTAATTTGTAGAGACTTCAGGCCATAGTATAAGTTTTACCTATGCTTACCATTATAATTTACCATGTTTGACATAAATATCACAAAAATTTTAATGATGAAAAAATCTGGCAACCTCTTATCAGAAGAAAAATGTTGATTACTCTATAACTGACAATATCCAATAAATTCTTACTTTACAAAGCTGTGAAACATATTCTTCAAAGATATCTGTAATTTCAGGTAATGCATTGCTGCGTCGTCTGGTCAGGATCGGAGTGCTGGATGAGAAGCAAATGAAGCTTGATTATGTGCTTGGTCTGAAGATTGAGGACTTCTTGGAGCGCCGTCTCCAGACCCAGGTGTTCAAGGCTGGTCTAGCCAAGTCCATCCATCATGCCCGCATTCTCATCAGGCAAAGGCATATCCGGTAAGAACAGTACTACGGCTCCTGTGATTTAAATTTTCGTAATAATTCTACACACTTTAATTTACTATCATGGACATTGAAAATATTATTTTGTCAAATATGTTTAATGATAATTATATTGTAATTTGCTAAATTACAACAGTATATAATACTAAACTCAATGCAGGTGAACCCGCGCAAATGGCGGCCGCAGCTGCCTTGGTTTGAGTAATATTCTAAAAGACCACTTGACTCCCAACACAGTTGGGATCAATGTCTTGAAATGTGTATAAGCTCTGTAGAGCTTCAAAAAGGTAAGGTTTTTCTCTGAAAAATCGATTGTTATTTTTGTTGGATGTGTCTATGATGTTGGGCAGGAAACTGCTGCTCTATGATTGCCATAATTTTTTTGACAGACAGGTAATATTACCATCATATCCTCAAATAGTGACTATTATTACTATCAACCATAAACACTTGGTTTTACTAGATAATTATAGTCTTTTTTATGTAAAAAAGCTATATTGTAATTGGTACAGTCTTAATTATAAACACAGCATCTAATCTCTTGACTACTTGTCTGCAGCGTCCGCAAGCAAGTGGTGAACATTCCGTCGTTCATCGTGCGCCTGGACAGCGGTAAACACATCGACTTCTCCCTGAAGTCTCCGTTCGGTGGCGGCAGGCCCGGCCGTGTCAAGAGGAAGAACTTGCGCAAGGGACAGGGCGGTGGCGCCGCGGCTGACGAGGAGGAAGATTAGACTAATAAATGACGTGTTTATTATCTAATTTTGTTGTTTTATTTTATGGAAGCCTAAGTAATGCCAATAAGATTTGCTTGTAATAGTTCTGTACACAGACTATTACCTACCCACACACACAAATACCAGATTTCTACCTGTTACAATGACTACTACGATTCTAGACAAGTATTAGGCGCTTACACATTAGGACGTATCACATAAACAAGCGCGGCGCAGTCGCGAGCGGCCACACTGTCGCGAGGCTGCTATATAAGACTGCTTGTCGCGCCGCGCTTTCACACTAGGACGTTACACCGCTCACACATACCTAAGGCGCAGGCTAGTAATAATAGGTTACAATAGGTACGGTCAGCAATGAAAGTTGTTCGGTTATTCGCGGTTTTCGTATGTATTACATACACTCACGCCTATTTCCCACAGGGGTAGGCAGAAGCTAGAAACCGCTATGTACTTGCTACGATTCTTGCATAGGTACCTCTAGCTTCCTGCACGTTTATACATCACAGTACTATACATTAGATTTTAACTAGGGTAGGTAATAAGCGGAATATTTTCATTCACATGTAAATAAATACTGTTAAATTCTTTATAAGATGTAATTATTTACATAACATACACCTATTGCACAAATACAAGGTCACTTATAGTCTCATCACATGAGTAGTAGAGAAGGAACAACAGCTACTTTCATTCAACATGTTTGTCTTCCTTCTCTACAGTTCGAAGCAAACTGAATGGCGGCAAATTTTACGTGTGGCTGACCCTGGCTTGGCCACAATCACGGATTTTAATTTTGATGACGTCAAAATTTAGTCGCTATTTAGTCGAAATTAGTCGCCAAATAACAGATTTAGTCGGTCACCGGTTCAAAAGTTATAAGGGTTTTTAGGTGGCCGTGCCAGAGTCAGCCTCCCCAGCTTGGCCACATTTATATCTCGGAAACTAGGGCACCTAGCGAAGATCTGTTTTCTTCCAGATTTAGTCGCTATTTGGTCGAAATTAGTCGCCAAATATCAGATTTAGTCGGTCACCGGTTCAAAAGTTATAAGGGTTCATGGGTGGCCGTGCCAGAGTCAGCCTCCCCAGCATGGCCACATTTATATCTCAAAAACTAAGGCACCTAGCGAAGATCTGTTTTCTCCCAGATTTAGTCGCTATTTGGTCGAAATTAGTCGTCAAATCTCAGATTTGGTCGGATCTTAGTTTAGAAGATATTTTGAATTTCATTTTGAAGGTATAGTCCAAGAGCTAGATCGAATTAATATGTGAAATATATTTATGTAGGTACTTCTACTAGAAAAGCCAGAGAGAGATAAATTCTCATTTAAATATTTTTAGTTTACGAGTGGCTTAAATTCTTTGAAAATAATAAACATGATGTGTAGATTAGGGCATCGATAACCGGACCTTTTTTTGGAACCGGTTCTTTGGTTCCGTTCCTAATTCAGAACCGGGTATAATCGGTATTTTTTCGGTTCTCGTATACATTTATAATAAACCTTCTGCTGTATTATTCAATTAACAGTTTCTGTGTTTGGTTACATGTTTTTTCGTATAGTGGTGTTCTGTACTTCACTTGACACTGTTGTACCCTTCGATCAATAATAGTATTAGATTCCTGATGTGCGCTTCAAAAACGGCCCGAAAAATAAGGCCACAAATACTTTGGTTTTATTTCAAATTAGTATCGTCCAATCATAGCCAACGTTAGGACGTCGAAATGCTGCATAATAAAGAAATAGTTTATTTCCTCGCATTTTCATATCCTTTTTGGTATCCTGTTATCGGTTATAAAATTAATAAACTTGATTTTATGATTGTGGTATCAACGTTTAGGTGATGTTTTGTAGGTAGGTGTCACGAAAACAACGGTCGCGGATTCACGGCAACTCGCGGCGGTGACTTGTGTGTGTAATAGGTAGGTAGTTGCGGATCGCGCGCGTGATAACATTCACCGCGAAGCGTGATCGCGTTGTTAGCAATACACTGCACGCTCAAAAATGACAATATCTGTAACTGGTCATTTTTCTACATGAATGACCTAGGCCATTTTATTTTTGACCTTGAGTGAAACCTTGTCACGACGTTTGTGCGTCGTTGTCCCTTCCACCTTGTATAGTATATCAATGCTTTTTATGCAGTACGCACCAACTATTCTAACCAACATCGACTGCTCTTTAACAGGGAATGCATGGAATAGTTTTATCGATCGATTCCTCAGATAAACCTTTTTCAGCGTGGGTCTGTAATTTTTGTACAAATTAGGCGAAAAATAAAGAAATAATAAACTACACATATAATAGATAAATAAAACTACTGTTGGCGAAATAAGAACATAATTATGATTTATGTACCTACATAATACGTTAAAATTATCGTACCTTTAGTAAACTGTTTAAAATACTTAACGTTATATAAAATACATACCTAATAATCTTATCTTCAAAGATGTATGTATATTTCCTATTATAATTTATGTTGGTGTACAATAAAGAATATTCTATCTATCTATATACATATTTGATTAAATATTATAAGGTATGTATTTTTTTGTAACGTAGGTATTGTAGTAGTTTTTAAAGTTTAATTGTGTTAAGTTCACTAAAAGTACGACAATTATAACGTAAAAAGTACATTATTTCAGTACAAAGATACATATATTCTTATTTCGGCATCAGAAGTTTTATTATTTGGTAAAACAGTTGCATGCGAGTGTAGATCTTGACACCATTTTTAATATTTTTAAAGAAGTTTAAGCTACTCGAACCTTTTATTATAAAACATAAAAACAAGTATTTAATTGAGAAGTTATCTCTCTCTGAAGTACCTACTTATATTACACATTAAAATAAGTTGTCCTTTATATATTTTTCGTAAACTTCGATCTAGCTCTTGGACTATATCCCTTCAAAAAGAAATTCAAAATATCTTCTAAACTAAGACCCGACCAAATCTGAGATTTGACGACTAATTTCGACCAAATAGCGACTAAATCTGGAAGAAAACAGATCTTCGCTAGGTGCCTTAGTTTCCGAGATATAAATGTGGCCAAGCTGGGGAGGCTGACTCTGGCACGGCCACCAATGAACCCTTATAACTTTTGAACCGGTGACCGACTAAATCTGATATTTGGCGACTAATTTCGACCAAATAGCGACTAAATCTGGAAGAAAACAGATCTTCGCTAGGTGCCCTGGTTTCCGAGATATAAATGTGGCCAAGCTGGGGAGGCTGACTCTGGCACGGCCACCTATAAACCCTTATAACTTTTGAACCGGTGACCGACTAAATCTTATATTTGGCGACTAATTTCGACTAAATAGCGACTAAATTTTGACGTCATCAAAATTAAAATCCGTGATTGTGGCCAAGCCAGGGTCAGCCACACAAATTTTACGGCTGGGTTAAAGTTAGCTCGTGCCAACTTCAACCCGGACAATAAGTTTGGGGAGAACTGTAGCTATAATCTGAGCGGAACTAGTTGGCCGCGCCTTAGGTGTGTGAGGGGCGGGGTCGTCTGCGCGCGGTGGGACGGATGGGCGGAGGCGCTTGCTTTTGTTCACAGTAACTTGCCGCCTCACCCCCGTCTCTACCTAAGGCGCGGTCAACTAGTTCAGCGTGGACTATAACTTCCGAGCCGCCAGTATGAATCGGACTGTACTCATGTGGTCTCATATAATTATTAACATTAAATTACATAGTAATAAACTACTTAACATTAATGTACATTTATGTTACATAATATTATTTATGTATAAATATACTATACAAATAATACATATGTAGGTAAGTAAGTTTTTCTAGTTTAGACACTTGCAAGTGGAATGTAATATTATTATACATCATTACTATCACCGGCTGTGTGAACTTCCTTTAATTTGTCCGTCACCTGGTCAATGCTTTCCTTCTCATTGATTTGTTCCAGACAAAGTTCTAGGATACGCTCCAGACCTCTGGCAGTCTCCTCTGGTGAGTAGATGTTCATGACGGGCACGTGCACGAACAGCGTGCGCGTGTTGTCTATGCTCAGTGAAGTGTAGTATATATACTCGCATAGGTATCTGAAATGGAGCACAAGGTTTTAACAAAAATCATTAAATGATTTTTTGTGCTAAAAAGATATAAGGTATTGAAATTACTAGCTAGATATTTAGTAATATTTTGATACCAAGAATTTTTGAAACACAATGTAAGTCTTTATTTAGTTAGTCATAAAAACTTTATGTCAATGGCATAAATATTATCACAAGTAAAAGTTAGTCTTCATGAGATAGAATGAGAGTGCATTGCAATAATTATTTTACTACAGTAAAACAATACATTTATCATACAATCAATTATTATAATATGATCTTCCCAGTTCTTTAAGACTAGACAATAGTGCACTAACTGATTAGATAAAGGATTTCTTCTTTATCTCTCAACTGACTGATAAACAATTCCATTGCACAATAAATGAAGAAGAAACTTAACAATGGATATTAAATTATATTTCCTAAGAACATAATTATCTGTTGTTATTAAAAAAGAAAGATTTATCTTTATTATGGTGATGTGTTCACTGTATATCATGCAATTTTATTTCAGTTACCTACATTCCACTTAGTTTATATACCTTATTTTAAACTACCCTGCAAAAGTGTGTATTTTCTTATTCTTGTTGCTAGGTTTTCTGTACTTTGTACATATTATATGTACAAACTCACCTGCCAGCATCCTTGGACACTTCAGTCCTGTATCTCTCATCAGGTGGGTTGTCTCCATTGAACTCCTTGCTGATCCGTTCCACATTCAGCTTGGTGTGTAACCTGATGGCTCCGTCAGCTAAGCATGTATAGTTTGCTGGGCACTTGTCAAAGTAATCCTTGTTCTGGTAACCCTTTCTGTGTGCTTGGGTCTCTAGCTCCAAGCACTGACCCTTGCTTGATACTCCCACATGAATCATGAGCTGGGGAAAAATAAATACAGGGTTTATTTAATTTAATAATGTTTATTCATGACAATGCACTTAAAAAAAGTTTTATAAGCAACTGTGGTAAGCCATATTTCATGAAAAATACATTTATAAATATTAGGTATTATGTTGCTTCATTGGTCTGTGACTGCTACACTAGAGGTCTTGAGTATGATTCCCGGGTTGAGCAGAGTTGTTGGGTTTTTCTGTGAAATTCCCAGTTGCAGCTTGGAGTCGGAGATTTGTGCCCTGTTGATGGCAATAGGCTCGCCCCCTATTACATAGGACCCAAACATACCAGCAAATGGTGGGTGTACATTTGTACACTTCTGCTCTGTCTAACTTATAGGTAGGTACTAGTTGTACTAGCCTACTAGCCATGGTTTGTAGAACACAGTTACAAACTGGTGGCTTTAAGAATTAGGGTCACTTCGTAATTCTGCAAGTCTTAAGATTGTAGGTATTTATTACAGTCTTTACTAGTCAATACAATTTCTTAAAACTTACTAAGTAATACGAATAAATTTATTTGAAAGTTTGAAAAGGAACCTCACCTTAGGTGTATGAGTCTCCCACAATGCTGGCACAAACTCGTCCACATTCTCGTAAGTAACGGGCATTTCTATCTGAACTAACTCCACATTTAGTTTTTTCTCAATTTCTTCTTTATTCATTATTTTCACCGCCTCCCAGCTGGCGTTTACGGGATGATTTACATAGGGACCAAAGCCCGTTATCAGAACAATGGGTTTGAACAAATAATCGAGGTCGTCTATCATTTTACAAGTTTTAATTTCAATTATTTGTTTAGCAGCAAAGGGTTCACTTTCTTGGCTTGCTTGCTTGCTTTACGTTCTGCTGATTATTTTGTAATTTGTTTGATTTGACAACAAGTCATAAGTTTTGTGAATGGCATTGACAGCTGTTATCAGTGTTATCACTTGAAGTCAGATGACTAAGTGCTTTATGTTGGTAGTAGACTGGTACTAATACTAAGCACTAACATGGTACTAACGTACAACAAACTAAAGTGGTATGTACTAACTAACGTTAGTGGTTAGGTTTCCACAGTCATGGAAATATCAAGTAATACGATTATACGAAGAATCCACAGATAATATATTAGAGAGAAGTATCTATCATGTTAGTGTGATGGGCACCAGATCCCTTTTCCCGTTGAAATGGAGTACCTAAATGAACCTAGACTAAAAAATGCCCATATAACTAGTAATTTTAACAGTTTAGAAAGTTTTATCAATATACACTATCAAGTACAACGGAGCGCGGAACTTGGGGCAAATTGGGGAAACCCCGACGGCCCCTCAGACAGAATAGTTCAGAATATAGGTATTCTGAACTATTCTGTCTGAGGGGCCGTCCCTCGGGGGTAGAGTCTATACTAGGGTATAGACTCTGAAAGTGAGACGTCCGCGTCAAGTCAGGTCTAAAATTTTGACTTGACAATCAGTAGGCTCGTCTGCTCGGTCCCGGCTTACTTTTAACAGAAATTAGAAATCAGAATTTATAGGATACGTACAAGTACATAGACATAATAC
This sequence comes from Acronicta psi, assembly GCA_946251955.1. Classification (NCBI taxonomy): domain Eukaryota; kingdom Metazoa; phylum Arthropoda; class Insecta; order Lepidoptera; family Noctuidae; genus Acronicta; species Acronicta psi. The sequence goes on from OX276486.1 coordinate 648,992, forward strand.
GTAGGCCCTTTTATTTGGTTTCTCTGTCTACGATTATTATGATGCTGATTAAAGAACCTCTGCAATCTACCTAGGTATGTGTACTGTGTAAGTATGAGAAGAGGTAAGAATTTCTTTTATAAAATTAAAATACGATCTCAGGGTTCAAACCTGCGTTCCACTGGTTAAGTAGGTACACCAGACGCTCTAGCCAACTAAGCTCACAAGTTTTGTAGCATTTTCCATGCAAAAAAATATAAAGAAAGAAAGAAAAATGGTTAAATTATCTTGGGACATTGTATGTACACAACACCATCTAATCCCAAACTAAGCAGAACTTGTATTATGGGTACTAGACAATGGATATAATACTTACCTATATACTTTTTTTGTAAATACATACCCTTAACTTAATAGGTACATAAGAAACACCGAGACAAACAGAAACACTTATGTTCATCACATAAATATTTGTGTCCTATGGGAATCGAACCTCGAGATCAGTCCGGTACTCGAACCACCTACCTACTTTTTTGCAGATAGTTCCTCAATTTGAGCGTATAAGGAAAATCACTCATGTTATGGAACCTTGACGAATATTACGATAAGTTTACAATTAATAAGTGATGCAGTAAGTAGGTAGTTATAGTAAATAATATAACACAATATTAGAGGTAAATAGAAAAATGTTGTTATTGAAATTGAACGTTGTTTGTACGACGCGCGTAAATATGTTAATTAAATTGTTAGATAGATACCTACTGACGTCATTCAAACTATGCTGTATGCAAAATAAATCCAAAACGGGAAAAATAATTTAAAGTAAGTAAATAAAAAACAGGATAAATTATTTGGAAATAAATAATAATTTAATGTAATATAGGATAATTTGTTTGGAAGGAAAATATATACTGCGCCGACCCCAATTGAATTGGAATAAGGGTAGGAAGATGATGATGATTATAATAAGAAGATGGTTACCTACGATATCTATATCTATACTTCTTTATTAATAGTATAAAGAGGAAAGATTTGATTGTTTGTTTGTTTGAAACTACCGGACGGTTTTAAAAAAAACTTTCAGTGTTAGATAGCCCATTTATCGGGGAAGGCTATAGCATAAGCTATACCATCACGCTACGACTAATAGGATCGGAGTAGCAATGAAAAATTTTGCAAAAACGGGGGAAAAGCGGACGAAGCCGCTGGAAAGCTAGTACCAAATAAATTAAAAGTGGAAAATAATAATTATTGTAAGCAAAAAGGTCAAAAAGAACCAGGTAGTATTTGAAAAACATTGTTTTAATATTCTACTTATAATATTTTTTTGAAGGCAATTCTTACAACGGGTAAGTATCGTTATCTACAAACCGCAACATGGATTTTCTCCTATATTTCCTTAATTTATAAGTTTTTCCTTTGGGACCTACCGTGTAGCGATTAGTATAATGTAGTGTTGTCGCAAATTGCTGACCAGAGAGTCGTGGGTTTGATAATTGATTCCCATCAAAGAATGTTTAGATAGGTTATTTGTTCGAGTCCGTCCGTCCCTATACAGGGAATTATTCTGATAGGTGCCCGATGAATGCTGCCTCTCCTTGGTCTAGTGGTCCCAATCGCGACTGCTACACTAGAAGTCCTGGGTTCGATCCCCGGGTCGAACAAAGTGTTTTCTGTGTAATTCCCAGTAGCAGCTCGGAGTCTGGAATTGTGCCCGGTTGATGATGGCAATTTATAGGCTCGCCACCTACATGGGACCCAAACATACCGGCGAAATGTGGTTGTACATTAGTACGCCTCTGACAATCCCTTCGGGGAATACAGGCGTGATGGTATGAATGATTCATCCAAGTTTCACACCAGATGATGCGAAGGAAAATTAAACATTCTTTAAAATGATTAAAAACATTTATTTAGAATTAAAATATGCACCTACTTATTACTTGCTAGGGATTCTTAGCTACATAAGCTACTTATAATCATTAAAATACAAGGTAGGTACATATAATCTAGGTAGATCTAGGTACATAAAGTATATTTGGTCAAAGCACAAAGCACAACTCGCGCTAAAATTACATTCAAAAGTCGAACATTGTCAATAGTGTTGTATCATTCCGATGCAGATTTCTAATATACGTTCAAGTCCGCAGGCTATTTCTTGTGGCGTATATTTGTCAAGCGGCACATGGATGAACAAAGTCTTCGATGTGTCTCGACAGAGGGATGTATAATAAATGTACTCGCAAAGATACCTGCAACAAAACCATTTCATTAGATCCAAATCGCATCGAGTTTTTAAAACCATCAACCTATATACATATATTTTTTAATACTTTTTAGTAGGAAGCATTATAAAGAGTTATTAGGCGACATACAAAGTTTCCAAAGATAGAGCAAAGTGAGACTGAGCTCACCACCATGTGAGATTGACAGACAGATTACAGTACCTAACGTCTGTATTCCCCAAAGGGTTAGGCAGAGGCATATTTAGGTCCCATGTCCCCATAGGTGGCAAAAAATCCGAGCTGCGCCAGAGAATTTCATAAAAGGAAAACCCAATAACACCTTGCAGAACGTCGAGCGTTGCAAGACAAGACAGTTCATGACAGTTTGTCATCAAATACCTGCGGTTCTCGCCAAACTTACTGTCCAGTTTGAAGTTGGCACTAGCTAACTTCAACCCGGCCGTAAAAATCGGAGAAAGAAAAATATTGGATTAAAATGATTTAAAACAGCCTACAAACTTGAGCTTTCGTTTTTATTTATTACAGTCCAATATTTATCCGGCTTCTTCCGGCCGGTTAGCTCGTGCCAACTTCAAGCCGGACAATAAGTTCGGCCAGAACTATACGTCACGTAATAAAAAGATAACAAACATACCGTCCAGCATCGTATGATATCTCAGCTCCAAGCTCGCACGGCGGGTTCCGGTTGAACTGCTTGCACAACACCTCCACGTCTAGTTCAGTACCGAGGACCTCGGGCCCTTCAGAACTGTTCTCGTTGTTTACAGGACAGGCTCTGCCTTCGTCTCCCAGGTCGTAACCACATTTGCGCGCCTGAGTTTCTAGGACCAAACACTGCGCTGCGTCTGATACGCCGACGTGGATGGTTAACTGTAATAATAGAACTTATTAAATTTGCAGTTTGGTTATTGATAGCATAAAGGCTACCGAGTGGATTATAAGGTCCCAAAAAATGGTAGACGACAGCGCGGGAGACCCAGACGCAGATGGTGGGATGAGCTTGATTCCTTCTGGCTGGAAGGATTGGTCCAAAATAGCCTCGAACCGTGTGCAATATATGGACAGAGGGTAAGCAGGCTTACCCCGCAATGGGACGATTCTGGCTAAATAATAATAATAATAAGTCAAAAATCAATTATCTGTTCCGACTGAGGATCGAACTCGCGACCCTGTACCCGCGGCGTACGCTAAAGCCGATCGCTCATACACAACATCGTGCCATGAAATTAAACAACAAAAACACTTTTATAAATTAAGTGTATCAATCTGCTATACGTACCTATTATCATTAAATATTACAAAAATATTGCGACACGGATAAGGAAAACTACTTCAAAATTCTTGAATTTGTGCCAGAGCTATCTAAGTTGCGTTAGTACCTAGTTGGCGCGGTTTAAAATCTGATTGAAATGAGATTGAAGCTATGACATAAGTAAAGTCTTGTTCTACTTGTACTTACATGGGGTTGCAGCTTGTCCCACAACTTCGGAACAGACAAGTCCACTTCTTCGTATCGCACGCTAACCTTTTCTCTGAACAAATAAACATTGAGTTTACTTTCGATTTCCTCCTTGTTCATAGATACAACTCCTTCCCAACTTGGATTCGTATCAATCCCGCCAAAAGGTGCGAATCCCGTCATTAAAACTCTAATTGGGTCTCGTTCATCAATCAAAATGCCGTTATCCTCGAAATTGAAATCCATTTTGTGATTTATTATTTCGGCTTTGTATGCGTCCGCTCTTGAAAATACAATAACACAGAGTGAAGGATGTCCAAATTCCCCATGCTTATAAAGATACAACTCGACGTGAAATAATAAATGAATTTCCTCAAAGGCAACGCAGTAAGAAAAAGTCCAGAGTACGTCACTTATTACGATAAACTGCTAAAAAGGAGGAAAGTCGCGATATGTAGGAAACCCGTTTAAATCCGATTTACATAACATTAATTGAACCAACGTCATGACTGTGTTTGTACTATCTATATCTATACTAATATTATAAAGAGGAAAGATTTGATTGTTTGTTTGTCTGAATTGAACAGGCTCGAAAACTACTGGAAAGATTTGAAAAAAATCTTTGACCGTTGGGAAGCTACACTATTCCCGGGTACACAGGCTATAAATATATAAGAAATATCCAGACCACGCGTAAAAGCCGCTGACCCAAAGCTGAACAAGAAAGAATAGGTAGCGGCAAGAAAAGATCGAGGGTATCAACGGAGGTACCATTATCTTATAGCAATCGCTAGTAAGAAGTAGGAAGTCCATTTATCATAATTTATTTACATATATACCAACAACCATAAATACATAAAAACATCAAAAAATGACCATATTAGGTATTACAACGCATAACAGATACCCAAGCGTCACCCAATTATTTCTGCAGTCCATTTTTAAGCCCGAATGAAGGTTCGGTCCCTTTCGGTTTAAACCATTTTCATTAGATTTCGACGTCCAAAACCTACATACTTAGGTAAGTACTTATACATCTCAAATTCGCAATTATTTGTTGCATCGTGGAAACCCCTAATACGATGGAAATTATATATACATCGCGAGGGGCTTCATAAACATACAATGAATGTGCACAAATTGTAATACATGACCCGTACATAATAGTTTTCTCTGTGTACGGTACCACCAGACTCGAAATTAAAATATCTGTGGAATACACGAATATTTGTGTCGGGTGAGAATCGAACCCGCACGATAATCATCGCAACGAGTAGTAGCATGAAGGTATAGGTAAAAACCTATACCTTCATGGGTAGTAGCGACTGTAGGGAAGAGATCACCGTAACCGCTGTAGCAAAATCTAGCCTACTCGCGTTCCGGTAGGCGAGTATTGAGTGAATTTGGAAGTAGACTAACTTAGCATTTTTCCTTGTCTGCATTTTTACATCTAAATATTACCACATTTGTTATATAATATTATAATAATATATGCATTTAGAAACAAAAATATTATTAGGTACTTAGCATATATTTCGTTTTTTTTTTAATTTAAACAGAACTAGTTTAATTAGACTGGTTTTTCATGCGTTTGAATGTTGGGTTACAAAAAGGATGCATTATTGGCAATTGCATGTAACTGAGATGAGCACGCTTGTGTATGTACAGTTCTCGCCAAACTTATTGTCCGGGTTGAAGTTGGCACGAGCTAACTTTAACCCGACCGTAAAAATCGGAGATAGAAAAATATTGGATTAGAATGATTTAAAACGATAGCCTACGACTTGAGCTTTCGTTTATATTTATTAAAATATAATATTTTTCTTTCTCCGATTTATACGGCTGGGTCAAATTCAGCACGTGCCAACTTCAACCCGGACAATAAGTTTGGGGAGAACTACTTGGAAGAATGGAATTTTTAACCGACGAAAAACCGGTAGAGATTCTCACAAAAAATAAATACACGGAGAAAACTACTGTATATATTTTTTGGATGGTGGGTGGTTACTCGGCCATTTATAATAAATTAATAAATATTTTGGGGCATTTTACACATCACCATCTAGTCCCATCCTATGAAAAGAGATTTGTTATCATAAAGGTATCGAATTGACGACGTTTGTGGTCTAGTGGTTCAAGTGTTGGACCACTGATCACGAAGTTGTGGGTTCGATTCATGCATGACACATAATATTTATGTTATGAAAATTTAATATGTTCTCTTAATTCTCTGGGTGTTATTTAGTTATTACAGTATACATATAATCAGCTATATTATAACTCTCTGTTCTAGGCATTGGTTTTTCCATAAGGTTTTTCTGTCTACGATACAATAGGATGAAAAGCACTATGGCATTATGGTTTACGACCTTGACATTTTCTTTCCATTCATTCATTCATTTCATTTTGCAAAAGTCATTCATTCACCAAATGTCGGACGACGTTTTTGGGTTCATGGCGCGTTTTATCTTGCAAAATGTACGTTTGTTATAATAGTTGTAAATGTAATAATTTAACTATATATCCATTGTAGTGTATTAGAAACTATAAAACTAAATAACAAAGTCCAGTTAAGTTACAAGGTGTTGGTGTACCTTGCTTATAGGTTATGTTAGTGCTTGGTCCATATTTTACAAATAAAACCTATTTAAAATGACTGACGGAGATTCCGGTGAGAATGGCAGGGTGGTGGCGATCCCCTGGCCTTTTGTGAAAAGGAGAGTGGAGTGCGCTGGCGCCGCGTTTCTTAGATATCACAACATAAAGTGCCATGGTGGTGACGCGTTGTTCGAAACGCTCAAGTCCAATGAAAAGGCCGAAGAAGTGGTGTTTGACGATGACGTCGAATACCTGAGGAGCTTAGACCCTAAAGATTGGAAGATGCAGGATCACTATGCCGTTCTAGGTATGAAGAACTTGCGGTACAAAGCCACTGATGACGACATAAAACGAGCTTACCGGCAGAAAGTGCTGAAACATCACCCCGACAAGCGCAAGGCACAGGGCGAAGAGATTCGCAGCGACGACGACTACTTCACATGTATCACAAAGGCTTATGAAATACTTGGCACTCCTGTTAAACGGAGGTCATACGATTCTATAGATCCTACAATTGATGATACCGTGCCCTCACAAACAGACATCAAGAAAGATGGATTCTACAAATCATTTACTAAACATTTCGAGTCTAATGCTCGATGGTCTGAAAAGAGACATGTGCCTTTATTAGGTGATGAGAATAGTACCCGGGAACAGGTAGAAAGGTTTTATGCCTTCTGGTATGAGTTTGAGTCATGGCGTGAGTTCTCTTATCTAGATGAGGAGGAAAAAGAGAGGGGAGCTGACAGGGAGGAGAGGAGGTGGATAGAGAAACAGAACAAGGCAGCGAGGGCCAAGCTGAAGAAGGAGGAGATGGCTAGGATACGAAACTTAGTGGATCTGGCATACGCCAATGATCCCAGGATCCAGCGGTTCAAGCAGGAGGATAAAGACAAGAAATTAGCCGCCAAAAGAGCCAGACAGGTACATCATTATTGACTATTTTATCTTTACTAATATTATAAATGTGAAAGTAACTGTCTGTCTGACTGTCGTGGTTTCACGCTAAAACTACTGAACCAATTTAAATGAAATTTGGTACATGGCTAGTCTAGAGCCTGAGAAAGGACATAGGCTTACTTTTTAATGCTAAAAAGGGTGGTAAGTGGTTGAAATATAGATGACATAAGAAATACCCAACAATGCAAGTGAAACCGCTGGCAGAAAGCTAGTTAAATTATATTTCATTGCTCTATTAAAAGCAAAACCATTTATAGCTATAATAGGTACACCAATTTTGCTATGACTTTAATGAGAAGGAATTCTTTTAGATATTGTTTGACACCTGTCTCTCTGTGCAATAAGATCTGAGAAATATCACTCTGAATCAAGAGGAAATAAAACCATCCTCTAATTTATTCACTTTCTGACACCTGGTTTAATTATTTTTAGACTCACTGAGAGGGTATACCCTGAAGTTTTTCAGCCCCTGATAGGCTCTTTCCCCCATGATATTTTCCTACTACTTGTTTTATTCTGGGGCTAGTAAATAATATTTAGCTAAACAATAATAATTATGAGTTTACCCATTTACAGTTTATACTATGACTATTTGACATGTATAAACATTGTTACTGATGATGATGTGATTATTTTTTTCCAGGATGCAGTACAAGCAAAGAAAGCTGAAGAGGAACGTGTCATAAAGGAGGCTCTATTGGCAAAACAGAAGGCAGAGGAGGCAGAGCGAGCACGCCTCGAGGCCGCCCGCGCCGAACGAGAACAGCAGAAGAAGAACCTGCGCAAAGAGAAGAAAGCACTCCGAGATATTTGCAAAGCAAACAACTACTATGCTACTAATGAAGAAGAAACTGTTTCTCACATGGCTGCTGTAGAAAAAATCTGTGAAATGCTCAAAGTAGCAGAATTACAAGACTTTGTAAAAGTACTAGAAAGTAAAGGGAGGGAAGCCTTTACCAAAACTGTCAAAGAAACAGAGGACAAGCTAGAGGCAGAGAGGAAAGCTATATTTGATAATAAGAGGACAGAAGAACAAAAGGCTAGAAAAGAATCTGCGCTCAAACAACCAATAGAATGGAGTGTTGAGATGACACAACTTCTAATCAAGGCCGTTAACCTTTTCCCGGCTGGAACCAACCAGAGGTGGGAAGTGGTCGCAAACTTCTTAAATCAACACGGCACATTTACTGACGAAAGAAGATTTATAGCAAAAGATGTTTTGAACAAAGCTAAGGACTTGCAGAGCTCAGATTTCTCAAAGAGCAGTCTCAAAAAAGCTGCCAATGAGGAAGCATTCGACCAGTTCGAAAAGGAAAAGAAGAAAGGCTATAACCATATTGACGACAGTGGTATATCAAAGAGTGATAATCCCGCTAAAGTAGTGAATGGTACGGCCACACCGAAACTTGAGGAGGTAGCTAAACCAGATGACAAGGCGTGGACGAAAACTGAACAAGAACTGCTTGAACAAGCTATTAAAACGTTCCCAGTCAGTACTCCAGAACGGTGGGAGAAAATAGCGGACTGTATACCGAACCGTACGAAAAAAGACTGCATGAAACGTTACAAGGAGCTAGTCGAATTAGTTAAAGCAAAGAAGCAAGCCGCCAACCTCGCGAAATAACATACAATACTGTTAGTTCTGTATCCAATTGTTTACCATCTGCCACCAAGTAAATGACCAAAGTAGATAAATATGGGTATTGTAAATTATATTTACATTGGCAAAGTTACATTTGTTGGCTTGTGACAAAGACATTTATGAAAAGTATAAAGAATATTGTAAATGCTTCATGAATTAGTAATTATGGAATAAATTACCGTTTTTCTTTTTGAACAAATTGCATGCCCATTTTGATTAGAAGTACCCAGCAATATCATTGATCAATTAACTAATAACTGTTACAGGCATTATTTATTTATCTTTTCACTGCTACAAAAGACGTACGACACAAACACTTATGATTCTGTGTGATAAACTTTATTAAAAAAATACTCAGTCATATCACTTCTATTATTTTATAGACTTTGTACCTAGATGATTCGTGATATTCTAAGACAGAATCTGATTATATTACTTCAAAATAGAGCTTAGCTAACAATTTTCTACAAGTAGCATTATGTATGTTAATGATTTACTTAGAATTTATTTATGTTTGGTCCAAAAAACACATAGGTAATGAAGGAAAAAATAGACTGCGGGCCTGCGTCTGCGTCCTGCGTCCACTATAAGCATTAGAAAGTAAAGGCAAATTTCGATCTGGCGAGTAGGACTCGTGGGCTTAGTGGTCATAACGTCTGGTGTATTGAGCCAGCCGCAGGTTCGAATCCTGTCCAAAGCCGATTTTTTCCTTCATGAAATACAGATAATATCTTAGCATGGAAAATGCAAAAAAAAAAACTTTTATTGCAAATATTGCAACGTTATTTAAAATCAACTGGTTTTGGTGCAACAAAGCGACTGGTTTTGGTGTTCGCGTGTTCGTCGCGGTCGCGTGGTTGCAAATGACACAGTCACTTAGTGCTAGTACTCTGCCCTTCCCGCAATCAACATACCTGCTGTTTAACTGTTCGGAAGCTGGGAATTTGGCCCTGTTTATTTTACCTGCATGAATACTGCAATACTGGTGATAATGATCATTTTCTGAGCTGTAAATCTAGAATTACGTCAACTACTTTGTGGTATGTAAATAGCTTTCAAGCCGTTTCATTATTACTTTATAGTATACAATATTAATATATACATACAATAGCCACCTTTTTCTGTGTTTTCCAATGCAAAGCTTTTATAACAGCACCTCGTTGTCTCCTGTTTGTTTGTCTGGCAGCTGTAAACAGCTATAGTCCGTTCTAAGACACCAGTGTCATATTTTTATATTTATTTGTTTACTAAAAGAATAATTAATAGCCAATTAAAAAAAAACTAAGAATTTTATTTAAATCCCACACAACACAATTTGATATTTGTAATTCTAATGAATAGAACACAAACAAATGAGGGTATTTATAGATAATTTCCACTTAAAACTGTTGTCAGCCGGGTGTACCGCCGCTAAACTCACGTCCGCAACACTGCTTGGCTGTGACTTGGCACACTAGCTCGTCCGTACACTCCCCTGTTGACATATATTTGTCTTCATTTTATTAAATACGGGATCGGCTTGGTACCACTGTAACAGATAGTATGGATTTATTTTTTTTACTTCCCGTCTCACGATTTTGAAACAGCGCGTTTTGATTGTCGCGTTTGTGTGTAGTGATGAATGTTGTGTGGCTGACCCTGGCTTGGCCACAATCACGGATTTTAATTTTGATGACGTTAAAATTTAGTCGCTATTTAGTCGAAATTAGTCGCCAAATATCAGATTTAGTCGGTCACCGGTTCAAAAGTTATTAGGGTTTATAGGTGGCCGTGCCAGAGTCAGCCTCCCCAGCTTGGCCACATTTATATCTCGGAAACTAGGGCACCTAGCGAAGATCTGTTTTCTTCCAGATTTAGTCGCTATTTGGTCGAAATTAGTCGCCAAATATCAGATTTAGTCGGTCACCGGTTCAAAAGTTATAAGGGTTCATGGGTGGCCGTGCCAGAGTCAGCCTCCCCAGCATGGCCACATTTATATCTCAAAAACTAAGGCACCTAGCGAAGATCTGTTTTCTCCCAGATTTAGTCGCTATTTGGTCGAAATTAGTCGTCAAATCTCAGATTTGGTCGGGTCTTAGTTTAGAAGATATTTTGAATTTCATTTTGAAGGTATAGTCCAAGAGCTAGATCGAATTAATATGTGAAATATATTTATGTAGGTACTTCTACTAGAAAAGCCAGAGAGAGATAAATTCTCATTTAAATATTTGTTTTTATGTTATTACAAGTTATATGTGTATGTATATTACAAGTTTACGAGTGGCTGAAATTCTTTGAAAATAATAAACATGATGTGTAGATTAGGGCATCGATAACCGGACCTTTTTTGGAACCGGTTCTTTGGTTCCGTTCCTAATTCAGAACTGGGTATACCCGGTTTTTTTTCGGATCTCGTATACATTTATAATAAACCTTCTGCTGTCTTATTCAATTAACAGTTTCTGTGTTTGGTTACATGTTTTTTTCGTATAGTGGTGTTCTGTACTTCACTTGACACTGTTGTACCCTTCGATCAATAATAGTATTAGATTCCTGATGTGCGCTGTAAAAACGGCCCGAAAAATAAGGCCACAAATACTTTGGTCTTATTTCAAATTAGTATCGTCCAATCATAGCCAACGTTAGGACGTCGAAATGCTGCATAATAAAGAAATAGTTTATTTCCTCGCATTTTCATATCCTTTTTGGTATAAAATACCTGTTATCGGTTATAAAATTAATAGACTTGATTTTATGATTGTGGTATCAACGTTTAGGTGATGTTTTGTAGGTAGGTGTCACGAAAACAACGGTCGCGGATTCACGGCAACTCGCGGCGGTGACTTGTGTGTGTAATAGGTAGGTAGTTGCGGATCGCGCGCGTGATAACATTCACCGCGAAGCGTGATCGCGTTGTTAGCAATACACTGCACGCTCAAAAATGACAATATCTGTAACTGGTCATTTTCTACATGAATGACCTAGGCCATTTTATTTTTGACCTTGAGTGAAACCTTGTCACGACGTTTGTGCGTCGTTGTCCCTTCCACCTTGTATAGTATATCAATGTTTTTTATGCAGTACGCAGCAACTATTCTAACCAACATCGACTGCTCTTTAACAGGGAATGCATGGAATAGTTTTATCGATCGATTCCTCAGATAAACCTTTTTTAGCGTGGGTCTGTAATTTTTGTACAAATTAGGCGAAAAATAAAGAAATAATAAACTATACATATAATAGATAAATAAAACTACTGTTGGCGAAATAAGAACATAATTATGATTTATGTACCTACATAATACGTTAAAATTATCGTACCTTTAGTAAACTGTTTAAAATACTTAACGTTATATAAAATACATACCTAATAATCTTATCTTCAAAGATGTATGTATATTTCCTATTATAATTTATGTTGGTGTACAAAAAAGAATATTCTATCTATCTATATACATATTTGATTAAATATTATAAGGTATGTATTTTTTTGTAACGTAGGTATTGTAGTAGTTTTTAAAGTTTAATTGTGTTAAGTTCACGAAAAGTACGACAATTATAACGTAAAAAGTACATAAATCATATATTCTTATTTCGGCATCAGAAGTTTTATTATTTGGTAAAACAGTTGCATGCGAGTGTAGATCTTGACACCATTTTAATATTTTTAAAGAAGTTTAAGCTACTCGAACCTTTTATTATAAAACATAAAAACAAGTATTTAATTGAGAAGTTATCTCTCTCTGAAGTACCTACTTATATTACACATTAAAATAGGTTGTCCTTTAGATATTTTTCGTAAACTTCGATCTAGCTCTTGGACTATATCCCTTCAAAATGAAATTCAAAATATCTTCTAAACTAAGACCCGACCAAATCTGAGATTTGACGACTAATTTCGACCAAATAGCGACTAAATCTGGAAGAAAACAGATCTTCGCTAGGTGCCTTAGTTTCCGAGATATAAATGTGGCCAAGCTGGGGAGGCTCTCTGGCACGGCCACCAATGAACCCTTATAACTTTTGAACCGGTGACCGACTAAATCTGATATTTGGCGACTAATTTCGACCAAATAGCGACTAAATCTGGAAGAAAACAGATCTTCGCTAGGTGCCCTAGTTTCCGAGATATAAATGTGGCCAAGCTGGGGAGGCTGACTCTGGCACGGCCACCTATAAACCCTAATAACTTTTGAACCGGTGACCGACTAAATCTGATATTTGGCGACTAATTTCGACTAAATAGCGACTAAATTTTAACGTCATCAAAATTAAAATCCGTGATTGTGGCCAAGCCAGGGTCAGCCACACATGAATGTTGGTCGAATGGTCTATGAAAATATAAGGTAGCTGCATTTTGCTTCTGAAAAGCGACAATATCACCAATCGCCGATGCTAAAAGTAGCATGTCTGCCTTAGAATTTATTTAGTTTGTTTGTAGGACGTAATCTCTGGAACTACTAAGCCGATCATGAAATTCTTTTAAATTTTACTATCTCTACCTGAGTGACATACCTAAATACTATTATAGTTTGATGTAGGCACCTAATCACATCCACGAGCAGCGATTTGTGACTTGTGTCTGTGTGCGCGAAGGCTAGTATTTAGTTATATACCTAGGTAGTACCTAAGTCTATAAATAAAATACCTACTATGCTACAGTCCGACTGTAAATTTATTATAAACATGAAGTAACAAACCCTAAGGTCAAGGGCCCCATTAAAAAGTCGTCATTACAAGAATTACCTATAAGTAGTTGTGCATTTCCGAAGCGGAGTATTTTAAGGCCGGCTCAAGGTCACTGGCCGACAGGTGTTCCTACAATGTTCTCGTTCTTATGTGTGTATTTATTCCACTCACGATGTATTCTATAGCATTAGCCAAGGCCGATAACATATTGTTAGCTATGGGTATTAAAATTATTCTTATAGCTTTTATTAGGTAGGTAGGTACCCACCACGATAAATACAATATCGGTACATTGTTTTAAAACTTGTGAGAGAATCATTGAATGTTACTACATAGCTTCCTATTCTATTGGATTAGGCGATGACTAAGCTTAATCTTACCTACCATAAAAACTAAACGGTAACAACTAGCAGATATCAAGCAATTATTAATTAGACTACCCATCTAATTATTTATTATCATCAGCATAGGAATGATACGATGGATTATTGGCCGTTTTTGACTGACCCTGAGCCTGTATCACTGTATTTTCATATTTTTATCAAACACAGCTAGAAACCATAAATACAAATAATCTGATTAAAAAACAACGGATACGGGCAATACAAATTATGGAACGTACCCGTTATAAGGACATTGCTCTTCTCCCAATATAGTTTTCAGTTTTCAGCATAAAATAAACGATACCTATGAATGCATTTGTGCCAGATTGCATTTAAATATTCTTTTTAAAGCTCGTTTTGGGTACGCCTTGTATGCCATGGTGAATGCATCATGAGTTATAGAAACGACACGGTAAGTCAGTATGTACCTATCCATTTAATTTCTTAATGTGTGATATTAGTGTTACTCAGTTAGTTCACTCTATTATTACGGGCAGAAATCTCTGGTCAAAGAAAAAATAAAATGGTGTTACGTAAGTAGCCTAGATCTTAAAAACACTGGATTGCACTTATAAGTATAAAAAGTTAAAATATGAAAGCCTACCTAGGTACCTTCTAAAGTTCTGGTTAAATAACTTGGCCCATCAACACACGGAAACTAAAATAAAACAACGCAGGAAGTATTGACCACAAACTACAAGGGCTTCATCATAAAATCAAAATGGCGTGGGCGCATCCATGCATTCGACAGTTAAGCACATAAAATTCGTTCGCAGAGAACATCATCCGCCCACCGCCATTACGATTCGATTAGCCATGAAATAACACCACATATCCTGTTACGAAATCGACGAAGTTTAATTCAGATAAAAATAACCATAAACATACATTGACTGAAATCAAAATGAGTTTCACTATAATTTAAAATGTATGCCAATTAATATTATACCTACTTGATGCGATGCTATATAACAATCTGCGCCTGTGAAATCTTGGCACTTGGAATGATGTAATTATAAATCTAGGGCCTAATATTCCGTGCTAACGCGTCGGTATGCAACGAGTGGTTTTATTGTCTTTGCGCGTAAGCAACGCGTTGGTGATCGGACGACTGATTTCCCTCGGTTTCACCGAACCTCTAAGCCTGACTTAGGCTGATATTCAGAAACGAGACTCTACATGAACTTATGCTTCCGTATGTGAAATATGTATGACAATCTGACATACGAAAGCCTAAGTTTATGCTTAGCATCGTCTCTGAGGCTGACTTTCAGAGATATTCATGTAAGACGGGCTTAGATCAGTCTAAGACAAGAATCGGCTTACCGCATCTTAAAAAGTGGTATTCAGAAACATAGTACGTCTCAAACTTCGTCCGTCTTAACTTAGCCTACGCTCTGTTATAAATAAAGGATAGCAATATATGTAATGTCATAAGAGTGAGCGAAACAACAATATCTGAGATATAAATTATTTTTGTTGCAACATTATCACAGTAAACAGCGCTAACATCTATTATTTTCGCCAAGAAATATATTTTTTTTAATAATGATAATATTTTTAAGTAGATGTGGTTTCACAATAAAAGCACCACATACACATTTATTGTAAAGTTATATGGTAAGATAAAAAGTTTTTATTGACAAACAATATTTACTTACATTGACATATTATCTATTCTATAAAAAAACTAAACAAAATGATATGAAACAGCTATTTAATAAATCTAAGTAAATAAAAATATATCAAACTACCAAAAATAACTACAGCTTTGTCCGCCGGGTGGCGCTAGATCCACTGCTTAGACAGCTAAAGTAACCGATATTGACTACTTAGGCTTAGCATAGTTTACGCGAAGTTTAAGCAGTGTTCCGAACATCTCTGAATACAAATTTGAACGTAAGCACTCGATTTTGACATACGGAAGCATAAGTTCATGCTGAGTCTCGTTTCTGAATATCAGCCTGAATATTAGCCTTAGAGATCGAATCCAGAACCTCTCGATTAGCAACACTATGCCAATGATGCGATCAGCTTTCTAATAACATTGTTCGGATAGCAGTCGATAAAGTTCGCAATGAAATAATATAAATTAGCATACATTTCGCGTTTTAGACCTGTAATCACATATTAAATTATTAGCTTATATTCAAAATACAGCTTTGAGTATGTCCTAAAATTCTAGACATTTATCAGGTCAGGCTATATTTGCAGTATTTTCAGTGTAGGTACACCTATTGGGTAATACTTTTTTAATTCTTAGCGCGCATTTTTGCGACTGTTTGATGATGCGTAGAGTCAGGGCGAACTGCGATCACTGGTCTGCCGTGTGTCAAGAATGAATACAATGCAATGACAAAGGAAAGGAAGACTACCAACAAATAAATGTCTATCTGAGACGGCATCCTATTTATAGTCTATGTGATTACTCATTAAAATTAACATTAAAAAGATTATAAATATTCAAGTTTGGTTCGGTTCCACTAAGGCACGATCAAGGCCATACATTGCGTTTAAAGCTTACACATATTAAGTACACATTACAATATAATTTTATTATTATATAACTTAAAAACGCTACTTACGTATTTACTTAAAAAATATGAACACGACTCTCATTAATCCAATGATGTAATTTTTATAAATTAAAAATTTAAGCTATGAACTGAGAGTTATTAAATGTTAAAATTTAGTTTTTCCTGTATCTGAAGCACTTTAGAAAAGTTTCTTAGTCCTTAATGCAATATAATTCGGACATTAAAATAATAATATCAATGTTTTAAATAAAATATTACTCCATGTGAATGACCTTTTATTGTGATGTCATTCGTGACGAGATTTTAACATTCATAAAATTAGTACCTAACACAGAGACGTTTATGTAATGTTCTTCTAACGCTAGAGAAAGTTATTGTGAAAGCAATTATTATATTTTTCTATAGCTTATTCTGATGATAAAAATACACAGACACACGTTAAAATTTGCATACAATTCCAACAATTTCCGATTATAATCATCACGGTTACATACCATTGGATAATGTTTATTATCTTATAAAAACAGTATAAAAAGGTGACACAACTTAAGCACCAAGTGGGCACCTAAATTTACCTAATATTGAGATTGGATATCAAAATCAGTCTTAAAATTTTGCAGAGATTAAGTGTACCTACATATCATACTATTCGGGCGATAATATGAAACGGTTGGCGCGAGTATTGAGCGGCTTAAGCCGGGTACAGACGAGTGTAACGCGTAATGTAATCTACCGAGTAATGTAACACAAATTGTGCGTGTGGACGGCATTACGAGCATTACATGTAATGCTCGCGTGGCGCTCGGGGTTGATCCATCGGCTGTCGGTTTTTCGCGCGAACACAAAGGCGCTAGCAGTGATTCGAAATAGTTTCGCGTACACAATTCGCTTTGCGTTCGTATGCCGTCCACACTGTTGACGCAAAATTACACGTAATCTTACATTACATGTTACACTCGTCTGGACCCGGCTTTAGGCGCAAAACGTCTCTTTCGCAGAATGTCTCTTTCGTAAAATGTATCTTTCGCAGAATGTCTCTTTCGTAAAATGTCTCTTTTGCAGAATGTCTCTTTCGCAAAATGTCGCGCCAGGGACTTAAGAATAAAATTTAGATTTTCAAAACAAAAAATCATTTATTAAATAATGTTATGTTAATCATTTATTAACATGATTAAATTATTTTTTTTCGCAATACTTGATAATAACTCAAGTAAATTATAATGCCAAAATTTATTTATTTGACATTTTAATATTAAATATATATTTTTTATTCATTTTAAAAATGGTATAAAAATATTTCGTTTGCAATACTTAGTTAATGTTTCGTTACTATTAGTAATAGCTCCTATTATATTATATGTGGATATGTTTACTAACAGTATTGATTCTTTTGATCTACATTTTGAATGTTTGTAAAATGTTTGATACCTATTGATATTGTTTTTATTTAATACTAATAATGATATTGTTTTTATAGAATACATACTTAAGTAAATTTAAGTACCAAAATTTTAACATCATAATTGCACTATAATTTTAATAAATGTTTTTTTGTTTTGAAAATCTAAATTTTTAATCTAAAATTTTAATCTAAATTTAATAAGTCCCTGGCGCGACATTTTGCGAAAGAGACATTCTGCGAAAGAGACATTTTACGAAAGAGACATTCTGCGAAAGAGACATTTTACGAAAGAGACATTCTGCGAAAGAGACATTTTACGAAAGAGACATTCTGCGAAAGAGACGTTTTACGACCAGGGGACATTTTGCGAAAGAGACGTTTTGCGCCTAAGCCTGTTAGGCTAATATTCAGAGACGATGCTAAGCATTTTGTACTACAATTTGACATACGGAAGCGTAAGTTCATCCTAAGTCTCGTCTCTGAATAGAGCCGCCTTAGAGAGTCTAAAAAATAGAAAAGAAACATAGAATTTATCTTGAAATATTAAAATTATTAAAAGGTTTTCATACCAATAAAAATTAAATACTTGCCGAAATATTATTATAATAATTGTATACCTAGATACTAGTAGATTCCTAGTCATTGTATCTGACGAAGACTTGGGTGATGCCCTGTATGTCATTGACATAAAGTACAAATTTCCATAATTTTATAGACTTTCTGAGATAAAAGAAGTACATATTATTATAATTTCATGTATTGTATTGAATGATTCTGTTAGGACAACTTAATGTTGCCGTTGTTATTTACAGATTTCACATCGTAAATAGGGTATCTCTACCTCTAATATAATATCATGAAAATTTGAGCAAAATTTAGTGAAGTTTTATAGAAAAATATTGTCCCTCCAGTCTAATAAGATATTTTTGTTTTAAATTAATTAATAAAAATGGTTCTTTGAAGCTATAAGAGAATCTTATTTACCCTTACGTCCTTTCAACCCTAACATACCTAATACCTATTTGTTTTTTTATAAGAGACATTGTGTACCTACCTTGACAAAATCAAAACAAAGGAAGATACGTACGGAAGAATCATCTCTTAGGACCCTAGTACCGTATCTACCATGTTTTGTTTATATCAAAGTAGTGTACAGGTCATACAATACAATAAAATCAATATAAAATGGAATGTTTAAAACAAAACTTACATCTAGACAAGGCACACACTGACCTTAGATAATAAATGGCTCATTGGTTCCTGCAGGTACTTACTGCATAGTACTTTCATACTTTGTAATATCATTCAGATTTTATAACTGTGAGTCAGTTTACAGGAATCTGGACCCAATGAATCATGGTATATAAGCAGGTCTTAATTTGATGTAAACCTGTTTTACACTTAGATGAAGGAATGTTGCTTTTATGTTTGCAATGCATAAAATATGATCTCATAAACATTATCTAATTTGATTTAATGAATTAGTAACTTATGCAATGTTTTTTTAAGAGTTCAAGCTATTTAAAGCATGATTGGATAGAACATTTTGAAATTCAAAATGACTGTAATCAAAATGGAACTTCTAAATATAAATTCTCTAACAATTTTTACTGCTTTTCATATTATTATTTAGTATAAAGGAAGTTAAAGCTTGATAGGTACTTATGTAAGGTCAGCAGGAAGGCACTTTAGATTATCTTTAATTACTCATGTAATTTAGATAAGTAACAGCTTTTACATTGTTCACTCATTATTTAAATCTGAATGACATTAACAAAGTTTAGAATACAAGAATAAATAATTATTAATCCTAAGAAAATATATCAAAAAAACTTGCCAAAACTTTGGCCTTATCATAAAGTAAAATAAAAAATCCTTTAATGGAATAATCTTGAAACTTGCAGTTCAATACTAGAAAAACATTATTGAGCTGGATTATACAAAATAATCACATTATGAAGATACATTTAAAAGAAGCTTCAGACATAGCCACCACCAATGTACCCTAGCTTAATGATAATATTACTAAATCACTAATCTTTGAAAGACAAACCATTGCTGAACCTTTCTTCACAAAATCACTGTTGAACATCACTCACTCACTGTATTTTACACCCCTTTCTCTTCTTATTCATGTCAGCTTGCTTGCTCTTCTTCTTGGCTAGCCCTTCAGCAGTAATATCAGATATTACGGACAGCCTTTTACTGGTGTCATGTCTATCTGGTCCCAAGTGAGGTGGACTTATATCAGGTGGGTATGTAGAACTGTACAAGTTGTTGTTCTCACTGTAGCTGTGGGGCAGGTTTGGAGGGATGCTATGATTCAGGTTAGAGGATGGCCCACTCTCAGGCACAGAGCTGTCTGTGGGGTAGTGTGATGCTGGCCTGATACTAACTGGGTCTGGGAACCGGGGTTTTTTGCTTGTAGCTGGTGGTGGTGGAGGCTGTCGATGCTGCATTGATGTGTAGCTACTTGGTGCCCTTTTATCATCAAAAGATTTAGAGTGAACATGAGACACATGGCTGCCTGAAGTGCCAGCTTCAGACTGCTGAGTGTAATACTGGCTGGACATCTCTAAAGACTGCAAGGCACTAGCTTTTGACTGTATGGATTCCTTTTCAAATGGCTCAACATAGTTCAAGTCAGAGTCCACAGATTTGCACAGTCTCAGTCTGTTCTCACGGATCATATCTCGAGGGTTGCTGTAAGCATCACACAGTGTAGCTTGTGGAGTGGAAGATGCCTCACTCTCTGGCTGACCTGGCTGTTGTTGAGCTGCCATTCTCTGCTGTTTCTTCAGAAGAGCCTTCTGTCTTGCCTTCTCCTTGGCTCTCTGCAGCTTCTTATATTCTCTCTCCTGCAACAGTCTCGCCAGTTCACCATCTTGAGCTTCAACAGCACATCTCATATCAGCCAGCAGAGCATCCTGGTTGTTGTCTTCATGGCTTAGCTCCCTAGCAAGCCTGGCATCTTTCTCTTCTTGCTCCAAACGTCTTCTCATTTCCTCAAGTTCAGCTGGTGAAAGACCGAGTTCTTCAGGATTGAGGTCTTCATTTGAAACACTTGCGACTGGTAGTGGTGCTGGGGGCGCAGCTCGAGAGGAACTGGGCTGCTGTAACATATCACTGCTGCGCTGGCGACGTTGCCTGCGTAGGTTAATTTCAGCCATTTCTCTGGCAATTTCAGCATCAATTTCTGCCTGTCGGCGGCGCGTGAGCTCCCGCAGTTGTACCTCATGCTCGATATCCCGCTGCTCGCTCAGAGCTATCGGAAAATCCTCTCGTATCTGCTGGTTACGATATCTATTTTCGCAGAGGTGTGAAGATATCTCGCGGTCCTGCAGACGGTTAGCAAGCGCTCCATCAGCGCGCACGAGCCACTGCTCGCGCAGGTCCGTCACGTGTCCGAACTTGGGCATTGTGTCGCTCGCCTGAAACCCGGCCATCGCTGGTGCGCGACGGTAGAAAGTAATCTCTGGACTTTCCAAATAATGTCACCGAAACACAACACACTGAGTAAGCACGGAGTTACGTTAGCGTAACGTAATACCACTTTATTGTGTGTTAGCACGACACAAGTGGCATGGTGACGGCATCACGGCACCATCCTCTGCACAACACCACCATTCATATCATAGTCATGAACCTTTCACGTCAACTTTCTTCGCGTTCCGTGAGAATCCTCGATGAACTTTTTACGTTTCCCCTGTGAACTCCGGTTGAACAATGGACGGCAATGTTTGATAATCTACATAATTAATTGCAGCGAGCACTCTTCACTCATTCATCCCTCCTCTACACCACTCTACACTACAACGAATAAATAAATTAATGTTTGACTTTGAATCGAGGAAAATTAATATGGCAATTGACAGGCATGCATGACATGACGGCACGCTTTTGCCACATTCTGACATGACACTGACACATGACTGAGTACTGACACACGACCATTGAGTTCATAGCTTTCCTTTTTCAGAGAATACTAATGGATTAGTAATACTAATAAGTATGGAATAGGTAAACTTTATAGTATATAGGTATAGTATAGTTAGCCAGTTTCACTAACATCTTGTAACGACTTTTTACAGAGAAAATGTAACCAATTTCCTTCCTCGGGTTGCAATATATATATCTTAGCCAAGTTATATCAAAATCTGTTCAGTGGTTAGGCGTGAAACGGACAAACAAACAGTTACTGTCGTGGAATTAAAGTAGTGAAAGCCGCGCGAATCATTACAGACATATTTTTTATTATCCTAGGTCATAATTCTATCCTAGGACATTCTCGTGATCAAATTTAGTAAGTAGTAATATAAATATGATAGAGTACGTAGGCAACAGAACAGAAACGCTACCCTCTGACAATCAGTGACTTTAGTTCCAATTACGGTCACGGGGGTCAAATAAGCACGCCCCACCGACACCGATTACCGACCTTTTTAGTGACGTCCTATAAAAAGGTCGGTTGCGTAGTAGGTACTACTAGTACTCACAAGTTCACAACCAGCGCGAGATGACAAGATGTATGAACGTAGAGAAAGCTAAAGAAGAGAGGACAAGAATCGTAGCAAGTGGCGGTCTCTGTTTCTGTTAGTTTCTGTCTACCCTTGTTAGAAAAAGGCGTGAGTGTACGTTTTTAGGTAGGTATCCCTAATAATTATTAGTTCAAGTTCTTTATTATATTGATTTAACACGGCGTAAACCTAAAGATCGTACGAAACTAAACAACTCCGAGTAACATTATTTAACAAATGGTGGCCAACCACGGACGATTAGCGATGTTGTGAGGAAGTAGGAAATCATCGGCTTCCAAGTTGTGCATTAAGACTGACATCAAATAGAGACGTGATTACACTACAGTGGATACTACCTACCCCTACCACATAGATAATACCGGCTGATGAGATAGGACGGCAATCGTATAAGTAACTATATTATGCAAGATGCCCAGTTATGTTGGCAAACCATGGGAGTAATAACCAAATTTTTAATTGACACTTTATCAGCTACCTACAATAAAAAGCGTTGTGGCTTATCACTTATTTATTTGGAATAAGCATGAAAAATACACCATTATGTGCCATGGGCGTAGCCAAGGAGGGGCAAATGGGCACCTGCCTTTTTGTTGGACAAATAATTATTAATAATTTTATTGCCTCTGCAAGTTCCCAAGCAATTTAGAGTAGGTACTATCGGAAGATTAAGTGTAGCATTTATATTTTGTATATAATTATCTTATTGGTTAACAATGCAAATTAATACAGTAAATATATCATCTACTTTTATCTGTAGATATTTTACCTGTATTCGTTCAGCAAGCGGTGATACAGGCCCATTAGTCCTACTTTCAGCAGCCTTCGCCCTCCCTCACTCAAAGTCTTGGCTACGCCCAATGTTATTTTTTATCGGGACTTACGATTCCCGCTAGCTTGCGACGTCGCATTGAACTCCTTGGACACTTGAACTCTCTGTCATCACAAACACCGCGATCTAATGTTGACAAACACATCGTTTGTAAAAATATAATCTTGATTTACTAAAATTTATGACTGTTGTACTTGTGATAACTCGCCTATTCTTCTTGAGAATTCGCTAAGTCCTTTCCTGTTTGCAGTAACAAAAAACAGTTCTTCTGATACACGGTAAAGCCAGCCCGATAGACGTGGATATCTAAAAATAACAAATATCGGTTAAGTACTTATTTGAATAATAGAAAAAATATAGCGTTTAACTTAGCTTTACTTACTTGTTCTTATCAATAGGAACGAGAATGTTGAGGGTGCTGATAGTGGAAGCAAAGATGATGTCACTAAGAGTTGCCCAACTGCCTCCAAACCAGCTTCGTCCAGCTAACATACTTTCTAGATCGGCGTAGGCGCACTCTATATCTGCTATTTGTTGTGGCATTACAAAATGACAGTTTTCGTAAAGGATAGGATACTGGAAAATAGAGTTATAAATCAGTGAAGATATGTAGTATTTACAAATAAATTTGATTTTTCGATTTGATTTCGCAACGCATTTGTGATTTTACTCAAAAATAAGTGTGGATGGACACTACAGGTACTAACA
Source organism: Acronicta psi (assembly GCA_946251955.1). NCBI lineage: Eukaryota > Metazoa > Arthropoda > Insecta > Lepidoptera > Noctuidae > Acronicta > Acronicta psi. Next base: position 672,941 of record OX276486.1, read on the forward strand.
GCAGCTGCACGGAAGCGCGGGTAAAGTGTTCCACTGTTGTAATGCATGTGTTGGTCCACTATTGAACGCCCCCCCGGGTCCTTGGGTAACAGGCGACCGGAGTCGCAGTATCGACCAGCCAAGTACGAACAAATTGCATGGCTGAAACAGAACGACAACTACTATGACCAAATGCACTAGGAAAACCATATTATGTGTGATACGTGTATTTATTGTAACAATATTTTGTGAATCTGTACAACATTTAAAGAAATATACCTATCACACAGCACGAGCTCTCTATCCTTGAAAACTGGTAATGTTTGTAACGGGTTCAGCTGGAAATAAAAACATGAATAAAATCAAATTGATATTTCAATAGTTTTACTTCGCAAACATTGACGTAATTAATACAACAAAACTCTCACAACAAGCATTTCAGGCGTCCTATGTTCTCCCTTGTCGATATTGATGTCTACCTCGGTGATGCTCAGGTTCATGGAGTCTAGCGCCATCATTACGGCTCGGCACGCGGGACTTCTATCCGCTTTCCATAATGTGCAATGCCTGAAAATCCAATGGCATTTTAATAACAAAGTGTTTTATACAGAGTCTTTGAGTCTTGAGAGTACCAGCACGACTGGGTTTTGCTATTCGGGAGGCGATTTATTATTTGCCTCCCTTACCATTGTTTTGTTGATAAAAGCTTGTGACAAAGGGACAGTAAAATGCAAGGGAAAATAGACCTGATAAGTGGCGGGCAATGCTGTATCTTCTTCTATCAAACAGTCACTATTGACGCTCCCCTGTCGCCATTAATTCATTAGAGAACCTTAATCCTTCAGAGAGTCGTAATACTTAGATGTTTTTTTTATGTGTGGACTAATAATTGTTCCTTGACATGTAATAAATGCTGCTCCGCTACTGGGATCAGAAAAAGTGATGCTCATTTTACCCCGACTGTCTCCGGAGCAGGGTAATTGCCAGAAGAAGTAATATTCACCAAAGTGAAAATATAGAAAAATTCAGGTCTCCGGAGTCCGATCAGCACACAGATCCTGATCTTCACGCTGACTGCGCACCTATTCTTATACAAATTTCAATAGAGTTTTAAAAACTTACTTTAGGCCTGTTTGTGTGAGTTTTTTGCTCGCGGAAGTCCCCATTAGTTAAGTGGAAATTATAAAATGTACTTTTGAATTTGTAGTTTACCTATTACAAAATAATCATTTTCGGTTTAGATTAAGCTGAATTTTATTTTTCCGGGGACTGTCTAGCAAGTAACTGCCAGCTTTTATTCTTCTAAAATATAATATTCAGATAGAAAGAAGGATCTACCTACTAAGTATGCTATTGCCAATATAAAATGTTAAAAAGGTTTTTATCTTTACCGCTTTGGGAAGTAGCAAGTGGCGTTCTGTAATTTCTGTCTACCCCTGAGGGAAAAAGGCGTGAGTGTATGTACAATACCAAATACCAAACATAAAAAGTATCATTTTAATATTTAAACGTATTCCAGTAACAAGAGGACTCGACCGGCGCCTGGCATGCATTATGCAAGAGGTAACAGGATCCCGAATTTGATCTGTGTGCGTTATCGACTCGTATTTAATTTACAAGTTTATTTACGGGTGACTTGCGGCACAAGTTCTGTTGTGTTCTGACTGACCAGTCGATAAACTTATTGCTGGAGATAATCAGTGCGGTGCGCGAATAAAACTCTTTGTGGCCGTGCAACCTTCAATCCAAGGAACCTACGGCGGACCATAAATAGTAATTCATGATGCTCTTGCTCAAACGCAATTCTGGTTTTACTATTTATCAAAGTGTTTTGCGGTGTGAAAAACGATTAATCAGGTAATTTTTTACTTATTTGTAATGCAGCATGCTTCTTTCAACTTATTTTAAAATTAATATACATATTTTATTAGAAACATGTCGGTGATGAAAAAACCGATCCTGTATGGAGACGAGGCATCACCCCCAGTAAGGTTCGCCATGATGACGGCAAACCTATTGAACATCGACGTGGAGTTCCAATTCATAGATCTATTCAAGGCGGAAAACAGAACTCAGTTTTATAAAAAGGTAAAACCTATCAACCTGATTGCTAGTCTGATAAAGCTATTGAGTGAATTAAATTCAATTACAATCGAAGCGCAAAGGGCGTGTTGGCACAGAATCTGATGATACAAAGCCACATATTTCACGGCGCAGTAATCGAAAATTCTATTGGCTGCTACATTAGATCCGCAGGTTAAATCCTCGCAGGAACAATTGCTTGTAGGTATGGCCTACAGATAGGTAGGTGTACCATACCGGATCTAGGTGTCTGTCATCTATATGCAGGTGGATGTGTGTTTGTAAATGAACACAATCTTTGGAATCTCAACTCAATCTCTGTACAACAGAACTCGCAATTAAAAAGAGTAAGAACTGGCTTTCGCTTGCAGTACCTGTAGATTACCATTACGCATTATATTTTTTTATTTATTGCAGATAAATCCTCTTCAAAAAGTCCCAGCCCTGTCAGTAAATGGGACAATTATCTGCGACAGCCACGCAATAGCATTGTATTTCTGCAGAAACAGTAACAGTGGAAACCTGTATCCCGAAGATGATATCCATAGAGCGAAAGTAGACGAGTTACTGTACTTTCATGCTGGTGTTCTGTTCCCCACTGACAGTGCTATATTCGTAAGAATATTTTTTCCTCTTATTTACATAATATTAAACAGTCAGATTCAAACTTAATGGTGGCTCGAAACATAAAGCGAGTCGCTGCGCAGTAACGAATTTATGTGACAGCGGGGGTGAGAGCTGGGATACTGCGCAGCGAGTAGCTAACTTCCGAGCCGCCATTATGTTTGAATCGAACTGTGATGTCCTACACTCTATCATAATGTAAAAACAGAGATTAGAGATTTATTACACTGTGACTCTGTCTCTAATCATCCGGTGCTGGGGTTACCTTAGCAGGTCTTACTAAATCCTCATTTTTACCGTATCTTATCAAATCAACCTATTACTGATTAACATTTTCTCTCTTTTTACGTTATTTTGCCGTGTATTACACAATCGTAATACACGATTGTGTAATACACGGCATGTGAAATAGAAAACAAAAAATTGAGAAGAGGAGCCTGACTTCGGACACCATCATTCTCCTAGCCTTTTCCCAACCATGTTGGGGTCGACTTCCAGTCTAACCAGATGCGGCTGAATATCAGTATTTTACACGAAGCTACTGCCATCAGACCTCCGCAACCCAATTACTGGGCAATACCGATATTCGAAGGATAGACTGGTTGTCAGGCTTTTTGGGCTTCTGACTAACACTAACGATTGTCATAGGTGTTCGTATGACAACCGGGACCGACGGCTTTACGTGCTCTCTGAGGCACGGAGGGGTCTCGATGTGTTAAGAATGGTCACCCATCCACAGACTGACCTCGGCAAGCGTAGCTTAACCTTGCAGATCGGTTGATCAGCATTGCTATAACTTAGCCACTAAATATATTCGACTTCGGACACCATTAAATATATTTTTTTCGCTACAATTTCAGACAGATTTCTTTGCTGGGAAATGGCCAGCTAACGAAACACTAGTTAACAGTTGGTATTCTTCATTGGATCAATTAGAATTCAAACTGGATAAGCAGAAGTGGCTCACGGGTGATAAGGTGAGATGGTTGCTTTATAATTATATGTACCTAAAATTTTAATCTTACATAATTGAATTACCTACATTCAATTATTATGTAAGATTTAAATTTTAGATTCAACTTTTTTAGATTCAACTAAGACGTACATTTTAGATTCAACTTTTTTTTTCAACTTTTTAGAATGTATTATTTATAAATAATAATTATGAGTTATTTTTAATGAATTATTTAAATATTTAAATATTACTTAGCATGGAAAATGCTTAAAAAAATACAAAAAGATAATAATTATGCCTTATGTACCTATGTAAAAGTGTTTGTAATGCACCATACAATATTTCGGTTGCAGATGCAACTATGCGATATTTGCTGTGGGACTACAATAAGCTCGCTAGAAATACTGGTTCCACTCTTGGAACAACATGAAAACGTAAAAAGATGGTTGAAGAACTTAGAATTGGTTCCTTGTTCTAACATAAATACGCATGGTTTGAACCGGCTACAAAGTTTTGTTGAAATTATTAAGCATCAGACTTAGAATTAGTTATAAAGCGTAAATAAATTTAATTATCTGTTCATCAGAAATAAAATGTATCAGAGTATCCCCATATTATTAGATGTTTATCTGACCCGGCGAGCATACCGCCTTAGGGTCACTGCAGACTGAGAGCAGCGCATAGGAGAGCATTTTTTATGCACTCGAAAAGAAAATTTTGAAAATATTTTCATGAAATGCAAGGAATGTTTGAACATGACAAAAAAGCTCGCGCGACGTGCCTAACCTTTAGAATGAATAAAAGTTTACAAATCAAAGGTAACGTATCGACAACAGTGCAAGCGTCGTGCAAAAGTTTATGCTAAACTAAGGGTAAGTACGTTCGACTACTCGACTAGGCCGAAGCGAACACGAATATTTTGTTTATGCACGCCTAAATCCTCATACATGGATCGTCTGCCATCCTTGAAGATTAGATTGTTGGTTTTTCTTAGACAACTTCTCACTTTCCATCATGGGTCTATCTTAGTCATTCGACTCGTTTACACTTTAGTGACTTTAGGCCATAAACAATTTTTTTTCTAATACAAACTTTATAAAATTTCCCTCAGCCCAGCATTTCTACAACGGGCACCGGCACCGCAAATGTCAAATAATCTTTAGTCTATGGCCGCTTATTGATTGGTCGACGAGGAGATGTAAAAAATGGCTGCCTTGCCTTCTCCTACTCAGGTAGAATAATTTGGGAATTAAATAGTCCATAAAGCTAAAATCATCTAAATTTGCTGTCTACAATAAAATTTATAAATGTGACTTCAGTTTGGTGCAGTGCGACTTGGTTATCGAACGCGGAAACATTGATAAATTTGACGTCAAGATTTAGTGAACTGTGAATGGATTAGGCTCTGTCCAAAAATAATTACATTTATGTAGTATAACCGCGTATTTCTTAAAATTATTGAATGTACTTTACAGTGCAAAGTTTGTAATTGGTGTTTCATATTATTTCCATAAAGATATCGTGTTGTAAGGCCACATCATAGTATTGGTTTGACTACGAACGTTGAAATGTCGTGATCGTGAGGACTATTGAAATGTCACACCCAAACCCATTCAAAATAAGTTCGTAAAGTATTATATTTTGTAGTGAAATAAACGTTCTGAAAATGGGGCTTGAATGGTTGCAGGTGGCAGGGACCCACAGCGCTGTATATGAAGCATATTATCACCAGGTGAGACCATGCTCTTGATAATAAAAATAATGAACCCAATTATTATGTTTCGATGTAATTAGAGTTGATCGCAAACATTCACCCATACGAGCTTCATTTGCGTACAACTTTTAATTATAACTGTCCAGCAAAGTGAAGTTCTAGGCCAATGTCTAATGGGTCAACTTCTTCTTCGTGTCGATGGTACGATTTTATTTTTCAAATTAAATCTGGTGCGCCCAAAACTTCGCCACCTCCACAGCACCGTCAGTGGCAGCGCAGAGGTCGCTTAGATTGCAGGTTGTGGGGCACAAAGGACAGGATAGGAGGTGCACCATTGTTTGCGGCACAGTTCCACAACCACACCCTGCTGCCGTTTTATCGAGATATCCCCACTTCACCAGGTTTGAATTACACCTCCCCACTTGGGTTCGGAGTCGGTTTAGTGACTTCCAAATGTGCCAAGGAAGATCACATCCTGGGGGGAGGTGCTCGCTTGGTGGTAGGTAATTAGTCGGTGGGGGGGATATCTCCAACCACAGTTTGCGGCGGGCCTCGGTCGGACAACCCGATAAGGCCTCTGCCGATTTTAGGAAACTGTGCCGACTTTTAAGTCTTTGTTTTGGTAGTTGGGCGCCAAACAGTGGGTGTCTAGGGTCCGATTTCTGTTTATTTTTCTCCACTGCGCATGCCACTTCTCGTCGGACCTGTGGGGGTGCTATGCCAGCCGTGGGATAGAGAGAGATAATTGGGGTCGGTTTAAGGCAGCCTGTAATTGTGCGACATGTTTCATTGAGTGCAATATCTACTTCCTTGGCGTGTACCGAGCGATGCCACACTGGACACGCGTATTCGCCCGCCGAAAAACAAAGTGCTAAGCCAGAAGTCCGGAGTACCTGAGGTGAGGCACCCCAGGTAGTTGATGTTAAGCGCCTGAGAAGATTGTTACGGGACCCTACTTTTTGCTTGGTTTTCTGACAATGGTTTTTGAATGTTAGTGTTCTGTCCAGAGTGACTCCCAGGTAAGTAGGGTGACTACAGTGATCGATAGTGACTCCTTGCCAGTTGATGTTCAAAGTACGCCTAGCTGAATTGTTGCGGAGATGGAAAGCGCAGGACTGTGTTTTCGTGGGGTTTGGTCTAAGAGCATTATTAGCGTAGTACTTTCCGAGATCTTCTAAGCCTGCCTCTAAGATTCTTTCGGCGTCCTCAAATTTATCTGTTTGAGTAGCCAGGGCAAGGTCATCAGCATACAGGAATCTCTCACAGTGATCAATTGTAGGCTGGTCATTAGTATAAATGTTGAAGAGAATGGGTGCTAGGACACTTCCTTGGGGTAAGCCATTCTTCTGAGACCTCCACCTGCTTTTTTCGGAGTCGGGTCAACTGAAAAGCCTGTAATGAAAAGTAACTCTTATTCCATTTATCTTAGAGATCACGGTTAAAATTACAGTTGTTTTAACTGCAATCAATATTTTAGCTATTTTACTGAGAGCAAAATGATGCAAAAATTTCTTATGAATTTATTGACACTAAATTTTGAAAAATACTGTAATATTGATTTCTGACACTTACGCGAATACTAGACATTGAAATAAAACTACTTTTCGCCATCGCTGATGTCAAACACCGCCGTTCCGGAAAGTCTGCAATTTGTGAACACACCCTTGACAAGGCCCGGCATTACATCAGATTTGATCAACCACAAGTCCTTGCAAAAGAAAACCGATTCCTACCCAGGATGATTCGTGAGGCCATTGAAATTCAAAAACATCCAAATTTCAATAGAGAAGATGGCTGGGTCTTACCACCTGCTTGGAACCCTATTATAGATTCAATTAAATCTAAATCCAAGCCTAAAACTGCAAGACCGAAGGATACGGTAAGCTTGTTCTGCGTGAATCGGATTGCCAATAATTAACAGAAATGTAGGGTAGCTGTTAGTAATTAAAACTTCAAGACGCCTACCACCTTAGTCACCCGTGACCATGGACGCTGTAAAGGGTCCGAAACGTCGGGATTAAAATAATATCAATATAACGCGATAAAATCTGTAAAAAGTAGTTTTATTTCAAAATACTGTAATATTATACCCTATTGTATAAAATACATTGTAATTGCAACTGCAAATAGTGTTTAGCCCTCATATAATATGCTTGACCTGCCAAACATTGTTGAGGTAAGATTTCCTCGGGGCTGGAATAAGCTGTATATATATAGGTATTTAAAAAGGTCTTTGGGTCCAAGTTGTTTGTAACTTTTCTCATCAACTGCTGCTGCCCGCCCCTAGGTGACACTAGGCAGTTGACTATATTAGCTCAATGGATAATCTAGGGTTTGAGTACTTTACCAACAATTAAGTATTTAAACTAAACAGTTAAGAAATTTTTGTTTTTCCATAATAAAATCATAGTAACAATTATGTAACAAAAATAAGTTTATAATTCAAGTTGATATCAAACCTTAGCAGAAAGTATAGTAATAATCTGGTTATAAAGGTACAAAATACTTTACAAACTATGAATACTTTGTAGGTGACATCAGATCATATTCTTGCAGGTGGACCCTAATGGTGCTGGAACGATCCAAGCGCTGGATGCTGCCCGGTTCCTCAAGAAGTCCCGGCTCAGTGATGTGGTTCTTAGCAAGATATGGGACCTGTCTGACCCCACCGGCAAGGGGTACCTTGATAAGGTAAGTTTCGAGCTTTTTTTTTTATAAATCAGCAATCTTAACATTTGTTTTGGTAAGGGTTAATAGGTTTTTCTATGGGGAATTTTAGTAGCACCTGAATTTGTATGGTTGCCTGGCAATAGGCTCACCTGTATTTGATGACCATTAAAACATAACGGTGAATTGCGGGTGTTAAAGTTGTTATGTAATGTTATTGATTAATAATGATGACATCAATTATGACCGAATTTTAAATGTATTATTTTGTAACTTGTACTTAGAAGTTACAAAATAATACATTCAGTCCCCAAGACAGACACCCAAATGTTTGCACTGAATGATAATAATGATTATAACAATTTGTTTAACACAAGATGTGTCAATCATTCTGATAATATTCTCGCCTTATCATTTACATTACTTGTCCATATGACAACAATTGTTATTAGAAAAGCAGATCATTTAAAAATATCTAGGTATAGACACCTCAATAATTCTGTTGAAAAAATCGTAGGACCGTAACTGCCAAGTTGTAGGTCTCTAGTACGAATCCAAGCCAACTTTTCGTGATCATATGCATATAATTAATTATCACTTGCTTACAATGGTGTAGGAAAACATCGTGAGGAAACCTTCATGCCTGAGAGACTTCTATGAATATGTGTGAAGACTGCCAACCTACACTTGGCCAGCATGGTGGACTATACCCTAACCCCTTATTCTTAAAGAAGACTGTGTCCAGCAGTGGGACAGCTAGTTAATGGGTTGATGATGATGCCTTTAACAGGCCCTAAAGTTTGGATCAGCTAATGCTAAATCAATTGCGTCAATGTTATATCTCGCACAATGTATGACGCGTTTATGACGACAGTGAGGGATTCGTAAAGATATACTGTTATTGTTTGTACACGAGCTATTGCAGTTACAGCAGTACAGTTATCTCAATGATAAGCGATTGAGTCTTGTTTTATAACTCCCTCAAGCTTGCTGGCTGGTAAGCGCGACTGAGAGGTCCTGGGTTCATCACGCCTATATTACCAAAAGGGGTAGACAGAGGCGTACTAATATACAACCACATTCTGCCGGTATGTTTAGGTCCCATGTAATAGGGGGCGAGCCTATTGCCATCAACCGGGCACAAATCCAGACTTCTGAGCTGCTACTGGGAATTACACAGAAAATAAAATAACACTGCGCGACTCGGGGATCGAACCCAGATCTCTAGCCTAGCAGTCGCGCTTGGGACCACTCGACCAACGAGGCAGTCATTTTGGCAGACATTTTTTGTGAAGTCGTCACAAGCAGTGATTAAAACAAGAAATATTACTTAGTTTGTCAAATTCTACAAATTGTCGCTTGCAGTCATAACTCACAAGCATGTATGTAGGTGTAGTCTTGGTGTTGATTCCCGGGCTGGCAGAATTTTCTAATTATCAGTATCTTTCTAGAGTTCGGATTTGTCCGTAAAATATTTGGGATCTTTGATCGGACGATTGATTACAAATAAAGTGTTTTGGTGTGTGTATTGAATGTACTCTGCTATCACTGGTATGTGTGCAAATATGTGTTGTTTGCGCGCATACTTACTCTTACCTATTGTTTTCAAACATACGGTTTTCGGAGACAGTGTATGAGTAGCTCGTGGTTAGACGATCGATTGATTTTTGTGTGTCGGAGGACACACTGAAACTCTCAAGGCTAATATTCCAAGACGACGCCACATCACGAATAAGAGATTCGACTGGTTGTCTCATAACGGCGTTTCTTTTGCCACTGTAAGGGTACTTTGACATGAACACCCTTATATAACGTAACAATACGATCACCCCTGTACTCCTCGAAGTGTTAGGCAGAGGTGTACATACCACAGTTCCCTGGTCCCACAGTTGGTTGCTATTATAATCGAACACAAATCCAAACTCCGAACTGCTACTAAGAATTTCGTTGATATAAATCCCAATAACACTACTCGATCAGGGAATCGAATCTAGGATGTCGAGCATAGCAGTCGACTTTAGGAGCACTATGTTATCGAGGCAGTTAACACCCATATGTCTGTTCTTAATAACAAATTAGTCATTAGAACTGATTAAAAATATTATTTCGATTGTATGGATCTTATGTCCAAATTCACCTGCACCAAGTCTTCGCAATTGATTTGTCATTGAGAACGACTACAAGCTAGTGGTTATAGTGCAGCTTTTTCAAGGAGTATGTCGTCATAGAGCGTTATAGCTAGGAATTAAGTTTATGGGCCATAACTAGCTCGGCGTTTGAATCGACTTGGCGGCTACCAAAGTCTGGCGTTACGCAATAGTCTAGACTGGTTGCCGAAGACACATAAAAACGGCTCAGTACTTTGAAGTATTGGGCTCGGGTAACGTTGGACGGCTCAAATCAGGCTGGTTAAGCAATGGGTTGCAGTCTTCCAGGTCGCGGTTTCGATCCTCGCACGAAAAGAATATATCTACGGCTTCCAGATAGTCTTTTCAGGTCTGGGTGTTGTGCAATGTGCATGGGATGATTTTTATTTGCGAACGCACAAGTTTTGGGGTGCGTTTCCACTGACGTGGAGCTGGGCGGAGCGGAGAGGAACGGCCTGTAAATTGACCAATCACAAGTTCTCGTGCGCGTCTCCACTGATGCGGAGTGGAAATTTCAAGTACTGTGATTGGTCAATTCACGGCCCGCTTCTTTCCGCTCCGGCCAGCTCCACGTCAGTTGAAATGCACCCATAGGGAATAGTCCTAGTTTGGGCAACAGTTAGGTAAACCCTATTATTTGTCACAGCAACAAATTTTATTTTCATTTGGTAATTGTATTCCCAAAACGTCAGTAAATATTCGTACGTACATAAAATTGCACTTAACAAATCCCTAAGGTTGAGCAATGAGCAGGTGTGTAATTAATTACATAGAAACTCCAAACTATTCATTACCTCAAATGTACATGTCTTTGTTTTTTTGGATCGGTTAATCTACTTATCCACTCAGTATTTTTTAATAATAGTTTCCCTACTACCTGTAATAATGGTCGAATTGAAATAAAATGTTTCAATAATTAATACGGCAAATGTAAGTAATTAAAGTAACGAGGTAAAAAGTTGAATATATTCGAAGCGAACAGGCTTACATACAAAATAACTGGCCTGGCCTTCATTAAAATAACTGGTACTCTTAGCATGGAAAATGCTTAAAATAGAACTATTTATCTTAGACACACTATTTTGAGGGTATGAATCAAAGACAGTCATTAAAGACGTTGGATGTTTTGCCACTTTGATTACGAATTGTGTTTTTTTTTTGTGTAGAAACGATACAGGTGAATTGAGGCTCCTCGTCATTTTTGAAGTCGGTTAAAAGTTGCATGCAAATCAATATCCGGTCTATTCAAATAACAGTCAAAGTTTATATTTCTAATTTTCTACTTACAACTTTAAAATATAGATGTGAGTTGGTCACGATATCGCGAAAGTCACCTACAGTAGACGAAGGTCACGGTAGCTCAATGGTTAATGGCAACTGAAAGGTCGCGGGTTTAAACCTACTCCGAACTATAACAATAAATTCACCGGGTACAAGAGGGTTTTTTAGTGTAATCTTTCTTTTAAACAATATTATGTGCAAGAGCCCAAGAGCATTCTTGACAGACACTTCTTAAAATATGTAAGTATACCGTGTTCACTCAATCGCAAGTGTCGCGACGCTTTTATACTAGACGCGTCCTTATCTAGAGTAACCATGCGTCTTCTTTTGCACGGAGACTGTCCTCTCTAAAGGATACGCCTTCCGGCGAAAGGCTTTGTAGAAAAATGTAGGACGGGTGTTTGGGGACTCCGTGTATGTGTCCACGGTTTTGACTTACATTTTTGTAGCCCTACTGTGAGTTTTTATAAAGTAATGTTAAAGTTTTTTATAAAACAAAAAACTCATTTGCGTAAAAAGTAAAATGGGCTAAACACTGTCGAGTAAGAATGATTTTGTTAGTTTTTTTTATAGTTTTGGCTATATTTCTTTTTACTTGATCAATTCACTAAATAGTATAAATTATGGTTCCCTGCGCGGTGTTTGTATTTGTTCGGGCCGATCTCGAAAACTACTGGATTTTCATACGGTTTTCACCGATAGAAAGAGGAATTATCTAGGAAGCGTATATGATATAATTCATGAGCCCGTGTGAATCCTGGCGGAGCGGGTCGCTAGTTAAATATAAATATGTGATGATGATGTTAATGTTTGTTTGAACATGGCCGAGACAGGCACAGAAGCCTAGAGTGGCAACAAAACACAGACTTTTACTCAGCAGTGGGGTAAGTTGGACTGCGGATGATAAATGGCGACCCTTATAAAATGTCGATATTGCAAGGAATATCTGAATGCACTTAGTTTGTGTTTTTTTCACAAGGAGAAGAACGAGGCATAATAGTTCGCGAAAATTGTGAGACAACCCTAGTGTCGTATAGTCAGGTGAAAACAAATAGTTATAAATAACATTGTTTGGCAGTCTGCGTTGTTTGAACTATGATTAAACAGTTCGAATATCGTAAATGTATGTCAACAAAAAGTTGAGATTTCTCCTGAGCCCGACCTTCGAGCGTTGCTATTAATTTAACGTAAGCTTTACAGTCGTCGACGTTTTGCTAAGGAGTTTGGATTTCATTTTGTCTTTTTGGCACATTTTAATGATTCCCTAAACGTACTTATTCATTGAAAATTGTATTGTGTTATGTTATGAACATAGTATTTTCAAACGAATATTGAAATGATATTGATTGGTTATATCTCAAAACAGCAATTGTCATTTAACAAATAAATTGGTTCAAGTAATTTTATACGCAATGCACGTAACTGAGGATTGAGAACTTGAGATTTCTCTCAGATTTTTTACGTATCTTCATGTCTAATTATGACCTTGAAATTTTTTATATAAAAAGTAATACATCGAGAGAGATACAAAGATGAAGACATCCTTTTCTCCTGCGGCCTTTAAAATAATAATTTATAACTCTTCTGTTATTTCTAATATCGTCTTAAAATCAAAAACCTAAATAATCTTATCTCTATAAAAGTTAAAGCCTCAGTGACGAAACATCAAACATGGAGTCTGCAGCACTGCGGAGGATGTATTTAATTACAAATTGAACGATAATGCCTTATCTGTACACTCATTATGTACGCGGGACCATTTGTGACCACTCTTCAACTAATATTGTAGAGTTTCTTTCATTGATTTTATACAGTGCATTGTGTTACGTAAGTTTTTCATTGTAAGGATCAGATTTAGAAGTTTATATGGAGGATTTATTTATTTTATGGCAAATTTGGAGTTCTTGACACCAAGAAATTCATACGTTAGTTCTGGATGAAGCACTCTGGGCAGAGCAAAGTGGTATAAGTGAAAGGGGAATATATTTAGCAGTGGATAGAGTGAATGATGGTGATGAAATTTTACAATGTATATTGATTTAGTTGTGAAGTGATGCGCAATTAAGATTGTTCTGTGGATGTGTTTCTGTAAGTAATAAATGATGCGGTATGTTGTGATAATTAAACTATGGTATGTACATTATAATGTATCGATAAGTGTATTACACGTGTTCGTAATTAGTACTGCATACGTGTCTGGCCGGTCCACTGCCGACGACTAATTAGTGGTGTTACTAGCCAACCTGCAGGCATTACTTGTCAAGTGTCGATTCTTCTTCAAATACTTTATGCCTACGCTACATTGTGGCTAATATTCAGTCGACACGACACTAAGCGTAAAGTAACGCTTCCGTGTGTAAGTTTGTTTACGCTTAGTGTCGTCTCTGAATATTAGCCTGGGACAACATAACCCTATTCTATCTATCTTATCATTAATGTTAGCACTCCAACAGTTCGTTTTATTAAGGAAATCTGCCGGAATTTTATTGCCGTTAGTATGCTAAAGTAATCATAATTTGACACTATACTTCTATAGGACAATGACTCCCTCCCTCACACACATTGACGGAAGGTTTAGGCATAGAGTTCGCCGGTTTGTTTTAACATGTTATAGGGGGCAGGCAACATGTTAGGTGTACGAAACTAATTCGGACTCCCAGCTGCTACTGAGAATTTCCTTTTAAAAAGGAACGAGTAGGGCGGCGTATTAGCTCATAATGTCAACTTCTCAAAATGACAACCGATCGCAAAATGTCCACTTCTCACAAAGTCAACTTCTTAAAATGTCAAATTCGCATAATGTCTATTTCTCAAAATGTCCATTTCTCGAAATGACAAATTCTCATAACGTCAACTTCTCACAATGTCAACTTCTTAAAATGACAAATTCGCATAATGACAACTCCACGTAGTTTCTACTTTATCAAGGTAATTTGGTAATAAAAACAACAAAAAACACCAGATCATCAAAATATCGAAAAACATAAGAATATAAACTAAAAAAAATCATTGATTCGCCATAGGAATAAAAAAATCATTTAGATTCAAATTACCTTACCTACCTACCTAAATACACATTATGCGAATTTGACATTTTAAGAAGTTGACATTGTGAGAAGTGGACATTTTGCGATCGGTTGTCATTTTGAGAAGTTGACATTATGAGCCGATACATAGGGCGGGACTGATTATTCGCTTACAAAAATGGTAAAAGTGACGGTTAAGGTTGATCTAATTGATAACATTTAATAGGCTGGTATTTTAGCATATTTTTCTATCCTTATATACTATATTTACGGCACTGATAAATAAATAGCAATAATGGTTTACTGTATTTATAGATTTACGATGACATTCTAGCGCCATTGTTAGGTAGTATTATCCCAGCTGTGACCTTTAAACATAATACACGCTCCAATAGTGTACTCACTGTGTAAATATAGCAAGTCTGATGAATATCAGTATTTCTTTCTTCTTTTCTTTTTATAATTAGGTACATATTCCTCTATCTGCAAAAAAAATACATAATATTTAAATACTATTAACTATACTTTTGGATGAACAGCCCCTCAACCATGAGTTCTATCGAATGACTTTCGATAGGTTTTTTACGCATCGAAACGCTGTAATCCCATAGCAGGTTTTAGTTCTTTACGTAACCGCTAGAGGCGCTGCGAGAGTTTTCCATACAAATATTTTACCGCGTCGCTAGCGAGTCTAGTGACAAAAACTCATGGTCGAGCAGCAGGAAAGGTAGTTTATTTTCGAGAATTTCGGCGGCGTTACAATGTTATATAAATAAAAGAGTAACCATGGAGTTTCTTGCCGGTTCTTCTTCGTAGGAAATGATTAATTTGGAACCGTGCACTTAGTTTCGACATTTCATAAGTGCCTGTATAAGGTCTATGTGAAAATAAAACTATTTTGATAAAATGCGGTACATACGCGATGTAAAATGTTGTCTGTTTAAAAAAATATATATCTCTAGGAACTAAATGAGATGATGGTGAAATTATCCATTTCCCGTGCTAATGTAAATTGACCTTAAAACGTTGTACTTTATTGCAGGCAGGACTGTTCGTGGCGCTGAAGCTGGTGGCGCTGGCACAGGCCGGCAAGGACATCAACATGAGCAACATACACTCCGAGGCGCCACCGCCCAAAGTCGTGAGTGATCCCCAGTCAAATGTTTTGTTATAATTAGACCATTATTGCGAATGTACTTTTGAATTGTTACAAACAAGTTGCATGGACCAAAATAGTGGGTCTTATACATTGACTTAATATGCTAACTATATAACTTAATACTGCTTAAAGGCTGGGCGGACCTCATGTCACGATGAAACCCCTGAACTTAGTTCCGAAATGGTCTTCTCTAAACCGAAGTGAACTAGTCCGCGATCGACTAAAAAACAGACGCCATGCGATACTAACAAAGATGGCGATAGTGTTTCTGTGTATAGCAAACACGTCTGTTAAATGTTCGGACGGTCCCATTTTAAGTATCTAAATTAATGGTATTAAGGAGAAGAACTTTCATCTAGGATTTATGAATTTTCCTCGGAATTGCCTTATAACTTCCTCGAAATATGATAAGACTGACTTGATCTTAAAACACCTATAGTTTTTCCACGGTACATTGCTAGGAGAAAATGAGTTCCAATGTATGTTGGTTGTGGTCCAGGGCGAGCTGCCCAAGGTGGCGGCAGCAGCGCCGGCGCGGCCGGCGGCGCCCGCGCCCGCGCCGCTGTGCGACTGGGGCATGAAGCCCGCCGAGCGCGACAAGTACTCACAGCTGTTCGACTCGCTGCAGCCCAACAACGGACTCATCGCCGGGAACAAGGTGACACATTATATACCATACTTACATTTCTTGAAGAAGTGGCCTTCTTGCAGCCTTGGTAGACTTCACTCCACTTCAGACCAGTAAAAACCTCTATATTCTATCTCTATAAGGTATTATGGGAAGGTCTGAGTGCCCATCTCTTTCCCTTAAGTTAACTTTAAGCTCGAAGCTTTATAAAGACTACATTTACGTTAGAATTAATACGACATATATATTAATTATTAGTTAATACAACATACGATTATTGCTCCCCCTGCTTCTGAAAGCAACCGCCAGTTCACTGTTTAATTCATAGGTATTGAATAGTAATACATGGGATCTGATGTTTCTATTTAACGTTTTCTCATTAACTCTTTGTTTCAGGTTAAAGGCATGCTGATGGAGTCAAAATTGCCTATAGACACGCTCGGCAAGATCTGGGACCTCGCCGACCAGGACAAGGATGGCATGCTCGACAGACACGAGTTCATGGTGGTACGTACAATAGTACAATACACTTCGTTAACTAATTCATCAGCAACCCATATACTGTCCCACCGCTGGGCACGGGTCTTCTCTCAGTATGAGAGGGATTAGGCCATAGTCCATCACGCTAGACGAATGCGGGTTGGCAGACTTTACATGCCGTCGAGAAAATCTCTCAGGCATACAGTTTTCCTCACGATGTTTTCCTTCACCGTTAATGCGAGTGATAATTACTAACATGATTTTGAAAAGTCAGCGTGCCTTGGATTCGACCTCGACCTTTGACTTGACAGTCCAGTGGTCATACGCCTAGGCTTTCACTGCTATTAACTAATTGTAGGTTGTTAATAATGTCCGCCAAAAATTTCAATATTTTAAGACTGCATTGCTGATGAAATAACATGATACAAAGAACTTACTTATATTTTTTACTGTTTATACAGGGTTACTTGTAATTCGACGTATATCCGCCAGGAGCTGATTGGGGGGCCAAGATGCAACAAATTGAACACCACCTATGTATGGCCGAAATTCAATAGTTTTCGAGATATTTGAATTTTAGGAGATTTTTGATCTTTACCCAAAATTTGACACTAAATTCCAAATAAAAAAGAAACTACACATTGAATGGGTATCATTAAGAAATGATATTATAGCTGACACTTCATTTAAGCTGTGTACATCATTAAAAGTGCTTCATCCAACAAAATACCTAAATTGATGAGCGATTTAAGAATAATATCTAACCAATATTTTCATTTAGTGCTTCAAAAAATGTAGTCTCGTTAAAAATAATACTATGACATGAATCGTACAAACAACTAATAAAACTTCCCTATTCTCTCAGCTTTCCAAAAAGGTATAAAAGTTAAATAAAAGACACTTAATTCATGGCATAGCATGTGTTTGAATCGGCGGCGGGAGAAAAATCATGTGTTTGTGTTAAAAAGATACTAGCTTTCCGCCGACGGCTTCGCCTCCATGATCGGAGTATTTCTTATAATTTATACCCTATGTTACCCGGGGATAGTGTAGCTTTCCAACGGTGTAAAAATTTTTCAAATCGGTCCAGTAGTTTCGGAGCCTGTTCAATTCAAACAAATAAACAAACAAATCTTTCGTCTTTTTAATATTAGTAGAAAAAGCATTAATAAGAACGTGCAGTTTATCAAAAAAATTACACATCTTGTTCTAAATGAGCCCCTCGATGACGATGACGATCGTATGCAGGTTCGAATCCTCTTCCTAACTACGGTTTTCGTCACTCTTGATGTGAACGTTGTTTTCATGTGTTACGGCGCGTTAATTATTCTCCGTCGAAGTTCTTCGACCGAATTTACTGGGGTTACATAAACCAATTCCTTCATAATGACCCCAAACGTAAAAATCAAGTGGTGTAATGTCAGGACTTAGTGCTTGCCACGGAATTGGTCCTCCCCTCCCAATCCATCGGTTTGGATACCTCTCGTCGTCGTCACTGCCGGACAGTAAACCGGTAATGTGCTGGGCAACCATCATGTTGAAACATGAGGTTATTTTTTATTTCGGGAATATCCGCCTACAAATCATTTAGGTTGTTTCTTAAAAACTCTACGTAATTTTCTCATCAAATAATTATCAAATCTTATTTCTAACTATTATGTTATTCAAATCGGTCCCTACTGGACCGATTTAAAAAATTCTTTCACCGTTGGGAAGCTACACTATCCCCAGGTAACATAGGGTATAAATTATAAGAATTACTCCGATCATGGAGGCGAAGTAGTTGGCGGAAATTTAGTATCTTTTTAACACAAACACAGGTAATTTTTCTCCCCGCGCCGATTCAAACACATGCTATGCCATGAATTAAGTGTCTTTTAATTAACTTTTATACCTTTTTGGAAAGCTGAGAGAATAGGGAAGTTTTATTAGTTGTTTGTACGATTCATGTCATAGTATTTTTTTTAACTAGACTACATTTTCTGAAGCATTAAATGAAAATATTGGTTAGATATTATTCTTAAATCGCTCATCAATTTAGGTATTTTGTTGGATGAAGCACTTTTAATGATGTACATAGCTTAATTGAAGTGCACGCTATAATATCATTTTTTAATGCTACCCATTCAATGTGCAGTTTATTTTTTATTTGGAATTTAGTGTCAAATTTTGGGTAAAGATCAAAAATCTCCTAAAATTCAAATATCTCGAAAACTATTGAATTTCGGCCATACATAGGTGGTGTTCAATTTGTTGCATCTTGGCCCCCCAATCAGCTCCTGGCGGATATACGTCGAATTACAAGTAACCCTGTATTTATGCTTCAATGAACTGTCAAAAAACTTCGTATGTTAGTTGGTTTGTAATTGATTGTTTTGTTTTATTTTTATTTTTATTTTTATTTTTATTTTTATTTTTATTTTTATTTTTATTTTTATTTTTATTTTTATTTTTATTTTTATTTTTATTTTTATTTTTATTTTTATTTTTATTTTTATTTTTATATTTATTTTTATTTTTATTTTTATTTTTATTTTTATTTTTATTTTTATTTTTATTTTTACTCCGTGCGTCTGCGTTGTCGGCAAACGTCCAAAATTGACGCGTGACTAGTTCAGTCTCTAACTTTTATGCCGCAGTTGTGACAAAATATTGATTTGTCTTGAAAGAAATACTTGCTGCTACTGTTTCTTTAAAAGTAATATGTGTTTCGTACGTGTGTGTGTTCATTAGTTTTGGTAGGTATTCTATAGTTGTATAATGTTCGGCAGGCGATGCACCTGGTGTACAAGGCCCTGGAGAAGCACGCGATCCCCACGAGCCTGCCGGCCGAGCTGCGCGCGGGGGCGCGGCCGGCGCGGCCCCCTAGCCGGCCCCCCTCCCGGCCCCCCAGCCGGCCCCCCTCGCGCCCGCCCTCCCCGCAGGCGCGCCCGCCCCCGCGCCCCCAGCCGCCCCCGCAGCACCAGCAGCCACAATCCAATACCGCGCTGCTGGAAGGACTGCTGGACTTGTCTAGTGTGAGTTTTTTTAAGTGTATTACCAACCTAGATATTACTTAACTTCCCGAGGTACCTTATGAGGCGAGTCTTCTATTGTTTGTTTGTAGTAAAAATAATCATGAAGATGGCAACGTGGATAACCGCCAAAACGGAAATCGATTTAACTGTTTTACTGCATCTTCTTACGAATCCTACCGTCTCTGCCGCAGCCACCAACACAGACAGCGCCAGCGATGCCGCCGAGCATGGCGGCAGTACCGAGCGGGCTGAACTCCTCGGTGATGAGCAGCATCTCGGCGGGCAGCGCGTGGGTGGTGACGGATGCGGAGAAGGCGATGTTCGACGCGCAGTTCGCGGCCGCAGACACGGACAGGGACGGGTTTGTCAATGGCAACGAGATCAAGCACATGTTCTTGGACTCTGGATTGCCGCAGCGGACTCTTGCGCACATATGGTAAGTTTTATTTACTTCTTAACACAGACAGAGGTATACAAGTCCCGCAAGTTGCTAATGGACTGAAACCTTGTTTAATTAACTTCAAAGTGACGTCATCCGTTGTACTTGCCGGCTAGTGGTGCTAACGCGTACTGAGAGCGGTTACGTCATTTTTACGTCACCAAGATGGCCGCCAGGCACACTATCAATTGGCGAGGCTTATAGAAGCCTGAATTTCCTTTAGCACAGTGTGAAATGCGCTGCGCTGTGCTCCGGCGCGGCCCGTTAGGTGGAAATGGTACATAAGTGTGTTTCTCCAGGGCGCTGTGCGACATGGAGGGCGCGGGCAAGCTGTCCCGCGGGCAGTTCGCGCTGGCCATGTGGCTGCTGGCGCGCGCGCAGCGGGGCGTGGCGCCGCCGCCCGCGCTCGCGCCGAACATGATCCCGCCGCCCGCCGCCGCACAACCGGTTAGTACACATTATACACTAGCGACCCGACCCATATTGACTTCGCACGGACGTGCATCTTCCACTTTTATCATCATATTTCAGGAATAGAGATAATCGCGTCCGTTCGTCCTTTAACAGCCAGGGTAAAAAAAAAACAAATACTTCAATAATAAAGTTATATAATTTACCATAAATTTACTTTTAAAAAACATATTTTTTTTTAAACGGTCAACCGATTTAAAATATTTAGTGGTGCATATTCAGAATCGATAGACAACTAAATAGGAACTATGAGGCGTATTTTATCAACTAATAAAAAAAAACTTATAAATATCATGTTACATAAACAAAGCCTTTCTCAAACCATCCTTTTTCAAGACTGTTAAAAATGAACAATCAATATAAGTGGTAGAGTATGCTCTGCCGCCGCTGTATGCTGTCGACAGCGCGCTGCACGATGCGCAGCAGCACGGCGGCGGCCAGCACGGCGGCCAACAGCGTCACGTGGTGGTCCCACTGCGCGTGCGCACCCTGCCACACTATCAGCTTCACCGTGCCCGCCAAGTTGTCCCATTGCCAGCAACTACAATGACAATAACTATATTAATTTTTATGCGAATTTTTCAGTAAAGAAAATGCATAAACCAAAAACGCTGAAACCTTTTTTTAATTAATAATGGGCTATACCATGATTAGGTATTTGTAATTGGTTATGTAAATATTTCATTAGCCTCAAGTCAAATATTTAGACGGTCAAATCGAATATTTTTGGTATGTTTCACCTCCTAGTAAGCTCCCGTTAAATTACTTGGCAGATAATTTCATACAAAAGTCGTTCGATTTTTCAATTTATCTGGTGGTTAGCGGTTATCCAGCGTTGGTGAAACAGGTCCTTGGACTGCAGTCGTGTATCACCATCGTCCTGCTCTTATATGAAATTATTAGTGTCAGCGTAGTGCTACCATCTCGTCACTAGCACCACAGTATCGTGCATATCGCAAGTCGCTAATAGGCTGGAACTTTGTCTAATTAACCATATGACGTCATCCGCTAACGCGTACTGAGAGCGGTTACGTCATTTTTACGTCAATTAGATGGTCGCCAGGCACCTTGTCTATATGCGGGGCTTTTACCATTTGCGGTGCAATACTGGCCTGTACAAGTTGGCGTCCCTGTAGAGCACCGTGTCGAACACGAGGTGGTCGCGGCAGTTGAGGTGCACGCGGCCGGCGCTGCGCCGGTCAGCATCGCGCGGCACCAGCTGCCGGCGCCCCACGCGCCACTCCACCGGCACGTCGCGCAGTGTCGTACTGACAACATTCATCTCTTTAACACCCCAAACCTTTAAAGGACTTGTTTGAGCCTCTGAGCCTCTCCCAGACAGACACGGCCTGCGCTGGCGGTTAGTACAACTGGCTGACTGATTAGTATTTATGACAACGGACTGCCACAGAAGGCCGCGCCTATCTCGGAGAGGCTTTATTCAAGTGCATTTTTGTACTAACTGATTACATGCATTAATTCTGCATTGTTTCTGACGGAAATCAGAAATATTACTTTGCGATAAGTTTTGCGCATTTACATCACATTCACCCGCGAGCAAGACCTTTGTCTCTTAGTCTGACATGTATATTTCATTTCACCATTTCGAATTACGCATATTTACTTCGAGCTCTTTGTCAGAAGGTCTCAGATATTCTACCACAATAGATTAAATATAAATAAGTTAAATAATCTTACCCAGGGCATCGAATGGCAATTTGTTGTCCAAAATCGGCGAATATGGTGTTCCTAGTGGGGAGGGGTGGTTGTTTTGGTAGCGCTTCTTCCAAGGAGTACAGAAATACTCCACTAGTGTAATTCTCCCCTTCGTCATCGGCCGAGTATTTAACACTAAACATAGATGCTGTGCATGGCACCTGAAACAATTGAGTTAAAAGTAACACATACAAAGATGCCCCCTGCATTTTGTTGCAGTGTTTTGTCTTCTAACAAAGCTTAGCGTACATCACGCACACGACAAACGTTATTACGCTTATGTCGCGTTGGCATCGGAGCGTTTCTATGCAGTGTCCGAGGTGTGCTCAAACTGAGTGGTAGAGCTACAAAACATTCTATGTATCATCACCCTTCTATTTATCCCAGTACAGACAATAATTTCTTTGAGAAAAACATTTTTGTCACAGTGCGCGAAATTCCCACCATGTTGTCTAGTAACAAACATCCCCTTGCTCTAAATGGATACACCTTCTCCGTTCAGTTATAAGCAAAAAAAAATTTTGGACTTTGTTCCCAAAAATTACCTTACACATAGCGATCATGATTTCGCTTTTTCTTTGTTGTATGGCATCGAGATTTCGAATGACGGCCGGCATGTACTGTGACCGACATGGTATACCGTCGGGAAATGCTGGAAAATTGGAACATTTCATTATGAGAATATTTCTTATACCAGTCGGAAGATCTAGCAGAAAGAATTTTAGAAAATAAATAATGCAGCATATCTTGTGTGACTGTGACGTTCTGACAGGCTAACATGTGCGCCACAACAAAATGTTGTCTACTCTTTTGTCTCGCTCTTTCTCATGCGAAAACGAAACAAAAGCACGATATAAGCGTCGACAAAATGTTTTCCCGGAGCCCATGTTACCCGGCTGGTGACGAAACGAATGAGTCATCTCGGTAACGGATACCCGAAGCCAGACTTCAGGTTCCTTCCTCTCAGTGGGTTAGCCGCCTTCACGAACTACGTCTTGAAAATTAAGGATTTTATGATGGTGAGGATAACACAAAAGCTCCCATTGGGTCAAAGTGTTGCTGGATATGCCAATCCCCACTGCAATATAAGATAGCGGTAATACTATTTCGTCACTAGATTCTTATTAATGCATATTAAAGATGTGTGTTGGTTAGTACTCGTATGTCGATTAATTTTGAGTGCTATTGCATTCGTAATCCACAGCTGTTTGGGGTCCGTTCCTGGTCCGGACCTGTATTTATATCCATAAAAAAAAAGCGCTTGCCACGTGTGATACTGCGCGGTGATCTGTCATTTATCTATAAGATTTTTACCTTCGTAGAAAAGCTCATTTACCCCCAGGTTCGGAACCCAGGGGTTAAGTAGTAGGCTTATAAAAAACTATAAACATTTCAAAATAAAATTATTAAGGTCTTATTCAATGACGATTATTTAATATCTACTCAAAAAGTTTTCAAGGAGACAAAACTGATAAATATAACACCTCCATAAATGCAGTTCACGCCAAACTTATTGTCCGGGTTGAAGTTGGCACGGGGTAACTTTAACCCGGCCGTAAAAATCGGAGAAATGAAAATATTGGATAAAAATTATATAAAGCGACAGCCTACGACTTGAGCTTTCGTTTTTATTTATTACAATCCTATAATTGTGATTCTCCGATTTTTACGGCCGTGTTAAAGTTAGCTCGTGCCAACTTCAACCCGGACAATAAGTTTGGCGAGAACTGTAACACCTGCATACTGGTACGTAAAATAATTAATAGTGCCATCCGTCATACATACACTAATAACGTTTACAAAACGAATGCAAATCGGAAAGCGCATGACGAGGCAGGCTAACCATTTGATTTTAAGAACGCCGAGGACAAACTATAGTAAAAATACTATCTTACATGCGGAGGCCACACACAAACTCCATAGCTAAAGTAATTAAAGAATCGAAATCGCTTCCAACTTTTAAAAGGCTATTAAAATACCACCTGACAACAAAGTAAATTGCAAGTTTATTTACGTCACTACGGAGCGAAACTGTCTCTTATCTTAATTATTGTTTTTCCACATAGAAGTGAATAATTGTATTCTTTTTGAGTGAAATAAATTTGTTAAACCGTATATTCATTAATCTTTTTAGTCTTGTTTATAACTTTACTTTACTGGCCAATACGGTATATTTCTGGAAATTTTATGCGTGATATTCAAGTGATATTTAGGTCAGATTTCACTTGGCAATGTTATAGGAAATACCCGACTTGTATTAAAATTATCTGCCACATTTAAAAATATTATCGCTTACCCGTTAATTTATTGCGTCACTATCGTATTTTTACTAGTAAAGTACAATTAGCGGATCTAATTAGTCGATACGTCGAATTGAAGTGCTACCACTTGTAACGACGATGTTTGTGCGTTCACTTGTGTTATTTGTCAAGCATTGTGTAGTTTTCGGTGGAAATTTTTGAAATAATCAATTTTGAGTGAAGTACGCATAATGGTTAGTAAGACATTATTTCTCTAGTATGTTGTAGTAAGCGTGGACCGCATAATTCTCTACCTTTGCAATGATATCAACCTTAACACAATCAATTACCATTTTCTTTAGTCTCCCCCCGGGGGCCTACACCCCTCCACATGCCTTTCCATTACTGATTTAGTCAGTTACGTTGCGAGGGTGACACAGTATTATACTAACCTGTAAACAGTTCGATCACCTTTTCATCCAAGTCCAAGAATTCTCTTCGACTTTCCGCTTCACCTGCTTTCGATGTGTTCTTTGACATCTAAAGCAAAAGCACAAGGTCAAAATAAAGGCAAGCGCAGTATGGCCCTGTGTTAGTGTTTTTTTAGTAGGCAGTTGTACTGCTATGTGTGTGTATGAATAGTAATAGTGACTGATAAGTACTAATACGTGATCGGCATCTTATAAGAGGCGAGAAATTATCTGACTTGGTCGGTGGTAGGATCTCTTGGCTGGTGTGGTCCCTCACGTCGTCACTTTGTGTGTGTTTCGACATTTGTGCGAGAGATCCAATTCCCCTCTCGGATGCTTTGCAGTCGGTAGGGACGTTCAAGGATCGGCAACGCATCAGCAACGTCTCTAGTGTTGCAGGTGTCTGGGCGGCAATGACTACTCACCGTCAGGTGACTCGTGATAATACATTTCTATAGCACTTGTCACGAAGGTGTGCCAGGATCTAAGTAGGTAGATACCTGGTCTGCTAGCTAATAATACACACAAATATGACTAACCATCGCGTTGTCTAGTTTGACATAACACATTCCGTACCGGCGGCGCCTGCCCACCTTCCCGCACACGCTGCACTCGCTCCAAGACGACCATTTACTGAATATTATGAGCCCCTTGTATTCCTCTGGTGCGATAGAGAGTGGTCCGCGAGACGTTGGTGGTTTTACCTGACAAAAATCTCTCGTCAGTAACTCTCTTACTAAACTATATAAGCTGCGTATCTTGACACACTGTCTGCTGTATTTCGTTTGAACGTTATTTGGTATTTCAAGCAAATGAGACAAAATTAGTATAAACATAAGGATAAGTATTTTAAACTGTGACGTAAAAGTTTCACCCCCATTTAATATTATATTTAACTTTTAACCAAGTGCTTTTTTCTATAGTAAAATGTATGAATTCACCACGCTATAGGGTTCTTCCGTGTCCACCACGTCGAGGATGACGAGTCCGGCGCCGCTGGCCCCTATCTGGCACCAATACACGCCGGCATCCTCCGGCATCGTGTTGTAGATGGTCATGTTGCCGTTCTCTATCGCGAGACGCTCCTGGTCTTCTATTTGTGAGAAGTTCATGCGGTCTATAGACTGACAAAATTACCCATTTACTACATGCGTATAGTTGAGAATCCAGAGAACTTTAAGGTGCAAATCGCTTCCATGCGACAATCGAAGATAGTTCTACACGGACACGTACAATGGTCCAACTCTAGGACTAAGTGCGGAAACCAAACCCACTCACAGAAGTGGGCTTCCATAATAATGATGATGATGATAGTTTTACACGGTAGCCGCGAGTAGGAAAATAGAATTGACGTGAGATTGACTAGCCAAAAATTTGGCGGTCGGAATACTTGGTCACCCGCTCAAATAAAATTCTTTAGTTTGTCGCGCAATGTTAAGACGGACAAGTCGAGCTACTTGCTAATTAAATGAAAGATAGACTTAAATATACTTAAAACCTGGTTTACCGCCTCTAACAACCGGAAAAATTAAAAGATTGAGCAAGATTTGTATCAAATTATCTGGCAAGTAATGCCCTTAATGTTACTAAAGTCAAAAGTATTCACAAATTTTAAAATTCCTTAATGTTGGATATAAAAAATCGTCGTGTTACCTTCGCATACATCCAAATAAAATTGCCTATATCGCCGGGCGGTTCGCACGCAGAGCACGGCAGCTTAGTGACGGACCCCTGGTACACGGTGATCATGATAGACGGCAGCTGCCGGAGCGCCGTCAGCGTGTCTAGCGACTGCGCGGAACAGGCGTAGTACTCCCGCCACAGTTGAGATAGCGCCGACAGCTTGCGTTTGTCGCCTCCTTAACAACAGGCAGGGATACACACGGCTATATTGATATATAGCCGCCGTTTTACGACCCGTTGCCATAACCAATCTGAGTTTTGACAACATCCATACAGATAATGACAAAATTCTATGTCTAGTAAGCAAATCTAGTGACAGGTTTGATATTTGAACCGGCCGTTAGTTGCCCTCCGATTCTACGTTTTTTTTATAAGAAGAGGTCAGCTAAATACTAATAACGAATAACTTTGTTATATAGTCGTGCATATTAGGAGCAGTTTATGTTTTAACAATAACAAGAGATATTCTATCTCTATTGTAGGAAAAAACTAGAAGTGTTATGGTTGCATAATCAGACCCATTTCAGCCTTTACACCTTTTTAACCTTGATAAACAAAAATGAAAATCTCCTGGGCTAAAAGGTCGTTTTTGATAAATCATAATATTATTCTGTGATTCACATTTCAAAATTGCCGAGGAAATTCTATGGTCTCAATTTTGGTTAAGATTCTGGACGAATTGCGAAATGTAGCTTACTTTAAATAAGATTGTGAACATTTGTTACATAATTATGTTATCATTGCAAACTTACTTGGATACATTAACCTGTCTTCTAAGTTAATATTTCGCTTTGTATTATGTTTGGTGACCTCTCCATACATTTGTTTACTTATATTGCTAAGTTCTTCGACCCTCTTGTGTATGGAATGTTTCAAATCACAACTTATAGGATTTACTACAATCAAAACATAAATGAACAAATATTTGTATTCTGCCATTTTGAAAAATGTGTGTTGACAGGTTTGGCAGTTAAGTAATTTAAATTCTGTTCTAGAAGACTGTATAATGTTCTTATTTTAATTTGTAAGCCAAACTTCAAATTTATTTTTTACGAAGTGGCGAAAGAGAAGCTTATTGATACTCAAGCCAAATGTATGAGAACAGCATAAATTCATCTAAGTATTTTTATATTAATGTTTGCAGAAGACAGAACCAGCACTATCCCTAGGTCCTCAGCCTACACCTGAGATGGAAGCGATAGCGCGGGAGGTGGACGCGCTGGCTCGCGAGCGGCTGGCCCTGGAGGCCGAGCTCGCCGCCAAGCAGAGAGACCTCACTGTCAAGAGCGGCGAGGCCGACAGCTTGCAGGTACGTTACCGTGCCTCCGTGAAGATACTTGTTGCGGTCTCTTTTATTTATTATGTAGTACAAAACAAATGTTGTTTTGTTTGCAGAGCGAGTTGGACACATTAACGGCAACCCTCAAACAGTTAGAAAACCAAAAAGGTGAAGCACAAAAGAGGTTAAATGATCTCAAGACACAGGTAATTAGCCGCCATTAAAAATTTTAAACAAATATTTTGCTACTTGGCGTAAAGAACTATGTAAGTAAGTTTTCAAACGGTGACAGTAACGCGATGTGGTGTTTGTTGCAGGTGGAGAAGCTCCGATCGCAGGTGTCGGCGCAGGAGGCGGCGGCGGCCGAAACAGAGGCCGAGGTAGCGGCGCGGCGCGCGGCCGCCAACACGCTGAAGGAGCGCGAGCGCGCGCTGCAGGCCGAGCTGGCCGAGGCCGACGCCGACGCCGAGGCCGTCACCGCGCAGCTGCGCCGCACTGTGCTCGCCGTCAGCCAGGTTGGACGTTTTGTAGATCCTAATAACATTCTATCAGTTGTGTGTTTTGTAATGTAATGATTTAAGTGTTAAATGTATTCTACTATACATAAGTATACTTCACAATGTCGATTGTTCAGCGATCATCATCATGGTTTCTGGATATATTTTACAAATATTTTTTTTCAAAATTGATCTATTAATACAATACAAAAAAGTGTATTATAAAAGTTCACAACAAAAAACTATTGTAATGAATCTGTATTTTTGTTATAGGCAAACATAAAGATCTCTCACTTGGAGGAGCAGCACCGGCTGATCAGCACGGCGGCGGATGCGCTGTCGGAGGCGGGCGGCGCGGGCGCGGCCGTGTCGTCGGCGCTGCAGCTGCAGGCGCAGTTCTCTGCCGACCACCTCGACAGGATCGTGCGCGGCGCCACGCCCAACGATGCTCTCGTACGTATATTTATTAAAACCGTGAAGACAATACCTGATTCAATAAAACCATTTATAAAACAAATACTGGTACAAATACGTATAAGCCGCGCAAATTGATAATGTGCGTGGCGGCCATCTTGGTGACGTAAAAATGACGTAACCGCTCCCAGTACGCGTTAGCACCACTAGTCGGCCAGTACGGCGGATGACGTCACTTTGAGGTTAATTAGACAAGGTTCCAGCCCATTAGCAACTTGCGGGTTTATACTTACAACTTTTTTCTGAATGCTACCTTTTTCAATCTATTCTTAATGTATTATTTGATCAAATTTATGAAATTGTCGCGCAGGAGGATGAGCCGTTCGCGAAAAGCAACGGCTTTGCATCGGGCGCTGGGTTCGAATCGGATCCATTTACGGAAGGCTCGTTCCCGGCCGCTCTGCCCGCGCACGACCCCTTCGCGCCTGCGCATACGCAGCAGAATGCACAGGTAACATATCGCGAAGGTTACTGTTACAAAATATTTTCAGATGGTTGAATTCTGTTGATAAGTTCGAGTTTATAGCACCGTATTGTTAAATATTCTGCTGCTAAACAATAATGTACTTATGTTTGAAAAGCTACGCTTTACGGGAATATGAAACTTAACGACTGAAGTCACAAAATGACAACTCTTTAGTAATACTACTGGTGTTTCTAGCGACTATCAGGCGACTTGTATGCTTATTTGTCGTCTTGTAACAATAAAATACAAGATGATCTTTGCATAATGATGAAATAATCGCTATATTGTTATCGCAGGATGGCTTTGCCACGGATCCCTTCGCATCGAACGCGGACCCTTTTGCTGGCGACGCGTTCGCCTCACAGGACAATACTACTAAACCTAATGAAGACGTGAGTACAAATCTTATATAATTATTATACAGACTAAAAGTGATCCGAAATTAACAACAACAGCAATATTTTACTATGCAAACGAAGAAGGCATTTACCCTGGTAGATTGATGCAGTATCAGTCATAGCATGATACATAAGTGAATATCCTGTATATGTGCAGGGAGCGTGGGAGGCGGATCCGTTCGCGGTGCTGCACGCCCCCGTGCGCGGGGCGGGGGGCGGCCCCGCGGGGGGCGGTGGGGCGCCCACGCCGGCGCTGCCGCCCAAGCAGCACAAGACGCCGCCGCCGCGCCCCGCGCCGCCGCGCCCCAACCCGCCGCACAAGGTACGGTAAACTCATTCGCTGGTGCACTAGTTTTCGACCTTATGAGGTCTCTGATAATAACGAAATTGCTCATTGGCCAAGTTTGTTGATCATTCCACAACAGATATGGCGCGCTTACTGATACAATGTTGGGTCTGAGATTGTTTTTTAAAGTAATTTTACCAGTATTGGTAACATTTGCCAATGTTACCAAAGTTGTATCAATAATCGAATAAAAAAGTATTTTTGTTCAAATTTTTTTTTAATCCAATTAATATCTTCAACATTTATTATATCTGCATTAATGACACGTAGGTATTTGAATAATTTTACTTTATTTTCGTTTTTATAATTACCTCCATGCTAATTTCAAACAATAATGAAATAGTCATTGATGTAAATATATTTTATACAATGTGAAATCTGACTGAAAAAGTCATACAGATAACGATTTTAACCTTACAATTAACTAAAAGAAATACTGGTAAATATTTAACTACTATATTAAAAAGCCAGCCAGGTTTCATCTTCGAAAGTTTTACAAATTCCAGTATTTTTTTAATATTTTAAGCTAATAATTTATTTTCAGATTGTGTTACTTTTATGATTATTTGAAGTTTATTTACCCCTCGCCCCCGTAATTAGCCGCATGAGGACGACAGATTGCATCGATAAGCTAAACGTTTTTTTTATTTTACTAACGCTGCAGAGAAAGTAAAATGTACGTAAAGAAGTATTCATTGCACTTTAACACAAGATAATGGCATTTTATACATGTTCCCTTTGCCTCACTTTTAATAATAAAATGTCACTCTCACTGGCGCCGCTTTCTGGGATTTGTTACGAGCATTCGGCTTTTGCATAAATTATTTTGCAGCAACAAAGTTTTATTTCTGGTTTTCAGCAATGAGTAGGTCACTTACGTCATACAGGTAGTAAAGTTTAATCGTGCTGTGTTAATACTGTCCAAGACTTATTATTTTAGGAAAATCGAGTCTAAAATGAAATCTTAATAAATTGTATTATGAAGAAATAATAATACAAATACTATATCAAAATGAATGTATGCCGATTCATATCGGTAATATAAGCTAAGCCTAACTCCTCCCATCGTGAGAGGAGACCCTTGCCCAGCAGTGGGACGGTGATGACGATGCTTCTATTTAATAGGCACAGAATTCCAGAAAGTGCCTAACCAGCCTATCACTTACTCTCTGATAAATGTCAGTGTTATTTTAATGTTTTACTTTCTCTGTGCCGTGTCGAATGCCATTCTCGCCAAGCCCACGTACGTTTGGTTGCTGCACTACGCGCTCCGCACGCTTCACACGCTTGTTACGTTGACTGTACATCACTACATCATGTTCATCTTTTATATTGCATGTTTTATTTATTTTTCTGCTTATATATTATGGTAATTTTCGTATTTAAATAGTTTTTCTGCTTGTAGCAAGAGTTTGGGATTGCATCCAAAGATTTGGCTATTCAAGAAAACTTGTTAGAGAGATGTCTAATTAACTGTCCTTATAGTAGTACAAATTATAATTTGTAAGTGTAGCTATACAGTACTGTACATAATACATGTAACATAAGTACGCAGTGCTACGTTTCACTACGCAGTGCTACGTACTGCTACGTTTCACCAGGCAGTGCTACGTGTCGCTACGCAGTGCTACGTACAGCTACGCAGTGCTACGAGGTGCTACGTTTCACTACGAAGTGCTACGTGTCACTACGCAGCGCTACGTACGGCTACGTTTCACTACGAAGTGCTACGTGTCGCTACGCAGTGCTACGTACGGCTACGTTCCACTACGAAGTGCTACGTGTCGCTACGCAGCGCTACGTACGGCTACGTTTCACTACGAAGTGCTACGTGTCGCTACGCAGCGTTACGTACGGCTACGTTTCACTACGAAGTGCTACGTGTTGCTACGCAGCGCTACGTACGGCTACGTTTCACTACGAAGTGCTACGTGTTGCTACGCAGCGCTACGTACGGCTACGTTTCACTACGAAATGCTACGTGTCGCTACGCAGCGCTACGAAGTGCTACGTACTGCTACGTTTCACTACGAAGTGCTACGTGTTGCTACGCAGCGCTACGTACGGCTACGTTTCACTACGAAGTGCTACGTGTTGCTACGCAGCGCTACGTACGGCTACGTTTCACTACGAAATGCTACGTGTCGCTACGCAGCGCTACGAAGTGCTACGTACTGCTACGTTTCACTACGAAGTGCTACGTGTTGCTACGCAGCGCTACTTACGGCTACGTTTCACTACGAAGTGCTACGTGTTGCTACGCAGCGCTACGTACGGCTACGTTTCACTACGAAATGCTACGTGTCGCTACGCAGCGCTACGAAGTGCTACGTACTGCTACGTTTCACTACGAAGTGCTACGTGTCGCTACGCAGCGCTACGAAGTGCTACGTACTGCTACGTTTCACTACGAAGTGCTACGTGTCGCTACGCAGCGCTACGAAGTGCTACGTACTGCTACGTTTGACTACGAAGTGCTACGTGTCGCTACGCAGCGCTACGTACTGCTATTTTTGGATATTCTTTCTACAAGTTTTATTGTATGTTTTATGTAGTAATGCAATTAATAAGATAATAAACTGTTACATAATAGGTGCTTAGTTTGAGATTGTATGAGAGTATATACATATATAGGATAAAAGATATTTTTTAATATTTTTTCATCAAAATACCAATTCTAGTTTTTATTACAGTTTTATCATCCTTCTGCGCTCGTGGCTCGTGGCTAAGTTATAACTGCGCTGATCAACCGATCTGCAAGGTTAAGCTACGCTTGCCGAGGTCAGTCCATGGGTGACCATTCCTAACACACATTTTCTCCGTGCCTCGGAGAGCACGTAAAGCCGTCGGTCCCGGTTGTCATACGACAATCGTTAGTGGTAGTCAGAAGCCCAAAAAGCCTGACAACTAGTCTATCCTTCGAATATCGGTATTACCCATAAATTGGGTTGCGGAGGTCTGATGGCAGTCGCTTTGTGTAAAATACTGATATTCAGCCGCATCTGGTTAGACTGGAAGCCGACCCCAACATGGTTGGGAAAAGGCTAGGAGGATGCGGATGATATCATCCTTCTGCGCTTGCACTTAATTACACGCGGTAAGCCCAGTATGTCTTCCATGACAAGTTCGCCATTTAAATTATCAGTTGAGATCTACCATAAGATAACGGATTTACCAGATTGCGGACGTTCTCAAAAAAGGCAAGGTTAAGAGCACCCTAAACCGACGAGCATGCATGGAGAGGATAATGAATCGTAGCAAGTGGAAATCTATAGTCTCTGCCTACCCCTATGGGAAACAGGCGTGAAGCTATGTATGTATGTATCTACCATTAGTAGAAGTAGTGGTTTGTGTGTTATTCAATTATAACTTAAATGGCAAAAAAAATAGTGCCTAAAAACTTCATGTCTGAAATTTGCTGCCCCGGTAGACTTATGCATGTAATTACTATTGGGCGTGGGTCTAGCCCACGCCCAATAGAATTACATGCATAAGTCTGGGACTGTTGCTGGCAATCATGGGAATCGTTAGGGCAGTTCGAGAACGTGATTACTCACGAATCATAGATAATAGTATAGGAAGGCGTGTCTAATCAAAATATTCAACTGACACTAGTATCGCTCATAATTATATTTTACCGCAGAGAGTATGTGTAGTAGAGTGGTGTAGGTACTTGTAGTATTGTAGGATATGTAGGTATTTGCTTGAGTACTGCATGTTGCGCAACATCACCCCACTCCTCTTACTTATTGGTTCATTTATATATATTTTATTTTGATTTCATTTCTTTGTATAACCGATATAACTACCTGTATATACCTATATAATGATAATATTATAATACAGCACATAAAGCGACTATACCGATTTTAACTGTCAGTTTACTTAACAAAATGTTATGTTACTTGCAAGTGTTGTATAGTGGCGTTATGTGTTGTTGTTCATCAGTCATGTGACACTTGTCCACTAACATGCTAACCACTGCTCGTGTGCTTGTCCCCACATTGCAGCGCTAAGCGGACGCGGCGGCGGCGAGGCTCACACGTGCGTACAATCTGTCTCCCCCCACCCCCGCTAGCCCACACGCATCCCACTCACACACACTTTGTCGTCCAGACCGACCGCCAGCCCACCATGGACTTCGCCGACGACCCATTCAAGGACTACCGATACGAGGACCCCTTCAACATCGAGGACCCCTTCGCCGACGTCACGGACGGCAAGCGCAACGACCCCTTCGCCAGGCCGACCTCCGTCGGCGGCTTCGAAACGGATGACTTTTTCTCTGCGTCCTCTACAGTTAATGGAAGTTTTACTCTGCCCGAGAAACGAAGCGGGCGAGTGTCCGCGCCGCCCATCGCATACGACCCGTTCGCCACCCGCTCCGACTTCAAACCGCCGCCCAAGCCGCTCGCGCCGCCCGCCGCTAACATCAACAACAACAGCACCAATAACAACAAGACGGCGGCGGAGGCGTGGGCGGCGTGGCCCAACGACAACTGGGCCAGCGAGGACGCGTGGGCGCGCCCCGCCGCCCCCACCGCCCCAGCTGCCCCCGCCGCCACTGCCGCGCTCCGCGCCGACGCCTGGACCTCCGACGACACCACCAAAAACACCAACACCAGCACTGGCGACTGGAAGACCGACAACTGGGCCAACAAGTCCGACAACTGGGCCACCGACTGGGGGCCCACGGACTCTAATCGAAATCTGAATGAAACCTGGCCCACGAACACTTTACCTTCCAAAAAGGAGAAATCTCCGCGACCAGTGAAGTACGCCAAGTCGTTAGTGCACACGATAGGCGGCATAGGCCGGGCGAAACAGAAAGATAAGAAGAATAAAGGCGCCGCTCTAGAAGCGAAGAGCGCGGAGGTGCTGCCCACTGAGGAGCAGCAGTGGGCGTGGGCGGCCGCCGAGTCGCGGAGGCTGGAGGCCGAGGCCGAGGCGCGGCGGAGACAGGAGGACGCCGAACTACAACTGGCCTTAGCCATCTCCCGGCAAGAAAAGTGACACTAACTCCATTCGAAGGTTGGATCCCCTGGTCGCTCGGCCGCGAGCCATCGATGCAGTCGAGTTTATTTATTGCATTTTTGTAATTCGTCCATGTTTGTTTTTCGATATTTTTACGCGAGAGTCGAGGGCGAGTGTAAAATTAGAAGAGTAATTTATAAATAAATTATAATAACTGTTATTATACAATGATTATGTTGGTAACTCAACATTAGTGAATTGCAGCGGTCTTTTGAAATTGTTGCGTTAATCTTTAGCGTCTGTGTACTTCGAGTTGTACCTGATTTTAACTCAACACAGGGAAAAGTTTAAAGGAGAAAAGGTGTGGTTGTCATACACGGTCATACACGGAACGGTCTAGT
Source organism: Acronicta psi (assembly GCA_946251955.1). NCBI lineage: Eukaryota > Metazoa > Arthropoda > Insecta > Lepidoptera > Noctuidae > Acronicta > Acronicta psi. The sequence goes on from OX276486.1 coordinate 708,554, forward strand.
TCGTAGTACACAAATGCCTACGTCATAAATTATAATATGCGTAATGCGTATTATGGCAGTTTATTCCTTACGCTGATCGTTGCAAAAGAAAAATTACGCGTATTTAACTGAAACTTAATATAATCTGTATATAGATTTGATACTTGCTCGTTATATTTAGTTAGTTTGTTCATCATTCCAAACTGAAGCGAAGCCGACATGGCGAGAGGGTTGCTCCCGGCGTTACATTGCCGGATATTTCTATTTAAAAAAAATATTGATTAAAAACTAATTATAAATTATTAAGGTATCGCTCCTGTGTTAATAAAATACCTACAAGCTCTTGATTTCTATTTATTACGATAAAAACAACTTGCATTAAGAAATAAAAAATATGTTTCTTTACAATCTTGTTCATTTTGTAATGACATTAAAAATGTGTTTTTTTTTTGTGAAGTTGTAAAATATGGTTTAAATAAAGGCGAGAGCTTGTGGTTTTTTTTTTAAATAATGATTTGTGGTAGGCACTTTAATAATCATTGGTTTACATGCCCACTATAAACTCGACCGCTCTGCACGTGCGCAGGCGACGAATATTAAATATTGATGTGTGTAAACCGAAGGGTGTATTAAGTAACTTCAGTGTCAACCATAGATCTTTACAGGAAGCGTTAGTTGGTTTATAGTACAGTCAGATAAAACCAAAGGCTTAAAAGTATGGAATTAACGTTGAAATATTTTTGTAGTTCTTACTATTTTGAAGGGGAGTTCCAGAATTTAAAGTACTATTGAAATTAACCTAAAATAGTCAAAACAAAGCTTGCGAAACATACTTTTTATTTAAAAATAACTAGTCAAATAGCGGAAAACTAGTTATTGATCAGTGTTGATCATCTGAAGGTAGAGTAGAACAAACGCCTTGGAAGTGTAAAGATAAAAAAGTTTTGTTTATTAAAAACTCGGTTTTAATACTGACTGTACCAACTGATAGGATATACAAATTGTAACACTAGTCAATTTGATTATTGCATGAGGGCTCGATCAAAGCGTGGTGTCTGGGCGTGTATATTTAATAACTAACGTTTGTGTAACGGTTATTTCTGTTATTGACCGGGTAGAACGCGAAACCGCTCAAGTAACGTAGTTGAGACATGATCATATCACGAAGTTTAGGCTTAGCATGTGAAGGCAATGGAGTAGTTTAAAAAATGGAAGGTTATACAAGACGCATGATGCGTGTATCTGGCTTATTACCGAAATAACCGGTTTATGAACGAAAATCTTAACTATAAATAAATTTAATGTAAAACTGTAATATATTGTTGTCTGCAATCGTGGCCTAATAGCTTCCCACTATATTGTATAGTCTGTTAGTTGATAATGTTCCAGTTACTGATATTACACGGTATTATGGACATTGCCTGGTTAGTATCGACTTATAGTTGTAACATGCGCGGCTGGGCAATGTCAATAATGACCATGCCACTTATATGTATGTACACTACATACATATAAGTGACATGGTCGAGCAAAATAATTACACTCGTTAAAAAATAAAGATAGTTAAGAGTGGGTTATGTCTCGCAGCAGTATAATATAATGAGATTAAAATGTTCAAAGTGTACTCCCACGTGTAAGAAAGAGACAGCAATGTAGTTGTCTCTTTCGCGCGCTCTGTATAGTAACTATAATGGTCCCATCGTATCATAGAAACGTGCCACCCAAACAGATCCTCATTTTCTATGAAATAAGGTCTTACTATTTCTCGAAAAATCCTATTTCATCGAACGAGCCAAACAGCCAAAGAAAATTTATAGCTTTTTGACTTTTTATTTATGTGAAAAATACGATTAAAGGCTCCGAAAATACATAAATTAATGTTAAATTGTTGTCCTAAAAAATATACTATCTTTCCTTTCATCAAACCACTGGTGAATTCTCTGTTTCTTATATGAGACGCTGTGTAAGGCTGGTTTGATATTGGCAACTTGATTCGCGCCACTAGGACTGCGCGGATAGCTCGCGGGCGGTGATACCGAGGGATAAATAGAAAAAATAACGTAAATATTGTACGCACATCAAGTTATAACATTCCATTATAAGCGGACGTCTCATTGTACTGAAAACCGATACGATGCAAGGTCAGCTTATACTGGTAATGTATATCTCGATGATTAGCCGTGTGTACCGATTAAAGCGAAATTAATTACAAAATATAAAGTATCTATGTCATTCTGATTCGATTTTTAAGAAATTATTCGGTTTTTTCTTACGGAAAATCGTCCGTTTCCAATGTGAAATTAGTATAAATAACGTATTACCTGCCGGTACTTGTATATTAATTGTCGCGTTGTAATTTTTATTTTATTGTTTATTTGTATAAATAGTTTTAATTATCGCCGTAAGGCTGTGACGTTGATTGGTGTTATTTAAAACGATTCATTTTGAAAACCTAAAAAGCCTGACAACCAGTCTTTCCTTCGAATATCGGTATTGCCTAGAAATTGGGTTGCGGAGGTCTGATGGCAGACGCTCCGTGTAAAATACTGATATTCAGCCGCATAGGTTAGACTGGATGCCGGGAAAAGGCTAGGAAGAAGAAATGTACATTTACAGTTTTACGATTTATTGTAAACTAACGGTGCTTACACATGGCCGTTTTAAGTCGTAACTTCGCCCAAAAAGTGAGTGTTTAATAATAATAGTCAATGTCACAGTTGCTTCATGTATGTACCTACGTGTTTTGTATAGAGATGTATGTGTTGTAAAAATTCCACTAGTGTGAGTATTTATGGTGAAGTACAACTGGTTTGTGCAAGTTCCGTGCGATTGTTTATATGTTATGTTGAATAAGAATTATTGTTTTAATTATAATCGCAGTATACACTATGTATGCGGGTATGTACGTTCGCGACTTTTGTTTACAAGTCTTGTCACTAATTTACAAAACATGTTTAGTGTAAACTGTAAACTAACGAATATTACGCAATCAAGTGCGTTTAAAAATTAACGGTGCATGTTGATATACGGATTTGGTCAATGGTTAAAATTGCATATGCATTAACAATTTTTTCAAATACACAATAAACAAATGTCGCAGCACTTAAATATATTATGGTCGTGTATAATATACGCAGATATCAAACTCGCATTCCTTATTTATAACTGTCAAAGCTGTTAAATTAATACTCAAATCAAAACAATTCTATAAAACATACGATTTAGAATTAATGTCAAAATATTATAATTCTTATTTAAATTCAGCTCATTATCTTCGGTAGTGCCTTTCTCTGTATGTATTTATCGTCTTAGCTTACCTGCAAGCCAATTTAAATTTAAGTGTATTTAAATGAATGGAGTATTTCTTACAATACTTATGTTAACATAAAATATCTTCCTATAAAAATAAATTCGGATTATAAATAATAATAATCAACGTGACGAAGTTCATGTGGCGGGTACGTGGGATTGCCAATAAAAAAATCTACCAAAATGGTAGTAATTTTACTTAGCTTGTATAATCAATTAGCTGTGTAGTATCGCAATGTCTTCGCTTGTGTGCGCACGAGCCCAACGCGCCGCCTCCGATACAATAACTATTATAGAACACGCGCTTGCTGAGACATTTGTAAAAAAAAGCTAAGTATACCGCGTACAAACACTTATGACTTCTGTATTGTGTATAAGTTTAAATGTCTCCGCAAGCACCCGTTAGTCTATAGGATAATAAATTATTTATGTAATTGTAAACTAAACGTGTAACTATTAAAATACCGATGTCTTTATGGGTATAATCCTAAAGTTGTTATCTCTTTCTTAGGCGCTGTTGTTTGTGGCTCGGTGGGTCGCGCGGACTACTCGCACTTGACCCTAGATAATAAAATACAATCATGTAGATTAATATTTATGATAATTATTAAATCCATATTTTCCAAGTAGATAGCTGGACCTGATTTTGGCAAATCTCTATTGCGTTGTTAGAAATTAATAGAATAATATGTATTTTGTCGTAGTCAATTATTTTTGAGTAATATATTTTTGTATGTTCATGTTACTCAGTCCGCGCGGTCCTATCGACCCTTGTCTGTTATCAAGTATACATTATAATGTATGTACCTTTCAGTGATAGCCGATTAAATAAACTTAATCTTTAAATCTCATCGTTGACGTGTATATGTGTATTTAAAACTAAAAATAACAATAAATATATGAAGTAAATTTGATAAAATACAGGTTATGTAAGCTTAGGTCGGTAGTGACGGTGCGCGGGCGTCGGATTGAGAATTGAGAAATGTCCACCGCGCCAAACTATGCTTCAGACGAAATGTATAGATTTTGTATTAGAGAAACCAATCATTTTGATCATTAAGTACCGAGTAATTCAGTAACATTATACAAAAGTACTGCTCATTGCTGCAACCGCTCAGTATTATCGTGGACCGCGCGCCCTAGCTTCTTAGTATATACAAACATATAATCGTCACGATATAGGGAGGGTTGAAGAGACCAGGATTGTCTTGCGACAATAGTTCTGTTGAGTCTATTAGTGGAGAGTTAGCGTAGGGACGGATGGTATGTTGTTGCGGTAGAACCCTGAACACGTTTAGTAGTAACACCCTGACCGTTGCATTTAAGTCCCCCATTGTTGTTGTAACTAATGTAATTAAATTAATATTAACGCGTACGTCATAGAGTTACGTTAAGTCGATGTGCGCTGTCGTAATGTATGATTAGCATCTTATTCACAGCTTTTTGTATGTGCAACGAATATATAAGTATGTTTTCTATGTTTCCAACTGTTTCTGTGAAACAGCTGTTTTCTATTATTTCCTCGGCTACAGTGCGATGTCTCGTGCTTTGTTAAAATGCTATCATTATGTCAATTTCTTGTTGTCTGTTACGAATAATTTATACTATAATCTTTATGATCGTTATTTTTTGTTGAATATTTCTATAAAGTTTTTGAGTCGCTCGTCAAAATTACGATCGTCAGTTAAATTCATATCTAAGAGTAGGACAAACAGAAAGTCATATTATTTATATATAGTAGCAACGGAAATATATATGTATATTATGCAAAAAGTGCTAAATAATTTATACGTAGTACAATAACTCATATCATGTTGTTTTTTGTTTGGGGAATGTATAAAATTGTTCTGACGGTACAATAACTATGTTATAATAATCAAATTCTTGTGATTTAGCGTCGTATTTACATTTACCTGTATAAACACGGCCTCTTTCACGACCAAGTCAAAGTAATCATACCGTAACATGGTATATACGACTGATTGCTTTGACGTACGTAAGAACCTTAGATTTGTTCGCATCTCGCAAAATGCTGCGGTTTATGCAATTAGAAGTGGAACGAAACGGCATTATTAATGTAAGGTATGTTCTCATGTTACGGAATTATAAGTACCTAGTAGCTGATTCCGATGCCCAGTTTCGATAGACCTCTAAGTCGGAACATAATTTTAGCTAAAGTCGTTAATCGTTATATTGGTCGAGCCACATACCGCCTGTAAGTCTAGATACTCGGTGCGTCTTCGTTTTTAGTTGGCGCTATTGTAAAATGACTGCATTTTTTTACTGAAACACGTTATTTTGTACTCAAACTGATTTAATACTGTTCAACAATAAGCTTATAAAATAATACATCATTGTTTATTGCACTTTGTTCTAGTAAAAAGCAAAAATAGGAAATTCTACTATACAATGGTAACTTATATTGATATATAATAAAATTAAATGTTTATAAATAAAGTAAAAGTTGTGTACGTTTGTATTAATATAGCGTGTACGACCAAATAATTTATTCACTGTCAGTACTCCGAGGTTGCGATGTTGATTGTGAAAGTAGACGGTAGATGCACTAATAACACGACCTAATGCTAAATTGTATCTATTATTTTGGCTGTGTTTTGTTGCGACATTTCTGTTTACCTTAAGATTTTTAAATATTTACATTGGTCACACTGGCCGCTTTTCAATGTGTCGAAGGAATTAAAGGTAGTTCTTCTTTTGAAAATTAAAATTTGATAAAATGATTGGCGCGAAGTCTTTGAAAAGAGGCCACGTGTTGATCGTTATTATAATGATTGTATATTTGTTGTAAACAATACGTATGTATGAGAGGCAGTTGGTTCGGTATCAGGTCGTGCATTCGTCATTACCCGCTGACATGTATTCACTGTATGAAACTATGATATTATATTAATATGAAAACAAACAATTCCTGAGATAATAAAAAGGAAAACATTACAAAAACAAGTTTTATTTAACTACGTCACTTTAAATCCACATAAGTTTCGTCTAATTTCAAACGGGTCTCGGTTTCTTCCTTTCCCCACACTACAGATTTATATGGCAACATAAATTGTGATTCGTGTACACAGCCACTTATCCTTTTTCCTATTTATATATTCTTTGCTTACATTTCGAAACAACACAGTTTTAATGACAGAAAAATTGGAATAAATTGTATCAAGCAATAAAAAAATCACAATATTCATAAATTAACAGGCCTAAGATAACTTAATCTGAAATAATAATTGTACCTATCGAATTAGATTCTGTAAGTTGGTCACCATCATCAGAATTAATTGCTTAAATAGGTAGACTAATTGGCTTGTTTTACCACCACCTAGTTCCCGCTAAATTACATAATGGGCAGATAATGTCTATATAGAATACTATTCCATTTTTGAATTTACCAGGATTTAACATTTTTGAAACAGGCCCTAACTGCCGAATAAATTAAAAATTAGAACAAAATTTTTATGAAATTATGTGACAGCTAATTTAACGGGAACTTTGCTATATAAGTGTTATGACTTAGATAACAATGATTTAACATAAAATATTACATTAATTAACAACAATTTAACATGATAACATTACCGGATATTAGACATGTCTTAATTACAGTAGTCGCCATTTTTTGGCCACATATGAAATTATTATTAATATTGGCCACATTTGAAATTATTTTTAATATTGGCCACATTTGAAATTATTATAATATTAATTATTATTAATTTATTTATTTATTTTTATTGTCAACCAAACTTACAACATCATTACAGGTAAACCCAACTTGTTAGTTAACAGTTAATATTTGTTTTTTATCAATTACATACGTACTTGTTATAAAACACTCATTATCTAATATGTCTTCAATAGGTAGGTATATTATATTATTAAATATTACAAACAGTCTTTGTTTATAGGTACCTACTACATGCAGTATTTTTTTTTCAACTGCATGTATGTAATATCTATATATTATTATGTGTAAAGAGACTGTATTAGAACTAAATAATTGATTTAAAAAAGTTTACCCATGTCAAAAAGTGAATCATTATACTTTTATTTTATACTTAATTATAGTTTACCCCATCAATAGAATAATTTTGTACTTATAAATGGGAGTCCATACTGTTATCACTTCAGTAGGCCCCACTTGACGTAATCGTTGATGACTCCGTTGAGCCTCTCGACGTATAGCGCACTGGTGTGCTCCACTGTAAAGGAGGACAGATCCAAGTCCTCGTTGACTTGGGGTGCGTCCTCCGCCTCAACCGTAATAACTGGTAACGTAAATACTGCCAGAGATAGGCCGAACGGAAGTTTCTGAAAAAAAAAAAAAAAATTTTATAAGGAATAAAATGGGAACGCCTTTGCTCAGGTAGTTGGACAATACCTGACTAAATAAAAAAATAAAGATGCTGTTTCATAGGTTCGATTGCTATTTGCTTTAACATAAACAAGTGAAAACGTAAGTTAGAATAATAAAATTATGGCATATCGTCGGATCAAAGATTGGAGCTGTATATCCGTCAAGGTATGTAAATGATTTACTATCAAAAAGATTCTTTGCCACGGTAATGATTGAAATATCATTGAGGAATAGTTAAAACCCGTGACAAAATATTACAAATACAAACAATCAATGACATTATATAATATTATATCATTGCAAACAATCAATGACATTATTTATATATATTGTATATCATTGCAAACAATACAATATTTGGTGTTGCCACGTACGCAGAAAATCGTTATAGGTACTTGTTGCACACAGGTAAGAAGTTGCTGATTTTTACTGCCGTGTTAAAGTTAGCTCGTGTCAACTTCAACCCGGACAATAAGTTTGGCGAGAACTGTAGGTATGTGACATTCAATGACAGCATTATACACACACAGGATCAATAGCGGATGCTGCTATCACATTAAAACAAACATTATGCGTGTTCAAAATATCAAATCTATACCTATGTAATTTAGTCGCTTCATTAAAACTACGTCTGTTGCCGGAAGCTGCTTGTTATGCCAGTCGACCTTGAGTTTACAGCTAATATCTATTACGCATATAAAAAAATAAGCATTATGTAAGTATTGTTTTGGTTTTCATTTGAGTGCTTAGTATTTTTGCGGAGTCATTTACTAAGTTATAACTGTTGCCAGCTGTTTTAGATGTTTTGAGAAAACGTTAGCCTATGACCTTCTATTCCTTCCTGACCTACCATTAGACCTTCCATCTATCTCTGCCAAAATCTAAAATAAGGTCACTACACACTACTTAGTTACATTTTGTACGAGTGAATCGGTTTCTTCTAGGCAAGCGCGCTCCATCGTAGGCCACATCGTTGTTTAACATCAGGCGAGTTGTGGTCAAGAGCAATACTATCTAAGATATAAAAAAAAAACCTATACTATATTTTACGGCCATACGTGATGTGGGGCTAGAGAAAAGAAAGGTTTTAGGCGAACAACCAAAAAAGTTTAAGATTTACGATACCAACCTCTTTTAATTCGTAGTCAAAGTCTTCACGCGAGTATATCTCGTCAGGGTTCAAGTGCAGCCTCTTCATGGATTCACTGAGCTGCGTGTAGTAGTGGTCCACGAGCTGGTCGTAGTACTGAGCCCGGAACTGCTCGTCTGAGCCAGTGAATATGAAGTAGAGCAGGTCGGTGACCGGGCTGCCGCCCTGCAATGTCTGGAGGTCCACGATTTTGATGTCCACCTTACCGTCCTGGAAATAGATAGTGACAGTGTTAGTTTAGTGGTATACGATAGGCTCCGTGCCTAGGCGAGCACAAAGCCGGCGGTCCCGGTTGTCAGAAGCCCAAAAGGTCTGACAACCAGTCTATCCTTCGAATATCGGTATTGCCCAGAAATTGGGTTGCGGAGGTCTGATGACAGTCGCTTCGTGTAAAATACTACCATGATATTCAGCCGCATCTGGTTAGACTGGAAGCCGACCCTAACATGGTTGGGATAAATCAAAAGGCTAGGAGGATGATGAGTGATAGTCAGAAGCTCAAACAGCCTGACAACCAGTCTATCCTTCGAATATCGGTATTGCCCAGAAATGGGTTGCGGAGGTCTGATGACAGTCGCTTCGAAATACTACCATGATATTCAGCCGCATCTGGTTAGACTGGAAGCCGACCCTAACATGGTTGGGATAAATCAAAAGGCTAGGAGGATGACTAGTGATAGAAGCTCAAAAAGCGTGACAACCAACCAGTCTATCCTTCGAATATCGGTATTGCCCAAGAATTTAGTTTGGAGGTTCGGACGCAGTTGCTTCGTGTAAAATATTGATATTCAGACGCATCAGCTGGTTCGACTGGAAGTCGATCATAACACAGTCATAGTTATACAAAAGGCCATTAGAATTTGAGGATGAATTTACAATATCATCATATATTTAGGTTTACATATCATTTCCTTCATAATACTGAAACGTCAATATTGAGGTAGGTAAACAACTGATAAATGCTGCAAAGTGCACATGCACTTCTGATACCCACCTATCATTGTTTATATACCTAAGTCCTAGTTAGGTACCTACCTATAAATATGATGCAAGCAATATGAAGTTTGCTTATCAGAGATTATTTATTAATTGCAGTTTCTTATCACAATCTTGGCAGGTTATTCGAGTAGGTATTTAATTAATAGAGGAGCTTATAACGTTGTTTCAATATTCTTAACTACCTACGTAAATAGGAAACAGTAGATATTTAGACTTCCGTAATTTTTTAGTACCTGTATGTATGTAAATAAATAAGTTTGCCTAGAGCTAATAAGGTGAATGGCTATATATACCCACTTATAATAATTATCAAGATACTCAACATTTCAATTTGTCAGTCCAATACTATATTGCACATTAATTGCATTTTCTTTATGTGTTCTGAGAGATACTCGTTTTGAGAGACCGACCTCGTCTTGTTAGATATTTTATTATCCGTTTGCAAAAAATACATGTAACTACCTACATAGCTAATTTATTTGAAGTGCGATTTATTTTAAAAGAAGCGAGTATGACATAGTATGAATGAAATCATTTTATAAGTATTTGAGGGTGGAACAAGTGGAGAAACTTCTTGTAGGTCAAAAACCCTGAATAACGCTAGCGTTGATAAAGTATGAATGTAGGTAGTAGTTGTAGACGGACTGAAGTGTAGGTATTTTAGGTAAATTTTAGGCTTCAACATGGTCATTAGTCGATACCTAAAAAACGTTAGTGGAAACGGTGAAACCTCTCGCGGTAAACAGACAAATTAATGAACTTACGTCCAGATGTTTGTGCATTAAGTTGCTAGGCCTGTAGTCCCCGTGGCCTAGTACCGGTCGCCGTTTCGCGTTGTAGATGGTGGCTAGCTCCGCCAGCCTACCGCTATCCACGAAACGTTTCAATTTGTCCCTGTTCTCCTCTCTAGTAACCTCAAGCGCCTTTACTATCATATTATCCATAAATCCCTTTATATGTGGTTCATCAAAATTCCATTCAAATTTTTGTTTTTCCATGATGTCTTCAAAGTCTTCTGGATAATATTTTCCGTGCGCAAACGACATAGCGTGCATCTTCGCTAGTTCTGTGACGGCGGAGCTGGCGTATGGCCAGTCGATACACTTAAACCTGTCGTACGCGTTGTAGCCTTCCATGAGTAGATTCTCCAGCACAATGGTCTCTTCCATATAATTGGGATTGTATCCATAAAATTTTGGGAATGCCAATTTATTCTTGTCAGATATCTGATGCTCCTCTTGCAACTTTTCATAAATCTTTACTAGTTTTGTGTAGAAGAATAGCTCCGTCTCGTAAAGCCGCGGCGTCTGAGATCGGAACTTCTCACCAACTGCTGCGACTTTAGCAAATAAATTCAGCATGTTTGATCCCTCCGTTATTGTTACCAGGTACAACTTGGAGGTATAGTTCGCTCCTTCACTCAAAAATGGTTTAACATCTAAATTGTAATTGATGAAATGTTCTTTGGCAATTTTATGAAGAAGGTTGTTGAAATGTTGGTCCACTACTTCCATTTTGTTTTTTAAAGTAACTTGTGGTTGAACACTTAAGTATTAGTATAAAGTATAGTACTGGTAACTAAGTAAACTAACACTATATTATTGATGCAGTTTATTTTTTATTTTTGACTGGTGCTGCCAACACGTGCGCACGAGCTTCTACCGGTCGGCGGACTGAGCCTGCTGCCTGACAGAAGAGCAACGACTGTTTCCTTGACTGCAATAAATGACTGAACGTGTTTGATTATTGTGGTTAGGAACGCACTTCGGTTTAAAGATAATTTATTTCTTATAAAAACTACAGTTTTTTTTATAATAAGATTAGGCATAAAATTTCATAAGCAAGCATGCTGGATTGACAAAATAATTAAAATTAGCAGAATGTTAAAATGAAATTAATCATGATTCTATTAAATATTTATAAACTAGCTTCCCGCCAGCGGCTTCGCCCGCGTGGTATGTTATTATACATATAAATTTTCCTCTTCAATTACTCTATCTATTAAAAAAAACCGCATCAAAATCCGTTACGTAGTTTTAAAGATTTAAGCATACATAGGGATATAGAGACCGAGAAAGCGACTTTGTTTTATAATATGTAGTGATTGAATAATATAAAATTAAAATACGATATCACATTTCCATTCAAATTATTGTTTAATTCATAATATAATAATAGTCTAGATAGACAATCACAGTTAAAACAGGCATATAATATGTACACTTACATATCTTTTTAATGTCGTTATAAAGGTGTTCATATTATCACATTCTTTCAGGTCGTTTAGTAATTTATTCTACAACTGTGCTCCCTCAAATACAATCGTGGTCTTACCATAATTTGTGCGTGGTCTATACAGCTTAATATTATGTTTATTTCTCAAGTTTTGAATGTTTTCTTTTGTATGTAGTTGATATGTTTGTTTGGATAGCGCATTCATATTTTTTTTACTAGGATGCAGGTACAATAAGTGTATGGGTGAATTTCAACAAGAGATTTTTATGTGTCATTTCGGTGGGATTTTTTTATTTCAATGTTATCTACATATTTTTAGTGACAAATAAAACTTTAGCCTATTTTGTAACATTGTGCGTGAGTGAACATTAAATATCATCAAAACTTACATAAATATTTAAGGATCCAGGAGTCCACTGAAATGAAAAGTGTCTACCGTAATGATAAAAATTACCACCGAAATGATAGACTGTGCACCGGAATGAAATAAATCCACCGAAATGATACAGTTAAGAACAAACGTGCCGGGCAGCCAGGGTTCCGTACTTTGTTAGGTTTGATTTTCACAAATTTTAGATAAACACTGAGACAGTTATTTTAATATCATAATTAATATACAGAATTACAGTTAGTATTACATTTACCATGTAATGTTTATTATGATATGAATGAATTGTTTCTTTACTTATATAATCTTTGGTAATTCAGTACTCATAATAAATTATATAAAAATAAAGGTAAGGCACTTATAATGAAGGTACACCCTCGAAGTAATTATTTTGTTGACAATTAGTATCTAGAAATAATAATCTACACTGTGGTGACTTACACACGCATCACATCATCGTTGAGCCGAACAAATGTGTATCTAAAATATATACATGTACTAACTAGATAGATATATGTATATATTTTATATATTTAAATACAAATACACCCGAATAATCTAATCTACACTCTAGGTAAAAGTACCTACATTACAAAACTATGACTTTGTATCTGACATAAGTATCTCTAAAACTTTATATATATCAGCCACCGAAATGAAACTATTTTTGTCCCCTTATTACTGAAATGATAAAATTACTTTTTTGGCGGGAAACGGCAAGACGTTGGGACCGGTGCGTTTGCGCCAAGAGCTTGAGCCGGATTGATCCGAAGTGAGGAATGGTGAGAGGGGCGTAACAACGCAATGTTGACGTGGCTATTCTACTAAAACTTACTGTCCTCTGAAATGATAACTTTTTTCCAGACAAAAGTTAACTGCCTGTCAAATCCATGAGAAAGAAGATAAAGAAACAAAAATAGTTTTATTTGATCGAATATGTAATAATTTAATGATATCAAAATCGATTTAAATCCATATTACGAATGTATTTACAGGGGAAGGTATTTTATGAACGGAATTGGGTTCAGGACAGGCCACCGTGATGATAAAATAACACTTTATAATATTTTTTTTTGGTATATTAAAGGGTAGAAATCAATGATTTTTTTTTGTCAAGGTAGAGGAGTACTTAAACTATTGAGGAAAAATTTATAAAATTAAAAATCAGCACATTGCACTACCGTTCTCAGGTTTGCCGGGTATTTTTTTTTGCTTGCGCAATTCACCCGTATACTTAGTTGTGTTATATTTACATAAATTAAATTTTTCGGAGTTAGGTGAGTGTAACGATGTATTACTTTAATGATTTTGTTTTGAGTAATATAGCGACTTTGGGTTAATCGCGGCTGCCGTGCCCCATATTATCTCAATCATGTGCTCAAGGGCTGATATTCAGAAACGAGTCAAAATCGAGTGCCTATGTTCAAATTTGTATTATGAGACGTTCGGAACACTTGAACTATGCTAAGCCGAAGTAGTCAATATCGGTTACTTTAACTGTCTAAGCATAAGTCGGATTTTACTAGCGAGTTGTAAGCGATGGTACGTATTTTATTTGGTATGCAGTTGGCTATTTTACGTAGTGCACCTAATACTGATACGAGTTTCATTTGTACGCCATTAATGTGATGTTGAGGATCTTCTCTTTGGTTGAGAGGACATCACACGTCACACCTCGTCCCTCCACAACCTAATGTTTAGCCAATTATGCCAATTAACATGGGCATGTTTCACCATCTAATTCCCGTTAAATTACTTGGCGAATAATTTTATACAAATTTTGTACCAAATTTTAATTTATCGCCGGATAAATTAAAACGCCGGTTTAGCGGCTATCCAGAGGTGGTGAAACAGGCCCAATATTGATAAAATCGTCTTTATAATGTTCTAAATCACTTACCTCCCGAACTCGATGCAACAAGTTATTGCCTCTGAAGTCTCCGTGGACAATGACGACACGACGAATGGGAGCGTAGAACCTCACTAGAAGATCCTTCATAGAGCTCTCCAAAAACTTTTCCAAAGCTTCTCTGTATCCCGGTTTAACATTCTTCAACGCAGTCACCACCGACCCTTGCGTCATACTGTCCATCACTCCTTCTTTCCATATCAACTTAATATCAGTCAGGATTTTTTCAAATTCTGCAGGAAATTTTTCACTGTATGAGAAGGAAAGTGCATGCATCTTCGCTAATTCTGTGATTGCAGCAGAAGCGTACTCCCAATCTACGGACTTGAACCTGTTGTAGGGACTATATAGTCCCTACAACAGGAGACACTGGTTCTTGAGAACTTGATCGCGCAAGGATATCCTTGCGCGATCAAGTTCTCAAGAACCAGTGTCTCCTGATATAAGGTGGGGTCGAAGCCGTACCATTTCGTGAACAATAACTTATGAGCATCAGGTACATGGTTTTCTTTTTCTAAAGATTCGTAAATTTTCCAAAGCTTTGTATTCTGTGTCAAAAACTATGAAGGAGTCGGAAAGACTACTCCGGAATGTTTCTCCGACTATCACACACTTGGCAAATAGGTGAAGATCATCTCTATTTGTTTCTCTTATGATCGCCGTAAACAGTTTTGACGTGTAGTTGGTTCCTCCAGAGGAAATTTCATTTAAGATTATTTCGTAATTTTCAAATTGATTCTCTGCAGCGATCTTATTTAGTAACTTTCGTCAATTTGCTTCAATGTTTGCCATGGTTCAATAACGATACGTACTGAGAATTCAAAAAAGAATATCTTATATTATGTGAAATGATGAATACAGAAGGTTCTTAATATATTATTAGGTCTATGGCAAACAACGATGTATGACCGTGTAGGATTTGAGTGTATTAAGTATGTGTAGTGTATGAGATGCGGGCAAGACGGTATGAAATTGCGAAGTAAATAATTATAACAGTATAAAATGGTTATGGCTTTGATTTACAAAATATAATGATTGGCGATTTTGCGCCCCCCTTCGATTGGCGCCCAGGGCACGTACCCTGCCTGCCCCACCCTAGTTACTCCAGATAAATTAAAAAGTGGAACTAAATTTGTATGAAATTATGTGCAGAGTATGTATTTTAATGGAATAAATTTATATGGATAGAGTAGAGCATGTATTTTAATGGAAACATCAGTAAGCAATGATAATTATGACCATTGAACTACCAAGTCAAAGGTCTCGAGTTAGCACCCGAGGCCTTTGAATTTTCAAAATGATGAGGCAAGTGACGTGTTTCGCCTCTCCGCGAGGCATCAAGCCTTCGATGAAAGTCGACTTTCGTTCCAGCCGCCGAAGGGTCAACACTTCGGCGTCGCACCTGATGATGCCTGGCGGAGAGGCGAAACACGTGTCGTCACATAGGTTTGGGTATGCATATGCACAAACAACCTAGTTCTCCCTGCATGTGCATAATTAGCTGGCGGGAGGCCTTGCATTTCAGCATATACGGAATTAAAACTAAATATTTTCATTGCAATTTTATTGTCATGGATTTCCGCAAAGTAACGCCTGATTCCATCTATATCTATACTAATATTGTAAAGAGGAAAGCTTTGTATTTTTGTATGTAACGAATAAACTCAAAAAGTACTGGACCGATTTGATAAATTCTTTCCATGTTAGATAGCCATTTAAGGCTATAGGCTATATATCATCACGCTACGACGAATAGGAGCGGAGTAGTAATGAAAAATGTTGCAAAAACGGGGGAAAAAATTATAAGACCACGCGGGCGAAGCCGCTGGCGGGAAGCTATTAATTATAATTACGTAGTGTCTGTCAGTGGACTAGTAGACGTAAGCACAGCTGCTGAACAAGCGATCCTGAGTTCGATTCCCAGGTCGGGGAAAGTTCGGGAGAGACTTCACAAATAAATATACAGACTCCGTGGATCATTCAAGATTCATCTCTCGGGGATCAAACCCACACGTCGACACTTGGTGCAAAGGTACAACTAAACGTGCAGTTATGGGATCTTTATGATATTTTTGATATTAAACAACAATATGATTTAATATATACATAAATGAACCTAGGACCTCCAGTGTAGTAGTGGCGCTTATGGCCACTAGGCTGATGAAACAAAACTCCTGATAGAAATGTATTGACGAAACACGTACTTACCTTCTACTGCTCAAATAAAAGTAGTAGGCTCATAGGGCAAGACAGAGTTGCACTAATCTGCATCCGCAGATCACTGATTATGTTTGGGTCCCATTTAATAGGGGGCGAGCCGAGAGCCTATTTATAAAATACTTAACAAAATAAACAAATATCCTGGGAAATTTTTACACAGCACCATCTAGTCCCAAACTAAGCAGAGCTTGTACTATGGGTACTACACAATGGATATAATACTTATATACTTCTTTTTGTAAATACATACTTAGGTATAATAAATAGGAAACACCCAGACAAACACATACACTTAAATTCATCACAATAAATGTTTGTGTCCTTTGGGAACCGCACCCACGACCTCGTGATCAGCAATCCGGTGCTCGAACCACTAGACCACAGACGTCGTCTGTCAAAAAAAGACGTCAAATATATTATTAAGTAAGTTCTCTTCGACTTTTCTGGTAAGTCGAGTTGTTGAGTGTCATTCGTGTAGCATAATGCTGCGAATATTTAGTAGGGATACTAGGGCTGGACAGTTAAAAAAAAACGCGTAGGCTATGCAAAATTAGTTTGTGTGGTGTGCGAATCAAACCTTGACCCGTAATGATGAGTTCCAAAGCAATAAAGATAATCAAACACCAATTCATTGATAAAAAATTGACCAGGACAAAACAAAAAATATCTATCTACTCAAGTACCTAATTAATACTCATGAATGCTGACGTCATTAAATAATTATGTGTCCGATTGGACTAGTACCTACTTACATAAGTAGAACAGACTTTAACAGGTACTTACTTCAAAACTATAATGACGTCGAAACTGTTTACGATGTTATCCAACATGACAAATTATGTTCGTAAATATGTACTCTAAACGGAGACAGTGATTTGTTGATTTGGGACCAGTCGCGACCCAGCCGCCAAACATGTCGGCCGCGGAGACTATACTACGCAAACTACTCGACAATGTCATCGAGGAACTCCAATATAAAAATGCTGAAGTGTCGTTGAAGGAGCTAACAAGTGGTGGCGCTAATTACACGTCGGCGCTGTTTTCAGCAACTGTCGCCGCCGAGGAACAGGACACCTTGAAACTCTTCGCGAAAGTAGCCGATGTGAGTGACCCACTCCGCGAAGCAATGAACCTCAACGTCCTCTTCAATACTGAACAGTTCGTGTACTCTGACCTCGTTAGAGTATACGACAAGATACAAGAAAAACACAACATCAGTCCTGAACACAGGTTCGTGTTCCCGAAATTCTTTGGAGGCCAATCAACTGAAGGTGAAGAGACGGTGATTATGGAAGATCTGACAGCAAACGGCTATGGCACTTACAGCAGATTCAAGCCTTTAGATTGGGAGCATGCTGCGAGCGCAGTGCAATGCTTGGCCAAGTTCCATGCATTATCATTTGCGTATCGTAAGGAGAATCCAGAAAGTTTCGCAAAAGATGCGGAGAAAGTGACACACGAAATAAAACGACCGTCGAATGATACAAGCATGGTAGAAACCTGGAAGAAAATGATAACATCCGCTTTTTGTGTCGTGAAAGAAGAACATCGGGAGAGATTGGCGAAGTTTATAGGAGGTGCAGAGAGTCGGGATAAGTTCCATGAATATAAATTCCCTTTGAGTACTCCTGTGTTATGCCACGGTGATTACAGAGTTAGCAATCTGCTATTCCGACGACTGGTGAGTGTTTTTTGTAAATAGTTTAAAAATTGTTTCTAGTTTTAGAACATGGAGCCGTATTTTTAAATTCTACAGATTGTTTTTTTCATTAACTAATTGAGTAACACACGCAAAAAATGCCAAACATTTTCAAATGTCAAGGTGAACTTTTTATTACAGTTTTTTATAGACTGGTTTATTTATGGATATACATGTTAATATTATTTATTATTATTATTTTTATTTTATTAGAGGTCCTAGAGCAGTGTTATTGAGTTTCCTCTATTATATTCTCAGTAGCAACTCGGTGTTTGGATTTGGGCCCAGCAATAAGCTCCCCTTTATTATATGGTACTTAAACATATCGGCGACCTGTGGGTATGCATAAGTAGGTACAGCTATAACTAAAATAAAATGGATGATGTTGAACTTGACAAATTAACCAATACTTAATTTTGCTGTGTTGACCGCTTGTGAGCTTATCAGTTGATTATTATTTTTATTATTAATACGCATTGACTTATACATATATTACTTAAATCAATGTTAATACGGCTGTTTTTAGTCAAGCTTGATTACCAGCTAGTTCACGTGATAAAAAAGTTGGTAGTAATTTGCAGACCAGTAATTTAGCTCGATAAAATAATAGCCCCTTCGGACCAGAGTTTACCTTGAAATACGTAACTACTGTCAGAGAATACCAGTTATTACAAAATTATTATAAATTTGTCAACTTGATGTTGAAATATGCTTCAAGACATTTCAATATTAGGTACTAGCGATAGATAGAATTTTAGAACAAAATTGTAGGTATCTACTATGTTTCCAATTGGAAACAAATTTATCACAATTATTTTGGCGACACTGTATCCTATCATATAAGTACTATTAAATGAGCAATATTTGTATATAACTAGGTATATATTTGTCATCACCGTCTCGAAAACGGATGTAACGATTTCGATGAAAAATCATTCTAGCTTGATCAAATTTCTGGCAAAAGTCCTTTTCTCTGTTATCACTCGAGCAGAGCTCGTTCTCCCAAATATTTAGTTTTTGAAAAATGAAGTTAATAAATAAATAATTAATAATAAATGGGGTGACATATGACAGAGACAGAGGGCGACTCTGTCATAATTATGTCAGCCTGGAGAGATGTCAAATCAAACCGGGATACTTGCAGTTTTGGATAAAAATGTTTCTAATTACCTATTTTTTTATCTCTTTTTCTAAGCCCCAAGTCCCAGGGACTATTCTAACACAAATGTGCTGCTAAATATTGTCGGAATTTTTACAAATTGTGTATGAAACCGCAGTCAGGGCCAACTGAGATTAGGCCACAGAATAGGTCGATAAGGCATTCGATTGAAGTTAAACAATCATTAGTTAAGCACAGACAC
The DNA here is from genome assembly GCA_946251955.1 of Acronicta psi. Taxonomy (NCBI): domain Eukaryota; kingdom Metazoa; phylum Arthropoda; class Insecta; order Lepidoptera; family Noctuidae; genus Acronicta; species Acronicta psi. The sequence continues at coordinate 728,175 of OX276486.1, forward strand.
CTACTTGTATGGTCAAACTGTTGTTTAATATTGTGTTATGACTATTACTGGTCCTTTGGTACTGGTCCTTTGGTACTGGTCCTTTGGTACTGGTCCTTTGGTACTGGTTGCTGCGGGCCTACTCCAAATAACGATATAGGAAGTTACAACAGACCATACATATCATATATACGGTTTCCTACCACCAAAGTGTTTCTGACACGATCATAGATTCGAATTTGCTACTCTTGCTTTGAGGCTACTCCAAAATTTTATTTGGTTGTTTATTTATTTATCTTTATAACTACTTACAATATGTTTTGTTGATAGTCAAGTGTAAGCCAGCTGTTTTTATAATTTGTAATGTTCATACTTTTAGTATTTGTTCGTTTATTAAGGCCGTTATTTTGCGGTGAAACCCAATGAAAAATTTGATGAACGCGAGTAGCACCGCAGGGAAAAGCTAGTTTCGTATAATTCTAACGGGTACTAGTTTGGTATTGTTTGTAACCTCTTGTCAGTTACATTCGATTTTCGTAGGAGGCCCCCTGGTCCTACTGCACCGGTTCGGTTCCTATTCACGGATTAGTATTGCGTTAGTGGTGAGGCCTTCGCAATATCTTTGTCAGTGTTTTTCGTTTGATAGTTTTTTGTTTGTTAGTATGTAAGCAACAGAACATGACATAAAAACGACAAAGTGCAGTTTGAAAAAAAAAATGCCGTTCTATTTTTGGTATATCACCTCTTTGGTTGTCCTCAATGTTTCTCATGGGAATAATCTCTATCTACCTATTCAGCCGGTAACATCCACTGCTGAGGAAAGGCCTCTTATCTATTACGCCACTGTTGCCGATATTGTGCAAGTCGCAGCCACAGATTCCCTACTACCCTCAGAATATCATTCCATCGGGCTGGTGGTCTGCCCTGCGATCGTTTTACATCTCTTGGCCACCATTCTGACTATTTTGGTCCACCTAACCAAGTGCCCTGCCCATCTCCACTTAAGTCTCGCGATGCGAATACCTCTTACATCTTCGACCTTCGTTTGGCGTCTAATCTCGTTAATTGGTGGCGTTGTGTGTCGGGTCGTTTTATTCCCTGCAACATGGTTGAGTCAAACGGCGCCGATACACACGTCATGCTCGTGAACGGGTGCTGTCTGTCGGGACTGGTCGACTCTAACTGCTATGGCACTAATTTCAATTCCAATACTTACGTACTCTTTAATCTCTGAATCTACACATCAAGCTGCATCATCCTCATTACTATTCACAACAATTGTTACCGTTACCACACATATTTTTTAAAAAGAGTATCTATGGAGTTTCTTGCCGGCTCTTCTCCATAAGACCCACTTTTTTTGGAACCGTGCAACTAGTTAAACGTTTCAAAAGTACCTATTTATATGGTCTAATTGAAATAAAAATATTTTGAATTTTGAATTTTGAATTGGTATTCGATCTACGAGATGAATTTCTGGCATGGCACGCTCTATGGCTGCCAGCTGCATGCTGCTGTGAGCGGCCATATTTCAGATCCGTAAGTGGGAATGGGCAGCACACTGAGCACACATTGATTAAATAACTTAAATGGGAATGGGAATAATAAACTTCGAAATTAAAAGTATCAGGGTTATCTTTGATATGCTGAAGTTTTAGAATCAAAATCATCAATCTTCACCAAAAGTGCGGAGGTTACAAATGCAATTGCCATAAGTTTTTCGCAGCCAATTCCAAACCTTACTTGAAATATTACTTTGTACATTTTGTACATCTATATTAACTTACTATTAGTCACGACCGGAAAACCTGCTATTGTACTGGAACTAACTATTGTCGTGAGAACATTAAAATAGGTGTAAAGGATCCGTCTTTTACACGTAAATATTTTGCATTCGTGATTGTTGTCATTACTTAAATCTACAAGAACGGCTATTTAGTTACTTTGTCGGTAGGTAGGTAGTAGTAGGTACAGTTTACCGTGTTGCTAAAGGTTATGTAGTGTCGCGGAAGAATGTCAACACGTTCCCGCACCCCGGCCGAATGGTAATGAGGCGAACACCCGTCTGGTTTTAGTGGGTAGACGTCCTTTTCAGGACGGAGTCCCACACACCGCGCCGTCCTCCCCGGGGCGGCGTGACGGTGAATAAAGCATTTCCAGAAGTTAAAAAAAAAAGGTTATCTAGTGTACCATCCATTCGGATAGAAAATATCTGACTTGCTCGGTGGTAGGATCCTTTGCGGTTTGACTGGCAATAGCACTTTTGTGTGTGTTCCGACATTTGCGCGTGAGAGTCTGTTTCCCTTGCCGGCAACGCATCAGCAACGCCTCTAGTCTTGGTGTCCATGAGCAACGATAATTACTTACCACCAGGCCTCAAGTCTGCTATTTCAACACTTCAATAGTGTGTCCATGGAATAGTTTTACACATTTTGGTAGTCTGCTATTTAAGACGTTCCAGTGACTTTCCATTGAACTACCATTCAACTGTCATAAAAGGGCAGACACAGCTTTTGTTAGCGTGATTGTCTAGCCTAGATAGCCTGAAAATACTAAATAATAAATGAATTATGAATACAGAATCCGTTTTAGCGACACTACACCGAACACTATTGGTAGGATATTGAATAATTTTAGCAGAATACCCAATCTGTCAAAATCTCAATAGAATCTCAGTAGTGTGTCGGTGGAATGGTAATCTTAACTAAAATAGCAGAATTGGGGCCCAGGTGGCTCGTCTGGTCGGTTTCCGACAGTTCGTTCGCTTAGGCAGCTTAGTTTGCGGCGTGACCTTTAAACGCTTCCTGTACTCAATTACTTACATAGTTTTAAATATTTTATTCAATGTAAATGATTCCACAAGCAATGGTATGCTTCACTCGGATGTCTGTTATGGTAGCTATCAGACTTTTAAGGATTTATAATGAATATTCATCTTGCATTTTTGTATATACCACCGTGTCATAACAGTCATGTTTAGGAATGATTTGTACATATTACAATGATCACATTACATGGGGTTGTACGTGTGCTCCGCTCCGCTTGGCTTCACTCTCATGTTAGCCTTCTAACTTAAACTCTCCGACGATGGCCTAGGTCAGGGTATAAATCAACATAATTTTAAACGATAGGTCCAACGCTTTTGTGTTGCTATTTATTACAGCTATTACAGAGTACAGTTGTAATAACTATATTTAAACGAATAATAAACGCCTAGATTATTTTACTAAGCTGCGACATAATATGTAATACTATCATTATTACCTAAGATTTATTACAGAAATATCATCATACAATATGTGAGTTTAAACACTATTAAAGGACTTACTTATAAACACAGATTAAATAACAGTTACTTAACTACTAATATTAATATAGTGTGTTTTATCTTCTTCGGTCGAATTTAGAATTATTTGAAATCGAAAGAAAAAGAAAGAGAGTAATAATAGGGGTAAGATTTATTATATATATATATATAATACTAGCTTCCCGCCAGCGGCTTCGCCCGCGTGGTCTTATAATTTTTTCCCGTTTTTGCTACATTTTTCATTACTACTCCGCTCCTATTAGTCGTAGCGTGATGATATATAGCCTATGTTACTCGGGGATAATGTAGCTTTCCAAAAGTGAAAGAATTTTTGAAATCGGTCCAGTAGTTTCGGAGCCTATTCATTACAAACAAACAAACAAACAAACAAACAAATCTTTCCTCTTTATAATATTAGTATAGATGAAGAGAAACTGTGGCTAAAACGGTCATGTTTAGCATTTTCTCTGGAATTAAATAAGTAGATAATATTTAAAACCGCTAAAAGTTTCTCAGTTTTTTTTATGTGAATCTATTTTTAATTATGATTCATGAAAACCGGCCATTATAGTCCAACTGTTTTTAATGACAAAAATTTAAAGGCTGGTCACACATGATACTTGCACAGCGTGTGCGAGATAATAATATGTCGCACAGAAGTAATTATTATAGCTATAACACTGCGAAATGTTATTATATCAATTATTTTTTCTTTACTACGGCTTATTGAATATTATGAATTGCTTTGGAGGTACTTATTGCTGAATGTGGAAATGTAGCAAGAGGGAAATGACACAGAGAAGGCCAGCTAATAACTGAGTGATTTGACTAGTCACTACTAGTGGTTGCCCCCCTGTTCCGCATATGTCCCATACATGTTTGGCACACGCATCCTGTGTGTCACAGCCCTAATTCATCTACATTCGACTCCAAACAGCCGAATTAGATGTCGTTTGTAATAATAGCGCAATGGCCTTGGCAACAGATTGTTGCGGACTCAATAAACACTGTTAAGGCCACCGGCTCCCATTGAGTTTCTATTCGCCATCGCACAATGTAACTGGGACATTGTCAACGGAAAACGATTCAACCGAGATTTCTTGTTGTTTAAAAAAATGACAGTAAGCCGAGGTCTTCTAGTGGTAAAACTTGGGTAATTTACGTGTTTGCGATACGCATGGTTTGGTAAGCTGTGACGTCAGAGTTCTGTGAGGAAAATAAAAATATATCAGTATATAGGTACTCGGAGATTGGTGACCCGGTGTGAGCCCCGGACTTTTATTTACCCGCATGTACTAATGACATCATGTACATTTAAATGCTACTTACTATAGATAATATAAGTTTTTTGGCATTTTGGAAAACGTCTCCTGCCTTACAAGTCTGGCATACTTAGCGTTGGTTAAATAAATAAAATAAATAAATATCTTGGGACATTTTTACACAGCACCATCTAGGCCCAAACTAAGCAAAGCTTGTACTATGAGTACTAGACAATGGATATAATACTTATATACTTTTTTTTGTAAATACATTCTTATAATACATAGGAAACACCCAGACAAACAAACACCTAAGTTCATCACATAAATGTTTGTGTCTTGTGGGAATCGAACCCACGACCTCGTGATCAGCAATCCGGTACTCGAACCACTAGACCACAGACGTCGTCGGTTAAATCGGCTATAACTTTTGAATTTTATTGCGGGTTTTTTTTTTCGTTTGTTTCGGTGTACTTGTACTTAGATGTAATACACGGATCAAGTATCGCGGGTTTTATCGCATACAGACGCATTGAGAACCTTTTTTGTGTCGGTTATAAATGGCTTATTTATTATATGCACAGAGAACTGTATCTGTTCTCTGTCTTATCGTAGCTTGTTTAGCGCTTAGTGTGTCAACAGACCTTGTTAATTGATAATGCAATATTCCCGTATCTAAGATATTTTATGATATTTAGCACTTAATTGTTATAGCACCATATGTGTAGGTACATAATTGATCATATTGTATTGTAGACGGAATTGATTAAAAGAATAAATAACAGCAATTTTTTTTATAGCATGCCTAAGTATGTGTATATATTACCTAAATATATGATAAATATGCTGTATCATTTATAAATAGTATATAACCAAGTCGCAGTCATTTGCATTTGTCTGTTTTTCCACTACATCTTCTAAACCACGAAACGCATTTCGATACGATTTTTACGTACTACGTAATATAAAGAGGGATAAATGAGACACGCTCCTTGTACTAAAATAATAATTTAGAATAGGGTTACTCAATTTTGTAATTTTATTAATTAAATAAATTAAAAAACCCCTTATTACATGGGCACCAAACATGGCCGACAAACTGTAGGCATACATTAGTACGCCTCTGCCTAAGCATTTCGGAAAACAGGCATGATACTTATTAAGGGACCTAGTCTTATGTAAAATTAATTAGGAAATACAAAATGCAATCGAAATACAAAAGGCGCATGACGTATGGAAGAATGTATTTTTTTGTTTGCTTCCAATTTTTTTATATAGGTAACTTATTATATCCAAATCATTGAAATCATTGTTCTGACGAAGTAACCATGTATAACCTGCAGTTACAATACATTAAATTCTTCTAAATAATATTTAAAAACGTTTTTCAAAATTTCCAGAATGGCCGTCTGGATCCAATTGTGGTGGACTTCCAAACACTGCACACCGGGTGTCCCACCATAGACCTGCTGTACCTTGAGTTTATGGGCACCGACCAGGAGTTCAGGCGGGAGAACCATGAGCGACTCGTCGACCATTATTTCAAAGAGCTCACTGCTTCGCTGGACAGGCTCGGGCTCGATGTCAACGAGGTGTACCCTCGAGAGATCTTCGACACAGAATTGAAGGCGGTGAGTGGACTTATCAATCAAACTCAAAATACTTAGTTTTATTTTCATATAAACCGTATGCAGGCACTTATGAAATGTCGAATCTAGGTGCACGGTTCGAAATTAGTTGTTTCCTATGGGGAAGAACCGACAAAAAACTCCATGGTTACTTTTTTAAATTCATAGTTCTCAACAATGATCTTTTGATACAATGATAACTTCATAACCAGAATAGATCTCTTCTTCTTCTCGTTTGTTTTTTGCTGGTGGAAATATTAGTACTTTCATACCAGAGCCCCGTCCACACAAGATTTTATTTATGATACCTTTGCCTGGTGCCTTCCACCTTCCCCTGTACGACGAGTACATATTTATATAGTGGTAATCAATCAGGTACCTTGTATACCCTTCCTCTGAATAGTGTCCATGGTGTTTCTGAAATTCTTAGAACATTGTAACTAACCTCCTGTCTTTACCACTGTTTAAAATAAAGACTTGAGATAGACAAGGGGCCTGAAAAGCATGGAACTGGCTGGATTCGGATGGCTGAGGACTGGGTAGTATGCGGGCTAGGACAAGCTTTGTCCATCAGAACACTCTTTGATTAATTGAGTAATTATTTTTGGATATTGCCAATCTACGACTGTTGTTGTTTTGATTACTTTTCTATTCTACTTTCCTTTGCTATCCCAACTATGCTGGGGCTTCCAGTATCACCAGATTTGGTATCAATATATTACACGAAGCGACTGCTACCAGAGCACCGTACTGCAATGCTTATTTCGATGTCGCCAAGATATGAACCTAGTCAGGCTTCTGTTTCGACTATCGATTTCATAGTATTACTTTGTTTTTCTATTGGCATTATGAAAATCCAGAAATAAAAATAAATCAGCGTCAGTCATGCAAGCTCAGATTGCGAAAAGCAAAAGAATTTTGTAAGTATAATTTTGTTTGCAATTTATGCTAACATCGGCAACGCACTTGCAACCCCTCCGTTGTCAATGGGCGGTGGTGATCCCTTATCCTTTGGAGACCTGCATACTCGCTTGCCTCCAAGACTGTTCTAACTTCACCCTTGTATAACCGTTCCAGATGATGGGACCAGCTCTTCGCGTGACGCTGGTGATTCTGCCGCTGGTGTTGGTGGAGGCTGGGCAGGCGCCACACTTGGGCGGCGTCAAGGAGTTCGGAGACTTCGCTCTCTCACCAAACGAACTTTTTGCTGATCGGTTCAGTGGTATCGTCAGCGATTGCGTCAGATGGGGCGTCATATAGGAACTGTGTGATTAGAGGACCCACTATACGAACTGTTTGATACCGATGCCCATAAACTATAAGCTACTACAAAGAATGTGTGCGTGAACAGCTTGATTATTTTAAGTAGGGTTTTATATGTGTCCATGCATGTCCACGATGTGATCTTTATATGCATTCGTTTACTTATAACCATGGTTTTAAAAACAACCAACACCACGATAAAGTGTCATAAGTTAGGGAGGGGCGAAGAGACGGAAGGATCTGTTATACGTAGAACTATTAGTTATTTTGTGATGAGACATAAGTGTTGTTTATATAGATACAAACACATAGCTGTCTTAGATAAGTTTTTATAAAATCCCGATACTTTCGAGTTCAGTACAAAGTTTTGGATGCCGGATACCGCGTTTTTACACGAAAAGTGTTCGGTCCCTCCCGCCAGTCGATTCGATTTTCGGCATTTGTCTTCTTGCTTCCCAAATATTATTTGAAATTTTTAGGTAATTGGTTATTTGACAATATACTTACTATATATAATAGGCGAATTGTTACATGGTCTATGAACTGTTACTTCATACCTTAGGTAGTTTCATGGTGTGTGACTGTGTCGTAAATTTTCCGATTTTTGCGCTTGAGAGCTACAGCGGGCTGCAATTGTTTTTTTTAAGGTTCGGTTCTGGAATTGGTGATGACTACTTACTGTGGTGGCTCCAAAAATAGCTCCAACCAGGGTGGCTTCTACCTAATTTTTCAGGGTAATAGATAATGGTCTAAATAATAATTAATACTAATATAATTTAATAATATCAGTCATACCAGCAATTTATATAAATACGACGCCCCCCTATTCACTCCACTGTATTAAAGAAATTAAGTATTTTAGTATAAAAATAATATAAAGTTGGTACAATAAATGTTACATTAAATAATTGTTTTATTGCTACACCTATTTTAGTTAGAATGCTAAAAATATTTGTGAGTGCCACGAAATATTTAATCATCGTGTATCTCTACCGAGACATTGGGTAAAATCGAGATAATGCAACGACAAAATAATTATGTTGTGGGGCCCATGCTAATCCCCAATGATCTTATTTCACTGTGAGATAACTCTTTTCAAATACGCAAACCTACTTAATATGATAACAATTGTTACATTGTTGCTAGTAAGTATAATTACATTATAATTATAATATAATTTCTTTTCTTATTGTTATTATTGTGATAAATAAATATATTAGAGGTGCGTAAATATGTTTTTAATATTTTATTGAATACCTAAACTCTCGATCACAACAAATAAGAAAGTAAGAGAAGTGGTTTACCCTATATCCTACCGACATATATATACATATATGTACCCTATGTAGATGCGCCGATGTACGAAAGAAACAACATTTGCTTGGCAGAGCTTTTTGCTAACATAACATAGTAAGGCACTTTACTATGTTTGAGAGAAAGGGTCATGCAAGAGTTTTTTAATCCTATCAAACTACGTTATATTACTACCTTGTTATTAGTATTATTAGTAACACATGTTACTGTTCAAATAGTTTAGTTACAGATACGTCAGCTGAGTGTGCCACAGGGTTCGTTTCCCCAGCAGGAGCCCATAGTTTGGTTTTGTAGCTTGCCATGAATAGGCTTGCCCTCCACTAAGTTTTGCATTAAGATAGGGGGCATCTTAATGCTTAAAGATGGAACCTAAAAAATATCCTCGAAATGTATGTTGTATGTACCTACCTATACCTATACTGCTGTCTACTAGACCGCAGTTTGACTGATATGATGTTACTACAGTTTTTAACGCAGTCGGATTTTTTATTTAATTTAATTAGATTTTTAATTACCTACAACATTTCTATATTTGGGGCCTCTTTCACCACTTCTTATCAGTATTAGTTTAGGACTAGATGGTGCTGTGTAAAAATGTCCCAAGATATTTATTATTTATTATTATTATTAATGTAAGATTACATTTTAGTTTTGCAACATTGTTAATTATACAATAAATATAAATAATGTTTGTAATAACATGTGATTGTGATTGTTATTCTCATGTTTAATAAAGTGCCCTAGGGTAGACTTTCGAGTTACTTATATAATTATCTATAAGACCTATTGTATCACCAAAAATCACACTAATAAATACTTTAACTTTGACTTTACATACATACCTTCACGCCTTTTGCCCACAGGGGTAGGCAGGCACTAGAGACCGCCACTTGCTACGACTCTTGCATACCTCTCTAGCTTCCTCCACGTTCATCTTGTCATAATATACTTAAGATTATTTACAAGGAAATAAAAAAAATGTGTTTTATTTAATGTCTTCCTTTGTTTAAGAATCCAGTTCAACTTGGATGTAGTCCATTTATGTATCTATTTAATTACCAACATTACTTGCGTCACTACCTAGTACTAAAGCATACCATCACGCATGTATTTCACGAAGGGTTAGACAGAGTAGACAGGGTACAGCTGTCTAGCAGTATCTTATCTTATCTTGCTGTGGGGGCTGGTACAACGAGCAACACTTCGACCCAATGGGATCTTTTGTGTTGTCCCCATTACCGTATATTCCTTACTCTTTGAAGACGTGGTTTACGAAGGCGGCTAACCCACTGAGAGGAAGGAACCTAAAATCTTCCGGCTTCGGGTACCCGTTTTCGAGAAGACTTATACGTTTCGTCACCAGGACGTCACAATCAAGCTACAAAACCAAACTATGGGCTCCTGCTGGGGAAACGAACCCTGTGACCCACACTCAGCTGACGTATCTGTAACTAAACTATTTGAACAGTAACATGTGTTACTAATAATACTAATAACAAGGTAGTAATATAACGTAGTTTGATAGGATTAAAAAAACTCTTGCATCACCCTTTCTCTCAAACATAGTAAAATGCCTTACTATGTTATGTTAGCAAAAAGCTCTGCCAAGCAAATGTTGTTTCTTTCGTACATCGGCGCATCTACATAGGGTACATATATGTATATATATGTCGGTAGGATATAGGGTAAACCACTTCTCTTACTTTCTTATTTGTTGTGATCGAGAGTTTAGGTATTCAATAAAATATTAAAAACATATTTACGCACCTCTAATATATTTATTTATCACAATAATAACAATAAGAAAATAAATTATAATAGAATTATATTGACTAGCAACAATTTAACAATTGTTGTCATAGTAAGTAGGTTTACATATTAGAAAAGGGTTATCTCACAGTGAAATAAGATCTTTAGAGATTAGCATGGGCCACACAACATAATTTTGTCGTTCCAATACCTCGATTTTACCCAATGTCTCGGTAGAGATACACGACGATAAAGTATTCCGTGGCCACACATTAAATCGCCAACACAAATCTTTTCAGCTCTTACACTTTATGGTTTGGCATTCTCAGTCTCACTAAAATACCAACTTTATATTATTTTTATACTAAAATACTTAATTTCTTTAAATACAGTGGAGTGAATAGGGGGGCGTCGTATTTATATAAATTGCTGGTATGACTGATATTATTAAATTATATTAGTATTAATTATTCTTTACACCATTAGGTACCTATTATCCTGAAAAATTAGGTAGAAGCCACCCTGGTTGGAGCTATTTTTGGAGCCACCACAGTAAGTAGTCATCACCAATTCCAGAACCGAACCTTAAATATCTTTAAAAAAATCAATTGCAGCCCGCTGTAGCTCTCAAGCGGAAAAATCGGAAAATTTACGACATACTCCGACGTATGGGCGGTCGCTAGCCACACACACCAAGAAACTACCTAAGGTAGGTATGAAGTAATAGTTCATAGACCATGTAACGATTCGCCTATTATATCTAGTAAGTATATTATCAAATAACCAATTACCTAAAAATTTCAAATAATATTTGGGAAGCAAGAAGACAAATGCCGAAAATCGAATCGACTGGCGGGAGGGACCGAACAATTTTCGTGTAAAAACGCGGTATCCGTCATTCAAAACTTTGTACTGAACTCGAAAGTATCGGGATTTTGTAAAAACTTATCTAAAACAACTAAGTATGTATTTGTATCTATATAAACAACACTTATGTCTCATCACAGAATAACTAATAGTTATACGTATAGCAGAGCCTTCCTTCTCTTAGCCCTTCCTTAACTTATGATACTCTACCGCTCCCCGCACTTTAGCGTGATGTTGGTTGTTTTTAAAACAAGGGCTATTGGCAAACGAATGCATACCTATCAAGATCACATCGTAGGCATGCATGGACACAAATAAAACCCTACTTAAAAATATCAAGCTGTTCACGTACACATTCTTTGTAGTAGCTTATAGGCATCGGTATCAAACAGTTCGTATAGAGGGTCCTCTAATCACACAGTTGCTATATGACGCCCCATCTGACGCAGTCGCTGACGATACCGCTGAATCGATCAGCAAAAAGTTCGTTTGGTGAGAGGGCGAAGTCCCCGAACTCCTTGACGCCGCCCAAGTGTGGCGCCTGCCCAGCCTCCGCCAACACCAGCGGCAGGATCACCAGCGTCACGCGAAGAGCTGGACCCATCATCTGGAACGGTTATACAAGGGTGAAGTTAGAACAGTCTTGGAGGCAAGCTAGTATGCAGGTCACCTAAGGGTGAGTGATCACCACCGCCCATTGACACCCACAACACCGGAGGGGTTGCAAGCGCGTTGGGGATGTTTGCATAAATTGCAAACAAAATTATGCTTACAAAGTTCTTTTGTTTTTCGCAATCTAAGCTTGCATGACTGACGCTGTTTTATTTTTATTTGCAAAGAGCCTTTCTCTATTGGAAGTTTTGAAACTGTCTGGATTAAAATGCCAATAGAAAAACAAAATAATATTATGAAATCGAGTCGAAATATTGATATTGATATATTGATTTTGACATCCTCTTGGGAATCCTATCCTCTCTAAATATATCTCCTTCTGTAATGAAATGGTTTAACTCATATCTTCGGGGTCGTTCGCAGTGTGTCCGTTTTGATGATATGTTCTCCGAATGGCGTGAACTTGCTGCGGGCGTTCCTCAGGGTGGCGTGCTCTCTCCTCTACTTTTTTCTGTTTTCATAAATGCTATCACTAAGGTCCTATCTTCACAATACCACCTCTACGCAGACGATTTGCAGCTTTATCGCCACTTTAAGGTCGAGGATCTGCCTAATGCCATTGTTGCCATCAATAATGATCTCCAAAACATTAGTCAATGGGCTAAAACTTTTGGACTCTTAGTTAACCCTACTAAATCACAAGCGATTATTATTGGTGGCAGATACTTACTCAATCTTGTCGATTATGGATTGCTACCACCGATTATGTACGATTCTGTCCCTATAGCCTATTCCAAAAGTGTTAAAAACTTAGGTGTCCTAATGGACTCTCATCTTTCTTGGAATGTCCACATTGCGGAGGTAAGTAGGAGAGTGTATTGCTCATTTCACTCTCTCAAACGACTCCAGAAGTTCCTGCCCTTTCAAACTAAAGTTAATCTAGCTCAATCTCTCCTTCTGCCTATTTTAGACTATGCCGATGTCTGTTTGCTCGATGCTACGGAAGAACTCCTAAACAAACTTGAACGTCTGCAAAATCTATGCATTCGCTTCATTTTTGGTCTTCGGAAATACGACCATGTGTCGGAGTTCCGGACAAAGTTGAAGTGGTTGCCTATTCGACAGCGTCGAGATACTCACATCCTTTCTTTTCTCTTTTCCATCTTGCATAATCCCTACTCCCCTACTTATCTTCGAGAACGCTTTGAGTATCTTGTCCCTAGGGGGAAAGCATGTCGCTTAACTTCATCCCTTCTCTTGCGTACTCCTCGCCACACCTCGAGTCGATATGACGGATCTTTTACTGTGCACGCAGTACGTCTTTGGAACTCTCTTCCACACTCGCTACGTGACAGCCCTTCTCAATATGTCTTCAAGAGGAGGTTAAAGGAGCATTTTCTCTCTACGTTACCATCTTAAAAAGTACATAAATATATATTTATTTATATGTATGGTTATAAAAATTATTTATGTATATACCTATTTGTATTATTTTATGTATATTCAAGAAAAATATTGTTTTCTTTTACTTTGTTACTTTCTCTTTATTTTATTATTATTATTATCATTATTATTTGTATTTATTGTACACTTGCCTCCTACCCCTGATATCACTAGCAAACGATCACTCAAAGGTTTGCTGGTAGAAAACTCATTGTTGAGTTAAGCTCGCCTATGTACATTGTTTATTTTAATTATTATGATAAGTTCATACTTTCTATGTGTGTACAATAAAGAATAAAGAATAAAGAAATAAAATCCTGACTAGTTAAATATGTTGGGGACATCGAAATTGTACATTGTAGTGCGGTGCTCTAGTGGCAGTCACTTCGTCTAAAATTTTGACACTAAATCTGGTGATGCTGGAAGCCCGCCCCAGCATAAAATAAAAGGCCCGTTTTGATGTCTATCATTGCGATGATTTTTGAGGTAAAGAAGGAATGTTTTTACCATTTTGTTACGTTACATTTATTGCCCTGGTTTACAAATAACTACATATTTATCTATTTGTTTAAAAGTATTACAGTTTCCGAATTTGTGTATGGACGTTCTTTAAACCAATTCAGGGTAAGTATAATTTTTAGTTTTAATTTTTAGTAGTTAGTAGCCCAAGTGCCCAACAGCTAATAAAAGATCTGTTTCAATTTCATCGGCATTTCCGATTTTGGGAGCATTACACTAATGCTTTCTGAATGTGTATGACAAATCTCATATAAATATGAGACATCAAAAATATTGCATAATTAAAATGAGCCTTGAAATTGAACAGAATATAATTCAAAATTAAATCCGTAATTTTACAAAGTGTTTATTTGGATAATAAGCCAGGCCTGTTAAAACCACCGCTACCCGAGTACACCCGCCGGATAAATTAAAAAATTGAACAATACTTACCTTATCAGGAAGCTGTGTAACAGGCCCTAAGGTAAAATATATATGGTTCCGAAATAATAATTATAGTGTACAGCTTACCACCTTTTTCAGGTGTTACAAATTTCGAAGGTTTTCTAACTAGTAGGTACAATTATTTATTTATTGATTTTTAAAAACATTATTTTATTGAGTAAAAGCATTATGCATATGCATAATTATTTTGTAAATTTTCTATTAAATACTATTTTTTTGTTTTTAAAATACTCATAATTATATTTGTATAGTAGTTTACATTACAGATACTTTTCATTCCCACGGTTTTAGGAAAAATTACATTAACGTTAGTAACACTGCGTATTGCCACTTTGATAAGAATGTAAAAACCATGTTATGTAATTATTTTTAATTTTTTTTGCGTTATGATCTACTTAAATTTAAAATGATCAAATTTAAAATATTTTATTTCAATAGATCATATAAATAAAAGCTTGTAAATAGGCACTTTTGAATAGTCAAACTAGTTACACGGTTCCAAAAAGTGGGACTTATGGAGAAGTGCCGGTAATAAACTGCAAAAACGCCGGCAACGGCGACAATAAAATGTTGTGATGAATAGTATGAGTATATCGCAGATTGATGTGTATGATTAAATAACCTAAATTAAAATTTTAGAAAACCCCCGACACGAAATGTAATTTGCCATTTTGTGGTGGCGGCCATCTTGGATTTGAAATTTTTCATAGTGCATAGTATTCTCCTAGTTAAGCCCTTTCATTTGATACCCATATTGAGGGAGTTGTGAAAAAATATGTAATCAGCTATTTTGTGGCGGCGGCCCTCTTGGACCGATTTTCATCAAACATAGCTAAGAACACTCCCGACTAATTCACCTTTCAAATTAAAAAAACAAAATCAAAATCGGTTCATCCGTTCGGGAGCTACGATGCCACAGATACACACACACACACACACACACACACAGAGAGACACATCAAACTTGGGGTGTTTTTGCGTCGGGGGTTAAAAAAAGGAAAAGGAGATAGCCATTGCAGTAAGAGCTGACCAATCCCGACAGAGAAACTTTTTATAAATTCAATGTATAATATAACATTAAAATTTTATTTTTATTTGTAGTAACAAAATAAGTTATTAACATAATTGTCGAACTCAGAGACGTCACTTGTCGAAATGAATCATTAGTATCTTAGTACGCTGACAACAAACTTAAATATGGAAAAATAGGCTAAATTATTACCATAAGACCACTGTTTGTTGTTTATTAACGTTAATTGACGTCGACTACAAAAGGTTTATTTTATTTTATTTTTGCTTTTGCAATGAATTTTTTGTAACTGTTTATATTTTCAATAAGAATACCGTGAATGAGAATACCGTGTTACATCTGATTACACCTCTCTCGATAGATGGCGTTGTAACGTCTCTCTGAATCGCGCTATGGTTTCGTTACATGAGTTTAGTGGGGTGCGTACAAGACGATAGTCCTACAGTAAGATGTTCTTCTTCGTCCATACTGCATATTTTTGAAAAGTCTCATATTTAAATGAGATTTGTCATACACATTCAGAGAGCATTAGTGTGAAGCTCCCAAAATCGGAAATGCCAAGCCAATAGCTAAAATGAAATTGAAACAGATCTTTTATTAGCTGTTGGGCTCTACATCTGCTATCCAAATAACAAATACCTAAAAAATTATACATAAGTACCCTGAATTGGTTTAAAGAACGTCCATACACAAATTCGGAGACTGTAATACTTTTAAACAAATAGATAAATATGTAGTTATTTGTAAACCAGGGCAATAAATGTAACGTAACAAAATGCTAAAAACATTCCTTCTTTACCTCAAAAATCATCGCAATGTCGACGTCAAAACGGACCTTTTATTTTATTAAGACGACTTTAAGGTATTCGGAAATCCCCCTAGCGGACAACTGCAGAACTAAAATTGCTATACATATATTCGGATACTGTGGGGGTTTCGTGGCTACTTTGCAATCACATAATTTTTTATAACAATATAGAAGGCTTTTTCGGTTGAGATTATCTCTGTTTCCTACATAATTATAACTAAAGTCGGGGCCTGGCTGCAATTAGAGGCAAGAGGAAGGTTTATATGTAGCATACATGCGTTAGTAGAGAACTGAGATATTCAAACATCGTCGTAAAAACATGTTTTTGTGCGCCTACATTGCAAACGCTGGCTAAGCCTGATCTATCTTAAGGGTATTAAGGCTAATCTATTCTTGAGGTCGATAAAAAAGTTCTTAATGGCATAATATATGTTTATCTCCCAAGGATAACCCACAATTTTTAAGCTATTTATGCTCTTTTGAACAATACAGTATTATTCCTTATCCAATTCCATTTTACACAGCACCATCTAGTCCCAAACTAAGCAGAGCTTGTACTATGGGTACTAGACAATGGATATAATACTTATATACTCTTTTTTTGTAAATACATACTTATAATACATAAGAAACACCCAGACAAACAAACACTTAAGTTCATCACATAAATATTTGTGTCTTGTAGGAATCGAACCCACGACTTCGTGATCAGCAGTCCGGTACTCGAACCACTAGACCACAGACAACGGCAACCATCACGCTTATATTCCTTGAAAGGTTAGGTCCCATGTAATGGGTGGCGAGCCTATTGCCATCAACCGGGCACAAACCCAGATTCCGAGCTGCTATTGGGAATAACATTGTTCGACCTGGGAATCGAGCCCGAGCCGTATATATGTAATGGGGTATATTGCTCTAAATAACTTGATATGGGCGCCGATAATCCCAAATTAGGTGTAGCGTTTGACGACTAAAATAAAATAAAAACAATGTGTGCTAGTGTACTGATTTCTGACACCTACGCGAATACTAGACATTGAAATAAATCTACTTTTTACGTTTCGGACCCTTTACAGCGTCCATGGTCACGGGACGTCAACGTCAAGACGCCTACCACCTTAGTCACCCGTGACCATGGACGCTGTAAAGGGTCCGAAACATCGGGATTAAAATAATATCAATATAACGCGATAAAATCCGTAAAAAGTAGTTTTATTTCCATGTGTGCTAGCTTAACTTTCATAGCTCTATCATATTTTAGGATTATTTTACTTTTATATACTTTTATATATTTATTTTTATATATTTTATATATTTACTTTTATATAGTTACAAAAGTTGAAGAGTTTGTTTGTTTGTTTGTATGTATGTTTGTTTGGTTGAATGCGCTATTATCAGAAACTATTGGTCCGATTTGAAAAATTCTTTCAGTGTTAGATTGCCTATTTAACGAGTAAGAATAGAGGCTATATTTTATTACGCTACGACCAATAAGTAGTATAAATTCAAAATGTTGCAAAAATGCGGTAAAATATTAAACTTCTACGGAAAAATAAATAAAATTGAAGTGTTTCAGTTTCAATTTCAACAGCTTTTCACTAAATGCATATGAAAGTATATACACGGTAGTGAATTACATAAAAAAATCAATATTTTTGTCTCTTTCTGTTTGTTCCGGCTAATCTTTGAAACGGCTGGACCCATTTTGACGGGACTTTCACTCGCAAATAGCTAATATTATAAGGAGTAACTTGGCTACTTTAATTCTAGTTTTTTTTATTGGATGATCGCGATTAACATCACGGGGAATAGTATTTTTTAATATAATAAACAATCAAACAGACAATATGACATTAGTCGACGTCAGAGCGGCCTAGTTCGGACATACATCTAGTTGAAACAAGGATATCATGCGGCTCAGATGACCGACACATTATTGTACTGTCCACACACTCGCGGTAACCACACGCACTATATACACCTTAACCTTAAGCCACAGAAAATATAAATATTAACTTTATAGTGAGTCAGTGACCGTGAAAAAATCCGCTAAAAAGGTTTAATTTCTGAGTTTTTTGAGGCTGAATATAACATTCC
This sequence comes from Acronicta psi, assembly GCA_946251955.1. Lineage (NCBI taxonomy): Eukaryota > Metazoa > Arthropoda > Insecta > Lepidoptera > Noctuidae > Acronicta > Acronicta psi. Next base: position 746,497 of record OX276486.1, read on the forward strand.
TTCGCCCTTTCTAACGGTTATAAATTAATTAGAATACAAATTATCAAATTATTTGGCGGGTTGCGGTTACTTAAGAAACTGTTTTATCGACTTCAGAAGCCCTTAAATCGGTTGTTAAAGTAGATTTTTAGTGTTGTGTGTTTGTTACTAATAAAATGATTAGAATAATATTTGGTATTGTGCTGATTGGTTTCCTGGAGAGATCTACAGCGGTTATCTACAAATTAAATGGTAAGTGATGTGCCTCATTTCTTTTATATAAGTATGTCTCCATGGTACATGGTTTTTATTTATGGTTTTTATACACTCGGCCAATGAAAATCAAGCAGCACCTAAAGTGAACGGCACATAAAGTGAAACGGGGACCTATTACCCATTTTTACCATTTTTATTAATTTCATTTCTTCTTTTTCCTCCTACTCTTCTCCCAACCATGTTGGGGTCGGCTTCCAGTCTAACCAGATGCGTCTGAATATCAATATATTACACGAACCGACTGCCATCAAACCTCCGCAACCCAATTTCTGGGCGATACGATATTCGAAGGATAGACCGGCTGTCAGGCTTTTTGGGTTTCTATCTCTAACAATTGTACTTAATAGGTGTCCGTATGACAACCGGGACCGACGGCTTTATCGGTTAAAACACTAAAAATAAGGGGTTTAACGGGGCGATTCAATCTCGATCAAAAGCAAAGCTGCGGACAAAATCTAGTAAATATAAAAATTACGCGGTAAAATCCGAAAAGTTAGCTACCTAAGTAGTTTGATTTTCAATGTCTAATCTTTTGTGTACCTAAATGGCACACATGTTTCTTATCAATTTATCTAACACCCCCTTTTCCTGTAGTAAAATTATGGCATATTATGTGGTAAAAATGTCGTAAAAATGTCATTCGGTATATACCCACTTCTGGGAAAGTTCCAAACAAATGTTATTATGATCATGAACACAATACCCAGTAGTATATCGTTGAACTTGTAACCCGTTCCGCATCGGTATGCGGAAAGGACCTTTTTCCTTTTACCGTGTGTTGTTTTTTATTTTTTTAATGGGCTTTTTCTTAATTGTGCGTAAGCTTTGAGCGCACCATGCCTAGGTTATTTATATTTGTAATTTTTTTCAGTTATTTTTTTTAATAAGAATATTTAGTTAATTATTATTTGACGACGTCTGTGGTCTAGTGGTTCGAGTACCGGACTGCTGATCACGAGGTTGTGGGTTCGATTCCCACAGGACACAAATATTTATGTGATGAACTTAGGTGTTTGTGTGTTGTCTGGGTGTTTCTTATCTATTAAAAGTATGTATTTACAAAAAAACCATATAAGTATTATATTCATGTCTAGTACCCATAGTACAAGCTCTGCTTAGTTTGAGATAGATGGTGCTGTGTAAAAAATGTCCCAAGATATTTATTTATTTATTGTTTTTATTGACTACTTACTTATATCTTAAATGTACCTCATTTAAGTTAGGTATGTATAATTGTATATGCTTGAACACATCCGGTTATAGGTACTTAAATTAAATTCTTTTAGAATTTGTAGATTTCATAGTTTCTCATATTTCGTAATTAATAGTAGGATGTACCTATATCGCTCATTAGCGAAATTTTTATACTTATAATGTATTTTTCGATATTACATAATTTGTGAATTGCCAAAAATTATTTGCACGGTTCCAAATATTGGTTCTTTTAAAAAAGAACCGGCAAAATCCACAGACTACTCCTGTATAAGCTAAGCTTAATATTTAAGTAGTAATTTTGCATTCTTACATTGTTTATTTGCCTAATTCGTCATTGTCTACGTAGGTACGTAGGTATTCGTCACCGACCGCAAGACTTTCTGCACGCAGATTCGTAATGCGCATCAAGGTGCTTTCAAATACGCAGATTTGTATTCACGCGAAGTACAAAGTGTTACCTACCAAAAACGTTCTAAATGCCTTTTACGTCTACTTAAACAAAATTAATAGCTCAGGAAGTTTTTTGCGAACACTGGTTATGAGAATAGTTTATATTAAACCCAACATTGAACTGTGGTTCAAGTTCATATAAGAATGGTAGCAGTGGACAGGAAAACAGAGCAATCTGTCGAGTTATATGGCTACGATGACCCCAATGACGCAGCGAAGTCCGTCTGCTCAGGGTCGTGGGTTAGACTCCCGTATTAGGAATTATAATTATGCTTATAACATACAATAAAATTACCATCACGCCTGTATTCCCTTACCAATTTTCAATTCCCAAAGGGCTTAAGAGTACTATTACAGGGGTACGGTACACAGGTGCGGGTGCCAGTGTTGCCAACTGTACTGTTGTCTCTGTAGCTAAATCTTCTGCAAAAGTCAAAGTCAAATGTTTTATTTCAATTAGACTATATCAATAGGTACTTTCGAAAAGTCAAACTATTTGCACGGTTCCAAAAAGTGGATCTTATGAAGAAGAGCCGGCAAGAAACTCCATAGACACTCCTTTCAAAAAAAATGTTGGTTACAATATTATTATTTTATTTATAATCTTTTTTTGGATAGCCACTGAGAAAAGTGCAGTTTGCATAAGATTTACCTACCTTTTTTTTAAAGTTGCCAGATTCCTAAATCTTACCCAAAAAAGTAGCTAGAAGTAAAAAAAAACTAAACTGATCATTGAAATCATTGTTGAATTCAAAGGAAAGTATCTTATTTTTAGCTACAATTTTTTTAAATGTACAAAAATAGCTAGATCTAGCTATAAAAAGCCAAGTTGGCATCAGTTCGGGTGCACCAGGTATCTTTGGGTTTCATGTAATAGAGAGCCTATTGCTACCTAGTACCTACTTATCGGGTACAAATCCAAACTCCGAGCAGCTAGATAGAAAATCCTTTAATCGAGCTTGGGAATCGATCGCAATACCTCTTACGGTATACGGCTTAGGGCCACTAGACTAGCTTTAAAAAGCATCAGGGCCGGATTTAAGGGAGGGCAACAGGGGCTACTGCCCTGGGGCGTCCACAAAAGAGGGGCCCCCACAATAGACTTCAAAAAAAAAACCTCTAAATTCCCATTAGTAAACACTAGTAAACAAATTTTCCTTTGATATATTTATTTTATCTTTCCTATTCTTTACCTCTACCTTTGTACAAACATGATTACGATTATTTATTGAAAATCTCGACTGTTTTTTTTTTCATTTTATTTGGATAATCATTTTGGGGCCGGGGGGCGGGGCTCTACTCCTTTTTCCTCCTCCTTAAATCCGGCCCTGACAAGCATGTATGAAGCGTTTATGGCACGCTTTATTGTATGTACTAAAACAAACAAATATGAACCTAGAAATTATATTATTATGGTTTCATTCATGCGTTATATTTTTAGCCTTCATGTTAAATTGGTCTTTGTGGAAAAAATAATTGAGTAATGTGTAGGTATCATTAGTTTTTATGTGCGTCCATTTTATACAGTATCCGTCATAAAAGTTATTGTTTATATTGTAATTTTATTTAACAACTAGCTTCCCGCCAGCGGCTTCGCCCGCGTGGTCTTATGAATTTTTCCCCCGTTTGTGCAACATTTTTCATTACTACTCCGCTCCTATTAGTCGCAGCGTCACGGTATATAGCCTATAACCTTCCCCGATAAATGGGCTATCTAACACTGAAAGAATTTTTTAAATCGGTCCAGTAGTTTCGGAGCCTATTCAATACAAACAAACAAACAATCAAATATTTCCTCGTTATGGTATTATTTATATTTAACAATAAATGTGCGCATGTAGCAGTACTTACATTATTAAGTACTTAATTTAAATAAAAAACAACATTATTTTATTCAGAATACGTTGAATAACATATTGTTTTCTTACATTTTTAAATATTTTTTTACGTAAGGAAAAATATGTTTTCAAATATTGTTAAAAGCAAAAGAATAAATAAATAAATCTGTAAGAATCGCAGAATCTCTATTTCCTGCCTACTTCTGTGGGAAAATAGCGTGAGTGCATTGTATGTAGTTATGTAAATAATGAGTTTTAATTCTTTGTTAAAATAATAATAAATGTAGCTGTAATTTAAGGTGGCTCAGCGATAAAACCCTTTACTTATATAAAGAAAAAAATATATATCCACTGACAGTTCAAAATACCCAAAGAACGAACAGTGGTTGACTTGTAGTAGGCCACGATAAGAGAAGACATGAAAATGTAACCTAGAGTTACCATTACAGATCACCTGCTATTTTAATAATATCCTTATAATATATGTTTACAACCGTGCTAGAATGTAATGCATGTCCCTATTTAGGTACTGCGATGCAATCAAATCAAATAACACGTAATTAAACATTAAACTACCAACATCATTCTAAAATGAACTTGTGTATAAAACAAAGTGGGGTTCGTTACAACACTTTTAAAACTCGAGAATAACAGAATAACTATTACAACATCAGAAAATTTCACGAATAAAACTAATGGGGTGTATAAATCTTTAGGGCTTTGAAGTTATATTGTATTTAAAATATCAATTTTAGGGCCGCACTCAGAAACGTCACTTAACCTAATGAATCATTAGTTAATGACACCCAGTATATCTTAGTACACTGACAACAAACCCTAATATGGAAAAATTATTCAAGATATAGTAGCCACTGTTTGTTAACGATTCATTAAGGTTAAGTGACGTCTCTGAGTTGGGGTGTAACTCTTTTAAATGGTCTCTTACCTTGAGGGGCTCGTGGCTAAGTTATAACTACGCTGACCAACCGATCTGCAAGGTTAAGCTGTGCTTGCCGCGGTCAGTCTGTGGATGGGTGACCATTCTTAACACATCGAGACCCCACCGTACCTCGGAGAGCTCGTATAGCTGTCGGTCCCGGTTGTCATACGAACACCTATCGACTATACGACAATCGTTAGTGGTAAGTAGTCAGAAGCCCAAAAAGCCTGACAACCAGTCTATCCTTCGAATATCGGTATTGCCCAGAAATGGGTTGCGGAGGTCTGATGGCAGTCGCTTCGTGTAAAATATTGATATTCAGCCGCATCTGGTTAGACTGGAAGCCGACCCCAACATGGTTGGGAAAAAGGCTAGGAGGATGAAAATGGTCTCATCACCATGATTTACTGAGTTTGTTTTGGCGTTTCTTCTCAGAGGTCGTCCGATAGAAATGCCGGCGACATCTCAAAAAAAAAATTAAACTTTGACTTGTAAGTGTCTTTAAAAGATCTATTTACAGAAACAAATATCATTTATCTTTTACACACTAATGTACTGCAATTCCTATAACTGTGCTACCAGCATGAAAAAAATCGTTAAAAATATCGATAGACCGTACCTATGTTTTCTTTCAGTGCGTTGGCCAAATCGTATTGTATCTTTTGTTGTAGTGTCTGAGTACAAAAAAATGCCGCCTCTGTACGATTTGGATGACTTCGACGCCTGCATGGCGGAGCCAGGGGGCACGTACTGTATCGTCGACGTGGATCTTCAGGCGGGGACCAACGCCCACCTCATGAAGATGATACAGGTACCCATCATCAGAATTGAAGCTTTGAGTAGCCTTTGAGTCTATCTCCCATAATCAACTTTTTAAAAGATAAACGTTTGTAAAGGCAAGTGAATTCAAGTATTTTGCGGTGAGACAATAACTAAACTTGTATGAGTAGGTACATTATTCTTACTAATATTAGAAATGCAAAAATAACTCTGTCTCTCTGTCTGTCGCGCTTTCACGCTAAAACTACTGAATCGATTTGGTATACAGATAGTCTAGAGCCTGAGAAAGGACATATGGTACTTTTTAATGCGACAAAGGGCTTTAAGGGGTTAATATACTTAGGCGATGAGAGTTATACCAAGAAATACCAAGACCATCCTCCTTTGTTGAAGCCGGTTGAAGAGCACCTTTTCAAAAACTACCTGCGACGCTCTCGTTTTTCCAAATCTCACAATTTATCAAAATCAGGGGTATCTTTTTGTTTTTGTTAAGCATTTTCCATGCTTAGATTACCAGTTATTTTTATTATTTTCTTTCCAATAGAACGTCACCTTGAGACGTTAGGATGTGAAGGAAGATTTCGACTTATCGAGTAGAACCCGCTGTTACTTAGCGGTCATAGCGTCTGGGGGGCTAGACAAGTTGCATTTTGACATTCGAATCGACAAACAAAAGACACAAGCTTTCGGCAAATCGGGCTGTCACTAATGTCATTTACATACATTTTGTTTGTCGACTCGAATGTCAAAATGCAACTGGTCTAGCCCCCCACCAGAAGACGCACGTCATGTTCAAACCGTGCCCAAAATCAATGATGAATCGATTAATTGCGTCACGCATATCGCGACCGAATGATTTGATGAATAGACAAAGCGAGGTCAGACCATTCCCAGTAATCACCTATTCACACGTCTCATATGTAACTCCTTCAAAAAATTTCCCCATACGATATATATCTGTAAGTCGGTGTTATAGTTTTAAACCGTAAACTAATTATGATTTAATCGTCATAAAATTATTAGTACTAACTTAGCAGAAAGGTGCATGCGCCAGGTTTTCCCATTCATAGCGGAAATAAGTTAATTCCTACGTTTTGCAATTTAATTACTTACAAGAAACAGTTATTATAGCTTTAATTATTTAGCTAAGACATTTGTAATAACAAACACATACTGCATCATAATATAACATAAATATCGAGTGATAGAAATTATGTTTTTTTTTATTGATGACAAACAGAAGTTTTATAACTTTTTCTCTGTGTTTCTTAAAATGCTGTTGCTTTGTGTTTTATAACTTGTTTATTAGCGTATTTTTTTAAACACATCTTTAAACTAGAATTACGTGACCAAACTATGTTTCCATTATGACTTGTAGGTATGTATTTACAAAATAAAGGTACAGGCTCTGCTTAGTTTGGGACTATGTATGTTGGCATAATGTATGTTATTTAAAATGGTTCAAATATTTATTTATTTATATTACTTAGCTGTTGCCAGCGGCTTCACTCGCATCTTAAAAGACTTTTTTGTATCTTGTATGTTATTCTGATGTATAGTTATAATACTGTAATCCAATCAAAATCCATTCAGTAGTTTTTGCGTGAACGAGGAACCAACATCTATCCATCCATCCTCACAAACTTTCACATTGATAATATTATATAAGTTGGATTTCTTTCTTAGAAAGCCATCTTCAAAACCCTTGAATCTATAGCAACATAATTAGCGTGACAGTATCATATTATATTATTTTTTTCTTACTAGATCTATCTATTTAAGATCGAAACATGAGATACATCTCATAAACAACTTGATTGCGCTAATTACAGTTGTCGTTGTAATTAGTGTAGATTATTATAATTAATCGCCGTAACCAAGACTTGTGGCACGAACGCAGAGGTCTAGTGACCACACACACAATGATAAGTAATTGCCATCCCATTTTATTTCCACGAATAAATACCAATAATAATTACATGTTAATAAGTTTGAACTTGCTTGCTTGTTTAAATGATTACCTAGGTATTCTTAAATTTTATCATCACCCCATATAACAAATTAGAGTCTCAGAATTAGTTTGTTCAGTTTAATCTTAGAAACTACTGTAAGAATTTTCATATGATTTTCACCAATAGAAAGAGGAAGGTATAATTTATAGAATAGGCTATAATATATAGTCTGGTGCCTAAGCGAGAGTGGGTTCCTTTATAAAAATATTTATAATATTATGTACTTTTTCATGACTTTGTATTTAATTTAATTTCTTTCTTTCAGGAATATTCAGAGCACAAAATGAAACACTTCAATCACACTCAAATACACCGAGGTGTGTGTGTAACTAGGACTTGCAAAGATTTCGCAAAAGTTCCTAACTCAAACGACACAGAGGGCCTAAGTGAGACCCTTGAGGGATGCCTGAACAATTCTATATTCTCACAATATAGACTAGAAGGGAGACTAGCCAGTATACAGTATTGTAATAAGGCCGAGGATACCGTGGCAATAGATACTAGTGATATAATTATGGCTGTGGTTTATTTAGTTTTAATATTACTCAACGTTATGGGAAGCTTGTATGATGTGTTGTGCAAAAAAGAAGATGAAACAGGTATTATTGAATTTAAATAATAGTGTTTGTTTTTAGAGATAATATTTTTGCGTCGGTTATAATAAATGAGCCTAGGGGTCCTAAGCGGGATTGCTACGCTTGAGGTTCTGGGGTTCAATTCCCAGGTCGAGCAGTTTTATTGGGTTTTTCTATGAAACTCTCAGTAGCAGCTCGAAGTTTGGAGTTTTGGCCGGTTAATGTCAATAGGCCGCATTACATGAGACCTAAATACACCACTAACTGAGAATTCTGGCGTGATCGTGAAAATCTTGATACTTAAAGTAAAATTCTTAAAACATTATAGGGAACAAAAGGTCTATTTTATATAGACATTTGCACTTTTTCAGGAAATCCATATTTATTGGCGTTTTCTATACGCAGAAATTGGGCTAGGCTGATAGCCCCGAGCAGCAACGGGCAGGAGCCCCGGCTAGAAAGACTGAAACTATTTCATGGGTTAAGGTAATCACTTAATCGTTTATTTAAAAACGTCATGGCAGGTGTTTGTATATATATTTGCATATATATATGATACATGCGTATCATGGATTTATTTATAAGCCTATTTTCTTAATTTTAAGGGGTCTGTTTCAACACTGTTATATTACTTGGCAAATATAATTTTGTTCCATTTTTTTATTTATCCGTCGTCGGCTATCTAGAGGTAGTGAAAAACGCCCTAAATTATGTAATAATATTATTATTTTATTATTTTTCTTCTATTTTCTACTGGGTCGATATTATAAAACCGCTCAAAATAATTCATGACGATTGAAAAGTGCAGTATTTTGCAAAACAGTGTACTCTCTTTATTCTTCAATTCAATTCAATTTTAAAATGCATTTACATAATTTTTATATATTTCGTTATTACGTAATTGTTTGTAGAAGTAGAAGAAATAAAAATGAAATAAAATAATGAACTCTTTTCTTCATCAATTCAAAATATTGAACTCTTTTCTTCAATTCAAACAAAAATATTGAACTCTTTTTCTGTTTCTTCTTCAATTATTCAAGCAAGCTTTTGTTTTCAGAGCCATGACAATGCTGTGTGTATTTTTTTCACACACAACGCTTATGATGTCGCATTCTTATGTTGACAATCCTTTATACATTGAGACGGTAAGTTTTTGCCTTAATTTGCTAGTTTAGAAAAATTAGAATCTCTTTCGTTTATACGGGTAGGAAAAATCTTCTTCGACCTACAACTTTTTTTCGCGTTTACATCATTATCATCACCTCATTTGCTGCCCCACTGCTGGGCAAGCGGTTCTTGGACAGGTTCTCTGGCCACTACGCCAGCGTAGGTAACACTAGCTAGCTTATCGCGGGTTGACAACGCGCCTAATGAATACTGTATTTGATCAAACCAATCAGGTTATAATTGACACGCTGCCTTTATATGCGTAGTTGCATAAATATTACTGTTTTACATAATATGTAGTTATTAGAGAAATATTATTCAAGTCAACTCTAGAAACTAGGGTTTAATTTATAGGTTGATAACACTTAATAGGCATGCATTAATGTAAAGAATAATAATAGGTTATGCAACCAATGGTTAACCTATACCTAGTTATAAAAAACAATAACAAACTTCCGACCTAAAAACATCGTTTATTTCATTTATTTTATAGATAACAACAAGTGTTACGTATGTGATCGTAAGGGTGTCTGCGGGTCCTATATTCGTTTGCCCGGCTGAATTTTCCCAATGCAGAGCAATCCCTGTTCTCTACTTACTAGTAATATAAGTGTCAGTCTATAGACTACCATTATACTACCGTATATCTATGTACTAGTACTGTCTTTAGACAGGGTAGTATCGTTGGTAGGAGTCAAGCTCGTCCGTCCATTTGGAGTAAGTCCCATTCACCGACGTAGATCTTAAGTCTGCGGTCCCATTGGTCTAATATTAATCCGCGGTGTAATATTGAAATAAAACATTCAGAATTTGACTGTTCGGTATTCACTTATACGTTTGTATCTTTCAGTCCTACGAAGATCCGTTTAAGCAGATCCTGTTCAACGGCAGCTTAGTGACGCACACCTTCTTCGTGATGTCGAGCTTCCTCCTCGCTTACAACTTCCAGTTGTATGCTGAAAAGCACCAAGTTAGTTGGATACAGCTTCCCAAAGGAATTCTACTTAGATACCTAAGGTATTTCTTTTGCTGTGTACTTCATGTCTTAGCTATACAAGGTACCCAAATTACTGCCGGTGATGTCAAAATTCTCTCAAATACATTACTATCCAATTAACTTTACCTAAGGTAACTTGTTATAGTTGAAAGTTTCCTGACATAATTAAGTAAGTACCCACAAAACAGATTAATATAACCTTCCAATAAAATTGTTTTAACTGTATGTCGTTGATCAAGCAATATTACATCATATTCTGTAACATTTTTTTCAATTCTAGGCTAACTCCAACATACGCACTGATAATGTTCTCCATAATGACCTGGATGAGGCATGCCTTCAAGGGTCCGCTGTGGCAACTAGTGGTGACGAGTGAAGCGGTCGCCTGCCGCCAGTACTGGTGGGCGCAGCTGCTGTACATCAATAACTATGTGTACGACGACGCCTGGTGCCTGCCGCAGTCCTGGTCAGTACAGACCTTCATCCAGGTTCAAAACTTGAAAGGTCCACTGTAGTAGCTAGTGGAGAAGAGCGGAGACCGCCAACGTCGTAGTGTGATGGCGCCTGACTTTTTAGTCTGGGTGTGAGACACACACGTCTAGATTCAAATACCATTTAATTGTATAAATATAAATAAAAGTTAGAGCACCTTTTGCAGCATGTTAAATCGTAAGTTGTCCTCTCCTTTCTTCCTTGCCTTTAACCAACATTCATATTATATTGGGGTTGGCTTATACAAGATGCATTTGAATGCAGCAGTATTTAACGAACAGCGACTGGCCTTAGTAATTATCAATTATTATAAGGGTAAGTTAAAAAACCTACAGCCTCCATCACTATTCCAGCATTCCATTTTCCAACTATTATAATGATCTTCCCGTTACCAGGTACCTAGCAGCAGACACCCAGCTGTTCTGCATGGGCCTCCTAGTGTGTTTGATAGCTAGGAGGAGCAGGACGCGGATAATATTACTGTCGGTCCTGTTCGTGGCAGCTCTGGCTATTGTCACAGGACACACCTACTTCCAGGACTTAGACCCTGTGGTCATACAGTCGCCAGAGTAAGTAGTATTATTTTATATATGTATACTAGCTATTTCTCTTGGTTTCACACAATAGCCAAATATTTTATTTCAATCCTTACAGGTAAGTAGTAGGACTAAGGAAGTTTGAAAGTGGCACCAGTGATGGATAAGTTGGAGGGGAATCGCTTGTCTTGGTATGGGCACGTGATGAGGAGGGATGAAACGCATGTGACTAAAAGAGTAATGACATTGAATGTAGAGGGACGGAGGGGTAGAGGAAGACCAAAGAAAAGATGGATGAATTGTGTTAAGGTCGATATGATGTAAAGGGATTGAATGAGCACGGCTAACAGGGATAAAGAAGAAGGTGATGATGAGGTAGGTTACTTTATATACAATAGTGTTTATCTCAATATTCGCTTCTGCAGATTGTATCGCAACCTGTACGCGACGGACGCGACGTTCCGGCTGCTGTACATCCGCGGGCACACCAACATGTCCACCTACATCATCGGGCTGGCCGGCGGCTTCCTCGCGCACCACCTCCAGACGAGAAAGGACTTGGACAAGTTTAAGGTAAGAGAACTATAGATTCAGATTCCTACTTTCTTCTACTCTCTGGACCGTTTGTCCTGTAGCGACATGTAAGTATATCGAGCTACATAAGAACATTTACGAAGCAAAGACCAGGCGACTTGCATATATACAACCACCCGACTTCAACGGTGGGGCAGTGGCCTGCCAGGCATAACACCCGCCTGCTCGGAGGATTCTCCCCTGTGCACGATTTTGTGCTGTGTCGGCGATTCCGTCCCATAATATTGGATATTTAGAAGATTGGATTTCCGGATTCCTTTTTTGTTGAAGTCTTTTATTTGACCACTTCCTACTTTACGTTACGTTTGCCTAGAAGTAACCTATTGTCGTAACTGGGTTGTAGGAAACACATATTCCATATGTGTTTGTCAAATAGAATTAAAAGGCTACGCCTCACGGTACTTCTTATTTAGTAATTTGTCGTTCTTGTATCAAAACGTTCTTAGTGCTTAACATTGTGTTTGAGTACGATCGCAGAAGCGCCGCTGGGCGGTGTGGGCGGTGTGGGCGACGTTCCCGCTGGGCGTGGGCGTGATCCTGTCGGGCGGCGCGTTCTACGGCGACGGCGGCGCTGCGCCCGCGCCGCTGCGCCTGCTCTACGCTGCGCTCTACAAGCCCGTCTTCCAGGCGCTAGTCATCACTCTCATACTCGGGTGCATCTTCAAGATCGAATGTAAGTTACTGCCGGACATAAGTACTTAGTTTAAAAATGCCCCCCACTTTAGAATTTTCTCCTGTATTTCCATGTGTGTGAGAACTGAGGGACCAGACTGGGATTGGAACTGGAATTGGGACTGGAATCCCAGTCTGGTCCCTCAGTTCTCACACACATGTATTTCCTGCCCTTACAAACACAAATTTTTACAAACACCCAGACCTGAAACGAATTATGTAATCATACAAATATCCATGGACCCCTATTTGTACATATTGGTTCTAACATATGTTAATCTACAGGTCTACCTGCTACAGATAGACAGTCGGATCTGTTGACAGGTTGACGTCACAATATGTCTGCTCACGGCCATATTCATCATCATCATCATCGACCCATTAACCGTCCCACTGCTGGGCACGGGTCTCCTCTCAGTATGAGAGGGATTAGGCCATAGTCCACCACGCTGGCCTAATGCGGGTTGGCAGACTTTACATGCCGTCGAGAAAATATCTCAAGCATGCAGGTTTCCTCGCGATGTTTTCTTTCGCCGTTACACCGAGTGATAGTTACGCACATGATTTCGAAAAGTTAGAGGTATGTGCCTTGGATTCGGACTCGAGACCTTTGAGTTGACCGTACAGTGGGCACTCCTCTAGGCTATCACTGCTTCGGCCACGGCCATGTAATCGAATGTACGGTTCTCGCCAAACTTATTGTCCAGGTTGAAGTTGGCGCTAGCTAACTTTAACCCGGCCGTAAAAATCGAAGAAAGAAAAATATTAGATTGTAATAAATAAAAACGAAAGCTCAAGTCGTAATCTGTCGTTTTAAATTATTCTAATCCAATGTTTTTCGTTCTCCAGTTAAAAGTTAGCTAGCGCCAACTTCAACCCGGACAATAAGTTTGGCGCAAACTGTATAATTGTGTTGGTAGCAATGTACCGCGGCATCGTGGAGTGGCGCGGCTTCACGTGGATGGGCCGCGTGTCGTACAGCGCGTTCCTGCTGCACACGCTGTTCCAGCGCGGCTTCGTCGGCAGCCAGCCACACCCCATACACATGTCTGACTATTACATAGTAAGTTACTCATTCACTTGTGGATCTCACATTTTTTTTCATTGAAGGGTCTTTGTTGGTATATGTCCTGCAAGTTGCTAATGGGCTGGTACCTTGTCTAATTAACCTCAAAATGGCGTCTTCCACCGTAGTTGCCGCCTAGTGGTGATAACATGTGCTGAGAGCGGTTACGTCATTTTTACGTCACCAAGATGGCCGTCGGGCTCATTATCAATTTGTGAGACTTATAGACTAAAAATATTACCTATGTAGGCGCTATAGTTAATATCGGCTTCAGTACGACGATTCTTTCATTTATTTTTACACGGATATTAATTATATCCATCAGATGTCAGTGTTGGCGGCGACCATCTTCCTGACGTACTTATGCGCGTGCGCGCTGTGGCTGTGCGTGGAGGCGCCCGCCGCTGCACTCACGCGCGCCGCACTCACCCGCACGCGCCCGGCTGGGGGGGACGGGGGGGAGAACACTAAAGTCTAAGAAATAAATTATTTTGGACAATATATTGTTTTTATTTATGAAGATTGTAAAACCCCTGTCAGAACAGATGAGGTCGACAACACCGTAACTGAGCGGCTCGTGGCTATGGCTAAGTTTTGATTACGCTGATCAATCGTGTGCTTGCTGCGCTCTGTGTACAGATGGGTTACATCTTAGCCTAGCATATCGTTCCCTCCTTGCCTCGGAGAGCGGTTATACTGTGAAATTCCCAGTATAGCAGCTCTAGCGTGGATTTGTTGACAGTTGATGGCAATAGGCTCGCCCCCTATTAAGGCGGAGAGGCTACGCACGTGCGTCAAACTTCGCTTTGTAAGAAAACATGAACCTAAACAAACCGGTATAATGTGGTGTACAATTTTTAATTACATTATCTGTATAGTAAGTAATTATTGTAGGCCTCATTAGTGTAGTGGTTGTAAGCGCGACTGCTAGACAAAAGGTCCTATGTTTGATTCAAGATCAACACGACATGACATGTTATTGGGTTTGTCTGTGGAATTCTCAGTAGTACCTCGGAGGTTGTTTTTTTTTGTATTACATACCGGCAAACCTCTGCCCAACCCTTCGGGGAATACTAGCGTGATGATATAAAAGCAGATAATCAAAATTCACATTTATTATATTATTAAATTGGAATTTTAATATATTTCCCCGTCCGTCGTACCTATTCTATAAATAAAAGTAGTTCTCTTCGTCACTCAATAAACTGGTTTAATAATTATAGGCCCAACCCTACAATATCAGTTAGTTTGTTATTTCTAGTCTTGTGCTAGTCGTCTACACTACTTGTTGCAAATTATTTTTATATTATTATACTTCATAAACAATAATGAAAACAATAATAATTTTATTATTGCTATCGCGTACTTGTTATTGTGTTATTTATAAGTTAAATGGTAAGTGAACCTAATGTTTATTTTATAATTGTACATTAACTAGTTGTTTCCCGCTTCGACCCTAAAATACTTTTTCTCAGAGAAATCATGGCCCTCTGAGTTTTTCAGCGTTTCTTCTCAGAAGTCGTCAGTTAGGAAATGCCGACGCCCTCTAGTACAAAACCGTAAAACATTGACTTGTAATAGTGTATTAAAATATCTATTTACATAAATAAATGTGTTTTTGTGGTTTTCAATCGGATAATATTGAAACGTTTCATTAAAATCCGTTTAATCCTTTTTGCGTGACACAGTAACAAACATCTATAAAATATATCTAGTTATCTACACAAACTTTCACATTTATAATATTAGTAGGATAGATAATAATATATAAGTTATTCTTATCAGGTGAAAACTAGAATGAGCTGTTAAATCATAATTTCTTGCATCTATACTTTTAGGTACGTAGTTACTATTAAGTAATCTGTGCCTCGACCATGCTTTTCTCACTAGACTCGCTAGCGACGCCGTAAAATATTTGTATGGAAAACCCTCGCAGCGCCTCTAGCGGTTACGTTAGGAACTAAAATCTTCTATGAGATTATAGCGTTTGGATGGGTAAAAAACCTATCGATAGCCATTCGACAGAACTCATGGTTGAGGTGCGCTGTACACTGTGCCTATCAACTAAATAGATAGACTAGAATATTAATAGGTGGTGGAAAGTAAGAGGGCATCGTACGACATTGAACTAACTGTAAAGTAAGTCATGTCGGTTATGAATAGGATCGTGGACCTCTGGGAATAGCTCGCCGTTACGAAGAATTAATAAAGAAGGGCCACACCATGTAACAATTGTGACACCGAAACAGGAAGAAAGTACCTGTTCCTATACCAGGAAGTAAGTACCTGTCACTGTAGCATACATAGCCTACGTAGGCAAGTAAGATTGCACAGTTGAGTGGAGTTATGCCCAGTTCGGGCTGAGCCACCGCGGCGTCATCTACTAGCAGAAATGAGCAATGAACTCTTGCTTGCGTCTGTGATTCATTCATACGGCCAAGAGCGAGACGCCTGCGACCCGCGTCTCAATGTCACCATATCAATGCATTTATATTATTAAATATCAATCAACTGAATTTATAAACAACTTTACATAACGTTTAGGTACTATAAAAAATATCTGTAATATACCTAATGCTACCGAGATAAAATACCCAGGACACAATGAACGATGCATGTGTGTTTGATTCTTTTTCTATAAAAGGCCATTCCAGACATTGCCCTCCATTGCAAATTATAACACTATCCGTGACTATCCTATACTAAGAAAAATGACAGTTTTTGAGCGTTCTCAAAAACGGCTCTACCAATTTCAATGAAAGTTACAATATAGGAGTTTACGAGGGGGAAAATCGATCTAGCTAGGTCAAATATCTGGAATAAATAGTTTTCTCTATTTTCCTAGACCAGAGTTCGGTCACCCAAGTTGTGATAATCATAAATACTGCTATTTAGCCCGTTAAACGGTTAGACCCTATCATTATTGGGAAGGCCTTGATAATGATGATATTCTTATAACTATATTTTTCAGACTCAGAATACAGTCGTATGCCTGCGTTGTTCTACTTAGATGATTACGACAGATGTGTTCAACAACCAGAAGCAGTGTTCTGCACATTTGAAGCTGATCTGGTTACTGATACACCTAGCCAGCTACTCACCATGATTAAGGTTAGTGCAGGATAGTCCAAAGATTTTGGTAAACTTCCAGCAACCAATATTTAACGCAGAATAGCTGTCACGAGGCCGGCTACTGAGAGCGAGGCCCTGAGTTCAAGTCCAAGACAAGTTCTTGTTGTTCTAACATACCATCACGCCTGTATTCACCGAAGGGGTATGCAGAGGTGTACTAATGTAATAAATAAATAAATAAATAAATAAATAAATATCTTTGGACATTTTTACACAGCACCATCTAGTCCCAAACTAAGCAGAGCTTGTACTATGGGTACTAGACAATGGATATAATACTTATACTTTTTTTTTTTAATACATATTTATTATACATAGGAAACACCCAGACAAACACAAATACTTATATTCATCACATAAATATTTGTGTCCTGTGGGAATCGAACCGACGACCTCGTGATCAGCAGTCCGGTACTCGAACCGCTAGACCACAGACGTCGTCGTGGTCTGAATGTACACCCACATTTAAATAAATTTCTTCTTTCTTTCTTTCTTTCACATTTCACCGGTATTTTTAGGTCTCATGTTACATGGGGCGAGCCTATTCCCATCAACCGGGCACAAATACAGACTCTGAGCTGATACTGGGAATTTCATAGAAAAACCTAACAGCACTTGGCTCGACCTGGAATTCCAACCCAGGACCTGTAGCGTAGCAGTCGCGCTTGGGATCACTAAACCAACGAGGCAGTCTTCTTTCTCTAAAAATTTTCAGCAGTATTTCGGAATTTAGTTTTATGCCTGGTAAAAACAACCCCGATTACTAAAAGTTTTAGTTTTTATTTGAATCTATTTGAAATCTATTATCATTTTACAGGAATACTCTCTGCACACAACGAGGCACTTTAACCACTCACATTTGTACTACGGGTTGTGCGTCAAAAAAACTTGTGAAACGTTTTATAATACAACATTGGACCTAAGACAGGTCCTTGAGGCATGCCTCAATGAAACCTTCTCGGAACAGTACATGTTGAAGGCAAGGGTGGCAGATAACATCCATTGTAACACAACTAAGTTATACAGTGATGTAGATGCACTAGATATACTTGTGGCCTTGTTTATTTCTGTAATTGTTGTGATGAATCTTATCGGAAGCCTGTTTGATTTCTTTGGAACCAAACGCAACCGTAAGTTTAATAAGCTAAGTTTATATTTCGACTGTATCAATCGCACTCTGAAAATTATATGTGTTAGGTATTGTTGAAATCTGTATCAATCATAAAATGTCAAATTCTTCTTCTTTACCTCTGCATTTTTGCAGTTATGCCTTCTATGGAATATATGCGGTCGCTATATGCGGTCTCCAAACGGAAAAAATAATTACATAATATTAAAATTCTACCAAACATAGAATTTAGATACTTATTTAAATCTATTAAATTAATTAAATATTTTCCCTGCTTACAGATATGAAGTTTTTGCTTTACTTTTCAATACGTAGGAACTGGAAGAAACTAGTGGCTCCCTCTGGTGAAGGCCCCGAACCACGTTTGAGAAGACTAAAGGCGTTTAATGGTATAAAGTGAGTAAATTCGTTTGTTTTATGTTGTTTTAGTTTGTATGACATTCTCTAAAATACTTTCAAAATGTGTTATTCAATTATATTATACACTCCTTACAGGACGGCAACGATGATTATTCTGATAAATGCGCACGCTGTGGTGCCTTTGATGTCCTTTGTTACCAATCCACAATATATTGAAAATGTAAGTTTTAATTTTATAGGTTAAAGGATCACTTTTTATAGGTTAAAGGATTACTTGCTGCAATTTTCGGAAAAAATTAATGAATTCTTAAGATACTTACCCATAATAAAAA
This sequence comes from Acronicta psi, assembly GCA_946251955.1. Lineage (NCBI taxonomy): Eukaryota > Metazoa > Arthropoda > Insecta > Lepidoptera > Noctuidae > Acronicta > Acronicta psi. The sequence continues at coordinate 765,039 of OX276486.1, forward strand.
ACGGATGTTGCCCGATTAGGTTAGTTCATAAAAATATAAATAGTATGATATCCTGTTCTTTCTTTGCAGCTATACAGCGACATAAGTAAGCACGCATTCTTGAACGGCAGCCTCCTGACACGGACTTACTTCATTATCTCTACATTCTTCCTCACTTACCACCTTCAGCTCTTCGCTGAGAAGAAGGACCTCACCTGGGATTTAGTCCCGAAAGCTATACTGATTAGATTATTAAGGTAACTGTATTTTTCAACATTTTGATTCTAAGACATGTCTTTCTAGATGAGCTTCTTCAAAATGAAATGTTAGTCAGAATCTTTATTATTGACGCCCAATGTGACTCGTCTCGTCTTCTCATATACAGCTGGATTGTAATATTATGTCTTTTGATTTTATCTTAGAAATATTACTCGTATCGACATAGTATTCTATATAGCGACATTGACTCTATTGATATCGCATAACATAGGTAATTTGATCTGCTTCAGCTTAAATTAGAATGGTTTCAGATTGACTCCAACGTACGTAGTGGTGCTGGGTTGGTGCATGACCTGGCAGAGGTTCCTCGGAGACGGACCTTACTGGCATGTAAGTCTAGCAGTTTTTGTAAATAATTACTTTACTCTCGATTTTTTATGTATCCTGTTTTGCGACTCATTGGTGGACAAAGGCAACCCTTACTTAGTCCAGAATTGACAGTATAGATTTAGATAAAAAAAATGAAGTTGGAAATTATTGTTTGTTTCACCAATAAGCTGTCAGACGGGTCTTGAAAATAATATATAATAGACCAAACCTTTAAGCACACTACCTTTTCTTGATTTTTAATTTATTACTTGATCATAGCAAAGACTACAATATTTACCTAGACACATTTTTTTTCAGAGAGCAGCTATTCTAGAGATGGAACATTGTCGTCGGGACTGGTGGAAGAATCTATTGTACATCAACAACTACTTCGATGGCTCACACTGTAACATACCATCGTGGTAAGTGACTTCCCCGATATTACAAGAAAGTATCGCTAGATGGCTCTTATTTCAATGTATCACACACTGAAACCCTTGCGCAGCTTCGGCTGCATATTCCAGTGAATTTTCAAAAATAATTCTTTAACCCGTAGTATAATGTAATATAATGTGTAGTAATTATGGCTTTTTCAGTTTGGAAATATTTGGAATAGCGTTGGCAAATTAGGCCACGTTTTAAGTACCATTCTTTATGGGCTCAAATTCATTATCTTCAGGTATTTGGCAGCAGACACACAACTGTACTGCTTGACCCTCGTGCTCCTTATCAGCTGCCGCAGCGCCAGGTCTAGAAAGCTGGTGGTGTCCCTGCTCTTCATCAACGGCATCATTGTTCCTGCACTCCACATTTATTTCCAGAATCTCAATCCATTCCTTCTTTCTTCGCCTCCGTAAGTTTAATCTGATTTCACGATTATACTTTGATATGAAGTAATTGAGGTTCCAACCCATTATTTAAATGTATAATTCCAGCATCGTGACTGACTACTACACGCGTGACGCAACGTTCAACGAAATCTACAGGAGAGGTCACACTAACACTCTCAACTGCGCGTTTGGCATCTCGCTCGGTCTCATCATTTACCACTGCCAGCAGAACAACATTGATGTCAGCAGATTTAAGGTGCTATATTACATTTATCATTAAATTCTATTCTATTCTATTTTATTCTACTGTACTCTACTCTATTGTATTCTAGGTTTTGCGCCCCTTTAATGAAACTGCCCATGGAACTCAAGATGTACTGAAATGTGCCCTGTTCCTTCGACCTGAGACCTCACTTACTAACGTCCACTATATATCAACGAGGTATTCCTTTCAACCTATTTGTCGGGACGTTGTTTACTTACTATTTTTTATCATTCCCAGAGGTATCGCATCCTGTTCTGGGCAAGTCCGTTGGTGTGCATCGCGCTGGTGACCCTGGGCTACACGATGTATGCGGACGTGCCGCAGGTCCCCCTCACCACCAGGCTCCTGTACTCTAGCATCGCGATGCCGCTGCTGAGTCTGGTGCTCACTGCCATTTTCTGGGGAGCTGTCATGAAGTTTGAGGGTTAGATTATATATTTATTTTCCCTCTTTTACTTTGGAAACGAAGTTGAAACCATAATAAAGGAAGCTCAAAATGCCCTTAATGTTTTATACTCCTGGTTTAAATATAATTTGTTAACCATAAATGTAGCTAAAACCAATTTTATAATCTTTAGTGCTAAAAATAAAAAAATTCCGACTTTTCAACCACTACACGTTAATAACGAACCGTTAGAGCAAGTCGTATCTGAAAGATACCTTGGGCTCATCTTAGACAATCACTTAACTTGGAAGCCACATCTAGAAAAAATATGTAAAAAATTATCATCCTTAATGGGTATACTTCGAGGTACAATTCGTTGTTTCCCAACACAAGTTAGGTATATGATATATAACTCCCTTGTGAAATCCCATCTGACCTACTTAATTGAGGTGTGGGGTTCAGCTGCTAAAACCAACTTAAAGCCTCTACAGATTGCACAGAATAAAATTGTAAAATTACTTTTTCACCTTAACTATTTAACGCCAACGGAAACTGTTTATAATAAAACTAAATTAATGACTATTGCTCAAATGTACCAATACCATACTTGTATACTCATTAGAAAAATATTAACAAAAGATACACACTCTAATATAACTTTCACGAAAAAAGCCCAATTTCATGTTAGAAAAATGAGAAATGCTAACAATATTCGCTTATTTATGCCGCGTACCAACTACGGTACCAAGAATATTAAATATGAGGGTGCCAAGATGTATAATAACCTACCAAAAGATATTAAAGAGATCCAAGTATTTTCGTTATTTAAAAAGAAATTAAAATTCTATATATTGAATAATACTAATAAACTAAAAACATAAAGAATAATAATAAACAAAAAAATATATATATATTCTTAAAATAAACAATAATAACTCAATAAAATAACATTAAAGGTAAAATAAATAATAAAATAAAATATATTATTCGCTTAATATGTAATATATTTATAATTAATTATGGCGTACTACAGGCATACATCACTAATTCTCTGCCAAACCCTTCGGGGATGCAGGCGTGATGGTATGTTATAAAAAGAAAAGAAAAAAATAATATATATATATATATTCAATGACAAGTTGCTTTCAATGTCAATTACTATAGCATCTGTTTTTCGACATGTAATAGGAACTGAAGCTTCTTTGCTTATAACTGTTTTTTCCAACCTACCTGCACAATATTATTTTTCTGTCTTGCCAATAAAATTAAACTAAATATTTGTTAACTAGTACCATTTGTTGCTGTTTTGTTTGTTATTGCCAGGAAATGCAAGTATGTACCTATATTATAAGGTTATAAAATTACTTACACTGCTACACACTGTATGTCATGTTCTGTACTCTAAATTAATTTTACTGAGACGGCTACCGTTCTAATACTCGTGCCATAAGAATAATTACTTTAAGGACCTAGTGTTTCTCATTTCTAAGTGAATTGTATTCTATTATTGAGAAATAAATGTCTTAAACCAAATTTATCCACCCATTTACTGTCCTACTGGGCTAAGGTCTTTTAGAATGAGGCTTGGCTAGAGTTCGACGTTTTTATTTATTTTTCATAAGAGATGCTGTCTTAGAGTTAGAATTTTATCCTGTATCGTGGATGCATTTGCAAGCATTTTACATATATAAAACAGCCAGACCGCTTTCTTGTGCTAATCGAATCTAACCCGAAACCCAGCCTTTGGCCTTGAGCCGAGGACTAAAGAATTAAATATAATCCATTATCAATGACCATTTCCCAGGTTTGTACCGCGGTGTCATGGAGTGGCGCGGCTGGGCGGCACCGGCGCGCGCTTCCTACTCCGCCTTCCTACTGCACTCCGTACTGATCCGCCTGCTGATCGGTAACCACACCACGCTGACGCACACTGGACTTACATTAATGGTAAAGTTAAATTAAATTTGAAGCTCATACATCTGTTTATATAGAAGGAAAAGGTGATTGACGGATCAACGCACAGCCCAAACCACTGAACGGATTGGGCTGAAATTTGGCATACATTTAGATATTATTACGTAGGCATCCGCGGGGTACATTTTAAAATAATAGTGAAGAGGGGTGAGGTGTGTTGTCCAATCATTCAAAGGACCGCAGTGTCCACGCGCGGTTTGCCTCGCGGGCCACGGATGATGTCGGGCGTCTGTATTTTATAAAACTTGCGTTGCAAATATTGCTTGCGTGATTCAGGATTTGTTTTGTCTATGTTCTTATATCGAGCGATAGATGTCGCTACAGTATGTAAAGATAATTTTAGTTTAAAACTGGAAATTGAGAAACTACATAATAAGAGATCCATTCATTTCAGGTAGCTACATTTCAGCAACACGAAGTCAAAGCCAATGCGAGATTACACTATTTATTCATTATAATCTTCCTTTCAAGTCATAAACGTGCATTTAGTAATAATATTATTAGTTTTCGAAATTACAGTCGGCGGTAGTCTTAAATAAAACCAAGTAATATAGTCGCAAATAATGGGAGAGGGCTCGGCTCCCACTTCCTAGGGCCTGTTACACAGCTTACTGATAAGCTTCCGTTAAATTACTTCGTAGATAATTTCATACAAATTGTTCCATTTTCGAATTTCTACGGCGCTTATAGTCTGCGCGGAACTAGTTGGCCGCGCCTTAGGTATGTAAGCGGTGGGACGGAAGGGCGGGATCGCCCGCGCGCTGAGGGACCGAGGGGCGGGGGCGCTTGCTTTTGTTCACAGTAACCCGCCGCCTCACCCCCGTCCCTACCTAAGGCGCGGCCAACTAGTTCCGCGTGTTCTACTTCAACTAGTTCAGCTTATCAGCTAATGTTACCTCAACATTAGCTGATAAGCTGTACACATTTTCTCCTTACAGTTACAGAATGGGCTATACGTGATTGTGACGACCTACATAGCGGCGGTCTGGTTGTTCTTGCTGGTGGAGTCTCCGTTTGCTCAGCTGCTGGACATCCGCCAGATATTCGAGAGTACTCACTCCAAGGCTCCGCTTCAGGAGAATGGGGACAACGCAACACCATTGGCTGATGGTAAATTACTTATACATACATACTATATTCGCCGAAGGGGTAGGCAGAGGCGTACTAATGTACACCCACATTTCGTCGGTATGTTTTTAGGTCCCATGTAATAGGGAGTGAGCCTATTGCCATCAACCGGGCACAAATCCAGACTCCGAGCTGCTATTGGGAATTTCACAGAAAACCCAACAACACTTTGCTCGGCCCGGGGATCGAACCCAGGACCGCTAGCGTAGCAGTCGCGTTTGGGACCACTAGACCACCGAGGCAGTTACTTTACTGCTAGTTATAGTCATAAGTAAACCCCCTTGGTGATTCCAAAAACCACCTCATGGGTCTAATGGTCACAAGTGTGACCGCTGAGTGTGAGGTCCTCGGCTCGATTTCCAGATCGAGCAAAGTATTACTGGGTTTTCAAATAAGCGCAAAACAGTGTTTCGATCTGTACCGGGTTTATAGCAATAGGCTCGACCTATAAATGGGACTCTAAAACATACCTATAAATTGTGCATAATGTGTGTACCATGTACGGTACACACCACTTCTGCCTTACCTTTAGAGGAATACAGGCGTGATGGTGCGTGATGTTTTCTCTAATGGTGTTCAGATTATTATCAAAAAATAGAAACATTATAAGTGTGCCCGCTACGAATATCATGCGCCTATCGATATATACTTTTTAAATTGAATACTGTAGTGATTGCTATTTAACTTTCACAGGTCCCGAGTTCAACAATGGAGAGATGTTTAATTTAGAAACCAAGAAAAATAAAGGCACAATATCATAATTATAATTAAAGGAGTTTCAAATTATCTGGTTGTTTCTACTCTACTCATCTTCTCACATAAGATTTTAAAGAGCTTTTATTTTACTTTCTTTTCCAATGTAACCTATGATCCTACGAGGGTTTTTAGATGATGAAATTAGGTACTATATAATTTTATATATATCAAGCTTCCCGCCAGCGGCTTCGCCCGCGTGGTCCTCATATTTTTTTTCCCCGTTTTTGCAACATTTTTCATTGCTACTCCGCTCCTATTTCTCGTAGCGTGATGGTATTTAGCCTTTCCCGATAAATGGGCTATCTAACACTGAAATAATTTTTCAAATCGGCCCAGTAGCTTCGGAGTCTATTCTATACAAACAAACAACAATCAAATTTTTCCTCTTTATAATATTAGTATAGATGTTTAAAAATTAACTGCGTCATTAATCGACGTAAACGCGACGGCTATACACTAGAGGACCTCTGTTCCAGGGTCGAACAAAGGGGTTGGGATTTGGGATTTTCTAGTAGCAGAGGTAGTTGAAGATTTGCAGGTATTCATGCGGTTTTTCGTACGAAGAACAGGCACTGTGCAAAACCTACTATAAAAGGTAAGACAACGCTCGCCATTACGTTATCTATTAAGTACAGATGGCGCCAAATTATACTAGCTTTCCGCCAGCGGCTTCGCCCGCGTTTTTCAACCCCTTACAGCCCCTTTTTCGCATTATAAAGCCTATGTCCTTTCTGAGCCTCTAGACTATCTGTATACCAAATTTCATTTAAATTATTTCAGTAGTTTTGATGTAAAAGCGCGACAGACAGCCAGACAGACAGAGTTACTTTCACATTTATAATATTAGTAAGGATTTTGCAAGTAGGTAAGTACGTAAGTGGATGTCTTTTGGCTGATAATTAACGTAGATATGTTAATTATCAGCGAAAAGGCATCCGCTAAGACGGTCAATGAGTGATAAGTCTAACACTGATAACTGTTGTAAAAATTTATTAATATCAATGTTTTAAGTAGGTCAGGAGACAGCCGAGTACGATGTCGGTATTTAGATGACGACCGACCACATAAAAATATCACGCCTGTTTGCCCGAAGGGTTAGACACAGGTGTGCTGTATCGTTTGTCGGTATGTTGACGTCCCATGTAATAGGGGGCGAACCTATCGGTATAATCTCCGAGCTGCTGCTGAGGATTCCATAGAATATGCTATGCAACTGCTCGACCTAGGAATCGAACCAGAAGCGAACGTAGAAGTAGCGCCTATTACGAAATTCACAAAAAAATTCAAATGTTCACAATTATTATGTGAAAATGGTATACTATGACATAATTTAACAATAATATATCCTAGCCTATCATTTAATTAGTTATTTGGTATCAATTAACTAACCTAAATTAAAAATTTAGAAAACCCCTGACACGTAATGTAATTTGCCATTTTGTGGTGGCGGCCATCTTGGATTTGAAATTTATCAGTTAGTGTTTAGTATTCTCTTAGTTAAGCCCTTTCATTTGATACCCTTATTGAGGGAGTTGTGAAAAAATATGTAATTCGCTATTTTGTGGCGGCGGCCATCTTGGACCGATTTTCATTAAACATAGCTATGTAAGAACAGTCTCGACTAATTCACCTTTAAAATAAAAAAATCTAAATCAAAATCGGTTCTTCCGTTTGGGAGCTACGATGCCACAGACACACACACACACACAGACAGACACGTCAAACTTATAACACCCCGTCGTTTTTGCGTCGGGGGTTAAAAAATAATGTTACAGATTACTTTTACACAAAAATATTTACATAATATACAAATTCAATAAAAAAAACAACCAAAAAATTGTTTTTGACTATTCCAAACATGAACAAGTTAGATATGTTGTCATAGGGTTGAAAAATTATTCAAACATGACACTGCAACTACATTTTTTTGAAATAACTACATTTTACCTATTTCTGCTGCCCCTAAATAAGGAAGTTCAAACTTATAAATAATAATACCTATTTTTGATGACACACAACATCAGTCATTTCTATAGCATATCATCGTAAGTTAGTATTAGAATAGCTTTTGTGTGATAATAACGTGTGCTGTGTTAAAAATGTTTACGAAACTTTTATTGTTTGTTATGTTACAAAGTTCAACAGCTTTTATCTATAGGCTCAATGGTATGTATCTATAGTACATATAATTATAGATAAGAAATGATATTATTTCCTTTTTTTCTTGCACATTATACTTATTTCCATTTTTTTTTTAAATAACCCTTGTGTTTCCTACAGTATTGTTAATTAAGTAAATACCCAGACCTGGAACTGCCTGTTAGGTCATATAAGTATATTGTGATTTGTATCTATCGTGCGGGAATCAAACCTGTGCCAATCGAAATTGACGGCAGTGTATCTCTAATATTTATTTTTGTATCCATGCACCATTTATAAATGCTTCCTAGACTCCGACTACGCTCTTATGCCGCCTATATTCCACCTGGACCCTTACGAGGCGTGTTACGATGACCCTGACGCACTGTACTGCACCGTAGACCTTACTTTGGTGTCAGACGAGCCCAGCTCTCTTTTGACCATGATTCAAGTAAGTATAAGAATTATTATGTTTATGACTTGTGTCATCGTTGTCAACTGTAGGCCCTGAATGCTTCTAAATGCGACTCTGTGTGTGTGTACTATGTGTACCTAATTATAATATGGAATCGAACTTAATCGATTTGGTCTCAGTTTCCGAGTTCAAGGGCAATCGCAGGGTGCTCAACAACATAATATCCTCATTCAGAATGATTAAGTATATTGCTGTCCATAAAAAACTGACAAAGTTGCAGCCTAGAGTAATAAACCAGCTCGATCCCATTTTATTTTAAATCGATCACGTGTAAATTAATTTCCCAACAAACGTTTTGAAAGCCTGACATATGTATCAAGTCGGATTTACCCGACCAAAAAAGTTGGTGTTTCTATTTTTATGTTGAATAAATCTGACTTGGGCGGTTAAATGGTTAAAGTTAAATTGATAGAAAACTAGACTACTTCAATTTTCAGGAATATTCCTCACACATTGCTCATTACAATCACACTAGATTACGTCATGGGATATGCGTAACACGAACATGTAGAAAATTCTACGAAGCAGAACAGGACCTAGGATCGACCCTTGAGGCATGCGCCAACGAATCCTTGTACAACGAGTACAACTTAAAAGCGAAGGTGTCGGATGACTTTGATTGTTCTAAACGCGAGAAAAACAGAGAAACAGATTTTGTAGATCTAACTGTGGCAGGGATCTGTGTCATTATTGTATGTGCTAACATTGTCGGAAGTATTTGCGATTACTGGTATTTTAAAAGAAAACATGATAGAGGTAAGATAATTATTTTAAAAGTCTTAAAATGTTTCTTGTAAGAAAGGAGATTTTTTAAGTAGCATAATGCTATGCTATATTTTTAGGTCTTCAGTTAATCTATTGTTTTTCAATATTCCGAAATTGGAAAAAGTTAATAGCGTCTCCAGCTGAGAATTGTGACCCCCGTCTGCAGACATTGAAAGGTCTTCACGGCATCAGGTAACTAATGATAAGTTTCTAGTATTTAAATTTTGGACCTATTATAATCTTCGATCAGTACTTGATCGAAGATTATAATCATGCAACAGTATATTTATATTCTATTTATTGTCATGTAACATGACTTAAACACACGACTCTATTAAACTGAAGGTCAGGTTTGGGGTCAAATTTTTCATTTACAATTCAGATTTTTTCAATAATAAATAGGCTACTACCATAAACTACGGAGCTGAACAGTTTTGTTCAAATCACATAAATTTCTTGACAATTCTACGAGTGTATTATTATGACGTTCCTTTTTAATTATTTCAGAGTGCTGAATATATGTTTCGTCATCATTGCCCACGCGTGTTTGGTCACGTTCATGTTGACGAAAAATCCTGAATATATTGAAGATGTAAGAAGCACTTAAATATTAAATTATTACCCATATACTCTCCCACAAGCGGGCACGGTCTCTTCTTAGTATGAGAGGGATTAGGCTATAGTCCACCACGTTGGCCTAATGCGGAATGGCAGACCTCACATACCGTCGAGAAAATCTCTCAGGCATGCAGGTTTCCTCGCGATGTTTTCCGTGACTGTTACAGAGCGAGTAATAATTTATGCACATGATTTTGAAAAGTCAGAGGTTGAAATCGAACTCGAGACCTTTGACTCGGCAGTCCAGTGGTCATACCTCTAGGCTACCACTGCTTTTTGACCTATAATAAAATGGCTATGCCTCTCGATTTTACTCTCATTGATCTAAGCTTCCCAATCTCAGGGATTAAATTCTTGGGACTACTATAATAGAGAATGCCTATGCGTTAAGGAGCCTACCTGCCTCATTTGAAGTAACTATAAAGCCGGTCGCTTTATAGTTTCTGAGATTCCCTGATTAGTCCGAGAGTAAGCAGGTACCTACAACTGGGATTAACTTTTATGTTTACATGATTAACCAACTTGTCAGTCTTGTCACAATATATTGCTAAATGTAGTAAAACATCACCCGTATTCAGGTTGACTATAATCATATTCAAACTTCGAATGTTTTTTTAACGGATAAACGTAAAAATAAAACTAAGTAATTATAATAATAATGACCTTTTTCTGTGTCTGTCACGCTATACTTATCAATCTTGTAATACTTTGGCCGAATCATAATAATTGTTATAGTGATCTTATCTCTAGAGCATACCATCACGCCTATATTCTCCGAAGGGTTAGACAGAATAATTATTTTAATAAAAACTTTACATAATTAGATATTGGTTGACCGTAAACTAATTATTTAATACACGAACACACGATTGCAAATACGATTTCAGATATTTATGACAAGACCATACCACATATTTTTGAATGGGACAGTGATCATGCAGACGTTCCTGTTGATCGCATCGTTCCTGCTGGTGTACAACTGCCTAATATATTCAGAGAAGAATGAAATTTCGTGGAGGATGGTACCAAAGCTACTTCTAGCGCGTTGGTTAAGGTTAGTACCTAAGAATTTACTAAGAAATACGAGATAACTTCCTCTACCAACATGATATGATTGTAATTAGTAACTTCTTACTCATTTGTATTCATTCTTAATTTGCGGGACACCTGGGTAGGGATGATGGCAGGCGGAATAAGGCTTTAGGAGTAAGACGTTACCTAACGGTACTTATTTATCGCGAACACAATTTACACAATACAGACAGAGGGAAGATGGAAACTAGTTTCAAAGAGCAAATATTTCAATAATACTTTTCTGGCACAGATTAACTCCACCATACGCCGTGATCCTCGCATTGACAGCGACCTGGTTTGGACGCTTAACTTCTGGCCCATTGTGGAAGGCAGGTCGATAGTTGTAGCAACCATATTTAAGTATATAATTCATATATGTATATGTCAGAGACGCTATATATAGCCGTCTAGAAATTAGACGATAATGGTGACTAATTTTGTTGAAGACAGAGTGTATTGCTGGTTCAAATTTAGTAAGTACCACCAAGTACTTAACGCTATAGTCAATAGCAGAATCAGCATTATGATGTCATGTTTAGCCTGACTACAAAGATAAAATTAGGTAAAAATAGATATTATTTTACTTCGATCAAATATTTTTGTTACCTCTACTTAACTGTCTCTAGAACAACCTGCTTACAGAAAATCGTCTTCAACGAGATGGCGGATTGCCGCCGTGACTGGTGGAGGCATTTGCTCTACATCAACAACTACTTTAACAACTCCGAGTGCATGGGGCAGACCTGGTATGTACAGCTGACTCCAGACCCTTGCAAAACTACTGGTTATTCTTTCTTTGAATGATTTTGCTACAAACCGGCCTACTTATATACTCTTAAAGCTAGCTACTCAATAAAGAAGCGTGTTTAATCGAGTCAAGGGAACATCTATGCAAGAGCTTTTCATTCCATTAGTGGGTTCAGGTTCGGTTCCATAATATTATTTTAACTTTAGTTACCAAGTGTTGCACAACACGTTACAAGGCACGACCTTATGGATACCTTAATCATGTACGTAATACGTATTAATATTGATTTATCACTCGCCTACAATGGTGAAGGAAAACATTGTGAGGGAACTAGCATGCCTAAGACACACTAGGCCAGTGTGGCCTACTATACTATAGCCTAACCCCTCTCATTTCAGAGGTGACCCGTGCTTAGCAATAGGACAGTTAATGAGTTAATGACAATGACTGAAGAATATTGTTCTCTCCAGGTACTTAGGAGCTGACATGCAGCTCTACTGCCTAGCAGCCATCGTCTTCGTGATGTGCCGAACTCCTCGTGCCAGGAAGAGGGCGCTAAGTCTTCTGTTTCTAGCAGGACTTATCATCCCTACTCTGCACACTTACTTTCAAGACTTGGACGGTGTTCTGATCATATCTCCGGAGTAAGTTTACGACGCTACCTATTTTTCGGTTACTAAAGTTACACGAAAAACGCTTGTATTACCCGGTACACAAAGCTCCTCGCTATGTATTTGGCATACCTACTTTTTTTGTTTCATCCACATTCAAACATCTTGTCACCGACCCCCACATAGTTGGGTAAATGCTAAGATGATTAATGTTCTGTACAAACAAATTACGTTCTTCTTCAGGGTCATCTTAACCGTGTTCATGGGCAACAGGACGTTTAACGAGGTGTACAAGAGAGGGCACACGAACCTCTGTGGGTACGTCATCGGCATCGCCATGGCCTACCTGATCTACGACTGGCAGAAGTCTAGCGGTGATCCCAAGAGTTTGCAGGTGATCTTTGCGGGTTTGCAGGTGACATTCGAATGCATTCGAACGCTGATTTTATTCAATGGTACGTCGATTGTGGTCATGCGCGATATCATGCAGCATACGAATCGATAGTCAGATAGCATCGCGCGTCTGCTAAAAAAATACCTTCGATTCATCGAAGGCGTCAATCGAAGCAATAGTGTGTGCATCGATTCGAACGAATAAATCGTCATTCGAAAACACGCAAATACAATTATCGATTCATTCGATTGATTATTTAATAACAATAGCCCATCGGTACTTAATAATGGAATACTTTGAAAAACAAAATCAACTTTGGAAAAATTGCCTCTTTTTTATCTAAGGGATGTTTTTTGTTTTTTTTACAGCTTTTTATAAAATTTTGCAGAAATACCGATGGCTAGTATGGCTTTCGTTCCCGCTGGCCTGTCTCTGCTGCTACTCCGGCAGTATGTTCTACTCCGATGCCCCTCCACCCCCTACATACGTCCACCTACTGTTTGCCGCTCTCATGAAGCCTGTGTTCGGCATTCTGATCGGCACAATCGTGGTCGGAGTCATTATTAAAATTGAAGGTAAGTAATTTATTTTTAACCATTGGCCCACGCATGAATTTCTCTTATATCCTTTTCGTGTTTGCAATGTACAGTTAGAACATATTTTTATTTCGTCTCTAATAAAAGTTGTTCATAACTATGAGTATAATAGCCACTCAAATGTATGGTAATTGTATAAGTTTTTATAAGTAAGTTGTTTTCCGTACAGGCAGTTTTGTGGGGCTTTGTTTAAATATGTAATTTATGAAAGTTTCAATAACGATAGATACATACAAGTATATGCACTTATCTATACCTAAATACAAGTAAAAGGTGACTGACTGATCTATCACGCTTAAACCACTGACAATTATTGACATAGATTAAAAATGGCACACAGATAGTTAAATCATAGGCATCCGCCAAGAACGTATTTTGGGAAATTCCCACGGGATTGGGAAAAATTAAATGATCGCGAGTAACACCGCGAGGAGCAGCTAGTAAAATATAAATTGGTATAAGTAGTAAGAAGTTTTTTTTACTTTTAGTGTCTAGCATAATTTCCTCACAATCTTCTATCACCAGGAGTGTACCGAGGTGTGCTGGAGTGGCCAGGCTGGGTGACTGCGAGCCGGCTGTCGTTCAGCGCATACCTCTTACATTGCTTTCTCGTCAGGAACTACATGGCGATGCAGGTCACCACTGCAAGGACCACAATATTGGGTGTTGTAAGTAATGTTACTATATTATAAGTAATGTTATGAGTGTGTTATTTGGTTGCAGTTATAAAACCACCAGTCCCTCGAAAAATCCTTAGAGTGACGTAACTGTAAAATATCTTCTCATTCATCTTCTTCTTCTCCTTTTACAGGTCCTTCAAAGTGTTTCGCTTCTCATTGCCACCTTTACAGCCGCCTTCTTCTTCTGGATTTTGGTTGAAGCTCCTTTTAGTAACCTTGTAGGAGAATACTTTGAGAAGATTAAAGCCAAAGGAACTCAGAGTATGGATAAAGGATTTACAAAAAATAAGATCACACGAGTTGGTTTTAAACGGCCTGAAAAAGACCTACTTGTTGATAAAAGTGTTAACAAAATTGTTGCTAAAATGCAGTAGTGCGAGGTCAGGCCGTTATGTGGCCAAGTCTTCAAAGTATGGATACATTTCCAGAAGTAATTGGGTACACTTTTCTAGTTGCAATTTATGTTAGTGCAAATTTATAGGTATTATTTTGCAATAATGTACCCTACAGTCACCCGGTATTTTTAGGTTCCATGTAATAGGAGGCGACCCTATTGCCATCAACCGGGCACAGGACCAGCAGACTCCAAGCTGTCGAAACCCAACAACACTTTGGTTGACGACTAAGCAGTCGTCTTTTAATATTATTAATATTTTATAGCTTTTGAGTTGGGACGTATACTTATGATATGATTGAATAGTGTGTTTGTGATCATTTACGGTTTCTTATATTTTTAAAGATTTATAACTACACATAACTCCACTATTTTATCAGTATTGTCAATAATTACTTGTGAGGCAAATACTATGGCCGTTCAGAAAACTACTTAAGTAGACGTTGATAAGAGATTAATTTCTTTGGGATGTTTGAATGACATTTAAAATACATATTGTATGACCTTTAAATGAACTGCAAATCGTTCGAATCGAATGGAAACAAAATGTATGGTTTTTATGAATAAATATAAATACATAGCTGACCCGGTAAACGTTGTTTTGCCATATTGGGGTGGGTCACCCGTATCATTGAGGGGTATGAAAAATAGATGTTGGCCGATTCTCAGACCCGCGTAGGTCTGAGAATCGGCACACAAAGCTTCGTACAAATTGGTCCAGCCGTTTCGGAGGAATTTGGTAACAAACACAGCGACACGAGAATTTTATATATTAGATATAATACACATTCTTTAAAGACATGCTCGATTCCAACTTGCCTCCAGGATTTTTTAAAGCATCCCTGCAAACATACGGGTATTTGGTTTTCCAGGAGGATTAGGAGAAACAGGTAGGTAGGTACTAAGAGTATACTTCAGAAAAACAACGTTATGTAATATAAACTATGTAAATATACTTTAATCAATGTAAAAAATAAACATTTTTAATATAAAAACATTTTGTTTTTAACACTAGTCTTTACTAATAAATGTTGTGGCAGTGTATAGTTACATGCTGTTTTGTTTCGCAATCGATGCTATTTCATGTAAGACCAAATAATGTAGGTAAGGATATAAAATACAATCTTAGAAAAAAAAAATTTACTACCTACGGTCTTATTCGTACACTGACTTTATGTTCAAATCGTGAAACATGCCAGTCATAAAAATATCACTTGCAAACGTCGTTTTTCGCTCTTGATAAAGCATGAGTGCGTTTACAAACATTTCATACACGTAAACACACCCAAACCTAAAATCTGGCATGTCCAAAACTAACTTGGTATGAGCATCTACTTGCAACCCACTTAAAATCAATATTTTTTAGCACAGGGCAAAGAACATTTTAACATTACGATTTATAGACGGGAGAATACAAACAAAATCGTAATCGGTTACTTATTTCCTAGAAACAAATCATTCTGTGACATGTGTCACATTTTTGGGGGGTGCGGTAAACTCCATGGTTCCCTGTGACCTGGGGAGGCGGCAGGGTATATCGGACTCACACCATCCTAAACCTCAGGTCTTCTCTCAGAATGAGAGGGGTAAGGCTTATAGTCCACCACGCTAGCCTAATGCGGGTTGGCAGACTTCACAAGCCATCGAGAAAATCTCTCAGACATGCAGGTTTCCTCACAATGTTTTCTTTCACCGTTAAAGCGAGTGATAATTACGCAAATGATTTCAAAAAATGTAGAGGTGCTTTCCTAGGATTTGAACTCGATACCTTTGACTTGGCAGTCCAGCGAAAATGACGTCACTATAAGTGCCTTTTTTAATACAAATACCAACCTTAATAGTTAATAATAATATTTACAACGAGCACTACCGCTCTCCACATAGCTTCAAGCTTCAGTCCTTCTCCTTATCTGTGCTACCAGGTCAAAAGGCTTCGCAGGAGAATCTTCTGGAGCTTGTGGTCTTCCTGGTGAGTCGCTGTCCGTGACTGCCTTCCATAGCTGTATTAGAGGCAGCTCCACGAGGAGGCAGAGAGGCACTGCCACGATGTAGCTGAGCACTGACGATGTTATTAGGAGAGATGCCTGTAGGAACAATAAAGATCAAATTCAAGTTCAAAAGGAGATAATGTTTTCGTTTTTTTTATAACAGAGGGGGCAAACATCCATGCGTATCACCTGGTGGTAAGTGACTACCGCCGCCCATGGACATCACCGACATTGTAGTTGTCACCAATGCTTTGCTGGCCTTTTAAATGTATGATGCTCTTTTCATGAAGGCACCCATGTCATGAATACTGGTTTGGGAATACTGCCGCAGGGAGGCTATTCCAGAACTGGCATGTAATGTATGGCATGTACTCACTCTCCCCGAACATACTCTCTCACATGGTACATCGTGTACTACGTCCTGGTAGGTTCAGAGAGTGAGCCTATTGCCATCAACCGGGCACAAATCCAGACTTCGAGCTGCTACTGGCAATTTCACAGAAAAACCCAACAACACTGCTCGACCCAGGATTCGAACCCAGGACCTCTAGCGTAGCAGTCGCGCTTTGGACTGCTAGACATTAAGGTGTGCATGGTGTGCTCTTTATACCATAACAAGGGCCTATTTCACCACCTCCTGATAAGTTCCTATTAAATTACTCGGCAGATAAGATCATACAAAATTTGTTCCAATTTTGAATATAACCGGCAGCTAGCGGAGGTGGTGAAACGCCCTTAGTATTTATTCTATCCTAGCCAAGTTGCAATCTGACATTCGGATCGACAAACGAATATAAAATAAAATGTATGGGAAGCTTTCAACAAATCTGACTTTTACAAATGTCATTCCCATTCATTTTGTTTCTATTCGTGTGTCGATCCGAAAGTCAGATTGCAACTTGGCTAGGATAGAAATAAGGGCGTTATATTCAAAATTGGCTTTCACAAACTTGGCTAGGACCGCTCGTTTCCGTGTAGTCACCAACAGCTGAAAGTAATATTACCATGGAGAGAACAGTAGCGTGTCCCAGCTGCGTGTTGCTGGCCAATGTGATCCTCAACACGATGAAGTGGATGAGGAAGACGCAGTATGACAGCCTGCCCAGGATGTGGAACCCGCGCCACTCCAGCGAGTCACGGATCACAGCTGGAACATTAAAGGATTTTAAAGACATTTCTGAGTCGCTTTATCAAGTGATTTCACTAGTTTGAACTGGATGATTTTGGCTCTAAAAACTATTCTTTTAAAATAAGCAGCATCTACGATATAGTTATATAGTTAGTTTTATAGTTGATATAGTTCTCCTTTTCGAAATCTTTCGAAATCGTGCCGGGTGTTATTTTAAAACGCTTTTTAAGAATAAGAATCATTTAAGTACTTATTTGCTTAAAATACAAGTTACATAGCGAGTAAAGAATCGTTAGTTTATAAACACACAATACGGTATTTTGCATGTTTATGTCTGTTAAGTTCTTCCCAGAATATGGATAAGTTTTATAAACTTAGCTTCATCGTTTGCCCCACAGGAGAAAATCTTAAATTTGTTTGTTCCAAAAAAGTCTGATACTCACACCAACACCTGGAAAAGCATCCAAGCATAAATATACAGAAGAAGGTGGCGACCAGGGTCCTGTCCAGGGCGGCATACAGCGCGGAGGCCCACTGCGGCAGGGCGGAGTCCGAGAGGAACACCGTGCCTGCCAGCAGTACCGCCCCGCCCAGGAACAGCGCCGAGTGGAACAGCATATTGAACCACTTGGGACAAGAAATATAGTGTCAATATTCGAAAAGTATAATTAACCAAGAGAAATCCTCCATGCTTCAATTACATTAGGTCATAATCAAGAAGAACAGTGTACCACTTACCAAAATCTATTACTTAAAAAGAAAACCGTGACTGACTGATCTATCAACACATAGATCTAGCAACCATTGAGCGGCTGAGGCACACAAATAGTAATTTTACAAAAGTACCATAATACCTTACTATCCTTAAGTTTAATTTCCCCTTTAACGTTGTTGTGGTATAGAATGAAGGCGGTGGCCACACCTCCGACGTACCCTGGCAGGTTCATCCAGAATGGCAGGTACAACAGGGTCAGGATCTTGGAGCCCGCAAACATGGTACGGAGAACCCTGAGAAGTAGAACAAAATTGACATTTTACTTATAAGCACTACTAAATTGACTAGAAATATTTACATTTTACAATGTCATTCGAGAAGTATTTTCTTGCATATACACTTACTCTGGAGTCTGCGCCGTAATGATAGGCGTGAGCTGGTAGAAGAACACCACAAGACCAGCTGCCAACGAGGACCCAACCACGAGCAGCATCAGCACTGGGATGGTCGCTTTACGATACCGCATGAGGACGAGGAGGAGAAATACTCCAATGATATGAAGTTGCATGTCTGCTGCTAAATACCTTAGAAATATGAAGATAATTAATGTGTTTAGTTAGTAGTATAGAATGAAATAGAAACAAAACACTGTGGTTGGAAATGAGCTGAGTTTCCAATTAAACCAATGATCCAAAATCACCCATTCAAAGACATGTTGCCCTACCAAGTGCACAAGAACTTGGTGAAGGTAGAACCCTAAGTTGAAGTATCAAGATTCGAGATGGAACTCCTGTCAATCTTCTCTGTCAAGAAATAAATGACTTACCAAGTGTGTCCCATGCAGAACTTGCCGGTGGGTAGATGGTTGTGTACGTAGAGCACGTGGTACCACCACCTGTCGGAGCAGTCGTGGGCCTCGCGCTCCACCAGCCACGACCACTGCGGCCCCGCGCCCAGCAGCGGGAACCATGCCACCGTGAACCACAGAGCGAACACCGCTAGAGGAGTTAGCCTGAAATTATGATGAAGTAAAACGGAAACAGAATTATTAGGATTTCTATTAAAATTTTCAATTTCTTTAAACAAGTAAGTAGATTATATAACACAATTTAATTTTAATTAGGTGTACTATTGAACACCAACCCATCAGAGAACATACTAAGTACTGGACTTATTAGCTAGTACTACATTAACTTTTGTCTTAAGAAAATTTCTTATTTAATCTATTATTGAATAATTCAATAAAGAATGACAAAACAAAGAAGTACATAGTCTGACCTGATCCACCTATTAAAGATAGACAGCAAACATTTGTAGAAGGTGATAGGCTTGGAGGACGAGGATATAAGCACAGTGTAGGCAGTCAAGAAGCCCGACATCGCGAAGAACGCTTGCAGCCACAGCGGAGAGTTCAGCACCGCTTGCCAGGTGAACTGGTCGTACATCTGAAAATAAACAATTCCGTTTAATCCATTTTATCCATTCATTATTACCGTATTTTAGCTGATATAACTTTTTATTACGTAGCCTCTTTTGTGTCCCACTGCTGGGCAAAGGCCTCCCCTAAGTCTGTCCAAATTTACTATCCTGGGCTTCTTCATAACACCACTTACTTGTCCACTAACTTTTACTTTTATTTAAAGTCTGTATATTATTAGTTTTCAGCCGGATTATTCTCCAGATAAACATGTTGGGAATCGAATACATGAACTAATATCATTTCATAAATGCTTTGAATTCATCGTAGCCGATATTTTAATAATTCATGAGTACCGGGAAACTTTATTAAACGATAAAGTTTCCCGCTTAGCAGATGATGGAAATATTGCCACCTGTGGCACTCGTTAAAAATATTGAGCTAGAAAGAGTTAAGATAAAGAGAAAAGTGTTACCCTTTCAATAAATTGAGGATTGTCAATGTAAGAGTAGATGTAGATCAACATGACGTGAGAGAAGATCACGCACTGCATCCCAAGAAACCTGCAAATGCAGATAACTTTGTTAAAATAATTGCTGCTGATAGGCAGGCACCGAAGATAAACACGACAAATAAAATTACTTATAATAATAATAATCAACCCATATAGTATCCGACTGCTGGGCACGGGTCTCCTCTCAGTATGAGATTGATTAGGCTATAGTCCACCACACTAGCCTAATGCGGGTTGGCAGACTTCACATGCTCTCGAGAAAATCTCTCAGGCATGTAGGTTTCCTCACGATGTTTTCCCTACCGTTAAAGCGAGTGATGATTAGTCAGAGGTTCGTGCCTTGGATTCGAACTCTAGACCTTTGACTTGGCAATCCAGTGGTCCCATACCCTAGGCTATCATAATAATAATAAAAAAGGCAATAACTTTAAAACAGTATCAGCAAGATTAAATAAAAATAATAAGTAGTTAAAGCCGGACATTCTTTACCTGATTCCTTCAATACACGCGACATCTTTCATGCGATCATCGCTCCTCGGCTTGCATCGGTTGTACGTCAGTATGTCAAAGTTGCGTTTCAAAGAAAATGCCAGCAAGTACCGGTTACCTACGAGCAAAAGTGGAGAAAGATTATATTAAACGTGCGTTTCATGCATCATCATGTCAATGTCAACACCATCACTTCTATCGTTATCAGCACCATCATTATGTTCAATAATATCGTCATCTTATTTATCGTCAGCATCATCATAAAATCAAAATAGTTTTATTTTCACATAAACCTTATACAGGCACTTATGAAATGTGGAAACTAGGTTACAACTAGGCACGGTTCCAAATTAGTCGTTTCCTATGGAAACGAACCGGCAAGAAACTCCATACCTACTCTTTTAAATTTCAAACATCCCCGTAGTATTACAGAAAAAACTCTTATGTCGTGCGTGTGAGCAGATATTTCAACAACCTTTGTTTACACAGGTTGTTGAAATATCTGTTTACAGCAAGACTTCGATGTGTTTAACACTAGTACAACATATAGTTACGGCTAGGAGGGGTCTAAGTCTTGATTTTTTCAGACTCAAATGTAGTCGTCGCAGTACTTGGTCTACGGATTACTCTCTTATTTACTAGTTAGTGTAAGTTCACTGTTCTTCTTTATTAATATTCTAGTTCTAAACGTGAAGATTTGTTATTGGCTGTCAGATCACTGATCACGAATGTAAAGTGTTTTAATTTGCTGTAAGTCTTCCATGCTGTATAAATAAATAAATAATGCTGATGTGACACATGGTGATGATCATCACACCATCATCGCTACTGTCATCTTCATAGATCAACAATGGATGATATCTGTCAGTCATTACAGCTTAATTTCTATCAACGTTTCTTCTAGAGTTTATCTTGCAAAATGCCTACGCAGTTATTTAGACGGCAATCGTTTACGGTCTTGTAAAAAAATAACTTGGTGTAAGAATATAAATTACACTCAGCCTTAGCACAGCGGTCACCCAGCACGTGGACTCCGGTAGCCAAGCAGGCCAGAGCCACCAGCATGGTGCAGATCACTGCCAGCGACCGCGCCGGGCCCATTTTGGAGGGCGGCGAGTCCACCGACATGCACCAGTCCACGGAGAGGACCTCCGCCTGGAAAAATGAAAGTATAAAGACGATAGGAATGTCAGCTGACAAAAAAATGGCGTACTTACTTTATTTGTTTTTTTTTTTAGAACTCCGCGAGTTTTGTTATTTATATAGTGTTTTTATACGCCAATTGGACCTCATTCTTAAAAGATTGTGTAGAGACACTGGGATCGTGTTGGGGTCAGCACTGTGGAGACACTGGGATCACGTCGGGGTCACCACTATGGAGGGACCAGGTGTGATGTTCCTCCATCCAAAGGGAGGACCTCCGACCAGGTGGGTGTTATGCCTAGCGGGCCACTGCCCGACGGTTGATGTCGGGCGGTTGTACCTATTTAAGCAAGTTGCACAGTAAACTTAACTTGCGCGATTCAGAATTCATTATTTTAGTTCAAATTCAGAATTTTAGTTCGTAGAAGTTCTTATGTAGCGCGATAGATGTCGCTACAAATGCAATAGCATAACATAACAGTACACCGTATTCGTAGGTCGCATTGTAATAAGGGACGGGCCTATTGCCGTCAACCGGGCAGAAATCCAGACACCGAGCTGTTACTGGAGATTTTCACAGAAAAACCCAAACAACACTTTGCTGGAGGACCTCTAGCGTAGCAGTCGCGTTTGGGACCCACACTCAGTTACCTCTTACCTCGAGTCCATACTGCGCGACACTGTTGCTGATGCAGGTCTGCGCGGCGCCGTGCCAGCCAGCCGTGTGGTTCAGCTTCCCACACCTTGTCACGCATACTCCGCGGTGGATCAGCGTCCTATTGTAGTGCTTCAACGACTGCTTGGAGTATTCCTGGAATTTTAACAACATAACATGTCAACATAACATACAGTTCGCGCCAAACTTATTGTCCAGGTTGAAGTTGGCACGAGCTAGATTTAACCCAGCCGTAAAAATCGGAGAAAGAAAAATATTGGATTAAAATTATTTAAAACGACAGCCTACGACTTGAGCTTCCGTATTTATTTATTACAATCTAATAATATTCTTTTATCCGATTTTTACGGCTAAGTTAAAGTTAGCTAGTGCCAACTTCAACCCGGACAATAAGTTTGGCGCGAACTGTAGTTTTCTTTCTCCGATTTTTACGGCTGGGCTCAAATAGCTCGTGCCAACTTCAACCCGGACAATAAGTTTGGCGAGAACTGTAAGTCTATTTTAGCTAATGTAGTATGTTCCCGTTGCTATGTCACGAAAAAAAACAATTTCCTAATCAAATCTACTTACTTCGTAGGTCAAGCATTATTAATTTAATTATTCATTGACACACGCCGCTTGTTTACAAACTCTTTGCTGCCAAACCTTGGTATGAATGACCTTGGTTACGACACAAGGCTGACGCAGATCTCCACTTCGATTCAGAATAGGCATATGCTGCTGTCGGAAAAAGCTTTATAATGTTGAAGGTATAAAGTAATAAATGAGTCTTATATTTCGACTCGGCTCCGACATCGAGTAAGTCGTCGACGTACATATTATATTGACAAGCTCCTAATATGAATTACTTCAAATCTACTTGCCACACAGCCTAGAGTTAATTAAATGGACAATACAATAAGAGCCTGCCTCAGTATGTACACAATCGTGACCTTTACTGTACATTCACATATTTTGTCGAAATTCTTTGCTAAATACTTAATACAAAGTTTACTCTTTATTAAAGTCATTAAGTTAGTAAGGTTTTCGGGGTATAATCATTGTCCTCCTGCACAGCGCAACACGTCCTTTTCTTGCAATTATTCCTTTCACTCATTATACATTTCCGTCTTTTTTCCGGCTTGACTTGTAAAGGCGTAAGTACTTTAAGTTTAAAAAGTCAAAAGGCATACAATCCTCCTTTTACTTATATCACACTTCCACTTTTGGCAAACGGGGTGACACCAAGGATAGTACATCGTATACTCGTATGCTGTTTCGATCTAGAATAATACTGCAATACCTTTCAAGCCAAGAACAATAGGTTATATCATTCTGTCGGCGTCAGTTCCAAGACTTATGTGTTTACAAATAGGTCGGCTGTTAGTTGTTACATAAATTGAATAATTCTTGCAAGTCTCGATCGATCAGCGTGCAACGAATACAATATGTAATTATATTGCAATCGATCAAGGAAATACGATCCTTGGCGAGAAGCCTAGTGCATCGTCAGCGACGAAAACATTATGTGAAGACTTGCGTAGACTAATTGTAAATACAAGACAAGAAGATAGAATGTTAGAATGGATGCGTTTAGCATTTTGAGTTTGATTCTTTTTACAGCTCGTTCTGTTTCCATTTCATAATCTAAGTTTGTTGTGTGTTCATTAATTAATTACATCTTATCTAAATAAATAAAAACTGGTCTAGTGGTTGTAAGTGCGGCTACGCTAAAGGTCCTGGTTTTATTCCCGGGTTGTTGGATTTTTCTCAGAAGCAGCTTGTGTAAAGGTTTTCACCGATTGCTTTAAAACGTTGACGTACTACCATAATGTTACTTTCAATCGAATACATTATACAGTGTTGCAGACCGGTAATCTAAACCAAAACAAGGGTCGGGTATAGATAGCAATAATAAATAAGTACATATTAGTTGTTGATTGTAAATTGTAAAAACATGTTTTATGTCATTAGGGATTCATCCATCTTCCAACCTAGCCTTCACCCTATCCACACAAAAAGGGCCTTGCGTTTAATAACAACACAACGAGCAACTTTATTAATCAAAGGTACCTACGGGCCAAGGCATCCAATCCAAAGGTTATGTATGTGTTTGCAATATAATAAAACAATATTAATCTTAGCAGCAGTAAGTAGGACACCATATTATTCGTACGAGTAGTTAGTAGGTAGGTATTTGTATATTGTCAATTTGTAAATATACAATGTGTTTTATAGCCGTTTTACCATTAGTTAAATCTAGCTGTGGAAGCTTGTTATTCAACTTGTATAAGTATGCCTATATGGTTATTTACCTAAGTTGTTAGTAGTCTGTAAGCTATCTTAAAAAAAATCTATAATAAGTACCTTTAAAGAGGAAAGATTTGATTGTTTGTTTAAATTAAATAGGCTCCGAAACTACTGGACCGATTTGAAAAAATCATTCACCATTACAAAGCTACATTACCGAGTAACATAAGCTATAAATTTACAAAATAAATAGACCACGCGGGTGAAGCCGCTAGCGGAAAGCGCGTGGTCTGGCTATTTGTTATAAATTATTCTATATTGACAACGTAATTATCTATACTCATCTTCTTAAAACTAATCTATCCCACGGGAACCATACATTTTACCGGGATAAAAGTAGCCTATGTGCTATTCCAGACTATAATCTATCTCTGTGACAAATTTCATTCAAATCCGTTCAGTAGTTTTTGCTTGAAAGAGTAACAAACATCCATCCATCCATACATCCGAACCTTCACAGTAAATGACGTAAACCACGCAGAAAGAACTCGTAGGTGCCTACCTGCAGCAGTATGATGGTGGGCGAGGGTTGCCGGGAGGTCAGCACGGCGTCCACGATACAGTACACGTCGCCGGCGCGCCGGCACTGACCCCACTCGTCCAGCCCGTACAGCGGCGGCAGCGAGGCGAACAGCGTGTCTACAACAACAAAATAAATAAATAAATAAATATCCTAAAACATTTACACAGCACCATCTAGTCCTAAACTAAGCAGAACTTGTACTATGGGTACTAGACAGTGGATATAATACTTATATACTTTTTTTGTAAATACATACGTTAGGTAGGTATTTATAATATAAAAAACACCCAGACAAACTCAAACACTTATGTTAAAACTTAGTTTTATCTACCATCACACTTATAATTCCCGAAGAGGGAGAAGCAGAGTTGTCTGTCTGTCTATCGTGCTTTCACGCGAAAACTACCAAACCGATTTAAATGAAATTTTGTATAAAGATAGTCTAGAGCCTGAGAAAGGACATAGGCTACTTTTTAATGAGAAAAAAGGGCTGTAAGGGGGTTGGAATAGGGGATGAAAGTTATAAGGAATATCCAGACCACGCGGGCGAGGCCGCCCGCGGAAATCTAGTATATAATAAGTCCCCCGCGACACTTCTTATTACCTAGTGTAAGCGGTATTTGAAAAAAAACATCAGAATATACGTCCGGTTGTCTATTTACACTAGGATTCACAATACCAATACAGATCCTAATTTTGTGACATAAGTTAATATTTGTTTTGACACTTTCGATTTACCTAACGTGTCTTCGAGTTGAATGTCATATCCTGCACGATTAGGAGCAATTGGATTTGTATAAAAAATACAAAAAAGGATGTGACAAGATTATTTTTACAGGGTCGGCAACGCGCGAGTGATACCACTGGTGCTGCAAGCGTCCATAAGCTACGGTAACCGCTTACCATCAGGCGGGCCGTATGCTTGTATGCCACCTAAGTGGTATAAAAAAAATACCATCATGCCTGTATTCCCCGAAGAGTTAGGTAGGCAGAGGTGTACTAAGTGCTTTCATACACACAGAGTCCAATTGGCCATATAGGGTGCCAGGGTGGCAATTGCCAGCCGGGCCCTAGCCTGCACGTTTCTGAACGACGCGATCACTTATTTTGACGTGCTTACACGAGTTTTGACGTTGTTCATGAGTTAAAAAAACCATTATTTTCCGATGGTATTCCTTTTACCGCAATCCCGTCCCGGGCCCCGGGCTCTAGGGGAGGGTGAGCCACCCGGGCCCTCCCGGCTCAGTCCGACCAAACTCAGCGACCCTTAATAAAAGAAAGACCGAAATTAGCTTAGAAAGGTACAATCGTATACTTCGGTCGTATTCACTCCGTCCCGTCCCTCCACGTTTGTTTAGTTTGAGCTAGGCGCAAACAGTAGTGTGCCGTTCGTGTCAACAGCATGATTATTAATATGGAGACCTAAACCGTATTAGGCCAATACAAGACTGAAAATTAAGGTAAGTGAATGTTAAAGCTTTTAGTAAAGTAGAGACTTATTTAATAATTGGGTCTATTTTATACTGAACTTGTTGTATGCAGCTGTGACCAATTCGTCATTAAGTCACTCTTTGACTGAAAATATGTTTGAATTAATGATGCAATCATTACTAGGTCTATGCTTTTAAGAAACTAATGTTAATTATGAAAACTTATTAATAAATACGCCTTTATTGTAATAAATATGATTTATTTTCAGAGACTTTATAAGATACGAGTCTGTCTATTTATAAAATAATTTTATTCATCTTTTAAATAGGTCATAACTATATTATCACTTTATTGCATGTTTCAGATTTACCTAACGAATTATAGTAATATAACGTAAATTTTAGTAATTATATTGACATAAAGTACAAGGAAGTCAGAGGAAAATGAAGAGAAGAGTCGATTATATTTTAGAAAAACTAAAGGTGCTTAACGGTAACAAAATCATATCTATATAAATATCAAGTTATCTATTAGAGGTGTGCGCCGATTTAATTTTCGTCGGCGGCGGCGTGATGGCAAAATTTTGCTGGCAGTGGCGGCGTAACCGGCGTGAAATCGGCGTCAGTACCTACTTTTGATTTTGACTTCAAAGAGAAGAAAGACAATTCAGGTTTTATTACCTTCTAGTTTTAGAAAAAACAATATATTACAACATCATCATCATCATATCAGCCAAAAGAGGTCCACTGCTGAACAAAGACCTCCATTGACTTTCACAGGGACCGGTTGTATGTCGTCTGCATCCAACGACTTGCAACGACCATTACCAGGTCTCCGGTCTATCTCGTTGGAGGCCGTCCCACGTTGCGCTTTCCGGCGCGTGGTCTCGATTCCAGAACCATTCTACCCCAGCAGCCATCAGTTCTACGAGCTATGTGCTCCACCCACTGCCACTTCAACTTGCCTTTCGGCTATATCGGTCATTTGGTTCTTCTACGGATCTCCTCATTTCTGATTTGGTAGCGTAGAGAAATACCAAGCATAGCTCGCTGAGTGACCTTGAGCTTTGGCCCATCGTGAGTGACCACGTCTCTGTGCCATATGTCATCACTGGTAACACACACTGGTTGAAGACTTTTGTCTTAAAGCATTGTGGTATAGTTGACGAAAAGACGTTGCGAAGTTTCGCGAACGCTGCCCAGCCGAGTCGGATTCGAAGAGTGACCTCTTTCTCGAAGTTGGACCTGCCTAGCTGGACGGTTTGTCTTAGATAGACATACTCATCAACAACTTTGAGAGCATTGCTCCCAACGGATATTGGGATGGGCACGACATGAGCGTTTGACATAAATTTCGTATTGCTCATGTTCTTTTAAGACCCACCTGCTAGGAAACTGTTGAGGTAATTGAGTATTGTGCTGAGCTCATGAAGCGATTTTGCGATATCGATATCGTCGGTAAATTGAAGATGAGTGATATACTCGCTATTGATGTTGATGCCAAATCCTTTCCACGTCAGTAACTTGAAGGCATCTTCCATTGCGGTGGTGAATAGTTTCGGGGATATGACATCTTCCTGGCTAACACCCTTTCGCAATGGAATTGCCCCCGTACACTGTTGCTGTACTCGGACCGACATAATGGCGTCTTTTTATACTTTAACGCTTCAAACTGTGGTTGGAGATATCTTCCCCGCCTATTTATTACCTACCACCAAGCGAGCACCTTTCCCCCAGATGTAACCTTCTATGGCACATTTGGAAGTCACTAAACCGACTCAGAACCCAAGCGGGGACGTGTAATTCAAATCTGGTTAAGTGGGGACGTGACGATGACATCTTTTCGTCAACTTATACCACAATGCCTCAAGACAAAAGTCTTTAACCAGTGTGTACTACCAGTGATGACATATGGCACAGAGACGTGGTCGCTTACTATGGGCCTCATAAGAAAGCTCAAGGTCACTCAGCGAGCTATGGAAAGTGCTATGCTTGGTATTTCACTACGCGATCGAATCAGAAATGAGGAGATCCGTAGAAAAACAACGTTGCCGACATAGCTCAAAGGATAAGCTAACTGAAGTGTCAGTGGGCGGGGCACATAGCTTGTAGAATTGATGGCCGCTGGGGCAGAAAGGTTCTCGAGTGGAGACCACGCACCGGAAAGCGAAGCGTAGGACGGCCCCCAACGAGATGGACGTATGACCTGATAAAGGTCGCTGGAAGTCGTTGGATACAGGTGGCATATAACCGGTTCTTGTGGAAGTCAATGGGGGAGGCCTTTGTTCAGCAGTGAACCTCTGTAGGCTGATATGACGATGATGATAAAGTGGGGATATCTCAATGAAACGGCTGCAGGGTGTGGTTGTGGAACTGTGCCGCAAACAATGGTGCACCTCCTATCCTGTCCTTTGTGCCCCACAACATGCAATCAAAGGCACCTGCGCAGCAACTGACGATAGTGTGGAAGTAGCGAAGTTTTGGGATTTAAAAAAGTCGTACCTTCGACACGAAGAAGAAGAACGCTTCGATATACCGATAGTCAATGTGGCACCGCTGCAGAGATTGCAGCATCGCCCAAGTTTCAATCAAAGGCTTTCTCATAGTCCACAAACGCTAAGCAAAGTGCCTGATTACACTCCTCGGTCTTCTGTAAATAAGCCGAAGCGTATGGAAGTGGTCTATGGTACTAAAACCTTTTCGAAGGCTAGAAGTCATCAAACCTGCGCTCGAGACGATTCGTGATGACCCTTCAAAACAACTTGTAGGCCTGACTCAGAAGCGAGATAGGTTCCTCAATAAGGTGTTATCGCCTTTTTTGAAGAAAAGCACCACCACGCGTCTGTTCTATGCCGCTGTGCTGTTCGCGTTTTATGCTGTGTTTACTTTCCTATTAAAAAGTTTTTATTTTCATAAACGATTGATTTCTGACACTTACGCGAATACTAGACATTGAAATAAAACTACTTTTTACGGATTTTATCGCGTTATATTGATATTATTTTAATCCCGACGTTTCGGACCCTTTACAGCGTCCATGGTCACGGGTGACTAAGGTGGTAGGCTATTAAATCTAAATCCAAGCCTAAAACTGCAAGACCGAAGGATACGGTGAGCTCGTTCTGCGTGAATCGGATTGCCAATGATTAACAGAAATGTAGGGTAGCTGTTAGTAATCAAAACTTCAAGACGCCTACCACCTTAGTCACCCGTGACCATGGACGCTGTAAAGGGTCCGAAACGTCGGGATTAAAATAATATCAATATAACGCGATAAAGTCCGTAAAAAGTAGTTTTATTTCATAAACGATGTTTTTTTTTGTATTAAACATAAAAAATACCCTAAAACAATCAGATTTATAATTATAACAATGATTTATTTAGAAATAAAACGGAATGTTGAATACTTTTTCGGAATTGGATAGACTCAATTAATAATAGGCCTTTTAAAAAAATACGGGTTCAGTCAAGTATAGACCCAGAATGGTACTAGTTTTAAATTAATTAAAAATAAAATATTATTAATAATTTTTATTTACTTTTTATGGCTAAATCATGTAAATAAACAAGTTGAGTATGATATCATATTAAAATACCACGGTTTTTTTAATATACATTCGAATAATCAAACTTTTATTATAAAGTGGACCAATGTATGAAACTTTAATCGCTGTTTACCAAAAAAACTACTTTTTTTAGTTAGGTCTCTATAATTCTAAAGGTGCGATTTGTATGTATCTTTTTGTATTATTTAAGCATTTTCCATGCTAAGATTACAAGTTATTTTTAATGAAGGAAAAAATCGGCGGGCGGGCAGAATCGACGCTCTGACCATTAAGCTACCGCGAGCCCTCGCGCTCGCTTAGTGGTCAGAGCGTCTAGTGTACCGAACCAGAAGGCGCAGGTTCGAATCCTGCCCGCCCACCGATTTTTTCCTTCATTAAAAATAATATTTGTATGTCTTAGTTGCTTGTAAGTACCGGGTTTTGGTGTTTGTATTTTACATAACATACCATCACGCCTGTTCCCCTGCAAGGTTATGCAGAGGTGTACTAATGTACACCCACAGTTTGCCGGTATGTTTAGGCCCTATGTGGTATATGGTGGCGATTGCCACTAACCGGGGACAAATCCGAACTCCGAGATGCTACTGAAAATTTCACAGTAAATCCCAATCCAAAAACCCATCCCAAAACAGTTTGCTCGACCTGGGAATTGAACCCAGGACTTCTGAGCGTGGCAGTCGCACTTAGGTCTACTAGGCTAACGAGGCAGGATGATGATAATATATTATTTTAATTTACCTATCGTCTTACTTACTATTACTTAAACATAATTGTAGCTACTAAGTAAACACCAACAACTCACCATTGATATCAACAACACTGGCCACCGCCGCCGTACACAAACACGCAACAACACTCACGCGCCACATGACACTCACAATCCACACGCGGCCGTGCGCGCGCGCAGCCTCCAGCCGACTCGCCGGCGCTTGTGCAACGCGCGTCGCCCTTCTCCAACGTTACGACAGATCATCTCTGTTACACTGCGATATAATGTATGAAGCTACAGCATACCAAGTGTGACTGGCTGAACAGACTATTATTATTTTAATGAAGGAATCAATCGACTGGCCGGCAGGACTCGAACCTGCGTGTTCTGGTTAAATAAACCAAATGCTGTGACCACTAAACCACCGCGAGTCCTACTCACCCAGTCGAAATCTTCCTTCA
Source organism: Acronicta psi (assembly GCA_946251955.1). Lineage (NCBI taxonomy): Eukaryota > Metazoa > Arthropoda > Insecta > Lepidoptera > Noctuidae > Acronicta > Acronicta psi. The sequence goes on from OX276486.1 coordinate 796,487, forward strand.
CGTTCTAAATTTACGTCTTAATGTGACGTTTTCATTAAAACAACTGGAAATCTTAGCATGGAAAATGCTTAAAAAATACAAAAAGATAGATTACTATTAATTAAGACTGTTTACCGTTGAACGTCCTGTAGCAAGATGGATCGACGACATAGTAACAGTAGCAGGTCCAACCTGGATGCGAGTAGCAAAGGCCCGAAGCAAATAAGTTTTCAGGAAGGCCTTTAACCAGCAGTTGGATAATAAAGGCTGCCCATAATGATGATAAATACCGTTTACTGCAGTGGCGGCGTAAGACCTAAATTTTATGTGGGCAAAATTCATTTTGCGGGGCCCTCTGCCAGCGCAAGATTTGCATAATTTTTCGGGGCGCGAGGCCCCCTGGGTCGCGAGGCCGTAGGCGGTGGCCCACGTCGCCCACGCCTTACGCCGCCACTGCCGTTTAGCCAAGGGCTCGTCCCAGAATTCCCTAGAGTCCGATATTGTGTACAACACAAGAAGAAGAAGAAGATTAGCAACTTGAGGGACTTCGAAAGTCAGGTGTAGTTGACATTCTGTTCATACCTTCCATGTGACAGCGGCGAGGATTTTCAAACTAGTCAAGTGTGAGTTGCTACACAGCGCCAGATGTGTAAACGTTACTGGTTGTGGAGTACGCAACATTTGTCAATGGTTTAGGAATATTTTGGAATATTTATTGCATTGTTGGTATTTGAGTATAGGTAGACCCACCTAGATAACGTTGCGAAGGAATAGGATGCTGCAGACTGATGTGGTTGCAACATTGTAGACTCGGTGGGCGCAGGGATTGCGGTTAGTGCGTATTATAATAAATGTGCTATGGGTGTCGATTCGATTCCCATACACGGAAAATGATAATAATTGGCGGTCTCTATTTTCTGCCTACCCCCGTAGAAAAAAGGTGTGAGTGTATGTATGTATGATAGTTAAATAATAGTCTTAGTATTCAAACTTCAGATTATTTAAATAGCAACATATCTTCAGCCGTTGTCAGTGCGAATAAGTCTTATTTTTTTTATTATTTACACCATAGGTACCGATTTACCTCCGACCTTGCATGACAAACGCTCAGGCTGACAACAATCCAAAACAACTATCTAGCAAAATTCTTGTTCAGTGCGGGAAGCGAACACGCAACTCGTCGCGCCAAAACCGATTGCTTAGCCGCTGTGGCAATCAACCAACCAACAATATTTGGATGTATTTTTGTGCTACATCTCTGTCGGCCTCTATAGAATAACAGGTTTAATGGTTACCTAATATTTAAGGTGAACGTCCACTTGCTCAGTTCAAGGTCTGTTCACATTGCCACACTGCAACTAATATGTGCAACTCATAGCATTTTGTAATGTGTGTCTGTGATCTTGACAACGCTACTGGGTACATACATACTATCACGCCTATATTCCCCGAAAGGTTAGGCAGAGATGTACCAATGTATACTCACAGTTCGCATGTTTTTTAGAGGAGAGCCGGGCACAAACCCAAATTCCGAAATGTCCCTTTGCTGGGCATTATTAGTCTTAGATCAGATTTATGAGCGGAAATATATTATTACTATCGTTTGTCCGACTATAATTTTATACCGTGTCATATTCTGCGTGGAACTAGTTGGCCGCGCCTTAGGTAGGGACTGAGGTAAGGCGCAGCCAACTAGTTCCGCGCGGGCTATAATAACACGACACTAAATTTTGAAATGTAAGTGTGGGGCAATACTTATTATGAAAGAAAATTAAAATGTACAGCACAAACAACTACATATCGATGATTGTTGATATCAAGACATTGAACAAATATTTGGAGAACATTTTTCTGAGTCAATACTTAAATATTCCCCTAAATGATATTCTTTAGCTATAATATTTGTTAATTTTTACATTAGTAACTAAATTTTTACGGTTAAAAATATTGCCCAAATCGTATGGAGGTCATTCATAACTCTAACCTACTTCTTTATTATGAAACTTGGACAGAACCATATAAAGGTTCTTCATATACCATCATCATCATCATCATATCAGCTTAAATGTATCCACTGCGGAATAAAGGGCTGCCCGATAGACTTCCACAAGTACCGGTCAACTAAAGCAAAGATAAAATAAAAAAACACATCAAAATAATGACTTTTTAATTAATTATTTCTTTCTCAAGTTTCAAATATATTTACATGAATAATCTTATCGTAAACATAACATAAAAATATCGATGATTAGGTTCGACAACACCGCGCATTGTTCATTGTTTGACAACCCTATTTTATGTTGCCAGCACATTAAAACTAGAAAATATAACTACTATAGAAATTACTAGGAGTAGAAAAATGAGGTTCTGATTGGTAGGATTCGTATGATAAATAATATAACTAGGTATTCAAATACATTGAACCATCCGTACGTTTGTCTGCAAACCCACTCTTCTCTCAGTTTACGCCTATATACATAGATAATAGTCCGCCTTGTGTACCATTTTATGTACATAAAGTTTAAATAAATAAATAATATACAGTCTACATATTATAGCTTTTTGAATCCAAACCTTTTTGATGACAAAACAGAAGAGCACTTTGTTTATAATTTGAGTGTGGTGAATTTGATTATTTCTGTGACACAGATGTGTTGCAAATTCGAAAGTATGTGTAATATAAATGTTTGTAAATCCCCCTACGACACCGTGCCATCTGTCTTTAAAAAAATACAACTACAATGACTAAAAGCGTCGGTTACGTTGCAACCCTATGGTATGTAATAATTAGTATATTTAGTTTCTAGTTTTAATGCGTCGACAAACTTTTATAAGCGCTAACGCGAGAATTGCTGTAAATATCTCGGTGGTGTAAGAGATAGCAATGATATATGCCAAGTTATCTTTCAACCTATAAAAAACATTTTGTATCTTACTTCTTTACAATATACAGTAGCCCAACGTTATATGATAATGCTGCTAGATTTTACATTTACAGATTTCTATGTACGTCTATTATTTCAGTTTTTCAGATGACCTGCATGGCTAATCTGCGGTCCGCAAGAAAATTTTGTCGACGCTTAAATCGTGCTTTTGTCTCATTTTCGCACGAGAAAGAGCGAGACAAAAGAGTAGACAACATTTTTGTCGTAGCCCGCATGTTAGCCTGTTTGGGCTTAACCATGTCTATCTCTTACACTACATAAAATATCACGATGCTTCGTCCAACATGTTACAATAAAAAAACGTTAATAATATGGAATTATACAAACTTTATTTTTTTCATAAACATCTTTATAATTTTAGGCGAATAATACTTTAATACAAAACAAGTTATTAAGATTTGACTCGTGTACTTTTCCATAGAGGTTCGTAAAACTATAATATAGCTGGTATTGTTATTTTGAAATCACGGAAATATGAGATAAAACACAGCCAATCCGATGCTTATACGTCGAATTGACTAAAGTAAACTAGTTGCCAAAGATTTTGCCAAAATACGTATATCTAAGTTGTGTTCTATGTCGAATTTACAGTATCTTTAATTGCTAAATAACTTTCTTTTTAAGCCTAAAATTATAAAGCTCATAAAATAATATATTGATAAAACTATCTAAATTAAGTAAACGATCATAGACGAAAACGCAACTTGACTAAAACTAAATAAATACAGGGTGTAAACAATTGCTGCAATCAATAAATATTATATTATCTTTATTCAAATAATAGTTTATAAATTTCAACTGTCCATTTCATGGATTCCGTACGGTTATCTAATTATTTTATATTTATAAATATTTCAATAGCAATTTTTTACACCTTATACTAAAATTATGTACAAGTGTGCTATATAAGAAAATATCTTTTTATATATCAAAGCGAAAAGCAAAGTTATCTCTAACGTATAGGACGCAAAATGAATAATATTTAATCACTAAAAATGTCCGGACAAGATGGCCTACTTTATCCAATCGCTAATAATTGAAACTCTTTCATAAATCTTTACAATTCACCTTGTCCGGCTATATCACGTTATTTAGAATTCAAAATTGTAAATAATGCGTGGAATAAATTATACATTGAGGCATTAATCACTCACTTCTTGAGGACTACATTGATTTCTTGTAGTTTGACCTTGACAGCTGTCAGATTTGACAGGCAGTAAACGAAACACCATGTACATCACATTATATAGTACACAATTTTTAAAGTTCCATAAAGTAAACAGTTTACTTACTTAAATTTTGCCATATAAACATAAATAAAAAAATAGTATTTTACAATTGTATTAGACCTCTTAAAATGGCGTACATGGCATTTTAATAGTAAAAGCTTTATATCAACATTACATTATTATGGCTTAGTCGTAAAGCTAGTTATGTCAAAAGGTGGATCAACTCTCGGCATGGTTTGGACTGAGAAGTTACTTGATTGGTTCACGCTTACGTCAACAACTCGGACCGACCAATAAGCTTCCACCTTGCTTACAAACTTTGTTGCTATTGGTGGATATTGGCGTCAATCGTGATGTCTTATTGGAACAATTTTGATGGGTTCACCTTATTTCATTCGATAATGTATAAGCTACATCCACACTAGCCCAACCAAACCCTATATTTCTGGACTTACTCAATTTTCCCTGCTATAGATATTATTGTGACGTTTCTTTTTAATAATTTCAGCGAACGTTGTATGAACTTTACTCGACCTTTCTCTCTGACGTTGAGTATCAGAATCCACGACAAAATGACGTATTTCTATCTCACGTAACATGAAAAATATAGTACGCTTGCAATGATAACCTACGTATAGGACGACACTCGTCCTAGAGGATTTCAAATGATTTTCTAATGTTAAGTAAGTGAGAACATTCGCATAAAAATTATTGTCGTTGTGATGAAAAGGAATAAAACGCTGATTATACACGAATTAAATATAAATAGGCACTCATTTAGAATACTAATCTCGTACCGATTACAATATTAATTATAATTCATACTATTATAAGTGTTCACTCCTAATTTTATGTGGAGCACAAAGGCGAATGTGAATTTAAATTTAATATCGTTTTAATTATACTGTGATTCTGATTACTTTTTAAATAAGTCTTTATTCTGATGCATGGATAACGTTTAAAATAAGAAGACATAACAATTATGGCCTCTTTCACCACGTTTGGTTACCCACTATACGCCGGATAAATAAAAAAAATCGTATTTAACAGGATTTTCGTATTAGGCGGTGGAACAGGCCCATATTTACATTTGTTTGAGTTCTTGTTGTCATTTACAAATAGTGACTTTAATAATAAAGTTTTAAACTTACGCCTTTATTCCCTGCGGTTTATTTACATTGAAATAATCACTGTAACATTTGTTACATTATCAACTTCTCTTTCAGGTCTTGTGAAAATATTTGTACAATTAAATTCTCTATTTTATTTATGGGTATAAATTATATTAGGTTGGAAGGTTAGCAGTTTTTAATTTTAGTTTCAGTGCAATCCTAGAAACAGTGTAAACTTTAGAATTTGCTTTTTACATTATATAGTTAAATATTTTTCAACTTTAGCATCAAATAGACTACTAGGCGTTATTTGAATACCCTTGGTTCTTCTATAACACAGATCCACAACAACAATGGTTACAGAAAAATAATTTTAATCGTCTACAATAAAGTTCAATTTCGTTTACAGAGTCCAGTTTGTCATAAGTAACGCGCAATGGTTTGAAGGTGATACGTGTTTGAGCAAGTTTTAGGGCGTTCTACAGTAGATGGCGCTTGCGTCGGATTGAAATGAAGTACGTAATGTCGGAAACGGCTATTGTCGATGTTATTGAATATTTTTAAAAGTAAATTATGTAAATATGATTATTGGTATTGCAAGCTCTTAAAGCATAGTATTTACTCAGAGCGATTTTAATTGCATGTAAAATGTTGCGTAATATCATCACGCTTGTATTCCCCGAAGGTAGGCAGAGGCGTACTAATGTACACTCAATAACACTATGCTATGGGGCAGTTGTTGTATTTTATAGATAGGTTAATTAGCTCTATGTAAATGGGCTCTTACGAAACAATGTATTTTTTGAATGAAATTCTGTCGATCTCAAATTGCACTACATAATATATTCAGGGAAGTAAAAGACGACAAAACCGGCAAAAATATTTATAACTACATATTTACCTGCGATTAATTAATCAATGAAACTAAGACTTCGAAGGTCCAATTTATTTGTTTTTTATCTGTAACTGTAGACAAAGATTGTTTATCGACGCTTCAATCTACTAATCTCAGATTTATGCATACAAAAGATATTTTATCGATTGAAGAGTCGACAAATTTCTCGTGTGTTGTTGCCTACATGACAAATATTTGAAGATTGGATATAGTTTTTAAGATGTAACACGGGCATATCATTTATTGCCATAGCGCTTGGGTAAGTTGCAGAATTTTAATTATATTAAGTTATTACAAAATGTACAATAGTTACACACCCTCACGACAAAGGGTTAGACAGAGGTGTTCAAGGTGTACTAATGTACACCAACAGTTCGCCGGTAACTTTTAAACCCCGTGTTATAAGGAGGGCACCTCCATCTTCATTTGATTTCCTATACCTGGGTACGAAATCAAACTCTGTGAGTAGAATTTTCTAACGAAAGAAGCCAAAAACTCGACAGACAACTCAGGTTCGATTACCAGGTCGTACTGTATTATTGGATTCTTTAATTAGGAAAATCTCACATTCAGTATCTGTGTACAGTCGCGAGCAAAAAGATGTATACACTAACAAAAGTGCTAAATCGTTTTTTTTCGAAAAGTATAATTAGAACTTTGTGATATTACGAACATAGTAATTACAAACCAATACTATAGTGACATTAATGTTATAAAAGTTGCAATCGTTCATTCACGAAAAAAACACTTTAGCTTTGTAATTGTTTATATGACTGTGCTCGTAATAATGTTATTATTTAACTTCCCCGAACATATTATAGGCATTTTCTAACAACAGAATTGGTATAGACATTCTATCTCATGAAAGCGGTAATATTATTGTAATTTGAACGCTATGCCTAAGACATAAAGATGTTTTGAGATAGAATGACTATAATACGCACCAATATAGGCGCTAGTTATCGTAACCGTTGTACTGTGTCTGTACTGAGGGGCTGCGGGGGTGGAGGCGCTCAGTCGACGCCGGCGAAGCCCTGCGAGCCCTCGATGGCCTTGATGAGCTTCTCACGCAGCTGCTGGTAACTCTCGTACGGCGGCAGGTCGATGCGGTTGAAACTGAACAGAATAACAATAATAAATGTAAAACAGGCGCGAAGCCACGTATGTATGTACAGTTCGCGCCAAACTTATTGTCCGGGTTGAAGTTGGCGCTAGCTAACTTTAACCCGGCCGTAAAAATCGGAGAAAGAAGAATATTAGATTAGAATAATTTAAAACGACAGATTACGACTTGATCTTTCGTTTTTATTTATTACAATCTAATATTTTTCTTTCTCCGATTTTTATGGCCGAGTCAAAGATAGCTAACGCCAACTTCAACCCGGACAATAAGTTTGGCGCGAACTGTACTAACATAAGTGCTGCTATGCACTTCCGTACATAACAAAATCAACATGTCCAAAACTGTATTTTACTAGAGAATCACTACTGTCATATTGTATAACAGTTTGGGGTGGCTCCTCAAAGACTTCGTTGATTAAACTAGAACGTGCCCAAAGGGCGGTACTAAAAGTTAGTTATTGTCTCTCATTTTTTCATCCGACCAAAGATTTATATAATACCTGCCAAGTCCTTACTGTTCGTCAACTATTTATTCTCTCTACTGTTATAAAAAGACATTCGCTCCTCACATACGACCCTGCCCCTCTGGCTCACAAACGTAATAAAAAATTGATCTGTTCACCCAAATTCTGTAATACAAGTTTCGCCCAAAAATTCTTCTGTTTTGTCGGTAACTATCTTTACAACAAAATTAACTCAATTCTGACAATCTATTCACTCCCAAAGTTTAAATGTAAACAAGTCCTCACAACCTGGTTGTTGGGGCTAGATTACAGTAGCACTGAAGACCTCCTTACCATTATAACATAACATCTGACGAACACTCACACACACACACACACACACACACGCACACACACTCACACACACTCACACACACGCACACACACGCGCACACACACGCACACACGCACACACGCACACACGCACACACGCGCACACACACACACACACACACACACACGCACACACACACACACACACACACACACACACACACACACACACACACACACACACACACACACACACACACGCACGCACGCACGCACGCTCTCGCAGACACATGTTATATTTTACTTTTACTTTATATTTTACTTTATTTACTTGCTTATTATATTATATTCATACAGTTCCTTGTCGGTTCGACGGGGGCCTGGTAATCTGTTATACAGGGAAACCTAGTGCGGATACCAGGCCTTCACAGAGGAGATACTATCTTTAACACTGCAAATTTTAATTATTTTAAGTACCCACCTTTGTGAATGAGAAATAAAAAACTTTTATTATTATTATTATTATATTATTATAGAGAATATATGTAAATAAGCTATAGTAAATATTTATAAATGAATAAATCACTTTCTGTTTCAAATTTTAAGTATATTAAATATTGTTTAGAATGTCCGTTTCTAATTATAATACTGTTAGCACTTATGTCGCCTGTGACACAGGTTTATCCTAGTACAGCCTCCGTATATTGTTGTACTTTTATAATTTCTAAGATTTATATTGTATTTTTGTAAATTTAATGTGTTTCTGAATAAATATTATTTTTATTTATTTCTTTATTTTATTTAATCATCCGTTTATGTTTTGGTTATTTATATTATCATCTCGACTTTACAAACATACAATTACCGGACAAAGTACGACTAGATTCGAAGCAAAGAAGCATATTAGGTAGGTTGCACAAATATTTATGATGGATTGGAATCAAACCCACGTTACTCGGTGCACATTTGGTATCGAATAGGTTAGAATGGTCACCTTACCACTACGGCGAACGCTACCGAATATGCTTAAATCTTCAAACTCCTTTGTAGGTTGTAATTTTTTTTTTCTGGATACGAGCAAAAACATGTATGCACAAAAAAAAGTGCTAAAGCTATTTTTTCCTAAAATACTAATAGAACTTTTCTGATATTAGCACAATGCCATAGTGACATTTATCTCAAAGTTGCAATCGTTTATTCATGAAAAAATCGCTTTAGCTCTTTTTATATGGTTCGTGTACTGACCAGGTATGCGCCCTGGGGTAGTTGTCTGGCGAGCCCCACTTCTCGATGGTGAACAGCTGCGGCCCGTTGCTGCCGTACAGCTCCTTGAACCCGTTCATGGGCACCCGCGACGTGCCCGTCACGAACTGCAGCAGCCGGGAGCGCATCTCGTTCGAGAACGATAGCACCACCTGACGATCATTTAAAAATATGAGAACTAGTTGTTCCCGTGTTCCAAGAACTAATTGTATGTAAATAAAAATTTATCACTAAGTGAGTTATATTTTTTTGGTTTTTGGAGCATTTATGCTAAGATTACAAGTTATGGGAATTTTAGTTTTATCTTCCCCTGAATCCATACACGGGGGAAAACGGAAAATTTCATTTGCCCACGAAATATTTTTAATTTTTTGTAGAGCGTGTTGGCGCGCCAGTCGCGCACGTATGTGTATGTGTATGTGTATGTGTATGTGTACTGACCCGCCAGAACCACTGCACGACGATGTGGTTGGCGTGGTAGTCGCCCTTGTAGAGCGTGTTGGCGCGCCAGTCGCGCACGTATGTGTATGTGTATGTGTATGTGTATGTGTACTGACCCGCCAGAACCACTGCACGACGATGTGGTTGGCGTGGTAGTCGCCCTTGTAGAGCGTGTTGGCGCGCCAGTCGCGCACGTATGTGTATGTGTATGTGTATGTGTATGTGTACTGACCCGCCAGAACCACTGCACGACGATGTGGTTGGCGTGGTAGTCGCCCTTGTAGAGCGTGTTGGCGCGCCAGTCGCGCACGTATGTGTATGTGTATGTGTACTGACCCGCCAGAACCACTGCACGACGATGTGGTTGGCGTGGTAGTCGCCCTTGTAGAGCGTGTTGGCGCGCCAGTCGCGCACGTATGTGTATGTGTATGTGTATGTGTATGTGTACTGACCCGCCAGAACCACTGCACGACGATGTGGTTGGCGTGGTAGTCGCCCTTGTAGAGCGTGTTGGCGCGCCAGTCGCGCACGTATGTGTATGTGTATGTGTACTGACCCGCCAGAACCACTGCACGACGATGTGGTTGGCGTGGTAGTCGCCCTTGTAGAGCGTGTTGGCGCGCCAGTCGCGCACGTATGTGTATGTGTATGTGTATGTGTATGTGTATGTGTACTGACCCGCCAGAACCACTGCACGACGATGTGGTTGGCGTGGTAGTCGCCCTTGTAGAGCGTGTTGGCGCGCCAGTCGCGCACGTATGTGTATGTGTATGTGTATGTGTATGTGTATGTGTACTGACCCGCCAGAACCACTGCACGACGATGTGGTTGGCGTGGTAGTCGCCCTTGTAGAGCGTGTTGGCGCGCCAGTCGCGCACGTATGTGTATGTGTATGTGTATGTGTATGTGTATGTGTACTGACCCGCCAGAACCACTGCACGACGATGTGGTTGGCGTGGTAGTCGCCCTTGTAGAGCGTGTTGGCGCGCCAGTCGCGCACGTCGATGTGCTGGATGCCGCACAGCAGCAGCTCCAGCTCGTTCTCGTCGAAGATCTTCAGCAGCGGCAGCGGCACCAGCGCGCCCAGCCCCTCCAGGAACGCGAACATCTGCTCCTGCACCCGGCTCACGAACCGCCACTGGATCACTAGTCTGCAAGTAACAAATGATACAACTATCATTATACATAACATGGTTAGCCAGAGATGTATAGATCTACACCCAGTTCGCCAGTACTTGCAATTTAAAGTATGCCAATGAGGTTCGATGTCCTTTGGCAGGCTAGTTTAACCCTTGACGCAAAAACGACGGTGTGTTATAAGTTTGACGCGTTTATGTACGTCTGATTTCAAAATTCCCTTACTATAAATGTCAAATTCAAGATGGCCGCCACCACAAAATGGCGAATTTCATGTTTCTTTCTTTTTGTGTCGGGGTACTTAAATTTTTTATATACTCTTGTTTAGTTATTGTCGTCAGAAATCTACTTACTTGATATACTCGTCCTTGTTCTCATTGTCGACGGAGATGTTAGCGCCGCCGGGCTTCAGCTCACGCGGTATCGTCTTGCCGAACTGCTCCTCATCCACGGAGAACGTCAGGTACAGCTCAGACGGGTCGTTTTCCTATGATCAGGAGGAAATAATCGGACTAAGAAAAGGGCTACAAAATAATCTTATTCACACAATTTTAAAACTTAACACCTAGTTCTTTAGATCGAAGTTGGACGTAATATACAGTACGATTCAAACTTAATGGAAGCTCGGAAGTTAGGCACAGGTGTACTTATGTACAAAGTTAACACTCACACTTCTCCGGTAAGTATGTTTAAGGAACAATTAAGTTTGTTGTATCAAAGAATAAGGAAAATCTAAAACTGTTCACTATAGGCGAAGATATCGCAATAATAAACATATTACACTCCTTTCACGAGAAACAAATGTAGTTATTTCTATTTTCCACCAGTAGAATTGAAAAAGTTAATATAATTCGTAACTAACCTTTATCCACATTAGTGAATTGTAGTATTCTAGATCTACAGACTCCATGTCGAGCAGCTCTATCGTCTTGCCCAACATCATCTTGTAGAATGGACGGATGAAGAACGCTGAAATAGACGAGAATATCCATAAAAACGATGTACTGTAAATTTAATAAAATAATTCTGTGATTTACTTAAGCGTTCGATTTAGTTAATCATCAAATATTATCAAACCTACTAAAAAACTCAGACCGTGTGTTCTAGAATCTAGAATCTAAATAAGTATAAATAGTTAAATAAATATTATTGAATAATTTTACGGTTTCAGCTAAATTATGTTAAATAACAGTACTGTATTAAGTATACAGTTGGGTGTGCCACAGGGTTCTATTTTAGGTCCTTTTTCATAAAAGTCAGACAAATAAACTAATATTGTCCTACGAAAAAAAGTATATTATAATAAATAAGATTTTCTGGTATCTATAGGTAATTAGTAGTAATCTGAAGTATAAAAAGACCAAACCAAAATAATTTTAGTCATAGATTCCATAAGTAATAATTACAACTCACCATCTAGCAGCTTGCCATGGTACACGGCCATGCCGGCGACCCTGCCGATGAACTTGAAGTAGCTAAGGTGCTCCTCGTTGCAGACGCCGCTGTTGGGGTTGATCTGCAGCGTGTAGTTGTCCATGGCCGAGTACTCGAACAGCCCGTAGTAAGGGTTGAACATCTCCTTGGAGAGGAGGAAGAACCACTCACGGGCCAGACCTCCGTAGTCTACGAGTATGAGAGAAATAATAGTACACAGGAAACGCGAATTTAAAAACATTTTAGATTCTTACTATCACCCTTATATTCCCCGAAGGAAGGGAGAGGTGAACTAATATGCACCCACAGTTCGCCAGTATGTTTTAGGTCCCATGTAGGTGAGCCTATAGTTATATGTAGCCTATAGTTTGGATTATGCCCACTTAATGGCATTAGCCGAGCAAAATCTAATCTCCGAACTGTTACTAAGAATTAAATAGGAAAGCCCAATAACACTGCTCAACCTGGGAATCGAATGGAACCCAGGACCTCTAGCGTAGCAGTCGCACTTACGATTGCTAGACTGTGAGGCAGCAGACCATCATGTTGTTTTTAATGGACGTCGTCATTTAAGAAACACCGACGCCATCTAGTACTAAAAATCTAAAATAGATGAACGAACATTTACAATGATCATGGTCAGTGAACTTACAAGCTTGTGACGTAAATAGACTCACCAAGTCCGACTTCCGACTCGAATTCGACCCAGAGCTTAGTCTTGAGCAGGTCGAGTCGACTCACGGAGCTGATGATGCGGTACGAGTCCTCCAGGATGGAGTTACGTCGCACTTTGATCTCGAACTTGTTTGGCACATTGCTCTGGAAAACAAAAACGCTATATTTATTATCTGTGAAAAATATAAAAGCAAAATGTCAACGAAAGGATCTTGGTAAATTTCCACGGGTCAAACCGCGGGAAATAGTAGTCTTCTACATATACCTACAAAAGGAAAAGGAGACTGAAAGTATAATATTATAGTAACGTACCGGTTTGCGCAGCTGGCTCTTGAGGTACTCGTACTTGCGCTTGTAGTCGCGCGAGTAGGGCACGGCCGGGCCCGCGATCTGCGGGTTGGACAGCCGCGGGTCCTCCCACTGCGTCGTACGGGTGTCTAACACACACATACACACATATTTATCTCACTATTTGATATTAACCATAAATACTGGCCGAAAAAACAGAAACAAAATTACAATCGTTAAAAATAATATTTTCTGTTTGTACGAAATGTTTGCGAATGATATAAGCTTTCGACAAATCGGACGTTTACAAATAGCATTCCTATACATCATACTAATATTATAAATGTGAAAGTTTAGATGAATGGATGGATGAATGTTTGTTACTCTTTCACGCAAAAACTACTGAACGGATCTGGATGAAATTTGGCACAGAAATAGATTATAGTTTGGAATAGCACATAGGCTACTTTTTATCTCGGTAAAATCTATGGTTTCCGTAGCATAGATTTGTTTTAAGAAGATGAGTATAGACGATTACGTTGTCAACATAGATTAGTTTATAAGAAATATATTTTTTTAAAAGAGTAACTATGGAGTTTCTTGCCGGCTCTTCTCCATAAGTCCAACTTTTTGGAACCGTGCAACTAGTTTGACTTTTCGAAAGTACCTATTTATATGGTCTAATTGAAATAAAATATTTGAATTTGAATACCCAGAGCACGCGAACAATGCTGCTGGCGGAAAGCTAGTTTTGTTTATATTCGTTAGTCGACACATGTGGTGTGTGGTACTGACTGTGGTCTATGAAGAAGATCCTGCCGTCGGTGTGCACGCGCTCCTCCCAGCCCTCGGGCAGCGCGCCCAGCTCGTCCGCCTCCACCACGGCCGCCGCGCTCGACGTCGGCAAGCTCGAGGCACAACCTGCACAGTGCACGGAACATTACACCTTTGTTATACACCATATAACATAATATGACATCACACCTGTATTCCGCAAAGAGTAAGGCAGAGATGTACTACAAATAAATTAACTGACATTCGTTTAGACGTCCAGCCGGGCTAACATGCACGCCGCGAGAACATTTTGTCTACGCTTATGTCGTGCTTTTGTTTCGTTTTCGCACAAGAAAGAGCGAGACCAAAGAGTAGACAAAATTTTGTCATGGTCATGTTAGCCTGGCTGGAAACTGAATTAAAACTAAAATGCATCAGAAGAAATTTCTTCCTCTGATTTCAATATATCGGAGAGTAATTGAAGGTTTGTGTGCGATTAGATACCATACCATCACGCCTGTATTCCCCGAAGGGTGAGGCAGAGATGGACTACTGGAGTTCAGGTCCCATATAATAGGAGTCTTTTGGCATTAAGCGGAAACAAATTCAAACTCGAAGCTGCTACGGAGAATTTCACAAAAAAAAACTTTGACTAAACTTAGGACTACTTACTGGCGCTGTGTAAAATGTACCGAATATTGTTTTAATTGAGACTTACCGGTCCTCGGGTCTATCCACGTGGTAGTCTTCTGATTGTGGTCAATGAAGAATATTCTGCCGTTGGGCGCTCTCTGCATACTCCAGCCGGGAGGCAAACCTGGTTATACATAACATAATTCACTAAGAACACGTTTCAATACCTTATCGGCTATTTGCTCTAATCGAGGTAGAAATTTGAGTTCATTTAAAATGTGCTAGTCTTAGATGGTAGGGTAACAAGTCGTGTAAAAACTAAAAAATATTAAAGGCCTGTTCCACCACCTCTGGATAGCCGTTAACCGCAAAATAAATCCAAAAATGGAACAATATTTGCATGAAATTATCTGCCAAGTAGTTTAACGGAAACTTATCAGTAAGCTGTGAAACAGGCTCTTAGTCTCATTTCCTAATTTTACTGTCTACATTACCCCAACCGGAACACAATAATGTGCGTCAGAATATTAGGCAATGCGTTACCAACCTTTAACTTACCCACTACCATCTTTAATAAAAAACAATACATTTAGTATTGTTCCTGTCACTTTTGAACGAACATTTAATTACGTTAAACTGAAAGCTCTGAGAAAGGCTACTAAATACGCGATTTTATATCTGAACACAGAATAACAAATAATACAGAAACTTCATAGTGTTCCTTGCAAGATAGCTACGTATACACACACACACACATGTACGGACACAAAGGCGGCCCTACTTGTTCACGCACACATATGCAGGTGTAGGTACCACCGTTATCTTGCTTGTGTAGTAGGCATCAATATCGGAGAGTTTGTATGAACTGTATGGGGGGTACTCTAGGTTAAAACATGTAGTCTCGGAGACGCAATGAAAACAATGGGCCATTTACGCATTTATTTATGCATATTATTAAGTGATTACTGATCAACGGATCTGTAAAGTTAAGCTGCACTTAATATCGGTATTACACAAAAATTGGTCTGATGGCACACGCTTTGTGTAAAATACAGATATTTAGCCGCGGTTCGTGCTTAGAGTATATTCCCCCTGGTTAACTAAAAGCCGACCTATACTACAACCATGAGTTTGTTACTCGCTATCGAATTGCTTTCGATAAGAAGTCTCATAACCGATTTTAGTTCCTTACGTAACCGCTAGAGATGTTGCAGGCGATATCCATACAAATATTCTATAGCGTCAAAAAGCATAACTCATGATTAAGGACAGTTTTGTATTCTTTTAAAATTTTCCATAAGATGATAAAAGAATACAAAATTGTACTTAACTGCTAAGATTATTGTTTTTAATTAAGAAAAATATGGACTGGCGGGCAGGACTTGAACCTGCGTCTTCTGGTTTAATTCACCAAACGCTATCACTGACCGATAAGCCACCATAGCGTTTGGTTTGCGCCAGTCGATATTTTTCTTCATTAAAAAAAGTCTAGAGCTAAATATATTTACCGTCGCTGTTGGGCAGGTTCTGACTCTGCGTGCTGCTCGCGCTGCTACTTCTAGTACTCTCTGTGGAGCCATCCGTCTCGTCCTATAAACATTTCACCGTGTAACAAACAGCACTCCATTGTGAGCCTTATGTACATGACGATATAGCCGTGTTTACTTCGAACGCTGCGGTATACTGCCAATCGTTGAGACCACATTATTCTTATTTATTATGTACGACCAACGAAATTAACAAATTCTTTATAAGGGTCTCAACTCACTACACTGTCAACGTAGCATAACCGCAACAGTAATTTCAAAAGAAAAATATATCGTATTGTACGGTTAAATATGTTACGCTATAGTAGGCAGAAACCATAAAGGTTTTATTACAATCAAAAAAGAATAATGATAGTGATATACTTTTGGCAATATACCTACTTATTTACATAATTATGTGCAAAGTGTATGCATAATAACATATCATTATATTGCCCCTTTAGCTTAAAAGTTTACGCTTTGGCAATATTTTATTAACTTACAATAACCTGCTTGTCATGTGCATAATATAGCCAAGTAAAACTATTTGGACTGTATTCATCACTTTTCTTACAATATTTTAAGTTACATATGAAAGAAAACTTCTGTAGCTTATCTAATCTAACTTCTTTATCAATGAACACAAAAATATCTACTTTTATACACTAAATGAAGATATTTTTGTATTGATTCATGTTATTAAGTTGGTCAAGCAAATAGATATGGATTCCATTTTAGTAACATAGAATGTTACGTTCATTCATTCTAAACTTACGTCACCTTAAGACGTATATTTAGAATGTGAAGGAAGATTTCAAGTAGGCGAGCGGGACTCGCGGTGGCTTAGCGGTCATAGCGTCTGGTGTACCGAACCAGAAGGCGCAGGTTCGAATCCTGCCCGCCAGTCGTTTTTTTCCTTCATGAATATAACATAGAATGTGATAACTTAAACTGCCAGAATAAGAATAATAGTCCTATTAATTACTATAAAACTAAAATGGATTCTATTTTTACTGTCTTTCACTTGAGAAGGAAAGACATATTATATCTAGAGAAGTGTTCTTCCAAATGTACAAAAATACAGTTCAAATAAATTGTAGAAAGCCCCAAAATCGTGTCGAAGTCTGACCAATATCATCTCCTAATGTATCAAGCCTTACAATACCATTACATTATTTAAAACCGCCAAAAAACTACTTTGAAGCAAAAATGCACAAACTCTTCAAACTACTAAATAAATAAATACCGAAAATATGAATAAATTACTAGTAAAGTAAGCAAAACAGCACAAGCAAACATGACTATGTAGATATAGTATTAAATAGATTATAATATAAATAAAGCTTAATAAGATAATAAGACAAGTACAGATAAAATGTAAACAAATATAAACTGCTCCAATATTTCCTTTTCCGTTGTTTTCTATTAAAAATTATAAAGTGGAGCAGTATTTTGTTTACATTTTGTACTTTGCTTTCAGAATGAAGTAGAATATGATGTTAAATTGGCACGAGAATTGTCAAGCGTTGTCAAATTAGCTGAGTTATTGTTAAATTTGTGTCATGATCGCAATATTTTTGTTATGATTTTTGCTGTGAAATACAATCAATCGTACAATACAATTACAAAGAGATAAGTACTACATAAACTTCTCTCTCTCTTACTGCTGTGCTCAGAAACGTCAATTAACGTTAGTGAATCGTTAACAAACAGTGGCTACTATATCTTGTCCTATTTTTCCATATTTGAGTTTATTGTCAGTGTAAAGATATACTGACACCCCAACTCAGAGACGTCACTTAACCTTAATGAATCATTAACAAACAGTGGCTACTATATCTTGACGTATTTTTCCATATTCGCGTTTGTTGTCAGTGAACTAAGATATACTGGGTAATGCTAATGGTTCATTAAGGTTACGTGTCGTCTCTGAGTGCGGCCCTGAGTCTCTATTAGCTAATGATTCATTACCTTAAGTGACGTCCCTGAGTTCGACAGTTAGTCTACCAACATTGCTTGCTACCTTGAGGCAAACAGGGCTTCAAAATACAGAAATCTTAATGTCTTTTTAACCTTCTTCAGCTTCAACATACTATCTTAAGCCGCATTGAAAGCAGTTCACAACAGTTCAAGTTCGTAGCACAAGCTTTAAAAATACTGATACAATTTAATGGACGTATAGAAACGAATCAGTGTTGTGGCAAAATAAAGTTTTTATAAATAGATGTGATACTTTTTCTTTTCTTTTAGTAAAGGAGGACATTGGGAATGGATAAAATGATTACCACTTGCCACATGACTACAATACCTGACCACTATGACCGTCTCCACGTAGGAGTAGTAGTAGTAGTTGTAGTTCATCGTGGACTTCAACGTAACTTTAGAGATGGGAGCTAAAAGGTCTTATGTGCCTAATTGCATACACCTAACCTTTAAAACAAGTACTAGAAAGCAATAAATAAAGAAATCGGCTAATCAGGCACCAAATCTCCTTGAAACATGAGACCAAGCTAAGGACAGACCAGAATTTTGAGAATTAGAACTTAAAGTTCAGTAATAATTGTAAAACTAAGCGTATTTTTTTAAAGATTCGTTTGATTTGAAAGCGCGGCAGTGCCAAAGCGGTATCAAGCAGAATCACTTGTGCTACAAACTGCCTATCAAGTACCAATGTCGGTGAGTCAAACGCGCGAGTCTCGTGTTAGTGACGTAAGCAGACATCACAGTAGCATGTTGTGCCTCACACTTACTCATAGACAATTTCCCAAAGCACTCTGCCGTTGGCCTAGTACGGGTTGCGACGCGCTAACATTAACTGCAGTCACTTGTGATTAAGTCCATATTTTAATGGAGAATATTTGGCGCTAAATAAATAAACATTTCAATTTAAATTTTTCCTATCAACACAGTCAATTTGACAATAAACTACACCTATTCTACAATCATAAGATACCTAAGACACCAGTCCTAATTCTCTAGAATTACGGGATTCCTTACTTCAAATTTCCGCCAATATTAATCATAGAGAACTAGGGTTTTTCCCGCTCAATTTTGCACCTAAAAGCGACCGAATGAATTTTGCACCTAAAACCGAACAAATGCATTTTGTACCAAATAAGCCCGATATCGGATACAACCGCATCGCGACCCGCACTCGGCCTTCCGATCTCTTACCTCCGAGTCTTCCAACGAGCTGGCGGTGGTTCTCCGCCGCCGCGCGACCGGTGACGTCACCGGGGAAACCCCGCCCGTCGGCGTACTGAAATGATTCTCGTCAAAGGTCAACGCATCTTCAACTATTACTTCTGTCTGAGGTACTTCTATCTCATTTTCTGTAGCTTCCGTATCATTTTCAGTAACTTCCGTCTCATTTTCAGTGACTTCTGTCTCATTTTGCGAAGCACTCTCATTTTGCGTCTCATTCTCATTTTGCGTCTCATTCTCATTTTGCGTCTCATTCTCATTTTGCGTCTCATTCTCATTTAGCGTTTCAATCTCATTAGCCGTCACTCGGCTGTCATTCTCTGCGTCATCAGTAGGCGCGGTCTCACCGTCTACTTCGTCTGTACTTTCGTTAACCTCACTAGTATTTGTAATCTCATTTTGTTCTAGTTGGTCGGTAGCTTCACCAGCTGTGTTTTGACTAGCATTCACGTCACTTTGAGCATCGTTAACGTGTTCGTTAGCGCATACAACGTCATCTTCCTCGTGTATAGTATTGTTTCTTAAATTATTATCACAGTCGGTTTCGTCACTTATACTATTAGTGGGTGCGGTCGCCGCAGCGTGAGGCTCCGGAGATCTGACTGGTGTTGAGAACGGCGTGGCGTCCGTCGAGTTAGTCTCCACACTTCTATTGCTTATATCCTCCTGTTAGACATTTACATTTGATAATACTTGACACCAACTTATTCGTGCAGTTCGCAGTAAACCATCTACTTATAATTATTGTCCATGGTTTTCTTTTTTACTGCACGTTTAAGTTTGCGATTTATATTTGTTAAATCCCAGTTAAGCATTGGGCTTGTAAGCGTAAGCATCATTCTGCTGCAGAATTGTCTATGAAAGTGAGGACAACACAGTGGACGTCTATGGAACACCCGGACCGGTGAGAACATACTAAAAATTAGTGTTTGTATGTATGAATGGTTGTCTGAAATTTCCTGAAAGATCTTATATAATAGCACAACATTGTTTCTGTGGTTCAATTTTACATTTCAATTCACATCCATTTGTAAAAATAGCAGTACAAAATTTCGAATTTACAATGATGGAAAAAACCTTTCAGAAAAATGTACTAATATAAAACCATGTACTCATTTTTAACATTTTAAAAAACGTAGTGTTTTGAAGCTAATATTTTTATTTATATAAAATTATAATATACAGTATAGATTTTTTAATAGGTAAATTAAGTCGACATCACACATTCAGAAATGACTCCCGTAAACTCCCGCTGAGGAAGAATGTAGAAGACATACCATCACGTCGGTATCACCAGAAGGCTTATGCAGTGATGTATCTGTAAACACTTACAAAAGTGCTAAAGCGATTTTTTATTTCATAGTTCGCCGGTATGTTTAGGTCCCATGTAATAGGGGGCGAGCCTATTGGCATCAACGTAACTTAGATATACACATAATATTGTCTTAATTTAGTTTTATTGCTCGTAGAATAGTTGAGGTATCAACGTAATCGGCAGGGTATTTCCGAATGTGTGATTGTGAAGTACAATACTAAGGCTAATATTCAGAGACAACGCTAAGCGTAAACTTACGCTTCTTACGGGAGTAACGCTAGTATGTCAAAATGTTATACAATTTGATATACGAAAGCGTTACTTTATGCTCTATTTCATCTCTGAATATTAGCCTAAGACTATCAAATCAGTGTTTTGTTCATACGTTTGCGGATGTCTGGCAAAAGCCAAACAACAATAGCCTACATGGTAATCCCATAAGACATAAAATGGCACGTTGTTAAGCTTTGTTTTTCTATGAATCGCTTATAAATACTGCTGCAAGCGAACATGCAAATTTAATCCATACATGCAATACATCTGAGAGTAATATGAAATTAAATAAAAGAACATTATAATAATATGTAGAAGCTAATAAAATCATGCTTTGTTTAATTAATTTCCTATATAGTTTTTAGGCTACCTAGTGCAAATAAAAATATGTAGGTAAATAAAAATGAGTACACGGTTAAATTATCAAAACTGAAAGTTTGAATACGCGCACAAAAATAAAATAAAAACTATTTTAACGTAAACTGTTCAACCAAAGACAAGTGACATAAAATAAAAAGTAATTATTTTCAAAAAAACTAATAATCTCAGATCAATTTCTCTTACTGCCGCACTCAGAAATATCAATTAACGTTAATGAATCATTATCAAACAGTGGCTACTATATTATCTTGGCCTATTTTTCCATATTTGAGTTTGTTGTCAGTGTACTAAGATACACTGGGTCTGATTTATTACGTAAGGTGACGTTTCTGAATTCGACAGTTAATATAACATTAAAATCCGTATTCAAACTTTTAGTATCGTAAACAATTATAATATATCGATGTCTTGTTAGTACATAATGACTGACGCTAAAGCCCATGCTGCGAAAATAAAATATTTTCTAACTGAAACTAATAAAATTCCTCATAAAATAATTATTGATTACGTCATAATATAGTATGCATGCATCAATTCATTGTATAGAGCTGACACCGTTGATAAATTACAGTTTTCATAGAAAAATAATATACTATTGGTACACATTGAGGAGAATAGTCGTAAGGCGTGTTCACAATTTGTTTTTAATTGATAAAACCGTATGACTGCCTTCGTACAGATGCAACAAGTTCCTCTCAAAAAATCGTCTTCGTCACTTACACACTTTTAATCCTCATACTTTCATAATTTTAAATTAAACCTTATTGTAATATATTTAAAGATGATAACCGTTTTATTAAACATATAAGAATCGCATCAGCTTCGGATTAAGAATGATATTCCTGTGTACTGCGGGTACCGCCGTAATCGGCTGAATAACTTGATATAAAAACAATGCTTTAGGATAATACACCTTAATTCAACTAACCATACGTTTCCACTTACAGATAAAGTACTTTATTAATGTAATATATCTACATTCAACTCTATCAATTTCGACTTTTTCCAAAAATAGTCCTACCTCGTCCCCATGAGTCGATTTATTAAAACGACATTGCGACAGTAACACAGCATACAATATACATCAGTAACCATACAAACCAACCACAGTATCTCTAAAATTATTCCCAAAACGAGCATTCCATCATACATTCCTCCCTCTACACGTAACTATGGCAATACTTTTAAACAATTACAGTTTTCGCTAAACTTATTGTCGTTTCTATTTATTATACCTAATTCCAATATTTTTCCCTCTGCGATTTTTACGGCCGGTTTGAAGTTAGCTCGACAACAAGATTGGCGAGAAGCGTACGACCCCAATCCTTCAAATCATGACCAGACCCATTACTAAACTAATCTAGTATCTATTCTAGTCAACAAAACAGACCAACCTTCACCTCAAATCATTTCATAACACTGGCAACTAAGAAACCAAACCCTCATTAAACTAGTTTTGAAGATATCTTACGAATCATGCCATCTACAAAGTAAGGGCGATTTCGCAATACGTCCGATCCGAATCCGTGAAAATACGGTCCGCTGTAGTCGTAGAACTATTTGTATGGTAGTTTACGAGCTAGATCCGATTTCCGTCATCCGATAGTTCTACGACTACACCGGACCGTATTTTCACGGATTCGGATCGGACGTAGTGCGGAACCACTCTTAAGCTACGTTTCCACCGAGGGAACTGAGTGGTGTACATGGAAAAAATCAACCAATCAGCTGCCTTTAAAACAAGCAAACGCAGCCTATTGGTCGATTTTCTCTATCTCACCGCTCAGATTCCTCATATATCTTCAATTGAAACTCAGCCTTACTAGTTAATGTAAGAGGGAAACAGTAGCTTCAATTTCTGGACAATTATCCTTTACCCCTTCTATTTTCTGCTTACAATAACCCTATTTCAGAAAAGTTATTTATAATCATAGACACATTATGCCTCCTTTTGGATTGGTATGCTCTTCCGAATAACCCTGTATAGTCTGTGGACCCTAGAGCTGTTGTGATGTTCCTCACCTGATGGTTGTGCGAGGCGGATGGGCTGGAGGCATGCTCCTCGTCGGCGGAGATGTGGAACCGGCGCTGGAACTCCGTCGCCGCCGTCTCCATGCGCTCCGCTTGCGACTCTGTGCTCATGTTGCGCCTGAGTTTAATGTAACAAGTAGTTTTTAAGCAGCAATGGTTACGTTCGTTGGTCGGTGAGATTATGAAAGGAGTGGGGAATCTGTGGGTCCGACTTGCAGAAGACCGGCCACAGTCGGATAGTTAATAGATAGGGGGACTTTACTCAGTGGGTGTTACCAGCTGAACAGAAAGATAATATTGTTACGAAAGATATAGCAGAACTTTATTTTATTTTATTTTTATTGATAGGAACAGCAAACAGTTACATTATAAAGACCTACAGTTGATTTAACATAAGTACAGCCTTTATGATCTTTAGCCATATATGATCGAAACTAATACATAAAAGTCGCGGGACTCGTCAGACGTGGTTGGTTAGCGAAATTGCGCAGCGCTGATTCGTCTACAGATGTCGCTACAATGCAATATTGAATAATGTACTTACATAAAGGTAGGCCGTTCCCATTGCGTGGATCTCTCAATATGATTCACGTAGTAAGTCCTCCCGTTGGCGTCCTGTCTCTCCTCCCACCCAGGAGGCAGAGGGTCTCCACCGATAGCCTGCAACAAGAACAACATTGTGAAAATTTACAGTTTTTAATTAAACAATATATGAAGACTCACTGTAGTGAAAGATGGTGAAGAGTATTTTATACTGATTTTTGACTCATAATCCTCCTCATAATCTTCCAGTCTAACCAGATGCGGCTGAACATCAGTATTTTACACGAAGCGACTGCCAACAGACCGCAACCCAATATATACGAAGGATTTCTGGCTTTTTGAACTACCAATAGTGTCTGTCAACTGGTTGCTAATTGTTGACCGAAGGTAAACTGTCATAATGGCAAACGGGACCAACGGCTTCAACAAAAATTCTGAGGCCAATTGAATTACGCTTTTTGACACAATACAGCAAGATGGCGCTTCAATTTTTAAACTGCCATTTCAGAATTTTAGATTGGGCATAGAGTGTAGCAACCTCAATGTTGAACACCCCATAACTTTAAAACTAATTTGCAGTTGTCGGCAAAGCAGGTAATAAATAAAAAGGGACGTACAATAGGTAGGTGTGTTGTCTCGACGAGCTCCCAGTCACCGCCGAGGAACGAGGGGACCATGCTCGTAACCACCTACCATAAGGCAACCACTCAACACAGTACAGTGAGCAAAAAGATTATTTTGTACTACTGACGTAATTTTAAGACGAAAGAGTAAAGATTTGATTGTTTGTTTGTATTGAATAGGCTCCGAAAATATTAGACCGATTTGAAAAATTCTTTCAGTGTTGGATAGCCCATTTAACGGGGAAGGCTATAGGCTATATACTATCTCGCTACGACTAATAGGAGCGGAGTAGCAATGAAAAATGTTGCAAAAACAATGGGGCAAAGTTATCAAGACCACGCGGGCAACGCCGCTGGCGGAAAGCTAGTCCTTTTATATATACAGAGAGATATGCAGAGCACGCGGATGACGCTGCTGGCGAAAAGTTAGTACATGAGTATAGTGTTACCGGCTGCACGAGTCCCTGCTGGCGCGCGGGCTCCACGAGCTCCCAGTCGTCGGGGGCCGCGGGCTCGGCGCCGCCCGCCTCGCCCACGCGCCCCACCAGCGCGTGGTACACCTCGATGTAGCCGCGCACGCGCGACCGCGCACTGCGCCACACACAAATACCATTGTTTATAATACATTACATTAGACAAACTGCACAAATTTACAGTTCTCGCCAAACTTATTGTCCGGCTTGAAGTTGGCAGGTGCTAACTTCAACCCGAACGTAAAAATCGGAGAAAGAAAAATACTACAACAATAAGTTTGACGAGAACTTTACATAATTATAGCTAATAAGTAAATCTCTGTTAACTCATACCAAATGTTTATTGATCGCTATAGGGAATATGCACATTTTTTTTTATAATTTTAAACGATACTTTATATCGTTATGTAGCCGTAAAAAAAATTCCAGCGCCTTAAAACTAAAATTAAGTAACAAAAAAATAATTATGAGACAGATATTGGCATTTTAAACACCCGCGATTATGGCGCGCTTGCCGTGACGCAAAGTCTACGTTCTCTCAACCAAACAACCACGTACAACAGACACTGTTTTAGTAGACTTTGACGTCATATTCCATTTGACCGATAGTGTTGCGTTTCAAGTGATTTGAATTTCCAACAGTTTTTTTGGACTTTTTAATAATTATTTTCTTATTAACCTCAAAGTGACGTCATCCGTCATCCGTACTCGCCGGCTAGTGGTGATAACGCGTAAGTACTGAGAGCGGTTACGTCATTTTTACGTCACCAAGATGGCCGCCAAGCAGATTATCAATTTGCAGGACATATAACATGTTTACATCACAATATTAGTTATGGTTTACACGTGTTATATATTTCTCAAATATTGCGAATATGTATTATCATTAACATACCTATGTATAAATTTAATACCTAATTATAAAAAAATATGTTTAGATATCGAATTAAATAAATAACAATGTGGAAATATTACTGATATTATTTATTTTCCGTGTAGATTCTGACTGTACTTTTTAATAATAGCTACCCTATCTTAGGCTTAAATCAATTTAATTACACAAGAATAATTACAATATACACATAGAAGCACCTTTACGATTGCGATTTTGCTTTGTTCATGACAACAATTAACTTCATACGGTTGCACTCAAAAATCACTACTATTGCCACGCAATAAGAGTCTTCCAGAAAGCAAAATATTAAGCTTTCTGTGGCATGTGTACGTACACAAGGTCGGCGCTTTGAATAATCGCTTTTTCACATATAGCGTATTTTGATATTCACGAGGGTAACACAGAACTACTTATATCTTTAAAATAAATACAAATAAAACATCACTTCAAGCATACACTAACTTCAGAGGAAGAGCAGGGTATACAAGCTTTATTACTAATTAGGGGCACATTGAAAGGGGGGACATATTGGAAACATAATGATCACATACAAAAAAAGTGCGGCAGTTGACCAGAAAGAATTTAGTGTAATTAAAAGTTCACATTCAAATAATTTCACGTTTGACTAAAATGAATTCACGTAAAAACCAAACCAATTCCCAAAAAAACAATTATCTCCCAGTTTTCAATCGAAAAAGAACCCAATCAAGGAAAACATAAGAGCAATTCATCCATGAGGACGCTTAAGAACTCATTAGCATTGTGTTTTTAGCAATACACACTCAAAAAACACTCACACGCACAAACCTATTGATGTTAAATACAACACACACAAATAAATAAAATATAGATAAATTATTATAGGTACCTTCGGAGGCGGGTAGCTAGAATTAAAGGATGATTCATACTTCTGTTTAAGTTATCTTATCGAATCAGTTCAAATTATCAAATACCTGTAGCAATCTTCGGACAATCAAATTTGAATATACAGACGCTTTGAATAAGAATTTAGAAAATAGTAACGAGTTTTTTGGTAAAATTATATTGTAAAACATTGCATACTGTAAAAGGAATTTATTCATAATTTTTTGTGCTTCTTAACTAATGGAACCTATCTTTAAAGTATCAATGAAATCACATAAAATATTGTAAATTAAGTTGTTTTAATAACAAATTGGCTTGAAAAAGTCTCAGTTATTGGAGCACAAATCATCCTTCGCTAAAAAAATAAAAAATAAAAATACGAAGCCCACGGCATGCTTAGAGCATTACTTACACAGACCTGCGCGGGCGCAACGGGTACTTAACGACGTTGGGGCGGGCGCTGGCGGCCGTCTCCGTGGGCACCGAGGACAGGGGCACCTCCACCATGCCCAGGAAGTCATCACGGGTTAGGCGGTTCTCGTCGAACACTTGGATGAGCAGCTTATGCTCTTGGGGCTTCACCCTAAATACAAACTCCTGATTCCATGTTGGGTTCAATGTCTGAAAAAAATATACAGACATACATAACAGACCAACCCGATACAACATACCATCACGCCTGTATTCTCCGAAGGGGTAGACAGAGGTGTACTAATGTCCACCCACATTTCGCCGTTATGTTTAGGTCGAGTTAAGGCGAGCCTATTGCCATCAACCGGACACAAATCCAGACTCCGAGCTGCTACTGGGAATTTCACAGAAAAACCCAACAGCACTTTGCTCGACCCGGGATTCGAACCCAGGACCTTTAGCGTAGCAGTCGCGCTTGGAACTACTAGACCAACAAGCCAGTCCTTATCTAGTACATTCACTATTTCACTGAATCATTTAAGTACTGCAAGTCTTGTTTGGCAGTCCGGCAAGAACACCGGCAGAATGCGGGCGACCTGCGGTATATGACGTTAGGGAGGGGCGGAGAGTCGCCATTCTGTTATTATTTATTCTGTGCCAGTACCCTTAACGCTGCAGCACGAATACGATCACTATATTGAGCAAAAAAACTAATTTATGAACAGATTGAAGGGGGGACATATTGGAAAAATATTGATCAGATACAAAGAAACTTTAGAATAGAACTGAATTTAAAATCCTGTTTTATAGTTAAAATTGGCAATGGGATGTTACTCTCTGACCATCGTAAATATTATTTGCGTACCTTTTTCTTAGTTTTCGTGAGAAAAGTCTCAACGGTGACGTCACCATCGACTTTCTGCAACTCCACACGTACATAGGGGTCGCTGGAACATAAAGAAAAAAAAACTATTAACGGACAACAGAACAACTTTAGATACGTGTTTATTTTAATAGTTTATGTTTGTGTCCTTACCCAGGATCTTATCTATCTCTGTACCGAATTTCATCAAAATCGCTTAAGCGGTTTAGGCGGGAAAGCGTAATAGACAGACAGACACAGTTACTATCGCATGTATATAAAAAAAAATTCATCGCCAAAATATTTGTACGCAACAACAACTTCCAAACAACTGCACCAAATCGAATATATTTTTTGTTGTTGTGTTCATTATTGGCAGGACAAGGTATGTGTGTATTTTCTTTAATTCCACCGGGATACGTAGACGGATCTGCGCACGGGTCGCCCAGTTTATAATATTGAACGTGATTGTTAAAGTTGATTGGCGAAATTGTATGACCGTTTTTCTCAATGTAGAAAATCATGGGACAGGATGAAAAGTCATTAAGGGCCTTATTCACCACCTTTGGATAGCCGCGAACTGTCCGATAAATTAAAAAAATGGAATGGACACGGGAACCCACTCTCCTGAGTAGGGTTTTGTCTTTGCGATTACCGCGGTCTTTTCAATCTATTCGCCGATTGAATCTCAACAGTTTTATAATAGAGATAAAGAGATTAGTTACTGATCATGTAGGAACTAGGTTCTTATGGTCGCAATTATAATGAAAAGTCCCCAGTTTATCAGGCGATAGCAATCAAGTGTTCTTATCTGTGATGACAAGTGACTGTGTTATTACGGAATACATTGATTTTGGAGCCCTTGGGTGCTTGACGCGTATGTTTCCGTGCAAATTGTAAATGCTTTCAATCGTTTATTACAACGAGTTAGCTATTGAGTATCTCAAACACACACTATATTTCCAATACACAGTGTATTTAAAACACAGTATATTTCATGCATTAACAATAACTGTAACGACTATTTTCCCTTAAAAGTGTACAATATAACATGAGTTTATATCATGAATATTTTTAAATATGTATGTCTTCCAATCGCCTAATAAGTGTGTCAACAAGCCACCAATGTATCATGAGTATATTGACGTCACAGCCTTAAATGTCGGCGATTTCTACGCTTCTACGAACGCGAATAGCAACGCCTCCTCATTAATACTACTGCTGATATCAGTCAGGCTTTCATTCTAACCAGATTCGACTGAATATCAGTATATTACACGACTGCCAGACTGGTATAGACTGGACAGACGCACCGGAAAACGCAGCGTGGGACTGCCTCCAACAAGATGGACCGACGACCTAGTAAAGGTCGCTGGGAGTTGTTTGATACAGGCAGCATACGTCCGGTCCCTGTGGAAGTCAATGGTGGAGGCCTTTGTTTCGCGGTGGACCTCTTTTGGCTGATATGATGATGGTGATGATGAGACTGGTAGCCAGAAGTCCAAAAAGCCTAACAACCAGTCTAACCTTCGAATATCCGTAGGTATTGGCCAGAAATTAGGTTATGGAGGTCGGAATGCACTCGCTTCGTGTAAAACACTTAAGACTGGAAGCCAACACCAACATGGTTGGGAAAACGTCAGGAAGATGATGACTATAATAATATGGACTATCACTTTGTACCAGTACACGTTAATGGTCAAAGCAATCCTTGAAATTTGGATTTCGATAAGTGTTACAGATCTACGCTCGTAGATTATTCATAGGTTCATTTCGGGGCAGAAAGGTTCTCGAGTGGAGACCACAGAGAACACAGCACAGCGAGATGAACCGACGACCTGGTAAAGGTTGCTTGGGGTCGTTGGATGCAAACAGCATACGACCGGTCCTTGTGGAAGTCTATGGGGGAGGTCTTTGTTCAGCAGTGGACCTCATTTGGCTGACATGGTGAAATGCTAATGCCGTTCGCGGTTTTTCCTTAATGGCAGTATTTAAACATAACGCAAATAGGTGATAAATAAATCACAGTCCCCACTATCTTTACCAAAACATACATTCGCAGACAAACAAACATTAATTATTATATCGCATGACATGTGAGGGAGTACCTATTAAGATGTGACTCACACTGATCTCATCACAGTCCATCAATTTGGTGACAATTGACAATCAAGGCAAGCGTACACTCGTACAAATTGCATCGCGCACCGAATCACGGCTGCGCAGAACATTGATACGGCCTTCGGATTGGCTCCTAAGATTTTAAAGACCGATAAAAGGATGTTTTTAAGATTCAGTCATATCATCTTTTAAATCCTACTTAAGATAGAGATAGTGGCATCCACGAAAACGTGCCCCAATATTCTTCCTAATCGTTTATAGTGTTCATTTCTACTTATGTTTGAATTTCATAAATACACACAAGTATAAGCGCACGCGCACTCTATAATAAATAGACTAATCAGGAGAGAGCGTTAAAGTCATAAGAAAAGCCAGAAACTAAGGGCCCGTGTTTGTGGATGGCCCTACATTTTTTTTAAATTTTGAATATCGAAATAAAATTCAGGCTGTGGTCTAGCATACACTAGAACCCTTCAGAAAATGTGTTCCCTGGCCACCCACTTATGTGAAACAATTTGTTTGTATAGTTAAAATAAACTCACCTAGCACCAAATATATCCTTTTTTGCCAATGAATAAGCTCCTACTACCCTCAAGCGAAGTAGGAAGCTGTTTTCATCAGTCTGAAAAAAAAAAACATTATTAAAATTATAATACAGTGGACATTATTCTAAGAATAAGTAAGCCCTGTTTCACCACCTCTGGATAGTCAGTAATCGCCGGATAAATTCAAAAATAGAACAAAATTTATATGAATTTATCTGCCAAGTAATTTAACGGGAACTAAAACTTACTAGGTGTTGAAAAAGGCCCTAAGAGATTTCAAAAGGTTTTATATAAAGAGCGAATATTGGGATCATTTGCTTACAACAAGTTTGATCTCTTTGATATTATAACAGACACAAGGCGACTTATGTACTTAGAGAGAGCAATTAGTTTCCAATTAGAAAAAAAAAGTGGATTGCACTTCATTCTGACGACGTCTGTGGTCTAGTGGTTCGAGTACCGGACTGCTGATCACGAGGTCGTGGGTTGGATTCCCACAGGACACAAATATTTATGTGATGAATATAAGTATTTGTGTTTGTCTGGGTGTTTCCTATGTATAATAAGTATGTATTTACAACAAAAAAAGTATATAAGTATTATATCCATTGTCTAGTACCCATAGTACAAGCTCTGCTTAGTATGGGACTAGACGGTGCTGTGTAAAAATGTCCCCAAAATATTTATTATTTATTTATTTATTATTATTCGTGATCCCCTCTGTGCTGCCCAGGTGCCTTTCGCAATGACTAGATGAAAAGTGCTTTAGATCACTTCTACGTATTTTCCTAAATTAAATTTTGATTTGCCCAAAACTTCGCCACTTCCACAGCGTGTCGTCATCCCCGACATCATCATCATCTTCATCATCTTCATTGTTACAACGAAGATCACTAGATCACTGTGCATACGTTCTCTAGTAGAGGTCTACCTCCAGCACTGGATGAATACGGGCTGATGATGACGATGTACTGTCGGTCGGCCTTCTCCTAAAGTAGGTACTAATAGAACTTTTGTGATATTACGAACACAGTATTTACGAACTATAGCGACATTGGTGTTATCTCAAAGTTGCAATCATGCAAAAATCACTTTAGCACTTTTGTTCGTGTATACATGTTTTTGGTCTGTCACTCGTAATATTAAAATTTCTTTTTTCTTATGTTTTGCCTATTTCTGAATAATCCGCTATTCGTCCTTCACAGATTTTAACGTTATGACGACATGTATTGTATGTTGATCTTTTAAGCGCCTTTATGAATAATATCCTCGTCGGTTTAGTTATAGTAAGCACGACTGCTGAGCTGAAGGCACTGGGTTTGATTTCCAATACCTCAACCATGAGTTTATGAGTCGCTAATCGCTATCGTATTGTTTTCGATAGAGTTTTGACTATCAAAACGCTGTAATCTCGAATTTAATTTTTTACGTAACCGCTAGAAGCGTTGGAGGCAATTTTCAGACCTACAAATATTTTACGGCGTCGCTATCGAAAGCAATTCGATAAATAAACTCATCGTTGAGGTACAAGTCGAATAAAAGATTGCTGGGTTTTTCTATGATTCAGTCACAGCAGCTGGGTTTAGATTGCTGCCCGGGTGACGGCATAAGGCTCGCCCCCTATACATGGGACCTAAAAACATACACATAAGAACATAGTACATGTCTCATAGTAACATTATCTTTTTAAACGACTGCGGAATTCGGCATGCACTAAGTAGGTTGTCTATTTCTTTTGCTATCAGTTAAACACCTTTAAGGCCCCAGTCTAGCTGTGCATAACAAACGAATTCAGTATATTGACAGTTCGCGGGCACGAACCCCGCGAGGCACCCTCTGTATCATCCTGTGATACGTAAATTACAAAGTGTAGAGCAGTGCTACGAAATGAAAGTTGCTCTACTTTACAAAATAAAATATTTCTATTTATCGGCTGGCGGGCAGGATTCGAACCTGCGTCTTCTGGTGCGGTACATCAGACGCTTTGACCACTAAACTACCGCGAGCCCCAACCAACCGTAGTGTACCGTGGTGTACCGAACCAGAAGCCGCAGGTTCGAATCCTGCCCGCCAGCCGATGTTTTCTTTCATTAAAAATAACTTGTAATCTTAGTATGGAAAATGCTTAAAAAAATACAAAAAGATATTTCTATTTAATTATAATGAACAACACTACTGTGGCCTGTGGGATTGGAAAAAATATCTGTCGTTTGAAATAATTTAAGTACTTTATGATTTATGGAACAGTAGATATTTTTAGTCGAGGTTTTAATTTCGTTTTAACAGACATGAAAAAGAAGGAGGTTGATTCACTATAAGGTCAAGTTTCAGGAGATGGTTTGCTTTGGAGTAGACCTTTGTGTTTTATTTCTTCTATCTAAACGGGTTAGAGGAAGAGCAAAATTGAGAGCGAGAAGTAAGAATTTGACATAGAATACACTTCCACGACTGCTATAGCCGTCTGGCTATCATCAGAGGTGTGTAAACTCAGCTTTCAATGAGCTAGATGAACCAGATCATACGGGTTTGAACCGTTGAGGTTATAGCTCATCAACAAAATGACTAGCCCATGGCTCAATTCAGCTCTTATTGTATTTGTAAATCCCTCCACAGATTAGTCTTGTAATTCTGTTACAAATTTCTTTTAAATTGAATGGGATTTTTGTTAGCCATATTTCATGTAAATCTATTCAGCCGTTCAAAAGCTACAGCTCATGTCCTAGTTGGGATTAGAAATGTTTAACACCAAAAAATCGATCAAAAGACTTTTCTTCTGGGCACATGAAGTGGGGTAAATGAAAAACCGCGTGCAACGGTTATCTATAAATATACTCATCTATCTATCTATCTATTCAGCCGGTAAAACTCACTGCTGAGTCAGGGCCTCTTCTCTATTACACCACTGCCATATTAACCGACAATCGGGAGGTGATCTGCCCTGCAATCGTTTACATCCAGCCAGTATATCATAAGTCCATCAGCCATCTAGCTCGTGTATGTACACCTATAGGCACCACCTCACCTTCACTTGTGGTCGGCGCAGTGTTTTTTTCTCACGTACATCGTCGTCATTCTCACACTGTCTATTCATCTTTTCTTTGGTCTTTCTCTTCTACTATATCCAACCTCATTTATGTTCAAAACCTGTTTTGTAACTAGGCTCTCTACTTCTACGCATCATAAGTAATAGTTCCATATATCGTAGATAAGCGGTCACTGCACAACTTTTCAGTACTTTTCACACTCACTTTCAAACTAAGTCTTTCCCACTTTCTAACTATGGTCTAATGACCCGATAAAGGTAGCTGGGACAATGATCCACTGCAGGACTAAGTACGGAAACCGAACACACAGGACTTCATCATCATTGAGAACTCAGGAGTGGGTTTTCAATGATGATGAAGGTCGCTGGGAGTTGTTGGAGGCAGGCGGCATATAACCAGTCCTTGTGGAAGTCTATGGGTGAGGCCTTTGTTCCACATGTACAGTGGACTTCTTTTGGCTGATAATTATAATTATATTAGGATAGTAATTATTCAATTTGTGTGATTCAAACCGGGGAGGGTCATAGGTAAATTTTTGGATGTCGGACAAACTTGTTACCTAGTGGTAATAAGTTAACGGACCATAGTAACGAACTTGTTTCCTAGTGATAAAAAGTTAACGGGCCATAGTAACAAACTTGTTACCTAGTGGTAACAAGTTAATAAACCATAGTAACAGACTTGTTACTATCGCACTTTACTGCTAACAAAACAGTCTATGTCTGTTATTAATGTAAAAAATGGCGTCGAGTTGTTTCTGTACCCAGGTGTTAACTAGGGGCAGAAGAATCGGGACCATAAAGTTAGACGGACATCCAAGCGTTTAGGTGTCCAATAAATGCCTAAACACACCGCATTTTTAAAACAATCGATCGATTAAACTGCTTGTGGAATAAAAACGCGCGTGATCGGGAAACGCGCGTCGGAAATAATTTCTGATAAATTGACATAAAAATAATGAAGTAGAGCAAGTTTCAATGCCCGATAGTACGCCAGCAAGGTTAGAGAGAGAGCAAAATTAGAGCGAGAGGTACAAATTTGAATTTGACATAGAATCCACGTCCAACCGCTACGACCGACTGGCCGCCTCTGAAGAAATTGGCTTGAGATTTTCGTTTATAAACCGTGCCTGTTGAAAACACTATAAAAAATTTTTGTGGAGCAGGTACACATTTTTTTTAAATTGGTTGTGTCATTTAATACACGTACTTTAAAATGATCAAATGATTTCATCAATATTTTGAGTTTTTATTATAAAAAAACCGTTTGTTTTGGGACCAAAAACAGGAAAATTTGACGATGTTATGACACTCGGATTAAGAAAACTAAAGGTATAATTAAAAATCTACTCAGCGCATTTTGAAGACGACTATCTTAAGATAATTTTGCGCTGAGTAGATTTTTGAATTTAGTCTTGAATACCCCGATTAACGTGCTCAAACATGACTCTAAATGGCGTTGGGCGCGAGAGCGCCATCTTTGACGCCTGATTTATATAACATAAACTAACCAGAGGAACGTGAAAAAAATACGTAGATAAAGCTAATATAACATATATTCTATCGCGATAAAAATATATGACACTATATCCTTCCTTTCCTTAAAAAAACGTTGCGAAAATGAGCTAATAATTTGACAACTGCCAAATTTTGCTAGACTGGGGCCTTAAATGGTGCCATACATAGAATAGAATAGAATATACTTTATTGTACACCAAGAAACAAAACACAAAGGAAAAAAAAAATACTACAATAGTACAATTGGCGGTCTTATCGCTAGAGCAATGTCTTCCAGACAACCATTGGATGGATAAAGGTCAAAAAAGAGAACAGTAACATAATTGATTACATAGCGAAAGTAATCAATTAATTCAAAATAATGGCTTCGTATTTCTCTTTGTATATGTTAGACAATTTGGTACTACTAACTAATTAAATTAGCGATGAGCTGTTGCTTGAATTGAAGCCCTAACTCATACCAAACCAACTCCCTAGAGGGCTTGAAGTAATTAGAACTAGACAATAGTAATTACTTCCAACATAAAGACAGAAAAATAACAAAATTTCTGTTCAGCTATTCTTGTTATGCGATCAGCAATTTATCCTCCCTGATAAACTAGCTGTTGCACATAGTTTTACTTGTATCTTAATGGATTTTTGATGCAATACTATTCACTACTAGCTTTCCGCCAGCACCTTCGTCTGGGTATTTCTTTAAGGGGTCATCAAAAGCCCATACCAGCTCAGCCCAAATCGTATCGGCGGTACATGTCAGCTGTCAAGTTGATAGTTTTTACCATGAAATCACTGTGAAACTGATAATCTGCCGTAATGGCGTGCGTTTGACATTCCGAAACTGACACTGACAGTTTTTACTATGAAATCATTACGAAAAAGGTAATAGTGTGCCAAAATGGCGTGATTTTTCTCAAATTAAAAGTTTTTTTCTCATCCCCCAGTCAACATTAAAAAAAAGTACGACTACAATTTTAACCAGCGTAATATGGAGTATTCTTTCAAATAAGTGTACCTTCGGTACCTCATTTGGGCCGATTTGGATGACTTCCTTTCATCCTCTATTTCACCCCTTACCTTTTTTCGTATAAAAAGTAGCCCATGTCCTTTCTCAAGTTCTAGACTATCTGTGTACCAAATTTCATTTAAATCGGTTTAGTAGTTTTGGCGTGAAAGCGCGACAGACAGATAGACAGACAGAGTTATTTTCGCATTTATAATATTAAGTAAGGAGGTAAGGATAGGCCTATACTTGGCCGCTACTTCACCCGATGTTACGATGGAGCGCCCCAGTCTAGAAAAAACCGATTCGCACGTCATTTTAAGACACCCAGATAAGGGGACCCATTAGGGAAGCGCATTCCAAAATTTGTTAATACCTTCAGCACTTTAATAGACTAGCAAAGTTAATTTCGCATTTATAATATTAAGGACCTGGACACCTCTGAATAGCCGCTACCTACCAGATAAATTCAAAAATGGAACAAAATTTGTATGAAATTATCTGCCAGGTAATTTAACGGGAACTTACTCGGAGGTGGTGAAACAGGCCTTAAGGGTAGTTGAAAATAAAATAATAGATATAGAAGGCGAATGGCGCAGAGGTTAGGTAATCGGGCGGCTGTGTTACTTGTTGCGGGTTTGAGGCCCATAGAGACAAAACTTTGTATCGCCTACCTAGTAGTTGGTTTGGCTCAGGCTATTTTTTTATTTTTATTTATTGATTATAACCAACTTGCCTTAACAGTTAAGAACCACACAAACAAGTTATTGGTCTGTTCAACATATTTAGACGCTCTAAATATGTTTAACCAGGGAACTACATCACACGTGTGCTATTGGTATTATCCAGGCACAAATCCAAAACTTCGAGCTGCTTGGTTTATAGAAAAGCCCAATAACCCTTTGCTTGACCCGGAAATCGAACCGAGGACCACAAGAGCAGTAGTCGCGCTTACGGTCACTACGCTAACGAGGCAGTTCATCATACTTTTGTACAACAGTTGGGTTGATAATAATATAAACACGGTCAAATGCGAGTTGGACCCACACATAAAGGATTCCGTACCATTTTTAATTAGTATCAATAAAATTTGTATTTGCCGTTTTAGTGGCACTAGAAATAAAAACTCTGAAAATGTTAACTCTCTACTTAATATGTTCATGAGATACAGCCCGTTGACAGGCAGACGGACGGACGGACAGATGGGCAGCGGAACGCCTGCGTTTCCGGTTTCACTACTTTCCACGTATTTTTTTTTGTTTTTTCTCTCCTTAAGAACCTTCCTAAGACTTCATAACACAACACAAAAGAAATCAGCCAAATTGGTTCAGCGATTCTCGAGTTTTGGATAGTGAACAAAGCTTATAAACCTATACCTAATTAGTATTGTATCTCTCTTTACAATTTGGATTTTTGTTATTAAAAGTTATTTTTTTGTTTATGGATTTTACTGCCTTGTTGGTCTAGTGGTCCAAAATGTGGCTGCTTTGCTTGAGGTCTGGGTTCAGTTAGAAATAGTATAGAATAGAAAATTTCTCAAAAGCAGTTGGGAGTTAGTGTGGTCAGTGAATGATAATAGACTTGCCCCCATATCACATAGGACCTAAGCATAGCAGCAAACTGTGTGTACATTATCTACACCTCTACCTAACCCTTAGAAAAAACAGGCGTGATTGTATGTATGTACTTTAAAACATTAATATTTAAGAAAGAATTATTAATATTCCTGTTTCTTATATTCCAGGAAAAAAACTTAATTTAATAAATATAAATATCTAGGGACATTTTACACAGCACCATCTAGTTCCAAACTAAGCAGAGGTTGTACTATGGGTACTAGACAATGGATATAATACTTATATACTTTTTTTTTTTGTAAATACATACTTATAATATATAAGAAATACCTAGACAAACACAAACACTTAAGTTCATCACATAAATATTTGGGTCTTGTGGGAATCGAACCCACGACCTCGTGATCAGCAGTCCGGTACACGAACCGCTAGACCACAGACGTCGTCGATGTCGACGTCGATAATTTACATACTTTATGAATTATTATACTGTATACTATAAGGAAAAGTTTAAAACAAATAATTATTAGAAGTGTTTTATGAATACATAAAGAACTTGATTAAATATACCTACATAAGTTGTAAAATAAACTTTCAGACAATAATTATTTAACTGGTCTTTTTCCTAATAACTCAATGAAATTACACTTACGCTGTAAAGGGTCTGAAACGTCGGGATTAAAATATTATCAATATAACGCGATAAAATCCGTAAAAAGTAGTTTTATTTCAATGAAATTATACAATAAAATATTTCCAAAAAGAAGATATTTAATTAACTTTAAAAAATGTTTGCAAGTGGCATTCTGTCGACCCCTATGGAAAATAAATACTCTATGGACAACGGTTAATTTTATACAGTTCCTTGTTTATTCTTCTTTGTTATGATGACTTTTTAAAACCATATTGATGAAGTTTTTAAATTTTCCCCCTATTCCATCACTATACTATCATATAACTACTTACCTACCTTCTTTTATTTACTTTGCTTTGTTTTGTAGATTTTAATTTTTTTTTTTTTTTGTTACTGTAGTTGGTGAATGCGTTAGTAATTAATTAAATAAATAAATAACATGGATTCTCAATTATATCTATAAGTAATTAATTTGTAATTAATTAATTAATTTACAATAGTATATATAGTATACCATACCAATAGTATGTAGTACACCATGTTTTAAGGCAAATAAATGAATATGAATATATGAGTATTGTGTTTGTTTTTGAGTTATTCATTATTTATTTAATTTATTAAGGTAGACTAATAAGGTAGACTAGAGACTATAAGGTACACTATGTCCTCTTTCAAAATGCTTCCTCCATTAATCTATCCACTTGCCAAATTGTATCCAAATTTTTCCAGCAGTTTAGGTGTAGAATGGTAACAAACAGAAAGGACTTCTGCATTTATAATGTCATTATGGAATTATAGATTTATATTATACCTCAAACATGATACATAGGTGTTCAATGTAGGCATCCACAAAAAGATTTCTCCATATTATACCTAGTAAGAAAGATTAAAGAGTACCCATAACCCATTAGTTTGGAATAATGTCATTACCATCTGCCTGGCCTATCCATTCATGATGACCTATCTTTCTTAATATAAAGTCCAATTGGATTCTAACAAGTGTGATGATTGTTAGTGTTTAGATTAAGATTATTTTCAGTTACTGAATATTTTAACAACAACTGGAACACTCTAAAATGTAATAATGTTTTCCCTTTCTAATGGGTGAAAGAGATAGGAGAGAAATAAGTATTTGTAGCTAAGTAATGAGTAAGGAC
Organism: Acronicta psi; assembly: GCA_946251955.1. Lineage (NCBI taxonomy): Eukaryota > Metazoa > Arthropoda > Insecta > Lepidoptera > Noctuidae > Acronicta > Acronicta psi. The sequence goes on from OX276486.1 coordinate 836,186, forward strand.
ATATGGGCCATGTCATTACATACAGTTATCACTCTCACTCAATGACAAATGGCTTATTCCCAAAGTTACACAATATTTACAGCCTAAGAAACACCATGTAACAAAAAATATTACTTGCACATTATATCAATAGACCTAAAATTAGCTGTGTTATTCACGTAACGCCAAGTAGTGAAGTTGAAGGGCAAATCTCATTACGAACTAGCCTTCAGGCACCAACACAAACCAACCAGTCTGTGACCACTTTATAAACAAAATATTGTCTTACAAAAACTCAATGAATAAATTAAATCACCTCGTTCCGCAAAATAAAACGCATTAAAATGTTAATCGTTCACAAGGACGTACATGTATTATCGGCAAAATAGTAAGAACTTACAAGAAATAAGTTTCAAGGAATAAAGTAGGTAATTACAGAGATGACAACTTACACAAGTGTCCGACTGCCAAGCCATCACCCATGTGAAAATATACTAATAATTAAATAAAATTAGACACGATTCACATTCCTATAGCGACGTATCGGTTGAAAACAACTGTTTGTAAAATAATAGTGACACGTTCTTCTAATTGTTGTTCGCCAATATATTACAAAGTCTTCTACAGTTTATCAACATCAGTAACACTTATTAAGGCGACAGTATAAAAATCTAAACACCAAAACTGCAACAATTATCTAGAAGTACGTGATACACAAATAAAAAAACTAAAATATCACGGGGGATAATAATTATTTTCTGTGACAGGCTGAGACAGGCTGTGCGTGACAGTTAGTCGTGCATTCCAATCTCTGTTTATTTTGGAACATGAAATATGTGCCATCTTTTTTACACATACAGCACTAAAATTAAGCTTCTGACTAATAATGCTTAAAAAAATCAGATCACTGGAACAGAAACGCGCCTGATTTCCAAAGTGATTCATTTGCGCATTACGTTTCAATTTACGCAGTCAAATAAATTAATATAAGCGGTAATATTTTCGGGGGCTGAGAATAAAAAATATTATTTATTTATTTATAAAAAATAACTTTTCCCAAAAAGTTGCTATTATTATTTAAATTGAAAAGATTTTAATTATGTTAGGAAATAAAATGAAGTAAGTACATAGGAACTTACTCAATAAGTTGTAGAGAAACAAGAGTGAAATATAAAACAAAAATATTTGATGGAGCTATTTAACGGAGCTATACAATCTTTCTTATCTCTCGGTGTCAAAGATTATTATTTTTTCAACTAAACATTCCAATCCCTAATTCAAAGGAGTACAACCTATAGTACTGTTACCTGATATTGTAGAGAATATCTTGGCTCATATCTTGCTAAGCCGTTTTCCATGCACCGGTGAGACAAGGATGCAGATCTGTTTCTATGATGGGGGTCATCCCCGCTGCGGAAATCCAGGGGCCTCGGGTTTTGCATGATGGACATGGATCGGGGATTTATCATTTCGCACAAACAATTTCAAAACACTGCACCATCACTTATTTAAGTTTATTTTTTTACATTATCACAATAAAACGTAGTATTTACAAGGTTCGCGCACTGAAAGTTGTATGAGGTGGCGCTGTTGTGAGCCATATGACACTGTAATCTTATCAGTGCCGAGACGGGTACGATAAAAGAAGAAAGTGTGCGTTTACAATTAGCGTTGCGTTGCGATGATAACTTTATTCGGCCAAGTCATGTGAAACGTTACCGATTAATGGTGCTTTTTCTATTTGTTTGATAACGGTATCAGTCATTTATTCTAAATGAATGGTTTTGTTCACATCGCTGCTACTCGATCCATTGTTAGCTATGACGAGGTGCTTGTAGCGTTTCCTTACTGTTTGCATGTGCTGAATAACGGAAAGTAGGTCGAAAGAGACACGTTACGCTTGTTCGCACAAATTGTAGTGTAGCTGATTAGAATGTTTTTGTACTACTTCTACAGGATTCACTGTTATGTACCTAATTATTATTATTATTTTTTTACCTGCAAGAATAAAAAACAAAGCACGAATTCCTATACACAATTTTAATAAAATCGCTTTTGTAGTTTTGTTATCAGGGTCAGAGTTCCTCACATTTTGGATTGTAAAGCATTTTAAATTCTAATGGTATAGTTAAGCTCAATCGACTAATGAACTCTGTTATAGAAGTAATTGAAGTCGAGCCTTTCAAAGGAACTAGAATAGTACACAACTGATATTTTCCATGTTTATGTAGGTAACGCTCATCAGTTGGGTAATAACGATTTGCACCTGACTCGTGGCTGCAAGGTCGTCATGCCTTAATACCATTGCTTGTGGTAGTGTCATTGATTGGGTCACCTCCTTCTCTCTAAAATATCGAGAGGGTGATGGCCGATCCATGCGTACGCTATCAAATAAAGCTTCAAGCGTGAAATGTAATTTTGAATCAGCACCCACAAGACAAAAGTTAAATCGCGTACGTGGAATTACTTTTCCGAAACACCTTCAATCTCCATAGTAGGAAAATATACTAAGTACCTATTGAAGCACTCGGATTTGAACCCTGCAAGGTATGCCAGCGCTCCTCGCTTTGCCTCACCAAAAGCCCGGTGCCCGAGACGGGATAGTGGTACGAAAAAAATTTTTTGTCTATCTCTTGAACAATGTCAAATCGTAATCGGTTGCTTGGTTCAAAATTTATCGCCACCCGCGCCGTTCAGAAACGGCCCGCAAGCCAGGCCCGTAGGGGCCTGTGAAGACTAGGACCCGGCTGACAATCACCACCCTAACTATATGGCCAGTCTGATACTGCCAGCGCTATTCGTCCATATGTAAAAATAATAATCTCTTAAAAACATTTGTCATTTTGGTACTTAACTATTTACCCGACTGTCGAACAAGGGTTATTGTAATTTTCTTATATTTTTTGTAGCTTTTTATACACTGGGTTTTCGTTTGTTATTTTGTTTGCCTGTTGGTAAGCAACAATGTAGTCGACGATAATGCACGCTTACCCAGTAAATATACTTTTATTATACCTAACGATCAAAACAATTCCGTTGTGCACCCTCTGATAACATTTATGCTAATATTATTGTGCTTAATATATTTAACTATAGATACCTATTTACTCAAATAACAAAATACTGAGTCATATTTTAATCAAAAGCTACATAGACGATAATAAGGCGCAATTAGGGCTCATTGATATCTAATCGGTGACTTGCCGTATGGAGTTTGGGCTTGATACGCTCCGGTGGCTAAGAAAACTATACTTATTCCCCATGTATTTTTATTTTCTTATTTATTTAATTAACGGCGATCAAATTAAGCGATGTGAAGCAACATTTTCATGTGAGATGTTTCCGGCTCATTTCTTGCCTTAATTTCTACCAATCTACCATCTAGCTCCATTTTTCTGGCCAAAATGTTTTTGTCTACTTTACTGTCAAAAATGTCACTAATCTGTCACTACTCACTTGTCATGGTTACAAAATTGTGTCAGTGTCATTAATTGAAATTGTCAAACTTTGAACGTTGACGTTGTTGACGTCTATTTAAATGACATTTTAATGTTTTGAAAAAAATACATTTTCCGGGTACACTCCAACACAAATCAAATAACTAAATATATTTAAATTTTAGCCAAAATGTCCCAGCATTTAGTCAATGAAAATAGTAAATACATATTAGAGTAAGTTTACTTTCAATTCATAACCTAACCTCCATACTTAGAAGGGCAAATGACACATATTTTTAACTGTTTGTTATTATTTACAGCTTGTTTTCAGAGCAGACAGTAGATCAACAAACACTAGATTCTATATGCACTCAAGTGCAAAAGAAATTTCCTAAATCCGACCATTTTAACTGTAAGTTTACAGGGTTTTATAAACTTTTTATTAATAATATTGTCTTATTTGTACTGGCACTCATAGATATCCAATAAGATTTTTTAATATCATTCAGGTGGCAATGATGATATCGCTTATTCATCTTAGTATATTACTATACTCTATTCATGAATCTTCTTGTTTTCTACAAGTGCATCCACTGGTGTACCATAAATAAAATATGAATTCTTTTCAGTATGTCTGCTCCTATCCTCTTTGATCACTGGTGGGGACCTGTCCCTACCAGGCCAGCGAGTGGTAGCTATAGCCATCCTGTTTGATGTCTACAAGATGGACAATCCATTTGCTTCCTTGTTTCTACACCTGCTGGAAGGCAAGACTGGTCTGCTGCCACTGTCGCCTCAAGAAAGGTTGTTGATTGGACAGCTGCATGGATTTCTACCTGTTAATATTAAAGATGTAAGTGATGCTTAAAGCTAAATTTGCTTGAATAAGTTTTAAAGAGATTCTAACTAGACTTTAGGCAGAGACAACAATTTGGTAGGTAGGTACCTATTGTTAGACTTTCTCTAAATATTCGATTTCGTTTTTTTTTATGAACTACAAATTTTATTTTGTATTTTATAAGTAAACCTGCCTTCCCCTGTGGGAAAAAGGTGTATGTGTATGTATGTATGTAGTAATTTCTGAGAAAACTGGGATAACCTGAAACATAAACTAAGAAGAAACTGTACCTATAAAGAAATCTCTCTATTATTATCTCTCATCTTATATTTGACTTTCAGATAATGAAGAAATCAGCCAAGCAAGTGATGCTCACTGAAGTGACTCCAAAAGAGCTGGAGTTTGACTACTCAGCTCTACAGACAATAGTGGCTGAGCGTGTGGCCGACATGAGCTCCATGGCCAGAGCTGCTGCACCAGCCCTCATACCACTCAGTGATGGGTTTGTTATTTTACATTATTAAACACTGCAAGGGGTGGATTTTATAAAATGGACCCCTAATGTCCATTAAATTACCTAGAGTGAATGTTGTTTGTACATCACAAAACAACAAGGTCTATTTTTGCTTACAAGACCAAGTCACAGATTAATAATGAGCCTAAGTTAATTTAATGGTGGAATTTTTTGTCAAATGACAAATATGGTAAAGCAATTTTATAGTTGAATAAAGAACATCGAATTTTATAGTTGTAAAATACCTTTAATATTTAGCTAATATATAGTTTAATAATATCCCTTAATTTATTTGTCAAGGATACCTAAATACAGGAAATAAAATAATAACAACTGTGGTACACAGTTAAGTCTCATAAACTATTATAAGTATTCACATTACAACTGGTACTTGGGGTAGGAACCACATAGAAATACCAAAATTAAAACCTAAAATATATATCAACTAATTTAAACTTCAGGAGTCCACCCAATCGCATGGCAATGAAGGAGTTACTAGAATCTCTGATATCAAACGACTATATGCCGCTACATCGTACCCTGAAGGCGTCAGGTCCCATACCTCTGCCTACATTCTTGATGGACACTGCTGAAATTACTGCTGATAAGGTAAGATCATTGAAATCCTGGATGTCTCTAATTCTATATTTCTTGTCCCAATTAATTTGGAGTCAGCACAGGACATAATAATTGTTTTCTTCCGTTTATTCCTTTCACCTGTCAACCCATTCAATCCTGTTTCAATCATATTGGTCTTAAGTTCTTAGCACAATCTATCCATCTCTTCTTTGGTCTCCCTCTACCTCTCCATTCCTGTTTTTATTCCTTCTCATCACATGCCTATACCTAGACAAAACAATTCTCTTTCAACGTTTTTTTATCATGGTCTCATAAATAGTGCAAAATTCTTCTTAAAACAAAAAACTTAAAAAAAGCGCTCTTTTTTTTTGCATGTAACATTCGTCGTATTGATTTTGTTTATATAATATGTAGCCATTGTTACCGGGACCATAATAACGAATCGATTGACACCTCATTCATCAAAATCAGATGAGTACTTTAGGCACTGTAGTGGAACATACGTAAATAGGAAGATACATAGACTGCCTATTATAAAACCCTTCCTTCGGCTTTTTGCCGTGTCGTCGGGTAAAAATACAAGTCACGTCAAGCTAATTATTATTCCAGGCAGTATGGAAATGTCTGGTGAACCGTGGCGCGTACAATCCTTTGTATGACACGGACTACGAAGGCCTGATAGGACTCAGACCTGAAAAGCTGGACAGGCGGCAACACACACAGCCACATAAACCTAAGGTGAGGTGATTTTTGTCTGTCTGTTTGGTCCGGCTGTCTCAGATACGGCTAGACCGATTTTGGTCAAATCGCTAATTGCAGTTGCGCCGGGTGCCGTGGGTTCGGTACAGATACAGTTAATTGTTTCGAGAATTGGTGTATTTTGTGTATGTTAACTGTCGTAATCCTCCTGGCCTTTCCCAACTATGTTGCTGTTAAAAACCAGTTTATAATAATCAGGGGATAGAATATTAGGGTTTATACAAAGACTGAATTTTCCAGTATTGATAACAAAGCCGATTAAAAACTACTGATTTCTGACACTTACGCGAATACTAGACATTGAAATAAAACAACTATTTACAGATTTTATCGCGTTATATTGAAATTAAAATTGGTCGCAGTAAAAGGTCCGAAACGTCGGGATTAAATTAATATCAATATAACGCGATAAAATCTGTAAAAAGTAGTTTTATTTCAATGTTCTAAATTATCAGCAGGAAGAGAAAAAAGAGAAATCCGAAGAGAAGAAACCGGAAGACAAGGACCCCGTGAACGCAGTGGTGGAGGCCAAGGAGCTGACGACGCTGGCGTTGAAGGGCGCGCTGAGCGTGCAGCACCAGCAGCGGCTGCTGGCGCTACTGGACCAGGAGCCGCACGTCGTCTACGAGATAGGGATCACGCCCAACCAGGTAATACCCAGTGACATTTTTTTTATAGTGGAGGGAGGCAAGCGAGTAACCTCATGGTAAGTGATCACCGTCGCCCGGTGTTGTGGCTGTCACAACACCGGAGGGATTGCAAACATTGCTGGCCTATAAGGAAAGAATAGGCTCACTTCTTGAAGGTTGCCATGTCGTACTGGATCAGACATACCACGGGTAAAGGGGGCCAAATGATGGAAGGACAGGACTCTGCATACACATATACACACGCTATCTGCACTGCTAATATCAGCTTCATTTATTTTTCACTAAACTGCTTCATTGGTCTAATGAGCGCAAGCGCAACTGCTGGGCCCGGGGCTTGATTCCGAGGTCGGGCGATGTGTTGCTATGGGCACAAATCTGAACTCAGAACTACTAGGAATTTTATAGAATAACCCAACAACACTACTCGACTTAGGAATCGAACCCAAGACCATTTACTCGGTAGTCAAAGTAGCTAGACTAATTGCAGTCAAAAAACCTTGATGTTTTAGTCAAGAATTCAGTTCAATTCTCCTCAACAAACATAATAATATAAGCCCCGCAAATTCATAATGCGCCTGGCAGCCATCTTGGTGACGTAAATATAACATAACCGCTCTCAGTACGCGTTAGCACCACTACCCTGCAATTACGGTAGATGACGTCAATTTGACGTTAATTAGACAAGGTTCCAGACTTCCAGCCCATAAGCAACTTGCGGGAGATATGATAACTAAATTTAATTCCTTTGGTCTTGTACAGTTACCAGAACTGGTAGAAAACAATCCCATGGTGGCCATATCAGTTCTGCTGAAGCTGATCCACTCGCAGCACATCACAGAGTACTTCAGCGTGCTCGTCAACATGGAGATGTCACTGCACTCCATGGAGGTGGTGAACAGGTGGGTGATGAACATACTTCTCAAATATTAATTAATTATTACATGTTACATAATGTGTATTGTTTTATACTAAATTCCATGTCCAAATAATTTACATTATTTTATCCACTTCATGAGGTAACTTGTATGCCTGAGGGATTTTCTTACTGGCGAACGAATGTGGGCAAACCTCAAAAGTCTGTCAACTCGCATTAACCCAGCGTGCTAGACTATAGTCGTAACTCCTCTCATTATGAGTGGAGACCCGTGCACAGCAATGGGACAATAAATTGGTTGATAAAGTGTTTAATGAAGTGTATCTCCCTCGTTACCCTAGTGGTCCAAAGCGCTCGTGAGTCAATCAAAGAGTTTAGATTTATGCCTGGTAAATGGCAATGGGATCGCCATAAACATACCAGAAAACTGTAGGTGTAACACTTCTGCCTAACCCGTCAGGGGATACATGCGTGATGTATGTAAATTGTTAACGTTCCCACAGACTAACGACATCAGTAGACCTGCCAGTAGAGTTCGTGCACCTGTACATAAGCAACTGCATATCCACGTGCGAGACTATCAGGGACAGATACATGCAGAACCGCCTGGTGCGGCTAGTCTGTGTGTTTCTGCAGTCACTCATTAGGAACAAGATTATTAATGTTAAGGTAAGATTTTAACTAGACAGATTAGTAATAAATAAATATAAATATCCTGGGACATTTTTACACAGCACCACCTAGTCCCAAACTAAGCAGAGCTTGTACTATGACTACTGGATGGATATAATACTTGTATACTTTTTTTTATAAACACATACTTATAATACATAGGAAACACCCAGACAAACACAAACACTTAAATTCATCACAATAAAATGTTTCTGTTCTGTGGGAATCGAACCCATGACCTCATGATCAGCAGTCCGGTACTCGAACCACTAGACCACAGACGTCGTCATAGCTCAAAGGTAGGAGTAAAAGTTTTTTATGACAATAAGTTCGCAAACAAGTATACGGCCCTCTTGATGGTAAGCGGTTACCGTAGCCTATGGACGCTTGCATAACCAGAGGTATCAATCGCCCGTTGCCGACCCTATAAAATTTTATTCACGCCCTTTTTGAAGAATCTAGTTGCCGTAGTCCCTTGGGAAAACCTCGGCGGAAAGCTGATTCCACAATCTGAGTTTGTGTGAGAGGAAATATCTCTGGAATCGCACAGTATGGGACCAGAGTAGTTCTTAGTTCTGTGGATGAACTCCACGCCGATGGCAAAAGATGTAGTGATAGAAATTATCCGTAGCCTGTAGGCATAATTTCAAACAATTCTTCATAACAAATGTTTTTATTTCAAATTAGCTTTACAAGTATTTATAAAACGTAGAATTATTCTAGTTGCACGGTTCCAAGAAGTTGATTCTATGGAGAAGAATCCACTCTTTTAAACTAGGAGTTGTTACATATTTACCTGGTACCTATACCTACGATAACAGAATGAAGAGGCACACATCTGCCAATACCGTCGGAGAATAAAGGCGTAATTGTATAATAACTAGCTTCTGCCTGCGATTTCGTTCCCTGTTTTTGCAACATTTTTAATTAATACTCCGCTCCTATTGGTCGTAGCGTGATGAGACTCTTACTCCTTCACTCTTACTTAACTTCCTCATTAAACAGGCTATCTAACAGTGAAAGAATTTTTCAAATCGGAACAATAGTTCCTGATATCAGCGCTTTCAACCAAACAAACAAACAAACTCTTCAGCTTTATAATATTAGTATTATAATAATCAGGTGCATATCAATTAAAACTTTTCAGGAACTATTCATCGAAGTAGAAGCTTTCTGCGTAGAGTTTTCGCGAATCAGAGAAGCTGCGGCCTTATTCCGGCTCCTGAAACAGCTGGACTCGGGCGACGGCGTCACGCACAAGGACGCCAAGGAGAACTAGCAGCCGGCCCAGGAGACGACTCGAGTTCATTCTAATACGGACAGTGTTTCGTGATGTTGGCACTCATTGGTACTGAGGACACCACTGATGCGACTATCAAAAGACTTATTCAACAAAGTAGGTCTTACATTTAATATTCAAAACGATTGTTTATTCATAATTATCATTGCTCCGGGCTTTATAGTACAATCTAATTGTAGTATAAGCCCCGCAAACTGATAATGTGCCTGGCGGCCATCTTGTTGACGTAAAAATGACGTAACCGCTCTCAGTACGCGTTAGCACGACTAGCCGACAAGTACGGCGGATGACGTCACTTTGAGGTTAATTACACAAGGTTTAAGCCCATTAGCAACTTGCAGGACTTATTGCCAAAAGGGCACAGATACTAATATTATACATATACGGCCTAAGTGTTTCTTAATGTCAAGATTTAGACACTAGTCTACCAACAAAGTTCATCAATATTATTTAGGGGCCTTTAGGTGTTTAGTGTTTAAGAAACTGTAAATAAAATATATCAACAATATTTATCGCAAGTAGGACATAGCTTGCTATGAGCTTTTTTATTCAATAGGCTTTCTCTGTATGTTTAAAGTTGTACACATATATTGTGATTGCAAAATATTATAAATTTTCATTGTTGGTTTTGTATGGAGAAAAAAGGATAATATTTTAAACGAGTGTCCATGGAGTTTCTTGCCGGATTCTTCTCTATAGATTAAGTTGCCTAGTTAGAGTAAAATATAAACTTGTCAGGCAGAGGTGTACACTTGTACACCCACCGTTCGTCGATATGATTTGAGGTCCCAATAGGAGCCAATAGGCGCGCACAAGGCCAACTCGATCAGCTATTGAGAATTTAATAAGCTAAATTCTCAGTTTAGAGTAAGAATGCTTAAAGAGTTTTTAGGTAGAAATCACACAAAATACTATAGAATTAGACAAAAGTATTTTATTTATTTATGGTTTCTTTGTTGCTCGTCTGAATGCAACGTAAAGCAATAGGTAACATAATATATTTGTAAATATTGAGTGAAATATGAGAGGGCGAGTCTGTTGCTATTTACTTGACACATTTAATTTCCGACTGGATTTCCAAGTACAAAATACCTATATCGACTAACATAGCTAGCGAATTGCTTGCGAAGTAAAGAGGTCTGTAGGAGCAGAGACTGCTTCTGCTGACCTCTTTACTCCGCAAGAAATACACTATCACTTTACTCTGGTGCTGAGTGTAGTAAAGGAATTCCAGGGTTGTGAGCATTATCTCGGTATTTATCTTGGAATAATTACCCCCACCCCACCTTTAGCCCTGCATGCGATACGCTAGTTATGTTGTCAATCTGTAATAAAAATAATACTTTGCTTGACCTGAACATTGAGTCCAGACATCGGTCTTTGCGCTAGGCATCGGTTGTTGCGACCAGTTGGGGGTCGGGTAATGACCCGACCCCCAACGAGACTCAACATGAACTTATTTTTCTCTAATCTCTAATATTTAAATGCGACAGTAACTGTCGCGCTTTCACGCCAAAACTACTGAACCCATTTAATTGAAATTTGGTACACAGATAGAGCCTGATAAAGGACATACTTTTTAATGCGAAAAAGGGCTGTAAGGGGTTGAAATAGGGGATGAAAGTTATAAGAAATACCAAGACCACGAGGGCGAAGCCGCTGGCGGAAAGCTTGTCTATACTAATATTATAAAGAGGAAAGATTTGTTTGTTTGTTTGTTTGTTTGTAATGAATAGGCTCCGAAACTACTGGACCGATTTCAAAAATTCTTTCACTTTTGGAAAGCTACATTATCCCCGAGTAACATAGGCTATATATCATCACGCTACGACTAATAGGAGCGGAGTAGTAATGAAAAATGTAGCAAAAACGGGGAAAAAATTATAAGACCACGCGGGCGAAGCCGCTGGCGGGAAGCTAGTATTTAATATACTTTAATGTAGAATATACCAAGAGTAACTGTGTTACGACTGATTTACTATTAACTTTTGTACCTAAGCATGAAGAAAATATTAGGCCGTTGCTTGCTATATTTTGTACATAACAAAGCTGGGACAGTGTGCCTTTAGGCTTGGTTTGTAAATTTTCTAACGTAACTCGTGTGAATGTAGGTTTAATAAAATTAAATGAAGTGTGGAACAGAATACATAATATAAGTTAATTATCTTCTTTTTCATGTATGAGAGTATAATTTGTCTTTTTTAATCAAAATTAGACGAACCACAGTACGGCCGGAGGATCGAGGCCGGACTGAAGTTAGCCGTTTGAATCGCAATGGATTGTTATGGTTAAAAATTGTATACTGCACAGCTAAATAGCCGATCTTCAGGCCGGTGACGATCCGCCGGCCGTACTGTACAGTATGATCGAATATTGTAATTCTAGATCAACATTAGGTAGACGTACAGTCACGAGCACAGCCGTATAAACACTAACAAAAGTGCTAAAGCGATTTTCTCATGAATGAACGATTGCAACTTTATGATAACACCAATGTCACTATAGTATTGGTTTAGGACAAAATCGTTGTTTTTCAGTTCCTTTTTAGTATAATTGTACCTGCACGATGCCCGTTATCTTTTCCATGGTTCATATGACTTTGGTTGCCTGAAAGAAATCGCTTAAAGCGATAAGGCCGCCCATTGTACCTACATAAGTTACTCATTGTATTTTTCTTTTTATGTATATAAATAATCGATTTAGAACTTCTGTTAGTGTATACATGTTATTATTGCTCGTGACTGAGTAGTTCTAGTTTAATTATGGTAGTATGTATTTATTTTGGTCCCATGTGCTGGCATTGGTAAGCAATAGCCACATATAGTTATTTATTGGGGGCAGATAAGTTACAAATCTCGGCAAACATCTTGAACAATAACCTTGACTGCGCATTAGACTGGGCCGATCGCAGCATTGCAACCTCGCAGGCGCGCCCTATCGGTTGACCAGTTGGTCCATACTTCCCCTGATGTGCTTCCCCGACAAAGCCAATTTTTGCTCAAAATGTTTGCCATGAACTGGACTTACTGGACTTGTCTTTACATAAATCATTTATCTCTTATTTAATTGTTGAAGTGTGTTGTGTAAGTTGGCAATAAAAACAAACAGAAAATATTCAGTGTTTATTATTTATGAATAACTACAATAACCCAATGTTAATTCTAACTAAAACTGGCGCAGGAAACCTATTGCCTGCATGAATGTTTATGAGATTTTTATGGCTGAATAGAAAGATTACAATCACAATCATTCATGCCTTCAATGGATCCTAACTTAATCTACTTAGCACCTTCCAGAATGTTCCTTATTTCGTCATCAGCAGCCAGGTCTAATGGAGTACAGTCATCTTCATCTTTTAGCAAGGCAGCTCCAGCTTTGAGTAACATCTTGGTGGCTTCAATGTGGCCACAGGTTGCAGCATAATGCAGTGCTGTCTGACCACATTCATCTGCTACATCAACTGGGCATCCCCCATCTAAAGCAGCTTGCAAAGCTTTGGTTGCATTCCTATCGGCAGCCCAGTGTAATGCTGTCAGACCATCTTCATCCGTCTCATGGCGAAGTTCTGGGTATTTGGCAAGGAGTTCTGTAACACGTTCACCACAGTTCTCACGGGCTGCATCCAGTATTGACATCTCATTGTGTATCAGCTCAGGTTCTGGAGATTTGCGCATAGAAGACACGGCCACCCAGGCTTCTTTCATTCCACTCTCGTCACCCAGACATAACTCTGTCAATTCAGGAGCATATTTCTGTACTAGTGCAATATATTTCTGCTTAGCGTCTTCATTTGGCATGTCTCCAAGAGATCTCCAGGCCTCCCATTTTCTGCGGCCTCTGCCATCTAACCAACCAGGCTTGGGAGCATTGCATTTCCCTTCGGTGCCTTGTTTGTAAAGACCATATAGTTCTAAAAGTTGGTTATTATCTAATTTACTGGTTAGCTTCCTCACATGATCAGCTGCCTTGTTAAAAGATATGTCTAAAGGGGACAGGTCATCATCAGAGAAGTCTGAATCAGGGTATTCTGGAAGTGCTTCAGCCATTGTAAATGTTAACTATGGCAGTCTGTTTAACTATTTTGAACTTGAACAGTTAAGTTCAATCCTTCTAAAGTGTGCACTTGCTTGTTGGTAGCATCTGCAGCAGCAGAGGGACTTGCAAATTCTATGAAGCCGTATCCCTTACTGAGACCTGTGGAACGGTCAAATACTACTCTAGCACTCTGCACTGGACCAAACTGAGCGAAGTACTCTTTTAGTTGTCGGTGACCAACAGTCCAGGGTAGATTGCCTACGTACAGGCGAGCTGCTCTTGCTGTGCTGGCCATAACCTTAGACTGCGACTATTTCAAGTAAATGCAACGACCGGTCTCCAACCAACGCTCTGTAGTCAACACCTGAACTCTCGCTTAGTGAGTCCAAGTCCAGTAGAGCTCCCTTCAGTCCCCACTTCTTCAGCAGACCCTCAATTGACCAGTCCGTGCTGCGTTCCTGGTAAGAACATAAAAATCGCGCGTCAGTGCCGTCTAGCAGGTAAGCGACAGTCGATAACACTTCCTCGAACTGAGAGGGTTCGTAAAAACAGTCCGATGCTAGTAATAGATCTACTGGCCGTAACGCGTGGACTTCTGATAAGAACAGGCCCCAGGCGAGTCCAAGGATCTGGACGTCGCGATTTGGAACAAGGCCGTTGGCCTCACAACACGCAGACAAGTGTCTCAGGGACCTCGGTAAGGCGACGCTGTCAGTAAGGGTGACACGGGCGCCACACTTTGCAGCCAAGATTCCCGGTAAGCCAGTCCCGCAGCCGAGTTCTAGAACGCGAAGTCCACGTAAATGGCGCCTTTGTGTCCACAAATACCAGGCTAGCAAGGGCGCCGACGGCCACGTGTAGAACGAGTAACCAGCCGTAAGAAGCTCCGGTATAACTATCTCCAAATATTCACCTCGAGTGTCGCCGTTGGACGAAGACTTGCCACGAAACACGAACTTCTTCAATTGACCACTCACAGACCTACCATCGCTCATTGCATAAGCATTCCTTACGATAAATAAAGAAATTTTAGTATCTTTGAGGCTGTACGTCGTAAAATTACAGACAGCAGCCGTCAAAAATTGAGAGTAAAAGTTGCCAGTCGATTAAAAATAAAATAATAATTCAAAACAATAATGCCACGAAGACGTCGAGTCACACAGTGAAAAATATATTACTTACAATTACTTTAATTCTTAAAAAAGAGAAAAATATTAATTAGAGAAAGTAGATCATACATGGATCACATGCATAGATCATCACGATGTTGCAAGCGTTTATAGCGAGCCGTATGCTTGTTTGCCACCTTTATAAAAAAAGAACAAGTATGACGTAATATCTCTGTTTTATATTCTTCTTCTATTATGAAGAATATAAGTGGATGAAACAATGATAAATATTCACACACTTCATCCATCTTATCTACCCATCGACCTTCGCAATCCATTTATTTAAATTAGGTAGGTAGGGTCTTGTAATAAATGTAGTTACACTAGTCGCCAGTCTTTGTTTTGTTTGATTCTAATCCATAGATATATAATATATATTTAATATAATATATATTATATATCTATGTTCAAATCTAGCTTTATTGCTAATTATGGACTATGCATCATGTTATCCGCTTTTTAAAACACATTAGTTTAAAATTTCCTTTAATTGCAACACTGGATCATTCATTTATCAGCAAATCATTCAATATTTTTTTGAGCTTATCAGCACATTCATCGGTCTATATTCTCGTTCACAAACAACGTAATTTTGTTCAATTAGAATCAATCTTTTTCATTCATAAAGTTTGTGGAGTGTGTGGTGACGTGCATGTTGCGGGAGTTTTAGTTTTTTTTATTAAACAATTAAACCAATAATATGTCCGTAGCAGCCAAAGGTATGTTGCTATGTAATAGTTTTATTGTAAATAACCGGTTAAAATAAGCAACCTGTTGATTCGTTGCAGACGTTACAGCTTCGTTACGGTATTGCGGGGTCAAACTCCAAAGTTTTAATTTCCACAAACAAGAAGTTGTTGATGAATTTATGTTCCTAAGGAATTTTGAGGAAAATAACTTCATCAACATAGATATAAAACTAATTCCAATAGTAAAAATATCAGGCAGGTGGGTTTAACACCTTATTCACTGTAGTAGTAGTAGACTAGTAGTTCTTTAGTGTAGCTATGCAGACTTGCAGAACGCAGTCGTCATCTATTTATTTTCATCCAAATGACAAAGCCGAGCAAGTAACTATTTATACTTACCTACCAATTATCAATACGATAAAATCTATGAAATGGCCCTAAAGAGTTGCAAAGTTGGTGGCGTTGTTAGTCGAGCAGTCAAGCTCGACTCAGCTCCAGGTTGGTAGGTTACTGCTTGTTGGAAAGGTGAATGTCCTCTGTGGGTATGTGAATTGTAAGTAGTGTTTCATGACTGAAATCGCACTCCCAATTTAATATTGCGGAACTGGACGTTTTACTTGTTTCTTGTCACTGACTTCGCAAATGATGAGCCCATTTTTACGGCAGTTAGGTCTATCGACACATCCAGACCCGAGCTCAACGTGAAATAAATACTGAGGGTTGGGGTTCAAATTTAACTGTCACCGTTACAAGCAAATAGCGACATTTCGATCCGAGATCGGAGATGAAAGCCCTACCTGAACTCCCGAGTCTCCGAGAGAGAACTTTGAGGCTTATCGGCTTAGGTCGCCGTGGTCGGTCAGAAAAGCTTTATGTTGACAGCATAAGGTTCGAAAAGATGTCTCTCCGGTCTCTCGACTCGACCTAACTCCGACGGCTCAAGCTGATAGGTGAGACCCTAACTCGAGAGTCCGTGGCGATGTGGCGGAGGAGATAAGAAGGGAGGCCCTCCTGTTGAGTTTACACGACAAACGATATTTCAATTATTCATCTGGATACGGCAGACTGACACCAAAGGTCATTATAGGATTGGCACTATCATTACACATAACAAAATTGTATTAAGGCACCTAAGGAAGGCGAAATGTTCAACTGGTCGAGAGAATTGTGTTGTCACTCAGTCCAGTGTCTGGGTACCTACTGGATACAACTACTCAGAATGACTATTTCTTTCAGAGTTACCGGTATTTGATGCATAATGTGCTTTATCATATTTAATTAAATGTTTTCGGTCGATCTGATAAGCCGATATTGAAAAGTACTAGGTACAATATATTCTTAAAAAACATTGGCCTATCGTTATCTTTTGTTTTTATTTCCCCCTCCGGTTATATCTTTTGTTTTTTTTTTATTTCTCACGTAGCCGAATCGGGAAAACTGCGAGAAATAAAAAAATTACCATGTCCGATTCTAAACACCCGCACACCCGAAAAATGGCAATTATTGTCATTGACATGGGCGTACCCAGCTTTTGGCCCAGGGGGGGGCAGTTGAGGGATTTCTTACCCCCCCCCCCCCGATCCCTCATCTCCATAAAAGAGGCAGTGGAATTTCAGCAGAATTTAAAAAAAAATACTCAAACCAATCTCGAAAAATCGACAACTATGCTAGCTAGGTATACGTAAATATATCAGAACCAAATTATTTTGTTAATTTATTGCTACCTATTATGTTATGACCCCACGTGGGATGAGCTTAGAGCCAGCAACAAATTTTAGAACTGGAAATCGGATGAATTTTAACTGGTACGCTTATAGCCGGTCATGTTAGCCTAACGCTCGATTTTACCAAAATAAATAAATAATAAATTATTTGCAGATCTATTTAATTATTGGCTAGCATGACCGGCATATAGGGATATCGGTCAGAAAATCATCCGATCTACGGTTCTACATTTTGTTGGTGACTCTGATGCATTATAAACTGGTCATGCCGGATCAACACTCGATTTTTCCGGTATTCATAAAAATTGATGCATGGATAGTCAACAACAAAATATAGAATCGGAGCTTTTCTTAGAGTTTCTGACTATACGGTATCCTTTTATAAGCTGGTCATGCTAGTCTAACTCCAAATTTTTCTGGAATCAAATAAAATAGTTTTCTTCCTCTACGCTGCAATGTTTATTGACGCCTGGAGAGTCAGCATAATAAAATATAATCGGACGTCGGATGATGAAATTTATTATTGTTGCCCGGAAAGTCATCAACAAAACTCAGAACCGTAAATCGAATGAATTTCTGACCGGTATTCTTATAAGCCAGTCATGCTAACTCAACGCTTGATTTATCTGGGATTTATAAATAGAAAAAAAAAATGCTTAACGTAGCAAGGAAAATTGATGACTAAGCCACCTTGGACAGGTTAGGTTAGAAGGGTAATTACAATTTGTTTGTTACTAAACCTCCAGTTATCTCACACAGTAAGAGCGAGCGAAGTGAACTCGAAAATTTAGCCACCTACCTCGGACAGACTTGGTTAGAAGAGTAACTACAATTAGTTTGTTTACTACCTCCAGGTGTCTCATGTAAGAGCGAGCGTAGCGAGCTCCAAAATTAAGGCCACCCTCCTCGCACAGGCTGGGTTAGAAGAGTAACTACAATTAATTTGTCTATTACCTCGAGGTGTCTCAGTGTAAGAGCGAGCGAAGCGAGCTCGAAAATTTGAGCCACCCATCTTGGACAGGTTAGGTTAGAGTGGTAATTACAATTAGTTTGTTACTACCTCCAGTTATCTCAAGTAAAAGTGAGCTCGTAAATTGAGGAAACCCACTTAGGACAGGCGACGTTAGTGAAGGGGATACTTACAATTAGTTTCTTACTACCTCCGTGCGGCTAACGCCGCCCCTCGAAGCCTGGCGCTCCGGGCCATGGCTCTTTTGGCCCTAGTGTAAATTCGCAACTTATTTTTAATGAAGGAAAAAATCGTATAGTAATCTTAGCATGGAAAATGCTTAAAAAATACAAAAAGATAAATACGCAACTGTAAAGGTCGGATGAGTATGCGAACCGGTATCCTTATAAACCGGTCATGTTAGCTTAGCACTCGATTTTTAGGAAATCAACAAAATACCTTTATTGATATCTTTCGGTGATCGCACGAGTTTGTGACCGGTATTTTTAAAAGCTCGTCACTCTCGATTTTTCCAAAACAAATTAAACAATATAAATTATTTGCGCAGCATAATCGGTTTATAAGAATACCGGTTAGATATTCATCCAATCTCTGGTTATTTTTTTTGTGATTTCAGGCATCACTATTCTCACGTCGAGCAAGAAAATGTCTTTCTATCTTTAAGTAAAGTTAGCATTGTTGTCAATTCTGTAAGATCGGTTTGAGCAACAAAATCGTTTTCGTAGCAACTAATTGTTAACAAAAAGCAACAAATAGAGAATATTTTTCTATTTTGACAATTTGTCACTGCCAGTGTTATGTAACTTGTGGGGGACAAGTTAGTTGCGTCCTACACATAACACGAAAAAGGTTTTTTTTCTATTATAACTTTTATCTTCGCACGGGCATCCAAGTTCCAGGGGGGGGCAGCTGCCCCCCCCTGCCCCCCCCTGGGTACGCCCATGGTCATTGATACCTTGCATTCAGAAACAGGGTGTTCCAGATCTTCGATAAATGTCGTAATTATCTGCTGTGGGAACTTTGGAAGTTACAAAGTGACTTACGGAAGTCTAGTAGGTAGTACCTAACTATAAACAGCATCCGGATCAAAGTCCAACAAGTGTTTCTATGCCAAGTTTAAAACTGTTTACACTCGAGGCTACAGATATCGTATCTATTATCCCTTTTATTTCCTTTATCCACAGGTATTGTTATCAAATCGCTATCGCTACAGTATATGGCCCTCCTATAGGGTACAGAGGTTTAGAGTTCTTAGTGGTTTAATTATCGAACAAAATATTGTCTAACAGATCTCTAATAGCCGCTAACGGCTGGATAGCCAAGTATTTTTACGGAAACTTATCTAGAGGAGGTGGTGGAACAGGCCCTTACTCATACATGCAATAGCAACCCGTTGTTTTGGACGGCAATTGATCATCATCTATTCTTATCTTTCAAAATAAAATTGTAAACGAACATTACTAAAAGAGGAGAGTACCATACATTGTACTTACTTACCATATTTTCATATTTTGTATTTATTTATTTATTTATTTTTTATTTATTTAATTTGGAAAACCAACAGCTATAAAATAGACTTAAACAAATTACAATACGTGTCATAAAGCCAATTACAGGTCTTCACGATTAGCAACAGACTTTAAATCAAAAAACTTAAAGGACACTATAAGCAGGACAACTACAATGTATGTTTAAATTTAGTTAATTAGTTTAGTTAATTATCAAAAAACTTAAGGTTGAGCATCTTTCTTGCCGTATAGCTTTTCATAACAAATGGATCAAAGTTGAATTCTTTGCATAATTTATTCAGATTTCTGCTTGCCCGCACGATATATGAGTTTTGCCTGTAATTTGAGGAACACTGCGGAATAGAAATAGGGAGATTATATCTAGTGGACCTATTTGGGACGTTAAAATTAAGTTTATGTAATAACTCAGGGCAGTCAATTTCATTCGAAAGTAACTTAATTAGAAAAGAGATGTCAGCCAATTGACGTCGATTAGTAAGAGGCAGAATGTGAAATTTTTTACATATGCTTGGATAATTGTCGGAAGTATACTGAATTTTAAGCCGATAGCATAAATACTTAATAAAGCGTCTCTGAATTTTTTCTATTCGGTTTATGTACTTGTCATAACATGGATTCCAGATTTGAGAGCCAAATTCTAGGTGGCTCCGAACATATGTGCAATACAATATTTTCAATGTTTTAGCTTGCTTAAAGCACTTGGAGAGCCTCATAATGAACCCTAGTGACTTAGATGCCTTGGCCACTATTTCGTCAATGTGGACGTCAAAGAGCAACCTATTATCATGATAGATGCCCAAATCACGTACGACATCGCACCTCGGTACAAGTTGACCCTTTAGTTAGTAAGAAGTTGGGATGGGAAAACGTTTACGACTATATGTGATAACCGAGCATTTGAGGGGGTTCAGATCCAGTTTATTTAGTCGACAATAATCATCCAAGCGCTTTAAGTCAGCTTGAAGGCACTCCATATCCTTGACCGATGATACAGAAGAAAAAATCTTCATATCGTCGGCAAAGCAGAGTAGGTGTGAGGTATGTAGGCAAGAGTCGATGTCGTTTACATAGATAATGAAAAGCAGCGGACCCAATAAGGAGCCTTGAGGAACCCCACTGGGAACAGACACCCAGCTGGAAATGTAATTACTAATAACTACAGCTTGTGACCTGTTCTCAAGGTAAGAGGTAAACCACCTCAAGAGGTCACCCCTAATACCGATGTTAAAAAGTTTTAATTTAAGGATATAATGGTCAATTTTATCAAAGGCTTTGCTGTAATCTGTATAAACGACATCAACCTGTGCTCCAGTATCCATGTTATGAGTTATGAAGTCATTGAGAAGTATTAAGTTGGTAACAGTCGAGCGGCCTTTAAGGAAACCATGTTGAGAGGCATTAAAAGAGTTCTTTAAAGCTCCATAAACTTGACCATATATCACCCTTTCAAAAACTTTGGCCAATATGCAGAGTTTGGAGATTGGCCTATAGTTTACTATTTCAGTTTTTGAACCTTTTTTATACACAGGAGTAATATAGGCAGATTTCCATATTTGTGGAACAGTGCATGAACTTAATGATATTTTAAATAAGAGAGAAATTGGTAAGGCTACAGTCATCGCACATCCAATTAGAAATTTAGAAGATAAGAGGTCTGGTCCAGCAGATTTAGTCGAGTCAAGGTTTTTGAGTAGCCTCACAATTTCCTCCTCTTGTACCTCGATTTCGTGGATATCCGATACTGTAGCGCACGTAGGAACTAGATGATGGCATGGAAGGTCAGAAGAAGTTTGGTCATTCGATGGGACAAGAAAGTTAGTAGAAAAGTGCAATGCGAAAGCATTACAAATTGACTGCCCAGAGGAGAAAGTATTATCGCCATGTTTCAGGAAGCCTGGTATAGTATTGCATTTTGAACGATGTTTAACAAAGTTCCAAAATTGCTTAGGGTTTTTCTCAATAGCCGCTTCAGTATTCACTAGGTACGTATTATAGCATTCGATTTCAACAGTTTTTATCCTATCCCGCAAATGAATAAAAGTAGCTTTATCGGATAACCTGCCATAGCGTTTATACTTACGGTGATATTTAAATTTTTCTTTGATTAGTCTTTTTAACGAAGGGGAATACCAAATTGGATAGGAGTTATGAGAAACCTGTCTTATAGGGATAAATTTATTCTGAAGATCCAACATAGTGCTATAAAAGTAGCTGACCGCGTCACTAAGCGACCTACTATTTAATTCATTCACCCAGTCGATGGACGATATCTCCTTGTTAATAGAACTAAAGTCGCCTCTGTTAAACATATATTGAATACATGGAGCAGGTTTCAAATAGGTACAGTCAGCAAAGTCCACAATAATACTTAGGGCCGGATGATAGCCGTCAATAGGTGCTAAGGCATCTAAACAATCATGAACTGATACTGCCGTATTGCATAATACAAGATCTAAAAGTTTACCATATTTATTCAGAACTCCGTTATATTGATTCAGGTCCAAAACACGCATTTCGTCGGTCAACATATACTCCTCACTACTAAAAATGTTATTCGGGCAGTATGACTCATTTGTTAAGTCCCATGTTATGCCGCTCATGTTGAAATCGCCGGTAATTAGAAATTTATCAGATGGATTGCTTAATACGGTATCACTTAGTTTGTTTAGGAAATTAGACAACTGAACAGAGAAAGAATTACCGCGGTTCTGTTTGCACAAATAAATAACACAAACATTTAAATTTATATGTGTTTTTGTGGCCGGTTGGCGTAAATTCAACGTTATCCACAGATCCTCAGCCGAGGAATGAAAAAGTGGTTGAGATATAACACTTAAATATCTGCGCACTGCAATTAAAACACCACCTCCGCGGGTTTGTCCAGTCAGCTGATAGTCCCGGTCACGACGCCACACAATATATTGGTTACCACAATATATTGTACTTACCATAGTTTCTTGTCGGTTCTTTTCCATAAGACACTATTTGGGACCGTGCAATTCAAAAGTTGATAAGTACCCGTAGAGGTAGACTACGCCCCCCTGAATTTTATCTATGTACACCTACCTTTTTTGTTTACGTTGGGAAGCCTTCAAAATGCTACTGGTCTTCGGGGATAGACCGGGGAATTTGAGATTCTTGCCTGCTAATATCACACAGGTATCCACCGATACTAGATGGAGGCACTATTTCTTCTCAAAAGACCACCTGTGCAGCATCTGTTACATGTGTTATAGACTGTAAATCCCTGAGTTGTCTATAAAGAGGTCCCCCTGAACCTCACTACGCTGCCGTCTTTTCTGAGGTCACATATAACAACCCGACATACTTACACTACATATTTAGTCGTGTAAGATTATTCTCTAAACAGCAGCCAATGGCTGGAAACTATAACATAAATATTTTCTCTTGGTCATCAGGTATCTTCATCGTGGGCGCCAAGCGCACTGCGTTCGGCACATTCGGTGGAGCGTTCCGCAACACGTCAGCCACGGAACTGCAGACTGTGGCCACCGTAGCCGCTCTGAAGGAGGCTGGAGTCGCCCCTGAGAAGGTCGACACTATGATCGTAGGACAGGTCATGACGGTGAGTAGGCCTACAAATAAATATTCTTGTATAATCAACTTGGCCGCGCTTCACACTTTACTGTGGCTCAGGGAATTTTCCGTTCTTGTGGGAACATCGACATAAAAAGTATATGAAAACACTAAACTCTTATTGTATGTAAACTATTTGGTGATATTGATGCACCATCACAAAGCCGGGGTGGGAAATAGAAATACGGAACATTAACACGAAACTAGAGCCTATTTTGCGTTCTTTTTTACAGGCATCTCAAACTGACGGTATCTTTGTGCCCCGTCACGCTGCGCTAAAGGCTGGCATCCCCCAGGAAAAGCCAGTGCTCGGAGTCAACAGACTCTGCGGATCTGGCTTCCAGTCTGTCGTCAACAGTGCACAGGTAAACCAGACAATGACACCATATAGGACTTGGGTACCACAAAGACCTCTTTTGGTGACCTGATTCTATGGATATCAATGGATGGATATTTCTTATAAATATAAATTGGGAGGCTTGCCAAGACGTAGTAACAGTGTTAGCGTAGATAAAATTCAGGCCATCAATGCCAACTATGAAGTTATGCATTCAAGACAATAAACTCCCTTCAACTGTGTTGACCCTGGCCCAAAATAGGCTACAGTCCGTTTCTAGGGTGACTTCGGCGACGAATCGAACTAATTCCGTTGAATTAACGGTGATTTATGTAATACAACTGTATAGCTTGTGATGTTGTCATATGTACAATGCAGTATTAGGTCCTCCGAACCTATAGGTATTTCACGTGACGTGGTATGACGTCTTGTAAACAAATTGTTGAGGCAATCCATATTTCCCATATCCAGGATATCCTCACCGGTGCTGCCAAGATCTCCGTCGCTGGTGGTGTAGAGAACATGTCCCAAGCTCCCTTCGCGGTCAGAAACGTCAGGTTCGGCACCGCTCTAGGCTCAACCTATGCCTTCGAAGACACTCTGTGGGCTGGTCTCACTGACTCATACTGCGGTTTACCCATGGGTATGACTGCTGAGAAGCTCGGAGCGAAGTTTGGTATCACCAGGGATGAGGCTGATAACTTCGCTCTGCGGTCCCAACAGAGGTGGAAGGCTGGTAAGTTTAACTTTGGGTAGTGTTTCCTTAATCTCCAAGGATCTTTTATTGATCTAAATAGTTCCATTCTTTATTCAGTTTTTCTGAACCTTATGGCGTCTTTTTACAATGAAATTCTAAACTGCAATGACCCCCAAACAAAAAATATAAAATATTTGAGATTCATTGCAGTTATAGATAGATAACTATTAAAACTGCAGATATTTTATCTTGAATATATGAAAGACATCTCAATGATATCTGCTCCTAAATGAATTACAAAATAATATAGGTCTACTTTTCACGAGATCGAGTCCCTATCCTCATAGTTTATCATTCCTCCATCAGGTCAGGACTCAGGAGTGTTCAAATCTGAGATTACACCCGTAACCCTGACGGTTAAGAGGAAAGAGGTTAAGGTTGAGGTAGACGAGCACCCCCGCCCCCAGACCACCATTGAGGGTCTCAAGAAATTGCCGCCTGTGTTCAAGAAGGAGGGTCTCGTCACCGCTGGTACTGCATCCGTAAGTTACATTAATAATTGATTTTTTGAAGATATGTATTTTTGGAACTTGAAGCGAATATCCCTCAATATTAATCGATTTCTGAAACATAATATAGCATAAAGAGGTTATCATGCGCGACTGATGGTATTAATCGAGACGATAGATATACAGAACTGTCGATAAAGAGACACATCTAGTCACTATAATACAGGTCATGAAATTGGGATAATGGGGAACTGTGACATACAATTTTTAATCAGATTTCTCGAGTAGACATTTTGTTGCTAATCACGAAAGAGCATAACCTATCAATTCCCAACCTGCTTATTCCTCATCCAGGGTATTAGCGACGGCGCCGGAGCCATCGTCCTGGCCAGCGAGGAGGCTGCCAAGGGCCTGAAGCCCCTCGCGCGGCTAGTCGGCTGGTCCTACGTGGGAGTGGACCCCAGCATCATGGGTGTTGGCCCTGTGCCCGCCATCGAGAACCTGCTCAAGGTCACCAAGTTGACGCTGAATGATATTGACCTGATTGAGGTGAGTTAAAGCTGTATTGCTGTACTAAACATCATAAACAGTGAGATACGAACAGATAAGTCTTTGCCATGGAGTGCTGTGGGACTAAACCAGGCAAATTTTAAAGGTATTACTGATAACCTTTTTTAATATAATATGAATAGTCCCGAATACTCCAGTCCCTCATTCTTATGCCGAAACTGTAGTTGTAGTAGGTATCGGATATGCAGTGCCCGAAGCAGTGTAGACAGAATTGCAGCAACTGCAGTGCAGAACCTATTTAAACTACTATTTCATCGAACAGATTAACGAGGCCTTCTGCGCGCAAACGCTTTCTTGCGCAAAAGCCTTGAAGCTCGACATGGAGAAGCTCAACGTGAACGGTGGCGCCACCGCACTTGGACACCCGCTCGGCGCCTCCGGGTCTCGCATCACCGCGCATTTGGTGCATGAGCTCAGGTGAGGAAAAAAAAAGATGGTAAAAGAGCAAGAAAGAAAATGACCCGGGTAATCGAAAACCCTTGGGTCAACCTACTATTACTATTAACTATTTTTTTAAAGAGTGACTATTGAGTTACTTGCGGGCTTTTCTCTACAAGTCCCACTTTTTTGGAACCGTGCATCTAGTTTGACTGTTCAAAAGTGCCTACTTATATGGTCTATTTGAAATAAACATTTTGAATTTTGCACCAATCAAGCATTTACTCAAGGCCCTGTTGACCCTGTACTCGTACGCCATTTTTTGAGCTTGGGTAGGCAAAAAAACTTGAATACAAGATAATCTTATTAATAAATATATACATCATTAAATTTTTATTTTTCTTCGCAGACGTCGTGGCCTGAAACGCGGTATTGGCTCTGCGTGTATCGGAGGAGGTCAGGGCATCGCGCTTATGGTCGAGACCGTCTAAACCTACCTTAAGTGAACGACTGAACGATTAAATGAGTGAGACGTGAACGAAGGAATGAGAGTTAAAAACACGTTATTTTCAAAATAAGCGTGATATTTTTGTACCATTAGAAAAAATATATTTTGAACAACTTTTATTTTTATGTAAATTTTCCTTACAGCATGAATGTATTAATTTGTATATGTTATCTAGGCGTCATATTATCATTTTAATATGACAGCGCACAATTTAATCACCTTTGCTGTTATATATTTTTAGGTAAAATTGTAAATTGCCACGAATGTAAATAAATTGTGAAGTTATCATGTCTGTAAACTGTATGCTAATGCTAAGTCAATAACATTTAGATAGCGTTTATTTTAAGAAGTATCAATTTTTAAACGTTATTTATTGAATTATATGTTATAAAAAATTACATAAGGCTTTCATTTAACTACATCAGTAAGTAATTTATTTTGTTTGGATCGCATCTGCGACCAGTGAGTGTCGCAGATTGATTCCAATATCACATCTATCGGTAGATTTAGACATAACGCTCGATTCTACTACGCTGATCAACCGACCTGTTAAGGTTAATGCTACGCTTGCCGCGGTCAGTCTGTGGATGGGTGACCATTAACATATCGACAACCCTCCGTGCCTCGGAGAGCACGTGAAGCCGTCGGTCCCGGTTGTCATACGAACACTTATGACAATCGTTAGTGGTAGTCAGAAGTCAAAAAAAAAGTCTGACAACCAGTCTATCCTTCGAATATCAGTAGGTATTGACTAGAAATTGGGTTGCAGAGGTCTGACAGCAGTCGCTTCGTGTGTAAAATACTGATATTCTGCTGCATCTGGTCAGACTGGAAGTCGACACTAACATGGTTGGGAACAGGTTAAGAAGATGAAGTTCGATTCTAAAATTCGATGTCTAGTGAGCGAATCTGCTGACTGATTTGATATTGGAACCGGCCGTATCGCTGCCTCTTCGTTGAAATGAAATGATATTTATTTCTGTAAGTAGATCCTTTAAAGACACTTTTACAAGTCATTTTTTTTTAATGCTAGATGTCGCCGGCATTTCCTAACTGACGACCTTTGAGATGAAACGCCGAAACAAACTCAGAGAATCATGGTCTCTTAAAGTCCAGACAATCGTAGTATATATCGGATATGTGAATTAAACAATGCAGGGCAAAATCTGAAACAGTTTTGAGTTGACCAGTCCTAACTGACGGCACGCATGCAACAGTCATCGTGTAGCTCAACCATTATTAGGGAGCTCAACGACCCGTCGCACGACGATACCAGATCAGCAAGACATTTGCGTAGGTCATATGAAATACCCAAAACAGTCAGAATTTGTTGAAATATGGAACGCGTTTAAACTAGCCTACATGGTACTCACGTCTGATGAAGTTCGATTCTAAAATTCGATGTCTAGTAAGCGAATCTGCTGACTACGCGTGTAGTCTACCTACACCATGTTTTAATTCGAGAGAAATGAAGGGCCACAGAATGGTTATAATTAAAAAAAAATTGTGTAGGTATAAATCCTTCAATAAAATAAAATAAAAAAATTGCATGTAAAAATATATATAAAATAGTAATCAATATTGTATATATAGGATTATTTATTATTTTGAATGGCCGCAGTCCATGTCGTGAATTTGCACAGTTTGCACTCTGACCATCGTGCCCGGACTCATGCAGATTAGCTATCATTGTTTTTTGTTGCCCCTCTTGATCCTAAGTCCAAACAGATTAACATTATCATACCTATCTAATCACCGGAATGTGGCGAATTGTTAAACCATTTGATAAAAATACTGTAAACATCAATAAAATGTGCGTTTATGATAATGATTTCTGCTGAGAACCGACACACCATCACGCCTGTATTTCCCAAAAGGTTAGGCAGAGTGCACTGTAGTACATCCACAGTTTGCCGATAAATGTGTTTATGCCCCATGTTATAGATGGCGAGCTTATTGCCACAAACCGGGCACAAATCCAAACTCCTAGCTGCTATTGAGAAATTGAACTAGGTACTAGAAAAACTGAACAAAACTACTTTTTACTATTTTTTACGGACTTTATCGCGTTATATCGATATATAACTAGTAATGTCTAGTATTCGCGTAAGTGTCAGAAATCTGGACAAAACTGTTCGGCCCAGAAATGGAACTCAGGACCTCTAGTCGTGTTTACGATCACTATGTAGGCCTATAAGGAAATGATTCTACACACACCCAGCGTAGTTCCCGAGTCTAGAAAAGTGTTCCAGTAGCAGCTCCGAGCGCGATGTGACTAAGTATACCTACGAACTGTAGGTGCACATTAGTGCACCTCTGCCCAACTTTTCGGCGAATACAGGCGTGATGGTATGGTATCAAACATCTATTTTAAGCATTAAAGCGTTTGGCACCAACATATTTACCAGAGCGTGCTGTTTCTACGCGTTGTACTTACAACTTTCTGTTGTCCTCATAAATATTTCGCTAAATATGTAGCACCACCAACAGGTTATTAAACCGTACTTTGGACTTGGAACGTCAGTTTGTTATCAAAATTTATTGACAGTAGTCGTGTCGCTAACTTGAAAAGAATACGCCTTTAAACGTACCTCTAAATCCATAATCCATTAGGTATGAGATACGATTAGGAATGTGTTTGTACTGAAATATCACAAGCGTTGTATTTATCTAGTGTGTTGACGTGTGTGTGAGCGAAATAAACATGGCTGTCGTTATCAACAAAGGTTGGTTTATAATGTTTTTTATTGTTTTTTTTAAACCTAGGCGACAGCTATATGGCTCTTTGATTTTTTTATATAAATAGGCTACAGAAATATTTGAAAATTATGATCATTTCATGTGTAGCGTCAAAATGCCGGTTCCTTCAGTAGTGGGTTATGATAACGACATACTGTGGTTGGGCATAGAATGGATGATAATAGTAGGACACAAAGTTCAATGCACCTCATTAAACTTTGTGTTGTGAAGGACAAATGTCTTAAACTTATTTACTAGCAATATTTACGGCGACAGTACCCAAATAACCTACCTATTTATATAAATTAGTACCTATACATATGTGTGGTGTGACTTTGTTTTTGGTCAATTAGGTGCTCGCATACATATAAAGGAAAACATCGTGAGGAAACCTGCATGCCTTAGAAATTTTCTAGGTGGCGTGTTAAGGCTACCAACTCGCACTAGGCCGGCCTCGCGCTGGTGGACTATAGCCTAACCCTTAAGGGGATTTTGAGAGAAGACCCGTGCCATGCAACAGTGAGAGTGTGAAAGTGAGACAATGGATGAACAATAAACAGAATATCTGTTTAAAAAAATAACAAAGACAAAGTTCCACTTTACGATAGGCATCCTACTTGATTTAATTCACCCAAAAATTACAATTGTTATAAGCTAGTCGCCATTATCATAATGATTATTATCATTACAATAAAACAATAAGTCGTTTCTTTTTATGGAAACTTAGGTAAAAAAAGGTAAATTATCTGCTTTTGTTAAACCTCAAGTATAAAAATTCACACCATTGTTTACAAATAAACTTGTCGTTATTATACGTAATTTATTCGTTGATTATATCAGCGGGGCGTGCTAATGTGGATTAATATAAGGGAAGAGGAAGACCAAAAAAAGATGGATGGACTGTGTGAGCAAGGATATGACCATAAAGGACTTGAAGGACGAGATGACGGTTAATATAGATGAATTAAAGAAAATCCCAAGTGAATTGGGGCAAGTGTAAGGGCAGGTGGATGATCAGCGGCCCTCATCATCCACCGGGATCGTTCTCAATTGAGCGGGATCATTCTTGCTAAATAATTCAGAGAAAAAAATATGAAATTACCTGCCTTTGAGAAGGGCGATGCCGGACTACTACCGGCAAAACATTAGCATTCTCATGTTGAAATCCCAGCACTACTCCATCGCACCTGATCCTCCTTTCGAGACGATGTACCTTGCTTACAAGCATGCACATTTTTGGAACTGTACTGTACCTATGTAAGATTTCAATCTACTTACCAACTTCATCCTTCTTCCCCAGGTATCTTCATAGTAGCAGCCAAGCGCACGCCGTTTGGCCGGTACGGAGGCGCGTTCAAAGATGTGTACCCCGCAGACCTGCTCGCTGGCGCCGCTAAGGATGCGCTCAAAGCCGGCAATGTCGCGCCGGAGATCATCGACACTGTCAATATTGGACAGGTGTATGCGGTCAGTATAATCATTCAGTCATACATAGTCCTCTTACTGTAATGAAGATTTTCCAAAGACTACATGCTTAAAATTGTCGCCAGCGGTTTAGTGCGACCCAGACTCCCAAATCCATTAATGCTTTGTTTGGCTCTAGCTGAGCTTACCAAATAGATATCTATACCGCAATTAGTCATATTATACTCGCAAACCAACAGGCAAAGTAGTGGTCAAACGTAAGCCCATAGTGTATAAAAAAAAACACAGTTTCACGTTAAGCTGGCATAGTGTTTTTGATAACAATACATTTTGCTATTAATATCTCTACATTTATATTTATGATCAATTATCGTGTGCGCGAAAGTCTTTAAAAAGTAAAAACAAAGGGCTATTTTAGTACTCGTACAAGTAAGTCACCAAATTGTGTGGCACAGCAGACTAGGAGTGAAATATAGAGGGCTAGGATGATGTGAACGGCAATCAAATGTTAGAATACTTTCAGAACTTTTATGTATTTGCAGATCAGTGGTGCTTCAGACGGCGGTTTGGCTCCTCGGCACGCAGCTATAAAGTCAGGGATCCCTCAAGAGACGCCAGCTCTTGGAATCAACCGTTTATGCGGCTCTGGTTTCCAAGCTGTCGTTAACAGTGCACAGGTGAGAATTGCTTCTATACCTAATTGTATAGACTTCTGAGTAAAGCAAGCAATGAGACTTCGATGACCATTTTTGTGGAAAAACTAAACGAATTTGAATATGTATTTGGTTTCCAGGATATCATAACTGGAGGTGCCCAAATCTCCCTAGCAGGTGGTACAGAGAACATGTCTCAAGTACCCTTCGTCGTACGAAATACTCGCTTTGGAGTCGGTTTGGGAGTCAAGATACCTTTCGAAGATGTACTGTCCGCGTCTTCTTTAGACACGTCCTGCAATTTCACTATGCCGCAGACAGCTGAGAACCTAGCGGAGAAGTATAGCTTGCAAAGGATGGAGGTCGACCAGTTCGCTCTGCAGTCACAGCAGAGGTGGAAAGCAGGTGAGTTGTTAAGATATTTGTTACTGTCCACAAGTCCACACTTAGCAATTCTTTTGAAATCAAATAGCATTTAGAACCCATAGTAGCTTCTTAGTATTATTTTAGGTGAATCATATACCTAAGTCACGTGAAAACAAGCATTTTTAACCCCCGACGCAAAAACGAAGGGGTGTTATAAGTTTGACGTGTCTGTGTGTGTTGTGTGTATGTGTGTGTGTGTGTGTGTGTGTGTGTGTCTGTGTCTGTCTGTGGCATCGTAGCTCTCAAACGGATGGACCGATTTTGATTTTGTTTTTTTTATTTGAAAGGTGAATTAGTCGGGAGTGTTCTTAGCTATGTTTGATGAAAATCGGTCCAAGATGGCCGCCACTACAAAATAGTGGAGTACATAATTTATTTTTTCACAACTCCCTCAATATGGGTATCAAATGAAAGGGCTTAACTAGAAGAATACTCACTATGATAAATTTATAATCCAAGATGTCCGCTACCACAAAATGGAAAATTACATTTCGTGTCGGGGGTTTTCTAAATTTTTAATTTAGGTTAGGTTATTACACTACGTGGTCTGAAGTAATACCTTACATATCTAAAATCTATAAGATACAGTGCAGTTTCATACAACTTAAGCCAAATTCAGATAGATTTAAAATACGCTTTTATAGCTACCTAAAGACAGTTTCTGAAAGTAAAGAACAACTTTCTGCTTCCTGCACATGTCCTTACATCCACTTATGTTATCAATCAGCTCGTAGGGATGGAGCGAGACCAGGGGCTCTTCCTGGCCCAATGTTTAAGACTTTATTATACTTAATAGCTCATTTTTCTTCTAGCACAAGACCAAGGTGTGTTCAAATCGGAGATTTCCCCTGTAACCGTAAAGGTTAAGAAGCAGGAGAAGCTAGTGGAAGTAGACGAGCACCCTCGACCGGACACGAACACTGATATGCTTAACAGACTGCCAGTGCTTTTCAGAAAAGGTGGTGTAGTCACTGCTGGCAATTCATCTGTAAGAATTTACTACTCCTAATTTTAGTGTCGATTGAAACGTCAACCAAGTGGAACTTAAATTAGGCTCAAGTCTAAAATTGCAACGCCGGCATCAGAATCGTCAGGCCATCCAATGACTGTCCGATTTGGTAACAAAACTAACAAAATCATCGATTGTGAGACAATAAATGATCAATCTTGAGAATCCTAAAATAACTGACAATTTTCAAACGGCTTTTATATACGCTTGCGATAGGCTGACTAAAGTTTGTGACAACAAAAACATTTAATATCACTTATTTTTATTAAATCTCTTGACATACAACTGGAGTTTATTTCAGCGAGCATGGACATCAAACTTTTAAGTTTTCCAATAAAACAATAGGACTCGAAACTTTGTGTAACTTTTAAATTGTTACAAGGGTGTCAACGATGGTGCTGGTGCCTTGATCCTGGCGAGCGAGGAGGCAGTCAAACAGCACGGCCTGACGCCGCTGGTGCGACTGCTGGCCTGGTCAGTAGTGGGGGTGGACCCTGCTATCATGGGCATTGGACCAGTACCCGCCATACAGAACCTGTTGAGCGCTACTGGACTGAAGCTTGATGATGTGGATATGGTTGAGGTACGTTTTTTTTTTCATTTTAAACCTATTGAACACGGCGCCTACCTCATTTGTTGAGTAGTAAGGGGTTGTGGAGTAGTGTAATTGGAGTTTATTCAATGAAATTTTCAGTGATAGCTCAAGCTTTCGACTTGTGCCAATACCTAGGCCCGATCAATTTGGTTCTGCGAACTGTGGGTTTCCCCTTGAGCTATTTTAAGAATCAAATGTAGAAGGTTAAAAGGTATACTTATTCTGGCTTCCATTTTTATGTCCAGATCAATGAAGCGTTCTCAGCTCAGACTTTAGCCTGCGCCAAGGAACTCAATCTGGACCAGAGCAAACTGAACATCAACGGAGGGGCCATCGCCATGGGACACCCGGTCGCAGCTTCGGGAGCTAGGATTACAGCTCATCTTGCTCATGAGCTCAGGTAAGCTGTCTCAATTCACTATGTACCTACGACTCGCGGGATCCCGAGGACACACAACTTTTTGCACACGTATATTTAAAAAAATATTTTTGGAAGGAGTGAAGGACTTTTATCTATACTAATATTATAAAGAGGAAAGATTTGTTTGTTTGTTTGTTTGTTTGTAATGAATAGGCTCCGAAACTACTGGACCGATTTCAAAAATTCTTTCACCTTTGGAAAGCTACATTATCCCCGAGTAACATAGGCTATATATCATCACGCTACGACTAATAGGAGCGGAGTAGTAATGAAAAATGATGCAAAAACGGGGGAAAAAATTATAAGACCACGCGGGCGAAGCCGCTGGCGGGAAGCTAGTTTATGTATATTTCTTTTTTAAATTGTATGCAGTTGTATCTATGTAGTTAGGAGAAGGGTGTGGTGTGTCCATATATTTTTTGTAGGTATAGTAAATTAACTTTTTTCTTTTAGACGTCGGGGATTAAAGAGAGGCATCGGCTCTGCGTGCATCGGTGGAGGACAAGGAATCGCGCTGTTGGTTGAGACTGTTTAAAATATATTGTTTATGTTAATAAATATCTATATTTTTATCATAATTTATATAAATATACTGATTTCTGACACTTTTGTTGACTGTTTTGATGTTCAGTCATTATTTACATGCTTACCTGTGGAAGACTGCATCAGAATTGTGTCTAAGAAATTATTAGAGAACAACATGCCTATTGAGTATGCTGAACTACTTAAACATTGCCTAACATCTGGCTATCTGTTGTGGAATAATCAATTCTACACGCAAGTAGATGGAGTAGCAATGGGCTCTCCTGTATCTCCCATAATTGCTGATATTTTCATGGAAGATTTTGAGGAGATGGCCCTACAATCTGCTCCTGTAACACCGAAGTTCTACAAGCGGTACGTAGATGATACTTTCACTATACTTCCATCTAACAAAGTGACAGCATTCCTAAACCATCTCAACTCCTTAAACTCTAAAATTCAATTTACTATGGAGTCGGAGGCAAATAAATCTTTAGCTTTCTTAGATGTTTTGGTTATTCGTAATCATAATAACACCTTGAGTCACACTGTGTATCGTAAGAAAACCCATACAGACAAATACCTAAATGGTGAATCACACCACCACCCAACACAGTTATCTACCGTCGGTAAATCATTGTTTCAGAGAGCACGTGGGATCTGTGACGAGCAACACCTGGCTGCGGAGCTTCAACATGTCAAGCAAGTACTGCACGACAACAAGCTCCGAATACCGCACCTTCGTCACAGAAACCGCGTGAAACGTGCCACAGTCGAGCGCTTACCTGCAGTACTACCATATGTGAGAGGGGTCACTGACAAGATTGGCTACATCTTGAAGCGTGCTTCAATTAAAACTTACTTCAAGCCGCTGAAGAAGATCAGTCAGTTTTTACCACCTGTAAAGTGTCACATACCTCTACAAGATGCGGGAGTATACAAGCTTGATTGTGACTGTGGTCTCTCTTACATAGGCCAAACTAAACGAAGCATAGGGACCCGCGTAAAAGAACACATCGCTGATGTCAAACACCGCCGTTCTGGAAAGTCTGCAATTTGTGAACACACCCTTGACAAGGCCCGGCATTACATCAGATTTGATCAACCACAAATCCTCGCAAAAGAAAACCGATTCCTACCCAGGATGATTCGTGAGGCTATTGAAATTAAAAAACATCCAAATTTCAATAGAGAAGATGGCTGGGTCTTACCACCTGCTTGGAACCCTATTATAGATTCAATTAAATCTAAATCCAAGCCAAATACTGCAAGACCGAAGGATACGGTGAGCTCGTTCTGCGTGAATCGGATTGCCAACAATTAACAAAAATGTAGGGTAGCTGTTAGTAATTGAAACGTCAAGACGCCTACCACCTTAGTCACCCGTGACCATGGACGCTGTAAAGGGTCCGAAACGTCGGGATTAAAATAATATCAATATAACGCGATAAAATCCGTAAAAAGTAGTTTTATTTCAATTATATAAATATGTAAATAAACAATTTTTTTTTCTTTTTTTTTTAATATCTTGGGACATTTTTTTTACACAGCACCATCTAGTCCCAAACTAAGCAGAGCTTGTACTATGGGTATAATAAATACTTATATACTTTTTTTTTTGTAAATACATACATACTTAGGTATAGTACATAAGAAACACCCAGACAAACACAAATACTTATATTCATCACATAAATATTTGTGTCCTGTGGGAATCGAACCCACGACCTCGAGATCAGCAGTCCGCTACTTGAACCACTAGACCACAGACGTCGTCGTCGTCTTTTTGCACAATTTTGTTTCATAATTAACATTTGGTACATAAATTACCCTAGTTTTAAGTAAATTTTTGAGTATACTTATAATATAGTATTCATAAAACGTCCAACAGCCGCAACATAATGCATAATTTGCAGCATGTCCAAAAAGGTCCTAAAAAATTACCGTAGTTATGCTTCTAACAATTTCCTCATCGAAAAAACAATTGCCCGATCTGGGGACGAATTGACCAAGACATGGCGGGTGTATCTCGTTCATCACAGTGGCCGCCCCAATGATGACTTTGACCAAGCCTGTAGAGGCAGCCCCTCCCGGGGTTCTACTTAACTTCACCGTGAGTGTTTCCCCGATTGCTATTACAAAGCCCCCCGCCGCGAAAAAACGAGAATCCCGTGGGGGGCAGTATGGCAGTAATCTCTACGTCACGTAATGTAGGCGTTATAGACTCATTTTGTTATTTGCGCGTGCGTTAGGTAAGGGACAATCGGAGCATTGTTATCAGAATGATAAAATATTCGGCATAAATCCAAATAAGACAACTTGACATTTTTAAATACTTAGGTAGGTATAGTTCAATGTTCATTATCGTGTTTCATTTACATAATATCGCTATATACACAAGCGCTGATAACAAATAAGTAGGTAGATACAACCATATTAGTGTGAGAATACTAGTTAAATTAAAAACACGTTTCATTTCGAAAGCTGTTTACATTTTTTCGACAACGATCAGTAGGTATGGCGAAGAGCAGTCAAGGTAGGTTTTTTTATTTTTATGTTATACATTATCGATATTGTTATCATATGTGTTGTTTTGAAGATAGGTAAAGGAAGTGCTTAATTATAATGAACTGAAACAATCCTGCCATAGAGTAAAGATTAGTTTATTTACGAATAAAATTTTGCAGCGAATGAACAATATTTAAACCTTGTGCTATTATTTTTAAACATTTTTTTTAATTATTTTTTTTTGCCGAAGGAGGGTTATTTTATCTATAACTACCTAAATAGTTTTTGTAAACTAAGTACAGTTCACGCCAAACTTATTGTCCGGGTTGAAGTTGGCACGGGATAACTTTAACCCGGCCGTAAAAATCGGAGAAAGAAAAATATTGGATAAAAATTATATGGAGCGACAGCCCACGACTTGAGCTTTCAACTTTTATTTTGTTTTTGTTCATTTTT
This sequence comes from Acronicta psi, assembly GCA_946251955.1. Classification (NCBI taxonomy): domain Eukaryota; kingdom Metazoa; phylum Arthropoda; class Insecta; order Lepidoptera; family Noctuidae; genus Acronicta; species Acronicta psi. The sequence goes on from OX276486.1 coordinate 873,254, forward strand.
TTTTGTACATTTTTGTTCAACTTTTATTACAATTTTATAATTTTGCTTCTCCGATTTTTACGGCCGGGTTAAAGTTAGCACGAGCTAACTTTAAGGACAATAAGTAACGAGGAGCGAGTGTCGCTAAGATGTAATCGCATGGTGAATGTGTCGGATCCCATGGCCAGGTAGGCACATGATATCAGGCATCTGAGTTTGACATACCTTGCCGCGTCCCCAGGTGGCAGGGATCCATGAAGACTTTGTGCACCCGTAATTATAACGGTTTTCAATATTTCAGCGATATTCATTATTGGCGCGAAACGGACGCCATTTTGCGGTTATGGCGGTCCATTGCGGGAGTTGACAGCTTCCAACATTTTCGCGACCGCAGCAAAGGAAGCAATACGTTCAGCCAACGTGGACCCTAATCTCATTGATAGTACTGTCGTTGGAAACGTTAATTTTGTAGGTTTATTATATACAAGTATGATGAATCGTTAATTGTCAATTTGTCATTAATCACATTTAACAATAATTTTATGGTAATTTTTAGTTAAGTCAATGCGACGGTGGCAAAACGCCGCGTTACTGCGGCATACACTCTGGAGTTCCTATGAGTAGCCCTGCGCTGGGCGTCAGTAAAGCGTGTGGGACTGGACTGCAAGCTATTATCCAGAGTTCTGTGGTAGGAGAACATTCAACATTAAAACCTAGTCTCATTAATTTCTTCGAATAACTGACTTCTACAAATGCACCAGACCCAAGATCTTGTAGAGGAACAATAACAAGCTTATAAAAGTGCTTCTCCGAGGGTTGTTCTCCAAATGAACTAAACTCATATCAGATCCATCAAATTCCTCTGACAAAAATTACTCCAATACTAATTTGATCTGCGATTTTTTTCAGGATATACTTACCGGCAATTCAAATATAACCCTGTCAGGTGGCACAGATCTAATGTCGTTACTGCCGATTCTAGTAAGAAATGTTCGCTTTGGAACTGCTCTGGGTGCATCATATCGGTTTGAAGATCATATACAAAAGCAAATCCCTGACAGTTACACTGGAAAAACCATGCAGAAAATGGTAGAAGACTTGGCAAACAAGTATGGAGTGACTAGGAAAGACGTTGATGAGTTTGCATTGCAAAGCCATTTGAAGTGGAAAGCAGGTATGTTTTCTGCAAGTAAACTTAAGTAAAGAATCCAACGATCAGAACAGTTAAGGAAGGCTGCTCAACTCTATTAAACTCTTATTGGATCCGTAAGACCATTCCTGCTCTCGTAAAAATATGACTCAAGCCTCAATAAAATAGCCAAAGCCCCAAGAACCCAAGGAACATTAGTATAAGTAACGTTGTTTCTTTTAAAACAGAGAAACTTTCTAAGTCCTGAAACAGACGCATGACCCTAGTCTACAGTAGCAAGAAACAGGTTTCTTCTCAGATCAGTGACGAGCGAGATGAGACATACTGCTAAAGCCTAGAAGGGATTGACTTGTCTGCCCACAAGTCAGGACCAATGGTGACGCAATGTTGGGGACACCAGTAACACATGTTCATTTCAATTACAGCTGAAGAATCGAAAGTATTTGCCGAAGAGTTGACCAGTATAACAGGAACTATCAAGAGAAAGCAAATACTTGTAGAGAAAGATCAGCTGCCGCAGCCATCGATAAATACTGAGGGTTTGAGTCAATTGCCTGCGTTAATAGAAAATGGAGTTGTTTTAACTTCTGGCAATACTTCTGTAAGTTATTTTAGGCTTGCGCCGCATAGCGCCCGTCTCAGTGTGTTTAGGGTAGCTTCCAATTCGTAACTTTCTTATGAAATTCTAACCTTTTCAGGCTCCAGCGGATGGAGCAGCAGCTCTTCTCATAGCTGGTGAAGATGCAGTAAAAGGTCACGACTTACGACCACTAGCCAGAATAGCAGGATGGACGTGCGTGGGTGTCGACCCAACAGACGCTGGGATAGGAGGACTGCAGGCCATCAAGAGACTGCTAGAAGAACAGAAGTTGAGTGTAGATGATGTGGACCTGTTTGAGGTAAAACCATTACAACCAAAAATCTTTTAAGTGGTGGCTTTTAATATGTAGTCTTTGATAAAATATTTTTTAATCTAATAATTATTTACAAAAGCCAGTATTCATTTGTGCCAAACCTACTTCTATGCTTCTTTTACAAGAATAAAAAAGAATATTCAATGTTGCAGATAAATGAAAATTTTGCATCTCAAGCACTCATCGCCGCCAAGGAGCTGAAGATAGACCCAAGCAAATTGAACGTGAATGGCGGTGCAGTGGCTATAGGAGACCCTGTATCTGCTACTGGCGCGAGGATGGCAACACATCTTGTACATGAACTTCGGTAAGAAAACTATTGGTATCTATTGCCATATCTAAAGCAAATAAGAAGCAATTTGCTCTAGATCTAAAGGTAGCACCCCCTAACCTCTGCGATCTCTTAGCCAGCAAGCCTTTCCTCTTTATATTAATCGATATCCTTCCTCATGAGTGTGAATATATAAAAATAATTATTTAAATCTGACTGGTAGTTTCGGTGATTAACGCGTTAAAGTTCATTAGTTTGTTTGTTTGTTAAGTAAGGAGTTACGACCTACTCTTTTAGTTTTTATTATCGGTGTATTTTGCTATTTTTTTCAGTCGCCGTAATTTGAAAAGAGGTATTGCTGCGTCAAGTTGTGGTGGCGGCCAAGGCGTAGCAGTCTTACTAGAGCAAATATGAAAGCCCGCATAACAAGAGAATAAATTATTAAATTACACATGTGTTTACATATTATTATATTTCATTAATTCATTTTAGATTAACAGATTATTATTATTATCCGCTATGGTCTCTCACAGGTGCATATCTAGAGATTATAAGAAATTAAGTGTTGCTCTCTAAAACCCAGATCACCGATATTGGCCAAAAAGCAACTATTTTGAAGTGGAACTGGGCTAAACATATTTGATCCAATTTGAGACAAGCTGGACCCCTTTTGGGTCGATGAGCCGCGAAATACATGATTTAGAAATTAGATTAAAATAAAGTATTTTCGATTTGAAAATAATAAAATTGATTGGCGTAATTGCATCGAAATTTAAGTGGATCTAATTTAATAAAATAATACTAAGTACTTTTTCCCCATACTAAATTATTAAAAAATGCTTGAGAAATGTTAAAAACTTGTTCTTTTTTTATATACATATATTTATGCAGTCACATTATTATGATAAAAAGTAAATATAATATTATTTTAACTGCTCATTAAGGCAGTACTGAAGACATAAAAAAATAATACATACGGGCAGTGACACATTTGTGCTCTACTATATAGCAATAATTACATAACTATTACTTATATTACATAGAAACAACAACAGTTTGCAGTGATTAAATGAATTTCTACCATAATTATTATTTTATATATGTATATGTATAAAAGAATTTTGTATAAGTACTTAAATATATTTAAAACTATTTACCTATATAATCTATTCTAGCTAGAACTCAGGTAGTCCACCATATAAATAAATAATGACTCCAAATTGTATGTCTATTGTGTGTTCTTAATAACAGCAGTCGAGTCCATCATTATACCATATTTACAAAATGTGCTAAAATGTTTACAATGTAGCATACAAAATACAGTAAGCACATAATAGATATACATAATCAGAACTTAAAAGGCTAGATGGATTTTTTTACCAAAAAGGTTTTAAAAAAAATGATTGAATTTATGGTACAATACAAAAAAAAACATACCATAAACCTAGAGTAGGTATGTTATAGACCTACAATTTGTGAAGAACCAAATAAAATTATAATTTGGTGGGCAAGAGACTTCAACAAGCATTTTATAAAATTAATACAAAAATGGAAATAATATAAAATCTCATGGAATATTAACTTAAATAGACTAAATATTAATTACTTAAACTATTCAGATTATGTCAGGGTTTCACCTTTTGTTACCTGAAAATAAATAAAAAATGTAAAAAATAACTAAAAATATAACAAAATAGTTACTCATATTCTTATCTTCAAACAACTGAATAAATACAGTTATACCTATTTTTTTTCACACTTAAAACTACATTTATTTACTAATTTCATTTCACTATTGCTTACTAATTTTGCTAAGTCTATATTTCTACTGGTTTTGATCCATCCACTATTTTCAGGTCCTGGCTTTGAATTCCAGGTTGGCATTTCTGTTAAAAATTTTAATGTTTTGAGTTTTTAGTTAAAATTTACTTTCACGGTCAGATTTTTTAGTTTGTAACAGTTATGGCTGCAGTTACAGTTAATTATTCGCTAGAGAAGCAATTCATAAATTATGCAGTAGAAAGTACATTATTATTGCATCTCTGCAGCACACACATAGATGTCTATGTGCTGTTCAAATGATTACAACAAATATTATTACAAATTTTAAAACTTACGCAAGCCTCCAAGTAATCAATCTTTCTCTCCAATGATGTAAGCTTTTCATTCAATGTAGCTAGCCGAGATCTGCATGACATATCTAAAAAAAAACATAATTAAAAAATCTTACTCCTACATTGCTGCTGTTATCTTTAAGTACTTTAAATATAGCATTTATGAGCTTACTAGAAGTACCAATACCAATGCAAAAAAAAACTATAAGTACCTATCAAATGAGGTTTTCATCTATTGAGACTACATATTATTGTCTTTAAGAGGTATCCCTCTAACAGAACTTAGATTGGTTCTACTATTAAAAAAGAAAATAGTAAAGTGGAATCAATCATAGTACCCTTTAATCTATGAATCACTAGGATATCACGCAAAATAACAGTAGTATGGCGTAAAATGGCGTTACTTATGTGCAAAATACATAAACAGTGTATGCTGATTTGTAAAAATGTATGTACATATTTAAAAACAACATACCGAATGAATTGAGGAAATCTGTAATTTTCTTAATACTGCCTGTTATCACTTCAATGTATTCCCTGTTCGCCCAGTCCTGTTGGATTTGCTTCTGGATAGTCTCTCTTGGCGGCGTCGACATTTTGAAAAACTATTTCGTGTATTATTTACAGCTGTGCTTTTTATATTTTTTGTGAATACAACGCCAATCCAACCACAATAATTTAGCCTGAGAAATACTGAGAATTTAGCGTTGCGATTGCGACAAAAGCCCTTTTACTTTCTTTCATTAATCACGTTCCAGACTAAAATTTGCATATCATAGCATCATCGAACAGGATTTGTACTGTGTTCATTAATAGTCATGCTAATAAATTCTATAAATCTGGAAATGGAACGAGCTACAGAAGTTTTCATTTGACATGACACTTCATAATTCTGAGTTTGACATACAGTCAAGTGTCAGCCAGCCAGAGTCGCCAGCTGTTTCGAATTTTCGGCACCGGCGACCAACGATTTTACAAGAAATTCTGACTAAAAACCTACAAAATGGACGAGATTGAATACAAATTGAATACCAACAACAGCGTTTTAATAGTCAACGCTGTCGATAAGCTTATATCCACTATTAAATCAAAGTTTAAGCCGATTGAACGCCAACGATTTGTCAATGAGAATGAAGAGCTAAAGTTTCTTAGGGAGAAGTGCTCGTCAAAAGATGCTAGGGTGAGCCTGACGGCATGCCAGGGTCTGCTGGCATTGGTCGAACTTGGCGTTCTGGAGATCGCGCATACTATGTCCACTGTAGTGACCTTACTGCCGAGTGCACAGTGAGTAATAATTTTGATGTTTGTTTTCCAATATTTAAGACGTCGTAATAAAACAGTAGGTTACACTCTTACATCCATTCATCTAGTCCAATTTGATACTATACTGTATACTTGTTGCCCATTCCACAAGTAATATTTTTCAAACATTAGTACTTATACAGGGTTACAGGTTAAGTCGACCTAGATCCGTTAAGGGCGTGTAGTACCCATCTTTTCTGACATATTTCACTATAGAACACCCTACCCCAAACCTAAGCGTTTTCAAGAAAATCGACATTTAAATTTAATTTTTTACTAACTTTTTTAACTTTCAATCGTTCAGAACAAAGTATTTAGTTAACCTACGTAGGATTATTGTTATTAAATTCATAGAGCATCTTAATTCGCATGTAAAAAATCAATAATAATAATTATAAGATGCACTAACTTCAAAATATTGTAATTAATGGCAAAAAATCGGCAATTTTTATTAAAAAATTTAAATGTCGATTTTCTTGAAAACGTTTAGGTTTGGGGTAGGGTGTTCTATAGTGAAATATGTCAGAAAAGATGGGTACTACACGCCCTTAACGGATCTAGGTCGACTTAACCTGTAACCCTGTATATTACCAGCTTTCTCCAGCAGCTCCGCTCGCGTCAAGTTTTAACCCCGTTGGTTTTTTAATAGTTATTCTGTTAATCGAGGCGGAGACAAATCATCCAAATCAAATATCATGAAAATTGGTCCAGCAGTTCTCGAGTTATAAGTGTTGTAACAAACCCGACTTTGTTTTATATATTAGATTCCAAATCTTATTAGTTCACACACTGTTTCTTATAGAGAAGACCACCTTTTATTTAACAATTGATTGATAAGAAAGGCTTGACTTGGGAGCCACTGCCCTTGAATAGTTTTGTTTATTAAAGTTCCAGTTACATGATACAGCATCTTGCTTGTTACATACAATAAAATTGAAGCAATAAATTAATCACCTTGTCTACATTGTTCAGGTGGTATAATTTTTATTATTGCTTCAACTTTGCATTCAACAGGCAATTAAATTGCTCCGTGTGAATGCCTTAACTCACCTACCTGAATTAACACTATTTTTTCTAGCAACTATTCAGCAATAATATCAACAATGGCGGGTCTTCTCATCCTGGACCTGAAGGCCCGCCTTGTGCCCGGCCAGCAGTATAAATGCCAGTTCACCCTGAAGTCCCCACAGCACCCATTCATCACAGTTCTGGAGAAGAATAAGGGTGCAGAGGATGATGTGTTGGCTCAGATGCATGCACTGTGCACACATCCGGATTATACGTAAGTTGTTTTTTTTAAAGCATCAGCTACTTTTTTATATTTTACTGGGAATGTCTCTAATATTCTGAACATCTAGAGTGTATTTAAATTGTCCAATTGAAACTAAAACTAATTTTAATTTGAAAAGTCTGGAGTTCAAAAAGAGAACCTTTAATGTAGTTTTGGTGCTTCTTCTCAAAGCTCGATCAATTTAAAAGAATCATTCTAAAAAATGGATAGGTAATATGTAAAAAAAACAACTGATCTATATTTTCTTTTTCATAGCCATCTTGCACAGTGGTGCAGATATTTATTGTCTATCTTCTTTCCATTTTAGTGTGTCATCAAACAGCTTAGAGCTTTTGAGGCCTGTGTTTCTCTGGTTAACTTGCCACCCTCAGAGGGACTGCAGCATCAGGCCATGGCAGTTGCTGCTTAGTCTACCACAGACAACAGCTCAGTCATCATTACTCCTTGCTTGTCTGAGCTGTCAACAGGTAAAAAAACGACCAAAGCTAATACCGCTTACATCTAACACAATTAACATAACCACCTACTATGGGCCCAAGTAATCTATGCTAATATTATAAAGGGAAAATATTTATATTCTTGTATGTTTGTATGGCCACATTTGTAATGAGTTAACTCAAAAACGGCACTGGTCTGATAAAAAAAATATTCTTTCACAATTAGAAAGCTACATCTATCCCGAGTAGTATCTATCATCTATAAGACCATGCGGGTGAAGCTTATGGCGGAAAGCTAGTAAAAAGGAAACAATCAACTAATTATGAGAAAAGTAATAAAATGGGTAATTTATGCAGCTAATTTCTAGTCAATTTTTATATACCTTTATAATAATTCATAACTTCTGGTTAAAAAACTAATTTGTCCCAAAAATTCGTTAAACTGATTGTTATAATTTTTTTTTAATTTTGATTTTTGATTTTATTGCACACAAGTAATACAAACAAAAAATTACCTTACTCAATTTTTTTTTATTAATTGGGGACTAAACCACAACCCACATATTATATTCTATTCAGATCAGCAACCCGGCGTTGATAGAGCGGTCGTTCGCGGCGTACAGCGCGGTGACTGAGGCGGCCGTGTACCAGCAGCACCGGGAGCACGTGATGGCGCTGCTGCCCATGCTCGCCAGGGTGGCCCGACAGCTCACCAAGCTGCAGTATGTATACTTAAAGTCTGCGCGGAACTAGTTGGCCACGCCTTAGGTAGGGACAGGGGTGAGGCGGCGGGTTACTGTGAACAAAAGCAAGCGCCCCCGCCCCTCCGTCCCACCGCGCGCAGGCGACTCCTCCCCGCCGTCGCATTGCTCACATACCTAAGGCGCGGCCAACTAGTTCCCGGACTATACTGACTGTTCGGTTGCGTTGCTCCAAAAATTCGATAACTAACCTTTTTACAATGACACACAATGGACTCATTGAGTTGTGAACCAGCAATTAATCATATCTTTATAATTATCCAGGACATAAATACCAATTTAAAAAATAAATCTGTATAACAGATCTCTTTGCCTTAAACCTCTTTTCAGTTGGCTTAAGTATAAAAGAAGTGTAAACATTCTACCGAAACCAAAAAGCAATTTATAGTTGGTCGCGCCTTAGGTAGGGACGGGGGTGAGGCGGCGAGTTACTGAGTAATGGAAGCAAGCGACCCCGCCCCTTCGTCCCACCGTTCACATACCTAAGGCGCGGCCAACCAGTTCCGCGCAGCCTTTAGTTTTGGATTATTCTACTTTTTTTGAATACCTGGATACCAAACTTGAGTTTGCTGCAGACGGGATCCGCGCTCGTGCTACAACCTCATCGAGCGCTGCTTCGCGCTGGACGCGCCGGAGCTGCGCGCCGTGGCCGGCCTCACGCTCACGCTGCTCGCTGAGAACCTCGCCGACACCTCAGCCTTGTACCTGCACGAGCTCTTCAACTTGTGTGAGTATAGAGATCAAGGCTCAAACTGTCCCTATAAAAATATTTACTGAAGGAAATCTATCTACTTATATTTTCTGTTGTAACTATACAACATTACTTCATAAATGATAGAACTTAAAAAGACCTGTGTAAATGCGTAATTATGACGAAAGTGTAGTTATGTCCATATATCGTATTATTCGTTTCATAAACAATATATGAACAAACAACACCTTTAAGTGACAAATTCACTGTAGAGTTTAAGTCTGATATTGTATCCCTAAAATGTACTAGTGAATAAGTCGTTGGAGTGCCGTCATTAAATAAATAAATAAATAAACTTGCTTGTTTGTGGAACGTAACATTGTTTATCAATTGTCAACTACTTTTTCACAGGCCTCAACATAATCAGCAAGTACGAGTACTCCGCAATCTCCCTCAACGTTTTTATAGCCCTCTCGCTTCAATGGCTGAACCTTCCATCATACCTCACAGCATCAGCTCTTAAAGTCGCCGCGAAGATCCTAGACACATACCGAGACAACTATAAAGACGATACGCGACTCCACACAGCGAATTTAAAAGCAAACAAGACATTTCAAGCTTTACTATATTCAGATAGTCATTTGTCTATAATATTTAAATTAAATCAGAACTGGGAACGTCTGAGAGACAATCCAGATAGTCTGAAAAGCTGGCTAGATTCTATTGCCACGGTAAATGATGAAGTTAAGCTAGAATTGTTGCCTTTCCTACTTGGGATGGTATTGGAGAAGCGTAAAGATCCGTGGTATGAAGATGTTGTGGTAAAAGTGATTAAAATAGTGGTAGATTTAGTCAGTTATAAGAAGGAAGTGTCCGTGCAAATATTGCCGATTTTAGTGTATAAGATTGCAAGTGATAGGTGTCCTAAAATTAGGTTGGAATGCCTGAGGGCTTTGCCTTTAATGGCCAAGACAAAGGTGAGTTGTTGCTTCGCTTATTCTTTCCATATAATGTTTAAATGTTTTATTTTGTACTATATTCTGTACCTGCATTGTATTAATTAAAATTATACTGTTACTTTGATATGGTTTAAAACTATATTACTTTTCAGGAAAACGTTCCGACCATAGTTTCAGTGTTAAATAAAATAAAGGCAAACAAAGGAGCACCGACTTCGTTTCTCATCATGCTGTACACCAGTCTAGCTGAAACACAGGTATTTAAATTAATTGGATTACATTAGTGAATCTGTATATTTTCTCTCAAACATCAGGACCTTAAATAGTACCCTGGGGTACACTCAAGCCTATCTCTAAAGAACTCTAAGTGTGATATTCCTACAGTTTTTAGGTTTCGCTGCTTTTCAGCAAAGTAAGATACCACAAAGTCAATGGCTTCCAAAACAATCCAATCTGAATAAATATGAAGATGAACAAGGTGTGATCTAGGTTATGAAAAGCCTTAGAAGAAACTAAGAATAGGAATTGCCCATTAGTAAGTTCTCAGTAGCAGCTCGGAGTTTGAACTTGGGCCTGGTTAATAGCCCACCCTATTTAACATAGGACCTGTAAACACAACAACAAACTGTGGGTGTACATATTCAAAAATCTTATCTTACTAATATTATAAATGTGAAAGTTTGTGAGGATGGATGGATGGATGGATGTTTGTTACTCTTTCACGCAAAAACTACTGAACGGATCTGGATAAAATTTGGCACAAAGATAGATTATAGTCTGGAATAACACATAGGCTACTTTTTATCCCGGTAAAATCTATGGTTCCCGTGGGATAGCGGGCGAAGCCGCTGGCGGAAAGCTAGTATACTATAAATTGTAAGTCAATTCTACCAAACAGGTGCGATGTTTTCCGTACCTGCAAGAGATGCTGGTGGACTCTGGTATAGGCAAGCCGGATGAGCTGAAGTGGGAGCTGGACATAGCTAAGGCAGTCGCTGTGAGGAGGATCTGTGAGATACGGTACGAATATAGAAAAATATATAGTGAACAAGCGGGCCTAGCCAAGTTGCAAACCCTAGCTAGGCCCCAAGAATATAAACAAAATCGTTATTTGTTTCGCACCTACATAGACCTACATGGGACCTAAACAATTATCAGCGAACTGCATCCTCTCCCTAACCTAATTCATAAATCTAGGTTTTTTCTGCAGACCAACAAGTCACGGTTTAGAACTAGTGTCAGTGATATCATCGATCCTCAACCGCTGTGGAGACAAGTCAGGCTCCGTGGCGACGTGCGTGTGTGTGGACAGCTTGGCGCTGCTGTGGCGAGGAGCCGCCCTAGCCCCGCACACCACGTGGACGGCGCTGCAGCCCAAGCTGGCAAGGGACAACCGACCGGCCGTGCAGATCAGGTAACTATGTTAGCTGGAGAAAGATAAAATCGGACAAAGTATGTGTGAGGACATATGGCTAAGAGCCTCGTTGGCCCATCGCACTATATTGACTAACCAGGAACAAGGCCCGACGTGCAGGAACATTTCAATATGTTCCACCATATCACCGAAAACGAAGCGAAAGCGACTTTAACGCAGCAGGTAACAAAATAGTTCCAAGTTTTTTCTTCCACACCTCTTAATAGTTAATCAATCTATTTGCATTATTTTGATTATAGTTGTAATACCTACATACTCAGTGGCTTCCATAAAGTGGTACGGTAGGCAAAGATCTTAACGGCCTGTTTCACCACCTTTGAATAGCCGCTATTTGCCGGATAAATGCAAAAATGGCACAACATTTGCATGAAATTATCTGCCAATTAATTTAACGGAAACTTATCAGTAAGCTGTGAAACATGCCTTAAGGCTTTTTGGAATACTCGGATTCAAAAGTGTCCTTCTGGGAAGGAAAGTTCTTCACGGACGAATAATATTTGTTCCCAGTATCTGCAAACTGTTAAGCGAGGTCCCCTCGCTCCGTGTCTCCAGTCCTGAGTACGACAAGTTGGTATCGGATGCTGTCCGCAAGCTGTGGAGCCTCATCGCGGAGTGCAACCAGCCGGAGGTAGTGGAGGCAGCCTGTGACGCGCTCGCTACATACAAGATTGATGATTATAAGCTTAGCGATGTGCCAGAGGTAAGATTAATAATGCATACAGTCCCATCTCGGTTGCTGGAAAGAGTTTCGACATTAATAATTTCCAATAACAGTGGTTTAAGCTTCGGTGTTAACTTTTTTGGTCCTTTTGATCATTTCTTCTGTTCGCTATCTAAGAGTTCACACGATAGCGCTTCTGACAATGTTTTATAAATGTATGAAATCCCTTTAGCGGTAACCCGAGACATTTGAGTTACTCTCAAATGTCTGATTTCATGTTCCTCATCAGATATACAGGAAGACAGTGAAGCTCCCCGCTTCGTTCTGCAAGACGCCGGCAGACGCCGCCCGGAGACCAGAAGATGTGCTTGACTATGTTCCCTGTAAGTTATAGTTAAGTTTTATTGCCCAGAAGTGGGACGGTAAGTGAAAAATAGATTTTTTTCTCAAAATATGTATTCAACAGGTGAAATCTGGCCAGAAGTGTTTAAATATACGAATCAAGGCGCCTTGCAAGGTGTTCAGCGCCTCGCTTCGCGGCTAATCGAAAGAGAGGTCCGAGGCTACCGCAGTGGGGTGTACCAGCACGATGCTAGGCAGGAGCCCACCAGTCTAGGTCATCTGCACGTGACCAGTGTTGTCAGAGCACTCGTGGAGTGCTTCAGGAAACAGGTTTGTCACGCATGGTCAAACAAGAGTACTGCAGTTTCTAAAATCTAGAGAATGTTTGAGATTTTCCTTATTTGTTTTTACCTTTTTGTCTTGGGTTAGGATAGAATTCGTCATTGCCTGTTAGAAGCGAGGAAAAATTTGAATTGCTCGGTGGTAGGACCTCTTGGGGTTCGATAACCTTTACGTTGGAGTATGTCGTTAAGCACCTTCGTATGTGTTCCGACCGGCGCATGAGAGCCCGTTCCATTTAACAAAACAGATTTGCAATCGGTAGGGGCTTTTAAGGGTCAACAACAGATTGGAGATCAGTCGGTTGCAGGTTTCCGTAGGCGGCGATAACTTCCTGCCATTAAGAGGTGATAGAAGACAGTTCTTTCTACTTGTTCAGGTGACAAGTCCGTCGTATGATTTCCCGGAGGCGGTGCTGCTGAGCATCGCGCGCACGCTGGCGGGCGAGTTCCCGCGGCCGCTGGCGCCGTTCGACGCGTGCTTCCTGGCGGACGCGCTGCAGCGCGGCGCCGGCTGGCGGCGCGCATGCGCCACGCTGGCGGCGCGCCAGGCGCCCGTGGCCGCGTCCGCGCGCAGGGTGCTGGACAACTACCTGCAGCCCCTCGCCACGGGGACTGCGGACGTAAGCCCTCAATATTCTGGGACATGTTAACAGCTTTTGCGGGTTTGACAACGCGTGAGTGATGCTCACCGTTGTTTGCCACCCTTCTGGTATAAAAAATTACAAAACACCATCTAGTCTCAAACTAAGTGAATATAATAATAATAATACACTTTATTTGTAAATAGATAAAAAGCAACCAGACTTACGTCGTCACATAAATATCTGTACCCCATGAAAATTGACCTTGTAAACAGCAGTCCGTCATCTGGAATGTTCAAAACGCAAATATTCTTCGCTTACACTAAACATAACATATTGTCTATAGTCCATTTTTTCTACTTCTTCATATCTCAGGAGTCAGACATCCTCATAGTCTTCGACATCCTACCCATCCTCTGCCGAGGGATGCCACCGAACACACTCCGACCTCCTCTAGAGAGAAGCTTAGCGGACTCCTTCGCGATCATCTCCGGCGTCAAGTCCAAAGCCAAAGGAGATGAGAAGGAGTATCTGTTCGTAAAGCAGATGGACAGGATCCGAGTGTGTCTGGAGTGTGACAAGATACACGAAGCCAATAGGACACTGTTGTCGCAAATTGTTGAGAACTACTTCTCAGTATTGAATGATGACAACGTGGTAAGTTATCTTCTTTTTCTTCTTCTATAAGTAAAAAACTGACTACATGACTGATTGACCGATCGATAAAAGCACAGCTGAAACAGCCGTTAGCAGCACACAGTTGTTATTACATAGGACACCAGCACCAGCTAAGGATTTTGGGAAATGACACAGGATTGGGAAAAATAGATTAACGCAACACTGCTGGAAATTTAACTAGCTATACATGTACATGGCGTAAAAAGGAGGGGGCTTATGTCCTGCAACATTGTCATCAATCGCAGCTTTTACCACTGGGACGATAAAAGCTTTCATCATCATCATGATGTAAATACAGGCTGATGAGCCTGTATTTACCCACCTGCTGGAAATAGGCCTCTTCTAGTTAACGTCACAAAGTTCGATCTTTGGCTTTCCTCATCCAGTCGATAAAACCTTTATGACCTCGATATCCGGCAGTTCCTCGTTGAAACTGATCAGCGATTGATGTGTCTGTTGGTCAGGCGTGGGCATCGTACCTGCAGACGTGCCGCTGTCTGTCCAGCAAGTTCCTGGAGCGCATGAGCTCGCCGTCGAGCTGGTGGGAGGTTTCGGGCGCGCTGCTGCGCAAGGCGGCGGCGCTGCGCTGTGCCGTGGCCGCGCTGCACGAGAGCAGCTCCGCGCTCAACTGGCTCAACGAAATCATCGATGCGCAGGCCACTCAGCTCACGTCAGTCCAACACCTATTTAGCAGCGAATTTGATCATCACCTTCTTAGCCCTTTCCCAAATATAATGATGACTTTATATCAGCATTTTACACCTATAACACGTACCTATTATCTTGATGTTGCAACATTTTATTAAACATTTTTTTTAAATACTTAAAAATATTCTGTCCAGGATTTTTTTAGCGAACCCATTTTTAATATATTTTCTAATATACTAAATTCATAATAAAATATGTTTCATTCTATTATCAGCTCGTTGAAGGTCGATGTAGGTTCGGATCTTAGACTATAAGCCCTTATTAAATAAATAAATGATTGTTTCTGTTGCAGTGAGCAGGAGTACTCTCTGCGCTGTATGTTGCCGGCATTAAAGGCAGCCCAACCTGATGCTGAATCAACCAGGGAGTGGTTTTTACAACTCATGGGACGCACGCAAGTTGCCTTCAATGAGTGAGTACATTAAACAAAATCATCATTAAACAAGATTAAGTTTTTTTAAGCTTTTGGCGTAATCCTAATTAGTACTGTAACAACATCTATCAAGCTACACCGAACTTGTACGAAGCGAAAAATCCTGAATCGCGCAAGTGAAATTTACCGCAAACTTGCATTTATACAACAACCCGACATCAACCGTCGGGCAGTGGCCCGCCAGGCATAACACCCGATTGGTCCGAGAATCATCCCTTCGGTTGGAGGGGCAACACACCTCGTCCCTCCACAGTACTTTGGGTTTATATGATCTTTACCTTCACGTTCTCCAGAACTGAAGACAAGTCGGCGAAGCTGTACCTGTGTGACGTGTTCATGGTGTGCGTGCTGGTGTTCAGCGGGCTGTGGTGCCTGCAGCCCGAGCCGGCACAGCTGGGCGCCAGCCGCGCCACCCGCCGCGCGCTGCTGCCGCCCGCCGCCGCCGCGCTGCTCGCCCGGGGCTCCTGGGCCGACTGCACCCTGCAGGTCTGGACTCTTTGCAGGGCTTCGAGGCACTTGGGAGCGAATACTCAAATAGCTAGCTAACTGTAACCTGAATATCTGACAATACTCTGTGAATGGGTCCAGTAATTTCGCTAGATTATATGCTTTAAAGCGGGAGGCAGTGACTGACTGGTATTGCTGAAAATTGGACGCTGTGGTATTAATTGAAAGAGGTCTCCCAGAGGAGCCCAGCAACATGTAGTCTGCAGCTCTGGAATTTCTTAAAGATCGGATTCAATAGCATTAATACTAAAAACCTGCGTTGAGCGCTACAATCTACCTATTTAACAGGCTCCAGCGATTGTGCTGGGCCATACCCCGAAAGTAGCTGGCTGCGAGTCAGAGATTAGACTCTGTGGCATCCACTGAAAGAGGCCTACGTGTACTCTGCAAATCTGATCCTCCTCTCTACCGTCAAGTTGTGGATATACTGCCGAACCCTTCGGGAAACTGTTCAAACTCGTGAAGGTCATCAGCCTTATTGTCCCCTGTTCCAGATGCTAGAGTGGTTGTGCCACACGCGCACGGCGGCAGGCGACAGCGGCACGGCGCAGTGTTGCCAGCGCGCGCTGCTGGCGGCCAGGCACACGCCGCAGTTCGCCACCCACAAGATATGGACCAGACTGTAAGATATTTTTTCTAACCTTTTTTTCTAGGTCAATATGATGAAAAAAGCCCTGACGGATAACAGGGATGAATGGAAGAAAAGGATAGGCTGCGCCGACCTCAAGTTACTGGGATGGGGATAGGAAGAGGGTGATGATTTTACTCCTCGATCTCTTCATGGCTAACGGAAGTTGTTGTTCCGAAAATATCCCTGTGGTATGATTCCCAGGTCAAGCACTCTTTTTGGGATTTCACCATGTAGTCCAAATCATCTTTTAAAATATGAACATTATTTGTACATATTTTTGTAATGGCATTGTTGAAAACTGCTCTATTTTGATGACAGTTGTAATATAGCGGTTTACAGGAGCGAAAATTCGATGTCGGTAATTGGAAAAATATTGTTTTCTCTATTTACACCCGAGCGGAGGTCGGTCGCCCAGATTATGTTATTTGTTTCATAAAAATTAATAATAATATTTATTTTGTTCCAGGGAAACCCACTTCGGTCGGGATATCATTATTGATGAGTAGAGCAGTAATTATTATTTACGTATAATTATAATAAAGTTGAAATATTTAATGTTATTATGAGTACATTGTTGTAGCTGTTAATATTATGTTAACTATCAATGATATTTACCAAAACCGCCATATGAGTATAGATAGACTAAATAAGGTGCTGCATTGTAAAGAAACAAGGTTTATTTTACTGTGTTTTGTAACCGCTGTGCGATTTGCCATAGCAAAATATACCTTATTCCTTATATAGGATAGAACTATTATAATCTAGTCAGTAACTAAATGTAGAGCACAAGTGTTCTATTAAAGTTGTTGTACTTACAGCTAAGATCTGGTTAAAATAAAAAGTTTTATTTTTCATATTGATGTTTATTTCAATTATATAACCAATATTTTTACATGATCATATTTGAATTCCTGAATTTGAATTTTATATGACTTGACTATATGAAACTTGACTAAGATGGTAGGCATTTTGATTAGCAGGGCAAGTATTATTATTGATATTCTATTTTATTTGTTTTTGATAATATTAATGTATAGTGTACATAAAAATCATAAAAGTCCTAATTTGACTAAGAAAGTTCATTACCTATTTATATTAATTTATGTACAAATATTACGAAAACTACATAAATTATAACATTATTTAATTTACATAAACATAAATCTATACTAATATTATAAAGAGGAAAGATTTGTTTGTTTGTTTGTTTGTAATGAATAGGCTCCGAAACTACTGGACCGATTTCAAAAATTCTTTCACCTTTGGAAAGCTACATTATCCCCGAGTAACATAGGCTATATATCATCACGCTACGACAAATAGGAGCGGAGTAGTAATGAAAAATGATGCAAAAACGGGGGAAAAAATTATAAGACCACGCGGGCGAAGCCGCTGGTAATTATATAAATATTAAAGTTAACTTTTATATTAGTCGCGATATATACATAAAAGTATTACATAAGATGCTAAAAATATGATACTCTCTGCCAGTAATGTCTATTAACTTAATTACTTATCTAGCTTTGTCCCAATTTTATTTGGATTTGGTGGATGAAAAGGTCTTTTCATTCCTGTCAGCTGTTACCTCATTTTTCAATAATATTAGGCTTCACACAATAATTAAATAGTATAAATTAAAGACCCTAAGCTGACTTTGTGTTTATTCTAGCTTATCTCAGACTAACTTCATTTTATTTTATTGTAAGTGAATAAACTAATAAATTATGTTAAATTTGCACACCGAAATTAAAGGCAGAATAAGAGATACCAACCAATTATACTAATAAAAACTTTTTGTACCTTATTTATGCCAATAAATGTTTTTATTTATTTATTTATTTTACTGTACAGATTTTCATATGGTTTTTACCAATGGAAAAATTATATATATAGGTTAATATATAATGGCGAGTCGCTAGTTCTTAATCTATACTACTATTATAAAGAGGAAATATTTTATTGTTTGGATTGAATAGGCTCCGAAACTACTGGACCGATTTGAAAAATTCATTCACCATTAGAAAGCTACATCCTTACCTAATATAGGCTATAATTTAGAAGAAATGGCCACGCGAGCGAAGTCGCTGGCTGAAAGCTAGTTATTAATACTTTTCTATGTTCACTAAGTGTCATAATCACTGAACTGTGTTCACTATGTGTCACTTCACTAACACTAAACACTGTATGTATTGCGCAACGTTCACTCCACTCTACAAGGTGAGGGCGGAGTGTCGCTGCGGCCGCGCTCACACGGCCGTCTCGTCTGCCGGCGCCTTCACCAGCGGCTCCGTAGGGCTCTTCACTGGCACTCGGATCACTTCATCTTCTAACTTCGAGTCTATTGGCATGTTCTATCAAAGAAATGAAAATAAAAAAATATAAATATTAAATAAATACTAAAATATTTTATAGTTTCAAACCCATTCCTGACTTTTCTTTTTGAAAAGGTGGATCAGGGGGTGTACCTATCCCATGTGTGACTGCTCATCATATGTTGACCTCCATTGTATAGACATTATATGGAATTGGGGTTCAGGTTTCACTGGAAATAAGTGACATAATGTAAGGTCGTGTACGCGGATCTTATTCAGCATTTCCTGCCCTCGTCCCAATTTATTTGGTGTCGGCGCATATCTTTTTCTCTCGGAAATTTTAGCCTCCCTTGTTGATTTTGAAATTGACTACCATAATTACCTACCTCAGGTCCTGTATTCCTGAGGGGAAATAAGCATGTGTATAAAGTTAACTAGTTACCAATTTGACCACCAAAAGGAACAAACCTCAAGTGCCGTATAATGTTTATGTAGTGCGGCGGGCAACTTATTGTGTCTGGGCAACGCAGCGAGCGCGGCCGGCCGCAAGCGAGCGGCGTCCAGCAACCGAGCGCGGCGCACTGGCGAGCCGCGCCCAGACACCACCACGCATGTACCCACGCTCTTCAGCAGACGAGCTCTGAACGATAAAGAGCTTTGGGTTTAGAACGTTTTTAAATTGAGCGATAGTAGCGCTACTGTTGAGCAACCGAATCTTGACGAAACTGAAACTTAATGCTTTCAGTTGCTTAAATTAACCTCGTATTATCACCATATCAGCTAAAAGAGGTCCACTGCTGAACAAAGGCTTGCCTTTAAATGTATGTTCACTAAATCGGCGCCGTCATCTCGTTGCTGGTGAGGCGGTGACGTCCCGGTGCCGGTGGCGGTGGACAAACAGCCATAGACTTCCACAAAGGCCGGTCTTATGCCGCCCGTCCCTTTCAACGACTCCCAGCGATCTTTATCAGTACCTCGACCACGAGATTCCTCACTAAACTCGCTAGCGACGCCGTAAAATATTTGTACAGAAAACCCTTCAACACCTCTAGCGGTTACGTAAGAAACTAAAATCGACTACAGTGTTTCAATGCGTAAAAAACCTATTGAAAGCAATTCGATAGAGCTTATGGTTTAGGTACAGGTTGTTGGTTCATCCCACTGGAGGTACTCCTTTCCAGTGCTTGGTCTCAAGCTCGTATACAAAATACTACCTAATTCAATCGTCGAGTTATTATTTTAACATGTTATTTTTTTTAATATAACATGCACCTTTTCATACACAAAACAAGACTTACGCATCTAACAACTTCAGCAGCAGTCGACTATAAGCCGTATATTCATCTTCGCCGAACTCCCCTGGGTGATGTCGAGCAAACTCGTAGGTATCACAGAACTGATGCACCAGCTTCTGGCCGCGCCCATCTAGTGGAGCAGCAAGGGAAGACAGCAGGAATGCTCGGAGGGACTCCCGTGGGTGGCGCCGCAGTCCCGGGTCTTGACGCGCTATTTCCTCTTCTGTAATGATTTAAGGTTTTTGTTTTTAGAATCTTGACGGGTAAAGGTATTCTTTATTAGGAATACTGCCTTCATTCCTATAGTGTTGCCGAGTTCCAGGATTATACATTGTTTAATACGATTTATGCAGTCTGATAGTGTGAAAAACGGCTTACGTAGCAGACTTGTAAACTGTTTTTAATTAGTTAATTCAGAGGGTAGAATAATGCAGAGGGTCTGAAATGGAGGGTCTTGAAGTCTAGGACATCAATTTATTTAAGGAAATTTAAGATCCTTTTGCTGGAATGAAATAAAAATAACTTGCTGGTTTCATAGTAGGTGCAACATGTTCTAGTTTGGATTCCCAAGTTGAACAGTGTAGTTGGGTTTTTAGACTTTTTAGCTGCAAGCTGTAGTAAGCTATTTGGAAAAATACTGGCAGACTGTATCAATACATCTCACCCTCATGCGTATAGACTAGACTAACAGGCATGATGGCATAGTATGTTTTTTAAAATCAAATATGGAATAATACATACAGAGAACAACACCTTAGAGTCTACATGCTCAACACAATCTGTTAAGAACTAAAAGCCGAATCAATCTTACCAAGTGTCTTCACATCATCCACAGCCCTAAATCGGTAGTGGTATGGCTGCTGAGGCTCCAGAATGTAGTGTGATGGCTCCATGCTAAGCAGCCTAGGTTCATGCATGATCCGAGGCACCGCTTCGATGCGACGCTCTAGCTCTTTTTTAAGACACTGGAATTAAATTTTTATCTCTGTCAAGCACATTTTACTAGAGCTGTAGTGCATTCTTGTGATTAGACTCAGTGTATAAGTCAGATTTCCAAAATATATTATTATTTTGAGTCCTATAATAGGAATATATTTATATAATTATAATTACATTTGACAACGTCTGTGGTCTAGTGGTTCGAGTACCGGACTGCTAATCACGAGGTCATGGGTTCGATTCCCACAGGACACAAATATTTATGTGATGTGAATGTAAGTATTTGTGTTTGTCTGGGTATTTCCTATGTATAATAAGTAGGTATGTATTTAAAAAAAAAGTCCATTGTCAAGTACCCATAGTACAAGCTCTGCTTAGTTTGGGACTAGATGGTGCTGTGTAAAATGTCCAAAGATATTTATTATTATTATTATTTATCATTTTATTATTATTATATATAGGTCTAGTGAGTATACTGATGTTAATATACCTACAGTGCGAGAAAAAAGATAAAAATATAGCTTACTTTCTTTGCATCAGTCCCAATAGGGACGTGAGGACCTCTTCGGGATCGTAGGGCGAACCTTGTTATCTGTCTCTTGGCAAAAATGAACAGAATCACAAAAGTCAACACCCCTCCGCTTATAATAAATATTATATTCAATATACTCGTGAAGTCCTGCATTGCTTGTTTGTTATATCATTGGATTTTGGAACGATCAATAAATTGTAGCTTTACGCGAGTAAAGTATACTAACATTCAAATAATATTGTTAGCATTGTGAGATTATTTTTTGTGATTTAACTTTTTACTTATATGCGTTTCATGTCATTGTCTTCACAACTCACACTTAGCACAATGAAAAATTTAAAAATAGAGAAGTCAAAGCCAAAATTTCGTATACCAAAAAGAGATAGAAATCGTCAAATGTCAATATTTACATGGATCACAGGTTCCGAAACCGGGAACGAAACGATGGGTGACATTAGTGATATCTTTCTCGATTGACAGTCGACATAATTATGATGACATGAAATAATTCGTCTAGTAATCCAAATCCAAAGTCCAACCAAAATGAAGGTCCTAGACGAAACATTTTAAAGGGTAGGGTACGGCGATTCGTGACGTAGGGTATGGGAGTATGGGTAGTATGATGGATATGACCAGGAAGGCATGCTATCAAGTAATCATTACGGTCTCGTAAAACTATACCATCTGAAAAATTGCCATTGAAAATTTACCATTGTTTACAAATCCTGAGAAAAACTCAAAATAAATATTTATGATACAGGTTTTGTTGCACAGTCCCTAAATGTAGGTAAAACAGCGTAACGATTACAGCTGCATAAACTACGAATTACTTCATTAAAGATAATTTGGTTGTAAAATAGTGAGGCCTTCAGATTAGTAGGTACAGTACATGCATTGAAAAACCAAAGAATGCAGTACATTAACATAACATAAAACCAGCAGCAGGTAGGTACTTGCTTTAAACCCGATCAGGTATCTGCCGTCATACCTAGAAACGCTTATTATTTATTCATCGTTTATCATACGCTGTCGCGTACACAAAACGAACATAAATTCCTTCATCATGATTCTTTCTATTGAGGAGTTGGGCGCGGCACGAATGTCTTTGGCGGGAAACGCGGCTCGCATACTAATATGAAAATGGCGGCGACGTGCGATGACCAATAGACGTTGTTCAATTATGGAAAACGAATGTCGATTGTCAATCGACTGCCCACTGTGGCTACAATGGGTTTCTTTACAAATTTGGTGTTGTTATATTCCTTTGCGATGCAATTTCGATTCAATACACATGGCTGCATTACTTAAATAGGCGCGCTCATAGAAATATTGTTTTCCTTCCATCGTTAATGTGTAATGGAAATATCGTGATTGTCTCTTTGATAGCTGAAATTAACCTGAATATGGCGGGCCCTTGGTTAAATTATTCTAAATGTGTATCGGTGCCGGTAGAGGCTATAAACTAGCACTAAAACATATCTCAGAAAACTTACTCATAACTTGGAATGTTTCCCGAGCTAACTTGAGAAGGCACAAGGCAACGTGCTCTTGTGTCATTAGCACTTTGTTCAGCCTTTTCTGCAGCGTTATTTCATTTTACGATGACGCACGTGTAGGCATGGAAGGTAACTTGAGGTAGATAAGATTAGCAGGAACTGTACCTACTTAGTGCCCATGACAACAACCTATTATTTTAGAACACTGTTCAAAGTTCAATTATAACGGCTCATGCCTTGGGGGTTGCCACCACTTTCTACCTTAATAAAACCTTATCATCCTCTTAGCCTTTTTCCCAATCATGTTGGGGTCGGCTTCCAGTTTAACCAGATGCGGCTGAATATCAGTATTTTACACGAAGCGACTGCCATCACACCTCCGCAATCCAATTTTGGGCAATACCGATATTCGAAGGATAGACTGGTTGTCAGACTTTAGGACTTCTGACTTCCACTAATGATTGTCATAGGTGTTCGTATGTCAACCCTTACCCAATTACCCTTATAATCAATAAAATACCAGAATCACAGAAGGGCTTTCCCCTAAATGTACAGCAGTCAGACTGAATTTTTAGAACATTTTGCAAGAGACGGTAAACTGTGGCTAATTCAGGGAACATCAAGCATAGTATACGAAAGGAGGAAATAGTTATTTGTTATACAAGAGTGCAAAGTTGCTTTTTAACCGCGTGCTCAATTTTGATAACCGAGCAAGCGAAGGATTCTAAAATTGAATCACGAGCGGAGCGAGTGATTCAAAAATTAGAATCCTGAGCGTCAGCGAGGGAATTAAAAGAGCACAAGGTGAAAAATCTTTGCACTCGAGTGCAACACGTAACTTTTCATTCCACCTCAGCGAGGAAATGACTAAAACATAAAAACATTTACAACCACAAGATACTTTTATTTCAGTTTAGGTATTAAATACTATATGATAGGTAAGTTTTACAAAATACCTATTCTTTAAATTATAACAAATAATACTAGGTATAATTAAGAGAAATTGAAAGTAACGTTGCTACAATTACTTGAGTGTAATATTTTTGTTAGGTATTGTAATGTTGGTGTTAGTGACTTAAAAAAGTACACCAAGAAAGTTCCGGTAGGCTTATTAAAAAAATATCGATACATCGATATATCGATATCATTTTTTTAATGTATCGATATTTTTGAGTGATATTTAATAATTCGATATATCGATGCATCGATATAAAATTCAAAGTATCGAAAAAATCTATATTTTTTACAGACCAATAAACATTTATAAATTTTAAGATTATAAAATCCCAAAAAGGAATACTTATACAAATAATATTTAATGTATTTTTTGTTTTTGGTCGACTTGATTTGTTGTTTTATAATTTGGTTTTTAAGATATATCGCCCATATATCGATATTTTTAAATCAAAATATCAGTATCGATACTGATATTTTCAAAAAATATCGATTCGACATATATCGATACTTTGTTGCGTTTAGACTCGGAACCTAGGGAAGGTTCCAAGTCTAAGTTTTTAACAAATAAAAAAAAAGTTGTATGATAAATTCGGCGCCAGGGGGGTAAAAGCACGATGTTCTAAATTCAATTTACTTTGTCTCTCTAGAGGATAAAAACGACTTTTGCACTCAGATATCGAAGAGTAAAAATACACTTTCCGAGATGGTGGGATGAAAAAAATATTTTAAAAGACTAAGTCGCTGGTCGCTGTCATTTATGTCGGTGGTAATCGGACATTATCTAAAAAGCGCCATGCTTTTTTAGATAATGTCCGATTGCCAATATTAACATAATAATAGGTTGTTGGATGGCAAACCTGATGTACAGTTCGCGCCAAACTTATTGACCGTGTTGAAGTTGGCACGAGCTAACTTTAACTCGGCCGTAAAAATGGCAGAAATTAAAATATTGGGTTAGAATTATTTAAAACGAGAGCCTATGACTTGAGCTTTCGTTTTTATTTATTACAATCTAATATATTTATTTCTCCGATTTTTACGGCTGAGTTAAAGTTAGCTTGTGCCAACTTCAACCCGGACAATAAGTTTGGCGAGAACTGTAACCTATTAACAACAGTACGAAGTTATGGGATAAGAGCAGGAGGATGATCACTGCAAACTGAGAAAATATCTATTTAAAGCTTAACAAACTCCTTAGTAAAGCCGTCTTCAATCGTGACCTTCCACTTAGCAGGAGTTCCGTCCCATTGACGCGACGCTGCTAAAATCTCCGACCTTGAAACTGAGGTTAACGTTACGAAATAGCAATTTATATAAGTGAATTACTACTTATATTAGTTTTTATTGTCACATGCTACCTACTGTTTGTATTTGACGTAATAAATGAAAACTTAGACTTCTATATTCTGGAAATTCTAATTGGAATCTCAAGTTCAGATTCAGTAGTAGGTACCTACCTACTTAATAGTCATAACCTGCATAGCTTCATCCAGGTTCAGAAATTATACTGAATCGTTTCCGCTACAAGACAAAGGCTCTATCCATTAGGTTCCAACTTCTTTACCCCACCACCCACTTTTTTAAGCCCCTCAATTTTTTTTACTACGGCACCATCTGTCGCGAAACGGGTATACCTCAACTCCCCAAAGCTTCGAGGGGTCTACACTACCCCTCTGAAAATCTAAAATTCCCACGGGGGCTTTATCGCCCACGTTGATAACCTTTAACCATAAAAAACCTATGATCTACGGGATCTAGGTGAAATTACAAACGTCCTATGTGTGGTGGTATTTCCTTGGTGTCAGGCAGCAGCAGATTAGATAAACATCACTCAATGTAACCCTTTGCACTATTTTATGAGGTTCATTCATTCGTCCATTCATCGTTCATATTTTATGAGTTCTCGGCTGAGTGAAAACCATTTTAGTGGAAAAAACAAACGTTCTTATGAAAGGATAGCATACCTAACTTAATCTGCATTACCTACCTACTTAGTTAATAAGTAATTTGTTGCAGCATACTTATGTTCCTACTGCTAAACTTACAACAAACTTAGAATTATTCCAGTTACAAACACATGTTTGTTCATTTGTTTTTGACATCCATCCATTCGAATATCGAACTTAGCAAATCTATGTAACTAATAAATAAAATAACACTTTCTTAAATTCGCGCGACGAATGCGCTGAATGGAAATGCTTCGGGTGTATTTTCGCAACGTTAAACAACGGTAGCTGGTTGTATGCGCAGGCGTTCATGTGGGGTGGGTTTTATTGGAAACATACGAACACTAGTTCGGAATCAAACTGCTTTAACTCTAAAACATTAGCTTATAGCTGTACAACCACGAGCAAAAATATATTATATACACTAATAAAAGAGCTAAATCGATTTTCTCCTAAAGTACCAATAGAACTTTATTGGTGTTATCACAAAGTTGCAATCGTTCATTCCTGAAAAAAAACGCATTAGACCTTTTGTAAGTGTTTAGGCTGTGCTCGTGACTGTACCTAATATATTTTTTTCAAAGCAAGACAGAGGCTGATGACTCACGAGCATACAGTACCTAGCTAAGGGACATGAGTTAAGGGTTTTGCAATTTAGGTATATATACTTAGTGACTTTTTCGAGTCATTGGCCTGTTGCAAATTGGGTAAGTATCTACATCTTCCTACCTACCTACTTCTAAAATCCTATAATATTTACTGTGCCTACCAGTTTCCATAAACAACTGGACAATGAAACGAGCCTGAACCTTCTACATACCCGTATGTATTTAAACTCAACACCAATGCTCATGAGCATTCAAATCGCGTCGGTCAGCCACCACAATGGCGACGGCACGCGAAAATATGCGCACGCGACGAAGTTAGGGCATGATAATTTAACAGTGGCGAAATATTGTTTCGTAAAAATAAGCTCGGCAAGCATATTGGATCGTTGCTAGGTAGATATTTAGTCACCTAAAGAGACATGTGTGTTATGCGACATGTATAAGCTGGACCTCGCAAATACGAATCTTCACTGCGTTACAGACCGGGTACCTATCTCGTTTGTCTGGCGAGTCGACCACCGGTACGTCGGGTCTGTCGGATCGTAAAGCACCTTTATGTGTGTTCCGACTTTTGCGCATTAGAGCCAGTTTCTCCTCTCGATTGCGCGGCTCCAAAAGTAGCAATGCCAACACCTCTAGTGTTGCAGATGTCTGTGGTAGGCGATGAACTGACCATCAGATGGCTCGTCTGCTCTTTTGACTACTATCAACATACAGAGGGATTTATGGGTCGATCTCCAGAGGCATTTTTTTTCGTGTCGGGTTGGATAAAGCCATTTTAAAATCGAAAAACGTTTTACAAGTATTTTTTTATATACAGTTCGGTGTCTAATCTATGTGATACAAGGGTAATATTATGAATAAGTTTATTTCAAATGCTTTAAAAAAAATCTTAAACCCTAAAATCCTGATCGCTCTGGGTTGACCCAACTCTCAATTGAATGAAAAAATATTCTCTAACTTTTTTAATGAGTAGGTTCATATAAAACAACTTATTTAGATTACCTAGCAAATAGTTAATCTTCATAGTAATAAAATATTTTTAGTTATATTAATAATACTTTTGGCACAATTTGAATTTAAAATCGTGACCGGGTATTTTATCTCATCGCTCTGCGCTGAGGTAAAACATCGCGCTCATCCCTAGTTACGCGTTATAGACACTCTATTCCTCTCCCGCGGGGTAACCCCAGTAGTGGTCTAACCACCGAGGAAGATATCTGTGTGCCACGTTCCCGCGCTCCAACATTACGAAGGTAAGTTTATGACTGCTCTGGATTTCGTTCTCGAATTTTATGATTGCTATGGCACGTTATTTAAATGAAATAGTAAGCCTCTGAATGTATTTGCTATGTGAATTAAGTGATCGTTATGATGTTTTTTATGAGTTAGTAGAGCTACAAATGGTATGTTAAGATCAGAACCTGGCGATTGGTTATTTAGGAAAGATTTTGGCTAGAAAGAAAGCATAGATACGGTGGTGGATACCACCAACAAAAGCATTCCCAAGGAGGGTTGACGTCAGGCAGGCGGCCGGTCATAAAATATGTGCCGAAACTTTTAGCAGTATGACTAGCATGATTAGATATAGCGATAGGACTAGGGCGTACCCCGGAGGCGACGCGCAGGGGCAGCACCCGGCATCTGTGAGAAGTGGACAAGGGTTGTCGCACCATGACGGGCGGGTGCGACGTAAGAAGCTAGCTCAGAGAGTGAGAGAAGTTAGATTGAGGTGTGGGAGCTGGAACTTAGGTACGATGACTGGAAGAGGAAGAGAGTTAGCGCATGTGTTGAAAAGACGAAGAATAAATATAGCGTGTTTGCAAGAAACGAAGTGGAAAGGTACGAAAGCTAGAGAGATTGGTGAGGGATACAAGTTTTATTATTGTGGCAGTGATGGCAAACGAAATGGTGTAGGAATAGTCCTGGATAGTAAACTGAAAGAATGTGTGACGGATGTTAGAAGAGTGAGCGATAGAGTTATAGTTGTGAAAGTAATTGTAGAAAGTTGTATTTTAAATGTGGTCAGTGTATATGCACCCCAAGTTGGCTGTGACGATAGTGTGAAAGAAGCGTTCTGGGAGGAATTTGATACTGTGATGATGGATATTCCGGAGAGTGAAGAAATATATGTAGGTGGAGACTTCAATGGACATGTAGGAATGAATAACGATGGATACGAGAGAGTGCATGGAGGATGGGGATACGGAAACCGTAATGTTGATGGCGAAACATTGCTTCAAGTCGCCTCTGCCTTCGACCTGGCCATAACAAATACGTGGTTTAAAAAAAAAGAAGACCATCTGATTACATATAAAAGTGGCCACCACATGACGCAGATAGATTATTTTCTCGTTAAGAGGAATAAATTAAACTGCGTCAAAAACTGCAAAGTGCTGCCAGGAGAAGACCTAGTCTCGCAACATAGGTTGCTGCTTATAGAGGTGAAAATTAAGGTTCGGTCCCTAAAGAACAAAGAACGCCTCCCACCTAAAACTAGGTGGCGAATGCTAGAGAATGAGGACTATGCGAAAAGATTTAGGAATAAAGTGGTTGATAAAATGATAGAAATGAAGAGTATGGAAGAGTTCTCTGTGAATGAATGTTGGAGTGAAATGGCTGAGTGTATCCGAAGTGCAGCGAAAGATGTGTTAGGAGAATCGAAAGGGAAGGGTATAATAGATCGAGATACATGGTGGTGGAATGACGAAGTGCAAAAGGTACTTAAAGAAAAGAAAATATCATTCAAGGACTGGCAAAAAGTTGAAGATGGGAATGAAATTTTAAAAGAGAGAAAGAAGGCTGTATATAAAGAATGGAAGCGAAAAGCAAAGAAAGCGGTAGCAGTTGCCAGAGCCAAGGCGCAGCGGGAGTTATATAATTCACTTGACTGCCCCAGAGGCCAGAAGGCACTGTACCGAATAACAAAAGCTAGAGAAAAGCGAGCAAGAGATATAATAAATATAAAGTGTATAAAAGATGATGAAGGAAAGATTTTATCGGAAGAGAATAAAATAAGACAGCGATGGAAGATATACTTTGAAAAATTAATGAACGAAGAAAATGTATGGACTGGCGTTTTGGAGAATGTCAAAGTAAACATAGGATTAGTGAATGAAATTTGTATCGATGAGGTAAGAAAGGCGGTGAGTAGTATGAAGAATGGAAAAGCTTTAGGACCCGATTGTATACCAGTAGAAGTATGGAAGATATTGGGAGAAGATGGATATTATTGGCTGTCTTTATTCTTCAATAAGTTGTTGCAGGAAGAGGCGATCCCACAAGAATGGTGCACTAGTTCACTAGTGCCGATCTTTAAAAATAAGGGTGATGTACAGGACTGCAATAGCTATAGAGGAATAAAGCTCATGTCACATACTATGAAAGTGTGGGAGAAAGTAATTGAAAAACGATTGCGAGAGGAGAGTGAGGTCACCCAAAACCAACTAGGATTTATGCCTGGCCGCGGGACAACGGATGCCATATTTGCACTTCGCCAGTTGTGCGAAAAGTATAAAAGTGTGCATAAGAACTTGCACATGGTGTTCATTGACCTAGAGAAGGCATACGACAGGGTACCTAGGGATGTTTTGTGGTGGGCAATGAAAAAGAAAAGTGTACCTGTAAAGTATGTGGAGTTGATCCGTGCTATGTACGGTGGATCTAAGACTCATGTGCGGTCGGCTGCTGGGACCACCGACGAGTTCAATGTGGCGGTAGGGTTGCACCAAGGGTCGGCGTTAAGTCCATACCTCTTTCTGTTAATAATGGATGCACTGACATCGGAGATACAGGAAGAGGCACCCTGGTGCATGCTGTTTGCCGATGACATTGTACTCGTCGGTGAAGAGGGGATTGAGGTGCAGAGCAGATTGGTAAAATGGCAGCAAAACCTGGAAAGTGTTGGTCTTAAAATCAGCAGAACCAAGACCGAATACATGTTCTGCGATTTCGGCGGTCTATCCGATTATGTGGCCATGGCGCTGGATGGCGTACCACTGCCAGTCTGCTCTGATTTTCGATACCTTGGTTCAGTGGTACAAAACAATGGGGAAATAGATCGAACTGTTAAGCACAGAATTAACGCAGGGTGGATGAAATGGCGGCAGGTTACGGGAACTGTGTGCGACCCCCGAATTCCCCTTAAACTAAAGGGGAAAATATACAAAAGCATGATAAGACCTGCCGTCTTGTATGGGTCTGAATGTTGGGCTACAAAAGGGATGCATGAAAGGCAATTGCATGCAGCTGAGATGAGAATGCTACGAGGAATGTGTGGAGTTACAAGAATGGACAGGGTCAGGAATGAGTATATAAGAGGTAGTTTGAAAGTAGCACCGGTTACTGAAAAGTTGTGCAGTAACCGCTTAGCGTGGTATGGACATGTGATGCGTAGAAGTGAAGAGCATGTTACCAAAAAGGTTTTAAGCATGAATGTGGATGGATATAAGGGAAGAGGAAGACCTAAGAAAAGATGGATGGACTGTGTGAGAAAGGATATGACCACAAAGGAAGTGAATGATGAGATGACGGCTAATAGAGATGTATGGAAGAAAAAGACATACTGCGCCGACCCCAAGTGAATAGGGATAAGGGCAGGAGGATGATGATATGATGTTTTTTATGAGACGTAATCACAACATTCTACTGCTTTTAAATTCGGCTATATTTATGATTTTGTGACTTTTTCTGATCGCTATGGCTGTGATTGCTCTGTCCAAAGCGACCAGAGCGATGATATTTTGTATTAATTGTACATTATAAATCTATTTTAAGTAGTAGTACCGGCCTGTAACAATGACAAACGAAGAACTATGCATATATCCTTTAATTTATAACCTTTCCTGGGTTTCTTTGGGTAAGCTAAACCCATAAACAGGTTTGACGTATTTTACCTTGATAATATTATTATATTGGCATTTAGCTAACCACAACAGTAACTCTTTCTTCTCTTAAAATTAATGGCAACTATTGTTGCAGATTGAAATCATGCCTCGAAATAAATTATCTATTGAAGAAAATAAGACATACTATTGGGAGAAATATTTAAATTAACTGTAGATATATACAGAACTGGCAATATACCATCAGATTACTGTATGAGCAAACTAATAACCTTGCCTAAGAAAGCCAATACACTGAAATGTGAAGAGTACAGAACCCTTAGCCTCATAACTCACGCATCAAAAATGTAACTAAAAATTATTCAGAATAGACTACAAAATAAAATAGAAAACTTGGTGGGTCCAGACCAATACGGATTTCGTCAAAACAAAGGAACCAGAGAAGCTATACTAGCACTGAGGATGCTGATTGATTGTCGCTTAGACATAGGACTAAATACATATATAGCATTTGTAGATCTAGAAAAAGCGTTTGATAAAGTTAATTGGAATAAGATGATGAACACTCTAAAAGAAGTAGGAATAGATTACAGAGACAGACGAATAATATATGAAATTTATAACAAACAAGAAACTACTAAATATGAAAAAATAGATCAAGATATAGTAGCTACTGTTTGTTAACGATTCATTAAGGTTAAGTGACGTCTCTGAGTTGGGGTGTAAGTAATTTTGTAACTATATAAAAGACTGTAGCTATTAATGATTGATTTCAAAAGGCTTTTAATTTTGTCTCATTTACATAGAGGTGATTTAATTAAGTCCAAATAAATGAAACTAACCCAAAAGTTGATTTTTATAATTATGTTAATTTGTTATTTTAGCAATTATCCTTACATATTATAAAACAAAGGCCTCCGTCGCACCTGTCTGTCCCTATATATGCTTAGATCTTTAAAACTACGCAACGGATTTTGATGCGGTTTTTTTAATAGATAGAGTGATTCAAGAGGAAGGTTTATATGTATAATACATGACCACGCGGGCGAAGCCGCTGGCGGAAAGCTAGTTTTATATAAAAAATACGGAATATATTTTTGATATATATGACTGATAATATGCCTTGTCCTTTTTCTAAAATTATATATTTCTCTTACATATAAAATTTTCATATAATCTTGTTAACGTACACTGACTATGACTGAAAACGGCTAAATAAATAATATTTTATCAATATATTTTTTTTTGTTCCACTGATTTCACTATTTATGATCGCTCTGACACCAATTATGATTGCTCTGGTCGCAAAAATTTTTGATCTTAAATATTTCCATAACTGTTTGTGTAAATTGAAGGCCAATAGTAAAAATGTACTATTTGAATATCATTCTTTTTACTGAGATACATAATTACCATTAAATATCAATATCTGAAAAGCACCGGAGCGATCACACGAATACGCCCGTTTTGGAGATTGACCATATAGTTTTTCTACTGAGCACAAATAACTCCGCATGCCGGTGATCTATCAAATAAAATTAGGATATTTTTATCAAAGCTGAAGAAATAACTTGTATGGGACATTTTCTCATTTCTAATTAGTGTAACGAACAAGAAAGCATTAGGTGGCTTTTTGGTTTTGGAAATTGGTTCCCTGCAACTAACCAATCACAAATACTCCAAAAGGCCATCAATTCATAATCCTAACAACACAAACAGCTGTTGATTATCTACTCCTAAACAGAAGTCCGTGACCTGTATAGACTGTAATGCGTACACCCCACGTTTAGATGAAAGCAGCGACCATGTAGGCGGTGATGAATACGCCAGTGATGTAACCAATCATGACTCACTAATCGTATAATTAGGCCCTCTAAACGATTTTAATGAGTGTGTGTGTGTGGAACCCATTCATGTTCATCTGGAAAGGCACGCTGTTTGGTTAAAACAAAAGAACTAATCTACATTGTTACGCAGCAATGGAGGTTAAACGTTTCTGGTTTAAAAACAGTTTTATTTAATATTTGAAAGTCGGCAAGCGAGCAGAAGAGCCATCTGATGGTCATCGCCCATAGACTTAAGAGCCCTCTGTATAACCCCATGTCATCATAGCGCAATGGCAAAGAAGGAAGACTACACAGTTTGCAGTTTTTTTTTCATAATTATTAAATGAAACAAAAAACCCGACTGCGTAGCCCGAGTAACCCGAAGCTCTGTGATGTTGAAAAATGTATTGCAGGCGGGACAAGCAAAGAAACAATTTTGTTTTGAACGAAAATCTTGTCCTGCCTGCAATACATTTTTCAACATCACAGAGCTTGTTTTTAGGTTTTTAGTTAGTAATTTTTACGCAGTCGGGTTTTTTGTTTCATTTAATAATTGATTTTATTTCCTACTTTTTAGTTTATGAATCATCATAGAATCACTAGATAGATCCTAAATGATAATTTAAAATGAAAATTGATACAACTAAAGATCATTTTCAAAATCAGTTCGCACATTAAAGCATATAAAATCCACAATTTTGATTTTATTTTAATTTCATGTACCCAGTGACACTCGTACCATCAAGACGAATCTAATGAGGTGTCATTTATCTAAATCGGTTGAGCCGTTAAGTAGTTACGACCGGACATAGGAACGGACATACATACATACATACATACATACATACATACATACATACATACATACGCGTCAAACACATAACGCTCCTCCTTCGGCAGTCGGGTAAAAAAAGCTGACGAGCGATTAAGACAGCGGCTACCGCAGCCTATAAGAAGACCGGCCAGCAACACTCGTGGCTGTCATATTGAGATATCAGTGTTTGTCTCATTCATCATATTATATCACAGTGTTCATATGATCTACGTCTGTATCTATTGGCATCTACTGCTGAACGTAGGCCTCCCCCAAACAGCGCGAACCATCCGCGCCTTGAATTTCACTGGCTACCGGTACACACAATTATTATTTCAGCGGTGGGATAACATTTTGGCTAATGCGTGGTACTACCCCACGAACTCAGTAGCAAAGTTCTACCACCTTAAAAGTCACTAAATATATACTTAATTGTGATGATGACGTCAAGAGAAACTGCCTCGTTAGCCCAGTGGTCATAAGTACGAAAGCGGCGCTCAAGTATTTAGATTCGATTCGAGGAATGTTATTGGGGTTTCTCTATGAAATTCTCAGAACTCGGGGTTTGATTTATGCCTGATTACTGGTAATAGGTAATAGGCTTGCCCCGTACATGGGATCTAGAAATACAGGGGAAATGTGGGTGTACATCAGTAGTTTGTAGTTTGTTTTGCCTTCAGGAAATATAAATACCTACTACAATATGGAATGACTATAATAATATATGTAATTAATTTTAAAAAGTTGCACATTGCACACATATGTGTTGTATTTTTTTGAAGATTTCTTAAAATAAGTATTCGAACACAACAAAATGTCCGTGGCTTCAAAATCAAGGTAATACCTAACTATGTAGGTGTTATATGTATACCTATGCTAATTATGTATTCAAGACCAGCATCTTAACTTAATTATAGGACAAAAACAATGTTTTCGTTCACTGTACTTTAAAGACATACGATACATAAATCTTTCAAGTTTCTGTGTTTAGTTTACCAAAGGATCTATTAAATAAAAAACCTTCCAAGCGATGTAGGGCCTACATATTTTTTTAATTCGACAGTTAAACCATTATTTCTATATGTATTCATGTCACACGCATCCCCTCCCATAGAACAATGGGTAGGTAGCGTACCATTTCGTCGCAGGAAACGTCGCACGCGCATGTTTTTCAAAATGACTGCTGCTACCCGCCGAACACAGTCCAGGTAAGGCGTTATAAGCGCGTCTGGATGCTAAGGAGACAGCATACCATAAATAAAAAGGATATCCTGGCTGGTTTCCGTTTGATAGTTTATATTTCTTAACGCGTATCCTGCGCGTGATTCACATTTAAGTTTTGTTGTTCTTCCTTCCGTGTGAAAGGTGACGCAATGGATGTCGCTTGCTAGGTGTTTTTGTAGATCTTTCCCATTTAACTACTTAATTAAGTACTTAGATAGATTTATAAGAGCAGGTAGAGGACCTACAAGTCGCGATATACTTAAGCATCGATTGTCTGCTTTTTATGGTCGATTGCGACCATCAGGCGGATGAGTCAACCTTAGCTCTGAGAATTTAACCACAGGTCGTCTCCAGCCTGAACTAAGACATCCCTAATTTTTACAAGGAACTATTTTATTGCGCCCACTCCCAACCACTTCCAGCCACCAGCCCAAGCAGGCCAAACACAAGTTTTTAAGCAGCCCAATATAGGAACAAGGGCAGGAAGAGAATGATGGTTACCCACTAATTCTTTTAAAAGCACACAGCAACGTTCCCCCTACCGAAGCCATCGAATGAATACCAAAAAAACGTGTTTTGTTGACTATATACAACTGCAGCGATAACAATGTTTGTACTGGACCGAGATTTCTTACGCTTATCTCTTGCACGTCTATGAATGAGTGTCATTGTAAAGCTCAAAGGTTCAAATTCCTTTTGGGTTAAGTACATTTTTTGTGTTTGCCTAATATTACTTATGTAGGTAGGTATAAGCGAGAAATCTTATTTCCTTAGTTAGTAGCTGTTATAGTCGTTCCAAATTAGGTATTGTTTTGTGCTATAACTAGCAGTAGTAATGCCTAAGCTTAAGTAAGTTAAAGTTAACCTTTTTTTGGGAGTGCATAAAATTCTCATGGATCCTGGATCCCTGCCCTGCCATCTGGAATGGCGATAGGGTACCTATGTCGGATTCGTAGCCATTAAAAACCGCACTTGGCCATTACTTATATTTAATATCTATACTATAGGTTACTTATAAATCGATAGGTAGGTAATAAATAATAAATTGAAAAACAAATTGACGTAGGCTGCCTAAGTAGTGATCAGTAGATGTGATGTTTATACAAGAGAAATATGATAATAAGACGGGTACTTATGAAGTTATGAGTTATGACGCTTAATGCGAGTTATGTGTTCTAGTCTATTAATTCATATTGATTGTACCTAATAATGGAGTGCATGTAAATTATTTATAAACGCGTAAAGCGGTTAAAATTTAAGTACACATACCTACATTACATTCACTGTAGGTATAATAAAGTTATACTTTGACCCTATTTGACACCGCATTGGCGCGGCTGCGTAGGCGACGCACTCGCCAATAAAATATTAAAAACTCAGGCTGACACGTGGCCAACTTCAGGAACGTTACAGCCCTTTGAATACAAACTTTTCCTCAGGCTGCTCTTCTAAGCGACGAGTACGAGTACCTACACAAAGTGTCTAATTAGTATTCATCTGGGCGCGTGTAGTCCTCATCGCGGTGGGGACGGGTTATTAGCCGGCGCCGCCTCCGCGCCCAGGCATATTGTTCCGAGTTCTGCCCACCGAGCGCCGCGCTCGCCCGGCAAACGTTAATTCACTTTGTCAATATTTGAACTGCAATACCGTACAGTCGACTTGGACGCTAGAGGAAGTCGAGCCGGTGGCTGGGAAGGCAAGAAGTCGGCATAGCTGTTTGATGTTGGTATACGGCTGTGTCACTTCGAGCCAGCTCAATCCACCGGCTTTCTGCAAATGAAGATTGAAGATTTGAAGAATTGCGGATGCTCCCGTAACGAAGAAAATTTGGATCGCTCCCGTAACGTTTTCGCCGGGAGAGGGCGCGTTTGACAGCTGTCATTGCGCGCTTTCTTCACGGGCGGGACGTGGGACGAAAATCTTTATTTATAACACACACGACGATGTTCCCGTAGAGTGCGACCGGCTGTGTACGTGCGTGACGAAACGATACGAAAACACGACAACAGAATGCCGAACGAGGAGGTGTTGGGTCCGCGGAAGACGATGTTCGTACTTGTGATTGTTATTGGGTGTTTCGCTGTGTTGTGGCCTAGGATCCTGTCGCCGCTGGTCCTGGGCCCCAGTCGGGAGCAGCTCAAGCCGAACAAGTTCGACCGGGAGGCAGGTAATGTCGGTATTTTTAACACAAGCTCAATGTCAATATCGCTGGACGCTGTGACGAAAGCGAGCGTTTTAGCTCAGTATGCGAAGATTATAATCTAATTATACGCCGGTTACGGCTGTGAAATTATCACTGTTACACGTTTGGTTACAGCTGATGTCATATTTCGGGTTACATAAATGTATTTAAATTTATTTTTTTGGGCGGGTGAAACGGGCGTCTATGTTGGTATAATATTTGCAGTTCACAAGAACCAGATATTGGTATGCAAATACGTCTCGGTCCAGCTGTTGACTCTGCGCATATAATATTTACGAAAGATCTGATTGGAATGTGGTACTGACAGATTCCTGGTTCATTTATTAAAATTATTTCCCACAGGAAATCCTCAGTGCAAAAATATTTAAATTAAGCTGTTAAGGGTTTATTTACTCCCCTCCTATAATTAAAGATACTACTTTAATCACATTATGTACCGTCAGTACTATTGTCTAATTATTTAATTAGTTAAACAACACGTTTTCTGTAAATATGTGCAATTTTTTTTATGAGCTTC
Source organism: Acronicta psi (assembly GCA_946251955.1). Classification (NCBI taxonomy): domain Eukaryota; kingdom Metazoa; phylum Arthropoda; class Insecta; order Lepidoptera; family Noctuidae; genus Acronicta; species Acronicta psi. Next base: position 910,953 of record OX276486.1, read on the forward strand.
ACATGGCCAATATATTTTTACCATACTTCTAGTATAAAATTAAGTAGTTGAAGCTTTCAAACTTAAAAAAAAATATCATAAAATTTTCAATATTATTTTAAAATTATAAATAAACAGAAAAATTGGTATCTAAGGACCTGTTTTATCACCTGATAGTAAGTTCTTGTTAAATTGGTTGATAATTTAATTTTATACAAATTTAGTTCCATTTTTTTATTAACCCCCGACGCAAAAAACGATGGGGTGTTATTTATCTAGTGTTTAGCAGCTATCCAAAGATGGTAAAACTGGCCCTAAGGCACCTAATAGTCAAATTCCTAGTAGAAATTGTGTTAATAACACCAAAAAGTATTTTATTATCATGGAACAACTACTTACTATCTAATTGAATGTCCCGAATAAAAACTTCCATCCATTCCACCTTAATGATTTAAAAAAATAATTACCTATCACACAATCCACAATTTTATAGGTACCTACATTTTATTCAGAGTTGATAAAGTCCACACTTTTTAACAAAACAGGATAACAAGGCAATATTAGTGTACTAATTAGATTGAAAATATAGATTGTTTAAAAGTAATGGAATTTAATAACAAGTTAAAAAAAATGTGTTGTTTGCAAATGCAAGGGTTGAAGTACTGGGAGCAAAAAGGGTTTTCGGCACCAACGATCTGCTTTGATGTTATTGCAACAAAATAAGCATTGCTCCATAGAGTATTTTATGACAAAACCTCATTTAAATAGAAGCTAGATGTTGTGATAGGCATTTATGGAGACGGCTTCATTATGCTGTTGTTCTAAATAAAAAATCAGCTTTAATTATCTCAAACAATTTTTTTGGGTTACATTCTACTTTATATTTATCTCTATATACTTCCTAAAGTAGTAGAATGTACACGATTGTTATCATTTCCGCTACTAAACCTTATGTAAACTAGGATTTTAATTGCATCAAAGTAGGATTTACGTTGATGCAATATCAATTGTATAATTTTATTATAATTATCAGCTATGAATTTCTGAGGGTGACTTGTATTCAAACATAATTAGGACATTAAACAAGAATCTGAAAAACATCTCTTTATAGACACCAATTTAAAAATAATATAAAAAATGGATCTTCCATACAAAATTAATTGGTCCTTTTGTACTGTTTCTACAGTTTATTGATTAGAAGGCTATTTAGTGGAGTGGTAAACTTTTAAAAATATATGATTAAAAATCATTCTGTTTGGTATGTATTTTAGCTACTTTATGTATGTTAAATGGTTTATAAGTACAGCAGTAATTATTTTAATTGCTTGCTATTAATTTGTACTTTATCCTTATGTATTTTAACAATATCTATTGATATCAATTCACTGCAACATGTTATTAACACAATGCAACAATGTTAAATTGTATGGATTAGGTATTACAATTCAAAACAATTGTATGGATTGGTCCTTCTAGACCTAATTTGGTCATTGCAATGTTTGAAGTATTTCTTTCTGTTTATGGCCACAGTGAATGGTAAGGTGAAGTGAGTCTCCATAAAACGCAGCCATGATATACTATTAGTCCTGTCATTGTATATAATGTGAGAGAGATGGTGCTATATGAGTAAAATAGTGCTATCCCTCTTGCATAGGAGTAACAAGTCGACATTATTTGGGTTAAAATTTAAAAGTGAATATCCATTTATTTTGTGGCTTTTTCTACAAAAAACTCAAAATCTTCCTTATTTCATACAGCAGCCAGCTTTTAATTAGGAACTTAGGATTTTTTAAATGTCTTATACTTTATATTTATATTCAGTATCAAAAGCAGTGTTCTAAAGGAGCATTCTCAGTATGTTCCTACTAATAAAACCAACAGGATGCTGCGAGGTGTTATTCGACACCGACATGGCCGTCCTGGAGCTGATCAACGAAGTCTGCAGCTCGGCGATCCAATCCGACGGCAAGCTCAACCCTTACGCTGCAGCGCAATGCCGCAAAGCGGTCAACGAGACCTGCGGAGTGGACTTAGCGGCGTTTTTAAAACGCAATGAGAATGTTGGAAAGACATCCAAGATGTTAGTCGAGACTATGAAGAACAGCAACAGCTCCTGCTTAAAGGAGCACTTTGGTGTGCCTGTCTGGAGTCTCGGCATCCATACCGCACAGAACTCCTGGACGCTGCAAGACAGTTAGTCGAATGTTCTAGAATTCTAGCTCATATTATTGCTCGGCCCTTAGTTCAGACACAGACAGTTCCAATATTTTAGATTTATGTACGGCTTCAAGCGCCAAAACGCGTTAATTTGACAAAAATATATTGGTTTGCTGAAAATTACCTGTGTAATAAGTCTTGTGTAATAATAATTATGTTCGTCTAACACATTTTGGCACTACAATTTGCAATATTTTAGCCATCGTATGCCATTGTGCGGTTATGTTACTTTCATTGAATACTTTCTGGAACTTCTTGCAATCTGTACTAGGGTTAAGCAAATGCAGTGTGAAAACTAGATCTAATGGACTCTAACAAGCACGATATGTGATTTTGTGTATATAAACTAACAGCTTTGCCTGTGGTAACTAAGTTATACCTAACTGAGGATATATCAAAAACGCGAACCCCTGTATTTAAATCAGAAGAACATAATTTAGTATGGTAATACAAGGAACCAAATTTATCTAGTCAATTCTAGTCCTATTTTTAAGATTAGAGATAAATTATAGTATCTTAGAATATTGGTCCTTGGCTCCATTTGCTTTGAAAAGCATTACATTATACATAAAATCAAGTCGAAAAAAAATAGGCATGATCATCTTCTCAGGAATTATATTGGGTATACCTAAGTCTAAATATGAGGTGATTTTCCTGAAGTATTTCATCAGCTATCGGATCTATGTTGCGTGTCAATTAATTCGCGTGTTCGGATACATGAACTGCCTGATTTCGAGTTTCTCCAACCTTAACCTAAAAGGGCCTAAATGCATCTTAGGTACTTCTCTTGCTACTAATATTACAGTAGCCATCGACTGCCAGATAAGACTTCTAGGTAGTACTTTAAAAAAATTAATACAGCCCCAAACCGTCCACCCTATGCCGCCTCCTAGTGTTTTTGCTGGGAAGAAGCGGCGCAAATTCAAATTCAAATTATTTTATTTTAAATAGACCATATAAATAGGCACTTTTGAACAGTCAAACTAGTTGCTCGGTTCCAAAAAAGTAGGACTTATGGAGAAGAGTCGGCAAGAAACTCCATAGTCACTCATAGGCTGAGATTCAGAGAAGAGACTCAGCATGAACTTACGCTCCCGTATGTCAAATTGTCATACAAATTTGACATACGGAAGCATAAGTTCATGTTGAGTTTCGTTTCTGAATATCAGCCTTAGTCTCAGTCACTCAAAAAAAGATAGTGAGACAGTAAATTTTTTTTGTTGTGAATAATATGAGTCTATAGGCAAAATCCCTTCGTCGTAGGTGTACCCTTACAATTGGTAGGCAACATCTTGAATTAAATATAGGTAATTTAAAAAAACTGCCCGCACAGATACTTAGGTTTGAAATTATCTTGTTAGGCATGAAGGTTTACGTTGACGTAGGCTTGGATGCACCGTGCGTTGTGGTATGTCATAATATTATACATTTTGCTACGCACAAGTAACGTCAGCGTAGGAAGGTCTCCATAAGATTATCAGTAGTGAATAAACAGCTACTGGCCCCAATGCTACTAATCCTCAAATATGTACCTGTGTAGTTTGTCTTGAAGCTAAGACCTTCAAATTATTTCCAAACTATGATTTTTTTTATGAAACGTAGCTTCTTTTTGTCTTAAAATTATTTCCAATCTATATTTTTTTACTAAACGTAGTCTCTTTCTAGGGTTTCGCATTTCAGGCTACGAACTTCGTCTTCTGTCTCAGTAAACTTCAGTTAGATATGACTTAAAGTCACTACTATTACACTTTTTAAAATCTACACTATCAAAATCGACAAACTTTGGTATCAACATAGAGTAACAGCATATTTAATGTCCTAAGATCTTGATTTGGCAAAGGAAAACATTAGGCTGGAACAGGAACGTGACACGAACTCGTGATCTCGTACCCCGATGCGTCTGTCTTTTTGCGATAAACTCAATAACTACTGATAGGCAGAGTGATTCATGTAAATTGGCTGAATTATGACGATGAAGGTGGAAGATGCCGCTCCGTGCGAAGACGGGCCACTAATTATAAAAAATATGAAAACTGGATATCATCACGATTTGGAAACCGAACGTGGTTAGAAATCACATGTGCATTACGTTTCAGTTTACGTAGTCGAACTAAATTTAGCTCTGTGGATACACCAGCAGTTGTTCAGCATCGGCCGGATTATGCAATCCTAGTGTAAACATTACCGTCGCGGTTTTGTTCCTAGAAGTTAAGCTGAGGTGAGCTAACTCTATAGGCATAAGTCATTTAGGATATAGACAACGAGCTTAGAACCTGAAATTGTCAATTTTTCTTGTCTAAGCAGTCCTTACGTCGCCTAAGACTTAGGGAAAGCAAGTTAATCGGTCTATGTCGGTAAGTTCCATCCAAGTCTTTCGTCAGCGTAGCGTCAGTGTATTGACGCAAACCGCTCTTCGTATGAAAACACGTGCACGGTTATAAAAATCTAAACTTTTATTTAAGCAGAATTTTGTTTCCAATAGGGATATACCTAAACATTTGTATAGGAGCATTTCTGTTATGATTATATGAAATGATCACAATAATTACTTACCATTGCTAATGTTTTACGACGCTACGCAGAATTCCGAAACACATGGCAGATTTTATGGCTGTTTAAAAATTGTTTTGCTTCCCACGCCGTAACTTTGCCGTCGATTCGATTCTGAGCAATTACAACTCCCGTTTATAACAGTCATTCATGCCTCTTACTATCAAGTTTACATAATGTTGTTTTTGTTTCCTTGAGGAAACTGTTGAAATAACCGTTTTGTTGGTTCTGTAAATTTGAATTACAGGAAACAGTGGGGCTGTCAGAGTTAAACTCATGTCAAGGTTGATTTCATAGGTCTTGGGCAATGTAGTAACCGTTGTCATAGCTCTGTAATCTATTACATTATTTTGTACCGAAGGATCAGCAAATCTACCTAGAATTATTTAATAAATTTTCAATCACAAGTAGATTATGGTCCATTCGATCGGATCGCATCTAAAATCAAAAGCTGTTTCATGTGAAACTATAGCTTTATTAAAAAGTTTCTATATCGTTTTTCTGTTAAGCCGAAAATGGGACATCAGCACATGTTGTAGATTTATCGACTGCGCATGAAGATTTCAACAATCATTTCGTCCGCAAATGTAAATACAAGACGTTAGCTTTCACAATGTGTGCGTGGAGCGGCATTTCAAGTAATACTCGTTTAGTGGCCTCTGCTACAAGAACAAAAGTTTTAACGCCACATTGTCACATTACTAAGGTCATATAAGTAACGGTGAGGTGATGAGGCTTGCCTACTTGTTAGAATAGAAAATTAGAACCATTTTGACGCCTCTGCGTATTGCAGAAGTGTAGATCGGATCGATGGTCCTTTTATCCAACATTGCTACTTCCAACTCCTAAATACTTTTTCAATAGTCATAGATATAAAAACCTTCAAACATTTTTTTTTTTGTAGTTGCTAGGTAAATTCAGCCAGTTTTGGATGGAGCCAAATAACAACGGTTGGCATAGTTAACATTAACTACCGGAAACCGCATATTAGGAGAGTTTGTTGAAAGCATTTTTGTGTTGTCAATTTTATGGCTTTCAACCTATTTGGTAATGTTTTCAGACGGTGTTAGCCACTGGAATTTTAAACACCATGATTTTAGGGTTCTTTTATCGAGGCTTAAAGACGATTCTAAGCGTAAAGTAATGCTTTCATAAATATCAGTTTTTATTTTTTTCTCAATTACACGTTGCATTTTTTAATTCAGATAATTCAGACTCAGTCCTCAAATGTGTCTGTGTGTGTGTCACTTTCCCACACAAAGGTTTCAGGATTGTTGCTGTAGCTACAGTTCATTTACAAAAAAAACGCGATGCACGTCTTGACAACTTCTAGTTACCTTGACGTGCATTAAGTTAGTTGATGACTGTAACCTGTCACTGCGCATACATACACACATACATGACACTAGGTATGTAAACGATGTTGCTAAAATGAGTGCTATCAGACATTTTAACGAGTTAATAAGATGGAAAGTTATAACTACGTACTTATCTTAATACGAAAATCTTTTATTGCATGTGCCCTAAAAGAAAAAAATAAAGAGAGAGGTAATTTTTTGCTTAATTAGGATGTGGAAAGTATATCTACCATCTATAAGATAAGATAAGATAACGGAATTCTTGAACTTACGCTGTCAGATGAGCATCCAAAATTGAAAACGTTTAGAACTGCCTCTTGCCAGCAATGTATTAAATTCGAAATTTATTGTGTATAAGCTGCTCATATCTTGCCTAACTCAACCATCTGCCTAACATGACATGTGCATGATCAAATGTTTGTACAACTTACATAATATGGCGTTTTGTTCATGACATGCCGGTTAGTGCTGGCGGGCCTTGGACTCCCATATGTTCTTTTTTAAACAAATTAGGTAATGTGCCAATTGACAAACTGGGTCAAATTAATACATGTGCTTATGTACTTACACGTGTAATAGATAATTTTGTATTTGAATTTTACATTATTATAATTTTTAAAATAAAAATATAAGATTATTATTTATTAGTCGCTATTATTTTACTGAAAAGAGTTAAATCCTGTGAGGCACTTTTGCCTTTACTTATTCTACATTCCGTTCAATTGAAAAATATGTATGGAGATTGCAGTGGGTAAATAATTCAGTACCAAAGGACCAGATATTAATAATGTAAATACCAAGATAATAGCCTAATATTGGCCTGGCTCAAAACAGAATTCCGTTAGAAATATCCTGGTAAAAATCAAGGGGGCAAACCTAGTTAATGACACCTGATTATTTCCTTACAACTAAAGGACTATACCAAAAATTCTAACATAATTGAATAAGGCCTTATTCTTTTGGCTATAAACTGTATAAGTTTACAAAATAATATAACAGCATACTTCAAAGCTCTTAAAAATAGGAGCGTCATAAACTGCCGTCATTACTGTCAATCACGCGCCGACGTCCAGTGACTCACGCGCACCCTATGTGATGAATTAGGAAGTTGATAGTTACTACAACTGGGCTGCAATTAACCTTGTGTTACATATTTGTAAGTATTAATAGAGAAATAGGGACCAGCCGTAAATTTTTACTTGGGATTTATGAATATAGAAAATATAAACCACCACTCGTTAAAACTTTATAATATAAGCGTATAAACTAAGATTATATTAGTACGTTATTATCATATTCAAGCCATCATTATAGGAGAAATACTTGGCATGGTGTGCGTTCGCCCAGCGGAATGTTGTTGAATTTAAAGATTTTAATTATGCAGATATTTAGTGTATGACGTCGTATAATTGTGTATGGTATAAAAAAATTTGTGCACGCAGCCATTGTTGAGAAATTCACCAGAAACTGATTCCGCTGGGCGAACGTTGTCCTGGCGGAACTCTTTTTAATCCATAGACTTTAGAAGAAAAAAGATGTGTCCAAAAATTAGTGTGTATTTGTGTATAATTGTGTATGTATGAATAAAATTAGTGCATGCATTAACTTCCGAGAAATTTAAGTTTCCGCTACGCGAACGTTTGGCCATTAGCTAGTTTTCATATAAAGCGCTTAGATAGAGAGCTGTAGATTTTTACATACATTGTTTTGAATTTGTGTATATTTGTTTAAAAAACAGATTTAGAAAAAAACGTAGGGCTTAAAAGATAAAAATATAAACGTAAAATACGCTGATTAGGTCTTAGTTCTTAAAGTATGCACTTTGGGGTCTAGATTTTCACGTTTATACAAACCTTGTAAGTGTCTGCAACATGTTGCCAAGTATCAATGATGTTTCGTTAGTAATTAAAGAGTTATAGGACAATTTACCATGAATAGATCACTGTTTACAAAGCAGTCAAATATCACGACGTTCTAAGGGAATTGCATGGTAAAATGTATGCCAATAATTAGTGTATTCATTCAACTATTCACATGCAAAATTTCATGTCATTAAATTCAGTAATTAAAGAAAAACAATTATAATACTGACGAAGCATCGAAAACCTATATAACCCGACCAAGTTCAGATGGCTACAAAAAAGCGGCCGTGCCATATATCTAAGAAACGTTCTTAACCTTCCAGTATAGTATTTATTGATATGGTACGGTTGCGTACACAAGCGTTAGGAAAAAAGAAAACAATTGCATTTCTTGAATGAAAAATATTTTTTTAATAATAACGCCACTATCTATATAAATAAAAATGAATTGTTGTTCGTTAGTCTGATTAAAACTCGAGAACGGCTGGGCAGATTCGGCTAATTTTAGTCTTGAAATATTCGTGGAAGTCCAGGGAAGGTTTAAACGGTAAGAAAACTTTTATTGGCGGTATGAAATTCACCGGGTCAGCTAGTCTACGATAAAAATAAATCTTCAATTAACAAGTACTTCTCTATTTAAATATCCGTGTACAAAAATATTTTTGATTACATATAATACTTAATTATGTAATTATAATAACGTTAACAAATGCTTGCAACGACAGCAATAGACTTAAATGTGTTTTAACTAAAATAGCTTTAATAAACGATTATGAATATAAGGGTAAGTATAATATTTCGAGCTTCAATAAAAAATAAAATCACATCACATAACTAGACTATTCAGTTGTTTAGTTTTGATCAACATTAAAATTGTGTTATCACCTGTACCAATTCAATACCGGTATTATACTGTAAATTTTGGGATGTTACCTAAATACATTGCACGGCCGCTTTTTTGTAGCCATCTGAACTTGGTCGGGTTATATAGGTTTTCGATGCTTCGTCAGTATTATAATTGTTTTTCTTTAATTACTGAATTTAATGACATGAAATTTTGCATGTGAATAGTTGAATGAATACACTAATTATTGGTATACATTTTACCATGCAGTTCCCTTAGAACGTCGTGATATTTGACTGCTTTGTAAACAGTGATCTATTCATGGTAAATTGTCCTATAACTCTTTAATTACTAACGAAACATCATTGATACTTGGCAACATGTTGCAGACACTTACAAGGTTTGTATAAACGTGAAAATCTAGACCCCAAAGTGCATACTTTAAGAACTAAGACCTAATCAGCGTATTTTACGTTTATATTTTTATCTTTTAAGCCCTACGTTTTTTTCTAAATCTGTTTTTTAAACAAATATACACAAATTCAAAACAATGTATGTAAAAATCTACAGCTCTCTATGTAAGCGCTTTATATGAAAACTAGCTAATGGCCAAACGTTCGCGTAGCGGAAACTTGAATTTCTCCGAAGTTTATGCATGCACTAATTTTATTCATACATACACAATTATACACAAATACACACTAATTTTTGGACACATCTTTTTTCTTCTAAAGTCTATGGATTAAAAAGAGTTCCGCCAGGACAACGTTCGCCCAGCGGAATCAGTTTTTGGTGAATTTCTCAACAATGGCTGCGTGCACAAATTTTTTTTTACCATACACAATTATACGACGTCATACACTAAATATCTGCATAATTAAAATCTTTAAATTCAACAACATTCCGCTGGGCGAACGCACACCTTGGCATGGTCTATGATTTTGGGTGATCTAAGGCTGAGATTCAGAGAAGAGACAGCATGAACTTACGCTTCCGTATGTCAAATTTTAATACAAATTTGACATACGGAGGCCTTACTTTACGCTGAGCATCGTCTCTGAATCTCAGCCTAAATGTCTTCAAACCACGCCAGAATAGGATATTTCTAATCAAGCGTGCTCCATCGTCGGATCATCACTCGACAATGGCTTGACTAATTTGACTGTTTTTTTGTCGTGTTCGTTATACTAATTTTCAGGACAAGGTTTATATTAAGAAAGATTATTTTTAAATCTACCGTAAACATATGTAGGTGCGGTTGTGCACGCGTCGTTTGTTCAAAATAAAAACAAAGAAAAGTATCTTTTTGTATTTTTTTTTCTTTTTTTGTATTTTTTAAGCATTTTCCATGCTAAGATCACAAGTTATTTTTACGTCACCTTAAGACGTAAATTAGAATGTGAAGGAAGATTTCGACTGGCGAGCGGGGCTCGCGGTAGCTTAGCGGTCAAAGTGTCTAGTGTACCGAACCAGAACACGCAGGTTCGAATCCTGCCCGCCAGCCGATTTTTTCATTCATTAAAAATAACAAAGGAAAGCATTATGGGTAGGTAGGTACAGTAACTTGTGGACATTACGTAGGCATCAATTAATCGTGGTTAAGTCATGATTCACGCATCGTTTGTGGTCTAAGCTAATAATGATTAATATTTATTTATACTGAGTGACTGGTCGAACGGGAGATTTATTCTAGGGCACAATTATGTAATTAAAACTGATTGATATTTGCGAACATGTTTTCACTTTGAAGAAGTCTATAAATAGATAATTATCGACTATGTACCGAATCGTTGGTTGCCTGCAAACTTACCTGTGTAAAAAGTCCACAGCATTACCAAATGGTTTTTTTCTAAGTGTGTTAGCTTAAAATAACATTAGTTTAAGTGGATGTTGTATTTCATATTAATTTACCTACTACTAATAAAATAAAATATTTCGCCATAACGTTTACATTTATTTTACCCACTATTCTATCTGTTTTTAACAAAATAATGATAACCAGTAAACTACTAGTAGTAACTAGCTATACAACAATGCATCTACATTGAATCCTACATACATAGAGAAATTTGAATCAAGTGCATCGTAAACAGATGCTTTGCACTTGAAGTAACTATTATGCATAGCACATACCTCAAAGTGAAGATAGTTCCACTTATCTTCATTCAGTTCCGGTCACTAAATACATTCTGATTAGCGTGTAAGACCTGAAGAAAACTCCTCCACAAGTAAATGTTGTGAGCTTAGTTTCTGTAGAAACTTGTCGTTAGGATTTATGAATAAATAAGGCAGTTATCAATGAAAATCGGTCCTAACATTAATGTTCATTTTATTATTACTATTAACTAAGATATTGAGTATCGTATGATGCTCCTGCTGGATAGAATGCAGTTGTGCTCATAGCGTCAGCCAGTCTCTGAACTCTGGTGTCAATCCCTCCAGACAGTCCTGAGCATTTTGTTATTGGGGCATTGATAATAATATTTTTTTTAGTGACACCTGATTACAACCTTAGAAATTCACAAATAAAGATACCTACTTGAATCATCAACTAGAGGCTACAACCATCTAATCCACCTTGACAGCCGTCATAGTGGCTTTGGGCTTAAATTATATAAATATGTTAATAATCCCCTTGTCCTTGTCCCAATTAATTTACTGTCCTTTTAATGAGAATGCATATTATAACAAATTGAATTTGAACCTAAAGTATTAAGAAGCACCCATTTTGCGTAACCAGCATTATAAGCCAATCCGTCGGCCATTGCTAGCCTGTATTAGCCAATGAGACGTGACAAGACATTGCGTTTGGCTTAATACGTCTGTCCAGTGCGTCGTTTAAACTGACAAGGAAAGGAGTGACTAAAGACGACAAAAAGTTCCTGATGTTATGCTGCTTAAAACTGCTGCTGCTGGGTTATCTCTCTCGAGTTATTAACCTTCTTTCAAAGTAACTGCATAATAGCATTTGACGTTCTAATCTAACACCTACTAACCTGTGCAACTAATACAGGCCGATACTGATTTTGGTCTTTATTCCCCAGCCATAAAACAAGAGCGTCCTCCGATCCGGGGCGCAGGACCGCACCCGGCTCTTCGCGAGAGGGGTCGAGCGATCCCTCCCGGAGCACCTTCTACCACCGTTAAAAACACCGTGGTGATGCCTCCTCACGTCAGGGTACGATCCTCACCGCTATCCGTGTACTATGAACTGGATATCAAGGTCAGTCGGGGGAGGAGTGCGCTTGTGAGGCTTTCGCAAGGTAGGTTTGGGGTTCCTGATGATTGGTTGCTTGTCCAAAGTTTCTGTGGCGAAGCAAATTGCTCCGAAATCGGTGGTTGGACTTGTTGATGTTTCTGAAGAACTAGTTTTGTATTAATTTCCGTAATGTTTTGATTTTCATAGTCAATAAAAAGCTGTAAGTCGTTATTATTATCTAAAATGTAGATGTTATGGACAGCGGACGGTTTCCTTTTAATGATAAATTAGGGGTACCTATATTTTAAGCTACGAGCTCACAGAAAACATGGCCAGTCATTTCTAAAACGTTGGACAAGCAATACTATGTTTAGCAAATCATCAGGAACTCTTTTTACATACTAATTATGTAGAATAGCTTCGCCCGTGTCAACACTGCTAACTGGTGAGTACGCTTAGATCGGCGCTGTAATAATAATAATAATAATTAGCTTTATAGTACTGCTTATTTATACGGTATGACTGCCTTTATTTTATTCGAGACTAGCTTTCCGTCAGCGGCTTCGCCCGTATGGTCTGGGTATTTCTTATAACTTTCATCCCCTATTTTAACCCCTTCCAGCCCTTTTTTCGCATTAAAAAGTAGCCTATGTCCTTTCTCAGGCTCTAGACTATCTCTGTATCAAATTTCATTCAAATTGGTTCAGTAGTTTTGGCGTGATAGCGCGACAGACAGACAGAGTTACCTTCGCATTAAATATTAGTAAGGAATGGGATTAAGTTATACATATACTGATATTGCGGGTACATTTAACGACACATATATTTAATTTTTAAAGAATTTTGTGAAAATCCTGGCAGTCGGTGTTCGTTGCCAAACCTACCCAACTATGCCAGTTTAGCTTTGGTCCTTCCCGGCGTAGTTCGTTCTTAGAGCATATGTTAAATGCTAAGAGTTCACTAACATAAATGGGTTTAGTAATGTTACCAATGGTCTATTTCTATTGTATTTAACAATCAGCAGCGCACCATGAAATCGAATAAAATGGCGTTAAAGTAACCAAGATTAAACCTTTATTACTCTAGTTTAACAGTGAGTTTGTTTAAACTGAGGATGTCTTTTGTTGTTTGGTACAAGCTCTAAGATGGTACTGAACACGTGTTTAAGACAGTTCTGTTTAGCAGAAGATTATGTTCATGTATAATAACACATTTTTAGAAAAAGAAGTGATTATTTACATTGGTCGGGTGGTTGTAACTTCTACGAATTTTACGGAATTATAGTGGTCCTATTTTGTTACCGAGCAGGTTCTTTTAAGGAATACAGACGTGATCGTATGTTATGTTATTTAAAAAGTTTGTACTTGGCTTAATTGACCAAAATAGCTCTGCAATAGAACTGTAGTGGGCATAAATGACAATAAACATTGGTTTGATTATTTGACTGTTAAAGGATTGCTTCTGAATGCACCGGGGGGCTAGACAAGTTGCATTTTGACATTCGAATTGACAAACAAAATGTATGGAAATGACACAAGCTTTCGACAAATTGGACTGCCACTAATGTCATTTACATACATTTTGTTTGTCGATTCGAATGTCAAAATGCAACTTGTCTAGCCCCCCCGTCGTGTCTCAGTGACAACGTCGAATCTTCTGATATTATATCTGTACCGTTGCGATTGTTATTAGGCGTAAATTGACTATAAAAGCTAATTATATCTATTCCCGCCCGTCGTGTGCTAATTAAACTACAGTGCGGATAGAAAGACCAAGAGCAAACGATGAACGATTATGATATCATCCTCATTATTTTTAGTGCTATGCCTTCCGCACACATGTTCGGAACACCATCATCTATGGAATATAATCTATTATTCTTAGTCTAATTAAAACTATGATGGAGTTATTGGAACAGGCAGTTCATCTGAATTTTTTACTCGTGGGAAATTATTTAGAATTGGTATATTTGGCAATGTATCGAAACCTATATTTAGTCTGAACTGAAATAAAATGGAAGTACTATTAAAATTAGTTTTTGTTTGTTGGAGGGTTCTTAAAGACCTCTTCTGCATCCGTCATAACATTCTAGTGACTTACGATCTCTAAGATCCAACTATGGCACCTGAAGTAGAGCTAGAACGTGCTCTAAATAATACTTCGACTGAGACAATTAATCCAAGTCCAAGCAGTCTTTGAAATTTAGACCATGTTGCTTTAAGAGGAAACAATGACGTTACACCGTCACAACAAGTACTTGGCATCTTGTCAAAATGTTTAAAACGTAAGAGATTCAACGCTAAGCTTCAGATATTAATATCAGTATCAGTATATAATATCAAGCTTATTGGCTTATGTAGCCAGATCCTTTTTGCATGCAAATTCATCTGAGATGAGACATGTTTGCCTTTAATCGACTGAAACCACTCCAAGGTGTTTTACAAGGATTAAAGTAGTAGTTCTTTCCGGAAATACGGTGGTACTAGGCTAGAGCTAGCTAGAGCTTCTAGGTAGTTGATTTAGCCACGATCGATGAAATAAAAGATACAAACCTAAGACAGTTAATTAACAACAGGAAGAGAAAGAAAAAATGGTTCAAAGCCACGTCGTCTGCCAAGTACCTATCAATGTTATGTGTCCCGGAATTTCAATGTGAGAATCAGTCAAGGCCGGTTGCGCCAACGACCGTGAGCATAAGACGATAGAAGAGAAACATTAAAGGCATTTTTATATAATTAGAAATTTCAGTGGTCTTAATTCGTTTTGCGGAACAAAGGACCAAAGGTGTATGAAAAATGTGGAATACATCATTCATAATAAAAGTTACTGGAGTAAAGCCTACATTTCATATAAATATGGTGTGAATGTTAATTTAGAAGAAATATAATGATGCTTATTAAAAAGTTAAAAAAGATGGAAATCGACATGTCTTACTCTTTCATGACCTTAATTAATTAGCTAATGGGTATAAAAACGAGAAATAATGACGGTGACGTAATGTATGCATGCAAAGTTGATTTAATTGCAAATATTTGCTATAAAAATATGAAACGACCTGGAAAATTATAGTAATTGAATTGGGATTGGCTTGAAGCTTTCAATATCGATGCAATATTTATAATGGATGAGTTGCACACATCTAGACGGGGAACTTACGTAGAGCCAATTTATTGCAGAGGCCTAGTTTTAAAATTGCTTTTGATTTTGAGTTCTGGTATACTTTATGAATAATAATAGACTCATTCAAGATACGCCAATCTGTGCCTTATACTCCATAGATCCAGACGTAATGCAGATTCAATTTTCGTTGATGTTGGAAAATTTAACTGGAAAGAGGGTGTAAAATGAACATGAGATTTTTCTTGAGATATTTTGTTTGGCATAAGCGAATAGTTTGTCTATTACTTACAGTGTGAATTGAGAGCAAGACAGTAAAGCCACAATTATCACTTTACCGTCAAGAAATACAATTACCCTTGAAACTGGGCTAGTTTATTTACCTGTTAGCAACAAGTTACTCAAAGAGGCCAATAGTTACAGTTATCTACAGAGCATAGACAAGTTCTAAACAAATGCTTTTGAAAAACGTAACATTTGCATGACAGTAAGTCGAAAATTTTAGTTTATTGTTGTTTTTCAATAAAAGGCTTCAAGAATGAACAGGTCGGACGTTTGTGTGATGAGTTAATTATGATAAACAATTTGCGTCAATGGCTGTTGTGGAACAAAATGTAGGTTGTCGTGGATCAGTTTAGATTTTGCGTGTTAATTTCCATTTTTGTGCAAGTTGTACTTTAGGAATTAAAGAATATGTAAATATCGTAGGTTTTTTTTATACCACTAAGGTGGCAAACAAGCATACGGGTCGCCTGATGGTAAGCGGTTACCATAGCCTATGGACGCTTGTAACACCAGAGGTATCACTCGCGCGTTGCCGACCCGAAAAACCTCTTAGAAACCTCTCTTATGGAGGATTCACTGCGCCGACAGTTTGAGGGAATATTCCTCTTACTACCAGCGCAGCGCATCCTTAGAAGGAGCTCTGTGGTTTTAGTCTCTCAGGTTGTGTTGCAATCGTTAGTTTCATGAGTAAATTAGACAGCTGTTGTGAATTTGTGATATTGCCAGTTCAGTCCAGTGACATTCATCATTTTTGAATGTCAATATTTCCTATTTGTTGCCGCTTACAACCTCAATAGCAATATGATTTTGAGTTAGTGTTCAAATACGTCACAAAAGCAAATTAAAAATTCACTTTTGTCACTCTTAATTTAAAATCTATCTACTTAAAATTGAGGCTGTACACAAACGCTTGGTAGATAAACAAATGTGCGGCTGGCATTGGTCAGGGCGACCCACATGCGCGGCCTAGACACAGTGCGCAGAAATAACCCGCAGTGACACTCCTGCGCATAGCGCGCATCGCCGACGCCGACGCCCGCCGTCGCGTCGCTAGGGTAATGCAGTGATTTATGGACTTTCTTTTTAGCTGCTGTTATGTAAAATACTAAAAACATAGATTTAGTGATGAAGACACGTGGGTTTAATATACGGAAGTTATTCACAATTGTTTTGTTATTTACCTACTTGAATAGTATTCGTGCAAAATTAAGATTAATTGAATCTCTGTTATTAAAATGAAATTACTTGCATTATACATCCAAACAGATATACATTTATTAATTTTGGTCCTATGATCCAAATTTTTTAGACTGTTCATTTTAATATATGAAACAGATGGTGTACCGCATATACTATAGCTCCTTTAGGTAACTCAGAGACAGGTAGCTTGCCCAACGCATATAAACAGATGGACATCAAACAATTTGTCAATATTGGGCTCGGCTCATAAGACAATAATCTCTTTTAGAGGCCACCCACACATACACGTGTACCAACATTGGTCATAGATGTATGTGCAGACGAGTCATTTAATTAATATGCATTGAAAATAAGAAGGTTGACTGAAGAAAAAAATACCTAAGTCTTTTGGGCCGCAAGTTGCTCGAACTTGCGATCCAAGATTAGTTTTTGATGTCTAGATAAATGATGTCCTTTGTCCTTAAATTGGAGCTTTGCCTTGAAATACCTTGCGGCAATTCCTTGAATTAGTCGACATTCCTGTCTCATTTCTTCCATCTTCTTTGTTGCTTTTTTACTGAAATAAGTCAGTTTACTAACATTACATCTGATAATTTATAGGGCATATCGACGACAGTAGTCTTAGGTTAAAGTTACAGTTAAGTTATAGTCGGATGAGAGTATGTTCGTGGAAAGTATGTTAAGTTTAGACAAGAGTTATGGGAAGACGACCAAAAGATATTTTCTTTGGCATCAACATACTCAACAGGAAGAAAAAGTAGAACAAACAGATTTTACAAGCGCCGCTGCCAAAAAAAGTTAAACCCTAGTCTATGGTTATATTATATTATAGACAATACGAAGATGTGTATTCGATGCCGAATACAAAATTGAATATCATTTACATCTGAAAATGCAATCAATTTGTCGAAACAATATTGGTTCGTGGTGTAGCATAGCAATGAATGTTTTAAACACATTTTACTACCTAGGAAGGGTGATAGACGAGGAAATATATTGCGACAGCTTTCACTGTGATAATTGAAATATGAATAACAGACAACTTTCCAGAAGGAAATAAGGCAGAAGCTCAATAGTCAAGACAGTAAAAGAGATTTTCATATGCACGTTTCTTTCGACATTAAGTAATCATGTACACCTGAAATATCTAAGGTTGATTAAGGCTTTGTGAAGTTACTACCTACTTAAACCTTTGCCGAGATTACGAAAAACGTTTAAAAAACAAAACGGTTAGGCGCGGCCCAGGCGCCCTAGAAAACCAGCTGATTACCGGCCGTGTGGAGGGCGCTAGGTGTAGAGGACGCGCACCTCTGTGATGGATAGACATAGTCAGGGAGGCTGTTGGAACGACCTTACAAAAGGCCATACATTTGGCACAAGACCGAGCAGAATGGAGGCACGCCCCTGTCATGAGCTAGCGACTAGGAAGAAGAAAAAAACAAAAACGAAAGAACTCTTATAACCATGTTTTTTATAAATTGTAATAAATTAACAAACAAGCATACGAGCCGCGTAATGCAACCGCAGTCTGTAGAAGTCAGAAACATCAGTAGTGAAATGAAATTATATATATATATATATATTTCTGTAAATAGATCCTTTAAATATACTTTTACAAGTTATTATATTTTCTTAATACTAGATGGCGCCGGTATTTACTTAACTGACGGCTTAACTGACGACCTCTGAGAAGAAACACCACGTATCATTATATTCTCATTTCCATTATCAAATTAGAACTTGCACTTTAACTTATCAAGTTAGGTTTGAGCTTTTTCGTGGTAGCTCCAAATTAAGAAGCGAAAAAGTAACAGACAGACGTTACTTTTTTATTTATATATTAGTATGGTTAGATACGGTCCGAACAGCTGACGAACTGAATGGGCGTGTTAGACAATCTCGCAGTCTCCGAGGTCGCCTACATGCGCCTCAAACATTTGGTCATAGACTAGGTAATATGTAGATGAGTAGGCGCATCCGTGGTTACTGTTCGTGCCTAATAAGCTTGTTGAATTTTAATGAAATGGGTGGAGAATAGACATGCATTGTTTGGAGTATACGTTGGGATTTTATGGTAATATCTTATTAATTTTTTTAAGATTTAGGATAGTGATGCAGTTTCCTAAAGAAAGACATAGATATGTAGCATTAAGTCCGCCTTATGTGCTAGTATTATATAAAAAAATATATCCTCCACTGCACCCATTTGTTAGAGACTACTAGTTATGATCAATATTTCGCTTATTTAGAATCGCGAGACACAAAAAAATATCTTAAGTAAAACGATAGTTTTGCCGTATGTAGGTGTAGACAAATCAAAAGATATAATTTGACATTATAGACTTACTATAAACTTTTTTAATTACAGGTACAAAGCAAGTAGGCAAAAAATATTATAAACATAAATTTGTCGCAAAAACTATATATCACAAACTTGATCTATGAACCCAAAAGACGTTGTCTCAAAGAGGTCGCATGTAGGATGTTTTCCCTTTCTAAGTGCATCTATATATTATATCGTAATGTGTATCGTCATCGATCATCATGTTTGCCATTAAACAGACAGTGGGAATGGCATTGAACCCACATCGAATTAAAATATTACTTTATTTATTCTGTTTGATTTTGAGAGTATTTGTGTAAAATATTGTCTAAGTATTCAGCGGCGTCTTATGAACTATCTACTCGTCTGTGACCAACCGTACCTTTTTGGGTGCTGTAGAATTACTATTTGTTGATAAAAATCACAGTATTTTTTGAAAATTTCTAACTTTGATTTCAAAAAACAAATAGTACCAACATCAACTCACATTTATTGAAGAAACATCAGCTATCCGTTTGGGATTATAGTTTTATTATCATCATAAGTCTTATGAAAATAACCTTAACCAACAGTTTTATCGCTCCTCATATAACAGGTGACACCATCCTATAAAATGATAGACCACTATTTAACACCGGAATGTAATCGTAAAACTTATTTTCATAATGTTAAACAAAATATTCTCCAACATTACTGAAAACACGAAGTTTTTGACGGTTGTAAACATTGAGAGCGGACATTTTAGGGCAATCGCATAGATGCGACAAAATATTCGTACGACGGAGTTTAGTATCTAAAGCTCGATTTGTCTTAGTTTTTTTATGCAGTGCATTATAAGACTACCTATCCAAGAAGCAGTGGTTAGGCAGTAATTGTGATTCAGTAATTTGGAAAAAAGGGTAAACCCTTTTAGTCTAAAAATATCTACCTAAACACTTTAGTCTACAAATATCTACCCAAACACTTGTCTATAAATATCTACCCAAACATTTTTGTCTATAAATTTATCCCAAACATTTTTGTCTAAAAACAATTCATTGGTCTTTTTATCCGCAAGTCAAACATTTTTTCAAACCTTAACAGTAAACAACCCAGCCCATTCCTTTGGTACAACACATTAGCCATGGGAAAAATCGCAAACACGGATTGTCTAAAAGCCTGTCAATACAGGAAACCATTACCCCGCGTCGTAAACCAGACTGGACAGTATACTAATTCGATCCACAGCACGTCAGTACCGACTCCAGACGCCCGGAACGATAATTGTGTCATTTATAATTGAAGCTGTATTCGATCATAATATTTGGTGTTCTGCTCCGAATTTTCTTAAAAAATATTTCGAAATTTAAAGTGTAAACGTGATCAGTTGTGGATTATGCAGGATTTACAGCAGAAACAGGTATTTTTTAGTTATTTTATGGACAAAATCTGCATCTTAAGCAAAATCGCGCGATGAAGCGTTCTGGCCCCGGCTCCTAGAAGCAATATACGTATTTTCTAGTGTGTCTGTAATCTCAACGGGCCGTTGTGATTTTATTATCATGAGCGATATTGGAGTTCTCGGATAAAATATGTCAATTCACATTTAGTTTAATATTGTTCAGTCAGTAGTCGACTAAAATATGCTTCTTGAAATAACATCAATTTGCGTCGTACATAAATATCGACGTGGAGGAAATTCTGTTAGTATTGATTTTGCTGCCAATATCTGTTAAATGAACTCAAGTTATAACCAAGTTATAACATTTACCCCAAGTTGTTTTAGTATATATGTATAATATGTTATGGGATTGCTTGAAATTACAAAAAGTTTTATAGTAGGAAAGGTTATAGGACCAAGGCTTAGAAGTTAGTAAACATTTTTTTTTATTAACCACTAGTTGTGACTGTGATCTCTTTGAGTTCTACGGAGATAAACTTCTTATACTACAGTACGTACGAAATAAAAAAAATAACCACGTAAGTGTCGTATTTTAGAGACATTTATTTCTGTCGATGTTATCGTTCTTGAATGAAAATATATTTTTTTATGAATCACTGAATTGGCGTACGATTAAAAGTGAAACTGTATCGTAACTTTGTAAATAAGGTTTTTGCGCTGCCATACGCTATTGACGCCAATTGGCCTTTGATCAAAACGTGTGGCTATCAATGTTTAATAATAAGCTTTATTAATCATACTAACGTTGTTATAAATACTTGGTGGAGACTAGTCCTTACCTCAAATATAATTATCCTTTTTTGTCCTTCTTTCCGAACTTCTCCGTAAATGCAACTGGGCCGTACCTACCGAACTTTTGTACACAAACCGACACAAGGATTAGCATAGGATTCACTAGAATTAAAGCTTAGAGGACTATTTATAAAGTTCGGAATGGTTTTGACCGTAATTCCCTCGTAACTAGTAACATCGATTATTTCTCTGACCTGCTTGGAACCCACTTTCCGGTGCAAGTGCCTTTGTAGGACAAAAATCTTGTATTTAGCAACCTCAAGTTTGTTTAATCAGCAATCTGTTGTTAGCCAAGAGCTTCACAAGTGTTTGACACGTGCATTCATTTGCATGTTGCATTTCTAGGGAATACTATAATACTCATGAAGGGTTTAGCAGAGATGTGGTAGTAGTAGAATACCGCAGACCCTCGGCGAAAACTTCTTTTTTAATCAAGGAAAATAAAATACTACATGTGCTTGTCGTGAGTCGTCGTTCAATTACTGTGGGTTTACCCACAGCCTATTGCCATCAACTGGGCACAAATACAAACTCCGATTGGCTACTGGGAATTTGACAGAAAACCCCAACAACACTTTGCAGGACCCGGAAATTGAACCCAGGACCTCGAAAATAGCACTCGCGCTTATGCCCACTATCAGGTAGTTAGTCTAGTGAATACAAAAGTAACACAGCGACACATCATGGAATACTACAATACAATACTTTTTGTGTAGCGCAACTGTATATCTTGACTTGTTATTCTGTGGGCAGCTTTGTACTACCGACTACAGGGTCGATTCAAAGTTAATGGCCGCTCGGAACATGAGGCGAGGCGCTGCGCAGTAACGAATTTATGTGACAGCGGGTGTGAGGGGTCGGTTACGTTACTGCGCAGCGAGATGCCAACTTCCGAGCCGCCATTCAGTTTGAATCGACCTGCACTATCAATTTTCAATAAATAAAATTTGTTAGACACTAACGAGCATTTTCCCTTTCTAGCCCCCACCAATCCCTGGCATGCGTCCGCCGCTGGGCTCTCCAGGTGGTCCAGTGGCAGCCCCCACGTCTTCCATGGGCTTGTTTATGCCAATTTATACTATCGGCTTCATTGTCTTCTTCGTCTACACACTCAGCAAGGTAAGCTATTTTTGAAAAGGTGCTTTTATTCAAGGCTAATGATTAATTGATAGCCTAAGGGATGACCACTGGACTGCCAAGTCAAAGGTCTCGAGTTCGAATCCAAGGCACGCACCTCTGACTTTTCGAAACCATGTGCGTAATTATCACTCGCTTTTAATGGTGAAGGAAAACATAGTGAGGAAACCTGCATGCCTGAAAGATTTTCTCGACGGCATGTGAAGTCTGCCAACCCGCATTGGGCTAGCATGGTGGACTATAGCCTAATCCCTTTCATATTGAGAGGAGATCCGTGCCCAGCAGTGGGACAGTATATGGGTTGATTATTATATTATTATTAATGATTAATTGAAACTTTGCTGTCTTAATGTAGTCATGGTTTTTACTGTGATTAAATGACAAACAAGCGTACTAGCCGCTTGATGTTAACCGGTTACCGCTTACCATCAAGCGCAATCTATAAATGCAGCTATCAGTATCACTAACGCGTTGTCATCTTGAGACATCAGTTGTTATTTGCCCAGTAATCTCACTGACCACATTGTCCTTCAAATCAGAATATGTGTTATTGGTTAGTAGAATATTTGGCAATGCGTTGGTACCGCTCCACCCAGGCTACAGTGCAGTGAAAGAAAACTCCTCAAGTAGCCATAGTCACTGTTTAAAATACAGTGTGACTTATTTGAGGGGTCTAGTATAGTAAAACTTGTTCATAATAATGAGGTCTATCAGGTGCCAAAATGTACTTAAAAAACAGCTGGTTTAAAAAAGCTGCGTAAAACTACGACGGATTTAAGTGATTCTAGAAAATGGGGGGCCTTTTCACAATCATTTATGGCCTATTTCACCGCTTGCTGATAAGTGGCTGTTAAATTATTGGGCATAATATGATTTCATATAAATAATGTTCCATTTTCGAATTTATCTGGCGGTTGGCGGCTATCAAGAGGTGGTGAAACAGGCCCTTAATCTCCAAAAAACTTATCAACGACACTTTTCCTCAGATTCTGTTCAAGCGCACCGGACCGACGCCATATGAGACCATCACCCCTGATCCTCAATTCAGGAGACGAGTATTCAGAGGCGACTCCAGGACAACACCTGATAAGCTAGGTAAGTCTCAAAAATATTCACTAACCGGCAAAAAGCTTATATAATGTCTGAGAAATTATGACTACTTACTTCTTAACTCTAAGGTCTCAAATTGCTGTTGCATAGCACCTAATAAGAGTGAAGTTAGCTGTGCAATTGTTTCGGTGTTCAAAGTAGGTTTTATCTGTCCCGTCTACATGCTCCGAAGAGTTAGAACTGAAGCTCATTTACAGCCCTAATGGGGCATAGAGCATCCTGAGACAAGGGCAGGAGACGATATAATATGACGACTAAATTAAGTCGCGGCACGCATTAAATTGAATTTGTTAAACTTTAAACATTGTTACCTTCTATTTTTTTATCGCGTTAATAGTTTAACATTGTTAGCAATACTATATAATTGACGGCTCTTATTATTGTAATATAAATAAGGTTACATTTTGTATAAAAGTTCTAATCAAACACTCTTGCGCATGCAGGACCGAAAGAACGGGATACAAGTAAGTAATAATGTTATTATACGTACATTTATGTGTAAACAGGAAAATTGTGATAGTATCAAGTAGTTAATTAGTATTGTTATAAAAATATAAGCCAATTTGATAAAGAAGAGTGCTATAATAATGACCAAATACATGGTTATAGAAAAATAATTTACTAAAACGAAAAAAAAACTTACTCAAGTTTGAAGTATTACGGAACTGTCGATATGTTTAAGAAGTTATTATTTATAGTACTGAGTCCTCTCTATTTATTTATGTAAAAAGCATTGAATACGCTGTTACACTCGCAAATGTTTATGAATTAGACACAAGGATTTGGCACAGAGAGCACTTCAACACAGCTATACATTTCTAAATTTTCGCCACCTATCTATCAAAATAAAAATAATACTTTGTTCGTATTTTGCTGTAAAAAATTCAAAAACTTGTTAATTTATGTTAATATTTGTTGAAAAATACCTTTATAACACCATGAAACAAATAATCATCGGTTTCAGAAAAAGTATTGTCTATTATGGCATACAAAAGTAAGTAATAGCTCAAATTACTTTGTTCAGCCAATCGTGTTACTTTGACAATAATTTTGTAATAAGATACTTTATTGAGCTCTCAAAAGAGAAAAGAAAATAATTTTTATAAATAAAAAGAAATGATTATAAATCTTAAAACCTGGATTGCAATACATTATTCACAACATTGAATCGTCTTTATGTAGAGTACTTGTGACAGAGACGCTAATGGATTGGGTAACAACAACGGCTTACGTAGTCACAGCCAATATATTATGCGTAGTATACATATATTTACTGAAGTCGTCACCAATTAGGGCGTGTTCTCACATCTAGAATAGCTGTCACAAAATTGCTAACATGTGTATTGTAGTGTCTTAAATGTACAAGGTATCACGAGGTACCATCTCAATGGTCATGGTGAATGTTCGTGTTTGTTAATCGGATCCAACGGCCATGATATGTAGGGTAAGAAAAGCCAAGTACGGTTTGAGTTCGACATAAGGGATCCATCGGCATCCCAATAAAGATATGATACCATTTCTTGGTATAAAATATTTCCATGTTACAGGGATTAATTATTAAACTCGAAATGTAAATTAATTCTAGAATGGTAGCAACTAGTATCAAGTAAGTGTAAACGCGCTAATGCCATCTGGAATACATTTCTGGAAACTTTAATTATTATCTTTTTGTATTTTTTTTAAGCATTTTCCATGCTAAGATTACAAGTTATTTTTAATGAAGGAAAAAATAACTAATTATTTTTATTTTCGAAATATTTTGTCCAGATGAATCCTGCGTAAGTATATTTTATAAGATAAAGATACGCTAGTTAGGCAAAAGGTCAGATATATATCCTAGCCTTAAAGTAAAATCCCTTACTCAAGTAGATAATGACAGAACGTAGATAATTTATAAGAAAGTTGGTTTCTGAACAAAAGGACCAAATTTATCCTAGTAATAAGACCAAAGTTAAAATATATAAAATGCGATATACAACGTGGCTCGATGCTCAGGGGATGTGGAGTTGGAAGCGCTGAGAGCTCGCCTGGCGGAGACCGAGCGTGCCATGCAAAGGATCGTCAGCCAACTG
This sequence comes from Acronicta psi, assembly GCA_946251955.1. Lineage (NCBI taxonomy): Eukaryota > Metazoa > Arthropoda > Insecta > Lepidoptera > Noctuidae > Acronicta > Acronicta psi. Next base: position 936,439 of record OX276486.1, read on the forward strand.
GGGCAACGCGACGCGGTACTCATGGTGGACTAGTGAACTGACCTGGGGAATAATGGCTTCTCAGTTTCTTTGAGTGCAAGTGAACACGAGGATGTTTTGTTTATTTTTACTATCTGATAGTAGCAATAATGAGATGGTATTGAAATTGTCGAAAACATCTTTTAAAAAAATTTAAATTTTCATATACCTCCTTAGCTAAATAATTACATTACAGACACTATTGTGATACAGAATTAAGTGTAGCGAATTTAAAATCTATATTTTCAGTTTTCTTTAAAATAAACAAATCATCCAAATACAAAAATAAACTGTAACTAGCCAACCCATCAGCCAGTTCACAATATCTGCCGAATTACTTCGCTATAAACCGTATTATTTAGATGTGTTCCTAGAAGCTTGCGGCATGGTGACGGTTGAGCCCTTTTTAGTAGTCCAGGATTGTTACTCTAACATGCAAATACGACTGCGGTGCATCCAAACGATTGTGGAATCCAGTATCATAGATACATAGTTGGTTTTTCTGTGTTTTTCTAGTTTATAGAGTGGATTTTTTCGAGGCAGTAACATTTCGTGTCAATCGTATATGTTTTCCTGTTAATGTCGATAATTGTAAGCATTGTCCCCATAACATAGTATTTTTCGTACTGTGAAATGTTATTTTTGTTATAATACTATTATTATGTGCATTTTGATTCCCTTTGTTTTACCGTAAAAAATAATTTTGTACATAAACCGTGTTTTGTAGGTATTGTAATAATAAATGATGGAATTCTGGCTGTTTCAAAATAAGCTTTCAATCCTAATGCAAGAGGAAAGACGTGCCAAAAGTTATGACGACACAGCTACTTTGTTTTTTTTTTTATAAAAATCTTAATATTTTGTAAAATTATCTTCAAGATGTCAAAAGTTTCAGACTATTTTTGATCAGCAAAAATTCACTTTATAAATCCATAAGGCCGAGTTAATTCCCGAGATAGCGTTAAGTATGATTTGGCCCACGTCCAACAGTGGGAGCATGCCCAATCGTCTGATGCATCCCGTTTATTTTAGCCAGCGTCCTTCGTTGTTTGTTTTTATGTCTATTTTTACTCTGGTTTCGTTTTTAATTTGGTTTTCCGCTAAAATTATTTGAGATTCATTCATGAGTTATTAGAAACGATAACTTTAAATTCAAGTTTAAAATATACTGTATTTAAATACTGCGCTTATACCGCGTAAAGTCTTGTTACAAAATCTTAAACTGAATCGAAAACTGGTAAATGTAATTTAGTTCAATACTTAGGTTAATTCTTTTGTCGAGAACAAGAAATTTAGAACATAATTTGCAGACATTTTTTTAAATGGCTAAATGGTTTACATTATCTGATAGAATCTTTACATTATTGTGCCCAACTTATACACAAAAATTCGCAACATACAACTTGTCGACCTTACTAAACTAATATTGATATTATCGGGCACAGTTGTTACCGCCATATCAGGGCTGGTAGCCGAGGTGCAGCAGCAGATGGAGGCGAGCTACGCGCAGAATCAGCAACGACAGGTCAATGCATGCAGCAACCCTACCTACACTTTCTACTATCGTTCACTCATATAGGCAATGAAAAGTATAGGATTGACGTATGCTTTCGAATTTTATTCGGCACATCCAAAATTACCGATTCGCACGTTGTGCTTAAAAAATCGAAAAAAATGATTTTCTACTTAAAAATCCTATACATTTTTATGACTTCTATGGGTGTTTCCATTGTGGAAAGTGACAGTGTTTTGGTCCTTTGATCCTAGATTCCAATTAGATAGGACAAGATCACGTCTTGTCTAATCTCGCTATTTTTATTTCTAACCTTATCCTAAATCCTGTCTTGCTTGATTTTGTCGTTTTTCTTCGTTGTTTGTTTTTGTTTATTTTTGTTTTAATATCGTGAAATCATGACTCCCAAACATTATTTGATTCATTAGCTAATAATTGGAGATTGATAAATGCCAGTAAACCTAAATAATAATTTAACGACGCTTTAAAAGACTTTATATTTGTTCACAACATAAACCAAATCACGAGATTGAAATCGTCTGAATTCGTTTATATTCGTAAATTACATAAATTAAGATCATAAAGCTTAAGATTTTAGGGCATTGCATTGCGTCGTCATTACAACAATGTTTCTTGCCAATAACTTTGACTTATAGCTTTCTAATTTTACTTTTTTAATATTAATTCATAATTGTAACCAAATTAATGTAAGTCCGGCGTGCAGGTTGCGATGGGTGCTGTGACGTCTGCTCGTTTGCCGACTACTAATATAAAAAAAAACTTAAATTTAACGGCGTAACATTTTTCAGTGTCAGATTTCTATTTTATGTAGTAAGTCGAGTTCATAAAGTTTTATAATGAATAGGTACAATGGCGTAACCTATAGTTGTTTGACAGAAAACGCCTAATGGCGTTAAGAACGCCCTTACAACTGCGCACACAATAAATATAGAAATGACCCGTTAGTTCTTTCATTGTGTATTAAAATAGGTTGAATGTTTTATATAATGTTTAAAAAGAATTTAAAGAAGTCTGTTAAACTGTACATTATCATACACATACACATTTCTATCAGATGGGTCTGATCCAAGCATTTTTAAACGGCCCCTAGGACCAACTTTTCAATTGTCTTATACCTTTTACAACTAGAATTAATTTTACATATTTATCATACAAAGGCTTTGCGCGTCAAAGGAGTTGGCTACCTGTTATGACGAATATTTCATTTATAGTGTTTGTTTATATTCCTCTTGGTGCTGTTTCTATTTTTGAGTATGTCACCTTCCATTGCTCTTCTGATAAAAGTTATCTAATGATTGAAAAATTGGTCCTTGTATTTTTTGTTGTCATCTCGCCTTTGTCTGTTTGCCTGCACCCGAGTTACTCGCCATTGACTAACAAAATAATAGTTATTCATTCAATAATAATAAATCGTTTACATGTTAGGCAATACCAACATGAAAAAATCTAATTAAAAATACTTTTAAAACGCCCAGAATTTAGGATTATCTTGGCTTCTTATGCTGTTTTATGTACTGCTGAAATCAGTTTCGAATTAGGGATATTTTTTTTATTATAAAAGATTCACTGAAGTTCTACAGTGGTTCATTTCCCGGTTACTAATGGTACCTAGATGATTTAGCGGGATATTGATGAATTTACATTTATCAATATCCCGCTGTCTTCTAGTGTCGAGTCCAAAAAGGTAAATAAAAAAAGCGCCTACGAAAATTCGTCATACGATTTCAGCGGCATATATAAATGCCTTACTGGTGTGTTTTTTTGCTATAATACTCGGAGTAGTATAAATATTATCTATAGGCTGGTTGTTTTTCTTTGGATATTTTGCGTTGTAGATAAATTTTGTTGTATTTTTTAGTGTGTGGTACTAGTCTTGATTTTTCATGAATGTCGGTAGCTGTAAAAGCGTCGATTATTTTATACGTATACTTCAATATTTCTATGCTTTGGAAATAGAAAAAATGTTGACGCTTAGAGTTCGATAGAGCATGCAATTTCCTATAGAACATGTAAGAAATGGATGTTGAAAACTGCGAAAGGCTTTAAACCGACACGTTATTTAAAATTTTCAGGATGTGCAGGATAATCAAGCTCGCCCATACACGAATGGAACAGTCTTACACAATAGTGGCCCGGTGCATATAGTCGCTAGTGAGTACCACGAGCCATCGAAACAAAGCCTGGAGACTCAGGAGAAAGAACCATCTCCTGCGCCTGAGGAACCCGCAGCAGAAATTGTGCAGAAACAAGAAGTTAAAGTACTCACGCCTGAGGAACCCGCGGCAGAAGTTGTACAGAACCAAGAAATTAAAGAACCCACGCCTGAACCACAGCAACCCACGGAAACCAAAGAATCTGTAGCACTAGAACAAACTCAGAAAGAATCTATCCCTGAAATAGAAACGCCTGAAGCTCCCCAAGCATCTACTGAACCAGAAGAATCTATTGAAGGAACAAAACCCACAAAAGAGCCTTTAACAGATGAAGAAGCTATTGAAGAAAAAGGAGATTCACCAGAGAAAGAAATCCTACCAAAAGAACCCGCAGATGAAGAGGCTGTTGAAGAAAAAGAAGATTCACAAGAGAAAGAAATTCTACTAAAAGAACCTTCGTTAGAAAAAGACATTAAACCAAAAGAACCTACACCGGAGAAACAAGCTGTCATACCTAAAGAGATCGAAGAAGAAGAAGAAGAAGAAATCGAACAGAAAGATGACGAAATTATTGAAGAAGAAAGTCCAGAAAGAGAATTAAGTAAAGAACCCGCAGAAACGAATCACACAGATGCATTAATTAAGTTGGCAGATGATATCAAAGTGGAGAGGAACGGAGATGTAAGGCATACAGAGGAGTTTTTGAAGGAAGAGGCGAAACAAGCAGCGGAAGAGAAACAAGAGAAGCCGTCGACGCCAGAACTTCTCGAAGAGGCTATTAAGGATGAAGATGATGACCAAGAGAATGCTAGTGTCAAGGTGAGTTCTATACTATTTTAATGAATATTTTTTTAAGTAATAACTGATCCTGGCGAGCAAGGTTCCGCTTGGTATTTCACGGCCTTTCTTTGGATTGGTAACTATTTAAAGCTTTTCAAGGCCCCTTGGTGCCTCGGAGAGCACATAAAGCCGTTGGTCTCAGTAGTCATACGAACAACCATGAAAATCGTTAGTTGTAGTAAGTAGCCACTTTAGGATATCGAGTCGTTGGGTCTAAAAAGTTTAATTTCGGCCAGGAAAGACTCCAAAATTGCCCCCATCGCCCCTGGATCCGCCAAGGCCCCAACGTAGTTGGTAGGCTAGGGTCATGACAATAAGTGCAATTGAAACACCGTAAGTGTGAATCGTTTGGGCAAATCATAATAAGGACTGGGAAGGGAAGGATAGCATAAGAGGGGAGTCCAGAACTGTGTGTTGACTATGATGTGTTGCACATATTTTGCACAATTAAGTGTCAGTTTGATATTGGAGCTGAATTCCAAGAATTTTAATTGCATACTAAAATTATATTTAAATTCAAATTCAAAATCAAAATCAAAATCAAATCTTTATTGCTTTCATATGTAATAAGGATGTTACAATAATTTGTGGTATCAATATGAAGCCCTGCAAGGGCGCTGCAAAATTAATATTTTATTGGAATTTGGTACGATTTAACAATCTTTGTATAACCTAGCTAACCGAAAAACGTAGATTTATCTTTTACCAAAATATCACATCATTGTGATTAATACATCCTTTTCTTAAATTAACTTGGACTACAAAAGTAGCTAAAAAAATTTGTTGGTTCATGAATAAAAAAAATTGTTGGTTCATGAAAATTCGATTGCTTAACTATTCAAATACTGTAATGAAATTTACGTGTCTCACTTCAAAGTTACCCAGAGCACGCATATCATTGCCCCTATCGTCTCTTAGGTGGTAGGCATGGAAGTGACAGCGCACGCGGCGGACGGCGGCGCGTGGAGGGCGAAGCGCCCCACGGAGACTCCGCCCCCCATACCTGCGCCGGCGCCTCCCGCGCAGCGAGCGGTGAGACCCCATGTTACTGTTCATATAGTGCAGACTATTTATGACTTAGAATGAGGCTGGCGTTTCTACGTCACTTTTTTTATTGTAAGATGACAAACAACTGTAGCGACATCTATTGCGTTATGTATGAAACTTGTACGAAGCAAATCCTGAATCGCGCAATAGAACTTGCAATGTACATCAACTGTCGGGCAGTCGTTTATTTTTAAGGTTCAAATTGATATTTCATATATAATGTAGAATCTCCTGCCTCGTTTCTTATTATATTTTGCCTATGAAATTATATAATCACTGCCTGGTTATTCCTTCGTAGAGCTTGTTATATGTTGATAACCCTTTAATATCATAATATTTATGTATATTGTTATTGTTTCTGTAGTTAGTTTATGGTAGATTGCTTCACATTCCAATGCTTAGTGTTAGTATCTAGCTCAACTGTTAGCTTAAATATTTATAGTATTTCTGTGTGAACAACTTAGAAACCTATATTTGTGATAAAATATTTATACTTTATGGACTTTTTGAAACCCAGGATCTGTAGGCCGGGAATACACGTCAGTTTTTCTGCCTTTTGGAGAGACAATCTGACATTATATACTCCCGGCTTTTGATTCAGAGACAACTCTATCAATTTCATTCAAAATTTTGATATATTAAGAAGCATTCATTAGTTTTCTTGGCTGTTAATTTTCGGAAGATGATTTTTCTCCCTCAAAACTACGTTCACACAAAAATATTCATAACATACCTAGAATAAAACTGCTTTTACAGAATTTATTTGTTACTTTTTTATAAATAAATTGTTTTACTATAATTATGAGCAGTTTTATTTTAACGTCTCTGTTTCTAACACCTTTCACACTTGGGCGCGATAATTCATGCTGATGTCCAGATTAGATACAGAAGGTCAGCTTCAAAAGGTCGTTTTTCGTTCAGGCATAGATGTCACATAGGACAAAATATTTCGCTCAAAAAATAAAAAGAATTTATCATTTCAATGTAGTCTCTCATTTTATTGTCTAAAAATGCCATAAAGTGTCATACTCTAAGAGTCTACAGACTTCCTAACCACGAAGTACGTAGTTTCTAACTTCGTTGCGGGCGTTTGCTACTCCGTATCACCTACGGACGCATGATTTGTCTACTCCGGATTCTTGTTCTTTTTGGCTCCAATATGTAGTAATATGCCTTCTGCGTCTCTCTACTTTCTTACTACGCTATAAATCTAATTTGCCTAATTTACATAATATATTATTTATTCAAAAACACTGTCGCTGTATCTGATTTATCAACTTTTGTTTATACACGAGCATTGGCTTCTGAATCGGCTACCGTTATCAAGTACCAACCTTAAAGCCTGTTATTTATTAGAACCTTTTATAAAATGATTTATATCTACCGTGAACATTTAGACGTCATCGGGCCTTAAAAATATGTTAAACACAATACATACAGAAGACAAGGTATTTAAATTAAACCCGTCGTACTCAAGCGTCGACTGTCCAACCCGCATTTGTCCTTTTTTTATACCAATACGGTGACAAAAAAGCATAGGGGCATTATGATAATATTACCGTAGCCTATGGACGCTTGCAACACCAGGGGTCTTGTTTGTTTTCGGTATTAGACAATCATTTATAGGTCATTACTTAACATTTAGTTCTTATGCCTATGGCATGGTTAATGCTGTGGCCGTGACAATAGTAAACAGAGTAGTCCGACTCCGACATACCGTGCTGGCCTGGCGACAGACTACTCCATGAGGACTTTTCGCATTCCCAAAGCCCCAAAACATGAAGGTGCTAAGCGACATTCCCCTACCATCAAGAGAGCCGCATGCAAGGCTGATAAACATTGGGTGGATTACAATAGACTGACTACGGTCGCAGTAATACTTTAGCCGCAACCAAACTAATAGGAAAAAGGGTGACAAACCGTCACCCTTTGTAATATAAAAAAGAAAAGTGGATTGTGTGAAGCGGCTTGCGAGATCTCAAAGTACGGTATGTGTGCTCTGGGCGACGGAATGAATGTCCACAATTTGCAAAAACAGGGATCAAAGTATAAAAAATTTGTTCACGTCGTAGTTCAGGATCGTCATTGCGCTATTAATAGTATCATTAGCGTCTAAAGGCTACGGTATCCGCTAACCATTACTGTTTTTATGTGTATTTGAATGAGTCTAGCGTGATGGAAAGGACAAAATAATTCTAGTAAATACTCTTTTGAGCTCTGCTTTCACATACACACGACAAAACACAGTAAACGGTGCCAGTCGTATTGTGCCCTGTTTATTGTGTTTTGTCCTACCTTAGTTTTGTACTTAATACATTCAAATTCCTTAAAAAGTGCTACAAAAATAATATACACTACTTCTCTCTCTTCTGTAACATACTTACACAATATTTTAATGTCCGTCTGCCATTATCATGGGCTATGTACCTTCTATTGATTATTATAGGATCCTGGCATAGCACTTTCACTTCATCTATAAAAATGACTAAAGGTACATACGGGTGATATTTCCAGCATGAAGCCGAGCAAGTGCAGTCGATATATCTGGACACGGAGATCCCGCAGCAGTCGCGTGTTCTCGTCGCTGACTTCGCAGAGGATCGAACAGACAGGCCCGCGCCCACCAAGCACTCACCGGTAACTGTTTTTTTTATTGTTGACGTTATTGATGACGACTACTGGCTGCATGAGAATTTGGCAGTCCATAATTTGAATATCGCTGATATAAAAAGCAAATCATCATAATCATCGTCAACCCATTTAACGTTCTATGAACTGCTGGGCACGGAACTCTACTCAGAATGAAAGGTCCCAGGGTTCCCAGGTACGAGAAAGTTTTATTGAGTGTGTACAGGCCAGGGAGAATTGAGTAGTGGACTGTATATTTAAATGCATATACCTAATGATAAAGAAAATGAACGATATCAAAATGAGATGCCTTCGCGACAAAGTCGTTAGGCAATCTGTCCGTGTGATGGCCGCGCTCCGTGCGGACCCCGCTCGCCGAGCCCCGTGCCGCCGCCGCCGCTCGCGCCGTCGATGTGCTTCCATGATGTGAATGTGTGCGCGAACAGAGTGGTTCTGTAAAATTCTCAGTATAAGTCCCGCAAGTTGCTAATGTATAGTATAACTTTATTGTTCAGAAAAAGATATATACAAAAATACATAGGACACTAGCCTCCACACTAGGATTCCTTGTGTCATGGAGACCAGTCTCTCATCCGAAAAATTAAATTTAAAAAAATGGGCTGCAACCTTGTCTAATTAACCTCAAAATGACGTCATTAACCATACTTGCCGGCTAGTGGTGATAACGCGTACTGAGGGCGGTTACGTCATTTTTACGTCACGAAGATGGCCGCCACGCACATTATCAATTTGGGGGGTTTATAGTACCCGTACAGGGATCGTAGTTTGAATTTTGCCTGGTTAATGCCTGGGAAACAGGCGTGAAGCTATGTATGTATGTATGTAATGCCAGTAGGAAGGCTGGTCTTCTACACGGTATCTTAAAATTACTGGCGAAATTATACATCAGTACTTCTGCCTAATCCTTCTGGGATACAAGTATACTGGTACAGTTCTCGCCAAACTTATTGTCCGGGTCGAAGTTGGCACGAGCTAACTTTAACCCTGCCGTAAAATCAGAAAAAGAAAATAATTGGATTAAAATGATTTATAACGACAGCCTACGAATTGAGCTTTCGTTTTTGTTAATTACAATCCAATATTTATCTTTTTCCGATTTTTACGGCCGGGTTAAAGTTAGCTCGTGCCAACTTCAGCCCGGACAATAAGTTTGGCGAGAACTGTATGTCTTGTATCTAAAATCATTATTAAAAAAATAATGTTCTGCGTAGATGGTAGTGAGCGGAAAGATGACACTGTCGCTGATACAAGACGCGCCTCGAGACACTCCTGAACGGGACCAAGGTAGGAACTTCATTTTTTTTATAATTATGCCTGTAATGTCCCACTGTAGGATAAAGGTCTCCCCACTCATCTTCCACCTCTTCCTGTCCACACTAGCCTTTTTCTCCTGTTTCGTGGATACAAAATAATTTTTTTACATACATAAATACCGAGACCCGGAACTACTGGTCATAGGTATAAATATTTAGTTAGGTGCGGGGACAACCCATACACTTCTTAATTTTTGTGTAAAAAAATCAAAAAAATATCTAACAACCCAATAATGTTAGAATTGTTTAACATTTTCAGAATCAACGGTGGATGACTTCACTACAGCGAGTGCAGTGACACAGAATGCTGAGGTAAGTCCTAAATCTATACTAATAGTATAAAGAGGAAAGATTTGTTTGTTTGTATTGAATAGGCTCCGAAACTACTGGACCCGTTTGAAAAATTATTTCTGTGTTAGATAGCCCATTTATCGGAGAATGTTATAGGCTATATACCATCACGCTACGATTAAACGGGGGGAAAATTCATTTGGACCACGCGGGCGAAGCCGCTGGCGGAAAGGTAGTGGTATTATAAAACATAACATAGCAAACTCATCACCTCCCCGATAGCAGTGATCCATGAGGCTTTTCCGCATCAAAAACAAGACAGGCAATACCTATAAATGAAATGAAATTAAATGATATTATTTCTGTAAATAGATCCTTTAAAGACACTTTTACAAGTCATTATAGGACTGGTGGTCTGTGCCTCGACCATGAGTTTTTCTCACTAGACTCTCTAGCGAAGCCGTAAAATATTTGTATAGAAAACCATCGCAGCGACTCTAGCGGTTACGTAAGGAACTAAAATCTGCTATGAGATTACATCGTTTCGATGCGTAAAAACCTATCGAAAGCCTAAGATAGAACTCATGGTTGACGTACTGCTCTGCAATCGTTTGACATCACATTAGGAAAACTCACTGACATAGACAGCGAGGTTTCGGAGTAATAATATCATCTATGTATATATATTTTTAAATTTTCGTCGATATTTTTACAACCGCTCACCGGATTTCGCAAGCACCTGCTTTCGAATAAAAAAAGAATCATCAAAATCGGTTCACCCAATCGAAAGTTCTGAGGTAGCAAACATAAAAAAAATACAGTTGAATTGAGAACCTCCTCCTTTTTTTGAAGTCGGTTGAAAATAGTGACGTACATTATTTAGCCCTCAAAGAAATAAAATTATTTCGTTTCTCAGAAGGAAGACGAATCAGACGAAGAGATCGAGGAAGAGATTGAGATCGAAGAAATCGAGGAAGAAGTGGAGGAAGAAGAAGAAGAAGAAGTTGAACAGAAGCCAAAGGGAAAGACAGAGTGAAGTACTGATAGGTTTAAATATACGTAACTACCGTAGTGTTTTGTGACTGTGTAGTCTTAGAGGGATTTTTGTAAGGAATGATGACTGGCATTCGATTTTGATCCTTTTTTGCTAAACTGTTAAGGTTTATATTGGCAACTACGAATTCACGTTAGTTGAACCAATGAATTGCGCTGTTAGAACGGTTGTAATTTAAGTCTACTTTTGCAAGGCAGAATAGAGCGTTTCCGACAAATGTTAAGGTAATTTAGGAGTCATTGTTAGCTACATACAGATTTTTTTTAAGTTTCAACCTATCCGATTTTTTGCGGTTCGTCCCAGTACTGGTAGCATAATAGTTGTATATTATAATTATTTTTTATCGTGTTTTTTAATAACAATATAAGTGTATGTTCTATTTTACTTAAAATACTGTCCAGATTATCAACAGGGTTATTGTGAAGAGTATGTACACAGTCACAAAACGTTACATTAATTTAAAAAATAATGAAAAATTATTATGAACTGCAATTAATTTGTGTATTTATTTTTTGTCTATGCTTCTCTTCTCGCAGTCTGTTATTGATGGTGTATATTTTATTCTACATGGTTTTATGCTTTTCACGTTTTTAATACTGTTGTAAATGGGATAGTTTTAAGAGCGTGTTTGGATATGGCTGGGTGGCGGAAAAACATTATTTTATTATCATAACAACGAAAAAATATCAAGATTTCTTGTCATTAGTCGATACTAACAGCGCCGCTGAATTGTTCCGTCTCGCGAAGGACAGACCGTTTTTTTTTAAACTGACAGCCAACCTCCAGTATTTGCAGAGGCACTTCGAAGAAGAAGATTAGGCTATGATTTTTGTTGAGCGTAAGCTTTCCAAATCAACTGTATTTTTCTAAACCTAAGCTAGTGTAAAGAGCCGCAATCTAAAATATATTTTAATTTTAATAAACATTAATTGAAAGAAACTCCTTAAAAGACACACAACTCCATTACTCCATAGGTAAACTGTCTTCCCTCTTTAATTTCTTTTTAAAAACCTATATCACATGTTATCCATAGTTATTATTGTGCACCTTCCTATTATCACAGTGTCCAATCCAGTCTTCCTGAAAATGTAGGCTTTTGAAAAAGATTCAGTATATCCCAGCTGTATCTAAACTTGCTCGAAATGTTACAATTATTGGTTAATATTAAAACGAATTTATTGTATTGAGTGTTCCATGATTTGTGCCAAATATTACTTCGGGCTTTTTAGTAATTACATTTATTCAATGTTTTATATTATACAATTCTATTACTTCCAAGTCTGTAAATTAGCCAAATTTTAATTAATCAATAACTTATATAAATGTCGTATAATGTCTCTTTATTAAACTTAGGCATATAACACAGCCGTGCAAAAAAAAACTGCATTAGAAAAATTTTAGTCAATCTTGTAATTTTCTTTTCTAATTTTAAATGTTTATATTTTTATACACAGTAGTGGACTACATGCCGCTATTTTAAGTTCGGCGTTTGAATTAAATTGTCTGGCTCAATAATTGATATATTATTTGTGATATCGTCAAATTGTGAAATGAAAGCTCAATGTACTGTGCAGTTTTTTTGTCAGTAAGTATACTAGTAAAATGCCCCAAAAGTTATCTTGATGTGTCCTAAGAACCAGGTAGTAGTGTAACTAATTGTAATTTTTGCGGCCATAATATGAACATTTAAATTTTAATTTGTGCATTTAAAATATAATAAATTATTATAACAGTTTATTGTTTTAATAAAATAATATTTTTATTTTTGAAATGAGAACAGAAATACTTGGTGTGAAAAGCTTTGATAGAAAATCATTTTTTTTAAATCACTTTCAACAAATAATTCCTGCTGAGAAATGTTGAAATTAACAAGTACCTAACTGTTGCAACTTCGATAAATATATCTACGTCTTTGAGCACATATAATTATTATGATGCATACAAAATGTTTCTCATTTCCGTATTATCTAATGTCAATATACGTAAATAATATGTAATAATTTAACATTTACTGTAGCATTTTTGTTGTTATGCTTATATCTGTTTTTTAGTTGTAAGTAAGGATGTAGTCAGAGGGAGAAAATGTATTTAAAAATAATTTAGTGTGATATCAATTACGGAATCTAATATTGTTTAAAACCATGATCAATCTCAAATCGTCGTTTTGGCTACAACTAGTTGTAAAAAAAAAAAAATAACTTGAAATATTTCATGTTTTTATTTCAAACCCTTCATTTACTCCTATGATTTATAGATAAACATTTTCCATTCTGCTTTTTTGCAGTAACATTTTTAAGAATTATGTGTGCCTTTTTATATTTGAACATGTTTTTTGTTGATCATATAAACAGAGTTCATCCAATTGTGAAACTTAGGGAAGTTGTGTGTGTAAAGAGCAATAATAATTTTAAAGATTTAATACTATACCACAACTGTGACACTCCATACAAACTTTCCGCACTACCTCTGCACACTACAATACCAAATTTGAAACTTGTCAAAATTATGTTTGTACATGTGCAAATGTGTGCGTGACGGTGCGTACGGTTTGTTGGCAGTCCGGAAAGAACACCGGCAGAATGCGAGGGACATGAGGTATCAGACGTTAGGGAGGGGCGGAGAGTGGCCATTCTGTTATTATTTATTCTGTGACTATACAGAGTCCAAAGACAATTTAACTATATTTTATTATAGTTACAACTTTAGGGGCCTGTTTCACTACCTACTAGTAAGTTCCTGTTAAATAACTTGGCAGATCATTTTATATCATTTTTGTTACATTTACCCAGCAGATAGTGGATATTCAGAAATGCCTCAACCTCTTTGTATAATTATCTGCAAAATAAATAGGCCAACGGTCCTACATTAGAAAAAAAATTAACAGAATATGTAATCACCTGATTTATTGTTTCACTTATTTATTAATTAAATAACATTGATCATATTTACATTCTACCGTCTTGTACTGAACTTCTTTGATGATTAGTTAGAACCTGGAAGAAAATAAATTGATTAAATACTCATTAAACAAATTGTTGGATAAAAAAATAAAATATAAATCACTTGATTTGGGCTGTGAATAAAAGCTAGTCAGTCTGTGACTACCATTGGGGTTGTTAGGAGGCACCAGGTCTATTTGCAAATAAGTTTCCCTGAATCCAGTGTTGGGTTGATCTCACTAGACTAGAAACAATATTGAATATGGGTGGAAAAAACTCCTATGCAGCAAATAGCTGATTCCATAATGGGCATGCTATCGAAAAAAAAAAAAAAATGGAAGAATTTATCGATTGGGATATTAATTTATCATAATTCTAGGGTTCCTCAATTCTTTGCGGTGCCAATTTACTTTATGATCAATTGTTGCACTTCAGCGCAGACCGAATAATCAGAGGTGTTACATAGTCCACCACCACACCTGCCTAGTGCGGGTTGGCAGACTTCACACACTGTTGAGAAAACATTATGTACATGTACACAGCATCATCTTACTTATGAAGTAATTATGATTATGGGACCTTTGGGCGTTTGACAATCCTACAAGTTAGTGATAAATACCTGTAGTAAAATTCTTCAATTCTTCAATATCTTTAACAAGAGTCCAGTCATGCCTAACTGATTTGATTGACTTGGTGGCATGTGGCACATCCGGGAAAAAGGTCCAGCCCTCGTCCACTGCAGTCTTCTTGATTATACCCGCCACACCCAGGATCACGGCCGCGGGAACAGCTGCCATAGGCGCCTTCTGCCAGGCTGCATAAATGCTTCCCGCAACAACACCACCCAAGAAATAGTTAATCTTGTCGTTTTTGCCTCTTATATTCTGTGCTGCGTTTGCGGTTACCGTGAATCCGGCAGCCATACCTGCTAGCGGACCAATATACCACATGAACCTGCCCGCCGTGTTCACGAACCCTTTAGGATGGGAATACATGAGGACATCGAAGGATGCGGCGGCTAAACCAGTGAGTACGGCATATTTGGAAGTCACAAACGTCTTCATGAAGATGTCGTGCCCCTCGGGTGTGTCGTAGTATTTGTAATTTAGTAGCTGGGCCATTTTCGCTACTTCAAAACTTAAAAGTTTTTCGCAAAGTAGTTACACAACACAGTGGTATAGTGCGTGAACTGTCAATTAATTCAAGTCAAATTGTCAAAAGTTCAAAACATGTGTCAAAAAAGTCAAAGGCGTCAAAGCCATGTCAAAGCATGTGTATTCTCGCCAAACTTATTGTCCGGGTTGAAGTTGGCACGAGCTAACTTTAACCCGGCTGTAAAAATCTGAGAAAGAAATATATTGGATAAGAATGATTTAAAAGGACAGTCAACGACTTGAGCTTTCGTTTTTATTTATTAAAATCTATTATATTTCTTCCTCCGATAACAATAATTTGTGAATGGATGTTGTAAATTGATGTTGTAAATTGTACAGTTCGCGCCAAACTTATTGTCCGGGTTGAAGTTAGCTCGAGTCAACCCGGACAATAAGTTTGGCGAGAACTGTACATCGGTGTATTGCGTAGTAAAGACTGATCACACAAATTACAAAAATTTATTCATTTAAGAAAATTAAAGACTAGATAGAGGAAAGAAAAAAATAATAATGATAAAAAAATCAGGAAATACAAATGAAAGAACTTGTTTTACTAAATTATATAATTATTTATTGACGACATATTGTGATTTCAAATGAATAATAATTAAAAGGAATAATATTTTTTAAGTAAATTGAAACAAGTAAATTGGAAGTCCTAGACCTAGGAAATTGATTTCAAATTATTTTTGAACGCACCAATGCGATAATTTTCCTTTTGCTTCCGAGTCCGACAACAATCCGTCATTAGTGTCAAAAGTATCAAAAATGGCGGCGGACGGTGACGAAGTGATTAGTGATCAAGAAAAAGTTAGAATCGTTTCAGATTTCATATTACATTCGCCACCGGGAGAATTTAATGAAGTGTTCAACGATGTGAGGGTTCTACTAAATAATGACACCCTTCTCAAAGAAGGTGCGAGCGGAGCCTTTGCACAATACAACAAGGATCAACTAACGCCCGTACGCCTCGAAGGCTCTGAACTCCACACGCTTATAACCGACCATAACGAGCTCGGCGGTGGGAGATTCTTCGATCCTCGCTCTAAACGTTCCTTTAAATTTGACCACTTACGTAAAGAAGCATCGGAGTATGAGCCCTATGAGCCTGATCGGGTGGCGGAGCCCTGGCGGGCGGCACTGGACGAAGAGCTGACGGCGTACGTGGCCGCTCACTTCAAGCACGGCGCAAGCTTAGTAGTAGGGCGCACGCTCGAATCTGGTGCTGCTGTACAACTCGTAGCCTGCATCGAAGACCACCAGTTCCAGCCGAAGAACTATTGGAACGGGCGATGGCGCTCTGTCTGGTCGCTGACGGTGGGTGCCGGCGCGGCAGAGCTCCGCGGCATGCTGCGTGTTCAAGTGCATTATTATGAGGATGGTAACGTGCAGTTGGTGAGTTCCAAGGAGGTGCGCGCACCTGTGACTGCAACCGGCGAAGCGGCCACCGCGAAGGAGTTCGTACGGCTGGTCTGTGACGCGGAGAATGCGTATCAAACCGCCATTTCGGACAACTACAAGACCATGAGTGATACCACCTTCAAGGCGCTGCGGCGACAGCTGCCCGTGATGCGCACCAAGGTGGACTGGGCGCGGCTCGTCTCTTACACGATCGGTAAGGAGCTTAAGAGCCAATGATGTCCCGCCGCTGCGCTTTGAGCCGCAGCGGCCGCTCCACGCCTGTACATATTCGCGTAAGAGTAAATCTTGTTCAAATGTTTACGGGCGCCGGGGTGACGCTGCGGCGGGCCCCGGCGCGTATTTATCTATGAATATATAGAGAAATCGCTATCTTAACTGTTAAATTTTATTGCATTTTGTTACACTCAGTACGGAATGATTATTATTGAATAGCGAAGTGTCTGAATGTGGCTTATTTTTGGAGTACACTCTCATATATTTTCAAGAGAGGTTGATTCAAGAAGTTTGTGTCCATTTATGTTGGTAACAAGAGATTACATGGAATAACATTGTACTTAGGTGTGGGCATGGTTTACACCCGATTTGATCTGTAGAACTTGACTGGACGCCAGACTTCATCCATTTAATTTATTAGCTCTTTGGGATGATAGTTGTTGTGTAAGCAATATGATGACTGTTCACTCAATCATTTAGCTTTTTGTGATTATTTGAAAGACGCATGTCAATTACAATAATATTATAATATTAAATTATCATAATACCTAGTTATGGATGTTACAACTTAATTCATGCATGTAATTTAAAACTTTTAATCCATCCACTTCTATATTATTCTCTAAACAGTATTATTCCTTTGATATTGCTTGCATAACAGAGTATTATAATGACAAAATTGTTCAGGAAAGGTACATGAAGGTCTCCAATGGTGCATTTAATTGTAGTTAATTTAAACAAAATGTCCACGTAGCTTTAAAGCAGCGTCTATGAGTGTAGAGCACAAGATATTCAATATTTTCAATTTACAATAATAAAATTTGGATTGTTGCTCAAACGGTAACTAATGCAGTGAAAAAGATTAGGAAATTATTGTCCATATTATGGCTTCAAGAGTGCGAATGATGCGTAACTTTTTTTTTATATAATGTGTAATAATTGTAACTCCAATAAGGATTATTTTGTAATTATTATAATTATTATTTTAATAAAGAACGTACATTAAAAATCCAAGATAATGTATGATTGGATTCATTTCAATAAAAATATATATTAAAATGTTGCTAACATCTGTTTTCTTTTTATTTACGTCGCCATTTTCGTATAAAGAGTACCGTTAGCAAACAGGTATAGTTGATATTTGATGATATGAAAGATATTTGTGTGAGTGATAAAGTTGTGACTCATTCGTTTATTGGGATCGCCCGAGTCGAAGTCACGAAGTGGCGGGGCGCCAATATTGCGTGCATTTACTAATTTTACACGCCCTCGCTTCCGTACGCTCTCTGGTGACCCTGTTTTGATTTAGCCAATGGCGTAATTATATGATAAAAATGCCATTATGTCGGCGGCATTATAATTGGACGTCAATGACTCTAGGCATAACAAAACAAATTAGTCATTGTTACCGTCATCATTTAGATGTAGCGTTTTTTTTTCATTGCACTTAGTAGTCTTATCTTCACGTTGCTGTGGCTTAAAAAGTTAATTTTTATCGAAACGAACTCTGCAAGATATCAAAACGGAACCTTTGAGACTTTGGTAGTTTGTTCGAACTTCAAACCAAACTTTTAGGCGGACAGACAAACATTCCAAAAATCGTCTACCTCATTATACATCATTTTAATTCATAAAATTAAATACCATTGTAGCCACCACACATCACAGCACGTTTTTGACAGCAATGAGACAGCGAATAGTTCTGATAAGAACTTTTACGTTTTGACGCCAGAAACAGGAAAGCAGTTCACAGCAGTAGTTCTGATAAGAACTTTTACGTTTTTGACCATCCACCAAGTCGGAGACAGGACAGGAGCCCCGCTGATCGACGAGCACGAACACAAGTCCAACCATCTCGGACGCAGCACTGGGACATCTTGACACGTCGACGGCCGGCGGCGGAAAAGGGCTGCGCATTCCGCGTCGCTTGTATTAATAACCTCAGAACCGCGCCAAATCGACCGCACGCACTAGCGACACCTTGCGGAATGCAGCAGCAACTGTGCAGTGACGTGATTGGTTGAAATAATGTAAATATTTAGTTTTAAGTTTTTATTGGTTAATAATCTTTTGTAAAATTGTATATAAACAGGCGCCATTTATGAATAAAATCATTATTACTTCTGCATTTTACTCAACAACAAGTTGTATTATTTGGTTGCACCGACATCCCCAAAGTGGTGACCCCGAAGCAAACACGCCCGAAGCAAACACACCTGAAGAAGAGAAAACTCTACTACTCTGCCTGAAGAATTGCTCAAGATGTCGAATCCCAGCCCAACCGAAGAGTCAAGCCCAGCAACATCTCACACCATGACGAAGACTGAAGCGAATGGCATATCACTCACCATGCGTATTCCACCATTCTGGCGCGACAGACCGCGACTCTGGTTCATCAGTTTCGAAGCCGCGACGAACGATCTCAAGAAAGGCCAAGCACAACTCGCCCAGATGGTCATCGCGCAGCTGGACAGGCAAGACATCGAGCAAATCATGGATCTACTCTACAACCCACCTGAGACGGATCAGTACAAGGCTATCAAGGAACGACTCATATCCGCCTACGAAGAATCTGACAACCGCCAATTCCAGAAGCTGCTATCTGAAATGGAACTTGGTGACCAAAAACCCACCCAACTACTACGCCGCATGCGAAATCTCGCCAGAGATAAAGTTCCCGACTCTACTCTACGCCTTATGTGGACAAACCATCTTCCGCCACACATCCGCTCAGTCCTCGCAGTCAGCGAGTCATTCAGTACCAAGACTGCACTCGAAGAACTCGCACTACTCGCCGACAAAATGATGGAACAGACAGCATCAACTGACGTCGCAGCCGTGCAGTCATCCGCACCACCTCCACTTGCAGTACCATCTACATCAGCACCGCAGCAGGCAGACACGCAGTTCCTCATCAACGAAATGAATAAAATCATTATTACTTCTGCATTTTACTCAACAACAAGTTGTATTATTTGGTTGCACCGACATCCCCAAACCATCAAAGATTTTTTGTAATAGGCTAATAAATACAACGAAATTACATTACATTACATTTTTACTTATCATACTAGGAAGAATACTGTTACCTACTAACCTACATTGTTGTATTAAATTGTATTAAAAAAAAACCGTTTCTTTTTTTCGTGGATAATGGCCGCATTTTACCGGGAATTCATATTTATCGTGATTAGTTGGTCCACTCGGGCTCTCGAGTGCCGGAAGCACGGAGATAATTTTGAATACATAGAAGCTACACTATCTGGGAACAGTAACAAGTTATAATGCAGGTACTGTTTATTTGTCGTCAGTATCCGGCACTGTTTTTGTTTTTATCTTTTCGAGAAGATTCATGAAAACCTGACGAACAGAATTATTAAATGAGTTTTGTGCGTCAATGAGACTGCTGATGCGGTGGGTTCCAAGCATTCGGTAAGTACTTCACGTTATTAAATAATGTTTTACTAGCTTTCCGCCAGCGGCTTCGCCCGCGTGGTCTTGGGATTTCTTATAACTTTCATTCCCTATTTCATCCACTTACAGCTCTTTATCGCATTAAAAAGCCTATGTCCTTTCTCAGGCTCTAGACTATCTGTGTACCAAATTTACTGACAGAGTTACTTTCGCATTTATAATATTAGCAATGATTGAACAGTACAATACAAACTCCTCGGTCTTCCTTCGCCACTCAGTACCTATTTCGCCTCGTCTCTCAACCAACGTCATCGTTGGAAAGTTCATGTTTCGATAGATTCGGACACGGGCAGAAAGAAGACTATTTTTTTAATTTACTTTTTCTTGTATTTTATTGCACTCAACGGTGCTGTGACTATAGTGTTAAATTGTAACGAGTTGAATACACGCATGTATCTGTTCAACAACAGAGACGAACTTACGATTCCGTATGTCAAATTGTAATATAAATTTGGCATACGGCAGCATTACTTTATGCTTAGCATCGTCTCTGAATATTTGCCTAAAATATCCGGTGGGATAATTTTGCTAAGGTACGATAAAAAAATAGACGGTAATGTCGGATAAAATAGACTTGACGTTCAAATTCTATAGACCGATATTGTAACGTTCTCGACAATCTTCAGGTCATTATTCTTCTTCTTCAATATTGGAACAACTTTGACCCGTGCTTAGGTAGTAAAAACTCATTTGAAATAACGTGTGCCTACGTATTATATCAAAGCTTCTAAATCCCACTTCGGCACTGGATCCCGACTAATTTAGTTAAGAGGTGCCTCAAATCTCTGCAGAGGTCTTAAATGCAATTTAAAGTTAGCCAAGAGCTTTGCTGCTGCTTTCGTTCAATATATTATTACCACTTAACACTAACTGGTTTTATGGTTTATTGGATATTGGATAGGTACCTACCTAACTATTTTATCGTATGCTATTTGCGATTGAAGGGATTTATGTATCAGATTAATTGATGAATCAACCGCGAAATTGGCTGACATTCTTCAATATTAGGTAGAATCATAATGTTATATAAATATACCATCACGCCTGTATTCCCCGAAGGGTAAGGCAGGGGAGTACTAATGTAGGTACAACCACAGTTCGCCGCCACAATTCCCAAATCATAGGGACTGAGTCTTGCTATTAAACGGGCACAAATCCAAATTCCGTAACACACTAAGGCTGATATTATATTCAGAGGCGAAACTAAGCATGAACTTCGGCTTCCGTATGTCAAATTGTCATACAAATTTGACATAGGGAAGCGTTAATTTACTCTTGGCGTCGTCTCTGAATATTAGCCTAAGTCTTGAGTTACGCCGTTTTTAAAACTTACATTAGGTAATATTTACATAGCTTCACACATGTTTCCAATAGGGGTAGGCAGAGACTATAGATTCCCACTTCCTACGATCCTGGCACACCACTTTCGCTTTATCTATGTATGCTCATCAGCCATCTTTTTTTAAAACCTGTCGGGTTAAAATATTTAAACTACAATGTTGCCGTTTAGCAGTTGTTAGTGCATTATCAACTGTCCCTACAATTCGTGACTGATAAGATAATATGATTTATATATGTATATTATAAGTATTTCTGTCTTTGAATCCAATATTTAGGTACTTCGGACTAGATATCACATTTTAGGAAAATTCAGTATATGATTTGCAAATCATATATTCACTATCACTTTAAATAATTAGAAATACTTATCCACAGATTTATAGTCACGAAAAAACTCGCATTAAAACTCCTCTCTCCTTCTTTATTTTATAACTATGCTGTGCCCGACAGGGTCCATAATTGATCCCTAGATATAAGTGTACCATCTGTATATACATTATGGAACGCAATAGACGACGACGCAGAGCTCCTTCTAAGGATGCGCTGGCAGCAAGAGGAATAATATATATCCCTCAAACTGTCAGCGCAGTGAATCCTCCATAAACCTCTAAGTGGTTTTTCGGGTCGGCAACGCGTAAGTGATACCCTCTGGTGTTGCAAGCGTCCATAGGCTACAGTAACCGCTTGCCATCGGGCGGGCCGTATGCTTGTTTGCCACCTCAGTGGTATAAAAAAAACAATTTGATTTGATTTGAAAACATAATTTTATTGTCATTGTTTAAAAGTTTGAGTTAGGTAGGTAGGTCCTAAATAAACAGAGACTGCAAACGTGTACCTATATTAAAGTAGACACAGTTCGCCATTGTATTTAGTTAGCTCCCATGTTATAAGATTTGAGCCTATTGTCAACTGTCAACCGGGCACAAATCCGAACTACGAGTTGCTACGGAGAACTTCATAGAAAAACCCAATAAAAATTTGCCCGACACACTTAGGAAGTTAGGGCCAATAAAGTAACGAGTTCACTATTAAAAGTGATCAGTATAATCTGTATTCTGGGGCTCGTGGCAAATTGTAACTACGCTGATCAACCGATCTGCAAGGTTAAGCTACACTTGGCGCGGCCAGTCTGTGGATGGTGACCATTCTTAACATATTGAGACCCTTCCGTGCCTCGGAGAGCACGTGAAGCCGTCGGTCCCGGTTGTCATACGAACACTTATGACAATTGTTAGTGGTAGTCAGAAGCCTAAAAAGCCTGATAAAACCAGTGTTTCCTTCGAATATCGGTATTGCCTAGAAATTGGGTTGCGGAGGTCTGATGGCAGTCGCTTCGTGTAAAATACTGATATTTAGCCGAATCCTGGATAGACTGGAAGCCGACCCCAACATGGTTGGGAAAAGGCTAAGGAGGAAGTATAATCTGTATTCTGTATCTACTTGACTATAAGACAGGGGATCAAATATGTTCATCTCATAAGCTACTTCAAACGATAAGATCTTAATTGTGGCTCTCCATTCGATTAGCGTTAGTCGTGCGCTAAGGGAGGGTGATCGGTTATAAAGGTCACCTGTTACGTCACTCATGACGTCAGAAGTGACGTGGAAATCCCATACTGCGAGCTATCGTGACGAGTAGGTGTAGATACAGTGGTAACTAAGGCACGGTTCCACATACAAGAGATACTTTATGCGAGAGATTCTAAGAAAAGCTATGGTTAGTTTAGTTTATATAAATTGACGACTAACCTTCCGCCAGCGGCTTCGCAAGCTAGGTCATTTATATTCAAAATCAAAATAGTTTTGTGGAGGGACGAGGAGTGCTGTCCCTCGCACCAAAGGGAGGATCCTCCAACCAGGCGGTGTTATGCCTGGCGGGCCACTGCCCGACGGTTGATGTCGGGCGGTTGTATATATGCAAGTTGCATGGTAAACTTTACTTGCGCGATTCAGGACTTGTTGCTTCTTTTTCGTACGAGTTCGTATGTAGCTCGATAGATGTCGCTACAGTTTTATTTTCACATAGACCTTATGCAGGCACATAAAAAATGTCGAAACTAGGTGCACGGTTCAAATTAGTCGTTTCCTATGGAGAAGAACCGGCAAGAAACTCCATGGTTACTATTTTAGCCAATATATACAAAAACTTGACAAATTATATACTAAAACCTTCCTCGAGAACCACTCTATCCATCGGTGAAAAAAGCATGAAAATCGGTGCAGTTATTTTTAAGTTTATCGCGAACAGTGAGACAGATGCGGCGGAGGACTTTGTTTTATAATATGTTGTGATTTCTCGATTTAGTAGTAGGTAATTGCGACGTTTTAAATGAGAGCAGCTCTTCCTGATATAATAGAATTTTTCCTCAAGGAAAATAACACACAAATGACATTCAGTTAGGTATATTCACAGCCTTAAATAACATTACATACACATCAACCTTATAGATGAGAAAAATAAATAAAATCTTTTACTTACTAAGTACATATACTTAATTAGTCTGCGCGGAACTAGTTGGCCGCGCCTTAGGTATGTGAGCGGCGGTATGGAGAGGCGGGGTCGCCTGCGCGCGGTGGGACGGAGGGGCGGGGGCACTTGCTTTTGTTTACAGTAACCTGCCGCCCCACCCTCGTCCCTACCTAAGGCGGCCAACTAGTTCCGCGTGGACTATACATAATCGCCATTTTGATTTTCTATAACTTACAAAAGAATCTATGGGATTTTATAAAGTTAGGTTTACGTTTACATAACTGTTATTAATGAAGAAAAAAATCGACTGGCGTTCGTTAAATCGTTAAATTGAGAATGTCAAGGCTTCTGGAGTGTGGGACACGCGGTAATACACCAGACGATGCAGGTTCAAATCTAGCCCGCCAATCGATCTTGTTCATTCATTAAATAACTGGTATTATCTTAGCATTAAAAATGCAAAAACATATTACATTAATAACAGTATTTTTTTACCGAAGTTTAGATAATATTTAAATATAGTACCTAATAATTATAAATGGAAAAGACGTTAGGATGCATCGATTTGCTTTTTTTTTGTTTTTCGATCAAGACGCATAGATAGAGTAGCTTTCATTCTTTGAAATTCAAATTATTTGTCAAAATCACCGCACTAAACACCATGCTTGTAGCAACGCGAAAGTTCTCAGGGGCGATTTCATACCATAACATTTAGAGGATAGGGCTTATTTTACCTTTTTTTATTCTATGTCTAAACCAGCGGTTCCCAAATAAGGCTTGGAAAACTTTATAAATCTTTTATTTTAGGAACGCCCACACCCGGAGATAATAACTAATAAAATTACTACAATTTAACATACTCATAAATCGTAGCTAAGGAACAAATGATTATTTTACGATACCCGCTTTAGGAATCGCTGGTCTAATTCTACTTAATTCAACATTTTAAAATTACTTACAACTAACTTTTTTAACAATAAACACGGGTCTTTGCTGTGGCAAGTCATATTCAGCAACCTATTGCAATACTTAGCATACAATGCAATGTATAATAAGAAATCATTACAGATGCACACAATATACAATGAAACAAATTGAATGTTACATTAACATCACTCAGTGAAAAAAAAACAATGCACTCTGGCGTGCGTGTGTATGTTATTTTATTTAAAACAAAATTGCTAATGGCAAAGTGACGTCATCCGCCGTACTTGCCGGTTGGAGTGGTGCTAACGCGTACTGAGAGCGGTTACGTCATTTTTATGTCACCAAGATGGCCGCCAGGCACATTATCAATTTACGGGGCTTATACTTACTTTACGCATTGAAGTTTATTAGTATCATTGCATTTAAAAAAAATAACGTGACCTACGTGACACACACGATAGATTCGCGTAGTTAGTGATCCTAAAGATGTTATCAACAGGGCTTCGTGCTAATTTTGTGCCCAGTTAATTCCAAATTGGTTCTGTACTTAGTTTACTGCCGTTTCGTTCTTTTTGTTTTACCACAATGCCTAATCTCCATCCCGTATATTTTGGAGACCGTATATAAATAAAAACTTCTGCTGGAACCACTTTACATATCTACCGCTAACAATGATGGAAGACAGACCTGATTCTTTAAGGCTTGTTCGACACAATTCAATCATAGCCGGCCCGATTTATTAAATTG
This sequence comes from Acronicta psi, assembly GCA_946251955.1. Taxonomy (NCBI): domain Eukaryota; kingdom Metazoa; phylum Arthropoda; class Insecta; order Lepidoptera; family Noctuidae; genus Acronicta; species Acronicta psi. The sequence continues at coordinate 962,025 of OX276486.1, forward strand.
GACATAGTTGAAGTGAAAAGTGTAGAGCCAGCCTAAACGAAGTGAATAGTAGCCGTGAATGTCACAGGCAAAAACTATTGTGACAGCTACTAAACTACACTAATAAATGCAGAACACCGAATATTAATACAAACGTATACAATCCTAAAATTTAAACATCAACCAACAGGTATAAATAATCTTCTATTTTGAATATTATTATCTGTTTTAAAGTAAAAATAAGGACCGTTAGCAGTATAAATACTTTGTAAACTTCTTAAATTCCCTGCTGGAACGAAATTTTGTGGCGGAGGACCAGATGCTATTGGTCCTTCTAGACTTGCCGGTGGATAGCCCGAATAAATGTTATGTACTGGTCGAAAATCATTGTTATATATCATTGGTGAAGGATAATTATATGTAGGATAAACAACATCAGACATTGGTCCTTCCAACCGTAAGGAGAAGTCACGTTCTGGTATTCGTTGCATGTTTGGATTATTTGGAATCGGTGGTGGAATGAAGTCCTGTGGGGGAAGTACTACACTAGGGAACGGTCCTTCGAAAGTTGGCCTATGTGGCGTATGTTTGTATTGTAATCTTCGCGAATCAACAATGGGGGTCTGTGGGGTGTAATTAGGTGGCGGTAGGACCACACTTGGTATTGGTCCTTCAATACCGGCAGGTACTTCTAAATCTTTTTCAGAATCTATCACATGAAAATCTGCTAGTATAGGATTGTCCACCCCTTTATTACCTTCAGCTTTCATACTAGTATCGGGCTTAGTTATGAGATTTTCAGATAACTTAGACATTGACGTAGATCTTTTTAATTCATTTTCTTTATTTTTATGTTCTTCATCAGTATAGTAACCGTCAAGGGAGCTCGCTGAAGTTTGGTTGCTATTGTTAATATTAAGCAGTTTATCGTCAACGTTGGGTATGTGTTGATAATCATTTTCGTATCTAGCTTGCGTTTCATTTAATTGCTGATGTGCAAGTTTAATTAAAATGTCGATTTCATGTACTAAATTGTTTTGGGTATCATCCTGAGACTCATTAACAATGCTTTTATCATCTTGTGCTTCTGTTGTTACATCTATTGTAGCATTTTTACTCTGAAAAGCGTCTAAACTATGTTGATATTTTTCTTCCTCATTGACTTTACCATTTACTTCAAAACGAGTGTGATATTTGTCTAAGAACTTATTTACATATACATCTTGATCGTGGTCGCGATCATGATCTATATGACCTACACTTGTATTTTCTTCAGTATTGGCAAAATGAGTTTGTTCATTTTCCACATTGGTTATCGCACCATGATCCCAATCATCGCGGTCTTTATCATTTACCGTTATATTTTCAACAACACCGCCAACAGAATTGGTATGACCTTTTTCAGTGCCCTTACTTACAGCGTATTCAAATTTGGTATGATTTTTTTTGTCTCCCTTACTTGGACTTTGAACTGGGATACTATTATCAGCAGCGACACTATCAATTTCACTAAGATCTTTTACTGTATCTTCGTTTGATGTAAGATATCCGCTTATAACATTATCAAAACTTATGTGATCGTTTTCTTTGCCATCATTGACGCCAATGTATGTCATACCATCATCAAAAGCACTGGAAATCTTATCAAAATTATCGCTATCTTTAACACTTCCCGGTACATCCATGTCAAAACTACTATAAACTTTACCTCTACTGTCATAGGCGCTGAAACTCTCACCTTCAACATTATTGGAATTATTATGGATTTTAACATCTTTAATATTCATTTCGGTATCCTCATTCAGTTTTGATAATTTCCCAATTTCTTCATATCCTCCGACCAAGATTTTGTCTTTTCTTCTCTCAGTCAAGTTATCATACAATGGATCTTCAAGAGGGATACCTTCAGGAATGTCTTCAAAGGAAAATTCGTGGGTGATGATGATTTCATCAGTGTCCAGAGCTCTAGCTTTCGTGAATAGGTTGTCAGATGATCTGTATTCGTTGGTCTCGTGCGTGATTCGAGGTGGACATTCCTCGGGGATTGTGTATACCTGAAAGATAGTAGAAGATAACTGGTTGGATGTTATATTCATAAAAAAGTTTAGCCTTAGTGTTTGTTGTCTTGAAATAACGCCACTTTAGGAAACGTACATTATTATTAGTGTCACCGATCTTTATTAAATTAGCTGTTACTAACTAGTTTGTTTCCTTGATTTCAAAGAATTCTCCGTAACACTTTTTGTATTCATTTCTCCAAAGATTTAACTAATAAAATTAACTAACTATTAATTTTTATTAATAGCCATGCTATAAATCAAAATTCACAAGAAAATCAAAATATTTTATTTCAACTACTAGCAACTAGTTGCACGGTTCCAAAAAAGTGGGACTGGGAAATAGTGGAATAGTGGAGAATAATGTTTATTATAGTGTTTACCTGCGTATCATTGATGTTAGGTGCATAATAGTCCTGGACTCTGGCGTATGCCGGCCGAGTTTTGGTCCTAGGTCCCGTAGCGTGTATGTTGTAGCACTGGTGTCCTACATGACCGCTAGTGTCGCTACCATCGCGGGTGCCTAAGTAGAAGGTGGCTCGGGTGCTTGTGGGACTCAACTCGATGCGGCGCAGTACTAGGGAATGGAGTAAGGTTTAATGCATGTCAACAAAATTCTGTTTTATAACAATTTAATCTTTAGGCTCTCAGTTTCGGCGTTTTCGGTTTCTATACTTTAGTGTTTCTTACGCTGCACCGTTTTGTTTGTTATTTAGATATTTCAATAGTTTTTTTCTGTTTTAAACTAGCAGAATATAAATCAATATCACTTACGCGTAGTAGGCTTATGTAGTTGTGAGTACAACAGCTGTGCATCAGCTCCGAAGCCGCCTGGAAGCGATACTTCAAGCAGCGTCATCTCTGGGAAACTGCCGCTCCACATCACACACGCCTGTGGTAATAAGTACATTACATAATCTATATAAATAAAAATGAATTACTAAATATGTTGCTAAGCGAAAAACTCGAGAACAGCTGAACCAATTTGGGTGATTTCTTATTTGTTGGGTTTTATTAAGTCTGAGGAAGGAGAGAAAAACTTAAAAATTACGAGGGAAACAGCAGGCGAAGTTGCGTACGGGTCGCTAGTGCTAATATAAAAATTAAGTAAGAGAGAAAGCAGGATTATTAGTGATCCAGTTTACAATCCCGGCTTAAAAATGAGTATTTAGAAACCATTTTAAGGTGGGTTTGTCGTTCAACCAAAGTTCGAAATACCAAAATAGTATTTCTGGTCTTTAGAGCAACCAACCTCGATAACAGCGGCACAGAAACAGATGGTTCCATTGCTGTCACAATCGAAGGGCCCGTCAGTGTGGACAGCTACTTGAACGGATAGTTGCTTCTCATCAGTAGTGACATCAGAAGCCAGAGTGTGGTAGGCGCGAGTGGCTTGTACTAAAGCGCAACCGGTACCTGGAGAGAGAAAAGAAACATTTTTGTTAAGCTGAGTAAAGTAAAAGACGTCAAATTAGTGGGTTGTTTGATCTTTTGGGAATAGTATGAGAACTTCTTGTTTAATCATACATACCTTCTACACCTATGGCAAGTCGTTCCCCAGGTCTCATTTTCATTATATCAGGAATTTTGACTCCTGGTTGTAAGGTTACTCTCTGGTCCAGGCCGCTGCAGCGAGCGGTGACGTTCAAGTGGGTTTCAGGAGCGTGCGGGGACCAGGCCGTGAGAGCTTCTAGAGCAACTAGAGTGTCCTAGAATAAAATGAGATATATCATGACTGTACAGAGCAAAAGCAGAGTAAAACGGAACGGATTGATGGAATATTATAAACAAAATTTCTTAAAAATTATGTTAGAGGCTTGAAGTTATAGCTATTCAGAATAGAATGACGCCTAGTAAAATTCTTTTTACTGAAGTTTCAGCAGCGATATCTTATCGGTTTAAACGATCTCTGTAGCTAAGCTGGGTAAAGCGTCCGGTATAGCAAACCAGAGGCCGAAAGAATTTTATATCTTTAAGACAACCATGTTGAAGAAGCCATCGCTTTGACATGTATTTAATTGCAGATAGATACTTTTTGCCTTGCCTGTAACTAGACTGCAATGGTGATTTATGGTCGATGATAGCGATGACGCAGTCCTTACTATGTTGATAATGTACCTGTGTAGACACGAAGCCACCGCTGGCTCCGCGGTGTGCGGCCAGCCAGCGCGTGGCACCGGCCTGCTCCCCCGCCGCCTTCCCCGCGCGCATTCGCACTGGACTGCTGCGTAATGCTAGCAGCGCATACGCTGTCGCCTCGATAGACGTCGACAGACTGCCTATAATCATAACCTTGTGTAAACCATAAATTGGTACCGATACTATTATAATACCTACTTTTATAATTAATTGTAAGCATCTGCAAGAATAAATTCCAGAGAAATTACTCTTGGAGAATATGGCTTTTAGAGCACCGCAGACTAATTACTTTACCATATATCCATTATATTCGCTGGTAATTTTACAACTGCGTATAACATCTGTTAATAATTACTTACTGGCCTCCCACCAGAGGTAATCTCCACTTCTCCTGGCCACCTTCAGTAGCTCCAGCACCTGCCTCACTCCCTCATCCTGTTCCAGGGCACCAACACTCCTCCTCAACGAACTAGCTTCATTTGTCGATCTCAACTCCTCTTCGTAACTCTCCAGCTTTGTGTAAGCATACGCCAGCAGTGCGTGGGCATAGACCCTGGTCGGTGTTTTGGATTTGAGAGCAGGGAAGGCTCGGAGACAGGAGAGGCTGTTGCGTATGACGCGGTAGGGGAGGGGGGATGCGCTTTCTATGAGAGCGGTGATGACGTAAGCGGTGAGTCCTACGCTTGCGATTTCGCCTTCGTCATTAAGGCCGCCCTGTGAATGTTAATGGTTTTTTTAAAGAACGTTACTTAAGGGCTTGAATTTATCTGCCATTTCGATACTTCGAGAAGAATCGAAGTACCTTTTGTTCTAGGTAATGTTCTACGTACTACTTGTAAGTACATTCTAAGATCTAATAATATTGTGCAAAAATAGAAAAGCTTTACATTTTACACAGAAATTCAGAAAAATTGAAATCTCAAGAAAAGGTAGTTGTCGATGTAGGTATGGTGTCATAAATAGGAACTCCTTTTTAATGCTTACCCTCAGTTCTCTATGGAACACCTGTCCCTCGTTCCTGAAGCAACCGTTCTCCATCTGCTGGCTGAGCAGCCATCGTTCAGCTCGTATTATTGCCACAGGAACTTGCAGGTTCGGCCACAGCAACTGTACATATTTTAACAATCATCAACTGTAACTTGAATAGTGACAATTATTTACAAGTAAATAAGATAAGTATGTTGTTTCTGGACCTTCTTAATCCTAGGTTTCAGTTGTGAACTAAAGGATATCGAAGAAAGTACCTGGTGAGCTCTTCTCATGTGTTTTATGACGAATGCTGTCAGCCAAGTAGACGACGTAGCATCAGACGGACCAAACGCACTGAAACCGCCTGATGGATGGACATATTGGAGTTGTCGAGTGAACCCTGAAATTGAAAACATATTTTTATTTTTATCTTTATTTATTTTTAATTATAATAGTGGGTAACTGCTCGGGTAAGTGGTTCTTGCTGAAAATGGACATGTGCAACACCGGAGAAGTTGCTGCCAGTTCTTAAGAGCTCTTATATGCCCCGTTTGGAGAACAGTTGTCTTTTGTTTCTGCAGTTTTCTTTAAATTCTGAGGGTATGAAATGGGTTCATACCCTCAGAATTTAAAGAAAACTGCCCGACGCTCTGTGGATAGATAGTTTAGTTTAGTTTAATTATGCTGGGCGTTTTCCCTACGTAGCCTCTTGATTCGGACATTGTGCGTGTCTCCTAATTCTTCCTACTCCAACTAGCCGAGACTTTCCCAGAAAGTGAGCAGCCTATTGAATTAGCAGCTCTGTGGAAATGAGTCCTACTTTTGGATGGGTGGTGTGGTGAGCAAAAGGTGACGGAGGTCAGTATCAAAAAGTTCTGCGGAAATCATACCTCTAGCAACATGTTCTTTAGCAGTGAGTGCAGCAATTGAAGTCGGCTCCAGTTGTTTCAGCGCCAGCAAGTTCGTAGCTAGCTGTGCCATATTCTGTTCGCCGCAACCTCGAGGTATCGTGAGAAGGGAGTCCGCATCCTGTTGGGATTATATATTATTATATCTGATTTGTCTAAAGCGCGACTGCAACGCTAGAGATTCTAGATTCGATTCCCAGGTCGGGTAATGTTATCGTGGTTTCTATAAAATTCTCAGTAACAACTCGGAATTTGGTTTGTGCCCAGCTAATGGCGTAAATACTTTTGCTTAACATTTCGGTCATGGTTCCCTAATTAATAAATCCGATTCGCAAACGATAATCCAGGATTTTCAGGCAGTCTGGTTTTATTTAACAATACCTACTTGAACTTAGAATTGACTTGTGATGGTCAGGTCCTCAATGTTAAAACTTACCGCAAGTAAGGGTCCAGTGACGTCACCAACCGCCCAAACAGTTAATGTCTCAGTGCCGGGGACAGCTTTTACTGGTGGCCAGTTCCAGATTATTTCGGAGGTACTGGATTCTGTAGTGCCTGTAGACAAATTTTCGGAAACATTTTATTCTATTATTCTAGACCATCTACATACAAGGAAAAATGACCCGTGATGTCTACTTTGTGTGATTTTATAAATTGACTTACTGTTTGTACCACATAGGAGGATGGACTTTTGTTCGTGAACGGGTACTCCCTCAGGTTCTACATCAATGCGAATTATCACTTCATCACTGAAAAGAGAGGAAATACATTCGAATAACGTCATTCTAACAATGGAAAAAAAATCGGCATGAAACTCCATAGACACTGCGAGGACATTGAACATTCTAATTAAACCGAAGAGGACGTTAAAAAGATTGTTGGTTAATTTAAGGAGACTTGTTCATCCTAATTAAAACGAAAATGACGTTCAAAAGATTGTGGGTTCATTAAGGAGACTTTTGTACATGCAAATTAAACCGAAGATGACGTTAAAAAGATTGTTGGTTAATTTAAGGTTAATAAGGTGACTGCTCAACTTATCAGTATACGTAAAGTAAAGAAAGTGACCTGACTCCGGTGGCAGCGCTGGTGAGGTTCCCACAGTTCCCGTCGCTGACGGCCTTCGCCCTCACACGCAGGCGCGCCGGCGCCGCCACGCGCGCGCGCACCTCCACACGCCGCGCCACCGACGAGCGCGCGCGCACGCACGCCGACTCCACCAACTCCTTGGGACCTTCCACGTGCGGGTCTGTTAGGATCTGGACTTGGACCTGCAAAGAGAAACATGAAATATTGCAGTCTTCAGGAAAAATGTTGAAAATTATGAAACAAGAGTTTGAATGATTTTTAGCTTTTGTTTCAGGCGCCTAGAGATTTAATGACATTTAGTTAAATCACTCACACTTAGAGGTTCGTATAGGTAGTTGAAGATCCGATAGCGTATGATGGTGGAGTCTCCACGACGCAGGCGCTTAGGACTGTCTGCGTGTATGAAGAATTCGCGAAACACCTGATAAAATCAATAAGTTCCATAATTGTTATCTTTATGATATTGTTATAAAAAAAACATGGATCTTAAATAAAAAAAGTATAAAATTGTTATACTTGTAGTACGGCAGGTGGTGATATGGCGATTCCGTTCTTGGCAACGCAGATGGCGCCCGCCTCGAACCGCGTGATGGAGTCCGGCGCGCGCGCACTCGCTGTGGCTGTACCGTTAGCGCCAACCGCCAACAGACGCCATAACCATGCCTGGAAAGAAATTGGAATGTTATAAGTATTCAATGGAACTGATTATTTTTTGACAAATCAACGGTGAACAACAACAGAACAGAAAAGAACAACAGAATTTTTTATCCTGCAAAGTCAAGAACTTCTCAAACCAGTTAGATAATATGATGATGCCCACGCAGGGCATCATCAGTATGTTCTGTATGTATAAAGTTTCAAGGTAGCGACAGACAGATTCGTGAACGCTGTTTGCTATTATAAAAATCGTACCATTGATATGAAGAAGAAGCAGAAAAGGAGACGCTATCAGATTTTTGAACAACAACCTATAATGATACCATAAATCGTTGAAAAGGTAAGGTATTTACTTCCGAAAAGTCGCTTCTAGGGACAGTGGTCTCATCAGCTATCAGCGAGGCAGGTGGTCGCGGGTTACATTGCCTCGTTATGGCACCGTCGCCACTTAGCAACCTCACTCCGGCTGCAGCCAGCCAAGATGAAGTAAGCTCGATGCTGCTGGATGGAATTTCTGGCGTATCAGCATCTGAGAAAGGAAGACCATTTAAGTTATTTACCTTTATGTGGAAATACAGGCGCATAGAGTCTATACACTGCTGAAAGACTACAGTTTGAAGTACTTTATCAATACGTAGATGCTGCGTCATGGTTAAAAGAGAAGCCAACAGAGAAGCCAAAAAAGCCCACTTTTTTCATACCTGGCCATACATTTCAGTTCACGCTACGTTAATCTATCATTGTATGAAAAGCATTATACAAATCGCAGAAGGCAAAAAAATAAATAACTTACTAAGAAAGCAGACTCCAGCCGTGTCATATTCAGTCAGATTCCTATGACTGTCTATTAGCCGCCGTAACCCTGTTATGAGCTGTTCTTTAGCTGATTGCGGTGGCTGAGTCCACTTGGCAGCAGAATCTAGCACTGAAAGGGCACACAAAGCTGGTCCTGGGGTGGAAACCTGGAGAGACACAGTGGATCCTGGCTGAGCTTGTCGGGTCAGCCATGTTGCTTCCACCTAAAAACATAAGGATTTCAAAACCTCTGGTTACAAAACACATACTTTTATTGTTTACTATGTGCTTTTCTAGGACAAAAGACAGCTATAGGGATGACGGAGCATTATGTTTTAATGGAAATAAGGAGACCAAAGAAACGATGGATGGGCTGTGTCAGAAAGGGTATCTCGGCCATATACCGACTAAAAACTGCACTCGTCTTCTGTTGTCCTATATGTCATGGCTGTAGGATCCAAGGATTTAGCGTTTAATATACGATTCCTGTAAAAATGTGCTTACCTTATTAACAAAACACTCATCCATTTCAAAATGCTTGCTCGCACTGACAAGCTCGCCATCATGGTAGAAATACGCAATCAAGTGGCTATCCGGACACATCTGGTGAGACACCTTGATTGGCAGCATCACCCTCAACTGATGCCTATCAAGAAGAGCATCAGATATATCAGCCGTGGTGTTAGAAAACGAGTTATCTGTTTGGGCCATGAGAACATCATGTGTTCCTGGTGCATTTCGATCAGTTGGAGCTGGAGAGATATTGGCATTGCGATTTGGTACTTTTCTATCACTCAGTGGAAGGTTGGCACTATAGCTTGGTACTTTTCTGTCGCTATAAGTGTATTTTTGGGGTATATCGTCATAGCTAGTCAGTTTCTCTCGCTGTGCCATGATGACGTCCCGCTGAACGTTGTTGGTGTTACATTTGCTGTTTCTGGACGCTGTATGGACCTGGTCTCCAAAGCTGGAAGTCGGACATTGGGTTGTGGCTCCCCAACGGTATATGATTCCACCGCGCGTTATGACCTGTAAATAAAATATTGCTATTCTAGACGTGAAGTTAAATGTTTTATTGCAATTAGAACATATTAATAGGTACTTTTGAAGAGTCAAACTAGTTGCACGATTCCAAAAACTGGATCTTATGGAGAAGAGCCGGCAAGAAACTCAATAGACAAAGTTAGTTTATGGACAGAAAAACAAGAAACGAGAAAGAGTACCTAAGCCAATCATTGTGTAGCTTTAATTTAAACATGTCTTACCACAAAATGCACAGTGTATGGTTTAGTGATGTTGGTGTTTAAGTACAATGGAACGAAGGTCCTGGCTTGGCGCGACTCCGCCTTCAGAGGTCCCAGTGCGGCGTGCATGGAGGACGAGCGGCGCACGGGCAGCGTGAGCGGCGCGGCTGAGATTGTTGTGTCATTTGACAGATGTGCCTAGGAATTTATAAAGTTGATTTTGATTCGTTACTGACAACTTCTAGAAAGTAACTTTGATCGTTAGGATTGTTCCTGATTGTGTGAATGTGAATTGTGAAATTTGTAGGCCTCGCAGACAGATAGCTTCCTACTATATCTGTACTCATTTAACTTTGTTTTTTTTTGTCGTAATTAGGAATTTGGCCAAACAACATACAAATAGCACACACTGACTTCGATTGTGTATCTTCTTTTGTATTATATGTGATAGCCCATGATCACTAGGTACATTCTTCGTTCTTGTTATTACTTACTTCAAATCTATAAAACGGTGCTGCATCGTCTCCTGCCGCGAACAACAGTCGCGCAACGCCGCTTGCATCTGTCGCGCCTTCTGCGCACATATTGTTGCGTTTCACCGACGCCTGCGCATCTTCTGCAGGGTGTACTGACGGGTAGCGACACACTCGGACAAGCTCGTCTGTCGCAGGTTTGTCATCCCATCGTGTGGCTTTTAACTATGGAAGATATTATGGTTATCTATTATAATGCACCAATTGACGTGCGATTTCCAAAAGACAGAATAAAGTCGAAGAAAATGAAAGAGAAAAGAAAGATATAGTGGGTAAATATCGCTAGTTAACTTAAAAATTAGTCTTTTTCAATAATGTCCATAATAATAGCATCTGCCGTACTAAAAAAGATGGATGTCCAAAGGGTAAATTTTTGTTTAATTAGGTATACTCTTAGCCACTGGAAAAGTTATATAAAAAAACAATTGATAGTTATCACCAGACATCACGAACAAAATCGCTATATGCAGTAAAACAAAAGAAATGAAATGAAACCGGGACCAACGTTTTTGTATGTATTTTTAAAACCGTTTGAAATCTCTTGAACCCTGGTAAGCTTATGAAAGCTTACGAGCTCATTATTAAAGTCTATGAAACATCTGAGATCCATGAGAGAATTAATTTATTCACATGATGTAGGTAGGTAACAACTCTAATTGAAGATGACTGATTGGGTATTTTAATTTGACTGACGAATGATAAATAGACACATTTCGCCTATTAGATAGCTCATAGCATTTAAATGTCTTCGACCGTTTAAGACAAGATCGTCAAAATCAAGGACGTTGAACTGTACCTAACTGCTGCTTTATGTTCTCTCACGCTAATTATTATTGTCAGTAAATTGAGGCATGCATCCGCTTCTTTTGTTTAAATATAAAAACAAAATATGCAATTTTCTCATCCTTATTTTTAAACGTCTCATAGAGTTCAATCACCTTAAATATTTTGAATTTTATTTTTCGTCGTACAACCTTCAAAGTATCGTTAAGTCCCAGATGTGGATTTTGTCATACTAGAATCTCTAATTCTGAATCTATTCGTGCAGATACAACACCGGTTTATTTCTTGGGTTTACTGTTTTGCTCTACTGTTAATGTAAGCGAGGTTTAATTTCTGGTTTCAGACAGCACTGAACTATGGAATCCATTTTATCTTCATTCAAGCCATCGTGTGTGATGTGCTGCCCTCTTCTTGAGAAGTTTCCTTTCGCTTTCAAGCTTACCTTCAATTTGTATGGCAATCCTGGAGAGATAACAGCTCGATGCTTGGTGAGGAACTCCAAGGATATGGGTTTGTCCACTACTTGTGATACCACGGTCGTGTTCTGCCAAATCCTCGTGCCTTCCTCCTGAGGATATAGCAATAAGATGGTTAACAGTCTATAGTCTAGGCACTGTATTAGTAGCTGAGGTTTTAAACTAGAGATACTCTTTAATATTCTAAGACAAAAACGAAGGACGGTTTTGAAGTCTTATACAGAAACACTGTAAAACTTAGATATGAGTGTGCTGTTGGGTAGTTTGGGGCTTCGTTTTATCTTTCTACAAAAAGAAAAGAAGCTCCAAAGTTATCGTAGTCTTTACTGGACATCCTTACTAGGAGTTGGGGCTGTCTTTTTTGTCGAAGATTGGAGGCTTTCTTATTAACTCACTTAAAATACTTTATTTGAAGTTTTACTTTGACTACACATACTTGGAATGAAAAGTCAGCGACCACAACATCGGGTGGATCAGTTCCGTCCAGACCCACTCGCTTGGCGGCTGCGGCGTGCCTGTGGCAGGCTTTTGGTGCCCGTAGCTGCACTGCGGTGCGGATCCCGCCGCTACCGCCACCAGCACCACGGAGGCGTATTACCAGCATACCTTCTACTGCTTCCGACCAGGGGTACCTGTAAGGAAATAATTTGAAACTATTAATATTTATGTCTTCTTTTTTTTCTCTGAAAGAATTTAGAACCCTTCTACCTTACACTATGCTTCTACTATCAGGATGTTGGACACGGGTCTCCTTAAATAATGTGAGGAGTTAGGCAATACACTCCACCACGCTACTCTAGTCCGGAAGTATATAAAACGCACGAAGACTGTGAAGTTACACTATGAAGATCAATTAGAATAGAATATTTCAGAATTAAACAATATTCTGTTTCCCATAATCAATTACATTCTTGCTGAAATAATAAGTGTTCCTTTATATTGTGTGTAAAATCCTCCTCAATCGTCTGCACCCAGGGGAAGCCACAGGGTATGTCAGACTAGTATTGACTAAAAACCGCACATTCCTTTCCTTGCCCTATAGGATTCATGACCTTCGTCAGGATTACAGGTGCATAATATGATGGTACCTGACGCAGACAGTCCACACGAGCCTCTCACTGGTCCGCAGTACCCTCGGCGCGTGACGCACGCTCAGCTGGAACGGGGGAAGCTCATAGTTGCCTACCCAGAAGTCTGCTGTGCCCTGGACAGTAACAAAACACGTTTTTTTTTGTTTAATAGGCTTGTGTTTGACCTCTAATTCGCGGTCATGGGTCGACGATTGGGCACGCTTGCCTAGAAGTAACCTATTTACTCGTGACTTGACGACTCCCAGGTTGAACACAGAATCCGGCAAGAGTTCAGAGTCCACTCCTTAGCGGTACGCAACAGAAAGGAGGAAGCCTAACGCTTCGTGCGTATAGGTGGAATATCCACCATAATATAGCTTATCGTTGAACTGAATTGAACTGCCTTATTGGTCTACTAGACTGCTGAGATCTGGGTTCGATTTTTTTTTTTTATACCACTAAGGTGGCAAACAAGCATACGGCCCGCCTGATGGTAAGCGGTTACCGTAGCCTATGGACGCTTGCAACACCAGAGGTATCACACGCGCGTTGCCGACCCGAAAAACCTCTTAGAGGTTTATGAAGAATTCACTGCGCCGACAGTTTGAGAGAATATACCTCTTGCTGCCAGCGCAGCGCATCCTTAGAAGGAGCTCTGGCGACCTTACTCACTGCAGGAACACAACACACAATAAAGTGTGTTATTTGGCTGCAGTTTTCTGTAGGGTGGAGGTACATCCCCAGGTGGGCTGCTCCAGATTTGAGCCATAAATGGCTGCGCCCTACCTCTCTTTCCCGAATAAATGAGAATGCTATGTATCGGTTGCATACATGCATACATGATTAAACCAGCTTTCTAACAAATACACCGTCTTATAATATTTAATTTTAAAATATTTTGCTGGTATTTTACCTGTGACCCATCTCCCAGCCTAGCCCTGAGAGTCCAATGACCCGGCGGTGCGAGCTCGTCGAGCTGGTGCTGTAGCTGCGCTAGTCCAAGCCGTGTGCGCACGCGCAGCCACTGAGCAACACGCGACCCCTCCCACGCGCCGCGTGGCCCTTCCAGCCATACTTCTTCAATCTGGAATAGTACAAAAAGGTATGTTTGTATTAAAATATTTACTACTTTAGTATTGTTACGTTTTATTTATTTATTTTTCGTACCGCATTTCGTGATGCTCTTTTTTAATCCAAAGGTTGACTGGGAAAGTATTCCTTACGGCAGTAAGTCCGCCATAAGTACCATCATTGTGAAATGTAAATTGTTTCGATACAGGAAATTAGTGTTTCAAGAAATACCATGGCCTGGAACTAACTAAATATTTGATGGTGAATTACGACCCAATTAGTATTTAAAGATAAAACGTGATGCCAGTGCAAGTTGCAAAACTTTAAATAGATAGGTAAATGGAAAACTGATGCGTTTTGTCGTATTTTCGAACCCTCAGTGTTCGAAAAAAGGTAGGTAGGTAAATAGTACTCTACTTCTTCCGCTACGTCATGTCTTAGCGCAATAAGAAAATAAAAATCTATAAAAAAAACTAATCAAATTATAATTTTGATCACTTATCCAGAAAGTGTTCGGTTATATGAAATACCTACTCAGTGGAATTCTGAGTAGCAGCTCGGAGTTTAGATTTGTGTCCGATTAGTGGCAATAGGGCCGTCCCCTATTACATGAGACCTCACAAAGCGAACTGTTCACACGCGAGGATCTGATGATCGCGTCGATAAACGCAGTCTGCGTTGCTGAGTTTTGGGTCGGACAAGTGTGAGCCCACAACATACATAGGTATACATATAATATATTTTTATTTGCCATCGGCAAGAAGAAGAAGAAGCGAACTGTGGTACATTAGTACATCTCTGCATTAGTACATCTCTTTCAGGAATACAGTCGTGATGGTATGCTATGTCTAGAAACAATAGGTAATATAAATTATCTCCTGGCTCCATCGATGAACATTATGACTGGGGGGCTAGACAAGTTGCATTTTGACATTAGAATCGACAAACAATGACAATGTATGTAAATGACATTAGTGACAGCCCGATTTGTCGAAAGTTTGAGTCATTTCCATACATTTTGTTTGTCGATTCGAATGTCAAAATGCAACTTGTCTAGCCCCCCTGAACCTCGGAAAACATAGAACATAGTAACTATTTAATAATATGAACAGAATAGCTACTATTCCTCAAACCCTTGACCCCTACTTAAGTCATCACGATCTAAGTATTTAAGACCAATAAAACAAAGATGATGACTCACCGCACACCGTTAAAGCCTTAACCCGATGACCTTGATAGAGCTTCGAGGCCATGTATCAAATAAACTTGAATCAATATTGACGGAGCTCAAACAATGTTTGCAGTAAAGATATGGCTAATTTGAAATAAGAAAGTGGATTTACGAGAGTTGTAAGTAAGACATAGCGGATAACATCATGCCTGTATTTCCCAAACGGTTAGGCAGAGGCGTACACCTATAGTTCGCTGGGGGGCCAGACAAGGTGCATTTTGACATTCGAATCGACAAACACAATGTATGTAAATGACATTAGTGACAGCCCGATTTGTCGAAAGCTTGTGTCATTTACATACATTTTGTTTGTCGATTCGAATGTCAAAATGCAACTTGTCTAGCCCCCCTGGACGTTTAGGTGGCGAATCTAATGCTCTTAACCGGGGACAACGGGATCCAAACTACGGGATGCCAACTCAATAACATTTAACGCGACCTGGGAACCAAATCTAGGACCTCAAGCCTAGCAGTCGTGCATAGGCATAAGGCAAACATTTGCAAGATTTATTACTATCTCAGTAAGTTGACTGTATAATTATAGAGATTTTGTATATATTTTATTTTATTTCGTGTGTATTCTATTTCACTTTCATCCTTAAACATTATCCTTACTAATATTAAAAATGCGAAAGTAACTCTGTCTGTCTGTCTGTCGCGTTTTCGCGCTAAAACTATTGAACCGATTTAAATAAAATTTGGTACAGAGATAGTCTAGAGCCTGAGAAAGGACATAGGCTACTTTTTATTGCGAAAAATGAGTGATGAACGTTATAAGAAATACCGCTGGTGAAAAGCTAGTAAAATTGCAAAACAAAGTCCCCCGCGGCGTCTGTCTGTCTTAATGACAATAACCTAAATTAAACATTTAGAAAACCCCCGACACGAATTGTAATTTGCCATTTTGTGTTGGCGGCCATCTTGGATTTGAAATTTATCATAGTGTATATTATGCTCCTAGTTAAGCCCTTTCATTTGATACCCATATTGAGGGAGTTGTGAAAAAAAATGTAATTCGCTATTCTGTAGCGGCCCGCTTTTCATCAAGCATAGCTAAGAATACTCCCGACTAATTCACCTTTCAAATAAAAAAACAAAATCAAAATCGGTCTATCCGTTCGGGAGCTACGATCCCACAGACAGACACACACACACACATACACACACACACACACACGCACACAGACACGTCAAACTTATAACACCCCGTCGTTTTGGCTTCGGGGGTTAAAAACTATCAAAAAATACAATCTTAGGCAAAGTTTGAACTTGCGTCCCTCCGGACTATGGAGTTTCTTGCCGGCTCTTCTCCATAAGTCCAACTTTTTGGAACCGTGCAACTAGTTTGACTTTTTGAAAGTACCTATTTATATGGTCTAATTGAAATAAAATATTTTAATTTGAATTTGCTTTAGTCAACTAATTTGCTGAGACCACTGCTTGTGACAACGAAAGAAAGAAAAACTTTTATTTTGGATTCGCACAGAGAGTAGACATGAGCGCCGATGGCCAATTTCACGGCGGCGGCGTGGCCAAAAAAATTCCACGGCGGCGGCGGCGTCGCGGCGGCGCGGCGTGGCCGGCCGTGGGCCATAGTGTTTTTTAATAAGGGAGAGATTTCTTAAAAATTGCATAACGAAAATCATACTGTTGTCACCAAAAAAGCTTTTTATAGCAACAAAATTATTTTTTAATTACAATTTTGCAGTATTCTAAATAATAAGTTGGGATCAGAAAATATTATACCTACCTATAATAAAATATTTAATTATGCATAAGTAGACATACAAAAAAATGTGGTTTATTAGTTTATGGAGTCTGCAAAATACATAACTGAATTAAAACTACGGATTTTATCGCGTTACATTGATATTATTTGAATCCCGACGTTTCGGACCCTTTACAGCGTCCATGGTCACGGGTGACTAAGGTGGTAGGCGTCTTGACGTTTTAATTACTAACAGCTACCCTACATTTCTCTTAATTATTGGCAATACGATTCACGCAGAACGAGCTCACCGTATCCTTCGGTCTTGCAGTTTTAGGCTTGGTGTTAGATTTAATTGAATCTATAATGAACACATACAACAAAGGTTATGTTTAACGACCTTATTACCCCGAGACCGGTCGTCCGAAGTAGTTCCGGAATACGTGTACCTAGGGCAGACAATACAAGTAGGTAGAAACACCTTCGAGAGGGAAGCCGAAAGGACGATTCAGCTGGGATGGACTGGCTGCATTTGGTAAACTTCGACAAGTCTTCTCGCTATCCATTCCACATTGCCTTAAGACGAAAGTCTTCGATGCGCGCATTCCACTGACATGACCTACGCAGCTGAAACGTGGACACTCGGCATGGCATCACGGCGAGACCGGTCCATAAGTTAAAAGTCGCACAGCGAGCTATGGAGAGAGCTATGCTCGGAGTCTGTCTGAGGGATAAAATTCGTAACCAGGTTATACGTCAGAGAACCAAAATAACCGACATAGCTAAAAGGATTAGCACGCTGAAGTGGAAATGGGCCGGTCACGTCTCTCGGAGAACCAACAATCGTTGGAGTAAACGAGTTCACGTCTAGGCAGGCGTAGTGTAGGACGCCCGCCAGCCAGGTGGAGTGACGACCTGCAGAAGGTAGCTGGCAGCAACTGGATGAAAAGAGCTAAAGATCGAGCTCAGTGGCGTTCACTAAAGGAGGCCTACGTCCAGCAGTGAACGAATACGGGATGATGATGAATCTATAATAGGGTTCCAAGCAGGTGGTAGGACCCAGCCATCTCCTCTATTGAAATTTGGGTGTATTTTAATTTCAATAGCCTCACGAATCATCCTGGGTAGGAATCGGTTAACTTTTGCGAGGACTTGTGGTTTATTAAATCTGATGTAATGCTGGGCCTTGTCAAGGGTTCATAAATTGCAGACTTTCCGGAACGACGGAGTTCGACATTAGCTGTGTTCTTTTACGCGGGTCCCTACGCTTCGTTTAGTTTGGCCTATGAAAGAGAGACCACAGTCACAATCAAGCTTGTATACTCCTGCATCATGAAGAGGTAGTGACACTTCACAGGTGGTAAAAACTGACTGATCTCCTTCAGCAGCTTGTTTTAATTGTTAGTGATACGATTCACGGTTTCGGTGACCTGCAGTTCTACCATGTGTGAGTCACTGGCGCGGCTAGGTTTACCAGGTCGCCAAACCGGACAATTATAATAGCCGGATAGACCAGCCGGTTATGCTGGACATTTGGGTAAAAAAGCCGGACATCCCTGGGCGGGCCGGACTGCGGGAGCGTCCGAAAGTCGACTTGCCTTCGCTCGGCTACGCTCGGTACTCGCTCGTTTGCGATATGTAAAAAGCCTATCAGAGCCAGTTTATATGGCCGGACAGGCAATCAAAAAGCCTAACTATGTCCGGCTTTATCCGGACGCCTGGCAACTCCAGGCGCGGCGAATGGACGCGGTCGGGCCGGTCGTGCGCGCGAGAAAGCAAGTTGCGGCGGCGCGCCGCGTGCTACACTCGGCGGCGGCGCGCCGACATGAACTCACGGCGACGGCGGCGCGCCGGCGCGGCGCTCATATCTAACAGAGAGTAGACGATTCATACACAAATTTAACAAAAATATAAAATAAATAACTAAAAAATAAAAAATATATAAACTATATTTATGTTTGTGTAACCCTGCGCGAAGCCAAAAATGGCTCCTACCTCAGCATAATGCTGTGGCATCAAGCGAAACTTCCACATTTAAAATGTATTCATTTCCGTTTGACAAGCTAGAATCATTCACCCATTGAACTACATCAAACTGTAAACTATACTATAAAATATGTGATATATATGTCCGGATCCCGGTCATTATAGTGTCTCGTCGATACAACCAGTTTACAGTTACCTTTGATGAGATGGAACCAGTCGACACAATAACACCGATACGATGGCCAGTTATTTATTATACAGAAGCCATTTATTTACGAGTTACCTATGTATTGTATAAATAAATAAATAAATATCTTGGGACATTTTTACACAGCACCGTCTAGTCCCAAACTACATAGAGCTTGTACTATGGGTGCAATTGGTATATACTAATATACTTTTGTTTTGTAAATACATAAGAAATACCCAGACAAACACAAATATTTATATTCACCACATAAATATTTGTGTTCTGTGGGAATCGAACCCACGACCTCGTGATCAGCAGTCCGGTACTCGAACCACTAGACCACAAACGTCGTCTAACTATATGTATATAATATATCATCACGCCTGTATTCCCCGAAGGGGTAGGCAGAGGCTTACTAATATACACCCCGCCGGTATGGTTAGGTCCCATGTAATAGGGGGTGAGCCTATTGCCATCAACCGGGTACAAATCCAGACTCCGAGCTGCTACTGGGAATTTCACAGAAAACCCAACAACACTTTGCTCGACCCTGGGATCGAACCCAGGACCTCTAGCGTAGCAGTCGCGCTTGGGACCACTAGACCAACTGAGGACTAAATGGAGCTTTTAGATGAATCCTATATGAAAGACCTATGCACCTTTTTTCTTTTTTTTATGACACAAGCATACGGCCCTCCTGATGTTAAGCGGTTACCGTAGCCTATGGACGCTTGCAACACCAGGGGTATCACTCGCGCGTTGCCGACCCTGTAAAAATCTTCACACATCCTGTTTTGGGTTTTTCCTTGAAATTCCCAGTACCCAGCAACTTGTAGACTGTATTTTCTACTCGGATGATGGCAATAGGGTCGCCCCCCTATTGCATACAATCTCAACGCACCGAAAAACTGGATGTACATTAAATTGACGGATGACCTGATAAAGGTAGCTGGAAGTCGTTGGATGCAGGTGGCATAGAACCGGGCCTTGTGGAAGTTTATGGGCATGTTAGAGATTTGTTCGGCAGTAGACCTCTGTAGGCTGATATGACACCTCTACCCAACTCTTCCAGAATAAAGGCATGATGTTATAAGAAGACAAACAAGTTTAATGGCCGACAACCACAGCCTTTAGAGGTCAACGACACCAGTAGTATCACTAGTTATACAAGATGGAAGGGAACATCGACGCACAAACGTCGTGACAAGGTTCCACTAAAGGTCAAAAATAAAATGACCTAGGTCATTCATGTAGAAAATGATCGGTTATTACAGATATTGAAATTTTTGAGCGGCCAGTGTATTGCTAAAAGCGCGATCGTAACACTCCGCGGTCAATGTTATCGCGCGCGATCCGAAATAAATGAAATAATGTTTTTTTTTATATCACATCTAATTTGGGTAGATAGAAATAATAATTTTTACACGTTCAAGTAAAAAAAACTGCAGAAAAAAAATAACATTGATGAAAAATTTCAACGCATGGGGGTCCAGAATCATGTACTGAACTCATGGTGTTCGGATGTGCGTCGATGTCTCTTCCACCTTGTATCGAGACCTCAGTTGTTAATTCTCATTTGCTAGTAATTTAATTTTTTTTATATACACTTTACACTACACTATACACGGGTTTTTAAAGTGCAATAACATTGAAAAATCACAATGCATGCCCTACCTACGTAGAATCTGATAACACAACGTATTTCCGACAATGTATTGCTTTGCAAAAAGTGCAAATACATTCGATAATGGTGGGCGACACCCATAGGTGCAGTTCAATACTACATTATGTATAATAATGCATTTATTTACGCCGTTTAGTGGGAAATCGAATGCTCTCAGGAATCAATTTTATTGTAATTTTAACAGCTAACAACACAATACTTGCGGATATTCCACAAAAAAATAAGCTGATTTTTTTAGATAAAATCAGCAGTGGCTCGTGGCTGTTATAAATGCGCTGATCAACCGATTTGCAAGGTTTAGCTACGCTTGTTGCGGTCAGTCTATGGATGAACATACCGAGACCACTCCGTGAATCGGGGAGTACGTAAAGCCGTCAGTCCCGGTTATCATACGAAAATCTATGAAAGTCGTTAGTGGTATAGTCAGAAGTTCAAAAAGTCTGTTAACCATTGTAGTCTATCACTATCCATCGAATAGGTATCGGTATCGGCCGTCGCTTCGTGTAAAATACTGCTACTCAGTCGCATCTGGTTAGACTGGAAGCCGACATAAACATGGTTAGGAAAAGGCTAGGAAGAAGATCAATTGTTGATCTTCGACATTTAGAGAGAATCAAAAAGGCGAATGTAAGCGGCAGCGTCGGGAGAGGTGCACTTAGTCTAGAAGGAAGGACATCGCCGATCTTGGGGGCTAGACAAGTTGCATTTTGACATTCGAATCGAAAAACAAAATGTATGAAAATGACACAAGCTTTCGACACACCGGGCTGTCACTAATGTCATTTCCATACATTTTGTTTGTCGATTCGAATGTCAAAATGCAACTTGTCTAGCCCCCCTTATTAGTGAGGTCCTTTAGAAAGGTGCATAGTGCTTGTAACCGGCGCGTGTACATGACAAGATGTATGAACGTAAAAGAAGCAAAGGAAATATGCAAGAACCCTAACAAGTAGCGATCTCTAGTTTCTCATTACCCTTTGGAAAAAAGGTGCGAGTGAATGCCTAACTCTTCAGGGAAATAATAGTAAGGAGGGAATTATTTTATGCTCTGTCCCTTTCCCGCATAACGAGTGTTAGTATAGAACTTGTATGGCGCACTTAAGATTTGACGTCATCTCTTACTGTAGTGTAGAGCATACTATTATTTAGCGTAGCATACAATTACAATGCTTATAACTTCCTTGTTTTCAAACCAAATATACTTTTAAAAGAATATTTAGAGACAAATATTTCTATAGTAAGTGTCATACTATTGAAATAATCTCAAAATATTCTCAAGTGAAACAATGAAGCCTTTGAATAAGATCGAGAATCTTGAATGAATGAACAAAGAATGAATTACAATCATCAATTGTACACACATCGTACATCTTTTCATAACAATACTCGACAAAATACGCATCTACAAAATAAACAAAACACGACAATAGTTGACTAATTTTTAATGGCTACATAAAATAGAAGAAGGACCGAAAATTTTCATTTCTGGATTCGTACAGAACACAGATGATACAGAAAACCAAGATAAAAGGTACATAAAAACTGGAGAAACCCTAAAAAAGGAATGCCATGCCACAGCGCAGGTTTTCTGAAATGATGATGAATGAAATAGTTGACTATGGTCGGTATTACAGCCGTACCGGCCGGGATTGGGTTGTAGATTGGATCTTATCTAGCCCTCTGAGCTGCAAAGTAGCGGCTTACTAATGCAGTGTGTGAATGTGTGAGCAGCTGACTGTAGCTTCATCATCATCACATCAGCCTACTGTTGTCCACTGCTGGACATAAGCCTCCTTCATGGCGCGCCATTTCATTTCCCGGTCCTCTGCCTTCCGCATCCAGCTGCTACCGGCTATTCTTTTCAGGTCATCGGTCCAGCGAGCTGGAGGGCGTCCCACACTTCGGTTGCCAGTTCGTGGTCTCCACTCTAGGACTCGTCTGCTCCATCGGCTATCGGTCCTTCGACAGACATGACCGGCCCACTGCCACTTCAGTTTACAGATTCTGCGAGCTATGTCGGTAACTTTGGTTCTCTTCCGGATATCCCTCAAGCAAAGCCACAGGCCTCAGGATAATGAGGACTGTAGCTTAAGACAGAATTATTAATAACGACCAGTCTCTATTCAAGAGATTTGCGTATTAGGTATAGACATAACGACTGGTTTCTATTCAGGAGATTTGCTTGAGATAGGATTTTGACATAAGGTGCATAATTTATGATTCATATCGGCCATAGAGTTTTATATAGTCTTTGATGTCGGCAAACGAGCGGACGAGGCACCTGATGATATGTAGTCACCGCCGCTTATGGACACCAGCTGCAACACTAGAGTCGTGATTGCTAGGTTACCAATCCTTAAGCCTTACTGCAGCCCGCTGGACAAACAACCGGCAAGGGGACTGGCTCTCACGCAAAGGTTAGATACTTAATAGGTGCTTTACCTCAAACTCCAACAAAAGGGTAGACGCCAGCCAGTCAAGTCCCAAGAGCATTTACGACCGAGTAAAAGTAACGTCTATTAAGTAAATCTTTAGATTGATCCATCTCTCGATTTTTTTTCCTACTGTAGATCGAAAGACATAAGCTCCATAACGTAATGTCAAACGCTCTTCAATGTAATGTAATGTAAAATGGAATGTAAGCTCTTTTATTGCCTACTAGCTTCCCGCCAGCGGCTTCGCCCGCGTGGTCTTATAATTTTTTCCCCCGTTTTTGCTACATTTTTCATTACTACTCCGCTCCTATTAGTCGTAGCGTGATGATATATAGCCTATGTTACTCGGGGATAATGTAGCTTTCCAAAGGTGAAAGAATTTTTGAAATCGGTCCAGTAGTTTCGGAGCGTATTCATTACAAACAAACAAACAAATCTTTCCTCTTTATAATATTAGTATAGATTCATGATATACAATGTTGTGGAGAGAAATAAATAAAATTATAATTATTATTATTATTTTCAGTAGGGAAATCACTCGAGACAGGAGGTAGGTTGTTAATGTAAAAAAGAGAAAGTCGATATTAACGTACTTAAGTTAAAAACCATTTAAACAAAAAAAGTGAAATTATATTAAAAGTTAAATGTTTTAATTTTTATGGACATAAGAGAAATCCTCGAGTTACAGGGTGTCCAAACAAGTTTGTGCACAAACTGTGTCACGGGTACATCTCCTATAGTATCCATATAAAAAATATATAAAAAAACAGTTGTAGGTACCTAATGTTTATAGCGCCACCTACCGAGTCCAATTGTGTTTTCAAACCATCCAGGATTCAATTAGAATACACATACAAAAATTCAACCAAGTCAGTCTAGCCGTTTAGGAAGAGTTAGGTGACAAACACATACAGAAGAACTACATAGTTAAAGATTAATATAATATAATACTAGCTGCTCTGCATGTTACCTATTTTAATATAGTTATCAACAATCCTCTTTTCTGGGGCGCAGAAAATCCATGGGATTCATGAGGATTTTCCGCGTATATCGTACCGGCGAAAAAGTTAATTATGTAGGTACCTATAAAATAATACCTAATAATTTTGTCAATCTGTCCAAAAGACGTCCAAACAAGTTCAGTACCATAACTGTGTCAGTAGGGCGCCATGTTACAATGATTTAACGTGCGATTTTTTTGCGAAGTCGGTGTTTTTATACGAGTTTTAATCATTCGTCGATGTTTGTGGTCTATAGCTATTTGAGATCTGTTGGTATCGAAGTCGTGGGTTCGATTCCCACAAGACACAAATGTTTATGTGAGGAACGCAAAGTGTTTGTGTTGGTCTGGATGTTTCCTATGTATATTATATGTATGTATTAGCAAAAGAATGTATAGAAGTTACTATTCCATAATTGTCTACTACTCAATATTTTCTCTGTACGGGGATCGAACCAACGAGCGTTAGCGCGACAGCCGATAGCTCGACCACTGCCCCACTAGAACCGCAAAGCGGATCTTATTATGCATCTGCAATATGTCAGAGTATTTCTTGTAAAGCATCATATAATATTTATAGCCGGTTATAGGTTATGGATAGCCGGTATAGAGACAGCGGGAATAAGTTGTCACTGTTTATGCACTCCCAACCCGTTCAGAAATACCGAAAGATGTAAATGTGCTAGGGATGTCACAAACAACATAAGGAAGAAAGAAAGAAAGAACTTCTTTCTTTAACATAAAGTTTTTTGTAACAATAATAGGATTTGAACTGACTTATTATTCTAATAATTATATTTACTCGTAATCGTCATCGTATTATGATAGTCAGCTTGGGTTTGATTCTAGGATCAAGCAAAATTATACTTGGCTTTTCTGTCAGGAAATTTCGTCGCTTTCGTCAATTCCATCAAAATATTAATAATATCTAATGTATATACCTAAGTATTTACTTAGTATAATTATGGCCAGCCCTAAACTTGTAGTCCCGCGATACATAGTACGAGAAATGTTTGACATCAACAAGATAAGCAACAGTTACAAGTAGTATGACTGCTTCGAAAGCAGCTGTCTACGACCAGTTTGAGTCTCTATGTCTTTATTACAGACCACGATTCGCCAAAGTACTTTTACATTTCTCGCCAAACTTATTGTCCGGCTTGAAGTTGGCACCTCAACCCGGCCGTAAAAAACGGAGAATGAAAAACATTGGACTAATAAATAAAAACTAAAGTTCAAGTCGTAGGCTGTCGTTTTAAATCATTTTCATCCAATATTTTTCCTTCTCTGATTTTTTCGGCCGATTCTAATATTTTTCTTTCTTATTTTTTGAGTTTGCTCGTGCCAACTTCAAGCCGGACAATAAGTTTGGCGAGAACTGTAACTGATGAAAACACGGAGGAGGTTCTATGATCGACTCAGGGGTAGGACACTTCCTAACAGTGACAAAACAGGGAGCATTATTTAAAAAAGTGACATCTGTTATCCCCATCCAAAACAATAAGTGATTTTATGTCATCACATATGGCAACACCGTCGATAATAATCACTTCAGCCTACTGATGTCCACTGCTGGACATAAGCCTTCTTTATGGCGCGCCATTTCTCCCGGTCCTCTACCTTCCGCATCCAGCTGCTACCGGCTATCCTTTTCAGGTCATTGGACCAGCGAGCTGGAGGGCGTCCCACACTTCGCTTGCCAGTTCGTGGTCTCCACTCTAGGACTCGTCTGCTCCATCGTCTATCGGTCCTTCGACAGACATGACCGGCCCACTGCCACTTCAGTTTACAGATTCTGCGAGCTATGTCGGTCACTTTGGTTCTCTTCCGGATATCCTCATTTCGGATTCGATCCTTCAGAGAAACCCCAAGCATAGCTCGCTCCATCGCACGCTGAGCGACTTTAAACTTGTGGACCAGTCCTGCTGTGAGTGTCCACGTCTCGGCAGCGTACGTCCAAACCGGATTGTCTGTCCAAGGTAGACATACTCCTGGACAGCTTCGAGTAAAGTACCAGCGACGTATACCGGCTTTGGCACGACATGTTGACAGTGGAGCATCTCGCTCAGATCTTCCAGAGACTCTGCCATAATGACGATGTCGTCCGCAAATCGAAGGTGCGCAATGTACTCGCCGTTTACGTTTATGCGCCGTCCAGTCCAGTCCAGGGTTTTGAAGACATCCTCCAGCGCGTTAGTGAACAGTTTTGGGGAAATGACGTCCCCCTGTCTCACTCCTCGACGCAGCTGGATAGGTCTTGTCTTGTGGTCTTGGAACTGAACGGTCATCGTAGCAGCGCTATACAAACATCGCAGCACCTCGATGTATCGCCAATCTATTCGACATCGTTGCAGAGAATCTAGAACGGCCCATGTTTCGATGGAGTCGAAGGCTTCTAATCCACAAACGCCATACACAGCGGTCGATAATAATAGAAATTATAATTTGCTACAAATAAAATAATCAAATAATAATTTCGCTATTAATATAATTACCTTATTTAACACGTAGGTATTATAAAATATTTGTGTAGTGATACTCCGTGTTGCTAGCGTCTATACGCCGCGATTGTCGGTAACTATCAGGCGATATGTTTTGTTCATCTCGATATAATTTAAAATAAAACACAGGAAGCAAAACACCACGGATGTGACATTGTTTAAAATTCTACAAAAGTGACCTGTTTAAAATATTCAACAATAGATGTTATGGTGGAGATGTAAGGCCACGCGTGGGCCTTGGCGGAGGTCGGCCCTGGACGCGATCATGGTAATATGCGTTTATGGTTTTTAACGTGCTTTGTCATACTTTATTATCTTGACAACAAAATGCGGTACCTACACACAGGTACAGTTCTCGCTAAGTAATTGTCCGGCTTGAAGTTGGCACGAGCGAACTTCAACCCGGCAGTAAAAATCAGAGAGACAAATTCATATTTGTCTCATGATTAAAATTATTTAAAACGACAGCCAAAATACAAACAAACAATCAAATCTTTCCTCTTTATAATATTAGTAGGTATAGATAGTTCTTTCCCAAAAAGTCTATACAATGCGAGGTCCACTTATGGTGGATAATAATAGCCCAGTGTATCTAGTTATATTGTCCCAACCAACGTTAGCTAATCAATTAAATTAACTTCTGTTAATAGATATTTTAAAGACAATTTTACTAGTCAACGTTTTTTAACATTTTTAAACTAGATGGCGCCGGCATTTCCTAACTGTAACCATTTTACCGGTCTAATTTTCCCTCTTTTTTTCTTTTCCAATACACACGTTTTTGTTCCTATTTTGACATTGCCAGAATTGTCGACATCGGCACCCATTGCCACAGAGAAAAATAGAGAGAGAGAAATAGAACATTTGCCTTTAACTTTGACAGGCGTTGCAGGCAATATGGTGTACTTACCAGTCCATGTGAGGGGGCGAGGTCCTGCTTCAGCGCTAGGACGCGGAAACGTATGAGGTCACCGGGCCGGTAGCGCGCACGCTCTGTAGACAGCACCACTACCCGCCCGCTGGATATGCGCAGTGGCAGGCGACGCTCCCAAACACATTGGGCTTCAGGGTATCTAGAGGTAGGGAATTTATATTTACTATTTATGGAATTTTATTTTGTACTTTGAGACAAGGTAGTCCTCCAATCACACGTGGAGCTTGACCTTCAAACTCTACTTTCAGAACAAAATTGTAAAATGGTCCTACTTACATCTTTCTAGCCTTTTCCCCTGCTATGTTGGGGTCGGCTTTCAGCGTAATATCAGTATTTTACACGAAGTGGCAGCGAAGTCCGCAACCCAATTTCTGGGCAGTACCAATTTTCGAAGGATGGATTCTGACTACCTACCTATCTACTACCTAAAACTTAGCCACAAGCCTCTCAGAATAAGAATACTACTGTAACGGAACCGTGCACTAGTGTGACGTTTCAAAATCACCTATATAATATATGGTTTAATAACACATTGGATAGAGAGTGATATTAGACTAAGTACGAAATAATCAAATATATCTACATACCGCATGCTAACCGTTAGATCTGCCTTCGAGTTTGGTAGCTGAGGCACATTGATGTCGAGACAACCTCCGTCTCCTGTGAAAATAGAGTGACTGATTATGTTAGAACACTTCACGGGGCAATATCTTCCATCTTCATCGTTATATTTCAGCCATTTTACACCAAACCATAATGAATTATATATTTAAAGCTGATGGTGAAAACTGCAACATAATCCGTTGCATGGTTTAGAATACAGACAGACGCGGAAAACGACTTGATTTTATACAAAGAGGTTTATATATTTTCCATCAAGCTCGTGGTGATTCTTTCTGATACCAAAGCCTTAACATATAGGACAAGAGGAGGTACTTAACTGTTTTTTTTCCTATATGAGTCTGATAAACCAGGCAAAAAAATCGCACCTCGGGATTTTTTGTCTGTCGTGAGTCCGATATACTTCCTCAGGTAAAACCTCCCCTAGCATGGTCCCATGAGGATTCTCAATAACCAATTCCTTCGAATATATAAGAAAGAAGAAGAAGAAGCTATTCTCATTCTCGAAGTCAGTCTTTCTCCTTACCTGGGGCCAGTTCTCTGAGGGCAGATACAGTCTGTCTGTTTTCTGTCATCAGCGTCAGCACCAGGCGCGCTGGTCCATCAGTGTGGAACCTGGACATGCAGGCCCTGTTCATGCTGCCAGCTGTCAGCACTCCTGGAGCCAGGAACAGGTGGTTCTTGTCGGTGCATGGGTTGCTGCAAGAGAAGTAGGTGTTATTTTTGTTGTAACATAACATTCCATCACGCGTACCGGTTCGACCTGGGATACGAGCCGTCCCAGATCGAGAAGTGTTTTTCGGTTTTTTTCTATTAAATTCTGTGTTCCTAGTGTTATGGGTCTGCGCCCGGTTAATAGAAGTAGGCTCTGGCTACCGCTAGTAGCGAACTATGGGTGTGCATTAGTAAGCCTCTCCTTAACCCGTCGTGAAGTACAGGCGTGATGGTATGTAAGACCTTCTTCCTTAGTATACGCTACTTACATCATAAGAATAAAATATAAATTAATATAATATTGTCATCGGTATCCCACAAACAACTATTCGACGAACTGCCATCACAAGCGCTTCATCGATTCTTAGTACCATAATACCACTTATGTTTTTATCGTACGCATCATTTGATGTCTGCCTCACGTTTCAATATCATAAAGGGTACAATTATGCCATAGAACAAAAAAAATGATGAGATCAATTGAATGGCCGTTTCCTTGTGATGGCGGACGTAAAAATCAAGGTCTAATTGACCTTCATACCGACCGAGATTTAAAAGGGTTATAAACATTTTGATCCCGATTTTACGTGACGTTTGTAGTACAGTTCTCGCCAAACTTATTATCCGGGTTGAAGTTGGCACGAGCTAACTTTAACCCGGCCGTAAAAATCGGAGAAAGATAAATATTAGACTATCTATACTAATATTATAAAGAGGAAAGAATTGTATTTTTGTATGTAACGAATAAACTCAAAAAGTACTGGACCGATTTGAAAAATTCTTTCCATGTTAGATAGCCCATTTATCGAAGAAGGCTATAAGCTATATATCATCACGCTACGACTAATAGGAGCGGAGTAGTAATGAAAAATGTTGCAAAAACGGGGGAAAAAATTATAAGACCACGCGGGCGAAGCCGTTGGCGGGAAGCTAGTAATAAATAAAAACGAAAGCTCAAGTCGTAGGCTGTCGTTTTAAATCATTCTAATTCAATATTTTACGTCTCCTATTTTTACGGCTGGGTTGAAGTTATCTCGTGCCAACTTCAACCCGGACAATAAGTTTGGCGAGAACTGTACGAGTGTCAGACTGGTTTCGAGGTTTTGATTCCGGACCATAGCCTGTTATAGTCGTGATGAATGTTATTGATCCCATGGCCAAGACATATGAGCTAGGAAATCCAAATGCGGTTTTTAGTTGGTACAAGTCTGAGATACTCTGCCAACCTCCCCAGATGGCAGAGTTCCATGAGGATCTTGCTCATAAAAAATACTTATAACTATTTATGTGATGAACATAAGACAAGTTTTTGTGTAGGTTTATTGTGTTTCTTATCTATACTAATATTATAAAGAGGAAAGATTTGATTATTTCTTTGTTTGTATTGAATAGGCTCCGTTCCCTGTCTGGGCATTCTTATAACTTTCATCCCCTATTTCGAACCCTTACAGCCCTTTTTTCACATTAAAAAGTAGCCTATGTCCTTTCTCAGGCTCTAGACTATCTGTATACCCTAAATCGGTTCAGTGGTTTTGGCGCGAAAGCGCGACAGACAGACAGACAGAGTTACTTTCGCATTTATCGTAAGGAATTATAACGGTGCCTGTGATTTTTCGATCGCATGTGAAGTCTGTCAACTCGCACTGGGCCGACATGGTGTACCTATACCCTAACCTCTCTCTGATTCTGAGAGGAAAACCGTGGCCATTAGGGGAATAGAATCTGATGGTGAAAAGGCTAAGATTTTACTTGAGATATCTCGTCAAACTGACTATTTAAATGTGTTTAAGTGCCTCCTTTATCGATCGATAAAAAAGACAAAAACGATATTTTATTATTGATGTCGACGGTCCCATGCTCGCAACAATATGATGACGTCATGGACGCGTTTAAACTTTTAATTGTGTTGTAAATCATTTTCTTGTTGCTTTGTTATTTGCGTGATGCGTTTTGCAATTGCGGCGATAGAGATGTCAGCAATTTGCATGTCTGTTATTTATAAACTTGTTAGATCTCCGCGAGTAATCACGATATTATAGTTAGATGATTTTATTGATCTAGTAATGCCTCGTTGGTCTAGTGGTCCCAAGTACGACTGCTACGCTAGAGATCACGGGTTCGATTCCCGGGTCAAGCAAAGTGCTGTTGGGTTTTTCTGTGTATTTCGGAGTAGTAGCTCGGAGTCTGGACCCTATGTGCCCACTGAAACATGTGCAAACTGTACGAGTATATTGGTACACCCTTGAATAAGTACACGCGTAAAGGTATGTTGTGAAGGTATCATCAGCGTGAGGTCCTATGTTTGATTCCCGGATCGAGCAAGGATAATTGAGTTTCACTACAAAATTCTCTCTAGCAGATCGAGGTATCAATTTGTGCCTGACTCGCCCCGTATGAATGAACGAATGTGACCTACAGACCCGAAAATTGTGATTTTACGATAGTATCATCATCATCGTCAGTCTGTATTAGCGTAGCCATCTTTTAAAGAGCACCACAGAGGCTGATCTTCAGTTCTTTTCATCCAGTTACTGCCAGCTGCCTTCCGTAAATTGTCAGTTCGCCTCACCGGCCGGCATCCTACACTACGTCTGCCTAGACTGGTCTTCACTCAAGAACTTGTACAGCACTACACTTCTGCCTACTATTGGAATACAAGCGTATGTTATGTCTTATTCTATTTATCTTCGGGGACGCCTGCAGGCACCAGGCGGGCGATCAGTCCTCTTGTTGGGATTATTGCGCCCAGTTCCCCATTTTTGGTGGATCCCTTCATGGGTTACTGGCGCTCGGCGTCGCGAATCTCTTGGTTGCCTTGCAGAAGCCCAACAGTTATCTGATTGATATTTCTGCAAGTTGCTCTTCGTTTACTTCATCAGTTCCTAGTATTTCCCATCTGAGTAGTGCATACATTTTGCATTCTGCTATTAGATGAAGCTTGTTGCTTCTGCTTCCCCGCATGCTGGGCATATGGTCTTCTTTTATTTTCATGATTGTCAGGTGTCTATGTTATGTCTTAACGAACTTCCTTAATATTCTGCTGATCCTATTACAAAGGAGCATGAAGCTACATAATTCAGATTAGTTTCAAATGGCAGCGGTATGAATGCACTCGTTAACTTGTTCTTAGAAGTACATCTGGATGTTATTAAAACAAGCGACGCGTGCGCAGGGCTGCCTACAGTCCCGCCATTTGATGCGATAACGTTCTATTACGCAGATGGTCTTCAGGTTCGGTAACATGAAAGGGTCTGCAGCGAGCCTATAGGAGCAGTTTAGACGTGTTAAGTACCAGATTTTTTTTGGTTATATCGAGGCGCAATGATAGCCTAGGGGAACGACCACTGGACTGCTAAGTCAAAGGTCTTGAGTTCGAATCCAGGGCACGCACCTCTGACATTTCGAAATTATGTGCGTAATTATCACTCGCTTTAGTGGTGAAGGAAAAAGTCGTCGACACTGAGGCACGTCGAGAAAAGGCTGGCGAAACGATCAGGGCCTATAGTCAAGTCTAGGCCCCCAGGTTTGTGTTTATAAGGAAGAGAGTACATGAGGATATGTAGATAAAAAGATTCATAAATAGAAATTAAATCATATAATTAGTGGTAGTATAGTTATAGTTATTACGCATGCTATCCTTGATAAGAAAGCACTGCCCAAGTGTTCAATGACTTATGAATCATCTCATTGATTGATAAATACGGGTCTACTTATCGTCTCATTCAATTGGTTCTTTGAATTCTTTAATAACGACATGAGATGTACTTTCAATCTTATTGATTACTGGTGAAACGTCCCGACTTCGCAGCTAACCTTCATTCTAATGGTGGAGATCAGTACTTGGATCCTGAGTTTTGCCTAGGGACTTGTAAACCTTTTCGATCTCTAATTCTTGCAAAGACACGAGATTTTTTAGCATTATTTGATAGATTGGTATGAGTGTTCGGGCTTTTATTTTTATTCGGCGTATTACAAATTAGCCTAGGCCTAGGACCTTTTTCACTATCTCCGTGTATTTGGCAGATAATTTGATGCAAATTTTGTTCCATTTTTACCCGACTGCAGAAAGAGGGTTATTGAATTTATCGGTTAGCGGTTTGGGTTTGGGCATTAGATTTAGAAAGAGGGTACATACATTTATCTGCACGATTTATTTACTTTTAGATTAGTACTACCCTCATTGCAGTAACCGCGATCATGGCACCTGCAACACCGCTTAGTTACTTGGGCCTCAAAATATTGTCAAGGCAAGTTAAATATCATATTTTGTGTAGTATTAAAGTTTCAATGGTTCATAGTTCTTGAA
This sequence comes from Acronicta psi, assembly GCA_946251955.1. Lineage (NCBI taxonomy): Eukaryota > Metazoa > Arthropoda > Insecta > Lepidoptera > Noctuidae > Acronicta > Acronicta psi. Next base: position 995,105 of record OX276486.1, read on the forward strand.
ATCTGTCAGGACGGAGTAGAGCCTGCCAGATACATCATGGTGTTTTTTTTGGAAGTTATTGGCAACTGTTCCGCTGCTGGGCAGGGGTCTCTGCTCAGGATGAGAGGGATTAGATTATAGTCTACCTAGCGGACCTAACGCGAGTTGGCGGACCTCACACGCCTTCGAGAAAATCTCTCAGGCGTGCAGATTTTCCCAAGACGTTTTCCTAAATCGTTTAAGCGAGTGATTTTGAAAATTCCGAAGTTTAGATTCGAACTTGAGATTCAAGACTTGGGAGTACAATATATACTGTAAAATAATTCATGATTCGAACTCACCTTAAAATATTTCCCGGTTTACTGGTAACATTCAGATTGTGACACCTCACTAGCCCCAGAGTTAATAACAAGCAAAGCCACAACATTTCGAAAGTGTTTAGTCGCCAATATTCACAAACACAATAATAATAATTATGTTGATCAGCAAAAAGTTTTTAATATTCTCATCGTTTACTTAGCACAATTAAATGTTGCCTTTGTTTTTTAAAATATTTTTATACAAACTTAATTTTACGAATGCGTGTTTTTTTTCTGTATTTGTCTCACTGTTGTACTGTTTAATTAGTTAATATAATTTTTTTTAATCTAAACCGATGTTCTTATTTTTAGATTCTTAATTTCGCAAAAAAAAAACAGTTCAAAATGTCACTTAACAACAGTCTATTTTTGAAATCAACGTTTAATGTTATTTTCAACAAACACCACTAGTTTTATTAAACATATTTTTATTGATAAACAACCGTAAAATTATTCGTTTATCTCAACTGACGCCATTTTAAAATTTATCGCAGTACGTCCGTCGACGCGCGCGCGCATCAGACTACACGCTGTACGCATACGCGAAAGATCGTCGCGCATCGCGGAAAAGAGAGATGCGCTCAACATTTTTTGCGCTTTCAATTTATTGGTAAAAGAAGTGAAAATAATTATATTCGTTCTGTTAATACTTACTTACCAACTGCAGCTATATAATGCACTATTATCACGTAATATTCTTAATAAGGTTTTTATGAAAATAATAATTGGAAAAGTTGCCCGGAAAATTGAGAAATTAGGGTTATGTATTTTTGCGATGATCAGCTAGTTTAACATAAATGAGAATTAGTGTAAGTAGTTCTACAAAATAAATAATCACCATCTATTAATAAATGTTGAGCGCGCCTGCGCAGGTTAATAGGTCGTCCGTCGACCGCGGGGCATACAATTAATTGTTCAGTTCAATTGTTTTGTTGCTACACATCCAAGACAAGACGCGCCTGGAATGTGTAACAGAGTGTATAGTTATTTTGAGATAGCATCATCTTTTGCATTTAGCCAGTAGACACAGAAAAAATGACTGCTCTGTTTTTGAAAGAGTATTGACAGTCAAGCATTGATTTTTTTAGTAACGATGATGCATATAATATACCATGATTTTAAGAGAGGTAGGGCACAGCCATTTACGGTTCAAATCTTGAGCAGCTCATCTGGGGAAGTACCTCCACCTTACAGAAAACTGCAGCCAAATAACACACTTTATTGTGTGTTGTGTTCCTGCAGTAAGTAAGGTCGCCAGAGCTCCTTCTAAGGATGCGCTACGCTGGCAGCAAGAGGAATACTCCCTCAAACTATCAGCGCAGTTTATCCTCCATAAACCTTCATAAAACTTGCGCGTTGCTGACCCGAAAAACCTCTTAAGGTTTTTCGGGTCGGCAACGCGCGAGTGATACCCCTGGTGTTGCAAGCGTCCATAGGCTACGGTAACCGCTTACCATCAGGCGGGCCGTATGCTTGTTTGCCACCTTAGTGGTATAAAAAAAAATACCAGCACGCCTGTGTTCTCCAAAGGGTTAGGCAGAGGTATTCTTATGAACACCCACGTAATAGGTAGCTAGGGGTAGGTAGGGATGAGCCTATTGCCATTAACCGAACACAAATTTAAACTCCGAACTTCTACTGAGAATTTCTGAGTAGCTCACCATTTTAGATATTTTGTTTAGTAAATAAAAATAATAATAATAATACACATGGAATTAATTTTAAGCGAAACACATACAAATACCTACGTGGTGCAATAAAAGGATTATTCCCAGCGATTATTTTTCTCTCAAATGGGTCTTGTTTGAAGAACAGTAGGTACTTATGCGTAGTTTTCGCTAAGGGTAAGTTAACACCTTACAAGCATATAAAAAGGTGGGCTCATTAATAATAGTTTTGTGTAGAGAAAGTTGGAGTCAAGCGTTACATCAAGGCGAAGACTATGATGGGTCTAGTTGCACTATTACACAGTGTGTAATAACACTTCTACTTATTCGTGCATGATTTGAATACTAATGCGTTTTCACTAATATTAGGAACTTTAGCTATACTGCAGCCGTACAGCGTACAGCCATAAAGAGTAGTCAGTACGGCGGGTAAGTAGCGTGTCTCGGGGTAAGTTTATCGATGGGTGACCATTGTTAAATCGGAGCCTTGTCAACATCTTCGTACCAGATGTTAAAGTTACAAAAAATATTTTTGTTGCTAACTGTAGGTACAGTCAGCAACGAAAGTCGTTGAACACAGCGAAAGTTTAAAAACATCACAGTACCAAAACTATTCATTCGATTTTGACTTAGGTAAAACATATAATTGTCCTCCATTATGAGAATTTGTACTGCCTTCAAGGGTCAGTGAATTCTGAATATTAAAGATGTTAAAGCGTTTTGAAGATAGTGATAGTGATAGTGTTCAGCTACTTTCGTTGCTGACTGTACATGAGTTGTGGTTTCACTTAATCTATATTTAATATTATAAAGCTGAAGTTTGTTTGTTTGGTTGAACGAGCTAATCTTAGGAACTATTAGTCCGATTTGAAAAATTCCTTCAGTGTTAGATAGCCTTTGTATCGAGGAAGCCTATAGGCTACGACCGATATCATCACGTTACGACCAATAGGAGCGAAGTATCAATTAAAAATGTTGCAAAAACGGGGGAAAAAATCCAACTTCCTCGGGAACGAAGTCGCGTCGCGGGCAAAGGCTAACTTAGTATTACATAAGAGTAGATACACAGTAGTGATCTATTTTTTTTGTTCATTTTAAACCTACATATATTATATGTATGTAGGTTTAAAATTAGGAGGAGGAGAATACAGAGGTGATGGTATGCCATGCCATCACCTCTGCATTCTCCAAAGGAAGAGGGAGGAACATTTTTTTCTTCAGGAATAGTAGTAGAACATCTAAATCACATGAACTTATATCCCAATGTGACTCTGTTTGTTGTTGTTTCTCTCTCAATTATCCTTTGGTGACATCTCTTGAATCTCAGTTACACGATTAGAGACAAAAAGATTCCAACGTGCAGGATCGGCTTTTATCCAACACAAGGTGATCATAGACCAATAAAACATTTTATCTTTACTTACATGCAGCGCCTGTACACCTATAATTCGCCGGTATGTTTTAGGTCCCATATAATATAGGGCAAACCTAAAGCGGAATCATAGTTCCAAAATGCTACTGAACATTTCACGGAAAAACCAATTAGGTACACTTTGGTCGATCTGACAATCGAACCTTCTTTCGATCCACTCCTCTTACTCAGCAGCTGTGCTTGTGTGTGACCGACACATGAGGCAGTGTTCTGTATTCTGAGAAACCACCCCCAACGTTATCCTTAGCTTTGAAATACTTGGCATTCAGTTATGTTATTTTTTGCCTATCTGTATACGGAATTTTGCGTGTTATAGTTTAAAACTGCGCCATCTGTTAATCAATTAGAACGACTAGTGTCCGCTAATGTTACTACGGTACCGTACTGCTTATTGTGGCCCCTATCACAAAACTCCCACTTCGGGTTTAGTTCGGACGTTATTATATAGATGGCGTTAAATCAAGTTTGTTTAAGTTTCAAATTCGTGAAAGTTATTGTTTGAGAATTATTGGGAGGGAATACAGGGTGACTATACGTTTATTGAGAATTTTAGAAGGATAATAGTAAGCAGAAAATACAAAGGATAATTGGGAACAGTAGCTACAATACCAGTTTATTGGTCAACATATAGGTGAAATGTGAGTATGCATCAGGTACACCTCTGCCTATGTTGAAAATATAAGCGTGATCGTTTTTTAAAACTAGAGACTAAAGACCGCTACTTGCTACGATTCTTTACTTTTGTTTTTCTTCTTGCACGTTCATACATCTTGTCATACACGAGAGTACGATTGAGAGTAGTAGAGGAGTAGTAGTAGTATAGGGGTCGAAGCACGCAGTCCGTAACTTCGGCCTTTGTCACGGGCGTTTCCTACTCCGTATCACCTACGGATGCCTGATTCGTACGGGGCCCGAACTAAGAATGATTGACATTGTGTGACATAGTTTCTGACACTTACGCGAATATTAGACATTAGGATTTAAATTATAGTAAACGCGATAGAATCCATATGAAATAGTTTTATTTCAAATCGTATGACAGTTGTACTCTACTCCTAATTTGTTTTTACCCATCCGAAAAATGTAACCTGACTCTTTTTATCGGATCGTTATGTCTGGGTTACCTTCGGACGGGCCCGTTACTTCGTTGACAGAGATACGGAGTAGATCCCCTGAGCACTTAACTTCTTGATTAACATAAAAATAAGACAGGCTTTGCATTTAAAACTAGATTATAAGAGGATAAGAGGTGCTAATGGTTATCGACGTAGCGTAGGCGTATTATAGGCAAATAATGGAAGGTATTCAAAATGACGTACGGATTAATCTGTTTCTAGGAAATAACTTTCTCGAAAAGGCGCGTTTTTCCTTAAACTGTAGCCAATTAAATTGTTTATCTTCCGAGTATTTTTGTAAATAAATTGGTATTTAATTTGTTGTTTCGTCTGGGTGAAATACATTTGGATTTTTCTAATGGGCACTTAAGTTAAGCCTTTTATTTAGAAAGAAACGAAATACCTATATTTGTTTGTATCATCATTCTCCTAGCCTTTTCCCAACCATGTTGGGGTTGGCTTCCAGTCTAACCAGATGCGGCTGAATATCAGTATTTTACACGGAGCGACTGCCATCAGACCTCCGCAACCCAATTTCTGTGCAATACCGATATTCGAAGGATAGACTGGTTGTCAGGCGTTGGTCTCGATGTGTTAAGAATGGTCACCCATCCACAGACTGACCTCGGCAAGCGTAGCTTAACCTTGCAGATCGGTTGATCAGCATTGCTATAACTTAGCCACGAGCCATTTATTTATATTTATTGAAATATTACTTACCTGCATTTGGATAGGTACCTTAATTAGGATTAGGCACACTGAGGTAAATATTTATGTGAAAAATACGTACAAATTAAATTAACACAAGTGCGAGCGGAGTCATAAAAACAGATAGTATTGTCAAATAAAGCCAAGTGAAAAGTGGACAATAATAATTAATTTTTATTTCGGCGCCGACGACTGGGTGGCCAGCGTTCAACGCTTGGAGTGTTGCCAGGTGGGGGATTTCGACTGAATTTTTAATTGTGGCAACATTTTAGCGATTGAGTTCGCGCGTGTTTGCGATGCTTAATTTATTTTCGTTGCGTTCTTTTTTCTTTGTTGTTATTTTTTTTAATGGCCAGGATCGTTTGATGTTGGTAATGGAATTCTTTTTAATTGAAATAGCGAATTTCAAATGGATGCCTAGTTATTTTTGTGTTTATTGCATGATTAATTCGAAGAAAATGATACTTTAGCTTAGGGAAAGACTTCTTCGAAAATAGAAGGTGTTTCTAGATCTAATTGAGTTGAAGCTAATACTTACACAATGCCAAGCATCTATTGGTTCCCAGTATACTCATACTAGGAAACCAACAGTAATACAGTTACCGAATGACTACAGAATTGAAGTCGACTTTCTTTCTATCGCAGGATTCGTAGGTTACCAGTCCTGTAAACAGAACCTGAAGAACCAGTACCTAATAGCTTAGTGACCTAAAAGCATAAAAGATGATATCGCACAAGTGATACCGAATCAATCATTTTTAAAAACGATTCCGTAATTGACAAACAAATCGGCGAATATACATAAAAATATATACATATCGTCGATGAAGTACCAATACCTCCTAACTGACATTTTGGTCCAAAATGACTTTCTTATTATAATATACATAAAACTCATATTCGCATGGATTGAATTAACTCCTATCCAACATTTCTTCACCAAAAAGCTTTTAGAGCTACGTGAAAATATCTACTAAGTGACGGAATTTATTCGTTCGTATGTATTTTATGGAAATATCTCCTAACTACTAGCAAGCTAAGCTGTTGATGTTGACTACAGTTTTGTTAAGAACTATGCAAGTGCTTCAACTCTCCGGTATTCAAGTATTCGGCCAGGTCGGAAAGCAGGGGACCCAACTGTAACAAACATTCGGGCCATCAGGTATACTGATGACGGAAACATCACTGTAAAATTGAATTTTGATGCTGACTGGGTCGGTTTACCGACGAGGCCTAAAGTTTTTGCAGGTTTTAATACCTATTTACAAATGAATAACGGACCCCTGTCTATAACGACAACAAAATTTAATCATTTGCAAAGCATGAAAAACGTTCTACCATCAGATTGCCATACATATTACGATACATTGCCCAAAGTTTAAGCTTAAATACATTTGATTAAAAAAAACAAATACATACGTAAGAAATGAAAAAAAATAGAATCGAAAGAGATTTTTAGCTTTTTTGTTTTATTTTTGATTATTTTATTTTTTGAAAAATATTTTTGAAGAAATTTTTATGATTAATTTGAGTTCCTTTATTGTTTTGTTTTTTCAATATGAAACATTGTAAATTGCTATTGTAAAATAAAAATAATTGAGTTAAATCTGTTTTTTTACAAGAAATAACTCCTAACATTAAAGTGAATTTTCAAGTTCTAGAATCAATATCTCCTAACTAACTAAATCCCTATAAAACTTAAACATGGTCACATCCCTTCGTAACTAATAAAAATGTAATGCATTGAAAACTATTTTACTATTAATAGTTGATCAAAATAAATAAAACCTTATTTTTAAACAGTTTTTTTCTTCTGGTGTAAAATTAGGTTCTCAACACTTAGGAGGTATTGGTACTTCATCGACGATATATAAACAGCCGGATTGAGAACAACCTCCGGATTTTCGTTTGTCGGTTAAAAATAGGAATTTGCTGATGGAGATTGTATGTCGTGGTAACACCGCATATACTAAATTATAATGTAATAATGTGCTAACATTATGTTTCGGTTTAAAAGACAATGTAGGTAGTGAAATGACTGGCCAAATAAGGCTTATACTGAGGTTTTTTTTTATATTAATATCCTGTGACATTTTCACACAGCACCGTCTAGTCCCAAACTAAGCAGAGCTTGTACTATGGGTACTAGACAATGGTTATAATACTTATATACTTTTTTTGTTGTAAATACATACTTATAATACATAAGAAACACCCAGACAAACACAAACACTTAACTATCTTTTTGTATTTTTTAAGCATTTTCCATGCTAAGATTACAAGTTATTTTTAATGAAGGAAAATATCGGCGGGCGGGCAGGTTTCGAACCTGCGCCTTCTGGTTCGGTACACCAGACGCTCTGACCACTAAGCCACTGCTCGCCCTGCTCGCCATTCCAAATCTTCCTTCACATTCTAATTTACGTCTTAAAGGTGACGTAGCGACATTTATTGTGAAGAATCCTGCCCGACCGCCGATTTTTTCCTTCATTAAAAAAAAATAAATACAAACACTTAAGTTCATCGCTCGTGATCAGCAGGTTTAAAGATGACAATGCGCGAGTGATACTATTGGTGCTGCCGGCAGCGGTACCGCTTACCATCCAACCCCATGAATCCATGTTTATCATCAGAAAGTACAGTTTCAAAAAAAGCTATCCATGTAATGAAGATGTGAACAACTACCAAACACCCCCATCAACAATTTCGAGTTCATTAAACACCGGGCATGCATGGTTGCTACTGTGTCGTAATGCAGTTACCTGTTCCCGTTCCTTTAATTGCACCTCGTTAATTTTCACCTGTGCGAAATGTACGAATGTTACATTTAATTAACCGATTCCCCACTGTTTCTGCTTTGCGCGTTTCACTGTTTTTGTTTGTTTAAGTACTGCTTCATTTTCGGGGAATATTTGGTATGAAGAACTATAATTAATTTGCGTGTAACCGAATGATGATTGTCAAGAATGGCGACTCTGATTAGCTAGGGTGTGGAGTGAGTTTAATGCTGAGTTTCTTAAGTGACTGGGGCTAATATTCAGACAACGCTAAGGGTAATGTAACGCTTCCGTATGTCTTTGTATTACAATTTGACATACGGAAGCGTAAGTTCACACTTAGTTTCGTCTCTGAATATAAGCTTAAGGCTAATTTCAGAGTATGTCTTTGTATTACAATTTAACATATAGAAGCGTTACTTTACGCTTAGCGTCCTCTCTGAATGTAAGCCTTAGTATAGCGTGGACTTCTATAAAACGAGCGCGAAAAGATAATACCTATGCTATAGAACAGTTACAAAAACGGTTTCTCTCATGAATCAAAAGAAAGTAAAGTAGTGCGAAACTAACTTTGTGTGCCCGTTTCTCTGTATAAACTGTTTAACGGATTTTCACCAAATTTTGTAATTTAGACAGTTTGAATTTTGAGGAAAAATACCTACAGGTTTCTTTTTTTTGTCTCCAATGACATTATATTTATTTACAAAGAGGTAGACACGTTATCAGCCTCCAAAAGTCTTATCGTATTTAATTTGGTACCTACTTACCTAATTTTTATTCTGTTCAACGACTCTTGGAAAAAATGTTAATCTATATTTCAGGAGACACTAACAAATCTATCATTTTTGACATCTGTTTGATGCTATTTCTTTTTATCTTATGCTTCCTGTATCTATGCTCTCGCTCGTTAGTAAAGCCTAAAATGTCTAATTCTGGGTATGTATATTAAGTGTGGCCCAATTTTAAATGCCATTTTCTATGAACATGGCGTATCTATAAATATTACATTGTTTGTCACTAAAAGTCCTCTGGGATCCGAGTGAAACCGCTTATAGAAAACTGTCAAAACAAACACAACCTTTTCTCAAAAGTCTCCGTAACCTTTCAATAACCGCTTGGTAATATTCGATTTTCCAAAAGCCCGCTGGCTTATACTCGATCGAGCAAGTACAATTGGTTGCAATATGCACCTTGCACTATATGCCACACCGTTTCCTAGGCGCAGACCATTTGAGCGGGAAATGGAGGATTTTCCATAGATTCGGCGGCGCGGGCGCGGACTTGGAGAAACGCGACATTGCAAAATGTACAAATTATAGTATAAAAACGTATTTTACCCAGCGGTAAATTAAATTCCTGCCATTTTTTTCATTCTTTAAAAAAAACATTGCTTTGGGCGGTATACCACTCGTGAAATTATGTTTAAATTAGTTTTAAAATATTTGAAATTGAATTTGAATTTGACATTGTCGGTAGATATTTGACAGATAACAGTTACATGTCAAATATAGTTTACTCAAATAGACTAAAAATAACTACGGTAACAATTGGCCTTGTGCAAAAAGTTTACTCCCTGTAACTTTTCATTACTACATTTATAAATCTTCTTCTCTATCTTATCTTGTTCTTCTCTATCTTATATTCTTCTTCTCTATCTTATCTTCTTCTTCTCTATCTTATCTTCTTCTTCTCTATCTTATCTTCTTCTTCTCTATCTTATCTTCTTCTTCTAATATGTAAAACAAAGTCGGGTTTGTTACAACACTTATAAGAGAACTACTAGACCGATTTTCATGAGTTCAAGTTCAAATGTTTTTATTTTAAATAAACTTTTAGAAGCACTTGTGAAACGTTAAATTATTCTAGATGCACTGTTCCAAAAAGTTGATTCAATGGAGAAGAATCCGGCAGGAAACTCCATGGACACTCTTTTTTCACTCTTGATATTTGATTTGCTGGATTTGTCTCTACCCCTAATAACAGAATAACTATAATAACCTAACCTAAATTAAAAATTTAGAAAACCCCCGACACGAAATGTAGTTTGCTATTTTGTGGTGGCGGCCATCTTTGATTTGAAATGTATCATAATGCATAGTATTCTACTAATCAAGCCCTTTCATTTGATACCCATATTGAGGGAGTTGTGAAAAAATATGTAATTCGCTATTTTGTGGCGACGGCCATCTTGGACCGATTTTCATCAAACATAGCTAAGAACACTCCCGACTAATCTTATACCGAATAACCTTTCAAATAAAAAAATCGAAATTAAAATCGGTTCGGGAGCTACGATGCCACAGACACACACACACACAGACACGTCAAACTTATAACACCCCGTCGTTTTTGCGTCGGGGGTTAAAAATGTGAGGTAACGGGGTTCAAAGTTTTCGCGAGTGAAGTTGCGGGAAAAAATTAGTGAAAATATATAAGTAGGTAGGTAATATCTATATTTGTTTTAAAAGTGTTCACGCTTATTTATTACAACAGGTTATTGGCAGAGCCTTGTGGTTCTCAACCCCGTTTTACCGGCCAACTAAGTGAGTGGGACATAAATCAATGCTGAGTCCGGGCCCGGTAGTTCGGAGTCGTGAGCACCGAAGCCCAGTGAATCGGAACAGCACCGTGTTTCGCCCGGAGCGCACTGGTGCCGGATGATTAGCCACACAATCCTTGACCATAAGCACATTCATCTCCTGCCGAACCTGTGAGTAATATGTATCTATAACAAACTGTTCAGTGGAGAGTTTGATGCGTTTATTTCCCCAAGCAAAGGTGTTATTAGGATTTCGGAAGTTGATCAACTGAAATCTGTGTCTTACCCTTAACGAAAATAAAAACTAGGTATTTAAACTCCCCATCATTACCAATAATTTTTACCCTGGGTATTTATTACATGGGAAAAAGGTTGGTTTGGGGAAAAATTGACATGATTTATTTCTACCTTTTACTTAAATTTACGTAAGAAAATGAAAACTAGGTGAAACGCACCATCATTGCCAATATTTTCAACCGACTTCAAAAAAGGAGGAGGTTCTCAATTCGACTGTATTTTTTTTTATGTTTGTTACCTCAGAACTTTCGACTGGGTGAACCGATTTTGATTATTCTTTTTTTATTCGGCGGTATTTAAGCGGTGCCAAACTACTAATTTAATTTAAATATGACTTTCATTGATTGTCTGTTTGGCACCGACAAAAATTAGTTAGAAATCATAATGTAAATATGTTATTTATTGCTTTTTAGTTCCTATGTGTTTTTTGGAGGCGGTTTGTTTTTTGTTTAAAACTATTTTTTAATTCTAGGTATTTATTACATGGGAACCACATAGTTGGGAATAATAACGGTCAAATTCACTTTTGTTTATTTCTACCTTTTACGTGAATTTACGTAAAATGTAACCTTTTGTATTTTCCATAGCGCTATAGTGGCGGGTGGGATTCGCGGTGGCTTAGTGCTCATAGCGTCTTGTGTATTTAACCAGAAGACGCAGGTTCGAATCATGCCCCAGTCGATTTTTACCTTCTTTAAAAATAACTTGTAAATCTATTAATGGTACCCACAAAACTCACAATATTTCTTACACCCCAACTCAGATACGTCACTTAACCTTAATGAATCGTTAACAAACAGTGGCTACTATATCTTGACCTATTTTTCCATATTAGAGTTTGCTGTCAGTGTACTAAGATATACTGGGTGTCATTAGCTAATGATTCATTAGGTTAAGTGACGTTTCTGAGTGCGGCCCTTAGCAATTACAGGTTATGAAATTAATTAAATCAATGAATATCAAAAGCTCTTATTTAATGTACAGTAAGGTAAATATTGACCTTGTATAGTGATCAAAATTTTTAGCTCAACAAAAAATAAGAAGAAATTGATCGATAGTTTGTTTAGACGGTCCTATCGTATATTTCGACAGTTGATCCACTAAAATCGAACGGTGAGGGCCCGCCATTACTGGTTATATACCTACCTACTCTTTAGTTATTATCTGATTCTCGGAATCTTTGTACTTAGGCTTAAATGTCATTAGTCAGTGCCTAAAAAGGTTTTATATCTGGCTTAATAAGAAGAAGAGGTATTGAGATTCATACCTCCTTTTTCTTATTACTTTTTATGTCGTTATTGCTTTAATATAAAACGTGGAATCATCATAATAATGGGTATAATTACAAACCTACGGCGCCGGCGTTTCGTTTGAAGTCACATAAAATAATTAAAAGCGATGAAATTCTCTGAATCTCACCTTCTTTTTATTCAAACGCGAAATTTGCAGGTTGGTGTGAAAAATAATTATTTCGGTGCGTATACTAGCAGTTTTTTGCGGGTTCTCTCAAGATTTTTGATTGTGAATTTACGTTGAATGTTTAGCAATTTTAAATTACCACATACCATCGCGCCCTTATGACTGAAGGGTCAAGCAGAAGAAGGCTAGTTCTTACCGAATCAAGTAAAAATATTCTTTTTCTCTATATTGCCAATCTATATTTTGCAATCAGTCACATAGACGAATTTTTTTCTTCACTTTAAATTGTTGACTACAAAATAGCCTAGGAAGTCCTAAGTATATCAGAATGCTCGTTCAATGAATAAAAAACTGACAGACTTGGTTGCAAAAACTGTCAAAAATTTAATGACGATTTTTTGAGACATTGTAGTAGACTGGATTCAAACCATGTTCAAATCTGAGGTTAACATCTGTAAGTACGCGTTGGCTCGCTCGGTGCGTAGGACGTATTGCCAAGCATAACGTTGACCGGTTACATATCAGGGGGTCTACTACGAAAATTAAGTCTAATCTTTATCAAGTTCTTATAATATGTAGGTTGTTACGAAAAGTTACGTGTCAATCTGAAACGCTTTAAGGCCGCAGCAATTTAGTATATTATATTAAATTACTATTATTAGTTTATGTCGGATCGAAACAAAATATCTGTGACGGCTATCTTTGATCTATTTATTTCGCGAGTAAAACTAATGGCACAAGACCATTTATTATAACCATCAGGCTGCCTGAATGGCATCATACAAGTCCTAAATACATTTATTTATTTATTTCTTTACCTCTGTATTACCTCTGTGCACTAGAAGTTCGAGTGTCGGCCTGCTGATCACAGGATCGAGTCTAATTTTCATCGGACACAAATGTAGGTGTAAAAAAATCTTATTACATTTTGATATTTTACATTACAATGTAAAATGTACAATAAAGAAAAGGAAAACGTGCGATTCGTTAACCGAAACTCCGTAGTTTCTTGTTCGTAGTAGGCGCCCGGGCTCTGTACGCCGTATACTGTGCGTATTACTAATATTTTCCGCGTCACAGCCCGACGCACCGCCTGCAACGCGCCGATAGGGCTGTGCCGTAATTTAATTTAATTTTATAGGCCACGTGGTTGCCTTTGCTCGCTTGTATAATTTTAATGTGTTTATATGTTCATACTAGCGGTCCGTCCCCGGCTTTTAGAGGGCGACATCTTTCACCTTCAATTTATCTCACTATGGTCATATTTCAGTCAATTTACACAAAACCTTAACAAATTATATATTACTAGCTTTGCACCAGCGGCTTGGTCGGTGTGGTTTAGGTATGTCTTATAAATTATAGCGTATGTTACCCAGGGATAGTGTAGCTTTCCAACGGTGAAAGAATTTTTCAAATCGGTACAGTAATTTCGAAGCCTATTCAAAACAAATAAACAATCGTCGTCGATAAATGTCACGGAAGAATGTCCACACGTACCCGTAACCCCGGCCGAATGGTGATGAGGCGAACACCCTTCTTTTTTAGTGGGTAGACGTCCTTTTCAGGGCGGAGTCCCACACACCGCGCCGTCCTCCCCGGGGCGGCGTGACGGTGCATAAAGCATTTTCAGACGCAAAAGAAAAAAAGCTTCCCAACGGTAAAAGAATTTTTAAAATCGGTCTAGTAGTTTCGGAGCCTATTCAGTTAAAAAACAAAAACAAACAAACAATCAAAGCTTTCCTCTTTATAATATTAGTATAGATAAACCGCAACCGTCTTCATGAATTACTCTGTCTATTGGTGAAAATCGTATGAAAATCCATTCAATAGTTTTTGTGTCGTCGGGACATCCCCACTTCACCAGATTTTAAATAAACCACCGAGAGAAGGTACTGCTCAGTACAGATGTCAAAACATCCCATTCCAACCCATCCCAACAATGGGATGTTTTTACGCTCTTTAACTGCTTAGTTTTATTCTTCGGGTGTTGACATCCCTAAATAAAAACGCGGGCCTTTTTAGGTTCACACGTGGAAAAGTAATTGAAGTTTTATATGTATTTACGCACGAAGGTCTGAGGTGTCGTGTACAGGATTTAATAATACACCCTCCGAGGTTGATATTAAATACCCTAAGGGCCTGTTTCACCACCTCCCGTTAAATTACTTGGCAGATAACTTCATACAAAGAAGGTCATCGAAATTGGCCCAAATGATGTACCGAAGGTACACTTAGGTTACAACACTAGCCGTACTTTTTTTAATGTTGACAAGGGGATGAGAAAAAAAAACTTTTAATTTGAGATTACACACTATTATCTGTTTCGTAATGATTTCTTAGTAAAAACTGTCAGTGTCAGTTTCGGAATGTCAAACGCACGCCATTACGACAGATTATTATCAGTTTCATAATGATTTCATGGTAAAAAGTAAAAACCAGTGAAAACTATCAATTTGACAGCTGTCATGTACCTCCGGTACAAATTTGGGTTGAGTTGTATGGGCTTTGTTTAATTTTTGAATTTATCCGGCGGGTAACGGCTATCTATAGGTAGTGAAACAGGCCGGAAATATCATATTATGTAGGTACCCAAGATATTCTAACCTTTCTTGTCTCAAGAAGTAATAGGTAGGTAAGTTTCTAGTAAGATTGTGTGGATTGTCTGCGTGTGATTTAATGTAAAAATAAAACAAGATTGTAAATAAAATATTGTATCCAAATTTTTTTAAAGGAGTGTCTATGGAGTTTTTGGCCTGCTCTTTTCCATAAGATCCACTTTTTGGAGCCGTGAAACTAGTTTGACTTTTCATAAATTCCTATTGATGGTCTAATTAAAATAAAACATTAAAATTTGATTTTGAACTAATAACATTTTTTTTTATAAATATCTTGGAACATTTTTACACACCACCATCTAGTCCCAAACTAAGCAGAGCTTGTACTATGGGTACTAGACAATGGATATAATACTTATATACTTTTTTGTTGTAAATAAGTATGTATTTACAAAAAAAGTATAGTATATAAGTATAATATATAAGAAACACCCAGACACACACATCACATAAAATGTTTGTGTCTTGTGGGATCGAACCCACGACCTCGTGATCAGCAGTCCGGCACTCGAACCACTAGACCACAGACGTCGTCGTAACATAGATCTACACCCCCAACATAACCCTGACCTACAAGTCTATAATGGCATTCGAATAGACAAATAACATGAATAAACAGAAATATAATGTATGGAAATGACATTAGTGACAGCCCGATTTGTCGAAAGCTTGTGTCATTTTGTCGCTGCCGCCTGCGGTCTGTCGTCGCCTACGAAAGTAAAATTTTAATTTCAAGATGCATCGCCGCAGGCTACAGCTAGTTTGTACATAAAAACAGGTTCATTTTAACACCCGTTGCGGTTCATCTCGGCCGTTTCGGCGCCACATAACCCACGCATTGATTAATTGGCTCGGTTCCCATCTTCCTAATTAATGGGTGCGCGGGGGCCATTAAAAATATTACTCTTTGCTACTGCCAGCATCGAGGGGTCGTGGGGGTCACGCAGTGGGGAGCCTTAGCCTGGTTAGTGCAGGGAAATGATAGTAGTTACCTATTGCAATTGATTTATTTGTTGTTGATATACCTAGAAAAATGTATTTGAAATTTATAGTTTGATTTGTAAGTCTGGCCAGTTTCAAGTGAATTGTAATATCTATATACCTACTACCTACTAATGTTTTAAAGAGGAAAGATTTGATTTTTGTTTGTTTTGAATAGGCTTCGAAACTACCGGACCGATTTGAAAAATTCTTTCACCGTTGGAAAGCTACACTATCCCCGGGTTACATAGGCTATAATTTATAATAAATACCCAGACCATGCAGGCGAAGCCGCTGGCGGAAAGCTAGTAGCATAAAAAAGTGAAATTGAAAAACATTATATATCCTTACTCTTTAACTGACATAGACACAGTGTACACGATGAAGGAAGAAATGTTTTTTTTGCCTATAGAATAGATAAAAAATTAGATTCACAATTATTTATGTGGGTTAATAACTATTATATGATCAATCATTTAGCCATTTTTACATTTTACAAAACATATTTGACAGAGTGGTTTAAAAACAATCTGCGTTCACCGATAAGCTGTTCAAAACACAATATTTCTATTTTATCCCCAATTTGGCATCAAAATATACTCATAAAAAATATGAAAGTCAACGACAAAAGTTCGAATATTATTTTTTGAGTGTGGCAACACTGCTGTTATTTATCGTTCGGACGGATATATTGGCATATTTCGTGAAGCTCAATGCTGGCAACCCGGGTGATTTGTGGCCGATGCCGAAGTACTGCAAATTATCAATCTTTGACACTGGAATGTGTATTGAATATATTGGAAAATGGCTGGTGTATTTTAGGTATCCTAGGATTATAAATGTGCTCTTTGGAAGATCGTATTTTATTCGAAATCGACTTTGAGCTTTATTCTTTCTCATTTAGATTTAGATTTGATTTTGAAACAGACTGTTTCATGTTTTTCGAACTACTTGACGACGTCTGTGGTCTAGTGGTTCGAGTACCGGACTGCTGATTACGAGGTCGTGGGTTCCATCCCCACAAAACACAAATATTTATGTGATGAATATAATATGTTTGTGTTTGTCTGGGTGTTTCCTATGTATTATAAGTATGTATTTACAAAAAAAAAAGTGTATAAGTATTATATCCATTGTCTAGTACCCATAGTACAAGCTCTGCTTAGTTTGGGACTAGATGGTGCTGTGTAAAATGTCCCAGGATATTTTTTTATTTTTTTTTGTGTCTTAATCGATACCAAAATGCACCAATAACTCTTCTTAGTTAAAGCGGCCAATATTATTAAATAATTTTTATTTCATTTCAAAGACTCGTTAGTCTTTGGCCTAAATGAAATAAAAATTATCGAGCATCTAAATGAAATAAATATTGCCGAGCAACTAGTGTGACCTTTGAAAAGTACCTATTTATATGGTCTAAATCAACGAGTATATATTATATACTCGTTCCAAAAAAGTGGTACTTATGGAGAAGGAGAAGATTTCTTCAGCAGATAGTAAACAGTTTTTTAAGGCCCGATACTAGCGGAAGATTGCTGTATCAAGTGCCTACAATTATTTTTAATTGCAAGCGAGAGTAGGAGCATCCACTCTCTGCCAGGGTAAATAATCAACTACAAGTTTCGCTTGATCAGAAGTAATTACTTGGTGTTTAGAAATAATATTCCCCTTCTAGAGTCTGTATAAGGGCTTCTCGACCTATTTTAGTATCGAGGCACGACAATTTCTCGACTAAAACTGCTCGCCTTTCTCGAGTATCTCAAGAAATTTTGATATTTCTATAGAACACGATACTATTTAAAAATGTTTGATTCATGATAAAGGTGTTGGTTTAAGAGGCGTCGGTATCATAGGCGTCGGTTTATCGGCGTCGGTATTATCGGCGTCGGTATTATAGGCGTCGGTATTATCGGCGTCGGTATTATCGGCGTCGGTATTATAGGCATCGGTATTATAGGCGTCGGTATTGTAGGCGTTGGTATTACCGATACCGATGCCATAATACCGACTACTATAATCTCGACGTCCACGTGAAATAAGTAAAATAAGCTCCTACATTTTGAATCAAAATTTTTCCTCAAAGTTTTTACTCCTTTTTCCTGGCGCAAGCCACTTGACCGAATACACATCACGATGACTGTGATGCTCTCGACTCAACTATTTGCGAAGTGAGGAGGTATAAGTAAGAATATAAGATTTTCACAAGCAGACAGTTTAGTTTTCATCTTCTTAAGTTATATAAAAATAGCTATAGCCAACATGATAAATTGCAATAGTGGTAATTAGTGCGACCAATACGCTCAAAGTCCTAGGTTCGAATCCCAGTTTGAGCAGTGTTTATTGGGTTTTTCTGTGAGAAGTATTTTTGTTCCATACACGTTAACCCGGTTTTAGGGCGAGCCTATTACCATTAACTGGACGTAAATCCAAACTATGAGCTGCTACCTAGATTTTTATAGAAAAATCCAATAACACTGTTGTAACTGCATCATTAGTTTAGCGGTCGTAAGCCCGACTGCTACGCTAGAGTTCTGGTTTTGATTCCAAGATAAATTAATACACCTCTGCCTAAGTCTTGAAGAAATACAGGCGTGATGGTATGTGACTGCTCTAATTTTTTTTATTTTTTTCTTTTATTTGCTCGTCTACCACTTTATGCAAAACAAATACCCATTGAAACTGTTCAATCCATACCATCTCATATTATATCCCATCATCATAAATAAAAACTAAACAACGTCGACGCGTCGAGTTTTCAAAACGTTTCTACCCAAAAGTTGGACAGCAACAAACAAATTTAGAATTATCCTGGCGTCCCATCGCGTTGTGGTCCCGGTATTAAAACGTACTTAATCATCTCTTACCGGTTTTAATTTGCGACGTCACTCGTACGCGTAGGTCACGTCGCAACCGCTGGCCCTGTTGAAATGAGAGACTTTATCGTGTAAAATGTACGGGGAGGTGGTTGTGCGATGGTTGCTTGAGAACCAATTTTAATTTAGCAGTATAACCATAAAGCAAAATGTGGTGGAACTCCGCTAGAGTTCATCTGGGGGGCTAGACAAGTTGCATTTTGACATTCGAATCGACAAACAAAATGTATGGAAATGACATTAGTGACAGCCCGATTTGTCGAAAGCTTGTGTGATTTCCATACATTTTGTTTGTCGATTCGAATGTCAAAATGAAACTTGTCTAGCCCCCCTGTTGTGGTACTACCGCTTCGACACATATTCTGCGTTAAAGTAATGATGTAGCCGGTGAAGTGTGGGTGTGCGTTAGTGCACCTCTGCTCAACCCTTCGGGGAATACCGGCGTGATGGTATGTTAGTTAGTATCTAATAATTTAATGGCAAATGAGATAGCAAATCAGGTCTAAACGCGCGAGTGGTGTTGATGGCGTCAATAGGATTGTGAATTTCAATGAAAATCAGAGAGCTTGTGCTAAAAACCCGCTTTAGGTAAAATGTTTTGCTGACATTGTTACACAAGCGATATTCGAACTCAGTAGGTGAAGTACCGTTTTTTTTGGATTCAGTGCCTCGACCATGAGATTTTCTCACTAGACTCGCTAGCGACGCCGTAAAATATTTGTATGGAAAACCCTCGCAGCGCCTCTAGCGGTTGCGTAAGGAACTAAAATCTGCTATGAGATTACAGCATTTCGATGTGTAAAAAACCTATCGAAAGCCGTTCGACAGAAGTCATGGTTGAGGTACAGTTAAGTTATGAGTTGCGTAATGTCTATAAACATTTTAACTAGTAAAGCTACGCACGCTCGTGTCGAGCAAAATGTAATTGGTGTTTGTATGATATTCTCAGTAGCAGCTCAGAGTTGCCCGGTTCATGGCAATAGGCTGGCCCCATATTAGGTGGGATCTTACAGGTGTGTGAGTGTATTTAGTACACTCCTCCCTTATGTAAATAAACTACGGTCTTCGTCAACATCGTTCAAACAATGTTAAAGGCGTATGTTGAACAATCAGTTGCTCAACATGAAAGTTACTAACCAACAACTAGTTGCTATGAAAAATTACACAATGATAGCGTAGTGTAAATTCATAGCTACAATAATTACCCCGCGCCGCCACAAATTACGTGCTGAGCGGACGATTGTCGCGCACAATGTGTTATGTGCGACTTATATGCGCACAGTTTTAATCAGTTGGCTCGTGGTTAAGTTATAACTACGCTGATCAACCGATCTGCAAGGTTAAGCTACGCTTGCCACGGTCAGTCTGTGGATGGGTGACCATTCTTAACATATTGAGACCCCTCCGTGTCTCGGAGAGCACGTAAAGCCGTCGGTCCCGGTTTGTCATACGAACACCTATGACAATGTTTAGTGGTAGTCAGAAGCCTAAAAAGCTTGACGACCAGTCTATCCTTTGAATATCGGTATTTCCCAGAAATTGGGTTGCGGAGGTCTGATGGCAGTCGCTCCGCGTAAAATATTGATATTCAGCCGCATCTGGTTAGACTGGAAGCCGACCTCAACATGATTGGGAGAAAGGCTAAGAGGATGAGTTTTAATCAGTTGCCGACAGTGTGCAAGTGAGCATTCTTTTATTATTAGTGTAGAGGGCGATGAGATTTAAAACGATATTCGAATTCCCGTCTTTGGTGGTTCGAGTATTGGATGAGTATCTCTTGATCACGAGGTCAGGTTACTTCCAAAAAAAAAAAGATTTTCATTTCGAAATTCCGTTCGAGTTTCATAGGAGTTGCCTTAGTTCCTGACACTTCAAAGCAGGAAAATGACCGAGGGATCAATGTAGTGCACTCGATATCGATGTTTTTCGCCGCAAACCCGAGCTCAAACACACGCTACGTACCTCCGATACATGCTCACAAGTTTTAATGAGGATGCGTTTGATGTTCTACAAAATAAATGAAGGTTTTTGCGGTAGTAGAAACATATATAATTACTAGCTGTCCCGGCAAACGTTGTTTTGCCATATAGGGGTGGGTCATTTTAGGGGGATGAAAAATAGATGTTGGCCGATTCTCATAGATACCGGATAAGCACACAAAATTTCATACAAATCGGTCCAGCCGTTTCGGAGGAGTATGGCAACTAAAACTGTGACACGAGAATTTTATATATTAGATTAGATTATAGTTATACATTTTATTTGTTATCTTTTGGTATTTTTTTAAGCATTTTATTTATTTATTTATATTTATTTTCCATTATAGTCCTCCACGCTGGTCTAATGCGGTTTCTGACAGACTTCACATGCCGTCGATAAAATCTCTCAGGCACGCAGGTTTTCTCACGATGTTCCTTCGCCGTTAAAGCGAGTGATAACTACGCACATGATTTAGAAAAGTCAGAGGTGCGTGCCTTTTATTAGAACTCTTTGACTTAGTAGTCCAGTGGTCATACCCCTAGGCTCTCACTGCTTCTCCAATTTATTTACCAATGATTATCAGCAACAATGCGATTTGAATCCAATCCATGACCACAAGTCACGGTACAATACCTCTATTACATTTAATCACGGTCAATCAAGCCAAACTCTAGTGATGTACTGCTTTAAGCAGGGAATTCCGGAAGGCTTTAATGTGAAAAATATGTATCTAGGTACTAGCTCTGTCCCGCGGAGTTACCTGCATTCATGTATTTATTCTCAATCCCGTGGGATTTTTCTAAAACATTTTCTTAGCTGATGCTTAAGTCCATCCGTCATAATAACTATCTGTGTTGAAATAAAACTACTTTTTACGGATTTTATCGCCTTACATTGATATTATTTTAATCCCGACGGTTCGACCTTACATCGTCCATCGTCCCGGGTAACTATCTGTGTGACAAATTACTGCAAAATCCGTTCAGTGGTTTAAAGCTGACTGATCTATCAATAGGTGCAATAATAGATCAGTCAGCTACTTTTTCATTTCATTTAATACTAGATGTGTCTGCAGTTTTACCCGACTTGATCAGCTTTCAATTATCATAGCATGATATTAAATACCTATAACCTTTCTTAAGAATTGGGCTATGACATGCAAAAATATTTTTCAAATATGACTGGTAGTTCCAGAGATTCATCATCATCATCATATCAGTCAAAAGAGGTCCACTGCTGAACAAAGGCCTCCCCCATGGACTTCCACAGGAACCGGTCGTATGCTGCCCGCATCCAACGACTCCCAGCAACATTTACCAAATCGTCGGTCCATCTCGTTGGAGGTCGTCTCACGCTGTGCTTTCTGGTGCGTGATCTGCACTCGAGAACCTTTCTGCCTCAGCAGCCATCAGTTCTACAAGCTATGTGCGAGAGAGATTAGCGCGTTAAAACTAGCAAACCAGCAAAATCTTCAGTTTTATTATTAGTATAATACAGATTCTGTTGACGGTACATTTCCCTCTCACAGTTGTACATACGAGTATATAACTACATCGTTCGCACGTAATTAGATTTTCTGGAAGGTGTTAAGTGCCGTCTGTCGTTGGCTATTAACTATTACTAGTACTTGTGACGTTAACGAAATGGATGCTATTACAAGATAGTGGAAATCTTATTATGTAATACTTGCTAAATTTGATGCTCTTTCTTTTTAACCCCAACGCAAAAACGACGGGGTGTTATAAGTTTGACGTGTGTGTGTGTGTCTGTCTGTGGCATCGTAGCTCCTGAATGGATGAACCGATTTTGATTTTGTTTTTTTTTATTTGAAAGGTGAATTATATATATAAATGAGTAAAACTTGATATAATATGGTAACGGTTTTTTTAAGTCGATATCCTTTATTGTTCGGAGGACTGCCTCGTTGGTCTAATGGTCTCGAGTGCGACTGCTACGCTACGTCCTGGGATCGATTCCCAGATCGAGTGACGTTGATGGGTTATTCTGTGAAATTCCAAGTAGCAGCTTGAAATCTGGATTTGTGGATATCGCAATAGGATCACCCCTATTTCATGGGACCAAAATATACCGGCGAACTGTGGGTGTACTAATGTACACCTCTGCCTACCCCTTCGGGGAAACCTGCCTAACTCCTATCTGAGACAAATTTAAGCAATTTTATAGTAAAAGTACTGTTACTCAAAACTTTGTTTATTTCCCTAACATAATTTATAACAAAGAATACCATAAATACTTAATCATCTTCTTGAGAAGAAAACAGCAAATTTTTGTCTTAAAAAAGTAGTAGGTGCACATACATAATAACACAAAAAGTTTAGTTGAAATGAGAATCTCCTTCATGTAAATATTTTCCCTAATAGCTTTAATTATTTTTTTTAATAAATAAGTACCAATTGAAATCATTGAAGTGCTTTAAAAATAAATTAAATACATTATAGATAATTAAGAAAGAGACTAAACTATCGGTTTTATTGAATTAAAACTACTTTTTACGGATTTTATCGCGTTATATTGATATTCTTTTAATACCGACGTTTCGGACCCTTTACAGCGTCCATGGTCACGGGTGACTAAGGTGGTAGGCGTCTTGACGTTTCAATTACTAACAGCTACCCTACATTTTTCTAAAACCGCCGTTCCGGAAAGTCTGCAACTTGTGAACACATCCTTGACACCCGTAACCATGGACGCTGTAAAGGGTCCGAAACGTCGGGATTAAAATAATATCAATATAACGCGATAAAATCGGTAAAAAGTTGTTTTATTTCAATGTCTAGTATTCGCGTAGGTGTCAGAAATCAGTATATCGGTTTTATTTTAGCAAATGTTTAATAGCACAACAAATCCCGTAAATACACATCACTAGTTGCCTCGATGAGTGTAATGACTGTAACCGAGCCGGCCACACAACGCATATTAAGACAATGATGTGCACCATATGCTGCAAATCTGTACAGAATTTCATGGAGGTCAGCCTTATCCAAAAGTTTAATTTATTTATTTAAAGCTTTTGTTAAAAATGCCGTTAAATTATTTGGCAAATAATTTCATACTTACAAATTTTGTAAATTCAGATAAATAAAAAAATGGAATCATCATTGTCTAAATTGACCTATTGCCCTCAACCGGGCACTAATCCAGACTCCAAGCTCCTACTGGGAATTCCACCGAAAAACCCAAACAACATTGCTCGATCCGAGAATCGAAACCCAGAAGCTCTAGCGTAGCAGTCGCGTTCGAGACCACTAGACCAACGAGGCAGTCCTCCGATGAAAGTTATAGGATATTGACTTGAAAAAAAAAAACAGTTGAGTAAGTACTCTATTAAGTTTGTCAAGTTTTTACCATATCGGGCCTATTTCGCCACCTCTAGACACTAACTACAAGATAAATTCAAAAATGGAACAAAATGTATATTAAATTATCTGCCAAGTAATTTAACGGAAACTTATCAGTAAGCTGTGAAACAGATTTATTTGTTTGTATGTTCCAGCGTTTTTCTACAGTGCATCATTTGAACCAATATCTTAATATGTATAGCTGTTGGTATACCAATAGGTAAATAAATAAATAACCACAGTTTCTTTTTAATTTTATTTATTAGGCTCATCAACAATTGTTTACACTCAGACAAAATAATAATTATATCACAATTAGATAAGTGTAACAATCTATTACAGATAAGCACTGCATGCTCAACATTAAATCAACATCAGCCTAAATATTAAAAGTAGCCTTCTTCTGTAGAACACGCTGCTAGTTAGTTGCTTTTAGTTCCCACACTTCCTAAAACCAGTCCCCCGTTCTCAAAACCACAGAACCCTCTGTCCCCTTCGATCCCGATGTACATTGGCTTCACTACTGTCTCCAATCAGCATTGAGTCTAATTAGTAAAACCACGCTCTCCGCAGCGCGTTGATTTAGACGCTGATTATTAACGCCACACGCCAAACCCGGGGACTTCCGCGTTTAGCTAAATCAAACATCAAACCACTTTAGGACTTGAAATCAGAGAGTTTTATGTGCATTTGGAGTTTGTAGCTCTGAGTCTACGAGTCTGTGGTTAAAGTTTGTGTATCCTGTGTGTGGGTTGGCCCAGAAGGTTCTATTGATGTAAAACAACATTTAGAGTTGTTCAGAGATTTGAGTAAGTAGAGGGGCTCGTGGCTAATTTATATACTATGCTGATAAACCGATCTGCAAGGTTTAGGTAGACTGTGGATGGGTGACCTTTCTTTACACATCGAGAAGCCCTCGTGCCTAGGATTGCACGTAAAGCCGTCGGTCCCGGTTTTCATACGAATACCTGCTATGACAATCGTTAGCGGTAATCAGAAGCCTAAAAAGCTTGACAATTAGTCTATCCTTCGAATAATCAGTATTGCCCAGAAATTGGGTTGCGGAGGTCTGATGATAGTCGCTAAGTGTAATATACTGATATTTAGCCCCATCTGGTTAGCCTGGAATCCGACTAAACATGGGAAAAGGCTAGGAAGAAGAAGAAGGTATATCATAATTATTTATTCAACTCCGAACCCGGGAATCGAACCCAGGACCTCGAGGGTAGCAATCTCTAGCACGATTACTAGGCTAAGGCATTGATAATATTAATATGAATTTTCTCCCCATTTCAAATCTCTTAGCATTTAAATTCTAACTCCCATAAAGTAACAAGATCTATCTAAACAGATAATACTCATTTATCGAGTTTTTAAAACGATTACTGTCACGCTAAGTGAGACATTATTATTAAAAATGTCGTCGCGAAGGATATCAATGGCACATTAGTTGAATTAAAATGGGTTTTCGATTCGTTTCAGAAGTGTAACGGTCCGAGGGTCTTTTATTTAATTTATGATTGTCTCAATTATATCGAATGGAGGCGACACTTTCGCAAAAAGGTTGGCTTACAACTTTTTTGATTGTAACCTTTTTCGTTATTGAGTCTGAATTCCAAGAAGGTTAGTGTACGTTCCAAATTTGTTTTGAAAACAATCGAACGATAATTATGCCACATTTAATTGAGACAGTAAATGACGTCAGTGCTTTATGTTATTCGGCTTGCAAAAAAATATTGTTTTGTAATCACGTAAAACAAAAAGGTATTAACACGGAGTAAAAGGTATATTTAACAATAATGTCCCCACCGTATTAATAAATTTCTAGAGGCCGATCCTAAAATTGAAAAAAAATTGTTAGTTTCGAATTATTAAAAGATGGTGAATAAAATGATACTTTTTTAATAGTAATTAGAAAATTAAGATATATAAAGACATATAAAGGCACCTTAATAACATTTGCTATAAATTCTGAAATTAAATAAAAAAAAGTAACATTATAAAATAAACTGAAATTAAAATGTGGTAATTTGAATAAATGTTATTATTAAAATTTTATTGGGTACTAAAATAATTAGTTTGAGCTCCGTTAACTAGAGGTGAACTTATATCTACTAGAGGTTATCTTAAGGTCAGATTATTTTATTGCACTTTGTTTTATTTCAATTCAGATTAAAAGCGTTTACAGCATAATATTTGTATTTTTTCTTTGCCTTTTACAAAACCAAAATAAAAAATATACTGATATTATATATTTATTAACTTGAATAAAAATATTGAAACGAGTTCGAAATACGGATTTAAAAAAGGATTGAAAAGTACGGCGTTTTGATTTTAAGCCGATTAAACCATCTGACTAGGTATTCACCGTGTATTAGTACCTTAACAAACTGAGTTTTATTCAATGGCAATACTTTACAGACCTAATTGGCACGGACGGGTAATAATTTATCATAACGTATCGTTACGCCTGTATTGCTCGGAAAGTTAGGCAGAGGTGTACTAATGAATCCGTCTAATTCCCCAATAATGAGTATTGACGACGTCTGTGGTCTAGTGGTTCAAGTACCGGACTGCTGACCACGATTCCCACAAGACACAAATATTTATGTGATGAATGTAAATGTTTGTGTTTCCTATGTATTATAAGTATGTATTTACAAAAAAAAGTATATAGGTATTATATCCATTGTCTAATACCCATACTACAAGCTCTGCTTAGTTTGGGACTAGATGGTGCTGTGCAAAATGTCCCAGGATATTTATTATTATTAGTATAGTTCAATAGGGGGTGAGCCTATTGCCATAAACCAAACACAAAATCAAAGTTTAACTAGAGCAATTTACGAAAAATAATGCTTCAATTAACTTACATATAAAATTATAGGATATAAATTAAGTTTGTTTTGTATTTGGTTGTAAATGACCTTAAGTTCTACTTTAAGTTATTTTCAGGTTATCCATTAACTCACTATCGCAAAACAATCGGACTCATGAATCAAAATCTAAAGGCTTTGGTCAATTAAAAGCTGTTTAGGAGTTGCACAGGGCCTTAGCTGTGCATGCGATGCGCATGGCGAATATCATGGGTACCATGGCCGTTGATATAGGTCAAGGTAATTCGAATGCTGTTATTCGGGCGCATCCAAAAAAAAACATTTAAAATCTGCACTGGCCCGCTTTTATAGGTAACCTTTTTAGTTAAGAAACTAAAATCTTTTTATCAATTTAAAAATTAAAACGGCCAGTAAATACCTACGGTACATTTTTCAATTCTATTTTTAAATCCGTGTTACAAAAGAATCCACCCTACTTGGATTGGAAGCGTCGAGCCTTTGTACTGCTAATTCAGTATTGATGGTATCGCTGGCTCTTTACACTGGTTTGTGGGAACTTTTCTGTTGAAGATTTTTACTTTTTTTTAACATGACTGCTGAAGAAGGCGCTACACTACATTACTATTAGCAATACAGGTTTCAAAATTCAAGTACTTTGTTAATATTTAAATATAAAATTGAAGTGTCTGTTTGAAATGAAATGCATATGAAAGTTTATACGGCACTTACACCAAAAATCTATTTTTTTTAAATTTGATCTGTCTGTCTGTTTGTTCCGGCTAATCTCTGAAACGGCTGGACCGATTTGACGGGACTTTCACTCGCAGATGCTAAAGTTATTTATTTTAAAAAAATGGATGAACGCATATTTATAACACCGTTGCATATAGCTAATTTTTTTGGGAAATTTACAGAGTCCGATCTTCAGCTGTTCATCCAGTCGCTGCCAGCTGCCTTCCGCAAGTCGTCACTCCACCTGACCGGCGGGCGTCCTACACTATG
Source organism: Acronicta psi (assembly GCA_946251955.1). Lineage (NCBI taxonomy): Eukaryota > Metazoa > Arthropoda > Insecta > Lepidoptera > Noctuidae > Acronicta > Acronicta psi. The sequence goes on from OX276486.1 coordinate 1,023,044, forward strand.
CCTACCTAGATGGGATCTCCAATCAAGAACATTTACTACTCATAATATACTTAAAGAGTTACAGCCTGTTTGACTATCTTTGAACAGCCGCTAACTGGATAAATAAAAAAATGAAACATTTGTATGAAATCATCCGTCAATTAATTCAACGAGAGAGAGCCATTTATGGCTCATATCTGGAGCAGTCCATCTGGGGAAGTACCTCCACCTTACAGAAAACTGCAGCCAAATAACACACTTTATGGTGTGTTGTGTTCCTGCAGTGAGTAAGGTCGCCAGAGCTCCTTCTAAGGATGTGCTGCGCTGGCAGCAAGAGGAATACTCCCTCAAACTGTCAGCGCAGTGAATCCTCCATAAACATCTAAGAGGTTTTTCGGGTCGGCAACGCGCGAGTGATACCCCTGGTGTTGCAAGCGTCAATAGGCTACGGTAACCGCTTACCATCAGGCGGGCCGTATGCTTGTTTGCCAGCTCAGTGGTAAAAAAAAACAGAGGCGATGAAACAGGGCCCCCCGTTCATAAAACTGCCTCAGTAGGTTTGATTCCCGGGTCGGTCAAGTGTTATTGGGTTTTTCTATAAAAATTCTCAGTAGCAGCTCGGAATTTAGATATGTGGTCAGTTAATGGCAATAGGCTCGCCCAAAGTGAAGCACAAACATACCGATAAACTCTATGTGTACATTAGTACATCTCATAATCATAAAAAAAAAAACTCTGTCTGTCCCTTTGGGGGGAATACAGGCGTGATGGTATGTAAACTTACTCTAGCTATCTTACATGTCCTCACTGATATTGATGCGCGTCATAAAACTAACTGTCTCCATTCAGCTCTACAGACTACCTAAACTAGACTAGAGCTAGTACTTATCTTTTACGTTTCCATGTTTTATGAAGCTAGTAAAGTAGTAGAGTGAATGTAAACTTTGATATCACACGTACAGCCACGAGTAAAAACATGTATATGTTAACGGAAATGTATGTAATCCGTCATTGTATACAATTCCTAGGAAATGTATGTAATTCCTAAAATCGCACGGAAATGTATGTATTGGTGGGTACGCGGGGACAGCGGGACGAGGGGAGGGTATTGCTTCGCCTGATCCGGCGCCTGATCGTGGTTAGGTTAGGTTTTTTTTTTTAATAGATAGTTGATTTTGGAAGTTTTAATTAGTAAGATAATATGAACATATTATTATTATTTTACGGTATGACTGTTACCCGATTGTCTCAATAAGTGCTATAATAATTTTTTTTTATTAACAACGTGTTTTATTACAGAAAGCATTTACTTTATACATTTCCTAATACGATATTGGAATTATATACAATTCCGAGGAAATTTATACATTTCCTAGGATATCTATGCATTAAATAGTTTTTCAAACAATATTTTATACATTTCCTAAATAGTATCGGAATTGTACACATTTCCTAGGATTTGTATACAATTCCTTGATTTCATACATTTCCGGTAACATATACACTAACAAAAGTGCTAAATCGATTTTCTCCTAAAGTACTAATAGAACTTTTGTGATATTACGAACACAGTACGAACCAATAGTACAGTGACGAACCAATAGTACAGTTTACGAACCAATAGTACAGTGACATTGGTGTTGGTCACAAAGTTGCAATAGTTAACTCATAAAAAAAACGCTTTAGCCCTTTTTAAGTGTTTTTATGGCTGTGCTTGTGACTGTACATACCAGTCTATCCTTCAAATATCATTATTTCCCCGAAATTTTGTTGCGGAGGTCTGATGGCGGTTGTCCCATGTAAAATACTGATATTCAGCCGCATCTGGTTAGACTGGAAGCCGAAATCAACATATTTGGGAAAATTCTAGGAAGAAGATGATGATGATTTAACATACCATCAGTCCTGTATTATCGAAGGGTTGGACAGAGGTGTAGTGTACACCAACATTTTGTCTGTGTTGTTTTATTGTAATTAAAATTGGATCTGGATCTTGGAGTCTGCCAACCCGCATTAGCCCAACGTAGTGGACTATAGCCTATATAGTCCACTACGTTGGGCTAATGCGGGTTGGCAGACTTCACCTGCCGTCAAGAAAATCTCTCAGGCAAGAAACAAAGAAAAAAGAAAGTTTATTTTCAGGTTCCTCACGATGTTTTCCTTTACCGTTAAAGCGATTGATTTGAAAACTCAGAGATGCGTGCCTTGGATTCGAACTCGAGAACTTTGACTTCACAGTCCAGTGGCCATATCACTAGGCTATCATTGCTTTTTTTAATTAGCCATCTTTAAAAGCACCAATTTCGAAGTGGACGCCATTTTTTTAACCGTTCTATTTCCATTTCAATGACAATTTAAACTTTTATCATTTAAGTTTGTACCGTTCTTCCCCACTTGTGGAAATTAACTCTTTTGAATAAGTAATCATTTGAAATAGTTCTGTGAGATATTTTCAATTTTTCATGAAATAAGGTGTACTATGCCAAATTTGGCGACGTCTGTGGTCTAGTGGTTCGAGTACCGGGCTGCTGATCACGAGGTCATGGGTTCGATTTACCACAGGGCACAAATATTTATGTGTTGAATGTAAATGTTTGTGTTTGTCTGGGTGTTTCCTGTGTATAATAAGTATGTATTTGCAAAAAAAAGTATATAAGTATTATATCCATTGTCTAGTACCCATAGTACAAGCTCTGCTTAGTTTGGGACTAGATGGTGCTGTGGAAAATGTCGCAGGATATTTATTAAATCGAATGACAAATATTCCAATATCAATTGATGGACTACTAAAAATAGAATTTTTAATATACTCGAACGTTCATATTATGGTATTGTTAATTAATCGGACATTTAAAATGCATCACAAAAATATAAAATAGCATACCATCACGCCTGTTATCGTTGAAGGATACAGAGATGTACTATTCTGCCGTCCTCAAGCTAAAATGCCGTTATCTGACATCTGGCCGATTTTGAATTTTTAATGCCAACACAATCAGAAGGCGTGAGATCTCCTCGTGAGATCTGTTAGTCAGTACTTCTAAGTCTCAAATATGACTTCAAGTTATTAAGTAGCGTACATTTTTAAAAACTGCCCACTTTTTTGTGCATAACTCAAAAAATAGTTTTGGTACATAACGGCATTTTAGCTTGAGGACGGCAGTATTGTACAGTGTACACTTACAATTTGCCGATATATTTAGGTCCCATAAAATAGTGAGTTCGTAGTAGAACCTAAAACTATTGCCATTGTCATCATATCAGCCTATTGCCGGCCACTGCTGAACGTAGGCCTCCCCCAAAGAGCGCCAACCATCTCGCATCCATCCGCGGCCAGCCACCTTCTTTAAATCGTCGGTCCATCGTGTCGCAGGGCATCCTACACTGCGCTTGCCTATTATAACATTATAACATTGCCATTATAACAAGGCAGAAATCGAAACACCAACCTTCTACAAGAATTTTACAGAAAAATACAATAACAATTAGATCGACCTGGGAGTCGAATCCAGGAGTTCAAGTACGCTTCAACCCCTGGATTCGACTCCCAGGCCGATCAAAGTGCAGTGGCCCTTACAACCATGAAGTTAAAGAGCCTGTAAAAAGTAAAAAAAAATCCCAAAAATAAGGTTAAACGTTTTTGCACATAACTACTCATTTGAAATTTTATTTATTGACGAATTTGCAATTCGCAGTTAATAACGACCACACCAAACGCGGCTTACTGTAAATCGGTTATTAATAATTCGGTAAACAATCAATATAATCCGCGCCCAATTTACTTTCAGCATTCGGTTAATTATAAACTGGGGGGCCATCAAATTGGAAATAGGTAGACATTGTTTTCTTTTTGTTGAAATAGTTGTTGGCTAATCAAATACGTTATACCTATGGTTTAGAAATATTAATACAATGTGGAAGCGACATGGACGCACATCCGAATACCATGAGTTCAGTTCATGATTCTGGACCGGTGCGGTGAAATTTTTCGTAACTCTTTTCATCAATTTTTTAATTTTTTCTGCAGTTTTTTTACTTGAACGTGTAAAAAATCATTATTTCTATGTATACAAATTAGATTTATAATAAAAAAAAACATTATTTCATTTTTTCGGAACGCGCGCGCGATAACCTTCACTGTGGAGCGTTGTGATCGTTTTTAGCAATACACTGCGCGCTCAAAAATGACAATATCTGTAATAACCGATCATTTTCTACATGAATGACCTGGGTCATTTTATTTTTGACCTTGACTGAAACCTTGTCACGACGTTTGTGTGTCGATGTCCCTTCCACCTTGTATTCATGATCATCAACCTATTAATCGTTCCACCACGTTGGCCTAATGTGAGTTGGCAGACTTCACACGTCCTCGAGAAAATCTCTCAAGCATGCAGGTATCTGATGTTTTCCTTCACTGTTATAAGCGAGTAATCTAATATATAAAATTCTCGTGTCACAGTTTTAGTTGCCATACTCCTCCGAAACGGCTGGACCGATTTGTATGAAATTTTGTGTGCTTATCCGGTATCTATGAGAATCGGCCAACATCTATTTTTCATCCCCCTAAAATGGCCCACCCCTATATGGCAAAACAACGTTTGCCGGGACAGCTAGTATTATATATATGAAAAACAACGATTAATTAAACGATTTTATTAAATTACACCATTACATAATTGCACACAGCACAATATGCTCTTCATAAATTAAGTTTTTGGTCATTATATTACGAGTATTATGAATACGAAAGTAACTCTATAACTAATGATGCCTGTTTATTACCTTTTTACACCTAAACTGTCAAACAGATCTCGATAAAACTTGGCAAGGCGATAAATTGTAACTGTACTTTTTGTGCCAAAAATCTATAGGAACCAGTGCAAACGCTGGCAAAAGTTCGTTGCTTATTTCATCTAGTAATCCACCAGAATTTATTCACGTCGCCTCTAATAAAGATTGTGTAGAAATAAAAGCTGTTCTGTAAAATAGAATAGAAAATGGCTTACTCGTTTAGTGGCACACGTTGTGTGACAGTGGACTCAACCCACTTTATTCAAAAGTGGGTTATTCGATGCTACACGCTGATGGCGAGCTCGATAATTGATTGAGTGCACCCTGTGGCTCCCTGGTTGATGGTCGCTTGCGATTAGAATTTAATTCTATGTCCATAGTACATATGGGTGAGTAATGACTGTCTACGCTTACTTACTAGATTGGCAATGTTAAGCTATCTTTATAGGGTGACTATTCTTGAAACATCCAGTTTTCCGTGTCTCGATTTTCATACCAACACCTATAACAATCGATACTGATAATCAGATACCTGAAAAGCTTGACAACCAGTTTATACAGATATCGATATATAGGTAAATACCGGTATTGTCCAGTATAAGACGGAGCCGCAAATATTCTTGTTAGATTATGCTCTTCCTTTAATAATATTTAGTAATTTTAGTTCAGAATGTGTCAATAGATGGCGGTGTTTTTAGTTTACAACCTGTTGGAACTTTTTTTTGAGGTACGGAAAATCCTCATGCATCCCTTGGATGTAGGTTGGTCTCGTATCGACTAAAAACCGCACTTACGTACCTATCTTTACCTTAGTTGTGACTAAAGCAAATACCCGTGGGTACGGAGTCTTTCAGATCCTCAAAAAATTCTGAACTATATAAAAAGGTTACATCATTAATCAGAAAATCTTCTAAGGGCCTGTTCTACTGGAGAGATGCTAACCGTCGGATAAATAAAAAAATGGAACAAAATTTTCATGAAATTATTCGTCAAATAATTTTAACAGAACTTACCAAGAGGTCGTGAAACAGGCCTAATATGTAGCTATTAAAATATTTAAAGCGAAATACCAATAATTCTTTCTAACATGACCCTACATAAGTTCCTTAAAGAAATAGAAATCTGCAAAAAAGGATTTAATTAGATTAGGAAACACGAGACGAACGTAGGTAATACCATAGCGCAGCTTATTGACAAAACAAAATACAGCTTCAAAAAGCAGCAACCTTCTACAGATATTTTTTTAATTAATAATTCAAAATTAATCTTTCATTAAAATCAATTCAAAATTTTATATTATTGATAATCTGTGCATAATTCCTACTATTTGACAACTTTCGTCTATGACAACAGTCAAACGGAACGTCGCACCGGCGGCGCAGCCTGCGGTCTCGATGCGCTGCGCAAGATTCGAATTTCAAACTGAAGAAATTTAAAAATGGCTGAGTTTTATTGGCAATTTGGCTTTTGTTTTTGGATATTTGTGTTTTATATAGAGAATAATGTAATTATTATTATCGGGGTGATACAGTGTTTATTTAATTACTATTTATCTTTAAGGCATCTACCCCCGTTTTAGTAAATGTTGAGGTAGCTAGATTGTCGTGATACTTTTGTTTTATTGTGATGTGATCAAAGAAATGAGAGTAAAATCATAATTATCGAGTGTAGGTAAGTGTAGTGATGTGAAACTATGAAAAAACTAAACAAATAAGTGTTTAGTGGTATGTGAAGTTTTTCCAGTAGAAAATGTGGTGATGCTATGGGGTGGATCCCCGTGCAGAACACAAGTAAGGTTAGTAAAGAAAATTATATTCACATTTTTCTACAACTAATTTATGTGTTTGTATTTTGTTCGATTTTCAAATACTGTTTTTATTTAATGTTGTTTCTTACTGAAATTTGCTATTGCATGAGGACAAATTTCTTCAGCATATTGCAAAACCCATTTATTATTTTAATATCCCACTCAGCAAAATTTAATCAGAGACACGTAGGTATTGTAATTATATTATTAATACTCTTCGCAATATTTATTAATTCAATCTCTGATCAACTTCTTTCTTCTTACCACCTATATGCAGATGATCTCCAAATTTACTCACAAACACCGTTGGAACAACTACCGGAAGCTATCCGCATTATTAATGAGGATTTTGCTGAGATATCAGAGTGGAGTAAATGCTACGGACTTAGTGTTAATCCATCTAAGACACAAGTTATCGTTATTGGTAGCTCACGGATGGTTTCAAAGGTTGATTGGTTTCACCTCCCCCAGTTTATCTTTGAAGGTATTCAAATCCCCATAAGCGATAAAGTTAAGAACCTGGGGTTAGTGATGGACAGGACCTTATCCTGGGGTCCGCAGCTTCAAGAAACCAGCCGTCGAATGTTTGCGTCAGCCGGATCCTTAAGGCGATTACGCAACTTTCTTCCAACTGCCACTAAGATTGCGCTTTCACAATCTCTTCTCCTGCCTGTCCTTGACTATGCCGATGCCAGCTATCTTGATCTCACCGAGGACCAATTTAATAAGCTTGAGCGTCTCCAAAATTTTTGTATACGATTCATATTTGGTTTGCGCAAATATGATCATGTGTCGGAATTTCGCGCTAAACTCAAGTGGCTTCCAATACGCCTTCGTCGGAATGCTCATATTCTCTCATTACTTTACAGAATTCTTTTTAATCCTACAACACCCTCCTATCTTAAAACACGCTTCGAGTTTGTCTGTGACACACATTCGCGCTTCTTACGATCATCAGAAAACTTAAAGCTAAAGATGCCTATGCACACAACCAAATTTTTTGACAGTTCTTACACAGTTCAGGCCACTCGCCTGTGGAATGCACTGCCGGTCTCTGTGAGACGTGCACAAACACTGACGTCATTTAAAAAAATGGTAAAGGAACACTACCTAGCTAATTATAACTAATTTGTCACTAGGTATATTGTTGTATTGTATAATAAAATATGTTTATGGTATTTATATATATATATATATATATCTTTATGTATCTATAATATATATTATGTAAATAGTTATGTATTTAATTTTATATTTATGATGTAAGTACACCCTCAACCGCCCGTTATCCATTTTTACACGACTCTTGTCCATCCTATGGTTGTCTGTAAGAAATTGCATTTAGCGATAAGACCGCCAATTGTACTCTTAAGTTACATCTGAAATGTTTATTTTAATTTCTCCTCTGGTGTACAATAAAGAATATTCTATCTATCTATCTATCTATTATTCTCTGTATTCGGAATGCCCGAACGTTGACGAAACTATGGTTCACCTATTATAAATAATAGTTAATATCGTAATTCGATTAATTGAGGCATAAACTGTATAATTAAGTTACTGTTTGCAGTTCGACGATTCTGTGTGTGTTGTAGTGAAGGTGTCGCGTATCTTTACGGTAAGGCTATAGGGAGGTAGGCAGGGATTCACTAGCGATGCTAATCTACTTGAAAATTAACGAAGCGCTCAATATAGACACCGACAATTAATAAAATATGTTGGTATCTACACAATACTACAATTTTCTTTGTCACGTATAATTTAAGCCGCACTTTGTGGTCGTCGATTCAACAACGGACGAACGTTCGGTTTATTTCTTCGTTGATATGACGGTTATAGATAGACTATTAATTTATTACATACCTAATTACCTACTATACATACATAGCCGACTCGCCCCGGCTTCGCACGGGTACAATGTTTTGTTACACATACATTCATTCATTCATTCACATTTCCTTTCTTTTGAATCATCCTATCTATGTTATGTCGTTCCCAGAACCATTCATAAACGACAGTTGTCCCGTAGCAAGTTATTTGCTGTCTGTGGGCAAATGTCGCACTAATAGTGGCTTGCGGTCACCTGTTCGCCGCTTAGTAGTAAATTATAACAACCATTTTTTGCACGTAGATATTTTTGTATATCCTTTAGGTACCTTTAAGCATCTTATAATTAACTCCCTAAACCAGCTGTAACCCATCATATTGAACTGTTCCTTTCTTGTATTGTATAAAAAAAATAAAAAAAATTACTAACATATAGAAATAAAAAGAGCAGTTTACGCAAAGCACCGATGCTTAATACGTGAGCAATGTCGTGGGCTGCAGTATTGTTATCACGTCAAATATTTATTGTTAATGTTATTTTAATATTGTAGCTGTTTATTGTTCTAAATAATAAAATAAAAAATCAAAAATCTACTCGTATTACTGAAAACTGCATTCAAATCTGTTGCATAGTTTAATAGATCTAAGCGTTTAAACAGCGGGAGGGACTTTGTTTTATAACTAAAAATGGTGCCTGCCAAACACCACCATAATATATGGCATTATAGAATATCTAATGCCACTGGTTTTCAGGAAAGACCTAGAATAGTGATGCCACGGGTAGCTACGACTACATTCTAGTTGTTTTAGTTTGTTGAGTAGTGTCTTAGCTTTAAAACTTGCGTCATATTTTACATATTTCTGTTCATAATAATACGTACTATAAAGTTCTTTTTACTTTCACTGGCACTTTTTGCAACAACGTAATATATTCACAAAAAAATAACTATTTAACAACATATTCATGTGCATTCAGTTAAAAATACATCTCATAATTTATCCAGGACAGGTCGCGTAGGTCACTGCGAGACTTGGAGTGTTGAAATGTGGAATAGAAAAGCAAAGTAAAAGTCAAATGTTTAATTTTAATAAGACCATATCAATATGGTATATTTTCTATTTATTATAAGTATGTATTTACAAAAAAAAGTATTTAAGTATTATATCCATTGTCTAGTACCCATAGTACAAGCTCTGCTTAGTTTGGGAGTAGATGGTGCTGTGTAAAAATGTCCCTGGATATTTATTTATTATTTATTTATAATAATACTTTTGAAAAGTCAAATACTTGATGTATTTTAATCTTTAGTTTTTGAAAATATTTAGATTGGACCTAAATATTTCGTTTTAAATTTTGTGTTCGCGTTACCCTCTTTACAAAAAATATATTCTTCTTAGTCGTACACTCTTGGCAGAGTGGTCGTGGTTATGGGTTGTCTTGATCCATCAAGGTTGCTGTTTTGGCGAGATACAAAAAATATATACCATTTCTAAAATAAAAGTATCCTAAGTAACTTCTCATAACATTAGCTATCTGCGAGTGAAAGTCCCATTAATGTCAGTCCAGCCGTTTAAGAGATACCGACACACAGACTAAAAAAAATGTTTTTTTTTATGTAAGCGACGAAGACCGTATATACTTTCATATGCATTTAGTGATGTTGTTAATTTGAAATTACAAATAGACACTTCCATTTTATTTATTTGTATAGAATTATACAAATAAATAAAAGAGTCAATTTTACGACACAAAAATCATAAGGTACCACATTTTCATATCCACGTTAACCTACTCCGCGTTAAGTTCAGACACTATTCACGTCGCATGAAAAGCTGAGGTATCAAAGGGCTCTTTCAGCTCGCGATAGACGAGCTATCTCCGTGCAAGAATAATCACCGTTTGACACGCGTGTTTGTCGACGCTCGTGTGTCCCGGGCTTAATGAGTCGCTGCAGTATACAGCGAACGCGATAGTTTCCACTAAATGAAAGATGAGTTTGTTTATTGGAAAAAGTTGTGACGTATTTTATGAATGGGGTGATAAGAAAATTAATATTCGCGATAAAATACGTTGATACAAGACTGAGGCTAATATTCAGAGACGATGCTAAGCGTAAAGTAATGCTTCCGTATGTCAAATTTGCATGACAAATTAACATACGGAAGCCTAAGTTTATGCTTAGTTTCAGCTCTGAATATCAGCCTTAGGCTAATATTCAGAGACGATGCTCAGCGTAAAGTAATGCTTAACATCGTCTCTGAATATTAGCCTGAGTCATAAGTGTTTGGTTGTAAGAGCTGATAAATTCTGAGTCCATTCGACAAACCGGCCTGTCGCTAATGCCATTTCCATACATTTTGTTTCTATTTGTTTGTCGATTCGAATGTCAAATTGCAACTTGTCTAGGCTCCGATGTCATCTTGATACCTCAGTTATTCCTAATATTGGAACGACGCTTGACAAATAAAATTATCCATAAATGTTAGCAATAAATGTACTTAACTGTAAACATAATATCACTGTTTACACAAAATGGGATCAGGCGGGACAAGCTGTTCGTTCATAAAGAAAATTGTTTCTTTGCTTGTCCCGCCTGCAATACATTTTCCAACATCACAGAGCTTGTTTTTAGATTTTTAGTTAGTAGTTTTTACGCAGTCGGGTTTTTTTTCAGTAGTGTCAAATCAATATCAATAATTTAAACAATTGTCACAAACCGGGCACGAGCTGCTACTGGGAATTTCACAATCCAACCCAATAACACTGCTCGATACGGGAATTGGACTCAGAATCTTTAGCGTAGCAGTCGCTCTAACAACTACAAAGTCAATGAGACAATTAGAATTAATTTCACAATGATAAAGTTAGAGGGACGGTGGACATGCGTTACCGGGTGATGGGGAGGGGAGAGGGGGTTCCGTCACAGCCATTCTTCTTGCTCGACTAGGCCGCAATGGTGCAAGGCATGAGGTGTAGCTATTTTTAGACTAGGCTCAATCTCTGTTTACTTCTAAGCACCCGGTGTCATTCGCGTCTCAAAAGACTTTTTATAATAGGTTAAAAAACTTGAGAAAACCTGTCTGAGGATCAAAATTTTTATTGAATAAGATAACAATGACATGTTTTTAATAGCTCAATGGCTAACTCGACATTGTTAATAACTCAATGACAAAAAGATGTTATAAAGTAATTAGCGCCGGGAGCCACGAATTAGTTATTAGTAAACGTCTTTACTGTACAATGTGTTTATTGCGACTGATTTATGGATTATTACGATGTATGAATTGAAGACTGCTGACGTAATGACGACATAACTCCCGCTGTAATCTTTTATCTTACAAACCGCCACCCAAACATTAAATTGAATTTCTATTAATCGGGCAAGTTCTGGGTACCGCTAAATCATTCTAGTTGAGCCGGGTGTAACTGGGCATAACCGACTGTAACCGGCGTAATAGCCCAATGTAACTGGGTATCGGTTTTAAGGGATGCCCGGCCGGTCAAAGGGACGGTAATCACTTTAAAATTATATCAATATCCGGCTCGCTTATCCGGGATTTTAAAGTAATTTCATTCTAATGTATCTTTTATATAAATCGACTATTTTCTCGCCAGCGGCTTCGCTCGTGTGGTTTCGATAACTTTTTCCCCCCGTTTTTCCAACATTTTGCATTGCTGCTCTGCTCCTATTAGTCGTAGCGTGATGGTATATAGCCTATAGCCTTCCCCGATAAATGGGCTATCTAACACTGAAAGATTTTTTCAAATCGGTCCAGTGTTTCGGAGCCAATTCAATACAAACAATCAAATCTTTCCTCTTTATAATATTAGTATAGATACAGCAAATATATGTAGAGATAGATAGATGGTTTTAAGTTCGAATCTACGGATATCAATGCTACGTGCGTACTGATTGGCTTGCCTAGCGCCTAGTGCCTAGCAAGTCACCTAGCAGCCGCTTAGTTACACGCTAGGCGACTAGCGAAGGCGCCAAGCGCGCAGTGGGGCTAGACAAGTTGCATTTTGACATTCGAATCGACAAACAAAATGTATGTAAATGACATCAGTGACAGCCCGATTTGTCAAAAGCTTGTGTCATTTGCGCGGCCGGTTGCTAACATTCTAATACTAAGCTAGTCGCTAGGCGAGATGCTAGGCGCTAGGCGCTAAGCAAGCACTGGTCAGTGCACACGTAGCCTAATGGGATGGAATCAATCAGGACGACTTAAAATACAATTCCTCACTCCCGTCCAGATCGGCATCTCATAAGAGGGGAGAAAAGATCTGGCTTGCTGGGAAATAGTTACGAAAATTTTTCAAAGTTCTCATGGGAACTTCATACTTTATCCTACCTTCATTGACGACGTCTGTGGTCTAGTGGTTTGAGTACCGGACTGCTGATCACGAGGTCGTGGGTTTGATTCCCACAGGACATAAATATTTATGTGGTCAATATAAGTATTGGTGCTTGTCTGGGTGTTTCTTATGTATTATAAGTATGTATTTACAAAAAAGTAGGTAGTAGTAAGTATTATATCCATTGTCTAGTACACATAGTACAAGCTCTGCTTATTTTGAGACTAGATGGTGCTGTGTAAAAATGTCTAAAGATAGTTAGTTAGAGAATATTTATTTCATATTTAGTATTTGACTCAATAAAACAAAGGAATAGCATAATAACCTCAAGCTTTTCCTTTCTTCATTTAGTCAATTTAGTAAATTAGTATTACTATTATTTTCCTTGTCATTCGGGACCCCATCACAATTACTGGCTGTTACAGAAAATTGAGCAATTTCCACAATAATCCTGTATTCTTTTTAGTAAATTATTTTGCGGAATTGTCAAAAGTTTTCTAATAACTGTACGCAATAAAAGAGATTAACTTTGGAAAAAAGAAAAGAACTTTGTTTAATTCTATTTAGAAACGCGTAAAGGAAAGAAATTAGAATTTATTGTTGTTAAACATTACAGAAAAGTCGGTCTTGGTCTTTCTTTCGCTTGGCTCGCTAAATTAAAATTTTAATGGGGTTTTCGCAATTTGTTGACCGTTTATGCCCTTTTAAAGTGCGTCAAAGGTCATTAAGTATCGATATTATCTGCGTCGGTATCGAAAATAATCTTCGTCGATATCGATAATACAGGGGGGCCTAGACAAGTTGCATTTTGACATTCGAATCGACAAACAAAATGTATGGAAATGACACAAGCTTTCGACAAATCAGGCTGTCACTAATGTAATTTACATAGGTACATTTTGTTTGTCGATTCGAATGTCAAAATGCAACTTGTCTAGCCCCCCTGGATGTCTAATAAATAAATAAATAAAACAATATACCTACATTCTAGCTTATATACTATATACCAACATACGTACTTCTGGATGGAATTGAAAGAGTTTCACCAATGTATTGCTAGAGGTCAAACTTAAGTCTAGCCCCCCCTGTATCGATATCGATAACATGCGTTTAGTCGCAATTGTAATTTTTGACAGTGCCAACATTAATTTTGACATATTCTTTTTATGGTGGGATAAATATTCCAACTAAACAGCCCGTGGCCATACGAGACTGCTATCCTTGAAATTCTTAATAGCACCTCCGATTTGGATTTTAGCCCGGTTAATGGCAATAGTTACCGGTAAGTTCAGCGTAGGACGGCGTCCATCGAGATGGACGAATGACTTGATAAAGGTCGCTGTAAGTCGTTGGATGCAGGTGGCATATAACCGGTCCCTGTGGAAATCGATGAGGGAGGCCTTTGTTCAACAGTGGACCTCTGTAGGCTGATATGATGAATATCAATAAGCTTGCGCACTGTGGGTGTTACAGCAATTTACTTCTGTGAACCCTTCGGAGAATTCAGGCGTGGTGCTATGAAACTGAAATTGATGATCTTTTGTTTTTTAGCTTTAGTACCCGCATTATTTTTATTTTTTGTTGTAACTATGTAAGTATTCTAGCAATTTATAAAATATTTTGTTAACAACCATACTATAAACATCATATTAAATGTTTTTTATTTAAGTTTACATATATGTTTAAATTGGACCAGAGAAGCAGAGGATAGAGCTCAGTGGAGAGAGCTGGAAGAGGCACGCCGATTTGCGAGACATACTATAGCGAAACAAACTGAAAATATGTACTACCAATATTGTAGCGAACTCGGAATAAATGGGCTTTATTGTTATTATTATATGTTTAAATTAAGTTATCCTGTGTTTCTCAGATAAATGAATTGTATTCTTTATGAGAAATAATCGTCTTAAACCATAAACCATAACAAAGGGGAGTTCAAGGGAACTATTCGGTGCTTCGTTCAATGTAAATCCATTTTGATTGTCGTCATTATCTGGCCAATCGGAACTGAATACATCAGCCGCCATTGTGCAGTAATTACTGCCATCGTTTATTATTATTTCAATACCTTTGTGGAACAGAGCTATACAGTCAAAATTCGTTGAAATGATTACCTGAAAATTGTTGATAATAACGTTACATTTTTGATTTATTTTGAAAGTAATACGACCAATAATAGTCCATTGGTGGTCTTGCAGCTACTAATATATCACGTGTCGACTCAAGACAAAAAATTGCGTGGATATTTGTTTTGAATACTCATTTCAGCCATCACCACCATCATCCGTCTGCTCCTATCCCGTACCGTCTACGACGACGTCTGTGGTCTAGTGGTTCGAGTACCGGACTGCTGATCACGAGGTTGTGGGTTCGATTACCACAGGACACAAATATTTATGGGATGAATATAAATATTTGTGTTTGTCTGGGTGTTTATATGTATTATAAGTATGTATGTACAAAAAAAAGTGTATACGTATTATATCCATTGTCTAGTACCCATAGTACAAGCTCTGCTTAGTTTGGGGCTAGATAGTGCTGTGTAAAAATGTCCCAAGATATTTATTTATTATTTATTATCCCAATTTACTTGTGGGTGTCGGCGCATTATGTATTTTTCTTCTATACATCTCTATGAGCCATCATTTCATCATTCTTTGGTCTCCTTCTTCACTTATATCCATCTACATCCATGCTCAAAACTATTTCCACGGTCATTTCAGAAACACAAAACAAAAATCACAAAAGTTTTGTGAAGTTTTTTTTCTAAAAAATATAAGCAACATTTTAATTCAGCTCACTCTATTACTGGAAAGCTACGTAAACATATACAAAAAAGCTGTTTCCCTGCTAGTTAATTAAAAACTAAACTGCTGTGACGGTATAAGCGGCGCCCGACTGCTGCCAATTTGCATTGCAATCGTTGACAATGCACTTTTTAGGGTTCCTTTAGTTGCAATTGTTGCAGTTGTTTTTTAATTGCAATATAGCGGCAAGACCAGTAATATTACCAGCGTGCTGTCATCTTTTTTTATCTGTACTAAACTTGCGCTTGACCACCATTCCACCACGCTTGGTCTCAGTTGTTAAGTCTCATATGCCCAGTAATTTCATAAATCGGAACACAATATTGTTAGCTCATTATTGCCTCATCATTATCATCATCATATACTGTTCCACTGCTGGGCACATGTCTCCTCTCAGTATGAGAGAGAGATAAGACTATAGTCCACCATGGTGCCTAATACGGGTTGGCAGACTTGGCATGCCGTCGAGTAAATCTCTCAGGCATGCAGATGTTTGCCTAATTTACGCACATGATTTCGAAAAGTCAGAGGTGGCCTTGGATTTGAACTCGAGCCTTTGACTTGGCAGTCCAGTGGTCATATCACTAGGTTATCATCAGAATATTTGGCAATGTGGTCATACCGCCCTAGAAAAACTCCAGCAGCGGATTCCCACCTCCGTGAAAATGTGATTATGATTTAGCATACACTTTAAGCCGAAAACCAGATACCAATATCCAGATCCGATATCCAGAGTCCAGACTTCTGTTTTAAAAAGAAAGCCGGTGCACTCGCAATCCGTATTGCAGCAGCTGATTCTTCATACAATTATGGTACTCAAGGGAGAAGTGGCCAGTGTGTACGTATGACAATTAGTTATTCTGTGTCCGGAGAATAAAAATGTGAGATTTTCTTTTTACAACAATTTATAACTTTGACGTCACCTTTGACTTAGTACGTGAAAGAGAAAATTGATATCACAGTCAATAGTCTCGCGAGCTTAGCGGCTGACGCAAGTTCCAACTTTTGTTTCGCTGAAATTAATAACTTTCTTTGTACAGAACTTTTTAAAGTCGCCACGCTCTGGCTTGTCCAGTTAATTTTCCTTTCGGTTCGCGGCAAATGGCGGCCGTGCCGATTGTGCCGCGCCAAATAGGCGTATTATATTAATTTAAATTGTAACTGAAATTGCCTGCACACCGCGCAGGTTTTATGTTTATTTATACAATTTACCATCATCCCTGTATTTCCCGAAGGGGAAGGCAGAGGAGTAAACCTCGATCCGCAGTTGTCCGGTATGATCTATATAACTGCGAACTGTGTATAACTGACTGACTGACTGACATGACTAACCGAGGTAAATACATAATTTATTTTTGTGTTTTAGTCAAAATATTGTAAAACCAATACTTTGGCCTATTAGCTTAGTAATTGTCGTGCGTTGTTTTGGGTGAAAATAAGCTGATATTCTTTCTTTCTTTACCACTAAGGGGGCAAACAAGCATACGGCCCGCCTGATGGTAAGCGGTTACCATAGCCTATGGACGCTTGCAACACCAGGGGTATCACTCGCGCGTTGCCGACCCTTAAAACCTCTTAGAGGTTTATGGAGGATTCACTGCGCCGACAGTTTGAGGGAATATACCTCTTGCTGCCAGCGCAGCGCATCCTTAGGATCTCTGGCGACCTTACTCACTGCAGGAACACAACACACAATAAAGTGTGTTATTTGGCTGCAGTTTCTTTCACCCTTTCGGGGAATACAGGCGTGATGGTATGTTTATTACAAAAAGTAAACAGGAAAAATATATAGTTTTAACAACGTTATAACATAACAGTTTATCTATATAAAACAAATGAACCGTGATATTATAATAAGCTCGTAAAGAGACATCAAGTGGAAAATCTAAGGAAATTATTGAGAAAGAGAGAGATTGAAAGAATATAATTATTATCAATCTGGCACAGATTCCAAGCTGCTACTGGGAATTTTACAGAAAAACCTAACAACACTACGCAACCTGGGAATGGAATCCAGGACCAGTAAATAAGGCAAGCACATTTTATAGAATACAATAAACTCTTATAAATTCCTGGTTGCTCTTGGCTCAAAATCGAATCAAAATAGTTTTATCTTCATTATACCTAAACCATAATTCTACAGGTTCACAATGAACAAATTCCTAATTAAAAGAAAGAGCAAGAAACTCCATGATTACTATTTTAAATTTAACTCCTGAGCACTCCAGATTAATTCATGGCTGGTCCTGGCTTGGTCCTTCTGTCCAATCTACCAGGTTTAATACCGTAGCTAAACACCCACATGCTAATCAGTAGGATCTATGAGCGATGCAAACCGGCCGTGATTTTGTGTCGCTAAAACTTAGATATTCAATTACTTAGGAAATACATAAATCATGTACTCTTGATACCGCTTCAGTAATATTGTAGTCGGTTCAATGAGTTCTCGGTATGGATGTTCTGTTCGAACATGACACCATTTAGAATACTACGAATCTAAAAAAAATATATAAAAGTATTATATCCATTGTCTAGTACCCATAGTACAAGCTCAGCTTAGTTTGGGACTAGATGGTGCTGTGTAAAAAAGTCCCCAAATATATAAATAAAATATTATAAATAAATCTAATAAATTGACTTCTAAAGTGTGTAAACTAGACGATCTTCTTTAGATCCGGGACCGCTCGGGGCCTATAGACAAGCTGTATTTTGACATTCGAATCGACAAACGAATAGACACAAAATGTATGGAAATGACACCAACTTTTGACAAATCGGGCTGTCACTAATGTCATTTCTATACATTTTCTTTCTACTCGTTTGTCGATTAGTCCCAGATTGTCCCAGTTCTTATCATACTCTTGTTGGAGCAATCACAACTGTTCTCTATCTTCTGTCGTTTTACCTCTTGACACAAATCGATCCTCGTTTCCCTTCACTTGCTCTATAAAACTTCGTCTAGGTCTTTCCCTTTCTCGTTTGCCTTAAATTTATTCGTTTTAAATTAAAAGAAATATCACTGTTTGAACTCTAGTCTAGTATTCGTAAGCGTATATGCTACGATAGAGTTCATGAGTAGGATATTATATTTCTAGATCGAGGAACTTGTTATTGAGATTTTCTATAAAATGCTTGTTAGCAGTTCCGAATTTATATTTGCGCAATAAATGTTAGGATATCTAAAAAAATATTTCTGTACTAAAACCCTTTTTCAAACCTGACTAATACACCCCTCACGCTCAGCAGCTGCATTTCGATCACTGTGGCAGAAAAACACTAATGAATGTCTAATACATCTACATTAATAGGAATGCCGCCATTTAATACCTACTTCAGTACTGTCTTAGCAGTAGGTCAAACGAGTTACGCAGAAAACATACGGTCAAATATCATGATGTTAAACGCAGCAATACCTTTCGTAATTTGTCATAAGTTGTTCTTCGCAATTTATGAAATTTATTGTTTTGTTCCTAGACGATGATGATGAATATAGTGTCTTATCTGCGGGATCCCGTTGCAGAAAGGCCCTATATCGGGCGTCCAGCGGTTTTCAAGTGATACGCGTATCAAAGAACAATATGTAATATACTATCACGTCTGTATCCCCTGAAGGGTTAGGTTAGGTTAGGTCGCATGTCATTATTACCTACGGGAAATTATAAGTCTAGCCACAAAATTATTTATTCGACACGTGATTAACCTTCTAATTTTAAAACTAAGGAACGGGAAAATTACATACATAGCCTCTAATAAACTAATTCGTCTTTTTTACAACGCCAGCTAAATATTCTACAGAAAGCGTCAAGTAAAGATCATCAATTATAATTGTGACTTGTCCTTCTTATTTATACATTGCCACTTAATTTAAGGCTAAAAGCGACTTGGTGTTTTTTGTCTCCGACTAGGTGTTTGTCGTAAAAACGATATCGAAGGGATCGGTACAAAATACAATAATATTACTGCACTAGGACAATTTAGGATGCAAGAGCGAGCGTAGCGAGCTCGGAACTTGGGGCACCCCGACTCGGACAGGTTAGGTTAGAAGGGGTTAATGGGAATGGGAAGAAGTTAGATGCTCGTTAATTGTGGCTGACTTAGTAATTTAGAAGGCAAAATACATTTTTGGAGGCGTATAATGATATTAAAAAGAAGCCTGTTTAATTAGCACCCATTACCTAATGGTTGCTAAGCTTCTACTGGGAATTTCACAGAAAAATCCAACAACACTGCTCGGCCCGAGAATCAAACCCAAGAGCTTTACCCTTGGGACAATTAGACCAACGAGGCAGTCACTATTAAAATTTTGTCTATTTAGTAGATTATGCACATTGCTACGTAAAGGCCCGTACATTATATTTTCACGTATGTTTCCACTATCAGCAGCTCTATCTATGTAACAGTGATGGTGGATGCAGATAGCCGGTCGCTATGTGCGCTGTTGTGTCGAGTACGGTCGCCATGACGTTCTGAGGATACCGCACTAATTATATCAGGCTTTATTTTGCCTAGCCTGGCTATATTTGTTGAGATTGGAGCGACATCTATTGCGCTACAGGATAAATAAGTTGTATTGCGTATCGTTTGTAAGAATTATATTTTGGAACTGTTGTGTAAACGCCGATCGCTGAACTAGTCTAATTACCTATTAACTCGGCTAACATGTGTGCGACGAGAAAATTTTGTCGTCGCTATATCTTTCTTAACTACAGTAGAAGTAGCTAACATGTGGGTCGCGACATAATTTTGATGACATTATCTCGTCTTTAACATGTGTGCGACGAGAAAATATTGTCGTCACATTATAGTATCTTTTAACCATACTTTTGGCAACAGATATACGAATAATGTCCCGGCGCAAGTTTAGTGCGCGATAATCGCTGTCGATTTTGTCAAAACATTTCTTTTACTTGTGTGTGGCGTAGAAGAACACAATTTTCCTGCCCTTGTGCCAATTTATTTGGTGTCGGCGGCGCAGCCTATCCTTTTCTTCCATTCATCCCTGTAAGCCGTCACCTCCTCATTTACTTCCTTTTCCATCATATCGACCTCAACACAATCCATCCATCTTTTCTTTGGCCTTCTTTTATCCCCCAGAAAAGGAATGTGAGTGACATAAAACACCACGAACTTTAAATACTGAGATATACGTGTCTGGGAAAATGTGTATGTATGTGTTAACTTTTTACTATGCACTTAAATAAATAATACTATAAAGCCTAAAGAGGCGGATCGAAGGACCAAAAAAATTTTTGGTCCTACGATCGTCTGAAATCAGAGACACTATGCCTGCAGGTTGCGTGTGTCAGGCCCATCGAGTGTACAGTACCGTAGAGCCACTACAGTGCACCGGGGAGGGTTAAGAATAACACCCGCCGCGCCCACCGATACCCGACTTTATAGGCTACTTTACTATCAAGTGCTTGAAGTATATTGATAACCAGCTTATACTAAATTCTGATGTTAGCAAAATTACAGGTAGATTTTCTAGTGTACCTAAAGTATATTGCATTTTGTCACCTAAAATAAGTTTTCACATATACTAACATGACCATTTATATAAAAACTAATGCAAGCGTAGCATTAGTTTGGTAGTCGGTAGCGCGGCGGCTAAGTGAGATGTTTCCTGGTATTGGTCCTGTGCCTCGACCATGAGTTTTTCCCACTAGACTCGCTGGCGACGCCGTAAAATATTTGTATGGAAAACCTTCGCAGCGCCTCTAGCGGTTACGCAAGGAACTAAAATCTGCTATGAGATTACAGCGTTTCGATGCGTAAAAAACCTATCGATAGCCATTCGATACAACTCATGGTTGACGTATTGGTTTTGATTCCCAGTCTCGATATGCTTTCTTCTCAATAATAGGATTGTGAATTTGTGCCCTATGACGCAGTTTTACGTTTTATACACCTACTCCACTGTGCTTGAAAAGCTATCTGGCACACTCGATAAGCAAAATGAAAATGCCATTCGACATTTCCGGGTCGAGCAGGGGGGCTAGACAAGTTGCATTTTGACATTCGAATCGACAAACAAAATGTATGTAACAGCCCGATTTGTCGAAAGCTTGTGTCATTTCCATACATTTTTTTTGTCGGTTCGAATGTCAAAATGCAACTTGTCTAGCCCCCCTGTGTTTTTGGGTTTTTCGGCAAAGTTCCCAGTAGCAGTTTACTTTATATTTGTGCACGATTAATCCTTTGGGGAGTACAGGCATCATCTTCCTAGCCTTTTTCCCAACCATGTTGGGGTTGACTTCCAGTCTAAACAGATGCGGCTGAATATCAGTATTTATTTATTTATTTTAAGGTACATTAACAATATACACACAATACATTTTTCAAATCATGCATCAGGATATGGGTTCTTATATGTATATCTATTACAAATGTACACAACATTTACTGCAGATGATACTATTAGATGTGTTAACGAATGAGATAAAGTTAATATTAAAATTAAAATTACGAAATTAAAACAAGATACAATTAGGTACACAATTAAAACTATAAAATTAAAAAATTAAATAAAACTTACATAATCACGCGGTGGCAAATTTTTTTTTTTTTTTTTTTAGTGTCCCTAATGAATCTACGAAGATGTCAAAATCACCTGAGCCGCCGCATGTAGTATTGTACTCTGAACATATTCGTACCAATGGTGAGTGTCTGCCAACGTTAGTTCTGCAGAATGGAATGTGGAATATTTTGGTGATAGGATATCGCGGGATTCTGTTTGGCACTGAAAGTTGGATGTTGCAGATTAAATGACTATAATCTATCCCGCCGTTAAGAAGCTTGTGTAGAAAAATAAGGTCATGGATTTTCCGTCGGTGATGAAGTGAATCCATTTTCAGGAATGTGAGTCTCTGGTTGTATGGTGCCCTGTGAGAGATTCCGGGCGATATGAATGCCAGGTGCCTAGTGAATGCGCGTTGGATACTTTCAATCCTCTGCGACTGTGTGGCGTAAGAGGGATTCCAAACCACGCTACCGTACTCCAAATGGCTTCGAACCAAAGCATTGTAGACGAGTATGGATAAACCGATTTTGATTTTGTATTTTTTATTTGTGAGGTGAATTAGTTGGGAGTGTTCTTAGCTATGTTTGATGAAAATCGGTCCAAGATGGCCGTCACCACAAAATGGTAAATTACATATTTTTTCACAACTCCCTCAATATGGGTATCAAATGAAAGGGCTTGACTAGGAGAATACTATACACTATGATAAATTTCAAATCCAAGATGGCCGCCACCACAAAATGGAAAATTACATTTCGAGTCGGGGGTTTTCTAAATTTTTAATTTAGGTTAATAATTTAGGTGACTGCCATCAGACCTGCACAACCCAATTTCTGGGCAATACCGATATTCGAAGGATAGACTGGTTGTCAGGCTTTTTGGGCTTCTGACTAACACTAAAGATTGTCATAGGTGGTCGTAGGACAACCGAGACCGACGACTTTATATGCTCTCCAAGCACGGAGGGGTCTCGATGTGTTAAGAATGGAACCATCAACAGACTGACCTCGGCAAGCGTAGTTTAACCGTGCAAATCGGTTGATCAGCGTGATAACTTAGCCACCACCTTCTGAGATTACAGGTACGGTACGAAAAAATAAAGAAATTCCCTTTCAGTTCCTACATAGAAATAAGTGTGAATTTCCTAATAACACTTGGAAATTAGATGACAATGTTGTGACTAGAATGAGAGCGATCGAAGTGATCATAATAATCTGTTTAGCTCCTAGACTCAATATTGGAAAAGTCAGTTTGTATTTCGTGTTTGGTAAATTAATTTTCCCTTTGTTTAGGCTACGGTTTGTTGAGACTAGATTTGAAACGATATTGCTTTGTTTTTTTTGCTAAGCTTATTTTAGTCAATGTTTAGACTTCGGTGCTTCGCATAAAGTTACTATGATAATGATCTCATAAGTACGTATCATCATTATCAACTCATTTACTGTACCACAACTGGGCACGGGTCTCATACTAGATTACTATCAATAACCACATGGTTTTAAAGGGTCAAAAGTACGTGTTTTGTGTTTCAATTATTCAAGAATAAGTATATAATTTGTTTGTGTTTAACAAAAATATACGGAATCTGAAGAGTTATTTTTATTAAACAAACAATTAAAAAGTACCTGTAAATGAATGAATTGTAACATGTGAACTCGCGACCTTGCGTACCTTTTCCTAAGTATACCTAAGTACTTAGGAAATTTGTTCTATTAGTTAAGTAAAAGCATAATTATTTACACTGTTAAAATAAACATAAATATCTCATTGATCTAGTGGTTGTAAGCTTGACTGCTAGGCTAGAGGTCCTGGGTTGGATTCCCGGATCGAGCAGTATTGTAATAGTAGTTTTTTTTGTGAAATTTCCAGTAACTGCTCAGAGTTTGTTTTGTGCGTGGTTGGTGGCAATTGGCTTTTATTACCTAAGGATAAAATGTAGGTGTACCGCAGTACACCTTTGCTTACCCTTCAGGGAATATTGGCGTGATGGTTATGTGTTAAAATGTGTTAATTTATTGGTAACCGTTTGCATTTTAAGAGCCCTATTCAAACTAAGTGAAAACTAAGTGTTTGTTATTTAAGAATCATGTTTGTTATTACAAGATTACGTCAACTTAACTTTATTTTTTCTTAAAAAACTTGTACCTAGAAACTGCGCAGTCTCGGGGCGAAAGGTCACAGTTCAATACCTGCGTAAACAAGGACCAAATAAAATAAAGAACAGTTTTTTCTTTTCCATTTCTGTCAACATTTTTATAAAGAAAATAGAATGACTAAACTCAAGATTCACATACTCATCCATAAAGATTAAGATGAAAAAATATTCCGAGAATTCTCAAGAAGATTTATCTTCTCTTAAATCGTAAAAAAAGTAAAACAAATCCATCTTAAGTCCATTTAGATAGCCTATCAATTTCTATGCCATTTAAATAGCCATAAACTGAAATCGCTCCTTTAAAACGAAACATTTTAAGTTCGGTGAAGGACGCGTAAGGGTTAGTGTACACTGAAAACTGAGGCCGTAGTCGTAGGCCGTTTGAAAAATTATACAAAATATGTGCAAACAATTTTGATAGGTAACGGTTAGTAATTGATATGATGCAAGAGATACAACTAAAACACACGTTTTTAATATAAAAAAATTATTATAGGAACTATTTTATAAGTTTATCTGCGGTTACGTGAATATTTCTTACTGTCAGAAATTAGAATAAATTTAAATTAAACCATGTTTTACAGAGTTTATCGCGATATATTTATCCCGAAGTTTATTATTTAAATTCTCTAACGTTTTGGACCGTTTATGGCATCTATGGTCAATTACCCAACAATTTTTCTTTACATTTTTTATATTGATTTTAACCCTACATTGCCTACTTTTAAACTTAGTCTAAGTTTTGGCAAAATGTTTTATACTTTACAATAATTTTCTTATACGCAGCCTATTGATATTCATAATAGAAATTAGTAACCACTTAATTATTGCGGCCATGGTTGCCGTTCAGACAGTGCAATCACACCCTAACCTCGTAGTAAGAGATAATGTCTACGAAAAAGCCCGGCTCTACTGAGCGGACGGTCGTAATTGATTGCGACCTACGATTTAATTTCGACCAAGCCAGTGATTACCGTGGAGTGAAACGTTACAACGGTTTAAATTACAAGCGTTAAGACGTTATAATTAAAACGTTATTTTAAATTAAGCGTTTAGGGATTTTTTGTCAAACTGAGAGACGTCAATTAACGTTAGTGAATCGTTAACAAACAGTGGCTTCTATATCTAGAAGCTATTATATCTATATATATATATATATAGCTTCTATATCTATATATATTCTATATCTTCTATATCTTCAGTTTCTTAATAATTAAAAAAAATAATATCATCATGCCTGTATTCCGCCTGTATCATTATGCCCGCAGTTTAAGTAACGGGCAGTGGTGTCCAAATATACACCATGTTTAGGTCTCATTGGGTCGAGCCTATTTGCCATCAAACCGGACAGAAATCCAAACTCAATAAATCCTTCCTGGGCCCGGGAATCGAATCCAGGATCTCAAGGTTTATGAATTGATATTTATTACCAAGATAAAATGCAAATGTGTTACATTACATTGGCTCAAGATTTGGACATAACAATATAAATCTTGCAATAGGAGGGTCCACAAAATTCACGGCTAATGAGATTGTTCCTGCAAATGTTGTATCCGATCGTGTGGTGACCATGAGACGGAAAAGTGCCGGATAAGTCCCATTTTTGAACTAGATATTTTTACAAGAGGAAAAAATTAAAGAAAATGTACTTACTAAATTGCATATTATCAGTCCTGTAATCCCCAAAATATCCATTTATCAGATGTACAGATAGTAGCCGGCGAACCTAGAGGTTAAGTTAATAGGGTTAACATCAAGTTATTCCCAAAGAAAAAACCCAATAATTTTTTTTAGGCGCAACAACCGTTAATAATTATGTAATAACAAAATTAGATATCATAACAATTAACTAATTATAATATTATTCATTGACATTGTCTTGTAGGTACCCAAATAATGTACAAGATCTGCTTGGGACTAGATGGCGTTGTTCTCAAATGTTATTTATTTATTTACTCAATATCTACCAATTGAACTACCCCTTCTTGTATACAATGCTACTACAATTAACTCCTTCGCACATACTAAGAGCAATATAAGCAATTAACACTTCAATACGATTGGTTAATCAAGTAATTGAGACTATAATAATATATGTAATTGCTTAAGAGTCGCACCATTATCGCTTTGTCGATAATTCGACGTATGTAGTCTAGTGGTTTGAGTATCGCAGGGTTGATCACAACTTCTGTTTACAAACAAATTGATATTTTATTTTTATTTTTAAAGCATTAAAAATAACAAAAATAACAGGATATCTAATTTGTCGGGACTAAAATTGTGCTAAAATTCAGCACAAATTTATTGAGGTCCCGTGGGGTCTAACGAAATCAAATAAACACAGCAAAGAGCCATTGTTTACAATTTTAGCGACCGCGGCCTCAAAAATATTTGTACTATACATTTGCAAAAAAATGGGAATGTAACCACAATAATCTTTACGAGCCAACAGCAAAAATAAAGTGCCAAAAATCTAGGTTACTTTTAAAGTAAAGTAGAAAAAATATAGGTCGCCTAACAATGTGAGTAAATAAACACACATTTACGGATTTGGGTCCAAATCCACAGAATAAATGTGAACAGAAGGTTAATTAATAAATAATAAATTATATAAAATATTTATTTATAGATAAACAAGGTAACTTTAACTAATAATATTTATATACAAAAAATACCCTAAATTGGCGCACCTAAGCTTCAAAGTACTCTTCCAAATCGCTGTCAGCAAGAGGCAGCATTGCTACGTTGGATGGCAATGCTGATTCTGGGACCCAAGAACAAGCCAGCCCTCTGGTCACGCGAAAAGTCGACAAGCCGTCCTCGAAAAGGCGTTTATTCGGACCTTACGGCTCGAGCGTTTCAAACTAAAACGGATCAAAATACTTACCAGCAGATGAGGTGCTGCCAAACACACTCAAAGTGTAGTGTAGTGTGTAGTGGAGAAGCAAGCGGCTGCTTGATCCTCCACTGCCGCAGCGGCAACCAATTCTTAGCAAAACTTCTAACTTAATTTTGATAAAATATTTAGGCTGGTACTAAATAGTTATCGCTTAGTCGCGTAGTCGCTTATTTAAACAGACTATCTGAAAACATTGTTCAAAGTGTACCTTCTGGTCTTTTATTTTCCATTTAATCTTTGTTTAGATCTAGTGTTTATTTAATACAGGCAGACCCTTAGGTTTGTTGTTGAAGTTGAGGTGTTTTTATAGGTAAATATGACTAAACGGATTAAAGTACTTTATTTAAAATATACGAATTAATAAGAAATTGTGAATAGAGTGGGTTTTGGTTAAATAGCTAGATTTTTTGCCTTTATTAGTGTAGTAATCGTAATCAGTAGACCACTACACTAGTTTCTGGATTCGATTTTCAGGTTGAACAAGGATTTTCTATGATATTCGTTTGGATATGTGCCCAGTTATTATACGCTGGCCTGGCCTGGGTTAATAGCAGTACACCTCTGCCTAACCCTTCCAGAAATACAGGCGTAATATTTTGTCAAGTTATGGATTGATAAATTAACATGACAGCGTAAGCAAGCGCAAAACTGTTGCAGGTCAGTTTTTTATCAGCGTACTTTCTTGGCCATAAATTGGTTTATCTCCAGTAAACTTATAATATTCTTTTTTTTTATAATATGCAGAAATTACGAAGAAAACTTTATACTTTAAACTTAGAACTTATGACTTCATAAAAATGGAATAAATTTCTTGAAGTTATTACTAAAATACAATAAAATAACTATCTCTTGATCAAATTCGACTTAAATTATCCTTCGTAATCATAAAATTTATTCTTTGCCAGTTATTACAAGTAATTTTATTTTTACTACTTTATTCATACTTATCTAAGTTTAAGAGTACTTAAGTATCTGGTGCTAATAAGTTTTAATAATTAAAAACTTCATTACGCTAAAAGCCTTTGTGTTAAAATGCAAAATTGTTTTTTAAGAAGCTTATAAAGATTCGAGTTTATGTTTTGATGAAGGTGTAACATTTTTGAGACTTGGTACTTTACTGTGTGTGGATTAGAACTAAAAAAATACTTCGTAGGTAAGAGGCGAGAAAAGATTTTGATTTTGCTTACTGCCATTCAGCTCAGCATCAGAAAAGATCTGACTTGTTCGATAGTAAGACCTCTTGGGGTTTTTATTGGCTCCTATCGTAAAGCACCTTGCTTGTTTTCCGACTTTTGCACCAGTTCTCCAGTAAGAACCAGTTCCTCCTTTCGGTCGCAGTCTCCAGGAGGTTGCAGTCGATACGCACCAGCAGTTTCTATTGTTACATATGTCCATGGTTGGCATTGACTACTTCCACTTTTAAGGTGATAGAACTCCGCTGCCGGTGGTCAAATATTTTGCCGCTAAGAGCCACCAAGAGTCTCCTGTCGACGCTGTTTAAGAGGCTGATGAAACGCCACTCCACCTTCTAGGGGAACGTGGGTCGCTAATACATAACGCAGTGCTAATCTAGGGAAACACGTTCTAAGCCCAGATGTAATACAGGGATCACCCCTAAGCAAATCCTGCAGTTTGTGTCAGCCACAGGATTTAGCGGTGAACTCTAAATTTAAACCATCAAGCGGCGATCACAATATATCCACCAGGGTCGAAGTGATACGATAGCCGCGAACAAAATTATTAAAAAAATGGGCCTCATAAGAAAGTTCAAGGTCACTTAGCGAGCTATGGAAAGAACTTTGTATTTCTCTACGCGATCGAATCAGAAATGAGGAGATCCGTTAAATAACCAAAGTTGCCGAAATAACTCAAATGTTCAGTAAGCTGAAGTGGCAGTTGGTGGGGCACATAGCCTGTAGAACTGATGGACACTCGGGCGGTAAGGTTCTCGAGTAGAGACCACGCATAGGCAAGCGCAGCGTAGGATGGCCTCCAACGAGATGGACGGATGATCTGATGAAGGTCACTGGGATTCGTTGTATACAGATAATTGGTCCTTGTGGAAGCTTATGGGAGAGACCTTCGTTCAGCAGTGGACCTCTTTTGGCTGATACAATGATGATGATGAAGCAATGATACACTAAGTTATTGTATATATATTTAATAAATTACCGTTTACTATCATGTAGGTTGTATGTGTTTTCGGAAATTTAGGCAAAGGCATCATTCATTCAATTATTATATTCTACTAGAAAGTACTTTCTGAATGTAATTTTTATATTTTAGACGGTAAAGCACAGTCAGTTAGTAATAAATTCAATTCAATATGACTTTCAAGTAAATATATGAAGCATTACAATCTAAATAGATTTTACGTAAGTATAGCTTTTAACGCCCAAATAAAATTCAGCTTTTTATACTTGACGTCTACGGCTGTAATTGAATCAACATGTTCTAGATCTCGACGATATAGCAGCAAATATGTTTAAAGAAAATTGCCTATACCATTAGACATACTGATAGACATTATACATTAAATTAACTGTGAAATGTTTCCATTTAGCAACATTTAACAAATAAAATACCAAATAGATGTTTATTTTATACATAACATCCCATAACATCACGCCTACTTGAGGTATGGCATTAGGTACATTGGACGTAAAACATATTGGTGAACTGTGGTTGTGTATAATAGCTATACGCCTCTGCGAAATAAAATAACTACTTATCATCACCCCTGTATTCCCTAAAGGGCCAACTTTAGGGAATACAGGGGTGATGATAAGTAGTTATTTTATTTTACGATAGTACAGAACAAAACGTTTTAAATGGGAATATTCTTCTTATGTGAAGCTGGTAAAAACTTAAGATAGCTTTTATTGAGAACTCCAAGGGAGGTTCATAACTATAGGGATAATAAAATAATATCCATAAAAATAAAAAATCATGGAGTCCCTAGCTCACCATCGCCCCGCCCTCTTTAACCAATTGGAAATATATTCTCTTAATGTCGCCAGAGATCTACAAAGCGATAGGTTTAATGGACGCTAGGGGATCTCCCCCTTGCATGAAAACCCCCTGGGATCATTTCTTCAGCTGAAACTGTGTTTGGGGGATTTGAAAGTTTCATTTTTATAGGGCCTATCTATGGTGGTATGAAGGTTTTCGGGAGGCGTGAAAAGTACCCTAAATGTTATGGTATGGGGAGAAGTATAATTATATGATATACTTGGATATAGGTAGTTTCATAGAGATACTGTTTTTATGACAATTATTATTGAAATGTATCAAGGTCGTGCTATTTATACAAGGTGAAAAGGACATCGTCGCACATGAGAATATTATGAGTTCAGTACATGATTCTGGAAATGCGTTGAAATTTTCCGTGAGTTTTTTCATAATTTTTTCACTTTTTTCTGAATGACCTAGGTTATTTTATTTTTGACCTTGAGTGAAACCTTGTCACGACGTTTGTGCGGCGATGTCCCTCCCACCTTGTATAAATATGTAAAATATTTTTATATGTGAAAGGCAGCGCTGCGGATGAATATCATCTTACTCGGATTGACTGTCACCAGACCTATGAAACCCAATTTCTGGGCAATACCGACTGTGAGGATCGATTAGGCTTGTCAGGCTTTTTGGGCTTTTGAATAACACAAAAAAATGACATAGAATGTAGAAAACTAATTTATTTTAAGGTTCTAAGGACCGACGGTACGTGCTTTCCGTATTTATGTATTTAAATACGGTCACCCATCAATAAACTGACCCCGGCAAGCTTAACCTTACAGATCGTTTGCTCAGCGTACTTACGGCCGAAATTAATAACCTATTTGTAGATTGTTTTCCATACTAGAGATTTCTATGTGACATTAATTCTGTGGCACTTATGTCAAATTTCGATCACCAGTAGAGAAAACAATTTACATATTCTTTGCCGGCTGCTGTGTTTCTCGATTCATATAATTTAGGAACCTGCAAGGTGAGTGTGAATAGACATTATTTGAGTTTGCGTGCTCCAACCTCGGCAGCACTATAAAAAATAATACCAATAATAATTTAAAAAATTTTTTTTTTTTATATTATATGAATTTAAATGTAAATGTGAGTACTATGTAGGCTAGTTTAAACGCGTTCCATATTTCGACGAATTCTGACTGTTTTGGGTATTTCATATGACCTACGCAAATGTCTTGCTGATCTGGTATCGTCGTGCGACGGGTCGTTGAGCTCCCTAATAATGGTTGAGCTACACGATGATGTTGCATGCGTGCCGCCAGTTAGGACTGGTCAACTCAAAACTGTTTCAGATTTTGCCCTACATGGTTTAACTCGCATATCCGATATATACTACGTTTGTCTGGACTTTAAAAGAGACTATGATTCTCTGAGTTTGTTTCGGCGTTTCTTGGCAGAGGTCGTCAGTTAGAAAATGCCGGCGACATCTAGCATTAAAAAAAATGACTTGTAAAAGTGTTTTATAAGGATCTACTTACAGAAATAAATATCATTTCATTTCAATAAAAAAAGATAATTATGTTATTAATTTCGGCCGTTAGCCACGAACCTCTTGAATGTTTATTACATAATATACTATGCTCGTGCTAAAATGTAGAACCCCAAAATGACTATGGAAAAGCCGCACATGCTGTAAACGGTGTAGATGGCAGCTAATAACGCCATGTATCATGCGCTGCAAGGCAATTCGGCCTCAGCTCGAGGCGAGGTATTGAATAACGTCATAATTCAAGCTCACTATTGTTTGTGTATGTATACATTAAGGCATGGTAGGTACCGTAAGACAAACAAGACATACATTTTGTATCTCTTGCCTTTTCAATAATTATTTGTTATATACCTTTATCTAAAAGTAGACAAGGACAAATGACAAATAGACTAAAATTAATAATTAAAAACAATTGCGGGGCAGTCTTTTGGAGACTGCCGATAGAAGTGAAAACTATAAGAAGAAAGAAAGAAAAGGAAAGTGCCTAAAGAAGTTTTCAAACTACACATATGTACACAGTATAGCATAAACGCTTGTAAAGGGAGATTGTTAGAACTAATAATTAAGATTGAATAACAAGTAAATATTGTAATAAGTAAAATAAATAATTACAAATTTAGAAAACCCCCGACACGAAATGTATTTTGCCATTTTGTGTTGGCGGCCATCTTGGATTTGAAATTTATCATAGTGTATAGTGTTCTCCTAGCTAAGCCCTTACATCTGATACCCATATTGAGGGAGTTGTGAAAAAATATATAATTCGTTATTTTGTGGCGGCGGCCATCTTGGACCGATTTTCATCAAACATAGCTAAGAACACTCCCGACTAATTCACCTTTCAAACAAAGAAACAAAATCAAAATCGGTTCATCCGTTCGGGAGCTACGATGCCACACACAGACACGTCAAACTTATAACACCCCGTCGTTTTTGCGTCGGGGGTTAAAAATACAGCATAGTATAGAATAGTTTTTATTACACAAATAGGAACAAACCAATAATATTACGTATTATATAGAACAACAAACAATATTGTGTTATTTTTTATTTTACACATAATTATGTAGTACAGAGTAAATAAATATTCCATCGCCAAACTGCTCAGCAGTTTGTAGGCGCTCTTTATTTATATGGCGTTTTTATGGGAAACATACTATAACGCCGGTATTCCCCGAAGGGTTAGGCAGAGATGTGCCAATATACACCCCACATTTCCCTGGTACGTTTAGGTCCCTTCAATCACGGGGTCAGCAGTCTTAATCAAAATTATCCTAATTGGTAATTAACTTGAAAACAATTAAGTAATTTTCACAGCATTACGGGAAGTAAGACAATAGCGTTACTTTTATTCCTGCAGTTGACATGAAAGAGATGGGAGGCCCCTGTATTAATTAGGAACTGCCAAAGTTTTGTCACAGACTAATTAAAATACAAAAGAGGCATATTTTCCGCTACAGTCGTCTTAAATGCACATTGAAATGCTTTTAGTGTTAAGTATGGGTAATTTGTTTAAAGATAATTGCTTTGTTAGCCTTCTACTCCTAACCGCCACTGCTAAGTTAAAGGTTCTAGGTTCGATTCCCATTGTTATTGAGTGACATGAAATTCTCAGAGTTTGAATTTGTGTCCCGTAATGGGACAGCAATTGTGTCAAATAACATACCATCACACCTGTATTTCCAAAAGGCTTAGGCAGAGGCGTATTAACGTATACCCACATAGTACGAGATCCCACCGCTCAAATCGGTATGTATCTGTTTTTTGGATAAGACTATTTTTTAATAAATCTTACGTGATAGTAGAATAGATTACACCAGGGTTGCCTGGCCAAATTTGGCCGCAACTACCTTTAATTATAAATATTCTACTCGAGTTTTGGAGAAAAAATGTAGTCACATGTTTTTTAATGAATCCAACGTCATTTGAAAGAGAATAGTGTAGTGAGTGGAAAAAGCCATGGTTGCCAGCTCTCAGTCGGCCGCAACTTAAGGGTTGCCAGGTTTAAACAGGTACTCCACTGTTGATAATTTGCAGTCATCTGTTTTTTTAGTAAGTTATATATCAATTTAAAGGTTATTTTTTTCTCTACATTATAACATAGGGTTGCCTGAAAAATAATGGCCGCAAGTAGGGGTTGCCATCATTTGAATTAATTTATTCCACTTGATGAGGGAGCGAAAAACAAGAACAAAAACGAACAACAAAACATACCATCACGCCTGTATTCCCCGAAGGGTTCGACAGAGGTGTACTAATGTACACCAACAGTTCGCTGGTACTATCCAAGAACACCGTGCTCGACCCGGGAATCGAACCCAGGAGCTCTAGCGTAGTAGTCGCGCTTGGGACTACTAGACCAACGAGGCAGTCTAAACAAATCAAAAAATAATATACAGGGTGGCCGGAGAAGTGACGTTCAAAGAGAAAATTTAGATTCCTCTAATCAAGGGGTATCCAAAACACCCCCCCCATGTATGTTTCGCGATTTTCAGTTGCTTAGAAGATACAATGATTTTGATTATTTTTTTAATAATTTCCACCTGACATTGGTTTTGTGTTTTTTTTTTATTGTTGTATGATTATAAATGTTTTTTTTATTACTACATTTTTTAAATGTATTTTTATCTTCAAGATATGTGGCATTTTTTAAAAATACTCCGAAACCCTTGCACTATTCAAACAAACATAAAAATAAGAGTCAATCTTTTGTGACTGAAACCCTTAAGCAGAAAATTTGAACTTTAACCTCAATTTTTTCATGATCCATTAGGCGTAGGTGTACAATATTTTAGGGGAAGTAGTTGACATTATAGTTATCCCTTACCATAAAAAAAATCATTTATAATCATACAACAATAAAAGAAAAAACACAAAACCAATGTCAGGTCGAAATTATTAAAAAAATAATCATCATTGTATCTTCTAAGCAACTGAAAATCGCGAAACATACATGGGGGGGGTGTTTTGGATACCCCTTGATTAGAGGAATCTAAATTTTCTCTTTGAACGTCACTTCTCCGGTCACCCTGTATATTATTTTTTGATTTGTTTAGACTGCCTCGTTGGTCTAGTAGTCCCAAGCGCGACTACTACGCTAGAGCTCCTGGGTTCGATTCCCGGGTCGAGCACGGTGTTCTTGGATAGTACCAGCGAACTGTTGGTGTACATTAGTACACCTCTGTCGAACCCTTCGGGGAATACAGGCGTAATGGTATGTTTTGTTGTTCGTTTTTATTCTTGTTTTTCGCTCCCTCATCAAGTGGAATAAATTAATTCAAATGATGGCAACCCCTACTTGCGGCCATTATTTTTCAGGCAACCCTATGTTATAATATAGAGAAAAAAATAACCTTTAAATTGATATATAACTTACTAAAAAAACAGATGACTGCAAATTATCAACAGTGGAGTACCTGTTTAAACCTGGCAACCCTTAAGTTGCGGCCGACTGAGAGCTGGCAACCATGGCTTTTTCCACTCACTACACTATTCTCTTTCAAATGACGTTGGATTCATTAAAAAAACATGTGACTACATTTTTTCTCCAAAACTCGAGAACAATATTTATAATTAAAGGTAGATGCGGCCAAATTTGGCCAGGCAACCCTGGTGTATTAAAAATTGTGATTTATTAAAAAATAGTCTTATCCAAATAACAGATACATACCGATTTGAGCGGTGGGATCTTAGGCTAACAGTTAACATTTTTAGATCTAATGTAATAAGGGGCGGGCCTATTGTGTCAAAGAAAAAAAGCTCTTAAAAAACCTTACATTGTCCAACATGAGAATTGAATCAACACCTTACTCCAATCGCGCTTGTTACTTATTTTAATCTATTAAGTACTTAAGTAAGGTTTCTTCTTAAATTAATTAATTTAGCTCAACAACCCTAATAACGTAATAATAATCAGTAAAGTCATTCTATTGCCACCGCATTTTGCGGCTAAGCAATAATGTGCCAACATTATTGTGTTCCGGTTCTAAAGTCAATGTAGCTAGTACCTATAATTGCTGGTACCTATAATAAAACCACTGGGGTGTCAAGATTATCACGGGCTAGTAGTTTTTTATTTATTTTTTAATAGCCTTTACCCGCGAGTTCCTTTCAGTAGAATTTGGAGTTTTCCCCCCGTTTTTGCAACATTTTTGATTGATACTCCGCTCCTATTGGTCGTAGCGTGATGATATATAGCCTATAACCTTCGTCGTTAAACAGGCTATCTAACACTGAAAGAATTTTTCAAATCGGACCAGTAGGTCCTGAGATTAGCGTGTTCAAACAAACAAATTCTTCGGGTTTATAATATTAGTATTAGTATAGATTATTTGTCTGCGGCTATAATGTTACTGCGACCTTAGGTCTGTTGTGATCGGCACTTGTTGGTCTAAAGTTATTAGAGTTCACCGCTAAATCCTGCGGCTGACACAAACTGCAGGATTTGCAGGGGTTAGCTCTTATTTCACCTGGGATTAAGATAAATGTTTGTCTAGATAAGACTGTGTATCAGCGATCCACATTCCGCCAGAAGGTGGAGCGGTGTTTCATCAGCATCCTCACAGCGTCGGCAGGTTCGCGTATCACTCAGCCTTAGGTTGAACATGTGCTTGTTAAGGCAACAGTGTCCTGTCAAGGCTATTGTCACAATGCGCAAATTGTTTCTGCTTACCGCTAGGATAAGGCTTGAATGCCTTTTATTATATGCTTTGGAGTGAACGCGCCAGTGATACTACTGGTGTTGCTGACGTCTATAGGCTGCGATGGCCGCTTACCATTAGGCAGCCATTATGCTAGTCATCATCATCTTCCCAGCTTTTTCCTAACCATGTTGGGGTCGGCTTCCAGTCTAACCAGGATGCGGCTGAATATCAGTATTTTACACGGAGCGACTGCCATCAGACCTGCGCAACCCAATTTCTAGGCAATACCGATATTCGAAGGAAAGACTGGTTGTCAGGCTTTTTTTTAGGCTTCTGACTACCACTAACGATTGTCATAGGTGTTCGTATGACAACCGGGACCGCCGACTTTACGTGCTTCCCGTCTGAATAATAGTATTTTACACGGAGCAACTAGTCTACCATCAGACATTCGTAACCCAATTCGGGACTGATATTCGAAGGATAGACTGGTTGTCAGGCTTTTTGGGCTTCTGACTAAGTACCGTGTCAAAAGTATGGGACCGACGGCTTTACGTGCTTTTCGAGGCATGAAGGGGTCTTGGTGTATGAAAAATGGTTACCTATCTATAGACTGATCACTGCAATCGTGACAACCTTGCAGATCGGTTGATCAGCGTAGTATCTTGTTTGTATCTTAATACGATTAAAAAAAAATAACGAGACGAGAGTGAGTGCGCTCCATCGTAGATAACATCGGGCAAGTTGAGGTCAACCACAAGCCTAAGACTAAAATAAAATAACATAAGTAGGTACTTTACTCGCTCACTCTAAGTTCACAATCACTGACCAGTGAACAAGTGAACACATAAAATCTTAGTACAGTCATTTCATTTCAAGTTTCATGGCTTCACACAATTTTCTACGATATGATTTTCGAGCCATAAATAGTATTTTACGCGTGTTTTCATTATTTTTACTGTTTCGAGCTCGTAATAAAGTTCTGCCTCAGTGGAAGCACCTTGACGCTTGGGGCTGAAGATTATAGAATTCAACGAGATATATGTATTACAGTTACCATGGGATGTGCTGCTTTGATATGACCAAAATGTGCATGTGGACATTAATTTAAATACCTACTAAAGATAGGGTCGTCCAAACATTTAACAGCCGCGTTCGCCATACTTACACAAAAACATTAACGCCATCTTTGTTAGTATCGCATGGCATTTGTTTTTTACCCGATCGCGGACTAGTTCTGTTACCGAAGGGAACTAGTCCGCGATCTAAACCGTTAGAAAAGACAATTTAGGGTCCAAGCGTAAAGACTGGGTGGACTGAATGTCACAATGACATACCCCAAGTATGTCATTGTGACATTCAGTCCACCCAGTCTTTACGCAGGTAGGTAGATAAGTAAGTCAATGCATGTGGCGCAAAAACCTTCAAAAATTTTTTTACATACAATTGATTTATCTTTATATATTTTTTAAGGATTTTACATGCTAAGATTACAAGTTATAAGTTTATTTCAAGTTTAAGCTTTGACTGGCTGGTCCCATGTACTAGGAGGCGAGCCAAGTGCCATCAACCGGGCACAAATCCAGACTCCGAGCTGCTACTGGGAATTTCACCGAAAACCCCAACAACACTTTGCTTGACCTGCGAATCGAAGTCAGGATCTTTAGAGTAGCAGTTGCATTTGAGACCAATAGACCAACGAGGCAGTCTAACCAACTTCATCGAATATTTTTGTCTCGGAGACCAGCTTATCTCCTTATTTTCTTCAATCTATGTCCCTGTTAAGACCAACCGTTTATTTTGACGACACGATTTTTTTATAGGTGCTTAAAGATTTCTTTTTGGATGCTTGGAGATTTTATGAAGATTGTTGACTGTTAACCGGACGGAAGAAGTTGATACTAATACTTGTTGGTAAAAATGTTACTTAAAAATTTGGTTCTGCACTTTAGTTGTTATTTTTCGATGGCTTTTGGCTAAAGTATGGCCTGTGGTCTAGTGGTTCGAGTAACGGGCTGATCACGGGGGTTCGATTCCCACAAGACACAAATATTTATGTGATGAATATAAATGTTTGTGTTTGTCTGGGTGTTTCTTATAAGTACGATATCCATGGTCTGGTATAGTACAAGCTACATGCTTAGTTTGGGACTAGATGGTTATGATAATAATATCCTGGGACAATTTACAGTCCCAGGATATTATTATTATGAAGTAATGCATCATTGATGGCGGTATATAAATAGGTTCATTAAGAATAGGAACACTCCGAGATCCTCCATCCCTAGGCGAGCACGTAAAGCCATCGGTGTCGCTTATGCCATACTAACAATATCGTTAGTAGGAGTCAGAAGGCCAAAATATCCACAATTAGTTTTTTTTCTAAAGATATCGGTATTTCGCAGTAATTGCGTTGAAAAACTGGCTTCCACGTTTGCTTTGGCTTAGTTTCGTTGCTGAGCATAAAGTCCTGGGTTCAATCTCCATGTCGAGCTAATTGTTTTTGGGTTTTTCTCTGAAATTCCCTCACAGCTACGAGTTTTCATTTGTGCCGTTTTCATGACTTAAAAATATACTGAGGTACTGGTCTAGATATCTGTCTAACGATTAAAGGAATACAGGCGTGATGGTATGTTGTTATAAATCCTTGTAAGTACAGCTTACGTTGGACTTTAAAAATTGGCCGCAGTCCACAAATAAAGTCTACCTCAGGAGGCTAACGTTTTAGGATATATACGGCCTCATTTCCTGGACCTGTTATTTACTACCGGTGGACTGGGTTGCTGATGAAGCAAGTTTGAAAAATAATGGAACATAGGACTCTTTATTGGGTTGCTTGGCAATCATTCCTTTTGTTGCTTTCGTGAAGTTCCTTTAGGATGTGTTGTGATGTTTTTTTTATATGGGCCTCATAAGAAAGCTCAAGGTCACTCAGCGAGCTATGCTTGGTGTTTCTCTACGCAATCAAATCAGAAATGAGGAAATCCGTAGAAGAACGAAAGTGACCGACATTGCTGAAAGGATTAGCAAGCTAAATGGCAGTGGACGGGGCACATAGCTCGTAGAACTGATGGCCGCTGGGGCAGAAAGGTTCTCGAGTGGAGACCACGCACCGGAAAGCGCAGCGTGGGACGGCCACCAACGAGATGGACGGATGACCTGGTAAAGGTCGCTGGAAGTCGTTGGATGCAGGTAGCATGCGTCCGGCCCCTGTGGAAGTCAATGGGGGAGGCCTTTGTTCAGCAATGGACCTCTTTTGGCTGACATGATGATGATAATGTGAATATTTTAACGTTAGTAATAAGTAACTATGCTTCTATGTCAATGGCCTGTGCAGTCATGATAAAGATAAACACTTACAAACCTGCTAACGCGATTTTTTCATGAATAAAGGATTGCAACTTTGATATAACAACAATGTCACTATAGAATTGGTTCGTAGATACGCGCCGATACACACGTCATGCTCGTAAACGAGTGCTCTCTGTCGGGGCTGGTCG
This sequence comes from Acronicta psi, assembly GCA_946251955.1. Taxonomy (NCBI): domain Eukaryota; kingdom Metazoa; phylum Arthropoda; class Insecta; order Lepidoptera; family Noctuidae; genus Acronicta; species Acronicta psi. The sequence continues at coordinate 1,062,845 of OX276486.1, forward strand.
GCTCTTACTGCTATGGCTATCTTTTCAATTCTAATACTTACCTACTCTTTAATCTCTGCATCTACACATCAAGCTGCATCATCAAAAAATATTCGAATTGAATTTGAATTATGTTTGTGATACCACAAAATTTCTATTATTAGGTACTTTAGGGGAAAATCGGTTTTGAATTTTGGCTGGTGTAAATATCGTTGCTCGTGACTGTAACAAAAACATACTGACGGACTGGTCACCACAGTCCGAGTGTGGTGTACACCTCTGCCTATGTATTCGAGTAATACAAGCGTGATGCATACAGTAAAGATGATAATTATTATGTAGTGCTGAGTAAAAATTTTAACACAATAGGTAACTACTTACCCACGAAACAGGGCTATAATATTATATTTATTTTGCCTAACCTTTACCATCTATTTCCTAAAATACAAAGCAAAGGTCAGAGGCGAAAAACTTTAAGACAAAACCAATACTCGGTACGCGGGCGAGCCGTCTAAAGTTCCAAATCAGTTTAGGAGTTAACGCGTAAAAAACAAACTTATAAATCCCGTGGGGCCGCTGGAGTCATGGGAAATTGAGTTTCGGCGAGAACGTTCCGTGCCGTGTCCGTCCCGTTACCGTGGTGTTTAAAAGTCTTTGTTTAAATATCGTTGTGTTGAGAATTTTTAATTGTTGTTATTTTTTTTTTTTTACTGGAATCAGTTGTAGAGTCACGAGCCTTATTAACACTTACAAAAGGGCTAAAGCGCTTTTTTCATGAATGAACGATTGCAAATTTGGGATAACACCAATGTCACTATATTATTGGTTCGTAAATATTGTGTTTGTAATATCACGAAAGCCTGACCATGAAAGAAATTATGACTGGCGGGCCACTGCCCGACGGTTGATGTCGGGCGGTTGTATATATGCAAGTTGCACGGTAAATTTCACTTGCGCGATTCAGGATTTGTAGCTTCGTACAAGTTCTTATGTAGCGCGTTAGATGTCGCTACAGTCTAATAATACTTTAGGAGAAAATCAATTATGCACTTTTGTTAATGTATACGATATCATTTAGCTCATAGAAGTGATGGCCGGTGGGGCAGAAAGTTTCTTGAGTGGAGACCATGAACCGAAAAACGCAGCGTGGGACGGCCTCCAACGAGATGGACCGACGACCTAGTAAAGGTCGCTGGAAGTCGTTGGATTTAACCCTTCGAGGAATGCAGGCGTGATGGTATGTTCAGCGACTTTTGTTCTTGATTGAAACAAATTTTCCACCTTGTTGTTATTCAGCATTCATAGCTGCATAAACAATATGTCATCGAAATTTATTCATGACACAATCAACCCCCAATCCGCTCCGACAATTTCATATATCGAAACGGTATTCCGACTGGTATAACGACACCGTTTTTGGGAGGTGCCCGGAATTGCAGGTATTAACGGTAGATGAGAGGTTTGGATTACGGTACCTAGTGATCATGTATGCTCTATCTCGCTTGCACACAAAGCGTGATATGTTTCACAAATTCATTCAATTTAATTGCATTCCATATTATCTTTTTGTATTTTTAGCATCCCATCCCATGTAAACATCAGCAATGTGATGTGACCACCGCTGAATGACGTCACACGTCATGGGGGACCCACTGAAAATCAGCGCCGTAGCGTCTCAATACGCTGCCGCATTACGCTGAGTGGGGACCTTATTGTTATAAACAACGGCGACGCACAGTTAGGTCTATTACTGTTTGTTTAGTGTAACCATTTTTTTATTTTTTACCTATACCTGTCTTATGTATGTACATGTCGCTGTTTTTGTAACAATAAAATCTTTCTTTCTTTCTTTCTTTCTTTATGTATAAATGGAGGGCGATCCTATTGCCATGCACCGGGCACAAGTTCAGATTCCGAGTTGCTACTGGGAATTTCATAGAAAATGCTCAATCTGGAACCAGACTACTACCAGGCTAAACTTCTTTTCAACTACAAAGGTAAAAACACTAATTGAAAAGCTTTTAACTTCACAACCCACTTTGACCTTACACGCTAGGTATATACGTACTAAAATTCAATTATACAAGCACCTCACAAGCAGGTATTCGCTAGTAATTCTGAGAACAGTTTGACTTACAACAGACGCGAAGTTTCCACAATCGTTCAACGCTCCGGGCGCTATATATAATTAAATCGAGCAATTTAGGCGTGCCTAGTACTGCTAGAAGTTCTTGCTCGATAGTCGTTAGCGTTGCGATACAAATTGTTTTGTATGAAAATTATCTTAAGGTATCACGCCTGTATTCCCCGAAGGGTTAGGTAGAGATGTACTAATGAATACCTATAGTTCGCTGGTATGTTTCTTCTTCTAAGTCGGGCACTCTTGTCAGAGTGGTCGTGGTAATAACGATGGTGTGCTCGCTGGGTTCTCGTCGGTATCGTCACTCTTCTGAGCGTCACGGCTTTTGAAATGCTTCGCCACTTTTGACGATTAGTGGCATTACGAGAGCATTGTACTATTGTAGTCTGGGTTGCTTTTATAATAAGGTCAGTCCAGCGCGTCGGAGATCGGCCACGAGCCCATCTTCCTTCAACTTGGCCCTGAACAACCAGCCTTTCCATGGAGCCCTCGTTTCTGATTATGTGACCAAAGAACTCCAGTATTCGAAGTTGAATAATTGATGAAAGTCTATCTTTGATGCGAAGTTCCTGCTGGTATGTTTAGGTTCCATGTAATATGGGATCAGCGGGAGTATATTGCCAACCGGGCACAAATCTAGTGTCCTAGCTAGTCCTACTGGGAATTTCACAGAAAAACCCAAACAACAACACCATTGCTCGACCCCGGAGTCTATTCCAGGAACGTTAGCGTAGCGTTAGTTTGTGTGATTTAATGTTAAATATAGGTAGATCTACTGTTTACCAACGAAACCCTGTGCGATCTACCACTTACATACTTCTTGAAATCTTAAATGAAACAGCATAGTTTAGTACACAATCATGTAATATTTTTTATTGACCTGGATGCTGCAGTAGTTGGTAATTACGTTGTTCAGTCTGGTCCACTTATTTATATTTTTTGCCTTGCCACGATCGACTGGCCTAATAGTCGCGATCGACCGGTTGGCCACCCCTGGTATAGTACGTGACAGATCAATTATGATAAAACAAATTTTTAAAACCATTTAAATATCAAACCGAATCATTTCAGCCAAAAACTGGAAAATAGTTTTACAATATTTTTGTGGTTAATGAACTTGTCTAGCCCCCCGTTGCTGGCGTCTGTAGGAGTGTAGGCTGCAGTTGTCGCATATCATCATACGGTCCGTTTGTTTTAGATCTTAGTACAATAAAAGAGAGGTTGATAGGTTCCTTTCAAAGAGCGCCAGTGTTACAAACCCTTTTGTCGAACAACAACGTAATTGTATGTCTCATTGTTACTTCAAGCCTTTCAACTGACTAATTTCACGCGACATGCCCTAATTAGCTTTACAACGCTGCCTTAAACACGACGCAGATAATCGCAAAATGCACGCCACGTATTGCGATTTAACGCACGATCGCGTACCAATCGCATCGCTGGTTTACAGACAACTAGAGGATTATTGTATAGGCTCCCGGCACACGGCCGACTGGTCACGTCGGTTATGCGTAGTGAATTTTAGACGAGATTTAATATTCGAAGCCTAGTTCGGTTGTCGCGTTTGTCGGAACGAATTTATGGCGGGCGGTTTAATGGTTGGTGTGATTATTAGTAGTATTTGATGCGTCAAATCTTTGGTTTTGGGAGCATGGCTTTAATGAAAATATAAAAACAACTAGAGATCCGCCTACGATTCGATTCGGGTACTGGTATTATAATTTTCTGTAAAAAGTATATCACTTAGAGCGGTTCCGCACTACGTCCGATCCGAATCCATGAACTATTTGTATGGTAGGTTACACACTAGATCCGATATCCGTCATCCGATTTCTCCATACAAATAGTTCTACGACTATTCCGGACCGTATTTTCATGGGTTCGGATAGGACGTAGTGCAAAACCGCTCTTAGAGATAATTTCCCTTTCTAACAGTATAAAAATTCTCAAAATCGGTTCAGTATATCCCGAGATTACTCCTTACAATCTCACAAGCTTTACTTATATAGGTATAGTATTAATATAGATTATTATTCCAGACTATGTTCTATCTCTGTGCCAAATTTCATCCAGATCCGTTCAGTAGTTTTTGCGTGAGGGGTAACAAACATCCATCCCTCCATACATACAAACCTTCGATCTAGTTCAAGAAGTTTAATTATGTAGTTAAATACAAATAAACCCTTAACATAATTAAAAGCACATTGAACAGCCGCGACCCAAACTAAATAAAACCTTAACCTATTAAAATCTCGCATCTACTGGCATAGTTTCAGTTAATAACGCCCAAGCTGTTTAAATTCTAATACCCATAAACCGAAATACGATGCAATAGGAGACTAAACCACACCACAGTAAGTATATCACATACAGTAGTTCGACTCGGCCACTGTCTTGAATCCGGAGAAAAATATAAAGATTTTATTTAGCCACAGAAGTACATACTGATAGGTAATTATAAGAAGAAATCTACATAATAAAATATAATTAACTAGCCCCGCGGTGTTATATTCTGTATTTCCGTTTGAGAACTGTTATATTGCTGCTCAATGTATTCGTGCTCTAAAAACTGGTGCCCAAACGGGAATATTCCTGTTATTCGCGTTCATCTGCAGTTCAGTTGGATTTTACCGGATTCTTACGTCTAAATATCCATGTAAAGTCCATGTTTGCATGTTTCTATCTCAATATCAGGATTTTAGCCCCTTCCTGAAAACCAGCGCTGTGGTATTATAATTTTTTCTTAATGCCATAGCCTTACGCTGAGGCTGAGGTTACGCTGGACTTTTTTGGCATAGGGCAAGGTTGTGCAATTTTTAGTTGTGTTTATTATGTTAAATCTGTATTTAGTGCTAGTCTAAAATAAAAGATTTTTTCTATGCGTTTCTTCGAAGTCGAACTACTGCATCCGATGTATTCTGTGACTATACCGAGTTACCGACCCTCGGAGCGATACACACAGTTTTATTAGTTCAATACAAGATATTACCGCATTTCATCAATGTCGATGTTCAAGTAAAGCAAAGGAAAATGAACTGTAAGTCTGTATGGTAAGTGTCTGTTTTGAAGTGAGACAGTTAATAACAATAACGCGACTGTAAAACCCGCAAGACGTGATAGTCTATGTGTGTAACTGGATGTTGATTTTAGATTGTTTTAAGAGGCGTGGCCTCTTATTGTATCATACAAGCTATTGGCTGCAGTTGCCCTTACATGCCAAAAGTTCTTGAGACAAAATATAATCCTTCCTCAGTGTGCAATCAACACGAATTTTTAAACATTGCGCAAAGGTTAATGATAGAATGTATATTATTCTCTATAAGGTAAAATGCCATCCTCCTAGCCTTTTTCCCAGCCATGATGGTGTCGGCTTCCAGTCTAACAAGATGCGGCTGAATATCAGTATTTTACACGAAGCGACTGCCATCAGACCTCCGCAACCCAATTTCTGGGCAATAACGATATTTGAAGGATAGACTGGTTGTCAGGCTTTTTGGGCTTCTGATTACACTAACGATCGTCATAGCTGTTCGTATGAGAACGGACGGGTACGGTACGGATGGGTCTCGATGTGTTAAGAATGGTCACCCTTCCACAGGCTGACCGCGGCAAGTGTAGCTTAACCTTGCAGATCGCTTTATTAGCGTTGTTATATTAGCCACGAGCCCCTCCTACTATATGGTAACACATATATAATATTAAATTTGTGGTTATTTCGGAGGTTTCATCGTTAACCACAAAATAAATTCAAAATAATTTTGCAATTAAATTTGGTCTGAAATGTGTTCGGTTTGTTATTTAAATAGTTTCACAAATTTGATTTATAGGATTATTAATTTGTCATTTACCATACTTTATTTAAAATTAAATCACAGAAAAACTGACGCTACACTAAGATAGAAGATCGTGGGTTCGATTCCCGAGTCGAGCAAAATTTTCTTTGGGTTTTTCTGTAATTCACAGTAGCAGCTCAGAGTCTGGATTTATCGCTGGGAGTCGTTGGAACTCTATGGGGAGGTCTTTGTTCACCAGTAGTCCTCTTATTGAAAACTTTTACATCATAGGTAACACTAAAGCTTCATCAAAACCCATTTAGTAGTTTTTGGGTGAAAGAGAAACAAATAATAAATAAATAAATATCTTGGACATTTTACACAGCACCATCTAGTCCCAAACTAAGCAGAGCTTGTACTATGAGTAGTAGACAGTGGATATAATACTTATATACTTTTTTTGTAAATACATACATATAATACATAAGAAACACTCAGACAAACACAAACACTTCAGTTCATCACATAAATATTTGTGTCTTGTGGGAATCGAACCCACGACCTAGTGATCAGCAGTCCGGTACTCGAACCACTAGACCACAGACGTCGCCAAACAAAAACAAAGAGTAACAAACATCTTTCCATCGCCACAAACTTTCACATATAAATTCCTAGCTATTCCCCGCGGTGTGACACGCGTTTATCAATTAGTCCCAATCCAATGGGAATTTCCCAAAAACTCGTTATAAATTTAAGCCTATACATTATTCTGGTGTATAAACAATAATACTGTACAATTTCATCGACATCCGTTCAGCCGTTTTTGCGTGAAAGAGTAACAAACATCCTTTTATACTCACAAATTTTCACATTTGCAATATTAGTAGAAATTATAGCATGTTAATTTATAACTTTTCCTGTGACAACTTACTCGGTGGTGTTGAAATAGGTCCTTGGAGTTTTATTAAGTAGGTCTTTGTAGTACTCTGTAGTATAATAACAGACTATTATTATTTCACTGTTGGAAATCTGGTAACTTGCTATCATCACCGTGGGTGAGAGAACGTTGTTATTATCACTGTGTCGCCCACAGATTTACGTCGAAACTCGTTATGACACTTGGAATTACTGAGACAGGAATGGACTTTTATTTATTCTTATAATTTTTTGTATTATTTGGGAATATTAACAGATACGCATTGCATTTAGTAAGTTAGGATTCTTGTCAAATAAATACATGTAAGTATATACAAAAAATAATAATACACAGATACGAAAAAAACGGTAAAAGGAAGCTAATAACGACAATATTTTTCACTTCAAAAGTAACCAATACTTACAATTAAATGACATGGGTGTAATAAAATACAAGGTGGCATCGACGCACATCCGAATACCATGAGTTCAGTACATGATTCTGGACCCCACTGCGTTGAAATTTTCCGTATTTTTTTTTATTAATTTTTTTATTTTTTCTTAAAAGTTTTTTTTTTACTTGAACATGTAAAAAAACATTATTTCTATCTACACAAATTAGATTTATAATTAAAACATCATATTTCATTTATATCGGTTCGCGCGCGCGATAACATTCACCGCGGAGCGTTATAATCGAGTTTTTAGCAATACACTGCGAGCTCAAAAATTTCAATATCTGTAATAACCGATCATTTTCTACATTAATGACCTAGGTCATTTTATTTTTGACCTTGAGTGAAACCTTTTCACGACGTTTAGTGCGTCGATGTCCCTTCCACCTTGTATTTTGTTTTATGCTAACAAAAGCTTTCAAAAAGAAAAGAAAGCTCTAAAAATCATGGCAAAGTAAATAAATCAAGAAGTGTTTCTTGAATACGATCATTGTACACCAAATTATAAGGACAACTTATACAGAGAAATATTATTATTATTATTACTGGATTATTGATCCGTCGATCATCCAGTGCGAGTGTGGGGCTCCAGACCAGGACCTGTCTCATTTGCTCGAGTGCCTGAAGTGACCATGCACCTGCACATTCGAGGACTTGATAAACGCAACGGATGCCGCAATTAAGGTGGCTTACTAGGTACTGGGCTCGAACTATATAAATAATCTTGTTTATTGACACGAAATTGACTCGACACATTGTTTTGCCATTAGCACGAAAAGAAGAAGACAGAGAAATATATAGGTGACCTTATCGCAATTTGCAATTTCTTTGGCAACAAGATGAACTCAAATGAAGGAGTTATTTGAGTTCATAATTTATTTCCAAAATCCTTTCTTAGTTACTGTCGACGTATAGTCAAAGGGAAATCAAATGAAGGGAATACATTATAAATTTTATTAAAAAATAAAAATTATCATGACGTTCCATGAAAATTAATAGGACAAGGTGAAACATAGACAACACAATCAAATAAAACCTTATAATGTAGAAAAAAAAATATGTAAAACCTTTTTGAGCAGCGGAAGTAGGGCAAAGTAAACCTAAAAGTCTGATAACGGGTTCAGCTTTAAAAATAATTACTACTGGTTTTTATTTTAGAAAATTCAGCCTAAAACGTGAATGTCAGCAATTCTAATCCATATTAGCATAATCCTTGGTGCAAGAGTGTCGTCGAGTTCACTTGGCCCTTAGTTTTTGAAGTAAACAATGTATAATTTCGTAATCCCAGAGCTCATCTCTGAGACAATACAAACAGATTTAACTGTGCCAGTCGTTCTTATTGTTAAATCAAAATTCAGTTTGCTTACAATTTTACGAGTGTATTGTGCTTTGTAATAATGTTTTTATTTAGTTCGTTTGTATTCCTCATTTTGAAGGGAATGTGTGGAGTGACTAGAATGGACGAAATAAAAACGAGAATATTACTGCAAGTCTGAAAATGGTGCTAGTAACAGATAAGTTGAAAGGGAATCGTTCGTCTTGGTATGGGCACGTAACTTAATACATAACACACCACGTCGCATAGTTCGCCGATGCGTTTATGTCCCATGTCATAGGGGGGCGAGCTTATTCCTATTAGCCAGGTATCACAAACAGAGAATCGAACTTAAGACCTCGAGCGTAGTAGTCGCGGCTAAGAAAGTTTCGGGTAATATATTTTCTTTGGAAAGATATAATCTTTTTACTGGTAGAAAAATACGGTCTCAAGCTGGCAGGCAACCAGACTGTACGTTACAACATCAAACTGCGTGTGATGTTGTAACATACAGTCACGAGCACAGCCATATAAACACTTACAAAAGGGCTCAAGTGACTTTTTCATGAATGAACGATTGCAACTTTGTGATAACACCAATTTCACTCTAGTATTGGTTCGTAAATACTGTGCTTGTAAAATCAGAAAAGTTCTATTAGTGCTTTAGGAGAAAATAGATTTAGCAAAAACATGTCGCACCTCCGATAAAATAGAGTCACAACTCGAAAACTGGCCTGTTTCAGGAAAATTGAAAAACTGAATTTGCCATATAAAAGTATTTTTTTGAAGCATTCTTAATATGTCCTACTTATATATATTTAAATAAATATTAGAACGAATATGGACTGTCTAGTACATTGGTTTAGTTTCTGGCTTTATTTTGGCTCTCCTCAAAATTGATGTTTTTCGACTTGACCCTATTTTATCGGAGGTGCGACATGTTTTTGCTCGTGACTGTAAGGTTAGATGTATTTTCTTGCTTTGTCCGTGCGAGCAACTCGCAATCTGTTGTGTATCGAACTCGCAATCTGTTGTATCGCAGCCGTTCTTGCGCCAACCGGCCAAAAAACTACGACTCACGTTAACAATATATTATCAAGACAACGGATACACAGTTTGTGCCCAAGTTTACCACAGCTGTAATCTTCAGTTTAATTTAACTAGTTCTTGCTAAACCGGTTGAGCGGATAATCGCACACTTGAGTTTCAGATCGCGGGTGGAGACACAGCAGTATTATGGGGTTTGGGAGCTCTGATTAATTTTGCCTTCTTGGTTATAATGAACGTTATAATCAGTATCGGTACTGTACTCTGTACAGGGGGGCTAGACAAATTGAATTTTGACATTCAAATCGACAATCGAATAAAAACATAATGTATAGAAATTACATTAGTGACAGCCCGATTCGTCGAAAGCTTGTGTCATTTCCATACAATTTGTTCCTATTCGTTTGTCGCAACTTGTCTATAGTCCCTGTACTGTTACAAAGAAACTCTATCTGACCATGATTCTTTGTTTCTGGGTGAGGAAATGCCGGCGCAACAATCACAATATTTTTGCCACAATCTTCTCAAGTAGTCACGATTCTTCTGTAGCGACATTTATCGCGCTACATAAGAAACTACTACGAAGCAAAATCCTGAATCGCGCAAGTGAGGTTTTCCTTGCAACTGCATATTATGCAATGCAAGTTGCTACCATCAACCGACGGGCATCACTCGTCTAGTCGGAGGATCTTCCCTTTGGTTGGAAGGGCAACACACCTCGTCCCTTCACACTGCCATCCTTTTTGAAGGAAAGTAACAAACACGTGCGATGTGTACAACCAGCCTTACCTTATCGCTACTCTCAGCAAGGTGTGCGCGCAAATTGAATGTCAACTTCTGATAATCTTTTAGGACTTATAAAATGTACTGGATTTCGGTCCCATTTGGGCGCCATTAGCGCGGTTCAAAATGCTCGGGTTACGAGCCATTGAGTGCTTATGACCCAGAGTTTGGAGTGTTGAAGTGTTAAAGTTTTAGCATATGTGTTGGATATTATTGTGTTCGCTGGGTGAGTTGACAATTGCCTTTTTTAACTAAGTACTTTAATTTGGTTCTTGTTATTAGGGACAAGTTTTGGGTCGTGATTAGAGGTTTTGTTTCATTTTGTATTTTTAATTTAACATATGGTGCTCTAAACAGCTTGGGTGCGAACAACTAAGCTTAGGATTATAATTATTACTCTTTACTTATGTTATCGGGTTTTCTATGTAATTTTCAGTCGCGATGGTACCTATGTATCATTATGTATTATGTTGACGCCTCATATGAAGCGATTGGCTATGCACTACGGGTTGTGGGTTCGATTCTTAGAGTTTTCGGGTTGGGTGTTTTTGTGACTAGCTGGTGATTTGGGCACAATATATTTGGACATCCGTGTCCGAATTGTCATTTTTTAGTTTTAATATTACTTTCACTGAATATTCGGACACCATTAAAAAAACTACAATGAGATAAAAAGCTTCAAACGATACTTACTTTAATTGAATCTTAAGATCGTAGTTTAGAAGCAATGATTTGAAAAACATTAAATGTTACCTCACTCTCCAACTCCTCAAGTTTACAGGGATAATAGGTAGGTATATAACGGGCTCTTTTACAACGTCGTTAACGTGGATCCGCGCCGGAGCAAGTCATGGCGCGTGCAGCCGCCACAAGCTATTATTTTTACATGCAAATCGATGTACGCAAGTCATCAATGTATGCTTACTTACAAAACTGTTTTCGTTAAAGTCAGAGTCAAATATTTTATTCCAACTACACAATATCTTTTTGTATTTTGTTAGCATTTTCCATGAGATTATCTGTTATTTTAATGAACCTCTCACACGATTAGAATGCAATCTATGCAAAAATGTGCAGTATGCGGGTGCATATATGACTATTATTGCCATCCTTTTCGTTTCCCTACAATTTTTGCAAATTAGAGCAGGAAAAATATAGTTTTACGAATTTCCATGATAAAAAAAATCGCTAATTTTTTTGCACACAAGGTGTGCAAACTACATTTACTGGGTGAAGGAAAAATCGACTGGAGTATTCGAACGTGTGTATTCTGGTTAAATACACCAGACGCTATGACCTCTAACCAACCGCGAGTCCTCCACGCCAATTCAAAATTTTCCTTCACATTCTAAATTTACGTCTCAAGTTGGTGTTGGCGGGTAGGACTAAGTAAGTGTTAAACACAGTAAATAGTAATTTTTCTCCTTTTTTAAGAAATATCAAGGAGACTGGTCGACTCTTCACGTGACCAGAGGGCTGGCTTGTTTCTAGGGGAACGTACAAGCATTCAACGTGGCAATGCTGCCAGTCTTCTGTTGCCAGTTGCCATGCCAGTCTGGCATGTTGCAGGATGACAGTGATGCAGAGGAATTCTTCGCCGCCTAGTTTAACGGGCTTTTTTTCTCTGTAGGTGTATATATTTTTGTTTTATGTAAATATTTTAAATAGTTATAGTATTATTAAACTGCCTCACTGCCCAGTGGTTCTAAGTGCGACTGCTACGCTCGAGATCATGGGTTCGATTCCCAGGTCGAGCATATTATTGGGTTTCTCTGTGAAATTCCTGGTAGCAGTCTGGATTTATGCCCGGTTTAGCAGTTCGTGCCCGGTTGATGCCAATGAGCTCGCTCCCACATGGGTCCTTAAACATACCGGTAAACGTATAGGTATATATACTTCTCTGCCTAATACCACAGACGTCAGATACCTCAGGTCCCCCGCATCCTGCCGGTGTTCTTGCCGGACTGCCAACAAACCCTACGCACTTTCACGCACACATTTGCACGTGTACAAACGTAATTTTGACAAGTTTGACATTTGGTATTGTAGTGTTCAGCGGTATCGGAAAGGTTGTATGGAGTGTCACAGGTGTGTTAATACTTAGGCGCGATGTTGGATAAATCATCACGCCGGTACTACTGAAGTATTAGGCAGATATAAATAGTATAAGTTCTATTATAAAATATTATCATAACCTTTTTGCGTATCGGTAAAAAATATACCAAAATAAACACCGTTCTCGACAAACATAGCATTCCACTTGTTCAATTAACTAAAAGCCTGATATGAAGTTACGACGCGTGAAAATATGCGCGCGTGTCGGCACGCACGCGTGTCGCACGCATCGCACGCGCGAACACGCAATAGTATTGTTAGCTTCGATATATTGACGAAAGTACATATAAAGATGGGAAGATTTTATCAGAATATGTTACGCGGATTTAGCAGCTTGAGATAATTTTAGAATTTTATCAAATTCTTGGGAAATACTGCTTCGTAAAGTGATATTATGACCATTGGACTACCAAGTCAAAGGTCTCGAGTTCGAATCTAAGGCACGCAACTCTTTTTCTTTTCGAAATCACGTGCTTTAACGTTTTTTAATGCTTTAGCAACCAACCTTAAGGGCTCTGGTAGTACCATATTTTCAAGACTGAGGAGGAATAGTGTTCCAACCCTCCAATACCGATTCCCCATAATATAATGAGTGAGGTCAATGGATTCTCCTCCTAGCCAAATGTCATACCCAGACTCTGGTCAACGAATCTAGCAGCTAAATGTGAGAAACAGATCACTGTGCTGAGCAGGATACATAGAAAGAAAAAAGTGCTTTAACGGTGAAAGAAAACATCGGCAGGAAACCTGCAGGAAAGGCTAGACAGATTTTCTCGACGGCATGTGAAGTCTGTCAACCAGCATTAGGACAGCGTGGTGGACTAATTCCTAATCCCTCCCTTACTGAGCGGAGACCAGTGCCCAGTAGTGGGCCTGGGTTGATGATGAACTGCCTCTTAGCTTAGTAAGTGCGACTGCTGCGCTTGAGGTCTCAATTCCAGGTCGAGAATATTGTGCACTTTTTAAGGTTTTTCTCAACTTGACCAACATTTTGAAGGTGACACATTGAAGGTGCTTTTGAATAGTCAAAAAGTTCTTAGTACTACTTTTGAATTGTCGTTAATTGCCGGCTTCAAGCAAAGAGTCTTACGGAGACTGGCAACAGATCTATAGGTACCTACATAATATGCTTTTAAATAGTTAAAGATAAAACGTATTTCTTTTACTTTTTTTTAATACTAATGTATTTCTTATAGACATTAGTAATTAGTTAGTGCAAGCTAATGGTTTGTTTATAAGTTTGACGTGTCTGTGTGTGTGTGTGTGCGTGTGTGTGTGTGTGTGTGTGTGTGTGTGTGTGTGTGTGTGTGTGTGTGTGTGTGTGTGTGTGTCTGTCTGTCTATGGCATCGTAGCTCCCGAACGGATGAACCGATTTTGATTTTGTTTTTTTTAATTGAAAGGTGAATTAGTCGGGAGTGTTCTTAGCTATGGGTATCAAATTAAAGGGCTTGAATAGGAGAATACTATACACTATGATAAATTTCAAATCCAAGATGGCCGCCATCACGAAATGGAAAATTATATTTCATGTCGGGGGTTTTCTAAATTTTTAATTTAGGTTAGTTTGATATTTCCAAGAGTAGAAGAATTGCTTTCAGTTTTAGATTCTGTTATTTTTACTCTCACAAATAAATGATTACAAATTTATCCCCACACTTCGTTAATTACTATTACTGTGTCACTTATTTATATGTAACTAGCTATTATATGTAACTAGCTATTATATGTAACTAGCTTTCCGCCAGCGGCTTCACCCGTTATCCCACGGGAACCATACATTTTACCGGGATAAAAAGTAGCCTATGTGTTATTCCAGACTAAAATCTATCTCTGTGCCAAATTTCAACCAGATCCGTTCAGTAGTTTTCGCGTGAAAGAGTAACAAACATCCATCCATCCATCCATCCTCACAAACTTTCACATTTATAATATTAGTAAGATAAGATTTAATTACTAAAATATACTGTATTTTTATTAATGTACTAGCTTTTGCCCGCGGCTTCGCTTACGTGGATGTAGGAACAAAATTAGGATTAGAAATTGAACCCATTCATAAAAAACTTGTATTTTGAAGTAGTGTTTTAGAGGTTTGTAAAAAGGGCCTCGTGACTAAGTTATAACGGCGCTAAGCTCAATGAATATTGTGGGTTCGATTCCGGTCGACAATTAGTCTCGGTACTGAGGTACTTTATGAGGTACTGAGGTGATGCTGTTTGTGAAAATATGTCCAAAAGAAAACGGAAGCTTCAGTTAGTCGTAATAACTCGTAATTCTAACCAAACTTTACAACTATTGTTTAATTTAAGTCTATACCACTTAAAACGTTTATAACTAATCAACAATCACAATTCTGCGCATATGACAACTTCATTAAAGAACCAACAATAATGATCCCTTATATCAATAGGAATACATACTACAGAGAGGTCAAGCTCTATCTCAGTATCTACGCAACCGAGTGGAATGAGATATACCTCATTTTTTTAGTTGAACGATGGACTTTTAAATAGAAAATAAAAAACCAGCAATGATGATCTCTTCTTTCTATGGGCTTGCATACAACAGAGAGGTCAAGCTCTATCTAAGGATCTATACTAATAATTGAAAAAAGCTTTACATCAGTTTTTAAGTTGGAAATTATGCTTTACAACAGTTAATACAAAATTCAAATCTATTCAGTAGGTTTAGCGCCAACCCCTAACAAACAGACAAACAGACAAGAATTCTAAAAATCACATTTTTGGGTTCGCGATCGTTTATATACTCTAACCCAATTGTTTTTTTTTAAATATCTTCAATGTACAGAAATGACTTTTTTACAATTTTATAATAGTATAGATTTAGTTAAAATAAATGACTGCCGCAAAAGGTCCTGGGTTCGACAATAATCGGGTAATTTGTTTTTTCTATGAAATTCTCAGTTGCAACTTGGCAGTTTGGATTAATGTCCGTTTATAGCAAAGGTCTGGAAATAGGCTCCCTCCCTATTACATGTGACTTATACATACCGACGAAAAGTGGGTGTCGTTGGTACACCTCTGCCGTACCCTTCCGGGAACACAGGCGTGATGGTATTGAAAAATAAACACCAGTGTTTATTTAATTATATTTTGTTGTTAACACTATCGCCCTCGTCTGTACGGCGGCGGAAACTCTTATCTTGCTCGCGTTATGTTTTATAAGCGTTTTTGGTTAAATAAGTTGTCGAGTGTTTTTAGAAGCGTCATAATATGAAACGTCATTATTTAGCCGTGTTTTCAACGTAGAAACTTTTAAATACACATACTTTTAAATAAGCTATATTTGATAAAAATCAGTCCTAGATGGCCTCCGCCCCATAAAATGGCAGTTTTTTTCATTTTGAGTCAGGGGTTTAATTTAAAATTTACTCCCATTATAATATAATAGGATATCTAGTATCAACTTTACTTATTAAAAAAACCGCATACCTAACTGAAATGCGAGTAAACTCCAGTTAGTATGTCGTGCCGGTTTGCTGGTTAAAACTTTTAACGAGAATCAGGGATACTAACTAAATTGGCTTCGGGCACGAACGGCTTGTGTGTGTAGAACTAACCTGCGGGTTTGCCTGCGGTTTTATACCTAGGTTGAGAGGTAGTCCCCAATTCCGTGTAGCAAAACACCGTAAAACAAACTTTAAGTTAACTAGTAGAAAGTTCAAAATTGACGTTTGGGTGATAAGTATTTAGAATTTTATTGATGAGCAATATTTGTTGCGTTTCACCGTAAAAACGTTACTTTAAAATACTATAACGCCTGTATTCCACAAAGGGTTAGGCAGAGGTGTAGGTACTCCTATACTCTCACATTTCACTTGTAATTTTAGTTCCTTACGTAACCACTAGAGGCGCTACAAGGGTTTTCCATACAAATAATTTACGGTGTCGCTAGCGAGTCTAGTGAGAAAAACTCATGGTTGAGGCACTGTTAAATACTTCTGGGAATACAGTCGTGATCATATGATATTTAGGTATCTATGTATACAATATAATAGGAAAAGGTGACTGCCTGACTGACTAACTGACTGATCAGTCAACGTATAGCTGAAACCACTGGGGCACAAATGTTCCTTAAATGACATAAGTCTGGTAAAAATAAACGATCTTGGGAAATTCTTCCCGGGAATGGGAAAAATTTGACAAACGCAAGTAACATCGCGACGAACAGCTAGTGTTACATATAGAAAGCTACCTTAATTACCTACTCTTCCTTTTTCCGACACAAAACGACGCCTCACAGTCTACACGAACTTAACAAAAACTACAGTGATCCATCTTGTTGCAAAGTTTCACTTTACATCGCAAATTGGGTTACGTAAAGATTAAATGCTGTTGGAACTGGTTAAAAGCGGTTACAGCCGGTCGAAACTGGTTATAACTGGGTGAGTGCGGTTTAATTGTAAAGCGCGTTGCGGTCAATTTGCGTGATATTGAATGTTCAAGTTGCCAAGGTGAATTGGATTCATTGGATTATAATTATAGGTAAGTAGTATCAAGATGGGTGTTTATGATCGTGGATATTCTGTGGCTTCTGCCGACTCTACGGAATAATGCGTGAACGTATATTGTATAGTATGAAGTTGATAGAATGGTTTCGTGGTTTTTTATATTAAGAAACCGATCGTGGAATTAAAAGGACATCAAAATATCCAAAAAAAACATCGTTTTATAGGTTTATCATAGCTTCACTAAACTCATAAAACATAACAAAAACGGATTTTGACTTCAATCTAAATGTTAGGCAGAAAGCTAATTCTTTATAAGGCGAGTGAAAGCCGCAAACAAAAGCTACTCGACTCCCAAAAGGCAACAAGAAACCCCCCAATATACTCCATTACTGATAGTTCGTCCCACATGTGTACATACAAGTAATGGTCGTAACGCGCCACAAACTGCCACCGGGACGGAAATCGGGCCAAGTCGCAAGTGTGCGCGGACACTTAGAGCGTTATGGCCACTTAAGATTGCAGCAGGCTTTATCTGTTCCTCGGCTTATAATGTTTAGGGTTTATGGAGGACAGGCTATTATAGGCCTGACCATAGGCGTAGTATTGTAGACGATTTGATTTTAGATAGCAAGTCGAGTTTTTGGGGTATATCATGTACTAGCTTGCCAGTGGCTTCGCCCGCGTAGGTATTTCTTTATATTTATATAATTATAGCATAAGTCATCCAGGGATAGTGTAGCTTCCCAATGAAAATAATTTTTCAAATCAGTCCAGTAGTTTCGGAGCCAAATGTCAATTGAAAAAAACAATCAAAACTTTCGTATTTACAATATTAGTATAGAACACAGACCTTAATCTTACCTAAATTAGCTTTGAAATAAAACTACTTTTTACGGATTTTATCGCGTTATATTGATATTATTTTAATCCGCCAAAATAAAATAAAAATCCGTAAAAAGTAGTTTTATTTCAAAGCTAATTAATGTCAGAAATCACTAAATTAGCTTGCTAAAATATTTTAAGTCTAAGTTTCTTTAAATATATTTTTTTTATTATTATTAGAAAAAATACTAAACATTTTACAATGCCCCGATAGCCTATTAATAGTACTGCTATGCTTGAGGTGCACATCTCTGCCTAACCGGGGAATATCAAGTATGATGGTAGAATATTTGCTAATAATTAAAACAAAACACCAGCAACAGACACAGCATGATAGTAGTATTTTACATTTATATGACGTCATAATCTACTTACCTCTTGGCTGTAATATATGCAAGGCTTCCGCATTTCCTCTCAGTAGCAATCAGCTAAAACACGCGCCACTCGATATTATTAAAACGTAGGTTTTTCTCATCAATGTAAAAGCTACTAATGCGATGTGGTTGCAACGGGGTTAACTCTTTAGGTTTTATACATATCAATACTTTTAAACTGGAAAGAGGAGTTCGTGGTTAATAATTATGCAGGTTGACCGATCTGCAAGGAAGCTGAGCCTGTTGGCCTCTGGGTTTTACTTCACGTCGCCTTTTTTTAGAGTGCGGAAAATCCTCACAGAACCCCGGCAGGGTGCAGGGTAAGTCGGACTCATGCCAACTAAAAACCGCATATGTCATAGGGCACAGCCATTTATCGCTCAAATCTGGAACAGTCCGTCTGGAGAAGTACCGTACCTTACAGAAAACTGTAGTCAAATAACACACTTTGTTGTGTATTGTGCTCCTGCAGTGAGTAAGGTTGCCAGAGCTCCTTCTAAGGATGCGCTTAGAAGGAGCTCTGGCAACCTTAGAAGGACCTCTAGCAGCGCATCCTTAGAAGGACCTCTAGCAGCGCATCCTTAGAAGGACCTCTAGCAGCGCATCCTTAGAAGGACCTCTAGCAGCGCATCCTTAGAAGGACCTCTAGCAGCGCATCCTTAGAAGGACCTCTAGCAGCGCATCCTTAGAAGGACCTCTAGCAGCGCATCCTTAGAAGGACCTCTAGCAGCGCATCCTTAGAAGGACCTCTAGCAGCGCATCCTTAGAAGGACCTCTAGCAGCGCATCCTTAGAAGGACCTCTAGCAGCGCATCCTTAGAAGGACCTCTAGCAGCGCATCCTTAGAAGGACCTCTAGCAGCGCATCCTTAGAAGGACCTCTAGCAGCGCATCCTTAGAAGGACCTCTAGCAGCGCATCCTTAGAAGGACCTCTAGCAGCGCATCCTTAGAAGGACCTCTAGCAGCGCATCCTTAGAAGGACCTCTAGCAGCGCATCCTTAGAAGGACCTCTAGCAGCGCATCCTTAGAAGGACCTCTAGCAGCGCATCCTTAGAAGGACCTCTAGCAGCGCATCCTTAGAAGGACCTCTAGCAGCGCATCCTTAGAAGGACCTCTAGCAGCGCATCCTTAGAAGGACCTCTAGCAGCGCATCCTTAGAAGGACCTCTAGCAGCGCATCCTTAGAAGGACCTCTAGCAGCGCATCCTTAGAAGGACCTCTAGCAGCGCATCCTTAGAAGGACCTCTAGCAGCGCATCCTTAGAAGGACCTCTAGCAGCGCATCCTTAGAAGGACCTCTAGCAGCGCATCCTTAGAAGGACCTCTAGCAGCGCATCCTTAGAAGGACCTCTAGCAGCGCATCCTTAGAAGGACCTCTAGCAGCGCATCCTTAGAAGGACCTCTAGCAGCGCATCCTTAGAAGGACCTCTAGCAGCGCATCCTTAGAAGGACCTCTAGCAGCGCATCCTTAGAAGGACCTCTAGCAGCGCATCCTTAGAAGGACCTCTAGCAGCGCATCCTTAGAAGGACCTCTAGCAGCGCATCCTTAGAAGGACCTCTAGCAGCGCATCCTTAGAAGGACCTCTAGCAGCGCATCCTTAGAAGGACCTCTAGCAGCGCATCCTTAGAAGGACCTCTAGCAGCGCATCCTTAGAAGGACCTCTAGCAGCGCATCCTTAGAAGGACCTCTAGCAGCGCATCCTTAGAAGGACCTCTAGCAGCGCATCCTTAGAAGGACCTCTAGCAGCGCATCCTTAGAAGGACCTCTAGCAGCGCATCCTTAGAAGGACCTCTAGCAGCGCATCCTTAGAAGGACCTCTAGCAGCGCATCCTTAGAAGGACCTCTAGCAGCGCATCCTTAGAAGGACCTCTAGCAGCGCATCCTTAGAAGGACCTCTAGCAGCGCATCCTTAGAAGGACCTCTAGCAGCGCATCCTTAGAAGGACCTCTAGCAGCGCATCCTTAGAAGGACCTCTAGCAGCGCATCCTTAGAAGGACCTCTAGCAGCGCATCCTTAGAAGGACCTCTAGCAGCGCATCCTTAGAAGGACCTCTAGCAGCGCATCCTTAGAAGGACCTCTAGCAGCGCATCCTTAGAAGGACCTCTAGCAGCGCATCCTTAGAAGGACCTCTAGCAGCGCATCCTTAGAAGGACCTCTAGCAGCGCATCCTTAGAAGGACCTCTAGCAGCGCATCCTTAGAAGGACCTCTAGCAGCGCATCCTTAGAAGGACCTCTAGCAGCGCATCCTTAGAAGGACCTCTAGCAGCGCATCCTTAGAAGGACCTCTAGCAGCGCATCCTTAGAAGGACCTCTAGCAGCGCATCCTTAGAAGGACCTCTAGCAGCGCATCCTTAGAAGGACCTCTAGCAGCGCATCCTTAGAAGGACCTCTAGCAGCGCATCCTTAGAAGGACCTCTAGCAGCGCATCCTTAGAAGGACCTCTAGCAGCGCATCCTTAGAAGGACCTCTAGCAGCGCATCCTTAGAAGGACCTCTAGCAGCGCATCCTTAGAAGGACCTCTAGCAGCGCATCCTTAGAAGGACCTCTAGCAGCGCATCCTTAGAAGGACCTCTAGCAGCGCATCCTTAGAAGGACCTCTAGCAGCGCATCCTTAGAAGGACCTCTAGCAGCGCATCCTTAGAAGGACCTCTAGCAGCGCATCCTTAGAAGGACCTCTAGCAGCGCATCCTTAGAAGGACCTCTAGCAGCGCATCCTTAGAAGGACCTCTAGCAGCGCATCCTTAGAAGGAGCTCTAGCAGCGCATCCTTAGAAGGACCTCTAGCAGCGCATCCTTAGAAGGAGCTCTAGGAGCAAGAGGAATAGGTTCGTCCCTAATACAGGATTTTCTGTTCTGGTCTTTTTCATACCTGGACTGAAGGTAGATATCCATTTTAATGCGCAATGTATGGTTCAGGTTATAAATTGTATTTCGCGCAACCAAACGGCTTCCTTCAGTCAGACCAGACCGTACTATGCCGCGGGCACCGTAAAAGGTGATCAATAGCATCATGTCAGCGTTTGTCTTTGCTACTAACTGCTTGTGCCTAAAAGCCGGTGATTTTTGTCAAATTTACCTTATATTTACTGCAAACATCTCTGTAGCCGCGAATAAAAGAAGCCAAAAAAAAACTGAAAAGCAAAGTACTTCTAATAATTTCTAGACGAAACTTCAACGTCTAACCCCCCGGCAGATGTGGGCCACAATTTCTAAGATGTCTGCAAAGTTTCTAGGTCAATGTCGACACCCTTCAAACGTACAAATGTGTCGCATAAACATCATTATGTACACAACAGTTTGAAAATATGAGTTATTTCATATATTAAGGGCCTGTTTCACAATCTCTGGATAGTCGCTAACCGCCAGATAAAATCAAAATTGTAATAAAATTTGTATGTATCTACCAAGTAATTTAACGGTACCTTATCAGGAGGTTGTGTAACAGGCTCTTAGGCTGATATTCAGAGACGACGCTAAGCGTAAACTTACGCTTCCGTATGTCAAATTTTTAGACGTCGTCTGTGGTCTAGTGGTTCTAGTACCGGACTGCTGATCACGATGTATCCTGTGGGGTCGATTCCCACAGGATACAAATATATATGTGATGAATATACGTGTTTGTGTTTGTCTGGGTGTTTCTTATATATATAATAAGTGTGTATTTACAAAAAAAAAGTATACACAAGTATTATATCCACTGTGTAGTACCAATAGTACAAGCTCTGCTTGGTTTGGGACTAGATGGTGCTGTGTTAAATGTCCAAAGATATTTATTTATTATTTTATAATTGTAATACAAATTTGACGTACGGGAGCGTTACTTACTTTACGCTAAGCGTCGTCCCTGAATATAAGCCTGTGTTTGAGTCTCAGTGTCTTATATAATACCATCACGCCTATATTCCCCGGAGAGTAAGGCAGAGGTGTAAGTACTCCTGTACACTCAATTCCGAAATGTTATTGGAAATTTTATGGAAAAAACGTCACCAACCATGCTCCAAGAATCAAACCCAGGACCTCTAATGTAGCGACCATTTCCAGGCAGTTATTCTCATCAAAAAATCACCTATTCACCTCTCATACATCTTACCTATTCTCGCTACCATCAATCTAGTTACCCCATCAACCCTAAACAGTTAAGTAAGTAATCTAATAACATAAAATATGCTCAGAATTGAAGTCACGTCTCGTCCTAATGCTATTCATCGGTCACACGGCCCTATGACCCAATTTCCATGGACACACTTACTACTGCCAATATTCAGTGGACAGAATACACTTTGTTACAAAGTTATGAGTTTATGACATTCAATATGAATTTCATTCCATTTGTAGGGACCACGGGCGTAAGGCGCATAAATTATGGGTACATTATTTGTAGGCGAAAAAACACTGATATGGTTAGTGTAGTATTTTCTCCTTTCTAGCCTGTTCTCAATCATGTTGGGGTCGGCTTCCAGTCTAACCAGATGCGGCTGAATATATCAGTAATTTACACGATCACAAAGCGATTACTATCAGACCTCCGTAACTCAATTTCTGGACAATGCCCGATAATCGAAGGAGAAGATGTCTATCTTTTTGGGCGCCTGACTATCAATAACGATTGTCATTCATTAAGAAATAAGGGTGTATATAGCATTGCGTTAGTTTTTTAGTTAATTATAATTTAAAAAGCTATTTTTTATAAAGAAGATACTGTAAAGATGAATTGTATTAGTAGGAATGTCTCTAACATTCCTCATTCCTGGTATAAATCAAGTCACAGTAACACCAAACCCTCGGCTATTTATACACAAAACGCATTGTAAAATTCAGGTTGGCAGTTGGTGCTCGAGTCGGCTTGCTAAAAGCTGGCTTGTGTCAAGAGAGGCGCACTCGGGCGCCGAGAGAGCTCTCTCCGCGACCCCACACGCTATTTACATCAAATCTACTGCAGTTTTGGGTTGAAAATATGCACGATTGTATTCGCGGGTTAAATTCAAATGAGATTCGAGAATTAGAATAGTATTTTAGATGTAGGATACAGTGTTAGGTAAGTCAAAGTCATGTGTTTTTATAGAAGAACCGCTAAGAAACGCTACTTAATTTCTTACTAACACTTCGATTGTAATGTTATTTTACGCATAAGATCAAATTAACTCAATTTTTATTCAAATTCAAATTCAAATTCAAAATATTTTATTTCAAATAGACCATATAAATAGGCACTTTTGAACAGTCAAACTAGTTGCTCGGTGTTAAAAATTAATAATTTCTTCTCACACACAAACCAATACAAAAACAATTCAACTAAGTATATATACCAGCATTACTTTCTTTGACGATAAAACTGTGATTATATACCAAACTCGAAGAAAGCTACTTTTAAAAATGTTATCTAACTCTCTAAAACTAGCTAGTGTGCGCCATAAAAACAATGAGATAGCCTCGATTGTGCCAAAAACAATATCCGGCTGACGAACGGCCCGAAAACGCCCGGTAATGCCGTGAAATGCCCCAAAATGTCCCAAAACGGGCCATAGCCGGTCGTAACGCGTTCGTGGACAGGCTGCCATCAGCGCAACATGTCACGACCTGCGTAATAAAAGATCCGAGCTTCACGAGGGACTTACAGCATGCTCGCCTGATGAACATGTTCTAATATACAGGCAAATGAAACTGAAAAAAAAAAACGACGGACATTTGCTATCTTATCAGGCCCAAAACTCAATACTTAATACTTTATTGCATTCCATAATGTTTTATAAAGGTGGACTATAGATAACTTAGTTCATTATGGATTCATTCCTTGTTACACCGCTATTTGTCATAACTTTTTAATTTTATTTAGAAAAATATCAGAACTCTTAAACTTCAATAAAAATAAAGTTTGTAATTAATAATAAAGCTTTTAAGTTTCATTTTAATTTTTATGTTTACTTTTGTATGATTCTGTGAAAATCAAAATTACATGCTAATAACATCTAGTTCCTTTTTAATAACTCACAACGTTTTTGGAACAAGAAATATTACACTTAAAAGTCAACTTTAAATTTAAATAAATAAATATCCTGGGACATTTTACACAGCACCATCCAGTCCCAAACTAAGCAGAGCTTGTACTATGGGTACTAGATAATGGATATTATACTTATATACTATTTTTTTGTAAATACATACTTATAATACATAGGAAATACCCAAGACAACCACAAACATTATTCATCACATAAATATTTGTGTCTTGTGGGAATCGAACCCACGACCTCGTGATCAGCAGTCCAGTACTCGAACCACTAGACCACAAATGGTATAAAAAAACGAAGAGCGAATCCATCCATCATATTAGTCTTCATCACCATCTTCGAATTCTTTTAAAATGTTCTTTAGTCTATACTGTCCCTACATATAGTTCGCTTACGCGCTTTTGACATAAAAGTTTGCTAACCTTCCTATCCGTATGTCCCATCACACATCGTCCCGTATATTTTTACCGTCTCTACCATCCGTTAATAAGGTAGTATCGAGCCCAGTTCATAATAAACAAATAATAATTCATAGCCGGTACGTGCGTGCCATATAATGCACTGGTTTTATATAAACCCAGCTTTGTTGTTCATTTAGTGAATTGAGAACAAGCTTTACCCTGTGGTTTCACTTGTATCTGTAAAGGATATTTTTATTTTACTTTGAAAGTCTTTGTAATAGTGCATCATCATATTATACCCATATACTGTCCCACTGCTACACGGGCCTCCTCTCAGTATGAGAGGGAGGCTAAAGTCCACCACGCTGGCCTAATGCGGGTTGGCAGACTTCACATGCCGTCGAGAAAATCTCTCAGGCATGCAGTTTTCTTCACCGATGTTTTCCTTCACCGTTAAAGAGAGTGATAATTACGCACATCATTTCGAAAAGTCAGACGTGATTGCTTTGGATTTGAACTCGAGACCTTGCTAGGTGGAACCAGCAACACCAAAGGCGATGCTGATGCGCTGTTGATCCTTAAAAACCTAACGACCGAAAACAATCGAGTGTACACACAAAAGTTGGCAGACACACTATAATGCTTTACGACTGATCCTGAAGTAAGGTTGGTTGCCAGCCACTCAAAACCTAAGAGCAAGTCAGATTTTTTCTCACCTCATCATCATCATGGAAAACCCACTGGTGTGTAGGTTCGGTGTCCGCATTTAGTCCTAAAGTGGACCATTGTATGGTCGACCATAAAATTGCTTTACAAAACTTCCGTCAAAATTAAATTTACTAAGGCTTATTATCAGTCTGTCACTTGGTCTTGTGAGCAAAAATAGACCTTGTTGTTTTGCGATGTGCAAACGAAATTCACTTTAAGAGTGGTAAAGCAATTTTATGGTCGACTGTACATGTGCCGTGGGGCTGTTATTTTAATCAGCCCAACTCTCTCCAGAAACAGATTAGTCTTCCCAGCCTCCGCAGTAGGTATGTCGGCTAGGGATCCTGCTGATCCCAGGGGTTCTTCTCTTCTCTTTTCTTATCTCTTACGAGATGCCGATCCGTGTGCCAGTGAGGAATTGTATTCTAATCGGTCCCTACACGGGGATAAAACTTTAAAACTGTATTTTATTTACTTTGTTTATAGATCGCCATTGTTATTAATATGATGTGTCCTTTTATACATATAATAACAAATTACGTTAATTGTTACGTTGACACCAGTGATCGCGGCATTTACAACTATTACCCTACCGACATAAAGTCCAATATTTTATCTGTCAATTGAGTTCATGCAGTTTAACATTTAATTACTTTTAACAATTTGTGTGCGAGTAATACTTGAATGACATTGACATACCATAACATACCATCACGCCTGTATTCTCAGAAGGGTTAAGCAAGTATGTACTGTATGTTTAGGTCCCATGTAATAATTCTATTGGTCCCATAAAAATAATTCGTCGAGGGTGATCCCTTTCGACGCTTCCATCCGTACTCGCCATGTATACTTGTTTCATCAATCGTCTCTATTCATCTTAGATTAATTTGTGACTTCTAAAACACTGAAATGAAATGAAATGATGAAATAATAATATGAAATGATATTTATTTCTGCAAATTGATCCTTCAAAGACGCTTTAAAAAGTCAATATTTTACATAGGTATTTCTTTTTTAAACTAAATGGCGCCAGCATTTCCTAACTCACGTTGAAATGGGACCGACAATGTTTTGAGCATAAATTATCCTTTAGGTGTTTTTAAACTAAGGTAGACTTTATTCATATCTTCAAATCAAATCAAATATTGATTGCGTTCCATAATGTATATACAGATAGCAAACTTCTAAGGATGCGCTGCGCTGGCAGCAAGAGGAATATTCCCTCAAACTGTCGGCGCAGTGAATCCTCCGTAAACTTCTAAGAGGTTTTTCGAGTCGGCAACGCGCGAGTGATACCCCTGGTGTTGCAAGCGTCCATAGGCTATGGTAACCGCTTACGATCAGGCGGGCCGTATGCTTGTTTGCCACCTTAGTGGTATAAAAAAGAAACTTATAACTAGGGATCAATTATGGACCCCGGCGGGCACAGCATAGTAAAATAAAGTAGGAGAGATTGATCTTGCATTCAAGATAGCTAAAAAAAGTTTGAAAGCAATTAGCACCAATTCCTAATTTATAAATATAGATCTTACATGATCTCCGTGTGTACCTTCAAGGAAAAATCCCTCTCGAAATGCCGTAAGTGTAAGACATTAAAACATACGATGGAAGACATACCTATAACTATTTGGAAGGATCATTTCCGGCCATTACACGGGCTATCGGGCGCCCGGCCTTGCGACCTCTTTATTCACTTGCTGCTTACTCGGCAACTAAACTCCGTAGTCAGGGTATATACAGGGGTGTTTGGGAGTAGGGTGTAAAACTTGAAAGGGATGATATCTTACACCCCAACTCAGAGACGTCACTTAACCTTAATGAATCGTTAACAAACAGTGGCTACTATATCTTGACCTATTTTTTCATATTAGAGTTTGTTGTCAGTGTACTAAGATATACTGGGTGTCATTAGCTAATGATTCATTAGGTTAAGTGACGTTTCTGAGTGCGGCCCTTAGACTATTTAGAACATGTTAACGAAGCTGTCGTTTTTTATTTTATGACAGGTATTTGACAATAATAAATAAAGATCCTTGGACATTTAATTAAACTAGTATAGCTAATAAATAGGTAGTTGTTGTTATTTTATATTTAAAACTAGCTTTCCGCCAGCGGCTTTGCCCGCGTGGTCTGGGTATTCCTTATAACTTTCATCCCCTATTTAAATCCTTACACTTACACCCTATAACCTTTTTCGCATAAAAAATCATCCTCCTACAAGGTCTCCTCTCAGAATGATAGAGATTAGGGGACTGGAGACTATTATCAATTAATTAAAAAAAATAGATTAAAATAAAATAAAAAGGAACATTGAATATTAAGATTAAGATATCATCCCCTCCAGTATGGTTTGTACCCTTCGGTTGGTACCCATCTTCCAAACACCCTATATGTTGCTTTTCCCGGAATCGAGAAGCATTGAAAGGGTTGGGCTTTTGTTTGAGAATTAAGTTTTGGAGTGTATTTAGTTGAAAGACTAGTTGGCAACACCACCAAGTCAGAGAATAGCAAAAAAATAATTTATACTGTGTTATTATATTCTGATGCATGTTTTGCGTATGGACTGGAAGAGTATCAAAACTTACAACATAATTTCTCCATACATAAAAACAAAAAGTATTGCACATTAAAAAAAAGAAGTTGCTTAAATACAAAGTAGGTATTAATTCAATAAAAAAAATCCGCACCTAGGCGTCAAAGTACTCCTCATCACTGTCATCTGGTACCGTGCCCAGAAGACTGGCAGCATTACCACGTTGAATGGCAATGCTGATTCTCTGGCACAAAAATAATCCAGCCCTCTGGTCACGAGTAGGTTATATTTTGTAATTATTTGAAATTAATTTTAGCTTGTTCCATTTTTCATGTCTCAAGAAAAGGTACTTAGGTATATAAAGCTGCCCCCAGGTGGTGCTACCACAGTGACAGGTGACCAATGCGTTCCCGCCACAAGCGATTAAACGTCAAATTGATGCCCGCCATCTTGTTACGTCATCGCTCACGCAGGCAACGGCGATTACTCATAGTGCCTAGCCTATTAATATAAGGTATTAATATAATAAATAAACCAGCATGACGTAATTAAGGAAAGCTGGATACTAGTGAAGAAGAATTACATAATGTATTAAATATGCACAGAATTTCAATTGAAATGCACATTTATGTCCGTGTGTCCTTTTTTCTTATATTTTTCAATTTCATGCGTAATTATTGGTGGTCGGCCCAGACGGAGGTGGCGTGACGAACTCGACTCCCACGAGAGAGACTGAATCTTTAAGGCAATTGACAGAGCGGCATGGAAGGAGGGAAGGGAGGCCTTTGCCCAGCAGTGGGAAAAAGTGGGCTAGTAAAAAAAAACGCGTAATTATTCCTCAATTCAAATTCATCGGCCATATTATTTCCACGAGACAGGCTCGACCTAGTGTAGAGTTCTTAAGTAAAACATTTATTCCTTTATGTTGTAAACGTAGTAGGTACGGTCAGCATCGAAAGTCGTTGAACACGGCGAAACTTTAAAAACATCTCAGTGCCAAAACTATTCATTAGATTTTGACTAAGATAGAACATATCATTGTCCTCTATTATGAGAATTTGTACTGCCTTCAAGGGTCAGTGAATTCTGAATATTAAAGATGTTAAAGCGTTTTGAAGATTTCATAGTGTTCAGCTACTTTTGTTGCTGACTGTACCTAGACTAGATATCTATTGATGAGAACCTAAGGAAATGTAAAACACTTTTGGCAAATAAACGATTAACGATTATTATTATATTTCTTGGCTTTAGAATTAGCTAGATTCTCAATATCGGCAATAAAGGCTCGTCCTATTACATGGAACTTAAAATATACTGGCGAACTGTATGTGCACATCACTGTACAAATCATATCACGTTGTTTCCTTGTCTTTGTCTAGCCCAAAACTTACCCTAGTCGGTAATAACAGATTGAGTTCGTCTAGCAGAGAAGGGAATTCCAATAGCAGAAGAGGCCAGCTTATTCTGATTTTGTTACCACTAACACGCGGTCGACTACGGGAAAAAACGACGGTTAGATGACTTGTAGAAATGAAAAGCGGAAAAATAGGATCCTTTTTTGAGGATTGCGGACATGCATGACCCAGAACGGATGGGTTATCTAAAAGAAGTACGAGATACAGTTCTCGCCAAACTTATTGTCCGGGTTGAAGATGGCACGAGCTAATTTTAACCAAGCGGCAAAAATCGAAGAAAGAAAAATATTGGATTAAAATAATTTAAAACGACAGCCTACGATTTGAGCTTTCGTTTTTATTTATTAAAAATCCAATATTTTGCTTTCTCCGATTTTTACGGCCGGATATCGGGTATTTATCCCCAATAGGCCCTAGAATCCCTGGAGGCCATCTAGGAGTTTTTACTTCTAGATCTAGATTAATTCTTAAAGATCAAATAAACAAGCTTTCTTTCTTTCTTTCTTTTTTTCTTTACTATAACAGACAATGGAATACAAACTATCCTTAGAAAACCCTAGAATACCATAGAAGGGTCTAGAAGGGTCTAGAAGGGTCTAGAAGGGTCTAGAAGGGTCTAGAATCCCTAGACAACAAACCAAGCTCTTTAATAAACATTGAATTTTATCAGCACATATTATACTACCTATATTAAATAAGAGAATTGCATTTCCCAACCCCACTTTAATCCCGTCACACAACAACACTAGCTCGCAAAACGGCGTATCTTCAAAGTTCCTTCAGTACAGAAACAGTAATTTAATTTTGTAGCATACAATTGTATTAGAGCTCTGTCGTGAAGGTGTCGCGGTGTACATAATAATATGGAGTCTAGATTTGTGACGTAACGACTTAATATTGTTGACGCGAGATGACTTGAATGTTGTGTTGAACTAACTTAATATACATATAAAACAGTCGTTACAACAT
Organism: Acronicta psi; assembly: GCA_946251955.1. Taxonomy (NCBI): domain Eukaryota; kingdom Metazoa; phylum Arthropoda; class Insecta; order Lepidoptera; family Noctuidae; genus Acronicta; species Acronicta psi. The sequence goes on from OX276486.1 coordinate 1,093,123, forward strand.
TGAAATAAAATTACTTTTTACGGATTTTATCGCGTTATATCGATAGTAGTTTTATTTCAATGTCTAGTATTCGCGTAAGTGTCAGAAATCAGTAAGTCGTTACAACACATAGAACTCAAGAACTGCTGGATCGATTTTCATGATCTTGATGGTTTGTTGGATTTGTCTTCACCTAGAAAAACAGAATAACAAAAAAATGGAGTAACAGGGTTAAAACTTGACGCGAACGAAGCTGCGGAAAAAAGCTAGTTAAAATTAAAATCATATAAAAATACTAGCTGTCCCGGCAAACGTTGTTTTGCCATATAGGGGTGGGTCATTTTAGGGGGATGAAAAATAGATGTTGGCCGATTCTCATAGATACCGGATAAGCACACAAAATTTCATACAAATCGGTCCAGCCGTTTCAGAGGAGTATGGCAACTAAAATTGTGACACGAGAATTTTATATATTAGATATATTTTTTTTCATATTGCGTGTCTTTTGACTCTTAACTAAAACTATATAATCTTCACTGCAATTTTTTATTTCTAGGCCATACCTGGGAACAAGTTTGGAAGTTATTAAAGGTGAAACACATTTTTTTCGACTTTTTCACGTAAATGTGTTTATAATGTTGCCACCTAATAATTCTTACATAGGCTGACACAGGAGATCTATGTAGATAGAGCGATTTGATTCCTATTAAAACCAGTAGTAGATACGATTTTGTTAATAATGTTATAGGTATAACAAGTTTACTTCATCCTCCTGCCCTTATCCCTATTCACTTGGGGTCGGCGCAGTATGTCTTTTTCTTCCATACATCTCTATTAGCCGTCATCTCATCATTCACTTCCTTTGTGGTCATATCCTTTCTCACACAGTCCATCCATCTTTTCTTAGGTCTTCCTCTTCCCTTATATCCATCCACATTCATGCTTAAAACCTTTTTGGTAACATGCTCTTCACTTCTACGCATCACATGTCCATACCACGCTAAGCGGTTACTGCACAACTTTTCAGTAACCGGTGCTACTTTCAAACTACCTCTTATATACTCATTCCTGACCCTGTCCATTCTTGTAACTCCACACATTCCTCGTAGCATTCTCATCTCAGCTGCATGCAATTGCCTTTCATGCATCCCTTTTGTAGCCCAACATTCAGACCCATACAAGACGGCAGGTCTTATCATGCTTTTGTATATTTTCCCCTTTAGTTTAAGGGGAATTCGGGGGTCGCACACAGTTCCCGTAACCTGCCGCCATTTCATCCACCCTGCGTTAATTCTGTGCTTAACAGTTCGATCTATTTCCCCATTGTTTTGTACCACTGAACCAAGGTATCGAAAATCAGAGCAGACTGGCAGTGGTACGCCATCCAGCGCCATGGCCACATAATCGGATAGACCGCCGAAATCGCAGAACATGTATTCGGTCTTGGTTCTGCTGATTTTAAGACCAACACTTTCCAGGTTTTGCTGCCATTTTACCAATCTGCTCTGCACCTCAATCCCCTCTTCACCGACGAGTACAATGTCATCGGCAAACAGCATGCACCAGGGTGCCTCTTCCTGTATCTCCGATGTCAGTGCATCCATTATTAACAGAAAGAGGTATGGACTTAACGCCGACCCTTGGTGCAACCCTACCGCCACATTGAACTCGTCGGTGGTCCCAGCAGCCGACCGCACATGAGTCTTAGATCCACCGTACATAGCACGGATCAACTCCACATACTTTACAGGTACACTTTTCTTTTTCATTGCCCACCACAAAACATCCCTAGGTACCCTGTCGTATGCCTTCTCTAGGTCAATGAACACCATGTGCAAGTTCTTATGCACACTTTTATACTTTTCGCACAACTGGCGAAGTGCAAATATGGCATCCGTTGTCCCGCGGCCAGGCATAAATCCTAGTTGGTTTTGGGTAACAAGTTTACTTAGTAATATTATATAATGTATATATCTTTGGCCTATCATCAACCCACTAACTGTTTCACTGCTGAGCACGGCGACTCTCAGAATGAGTGTTATTAAACTAGCTACCACGCTGAGCTAATGCGGGCTGCCATACACTTCGATAAAAAATGCCTCAGGGATGCAGTTTTCCTCACCAATGTTTTCTTTCACCGTCTTATGATTATATGAATTACCAGCGGCTTCGCCCGCGTGGTCTTATTATAAACTTTTCCCCCGTTTTTGCAATTTTTTTTATTGTTACTCCGCTCCTGTTAGTCGTAGCGTGATGGTATCTAGCCTGTAAGCCCGATATTTCTAGATAAATGGGCTATCTAGCATTGAAAGAATTTTTCAAATCGGTCCATTATTTATATTTATTATTAAAATTATTTGAGTAATTTATAAAAATAATAAGTACATTAACAATGTGGTCATTATTTTCATATTATGTTTGCAACCGATATATTTACCTCCTCAAATATATTCCACTATTAAAATAACGCCATATACATGACATATACGAGTGTTACACCCAGTATATAAATCGTCATGCTCTGCTTGCTTGCAAGGCGAATAAATCTCTGAAAGCGATGCGCACCAACCTACATGTATGTATCAGTAGTCTGCAGAGCTGTGTCGGAATCCTTCCTATCCATTTTACTTTAATACATTGTGTGAAGCTACGAGTATAAACGGGAATGTTTGAAGTGATTTTGTACTAGTAAAGTTTTGTAAAACCTTCAACATATTCCTAACTTATTGATAACTAGCTTCCCGCCAGCGGCTTCGCCCGCGTGGTCATGTATTATACATATAAACCTACTTTAAGAATCACTCTATCTATTTAAAAAAAACCGCATCAAAATCCGTTGCGTAGTTTTAAAGATCTAAGCATACATAGGGACAGACAGACAGCGGAAGCGACTTTGTTTTATACTATGTAGTGATGGGCCTGACGGCCATCTTGGTGACGTAAAAATGACGCGTTGTTTGTGATTGTCTGGGTGTTTCATATAATTTATATAAAGTATGTATTTACAAAAACTATAGTATATTATTATTATATCCATCGTCTAATACCCATAGTACAATCCCGAGCAAAAACATGTATACACTTTTCAAAATTCAAAAGCGATTTTCTCATAAACAAGTGATAGTTTTTTTTTGGTATTATGTACTTATACTATAGCAACATTGGTGTTATCTCAAAGTTGCAATCGTTTAATTATGAAAAAATCGCTTTAGCCCTTTTGTAAGTGTTTATATATCTTTGCTCGTGACTCTATAGTCGACCATAAAATTGCTTTACCACTCTTAAAGTGAATGTCGTTTGCACATCACGGTTTCTCATTTCATTCGGGTTTATTTTTAACCCCTGACGCAAAAACGACGGGGTGTTAACAACTAGGAGAATACTATAACTCTATGATAAATTTCAAATCCAAGATGGCCGCCACCACAAAATAGCAAATTACATTTCGTGTCGGGGGTTTTCTAAATTTTAATTGCTGCTTTGCTCTTGCTTAATTGCGATTGATAATGAGCCTTAGTAAATTAAATTTTGACGGAAGTTTTTGTCGAGTGATAAAGCAGTTTTATGGTCGACTATAGCTTTGCTTATTTTGGGGCTAGATGGTGCTGTGTAGCATGTCCAAAAATATTTATTACTATTATTATTAATTTATTTTTAAATTCTATGAATGAAATCAAACCACTGGTTACAAAAATAAGCTGGATGTTTATCCTCAGATCCGGCAGTATTATAATAAAGTGTTCGTGGCAACACATCCTTTGGTTAGGTAGCAACGAAAGGTTCACAAGTCGATTCCCCATGTAGAACGGAGACGAGATTCAAGTTGTCATCCATGAAAATAAGGTGAGGGTATAAAACATACGCTGTAGCGATTAAGAATTATAATTTCAAAAAATATAATCATGGAGTTTATTGTGGTAGGTATTTTTTTCTTTATTTCTCATAAAGAATTAAATATCCTGGGACATTTTACACAGCACCATCTAGTCCCAAACTAAGCAGAGCTTCTACTATGGGTACTACTAGACAATGGATATAATACTTATAATTTTTTTTTGTAAATACATACTTATGATACATAGGAAACACCCAGACAAACACAAACATTTATATTAAACACATAAATATTTGTGTTCTGTGGGAATCGAACCCATGACCTCGTGATCAGCAGTCCGGTACTCGAACCACTAGACCACAGACGTCGTCACAAATAAAGAATTGCATACATAATTTAGTTACTGAGAAACAATGTGCGCACAAAGAATGTACGACAGTAAAAAACAAAACAAAATAACGAAAGATGTGGGTAAACAAATAACAATCGTACATTAACCAGGCAGAACATTGATGCATGAATTAACATTTAGTAGAATTTCCAGACATGAGTTCAAATAAACAAACAAAAATTACTGCTAGTTGTTTAAAATAATATATAACTTAATAATAAAAACAATTATAAAAAAAAAGAAAATCAAAGAAAGAAAAACTAATCTAAACTAAATTAATACTAAAACTATTCAATAAAATATTTACACACTGTACAAAAAAATAATAATAAAAAAAAAACCCTAAATAGACGTAGGCGTCAAAGTATCCTCCCCTCATCCCCAAGAAAAAAATATTAACCAAATCCGCTGCCTCTCACCATTGTACCACAACCCTATAATATGTTTAGGGACCCCTCCCAGTAAATGCGTGTGGGAATTTCCTTTTAGCGTCCAGATGTCGCTAGCTATACATAATGTACCATACGTCATATCTCTCCTTAGAACTTTGTCTAGTTTTTGTCCCAGCCCCGGGACATCACCTAAGTTTTAGACCCTTTTTAGACGTAAGACGTTATGATTGGATGACGTACCTATGTCCCGAAATTGGGACAAAAAATATAGGGCGGTTATGTGAGGGTTAGAGATGAAGGGTCTAGATTGAGTGATCTAGTTTAGGCTTTTACTCTGATATTGAGAGAATAACTTTATTTTTTTGGTCATTTATTTTTGGTTAGGCTTAGAAAAAGTTAATATATAAAATACGAGATGGATTTATATTAAAAAAATAGCGACCCGTGTGCAGCTTCGCCTGCATACTCTGGTGGATTTGAAAAAAAAAAATACACACTTGTGCCTTGTCCTGCCAATAATGAATACAACAATAACCTAACCTAAATTAAAAAATTAAAAACCCCCGACACGAAATGTAATTAGCCATTTTGTGGTGGCGGCCATCTTGGATTAGAATTAGTATAGTATTCTCTTAGTTAAGCCCTTTTATTTGATACCCATATTGAGGGAAGTGTGAAAAAATATGTAATCCGCTATTTTATGGCGGCAGCCATCTTGGATCATATTACAGATTGATACACCAAGTGCAGTAATTAGATTCTTTGTTCAAACTGCAATCGCGATCGTACGTATAACTGCTAGGTTTAAAGTCTTGGGTTTGATTCCCAGATCGAGGAAAATATTATTGGGTTTTTCTATCTCAAAAGCAACTCAATTCGAAGATTTTTGACGACAAAAATATCCCTATTGCCATTAACCGAGCAGAAACCCAAACTACGAGTACGTGAAAACCCCAATAACACTTTGATTGACACGGTAATCGAAAATAAGACCGCGGTGGAGGTCCTATTTTCGATTACACTTAACACTTACGACCAATTTAACAATGAGTTTAAAAAAGCAGTTTAGAATACCAATAAAACCAATACTTTCCCCCCGATTGCCCTTTAAAGGGCAATTCAATGAAAAAAATATGAGAATTTCCTAACAGAGTAGGTACAGAACTATTATGCTGTCCCCGACAATCCTTGAGAACTACCCGCATTGTTGAAATTTCCATCGAAAGCCGCCCTACTTTCAAAGTCAAGTAATGTTCGGTAGCTCTCTGTAGGAGACGGGATAAAAGTACCCTGCGTAGCTTATACAGGTTAAGCTGTGGTACTTTTAGGTACCATATGGGGTTTTGGACTTGATGTCGTATAACATAACGCCTGTATTACTTAAAGGCATAGGCAGAGGTGTACTAATGTAGACCTACTTACAGTTCATCGTTATGGTTTGTCGAACCCAAGTGAGGAGGTGAAATTAAATTCTGGTGAAATGGGGATATCTCGATGAAACGGCTGCAGGGTGTGGTTGTAGAACTGTGCCGCAAACAATGGTGTACCTCCTATCCTGTCCTATGTGCCCCGCAACATGCAATCAAAGCGACCTCTGCGCTACCACTGACGATGCTGTGGAAGTGGCGAAGTTTTGGGCACACCAATTTTAAAAAGTCGTACCATCGATACGAAGAAGAAGATCGTTATGTTTAGGTCCCAAAGTCCTATGTTTAGGCACAAATTCCGAACTGTTCGGCCATTCTTCGACTTGGGAATCGAACTGATGATCTCGAGTGTTGCAGACGCTAGGCTGTTATACTAAGCTACTAAGGATGTAATCGAATGTGGCTATTAAAGGTATTTATAAAATTAGGCCATTGAATTATTTTGCAAAGTACAAATATTTAATATTCGTGAAAATATTTCAGTTTACCTAGGCAATTCGTGTCTTTCACTTGGGATTCACTGAATCCGCCTTACCACATTACTCATATCAATAACGATCTCCTGGGTTCAATTCCTCGCTTAAGCAAAAATAAAATGAAATTTTCAACAGGAACTATATAGTCTGCGCGGAACTATATGGCCGCGCCTTAGGTATGAGAGTGGCGGAACGGCGGGGCGGGGTCACCTGCGCGTGGTGGGACGGAGGGCGGCGCTTGCTTTTGTTCACAGTAACCCGCCGCCTCACCCCCGTCCCTACCTAAGACGTGGTCCACTAGTTCCGCACGGTTAATCACTAGTTAATCACAAATAGATTCGATTTGTGTTATGTAGATTAAGACAACTCTGCTGGGGAATACAGGCATGATGGCATGTTAAGATAATATTTTCCAAAAAAACATTTATTTCCTTTTGTCGTTCTTTTTTATTACTAAACACGTATTTTATCTCCATCAACAATGACACGTAAATACGGATTATCCAAAAATATCGGAAGGTAAAATAAAATCCACCTATTCCACAAAACATGGTGACATGAAAGAAATGATCGTATTATATGAAAAATAAATCCATTTCGAATCAAAACCGATATCGGAGGCACTACAAATAAACCTCGCACAATGGCGCGCAAAAAAAAAGTGTTTGAAATAAAAACAAGAAGTTTTAACTGGGGAGGTTTCAATCGAGTGGTGTTGTCGTGGAAGACATTACTATTTGTCAAATTCAAATTCAAAATATATTTATTTCAATTAGACCATATAAATTAGGCACTTTTGAAACGTTAAACTAGTTCCACGGTTCCAAAAAAAGTGGGTCTTATGGAGAAGAGCCGGAAGAAACTCCATAGATACTCGTTTTAAAAAAAAAAGTGTGGTAACAGTAACAATTGTTGTGAATTGTAATGAGGATGATGTAGCTTGATGTATAGATGCAGAGATTAAAGAGTACGTAAGTATTAGAATTTAAATTAGTGCCATAGTAGTTAGAGCCGACCCAGTCCCGACAGACAGCAGTCGTTCACGACGTGTGTACGTGTCGCTTATTATAAACTGCCAAATAGGTCAAAGGTATCAAAGACTAGGGTCTAGTGGTCCCAAGCGCGACTGCTACGCTAGAGATCCTGGGTTTGAATCCCGGGTAGAGCAAAGAATTGTTGGGTTTTTCTGTGCAAATTCCCAGTAGCAGCTCTGATAGCTCGATAGCGAGGTACATATTAAAAATATTCAAGGCGGAAGGGACATCGACGCACAAATGTCGTGACAAGGTATCACTCAAGGTCAAAAATAAAATGACCTAGGTCATTCATGTAGAAAATGATCGGTTATTACAGATATTGACATTTTTGAGCGCGCAGTGTATTGCTAAAAACGCGGCTATAACGCGGCGAATGTTATCGCGCGCGCGATCCGAAATAATTGAAATAATATTTTTTAAATTATAAAGCTAATTTAAGTAGATAGAAATAATGTTTTTTTACACGTTCAAGTAAGAAAAACTGCAGAAAAAAAATTAAAAACTGGTGAAAAAAGTTAAGTATCATGTACTGAACTCATGGTATTCGGATGTGCGTCGATGCTTGTACTTGTTTCACCTTGTATTCTATTCGTGAATAAATAATTGGCATTAGGTGTCCAATTGATGCGGAACATCGGACTAATCCATTACCCTTTAGTTGACCTTACTAGACCCCAAAGGGATGACAAGAGGTTGATATTATTAAGCTCTATTGATCTTTAAAACGATTCTATTATAACACCGGCTCTACACATTGGGCACAACCAGAGTACCTAAACGATATTCAGCCAATGTGTGGACCAGGACCTTTTTAGTTAGTAAAAAAAATATTTTGATTCGCTCAGATCAGGCCCAACATTGATGGGATCTGTCGTTACGGTCAACAAGAAGAATCTCCTATCAATATTTTTTTTACTTATATTATACCAGTATATTTTACTAATATTAAGTTCTGGCGAACTTGGGTGCCATGTAATAGGGGTAGTGAGAAGCCCAAAAAGCTTGACAGCCGGTCTATCCTTCGATTATCAGTATTGCCCAGAAATTGGGTTACGGAGGTCTGATGGCAGTCGCCTCGTGTAAAATACTGATATTCAGCCGCATCTGGTTTCACTGGAAGCCGACCCCAACATGGTCGGGAAAAGGCTAGGAGGAAGTAATAGGAAGCGAGTCTATTGTCTGTTGCTTCTCTAGAATGCTTTGTTCACGCAAAACAAGAGTTAGTATGGAATTCGTATGGACCCTGTAAAATTTGACGTCACTGGTACGCTTAGCGTAGGTGCGCGTATTTTTACACTCGTAGCCTAAAATTCAAATGCTTATAACTTCTGAAAAACATGAGGCGATAAAAATAAGACCACTTGGAAATTTTCCATGGAATGAAAAAGTGACCAAGCAATGAATCACACTTCTAAACTGATTACTGATACTGATTGGTTTAACGTCATGTGCCTAATCTTATGTGCAGTTCACAATTAATCAACAATTTACAATATCGCGAGATAGATAATAAAACTTGAAATAAAACTTCTTTTTACGATATTTTTGTATTTTTTAAGCATTTTCCATGCTAAGATTACAAATTTACGAAATTTGTACGAATTCTATCGCGATATCTTATAATTCAACTCCCGATATTTCGGACCCTTTACAGCGTCCATTGTCACGGCCAGACTAGTATTATACAAGGTGGAAGGGACATCGACGCACATTCGAATACCATGAGTTCAGTACATGATTCTGGACCCGACTGCGTTGAAATTTTCTGTAACTTTTTTCACCAATTTATCAATTTTTTCTGCAGTGTTTTTTACTTGAACGTGTAAAAAAACATTATTTCTATGTACCCAAATTAGATTTATAATTTAAAAATAATTATTTCATTTAATTCGGATCGCGCGCGCGATAACATTCACCACGGAGCGTTATAATCGCGTTTTTAGCAATACACTGCGCGCTCAGAAATGTCAATATCTGTAATAACCGATCATTTTCTACATGAATGACCTAGGTCATTTTATTTTTGACCTTGAGTGAAACCTTGTCACGACGTTTGTGCGTCGATGTCGCTTCCACCTTGTATTTTAGTGTTATACTAGCTTTCCGCCAGCGGCTTCACCCGCTATCCCACAGGAACCATACATTTCACCGGGATAAAAAGTAGCCTGTGTGCTATTCCAGACTATAATCTATCTCTGTGCCAAATTTCATCCAGATCCGTTCAGTAGTTTTTGCGTGAAAGAGTAACAAACATCCATCCATCCTCACAAACTTTCACATTTATAATATTAGTAGGAAGTAGGAAGTAGGATAGGATAGGATTAAGTAGTATTCGCGTAAGTATCAGAAACCAATAGATTATAAACTAATAGTGTTCCCAATCATACAGTGACTCAGACTTTCAACAATTTAGTGAGTTCATGTAGTAGTACTTCCCTACGGGGGTCGCGCCGACTGCCGCCGCCGATTTGTCTTCATTTGTCGTTCCGCAATCGCCGCAAACTATGGACGCGAAATAATTAACTTGCTTTTGTCCTTCGCTTTTTATTCCATTCGCAATTTGCATGGCGTTACTGCTAATTTGATAAATTCGCGGCAAATGAGCTTCTATTGAAATGAGGAATGTTTTTTGTGTATGCTTTTACTAATTATGGGGGGGAATGGGAATTTTTCGGCTTGCTTAGTTTTCTTTTGTGATAAAGTAGGTGGGTTTACAATAATTGGTATCAGAAGAATACCTCTTTTGTTTACTGCTCATATGTTATTGCTATACTACTACTAGTGGGCTATTTTCAACCGACTTCAAAAAAAGAGGAGGTTCTCAATTCGACTGTATTTTTTTTATGCTTGTTACCTCATAACTTTCGACTGGGTGAACCTATTCTGATGATTCTTTTTTTATTCGAAAGCTGGTGCTTACAGATTGGTACCATAAATTTTATCGAAATCCGGTGAGCGGTGTGTAAAAATATTGAAAATTTAAAAACTTGTATGATGATATATGGTTCACTCCGAAATATATTTTATTTATATTAATTATAGTTAGTAATTTTAAAATTAATTAGTACCTAGTTATTTATTAGTAATTTTAAAATAAATTAGTGGCAGTAAGCTCGCCACTGGCGAACTGTGATTGTACATAGTACCTACTCCTCTACCTAATCCTTTGGGAAATACAAGCGTGATTGTGTAATAGTGTGTTAGCCTATGTGTTTCCTATGTGTTATAAGTATGTGTTAAAAAAAGTATGTTATTTAAGTTTGGGTCTAAACGATGATAGGTAAAATGTGAGAAATATTTATTAATGTTTATTATAAATATCAAAGTTTGTGAGGATGTATGGATGGATCAATAGATGGATTTTTGTTACTCTTTCGCGCAATAATTAGTATCAGCATTAGCTTTCCTTTCCAAAAACATAAATCTATCGACGTAATAATATATTTGTGTGCTACTTGTAACGGAAAAAACACATATACAAGATATTGTTAATAAAATAGATTCAAGTCGGAAAGTTTTGCGCATAAATTACTAACAATTGTACTACTTTGAGAACTGATTGGAAAAATCTAGGGTAATATGGCGAAGTTGGGTCAATTTGATCGTTGACCTGATCAGTATTCCACCATGTATTTGTAAACATGAGTATTCAGTGATGAATCTTATTTATTGATGGTAAACAAGTGTGGGGTCAAGTCTACTTGGTACAATCATGAAAATTCATAGAGTATCTAGTATACTTTTAAGAAGGCCTACATTCAGCAGTTGACGAATATGGGTTGATGATGATAAGTTTAAGGTGCTATTAACCTTGCATTTTTTGAGAACATCCGCAATTTGGTTGTGGTACGTTCGCCGAGGTCGACCCTTTCCGAATCTTCCATTCCTAATCGCCAATTTCATAGAAAACCCAATACATATCAATTTGTTCGACCCGAGAATCGAGCTTAGGACCTCTAGCATAGCAGTTGCGCTCGTAGTACCTACCACTAGGCTCACCCTTCGAGAAATACAGTCATGGTAATAATAATATCAATATTTATAACAACTTGAAAATCCTATCAAACAAAAAAAACAAGAACTTCATTTGAGAGCACCTTACAAACACATCCCAGTTTGAAGTATCAAGTTTTAATAATATCACGTTCAAAAGAAACACAAACAATCAAAGTTCTAATGAACACAGCAACGAGAATGTTCTAATCCCGTCGTAATTTCATTTATTTTCCTTTGATTGACATCAAAAACGGATCGCAGAGGTCCGATGTCGCACCTTCATTAAAAGTTCGTGAGGGTTGCCAAACGTTGGGTTGCTAGCCTTAGAAATTATCTCTTCTTCCGACATGTTTTCCTGGTACTTGATAATGATGTTGAGACGTTTTTGCTTTTTTCTTTTTCTTAAAAGATATGAGGGTAATTGTTACTATATTTAGGAATTCACCGTATCTTGAATAGTTATTTATTTATTAACACACAATTTTTATCTATATCTATACTAATATTATAAAGAGGAAAGATTAATTTGATTGTTTGTTTGTATTAAATTGGCTCTGTAACTACTGGACCGTTTTGAAAAATTCTTTCAGTATTAGATAGCCCATTTATCGGGGAAGGTTATAGGCTATATACCATCACGCTACGACTAATAGGAGCGGAGTAGCAATGAAAAATGTTGCTAAAACGGGGGAGAAAAGTCATCAAGACTACGCGGGCGAAGCCGTTGGCGGGAAGCTAGTAATTAAACACTGATGCTTAGTACCTATATTATAAAACTCATGCTTACCTTTAATAATTATAAGTTAATTAAATTAAATAAGGTAACTTCACACCCTTAACTGTGTCGTTGGCCTAATGGTCTTAAACGCAACAAACATCAAAACTTACAAACTTTCGCATTTATAATATAAGTAAGATTAACCTACCCTTCCTACATTCCCTTATCCTAAGCCCCAACAAAGCATTCATAAAAAATACTGGATCAGTCTCAAAAGCCCAAACTCTAACAAGACAAACAAACTCCAAGTATCGCTTTCAGGAGTCCCAAAAAGCCTTCTTCATAAATGAAGATAAGTTGCTGACTTTTGGTCGGAGACTCGGAAAGTTTGGAGCTAAAATAACCGATGACCAAAATCAGATCAGCAACTCCTTTTGGCTCCATCTGATAAAGTTATGTATACTTTGGGGTTGCCATTGTGGAAGCTTGTTTGTGGCCGGAATTGGGAACTGATACGGTCGGAATTTGGATAGGATAAATGTTTGAGTGAAGACCTGCAGTTTTTGTATAACTTTTGTGGTTAAAAAGACTTGATTGCAATGTTTTTTTAAATTATTTAGTGAGTATATAATAAATAGTTACATAGGTGTACTAATGTACACCCACAGGTAAGTATATTTAGGTCCCATGTAATAGAACGAGCCTAATTGCCAATAACTGGGCACAATTCCAGAGTTTAAGCCTCAACTAAGATTTTAAAAGAAAAACCCAATAACAGTACTCGACTTGAGGATCGAACCCACGTCACGTCTTGTGTTCAATTCTCAAGTCAACCAGTGTTATTGTATTTATTTATTGGTACCTAGCCGCTCAGAGTTTGGATTTGTGTCCGGTCAATGGAAATAGGCTCGCTCCCATGGGACCACATCATACCGACAGTTCTTTCATGAATCAACGATTGCAACTTTGAGATAACACCAATCTCAATACAGTATTTGGTTAGTAAATACTGTGTTTGTAATATCAGAAAATTCTATTAGTACTTTGGGAGAAAATCGCTTTAGCACTTTTGTTAGTGTGTACATGTTTTTGTCGTGTCTGTGCACTGCCGAACCTATATAATACGGGCGTGATGATACGATAAGTGCATACTGAAACACAGATTCAAAATAAGTATAACCTAAATTAAAAATTTAGAAATCCCCCGACACGAAATGTAATTTGCCATTTTGTGGTGGCGGCCATCTTGGATTTGAAATTTATCATAGTGTATAGTATTCTACTAGTCGAGCCCTTTCATTTGATACCTACCCATATTGACGAAGTTGTGAAAAACGATGTAATTACTAAGAACACTCCCGACTAATTAACCTTTCAAATAAAAAAAACAAAATCAAAATCGGTTCATCCGTTCGGGAGCTACGATGCCACAGACAGACACACACACACACACACACACAGACACGTCAAACTCATAACACCCTGTCGTTTTTGCGTCGGGGGTTAAAAATGTAATAGAGGAAGACTTTCAATGCGTCTGGCAAGATGTAAAAACCATCCAAACTGTCCGGCTATTGAGATATCATTTTTTTATAAGTCCCCAAGTAACATATTATGTAAACCCCAGATTTTATACTACTTATAACGAAAATTTCTTATAATTTATTAAAGTTTAGGGCTGTCTGGCAGGGGGTTACAATCGCACTAAGTGGCAATGGATGACGAGACTTCTAACGTGTTTACGAAGAAAATATAAAAAAATTAAGCTTTATACTATAACGAATTTGAGGTCCTATTTCATACAACTTGATTACCTGATATCTGCTTAAGTAACCACAATCCCAACTCCATACTCGAGGATTGGTCTTACCTGTGTTAGGGTTATGCTCTGATAAATTTTCAGCAGATTTCTGACACTTACGCGAATACTAGACATTGAATTAAAACTACTTTTTACGGATTTTATCGCGTTATATTGATATTATTTTAATCCCGCCGTTTCTTACCACCTGCTTGGAACCCTATTATAGATTCAATTAAATCTAAATCCAAGCCTAAAACTGCAAGACCGAAGGATACGGTGAGCTCGTTCTGCGTGAATCGGATTGCCAACAATTAACAAAAATGTAGGGTAGCTGTTAGTAATTGAAACGCCAAGACGCCTACCATCTTAGTCACCCGTGACCATGGACGCTGTAAAGGGTCCGAAACGTCGGGATTAAAATAATATCAATATAACGCGATAAAATCCGTAAAAAGTAGTTTTATTTCAAAATTTTCAGCTTTTACAAAATGACGAATGTCTGGCCATCGTGGGCTCTTGGGATATAGATGCATGCGAGTTTCAAAATCACCAAATACTTACTACAAAATATCAGCTGAATTGAGTTCGTTCGTTATTTTCGTAACACGCGAGTAGCTCCCGGAGGCAAGGCAAAGTTTTAATGAACCTATAAATGCTAACAATCGTTGTGTAGTGTAGACTTTGCTAGTTTTACTGATATTATCAAAGTTCGTCTTAAGGGGAGTGTTACGGGTAAATGTTTTGATGGCCGGATTAAAGCGAAGCCTACGGTGCGAGCGTGGAAATTTATACTGACATCTTTTATGTTTTATATTTCCTTATGCTTAGGTACCATGTTAGCTTAGGATATAATTTATTATTTAATTATTGTAAATATTGCCAATATTGCCAATATTGCCATTTTATTATTGTCAATACATAGTTTTATAATTAGGTAATAAGTTTTTAGGTCTTAACTGTCGCATTAGGGTAAAACCTGTAATGATAGTTTAAGTTGTTGCAATAAATAAATAAATAAATAATATAACAACTTTGACCGACCCAAGAAACAAACCCAGCGCCTCTAGCTCTGCTTACGACCACTAGAACATTGAAGCAGTAATAATAAAATATGAAACTTTGGCTTTATGTGGTCCTCATTATCATCAACCCAAACACATGTCCCACAGCTGGGCATTGGTCTTCTATGAGAGAAATTAGGCTATAATCCACCAAGCTGGCCTAATGCGGGTTGGCAGACTTCACATACCGTCGAGAAAATCGCTCAGGCATGCGGGTTTCCTCATGATGTTTTCATTCACTGTTAAAGCGAGTGATAATTACGCACATAATTTCGAAAAGTCAGAGGTGCGTGCCTTGGATTAGAACTCGAGACCATTGACTCGGCAGTCCAGTGGTCATACCCACTGCTACTATATTAAGCTACTAGCTTTCGAGGTCTTATGTTTCCCACATTTTTGCAACAATTTCATTGCTCCTCCGCTCCTATTAGTCATAGCGTGGTGATATATAGCCTATAGCCTTCCCCGATAAATGGGCTATCTAAAACTGAAAGAATTAGTCAAATCGGTCCAGTAGTTTCGGCATATTCAATACAAACAAACAATCAAATCATTCCTCTTTATATTATTAGTATAGATTACCTTGAAATTAGAATACTGCCACTCATTTAATCTAAAATGTCGATACTCAGTCACATCTAGGTTGCTAAGAGCTAACCTCAACATAGTTGAAAGGCTAGGATGGAGAAAAATATTAGGTTCCACATTTACTAAATTTTTCAAATCTGTCCAGTAGTTTCGGAGCCTATTCAATACAAACAGACAATCCAAACATTCCTCTTTATAATATTAGCATTAGTATTTTTCGATATAGATTATTAGTATAGATATTAGGTAACACAGCTAAAATATATAAATCAATTGAACTATCTCCCCTAAGTCAGTAAAAAAATATGTCTGTTTTGATCCCTTCATCTTTATGGCACATCACAACATATAACTTATTTTACTTTTCCTTCCTGTTTGACGCCGTCATAAATCATGGTAGTTCACCATACAGTTTATTTAGCACACACACATTCATCACAACTGTCGCTCAGTTCTGTTTACCCCATTAAACTTACCGTAAACATATTCCAGTAACTTTACAAAATAAAAAAAAATTGTATGGAAAATATTATACATATAAAAACGATATTTTTGTATTTTTTAAGCATTTTTCATGCTAAAGTATACCAGTTATTTTTAATGATGGAATAGAAAAGATTTAAAATAAAACGGGTATCAACAAACAAATAGCTGAATAAATAAATATTATGAAATGAAATTATATTTGTATCTGCTTGATTTTTTGTCGACGTCTGTAGTCTAGTGGTTCGAGTACTGGACTGCTGATCACGAGGTCGTGGGTTCGATTCCCACAAGACACAAATATTTATGTGATGAACTTAAGTGTTTGTCTGGGTGTTTCTTATATATTATAAGTATGTATTTACAAAAAAAAAGTATATAAGTATTATATCCATTGTCTAGTACCCATAGTACAAGCTCTGCTTAGTTTGGGATAGTATATTTATTTATTTTTCAAGACACTTTTACTTTTAAGTTAATATTTTTTTCTCTCTCGGGGCCGAGAAGTATGGTTGGGTTTTATGGGAAGATCCCAATAGCAGGAAGGAATCTGGACTGGGGACCATCTAGTCCCAAACTAAGCAGAACTTGTACTATGGGTGAGACAATAGATGTAATACTTATATACTTTTATTTGTAAATCTATAATATAAAAATGAATCGCAAAATGTGTTGGTAAGCGCATAACTCAACAACGCCTGGACCAATTTGGCCAATTCTTTTTTTTAAATGTTCGTTGAAGTCCAACGATGGTTCTTACGGCGAGAAAAAATCGAATAGTTGCCGGGAAAACCCTAAAAACAGCCCTTTTCTTTTTCACATACAAACGTTTTCTAACTAAAACGTAGAATCAATTTGAGCTTTATTGCTATTGTATAAAGTTCATATCAAATTACAAGCACTCACTGTTATCTAAGAAATGTAGGTGTGTTCCTAACGTCAAAAAGGAAATTTGCACTTTCTTACCGCTATACAAAGTTCAAATTCAATCATATCTATCAAAACAGTGTGCGTGTGTGCGTTGGAGCACAGAATACGTCGTTGGAGGATTTAATGTCGCCGAAACTAAAAAAAAGTGATCGCGGACCCGACCAAATTGAATAGTCACAAAATATAAAATATCGTTTATCACAAAGCACTACAATGAAAATAGAACTGATTTTTTTTTGCTAATAATTATGATTTACATGATTAAAATTACTTACTTTTAAATGCTTAACGTGTTTTATTTAATTATTTTAATTCACACCGAATTATTACCAGGGTGACGGTTCTGTTCAGGATAATTTTTTGCAAAGAATATAAAAAAGGTAGGAACAAAACACTGCCACATTACAATTTTTTTTGACAGGACGAAATCTGTCAGGTCAGCTAGTACATTATAAATTCTAGTTTATAAGAAACACCTAGACAAACACAAACACTTAAGTCACATAAATATTTGTGTCCTGTGGAAATCGAAACGACCTCGCGATCAACAGTCCGGTACCTACTCCAACTACTGCACCACAGAAGTCGTTATTAAGTGCTTTTTATTAATTAAGTAAACTTAATGCACTGTTGGTACAGAGGCGGTTTTAATGCCATCAGACATTTTCTGCCAGACAACCTTAAAGACACACACTCTTAAAGACTGCTAGGCTATCGAATAAGAGGTGCTTACTGAATACGAGTGGACTGCGGGGCTATCGCACACGAATCCATCTAGTTAGCGAATGAATCTGGTACTTTTTTTTTTCAGGTCGGATATAGATTCTAGCTCAGGAGCTTTTGAATCTTAACCGGGCTTGGTGGCGAGGCACCGTGTGCCTCCAGCCAGGGACACTTATGAACTAAGCAACAGCAGCTAAGGGCGTCCCGTAACGGGACTCGGACCTCGGCTTGCTGGGGGGCAGCTAGGGACAGCTGGATCTGGGTTTAATGAATCTGGTACGCCTCTGCTGGCTTTATATATAGTCGACGCGTGAAGTATTTGTCGCTTGTACGATGACACGGTGACTGGTTCTTTTTATATGTGCGTGCGCCGGCGGTGATGCGTCATTGCATTGAGTCGTTTAGTACTTAATTTGTTACATAACTAGATTATATACTATACACAATCGTTATGGCATGTCTTTTAATTAAATACCATCTTGTACAAGTCTATCTAAAATTACTCACATAAATATATTGTTCTAAGAGAAATACCTATTTCCTCACCAACACTCGCGGCTGGCACATATGTTCCAAGTTTGAAAATTAGATTTGTCTAGATCCAGGGACGTCTGACGACAGATGTGTATTGACGTCACAATTACGTTCACAGTAACATGTTATGTAAGTATCGGATGTTTGTGAAAGGTCTAAGTAATAACGCTTTTATACAATTGGAGATGATAGAAGTAAAGTACTGTGATGTACCGGTATGTTGTATGAGAAGATTGTTTACATAACATACCATCGCCGGTATACCCCGAAGTCTTAGGCATACTAAGGTAGGAGGTGTACTAAAGTACACTCACATTTTACCCATGTAAATAAGTAAATCTAGACTCCAAGCTGCTACTGGGAATTTCACAGAAAAACCCAACAACACTTTACTCGACCTGGGATTCGAACCCAGGACCTCTAGCGCAGTCGCGCTTACAACCACTGAGCTATTACTTACTTAAATTAAATAATTTGTATATAAATTAAGCAAATCGTACATTAAAATATATAAATAACTACATATAAACTTTACACCGAAAACTTTCAAGTCAACAAGACCAAAGTTTTCGGTGTTTAGTTAAATTGATAAACTAGGTACAATTTTTATTTATTTACTAGCTTTTGCCCGCGGCTTCGCTTACGTGGATGTAGAAACAAAGTTAGGATTAGAAATTGATCCCATTGATAAAAAACTTGTATTTTGAAGTAGTGTTTTAGAGGTTTGTAAAAAGGGCCTCGTGACTAAGTTATAACGGCGCTAAGCTCAATGAATATTGTGGGTTCGATTCCGGTTGACGATATTAGTCTCAGTACTGAGGTACTTTATGAGGTACTGAGGTGATGCTGTTTGTGAAAATATGTCCAAAAGAAAACGGAAGCTTCAGTTAGTCGTAATATCTCGTAATTCTAACCAAACTTTACAACTATTGTTTAATTTAAGTCTTTACCACTTTAGACGTTTATAACTAATCAACAATCACGATTTCTGCGCATATGACAACTTAATTAAAGAACCAACAATAATGATCCCTTATATCAATAGGGATGCATACTACAGAGAGGTCAAACTCTATCTTAGCATCTACGCAACCAAGTGGAATGAGATATACCTTATTTTTTTATTTGAACGATGGACTTTTAAATAGAAAATAAAAAATCGAAAACCATCAATGATGATCTCTTCTTTCTATGGGTTTGCATACAACAGAGAGGTCAAGCTGTATCTAAGGATCTATTCAAATAATTGAAAAAAGCTTTACATCAGTTTTTAAGTTGGAAATTATGCATTACAACAGTTAACACAAAATTCAAATCTATTCAGTAGTTTTAGCGCCAACCCCTAACAAACAGACAAACAGACAAACAGACAAGAATTCTAAAAATCACATTTTTGGGTTCGCGATCGTTTATACACTCTAACCCAATTGTTTTTTTTTAAATATCTTCAATGTACAGAAATGACTTTTTTACAATTTTATAATAGTATAGACTTATTTATTACGTACAAACTTTGAACTGAACTTCTATGAATACATAAAGACAAAGGGCCATCATAAAGTTGTCAGTATTTATGTACTCAACTGTCACACACACCAGTAAACAATTATGTAAATATATACACACTTTGATACATTATGTATACATCTTGTTCATGCATCAAAGACCAAGTTAAGACAAGTCGCAAAACTTCTTAATGAGACTGCTTACGTTATATTTATAACTTCAAGTATCATCACGCCTGTAGTTTCAAAGGGTAAGGCAGAGGTGTAGGTAGGCAGTTTTTTTTATACCACTAAGGTGGCAAACATGCATACGGCCCGCCTGATGGTAAGCGGTTACCATAGCCTATGGACGCTTGCAACACCAGGGGTATCACTCGCGCGTTGCCGACCCAAAAAACCTCTTAGAAGTTTATGGAGGATTCACTGCGCCGACAGTTTGAGGGAGTATTCCTCTTACTGTTAGCGCAGCGCATCCTTAGAAGGAGCTCTGGCGACCGTACTCACTGCAGAAACACAGCACATAATAAAGTGTGTTATTTGGCTGCAGTTTTCTGTAAGGTGGAGTTACTTCCCCAGGTGGTACTGGTTCTGGTTCAGTTCACCGGTGTGTTTAGATCCCATGTAATGAGTGGCGAGCCTATTACCATTATCCGGGTACGGTTTAAGCCCACAGTTCATCGCTATTTTTATTTTACCTGACAGTCGAAGTAGGGTTGTGTTTGACGTGTATGTATGTCCGTTCCTATGTTCGCTCATAACTACTCAACGGCTCAACCTATTTAGATAAATGATACCTCATGAGATTCGTCTTGATGGCACGTGTGTCACTGGGTACATGATATAAAAAAAACAAAATGCCGAATTTTATACGCTTTAATGTGCGAGCAAGCTATTCGTTCAGTCTAAATTATAAGAAATATTGAATTATAAATAAAATTGTTTCTTTGCTTGTCCCGCCTTACATTTTCCACATCACAGAGCTTGTTTTTAGATTTTTAGTTAGTACTTTTTACGCAGTCGGTTTTTTTTCATGTAATATTATTATAGGTTCCATATAAATGATCCGGAGTGGAGTGGACTACTGAAATCCACATAAAATCAAAGAATAATAAACCGAGAATTTTGACATTATTTTGTATGGACGGGACGTTATGTCAAAATCCTATTTCTAGCAAAATGTATCGACTGATTTGATATAGGAACCGTAAGTAAGGTAGGTAGGTACTTACTGGGTAAGCGTGCATCATCGTCGACCGCACTGTTGCTTAACAACAGACAAAGTAATAATAATAATAATAATAATATCCTGGGACATTTTACACAGCACCATCTAGTCCCAAACTAAGCAGAGCTTGTACTATGGGTACTAGACAATGGATATAATACTTATATACATTTTTTTTTTGTAAATACATACTTATAATACATAGGAAACACCCAGACAAACACAAACATTTATATTCATCACATAAATATTTGTGTCTTGTGGGAATCGAACCCACGACCTCGTGATCAGCAGTCCGGTACTCGAACCACTAGACCACAGACGTCGTCGTCGTCGTAAGTAGTTGTCAATCGTAAGCCCATATTGTAAAAAGAAAGTGCTAACTGAGCGTAATATCCTAGTAACAATTTTAATTTGAGAAAAATCACGCCATTATTGGCATTGGCACACTATTATCTCTTTCGTAATGATTTCATAGTAAAAACTGTCAGTGTCAGTTTCGGAATGTCAAACGCACGCCATTACGGCAGATTATTATCAGTTTCATAGTGATTTCATGGTAAAAACTATCAATGTTCGTGAGAGAAGTGGACTGTAGATGAAATTAAACTATGGTGGTTTTTTAAGAGTAATTTTAGTAGCACAGGAAGTATTTTAAATGACCGTCTCTTTTAGCAAGCTCGCTCCTTAATATATGACTACTTAAAACAAATGGATGTACAATAGTACAGCTCTGCGTAACCCTTTGCGGAATACAGTCGTGATGATGATGTCATGTTCTTGTTTCAAACAGGCCCGTGACACACCATTCACCTAATTAATCAAACCCGTCATCAGGTCCCTGCATCCTTATCAAAAATACTTAAAAAATACCCTCCCGCGACCCTTTACAGTGAAAACTGTGGGCAGGAGATTAATTATTTATATCCCTTTTTAATGAACACTCGTAACAAATAGGAAAGCTCCAAAACCGTAATTAAGGGTTCGCGAAAAGAGCTTACACTTGGTATTGTTCTAAATATGGTATACCGCGTGGATTCGAAGGTATCTGTAAAGCGTTGTAGATATTAATTAGGTATTTGTTGTTATTAGTAAGGTGAATATCTTTTGTTTGCCAATGAAATATAATATACAAGGTCGCTGTAAGAAGAAGCACTTAACAAACTAGCGGAGAAAGCAGAAGTCACACTAGCATGGGTCCCTGGACACCAAGGACACGAAGGAAATGAAAAAGCGGACGAACTAGCCAGAAAAGGAGCAGATGAAACCTTTGTGGGACCAGAACCGAGGCTACCGATCCCATACAACATCACAAAAGGAATCATCCATAGAATAATGATAAGAGAGTCGAATAAAAGATGGCACACGACAGAAGGCTGTCGACAGTCAAAAATCTTTCTAAAGTCATATGATGAAAAGAAATCCCAAAAACTTCTCAGAATGAGTAGGGATAACATAAGGCTAGTAGTAGGAATTGTAACAGGACACTGTGGCCTTAACAGACACCTGACAATCATGAAAGTAAAAGAAGACCCCATATGCCCTGCATGCGGGGATTCAAATTCAAATTCAAAATATTTTATTTCAATTAGACCATATAAATAGGTACTTTTGAAACGTTAAACTAGTTGCACGGTTCCAAAAAAAGTGGGTCTCATGGAGAAGAGCCGGCAAGAAACTCCATAGATACTCTTTTTAAAAAAAATATGTGTGTATGGATGCAGAAGAAACAAGCTTCCATCTAGTAGCAGAATGCAAAATGTATGCACTACTCAGATGGGAAGTATTAAGTACTGACGAAGCAAACGAAGAGCAACTTGCAGAAATATCCATCAGACAACTGGTAGGCTTCTGCAAAGCCACTAGGAGATTCGCGACGCCGAGCGCCAGTAACCCATGAAGGGATCCACCAAAAATGGGGAACTGGGCGAAATAATCCCAACAAGAGGACTGATCTGAGCCCGCCTGGTGCCTGCAGGCGTCCCCGAAGATAAATAGAATGTCGCTGTAGAAAAACATGCTTGGAAGTGGTGACTTGAAGACTCCCAAGTTGAACGCATATTCTTGTCAATTCGTGTCTCTACATCGTCATAAGTAGCCTTAAGACTTATTACGCACCCCAATGACCTTGAGTGTTTAATCTGTGTACTCTATAATATAAAAATAATTTATTAAACTTTTACAATAAATATTTACAATGGTCACAAAAGAGATCCTTTAATAACTTATAAAATAATGCTTATTATAAAAAAAAAAGTTTTTTTTAAATGAGATGTCAAGGCACAATACATAATGTAATAAGTCAGCTTGTCTTAGAATAACATAAGCCTCTATACCTGGGGATAGAACCCAGGACCTCTTGCGTAGCAGTCGCGCTTGGGACCACTAGACCAACGAGGCAGTCTAGGAGGTAGTATTTTCAATAATAATTATTAATAAATTTAGCTATATTGGGCATTTGATCGGGAAAGTCAGCGAGTGGATTCATCTACAAATTGATTTTAAACACTGAAACTATGTTACCCCCATACAACCCAACGTTAGTCACAATATTTCTCATTCTATCAACATCGTCAGAAAAGTTGCACTTTAGAAGCCTGAGAGAATCATTCATAGAGCTGACGAGTATTATCAAAGAAATAATATTTTAATCTCTAAACGGATGAAAAAGTGAGAAAATGGAAAGCTCTTGCATTTTTTAAATTTGAAATTTCATCATGTTGTAGTCTCTCTCGGTGGGCAATGTAATTAAATCTTACCTAGGTTTTAGCTGGTTTCAATTTATATAAAATACTAGTTAAATCCACCCACGCTTGGGTTGTTGCAGATTTAAAAAAAAACTCTTTAATTGAAAACCGACGTTGTGATATTTTAAGTCGATCCATCGACTACTTTTTTAATTTTGCGGACATGCAAGTTTGTACGGAAGTCTCAGTGGATGAGTTATACACGCTCTTGTCTATTTTTTTTATTTAGCACAAATTTTACACTTGCACACTAACTGTCTTGGTTTTAAAATATTTGTTTCTTAATATTTACACGCCATACATGGCACAATAATTATAATTATGATAATAATCATGTTGAAAGATAATAACAATCTATATCTTTATCTATACTTCTATACTAATAATAAAAAGAGGAAAGATTTGTATTTTTGTATTTTTGTATGTAACGAATAAACTCAAAAAATACTGGACCGAATTGAAAAATTCTTTCCATGGATTCCATTAGATAGCCCATTTATCGGGGAAGGCTATATATCATCACGCTACGACTAATAGGAGCGGAGTAGTAATGAAAAATGTTGCAAAAACGTGGGAAAAAAATATAAGACCACGCGGGCGAAGCCGCTGGCGGGAAGATAGTAGTTTATTTATATTAAGTTAAGTAGGTACAGGTAACATATTCATCAAAATAAAATATAATATACTATTGACTATACTCAATAGAGTATTAGAGACTATTTACTATAAAAGTAACTAAGTACCGTTTTTTAAAACACAGTAGGAATGAATAACAATTTTACGGGAAGATCGTCAGAGACTAAAAGCCACATATTGTCGATTAACACAGCAATTATAATTATGTTTTGTTATCTTAATTGTAACATTAAATGAAAGCTGAGTAACAGTAAAACTAGTAAAAGTGATGCATTTATTTGCCACAAAATAAGACAGTAGATTGAGAGATATAATATAAAAGAAACTTAGATACACATCTCCTTTAGAAAAAATCTTAAACATCAATGGTTAAACCATAAAAAAGGAAATAAAGTTCGACATTCAAAATCATTCTTGTTCCAATAAATCTATCTCATTGCACACGGTCCCGGTTAATCTGTAGATTGCCGATTTATCGCGCATTGACGGTAACACATATGAGTTCGTATAATATGAGATACATGGAAGGGCGACAATCGTTTCCTTACATGAATGAGAACGAAAATTGCGAATGATTTATTCATTTTCGAGATTCTTACATGCAAATGAAAATGTTCGCAGAAGGTCCATCATGAATTTTTTTTGCTTATGACCCATCTGTGCTTGTTTGGGATCCAGTTTTATTTGTCAAAGGATAAACATACCATCACGCCTGTATTCTCCGATGGGTTAGGCAGAAGCGTACTAATGTATACTCAGAGTTCGCCGGCATGTTTCATCATCATCATCATGTCAGCCAAAAGAGGTCCACTGCTGAACAAAGGCCTCCCCCATTGACTTCCACAGGGACCGGACGCATGCTACCTGCATCCAACGACTTCCAGCGACCTTTACCAGGTCATCGGTCCATTTCGTTGGTGGCCGTCCCACGCTGCGCTTTCCGGTGCGTGGTCTCCACTCGAGAACCTTTCTGTCCCAGCGGCCATCAGTTCTACCAGCTATGTGCCCCGCCCACTGCCACTTCAGCTTGCTAATCCTTTTGGCTATGTCGGTCACTTTGGTTCTTCTACGGATCTCCTCTTTTCTGATTTGATCGCGTAGAGAAACACCAAGCATAGCTCTCTCTATAGCTTGCTGAGTGACCTTGAGCTTTCTTATGTGTGCGGAAATCCACCGCAGCCACGCTGTCCACGGCCACACGGCGCACTTTATTTGCGTGGGTTCATTTGTTTCACAACATGGGTCTACGTTTCCAAACACACAGCCTGCATGGCGTTGAGCTACGGGGGCGCCGTATCCGAGCAAGCCACGCGTGTATCATGACGTGAATTCGTGTGTAGCGTGTCCATGGGTTGCAGTGGATACAATATATAAAATAAAAAATTGTTACATAAAAATAAATATCTTGGGGCATTATTTACACATCTGGTCTCAAACTAAGCAGAGTTTGTACTATGGATACTAGACAATGGATATAATACTTACATACTTTTTTTTGTAAATACTTACTTATAATACATATGAAACACCCAGACAAACACAAATACTTATATTCATCCTATAAATATTTGTGTCCTGTGGGAATCAAACCCTACTAGACCACAGAAGTCGTCAAACCGCCGTCAAACATCTATATAACCTTACATAAACAATAAAAACATTGAATTTCTGTTACTTCTTTGCTTACGACAAAAACATCTAGGCTATATATATCTGTCTTTATACATAGGAAGCTTTTGTTAATGCTTTGATGGAAATGATAAGTGTGACGGCAGACGACTTTCTCAATAATTCAGGTTGTTTCCGAGTTAAATTGTGTCATGAAAACTTAGATCTTTGTACAAGCTTTGTGTATCAGAATCATTTGAAAGACGCTTGTTAATAACCGTTTGTAATTCATTCCTTTACAATGTTTTGGAATGGAATATTTTATATTTAATTGAACAGTACTTCAAAGTATATATTTTTTTAAGCATTTTCCATGCTAAAGTTAGGTACCAGTTATTTTAATGAAGGAAAATATCGACTGGCGGGCATGACTCGACCTGCATCTTCTGGTTAAGACGACGCACTGAAGGTTTGGGCGTCATGGATATTAATATTTTTCTCATACACTATGACTATCTATGACTGCTATGACGTCTAACCCATTGCGAGTCTAAGTGGAAATGACACAAGCTTTCGACAAATCGGGCTGTCACTAATGTCATTTCCATACATTTTGTTTCTATTCGTTTGTCGATTCGAATGTTAAAATGAAACTTGTCTATAGGCCGAGACCCATTGTCAGCGTAGTTACAATATAGCCACGAGTCCCTTTCCCTCAGAAAAATAAAAATGTCGGCTTAAAAAATTGCGTGTCGACATGTAACCCTATTTCTGTTGGGGTGAATAATGAGAAAAAGGGGAGCTCAATTTACTTGTGAAACAAAATGTTCAGTTTGAAAAATGTTAAGTACTGTGTGGATAATAGGTACAATGTTACGTACAGTCAACAAAAAAGATAGGGCTGAGCGGTCATAGCGTCTGGTATACCGAACGCAGACGCAGGTTCGAATCCCGCCCGCCAGCTGATTTTTTCCTTCATAAAAATAATAAGTAGGTAATGTCATATACAATATCAAATTTTTGATGTCCCAAACTAAGCAGAACTTGTACTATGGGTACTAGACAATGGATATAATACTTATACACTTTTTTTTGTACATATATATACTTATAATATATAAGAAACACCCAGACAACTGACAAACACAAACACCTAAGTTCATCACATAAAAGTTTGTGTCTTGTGGAAATCGAACCCACGACCTCGTGATCGACAGTCTGGTACTCGAACCACTAGACCACAGACGTCGTAAGTCTGTAGTGGAACATCCGTAAATAGGAAGATACATAGACTGCCTAATATAAAACCCTTTCTTCGGCTTTTTGCCGTGTCGTCGGGTAAAAAAGTTAACTTCCTTTGATAGGTACATATTTTGAAGGATTCCCTTAGATAAGAGGGGAAAAGGGAAGGTTATGCTTAGCTATGGGCCATTAATGGTCCCATAAATATGATAAGCACGTTTTAAATTACTAATTAAGGCTATCGATAACTGTCTACAAAAGACGTGCATTACTAAGATAAGCAGATACCTATCCTAATAAAATAATGTTCGTATAATTTCATATTAAGCTGGCTTTCCACCACAGATGTGCAACGTGGCTAAGCTATCAATAGGTTTTTTACATACCATCACGCCTGTATTCCTCGAAGGATTAGGCAGAGGTGTACCAATGTACACCCACAGTTCCCGGTATGTTTAGTTCCCATATAATAGGGGGGCGAGCCTATCGCCATCAACCGGGCACCAGTTCAGACGAGCTGCTACTGGGATTCTCACAGAAAAATCCAGCAAAACTTTGCCTGACCTTGAAATCGAACCCAGGACTTCTAGCGTTTCAGTCCACACTTGGGACCACTAGGTCAACGAGGCAGTCTATATAGCTTGTGAAGTGCATAAAATCCGCCATTTTTTTTAGAATTTTATGTCCAGTGACACTTGTGCCATCAAGACGAATATAATGATGTAACATTTATATAAATCGGTTGAGCCGTTAGTTACAGAGGTACAGTAGGACATAAATACACACACATAACCCTCGTGTCGAGTCGAGTAAAAAATTTAGCTTTAACTGGAAAAACAGTCTAAATAAAACATTATAAATTGCAAGCCCGCACCGATCCGCTGCCGGTTTAAGCACCTAATTATTTCCCTAAGTTGACTCTGGTATTTTGCAAGCATACCCCCCATATTTTTGTAGAGGCTTGAACATAATTAAAGTATATTGGGTTAGGATTTTAAGAAATATGGAGTTTGATATCTGGGTAGGCTTTCTCATATTTATGTAATGGCTTTGGCAAGTAACGTTACGTTATATAATAAATAACAAAAAAAAATCTGCGGCTTTGTTCACACCAAATTTGAACCCCCGTTACATTTCTTTAGGGGTTGAAATTTCTTTAAATCGTTTTAAGCAGATGCCTACATCATTAAAACTATATGTGTTTCATATTTCGTCTCTGGTTTGAGCCATATTAATAAGTGGGTTGTGGGTTTGACCTCCGTACGCAACAAATATTTGTATGGTCTGCAAGTAGTTGCACCGTGTCCGGTGATTGTGTATGTGATAATTTGTCTTTCCAATCTAAACCAAGCCAGGGCCTGGTGTCAATTCCCGGGTCATGTAGTCTCACTATCCCGAGTATTGTGCCCTATATCATGGGACTTATGCATACCCGCGAACTGTAGGTGTATAGTACATCTCTGCCGGCCCCTTCGAGAAATACAGGTGTGATAGTGTATCATATTATACTTCATCATCTTCATCTTCCTAGCCTTTTTCCCAGCCATGTTGGGGTCGGCTTCCAGTCTAACCAGATGCGGCTGATTATCAGTATTTTACACGAAGCCACTGCCATCAGATCTCCGCAACCCAATTTCTGGGCAATACCGATATTCGAAGGATAGACTGGTTGTCAGGCTTATTATATTATCATAATTATTATATTTAAAAGAAATAAAAAACGAATCGTACGAGTATAAAAATAAAGGATTCAGTGTTTATTTTCAAGAATAAACACTACAAATACTTACAAGTAATAATCTCGTTTCTTTACAATCTATAATCGTTCACGTCTCGAAATCTTTACGTCCCCGTATCGTGTGAGTACTCCCATTGGAGATTCTATTATGTCTCACACAATAGCAGCCATTTTATTTTTCGAGATACAAACATGTTGCTTCGCGCCTTCGGAGATTTTCCAACACCTTTATGCGCTGAAAATTTTTATTTTTAAGAAACCTAATCTATTTCAAGGTTGTATGTGTTCTAAAAGATATTATTGAGGTAGAATTATGGGAATTTATAGAATATTTACGTGATAAATATGTTTGTTCTTGTCTGGGTGTTTTTTTTATATATTTTAAGTACGTATTTATTAAAAAAAGTTTCTAGGGGAACGTATAAGCATTGCCATTCAACGTGGCAATGCTGCCAGTCTTCTGGGCACGTTGCCAGACGACAGTGATGCGGAGGAATTCTTCGACGCTTAGTGTAACGGTTTTTTTTTTCCTCTGTAGGTGTTTATTATTTTTCTTTTATGTAAATGTTTAATGTTAGATTAGGGTAGGTTAATATTTCTTCATAAGACCATTATATTTTTGTTTTGATGGTTACGACTCGAGACGAAGAAAATTTATTAAAGACGAAAATTAAAAAAAGTATAGAAGTATTGTATCCATTGTCTAGTACCTATAGTACAAGCTCTGCTTAGTTAGGGACTAGATAGTGCTGTATAAAATGTCCCAAAATATTTACTAATTTTATTATAGGTAGACTGGCTGTTGCTTGCGATTTCTCTCGCATAGTTAGTGACAAAAGTAACACGAGTTGGAAAAAGGTTAGGATGATCGATGATGTTTTTTTTTTATTTTAGGCACGAAACAAACAGATAAGCGATTAATGAGATTAGCCTTTATCCGTCTCCACACGGGAAAAAAAAGAAAAAAAAACATGAAATAACTAAATCCTTATAACTTTCAACGGTCCGGAATTGTTTTTTTATGTAAACAGTAGGGTAGTTTTTTTAAAATAAATACTAGAATAAAAAATGTCTGTTACATTTCACGAAGACGCGTGATTCAACTCAATTTGAACCTTAAGCTAGTGACATAAGAATCACAGAGCCATCATCATCATGTCAGCCAAAAGAGGTCCACTGCTGAACAAAGGCCTCCCCCATTGACTTCCACAGGGACCGGACGTATGCTACCTGCATCCAGCGACTTCCAGCGGCCTTTACCAGGTCATCGGTCCATCTCGTTGGAGGCCGTCCCACGCTGCGCTTTCCGGTGCGTGGTCTCCACTCGAGAACCTTTCTGCCCCAGCGGCCATCGGTTCTACGAGCTATGTGCCCCGCCCACTGCCACTTTAGCTTGCTAATCCTTTCAGCTATGTCGGTCACTTTGGTTCTTCTACGGATCTCCTCATTTCTGATTTGATCGCGTAGAGAAACACCAAGCATAGCTCGTTCCATAGCTCGCTGAGTGACCTTGAGTGCGTCATCATAAAATAAACTTCACAATGTTTAATATTACAAGCTTGCGATCGGGACCCTCATTACTATTCATACTACGAATATTTTTCATACAAATGTCGCCGTAGCAAATTCGTAGCATTCCGCTACGCCGTAGACGTGCTACGACGGGATATTAACCTGTTCGCCTTCAGTTCAAAAGCTTTTATTTCGTCCGTTAAGCTTTTAAGCGTGAATTTTTAAAGCGAAATTTCTGTCTTACGATATTCTATGAGGAATAACTTAAAATTGAACTTAAGTGTTTTTGAGGTGCAACTTGGGACCTCGTTAACTTAATGGCTTAAGTGTTTCTTTTGTTTTAACCGACATGATGTTACCTGCACTTTCTTGGAATATGTCTTGAATATTTAATTTTTTTAGTCTTGTATTCTGTTAGCCTCATCATTAAATAGGGTTTTTAGTTGTAGCTTTGTTTTTAACCCCCGACGCAAAAACGACGGGATGTTATAAGTTTGACGTGTCTGTGTGTGTGTGTGTGTCTGTCTGTAGGCATCGTAGCTCCCGAACGGATGAACCAATTTTGAATTTGTTTTTTTTTATTTGAAAGGTGAATTAGTCGGGAGTGTTCTTAGCTATGTTTGATGAAAATCGGTCCAAAATGGCCGCCGCTACAAAATAACGAATAACATATTTTTTCACAACTCCCTCAATATGGGTATCAAATGTAAGGCCTTAACTAGGAGAATACTATACAGTGATAAATATCGAATCCAAGATGGCCGTCACCACAAAATAGCAAATTACATTTCGTGTCGGGGGTTTTCAAAATTTTTAATTTAGGTGGTGCATCTATATACTTTAACAGCATCTATACAGTAATTTTATAACATTAAATATTATCACGCCTGTATTCTCCAAGAGATAAGGCAGTAAGTGAATGTTGTGCTGTAAACCTGCAGTTCCCTCTTATGTTTTAAAGTCTCAAAATAGAGGGCGAGCCTACTAACCGGGCACAAATCAATACTACTTACTAAGAATTTCATAGAAAATCTCTATAACACTGCCCGAACCGAATATCCACTCCGAGTATCCGAGTATTCAGAACTCTACGATTAATGGCCACGTTTCTGCAATGATATTCAAATTCAAATATTTTATTTCAATTAGACCATATACCTAGTAGACCATAAGTAGTTACTTCTGAAAAGCCAAACTAGTTGTACGATTCCAAAAAGTGGGACTTACGGAGAAGAGCCGGCAAGAAACTCCATAGTCACTCTTTTGAAAAATTAGTGCGTTTTGAGGATAGTGCAGTTTGATTTAAGAGTTTTAAGATAAAAAAATATAGCATAAAGCATGACGTGTGTATCGGCGCCGTTTGACTCAACCATGTTGCAGGGAATAAAACGACTAGGGGAGTTAGACAAGTTGCAGTTTAACATTCGAATCAATACATGAGAAAGAAAATGTATGGAAATGACATTAGTGATAACCCGATTTGTCGAAAGCTTGTGTCATTTCCATACATTTTCTTTCCATTCATTTGTCGATTCGAATGTCAAATTGCAACTTGTCTAGCCCCCCTGACACATAACGCCACTACAAAACATACGGCACTGATTTATTTTGTATTCACTCCGAATAAAAAATTAAGTAACTGACTGACAAATTATTATCTGCAAGTACCTACATAGAAACAATTATACAATACCGTTTCCAACCACTAAACTAAAAACTAATGAAAATGGGGGACTAGACACGTTGCAATTTGACATTCGAATCAACAAACGAATAGAAACAATGAATCGAAATGACATTAGTGACAGCCCGATCTGTCAAAAGCTTGTGTCATTTCCATACATTTTGTTTCTATTCGTTTGTCGATTCGAATGTCAAAATGCAACTTGTATACAAGCCGTGAAATCTAAACTAAACTGAAATGTAATAAATTATTTTTATTGTTTCAGTGACGAGTTAATTGATCGACATTTTCCTCTTGAAGAAAGTTAATGGGCAATGAATCTGAACGGTGGGTGGTCTTGTGAGGAAATTCCCTCGGAGCAACAAGTTCCCAGTGGCGTTGAGGAGCAACTTTGGAAACTTCCTGTGTATGGCGCAAGGTAAGGAAACCAGGTTGTGCTGGAGACTAGCGTCAGGTATTATGGGGATGATGGTTGCAAATACGGATTTCTTACTTTTATAACAAACTACCGGCCCGTGCGCAGCGTCGACGTCCCAGTGGTTATAAAAAAATTAATCTAACATACAAACCTTGTCCTGACAATAACGAATACAACAAAAAAGAATTGTTTAATTTGGTGCAGTTGTTCGGAAATTATGCGCGTACAAACATTTCGGCAACTCATTTTTATATATATACAAGGTGGAAGTTCAGCGTATGATTCTATTTCATCAATTTAAAAAAAAAACTGCAGTTTTTTTTACTTTAAATTTATTTAATAATATTAATTTACTTTAGATTTATAATTAAAAGAACATTATTTCATTTATTTCGGATCTCGCGCGCGATAACATTTTTTTAGCCATACACTGCGCGCTCAAAAATGTCAATATCTGTAATAACTGATCATTTTCTACATGAATGACCTAGGTCATTTTATTTTTGACCTTGAGTGAAACCTTGTCACGACGTTTGTGCTTCGATGTCCCTTCCACCTTGTATAGATTGAACGAATCTCACATTGGTATGTAATATTTAAGAAGGTCTTACTCGCCGACCTCTCATGACTTGTCGCTCCTAATTCGATGACGTCAAATGGTAGGTAGAGCGCACAACCCGAACATCCATCAGTTTTACTGCGCGCTTAGCGAACACTTGCGTCATTGTCATGACGTACAGTTTAAAGTCTTACTCGTCTTAGTTGGAACTGTCAAAAAAGTGTTATAGCGAATGTCAGGTTGTGTGGGAAAAGTGATTTTTTTTGGGACATTTTAACACAGCACCATCTAGTCCCAAACTAAGCAGAGCTTGTACTATGGGTACTAGACAATGGATATAATACTTATATACTTTTTTTTTGTTAAATACATACTTATTATACATAGGAAACACCCAGACAAACACAAATACTTATATTCATCATTACATAAATATTTGTGTCTTGTGGGAATTGAACCACTAGACCACAGACGTCGTCAATTTGATTCGAAATAAGATTCCTAGTGGGAGCGTATGTTCGGATCCTACCGGCTGCGCCATGTCAGGTTGTCAGGGACATCATTCAAACAACAAGTTCAAGTAACGACTGGTTTAATGACTCTCAATGACAGGAACACATAAACACATTTCCAAGTACCTACATTATACATAATATCAAAGCGACATTAATTATCGAGCTACATAATAACTTATACGAAGCAACAAATCCTGAATCGCGCAAGTGAAGTTTACCGTACTACTTGCATATTAATATACAAGGTGGAAGGGACATCGACGCACAAACGACGTGACAAGGTTGCACTCAAAATCAAAAATAAAATGACCTAGGTCATTCATGTAGAAAATGATCAGTTATTACAGATATTGACATTTTGAGCGCGCACTGTATTGCTAAAAACGCGATTATAACGCTTCGTGGTGAATGTTACCGCGTGCGCGATCCGAAATAAATGAAATAATGATTTTTAATTATAAAATCTAATTCGGGTATATAGAAATAATGTTTTTTTACACGTACGAGTAAAAAAAACTGCAGACAAAACTGTAAAATTGATGAAAAAAGTTACGGAAAATTTCAACGCAGGGGGGTCCAGAATCATGTACTGAACTCATGGTATTCGGATGTGCGTCGATGTCCCTTCCACCATGTATACAACCGCCCAACATCAACCGTCGGGCAGTGGCCCAGCAGGCATAACACCCGCCTGGTCGGAGGATCCTCCCTTTGGATTGAGGCACAACACATCTCGCCTCTCCATAGTATTATACCGCTACATGGTGGAAGCGTTTTGCCTCGACTTATAATATTAATAAATTCATTTATTCGGAGCCACTCCATATACACAAAAATTTATTCAAATCTACAATAATCACATAAAAAATAAAATAAAAACGATATCCATTATACTATATCCACATTGTCATCTAAGCTTAAATTTAGGTTTGGATCCGGAGTGCTCAATATACAACTTAGTTCAATACCGCATTATTGGACAATCCAAATCCAAATTCATCCTCCATGCGAACAGTTGTAGGTAGCTGTTGGAGCTTCCCCATATGTGGCGCCTCAGTGACACAACTCTCTTGCGAATAATCTCCGAAAAACCATCTATTGTTGCGTCTGCAAACATACCTGATGCGCTACAGTAGCGAGAAAGCTTCATCAGCGCCCTGGGGGGCTAGACAAGTTGCATTGTGACATTCGAATCGACAAACAAAATGTATGGAAATGACAAAACCTTTCGACAAATTGGGCTGTCACTAATGTCATTTCCATACATTTTGTTTGTCGATTCGAATGTCAAAATGCAACTTGTCTAATCCCCTTGTACGCATTATTGTATAGGACACGCAGGGCGTCATACGATTTTTTCGTATACTTGACTCATAGGCTGCACGTGTAAAACGATTTGCAAAATGCCCTAAACAATGTAACTTTAACTTCCGTAGTACAACGTGCAAGCCTACGAGCCAGCATATTGCTCGTATATAGTGCGAACCGCTCTATTCTGGAACTCACTGCCGGAATCTTTGTTCCCCGAGACATATAATTTGGGTGTCTTCAAGACGAGAGTGAATCGGTCTTTTCTAGGCAAGCGCGCTCCATCGCAGACCACATCGTTGCTTATCATCAAGTGATTGGTGGTCAAGTGTGAGCAACCCTAAGAAAAAAAATAACGAAATAGATCCGAAATGATAATTTAAAATGAAAATTGATTCAGCTAAAGATCATTTTCAAAATTAGCTCGCACATTAAAGCGTATCCACCATTTTTTTTTATTTCAAGTCC
The DNA here is from genome assembly GCA_946251955.1 of Acronicta psi. NCBI lineage: Eukaryota > Metazoa > Arthropoda > Insecta > Lepidoptera > Noctuidae > Acronicta > Acronicta psi. Next base: position 1,128,662 of record OX276486.1, read on the forward strand.
GATTGACACTCGTGGCATCAATACGAATCTATTGAGGTATCAGTTATTTAAAGGACATAGGAACAGACATACATACATACACGTCAAACACATAACCCTCCTTCGGCAGTCAGGTAATAAAAAACTGTTGTTTTTTATTACCTGACTGCCGAAGTTCTAAATTAAAACCTCTGAACTAGTAAACTACACAACAAAATGTGTTATAACAACCGCACAAGCGACCACTAATCCATTATATTGAAAGACAATAGGGGTATCAATCCACCGAAGTACAATGGAATCGTCGGCCCATCGTCAATCATGGCGCGACACCCCTGTGACTGATACCTGTTGTTTACACTGTCTTGTTTAGTTTAGTCTTTAAGAGGAGTTTATCCGAAACGCTCTTTGTACAAAATTTGTTTTGCCTTATGTTGAATATTATGAATTCAAGTCAATAAAATGTTTGCAGTCACAATCTTGATACTGAAACATGTTTATGGTGTGTCAAACTTTATTTAAATACATTGAAAACGGCCAAACTTTAGGCTATTTAAAAAAAATGTACCAATTGAGAACCATTTGGAATAAATACATAAAAATAATAATTATAATCTTTATTTTCGGACCAGAGATCCATAGAGTTTAAAAATAATGATTTACTAATTGAACAAAAAAAAAAAACGAATTTATCGCACACATCTATCGGTCTGTGTGCCACAGCCCACCATCCAGTGACTTTGGCCATACACCCTGCTAGCTACAGTAGCCAGTAATGAATATTCACTACCAAAAATGTTATCGATGTAGTAATTTTAATATAAGAATAATTAAGAAATTATGAAACTACAGTAAACACGCGTGGAAACCCAGATCATTATTTAATTTATGCGGCAGATAGCGGCTAATCCGACATGATTCAACAGACCCTTACAGCGTCTACTTTTTTAACTAATGGTGAGACCAAAATAAATATTATAAAAATCTTTTTATTAAATGTTGTAGCAGAACTTTATAAAAAAACTTGGTTCTTGATTCCACAAAGACTGAATAAGATTTTCTCGCTAGGTTTGGACCTTGACCTACAGATTAAATGAAAGTGACATTGGTACGTCGATGAATAAGAAAGGAGTAGGTGACGGTGACTCCTTGTCAAACAAGTCACACAATATATTTTATTTTTAAGGTTAGTCATTTAACTACGCTACGCTAGAGGTCCTGGGTTCGGTCCCCGGGTCGAGCAAAGTGTGTTGTTGGGTTTTTTGTGAAATTCCCAGTAGCAGCTCGGAGTCTTGAATTGTGCCCGGTTGATGGCAAAGGGATAGCCCCCTATTACATGGGACCTTAAAATACTGGCGAAATGTGGGTGTAAATTAGTACGCCTCTGACTACCCCTTCGGGGAATACAGGCGTGATGGTATGTTTAGTCGTTTACAATGAATATTAATATTTCTTTAGTATTTATTGTAAACAACTTCTCTACAATATTTATTGTAGACAACTTCTTTCTATTAATATTAATAATTCGTTTTATATATTTTTTTATAAAAAAATATAGACAAACGAATGCGTTAGTTAGCGGTCACCGGACCTGTGGCTCAGTGGTCCTGAATTTGATTCCACGTTGAGACAGATTTATTGAACTTTTTCTTTAGAATTTTCAGTCAATCAAGACTGCCTCGGTAGCTTAATGGTCCTAAGCGCTATACTCGAGGTCCTGGGTTCTTTTTGTAGGCCGAATAAAGTGTTATTACATACATACATAGCTTCACGCCTGCTTCCCATAGGGATAGGCAGAGACTATAGATTTCCACTTGCTACGATCCTGGCACACCACTTTCGTTTCGTCTATATTCATTAAGTATGTTCGTAAAGTGTTATTGGAGTTATAAATAAAATTCTGAGTGAGCAGCTCACAGTTTGGATTTCTGCTGATTTGGTTAATAACAATATGCTCATAATATATGAGACCTAAACACGTGTATATTACTACACCTCTGCTTAACCCTTCGAGGAATACAGGCGTGATGTTTTACGTTACAAATTGTCACGCTAGTTCTAATAAAGCAATAGAGGGTATCCACATGACGCATCATAAAATTCATATACCGCGATACAACGAGATAGATAGGGATGTCGCGCGATGATTGACGAGATACGTACAACATTGTGTTGGGATGGATTGACAGCTACTAGTGTGAGTTTTAGATGGATACTATCAAGCCTTTCTTTCCCGAAGGGAGAGACAGAGGGATACGATTGTTTGGACTTGAAAAGCAACTATGATTCTTTGAGTTTGTTTCGGCGTTTCTTCTCAGAGGTCGTCAGATAGGAAATATATTATCTATACTATATCTGTAAACCTGCCCCTCAACCATGAGTTCTATCGAATGACTTTCGATAGGTTTTTTACGCATCGAAACGCTGTAATCTCATAGCAGATTTTAGTTCCTTACGTAACCGCTAGAGGCGCTGCGAGGGTTTTCCATACAAATATTTTACCGCGTCGCTAGCGAGTCTAGTGACAAAAACTCATGGTCGAGGCACTGGAGAGTTTTTTGGTTTGGTTGAACTAATCTCAGGAATTACTGGTCCGATTAGAAAAAATCTTTCAATGTTACACAGCCTGTTTATCGAGAAAGGTTACATAATTATCATCACGATACGACCAATAAATAGGAGCAGAGTATCAATTAAAAATGTTGCAAAAATGGGGGAAAACATATGACTTCTACGGGAACGAAATCGTGGGCAGTGCTTGTAACATAAATAGTGTCTTTAAAAGATCTATTTACAAAGATGGCAACATGTAATAGGGGGCGGGCCCATTGCCATCAACCGGGCACAAATAATTCTGAGCTGCTACTGGGAATTTCACGGTACGAACCTAGAACTTCTAGCATAGCATAATGGTCCCCTAGACCAACGAGGTAGTCAAAGTAAAAACTATACTGTATCTAAAATAATTACCAGTCTTACTTTTACGTTAACAAAACCAATTTCCAATTTACACCACAGTCTAGCAACACCAGCCATATTCAGTTAAAATGATGACAGCATAAAAAAATCCAATTAGGTAGCATTACGTATGCAGTTAATTAAATTTTTCCGTTCATGAAGCGGGCTAATGTGACGTGACGTGGTTTACAGGCTGTAATATTTTAGGCTGTGGTCCACGTCAGGGTTGAAAGTAGTAAAATGTAGGTTTTAATAGTTTTATTCTTTGCAGTTTACTGTGGGTTTTGAAACTATAGCTTTTGGGATTAAGATCTTTTAGGCGTCGATATCCTAGGCGTCGATATTATAGGCGTCGATATTATAGGCGTCGATATTATAGGCGTCGGTATTATAGGCGTCAGTATTATAGGCGTCGATATTATAGGCGTCCGTACTAGAGGCGTCGATATTATAGGCGTCGATATTATAGGCGTCGATATTATAGGCGTCGATATTATAGGCGTCGATATTAAAGGCGTCCGTACTGGAGGCGTCGATATTCTAGGCGTCGATATTATAGGCGTCGATATTATAGGCGTCGATATTAAAGGCGTCCGTACTCGAGGCATCGATATTCTAGGCGTCGATATTATAGGCGTCGGTATTATAGGCGTCGATATTATAGGCGTCGATATTATAGGCGTCGATATTATAGGCGTCGATATTAAAGGCGTCCGTACTGGAGGCGTCGATTTTATAGGCGTCGATATTATAGGCGTCGATATTAAAGGCGTCGGTATTAAAGGCGTCGATATTATAGGCGTCGATATTATAGGCGTCGATATTATAGGCGTCGGTATTAAAGGCGTCCGTACTGGAGGCGTCGATATTCTAGGCGTCGATATTATAGGCGTCGATATTGTAGGCGTCGATATTATAGGCGTCGATATTATAGGCGTCGGTATTAAAGGCGTCCGTACTGGAGGCGTCGATATTCTAGGCGTCGATATTATAGGCGTCGATATTATAGGCGTCGATATTATAGGCGTCGGTATTAAAGGCATCCGTACTGGAGGCGTCGATATTCTAGGCGTCGATATTATAGGCGTCGATATTATAGGCGTCGATATTATAGGCGTCATTATAATAGGCGTCGATATTAAAGGCGTCGGTATTAAAGGCGTCGATATTATAGGCGTCGATATTATAGGCGTCAATATTATAGGCGTCGATATTATAGGCGTCGATATTATAGGCGTCGGTATTAAAGGCGTCCGTGCTGGAGGCGTCGATATTCTAGGCGTCGATATTATAGGCGTCGATATTGTAGGCGTCGATATTATAGGCGTCGATATTATAGGCGTCGATATTATAGGCGTCAATATTAAAGGCGTCCGTACTGGAGGCGTCGATATTAAAGGCGTCGGTATTAAAGGCGTCGATATTATAGGCGTCGATATTATAGGCGTCGATATTATAGGCGTCGATATTATAGGCGTCGATATTATAGGCGTCGATATTATAGGCGTCAATATTAAAGGCGTCCGTTCTGGAGGCGTCGATATTATAGGCGTCGATATTATAGGCGTCGATATTATAGGCGTCGATATTATAGGCGTCGGTATTATAGGCGTCGATATTATAGGCGTCGATATTATAGGCGTCGGTATTATAGGCGTCGGTATTATAGGCGTCGATATTATAGGCGTCGATATTATAGGCGTCGATATTATAGGCGTCGATATTATAGGCGTCGGTATTATAGGCGTCGATATTATAGGCGTCGATATTATAGGCGTCGGTATTATAGGCGTCGATATTATAGGCGTCGATATTATAGGCGTCGGTATTATAGGCGTCGATATTATAGGCGTCGATATTATAGGCGTCATTATAATAGGCGTCGATATTAAAGGCGTCGGTATTAAAGGCGTCGATATTATAGGCGTCGGTATTAAAGGCGTCCGTACTGGAGGCGTCGATATTAAAGGCGTCGGTATTAAAGGCGTCGATATTATAGGCGTCGATATTATAGGCGTCGATATTATAGGCGTCGATATTATAGGCGTCGATATTATAGGCGTCCGTACTGGAGGCGTCGATATTAAAGGCGTCGGTATTAAAGGCGTCGATATTATAGGCGTCGATATTATAGGCGTCGATATTATAGGCGTCGATATTATAGGCGTCGATATTATAGGCGTCGATATTATAGGCGTCGATATTATAGGCGTCGATATTAAAGGCGTCCGTACTGGAGGCGTCAATATTATAGGCGTCGATATTATAGGCGTCGATATTATAGGCGTCGATATTATAGGCGTCGAAATTAAAGGCGTCCGTACTGGAGGCGTCGATATTATAGGCGTCGATATTATAGGCGTCGATCAAATCAAATCAAATCAAATCAAATCAAATTTATTGCGTTCCATAATGTATATACAGGTGGTAAACTTATATCTAGGGATCAATTATGGACCCTGTCGGGCACAGCATAGTAAAATTAAGTAAAGTAGGAGAGAGGGAGAGTTTCGATAGGTTTTATTGTAAATGAATTAGTTAATTTATGTATTTTAATTATCACAAATAGTCGTTAATCGTTAATCGTTTAATTATTTATTATTATTATTATGTGTAATTGAATATAGTATTTTAATTTCGGAGATTTAATGTAATTTAATTTTTGCAGATTGTTTTTTGTAGGAAGTTTTTTATTTATTTATTTATTTAACTTTATATTATAATTAAGTATTTGGTATGTATATATAGGTATGTATGAAGATATTGCACCAATTATACATTTATTAGTATTATTTACTTACATTATTTATATTATTTATTTATTGATATTTAATTATATTTATTTAATATCTTCTATATAGTATTTTCTGTTATTATTTATTAAGGTAGTGTTTGTTTAAAATTAGATTGTATCTTTAAAGTAAGTTATTTTATAGTTTATCGTCAAGATATTCTTTTATGCTATAATAGCTTTTAGTAATAAGGAAATGTTTTAATTTATTAACAAAGATGTTGAGTTTGACTTCTTTTTTAATTAGTTCTGGTAACTTATTAAATATTTTTATGGACATGACCAATGGGCCACTAGAATGCATTTCTAATCGAGAAGTTGGTAGATTTAGTCTATTTTTATGTCTTAGCATAATTTTTCTTTGTATGTTTTCTCGTTTGCTATAGAATTCAGGGTATTTTCGGACGAATTTACATAGTTCTAATATATATATGCATGGTAGGGTTAGAATTTTGAGTTTTTGGAAATGTGGTTTGCATGTGTCAGTTTCTTCAATGTTGACTAAAATTCGTACTAACTTCTTTTGTAGGGTAAAAACAGTCGGTGCGTCCGTGCTGTTTCCCCATAAGATTACACCATAACTAAGCCAAGCATAGGCATAGGCATAGTAGGTGATGAGTGCGGTTGATATATCTGTGGTCTTTTTAATTTCACGTAGCGCGTATGCAAATCTTGCTAGTTTAGATCTCAACTTTTTTACATGTGGTTTCCAATTGATGTGTGTGTCAATTGTTAATCCGACCAAGTGAAATTCGTTTACTACTTCTATTTTTAAATCTTTAAACATGAAGTTTATATTGATAGGTTTTTTCTGGCGGGGGTGGAAGGGTATTAATTTAGTTTTTGAGAAATTTATTTCAAGGTTGTGTTTATTCATCCAGTCTACTGTATTTGAGAGAATTGAATTTAGGTTTTCATTTAAATTTAGGTCGGATTTACATGAAACTAGTAGAGAAATATCATCCGCAAACAAGACGCATGGTCCGTCAACTGTTTTAGGCAGATCGTTTATATAGATGAGGAATAATAGACACCCTATCACACTGCCTTGAGGAATTGAGGCGCTTATATCTTTTGGATCTGAACGGATATTTTCTATTTCATTTGTAGTTTGATTGTAGTATTCTATTTCCACTAGTTGTTTTCTGCCCGTTAAATATGATTTGAGCCATTTGTGAGCTTTTCCTCGTATACCTACACCATATAATTTATCTAGTAGTATTCTAAATTGCACTTTGTCGTAGGCCTTGGTCATATCTAACAATATGCCAACTGCGTATTGTTTATTGTTTATGATATTGAGGGCTTCTTGGATGTATTTATAAACTGCTAAAGTAGTTGACTTGTTTTTTTGAAATCCGTTTTGGCAAGCATCAAATATTTTATATTTTTCACAAAATGAATATATTCTGTTAGTTATGGCTTTTTCAAATATTTTAGAGGCGGTGGGTAAGAGCGCGATGGGACGATAATTGCTTGCGTCAGTTTTTGCATTTTTTTTGTGTATAGGTTTAATTAAAGCTAGTTTTAGTTGATCAGGGACGACGCCCTCTTCGAATGACTGATTAATTAGGATATAAAACGGTAATGTCAGTTCGTCAGCGCAGTATCTGAATAGGGTAGGTGGGAGCTCGTCTATACCATGACTTTTTTTATTTTTTAAATTTTTTAAGAGTGAGTTTACTTCTAGAGGTTGTACGGGGCTGAGAAACATAGTGTTTTCGACAGGATGGAGCACAGGAACACCATTTGGTGCTATGCTGGATACGTTGGTGGTTACTTCTCCAATGGATGCGAAAAAGTTGTTAAAGTAGTTAGCTATTTGTTTAGAATTTGTTGCGAGTTTATTATTGATCTGTAATTTTATGTTATCTTCGTCTTTTTTTATTTTTTTGTTTGTTCTTTCGTTAATGATATTCCACATGGTTTTTATTTTATTCTCGGATTTTGAAATTTTGTTTTTATAATGTAATTTTTTCGCAGTTGCTATAGTCTTTTTCAATATCTTTTCATATTTTTTATAATATTTTGTTATTGTTGGATTTTTTATTTTTAGTGTTAGGATTTTCAACAGTCTTTTGTTTTTACATGAGAGTTTTATACCTACGGTTAACCAATAATTTTTATGTTGCGGTTTTAGTTTTATTTTTTGTATTGGTATGCACTCGTTAAGGATATTATGTAATTTGTTTTTAAATTTTTGTTTATATTTTGATTTATTGAAAGAATATCGTGCCAATTTAGTGTAAGTAGTTTAGATTTAAATTGTTGCATGTTTTTTGTGTTGTATATTCTTTTATTTTTGCACCACGTAGTTTGTTTTAGTTTTTGGGGTATTAGTAGGTGTATAATTGTCCCACTGTGATCCGAGAAACCTAATTCTTAACCGTTGTAAATAATTTATTATCAGTAAAGTTTGTAAATATTAAATCTAAGCATGTTGAGGTGGTCTTTGATATGCGTGTGGGATTTTTTATGCGTTGTGTGAATTTATATTCTAGCATGAGATCCAGGAATTGACTAGTTTTTGCGCTATTATCGAGTATATTAATATTGAAATCACCACCTAAAATTACATTGTTTTTTGAGTATTTAGTGTTTATGTATTTTAATATTAATTTTAGTTGGTTTATAAATACCTCTTCCTCTCTTCTATTCCAGTACATAGTTAATAATAATAAATTTTCTTTAGGTAGTTCACATGCACATACTTCTAGAACGTATTCAATAGACATTTCTGTAATTTCAAGTATGTCCCGGTGGTTGATATCTTCCCGCAGTAGGATGCACACACCTCCTCCCGTTCGGTTAACCCGAGAGTAAGAAGATGCAATTTTGTAGTTGTTGAATTGTACGGTGTCTAATTTCAAAGGTGAAAGCCAAGTTTCGGATAAACATACTGCTTTATATAATGGTTTTTGTACTAGGAAGGCTTCTAAGATATGCTGTTTATTATAAAGACTTTGTATGTTCTGGAATAAAATATTAAACTGTTCATCAGTATTTTCGAAAGGAATGGTTAGAATGATTCAGGCTGGAATTGTTCAGGCTGTCTTGTTTTTGTTCAATTTCGTGGTTTGGGTTTCTGGTGAGGTTCATATTGTTCTGGTACTCTTTCGGTTGAATGATTCTGTTGTCGTTTTTTTCTTGGTTTGTTTCATTTTGTATGTTAACTTGTTTACCCTCTATAAACAATTTGTTATTTCTAATTATTGCGTACAGGCCTTTTTTCCGTGCTTTAATCATTTCTTCTCGCAGTATCTGTCTCTCCTTTCGTGCGTTATCGTCTAAATAATCTGATATTGATAATCTAGTTCCTTGAAGGCATCTTCCGTTGCTTATTATGTACCTAACCATTCTTTTGCTCAATAATTCAATAACCAGCGGCCGGGCTTTGTTCATTCTTTTTCCTATCCTATATGTATCCTCTATGTAGCCTGTCAGGTCTACATTCATGATATCTCTAAATAGATCAATAATTCTGCTGTGTAGGTCGTGTTCAGGCTCTTTGTAGTATTCGGCAAAACCATAAAGTACAATTTTTTTGGTGTTATTTTCGTTACAATATATTCCGGAGGGTGCCGTTTTAGTTATTAGGTCATTTATTTCGTTTTTTACTCGTTCATTTTCTGTCCTTAAGCGTTGTATTTCTAGGTTTATTTGTTCTATGTCTTCCTTTCTTTGTTCATTTTGTATTTTCGATATTATAGGCGTCGATATTATAGGCGTCGATATTAAAGGCGTCCGTACTGGAGGCGTCGATATTATAGGCGTCGATATTATAGGCGTCGGTATTATAGGCGTCGATATTATAGGCGTCGATATTATAGGCGTCGATATTATAGGCGTCGATATTAAAGGCGTCCGTACTGGAGGCGTTGATATTATAGGCGTCGATATTATAGGCGTCGATATTATAGGCGTCGATTTTGTAGGCGTCGATATTATAGGCGTCGATATTATAGGCGTCGATATTAAAGGCATCCGTACTGGAGGCGTCGATATTAAAGGCGTCGGTATTAAAGGCGTCGATATTATAGGCGTCGATATTATAGGCGTCGATATTATAGGCGTCGATATTATAGGCGTCGGTATTATAGGCGTCGATAATATAGGCGTCGATATTATAGGCGTCGATATTAAAGGCGTCCGTACTGGAGGCGTCGATATTGTAGGCGTCGATATTATAGGCGTCATTATAATAGGCGTCGATATTAAAGGCGTCCGTACTGGAGGCGTCGATATTATAGGCGTCGATATTATAGGCGTCATTATAATAGGCGTCGATATAAAAGGCGTCGGTATTAAAGGCGTCGATATTATAGGCGTCGATATTATAGGCGTCGATATTATAGGCGTCGATATTATAGGCGTCGATATTAAAGGCGTCGGTATTAAAAGCGTCGATATTAAAGGCGTCGATATTAAAGGCGTCGATATTATAGGCGTCGATATTATAGGCGTCGGTATTAAAGGCGTCCATACTGGAGGCGTCGATATTCTAGGCGTCGATATTATAGGCGTCGATATTGTAGGCGTCGATATTATAGGCGTCGATATTATAGGCGTCGATATTAAAGGCGTCCGTACTGGAGGCGTCGATATTATAGGCGTCGATATAAAAGGCGTCGGTATTAAAGGCGTCGATATTATAGGCGTCGATATTATAGGCGTCAATATTATAGGCGTCGATATTAAAGGCGTCGGTATTAAAAGCGTCGATATTAAAGGCGTCGATATTAAAGGCGTCGATATTATAGGCGTCGATATTATAGGCGTCGGTATTATAGGCGTCGGTATTATAGGCGTCGATATAATACGCGTCGATATTGTAGGCGTCGATATTATAGGCGTCGATATTATAGGCGTCGATATTAAAGGCGTCCGTACTGGAGGCGTCGATATTATAGGCGTCGATATTATAGGCGTCGATATTATAGGCGTCGATATTATAGGCGTCATTATAATAGGCGTCGATATTATAGGCGTCGATATTATAGGCGTCGATATTATAGGCGTCGATATTAAAGGCGTCGATATTATAGGCGTCGATATTGTAGGCGTCGATATTATAGGCGTCGATATTATAGGCGTCGATATTATAGGCGTCGATATTAAAGGCGTCGATATTAAAGGCGTCGATATTATAGGCGTCGATATTATAGGCGTCGATATTAAAGGCGTCCGTACTGGAGTCGTCGATATTCTAGGCGTCAATATTATAGGCGTCGATATTATAGGCGTCGATATTATAGGCGTCGGTATTATAGGCGTCGATATTATAGGCGTCGATATTATAGGCGTCGATATTATAGGCGTCGATATTATAGGCGTCGGTATTATAGGCGTCGATATTATAGGCGTCGATATTCTAGGCGTCGATATTATAGGCGTCGATATTATAGGCGTCCATATTGTAGGCGTCGATATTATAGGCGTCGATATTATAGGCGTCGATATTAAAGGCGTCGATATTAAATGCGTCGATATTATAGGCGTCGATATTATAGGCGTCGATATTATAGGCGTCGGTATTATAGGCGTCGGTATTATAGGCGTCGGTATTATGGGCGTCCGTACTAGAGGCGTCGATATTATAAGCGTCGATATTATAGGCGTCGATATTATAGGCGTCGATATTATAGGCGTCGATATTATAGGCGTCGGTATTATAGGCGTCGATATTATAGGCGTCGGTAATAATACCGCCTATAAAGGCGTCGATATTAAAGGCGTCCGTACTGGAGGCGTCGATATTATAGGCGTCGATATTATAGGCGTCGATATTATAGGCGTCATTATAATAGGCGTCGATATTAAAGGCGTCGGTATTAAAGGCGTCGATATTATAGGCGTCGATATTATAGGCGTCGATATTATAGGCGTCGATATTATAGGCGTCGATATTAAAGGCGTCGGTATTAAAAGCGTCGGTATTAAAGGCGTCGATATTAAAGGCGTCGATATTATAGGCGTCGATATTATAGGCGTCGGTATTAAAGGCGTCCGTACTGGAGGCGTCGATATTCTAGGCGTCGATATTATAGGCGTCGATATTGTAGGCGTCGATATTATAGGCGTCGATATTATAGGCGTCGATATTATAGGCGTCGATATTAAAGGCGTCGATATTAAAGGCGTCGATATTATAGGCGTCGATATTATAGGCGTCATTATAATAGGCGTCGATATTAAAGGCGTCGGTATTAAAGGCGTCGATATTATAGGCGTCGATATTAAAGGCGTCGATATTATAGGCGTCGATATTACAAGCGTCCGTACTGGAGTCGTCGATATTCTAGGCGTCGATATTATAGGCGTCGATATTATAGGCGTCGGTATTATAGGCGTCGGTATTATAGGCGTCGATATAATAGGCGTCGATATTATAGGCGTCGATATTATAGGCGTCGGTATTATAGGCGTCGATATTATAGGCGTCGATATTCTAGGCGTCGATATTATAGGCGTCGATATTATAGGCGTCGATATTGTAGGCGTCGATATTATAGGCGTCGATATTATAGGCGTCGATATTATAGGCGTCGATATTAAAGGCGTCGATATTAAATGCGTCGATATTATAGGCGTCGATATTATAGGCGTCGATATTATAGGCGTCGGTATTATAGGCGTCGGTATTATAGGCGTCCGTACTAGAGGCGTCGATATTATAGGCGTCGATATTATAGGCGTCGATATTATAGGCGTCGGTATTATAGGCGTCGATATTATAGGCGTCGGTAATAATACCGCCTATAAAGGCGTCGATATTAAAGGCGTCCGTACTGGAGGCGTCGATATTATAGGCGTCGATATTATAGGCGTCATTATAATAGGCGTCGATATTAAAGGCGTCGGTATTAAAGGCGTCGATATTATAGGCGTCGATATTATAGGCGTCGATATTATAGGCGTCGATATTATAGGCGTCGATATTATAGGCGTTGATATTATAGGCGTCGGTATTAAAGGCGTCCGTACTGGAGGCGTCGATATTCTAGGCGTCGATATTGTAGGCGTCGATATTATAGGCGTCGATATTATAGGCGTCGATATTCTAGGCGTCGATATTATAGGCGTCGATATTATAGGCGTCGATATTGTAGGCGTCGATATTATAGGCGTCGATATTATAGGCGTCGATATTATAGGCGTCGATATTAAAGGCGTCGATATTCTAGGCGTCGGTATTATAGGCGTCGATATTATAGGCGTCGATATTATAGGCGTCGATATTATAGGCGTCGGTAATAATACCGCCTATAAAGGCGTCGATATTAAAGGCGTCCGTACTGGAGGCGTCGATATTCTAGGCGTCGATATTATAGGCGTCGATATTAAAGGCGTCGGTATTAAAGGCGTCGATATTATAGGCGTCGATATTATAGGCGTCGATATTATAGGCGTCGATATTATAGGCGTCGATATTATAGGCGTCGATATTATAGGCGTCGATATATTATAGGCGTATTATAAGCGTCGATGTTATTTTCAAATCGACGCACAAACAGAATTTACAATTGATGGAGAAAACAGCGAACATAAAATACATAAAAAATAATAAAACCATCCGAAATTACGTGTTACTGACTTCTACTACAAATATACCAGGGGACTGTGGGTGTACGGTACATCTCTGTCTAACCCTTCTGTGAAGACGGGCGTGATGATATGTTTATCTATGTCATAAAATACCTCTATTAAAGCCAGATATGATATCTAATTATACAAGCACATATATAATATAATATCTACCCTCATTTTAATAAATATTCAATGAATGATTTTTATTGCCGTTATCGCTCTTCGTGGGCTATTGTAACCTACCCTCTCATACAATAAAACATTCCCGAGTATATTCAACAAAGCAATGCATTTAGTAAAACCTACATAGATCGACCTTTAACGTGAGCGTGACCCTCACTGACGAACTGTTTCTAATTAAACAGAGCTCAAGATATACTGGTTGACATATCGCGTGCTTTCTTTGAATAATCTTTATTTCCTGTAACCTTATCGGTCTTCTATGTGACTGTATCACGTATACTAGCATCAAATGATATTGCGTCTTATCTCTGCAAAGTTAAAGTCCATTTTCTAATTTCTGGAATTGTGATTTATTGCAATTAATTTATGAATTGCAAACATTGTAATTTAGACTTTGTTTCTTTAGAATTAAAGTTTATTTTTGAATGTGATGTAGGCCAACGTACTGATGGTGTTATGCAAAACTGAGATAGCGGCCAGGCAAAACATTTTAATGCCTTTTACTGTACTAGTTTAAGAGTTTTAATTTATAGCCTACAGTTAAGTATTTAAACAAGGTAAAACAGAAAATTAAAATAATCAAATTAAATCTTAACACGATATCTTGTAATAGCAATGTTTCATTTGTCAGCTTGTATATATGTATGTACACACCATCACGCATGTATTCCGCGACTGGTTAGGCAGAACTGTATTGCTGTACACTCACTTTTCGCCGGTATTTGTCCTACGTAATAAGGGACGAGCATATTGCCATCATCCGGGCACAGATCCAGACTCCGAACCGCTACTGGAAACTTCACAGAATAACCCAACAACACTTTGCTCGACCCGGGTATCGAACTTCAAGCGTAGCAGTCGCACTTAAAACTACAGGACTTTTTGAGGCAGTATTTAAGTGCATCTGCATTTAATTATAAATGCAAATACAAATTGGTTATTGCCCAAAAAAAAAAAACACAAAAATGAATTACACAAAAAGTCACTTTTACTTTATAGATGGCATAAAAATATTTTGTAACAAAATAATTATTTTCATTTACCTCCAAAAATCACGAAGAGATAAAATAAAATCCACCTACAAATAAGCTGAAAATGAAAAATACATTATCATGCACTCAGATCTGCATAACCGAATCCGGTTGAAACAAGATGGCTGCCGGTAATTATTTTTTTATCTATGGCATATATTGTTGATGGATTGACCAATCAACATGATGTATGTATATTGACATCCAATTTATGAATGCAAGGACGATGGATTATTAAAATTTGCTGTCGCGCTTCTGGAGTTGTCGAAAATGATGTGTAGTAGGTTCGATTTCGTTGTTTTTTAGACTCAGTGTGAACTGACTCTAAGTGAATACTGTACGGTAATTATTGCGTAATTATACTAAGTATACCATCACGCCTGTATTCCCCGAAGGGGTAGGCAGAGGCGTACTAATGTACACCCACATTTCGCCGGTATGTTTAGGTTCCATGTAATAGGGGGCGAGCCTATTGCCATCAACCGGGCACAAGTCCAGAAACCCAAAAATACTTTGCTCAACCCGGGGATCGAACCCAGGACCTCTAGCGCAGCAGTTGCGCTTGGGACCACTAGACCAACGAGGCAGGCTTATTCTAAGCTATCCCTTAAAAAAAGCCTTACACAAAATAAGCTCCACAAAAAATAAATCTCTACTTATACCGCTGCGAGATAATCCGAAGGCACTCTCATTACGAAGCATTTCAAACGACTTTATTGCCTAAATAAATCTCTCCGTAATTAGTTCTAATTACTGCTAACTAGATGGCGCTGAGTTTATCTTTTTGTTGTATTTTACATAGCACTAGCGACCCGTCCCCGCTTCGCTGCGGGTACCTACTATTTTTATCTATACTTCTATATTAATATTATAAAAAGGAAATATTTTTGTTTGTTTGTATTGAATAGGCTCCAAATGTACTGGACCAATTTGAAAAATTCTTTCACTATTAGAAAGCTAAATCTTTACCAAGTAACATAGGCCATAATTTATAAGAAATACCACGCGGCCGAAGCCGCGGGTAGAAAGCTAGTCTTATATATGGAGCCTATATTTTAAGTTCGATTTCTAGCAATACGTCGGTGAAACTGCATTCAAATCCACCCAGGGGGGCTAGACAGGTTGCATTTTGACATTCAAATCGACAAACAAAATGTATGGAAACACAAGCTTTTTATATATTTTGTTTGTCGATTCGAATGTCAAAATGCAACTTGTCTAGCCCCCCAGAAGTACGTATGTTGGTACATTATATATATGCTAGAATGTAAGTATGTTGTTTTATTTATTTATTTATTAGACATCCAGGGGGGCTAGACAAGTTGCATTTTGACATTCGAATCGACAAACAAAATGTATGTTAATGACATTAGGGACAGCCCGATTTGTCGAAAGCTTGTGTCACTTCCATGCATTTTGTGTGTCGATTAGAATGTCAAAATGCAACTTGTCTAGCCTCCAGTATTTGTTACATTTTTCTTAATTCTAGTGACATATTTATAACAATACTGTGTTAAATGCACAACTTTTTAAGGTGTCACAGCTTGCACGACTTCGAGGCGATAACACTTAATTATTTTAAATTAACAAATTTTTTTTTCAATTCAATTTAACTTATTCGTTTTTATAAACTTACCCAAAATGTAGGAGAAAATCATAGTATTATAATGTGTTATGTGTTTGCTTAGTAGTTTTTGTTTTTCAGTTGTTTTATTGACACTTTTGTCTACATCTCTTTATTAAAATTCTCCTCTCGCAGGTCTACTGGAAGAGATTTCTTTAGAAATAAATAGTACCTTTGTACCATATAGTCCTAATTATTTTAAGTTACTGATTTTGTTAAGTGTGTGTACGTAAATAAATAAATAAATAAATAGGGAAATAATATTAATTCGACGACGTCTGTGGTCTAGTGGTTCGAGTACCGGGCTGCTGATCACGAGGTCGTGGGTTCGATTCCCCCAAGACACAAATATTTATGTGATGAATATAAATGTTTGTATTTGTCTGGGTGTTTCCTATGTATTATAAGTATTTACAAAAAAATAGTATATAAGTATTATATCCATTGTCTAGTACCCATAGTACAAGCTCTGCTTAGTTTGGGACTAGATGGTGCTGTGTAAAAATTGTCCCAGAATATTTATTTATTTTATTTTATTTTATATTTGAAAAAGAATTAACTTATCATAGAAACCATTTATACAATTCGAAAACGTCTATTATTCAATAAATAAATTTTGCGCCTCCAATCACTGCGTATTCCTGAAAAAAAAAAATAGCTTTTCCCTTATAGATGTAGATTTTTATATACTAAGCTTTAGGCAACAAAACCTTAGGTTTCTGTTTGTAAGGCAGTGTTAGAATATTTTTAGATACAATGTCGTTGGGTTTATGGCTAGGCCGTGAAAAGAGCGGAGAGCACGTAGGGGAGATTTATGGCTACAAATACCTACGTAGTTGACTGCCACGTTGGTTTAATGGTCCCAAGCGCGACTGCTACACCAGAGGGCCTGGGTTCGATCCCCGGGTCAAGCAAAGTGTTGTTGGGGTTTTCTGTAAAATTCCCAGTAGCAGCTTGGAGTCTGGAGTTGTGCCCGGTTGATGGCAATAGGCTCACCCTAATAATGTCAGCATTAATAATACCGATGCCTATAATATCAATGCTTATAATACCGTTGCTTATAATACCGTTGCTTATAATACTGACGCTTATAATACCGACGCTTATAATACCGTTGCTTATAATACCGACGCTTATAATACCGACGCTTATAATACCGACGCTTATAATACCGACGCTTATAATACCGACGCTTATAATACCGACGCTTATAATACCGACGCTTATAATACCGACGCTCATGATATCGACGCTTATAATACCGACGCTTATTATACCGACGCTTATAATACCGACGCTTATAATACAAACGCTTATAATACCGACGCTTATAATACCGACGCTTATAATACCGACGCTTATAATACCGACGCTTATGATATCGACGCTTATAATACCGACGCTTATAATACCGACGCTTATAATACCGACGCTTATAATACAAACGCTTATAATACAAACGCTTATAATACCGACGCTTATAATACCGACGCTTATAATACCGACGCTTATAATACCGACGCTTATAATACCGACGCTTATGATATCGACGCTTATAATACCGACGCTTATAATACCGACGCTTATAATACCGACGCTTATAATACCGATGTCTATAATATTGGCGCTTACTAATATTTAGAAAACCGATTGATATGGATTCTCAGGTCCAGAAACTGCTACAATCGATCGAATCAGCTCCGAGTTTAGATTGGTACCCGGTATTGGCAATAGGCTCGCCCTCTATTATATGGCACCTAAACATACAGGCAAACTGTGAGTGTATATACATAATATACATACATAATGTACACCTCAGCCTTACTCTTTCAGAAATAAAGACGTGAAGGTATCTTAATGCCAACTAAGGCTGTATTAACTTTATAAATATATATAGGTACCTATCTTTTAGAATTTTCTTAGCATTTTCCATATTAAAAAAAATACAAAAAATAGCAAATTTAATATACTTGACGACGTCTGTGGTCTAGTGGTTTGAGTAAAGGACTGCTGATCACGAGGTCGTGGGTTCGATTCCCACAGGACACAAATATTTATGTGTTGAATATAAATGTTTGTGTTTGTCTGGGTATTTTCTATGTATAATAAGTATGTATTTACAAAAAAAGAGTATATAAGTATTATATCCATTATCTAGTACCCATAGTACAAGCTCTGCTTAGTTTGGCACTAGATGGGGCTGTGAAAAATGTCCCAAGATATTTATTATTATTGTTTATTTATTTACTTAAGTATGATATACATAACTAATATACATATAGGTTTAAATTGCCCCTTTTTATCTTGAACTTCTGTGTTTTGAGTCGTCAGTTTCTCGACAAATTCAAGATAGCCCGATCTCAAATAACCCCAATTTACGGAGCTATTTAGGATACTCCAATTTTATTGAAACACTAACAAAACCCCTATCATGAATTCTGAACCAATACCCGGCAATATTTGCTTAGGATATTGACTCAGGAAATATGGGCATTAGGGTAGGTATGGTTTGAAAAAACAAATGGCACCAATGATATGCATTAGAATAATTTGTACATATATACCTTCTCGCTTATACTCCCCAAAGGGTTGGGCAGAAATGTACAAATGTATATCGACAGTTTGCTGCTATGTTTAGGTCCCATGTAATAGAGGGCGAGCCTATTGCGATTCAAATTAAAAATTTGCAAATCCTAATATGTATTTTTATTTCAATTAGACCATAAGTAAATAATTTTGAAAAGTCAAACTATAAGTTGCACGGTTCCAAAAAAGCATGACTCATGGAGATGAAACTCCAAAGACACTGTTTTAAAAAAATGTGTCGTAACAGTAACAATTGTTGTTATAGTGTTGAGGATGATACAGCTTGATGTGTAGATGCGGAGATTAAATATAAAGAGTAGGTAAACAAATTGCAATGAAAATATTTAGTGTTAATTTCGCTTATGCTGAACCTCCCGCCCGCTTAATTATGCACATGCAGAGAGAACTAAGTTGCTAGTGCAACATGCATACCCAAACCTATGTGACGACACGTGTTTCCCCTCTCCGCGAGGCATCATCAGGTGCGACGTCGAGGTGTTGACTCTGCTCCATTCATTTTATAAAGAGCTTCCATTACACACGTCATGCTCGTGAACGGGTGCTGTCTGTCGGGACTGGTCAGCTCTTACTGCAATGGCTATGTTCTTTTGTTTGTTTTTTTGTCCTTTTTTTTTAGTCATACACATCATACTGCGTTATACTCACACTATTCATCACAAAATTGTATTGTTACTCGCCTATATTTTTTTTAAAAGAGTAACTATGGAGTTTCTTGCCGGCTCTTCTCCATAAGTAAGTCCCACTTTTTGGAACCGTGCAACTAGTTTGACAAATCAAAAGTGCCTATTTATATGGTCTAATTGAAATAAAATATTTTGAATTTGAATTTGAATTAATTTTATAAAGAGTAGGTATTAAGATTGAAAAGATAGCCATTAATTGGGTACAAATCCAAACATCGAGCCAAAAACCCCAACGACACTATTTGATCTGGGAATCGAACACGGGCCTTTGAGTGTAGCAGACGCACTTAGGAACACTATGCATGAAGCATCATAAGCCTAGCTGCAGTTTTATTGATATCTTCTATACTGATATTATTAAGAGGAAAGATTTGATTCTTTGTATTGAATAGGCTCCGAAACTACTCAACCGATTTGAAAAATTATTTCAGTGGCAGATAGCCCATTTATCGGGGAAGGCTATAGACTATACACCATCACGCTACAACTAAAAGGAGCGGAGTAGTAATGCAAAATGTTGCGAAAACGGGGGAAAAAGTTATCAAGACACCGCTGGCGGGAAGGTATTTTAAATAAAGGGACTTTATTAAACCTACATTTCTCGCTACAGTATCCGCTATCGCAGTTTCCGTAGCCCAAGTCTTAAGGTTGCCATCAGCGCCTCGGGAAATACCACATATTCAATGTACATAAAACATTTTTACTTTATGTCCTATTCCAAGGTTCCACATGACATTTATAGCGATAAGACTTAGGCTCGTGAAAAAATATTTCACTGGGTAGCATGGAATTAGAAAAATGTTGACATTTCTTTTATCATGTGGAAAAAATTATGAATAACTAGCTTTCCGCCAGCGGCTTCGCCCGCGTGGGTGTTTCTTATAACTTTCATCCTCTATTTCAACCCCTTACAGCCCCTTTTTCGCATTAAAAATTAGCCTATGTCCTTTCTTAGTCTCTAGACTATCTCTGTACCAAATTTCATTTAAATCGGTTCAGTAGTTTTCGCGTGGAAGTGCGACAGACAGACAGACAGAGTTACTTTCACATTTATAATATTTGTAAGGATTGTCGTTTAAGAAGTAGAATAGAATAAAATATACTTTATTGTACATCAAGAAACAATACAAAGGAAATAAATACTTAAATATTACAAGAGCACAATTGGCGGTCTTATTGTTAAGAGCAATTTCTTTCAGAAAACCATTGGATCGATAAAGGTCAAAAATGAAAACGGATATTGGGCGGTTGAAGGTGTACCTACTCAATATTTACAATATTTATAGATAGACTAGCTTTTTGCCCGTGACTTCGTCCGCGTGGAATAGTTACTTTGTTTCATACAAACTTTCATCCCCTATTTTATCCCCTTAGGGGTGGAATTTATCAAAATCCTTTCTTAGGGAATGCCTACGTCATAGTAGCTATATGCATGCAAAGTCTCAGCCCGATCAGTTTAAAATTGACAAACTTTCATACAAACTTTCATCCCCTGTTTTATCCCTTCGGGGGTAGAATTTATCAAAATCCTTTCTTAGGGAATGCCTACATCATAGTAGCTATATGCATGCCAAATTTCAGTCCGATCCCTCCAGTGGTTTGGGCTGTGCGTTGATAGATCACTATGTCAGTCAGTCAGTCACCTTTGAGTTTTATATATTTAGACTAGAATATTATAAAATACTAGCTGTCCCGGCAAACGTTGTTTTGCCATATAGGGGTGGGTCACCCTTATCATTTAGGGGTATGAAAAATAGATGTTGGCCGATTCTCAGACCTACCCGATATGCACACAAGATTTCATACAAATCGGTCCAGCCGTTTCGGAGGAGTATGGCAACTAAAACTGTGACACGAGAATTTTATATATTAGATTTAAATAAAATACAAACAAACAAAATATGAATCTGAGATAGGCCTTGGGGCCTTGTGGCTCTTGGGGCCCTTTTGGGCCTCGCACAGAGTTCCTTTTATTTTGTTTTTTGTTCAATCTATGTAACTATCTTTTTGTATTTTTTAAGCATTTTCCATGCTAAGATTACAAGTTATTTTTTTAATGAAGGAAAAATCGGCTGGCGGGCAGGAACGAGCGGGGCTTGCGGTAGCTTAGTGGTCAAAGGGTCTGGTGTACCGAACCAGAAGACGCAGGTTCGAATCTTGCCCGCCAGCCGATTTTCCCTTCATTAAAAAAATAACAATCTAAGTATGTAAGTCAAGAAATAAAAAGTTTTTCTTTCTTTATTTCTTAGGTATATTTTTTAACCCTCAAAACAAACAGTATGCCGTGACAAAGTTACATTACTTCTAACCCTTAATGAGCTCATTCCGCCATGACGGGCCCCCATAGCAATTTCTATGGAAAATATTATGTAACAGCAATCTTAATGGTGTAAGTGGTTGTCGACACGTTATGAGAACTGTAGGTAACTTGTTCGTGTCATGGTGTTTATGGGTTAAAGAGGAGTAATCGGATTGTGATTGGTTTAATATTGTGATGATTGAAGTGGTATGCTTGAGATCATGGGCTTGATTTTCAGGTTAAGCAAAGTATAAGTATATAATAAATATAGCTTGGGACATTTTTACACAGCACCATCTGGTCCCAAACTAAGCAGAGCTTGTACTATGGTACTAGACAATGGATACAATACTTAGATACTTTTTTTTTTTGGAAATACATGCTTATAATATATAAGAAACACCCAGACAAACACAAACCTAATGAACCTAAGTTCATCACATAAATGTTTGTGTCTTGTGGGAATCGAACCCACGACCTCGTGTTCAGCAGTCCGGTACTCGAACCACTAGACCACAGACGTCTTCAAAGTGTTATTAAGGTTTGTCTATGAAATTCTCAGTAGTAGCTCAGAGTTTGTTTTTGTGCCCAGTTAATGGCAATATGCTCGCCCCCTATTAAATTTGATCTAAACATACCTGTGACGTGTGGTGTATATTAGTATACCTCTGCTCAACCCTTTGGGGAATACAGGCGTGATGGTATGTTAATGGTTGATAGCAATGTAGCCTATTGCCATCAACCAGGCACAAATTCTTACTCCGAGCTGCTGAACTTCAAAGAAAAACCCACAACGCTCGAGCTGGGAATCCAACCAAGGACCTCTAGCGTAGCAGTTGCGTTTCGGACCACTGGCCAAAGAGGCAGTCTGTTATGTAATAGGTAGTTTGACTCTAAAAAGCTGAAAAGAAACATAATAACCTAACCTAAATTAAAAATTTAGAAAACCCCCGACACGAAATGTAATTTCCCATTTTGTGGGGGTGGCCATCTTGGATTTAAAATGCATCATATTGTATTGTATTCTCCTAGTTAAGCCCTTTCATTTGATACCCATAATGAGGAAGTTGTGAAAAAATATGTAATTCGCTTTTGTGGCGGCGGCCATGTTGGACCGATTTTCATCAAACATAACTAAGAACACTCCCGACTAATTCACCTTTCAAATAAAAAAAACAAAATCGGGGGTTAAAACAATAGAGTACTTAGTAATAAAAAATTGAGTAAGTAATTTAAGTAAACTTTAAATAAACTTGAGAACAAGACACCTTTCTTTAAATTCTTTAGTGAAATATAAATGTGATTTATAAAGTGAAGGTCGTCTGAAACAATAAAATAAAAAACAAAAAACAGACGCAAACACGGGTAAACAAACTAGCTATCGTTGGCTATAACGTATTTTTAAAATTGTGGCCATAAAACTGGCGAGAAATGAACATTTCACAAGAGTAGTGGCAAAATTTAAAAGACATACTGCGCCGACCCCAAGTTAATTGGGATAAGGGCAGGAGGAAGATGATGATTATGAAAAGTGACAAGATTTAAAGGACTCCTGAGTAAGGGCAGATTTACATTTTACCCAAAGTCACTTACAAGTCACTTTATAACTTGTAAGTGAAAAAAGTACCTTATATAAACTACGATCTCATATAGCAATACCTGCGTATAGCGAACCTGCGTAGTAGTGGTTAAAGCGTCCGGAAGGGTACAATTTCGAAACCTGCTTAAAATCAAATGTTCGTACCACTATAATTTTTATCTTAAAAAATCATTTATCTACACATTATTATGTATAATCGTGTAGTGACTTTGTACTAAAATGCCTCTACCTTGCTGCTGCACTGTGCTCATATTTCTAACTAGCAATCCGACCTCGCTTCGCTTTGGGTACTATTATTATAATTTTTTGTAAAATATAAAAACAAATAAAAGTAACTTAAGTTATTTTTAATGAAGGAAAAAATCGGCTGGCGGGCAGGATTCGAACCTGCCACCTGCCTTCTGGTTCGGTACACCAGTATGCGGTGGCTTAGTGGTCAAAGCGCCTGGTGTACCGAACCAGAAGACGCAGGTTCGAATCCTGCCCGTCAGCCGATTTTTTCCTTCATTAAAAATAACTTGTAATCTTAGCATGGAAAATGCTTAAAAAATACAAAAAGATAGTAACTTAAGTTACTTGACTGTCAGTGAAAGTCGCGTTAAAATCGGTCCAGCCGTTTCAGAGATTAGCCGGAACAAACAGATAGACAGACAGATAGGCAATTTTCAAAATGGATTTTTTTCATTTAAGTACTGTACGTATACGTTCATAATTATGAATTTAGTCAAAAACTAGTTATTTGAAATTACAGACACAGAAATTTTATTTATTTGTATAGATTACAGAGTGATAGATTACATATACAAACACGAATTTACATTATCTACAACATACAATAATTATTTTCCAATTATATTTAAATCCACCGCCGCAATTCTCCTGGCCCCAATCGAGAAGTAAGCTGTAATATTTCGTTCCCAACATCTGGCGTCGGTAGGAATATTCCCATGCTGAACACTCCAAGTTTCACAGGATTCTTTTTCATAGTTGCCTTATTTTCAGAAGTTCAGTTGTCAGTTTTGTGTTAAGAAATTCGTAATATAAAAGGAGGGTTTAAAATCTAGGACAGTGTAGAGCAAAATGGGTTAAGTCGAGCTAAAAATGTGATGTTTTTTATAAGCTGTGACTTTGTGGCGTTTGGTAAAAAGTGAAGTAAGAAAGGAGGTAATTTGTTTTTGATGTTTCATATTAGTTGAACAGTCAGGCATATTGTATGCTTGTTTAATATGGAGATTATTGAGTATGTATGAGTATGAGTTACTTAGTTAGGGATAATCACGAAATAGTGCTGTTTGCAGATGATACGTCACTACTATTTAAACTCAAACGTCAACAAATGATTACTGACGATGTAAACGGTGCCCTCTCAAAAGTGGTACACTGGTTTAATGCTAATAATTTACTTTTAAATGAAACGAAAACTAAATGTATTAAGTTTACAACACCTAACGTAAAACAGGTGAAAACCAGTGTACCTATAAATGGCAAAGAATTGGAGCTTGTGGACACCACTGTATTTTTAGGCATAACTTTAGATTCAAAACTTCAGTGGGGCCCACATATAGATAAGTTGTCGAAAAGGCTTAGTTCTGCAGCATACGCAGTCAAAAAGATACGTAGCTTAACTGACGTAGATACTGCGCGTCTGGTTTATTTCAGTTATTTTCATAGTGTGATGTCGTACGGTATTCTGTTGTGGGGAAATGCGGCCGACATACAAACTATTTTTGTGTTGCAGAAGAGAGCTATTCGATCAATTTATAATTTAAGTCCCAGATATTCACTGAGGGATAAATTTAAGGAGATTAATGTGATGACTGTTCCATCACAGTACATTTATGAAAATTTACTGTATGCACATAAGAATATTAATCTCTTTAAAAAACGTAGTGATACACATAATATTAATACCAGGAATAAAAATAAATTTATTGTTCCCTCAACTAGGCTCCAGAAGATAAGTAATTCATTCAAATGCCAATGTATACGCTTTTACAATAAAATCCCAAGCGATATTCAAAACCTCAGCCTGAACAAATTTAAGACGGTTGTCAAGCAGAAGCTGTATCATAAAGGTTACTACACGGTGAAAGATTATATAGATGACAAAAATGCTTGGGATTGAACTGTTCCAATGAACCAGGTTATTGATTTCATTATGTTTTTTTTTTTATCTGACATTTAATTTATACCATTACTTGACATTACAATAATCTGACATTTAATTTGCATCATTAATATCATTACCTATTTGACATTGCAATAATTATGCTACGTGATTTTATGTATGTCTTATTGTGTCATTTTTTATTGAGAAGTGAACTTCATTAACTGTACAGTATGAGTATTCTGCAGCTTTTGATGTTGCTTTAGTTATTCTATTAATGTATAATATAATAAGTTATAACCAGCCCGAGGTAGAGCTTGTCATGCTCACTTAAATGTCCTGCTGATAGTGGCGTTGTGTGTCGGGTCTTTTTATTCCCTACAACATGGTTGAGTCAAACGGCGCCGATACACACGTCATGCTCGTGAACGGGTGCTGTCTGTCGGGACTGGTCAGCTCTTACTGCAATGGCTATGTTCGTTTGTTTGTTTTTTTGTCCATTTTTTTTTTAGTCATACACATCATGCTGCATTATACTCACACTATTCATCACAAAATTTTATTGTTACTCGCCTATATTTTTTTTTAAAAGAGTAACTATGGAGTTTCTTGCCGTCTCTTCTCCATAAGTCCCACTTTTTGGAACCGTGCAACTAGTTTGACAATTCAAAAGTGCCTATTTATATGGTCTAATTGAAATAAAATATTTTGAATTTGAATTTGAATTTGAGTAGAGATAAACTTGTTTATATAATTATATTAATTTTAAACAAAAAACAAACCGCCTCCAAAAAACACCTACGAACTAATAAGCAAAAAATAACAGATACATATTAACATTATGATTTCTAACTAATTTGGAGTCGGTGCCAAACAGACATCAACGAAAGTCATATTTAAATTGAATTAGTAGTTTAAAGCGCGACTGCTACGCTAGAGTTCCTAGGTTTGATCCCCGGGTTGAGCAAAGTGTTGTTGGGTTTTCTGTGAAATTCCCAGTAGCAGCTCGGAGACTGAATTTGAGCCGAGTTGATGGCAAAAGCCTCGCCCCCTATTACATGGGACTTAAACATACCGGTGAACTGTGGGTGTACATTAGTACGCCTTTGCCTAACCCTTCGGGGAAAATAGTCGTGATGGTATGTAAATAAATAAATAAATAAATATCTTGGGACATTTTTACACAGCACCATTTAGTCCCAAACTAAGCAGAGCTTGTACTATGGGTACTAGACAATGAATAAAATACATATATGCTTTTTTTGTAAATACATACTTATAATACATAAGAAACACCCAGACAAACACAAAAATTTATATTCATCACATAAATATTTGAGTCCTGTGGAAATCGAACTTAAATAAATATTTTGGGATAATTTACACAGCACCATCTAGTCCCAAACTAAACATATCTAGTACTATGTGTACTTGACAATGGAAATAATACTTATATACTGAGAAAAATATTTTTCTCACTCGCTAGCGTCGCCGTAAATTATTTGTATGGAAAACCCTCGCAGCGCCTCTAGTGGTTACGTAAGGAACTAAATTCGGCTATGAGATTACAGAGTATCGATGCGTAAAAAACCTATAGAAAGTAATTCGGTAGAACTCATGGTTGACGTACAGATGTTGTCTTTAAACATATAAACAGGCTCTCGAGTATATTAGAACATGTTGCGGCTTCCATTAAGATGTGAAGCCAAGCTGAATGTTTTAGCGTGCCATGTCATGCTTCAGTATGTCATGCCGCACGCGTGCTGCCCGCAGTACACCGGCACTATTTGTCATGCCTACCAGCTGACCCACTTGCATATCTTTTCACTTTAGTGAGGTGTGGTGCCATATACAGCGATTAGGAAATAATTAAGGTTATTCATGCGTTCTGTCAGTTGGTCTCTTAAATCTCTTTATTCAAAAGGCTACGGTACCGGGATGCGCCCAATTTCTACAACCGTGATAGTCTGACAGCGAAATATTTTAAAGCACCTTTAAGTGATTCATGCGTTCTGTGAGTCAGGTAATCTCTAAGTCTCTTTATTCAAAAGGCCACGGTTGTGGGATGCGCCCAATTTCTACAACCGTGATAGTCTGACAGCATAACAGTTATTTTAAAGCATCTTTGTGTGTGTTTCAAGTTTTGCGCGTGAAAACCAGTTCTACGTTCCACGTCTTTGTTGCTTTACAGTCGGTTAGGACTTTTAAGCGACAGCAACGCATAAAACTCCTTTTGTGTTGTGAAATATGTATGTATGTATTTTTCACACGCTGCTCCCTACTTACAAATTGTGCCTAATACGTGATGGTATCATGTAAAAATATTAATGTATTTGTTTACCCGCACTGTCACCCAACTTCATCTAATTTTAAACATTACTGTGGGAATTTCCAAAAATACTTTCTTGGCGAATGCCTCTACGTCTAACTATTTGTGTCCAATTCAGCCCAATCCATTCAGTGGTTTTAGCTGTGCGTTGATACATTAGTCAGTCGCCTGTCCACTTTATACTCGCGGTCACAGCGGCCCCACCCAACTTTGCTTCACTTGCAAAATCTGGCATACACTTAGCTAAGAGCAGCGTAAACCGTAAGTACCGAACTTAGACAGTTTTTGTTCGTAATAACCTGTGGGCTTGTTAACATCACCATTATTTTACTTGCTTCAGAGACTTTGAAGTAAACTTTTACCGTTATTAGGAGAGCATA
Source organism: Acronicta psi (assembly GCA_946251955.1). NCBI lineage: Eukaryota > Metazoa > Arthropoda > Insecta > Lepidoptera > Noctuidae > Acronicta > Acronicta psi. Next base: position 1,156,820 of record OX276486.1, read on the forward strand.
ACATACCATCACGCCTGTATTCCCAGAAGGGTTAGGCAGAGGTGTACTAATGTACACCCACAGTTCACCAGTAATTTTAGTCTCATGTAATTCGGGGCGAGCCGAGCGAGAGAGTTATTTGATACAAAAAAAAACTATGTCTGTACTTTAAAAGTGACCATGATTCTATGAGTTTGTTTCGGCGTTTGTTCTCAGAGGTCGTCAGATTGGAAATGCCGACGTCATCTAGCACAATACCGCAAAACATTGACTTGTAAAAGTGTCTGAAAATATCTATTTGCAGAAATAAATATTATTTCATTTCAAATTCAAAATATTAAATTTCAATTAGACCATATAAATAGGCACTTTTGAATTGTCAAACTAGTTGCACGGTTCCAAAAAGTGGGACTTATGGAGAAGAGCCGGCAAGAAACTCCATAGTCACTCTTTTAAAAAAAAATATAGGCAAGTAACAATAAAATTTTGTGATGAATAAATAGTATTTCATTAACCGAGCACAAACCCACACCCCGAGCCGCTACTAAGAATTTCAAAAAAGATCTAAATAACACTGCTCAATCTGGGAATTGAAAGGCCTCTAGCATAGCAGCTCAGGATCACCAGCCAATTGAGGCAGTTTGTTTCATGTACGCAGAAAAATATGGAGTATTTCAATTTGAGCAATTGTTTTGGAGCACCATATACATTGAGCACTTAATATAATCAGAAATGGATGCTCTAAAGATAGGTGCTCAAACGGGAATCATCATCATAATCATCATCATCAACCCATACCGTCCCACTGCTGGGCACAGGTATCTCAGTATGTGATGGATTAGGCTAAAGTCAGACTGACAGACTTCACATGCCCTCGAGAAAATCTCTCAGGCATGCAGTTTTCCTCACGATGTTTTCCTTCACCGTTATAGCGAGTTAAAACGGGAATGCAAACGGGAATACATCAAAAATATAACAAAAATAATTTCTTAAACTAATTTTCCTGGAAAACTTCAACAAAGTCCCCATTTACATAAATGGACGCAAACACTTCACCAGGAAGGAACTAAGCGGCGACCCTAAGTACAAAGATAGGTTGAATAGCGATGCCGGAAATTGATAATTTCCATGCACTTTGACGCGGCGTGTGAGGTTGGGCCTATATAATGGGTGTCCGGTAATTGTATTTGAGTCTATAGGTAGTTAGGGACTTGTAGCGTACAGGGTAACTCAGGGCCGGATTTAAGGGAGGGCAACAGGGGCTACTGCCCCGGGGCTTCCACAATAGAGACTTCGAAAATAAATACCTTTAAATGCCGACCAGTGAACAACTTAAACAACTTTTCCTTTAATATATTTTTTTTCCGGTTTTACCTTTACCTACATTTGTACAAACATGATTATGATTATTTATTGAAAACCTCGACTGAAAAAAAAAAACATTTTATTTGGATATTAATTTGGGGCCAGGAGGTCTCTACTCCTTTGTTGCCCCGAGGCCTCCACACCACTAAATCCGGCCCTGGGGTAACTTCTATTTGAAGTAACATGGTATCGAAGATGGCTATGAATTATTTTTTTATTATATTTTAATATAATGAAAAATTTGATGACGAGTTTATGTAAGAAAGTAGTAGTGTTGTAAGTAGTTAGTAAGTTCGTGGCTAAGTTATAACTGCGCTGTTCAATGCAAGGTTAAGCTACGCTTGCCGCGGTCAGTATGTGGATGGGTGACCATTCTTAATACACCGAGAACCTTTCGAGCCTCATAGAGCACGTAAAGCCATCGGTCCCGGTTGTCATACAAAAAACGTGAGAAGTTCAATAAAAAGTACTAACTAAAAACCTAAAAACAAGCTCTGTGACGTAGGAAAATGTATCGCAGGTGGGACAAGCAAAGAAACAATTTTGTTTATGAACGAACAGCTTCTCCCGCCTGCAATACATTTTCCAAAATCACAGAGCTTGTTTTTAGGTTTTTAGTTAGTACTTTTTACCGAGTCGGGTAAAAAACTCGACTCCGTTTTTCGTGACTTCGTTTCATTTAATCATTGATTTTATTTCCTACTTTTACGTCTCTTTAATTTTATCTGCCTCTAATTGTATCTTTAGTGATTGTATTGGTGACTGGTAACGCTTGAGGTCCTGGGTTAAATTCCCAGATCTAGCAAAGTGTTACGAGATTCTCATAAGCATAAGGCTTGGAAGAAGAAGTAGTGTTGTAAGTAGAGGTTGATATGTACGGCACAGCAAGTCACAGAGGTCTTGTCTCATATACAGACAAAGCAAACGATCTTGTGGTGTTAATTCCGAGCTCGCTTAGCTTAAGCGATACAATCTCAATGTGTGGTGTGGTTCGCTGTAATACATACTATTCCATTACTTACCACAGTCACAGAATAATACCTACAGTAGGTAGTTTGATTTAGTATCTTGCCTCTATATCGCACATCCGATAAAATAGAGTCACAACTCGGAAACTGGCCTTTTCCAGGAAAATTGAAAAACTGAATTTGCCATATAAAAGTATTTTTTTGAAGCATTCTTAATATAAACTACTCATATATATTTAAATAAATGTACTAGACAGTCCATATTCGTTCTACCACAACCACAAATGTGGTTTAGTTTCTGGCTTTATTTTGGCTCTCCTCAAAATTGATGTTTTTCGACTTATGACACTATTTTATCGGAGGTGCGACAAGTTGCAATTTGACATTCGAATCGACAAACGAATACGAAGAAAATGTATGGAAATTACATTAGTGACAGCCCAATTTGTCGACAGCTTATGTCATTTCCATACATTTTGTCGATTCGAATGTCAAATTGCAACTTGTTTAGACCCCCTTATAACGTAACATACCATCATGTCTGTATGCCCCGAAGGGCTAGACAGACTTGTCAACAAAAGAGATAAGTATACAGGCAATCTGTGTTAACAAATATTGTGATATACCTACGTAAATAATTTTTTTATCTGCTTTAGAGTTTAGTATGTACGCAGCTAACAACACCTTTTTTTTTTATCAGCCGTTATCGTCCCACTCTGCAGGGCAAAAGCCTCTACCCGCCTTCCACTCGTCACGATTGAGGGCTATCTGCGGCCAATCCTTCCAGTAAAGGTCTAGCTCGTCCCGCCATCTCCTTTTGGGCCTACCGCGACGTCGTCTAACGTTGTATGGACCTGCATTTTGAAAATTTCGTGTAAGGCCTATCATTTCAGAAATGCATTGTAGACTGATGACTATTAGTACGCTTGCTTAGAGATTAGTTTATCAGTCCATGGACATTGTATTTGTAATAAACTATTGTAAAGCTAAAGTCATTTGATTTATCATAAATACCTAAGTAGTAGTAAGTCCAATGATTAAATAGTCCTTTCGAGAATTGTAACCGCTGAGTACCACATATAGTATAGGTACTCATTATCATGTGTTTAACTACCAAATATTTGCATGCTATAATTCATGGCGAAATAATATGTCTTTGCATTACAATAATTTTATATCATCTCTTGTAACTACCAGATTTGACGCAAATAAATAATTTTGATTTGATTTGATTGATTTTTTACATATTTTGCGTTAAATATTTATTTTTCTAATTATTACCGATTATTAAACGTTTAATTTTTGAAATTAGCTAAAACTATGCAATGCAATGCAATGCTATGAAATATGTGTGGCAATGCAGCCAGCCTCCTGGGTACCCTTCCAGCTGATAGCGATGCGGAGGAGTTTTTTGATGCCTTATTGTAAATAGTTATTTTATTTTACTTATATTTAGGAATAGATTTTTAATTTAGTAGATTCATTACCCTAATTACATTGTAATATAACGTAATATAATTATTATTTTACAATCTTTGTGGAAACATATAAAATTACCTGCTTGTATAATAATCTTTTTTGTTGACAGTTTACTGTGCATCAGTATGTTTTAGGTCCCATGTAATAGGGGGCGAGCCTATTGTCACTAACCGGGCACAATGGAAGTACGTAAGTACCTTATACTTACTATCTTTTTGTATTTTTTTAAGCATTTTCCATGCGAGATAACAAGTTATTTTTAATGAAGGAAATAATTCGGGGCTCGCGGTTGCTTAGTGGTCAAAGCGTCTGGTGTACCGTACCAGAAGACGCAGGTTCGAATCCTGCCCGCCAGCCGATTTTTTTCCTTCATTAAAAATACCTTATAGTTAATTAAAATCATTAATTAGGTCTGTAGTGAGCCAACGACCACCAGAAGCCCTGCTCACGCCATGAATTTTGATGTTACTAGCGTGATCACGAAGCGAAATTATTTTTAATCCCCTGATTTATGGCTGAAATATGGCGACCATTCATAAATCAGCCCGGCTTGGAACTTGTATATTAAATACTGACCTAATTGTGCACATTATTTTCAACGTCAACGTATATTAGGAGAATTTAATTTTTTCCAACTAGCCATCACGCTTGTATTTCCCAAAGGGTTAGGCAGAGATGTACTAATGTACACCCACAGTTCGCCGGTGTTTAGGTCACATGTTATAGGGGTGAGCCTATTGCCTTCAACCGGGTATATAGCCAGACTCCTGCTACTGATAATTTTCACAGAAAAACCCAACAACATTTTGCTCGACCCGGGAACGAACCCACGACCTTTAGCGTAGCAGTCGCGCTTGGGACCACTAGACCAACAAAGCAGTTTTCCCACTAGTTACTTTGAAAAAGTGGTAAGTACAATCGTTATTTATTAATGATCTACTTTTTCAATAAAAAAAATATAGTCGAATTGATCACCTCCCCCTTTTTTTGAAGTCAGTTGAAAAGTAGTCGCAGGCAGTTAACCCTTTTGAAACGTAACGGAACGTTTTTCAAACGCTTTACCCACTAGCTTCGAACCTGTGTACTTAGAAATAAGGACACAGGTTCGAATCAGCCTGCGACGTTTTTTTTTTGGAAAGTCCGAGATCCGAGATTGTATGACATTGTAATTATTGTTCTCCATTTTATTATTTGTTATTATTGTGTGATTATGTATGTAATGTATGTTATTGTAATTAATATTCAAATACAATGAAAATTGTTTGTGAATTAAATAAATAAATAAAGATCGGACTCTGTTGCGGTAAATAGGAACGAAGAATTCACGGTGCTCACTATTTTAGAGCTTAATTTTGGAGCCTATTCTTACTGGACCTAGATTATGAACAAAGTTACAAAGGCATCCGAACATAGGTATATAATGATGAAGTTAGTTAGTATAATGTTGCCACTAATTTAACGTTTCAAAAGTACCTATTTATATGGTCTAATTGAAATAAAATTTTGAATTTGAAGGAAAAACAATTTTTGAAACAAAAACAATTTTCGCAGCTAACGATGAAAAATTTATTTTACATGTTTTTTTTCTAAACTGGCAACATATTTAATAACTCTCGTTATTCTGCGAAAAGGTAATTGATTCGGGCATTCAATTATGGCAACGTTTTGTTCATGACGTCACATATTTCCAATCAGTTTGAATACAGACTGAAATATTCGGTGTGGATTTTTACAATTGTGGTTCAGAATTATGTACTAGAAATGTATTGTGTTTCAGAGTTATTTAGGTACTAGAAATGTATTGTGTTTTTTTGTGCATGGGGTGTTTGTTGGTGTGTTTATTGTCATATGCACACCTATGACGACGTCTATGGTCTAGTGGTTCGAGTTCGACTGCTGTTCATGAAGTGGTGGGTTCTATTCCCACAGGATACAAATATTTATGTGAAGAACATTTATGTGTTTGTGTTTGTCAGGGTATTTTTATATTTTATAAGTTTTGTTTTTATAAGTTTTTGTTTTATAAGTTTTTGTTGTATTTACAAAAAAAGTATGTAAGTATTATATCCATTGTCTAGTACCTATAGTTCAAGCTCTGCTTAGTTTGGGACTAGATAGTGCTGTGTAAAATGTCCCAGGATATTAATAATAATAATAATTTATTATGACAATTGATAGTTACCTACGAAGCTTGATAATCCGTTTATTATTGGTATTACCTACCCCTAGGGAAAGTTGATGGCACAAGAGCTCGTGGCAGATCACCAATGCGCTGGACAGACCAGATTAAAGCTGCATTGAATGGTCCACTGCATGAGTGCACCAGAAAAGCTGCGGTACGAGAGGAACGGCGACGAATTGTGAAGCGTGCCACCGCCCCTGATGTGACGACCACGGCCACTCTGTCAAGAGTGTAGCGACTAAGAAGAAGACGCCTAAACCGCTGAACGGAATTCGATAAAAGGATATGGATATGTTGACTGGGGGATGAGAAAAAAAACTCGACGAAGAAAAGTCACGCCGTTTTGGCACACTATTATCTGTTTCTTAATGATATCATAGTAAAAACTGTCAGTGTCAGTTCCGGAATGTCAAACGCACGCCATTACGGCAGATAATTATCAGTTTCATAGTGATTTCATGGTAAAAACTATCAACTTGACAGCTGTCATGTACCTCCGGTACAAATTTGGGCTGAGCTGTATGGGCTTTTGAAGACCTCTTCTACCAAGGAGATTGATTGTACCATAAGAAAGGATATGCTAGTGGGCTACCTTTGATCTCAAAAAGTTCTTTAGAATGCGAGAAAAATTGCAGGGGACGGCCAGTATATTATAAATTCTTTTTATTCAACACTTTCTCAAAAGCCTCGCGACAAATGACAGCACGTAGTTGTTGTGATTGTGAGTATTAGTGTGTGAATGTGAATGTGTGTGTGAGTGTCCATCTCGCTGCCGGCTGATATATCGACGAGCTCGCCGCTGCACCGGGTTACTGATGAGGTGGCGCAAGTCTTAAGATGATAGCGGGCTTAAATGGTAATAACTATTATCCTTGAAACCATTATACATAGAAAGAACGAATCTTACATTTAGCGACTGTTATGTTACTGGTAAAGATAATTTTGAACCATTCAATTGATTTCTGGGTAGACGCGGTCCATCTTAGACCACATCTACACTTATCATCAGGTGAGATTGAGGTCAAGTGCAAACCCATCAACGATAAAAAAAAAAACAGCATTCCGTCTTCTTTCCAAATCTGCGTCAATCTTACCATCCCTAGTAAACACACTTCCTTAATAAACAAACTTAGTCATCAGCTCAACACTCTTACCCTCTATCTTTATGTCACACACACATATATTTTCATCTCTTTCAAAAACCATAACTTTTGTCTCATCATCATCATCAGCCCGATGCTGTCCACTGCTGGACTGAGGCCTCTTCATGGATCTTCCATTCGTATCTGCTCTGGGCTACTCTTGACCATTTCTCTCCCGCTACCTTTACTATATCATCGCACCGTCTAGCCGGGGGCCTACCGACATTTCTACGTCCAGTCCTTGGTTACTGGTCCGGTACTTTTGTTTTGCTTATGTTTGTTTTAATTCGCTTCAACTTGTATGCTTCATTTACAAAAGTTGCCTAGTCTTGCAAGTCTTCCACTGACGATGCAAGTAGAACCTGATCATCAGCATAGAGAAGGCATTTGACAGGCAACTCATTCATTCTCAATCCTAACTCACTGTCTTTCAAATCTGCCAAACAGCTGTTCATGTAACAGATTGAACACCTTTGCTACCTACATATTTTCCTAAAACTTAGCGATTGTATGTTTTGTTAATTAAGATCAGTGGAAGGGACGGGCAGACCTTTGCCCAGCAAAGGTATCACATTAGTTAGATAGAAACTATTCATCTTTTAAAATAAAATCTAAATCCGTTCATCCGTTCGGGAGCTACGATGCCACAGACAGACACACACACAGACACGTCAAACTTATAACACCTCGTAGTTTTTGGGTCGGGGGATAAAAATGTAACTTGATGATTCAATCAAAAACTCCTCCACCTCTTGTAATTTGAACCACAGTACCCAAAACATTAGTAAGACTAGTTTACGGCAACTAACGCGAAACTGAATACTGTTCTCTCATGTTAAACTGGTGCGGTTAATGTGCCCCCCATTTATGCAGAACACAGCCACTATTTATGTTTAGCTGTGTACACTCTGTGGCCAGGATTAGTCGTGATGAACTGGTGAAAGTCACGCCTGAAACTCTACAAGTTCTTGATGACTCGATGTAATTTATATGGTTTGAAATATTGGGCTATTGAAGGAGGAAGAGTATATTAGAATTTTTATCAGTGTCTCTATTTTGATTCCGACCTTTCAGAACATTTACTGATTTTAAATTCATAGTCATTTCATTTCATTTCATTCCAAAACGTCATTTTTTTGAAAACGCATGCGAAAACGAACCCGACGCAAAAACGACGGGTGTTCTAAGTTTGACGTGTGTGTGTGTGTCTGTGGTATCGTAGCTCCCCGATTTTGATTTAGTTTTTTTTATGTGAAAGGTGAGTCGGGAGTGTTCTTAGCTATGTTTGATGAAAATCGGTCCAAGATCGCAACCGCCACAAAATAGCGAATTACATATTTTTCACAACTCCCTCAATATGGGTATCAAATGAATGGACTTAACTGGGAGAATACTATACTCTATGATAAATTTCAAATACAAGATGGCCGCCACCACAAAATGGCAAATTACATTTCGTGTCAGGGGTTTTCTAAATTTTCAATTTAGGTTAGGTTATAAACAATACAATTTAATTTTAAGTACCCAAACAATAAGCCGACATCTCCGACCGTTCGCCAAAAATAAATCCTCATAAAGTCGTTATAATTTCTGTATTTTCTAACACAGTGACAATTTTTGTGTTACAAAAAACATCTTAAAAAGCGGAGGGATATCGGCCCTCGGGCGTGTTTTAATGAGGGCGCAAATTTAGAGAAAAATACATGAAATTTAGGCGGGATTAAGAAAACATTTACAAATGCCGCGTTTTATTAGTTTATCTTGACGACGTCTGTGGTCTTGTAGTTGGACTACTGGATTCGATTCGAGTCGTGGGCTCGATTCCCACAGGACACAAATATTTATAATGTGATAAATATAAATGTTTGTGGTTGTTCCCTAGACATTTTTTTTCTTGTTTTTTAAATATCTTGGGACATTTTACGCAGCACCATCTTGTCCCAAACTAAGCAAAGCTTGTACTATGGGTACTAGACAATGGATATAATACTTATATACTTTTTTTTGTAAATACTTATAATATATAAGAAACACGCAGCTAAACACAAACACCTAAGTTCATCACATAAACGTTTGTGTCTTGTGGGAATCGAATCCACGACCTCGTGATCAGCAGACTTCAATATCCTTCATCAATTCATTAACTGTCCCACACCTGGGCCTGGGTCTCCTCTCAGTATGAGAGGGATTAGGGCATAGTCCATCTAGTTGAGAAAATCTCTCAGGCATGCAGGTTTCCTCACGATGTTTTCCTTCAGTAATTATGACTCGCTGTAACGGTCAGGTAAAAACATATTTTTCAACTAGCTTTCCGCCAGCGGCTTCGCCCACTATACATTTTACCGGGATGAAAAGTAGCCTATGTGCTATTCCAGACTATAATCCATATCTGTGCCAAATTTCATCCAGATCCGTTTAGTGGTTTTTGCGTGAAAGAGTAACAAACATCCATCCATCCATACATTCAAACTTTTACATTTATAATATCAATAGGATCCCGCATACTTTTAAAGACTTAACGCAAACAATATCTGAAACAAAACCTATAAAACCGAGACGAGACCTAACAATGGCGGATGATTCCGGTATAATTTTTAAATAAAAAATACCACCGCAGATAAAAGGAGCAACTGGCATTATGTGGGTGTCAAGCGCAGCGTGTAATGCACTGACGTACTAGCAGTAGTCCTGTGACAATACATTGATGGGAATCCGTGTCGCGATAGACATTGATGGCTGATAGAGATTTTAAACGTCACCAAGTATGGTTTGTAATAGACTTTTAATTTGAATGAGTATTGTTTTGGCTTTATATAAAAGTTGAGCATGACACAGAGCCTGAAAAACAAAAATAAAATTAAAATTAAGGTAAAATTAAATATGCTAGAGAGAGTAAATTCCTATACTGTATTGTGACGTCACATACTAGTAAGTGCTATAAATTTTATGCAATTTCGTTTTCCTTTAGCTGAGAGTAGGCAGAAGGGAGAGGAGACAGGGTGTGCGTAGAGAAAATAGTGACACTGCTGACACACCCTTTAGTCTATATAATTTATGTTAATACATATCCCAAACATTAGAAGATCTAAATTAAGGAAGTCACCTTTCCCGAAGTCCGATTTCCGACGCACCCAGGTAGTCAGCCCCACATTGATTTATATATTGGGATCAGCTTCCAGTCTAAAGGGGGTCTCGATGTGATAAAAATAATCACTCATCCATAGACTGGCCGCGGCAAACGCAGTTTAACTTTGCAGATTAACTGATTAGCGTATTAATAAGACTTAGCCACGAGCCCCTATGTCCTTAATAAATAGACACTTTGAATCATTTACTATTCTATTCCATATCTATACGAAAGTTAAATTAGCAATTTAATGTTCAAGAAGTAATCCTATCCATCAAAACACACAAACAAAATACTAATACTGTACCTACTTCCAAATTACTGAGGCCTACGATATTTGCCTTCCATCTTAATGTTTACAGAACAGTAATCATAAGAATTTTGTTTAATATTTGCAGTATTACTAGAACGTTTGATGTGTCTTTGAAACCAATTCAAAGTAAATATTGACATGATAGAAATTGATAGCGATTGATCGTCTTTGAGCGCGTCACGTAATACGGTAATTAAAAATGTGTACTGCACGGAGCACGTTTCCTAGATTAAAACGGTGATCGTTGACAGCTAGTTTTTATAACAAAATAGGAACAGAAGTTTTAGTAAGAGGAAAGATTTGATTGTTTGTTTGTATTGAATAGGCTCCGAAGCTACTGGACCGATTTGAAAAAATCATTCAGCGTTAGATAGCCCATTTATCGGGGAAGGCTATAGGCTATATATCATCACGCTACGACTAATAGGAGCGGAGTAGTAATGAAAATTGTTGCAAAAACGGTGGAAAAAATTATAAGACTGAGACATGTAAACTGTCCTCATGAACCACTATCTATTAAAAAAAACCGTCGTTTTAAAAATTTAAGCATACATAGGGATATAGGGGCAGAGAAAGCGACTTTATTTTATACTATTTAGTGATATGTATTTCATTCTATTAATTTATTTTTCGATCCATTAATCTCTCTCCTTTGGACTCTCTTTCCATTTTCGGATGTTATATTTTATAAATGGGTGTATTGTATAAATCGAATTTATAATGATAACGTATGGTTTTTTATGAGTTCTATCTAGATATTATTACGTTCGTGATCTTTCGGGTACGAGCAAGCCTTCTGTGTTTGTCTATGTGGTGTATATAATGCGTGTTGTTTTTAATTTGTTCATGGTGTGTACGTAGCGTTTTACAGTAAACGAGCCGCGTATGTCTGAACATGATATTATGGTTTTATTGTGGTACAATAACATTATTTACTTACCTCACTTTGTAGATATAATGTTCTACGATAGTTTTATGTCATTGAGCTATTAGATAAATTGGAATTACTTCACGTACTACATTTTGTTTTGTTTATGAAAATCGTTAGTGGTAGTCAGAAGCCCAAAAAGCCTGACAACTTGTCTATCCCTCGAATATCGGTATTGCATCTAGAAATTTGGTTGCGGATGTCTGATGACAGTCGCTTCGTATAAAATACTGATGTTCAGCCGCATCTGGTTAGACTGGAAGCCGACTCCAACAAAAAAAAAAAGGTTGGGAAAAAGGCTAAGAAGATGATGACTACATTTTATTTTAATAATATCTCTAATTATCTGCCTCGTTAGCCTAGTAGTTGTATGTGCGACTGCTAACGCTCGGGGTCCTGGGTTGAATACCCAGGTCAAGCGAAGTGTTATTGATTTTCTCTCCACACACCGGGCGCTTTAGTGAACTAAGTTACTCAGAGTTGGCTTAAGCGCCTATCTCCCACAATGGATTAAGCAGAAGTACATATACTAAGGTACATCCACAGTTAGCCGGTATATTTGTCGCAGTCCCATGTAATTTACTCAACCTAGGAATCGGACACATGACATCTAGCGTAACAGTAGCGGTTAGAACCACTAGGGTAACGCAATCTAAGATCAACACAGATATAAAAAAAAAATATCTTGGGACATTTTTACACAGCACCATCTAGTCCCGAACTAAGCAGAGCTTGTACTATGGGTACTAGACAATGGATATAATACTTATATACTTTTTTTTGTAAATACATACTTATAATACATAAGAAACACCCAGAAAAACACAAATACTTATATTCATCACATAAATATTTGTGTGCTGGGGGGCTAGACAAGTTGCAATTTGACATTCGAATCGACAAACAAAATGTATGGAAATGACACAAACTTTCGACAAATCGGGCTGTCACTAATGTCATTTACATATATTTTGTTTGTCGATTCGAATGTCAAATAGAAACTTGTCTAGGCCCCCTGTGAGAATCGAACCCTCGTGATCAGCAGTCCGGTACTCGAACCACTAGACCACAGACGTCGTCGTAGATATTACTTAACGTCTAGCCTAAATATAGATATACAAACAACATGATACCTATTATACATGCCCTTAATTTCACCCCTACAGAATACGCAACAAACAAGCCAACATAACTTGATCTCCCGCACCTCTTTACTCCATTGACTGCAAATACAAAGGACATGAGTGAAATCAGGTGTGAAGACCAATTTATATTGGTTGTAACCATGATAGAGGAATGGCGGATCCTATTAGGGAATCAGAAACGGAACTAATGGTTTGTGGTATTACGTTTTGGTCTTGTAGTCGATATAGAGACTGGAGAGGGATTGGAGAGATTTGATTCCTATCTTAAATGACTGAGTAGATAGATTTTTTGAAATGTGTAGAGGAAATCAAAAACTGATTTTTAGTCTAGTAGTAGTAAGCTTGACTGTTACGCTAGAGGCCCTGGTTTCGAATCCCAGGACGAGTAAAATTTTATTGGTTATAGCTTTCCGCCACAGCGGCTTCGCCCACGTGGTCTTATGATATTTTCCCCGTTTTTGCAACATTTTTCATTGCTTCTCCGCTCCTATTAGTCGTAGCGTTATGGTAATAGCCTATAGCTTTCCCCGATAACTGTTATTTGTAATCATTCAATTCAATCAAGTGTTAGATAAAAATACAAATTTTCATCAAATTCTGTCTAGCCGTTACAGCGTAAAGCAGTAACAAATGTCTAAACAAACTTTTACATTCATCATATTAAGTAGAATAGAAAGTAGCATACAATAAAAAAAACCCAATTGTAGGTACGTACCCCTTTTAGAGGCTTAGAGTATAACTCATACCAACTAAAACCACTTTTGCCCTCTCTAGTCCTATTATACCTTAAGACTTATAAAAAATGAATAAAATAATAACCTAACCTAAATTAAAAATTTAGCAAACCCCCGACACGAAATGTTATTTGCCATTTTGTGGTGGCAGCCATCTTGGATTTCAAATTTAAACACACACACACACACACGTACACACATACACACACACACACACACACACACACACACACACACACACACACACACATACACACACACACAGACACACATACACACACACACACACACACACACACACACGTCAAACTTATAACACCCCGTCGTTTTTGCGTCGGGGGTTAAAAATAAAAAATGCATTTATTTTCTCATCACAAATGATTGGTGGCATGTAGTGGTTGAAACAATAAAGGTAATTGCAACATTTGTGAGAGACTGGTGTCCGAGATAGGTATAGAAAAACCTGTGTTACGGGTCACCAGGCCCCAGGTTTATAAAAAACAACTGCAAGCATAAAAACACCTTTGTAAACTAACATCGTTTGAGAAAAAGCTTTAGTTTTAAAAGAAATACTGCTTTCTATAAGTAACACGGCTCCGAGCTTACTGAGAACGCGAGCCACAGGAATATATGCACTGTTTTACTGTAACAAGCAGTAAATAGCGGTGAAAATGGGATATAGTGAGGTGCATTTTGAGCTGAAACAACAGCTGTTAGCTTGCTTTTGCATATCATAATGTAACATACCTTCGCGCCTGTAAGCTAAGAAGGAATGGGCAGAAGTTTACCTTTGACGACGTCTGTGGTCTAGTGGTTCGAGTACCGGACTGCTGCTCACGAGGTCGTAGGTTCGATTCCCACAAGATACAAACATTTATGTGATGAACTTAGGTGTTTGTGTTTGTCTGGGTGTTTTTTATGTATTATAAGTATGTATTTACAAAAAAAGTATATAAGTATTTTAGGTTCGATTTCTAGGTCAGTAGGTAAGCAAACGTTATTTTGATATCACAAGTCAATTCAATTTTATTTAAAATGAATTAGTAACCTAAGCTCCTAACCTAACTTAGCTTTGAAAATTAATGCAGCATAATTATCGTAAGTCAAAACCCCTGTGTATCAGTCTCAAACCATGTGTATCAGAGGCACGCCATCGTGATAAAACATACCTCAACCCTCTTTTGCATAGGTTAAGTTACCACGCAGAGAATCGCAAAAGGTAAACACAGGTTATTGAATTTTATCGGTTTCTTTATTCTTCTAGAAGTGGATATAATTATGTATCAGAAAGGTTTTGAGTAGATATAAACGTGGATGGGTGTAAGGGAACCGGGAAACCATGGAAAATATGGGTGACCTGTATAAGAAAGAATGAGATAAAAGCTAATAGGTATGGTAGAAAAAAAAAACATACTTCGCCGACCGTAAACTGTGATAAGGGCAAAAGGATGATGTTTATTTATTATTTTTATAAAGGTCTATATTTCGATTTATTCCCAAACAAAGTTATATTATAATACTAGCTTTCCGTCAGCGGCTTCGCCCGCGTGGTCTTGTATTATACATATAAACCTTTCTCTTGAATCACTCTATCTATTAAAAAAAACCGCATCAAAATCTGTTGCGTAGTTTTCAAGATTTAAGCATACATAGGGATATAGGGACAGAGAAAGCGACTTTGTTTTATACTATGTAGTTCGCTAACTTAATAGTAGTCCAGTCCAAATTTCAATGAATCTGTTTAATTATAGGGGACTAACTGCGTGACTGACTGATGTATCAACACAGACCTCAAACCAGTGAACGGATTGGGCTGAAATTGGCACACGGATAAATATTATGACGTAACACCGCTAAGAAAAGATTTTAGAGTAATTTTCACGGGCTTGGATAAAAAAAACAAGATCAAATCAGTTGACCCGTTCGGGAGCTACGATGTCACACGCACACGCACACGCAGACGTAATATTTTTATGATGTAATATTTATATGTAATATTTTTTTACACCATTTTTTATTTTCTTAACTTAATCGCAATCAAATATAGACCTTCTCTCTTCTCTTTATGGTTGCTATCGATATCTGCATAATCTCGCGCCATGGCTGCGGAGCGCACGCCAAGTACCTCCACGTCCTCTGTCATCGCATTATCATTAAGGGGATCAAGAAGAATTAGGGGAAAGCCACATCATTATGGCGGGGTGTATGGTGATAACGTTATTTAATGCTGTTAATCCATTATTTTATGGTCTTCTTTTTCTATGGAAGATAGAAGCTATCGAGAAAGGTGTAAGTCAGTAAGTGTATTGTGTCTATATGTGTGTAGTAGTGGGGATTAGGTAAATTAGCCACTTCTTCTGAATCCACCATACCATCACGCTAGTATTCTCCGTACGGTTAGGCATAAGTGTACTAATGTATACCCATAATACGGCGCCGTGTTTATTTCCTATAAATGGTGGACGGGACATCGACGCACGTCCGAATACCATGAGTTAAGTACATGATTCGGGACCCCCCTGCGTGGAAATTTTCTGTAACGTTTTTCATCAATTTTTCAATTTTTTTTACTTGAACTGGTAAAAAAACACTATCTATCTATCTTTTTGTATTTTTTAAACATTTTCCATGCTAAGATTAAAAGTTATTTTTAATGAAGGAAAAATCGGCTGACGGGCAGGATTCGAACCTGCGTCTTCTGGTTCGGTACACCAGACGCTTTAACCAGAAGACGCAGGTTCGAATCCTGCCGGTCAGCCGATTTTTTCCTTCATTAAAAATAACTATCTAATTCTTTCTACCCAAATTAGATTTATAATTAAAAAATCATTATTTTATTTATTTCGGATTACGCGCGCGATAACATTCACCGCGGAGCGTTATAATCGCGTTTTTAGCAATACACTGCACGCTCAAAAATGTCAATATCTGTAATAACCGATCATTTTCTAAATGAATGACGTAGGTCATTTTATTTGTGAACTTGAGTGAAACCTTGTCACGACGTTTGTGTGTCGCTACCTCAACCGTAACTAAAGCTTTCTTGTCGTCGTTATAATTGTCGCATTTCTTTATTATAGTTTTTCTATTTATATAATATATTTATGTATATTTATATAATATATATATTATAGTAGCATAGTTTATATATATATTTATATATATTTGTATGTGTTTAACAGTATATATATTATGTATTTAGGTTTTATTGGATGTATATAAGTAAAAAATATTATTTTAGTGTTTCCATAATCTATTTACTTAAGTTACCTATAGGTAACTAATATCATACTTACCGTGTTTACAAATTTTCCATTTGACCCAAAGGTTGACTGGCAGAAAATGCCATAAGGCATTAAGTCCGCCTTGTGTACCATTTTATGTACACAAAGTTTAAATAAATGTCCCTTCCACCTTGTACAGTAGGGGGCGAGCCATCTACCATTAGGCCTCTTTTCTTCTTTAGGGGTCGACACACCCCGATAGACTGCCATACAACACTGGTGAAAATCACGCCGTGCGTAGACGCGGCGCGCCGAGGGGGAGGTCACGGCGCACGCGGCCGCGGCGCCGTGCCTTGGCGCCACCGTGCATGTCGACAAGCTCATATAGTGATCCATACCACACTGACGACCGTGCCTACACGCGGCGAATTAACCGTAGATTTTCACGGCGAGAAACCGTGTAATGGAAAAGAGGCCTTAAGGCCTCTTTTCCATTACACGGTTGTTCAAACGTACGGTGTGTAAGCCGTACGGTTGAAAAAACGTGCTAGCTTGTACATGATACGGCAAAATCACCGCGCGAGACATTGGTAAGTACTGGCTAGTAGCGCTTTTTACTCGGGCTGTGTAGGACGTGCTGCGTCATGAATTTTCTTACGAAAAAAAAGATTATAGTTGCTTATTACATATATAGGAAAAAGAAAATAGAAAAAAAAAGGGAAGTAAGGTTTTGGATACATCCGATTTTAGAAAAAAAGGAGGAATATGGCGCGTTTCATACACTTGTCAAGAATCAATTGAGAGAAGATGAAGACAAGTTTTACAATTATTTTAGAATGCAGAAAACTACATTCGACAACTTGCTCCAAAAATTATCCCAGGAACTAAAACATCAAGATACTTTTATGCGAGAGAGTATATCGCCCGCAGAAAGATTGGCTGTAACTCTGAGGTAAGTAGGTACAAAATTAAATGACATATTTTAGTTTAAAATTGTTTATTGCACACAAACAAAATTATTACATGTAATTGAATTTTAATAATTATTAATTTAAGAACAAGTAAATCAAAAAATACACTACGCTGAAAATGCTACTCAAATGCGGTACTAAAATCGAATTCGTCTTCAATAGAAACTTGAGAATCTGCCGAGATACTTTCCGCATTTACACTATGTACAGATAATTGTGATTAGGGTCGGTAGTGGATTGGCTCTAAACCAGAACCGTGTCCAAAATCATGAGAAGACGTCTGTGGACGACTTATTCCATAGCCCGATCTAGCAGCTGTAGAATATCCATATGTTGACGATTGCGCATTTGAGGATGCTGTACCACTTAAATATCCTTGATGGCCTTGATCCCATTGGTTTCTTGATGTAGGTATATACTGAGTACACTGTCTTTGTTGAATATTTTTAATTATTGAAATTACTTGAAACTGAAAGTCTATCATATTTTCATCACTGAACTTGTCAACTGTATCAGCGATTCCCATAAAAAAGTTCATACTACGGCTTTTCTTTTTCTCATCTCGTTCTGCTGAATCCATAAACTTCATAAACCTAATGTCAACTTCACTTAGTTCATTTTTTCTTTTTTTTTAGCCCTTTGCGTCTCACTCCGTTCAGTGTATCCCGAGCTTGATTGATTCGGGACTGCACTATCAAAATTTTCATTACTGAGGCTAGAATCATGAACATGTTCAGTCATGTTAGAATCGGTCTTGCGATGCTCAACATTTTTTTTTAGGAACATCATTTCATCATAGAACATATATTTTCTTATTTTTTTTGCTGAAGAACCAGACTTACATTCATTAATTTTTTTGTCATATTTTATCCAGCTATCTTTCATATTGGTCCACTTCTTCATCACCATTTGCCCTGAAAATAAATAAATAATAATTATTAAATTCAAAATTTATAAAAACCCCCGACCTAAACTGAATCGACCCCGACCTAAAATGGGGTTTTAGTATTTGAACCTGAACCGTTTTGTTTTATATTTCAGGTATCTAGCAACAGGAGATACCTTTACTGACCTATACTACAGCTATAGAATTGGAATAAAAACCATAAGTTGCATCGTACGTGAAGTATGCCACTACATTTGGTTAGAACTGTATAAAGAATATATGAAAATGCCATCTAAAGAAGACTGGCTACACATTGCAAGCAAATTTCAAGAATCTTCCAACTTCCCGCTGTGCTTAGGAGCGGTCGATGGAAAACACATCAGACTTATTAAGCCAATTGATAGTGGCTCGATGTTTTTAAATTACAAACATTTTTTTTCTATAGTTTTGATGGCAGTAGTAGATAGCGATTACAACTTTATATTTGTTGACGTTGGCGCCTACGGAAAGGAGTGTGATTCCAGTGTGTTTAAAGAGACCCCATTTTGGAAAAATTTAACAAACAACGGATTAAATCTACCCGATGCAACACGTTTGCCTGGAATTGACTACGATTTGCCATATGTGTTCGTTGCGGACGAAGCCTTTGCTTTGCATTATCACTTGCTTCGTCCATTTGGTGGTCATCAGCTTGAT
Organism: Acronicta psi; assembly: GCA_946251955.1. Lineage (NCBI taxonomy): Eukaryota > Metazoa > Arthropoda > Insecta > Lepidoptera > Noctuidae > Acronicta > Acronicta psi. The sequence continues at coordinate 1,175,959 of OX276486.1, forward strand.
CAATTAAAACGTACATTTAACTACAGACTCACCAGAGCGCGAAGATTTGTTGAATGTGCGTTTGGCATTTTATCCAATAAATGGCGAATTTTTCACCGGCCAATGAATGTGTCCATCGATTTGGCAGTTGATATTGTGAAAACATGTTGTGTTTTGCAAAATTTTATACATAAGCAGGAAAACTTTCAGTTTCACAATGCGAGTGAAAATGAGTCCACCCTTGATTCAGAATCGGAACTAATCCAGTTACCTATCACGAATGCAGTTCGCGGAAGTTTGGCGGCTAATGAAGTTCGCAACAGATTTGCACAATATTTTGTATCTAACGAAGGTCGCCTCTCCTATCAAAACAACTATGCATAAGTAAAAAGTTAATAATTAAATATCTGTAACTTACCAAACTTGTTTTTCTCATCACCACTTAAATCTTCAAATGTGGGCTGGAAATGAATAAATATTTCTTTCCAGGAATCATATTTAAGCCGCTTATTTTTATAATCGTCGATGGTCTTATCCCATATTACAGGCCTTTCTTGAATCAACGTAATTAATAATTCTTGATTTATGTTCATTTTATAATAAAATCGCGAAACAGCGTATATAAGCGGTCACGAATCCGTGCGTACGTCCGGCACCGTCGACACACCCCGATAGACTGCCATACAACACTGGTGAAAATCACGCCGTGCGTAGACGCGGCGCGCCGAGGGGGAGGTCACGGCGCACGCGGCCGCGGCGCCGTGCCTTGGCGCCACCGTGCATGTCGACAAGCTCATATAGTGATCCATACCACACTGACGACCGTGCCTACACGCGGCGAATTAACCGTAGATTTTCACGGCGAGAAACCGTGTAATGGAAAAGAGGCCTTAATCATGTCCAATTCCAAACTCCATCCTAGTGATCCTAAGCGCAACTGATGCGCTTGATGCCTTAGGTTCGATTTTCACTAGCTCAACCATGAGTTCTATCGAATGGCTTTCGATAGATTTTTACGTATCGAAACGCTGTAATCTCATAGCAAATTTTAGTTCCTTATAACCGCTAGAGGCGCTGTGAGGGTTTTTCTATACAAATATTTTATGGAGTCTCTAGCGAGTCTAGTGAGAAAAACTCATAGTCGAGCTACTGAACATGAATTTTATTAGTTATTTTGATGAAGAAAAAAATCGACGGGCGGGCAGGATGCGAACCTGAGTCTTCTGGCCAAATAAACCAGACGCTATGACCGCTAAGCTACTGCGGGTCCTACTCGCCAAGCAGATGCTTTACACCTGACACGACTTACTTTACAGTTAGTTTAACGTTGTACGATGTCAACCTTACCTATTAACTAATCGAGTCTAGTGAGAAAAGCTCATGGTCGAGGCACAGATTAGGCAGTCTTATTGGGTTCTTCTATGAAATTTCCAGTAGCATCTTGGAGTTTACTGCCTAGGATTCGAACTCGAGAATTACAGTTCCCGCCAAACTTATTATCTGGGTTGAAGTTGGCACGAGCTAACTTTAACCCAGCCGTAATAATCGGAGAAAGAAAAGTAGTGGATATAATTGATTTATAACGACAGCCTACGACTTGAGCTTTCGTTTTTATTTATTACAATCTAATGTTTTTCTTTCTCCGATTTTTACGGCCGGGTTAAAGTTAGCTCGTGCCAACTTCAACCCGGCCAATAAGTTTGGTGCGAACTGTACTGACTTGGTAGACCAGTGGTCATATCCTTGTAATCCCTGCTTAGTACACTAATATTCGAGTACAAGATGTAACAGTTATCACGTAGGTAACAATATTTCATCAACAAATACGCCTTGATACCTCAGTCTGTCCCAGACAGAATTAATCTAAATCCCGGTACAGATCGGCGCATGACTCGGACCTGCGCTGAAGGATTACATCCTAGTCGCACTGTTTTTTGTGTATACACCGCTTTAGATATTAAAATGTACGTGTTTTGTGGCTTGGGGATGGGTTTAGTTGGGAGTTTTAATTGGATAGTATTTTTGAGACTAGATTTACTAAAATAAATAAATATTTCGGATGTTTTACACAGCACCATCTAGTCCCAAACTAAGCAGAGCTTTTAACTTGTAATATGGGTAGGTATAGTCTTTAATTTCATATTTATAAATACAGAAGAACACAAACACTTGCGTTGATTTTAAAAATTGTGTCCTGCGGCAAGCGAACCCACGACCTCGTGATCTGTAGTCCGGTATTCGAACCACCAGACTACAGATGTCATCAACGTTATTATTAGATATAATCAAGGATCAGAAAAGATTGTTTTAAGTACCAAATGACGAAAAAATTAAATCGTAACTTAGTGGTTCCCGAGATTGATATAGTCTTCTAACACTTTTTTACCGTTATTGATGTAGGTAGGTAGTCTTCAAAACATTTTTAATTACTTTGAACTTAAAGTAGTTCTTTTTTATAAAAGGTACAAAGACTTATATTAGTTCTGCCCAATTTGCAAAAATAACACAACATTAATAGTTTTTTGTAATACGCAAAATATAATTACATTTATTATTGCATACATTTCAATTGCAAATGTGTAAAGTAAAGGACAGTATGTGTGCTTCGTAAATGGTTGATAATAAATTATCATAAAGCATAAAATATACCTAAATAATAATGGAACATACAGCCAAATAAATTACTTGAATATTTACATACGCTGAATCGAAATATACTTGATAAGGTCAACAACATTCTAATATAAATTGCAAAATATTATTACAATTCTAAAAAACTTTGACATTAACGAAAATAGTTTCTGCAGTGGAAAGCTTTTATGTGGACAAAGTGTACTGTGATATTAAAATCAAGCCGCCATCTTGAATTTCTAGAGTGAAATGACATTACAGAAACCCTTTTGACATTACCCTTTTTACGAATGAGGTAATTTTTAATAAACTAGCAGGGGGGCTAGACAAGTTGCATTTTGACATTCGAATCGACAAACGAAATGTATGGAAATGACACAAGCTTTCGACAAATCGGGCTGTCACTAATGTCATTTACATACATTTTGTTTGTCGATTCGAATGTCAAAATGCAACTTGTCTAGCCCCCCAGCCCGTTATATTATTTTAGCAATACATTGTAACTGCACTCAATTCTATGCATAGTCAGCGCGGTACTAGTTGGCCGTGCTTTAGGTAGGGACGGGGGTGAGGTGGCGGGTTACTGTGAACGAAAGCAAGCGCCCCCGCCCCTCCGTCCTGCCGCTCACATACCTAAGGCGCGGTCAACTAGTTCCGCGCAGGCTATATAAAGTAGTTTTTGCGTGATGCAAGGTACAAATAGATAGGCAAAAATTGAAATTTATGTTATTTTGGCTTCTGTTGCTCCAATAAAGAAAAAGAAAATAACTTTTTTTTTTCAATGTCTTTAATGTCCAGACAACATTGAGAAGCCATTTGTAAGATTTCACGAGTACATAAAATACCATCATGCCTGCATTCGCCGAAGGTTTAGGCAGAGGTGTATGAATGTATACCTACAGCTCACTGGTAGGCTCATTGCCTATTGACGTTAACAGCTATCATCATCATCATGGAGAACCATCTCCTGTGTGGGTTTGGTTTCCGCACTTATTCCTGCAGTGGACCATTGTACAGTTCTCGCCAAACTTATTGTCCGGGTTGAAGTTGGCACGAGCTAACTTTAACCCGGCCGTAAAAATCGGAGAAAGAAAAATATTAGATTGTAATAAAAAAAAACGAAAGCTCAAGTCGTAGGCTATCCTTTTATTAACCCCCGACGGGTGTGTGTCTGTCTGTGGCATCGTAGCTCCCAAACGGATGAACCGACTTTGATTTTGTTTTTTTTATTTGAAAGGTGAATTAATCGGGAGTGTTCTTAGCTATGTTTGATGAAAATCGGTCCAAGATGGCCGCTGCTACAAAATAGCGAATAACATATTTTTTCACAACTCCCTCAATATGGGTATCAAATAAAAGGGCTTAACTGGGAGAATACTATACACTATGATAAATTTCAAATCCAAGATGGCCGCCACCACAAAATGGCAAATTACATTTCGTGTCGGGGGTTGTCAAAATTTTTAATTTAGGTTTTTTTTAAATCATTCTAATCTAATATTTTAGCTATCAAAAATCTCTCAGGCATGTAGGTTTCCTCACGATGTTTTCCTTCACCGTAAGAGAGTGAGAATTACGCATATGATTTCGAACAGTCAGACGTGCGTGGCTGTGATTCGAAGACTAGGCAGTCCAATGACCATAGTCAAAGTCAAAGTCAAAACAATTATTGCAATCTAATTGGGTTGCGGAGGTCTCATGGCAGTCGCTCCGTGTAAAATACTGATATTCAGCCGCATCCTGGTTAGACTGGAAGCCGACCTTAACATGGTTGGGAAAAGGCTAGAAGAAGAAGTGTATATAAAGGTATTATTCTACAGTAAGGTGCTTATGACTTAGTGGCTTTGTCAGACATTGCAATATTTAGGGCTAGAAACGCACCATTAAGCCATTAAGCTATCACTGCTACAGTATCAACAAGGCAGCATAATCTTGTCATCATATTAAACTTGACAACACAATACAGCAAATTTGCAGTGCAGCTGTGTTTGTTGTTACCGACTACCGTTCAATAGGCACGTGGCAAGAAATATAACATTGTACTTGAGATTCAGTGCGGGCGCCGAGTTTCTACTCAATTTGTGGGGCCATGCCGCGGAGTGAGCCAGAGATTCGGTGATGAATATTCACGTTTGTTTCTTGTTTATTGTTGAGGAAAGATGACAGTGGAAATAATTATTTTATTTTACACTTTATGCACATTATCGTACAGAGGCGGACTTAATGCTAAAAGCATTCTTTACCAGTCTACTATAAGGTACAGTTCTCGCCAAACTTATCCGGCCGTCCGGCTTAAAGTTAGCACGAGCTAACTTCAACTCGGCCGTGAAAGAAGTATATAATAATAATAATAATTAACCCATATTAATAATAATTATCCCACTGCTGGGCACAGTTCTCCTCTCAGTATGAGCGTAGGCTATAGTCCACCACGCTAGCCTAATACGGGTTGGCAGACTTCACATTCATCGGGGAGAGAAAAATATTGGATTGAAATGATATAAAACGACAGGCTAACTGAGCTTTTGTTTATATGGGACTATTTTATATTTGTATATTTTTCTCTCCCCGATTTTTACGGCCCGGTTGAAGTTACAGTCCGCGCGGAACTAGTTGGCCGCACATTAGGTAGGGACGGGAGTGAGGCGGCGGGTTACTGTGAACAAAAACTCGCCCCTCCGTCCCGCCGCTCACATACCTAAGACGCGCCCAACTACATAGTTCCGCGCAGACAATAGCTCGTGCCAACTTCAAGCCGGGCAACAAGTTTGGCGAGAACTGTAACACAGATAAAAACGTGGTAGATGCATTAGTCGTGTATGACACGTGGGGGAGGGGTATTGATAGGAGTAGTCATCATTTTAAAAATATCCCGCACGCTTTTTAACCCCCGACGCAAAAACGACGGGGTGTTATAAGTTTGACGTGTCTGTGTGTGTGTGTGTGTGTGTGTGTGTGTCTGTCTGTGGCATCGTAGCTCCTGAACGGATGAACCGATTTTGATTTTAATTTTTTTATTTGAAAGGTGAATTAGTCGGGAGTGTTCTTAGCTATGTTTGATGAAAATCGGACCAAGATGGCCGCCGCTACAAAATAGCGAATGACATATTTTTTCACAAACCCCTTAATATAGGTATCAAATGAAAGGGCTTAATTAGGAGAATACTATACACTATAATAAATTTCAAATCCAAGATGGCCGCCACCACAAATGGAAAATTATATTTCGTGTCGGGGGTTTTCTAAATATTTAATTTAGGTTAGGTTATTTTATTACAATAATTATTTCTACTTTTTAGTTCGATTTTCTATACATATATTTTATTACCGGTAGCAGCGTTACTAGCACATCGATTATTACTTAGGCAGTTCCCTCCCACCTCCCTTCCCCCTTAGCTACAAGATAGAATATAACAATACAAGAGAATTGTACTGCAGATATCATGTTTGACGGTGTTGCGAGTACAATTGAGAGTACGTGTTGTGAATGCTGATGTATCTGTGTTCCTAGCTTTATATTAACTTCTGAAGTCGAGTTCAATAAAACTGCAATAAAATATATATATATTGGTATCTTCACCTACTTACTTTGGAAGCTCGTTAGTCGTTAAGGTATCTACCTATTTTCATGCCTGTATCCTTTTTGGAAATAAGTCTTTCAAGAGGGGCTTGTGGCTAAGTTATAACTGCGCTGATCAACCGATCTTTCAGCTATAAACAGTGACAGCTTAGGGGTAAGACCACTTGACTGCCAAGTCAAAGGTCTCGCGTTCGAATCCAAGGCACACCTGACTTTTCGAAATCATGTGTGTAATTATCACTCGCTTTAACGGTGAAGGAAAACATCGAGAGGAAACCTGCATGCCTGAGATAGTTTCTCGACAGCATGTGAAGTCTGCCAACCTGCATTAGGCCAGCGTGGTGGTCTAAAGCCTAATCCCTCTAATACTGAGAGGAGACCCGTGCCCAGCAGTGGGACAGTATATGGTTGGTTTAATGAACCGATCTTTCAAGTTAATTTACGCTTGTTGCGTTCAGTCTGTGGATTGTACCCATTCTTAACACACCGAGACCTCTCCGTGCCTCGGAAAGCACGTAAAACTGTTGGTCCCACAGGTCATACGAAAGTCTGACAATCATTAGTGGTACAGTCAGAAGTTCAAAATAGTCTGACAACCAGTCTATTCTTCGAATATCGGTATTGCCCAGAAATTGGGTTGCGGAGGTCTGATGGCCACATCTGGTTAGACTGGCAGCCGACCCTAACATGGTTGGGAAAAGGCTAGGAAGAAGAAGAAATAGGTCTTTCTTTTACAAATCAATGTTTAAAACTACATTGTTTAAACTAGATGGCGCTGGTATTTCACAACTGACTACCTACCTCTAAGAAGAGACACTCTTTAACAAAATTTCCATGATACATACTTCTGACGTCTGTTGACAATCCGTAAAAATCTAAATTAATACAAAAAAAATCATGTTACATCCTACGCAGGCTGTATGACTGTTAACCTTTGCCCAACCTTTGTAATACGAATAAAGTTAACTTGTCAAATAATCCAATATGGCGACTGGTACTTTTTATTTTCGTGTTCAGCCGTGCGTTGATATTATTTCATTTTTAAAATAGATGGCTAGTTTATTTGTCATTAATTTGAAAAGTTATATTGGTTTTTGATAAAAAGTTTATTCAAAGTAATTTATGCGCTATTTTGTGGTAACAAAGTTTTGTTTGAAATATCAGCAGTTAAGGTTTTTGTTTGTCGGTCGTTAAACTAGATAAATTATTGCTTTTCGTCGTTATGTTGGTAGTAGATATAATTGTTTTATTCTTATTTCTTACTTAGCGTTGCCTTAGCAAAAAGGTTTATCAAAAAGTCAAATTCTAGATGTCCAAGCGTCTGGTGTACCGAACCACAAGACGCAGGTTCGAATCCTGCTCGCCAGCGGATATTTTTCTTTATTAACAATAACTTGTAATCTTAGCATGGAAAATGCTTAAAAAAACAAAAAAAGATAAGTCCGTATCACCCAAAAAAGACGTGACATTATAAATCAAAATTTTGTTCAGGAGCATTGCGTTAAGCAAGAGAGCTGTTTTATTAAAATCACAAAATAATAACTGCCTCGTTGGTCTAGTGGTCCCAAGCGCGACTGCTACGGTTGAGGTCCTGGGTTCGAATCCCGGGTCGAGCAAAGTGTTGTTGGGTTGTTCTGTGTAATTCCCAGGAGCAGCTCGGAGATTGGATTTGTGCCCGGTTGATGGCAATAGGGTCGCCCCCTATTACATGGGACCTAAACATATCGGCGAAATATGTGTGTACATACATTAGTAAACATCTGTCAACCCCTTCGGGGAATACAGGCGTGATGGTATGGTGTAAAATAATAACCGCATTATCAACCCGCCTATATCCTCAGCTAATTTTAAACTTCGCACCTTATCTAACGACTATTCTATTACGTCATCGGATCTTTCATCCCGGGGATTATCGCCGCACTATTCCCGGGATTTTTCCCGGGTCCCGGGGTGGGAAGGAACCGCTGAGATTTATTAGAATAGGGGGCAGGATGTGCTGATACGTAATTTATGAGCCAAAAACTGTAGCCAGCGAATTTCTTTAATGGTAAGATCTGTGAGTTCATTTATAGCTAGTGATTTGAACATTTTATTGATAGCCGTTTTAGGGTTAAATGTAATTTGTTATTATGTAGACTGTTATTATAAATTCCTGTCATACTATCACGCCTTGTATGCCTTATAAGGTCAGGCAAAGGTGTACTTAAAGTACCTTCACATATTAGTTTATTCTGGAAAATCATCCAAACTCTTCTACTGAAAGTTTCACCCAAAAGCATAATAGAAAAACCCAGTAGCATTTTGATAACTTGGGAATAGAACCCAGGACCTAGTCCTAAACTTACGATACCGTAAGTTAAATAGGAATAAAGTGACAATTATAGTATTTTTTTTTTTAATTAACTAAAATATACTATTATTACTTTATTTTTATTTGTTATTATTATTATTTGACCTTTTCCCAGCGGTGGGAAAGTGTGCTAGTAAAAAAAAAAGAAATTATTATTTTATTTTATAGATTTATTGTCCTACTTACATTGCAATATTTAAAGTAAATCTTCTGTAAATATACAAACGTAAAATAAACATCTTTAATATTTAAAACATGCACCGCAAAACGTCAAAACATGTTTTTAAAATGTGGCCAGTTTTCTCACCTCTGTCTCCGACAATAAAATACAAAATCTGATAAAATATGACGTCTGCATCGTACGCATGAGTCGTCTAGTGCCTCCAAAGTATTTCAATAATAGCCTGTGCTGAAGCTGTTGTAGAGATTTTTGCATATTGCATAGATTTTAGGGATATTGGCGCGATATTCCGACACTGTCCCAAATTCCTTGGCTCGTAATGTGGTCTAAGTGAAAAAAAAACTTCTAGCTACAACAAATACCATAACGCTTGTATTCCCTGAAGAGACAGAGGTGGTACTATAATGTGTAATTGTAAACTTGCCATATTGTCGATTCGTCACACTTTTCAAATTCTATACTTTCATTGTAAACTCGTCACAACCATAAAAATATCCATTTATTTGTACATACACAGTCCGCTGGTCTGTGTAGATCCCATGTAATAGGGGGTGAGCCTATTGTCCTTATTTGCGCACAGATCCAAACTTCAAGCTGCTAGTTAATAACCCAAAATCACTTAGCTCGACCTCGGCCTGACCGAATAAAACTTAATACCTAAAGGCTTATAGTAGACATGCTACTTTTATCATAGGTGATCGGCGATTTAGTCACTATTCAGTAGCATAATGCAGCGACCAACATTCAAAACCACACACTTAAAAACGCCAAACGCAGTGTCGAGTTACTAAAAGTCCATCGCTGCAAACGTAGTCACCAAAACGCGATGCAGCGTCGAAAACACGCGATTTTGATACTGCGATCGAACGCAGGATGACGTCAAACGCAATGCAGCATCGATGTAGTCGCAAAATCGGCAATCGTCGATGCTAAAAGTAGCATGTCTGCTCTAGCCCTAATTTACGTACTTATTAACTGTTAATTTATAATATTTTAAAGGTGAAAACAATATGGAGGCTATTATCATCTGACTCTCAAATATATTATTAACTTGACAGAATTTTGTAGTTCTTCATTTATCATTCATGTTTCTATTTCTGGACTAGTTCTGTGATTTGTAAATGAGGGGTATTTCAGTTTTGTCTATATAATTGTATCATACATTAATAATCCAGATAATACGCTAGTCTAAAGTCTAGTGTATTTCAGGGATAATCAATTACTTTATTTGAGCTACATTTAAAAAATCAAATCCCTACTAATATTATAAATGCAAAAGTAGCTCTGTCTGTCTGTCTCGCTTTCACGCCAAAACCACTGAAATTATTTAAATGAAATTTGGTACACATAGTCTAGAGAGAGAGAGGAGAGGAGTGGAGATCCTCTTTACCTAGAGGTGATCTTGTATTCATCGGTGCCCACTTGACTACTGACTTAGCGTTTTTAATACATAGTGTGGTAGTTTGGGTCAGTGAAGTGCTGGTGGACTCATGGTCGCCCTATTAGTTATTAGTTTTGTAGTTTCTTAGTATACAATTAATTTGTGGATAACGGTGCTGATTGCGTAATTACCTAAAATGCTATTTTACCTGTCTGTATTATGTGTTATTACGTAATTGTTTGTTATCCTAAAGATACTTATAAAAATAAAAAATAGAGCCTGAGGAAGAACATAGGCTCAAAAAGGGCTGTAAGAGGTTGAAATAGGGGAAGAAAGTTATAAGGAATACCCAGATTACGCGGGCGAAGCCGCTGGCAGAAAGCTAGTTTCAATTAGACCATATAAATAGGTACTTTCGAAAAGTCAAAATAGTTGCACGGCTCCAAAAAGTTGGACGTTGAAGATAAAATTAAATTACGTACTCAAGCTTTTTTGCCCCCTTATATTGTATTTGTAATAATGTATTACAAATACAGGCTATGTATTTGTAATATGTAATTAATTAGTCTTAATTAATATAGCCTGTACTAATAGTATTAGATAGTGTAATAGTGAAATTGTAGGTTAACCAATAAAAAAATAAATTAAGAAAATAAAGCTACGTTTGTACGTACTCAAAGCTTACGATTTGGACCACAACGAAAATGCATATAGCCAAATAGGAATATTCAATATTCATGCGCAGATGAATATAGAATATCCTTCGAATTGGAACGTGTTAAATAATTATTATATCTCCACTATTCATAATTCCGACGTAATAATTAGCACGTTGTAAAGTGTACTAAATGTGGCATGGAGGGAAACGCCAAATACGGTGTGTTCCTGACATTCGATTTGTTGCAGTTTTATTTCGCCAATAGGGAATATGCACATTTTTTTTTTTAATATTTTTAAACGATACTTTATATCGTTATGTAGCCGTAAAAAAAATCCAGCGCCTTAAAACTAAAATTAAGTAACAAACAAAAAATTATTAAATTATGAGATATTGATATTGACATTTTAAACACCCGCGATTTTGGCGCGCTTGCCGTGACGTCAAAGTCTACGTTCTCTCAACCAAACAACCACGTACAACAGACACTGTTTTAGTAGACTTTGACGTCATATTCCATTTGACCGATAGTGTTGCGTTCCAAGTGATTTGAATTTCCAACAGTTTTTTTTGGAATTTTTAATAATTATTTTCTCATCAAAAAAGAAATAATATAAAATAATATCTACATAGACATAATTCTAAAACAATAAAGTTCATAAAAAAAATGTTTGCCCTTTTTTAAGTCAGACGCATATTCCCTATTCCTCGTCTTTAATGTTTGTATGTTGCTCGGATCTTCAATTTGATAGTATCGTTTTCTTTTTAAAATGTCTCCTCGAGGCAGATGTATCTTGTCAAATCTTTTGCACAGACTTGGGGCATGTTAGACCTTCAATGAATTATTGAAAATTGAAATCAATGAACATGATGAAACATTAATTTAATAAATACAGGTTGATACCTAAATTTCAAATAGTAACAAAATGTACGTATGACAATAGAAATACAGAAGGAAGAATTATTGACAGCAACGAACGACATTTTCAGTAAATCTATGGACGTTTTTTGGGATTCGGCAAGTCATAAAATGAACACCCACAGTTCACCGGTAATTATTAAGTCCCATGTAACAGGAAGCGAGCCAATTGCCGTAAACCGGGCACAAATCCAAACTCCGAGCTGCTATTGAGAAATACATAGATAAATTGTAGATTGTAGTTGATAGACAACCTAAATTAAAAATTTGGAAAACCCCCGACACGAAATGTTATTGGCCATTTAGTGGTGGCGGCCATCTTGGTTTTGAAATTTATCAAAGTATTCTCCTAGCTAAGCCCTTTCATTTGATACCCATATTGAGGGAGTTGTTAAAAAATATGTAATTCGCTATTTTGTGGCGGCGGCCATCTTGGACCGATTTTCATCAAACATGGCTAAGAACACTCCCGACTAACAAAACAAAATCAAAATCGGTTCATCAGTTCGGGAGCTACGAAGCCACAGACACACACACACACACACACACACACAGACACGTCAAACTTATAACACCCCGTCGTTTTTGCGTCGGAGGTTAAAAACGCTGCTCGACCTGGGAATCGAACCCAGGACCTTGAGCGCAATAATCACGCTTACGACTACCAGGCTTACCTACGAGTCAGTAATTTTCTTATTTTTTAATTATTGGTCTATCTTTTTGGGAAATTTTTTCATAACGTAATCAAGTCTTTTCAAATAGCATAACTAGCCAATAAAAAATAATGAAAAATCTTCAACCAGCGTAGTATGTGTGCAATTAATAGATATTTTTTTTTATGAGACATCAAGCTATTAACTTCCAATTATGAAATCTAAAACGCGTTCTAAAAAGGTTGTCAAAGAGAAAAATTGCACAAAGAAAAACAAAACACTGTTCACTTTCAATTAATAACGGTCTGAGTCTGATTTGAGTGCTTTTTTTTTTAAAGAAATCTTCAAGTAGGTACAAAGGCTTTCTTTTTAATTATTTTTGCGTCTGGTGTACATTGAACACCAATTACTTAGTACCTACCTCATAGGATCTTAATCTCAATTTTTTTCTTTTTCAATAAAAAGGTTAGTATGGTATTGTTTTCTGTTTAATTCTCTCTGTTCTTTAATCAAATTGCTGCTAATACTCACCCAGTTACTACTGCATTTTATGTCTGCCTTTAACTTAAATATATGCTAAGTAGTTACAAGTACTGTGAGCTGACTTCTGTAATGTGACACGGGTGACTAAGGTGGTAGGCGTCTTGACGTTTCAATTACTAACAGCTACCCTACATTTTTGTTAATTGTTGGCAATCCGATTCACGCAGAACGAGCTCACCGTATCCTTCGGTCTTGCATTTTTAGGCTTGGATTTAGATTTAATTGAATCTATAATAGGGTTCCAAGCAGGTGCTAAGACCCAGCCATCTTCTCTATTGAAATTTGGATGTTTTTTAATTTTAATGGCCTCACGAATCATCCTGGGTAGGAATCGACTTGACGTTTCAATTACTAACAAAAGAAAACCGATTAAACGCGATAAAATCCGTAAAAAGTAGTTTTATTTCAATGTCTAGTATTCGCGTAAGTGTCAGAAATCATTATATGCTATACAAGTTATTTTTAATGAAGGAATAAATCGGCTGGCGAGCAGGATTCGAACCTGCGTCTTCTGGTTCGGTACACCAAACGCTTTAACCGCTAAGCTACCGATTTTTTCCTTCATTAACCCTAGATTACTACTCTACGTGGCAGAGGCGCCTGCGTTTTTGATAATATATTGCTCTATCTTTTTATCTTTCGCGTGTATGTCATTCACGTTCAAGGACATCTCTGTCATCGCTAGCACGTGTCGCAGGACGGTATTTGCGTTACGGTAAGTGTGCTATTTTTTTTTTATATTACTAGATTTGCGCTCCAAAGACGTATTGTATACATAGCTTGTATAAATATAATATAATATTATATACATCATATTTTTTTTGTTACTTTGTAAGTGTTTTTAGTTAATTTCTTCATAATTTACTAATTATTATTACTTTGTTGTTTTTTTTTTATTTTTTATGAAAATAAAAAAAAAACGTAAGCCATTGCCTAAGTTCCTAAAATTTGTTCATAAGATTTATTTGATTAAAGATTTTATAATAAAAATATATGAATATTTTTTTAAAATTGTGTTTTTTAATTTTTAATGATATACCTACAAAATTATAAAATCAGTCAAAACATATCAATCACACTTATCGGTTTTGAATAAAATCATTATTAAATATGATGCGCCTCGCGGGCGTATGAGTAGTTTCTTTGTACGTCGCAACATGAGTAATGTAGGGTTAAAAATTACTTGTAATCTTAGCATGGAAAATGCTTAAAAATATACAATAAAATAGTATACTATACTACTTAAATTGACTATATGCAAAAGAAACTTTGTTTGTTTATGACCATTTCATTCATATGCCGCAGAAAAAAACGAATGAAATTGTTACTCTAAATTAGGGTTTCTACTCGAGAATTCTCGAGTCGGAAATTCTCGAGAAATTTGTCTTTAGTCGAGACGGTAGAAAAATCTCGACGCCTCGGGAATTCCCGAGTCGTTGGCAGGAAAATGTCTTATATAATAAACCGACAAAAAATGGGATGTTATTATTTCGAAGGTTTATATAGTTGTTCACGTAATTTTGTCCCCGATATGTCCGTCAATTTTGGACCGAAGACGAGGTTCGAATCCGATTTTTTCCTTCATTAAAATAACTTGTAATCTTAGCATGGAAAATGCTTAAAAAATACTAAAAGATAGTATCTTAGCTTGTTGAATTCTGATGCCAATGTTATTCTTAAAATTGAATTTATGTAGCGCACAATGCCCACTAGAAGAAGTCTTGCGACGACTCCACAGTGAATTTCTTGGAGCTGCGAGTAGTTCTCCTTATTTCTTATATCTCAATAGATCTTTTAAAGTGGTCTTTTTCTTAGTACTAGGTTTCAATTAATTCCTTTGTGGTGTATTTTTCAATGTTTTTTTAAACAGGTTTTTGAGTATTTTACAAAGCACCAACTTGTTCCAATCTAAGCAGAGCTTGTAATAAATTCATTACTTATCCAGTGATAAATAATGAATTTATTGCATACATACTTAATCCCTATCTATTATAAAACTAAGTCCTTTGCCGCGTTTGTCTGTCTGTCTGTCTGTTCGCGGTTCATGTCGGTTGTGAAGCATTTGATGTTGCCAACTTCACACGAACATCACACGTTGAGATGTAAATTTAGAATGTGAAGGAAAATTTCGACTTGGCGAGAAGGACTCGTGGTAGCTTAGCGGTCATAGCGTCTGGTGTATTTAACCAGAAGACGCAGGTTCGAATCCTGACCGAAAGTCGATATTTTCCTTCATCAAAATAATTAATAAAATTCATATTCAGTGGCTCGTCCATGAGTTTTTCTCACTAGACACACGAGCGACGCCGTAAAGTTTTTGTATGGAAAACCCGCGCAGCGCCTCTAGCGGTTACGTAAGGAAATAAAATTTGCTATGAGATTACAGCGTTTCGATGCGTAAAAGACCTGTCGAAAGCCATTCTATAGAACTCATACTCAGGTACTGTGTCAGCGTCAAAGCCACCTCTTTGAAAGTTCGAATATGGCACTCAAATGAACAAATGAACAGCTTGAAGGTATAATAGTAAAATGTCCTATCAAAAGTCCTTTAGGAGAAGACGAAAAGTACTTCTCATTTTAATTCAACGAAGTCCCACTAGGACGTAAATGCGCATTTAAAATATCAAAATGAGATTTGGTCTCAAAACTTTCTGCGAATCTTAAATTGAATTCTGCAACGTTCCGGACCGCCATTGTTCTTTGGATTCAAACTGAAGTGTTAAAATGACAGCTGGATGCACAAACAATTAAGTACCGTATGTTAGGTGTGATAAAGTTTAATTTTGAGTAGGCAATTGATATGCTAGTTTGGCGCTTTTTAATCGGATTGCAGTTGGGAGACGCCGGGAAGGTATTTATAGCGTCTGAGTTGTCTTCATTTTTAAGGAACCTTCTCTGTAATAGCTTCGAAGTATTTTTGTAGATTTCTTGCATCTGTTTTCGTTGAATATGGAATACGTATCATCATGCCTTAATTTCTTGAAAACGATTAGGTATAGTTACAGTAATGTATACCTTCAGTTTGGTGGTATGTTTTAGAAGCAGCATATAATAATAATCAACCCATATACTGTCCCACTGCTGGGCACGGGTCTCCTCTCAGTATGAAGGGATTAGGCTATAGTCCACCACGCTAGCCTAATGCGGGTTTGCAGACTTCACAAGCTGTCGAGAAAATCTCTTAGGAATGCAGGTTTCCTCACGATGTTTTTCTTCACCGTTGAAGCGAGTGATAATTACGCACATGATTTCAAAAAGTCAGAGGTGCGTGCCTTGGATTCGAACTCGAGACCTTTGACTTGGCAGCCTAGTGGTCATACATACCACTAGGCTATCACTGCTTTTTTTTTTTTTGAAGCAGCATATTGATATTAATCGGGCATACATCTCAGTTAGATCTAAGAGAGACAGTCTAGTGATCGCAAGCGCGACTGCTAAGCTAGAGGTCCTACGTTCCATTCCCAAGGTGAGTCAAGCAAAGTGTTAAGAGTTTAGTTGCAGCTTCGAATGCTCGCACCCTAGGACTTAAACATATGTATATCTGCGGAGCCCTTCGGCAAATACAACCGTGAATGTATGTTATGTGTATATAATTCAATAAATCACCAATCACCAATAACTTATTTACAAAATATGTGTAAGTAGGTAACTATTACATAATTCCATATCGTCCTGTGCAAATAAGGTACTTATATGCATGCACCTTTTCACTTATCACCTTTGAAGTTTGACCCATCCTTTATTTTTTTCAAAACAAGCACTACCATTAATATTACTAGACCAAAAACAATATAACTCAGAAACAAAACATAACACAAAGTAACCATGAATACTTGATGAAAAACCATTAAGTATAAGTTGGTAAAGTTTCATAAACACTCAACTTTCCACAGGAAAATTGACAGTATTACTGAGGCGAGTCGCGTTTCATACTTTGTCGAAATTAATAAAAGTTTATTTTTGGCTTCCAATATTAATAAACTAAATAGGATTCATTTCTTTTTAACTGACTCAAAATAGGAGGAAATTCTCACTTTACCTTGTAATTTTAATGAATACCTATTTGAACATAGCTTAGTTGGTTAAATTGAGAAGATACTGAGATGGTTTGCGCGTGTCGAGTGAATGAAGACAGGAAGGCAGTTTGTTCAGTGAAAGACTTTCCATTAATGTAACATACACCACAATGTTTGAATACAATAAAATAAATAAATACTTTTGGACATACTTATTTCTGACACTTACGCGAATACTAGACATTGAAATAAAACTACTTTTTACGGATTTTATCGCGTTATATTGATATTATTTTAATGAAAGAAACGTCGGGATTACAATAATATCAATATAACTATAAAATCCGTAAAAAGTAGTTTTATTTCAACATTTTTGGACATTTTACACAGCACCATCTAGTCCCAAACTAAGCAGAGCTTGTACTATTGGTACTAGACAATTGATAATTTTAATACATACATACTTTATTTTGCGACTATATACTAATAATACTGGTTCCCAAGTATGTTCGCAGAGTGTGTATCAGCGTGATTTGCGACTTTAAACGTTATAGTCAAGTGATAAGAGATATAATGTGATATAATATAATAATGTTAATAATATATAAATACACAAGAAACACCTAGACAAACATAAATACTTATATTCACCATTTATATATTTGTGTCCTGTGGGAATCGAACCCACGACGTCGTGATCAGCAGTCCGGTACTCGAACCACTAGACTATAGACGTCGTCAAAAGCAAATTAAACCAAATTATTAGTACGTGAAAGTAAGAATACGTTTAAGTTTTAAACCTGTCTTGGGTACCATACCAAACGGTTCTTGATGGCAGTTTAATGATGTTCGGAGGTAATAAGTTAGATCCTAACCAACTTATCACTGCTTAACTGCGCTTAAGGAGTTTAAACTCTAGTTAAAACGTAACTGCGTCGTACCTCTGTGTGTTTGAGTTTTATTTTTGTTCAGTTAAGTTTTGTATTTTAACCGATATAGCTTGTTGAATTGCTTCATTGGGCTAATGGCGACAGAAGAATGCGAAGTCCTGGGTTCGATTGTTATTAAAATGTAATTTTTAATTTGTAATCTGTGCCCTACACTCTACAGGATTGTGACTAGCTTTAAAGCATATATGTACAGTCAGCAACGAAAGTAGCTGAACACTATGAAATCTTCAAAACGCTTTATCATCTTTAATATTCAGAATTCACTGACCCTTGAAAGCAGTACAAATTCTCATAATAGAGGACAATTATATGTTTTACCTTAGTCAAAATCTAATGAATAGTTTTGGTACTGTGATGTTTTTAAACTTTCGATGTGTTCAACGACTTTCGTTGCTGACTGTACGTGAACCTTCTATCTAAGTTGACATTGTGGAATGCAAATAAATCATATAAATAATATGTGTTGGTAGCTGTGCCCGTCTAATGGCAATAATAATCCTTCTATACATTCGCACAGACATACACTCAGGTAGGTATAGTTAATTCATAAATATAGACAACATCTGTAAAGTCCATCTCTTTGTCATTAATTGATCTAATTAATTGTAAACTTCGTTATTGGCGTATTGCTAAGTCTATTTTACTGGTTTTTTAAGTTTTTTAACAATCTTTTTGTATTTTTTAAGCATTTTCCATGCTAAGATTACAAGTTTTTTAAATGAAGGAAAAAATCGGCGGGCGGGCAGGATTCGAACCTGCGCCTTCTGGTTCGGTACACCAGACGCTCTGACCACTAAGCCACCGCTCGCCCTGCTCGCCAGTCGAAATCTTCCTCCACATTCTAATTAACGTCTTAAGGTGACGTAGCGCTATCTATTGTGAAGACTATTTTACTGTTTCTATAAGAACTGTAAGCTGTGAAGTTTCTGGTACAAATAAATAAATAAATAACTTCACTTTAAATGGGACATAAACATCACGCAAACTGGTGGGTATACATCTATTTATTTATTTATTTATTTATTGAAATAGTACAGCCACATCAAATACATCAACACTTACGCTAAATAGACTCTTAAAAACTAGGACTGATGCATCTGACAATTGAGGCGTACATAGCATTTACTGCATCATTATACGATAACACAACAACTAGCGAAATAATAATAAAATAAAATCAGTCCATAACAAAACTAAAACTATGTAAAAATGTGGATACTAATACTAAGAGAATTGCAAAATCTTTTTCTTAAAACATGGCAACGTGTCATTGACATATACATCTGTATACCTCTGCCTAAACCTTCGGGGAATACAGGCGTGATGGTTATGTGTTTAAGTACCACAATTTGGTACCATGAAACTTTAAAAGCTAATGAGAACAGTCATCAGCAAATCCAATTTTCAGATTATCCAAAATCCAATCCAAACCTGTTCCATTTTGGTAACTCCAAAACTCATCAGTAGCTAATACTAGAAAATAGAAACCGTAGAAATCCCGATAACCTGGAGCGTTTGATTGTCACAGGAAGAGTCGAGGGAAAAAGATCTAGAGGCCGGAGCCCAAAGCGTTGGACGGATCAGATAACCGAACACCTGGAGATACCCGTCAGTGCCGCACTACATCAAGCGGCTGATCGCAAAAAATGGAGGCATGCAGTCGAAAGACTGAAACAGAGTCACGATCCTCAGCAGTGAGGGAACGACTAAGAAGAAGAAAGCTAATACTAAGTCTTGTGACCTAGAAAAGTTGCATTTTGACATTCGAATCGACAAACGAATCGAAACAAAATTTATGGAAATTACATTAGTGACAGCCCGATTTGTCGAAAGTTTGTGTCATTTCCATACATTTTGTTTCTATTCGTTTGTCGATTCTAATGTCAAAATGCAACTTGTTTACAGGCCTTTGTGAATAAGCTACGAAAAATAACCCGAGTTCAATTCCTTCACCTTTCGAAGAACCAAGTAGGGGGGTCGCCAACTTCTCGATAGAAATTTATATAATTTCCTCTGTACCCCTCTTGCTTACTAATTTGGGTCTTTGTCAGTTAAAAAAAAACCTTGGATCGTCCTCCTGTTCGGAAACTAATTAAAATTTTAGCGGTGTCTTAATTTGACGGTGAGATTATTCACCTACCTTGAGTTTGACTTGTTTTAAAGGGTAAAGCCCCGAAGTTTTAGTTGTAATCGTAAAAGGGAAATTGGAAGAGAATAGTGTATTTTTAATTCAATTCAATTACTCAGTTTGAAACTTTATTTCTCTCTGCTTAGAAGTGTTATGTTGCGTATTCGTAAATGTAATCTATGCTGAAATATTGTAGTGTATTTTTTTGACTTCAAAATAAATGCCTTAATGATAACTGAATGTTTTAAACTCTGCTGAACGGGTTTTAATGAAAATTTTATGCATTACAACAGGTATTTTATCCAATAATCCTAATTTTTTTTTTTTCTGAGATAATCCAAATAGCAGATCGGAGTTTGGAAATGTTTATTCTATTAGAAATTATCACCACAAATACACTGATCCATTCAAAGCCGCCATGGCTCTCAAAAGTCCGTTCGAAGAAGTAAAGACATTGCCCCGCATAGTAACAATCACAAACTTTCTACTTATGTTTGATCTTTAAAAGAGACGACGATTCCCTAAGTTTATTTCGGCGTTTCTTCTCAGACGCCGTCAAGAAATGCTGGCGACATCTAGCTTATAAAAAATTAAACAATGACATGTAAAAGTGTCTTTATAAGATCTATTTACAGTAAAAATATCAATTTAACTTTGCCGCACAGTGGTGTGTACATTCTGTCCTAAAACATTAATATTCAACTCACAAAAACAGACAAATATATTATGAAAACTATCCCATAAACTAATTGAATCGTTTCCCATAAATTTGTATCCAACCGCACCACAGTCTAATAGAGTCAGTTTTAGAAGATACCGTATATTATGTTACAGTCAAACTCATGACCGGTCAATACCAATTTTGACTGCAAAATTACTCAGTTCGAGTTTTGAGTAAACATAACGGTTAATAACCTAACCTAAATTAAAAATTTAGAAAACCCCCGACACGAGATCTAATTTGCCATTTTGTGGTGGCGGCCATCTTGGATTTGAAATTTATCATAGTGTATAGTATTCTCCTAGTTAAGCCCTTTCATTTGATACCCATATTGAGGGAGTTGTGAAAAAATATGTAATCCGCTATTTTGTGGCGGCGGCCATCTTGGACCGATTTTCATGAAACATAGCTAAGAACACTCCCGACTAATTCCCCCTTCACATAAAAAAACAAAATCAAAATCGGTTCATCCGTTCGGGAGCTACGATGCCACACACACACACACACACACACACACACGCGCGCGCACACACACGCACACACACGCACACACGCGCACACACACACACACACGCACACACACACACACACAAACACACACAAACACACACACACAAACACACACACACACACAAACACACACACACACACACACACTCACACACACACACGCGCGCGCGTCAAACTTATAACACCCCGTCGTTTTTGCGTCGGGGGTTAAAAATAAAATGCATACAATCATGATGCTCATGCCTATTTCAGTTCTTAGTATTGCATAGTTATTTTGATTCATTCATGTTCCTACATCTTGTTTTACATACGCGTCAGTTGTCATCATCGATAAGGCTCCCGCTTCTTTTTCTTCTTCTTTTCGTGTCCATGGTAAATGTATGTCTGGAGTCAATTTCGTGTCCATAAATAAAAGAATTTATAGAGGCTCCCGCTGATTTTCCTTAAAACATGAATATATCGTGATAATTTTTGTAAAAGTAGTCTTTTTTCAACGAGTAAAATTATCAGTAGCATTTTGCAGATTTGTGCTCGGTTTATAGCAATAAGCTCGACCCCTATTATATAAGACCTAAACATACCGGCGAACTGAAGGTGTACATTAGTACACCCCTGCCTAAATCTAGGGGAATACACGTACTTTTAATTTAGTAATACAATGATAACAAAAAAATACGCAAAAGAGAAGTCATAAATAGTTTTGACTGGTATTCCCAGTCAAAACTGGTTTTAACTGGTTATGAATTTAAACTGCAACATTAGAATTTTATCGGGCTGTAACAAACGGGTGGATTACTACAGATTTGTGAAACTGATTTACTATTAGCTAGGTCGGTTTGTGACTTCGGTAGATACTTTATGATAGTTCTAGATAAGTTTGGTGTCGATCGCGGAGAATTTATGGTCGGATAGTTTTGCCTTTGTGTATCTTTTGTGCTTCTGGCGAGTGTTTGTTGTTGTTGAAGAGCCTTTGAGTGATTGGGGAAGTTTTGTGTGGTTTGTCCTCTTCTAAATCGATATGGCAGTGATAGCTAATTGATACGGCCTTTGGGCTATCAAGTCACAGGTTTTGAGTTCGAATTCAAGGCACGCACCTCGGACATTCCGTAGTCATGATTATCACTCGTTTACAACGGTGAAGGAGAACATCGTGAGGAAACTTGCATGCATCTAGTTTTCTCGACGGCGTGTGAAGTCTGCCAATCCTCACTAGACCAGTGTGGTTGACTGTAGCCTAACCCCTTCTAGCCTGAGACCCGTGCCCAGAAGGAGGAGGAGGAATTAAATGATTAGATGATGAAATCAGTCTTTGAAGTGTTTGTGTGTTTCGTCGTGCACCGGTTTGTGCCAGGTAATGCAATTCGAACTTAGGACCACATTTTTTTAATACCACTAAGTTGGCATACAAGCATACGGCTCGCCTGATGGTATGCGGTTACCATAGCCTATGGACGCTTGCAACCCCAGGGGTATCAGTCCCGAGTTGCCGACCCATAAAACTCTTAGAGGTTTATGGAGGATTCCTGCACCGACCGTTTGAGGGAATTTTTCTCTTACTGCCAGCGCAGCGCATCCTTAGAAGAAGCTCTGGCGACCTTACTCACTGCAGGAACGCAACACACAATAAAGTGTGTTATTTGGTTGCAGTTTTCTGTAAGGTGGAGGTACTTCCCCAGACGGGATGCTCCAGGATGAATTGCTGTGCCCTACCTCTTTTAAGCTACTGTATAAACTAGGTGACGTAGGTTTTGACGACGTCTGTGGTGTAGTGGTTCGAGTACCGGACTGCTGATCACGAGGTCATGGGTTCGATTCCCACAGGACACAAACATTTATGTGATGAATATAAGTGTTTGTGTTTGTCTGGGTGTTTCTTATATATTATAAGTATGTATTTACAAAAAAAAAGTATTTAAGTATTATATCCATTGTCTAGTACCCATAGTACAAGGTCTGCTCAGTTTGGGACTAGATGGTGCTGTGTAAAAAAATGTCCCAGGATATTTAGGTAACTATTATGATTATTACAGCAGTCACGGTAACAACCCTTAGACTAATGAAGCACTATTCTTTCAAAATAAAATTAATTTCCAACCTTCACATAATAAGTACCGACGCATTTCTAAGTAACTAATATTCGGCTCGGGGCGGCACCAAAGATTTTAATTAAAACCTTGTTCGCGAAACTTCTATTATAATTATTTGCTTCCCTACTGTTTATCGGCAAGTTGTGCGATATTGCGTTGCCAATGAATATTATGCGGTATTTTATGTATTAGATATATACAAGATGGAAGGGACATCGGCGCACATTCGAATACCATGAGTTCAGTACACGATTCTAGATCCCCCTGCGTTGAAATTTTCCGTAATGAAATAATGAAATGATATTTTATTTCTGTAAGTAGATCCTTTAAAGACACTTTTACAAGTCATTTTTTTTATGCTAGATGTCGCCGGCATTTCCTAACTGACGACCTCTGAGAAGAAACGCCGAAACAAACTCAGAGAATCATGGTCTCTTTTAAAGTCCAGACAAACGTAGTAAATATCGGATATGCGAGTTAAACAATGTAGGGCAAAAATCTGAAACAGTTTTGAGTTGACCAGTCCTAACTGACGGCACGCATGCAACAGTCATCGTGTAGCTCAACCATTATTAGGGAGCTCAACAACCCGTCGCACGACGATACCAGATCAGCAAGACTTAGTAACAAGAGTAACTTTTTTCATTTATTTTTCTATTTTTTCTATTTTTTTTTAATTGAACGTTTAAAAAAATATTTCTATCTACCCAAATTAGATTTATAATTAAAAGGACATTATTATGTCTTTATTGACATAATAATATGTTCTTACAGAATTATATGAAGCCTACCATTCCTTAACTAGGTGAAAAACCTGTATGTCAGAAGTCAGCGCCGGTTACAATAATTGGTTGGGCCAAATATTTAAATTTTACAGAGCTAGGTTGACACAAATTTACACTATTTAACTTATTGTTTATTTGTTATACTAAATGATGTTAGGTTTTTCTGAGAATTGGTTATAAGTGGATTTGTGCTCGGTTTATGATAGTAGAATATAACAAAAAACTGACCGCCGATTTTTTTTTTATCCAGTACTGGCGTACAGTATCCCGGTGGATTAAAAGAAATTCACATGTAAACCCTAACAATAATGAACACAACAAAAAAAGAATTATTCAATTTGGTGCAGTTGTACAGCTTAACGTTTGGATTTATGCCTGATTAATGCCTCACCTGCTATTACATAGGACATTAGGCCTATTGCTACACTTCTGCCTTACCATTTGTAGAGTACAGGTGCGATAGTAAAATGTATTGTAATTTCAAATGTAACACATTCTCCTTTACTGCAGTTCCACTAGAAATTTTCTAAACACAAATATAAAAAGAAAATCTGCGTCCAAATTTGAAAGAAACATTTCAAAAACGCAATCTCGGTAAAATCTCCCCTGAAACAAGCGTAAAAATCGCTTTAAGACGTAAAATAACGGCGTGCAATCCGCTTTAAGCGCTAGGCCGCTGCATAAAACATTTTCGGGTTTCCCAGACGCGCTTCCACGCGCCTCCAATATGGTGTCTAGTCTACATAACGTTCTAATGCGGCGCGGTTATGTTGAGATACGATTATTTTACGATATATTAACTGTCTGATTAGCTTAGCGCTCATAACCGCGACTCTCGCTCTCGGGGTCCTATGTTCGAAATCCCAGGCCGAACAAAGCATTATAACATTAAAATGTTTAATAATTTACTAACAATATTGAAACTAATATTTTATAGAGGAAATATTAATAATAATACGTCATGTAATGACGACGTCTGTGGTCTAGTGGTTCGAGTAACGGACTGCTGATCACGAGGTCGTGGGTTCAATTCCCACAGCACACAAATTTTTATTGTGATAAACTTAAGTGTTTGTGTTTGTCAGGGTGTTTCTTATGTATTCTAATTTACGTCACCTTTAAGACGTAAATTAGAATGTGAAGGAAGATTTCGACTGGCGAGCGGGGCTCGCGGTGGCTTAGTGGTCAGAGCGTCTGGTGTACCGAACCAGAAGTCGCAGGTTCGAAACCTGCCCGCCAGCCGATTTTTTCCTTCATTGAAAATACATTTAACTGTTTATAAACGTTCTACATGTTATAATTCACATAAAATCGTTCATCCGAATACTTCTTCGGTAGCATTCGTATGTCCGCACCCAGATAAAACAGTTTTCAACGTAAAATGTTCAGAAAAGTTACCGCATGGTTCGCGTCGGCCAGTGAGCGTTGACCGCGCCTCGCCCAGTGAGTGCTGCGGCTAATGACTGTCCTGTACACTGTTTACGCTGCACAGTGTACGCCGAGACTTACACTGTATTTATTTTTGTTTCCTTGTAAAACTCTATAATATATTATAAATGAACTCAACACAGACCCAAACTAAGCATAGCATTGATGACGCGATGTTTATTTGTTTATAGAGGGTTTTACAGTATTATACTTAATACCTAATTTGACAATTTCAATTAATTCTTTGGCCTGTTGGTAATCAGGAACGGCCAAGATACTATTAACTATACCGACCTGGTAGCTTCTATTAAAAAGTAGTTGCCGACGTGCTGCATTCCGGCCACATTCCATTGTGATGTGATAAACATCTTCCGGTACTCCGCAGGATGACGCGATGTCTGTGGAATAGTGTTTCGAGAAGGTATACTAATATAATTATATAGGTTATAGATGAACATAAATGTTTTTGTTAGTCTGGGTGTTTCTTTTGTATTATAAGTAGGTAGGATTAAAATGTATTTACAAAAAAGTATGTAAGTATTATGTCCATTGTCTAGTACCCATAGAACGAGCTCGGCCTAGTTTGGGACTAGATAGTGCTGTGTAAAATGTCCCAGGATATTTATTATTAATATTATTTACTGCTAGCAGACTTCCGCAACCAAAGAAGGTCATCGAAATCGGCCCAAATGATGTACCGAAGGTACACTTATTGGAAAAAATACCCTGTATTACGCTGGTTAAAACTCTAGTCGTACTTTTTTAAATGTTAACTTGGGGATGAGAAAAAAAACTTTTAATTTTAGAAAAATCACGCCATTTTGTACACTATTACCTGTTTCGTAATGATTTCATAGTAAAAATGTCAGTGTCAGTTTCGGAATGTCAAACGCACGCCATTACGGCAGACTATTATCAGTTTCATAGTGATTTCACGGTAAAAACTATCAACTTGACAGCTGTGATGTACCTGTGCCGGAGGTACATGACAGCTGTCAAGTTGATAGTTTTTAATTTGGGCTGAGTCGTATGGGCTTTTGATGACCTCTTTTCCAGATCATATCGATTGTAGAGTTGAAACCCAAAATGCTTTAAGTATTTTTCTAAGAACTAACACCACTGCACCTGTTAACCTAATTTAGTTCAGGGACTACAGAGCCATATATCTTTTAACCCAAGCAATAAGCTTGCAACTTGTCACCAGAGCAACTTCCCACCGATGCTTTTGCTATAAATAGCTCGAGTACAGAGTGTATTGCAGCCACAGGGGAAAACCTGTAAAGGAAAAACCGCCCGCAATTTATACTCATTGCAGAACTTTATCTAGTAAGTGTTTGCTGTTTTATTATAGTCCACGCCGAACTAGTTGGCCGCGTCTTAGGTAGGGACGGGGGTGAGGCGGCGGGTTACTGTGACCGACGGGGTGTTTTAAGTTTGACGTGTCTATGTGTGTATAAAAGCAGTGATAGCCTAGGGGTATGACCACTGGACTACCAAGTCAAGGGTCTTGAGTTCGAATCCAAGGCACGCACCTCTGACTTTTCGAAATCATGTGCGTAGTTATCACTCGCTTTAACGGTGAAGGAAAACATCGTGAGGAAACTTGCATACCTGAGAGAGTTTCTCAACGGCATGTGAAGTCTGCCAACCCGCATTAGGATAGCGTAGTGGACTACAGCCTAATCCCTTTCATATTGAGAGGAGACCCGTACCCAGCAGTGGGACAGTATATGGGTTGATCATTATAATGTATGTGTAGGTGTCTGTGGCATCGTAGCTCCCAAACAAATGAACCGATTTTAATTTTGAGTTTTTTTTTGTTTGAAAGGTGAATTAGTCGGAAGTGTACTTAGCTATGTTTGATGAAAATCAGTCCAAGATGGCGGCCGCCACAAAATGGCGGATTACATATTTTTGCACAACTCTCTCTCTGTTTCTATTCGAATGTGCTCCTCGGCAGATTCATTATCTCGACATTGACCTATGTACTTACTCCAAATATTTATGTATATATTTATATAAATATGTATTGTCTATACTAATATTATAAAGAGGAAAGATTTGTTTGTTTGTTTGTTTGTTTGTTTGTTTGTTTGTAATGAATAGGCTCCGAAACTACTGGACCGATTTCAAAAATTCTTTCACCTTTGGAAAGCTACATTATCCCCGAGTAACATAGGCTATATATCATCACGCTACGACTAATAGGAGCGGAGTAGTAATGAAAAATGTTGCAAAAACGGGGGAAAAAATTATAAGACCACGCGGGCGAAGCCGCTGGCGGGAAGCTAGTATATATTATATTGTGTATAGTATGTATGTAGTTAGTCCCTAATTTGTATTATATGTATAATTCTTTTAGGTTTTTTTTTCCTAACTAATTTTACTAGTGCATCTACTGTGTTTTATTATCTCTGCATCACCCTAAGGTTGTCTGGCAGAAAATTCCTAATGGCATTAAGACCGCCTTTGTACCATCCGTGCATAAAGTTTAATAAATAAAATAATAAAACAAATGTCAAATTGCAACTTGTTTATAGGCCCTGATACCCGCTAAACTACTGGATAAATTCAACAATTCGAACATGATATGTATCAAATTAGTTATCTGTCAAGTAATTTAACGGTAGACTACACAGAACAAAATATATATATCTATACTTCTATAACTATATGTATACTCTTCTTTATCTATTCTCTATATACTATTGTTGGAAATAAAGACCGAGATTAACTTGAAAAAAAGGATAATTAGGCTATAGGCCCAAGCAACAATTAATAATAATATAATAATAATATTTATTTATTTGCATAAAACACGGTATACATGGTGTTACAATAAATATAATAAAGTGCTTACATGTTTTGCCAGAATTACACTTAGCATGCAAATCTTTCACTTAAACTTACATGAAAATTTGTTGTCCATAAATTCTTTAAGACTATAGAAATTCTTAGTATTTAACCATTCAAATAATTTATTCTTAAATAATGTAAAGTTTAAATTTTTTATACTGCCCGGTATCTTATTATATATACGAACACATAGTCATATAGTCAATCTTAAAATACATATTTATACTTGCGACTGTACTAGTCATTTTTCGTAAAAGTAATCTTACGTGTTTTACTGCAACACAGGTACATTTTATATGATAACATCGTACCCTAAAGATAAGTTATAACAGTCGGCTAGGGATACCTATTTTCGGGTTCATATTAGCAAATGTTTGTTATTTAAAAGGCTTTTGGGAGCCATAAAACGGCATTAGATGCATTGCAAAAGTGCATAGTTGCATATAATGTGAGTTGTAGAATAAAAATTCTTTGGAAATATTTCTGAGGTCTTCAAGAATAGATTTAAGAAAAGAAAAAGAATTGGCCAGGGCCACCGTTATTCTCTTATACACTTAGCGCCTGTTTGACCACCTGACACGCTAACTGCCGAATAAATTAAAAAATGGAATCTTACTTAATATTATAACTGTAAAAGTTTGTGAGGATGGATGGATGTTTGTTACTCTTTCACGCAAAAACTACTGATCGGATCTGGATGAAATTTGGCACAGAGATAGATTATAGTCTGGAATAGCACATAGGCTACTTTTTATCCCGATAAAATGTATAGTTCCCGTGGGATAGCGGGCGAAGCTGCTGGCGGAAAGCTAGTCAAATATTAAACTTTAAACTAGCGCCCCGTACGCAACTTCGCCTGCGTTTCCCTGTTTTTACTTTTTATCGGTTTTTATATTTTTCTGGTTTTTTTCCATAAGAACCTTCGTCAGACTTTATCAAACACAACAAAAAAGAAATCAGCCAAATCGGTTCAGTCGTTCTCGAGTTTTGCGCTTAGCAACAGATTTAGTGATTCATTTTTATTTATATAGATTATCTGCCAGCTAATAAACGGGAACTTATTAGTAAGCTGTGAAACTGCATGACCCTTAAGAGCTACGCTATTGTCGGTGCAGCATCTTACACCGCTCACTGTTGGGACAGCTCCTTGACCTCACGTCACGTCTGTCAGTTTATCCTGAACTAGCCCGTGACTTCGTTCTCGTAGAAGTTGAATTTTTTCCCCCGTTTTTGCAAAATTTGCAGACGAAGTCTGTGGTCTAGTGGTTCGAGTACCGGACTGCTGATCACGAGGTCGTGGGTTCGATTCCCACAGGACACAAATATTTATGTGATGAATATAAGTATTTGTGTTTGTCTGGGTGTTTCTTATGTATTATAAGTATGTATTTACAACAAAAAAAAGTATATAAGTATTATATCCATTGTCTAGTACAAGCTCTGCTTAGTTTGGGACTAGATGGTGCTGTGTAAAAATGTCCCAAGATATTTATTTATTTATTTTTAATTGATACTCCGCTCCTATCGTGATGATATATAGTCCATAGCCTTCCGCGATAAAATGTAGCTTTCTAAGCCCTGCCCGGGCCCTGATGGGCAAAAGCCTCCCCCTCATTCCTCCATCTGTCTCGGTTTCGGGCTGTGTCCATTCTGTTCTAAATTTAAAAAATAATAAAATACTAAATTAATTAATTTATTGAAATAAAACTACTTTTTACGGATTTTATTATTTTGCGTTGATTGATTGATGATTTTATCGTGTTATATTAATAATTATTATTTTAATCGCGGCGTTTCGGACCCTTTACAGCGTCCATGGACACGGGTGACTAAGGTGGTAGGCGTCTTGACATTTCAATTACTAACAGCTACCCAACATTTTTGTTTATTGTTAGCAATCCGATTCACGCAGAACGAGCTCACCTTAATTAATTTAGTTTACTAAAGGTCTATGGAGGAGACCTTGTTCAGCTGTAGACATCTGTAGGCTGACATGATGATGATGAATGAATGGTTCACAGCTCTAATCATTGAACAGTTTGGGCTGAAAGTTAGAATACGGATAGTAATGAAGTCGTAGACATCTGCCAAGGAAGTATAAAAAAATCACTTTAAGATTTTAACAAGTTTCTAACTGAAAGATTTTTTTTAAATAGGTCGGTATTGTCAGTGCTATTAATAATTTTCTAATGTTGTTTTCTGTATTTTTTTGTGTTTTTGGTCGTTTTAATTATAATTATGTATGACCGGAACCTTGGCTTATATCATAAAATTTTCGTACGTCGTTTTGGACAAGAATAAATTGATTTTCTTTCTTTCTAAATTGCCAAGTTGCTTTGTCAACCATTTATTTGCCAAAAACACCACCTAGTGTTGTCAGAAGCATGCTTTATTCTTTTTTTTGTATAAATAAAAAAATAGTTGTTTTATAATGTATAACTAAAACTTTGGACTTTTAGCATAATTTTGTGGTTTTTTTTTTCATTTTAAACTAAAATAAACTTCTTTTCTTCTTCTTTGTCAGTAGTGTCGGAGCCTGTTCAATTCAATACAAACACAATCAAATCTTTCCTCTTTATAATATTAATTCAGATTATACCGAATTCGCACTTTTACGGTGACAGCACCTTGTTACGTTTACACTAAAGTTTTTAACTAAAGCGAATTTAGAATTTGTTTTTGATATATTATTAATTTAACTTTGTGAAGGTGTCGGAATTGATGCGTGAAAAGTTTATTCAAATTATTTATAACTTTGAAGATGATGACAATGTATTTTTAACTGAATGGTATAAATAATTTATTATTGTTTGGTGCAAACCAAACCATAATAAATTATTAACCAACAAACAAACTAACAGTGATAGTATGACCACTAGACTGCCAAGTCAAAGGTCTCGAGTTCGAATCTAAGGCCTCTGACTTTTCGAAATCATGTGCGTAATTATCACTCGCTTTAAACGTTGAATGAAAACATCGTGAGGAAACCTGCGTGCCTGAGAGATTTTCTCGACGGCATGTGAAGTCTGCCCACACGCATTAGGCTAGCGTGGTGGACTATAGCCTAATCCCTCTCATACTGAAAGGAGACCCGTGCCCAGCAGTAGGACAGTTTATGTGTTGATTATTATATTATTACTAGCATTCCACCAGCGGCTTCGCTTGCGTGATCTGGGTATTTCTTATAATTTTCATCCCCTATTTCAACCTTTTACAGCCCTTTTTTCACATTATAAAGTAGACTATGTCCTTTCTCAGGTTCTAGACTATCTCTGTACCAAATTTCATTTAAATCGATTCAGTAGTTTTGTCGTGAAAGTGAGACAGACAGACAGAGCTACTGTCGCATTTATAATATATGTAAGGATAGGGATTATTATTGTTTAGGTCATATAAAAAGGTTTAAAGGTATTGTAAGGTAAGATAATTAAATAAATAAATAAATATCCTAGGACATTTTTACACAGCACCATCTAGTCCCAAACTAAGCAGAGCTTGTACTATGCGTACTAGACAATGGATATAATACTTATATACTTTTTTTTTGTAAATACATACTTATAATATATAAGAAACACCCAGACAAACACAAACACCTAAGTTCATCTCATAACTGTTTGTGTCTTGCGGGAATCGAACCCACGACCTTGTGATCAGCAGTCCGGTACTCGAACCACTAGACCACAGACGTCGTCAAATTATTTTAGAACATTGTAGAACTGCCTATTGTTAGCTTTTTTATTGCCTACAGTGGCAGACGAGCAAGCGGCCAACCTGATGGTAAGTGGTAACCGCCACCCATGGATATCAGCAACGTCGCTAAGCGCGAGGTCCTGGATTCTATTCCCCGGTCAAGCAAAGTGTTATTGAGTTTTTCTATGAAATTTTAGTAGCAGCTCGTTGGGCCCGCTCGTCGCCTATTAGATGGGACCTAATCAATTAAACTGTGTGCATTCGTAGATCTCTGCCGTATCCTAGACGAATACAGGCGTGATGGTATGTTGAGCCTAATCGAGCACAGATAACAAAGAGCCCTGTTTACCTCGCCTCTGACTTTAGCGTGAAAGTAAGTTCTTCATTCGCAATAAAAATAATATTATGACAAAAGAAACTGCAAACACTGGTTGTTAATAAGTTTCTGAACTTATAAAAGTTCTGAGGAACGTGATAACATGTCTGACAACTATACACAGTAACAAAGTTGTGAGAATGTAACAAGTTTTAGTATAGAACGTGTTTTCTTTTAATTCGTCTGGCCCAATTACTGCAGTGGCCGCGCTGTTGGGTTTCGGTATCATAGGATCCAGGTTCATACTGGTATTAAATATAGGCGGTCATCAAAAGCCCATACAACTCAGCCTAAATTTGTACCGGAGGTACATGACAGCTGTCAAGTTGATAGTTTTCACCATGAAATCACTATAAAACTGATAATATTGTGCCATAAAGGCATGCGTTTGACATTCCTAAACTGACACTGGCAGTTATTACTATGAAATTATTGCGAAACAGTTAAACTGGTTAAAACAGTAAACAGTTTTAACCAGCGTAATACAGGGTATTTTTTCCAATAAGTGTACCTTCGGTACATCATTTGGGCCGATTTCGATGACCTAGTTTTATAAAAAAAAATGTTGCTTTAACATGCATCATAATGATGAAGTGTTCGGGTATGTTCTTATGTATATAAGTATGTATTTACAAAAAAAAAAGTATGTAAGCATTATATCCATTGTCTAGTACCCATAGTACAAGCTGTGCTTAGTTTGGCACTAGATGGTGCTGTGTAAAAATGACGAAAAATCTTTATTACTAGCGACCCATGCGCAGCTTCGCCTGCGTCTCCTGTTTTTACTTTTTCCCGAGTATTTTTTACCGTTTTCTTTCCTTGAGAACCTTCCTCAGACTTCATCAGATACAACAAAAAAGAATTCAGCCCAATCGGTTCACCCGTTCTCGAGATTTGCGCTTAGCAACACATTTAGTAATTCATTTATATGTGTAGACTAGCTTTCCGCCAGCGGCTTCGCCCGCGTGGTCATGTATTATACATATAAACCTTCTTTAAGAATCACTCTAACTATTAAAAAAAACCGCATCAAAATCCGTTGCGTAGTTTTAAAGATCTAAGCATACATAGGGATTGTTTTATACTATGTAGTGATTATTACATTCTCTCGGAAAGACATA
The DNA here is from genome assembly GCA_946251955.1 of Acronicta psi. Classification (NCBI taxonomy): domain Eukaryota; kingdom Metazoa; phylum Arthropoda; class Insecta; order Lepidoptera; family Noctuidae; genus Acronicta; species Acronicta psi. The sequence continues at coordinate 1,209,505 of OX276486.1, forward strand.
CAACCTAACTCGATCCTGACACAATAAAAAGCTCTTGATTGCACACTGACAGAACTCACCCGCCAGACGCCACACCCTCTATCAATCATCAAACATCTTGCGTGACCTATTTTTACATGCCCGATAAAATGCCAGCGGTACCCATCACTACGAGAGAATAAATCACTTAACAAACAATATTCATATGAAAAAAGGGCATTCGGACGCTCCTTATACCAAAACTATTCGAAATCTATTCATACATTTATTCATGAATTGTCTCGATTGGTACCATTGTCATTCACAAATACCAGTTTATGAATACAGTTATATTGATCTGTATTGCGTTGTTCTAGGATTGCTTTTTGTTTGTTGTTGTTGTTTATTTAGAATTGTCAATCGTAAACAACTTACAAACCCATTTGCAGTTAAAATAAATTGTGAGGCAAAGGTTTAAAGCGCAGAATTGGTTTTGGCGTCTGTAAATATAAGTTTGTTTTATAAAAACATATTTACAAATAGTTTTGCAGTGGATTTCGGCCGCTGATCTTTAAGTTTGAAAGGAATTGTGAGAGAACTAGCAACTAAATATACCCAAGCGTTTATTTTATTATAAAAGACACTAAAAAGTTTATACATTTTCAAAAAGCAGCAATCATATTAATACCTTGTGACCCGGTGACCTTTAAACTGCCAAGTCAATTGTCTTGAGTTCGAATTCGAATTATTTGGGACATATGTACACACAACCATCTAGCCCCAAACTAAGCAGAGCTTGTACTATGGGTACGACATTTAGACAATGGATATAATATTAGAATCCTTTTTGTTGTAAATACGTGGTATATCACTTATCCGCGTCCTGTGGGAATCGAAACCACGACCTTTCAATTAGCAGTCCGCCACTCGAACCACTAAACCACAGACAGATTATTTCTCACTGAACCCATCCATTGCGGGTTCAACAAGAAAAATATTACTAAAAGGCAAAATTAAAAATGCGATGTTTAATAAACTGCAAATTTTCACTGTAGAATAGGTTTTCGTAATCGAAATTCATGTTAACCCCTCAAACTCTATTAATATTTTAGTTTAGGTTGACTTTAAGACATTTTAATATCAAATAATTAATTCATTGTTTGTTTACTTTGTCTAGATTAGTTTGATGTCTTAATTTAATGGATTCAGTTTTAATAAAATAAATAAAGATGAATAATTACATATAACCCTTTGCTTATTAATAAAGCTATTAAGTCTAGACTGAATTATTAAGTTAGATACATTTTAAGGCGATTTGTGTGAAATAGACTAAAATATAAGAATAATACGAATTTGACGGTGGTCCAGTGGCTCGAGTACTGTGCCCGGTTTAATAAAGCTGACAATTCGACATTTATGTCAAAAAATGGCGAATTTGTAGAATTTGTTTAATAAAAGTTACAAATATGTCGAAAATCGATAGGTGAAATCGTGACATATTTTTTATTTAAAGACGCGTTTAATAAAACCAACATAATTATGTCAAAAAACCACAGTCAAATTAGTCATGTCATGTGCTAGCATTGTTGTCGACACAAACATTTATTGTGAAGAATTTAAGTGTTTGTGTTTGTCTGGGTGTTTTCTATGTATTTACAAAAAAAAAGTATATAAGTATTATATCCATTGTCTAGTACCCATAGTACAAGCTCTGCTTAGTTTGGGACTAGATGGTGCTGTGTAAAAATGTCCCAGGATATTTATTATTATTATTATTATTATTTACAAATGATACCCATATTGAGGGAGTTGTGAAAAAATATATAATTCGCTATTTTGTGGCGGCGGCCATCTTAGACCGATTTTCATCAAACATAGCTAAGAACACTCCCGACTAATTCACCTTTCAAATAAAAAAAACAAAATCAAAATCGGTTCATCCGTTTGGAAGCTACGATGCCAAACATATAACACCCCGTCGTTTTTGCGTCGGGGGTTAAAAAAGTGTATATGTATTATATCTATTATCTAGTACCGATAGTACAAGCTCTGCTTAGTTTGGGACTAGACGGTGCTGTGTAAAAATGTCCCAGAATATTTATATTTACCTAACTATCTCCAAGTTCAATGTCCTATTCATTTGAATTATAAAGAGATCTTACGTATACATCAAAACCGTCTACAAAAATAAATACCAGCCGATTCCTTCAAAGTTTATTCCAAGTCTGAAGTTGGCTAGTTCACCCGCTAAAATAACACATAACACATCTTTATTTATATGTTATTTCAGAACTAGCGGTTCGTGACGTTTCGTTACATTTATGAGAACTGTTTTATTTGTTGAGTGTAAAAGAATTATCTTTTTGTATTTTCGTAAGCATTTTCCATACTAAGATTACAAGTTATTTTTAATGGAGAACACAAGATTTCGACTGACTAGCGGGGCTCGCGATAGCTTAGCGGTCAAAGCGTCTGGTGTACCGAACCAGAAGACGCAGGTTCGAATCCTGCTAGCCAGCTGATTTTTTCCTTCATTAAAAATAACTAGTAAAAGAATTTTCAGAAATAGAATAATTATGTACGTACTACAAACTGAACGTTAGATTATTGTTGGTTTATTTTGCAATCGGTATTGTAAACAATGATCCCGGTTGTCATACGAACACCTATGAAAACTGTTGGTGGTGGTCAGCCAAGCCAAAAGTATCGATATTGCCCAGAAATTGGTTTGCAGAGGTCTGATAGTTGGTATATTTAAAGTATTGCGAGAAAACTCGGTGAAAGGCTTCTACTTATGCATACATAGCTTCACGCCTGTTGCCTATAAGGGTAGGCAGAGACTATAGATTTCCACTTGCTACGATCCTGGCACACCACTTTTGATTCGTCTATGTTCATCAACCTCCCCATGCATGCTCGTCGGTTTAGGGAACTCTTAACCTTGCCTTTATTGAGAACGTCCGCAATCTGGTAGTGGCAATTTAAGAAATATAAATTATAAATAATAGATACGACAACGTCTGTGGTTTAGTGGTTCAAGTATCGGACTAGTTATCACAAGGTCGCCGATTTCCATAGGACACAAATATTTACGTGACGCACATAAGTTTTTGTCTGGGTGTTTCTTCTTATGTATTTATAAGAAAATAACTATAAGAGTTATTATATCCAGTCTCTCTAAACCCATAGTACAAGCTCTGTTTAGTTTGGGACAAGATAGTGCTGTGTAAAATGTCCCAAAAATTTTTAAACAACTGCCATCCATGCGAAGTAATCAAATTAACTTTCCCTAGTGAGACAAATTTAACAAAACAGTAACAAACGTCGTCTAAAGCCTTACAAACCACTTAAGCTGTCCGGAATATTGCTTCGCCGCGCCTACCACACGAGCCCTAACAAAAAACACAAACAACTTGGCAATATTGCAACATAATCCGTCTTTATTTGTCACTGGCCGAGTGATCTATCGTTGCTGTTGAGAACGTTATTAAGTTACGGCTCGGAACTCGACTAGCTGGATGTGGCTTGGGCCTACAGTTTTGTGACAAAAAATAGCTTTGTATGCATTTACAGTTTTCGCCAATCTTACTGTCCGTGTTTAGGTTGGCACGAGCTAACATAACCTAACCTAAATTAAAAATTTAGACAACCCCCACAAGAAATGTAATCCGCTATTTTGTGGCGGCGGCCATCTTGGACCGATTTTCATCAAACATAGCTAAGTACACTCCCGACAGTGAATTAGTCGGCTTTTAAATAAAAAAAACAAAATCCAACTAATGAATCAACACACACACACACACACACAGACACGTCAAACTTATAACACCCCGTCGTTTTTGCGTCGGGGGTTAAAAAAAATCAGAGAAAGAAAAATATTGGATTAAAATGATTTAAAACGATAGCCTACGACTTGAGCTTTCGTTTTTATTGATTACAACCCAGTATTTTGCTTTCGCCGATTTTTACGGTTGGGTTAGAGTTAGCTCGTGCCAACTTCAATCCGGACAATAAGTTTCGCGAGAACTTTACGATGCTTACAAAGCTTTCGATATAATTTTTTTCAGGACTAGCGACCCTTGCGCTCCTACGCCTGCGTATCTTGGTGGATATAAAAAAAACACAGACAAATTGAAAACCTCCTCCTTTTTTGAAGTCGGTTGAAAAAAAGTATTATTTTTATGTATTATTAATCGGATTAGAGAATTTTATTTTCTTATAAAATCAGTTATGTAGTTTGTTTCAAATAAGATTATACAATTTTTGTTATTAAAAACATTTCGGTACCTCTGGCATATTGTTGTGATGCTAAAATAAATTAATATAATTATAATTATCAGCAAAATAGATTTGTAATAATATATAGATCGTGACATAAATTAAAATTAAAATATTTGATAGATTCATTACATTAATTAAAGTGGTCGTACATATTGTTTTAACTTAGTTTTAAATAAATTCATATTACCACATTCCTTTATGTCATTTGGTAGGTAACTTGTTAAATTATTATACTAATAATTATCATTATTATACTAATTAAAAATGGTTGGCATAACAGTTTTACTTGACCGGTTTTTATCTTATATTTATACCAATATATTTTATTCGAATAACGACATAGGTATAATCCAGATAACTGACATTGTTGATCCGCACCCACAATAACACTCAATAATAAACTGCCACTAACCCAGTTCAACAAACTGGGAACAACTTCACAGTTTTGAAACCACAAAAGCCCGCGGCTCGACGGGCCACAAAATAAAAACCCAAAACGATTCATACTCGTATTTCTAGCAAATATTTCACCTGCAATGCAAAAAGCGAATGAAATTGTTGAGTAAACAAGGGACCTAACAAATTCTGGCTATTTGTTCGCCTGGGGCGCTGCCAACTTGGCTAGATCCCGCTGAAGATTCGCCGAATTTATGTCCACACACATTTCTTGTGGATCCAGGGTAAAAGTTCACCATCTTAGTAATAAAATGATAAAACTGTCGCGACCAACTTTTATTTGGCGAATATCAAATTGGTTTAAGATGTAAAAGTTTTTGATGTTACGAGTAATGGGAGTTAAAGGGTATAAAAGTCTTTGATAATATCGTTGATGTAGATAAAGACTGAATTTTTATTCCCGAATCTTATACTTTGTTCAAATTTTTTAGGGTCGGCAACGCGCGAGTGATAACTCTGGTGTTGTAAGCGTCCATAGGCTACGGTAGGGATGGACAACAAGTTCCGGGCCAAGCTTTAGGGACACACATTGAATACTCAATTTGTTTTTAATAATGTGTAATTACTTAAATTACTTGACTATACAAAGGAGAGGAGAGGAGGAGGTCTTAATACCAAACAATTATTAAAATCTATACTTCTCTTCTATAATATTTATAAAGAGAAAAGATTTGATTGTTTGTTGGTTTATTTGAATTGAATAGGCTCCGAAACTACTGGACCGATTTAAAAATTTCTTTCGTCATTAGGAAAGTACATCTTTACCGTAACTTTACAGTAACATAGCCTAATTTATAGAAAATACCTACACTACGCGGGCGAAGCCGCGGGCGGAAAGCTAGTCATTAATAAATGCCAGGTAATAGCCAATGTAGAGGTGTAATAATAATGCACATTGCAATATCCTTCAAAAGGCTAAATTCAGTGAACATTATAAAATTCTTTTCATTCTTAAACTTTATAAAATACTAGCTTTCCGCCAGCGGCTTCGCCCGCTATCCCACGGGAACCATACATTTTACTCGGATAAAAAGTAGCCTATGTGCTATTTCAGACTATAATCTATCTCTGTGCCAAATTTCATCCAGATCCGTTCAGTAGTTTTTGCGTGAAAGAGTAACAAACATCCATCCTCCATTCATCCATCCTCACAAACTTTCACATTATTTTATAATATTAGTAGGATAGGATAGGATAGGAAGTACGATAACACAAAATATCTTTTCCGAACTCGACTTTCAATATGTTATTGCGATTCTAAAAATTTTACTAATAGAATCTGTTATGGAATAGTTTATAGGTAGTAAAATATTTGACGTGACTCGTATGCGCGTGAGTGAAAACGATGTAGGTACATTCCACACCCACATTCGTGATCTTCAGTTGTTAGGGGTGGCGAGAACATCTTTCTTTAAACTTGGTGTAGATGGACATTCGTCTGTCTGTATGTTTCTCTTTGCTTATAAAACTTATGATGTATAAAACATCCAACTTTTTCTATTTCTACGATGCGGGATGCTGGCAGGCACCAGTCAGGCACCAGTCAGGCACCAGGCAGGCGGGCGATCAGTCCTTTTTTTAGGATTATTTTGCCAAGTTCCCCATTTGGTGGATCCCTTCATAGGTGCTGGCACTCGGCGGTTGCCCTTGCTGACACGCTGGTATATTTAGGTCCACAATAGGTGGCGAGCCAAAAACCGGACACATATTCAAACTCGAGCTGCTAAAAATTTCACAGAATAACACTTTGCTCGACCTTGGAACCCAGAACCTAAACCGTAGCTGTTGCGTAAGACCACTGGCCTAACGATGTATTTTTAATTTTATTTGTAACAGCCCTGCACGTCACGCTTGAGTTCCATCTCCGATATAAATGCAGCGATTGTGAGCTCTCTGGAGCCAGCTCAATACTATAAAACATGGCGGCTGATACGTAACTGTCCACGTACCCGCTGAGATTTTAAATATATTTAATTTTTAACTGACTATATAGACTTGTGGTCGTCGTTATTTATTAAAGACCTACTATTAGTACGCCTCTGTCTTTATTTTTATACCACTAAGGTGGCAAACAAGCATACGGCCCGTCTGATGGTAACCGTTACCGTACCTTATGGACGTTTGCAACACCAGGGGTATCACTCGCGCTTTGCCAACCCTAAAAACCTCTTAGAAGTTTGACTCAGTTGTTCAAATAAAAAAAATATAAAACAATTTCTAATGCCGCTAACTCACTAAAAGATATACCCAAGGCAGTTAAACTTAAAACTTATTTTCTTAACGCTTGGTTTATTAAAAAATAAAACAATCAAACTGTTAATAATGAGGTGAACAAAAGAGGCGAAGCTATTGAATGAGACCTTTTCTTTAAAAACTTTTTGTTTATATACTAAATAGCTACACCCGACTGCGCTCGCGTTTAATTTAGTTGGAATTATAACCGTGGCTATTGTTGTTCCCAGAAGCTCTTAGAATACTTAATAGAAGTTGTTATAAATTATATTTATTTTTTAATTTTGTGTTTCGTTTTCACAGCGGGGGTGCCCGCGCTGTTGATTGGAAAATAGCTAGAGAATCGTCTTATGTAACTGAGTATATAAGATAAATCTAATGACGTCCGTGATATTATAGAAATTTTAACTTTATGTCACTCACGATAAGTGATAAAATCACACATAATTGTCGGAGTACTTAGGTGTCGATAATGTTTAGTGTTTGCGAACAAACAAATGGGTATTATTATCAACCCATATAGTGCCCCACTGCTAGGCACGGGTCTCCTCTCAGTATGAGAGGGATTAGGCTATAGTCTACCATAATGGCCTAATGCGGGTTGACGGACTTCACATGCCGTCGAGAAAACCTCTCAGGCAGGGTTCCTCGCGGTGTTTTCCTTCACCGTTAAAGCGAGTGATAATTACGCTCGTGATTTCGAAAAGTCAGAGGAGCCTTCTTTGACTTGGCAGTCCAGTGGTCGTACCCTTAGCTTATCACTGCTTATTAATTCGTCACAGTTTATTAATTCACTTTAAAAATCATACAAAAAAAAAAATGTTTGGTTAGACAGATGATAGATAGATAGATGGACTGAACTTAATTATATATTATTCATTCTTATGACTAAAATATAATTAAGTTCAGTGCACCAATTACCTTTGTAATGACATTAGGACAACGCGTCTGGTCGATATTGAAAAACTAAGTTGTTCAGTCTACAATGCCGAGTTGAAACTTAAATTTTGAATCTCCATTGCAACATTTTACGTCCTAAGCGCTCCGGCATCGTGAATAGTTGATCTCTCCATACATACGGAATATCTTTCTTTATTGCACTCCGCTGAGAGGTTTTAAATTACTATCACTAAAGGTTAAGCTGCTATTATGTAGGATTGGAAATGGATGGGTGGGTCTGGTGATTGATTGTGTCTTTAAGTTGCGTGTTTTATTTAACTATACATATAATGCTTTATGCATTAAATAAAATAAAAACATAGTAGAAAATTAGGTAGATATTATTAGAAGTTTATTTGCTATTGTGTAGGATTGGAAAAGGATGGGTGGATTTCTTCGTTGATTGTTAAATTTGAAGTAAAATATTTCCTTTATTATTTTATTTTCAGCTTATTATAACAAAGGTTCTTGAAAAATATAGCTATACGTAAGTTGTAATACGTATGTAGCGTCATCTATCGCGCTACATAAGAACAACAGAACTGAAATCCTGAATCGCGCAAGTGAAGGTTACCGTGCAACTTGCATATATACAACCGCCCTACATCATCCGTTGGGCAGTGGCCCGCCAGGCATGACACCCGCCTGGAGAATCCTTCCTTTAGTGCGAGGGACAACACACGTCGTCCCTCCACACTCATTTAATTCTTTAATTATTTAGTGTTGTTTCGAGCACACTATAATCAATGGCAAAAGCCCCTCCCCCTAGGGGACCTAAACATACAGGTGAACGGTGGCCGTACCTATATTAGCGTACCCCTGCTTAACCCTTCGGGGCATACAGGCGTGATGAATGTTCTCACCTTTCCTTCTTTTATGATTTCAAAAGTCGGAATACCCCGGAAATATATCATATTTCTCCCACAATACACTCTAAGTGTAACAACAAACATTTTTGAGATAATCCGCGTCGCTTTAGGCTACCGGACAAAGAGGTTACTAGCCCATAAATCAGATAGTATGCTACGGACACTTTAGATAATCCGTCATTTGGATTAATGTCCGGGGGAGACTTTTGTTATCTATTGTGTGCCGTAGTTATTTATGATTAACTTTGCTTTAGTTGTGGTGTGTGATAGGGTTTGGCTTAGTGATGTTGTTTAAATTATATACTCACGCCTTTTTTGCCACGGGGATAGACAGAGACCAGAGAGAGAGAGAGACTTGCTACTTTTGCTTCTTGTCATTGTCACGTTCATACATTTGTACGTAGAAAATAAGTGTGACGAGTTTACATATACTTATTCTGTGACGAATTAACACGACGAATCTTATGGCGTATCTATTGTCAAAATCGGTTAAGCCCTTAAGAAGTTACGACCGGACATAGGAACGGACGGTCAAACTCAGCCCTCCTTCGGCAGTCGAAAAAAAAAATCATGTTATAGTAATCTATAGCCTCTGCCTATCCTAACCCTAACAATAAATATCTTGGGACATTTTTACACAGCACCATCTAGTCCCAAACTAAGCAGAGCTTGTACTTATATACTTTTTTTGTAAATACATAAAAAGTGAAGTAGTATGTGGTAGTGAAGTAGTGAAGCTATGTATGTACGTAACGAACACAGACAATGTCACGGGTATCAGCTGGTCACTAAAACTTTTACAGTCATTAACAAAGTGTCTATTCAAAGAGATAACGTCTAAACAGTATTAAATTTAATGAAAACTTCAAGTTCCAACCTCTATACTTTGTTGAGTCAGGTGCAAGTTTCGGTATGTGTCGGGTTCCGTGTATTGTTGAATAAATTGCTTGTTCCTGGGAACTTGTGCTACACACTGCTTTAGAAATGAAATTTGAAAAGCGCAAACAATAATTTTACCTGGAACTGTTGATTTAATATCTCTAAATGCAAGAATAAAGTAAAAGTGATTTGCGAGAATACCTACATGCGTTCTGTCTTTCTGCTCTATTGAATATAAAAATATGTGTATCTTTCTTCTTCTCTTCTTCTTTTGGTGCCTCTCCATTACTGGGGGTTGGCCGTCAGCTCAGCGAACTTCTCCCGATCTTGTGCCAAGCGAAACAGATATTCGACGCTGGCAATTCTGGTCCACTCTCGGATGTTTCTTAGCCAGGATTTCTTTCTCCGTCCAGTACGTCGTTTGCCTTCGATTTTACGCATTATTATTAATTGGAGAAGGTCGTATCTCTCATGGCGTAGTACATGGCCAAGATATGCCACCTTTCTTTTCTTAACGACCTGTAATAATTGGCGGTTCTTACCGACGCGGTGGAGTACTCTTGCATTGGAGACCTTCTGCGTCCAACTTATGCGCAGCATTCTACGGTAACACCACATCTTTATTTTTATATCTTTGGTTATATTTAACTTAAATGTAAACAAAATCGTTTCTTTGCTTGTCCTGCCCGCATTATGTTTTCCAACATTTAAGAAAGTACTTTATTTCCAACTAGCTTCCCACCAGCGGCTTCGCCCGCGTGGTATGTTATTATAGATATAAACCTTCCTTAAGAATCACTCTATCTATTAAAACCGCATCAAAATCCGTTGCGTAGTTTTAAAGATCTAAGCATACATAGGGACAGACAGATGGCGGATAGCGACTTTGTTTTATACTATGTAGTGATGTTACATAAACCGGTGTGTCTATAATACAATTTCGTATTATTGTCTTATGAAATAGTTATTTTATTATTCTTATATTTTTATTATATTTAGGAATAAATACTACAAAATAAATGTCAACGAACGGAAGGGACTGGTACCCCACGACACAGGTTTTCCTAGTGTGGGGGCCAGAGATAAATTGTTTTTCTTTTTGATTACCTAGTGTCTGAGACTAAAAATCGTAAATGTGTATATTTGTATCGTACTAACACTTGAATGAAATAAAGAATGTTTATTTATGTTTATTTATTTAGATTTTTATTTAGGTAGGTAGAGCTTAATTTTTTTTTGTAAATTCGCAGCAGCGGCTTAACCATCGATGAAAGAAACAAACTTTTATAAAAAAAATACTAGTTTTCATATCCACATTGTGGTACCCAAAAACAAAATGGCGGCTCAGGAGGCCTGTGTTACGGCTACTTTTTCACCAAGTTTTTTAGAACAAGGCCGAGATTTCAGTGGCTTTGTTACAAGTTTTTCAGGTGTTGGCCCTATCCGAATTACTAAGGTTTTATATTTTATCGAAAACATAATACAATGATATAATCACGCCTGTATTTCCCACTGGGTTAGGCAGAGTAGATATATCCAGATCAATAACAATTTTGATGTTGATTTATATGACGGTATCGATATGTAATTGTATCGATTTTTAAGCTGATTTCAATGTCGTAAACTCATCTTCATAGATGAGTTTACGACTTTGAAATCAGCTTTAACGCCTATCATGACAATGTGGATGATTTGATGTCGGTGTCGATATCAAACTCCTTGTCGAAACGAATGTATAAAAAACAAATACAATTCAAATCTTGGAATCCCATCCAAACATAAAACTGCAATACCAAAGAGTATGGTTAGACCGATTTGCGTATATTGGATCGCTAATAATTAACAAAAATGTAGGGTGACTATTGGTATTTGTAACCACAAGAGAAACAAAGATACATTTTGTCAAAAGTACTAAGTTTTATTTAATATAACAGTAGGTACGTCACGCCTCTATAGGGTTAGGCAGAGGTGAACAAATATAGACCACTGTGGACCCACTGTGGACCGGAATACTAGATAGCTGATACTATATATAAACCCAACAACACTTTGCTCGACCCAGGAATCGAACCCAGGAACTCTTATTTTATTTTAATGTAAATACCTATTTTTGTTTCAGAAAGAATTTCAAATGGGGGCGGAGACGGTACGGCGGAGGCAGGGATGGTAAGTGTTCAATTATTTAACTGTTCTATACCTTTTAATTTCAAGTATAACTGGCCATTTTATTCCCCCTATTCTTACGTGTATAAACAATTAATTAAACTCTATACGAGTAGGCGTGTGTTATCAATTCGCAAGTCACCTTTGTAGCGTGGTTCCGAGTTGGTCCCTACTCCGATAGTACCCGCATCTTGTGCCAACTTGTCTGATTTATTGTTTAGCGTCGGACCAGCTATTAATTTAGTTCGCCTTATCCGTATTGACGTGCAGTTACTCGTATAAGATGAGTTCGTTTCAAGCATCATTGAAGCTTAGGATGCGTGTTTTGAGGTTATTTTATAAAGGACTAGCTTTCTGCCAGCGTCTTCGCCCGCGTTGTCTTATAATTTTTTCCCCTGTTTTTGCAACATTTTCGGTTCAGTACTTTTTGAGTTTATTCGTTACATACAAAAATACAAATCTTTTCTCTTTATAATATTATTATTATTACTAGCTGTCCCGGCAAACGTTGTTTTGCCATATAGGGGTGGGTCATTTTAGGGGGATGAAAAATAGATGTTGGCCGATTCTCATAGATACCGGATAAGCACACAAAATTTCATACAAATCGGTCCAGCCGTTTCGGAGGAGTATGGCAACTAAAACTGTGACACGAGAATTTTATATATTAGATTAGTGTAGATGTAGATAGTGTAGACTAGCTATCAGCCAGTGGCTTCGCCCGCGTGGTCTGAGTGTTTGTTATACATTATAGCACATGTTACTCGATAAGGATGTAGAAATATAAATAAAAATAAATTTATTTTTCTTATCATCATTACCCCAGTAGATGTATTTTGCACACCATGTATGCAAAAAAATTGGGGATTTTTTTTATCATGGAAATTGGTAAAACTATATTTATCCTGCTCTAATTTGCAAAAATAGTAGGGAAACGAAAAGGATGGCAATAATAGTCATGTATGCACCCGCATACTGCACATTTTTGCATTCTAATCGCGTGAGAGGTTACACAAGGTTACATTTTTTATTTTATTTTATTCAGCCGTTATCGTCCCACTGCAGGGCAAAGGCCTCCCTTCCCTCTTTCCATTCCTCACGGTTTAAGGTAACATAACAATAACAAGGTAACAAGGTTACATAGTAAATAACAATTTAAATAGGTACTGGTGTCTGTGATAGGTAAAACCTGTGTTACAGATCACCAGGCCATTTTTAGTAGCGCTCTAATGATGTAAGATTTTTTTAATTCGTTAAGTATTTTCAGAGCCTATTCAATTCAAACAATCAAATCTTTCCTCCTCATAATTACTAGTATAGATGTGACCACTGGACTGCCAAGTCGCAGGTCTCGCGTTCGAATCCTAGGCACGCACCTCTGACTTTTCGCTTACATGAAGGAGAATATCGTGAGGAAACCTGCATGTCTGAGAGATTTTCTCGATGCCGTGTGAAGTCTGCCAACCAGGGATTCAGGAAAAATAACCAACCATAAGAGTAATTTATAGACGTTTAATGATGATGAGATATACAAGGTGGAAGGGAATACATCGACGCACATCCGAATACCATGAGTTCAGTACATGATTCTGGACCCCCATGCGTTGAAATTTTCCGTAATTTTTTTTCATCAATATTTAATTTCTTTTTGCAGTTTTTTTTTCTTGAACCTGTAAAAAAACATTATTTCTATCTACTCTAATGAGATTTATAATTAAAAAATCATTATTTCATTGATTTCGGATCGCGCGCGCGATAGCATTCACCGCGGAGCGTTATAATGGCGTTTTTAGCAATACACTGCGCGCTCAAAAATTTCAATATCTGTAATACGGATCATTACTACTTGAATGACCTAGGTTATTTTATTTTTGACATTGAGTGAAACCTTGTCACGACGTTTGTGCGTCGATGTCCCTTCCACCTTGTAGTTCTGATATCAGCAGCTCCTCACGCGAGTGGTATGCACGGATGCGTGTCTTTATGACGTCACTGACGCACGCATGACCCGACCTGAATACATTTGCGTGCGAATCAGGGTGACGTGATTCGCCCCTGCCTTAGTTATTCAGATTCAACATAGGTATGTACAATAACATCGTGAGGAAACCTGCATACCTGAGAAATTAGAGAGAAATTAAAATTATTATATGAGAAATTAGAAATTATCTCGACGGCATGTGAAGTCTGCCAGCGTGCATTAGGCCAGCGTGGTGGACTATGGCCTAATACCTCTCGTACTGAGAGGAGACCCGTGCCCAGCAGTGGGACCTTATCAACCTATATAATATGGGTTGATAATGATGTACGATAACTCCTGATTACAGCGAAGGGTAAGGTAGAGATTTACTTTTGTACATCTATAGTTTACAGATATGTAATTGGGGGCGAGCCTATTGCCATTAAGCGATCAGAAATCCTAATTCTGAGCTTCTACTGAAAATACTACTACTAAAGCTACTAAATTGTATAGAAAAACTCAATAATACTTTACTTGACCCTGGAATCGATCCTAGGACCTAGCAGTCGATCACAAATATGAATACATACACTCACACCTTACACGGTCCAAGATGGCCGCCGCTACAAAATATCGAATTACAATTTTTTTCAACAACTCCCTCAATATGGGTATCAAATGAAAGGGCTTGACTCGTAGAATACTATGCACTATGATAAATTTCATAACCAAGATGGCCGCCAACACAAATTAGGAAATTACTTTTCGTGTCGGGGGTTTTCTAAATTTTTAATTTAGGTTATATAGAAAAAGAAAACACCTATTATATTTTACACCTTTACTTGACATTTTCAATATCCTAGATGTCAGGTGTGGTTTGGATATTTCTTATAAATTACAGCCTGTTTTCAAATTGATCCAGTAGTTTCTGAGCCTTTTTAACCCCCGACACAAAAACGACGGGGTGTTATAAGTTTGACGTGTCTGTGTGTGTGTGTGTGTGTGTGTGTCTGTCTGTGGCATCGTAGCTCCCGAACGGATGAACCGATTTTAATTTTGATTTTTTTATTTGAAAGGTGAATTAGTCGGGAGTGTTCTTAGCTATGTTCGATGAAAATCGGTCCAAGATGGCCGCCGCCACAAAATAGCGAATTACATATTTTTTCACAACTCCCTCAATATGGGTATCATATAAAAGGGCTTAACTAGGAGAATACTATGCACTATGATAAATTACAAATCCAAGATGGCCGCCACCATAAAATGGCAAATTACATTTCGTGTCGGGGGTTATCTAAATTTTTAATTTAGGTTATTATTATTTTTATTATGCCTCTGCCCGCTACTTCGTTTCTGTAGAAGTTGAATATTTCCCCCGTTTCTGCAACATTTTTAATTGATACTCCGCTGCTATTGGTCGTAGCGTGATGACATGTAGCCTATAGCCTTGATCGATAAACGGGCTATCTAGCAATGAAAGATTCTTTCAAATCGGACCAGTAGTTCCTTAGATTAGCGCATTCAACCAAACAAACGAACTCTTCAGCTTTATTAATTAGTATAGATAAGATTAACTGGATAAACAAAACATTAGCATTATTTATTAAGTTAAGTAGATACAGTACGTAAAAACAGTTAGCCAAAGTAACAAGGAAGTATGAATTTAATAACAATAAATCTTCACTCTTATGCAAATGGCGGCTCGTTACCAAACGGTACGGTTAAACATGTTTAAATAGTTAAAATAAAACACAGTCTCATTAACTTATTTCCGTTGTTTTATTAATATTTAAAACCGGTCAAGTGCGATTCAAATGTGGCTCATACAAAGTACTGCATTAACATAACTTACCTCTTTGTTACTTGTATAATAACTAACCTAACCTAAATTAAAAATTTAGAAAACCCCCGGCACGAAATGTAATTTGTCATTTTGTGGTGGCGGCCATCTTGGATTTGAAATTTATCATAGTGCATAGCATTCTCCTAGTTAAGCCCTTTTATATGATACCCATATTGAGGGAGTTGTGACAAAATAATGTTATCCGCTATTTTGTAGCGGCGGCCATCTCGGACCGATTTTCATTAAACATAGCTAAGAACACTTCCGACTAATTCACCTTTCAAATAAAAAAAACATAATCAAAATCGGTCCATCCGTTCAGGAACTACGATGCCACAGACAGACACACACACACACAGACACGTCAAACTTATAACACCCCGTCGTTTTTGCGTCGTGGGTTAAAAATGGTTGAGGGTATGTGCTTGTGACGTAGCTCTGACGTATTGTATTCATACCATCACGCCTGTATTCCCACAAATATTAGGCAGAGGAGTACTTACTAACACTCACATCGCCGATATGTTTAAATCGTATGTAATATGCCTATTGCTATTAACCGGGCACAAATCTAAACTGACCTGTTACTGAGAGTTCCATAGAAAAACTCAATAAAATTGGTCGACCTGGGAATCGTACCCGGACCTCAAGACTTAGAACCGCTAGACTAACGAGGCTGTTAATATGTACTAAATTAAAACTATAATTACCTTTTTTTATTAAGTCTATTCAATGTAGCAACTCAGTTTGGGTTTGTGCTTAGTTATGGCAAACAGACTCACTGCTGAACCAAGAGCCAGCCTTACCTTTCGCGAAAAACAAGCTTGATATTATATTTCTATTTCTAGTTCAAAAGCGCTTTTTCGCTTGACCTCGGCAGTCGGCACCAAACGTAGGACCACATTCATAGAAGTTTTACATGCGATCAGTTAATAGAAGTTCTATTTATAAAAATCCATATTTCCGTAGGTATCAATATGAAAGTTACTCTATTGGTCTGTGTATATTCTTCCACGCCTAAACCGCAGAACAGTTTTCGAAAAAATTGGGAACGGAGATAGATTACATTGTGAGGAAGAACTAAAGCTACCTTTAGTCGTAAAAAGTTGTCCAGGATGCGAGTAAAGCCGCGACCAACAGCTAGTTATAATAATAAACCTGCTCAAAGGATAACATTACCATTTTCCGTTTAAAACAAGCTAATGCATAATTCAAATATCCTAGAGTTTAGTTTTTAGCATAAATTTATAATTCAGGGGACAATAGAACTACACATAATAATATGCAAATAACGTTGTTTTGTTGGTTTTTGTAAACGTACCAAGATTCCGAGAAATGGTGAGGACTTTTTTAACCCCCGACGCAAAAACGACGGGGTGTTATAAGTTTGACGTGTCTGTGTGTGTGTGTGTGTCTGTCTGTGGCATCGTAGCTCCCGAACGGATGAACCGATTTTGATTTTGTTTTTTTTATTTGATACGTGAATTAGTCGGGAGTGTTCTTAGCTATGTTTGATGAAAATCGGTCCAAGATGGCCGCCGTCACAAAATAGCGAATTACATAATTTTTCACAACTCCGTCAACATGGGTATCAAATGAAAAGGCTTATCTAGAAGAATACTATACACTATGATAAATTTCAAATCCAAGATGGCCGCCACCACAAAATGGTAAATTACATTTCGTGTCGGGGTTTTCTAAATTTTTAATTTAGGTTAGGTTAGGTATACCTTAACGATCTTCTTCCTAGGCTTTTTCATAACCATGTTGGGTCGGCTACCAGTCTAACTAGATGCGGCTTAATATCAGTATTTTACACCAAGCGACTGCTATCAGACCTCCGCAACACAATTTCTGGGCAATACTGGTATTCGAAGGATAGACTGGTTGTCAGGCTTTTTGGGCTTCTGACTACCACTAACGATTGTCATAGGTATTTGTATGACAGCCGGGGTGGCTTCGGTGACGAATAGTCACCCATCCACAGACTGACCGTGGCAAGTGCAGCTTGCACACACACACACACACACACACAACACGCGCATACCCACGCACAGACACGCACACACACACGCGCGCGCTCAAGCACTCGAAGACACGCGTACATAGTTATTTATATATTGCTTAGTTTCGTGACTAAATACTAAATGAGCTAATCAATTTTATATTCGTGCCTCGGTGAGCACTTCATGCTGTAGGTGCTGATTTTCATATAAACATGGCTACCACTACAAAGAGGTGTACATCAGTATACAAACTGACAAACTGTCACACAGTTTGGTGGGTTTCTGTAAAATGTGTTCAATTCAATAAATATATTAATAATAATAATTATTATTATTATTACCTCTGCCTTACCCTTTAGGGAAAACAGCGTGATGGTATGTTATGAATATTATCAAAGCTGTTAAGCTGTTTTACCGAAGCAATCTGCATAAAAGTGCTCTCGTCTAACGTATGTATGTGCTTCGTCTGAAATTACTGTTGCAAGTGATAATGGCGCAAAATGCAAGCGTTATATCGCAGCTTTTATTTGTTTATAACTCTAGCTACCCGCCCCGGCTTCGCATGGGTTTGAATTTCTTGTATTTTCTGTACTATAATATTCTATCTTCTATCTTCTATAAATCTAAATCTAATAATCTTCTATAAATTTCGACGACGTCTGTGGTCTAGTGGTTCGAGTACCGGACTGCTGATCACGAGGTCGTGGGTTCGATTCCCACAGGACACAAATATTTATTGTGATGAATTTAAGTGTTTGTGTTTGTCTGGGTGTTTCCTATGTATTAAATGTATGCATTTCCAAAAAAAAGTATATAAGTATTATATCCATTGTCTAGTACCCATAGTACAAGCTCTGCTTAGTTTGGGACTAGATGGTGCTGTGTAAAAATGTCCCAGGATATTTATTATTTATTTATTATTATTGGTGTTATCTCAAAGCTGCAATCGTTCATTCATGAATACATCGCTTTAGCACTTTTGTTAGTGTATACATGTTTTTGATCGTGACTGTACTTATATACACAGTTCGCCGGTTTATGTCTCACGTATAAGGGGTGAACCTATTGCCATCAGGTGGGCACAACAACCATAATCCAGATTCCAAGCTGCTACTGGTAATTTCACAGAAAAACCCAACAATACTTTGCTCGACCCGAGAATCGAACGCAGGACATCTAGCGTAGCAGTCGTGGTTAAGTCCACTAGAGTACTAGAGACCAATTAATCCATTAAATTCTGGCAATATTATTAATATTACAAGCAAATATCAGGGCTATAGCAAACAGGCGACTTTTGGCATCGGCGATGGGCGATATCGTCGCAAGAAGCAAAATGCAGCGACTAACATTCTACATCGCACATTAACGCGAAGCGCGGCGATTGATTAAAACGCGCGATTTTGATACTGCGATTGAACGCTGAGAGTTGCCAAAACGCGACGCAGCATCGAAAACGCGCTATTTCGATACTTCGATCGAACGCAGAGAGTCGCCAAAACGCGACGCAGCATGGAAAACGCAAGATTTTGATACTGCGATTGAACGCAGAGAGTCGCCAAAACGTGACGCAGCATCGAAAACGCAAGATTTTGATACTTCGATCGAATGCAGAGAGTCGCCAAAACGCGACGCAGCATCGAAAACGCAAGATTTTGATACTTCGATCGAATGCAGAGAGTCGCCAAAACGCGACGCAGCATGGAAAACGCAAGATTTTGATACTGCGATTGAACGCAGAGAGTCGCCAAAACGTGACGCAGCATCGAAAACGCAAGATTTTGATACTTCGATCGAATGCAGAGAGTCGCCAAAACGCTTTGCAGCATCGAAGACGCGCGATTTTTATAACGCGATCGAAGCCAGAGAGTCACGAAAACGCGACTCAGCATCGAAAACGCAAGGTTTTGATACTGCGATCGAACGCAGAGAGTCGCAAAAACGCGATGCAGCATCGATGCAGTCCCCTATAGCCCTTAATAAAAATATTTAATTACATTCAGTGATGTACATTGTTGACGGTGTCCGTTTGCCAACTTTATTGCAATATATTTTATTTTAATAAACGTATTCTGTATGCTGCAATACACTGTCATGTAAAATTCATATCGTTAAAAAGACGTGCTATATTGGAATTCCATCAAAATTGCATGATTGATTTAAAACAAGACTCATTATAATAACTGCTTCATTTGGTTTTTCTATGACATTCTCAGTAGCAACTCGAATTTCGGTTTGTGCGCCTAGTCTAGAATCCTTTTCCTTACTTAATATTATAAATGCTCTATCTCTCTGTCTGTCGCGCTTTCACGCCAAAACTATTGAACTCATTTAAATGAAATTTGGTAGGTACACAGATGAGAGCCTGAGAAAGGACATAGGCCACTTTTTAGTGTGAAAAAAGGGCTGTAAAGGGTTGAAATAAGGGATGAAAGTTGTAAGAAGCCGCTGGCGGAAAGCTAGTAAACTATAAAAGAAGAAACTGATAGAATGAATTACTGACTGATGTATATTTGAAAGGAGAATTAGTCGGGAGTGTTCTTAGCTATGTTTGTTGAAAATCGGTCTAAGATGGCCGCCGCTACAAGACAGCAGATTACAATTTTTTTCTCAACTCCGTCAATATGGGTATCAAATAAAAGGACTTAACTAGTAGAATACTATACACTATGATAAATTTTAAATCCAAGATGGCTGCCACCACAAAATGGCAAATTACATTTCATGTCGGGGGTTTTCTAAATTTTTAATTTAGGTTATATAAAAAAATGTTTACCTTTATTCGGAATATTTTTTTACTTGTAAAATCAAAAGGATTACATAAATGTGATCTAGTATCGATACGTAATAATACCTTCACAGGTCGAGCAGATTTTCCTTAACATGTTATTTAAGTCACAAACAAAGTTCTCAGAATTTAAAGTAACCTCTTTATTCAGAAAAATCGCGACCATTTTAAATAGACTTTTTTGTTGACGTTACATTTTAATTAGAATTCCAATTACTCTCGATTTCTTTGCGGCTATCGATGGAAGTCTTGGAGAAGGCGCAAATAATTACTCTAGCTGCTGGAGTGATCACAAAATGGGTGGATTTAGGACAAGATTGAATTATTAACTATCTTTTAATTATGAAGTACTGAATCGCTTGTTTATTTCAAAAGATAGAATTGAAAACGATCTTGGGAAAAAACAAAAATATAATTATTTTGATTTGTAATTGAACTACCGATGTAAGTGTTGCATTCTTCTTAGTCGCTATCTTTAATACTAAATGAAGGTCGTTTCTAGTCTGATGGTTTGGTCGCTCGGTGAACTATGTATCTTATGTACCTCCACGTGTTTCTGTCCGCGACACTTTCAATTGCTTCAGTTATTGGCAGGCCAGTGATCGCTTAACTAGGTCTGACCATCGAGTAGGTTTTCTTTCTTCTTTGACCTGACCAACAACCATCAGCTTCTCCAGGTTATACGGGTCACTATGAGCGACGTGTCCAAAGTATTTAAGTATCCGCTGGGAACAGATAGCGGACAGCCTTGGGTATAATCCGAGCTCCTTGAGAATGGACTTATTGGTTCGGTGAGCCGTCCGTAGAATATGTAGCTTATGCTCACAATACCACGTTTCGAAAGCGTCAATCTTCGCACTTTCCGTTTGCCTTAGGAGTACAATACAAAATCAAATACGGAAAATATGCCATGATATAGAAGCCACTGTTAGTTAAAGGCTTAATAACGTACATTTATACTGATTTCTGACACGCGAATACTAGACATTGAAATAAACGACGTTTCGGACCCTTTACAACGTCGTAACGTCGGGATTAAAATAATATCAATATAACGCGATAAAATCCGTAAAAAGTAGTTTTATTTCAACGTTCATTTATGTTAAAGTTAATCTAACTTTACCATGGTCACTCCACATTAAGATGACCGTAGAAACTAACATAACCTATAACAATACACAACTACCAATATTCATATAAAATCTTCTACCTACTAAGACATTTGCTTATCCCAAACAAGAACAAATCATGACGTATGTACAGTCAGCAAAAATAATAAGTATACAGGCAAGTAATTACATCTGTGTTTTGAAAAAGATTGTGAAATAATGTATTACGCAAAATGTGTCAAAACGGGGGTGTTGTTAGCTGCTTACCACCTTACCAGTGGTTTCGCTCACGTGGATGTAGAAGCAATATTAGGATTAGAAATTGCTCACGAAGAAGAGAAAAAAAAATAATATTGATCCCCTCTTTATATTGGAACGCATACGACAGAGGGGTCAAGGTCTATCGGTGGATTTATTCAAATAATTGAAAAAAGATGTTTGGCAGTTTTAAGTAAGAAAATATGACAAAAATTTATATACTCTAACTCAATTGTTTTTTATTATCTTCAATGTACGGACACAGCTCTTTTACAGTTTCATACTAGTAAAGATAATTATTACAATCTTTGTCAAAACACAGATTGCTTGTATACACATATATATCATCCTATTGCCGTCCACTGTTAAATGTAGACCTCTAAAGAGCGCCAACCATCCCGATCTTGGGCCGCACACATCCATCCGCTGCGAGCCACCTTCTTTTAATCGTTGGTCCATTGTGTCGTCGGTCGCAGGACGTCCAAACGCGGATTATTTATTTATTATTATTATTATTATTAAATACGCGGTCTCCACTCTAACACTTGTCTGTATACCTACATCTTTTGTTGATTGTACCAACCCTACCCCACCCGTACGTGAACCCACCGTTAATGTGTGCCCTTGAAATGTAAGGCCAAGGGTTGTACAAAACGGAGTTAGAAGTATTTTGGGAAAAGGGTAGGAAATGAAATAAAAACACCCAATGTATGGAATATATAAAGTGGTTCTTGTTCGGTATTGTTACAGTTATGCTCCGTTGGTTCATTGTTATTTGTATGAAAAGGGTTGAGAGTATGTTCTTGTGACGTAGCTCTGACGTATTGTATCTATAACATCACGCTTGTATTTCACGAAGGGGTAGACAAATGTATACTCACAGTTCGCTAGTATGTTTAGGTCCCATGTAGAGCTAATACTGAGAATTTTTTAGACAAAACCAATAATTCTGCTCGACCCGGGAATCGATCCCAGAACTTTTAGGCGTAGCAGTCGCGCTTGGAACCACTATCTTTCCTATCTTCCTCCTAGCCATTTCCCAACCATGTTGGGGTCGGCTTCCAGTCTAAACAGGATGCGGCTGAATATCAGTATTTTACACGGAGCGACTGCGATCAGACCTCCGCAACACAATTTCTGTGGAGTACCGATATTCGAAGGAAAGACTGGTTGTCAGGCTTTTAGGCTTCTGAATCCCACTAACGATTGTCATAGGTGTTCGTATCACAACCGGGACCGACAGCTTTACGTGATCTCCGAGGAGGGGTCTCGATAGGTTTAAGAATGGTCACCCATCCACAGACTGGCCGCGGCAAGTGTAGCTTAACCTTGCAGATCGGTTGATCAGCGTAGTTACAACTTGGCCACGATGTCACTATCTTTCCTATCTCATATTCATATTATTTATTTGCATTCTACAATGCAGAAACACGTGTAAAAAACCTTATTTTTATCGACCCAAATTAGATTTATAATTAAAAAGTCATAATTTCATTTATTTCGGATCGCGCGCGCGATAACATTCACCGCGGAGCGTTATAATCGCGTTTTTAGCAATACACTGCGCGCTCAAAAATCGTAATAACCGTCAATCAATATCTGTAATAATCGATCATTTTATACATTAATGACTAGGTCATTTTATTTTTGACCTTGAGTGAAACCTTGTGTTTGTGCGGCGATGTCCCTTCCACCTTGTATTATGAGTAAACTAGCTTTCCGCCAGCGGCTTCGCCCGCGTGGTCATGTATTATACATATAAACCTTCCTCTTGAATCACTCTATCTATTAAAAAAAAACGCATCAAAATCCGTTGCGTAGTTTTAAAGATCTAAGCATATATAGGGACAGACAGACGCGACGGAGGACTTTGTTTTATAATATGTAAGGATGAACTATTACAAGTAACTTCTGTAAACGAAACGGTAAACGAATTCGGTAAACGAATGCACCTAGTTTTGCTTTCACAGTTCCATTTGAACGCAAGTAAAGCATTCCGTATCGCTGCCTTTGTGTTGCTTTGGTTTTAAAGCAGGTAAGTTAGGAGCGAATTATACGGCTTAGCGAATGCTTAGCCTTTTCCCAAATAGGTTCGAATCGGCTTCCAGTCTAACCAGGCGAAGTACAATAGGTAACCTATTATTAGTATAGGTAGGGATGTCGGAAATGCAAAAAGTATCGATATATTATATCGTATCGATATTTAAAAAAAAACGATATATCGGCCAACTTAAAAACCTAATTGTAAAACAGCCAAAAAGGGATTTTTTTATCTTAAATAACTTAAAAATGTTTATTGGTCTAAAAAAATATCGATTTACCATACCTTTTCGATACTTGAAATTTTATATCGATACATCGAAATATTAAATATCGATATATAATATATATAATATAATAATAATCAACCCATATACTGTCCCATTGAAAAAATATCAGATACATTGAAAAAATAATATCGATATTTTTTCAACATCCCTAAGTATAGGTACTAAAGTCAGCATCAGATATTGATCAAACAAAGTGTTCAAAATGATCGGAACGACTTAGAAAATTAAACTAAATCTCAATGGCACAAGGATTATTTCACAACGAACGCACTACACGGCAACTGTCATTCTGAAATAAACATTATCGCATCGAGATAAAGTTTAATTTTCTTAGTTGTTCCGATCATTTTGAACACTTTTTATGTCCCGATATATTTGATGCTTTATACCCTTTGGATATATAAGCGAGAGGATAATTATGATTAATATGATTAAGATTTTTGCCGACGTCTGTGGTCTAGTGGTTCGAGTACCGGACTGCTGATCACGAGGTCGTGGGTTCGATTCCCACAGGACACAAATATTTATGTGATGAATATAAGTATTTGTGTTTGTCTGGGTGTTTTAATGTATAATAAGTATGTTTTTACAAAAAAAAAGTATATAAGTATTATATCCATTGTCTAGTACCCATAGTACAAGCTCTGCTTAGTTTGGGACTAGATGGTGCTGTGTAAAATGTCCAAAGATTTTTTTTTTTTTTTTTTTCAATTTATACGAAAACGCTTTCCGCTTACATTGCGACCCCAGATTCCAGAACCAGGACCAAACCTCGGTATGCGAGCCAATGAAGTAATCAAAGCTTTGTTACTCCGAGTTACAAAACAAAGAAAAACCGGTAAAGCCCGAGCAATAAATAAAACCTAATTTATTTAAGTTCGTTACAAACGAATTTCTCACTAATTAGTTTCAGATTTCAATGTAATTTCATTGAAATTAATCGTTTCTTGCTATTTCTTTGGTGTTCTATTAACCTTTTTGAGTTAAGGTCATAACATCTTAATAATTAAATAAATTTATTTCTGAAATTAAAATATCCATTGTAACGATTATGATTTCAGAATAAAAATAAGCTCATTATTACATAATAAATATTTTATTTTTTTTAATTTACACCACCATCTAGTCCCAAACTAAGTAGAACTTGTACTATGGGTACTAGACAATGGATATAATACTTACATACTTTTTGTTGTTAATACTTATATTACATGAGAAACACCCAGACAAACACAAGCACTTATATTCATCACATAAATATTTGTGTCCTGTGGGAATTGAACCCATGACCGGTACTCGAACCACTAGACCACAGACGTCGTCACATAATAAAACACATACTTTTATATACTTTTACATATTATATATACACGTACTTATGTATTTACAGAAAAAAATAAGTACTAGATTCATTATTACTCATAGTACAAGCTCTGCTTAGTTAAATATTTATTATTATTTATTTATAAGAAACACCCAGACAAAAACTTAAGATTATCACATAAATATTTGTGTCCTGTGGGAATCAAACCCTCCTCGTGATATGTAGACCTCAGGCGTCGTCAAATTATTAACAGTAACGGTGAATAATTTGACGAATGTCTGTTTGAAAAAGAAACTGTTTCTATACTAGTACATAAATCACAATAATATTTTATGTTCGCCAGTGTACCAGAAAATAATGTACGTGACGAAAATATAACATTAGTTATAACAGTTTTTATAACAACACAAACACTGCGAGTACCTACAAATATAATTGGGTCCGATATCATGTTATTTCGTTTCCAATAAAATAAATAACTATAACATTTCCATAACTATTAATGTTATTTATGTTAATAAACGATATATTTCAGAATGCACAGTATCATTGGATATTGTTTTGGTTTTCATGCTATACTAGTACCGCCAGCAGTTTCGCCCGCGTGGCTATTTATATTTTAGCCAATGTATACAAAAACTTGTCAAATTACATACTAAAATCTTTCTCGGGAACCACTTTATCCATTGGTGAAAACAGCATGAAAATCGGTGCAGTAGATTTTGAATTTATCGCGAACAGAGAGATAGACAGACGCGGTGGAGAACTTTGTTTTATTATAATTATGTAGTGATTTCGTTAGTCTAGTAGTCCAACCGCGAGTGCTACGCTACGCTATGCGTCCTGGGTTCAATTCCCTGGTAAAGCAAAATGTTGTTGGGTTTTTCTGTGGAATTTCCAGTAGCAGCTCGGAGTGTAGATTTGTGCCTGGTTGAAAGCATTAGGCTCGTCCCTTACATGGGACCTAAAGTGAACACTGGGTATACCTACATCTCTGCCTAAAGGCTGATTTACATGGAGTAATTTAATTACCTGTTGCATGCAATAAGTTAAAGCAATAATAAAAATTGTACCGTGTGAACAATATTTAGACGATGCAATTTATTTTTGCTTTAATTTTATTGTATGCAACATGTAAGGAACTTGTATCGTGTAAACGGGGCTTAACTCTACGGGGAATATAAGCGTGACGGTATACAAGATATAAGGGACATCGACGCACATCCGAAGTTCGTCCGAGTTCAGTACATGATTCTGGCCCCCCCTGCGTTGAAATTTTCCGTAACTTTTTTCATCAATTTTTAAATTTTTCTGCAGTTTTTTTTTACATGAACGTGTGAAAAAACATTATTTCTATCTACTCAAATTAGATTTATAATTAAAAAAAAAACAATATTTCATTTATTTCGGATCGCGCGCGCGATAACATTCACCACGCAGCGTGATAATAGTGTTTTTAGAAATACACTGCGCGTTCAAAAATGCCAATATCTGTAATAATCGATCATTTTCTACATGAATGATCTAGGTCATTTTATTTTTGACCTTGAGTGAAACCTTGTCACGACGTTTGTGCGTCGATGTCCCTTCCACCTTGTATAAAAGAAGGTATAATTTTACCCAGATACTTCATAAACTATTTAGGTACAGACATTCTTATTAACAAATGTACACCTATGTATTATATAAAAGCATTTATAAACAGTGTTTTATTTTAAATCAACCTCTTTATTTCACTAGAAAAAATATAAAGGACTGGGGCACCAGTATATGTAATAGCGAATTTTTCATCATACTCATTTAAAAAACGAAAAAAATTAAAATCTCTTTGTAAGCTCGTAAAGGCTACGTTTTCAAGAATATTTTTTGTTGATGTTTGTCGCTTTGTTCTGATGGACAGAAGTTTAGCAATTTTGCATATTAACATGAAATACCATCACGCCTGTATTCCCCGAAGGGCTAGGCAGAGAAGTATTACTTTACACCCATTATTTTTTGTTTGATGTAGTTTCTAACTCGGGGAGATTTAGAAACTTAGCTGGGCTTGGTGGCGAGGCACCGTGTTCCTCCAGCCAGGGACACTTATAAACTAAGCAACAGCAGCTAAGGGCATTTAATATAGACCGGGTTACCAAAAAGGTTTTGAGCATGAATGTGAATGGATCTAAGATGAAAGATGGGTGGACTGTGTGAGAAAGGATATGACCACAAAGTAGTTGAATGATGAGATGACGGCTAATAGGGGCTCGTGGCTAAGCTATAACTACGCTAATCAACCGATCTGCAAGGTTAAGCTACGCTTGCCGAGGTCAGTCTGTGGATGGGTGACCATTATTAACACATCGAGACCCCTCGAGAAGCATGCTTCGGAGAGCACGTAAAGCCGTCGGTCCCGGTTGTCATACGAACACCTATGACAATCGTTAGTGGTAGTCAGAAGCCCAAAAAGCCTGACAACCAGTCTATCGTTCGAATATCGGTATTGTCTAGAAATTGGTTTGCGGAGGTCTGATGGCAGTCGCTCCGTGTAAAATACTGATATTCAGCCGCATCTGGTTAGACTGGAAGCCGACCCCAACATGGTTGGGAAAAAAGCTAGGAGGATGATGACGGCTAATATAGATTATGGAAGAAAAATATATACTGCGCCGACCCCAAGTGAATTGGGATATGGGCAGAAGGATGATTGATGAAGAGGTAATAGGGGACCGGGCACAAACCGGACTTTACAGAAAAACAACATAACATACCATCACGCCTGTATTCCCGAAGGGGTAGGCAGAGGCGTACTTAATATACACCCACACTTCTCAGGTATGTTTAGGTCCCATGTAATAGGGGGCGAGCCTATTGCCAATAACTGGGTACACACCCAGACTCTTAACTGCTATTGGGAATTTCACAAACAACACTGCTCGACCCGGGGATCGAACGCAGGACATCAAGCGTAGCAGTCGCGCTTGGGACCACTAGACCAACGAGGCAGAAAAACCTAACAACATTTTGCTCAAACTAGGAATTGAACCTTGGACCTCGCCCTCAACCCCCTCTACAACCTCACTAGACTTATGAGGTAGTAATTAATCATTTTCACGCGTAATTAGTTAATGACACAATTTACAGAATGTAGTAATTTCACGTCAGTTCTCAACCATTATTTAATTTAACAATTATTACAGCACGTGATGAGTTTCTTGTTGCTAATTACATCACGCTTATATTCTCCGAAGAGTTGGGCAGAGGTGTACTTATAATGTACACCCACAATTTACCACAACATACAGTTCTCGCCAAACTTATTGTCCGGGCTGAAGTTGGCACGAGCTAACATTAACCCGGCCGTAAAAATCGGAGAAAGAAAAATATTGGATTAGAATAATTTAAAACGACAGACTACGACTTGAGCTTTCGTTTTTATTTATTACAATCTAATATTTTTCTTTCAACAAGAAGATTTCACCAATAAGGTCGATATAATGTCTTTCTAGGGCGTCCCCTCCCTGCGCTTCTACTGACATTCACTATACATACATATACACATTTTACATATTTTGGGGACATTTTTACACAGTCCCAAACCATGCAGAGCTTGTACTAGACAGTGGACATAATACTTATATACTTTTTTTTGGAAATACATACTTATTATACATAGGAAACA
This sequence comes from Acronicta psi, assembly GCA_946251955.1. NCBI lineage: Eukaryota > Metazoa > Arthropoda > Insecta > Lepidoptera > Noctuidae > Acronicta > Acronicta psi. The sequence continues at coordinate 1,238,558 of OX276486.1, forward strand.
CCCAGACAAACACAAATACTTATATTCATCATCACATAAACATTTGTGTCTTGTGAGAATCGAACCCACCACCTCGTGATCAGCAGTCCGGTATTCGAACCACTAGACCACAGACGTCATCGAATACTATATAAATCCCTTTTGTCAATCTCCGATAATCTTCTTTTGACATTCCCAAAGCATCTCAACATATTTTTCTCAATAAGAGTCACTACATCCTCTTTTAAAACTGCAACACGCTATTTCTCAATCTATCATTTCGATACTGATTTCATACTGATTTCTGACACTTACGCAAATACTAGACATTGAAATAAAACTACTTTTTACGGATTTTATCGCGTTATATTGATATTATTTTAATCCCGACGTTTCGGACCCTTTACAGCGTCCATGGTAACGGGTGACTAAGGTGGTAGGCGTCTTGACGTTTCAATTACTAACAGCTACCCTACATTTCTGTTAATCGTTGGCAATCCGATTCACGCAGAACGAGATCACCGTATCCTTCGGTCTTGCAGTTTTAGGCTTGGATTTAGATTTAATTGAATCTATAATAGGGTTTCGAGCAGGTGGTAAGAACATCATTTCGAGTTATACCGCACATACTTCGCAAGGAATGCATTTTCAAACCCCAAGAGTACAAAATTCACGACACCCATAAACATTAAACATGTTCAAAGAAGTCTTACGCACACATTCAAGGGAAAGTTTGCAAAGAAACTCCTGCCGGGCTAACATGCACGCCGCGAGAACATTTTGTCGACGCTTATGTCGTGCTTTTGTCTCGCTTTCGCACGAGAGAGAGCGAGACAAAAGAGTAGAGAAAATTTTATCGTGGCGCGCATGTTAGCCTCAATGGAATTCAATTTTGAATTTAATTTCTTAGCAAAAACGTAGTCGAGCTTACCGCGGTTATGTTCAAACTGTTCAAAGATAACTTTCAGTAAACTTTTTCGGCTATGAATTGAATGTCTTGAAACAATACGAACTGATAGATGGAACAATTAGTTGTACGAGAAGTCAGAGAATAGAACTCTTGTTTTATGTCTAAGCATACCGACGAAATGTAGGTGTACGAATCGACAAACGAATATAAACAAAGTGTATGGAAATGACATTAGTGACAGCCTAAACATACAGCGCATATTCAAGTTATTCACAAAGTTAAATCCTTTTTATACAATGTAATATAATCATATAAACAACATGCAAGCAGCCATACATTCGGGTTTGGGACGCCAAAACGAAATAGCATAAGGTACATAACTTTGGGCTATCGTCCTTCGGGATTTTAAGTTTTATGAATATATGTCAAGGCTGCCTATCACACCATTTTGTAATCAGTCTAGAGAGGCTCTAAGTTAAATAATTTATACCTAATATTATAAATGCGAAATTCGGTCTGTCTGCATGTCTGTCACGCTTTCACGCCAAAACTATTGAATCGATTTCAATGAAATTTAGTACACAGATAGTCTAGAGCCTGAGAAAAGACATAGGCTACTTTGTAATTTAAAAGGGCTGTAAGGGGTTGAAATAATATTGTTCATAATATCGAACGGTTAATAAATCTAACATTCAAATTCAAATTTAAATGATTTGCTTCCTAAGTGTACAAATACAGGTCTTATTACTCAGTAGTGGTGCTTAGAATTTAGCGGCCTTTTACAGATGGTGCAATTTTGAGAAATAGGTAACATAATATTTTAAGTACCGTGTATTTAAAAAAATATAAATATAGAATTTATTGTAGTGTAGTATAAAAATTACAATTAAGATATAAATGCGTTCACCGTATTAATTTTTTTAATTAACTCCAGACCAGAGTGCAGTAATAAGTCTCTAAACTTAATAATATCGTCCGCGGCAAAAAAACAATATTTTGTTACTAACAAGTTGGTTCATTATATTTAGTTTTCTAAAATAAAATGAATATAACCTGATCAATCTGATTTAATACAACGTAAAATTAAATGATGAGCTCATTAATTTGTAAACAATAAATAAATTATTAAAACATACCATGCATGAATTTTATTGATAAATGCTAAATATTCACTGTATTTTATTTAAACAAGCTACAAAATTCAGCCAGTCGGACAATCGGTTCAATGTGCATATTTTATTTACATAACTAACTGATTCGCCTATTTTGATGGTACGGGCAGTGTCATTGCCAAGTCATAATGAAAAGGATGGTTCAAACAACCGTGACTCCAGTTCACTGAAACTTTTAACCTCCTGTAATTCTACTGATTTCTGAGACGGAATTTATCGCGTATACTGATTTTATTATAAATCACGACGTTTCGGATCTACAGCGTCAATGGTCATGGGTAGACTAAGCAATGGACGCAAAATCATGTAAGATTTTCCGCACGTTCCAACTTAACTATGTAATATCATTTTCATTTATTAGTTTAGTTTTTTTTTATCTAAAATAATAGCTGAATCACGTTAATAATAATTGATCAAAAGATGCAAAAGTTTATAAGTGATCTATGACTGAAAGTATTGGGGTTCCTAAAATTAAATAATAGACAGTTCTGGACGTGTTACTTCTAATTATTATTTAAATAGATAAACAATAATACGTTTATATAAATAAATAATAATAATATCTGATATCTCTATACCTGATAACTGATATATTATATAACATAGTTTACATACAGAATTCAAAATTACATTTTTATTCTAGATTTTTGACGAAAGGGTATTCAACTTGGCTATATTTTGCATGCAAAGTTTTATGGGATATAATTTGTTTCACAACACTATACGTTGAATGTTTACATTATAGTGGCATATTTGATTTTGAAACGAGGCTCTATATTAAAATGGTGTGATATCGTATTTATTTATATTAGGATTTAAATTAACTATATCTGTGATCAGCGTTGGCTTAGAAGCTATAAGTCTACCAGGATTTTTGGGGTTCTGACTACCACTAACGATTGCCATAGGTCTGTATTCGCATGACAACCGATACCAACATCTTTGCGTTCGTCGAGGCACGGAGGGGCCTCGATATGTTAAGGATGGTCACCCATTCATAGACTGACCCTGTGGTCAGTCTATGAAGTCCAGCTTATCCTGTGCAGATCTGTCAGCTTAGTTATAACTTAACTACGAGCCAATCGACGTAAAGATAACACGATAAAAATTCTAGATAGTCCAACAATTTCATTATCCTTACTTCTTTACTAATATTATAAATGCGCAAGTATCTCTGTCTACCTGTCGCGCTTTCAAGCGAAAACTACGAAACCAATTTAAGTGAAATTTGGTACAGAGATAGTCTAGAGCCTGAGAAAGGACATATGCTACTTCTCAATGCGAAAAAAGGGCTGTATGGAATTGAAATAGGGGATGAAAATTATAAGGAATATCCAGACCAGGCAGGCGAAGCCGCTGGCGTAAAGCTGATTAATTTATATTATAAACATTTCTATGTAAATTACTCATGCATATCAATTAGGGTTTGTTAGAAGAATACAAGAGGCCATCTTGTTTAGATGTTTTCTTTTTAAAATGCCAATTAGTTTAGTAGCTCGCCTTAATTACTTTGTCAGTAGTGCAGATGAAATATTCAATTATTTTTATAGTTAATGAGAGTATCAAAGATAATTTTCTGTGTGAAAAGTTTGTAAAAATATCAAATTAGAGTACGTAGGTACTTCAGTTTACCTAATTTACTAAATGGTTTTAAGAAAAAAAGTCCCTATTGCCAATAATGGGCTGATATATTTAAGTTTTAAAAACTACAACTCGCCGACTACGAAAAAAAATCAACTGTAAATTATGTAACAAGAACATAATTCATATGTCATCCTTCTGATAAAGAATTTACTGAATTGAAATCAACAACAAAAGAAACTGCTGTGTCCAAATTGTAGCCGCGATCACAATATGCTACCCATATTACACAACCCTAGAGCATAGCGGCATGCGTCCATGGCCACAAACTGGGCACAACAGTTTCTTTTATCATGGCATTTTATAGTCGGTGCCGAACAAACTTAATCTAAATAGGTATAGGTCATACCTATAATATAATCTTCGTTGATTGTTTGATTGGCGAACGTTTGTAAGTTTGGATGTTTGTTGCTCTTTTACGGCAAAACGGCTGAACCGTTTTGACTAAAAGTTGAAATGGTGATGGCTTATACCTTGGACTAGGACATAGGCTACATTTTAATCCCGAAAAAATCAAAATTCCTACGGTTAACGGGTTCAAAGTTCCTAACTTCCTAACGAAGACGCGGCCAAAAACGAATATATTATTATAATTATCTATAACTTTCTCTTTTAATTACTGTGTTACTAACTGCCTGATCTAGTTCGAACGGTCTAATGGTACGCTACGCTAGAGGTCCCGGGTTCAATCTCCGAGAGATGAAGAAAAGGTTCATCCTAGAGATTGAACCCAGATTGAATTCTTTTATATCATTCTCAATAGCCACTTTGTTGCGCCGCGGAGTTTGTAGTTAATGGTAATACATACCATCACGCCCATATTCCCCGAAGGGGTAGGCAGAGGCGTACTAATGTACACCTACATTTCACCAGTATGTTTAGGTCCCATGTAATAATGAGCGAGCCTATTGCCATAAACCGGGCACAAATCCGAACTCCGAGCTGCTATTGGGAATTTCACAGAAAACCCAACAACACTTTGCTCGACCCGGGGATCGAACCCAGGACCTCTAGCGTAGCAGTCGCGTTTAGGACCACTAGACCAACGAGGCAGTTATACAGGGGGGCTAGACAAGTTGCATTTTGACATTCGAATCGACAAACAAAATCTATGTAAATGACATTAGTGACAGCCCGATTTGTCGAAAGCGTGTGTCATTTTCATACATTTCGATAGTCGATTCGAATGTCAAAATACAACTTTTCTAGCCCCCCAGTTAATGGTAATACATAAGAATAGAATAGAATATAATCTTAAATTACGGTACAGTGTCAATAGGTCCCTGATCCATGTTAAGAGCATCAGTCCGGCTCGACCGACGCCCTACAGGAAATTACCTTTCGCATTGCTTCGGGCGAGTAAAATTTAACGATTGGTTTATCTTTCTACCACTAGCTGTATTCATAAATGGTCCTCAAGTCCAGCTGTATTCGTTAATGGTCCTTAGGTCCAGAGGTCATGGAAATTAGGGCACAGAATAACTACTAATAGTACTACGCACACGGGGTAAAGGCGGTACCTTTTGGTACCTAAATCATAATATATCATAGACTAGCTTTCCGCCGCGGTTTCGCCCGAGTAATCTTGATAACTTTTCCAGTTTTTGCAACATTTTTCACTGCTACTCCGCTCCTATTAGTCGTAGTGTGATGGTATATAGCCTATAGCCTTTCCCAATAAATGGGCAATCTAACACTGAAAGAATTTTTCATATCGGTCCAGTGGTTTCGGAGCCTATTCAATACAAACAAACAATCAATCAAATCTTTCCTCTTTATAATATTAGTATAGATGTCACCCGGGGATAGTGTAGCTTCCCAAATGTGAAAGAATATTTCAAATCGGTCTAATAGTTTCGGAGCCTATTCAGTACAAACTAACAAACAAACAAACAATCAATCAAATCTTTCCTCTTTATAATATTAATATAGATGTCACCCGGGAATAGTGTAGCTTCTCAATGGTGAAACAAATTTTTCAAATTGGTCCAGTAGTTTCGGATTCTGGTCAATTCAAAACAAACAATCAAATCTTTTCTCTTCATCATCATTTTAATATAGATATCACAGGGAAAATTACTACAGAGTTACTATAAGTCCTAAATATTGATAATAAACGAATTATTTTTAATGAAGGAAAAAATCGGCGGGCGGGCAGGATTCGAACCTGCGCCTTCTGGTTCGGTACACCAGGGCGAGCGGTGGCTTAGTGGTCAGAGCGTCTGGTGTACCGAACCAGAAGGCGCAGGTTCGAATCCTGCCCGCCCGCCGATTTTTTCCTTCATTAAAAATAACTTGTAATCTTAGCATGGAAAATGCTTAAAAAATACAAAAAGATAATAAACGAATTTCAAAAAAAATGTTTTAGCAAAATTTTATTATCTTTAACTGTCCTCTTCCAGCCTTTTGGGTCCCTTGCCTATGACCTTAAAGGCTAACAAGACGTCCAAAATAGTGTCTTTCTCTTTCCAATGGTATTGAATTATTACCGTGACTTTACATTTTTAACTCTAAATATCGACCCTTTTTACCCGACGATACGGCAAAAAGCCGAAGGAAGGGTTTTTTGTACATAATACTGGCATATCCAAATCAAACATAACACGACCACATTTAGCCACTAAAATAGATCGAAAAACGCTAAATTCAAATAATGTAAAACTAAAATATCGTCTGACCCAAGCATCTATTATCCGAGTGTTATTTGTACAAAATCCTTTAGTTTATAGTCGAATGAGCGCAGGGTTCTCACGTAAATTCGATTATTTAGTAGGGGCTGGCCTGATAGTATGGTATTAACTTGCTTCTGGCCAGAAACTTGGGATTACTTAGAAACTACTTCTTGTAGATCAATTGGTTTATACTATTATGATTGTGAGGGTAGCTTAAGGCCTCTGCCTCGAATTTTGCGTGCAGCGGGGTGGCGGCGGCGGCGGCGCGGGAGCGGGGCGGGCAACGCATACCTGTTCTCCAAACCAGCGGGCAGATCGCGTGGCACTATAGCGGTGTAGTGTTGTGTTCGTGGTTGTGTTGTCGAGATATTTGTTTTTATTCGCGAACGAAATGTCTGGAAAACGGCGACAACACCTTTTTGATTCAAATTTATTCCTAACGCTCGATTTATTGTGGGCAAAAGAAAATGTACAACACTATACTACAATGCAGACGCGCAACGCGGGCGGTCACCGTTTGACTGGAGTGCACCGCTCGTTGCCCGCCCCCGCGCCGCTGCCACGCCGCTGTTTTCGAGAACCGTTCCATTTGATTTTACGCATAAGATCCTGCCGTCCCCCGCCGCCACCACCGCCGCCCCGCTGCCCGCAAAATTCGAGGCAGAGACCTTAGTGTGTCGATAATTTTATTGCGATTGTCTACTGTATCGAAACATGACAGATGTCACAAACGTCGCCCTGAGACGTAAATTTAGAATAAGAAGGAAAAGGAGGTCATCGAAACCGGTCCAAATGATGTACCGAAGGTACACTTATTGGAATACTCTGTACTACGCTGGTTAAAACTCTAGTTGTACTTTTTATTTGATACTGAAACTATTCGCCGCCGGTCGCTACCGTATCAGTGTGAATCGAGCTTTATGGGACTTATACTAAGCAACCGAGCTATTTGAGGTTAAATTAGAATTTAGCTATGTTCTTACGCGTTACGCACCCAATTTGCGTAATTTTAGCCGAGATTACGCTTAGTTTATAGCGTTTAATTGCGTAAATATGTATTAGGATTGTACCTTTTAGCGTTGTTGTTCGAGGAGTGGGGGGAGGGAGGGTAGTTAATGTTTTACGATGTTTGCGTGTTGAAACGTAATCTTAAATAGAAGGTGGTATGGAAGTTGTTCGATATGTAACATAAATCTTAATCTAAAGTTACTACTTCAACCGTGCCTCAGTAATGACTACGCTGATTATTCGATCTGGTTATGCGGTTAGGCTGCGGTTTGTCTATAGATGGGTCATCATTTAATACATTATACACGTCCGTGCTTCAAAAAGCACGTTAAACTATCGACTTTAGTTATTGGGTATTTCTATGAAATCCTTCGTAATAGGTAATTCAATTCAATCGTAATAAGCTCACGTCGTATGACATGTGACTGCAGACTGTGGATGTACATTAGTAGGTACCTACACCTCTACCTAACCCTTACAAACGTGATGGTATGTTAATATGACATAGAATACAGCATGAATTTTGGAATTCCAACATGGTTGTGGCGTATCGCCATTTTGCTTGTTTTTGAAATATTTTACAAAGTACAGCAATTTATTACTTGTAATATTATTTAAATGTCCTACTTAAATATTTTAAATATATAAATATTAAATATATTATTTAAAACCTATCCACTTTGACATTGGCAGAATTGTCGACATCGGCACCAATTGCCATAAATAAATAAGAAGAAGAAGAAGAATACAGCATACTACAAACGCTCATAAAAGTTTTCGAAAAATCGAACATTATAAATAAAAATAAATATAAATATTTTGGTACATTTTACACAGTACCATCTAGTACCAATCTAAGCAGAGCTTTTGTAATTACATACTTATAATTTTCTTTCTTTCTGGGTGTTCATCACATTAATTTATTATCAAAATTTAAATAAAAATCTCGTCATCACAAAATTAATCGCTGTTTAACGAATCGCGCAAAAAAGATCAAGTGACCTATCCTTAAATCCTCGCTACATGATCCTAATTCGAGCAAAGCTTTCAACACGGTTAAGATACCGCTATCCGTTACGTCCGCCCCTTCAGTTAATCTTAATTCAGGGTTAAGTAAACTACGGTTAACGGAATGGTGCAATTCCTGATTACTGTTTAACTATAAAACCGGATATGTTTTACTATCAACTTGAAAGTGTGTGCTTCGATTTTATTGGTACGATTTAGAATTTTATTGATGAAATACTGTTTGTGTATATTGTTTGGCAATTTTGATTACTTTGGGGATTGATCATTAACCTAGTCGTTGTAAAAGCAACTTGTCTTGCAGACTATCTTATTGTATTTTTTTTAAGCATTTTCCATGCTACGCCACCATTAAGACGTAAATTAGAATGTGAAGGAAGATTTCGACTGGCGAGCGGGGCTCACGGTGGCTTAGTGGTCAAAGCATCTGGTGTACCGAACCAGACGACGCAGGTTCGAATCCTGCCCGCCAGCCGATTTTTTCCTTCATTAAAAATCAAGTAATTTTTAATATCAGCTTCAGCATCAGAATATCAACTTTTATTTATTTATTTATTTAGGATCCCCAACAAAGGACATACAAAAAAAAAGCATTAATTAAATAAACTACATGACTGCCTCGTTAGCCTAATTGTCCTTAGCTTGCTACGCTTGAAGTCCTGGGTTCGATTCTTAGGTCAAACACTGTTATTGATATTTCTATGAAATTCTCAATAGTAGCTCGGAGTTTGATGTTTGTACCCGTTAAATGGCAACACCTTGATCAGTGTACCTATTTATAACTTAGCCACTTAGCCACGTGCCCCTCCATCCCCAAGGATCAAGCTAAAACTACTGCTTACCCTTAAAGGAACCACCACGCCCCCATTCAACGACAAACACGCTCTAATCTAGCACACTAAAGCAGACTATTCACTGGCGCTTCTATAGAACCCTGTTCTAAATTATCGGGGTATATTGATAACGCCAGTGAATAGGAGCTTTAGTACCGTACGGTATAGGTAGGTAGCTTAGGTTATGTGTTTTGGATATCGTATTGTTGAACGAAATTTAGGATTGTAAAACAATTTTGTGTTTAGCTGCACCATTTAGAATTAAGTTTAGGAACTAGCACTATGGAACAGTTGACATCGTTAAGTTATCCATTTTTAAGTTAAGGTTTCACTATGGATTAGTCAACATCGTCAAAAGTATATCGCATAAACGCTTTTCAGAAGCAAAATGCAGCGAACAACATTTAACACGTCAAACGCGGCGATTGAGTCACTAAAACGCGCGATTCCGATATCGAACGCAGACAGTCGCCAAAACGTGATATGATACAGCATCGAAAACTGGCGATTTTGATACACAAAAGTACCAAAAGGCGATGCAGCATCAATGCAATCGCAAAATCGCTGATCACTGATGCTAAAAATAGCATATCTGCCATAGCCCATTAAATTCTCGAGATGGCTTCTTATAAACTAGATTGTCAGAGGAGCATTAACTCCGTAAACAAAACACTGATTGCTTAAAGTCGTTTCTCTTTATAAAAAAAGGTCGGATCTCAAAAATAAAAAGAAATGCCTAGATACAAAACAAATGTATTTTAGTATAGACATTTCTAAAATAATTCAGTTTATTATAGTAATGTGTTTGCCCTAATAACTCAACAAGATTGATTGCATTGCAGGTTGATATTTAGATACTAGCTTAATCAATCACAAATAATTGATTATATTTCTTTTAAGAAAAATGTACGAAATAATATTAACGGTTGAAATATTTTCGACCTTTAATAAGATTTTTTATTGTTAATGAATGAATCTTTGTCTTAACAAGTGTACAAAGTCCCAAAAATATCTCCAAGAAGTAAATAAAACACTTGTATCCAGAGTAAGACAATTTATTGCAACGATATACGTGGAAGGTCATTAACTGGCGGAGAAACTTAACACCGCGATTCAGGAAACAATTGAATTCGCACAACTCCATCTATGAGCCAAAATAGGAACTACAATTCAAAATTTAAATATTCGAACGGATTCGACAACAAGACTGTCCATGTACCTCTTTTGACTAGTCATAACGCGACTGCTGAATAGTCCTGGGTTGGATTCCCGGTTATGGGGTTTTTCAGTATATGAAACTACTTTTTAGAGAAGAAAAAATAAAATTTATTTAGCATGTAAATGAAAACGCACACAGTACCTACATAGAAATTAAAAAAATACAAATTTACGGATATTATTTTCCATTAGTCTAGTTAGTGTTAGAAATTTGCCAGAACAAGTTTTTAATGAAAGTTTTTTTTAATCACAATTGGACGCAGGCAAAGTTACGCACTATCTGGTTTGAGATAAAACCATTCGATCTTGAAGGTGTGAAAGTTATTTGAACTTAAAGGTTTTCTCACAAAATATACCTCAGGGCCTGTAGACAATTTACTATTGGACATTCGAATCGACAAATCGGGCTGTCACTAATGTAATTTCCATACATTTTCTGTCTATTCGTTTGACATTCGAATCGACAAACAAAATGTATGTAAATACCATTAGTGATAGCCCCATTTGTCGAAAGCTTGTGTCATTTCCATACATTTTGTTTGTGGATACGTCAAACGAATAGACAGAAAATGTATGGAAATGACATTAGTGACAGCCCGATTTGTCGAAAGCTTGTGTGTATTTCTATTTTTCACTATGGCAATTGTGCCGATGTCGACAATTCTGCCAATGTCAGAGTGGTTAAGAAGACGTGTGTGTTGGATAGTAAAAAAAGGGGAGGGAGAAAAGTTATTAGGGATTTAAAGTTATGAGAGGGGACGTTATTTAGTCTGGGCAACTTGTTGACAGGATTAGGACGAAAGCTTGTGTCATTTTCATACATTTTCTGTCATTCGTTTGTCGATTCGAATGTCAAATTGCAACTTCTTTAACCCCCCTGTTCAGTAAAATGCCTACACTGTCTCTCTGTATAATAATATTACATATTCTTTGACCGCCGGGCGGTGTCGTGCAAGTGACGGCGGTCATTGCGTGTTTGTGTGAATGAATGATTATAATAATATTCAGTGAGCGGCGTACACCGAACTGAATATGGACTCGGCATAATAGTAAATGTAAATCTTCTCTTGTTTGTAGTGGCGTGTCTGTTATCATGATAATTAAGACTAAGTGTTTAGTGTGCTCTGTGGTTTTCAGGTAGAATTGAACGTATTCTACGGGAGTCGGTGACAATTTTGGCTTTATTTGTTATTAGAATATGCTGTAATAAATAATTATTTAAGTTTAATACTAGTTTTCTGCCAGTGGGTTCACTCGTGTGGTCTCGGTATTTTTTTCTTATACACTATTAATGTTGATGACGTAACGTGAGAAAATCTGTCAGGCATGCAGGTTTCCTCACGATATTTTCCTTCACTGTTAAAGCGAGTGATAATTACGCACATGATTTGGAAAAGTCAAAAGCCTTGGATTTGAACTCGAGAGCTTTAACTTGACAATCCAGTGGTCATACCCCTAGGCTATCACTGCTTTTTTATTATCAGTATAAATATCGACTTAAGATACTTTCTTCAGTTTGCAAATCTCCTAGATTATCTGTTAACTTTCTATGGGTTAAATCTGGCCGCAACAAACTATAAACGCGTTTATAAATCAACGAAGTAGTGTAGAGGAGTTATATTAATGTGAACATTACATTTGCATAGTTTTGTTCTCTGTATGGTCCATTGTTTTACTTGTGTATGGAGATTAGTACTTATAGTAAGACAAGTGGGGACCACTTAGATACATTACGTAGGTCAGAATACTGAAAGCTTTCTAGTTTATTTGTACAACTTGTAGACTATCGCAATTTATTACTAGACAAAAATGTTTTTGAATAGCATACCATCACGCCGGTATTCCCTGAAAAGTAAAGCAGATTGCATTGATTGCTGATATATATTATTAGTCCATTGAAATGTTACATTTTTAGGCCTTACCTTGCGTTGTTAGAGGACGCAATTTTATTTTTGTGACATGTGTGGGGGGTCAATAGAAGCTTAACCTCAAGTTTGTGGGGTCGCCATCCTTGTCCCCGGCCGCCATCTTGGAAAACACTTTTTTCGCGATATCTCGGAAACTATGCGTCTTACAAAAAAATTGTAAAGTCATAATTTGTTGCAAATTGTTTTGCCTACAAATATGTTAAATAACTTTTTGCCCTAAATTAAAAATTAAAGAAGTTATTACTGAAATGTTCAAATGTTCATAAAATAACCCATTAACACTGCTTGACCTGAGAATTGAACCCAGAACCTCTAGCGTAGCATGTCGCGGTTGATATATTTTTAAGATATTGAGGGCCGGTTTAACCGCCCGTTAATGAAACAGAAAACATGCCTTTAACGTTTCATAATATCAAATAAACTAAAAAAAACGAATGCATACCCAAGCCTATTTACATAATAATATACAAATAATATATTTGAACATAAATAGTTTCAAGTACTCGCTAATATCAGTTATAACAAGTTCAACAATAGTCTCGTATCGACACGCGAGTTATGCAAATTTAAATTACTTATAGTTACGATCAGAAAATTTGAATAGCCCAGTGATTATCCGAAACGGTATTAAGGGTTGGTTTAATTGAAGCAAATTGTCTGACGATTTTATTTAAGTAAACTACAACTTGAAGGAGGCTTATGTCCAGCAGTGTACATCAGTAGGCTGAAGTGATGATGATGATGAAGAAACTACAACTACCCATGTGGCATCGTTTACTGAAGTTGTACAGTAACCGCTTATCGTGGTATGGACACGTGATGCGTAGAAGTATGGCATGTTACCAAACAGGTTTTGAGTATGCATGTGGATGGATATAAGGGAAGAGGAAGACCAAAGAAAAGATGGATGGACTGTGTGAGAAAGGATATAACAAAGGAGTTGAATGATGAGATAACGGCTAATAAAGATGTATGGAAGAAAAAGACATACTTCATCGAACCTAAGTCTAATCTATCTTTGTAACAAAATTCATCAAAATTGGTTAACCAGTTTTGTGTGAATATGTAACAAAGAGAAGGACAGTTTTTTTCACATTTATAACATTGGTAGGGATTGGTACACTTACCTAATTATACTTCCTCAAAATTTAGCCTTGAATCCTTTAACTAGCTCCAATAACTCAAAGTATCTCGTATTAATACACGTGTAAGAACCAAGCTACAACATTCCACGTGGTTTTGGCATCCAGAAAATTCCATGACGAACTCTCGCTAATTGCTACTTAGCAACCCCAACCACCAAAAAGCCTTCTAGAAGTGTTAATAAATTTCAATAAACTCCCTCCGAAATTGAGTACAATCAAACTTTTCAAATCAAAATCATTGAAATATGATCACTCGTGCGCGACTGAGTCGAGTATTTGAATTATAGATGTAAACAGTCTCATTTTACCATAGCCTCGGATATTGGATGCCTCGGGAACGCTTGCAAAGTCAATAAATAAAATATTCTCTCGCCTTTTATGTATTCTGAGGAAATTGAGTGACAACTGAGCGGCGAGTTTTGCAAAGGATTGTCATAGCTATGACGAGCCTTTGCATGACGACTAGATTGAATAGCATGACGTATAGTTGTACAGTCCTCACCAAACTTATTGTCCGGGTTAAAGTTAGCACGAGCTAACTTTAATCTGGCAGAAAAACGGAGAAAGAAAAATATTGGGTTGTAATAAATTATACATTCGAATCGACAAACAAAATGTATGGAAATGACATTAGTGACAGCCCGATTTGGCGAAAGTTTGTGTCATTTCCATACATTTTGTTTGTCGATTCGAATGTCGAAATGCATCTGGTCTAGCCCCCAAGTTTGGCGAGGACTATACGTAGTTCTATTTAGTCTATGAAGTTATGTAACTGCCTCGTTTGCCTACTGTTCCTTAGCGCAACTGCTACGCTAGAGTTTCTTAGTTCCATTCCCAAGTTGAGCATTGATATTGGATTTTTCTATGAAATTCTCAATTCGGGGTTTGGATTTGTACCCGAATATTGGTAATAGGCTCGTTGTATTACATGAGACCTAAACATACAACATATTGTGGATATACATTAGTACATTATCATCAAATACATACTGTCCCATTTCTGGGCACGGGTCTTCTCTCAGTACGAGAGGGATTAGGCTATAGTCCACCACGTTGGTCTAATGCATGTTGTCATGGTGTCCTGATGCCGCCCTAGGAGGAGCCGACGATGGATTGGTTGAGTCCCGTTCGGCCCTCGTGAGCTGTTGTGGTGATGCCCAGGAGGCCACCAAAAGAAGTCGGAGCCCGGCAATGGGCTGCGCTGGAAGGGCCGTGAAGGTCCTGCGTAGCAGTTCTCGTGTCCCATCCACCAAGCGAAAGAAGGCTCACGACGGAGTTTTTAGTGGGTGCAAGCCCCACATAACCACAACATCTCCCCGGACGGTGTGGTATGCGTTAGGCATTTTCTTTGTCAAAAAAGAAATACATTTAGCGCGGAGCGTTATAATCGTGTTTTTAGCAACACACTGCGCGCTCAAAAACGACAATATTTATAATAATCGATCTTTCTACATGAATGACTAGTGAAACCTTGTCACGACGTTTGTGCGTCGATGTCCCTTCCACCTTGTATTATGTATTCTGAGTTTTGCAATCTCTATGTCATGCTCCTTTGTCTATAAAATTATGTATTGTTGGAGCAACATACATAGAGAATTAATTCTGCGTATTGTTTCAATGCAATGTGAGTTTGAATATGTTTTTGATACGATTGTGTTGCGTTTTCTCTTTAGAGTAAAATATAATCCGAATGAGTGCAGAAATTTTCTCGTTTGAAATTATTTTAGTTTAGTTACCTACATAACTAGATTATTTTTTTATTTTGTTCTCTATATTTACCGTAGCGTGATTATTTCCTCGAAAGCCTTTGTAAACGTTGTCATATATTTTCATTCCTTGAAGTAAAATATCACTTTTATAAGAAACCACAGTTCTTTGAGTTTATGTCGGTTTGTTCTGAGAAATCGTCAGTTAGGAAATGCTGCCCCCATTCTAGTAGAAACATAATTATGAAGCACTAACGTTTTCCCGCGAATTTGTTCACGTAGAAGTTAAATTTCTTCCCTGGTTTTTGCAACATTTTTAATTCACACTCTGCTCCTATTGGTTGATGATATAATTATAACCTATAGCCTTCCTCGATAAACGAGCTAACTAACACTGAACGAATTTTTAAAATCCGACTAGTAGTTCCTGAGATTGTCACGTTCAACTAAACAAACAAACAAACTCTTCAGCTTTATAATATTAGTATAGATTTATTTCGACGACGTTTGTCGTCTAGTGGTTCGAGTACCGGATTGCTGATCACGAGGTCGTGGGTTCGATTCCCACAAGACACAAACAATTTATGTGATGAACTTAGGTGTTTGTGTTTGTCTGGGTATTTCTTATATATTATAAGTATGTATTTACAAAAAAGGTATATAAGTATTATATCCATTGTCTAGTACCCATAAGTACAAGCTCTGCTTAGTTTGGGACTAGATGGTGCTGTGTAAAAATGTCCCAAGATATTTATTATTTATTTATTATTCATTTATTTATTTAATTATCAGTGAAACAAACATTATTTTATCAGTAACATCAAAACGCGTTAACAAAACGCCACCTTAACACCCTCTGTTCCGAAATTTAGTCAAGCATAAGTATCCCTAACTCGGTCGCTAATCCTGATATAGTGTAATTAGGAACCCCTGACCCTACAAAGGTTTCGAGTGGGTTCCCTTGTATTCCTAATGAGATTCGGTCGTCGCGACTGAACTGCTTCGACTTAGATCTGATAAGGACTTTTTTTGAGACCCCGTTAAGATGGTAATTTAAAATTATAGGTTCAATTGCTGACTCGTAAGAGTTTCTAGACTAGCTTTTTGCCGCAGCTTCACTCGCAAGTCAAGTTTGAACAGCGTGACGATATTAGGTTTGTTTTCCTGGAATTTTCTGATGTTGTAAAAGTTATTCTGATATTGAGTGTGGAGACAAAGAGATCATGAAAATTGGTTCAGTATATCTTGAGTTTTAAGTGTTGTAACAAACCCGACTTTGTTTTATATATTAAGATTAAAACAGTTTTTTTAAAACGTTTGTGGCTCTTCCAGATATTCCATTATAGTATATTGATAGTTATTTAGGATTTTTGAGGACATCTGTAGTCTAGTAGTTCGAGTACCGGACTGCTGATCACGAGGTCGTGGGTTCGATTCCCACAGGACACAAACATTTATTGTGATGCATTTAAGTGTTTGTGTTTGTCTGGGGTTTCCTATGTATTATAAGTATGTATTTACAAAAAAAAGTATATAAGTATTATATCCATTGTCTAGTACCCATAGTACAAGCTCTGCTTAGTTTGGGACTAGATGGTGCTGTGTAAAAATGTCCCAAGATATATTTATATTTATTTATTTATATTCTGGAAAGAAGTTCTGTCAGTTCTGTCATATTGGTCCAGTGGACGTGGTTTCGATTTTAGGGTCTGCCTTACCCTTAGGGGAATACTACCGTGATGGTATGTGAATAACACAAAGCCTGAGAAAAATATAAGATGTGTCTTTTTGTTTTTTGGAAATCTATAGTCTCTGCCTGCCCCTATGGGAAACAGGCGTGAAGCTATGTATGTATGTCTATTTGTTACTTAAAGTTTTTCTTATTGACTGTTGTTTTGTTGGAATGTCCTTAAACTATTTGATGGAATTGAACCCAGAATCTCGAGCGTAGCACACGTGCTTCAGTTATAAATAAAACAAGTACATCCGACGATCAATAAATTTATTTCCTTAAATAACTTCTTATCATATATTATTTACACAACCGAATTATTTCAATAGACTATAAAAAAACAATATCCATACAACTTATATTCATATCTTAGAATACGCTATAATATTGTTACATAATTTTATAACTTATATGTTATTATACTTTTTAAAAGTATTAATTTTTTTATATCCAATTTTTTTTCATCAAATTTTAACATACTTAGTGTTAACACTATTAGTAAATGCTTAAAATAATTTAAACAAAACAAAGAATCGGATTTTATTTAGCTACTTTATCATTATATTTATGTATATTTACAAATTGTATTATCAAGTTACAAGCATGTTGCATTATTTAATAACCTTCATATTACTTCCATCGTCATCAGTAAGATCTACTTAGCATATCATCAGGCCATCCCCGAGGGGTTGTGCAGAGATGCACTAATGTACACATTTTTAATTTTTTGATGTGGAATACCCTCCTGAATACCAGCGAGGATAACATGCGCGCCACGATAAAATTTTCTCTACTCTTTGTCGTGCGAAAAAGAGACAAAAGCACGACATAAGCGTCAACAAAATGTTCTCGCGGCGTGCATGTTAGTCCGGCAGGGATCTTCTCCCTCTCTATCAACGATCCGTTGGATCCGTTGAAACAAGTGTCAGGTTCAATGGTTGTCATTCATTTATAGTTCGGGCCCCGAACGAATCATCCGTCCGTAGTTGATACGGAGTAGAAAACGCCCGTAACGAAGGCCGAAACTACGGACTTCGTGCTTAGGGAATAGACCACCAGGCAGGGTAATGTCGGACTCATACAGACAAAAAATCGCATTAACCTATCCTTGCCCTATAATATAAACCATGGTCATGGGATCAGATACATTCACCACGCCCACTAATAAGTATTTGTAGGTCCCATATACATATAAAGGAGCAAGACTAGTGTGTTTTAAACATTGTAGTATCAATATGGGTTTTGACACTTACTCAAATATTTAAGACATTGAAATAAAACTACTTTAACAATAAGACGCCCACCATCTTAGTCTACCCGTGACCGTGAACCCTGAGAAGGGTCCGAAACATCGGAATTTAAATAATATACGTGATAAAGTCAGTAAAAAGTAGTTTTATATCAATTGTATTATCAATGTGATTTCTTATGTGATATTGTATTCTGAAACTGAAACACCATTGAGGAATAATTTAGTAATACATCACAACAATCCCCAAGCGTATTGAAGTTATATCACCAATAAGAGATCAATATTTCATTCCTTTTCTCTGAACAAGACGATCGTTGAGCTGATTTGTCAATTACACGATTCTCTGAAGATCAAACGTAAATACTTCGCAGAACTTCATAATAATATTTTTGATTTGCGCAATACAACCGTGTCATTAAGTTTTACAATACAAAAGAGTAGACAATTAGCTCTGTGAGAATAAAATCCTTCTGTGAAAGAGTTTATTATATTCTATGATTTAATAGATAATTAGTACCTCTAATACTATAAATATTACTAATAATCTCTTATACTGCAATTGTTGGTAATTCTTAAAGCCCTTTCCACCACATTCTGGAGAGTTCCCGTTAAATTACTTGGCAGATAATGTCATACAAATTCTGTTCCATTTTTAAATGTATCTAACGGATAGAGGCTATCGAGACATGGTGAAATAGGCCCTTGATGCTCCTCAGTAAAAACCTCATTCACAATAAATAATGCAACATGTTTTTGTTTATAATAGCTACTCTCATTATGTATGGACTCGATGAACTTTTTTTATTCTAACACTGTAACAGTTCTATATGTACATAACTGTCAAACAATCATTGTATAGTAATTATACGCTTTGTAATTATGTCCTTTTACTTTTCCTTCAAAGATGCCAATGAAGGCTGACATGATGAAAATGGATAGGTCGGTACACTCAATGCAAATCTCTGCAATAATTTCTATTTGTCTCGAGTGTTAATAGATTATTTGCATAAGTACATACTTAATACGTTATAATCTTTAAGATTTCCATTTTTATAATATCAATTTTGCGCAGTGGCACAAATACCTGTTCCAATTTTAAAATAAATCTATTGGACCGAGGTCACACCCTTGCGGGACCCCTGTGCACAAGTTTAGAACATGACCTTCACGCATCAAAAGGCTGAGTCAAAATCGTTAACCCATTAATCATATTGCATGCTTGGTGTAAGGTTGCGATTGGAAATAGGCAGTTCAAATCACACAGGACTATTTTCTCTAACTCCTAAGTTTGATATAGAATTTCAAAAGCCAACTTAAAATTAATTAAGTTAGACTTCTAGCGTCTCTTGGTATACGTTAGGGATTGTTTAACAAATAATTGATTACAAGCCTGTTTCATCCTTCAGTGATAAATTAAGATACGCTTTGAAGTGACTTGACTTGAAAACGATGTGTCTTCAAGCGAAACACTTGAATAATTTATTTCCATTAGACAATTTTCGAGTAGAGATAACAGACATTTTGATAGACAAGACAATTTTTTCTTGCATCAACACTCCAATTTCTTGAAAAGATATTATTAAAATTTCGGATTAGCTATTGAAAAATTCAAATAGCAGCAGTACTTATACGAAATTTAAAAGTAGATGACAGAATACAGATTATTTTGCCGTTTCTCATAATCATCATATTCGCTACTACTTCCAAGATTTTTGCCCAGTTGAGTGCAAAAGACGTGAGACCTCTGCCTCTGCATGCCTGAGAGACTTTCTGGATGGCGTGTGAAGTCTACCAACCCGCACTAGGCTAGTGTTTTGGACTGTAACTTAACTCCTCTCAATCCAAGACAAGTCGCGTGCCCAGCAATGGGTAATTATAGGTTGATGTCGAAAGTGTTATTATTTGTTTCAAAACATAATCATAGGATTTAGAACTGTAACCTGTCATGAATGTTATGAATAACTGGTTATGATAAATATGTTGTTATTATTAGGTATGTGTTACCGTTTTGTCGATAACTTTCGTCTGTGACCTTCGTACATAATGGAAGAAGGCCTGAAAGTCACTTTGTATAAGAGACTTACCAACCTACCAATATATAATAGTTTTATGAACAAACATGTTTGTTACTACGAGAGAGAAAGTAATAAAACCATAATATGATAAAACTTTAAACATTAAACTAATGAGAAAGAAACTTATAGCTATAGATTTACGAAATTGAAATAAAAAATAGACCAGACACAATTGTAGTACCATCAAGGTATTTTTTTTAAAACGTTGTGCCTACTAACTAACTAGCTCTTTTTGCCCGACCTGAGAATCAAACATCCTCACACTCAATAAACTAAACTAATGAGTCTTCTGACTAGATTAACGCCCATAAATATTACACCGCACCCAATTATTTCCGTGTATATAAAAAAATCAGACCAAATTACGTGTCCACCTTAATATACGGCTTCAGAAAAACATATTACTTTAGTTAATGAATGCGGTAGGTAAACTTGTTTTTCCCTCGTTTTCCCTATAGTTTTAATAGAAAAATATTTGCTCGCGCCCACGCCAAACCATTCGTACGTCACATGCAATTTACTCAATCACGCACCTAAAGTGATCCCAATTTCTGGAGCAAAATATTGACTTGTAAAGACAGGTCTCAATGAAAGCTATTAGCGAGGATTGAATAACGCTGAAGCGGATATTGGAGAATCTTTTTAATGCCATTTATAGATTCACAGTAATTGTACAGGGTTATTTGGGTAAAGTAAGCCGTAAAAAGGTTAGTTAGGAAGAAAAAAGGTTACTTAAATTCTTGCTGAGATAGGAAGGTCAGATGGAGTTTTTTTTTTTATTAAATTTGTACACTATATAAATAGTAGGTATTGCTCCTACAATCGATTGAATAGTGGCTAAAACTAGGGAGTTTAGTTAGCAACACTTACTTGCGTATGTCTTAGATACTTATGTCTGATAGAAAACTAGTTTAGTGCTGTATTATACAAATTTTGTATGCACACTAATATTATAAATGCAAAATATCGTCTTTATAAATTTTAGCCCAAAATTACTTGATGGCCCCGCTATCAATAAAACCTCGCCTTACCCTTATTTGCTCACTAATCCATAGGTCAACGAACTGATCCCGTAAAAAGAGAACTTCTTATGTTATATGACGTATTTTCGTTTGACATTTTTAACGTGGGCAACATCGCGAATTGATTATTTATGAGTCAGCCATTCCGTAGACATGACAAGAATACAGCGATATTGTCGGAAACATTCGGAAGTCCATGAAAGTGTAATCATTCCCTCGCGTAATCGGGTTGTCGACTAAATTCGATTTTTTCGGGGGAAGATGGTTGATTATTTCCGAAAAAAAAAATCCGCTGCGTATTGTATATGTGGCATTTAAAATAGGTTTTCATTCATTTGTTCTGGTATTTCTGTGATAGAATTACCGTATACTTTTAAATTGCATACTTTTCTGACAAGCAAATGTACAATAAAAAAATGTTGAGATCAATTTTATTAATAATGCTAAATCACATACAGTTTTTTCTTCACAATTTTATAATAAAAACATTACTTGAGACAAGGGTCACACGCATTCAAGACAGAAACAAATAAATATCACGAGGTCACAATATAGTACACAACAAAACATTAATTACATCATTGATTGCTACCATACTTGTCAGTGTATATTACAAAGTGCAGTTATTCTAATGTTTCATGTACTTATGAACAAACAACTACGTGTCATACTTCCACAGGGTACGATCTCAGAGTAATAAGCAAATGGAGAGATAACGCGTAGTAAGCGACACAAGATCCTTCGCAATCAATTCACCGCGACTTAGAACAATAAAGTGGACAGCATGCGATAGTTCTTAATATTTTTGTTTACTAGGATCACTCACTAAGTATTCAGGTTGGTTCTAAGCATTAAGCGAGACCTCTAGATCGTCATCAATCCTTTTACTGGGTTCCCATTGCACCGGTTCCCTCTAAGGATAAAGAGGTATTTGGTTATAGTCTGTCACGCTGACCTGTACGAGTTGACAGACTTTACACGCCGCCGTGAAGATCTCTCAAGCTTGCAAAAGTTTGCCTCACGATGTTTTCTTTCACGAAAAGTCATACATGATGCTCCTAGATGAGTAGCTAAAATGACGTACAACTTATCACTCCATTTACTTACTTGGTAGTGACGATGCTATCATTAACTTATTGAAGGTATATAATACAAAACTGTGAAGTCATAGATACTAGCAGCCCATGAGGGTCACGATGACGCTGAGGAGGGCTGCTGATAAAGGGTACTGAAGGCGAAGCTGGCCACCATGCTGCATAGCGGCTGGGTGTTCACCTGAGAGAAAAAAAAGGAATTAGTTATAGTGATTGCTTGCACTAGCACTGAATAGAAGTGATAGTGTAGTGATACCATCATTACACTACCAGATACAACATAACTATAATGTTTCGCAAACATAATATATTTTTTTATTAAGCCTGTATTATCTCAATCCTGAGCAGAATACTCCCCTATTCCTTCCACTTATCTCTTTTTTGAGCAATTTGTGTCCAATTCTCAAGAAAGATCTTGTCAGTCTCGCCATCTCTTTGATCTCTCTTTGAAATCATGTAATTAACTATCGCTTGCAGACACGGGAAAAAAAACAGAGAGAGAGATTGTCTAGAAATGGGGAGATGAGGTCTTATAGCAGTCGCTTCATTTACATGCTATTCCGCCGCATATGGCTAAACTGGTCCTAACATAGTTGGGAAAAGGCGTCCTCTTTTATGCCTATGACTAGCGACACACCCCGGTTTCGCTAGGGTTCATAAATAATAGCATATAATCTTCTTAGATGACTCCTCGTACTTTTAGTGCAACTGTATTAAAATCTGTAGAAATTTCTGAGATTAGAAACAGCGCGGTAGGTACATAACTTTATTATTATTATTTAGCAATTATAGTTCCACTCCAGGGTAAAGGCCTCCCTACCATCTTTTCCAACCATCCAACGTCCTTTCGACCAAACCTTCCAGAAAGAATCAAAGTCATCCCGCCATTTCCATTTGGGTCACTGTCGTCTACCATGTATGGTATAGCTCATTGATATGACAGACGTGTACAGCCAGCCCAGTTCCACTTTAAGCTAAGCCTTAAAGCCAGTTCCACTTTAACTAATGATTAAAATGACTTACCACTCAAGACATGGACGAGTACAGATCTCGGGTTGGCATTGGCCGGCGCGCACGTGTACCGGCCAGAGTCTGGTGCCTTGGCTCTCTGCACCAGCAAGTGCGATGTGGTGGTCTCTCCCTTCTCCGTAATAACAGAGACCCCGCCGCGAGGAGAGTCGTAGTTGATCTCCTACGATAACATTCGAAATTTAAAATTAACTGTTTAAGAGGATGAGCTCTCGCGAGTGCTTTATATTGTTCTCACTGTCTCTATCGACGCGAGCGTATGTAGGGACGGTGAAACAACACATTTTTGCCCGGTTGATGACAATAGGCTCGCCCCCTATTACATACCGGCGGACGGTCGTTGTATATTAGTACATTTCTGCCTAACCCTTCGGGAGGAATAAATGGTTTAAATGGTTTATACGTAATGGAATTCCAAAATCGATAGTTATGCAAAAATGACTCAACGTTTTCACGTCTTAACACATTTCTGAGAAAGGACATAATTAAGATAATATATTTTCTTTCAGTTAATCCTTTCAATAATAACATAAAATAATATTCGAATTGTAAAAACAAAAGAGTACGAAATAAGTAAAAAATAAGATAAGGTGCTTTAGAGACTGTCGATAGAAGTGAAAACTAAAAAAAGAAAGAAAGAAGAATGCGCCTAAATAAGTTTTTGAAGTACATATAATTATATACCTACACAGTATTCATAATATTATGAGTATAGCTCGAAAGCGTTTGATGACGTTGACGCGTGTTCCATGGAATGCGTTCAAAACGTATACACTAAAAAAGTGCTCAACGCGCATAAAGAAGTATATATTATAAGTTTATAACAAAAAAAAGGTATATAAGTATTGTATCCATTGTCTTGTACCCATAGTACAAGCTTTGCTTAGTTTGGGACTGGGATGGTGCTGTGTAAAAATGTCGCAAGATTAAAAAAAAAAGTATTCACTTCAATAATTATTTATGGTATTAGACAAGTCTCATAAGTTTATTACCAAAATATGCTCAAGCTGAACACCACTAGCCAATAAATATTTTACAAGTGGAGGGGTAAATCCTACAGTTCTTTTTCTTCGGAAAACATATATCAGTACTGATTTTTTTAAATAAAATGTTTAGTATATCGGTGTTGGAATGTATAAAATGCAAAAAAATGTGCACGTGCAAAATTCAAAGTTCAAAAATCCATTTTACACCTTATGAAGACTTTTCTCGGAATTTTTGTTTTAAAATTTACAGTGTCGAGTCTGGAGGTGTGAAATTTTTAACTGTTAGTGGGCAATCGGGTATGTAAATATACAAATACCATCGGTTATTTTAAATTTCCCGGTTTCTGGAAATAACTGTAGGCATTTTTCGGATTTCAGTTTTTAAAATCTTTTTTCAGGTTGTAAATATTTTAAATGTATTTACGTTAAAACTAAAATAAATAAACAATAAATTTATTTACCAATTAAAACTTTGCATTATTTAACATGGTCATGGAAAAGTAATTTCATCTGAAAATGACATTTCTGACGCGATAAATCATAACACGTATCATCTTATTCTCAACCAGTCCCAAAGCTTTAGATACTTTATTCTAAAACTTCTTAAAAAATCTAAAAATTAAATACATTTAATTAACAACTTTAATACTAACAACATATGGACAATGCTTCGTCTGAAATAAACGTATTATTATTATTTCCTTTATTTCTCTTTATACATATTATTTGTATTTTTAAATATTTTTATAAAAAAACAGAAAATATAAAAACATTTAAAAATATAAAAAATAGTAGCCCACCGGTATCGGGAACAGAGTCCAATATTATTATTATTATAATACTTAATTGATTTTAAAAAAAGGTTATCTACCTACTTCTGCAATTTTCATTAAAGTAGTTTTCTAGTATAATCTTTGTCGGGAAATGGTATTTTAAACTCTGAGTACTGAATAAACCTTGTCATATTTTGCTACAGAAATTTTTAAATTTTAAACAGAAAAGCAAAGGTACTTTTCTTGTATTTTAACAAGATCTCCTTTACGGAACATTGGCAAACGGAGGACTTATTAAATATTTCCTATGTTTCTCTTATTAAATATTTTATGACTTGTTCCTTATTTGAATTTGGAAACGTCTTACGCGCGTTGAAATAGGTCGGACATGAATTAAAAAAAAATGGGAAGATTTATAGTAAGAACTTTTTAAATTCATTCTTTCGTAATTTATTAGTGGACAGCATATTTGCCTCGTGTTTTTTTCGTATTCACATTTTAAATATCTGATCGGTGCGCTTTAATGGGCTGAAATAATTTAATATTGCGCTAGAGTTGCATAAATAATAGAAAATTACATTAAAGAACATTGACTGCCTCGTTAGTCTAGTGGTCTCAAGCGCGACTGCTATGCTAGAAGTCTTGGGTTCGAATTCCGGGTTAAGCCGTGATGTTGAAATTCCCAGTAGCAGCTCGGAGTCCGGATTTGTGCCCTGTTACCCTATGTCATTCATCATCATCAACTCATTTACTCTTTCACTGCTGAGCACGGGTCTGCTCCCAGTGTAAGAGGGATTAGGCCATAGTCTACCACGCTAGCCTAATGCGGGTCGGCAGACTTTACATGCCGTCTAGAAAATCTTTCAGGAATGGGGCATGCAGGTTTCTAACGATGTTTTCCTTCACCGTGTATCGACTTTAACACACACACACACGTGATTTCGAAAGGTGCGTGCCTTGGATTTGAACTCGAGACCTTTGACTTGGCTGTCCAGTGCTCATAATCCCTAGGCTATTTCCTGTTTATGCCATTAACAGAGCACAAAATGCGAGCTAATGAAACTTAAAAACTAATATAATTAGGATCATAAGAGCGGCAATTTTATTATTAGGTTTCTAGAGGCTAACCTTTCAAGAAAAAAAAACCTTGTTAGTACCTACCTACCTACATCAAAATGTAACGTCCATGCTAAATTAATAACAGTTCAAAAAGATCGCAAATCTGTCCATAATGTACGTTTTAATAAGATTTCAACTAACTTTATTCATTTGGCCGGACTCCAAAAATTAAAGACGCGTGAACAAACGGTGATTGCGACTTGGAAATTAATTTGATTAATTAATAAGTGATTTGTTAAAGAAATGGAGATTATATTTTATATAAAGAGTAATTGAGCATGGTGGTAACAATCGCGACTGCTAAGCTTGAGATCCAGGGTTCGATTTTCAGGTCGAGCAAAGTTATGTATATATTATTATCTAAAGTTCTCGGTAGCAGTAAGTTTGGATTTGGGTACATGCGCGCTTCCTATTACATGGGACCCAAACATATCAGCAAACTATGGATGTATACTGTACAGTCTGTAGTACTTACGCCTGAGCCTAACCCTTTGGGGAATGCAGGCGTAATGGTTTACATATTATTGTAGTAAAAAAGCTTAATATAGTCAGTGACATAAGCGACAATTTTTTTTTAAAGACTAAATTAAAAGTTCCCAGACTGGATTTTATAAAGGATTTATTTTTCACAATATAAAAAAGGACCAAAATATTTATGAAATAGAATAAGCTCTTAAAAACAAACGGACGTACAAAAGGATCATATTAAGCATTACATAAGAAACCCAGAAACAACCCAAGCGTCGCCCACGTTATCACTTCTAAAAGTTCCAATTCTTAGTTCTAGTACCCGTCAAATACAGCGCACTTTCTACAAATGAGTTCCAATTTTGCTGGTTCAACGGAAGCCACTGCAGGACACACTGAAGCCATTGCAGGACACATTCATGTGCCAATTGTAGCCACTGCAGGACTTAAAGCAGGACTTAGGTACTGTATGTTCCAATTATTGGTCTCGGAACTCTGTCTTTGTAGCCTTCACGCTCTTTCCTTTTGTTAGTGTTAAAATTGTAAGGATTTTTTAACTATAGGTAACACTCACGACGTTTCCTCGGCTGCAGCACCACAAGAGTCTCAAAATTCGTTCTGAGCAACAGAAGGGACAAAGCCCGAGCTGTCATTGGAGCTCTTACAGGGCACTACACCACTAATGACATGCTCCATAAAATGAAGCTAGCTTCGAATAATGACTGCAGTGCCTGTGGTGAATTCAAGGAAACTATGCAGCACATCCTGTGCGATTGTGACGTCCTGGCGACGAAACGGATGAGTCTTCTCGGCAACGGGTACCCGAAGCCGGAAGACTTTAGGTTCCTTCCTCTCAGTGGGTTAGCCGCCTTCGTAAACCACGTCTTCAAAGAGTAAGGGATATACGGTAATGGGGACAACACAAAAGATCCCATTGGGTCGAAGTGTTGGTTGTACCAGCCCCCGTAAGGTAAGATAAAATAAGATAAGAACTATAGGGTGTTTTTTTTAAGTAATTTGCTAGTTGAAGTGTATCTTCTTCTTCGTGTCGATGGTACGATTTCTTTTTTTAAATTAAATTTGTTGTGCCCAAAACTTCGCCACTTCCACAGAATCGTCAGTGGCAGCGCAGAGGTAAGTGTATGATCTAGTGGTTCGAGTAGCGGACGGCTGATCACGAGGTCATGAAATCGATTCCCGGAAACAAATATTTATGTCATGAACATAAGTGTTTGTGTTGGTCTGGGTGTTTGTTATATTTGCTATGGCCAACGACCGACAATTCTAGACTGCAAAACTGATATAGGGAATTTCATAGAAAACGTGAAAATCCCAACGAGGCTTGATCGACTTAAATGAACCAGGTTTTGGCGACCCCATTGCCATCGACTGTTGTTTTATATTGACATACTGAAATTTTAGCTGCTATTTAATAAAGAAAAGTATACACAAACATTTATATTTCTAACAAAACACTATCATACTTAAATTCACAAACATTGGAACGAATGTCGGCCCACATTCTGGCAAGCGTTTCAAGAAAACTGGCAAGAATTCAAATCAACTCGTAAATAAAGGGGCGTAAAAGCGAGACGCCATGGAACCTACGTCACTATATACATATATTCCGTACACTCCCATATTGAATACTAAAGAGTTACATTATAGATATCTTACGAGAGAAATAATCGTAAAAGATGTAATCAAAAATAAACTCTAGCATACTTAATTTATGATCCAATATTGAATGAAATTGTACACAATGTGATTCGCGATTGTTTTTTCCTCATAGGAAAACTATAATTGGATTAGTAATGATAGCGTGGACCGATAGATCTGCAAGATTAAGTGCTTGCCATGGTCAGTGTATGGATGGGTGACTATTTTTTGCCCATCCAAACCCCTTCGTGTCTCGCAGAGTACGTAAAGCCGCCATTTTATAAGCAGGCATTTTATACAACAGAACTATGACAACCGATAGTAATCAGAAACTTAAAAAATATTTTTGTTTTAAGTACCATATTAAAGGAGGTCATCGAAATCGGCCCAAATGATTTACCAAAGTTACATTTATTGGGAAAAATACCCTGTAGGTATTACGCTGGTTAAAACGAGTCGTACTTTTTTTTGTAATGTTGACTGGGGGATGAGAAAAAAAAACTTTTAATTTGAGAAAAGTCCCGTCATTTTGGCACACTATTATCTGTTTCGTAATGAGTTCATAGCAAAAACTGTCAGTGTTAGTTTCGGAATATCAAACGCATTACGGCCATATTACGGCCGAATATTATCAGTGACATAGTGATTTTATGGTAAAAAGTATCAACTTGACAGCTGTCATGAACCTCCGGTACAAATTTGGGCTGAGTTGTAAGGGCTTTGAGGATCTCCTTTTTCTTTTATATAAATTTAGTAAAATTCTATTATTTTGACATTACGAAACGACATTTAATTTATATGTATAGATAACTTACCCTTAGGTACCCACGATATAGGTAAGTGGGGCAATCAAAATGAGCATCTTTAATAAGCGTAGCATTCAATATTTTTCAACCGACTTCAAAAAGGAGGAGGTTCTCAATTCGACTGTATTTTTTTTTATGTTTGTTACCTCAGAACTTTGAACAGTCAGGCGGTGCCAAACTACTAATTTAATTCAAATATGACCTTCGTTGAACGTTTGTTTGGCACCGACTCAAAACTAATTAGAAATCATAATGTAAATATGTTATTTTTTGCTTTTTAGTTCCTATGTGTTTTTTGGAGGCGATTTGTTTTTTGTTTAAAAATAATCAAATAGCCTTTCTATCTTTAGCGCTTGAACTTATTTAGTGTAATAATATCATCAAGATACGTCGTTGAGCGATCGCTCAATTTAGCGCAAACACGACGCACATTTGTACGGTGCCCCGGCTGAATACTAAACAGACGCCGCGGGGATTCACTCTGTTACATCAAATGCTTGCGCTTAGACACGATGTTGGCATTCTACATGCTTGCATTAATCAGAACCGTTGTTAGTAGGTTACCGAGTTAAGCTAACTTTGATAGATTTAATAATTACATGTCCTCATGTCTAGTCCATCCAGTCCATCAATAGATGTTGCTGATGCTTAGGTCGTAGGATCAGGGATGGAAAACCTTTAAAAATTACGGTACAGGTATCGAGAAATTATGCATACCTTACCGCTGTATTGGTAACCAAGAAGAAGAAACATGTTACCCCTACTCATGTTACCGTTTTAATACCGGTAACCTAAAAATGTTCTTGAGTTTATTGAAACTTGGGGCCGTGGTTGGTCTCCGTTAGCCGTCATGCGATACGCGCCTATTGACTAATGCCGGTGGCACGTGTAAGGTAGACGTATTGTTTATTGCGGTTATTAGTATTAACACTTGTTGCATTCAATTGAGGTAACCTAAAAAAATACCTACATATAATGTTGTAACCGAAAAAATACCGGTATTACTTAGCTATACAAGTTTTGGTCCTTGTGTAGAATAAATAATTACCATCACGGCTGTTATCCCCGAAGGGTTGTGACAGAGATATTATTATGTTTAGGTACTATGTAATAAGAGGCAAGGTTATACCACCATACTAATGCACTTAAAAACTAGACTTCTCACAAAAGAAAAACCAACAAAACATTGCATTATTTTTTGTCAGGTCGTTGACAGTACAGATAATTACGCTGACGTTTACTTCACAGGAGTTGAGGAGAGGGTCCAAAACAGAGGAGTTTTAAGGACCCAACGTCACGTAGTTAACGCTTAGAGACAGCTTGATAAATGTAATTATTTTACTTGTTCTAGTAAAAAATCTGTTTTGAAAATAGGCTGAATTTGCTTATTCATTAACGGAACTGTTCCTTGTAATGTTGATATCGTTATTCTCATGGGAGTTTCTCTAAATAACAAACTAATGGACAATAATTATGAAGGCTACTTAATACTTAGACATTATAATTATCATTTTCTTTCCTGGTCCTAATTATATGTGTGTCATGTAATTTTCTTCCATTTTTTATTTCATTTGATGGTTAATTAAATAACTACACAGTACACACTTCATGAATATCCAAATTGAATGAACTGAGAAAAGAATAATAATTTATTGGACTGAATTTTTTTTTAGATAGACTTTACTATACAAAAGGGATATATAACATTTATTAATCAGAAGTAAATTTAGTTCAATATAAAATACTTCTAACATAAAATAGCACATCTCAACGGCAGAACCGTTAACACATCTAGTTACTCAGAAAGTTCTTGGAACTGACATATTGGTTAGTAAACGTCTATACCACATAACCTTTCGTAATTTCCTGAGTTCCAGGATCACTTTATGCCACACACGATACTTAATGAACAGCTATCAAAGCCAGATTGCATCACACCCCTGTGTCGTCAGCGTTGCAATACCAACTAATATATTTGCAGAAGTGAAACTGCGAGATTCAATCATTTGATACCGGTACCAACAGGATTTATGCAAATTGCGACAGATGTAAATTGTCCGTATATTTTATGTTGCAATAACAGTTTATCAAAAATAATTTTATTGGGTTGTTTTTAAATATTTGGTGTGGTGTACAATCAATGTATATCGTAGGATCATAGGTTTTCAACCTGAACGAAAGCGCACCCTTGTGAGCATTTGAGACGTTCCGGGGGGCAGAAGAAGACCCCATGATCAGTGGCGATGAGATGTTAAACGTTTAAATATAATCAGTTGTTTCAAATTCGCAATAGATGGTGTCTTTTTCCAGATTTTTCTTTCTTTCTCTCAGATTTTTTACAGTTTTTTTTAATACTCGTACTTTGCCAAACCGTATGGATGGATTGTGTTAAGGTCGATATGATGGAAAAGGGGTTGAATAAGCCGATGACGGCTGGCAGGGATGAATGGAAGAAAAGGATAGGCTGCGCCAACCCCAAATAAATTGTGAAGGAAGATGATGATGATGACTTTGCCAAACCAGAGAACCAAGTGTAAAACGTTACGCTCAGTAGCTTCACTTGGGACTACTACACCATTAGAGCCTAGACAGCCTTCGATTTCGCAAACACATATAGGGCCTCTTTCGCCACCTGATAAGATCCCGATAACTTACTTGGTAGATATTTTCTTAAAAACAGTGCTCCATTTTTTAATTTATCCAGCGGGTAGTGACTATTTAGAATTTGTGAAACAGGCCCTTAATCTTCTAAATTATTTCCGCCAACTTTCTACTTTCGCTTACCTCATCATTGTGTGTCCAGTGTATCGCTGGTGGTGGCTCCGGGGAGTGCTGTACCACGCACGTCAAGTTGATGGTGCTCCCCATGTTGATGAACAGCTCTGGACCTCCCAGGATCGTCGTCAGAGGTTCTGCTTGGAGAAACGAATAGGTGAATATACAAGTGACTAGATTTAACTACATTTTTTAAGCGCTAAATAAAATGGTAAATTTTGCTATGCTTGTTTGCCACACTTGTTGTATAAAAAAAATGAAACATTTTTTTTGTTGACTTAATGTTGAATAGGTACCTGAAGAAAAAAATATAAAAACCATCTGTCTATAAAATACCATCACGCATGTAATTCCCCGAAAATTTAGGCAGTGGTATACCAGTGCTTCGCCCGTATGTTTAGGTACCATGCAGGGGACGAGCCTATTGCCATGAACCGGGCTCAAATCCAGACTCCGAGCTCCTACTGGGAATTTCGCAGAAAACCCAACAAAACTTCTCGACCCGGTGATCGAATCCAGGACTTCTAGCCTAGCAGTCGCGCTTAGAACCAACCAACCAACGAGGCCGTCAAATCAAATCAGTTCCTTCAATACCTAAAAGTTCACAAACTCCCAAATACACTGCCAAAATGTATATTTATCACTGCCAAAGTCGACAATTCTGAACTCGAAGCTGAATATTTTCTTCGAAGCTCATATGAATATGAAATGACGTCAGTAAGTTGAATGGTCCGTGTGGACCTTATCTAACGAAGCTTTTGTGATGGAGCTCAAATACGTGCTGGTCGCTCCGTTGAGATAGGTCATGTGCATATTTGATAAGAATTCGACGAGCAAACTGGATTTTTGTTGATATCTGATCGATTTATCGCCTCTCAATAATCGCTTCGGTGGAAATGAACGTTGACGTTGGCTTGCGTATTCCACTGGTCAAATGTTTGTGTCCAATATATTGGTCTAAGATTTGATAGAGAGAATATTCTTTATTGCACACCAAAAACCAATGTACAGAACAATTTTAGAAATTAGTAATGTACAATGATGACAACGACTGTGGTCTAGGAGTTCCCGGACCACCAGACCCGTGATCAGCAGTCCGGTACGGGTACGGCACTGCTGATCACGAGGTCGTGGGTTTGTGTTTGTCTGGGTGTTTCTAATGCATTATATAATAACACCCCGTCGTTTTTGCGTCGGGGGTTAAAAACGTTTTTACAAAAAAGTATACAAGTATTATATCCATTGGCTAGTACCCATAGTACAAGCTCTGCTTAGTTTGGGACTAAATGGTGCTGTGGAAAATGTCCCCAAATATTTCTTTATTTAATATTAAATTTTATAAATTATAAATGGTACAATGGGCGGTCTTATCGCTTATAGCCATCTCTCACATACAACCTTTGGATAGACTCAAGCAAAATGGAAAAACGATTTGATCCAACTTTAATGTACCATACATATATACTCTCACGCCTTTTGCCCATATGGTAAGGCAGAAACTGTATAACTTCACTTGCGATTCATGCCTATTTCTTTTGCTTCATCCAAATTCATACATCTTGTTACAGTCATGCGTTGGTTGCGAAAACTACGCTCTTGAACTTTTTGGAGGACCTCATTGATCAGGGTCGGATATAATATTGCTTCTATATTTGAAGTTACAAATATCAGCCAATTTTTTTGATCAAAGTGACATTGAACGAAGAAAAATATTGTGGAATGATTGAGCAAATATTTTTCCTGGTACTGAGTAATTGCTAGGGTTACTTTTATAATTTCTAACTTATCGGATGCAAAGGAAAATTGTTATATCATTAGATTCTTACAGTAAAATCTTTTTAGCGATAGCGAAAATAAGAAAGCAGATAATTATCTAATTATCTTATAATAATCTTGTAAGGCAAGATCAAGAACTTTAATTAAACAATTGATAATCGTATTTTTAACGACTCAAGAATGCTATTAGCTGCCCAAAACTTCTGCTGTAAAAAAAAAAGATTAAGAAAAGCTTCTTAAAAGAATATAAGCAAACCATCACGTCTGTTTTCCTCGAAGGGTAGTAAGAGGTGTACTAATGTAACCCACGTTTTGCCGGTATTTTAGCTCCCATGTTCTAGAGGGTGAGATTTTCAAATCCAAAGTACGAATTGTTACTAAGAATTCTATAGAAAAACAATAAAGGCGGAATCTGTGGTGCACGCTGTCCACGGCCACGCGGCGCAGGTTTGCTGCGTGGGTTCATTTGTTTGAAAACGTGGGTCTACATTTCCACCGTAACACACGCTATACACGAATTTACACAGCATGCATGACATTGAGCTAGGCGAGCAACATATCCGAGCAAGCCACGCATGTGCCAATGACGTCAATTTGTGCGTAGCGTATCGGTGGGTTGCAGTGGAAACGGATTCATACATTTTATTGCAAAGCGAAGCTGGATGCACGTGCGTAGCCTCTCCGTGCGTGGCGGTGGGTTTCCGCCTTTACACTGCTCAAATTGGGAATCGCACCCATCATCAACCATAGCAGTCACATCTTACAACAACTAGGCTATAGAGGCAGTTCTTAATGTTTTTTTCTGAATACTGATAGATTCTCTAAAAGATAAAAGTCACTATGGACGTTTAAGGCTGAACTAAAACCGCTTGTCATCCCAGAAACCGTTTTTTCTAAAACTAGGCCATTACAGACAGTTTTTAATGGCTACAAATTACTGCTTTTTAATGTTGATTCTTTTGGAAGGAAACTTTGCATTTACTCTTTTATCCCGTTAATTGCTAAAGAGCTTCTTGTATTTAGAGATACATTATATTTTGCTTTTCAAAGTTGTATTCTGTAGTCATGATGCGGTATTTTGGTGGTCTAGTGCCCTTAATGTGTTTAGTTATCCTGTCATAAGCGACTGCTAAGCCAGAGGTCTTTTGTTAGCTTCCCGAGACGAGTAGCGTTGTTGGATTTTTCTGTGAAATTCCCAGCAGAAGACCATAACGTTTTGCTCGACCTGGGAACTGAATTTAAGACTCCAAGCGTAGCAGTTGCGCTTTCGACCGCCAGGCTTAAGGCACAAAGGTGCTTTACGATAGACTCTGACATAAGGCTGGTCGTCAGCTGGTCAAACTCCAAGAGATCCTACCACCGAGAAATTCAGATCTTCAGATCAGACCTCGCGTCTTACGAGATGCCAGATCTTCAGATCAGACCTCGCGTCTCACGAGATGCCAGATCTTCAGATCAGACCTCGCATCTCACGAGATGCCAGATCTTCAGATCAGACCTCGCGTCTTATGAGATGCCAGATCTTCAGATCAGACCTCGCGTCTTACGAGATGCCAGATCTTCAGATCAGACCTCGCATCTCACTAGATGCCAGATCTTCAGATCAGACCTCGCGTCTTATGAGATGCCAGATCTTCAGATCAGACCTCGCGTCTTACCAGATGCAGACCGGATTAACAGTGAGAAATATATTGCAACCCTTCCCTACATGGGTTCCGTACACAACAGGATATAAAAATAAACCACATTTCCCAACAGTTCGCAGTACAAACGGATTCAATACGTCACCAATTTCATAAACATGTTCACGGTTCAATGTAGGAAAATGTTCTGAATTTTTTGGCTCAAGTCCATTGGGAGCCGTATGACAGTCGCCCAAAATTTTCTGCTCAAATCTACTATTGTTATGTCGTACGCTGAATTTTAAAGGCTTTTATCCAGCGTACTGTAACAACGAAAAGAAAACATTGTGTTATGATTTTTCCTATGAAAAAGAACATACCATCAAGTCGGTGTTCCCCGAGGGGTTAAGTAGAGGTGTACATTTATACATCCACGGTTCAAGCCTATTGCCATTAACAGGGTAAAATCATAATTATTATAATATAAAAAAAATAGTATTTTTTTTTCCTAGCCTTTTCACAACCATGTTGGGGTCGGCTTCCAGTCTAACCATGATGCGGCTGAATATCAGTATTTTACACGAAGCGACTGCCATCAGACCTGCGCAACCCAATTTCTGGGCAATACCGATATATTCGAAGGAAAGACTTTTTAGGTTTCTGACTACCACTTACGATTGTCATAGGTGTTCGTATGACAACCGGGACCAACGGCTTTACGTGCTCTCCGAGGCACAAAGGGGTCTCGATATATTAAGAATGGTTACCCATCTACAGACTGACCGCGGCAAGTGTAGCTTAACCTTGCAGATCGGTTGATCAGCGTAATAACTCGGCCATGAGCCCCCACGAAAAAAAACTAGTCCCACCTATATAATACCTAATTTAAATGTTTGTGTCCTGTGGCATTCCAACCCACGACCTTGTGTACAGCAGTTCAGTACTCGAACCACCAGACCACAAACGTCGTCAATATAAAGGTATCGGTCTCTCGGTTATAATCTAGAATAGAAGTTTCCCAGTATTTTTATCGCGTCTTCATTCTGTTACGGTGTACTGGGTAGTATCCTTTATGAAATCTATCAATTGATAGGAGAATAATTTTGTATTCAGGAAAATTTGTCATCTACATAATATTATTATGATTTGATAACGTTCTGTTGAATGTTAGGTTAAAAAGGATATATATAATTGGGCCTGATGTGTCGAACTTAAGTTTGATGCACGTCTGCGACAGCTTGAAACTGACTTGTCAATAGTCAGTCAAAAAAATTGAAAATGATCTTGTCTTGCGCAGTAAGTTGGCGCTCGCTGCAATTTTTTTACGAAGCCTATTTTGTATTCCATTTCTAGGCTAGGGTTTCGCAGCAAATACAAGATGGAATCGACACACAAACGTCGTGACAAGGTTTCACTAAAGGTCAAAAATATAATGACCTAGGTCATTAATGTGGAAAATGATCGGTTATTACAGATATTGACATTTTTGAGCGCTCCGCGGTGAATGTTATCGCAAGCGCGATCCGAAATAAATGAAATAATGATTTTTTAATTATAAATCGAATTTGGGTAGATAAACATAATGTTTATATACGTTCAAGTAAAAAAACTGCAGAAGTAATTGAAAAATTGATGAAAAAAGTTACGGAAAATTTCAACGCAGGGGAGTCCAGAATCATGTAGGTACTGAACTCATGGTATTCAAATGTGCGTCGATGTCCCATCCACCTCATAAAGGTACATATTTGCTGTGATCCAAAATGATCCTTAAGGCAGCTGCATATAGTCCAATGTGATTTTAATGTGTGTCTCACGTTACAGGTATTAATAAAATAGTCTAATAACTAATCCTAGTGAACTTCAGAAGCTCCAGTTTCAAAGGAAGCAATATCAAGTTATTTCCCCCGTAACTTATAACGTTAAGGCTGTTAATAAATTTTATTTTCCGCGCTTTGATGGCCGAAGATTAAAATTATATTCTTGGGAATATTTTAACCAACTTATAAAAGGCGGACGCTCGACTCGATTGGATTCGTTCGAGGTTCTGAGTTGGATTACCAGGTCGAGTAACGTTGTATCGGGTTTATATGAAATTTTCAGTAGCAGCTCTGAGTTTGGAGTTGTGGCCGGTTAAAGGCTCGCCCTTTTACATGGGACTTAAGCATACGTGCGATCTCTGGGTACTTATGTCACCGTGTATCTGTAAATACGGGATTAAAATCGTACGCATCGTAGTATATAATTTAAAGCGCATAATTTTTCGGTTCTGGTAATATTAAATAAATATTTTGGGACATTTTACACAGCACCATCTAGTCCCAAACTAAGCAGAGCTTGTACTATGGGTACCAGACAATGGATATAATACTTATATACTTTTTTTTTGTAACTACATACTTACTTATAATACATAAGAAACACACAGACAAACACAAACACCCAAGTTCATCACATAAATGTTTGTGTCCTGTGAGAATCGAACCCACGACCTCGTGATCAGCAGTCCAGTACTCGAACCACTAGACCACAGCGGTCGTCAAATTTACGGTCGTAATATTTACCTAGTCATTTTTCTAAAACTGTGAAAGAACTGTCGATACCGTCGATACAATGATGATCAGTGTGTGTACAGTTCTCGTCAAACTTATTGTCCGGGTTGAAGTTGGCACGAGCTAACTTTAACCCGGCCGTAAAAATCTGAGAATCAAAAATATAGGATTGTAATAAATAGAAACAAAAGCTCAAGTCGTAGGCTGTCGTTTTAAATCATTTTAATTCAATAGTTTTCTTTCTCCGATTTTTAAGGGCGGGTTAAAGTTAGCTCGTGCCAACTTCAACCCGGACAATAATTTTGGCGAGAACTGTAACTATGATGCGTTTTTGACAGTTTAGAATCTCGCTAATTAGATTATAATGTAGGTGACAGAATATACAATTTTACGCTTAACCCTCCAAGGAATACGAGCGTGATGGGTAGGTACACTCTTCTTAAAATTAGACGTTTAATCTCAATACTTATAAAAAACCTCTTGATCAGGATTTCGGAAAATATTGTGGCGTAGAATAAAACAAGGTTTCCGCAGCTATCTGATCAAATTAGACTTTTTTTGTGTTCAACTTAAGCCTCGGGCAAGGGCGCGCTCATAAATAGCGCCTAATGCTATGTCACCGCAAATTCTTTATTTTTTTAATAAATTTGTGTGATTTAATTCTTTGCTATGCCCTCAGGCGTGTCGCTTTTAGAGCTAACCGAAAATTTATTTATAAAAAAGCAAGAAAGAAATATGATTTGTTTCATTTCTGTAACGGAAAACAAAAAAAATGCTGACTTCGTTTATTTTAACGAAATTGTGAATTCCTTTGTCATTATTCTATTGTTTTTTTAAACAAAAATGGTTATGGAATTAGCAAAAAGTTGGAAATGAATTATTGTTTATGAGTGTCCTTCAGTTCTTCGTTCCTTAAGAGAACCCTCAACTGATGAATATGCTTTTGGGATGAGGCGAAAGTGGTGGAAATGTATAGTCTTTACCTAAGGAAGGCAGTCTTTCAGTAAGATAAGTATAATTTAATTTGTTTTGTATGAGAAAAGTATAATTATATCTTTACTTCTATACTAATATTATAACTATATTTGTTTGTTTGTATTGAATAGGCTCCGAAACTACTGCACCGATTTGAAAAAATCTTTCAGTGTTAGATAGCCCATTTATCGGGGAAGGCGATAGGCTATATACCATCACGCTACTACTAATAGGAGCGGAGTAGCAATGAAAAATGTTGCAAAAACGGGGGAAGTTATAAAGACTCCATAGACACTCCGTTCAAAAAATATTGGTTACAATATTATTATTTTATTTACAATCTTGTTTTGGATAGCCACCGAGAATAGTGCAGTTTGCATAAGATTTACTTATGTAACACCTTTTATATACCATAGTTACGACAATCTGAAGTTCTTTATTGCGTTCATGACAAACGCAATAAAGAACTTGAACTTGAACTTTATCGTAATTCATTGTATAAACATCAAAAACATTATAAAATGGAGAAGAAAAATAATAAAGCGTTATTATACACGATGGTATTACCCATTTTATCAAACAATCAATATTGGTTTAACCATTGAACCATTTTATGACATTCGTGACCTATCGAACGTCCCTTGCGATAAAGAAATGTCGATGCCAACATTTCTGCAAACTATAATAAAATGGCATTGCTTACGTTGCCAAAAATATCTGCAGTTTCTTTGCTATAGATAACTATATATATGTACCTACCATCACGCCTGATTACTCAAAGGGTAAGACAGAAATATACACCCACAGTTCGCCGGTAGGTAAAAGGGGTGAGCTTATTATTGTCATCGCTAAGAATTTTATCATAGAAAATTCCAATAACACTGCTCGACCTTGGAATCTAACCCAGAAGAGTGAGCATAGCAGTCACCCTGAGGACCTTTAAACCAACAAGGCAGTATTATTAAGTTCATTAAGTTTTAAGGTAAGGAACTCTAAAAATATTCTTTAATTTATTACGTAAATTGTGTGCCTAGTTTTATTTTCCTAAAAAGTCTTCTCTTGGAACCATTAACTCAGTAAGGCGAATAAATTAACTGGCATTCGTTCCGACGTCCAGTCTTTTTAAAATGCTGAGTCTAGGAAACTTAAATAAAACTAAAAACTAAAGTGCATCTGGAGAGATTTCTTCGATTTCAATAGGTGATTACCAATTAGTAGAAGTAATTCGATGTCGGAGAGTAATTGAGGAACTGTGTGCGATTCTAAAAAATATTATAGAAATGTTAAGTCTTCTTCTTACTTCTTAATGTGGTAGGTAGGGCACAGCAATTTATTGCTCAAATATGGAGTAGCCCGTCTGGGGAAGTACCTCCACCTTACAGGAAACTGCAGCTAAATAACACACTTTATTGTGTGTTGTGTTCCTGCAGTGAGTAAGGTTGCCAGAGCTCTTTCTAAGGATGCACTGCGCTGGCAGCAAGAGGAGTATTCCTTTAAGCTGTCGGCGCAGTGCATCTTCCAGAAACGTCTAAGAGGTTTTTGCGGGCAACGCGTGAGTGACGCTTCGGTGTTCCATCCTGGGCGTGTTTGCCGATAGATGGGACAGCCCGATACTTGCTTACTGGATGCGAGTCCACAATTAGAAAAAAAATTACATTGACATTTTATTTTTAATCATTTTAATTATTTAATTGTATGTGATTGTAATTGTAATGACTTATTTGTAATTTTGTATTATTTAAATGTTTGATTATTATGTATGTAATGAAATGAAATGTGATTTTTGTATGGGCCTAGATGCTCGAATTAAACAATTTTATTATTATAATTTATAAGACCACGCGGGCGAAGCCACTGGCGGAAAGCTAGTATCACATAAATATTTTAAGACATTTTACAGTGCACCATCTGGTCCCAAACCAAGCATAGCTTGTACTAGACATGGATATATTACTTATGTAGGTTTTTTTGTAAATACATAAAACAAAACTTACCGACAACTGAGAGGTACATCCGATGGCCGATAGGGGGCGTGGTACCGACTTGGCACTCGTATATACCCGAGTC
Organism: Acronicta psi; assembly: GCA_946251955.1. NCBI lineage: Eukaryota > Metazoa > Arthropoda > Insecta > Lepidoptera > Noctuidae > Acronicta > Acronicta psi. The sequence continues at coordinate 1,279,575 of OX276486.1, forward strand.
GCGACGCTGTGGAAACCTTATCTGAAAAAAAAAAAAAACATTGTTCAGTGTTTTGTTTGCAATCGGCAAATTTACGTAAAATGTAAAATTCATACCACATTAGGATATATGAAAACTGGTTAAATGTGGCAAAGAAGTCTCGACCTTAAATCACTACCCTTAGTCTCGCCCAAGTCGGATTTATCCGATATTAAAATATCGTGTCAATACCACAACAATCGTATATATACTAAATTTACCCACGGGTTCGCCCCGTGGCCCTAGGAACTTTGAACCCGTTTCATGTAGGAACTTTAAATTTTTCGGGATTAAAATGTAGCCTATGTTCTAATCCAGAGTATAAGCCATTACCATTTCAACTTTTAGCCAAATCAGTTTAGCCGTTTTGCCGTGAAAGATCAACAAACATCCAAACCTTCGCCTATAAAAATATTAGTAAGATTATTAAGTACTTAATGTTTATTTTATAGTTTGTAAAGGATATTTTATTTGTCGGATAAATCTAACTCGAGCGGTTAAACTGGGGCTATATGGCTGGTGTTTTATATGTCTGTATATCATTGTATTACACAAGAAGCTCACCTTCAATATCCAGTCCTCAGTATGAGGATTGTGAACGCTGATGAACCTCTGATCAGAGGTATACGTCATCCTCCCGGACGTCAGCAGGTGGATGTCGCGATGCCGGATCCAGGACACCTGGGCAAAACAAATAGAAAATTTTATTTATTTCACTCAGTTCACTGGTATATTTAGGTACCTTGTAATAGGGGCGAGAATATTGCTAAATCCAATTTTGGGACGGCCTCCAACGAGATGGACCGAGGACCTGGTAGAGGTCGCTGGAAGTCGTTGGATGCAAGTAGCATACGTCCGATCCTTGTGGAAGTCAATGGGGGAGGCCTTTGTTCAGCAGTGGACCTCTTTTGGCTGACACGATGATGAATAACCCAATTTTATAGAAAAACCCGAGAATATAGAAAACTCCAAACGTTAAAATCCAATAACACTGCTTTGCTCGACGCAGGTATCAAACCCAGGACCTCGAACATAGCTGTCGCGCTTAAAACCACTACTAGGCATATGAAGTAGTTTCGTATTTCACAATAATGCTTGCTATTTTATTAGGTTACTTCTCTGCTTAAACTTAAAGAATACAAGCATGATGGAATACCAAATCACTACATATTGTAAAACAAAGTCCTCCGCCGCATCCGTCTGTCTGTGTGTTCGTGCTAAACTGAAATAATACTGCACCGATTTTCATGCTGTTATCACCAATGGATAATGTGGTTTTCGGGGAAGGTTTTAGTATATAATTTATCAAGTTTTTGTATAAAAAATATCATATCATTTATAAGACCACGCGGGCGAAGCCGCTGGCGGGAAGCTAGCTCAAAATAAATTCTACTATTTTTGAAAAGATACTTGTCATTTGATTTTCGCAAACTCATCGTTATCAATCTAGCGATAAAATGTAAGACGTCATAACATTAAATAGTAGAAATTTAACCAAAATCTCTTTGAAATATTATCTTGGGCGGGCGTGTGCTTAATTCAAAATTTATAATACTATCTTGTGATCATGAGACTCGACAATTTTGATATTCATTTTGCTAAGCTGTTCAAAATATACGCTTGGGTTATTTTTTTGTTAAATTTTATAACATAACATACCATCACGCTTGTATTAGGCGAGGGTAGGCAGCAAAACCGAATCGAGATGGGCCTCGGCCTTATATTCGAAACTTACGTATAAAAATTGTTCTGATTTCCTAGGGTTCCTTGGACCGAAAAGGGGGGCTAGACAAGTTGCATTTTGACATTCGAATCGACAAACAAAATGTATGGAAATGACACAAGTTTTCGACAAATCGGGTTAGAAAATTTTGCTTGCACCATGGGGAACCATGGAATAGGAACCCCTAAAAGCAGAATGTCAACATTACAGACATAAATTTAATATTAACTGTTAAACAAGATAACAAAATTGGGTACACTTTATAACATTATAAAATGATATTTTATTGATAAATACATAAATAATTATTATCATAATTGTGAAGATAAAATATTTTACTTTCCCTCCTAAATTTGTGTTTTATGACTGGTATTTTCAGATGAAATTCATTCAATGTAATGTAAATGTGATCGTCATAAAAGCCTGATAAGAAAAATCAGATACTTTTTTAAACCCTCATTTTTCATTGCGATTTCCTACACCGGGGGTTACGGTATCACAATATTTAGTCAGGAGCATAAATATCAATTTGATTCAAACGTGATTTTCTCTTAAAGTACTGATAAAACTTTTGTGGTATTGCGATTTTTTTTAATACCTTAAATAGGCTTGAGCTTGACCACAACTCGTCTGATGTTAAGCAAAGACTTGGTCTACGATAGAGCGCAGTTGCTAGAAAACACCGATTCACTCTGGTCTAGAAAACATCTAAATTGTAAGCCTCTAAATTGTAAAACACTTACTGATTTCTGACACTTACGCGAATACTAGACATTGAAATAAAACTACTTTTTACGGATTTTATCGCGTTATATTGATATTATTTTAATCCCGTCGTTTCGGACCCTTTACAGCGTCCATGGTCACGGGTGACTAAGGTGGTAGGCGTCTTGACGTTTCAATTACTAACAGCTACCCTACATTTTTGTTAATTGTTGGCAATCCGATTCACGCAGAACGAGCTCACCGTATCCTTCGGTCTTGCATTTTTAGGCTTGGATTTAGATTTAATCGAATCTCCAATAGGGTTCCAAGCAGGTGGTAAGACCCAGCCATCTTCTCTATTGAAATTTCGATGTTTTTTAATTTCAATGGCCTCACGAATCATCCTGGGTAGGAATCGGTTTTCTTTTGCGAGGACTTGTGGTTGATCAAATCCGATGTAATGGCGGGCCTTGTCAAGGGTGTGTTCACAAATTGCAGACTTTCCGGAACGGCGGTGTTTGACATCATTGGGATTAAAATAATATCAATATAACGCGATAAAATCCGTAAAAAGTAGTTTTATTTCAATTGTAAAACACTTGTTTTGCGGGAAATGGATAAAGCATCTCTCTCAATCACTACCAAAAAAAAAATCAAAAACTTATCTTAATTTTTTAATGGTTGATTTAAATAATTGTTTCAGTATACAATTTATATTTATGTTTTTTTCTGTCTGTTATATTGAAATTGAACTGAAATTGAATTGAAATTGAATATCAAACACGGGTTCACTACCGTATTCTTAGACTGAGAAGTGTTTGTTATAAAGAAAAGTGAGTGAAATCTGAGATTTTCTTCATAACAAACCTAACTTTGTTATGAAGAAAATCTCAGATCATGGCAATATGCCCGTGATAATGGTATAGGATCATTCGCTACACCAGTACATTCCTGCCTAACCCATCAGGGAATACAGGCGTGTTTGCATGTTATATTCAATGTTCAATATCAATTTGTTTTTGGCAAAAAATCCGCTTACTGCGCTGTAATCTTTTGTTAGTCGTTTTGCTTTCAATCTCTCACCGGAATAACCTTTGTATAGATTCAATGGATTAATGAATTATTTTGCTCGTTTTCGCACAGATCCAAATTGGTTCTGACTAACAGGTATTCTATAGAAAAACACGCGATTTTTTCTACTTCCCTTTCGACAAATGTTACCTACTCTTTACTAGTTTTTTTTAGATTATATTTGGTTAGATGAAATTTATATAAATCGTAGAAAATTTTCATAGAAAAATACAGAAACTTTTCCCATTGTTCTTTACATAATATCCTTAGTTGGACGATAAAAGTATTAAAAAATATTGTATTTATTGACATAGAATTATTACAAACAGTAAGTACAAGTAGCAGACAAAGTTTTTTTTAATGTAATAGTGCAATCGGTACTTATGCTGATTATGTATTAATATTAACAAAAACAATAGCCAAATAGGTCGAGCCGTTCTCAAATGATGCGTTAACCAAATTATTAAAATCGGTTGAGACGTACGTACATACAGGTCAAACACATAATGCTCTTTTTTCGGCTTAGCCGCAGTTGGGTAAAACCAACAATTTATTGAAATAAAACGACTTTTTACGGATTTTATCGCGTTATATTGATATTATTTTGATCCCGACGTTTCGCAAGACCGAAGGATACGGTGAGCTCGTTCTGCGTGAATCGGATTGCCAATAATTAACAGAAATGTAGGGTAGTTGATAGTAATTAAAACTTCAAGACGCCTACCACCTTAGTCACCCGTGACCATGGACGCTGTAAAGGGTCCGAAACGTCGAGATTAAAATAATATCAATATAACGCGATAAAATCCGTAAAAAGTAGTTTTATTTCAATGTCTAGTATTCGCGTAAGTGTCAGAAATCAACAATTTATTTTACTTTTGGTTAATCGATGTATCGATTTAAAAATATCCATGGAATGGATTTTAGTACACAGGATCAACTTTTTGGAACCGTGCATCTAGAGTCTTAGGCTGATAATCAGAAACGAGACTTAACATGAACTTATATGCTTCCTTATGTCAAAATCGAGTGCTTACGTTCAAATTTATATTCAGTGATTTTCAGAACACTGCTTAAACTTTGCGTAAACTATGCTAAGCCTAAGTAGTCAATATCGGTTACGTCTAAGCAGTGGATCTAGCGCCACCCGGCGGACAAAGCTGTAGTTATTTTTGGTAGTTTGGTAGTTTTTGGTTTTTTTTTTACTTATTTTTATTAAATAGCTGTTTTATATAACTCTATATATACACTCGGCGGTATCAAAGATTGTAATTTTATTTTTTTTCACTTTGATTTTCAATAATATAATTATTAAAAAATTTAATAACAACCTATAAACTGGAAGGATTTAACCTTAATTATTATCTTAAATTATAAGGAAAAATATACTGAGGACGGCTTTTAGTAATTAATCAGTGTCATTCGCTGTGTTACAAAGGTTAAAGGATATTAGACAATTTCCTTTATCTTTAAGTTATTTTTCTTTGAAGCAACATGAGAATTCTTGACATATCGTCTACTTATATATCAGAAGGGTTCACCGGTATGCTATGAGATCCCACGATATAGAGGGTGACCCTATTTGTATATAACTATACCTAATAATATATAAAAGGAAAAGGTGACTGACTTATGGGCTGTTTGGCGCACATAGTTACTATGGCATCCTAAGAAAGTACTTTAATACCCATTAATGGAAGTGGTGGTTAGTTTCCCGTGGTTAAAACGGAATCGGCGTAAAGTAACTTCAACATGCATATGGGACCTTTAAAAATTTGTTTAAATCCGAAATTAAAATGGGGCTTGTAATTCTATAGAAAACTTATAGCAAATAATACGATATATTTTCAGTAGAAATAATAATTAATGGGCCGCATTCAGCATTATAAAACAATATTTTAATGAAACCAAGTGTGTCTGATTTCCATATAATTAATATAGGTAGTCTCTGTTAACAATTAATTTTTTAGTGGCTTGATGTTTAAATTCATAAATTTATTGGATTATTTGGTGAAGAGCTAATTCACAGATTATGCGAAATATGTTTACTTAGAGTTGGTTGTTTTTTTTTTTGGATATAGATTATGGGTATTTAGCAACCAACAAAAGATAATTTTGATTGTTTTTTTACCAGCGTGTTATTATAAAGCCCAAGATAAAAAGGACTAGGCAAGGAAAGGGCAAGGCAAAATAGGCCACAGAAAAACAGGTTGTTGTTACGATAAAAACGCTAACGCTTTTGGTCAAAGTGATTTATTCATTTATCTATGGCCTTTATTGGACTGCCTAGGTAAAGCAACTTGGAATGCTGGATGGCATTTGGAAAGTCCAAATGGTTGACTCTTTTCTGGGTACCTGGAGTATGTTGGATTGATTACAAACCCCATTTTGTCCTATTTATAGTCTGGACTTGGGCATATTGAACTCGTGGTCACATTCAGTTGTGCGCAGTCCATAGGCACACATAAATGGAGGGCAGAGGTATGTCCAATATAAATTCTTTTTACAGAACCGCAATTGCAGCAAACTCACTAACGGGCGGTTTTATGCTAAATTGTATTCTAAATCCAGTAACTTACTGTTCTATTTCCTAGATCGTGAACCCTGCAGTTCAGTTGCGCCATCTTGCCGACTAGGGCTGTGACATTTTTAGAGTGCGGTACATCGAAGCGGGGGCCGCGCTGTGTGAGCCCTAGGTCCACGTCTGTGTAGTCCAGCTCTGGCACTCCATCTGTGCCCAGCCCATTCGTGTTGTCTGTACAACCTGCAGAATAAAATACACATTAGAATTTTATTGTTATAACTTAATATTATACAGAGGAAATATTAGATTTTTCGTTCGTTAGTTTGTTTTATCGCGTACCTATACATAAACATAATTATAATACTTAGTGATTTGAAAATTAATATCACTAAATACATCGTGACATCACAGCACAGGGGGGCTAGACAAGTTGCATTTTGACATTCGAATCGACAAACGAAATGTATGTAAATGATATTAGTGACAGCCCGATTTGTCGAAAGTTTGTGTCATTTCCATACATTTTTTTTGTCGATTCGAATGTCAAAATGCAATTTGTCTAGCCCCCCTGAATGATCATTACATCGCTCTCTTTCCGACTAGATAATTGTATATGATATCTATTGTATGCAAAATGTTTGTTATAGAAAAAGGTCACCAGTGAAACTTGATTCATGCGATACACTTGTAAATATGGTACCTAATGAACTTATGACCGCGACCGTACATGCATAATAAACTGACTTGAAAAAATATTGTTGATACCTGCCTATATATTTTCTTAGAAAATAGGCTTTTGACATTACAAAACCTAATATAGTGCTCCAATTTTTTGACGAAGTTTTTGATCCTTTGGGAGACTAAAGTCAAAGTAAATATCCGAACTAAATGAACTCAACATCAACAATTTCCCAAGTTAAAACAGTTTATAATAAATTCTTTACACGTTTAGCTCCTGAAGACGAAGCAAAGTGACATAATTCACTTTAAACATTATATAGTCATGGAAAATAGATATGACACTTAGGGCACACTATATTTATGATAGCACTTAATCTTAAAACTGCCTGTATTCCCAAAGGAGAGTAGCAGAGCAGCCGTGTCGTAAAACACCAGAGTTGACCGGCATTTTTAAGTCATATTTAATAGACCTTTCTTTTCATGGGACCTAAATATACAGGCAAAATGTGGGTGTACATTAGTACGCCTCTGCCTAACTCTTCGGGGAATACAGGCGTGATGGTATGATGGTACATGTGATAGGGTTCGACTCTCAAACCCTCTTCAAATCCAAACTATAAGCTGCTACTGATAACTTCATAGAAAAACTCAATACCATTTAGCCCGACACGGGAATCGAACCCTGGTCGAAGCGTAGCAGTCGCACTTCAGACCACTAGGCTAACAAGGCATACTTCAGTCAACACTAAATAAATAAATTATTGTGTTCTACGAGGGGTGAATTACCTATTCACCTCTCGTAGAACACAATAATTAATTCCCCTATTCAAATTACGAATTTCCGACTCTATCGAATTCGAGTAAATTATCGACATTGTATTCCGGGCACATCACTACCCCTAGATTATACAAAGTAATTTTTCAAACTAACTAATTATTTGAGCTAGCTCACGTACCGACTCTAAATCTTAGTTTGTAACAAAGAAAACTTGAATTTAGTATGCAAATGACATTTTAATAAAGGTATGTAGGAGCTAGAGGTAGTCTACTTCGACAACTCTTCTGCTACTAGTGAGAATGTACTTAATTAGACGACCTTATTACCGAGGTTGAATTTGTATAAGGAACTTGAGTTATTCACTATGATGTTACTCGCGTTCATCAAATTTTTCAGAAAACTAGTGGGAATTTCTTCTAGTCTATTCTAGCGTTTTGTAGTTTTGTAGCTTCTGCCTACCTCTAAGAGAAAAAGTCGTGAGTCATCCATTCTCCTAGCCTTTTTCCCTGACATGTTGCCTTCCAGTCTAACCAGATGCGGCTAAATATCGGCTGCCATCAGACCTCCGCGACCCAATTTCTGGGCAATACCGTTATTCTAAAGATAGACTGGTTGTCAGGCTTTTTCGGCTTCTGACTACCACTAACGATTGTCATAGGTGTTGACATGACAACCGGGACTGATAGCTTTACGTGCTCTCCGAAGCACGAAGCGGTCTCGATGTGTTAATAATGACCAAATAGAAAAAAGGCGTGTGTATCCAAAATTTTTACTTAATTGAAGTAGAGGAACCAATTTTAAGTTTCATTCAATAACAAAGTATTCGGTAAAAATGAATCTAGATCGGTATGTACAGTGAACGAACTATTTGTTTGCTGAGATCCAATTTGCTTTCAAATATTTGTATGGATAGCAAACAATTGTTACGGCTGTGAGTGTTGTGGATGTGAGATTTGTATAAAAGGATTTACGATATAAAACCATACCATCACGCCTGTATTCCCTGAAGGGTTAGGCAGAGGTGTATTAATGCAGTGCACCCTGTTTGATGCAGAGCTGACAATTATGATTTTTTTTTTCTTAATATTTTATCTTTAATGTTATTGTACTGTATCAAATAAAATTTTCTTTCTTTCTTTCTTTCTTTCCTTCCTTCCTTCTTTCTTTTTCCTTACGTCTTTACTTCCTTCTTTCCGTCCTTCTTTCCTTCTTTCTTTATGTCTTTCTTCCTTCTTTCCTTCTTTTTTCTTTTTTTTCTTTTTCTTTTCTTTCCTTTTTCTTTTTCTTTTTCTTTTTCTTTTTCTTTCTTTCTTTCTTAATGTACGCGCACAGATAGTTTACAGGGCGATTATGTTTAGATCCCATTCATATTCAAAGTCGCGGTGAATATAACTGATCCCATAGCCTGACTTATAAGGCAAGGGAGGACAAATGCGGTTTTTAGACGGTATCAGTCCGACATACTCTACCCCACCTTGCAGGCATCTATGAGAAAAAAGGTCCCATGTAATACGGGGCGAGCCTATTGCCATGAACCGGGCATGAAACCAAACTACGACCTGCAACTAATAATTCCATAGTAAAATTAAATATTGCAAGTGACGCCACTGGTCCAGGGTTCGGTTTGCGGGTCGAGTAAAATGTTATTGGAAATTCCCTGTAGCAGCTTCAAATTTAATTTAATTCATTTATTCAATAACAATTTTAACATTGTGTCTGAATTTCCTATAACTAAGCATAATTAAATATTACATGTTACAAATTATCACACATAGTTATTCAACATTAAAAATAATTTTATCACAATAATTAGATTCAATACAATAATATGAGCAATTTAAATAAAAACATTGATAGTTAAATTTGTACCATGCTTTAAATCGGACCTAAATTTATCGGAACTGTAGATGTACGTCAATACTCCTCTGCTTATACTTCTGTGGATACGGGCGTGATGTGTTATTACATAGTACTATAACAAAATAAAATTTTGGTCTTGGATCGCTGGTGCCTTGTGTAGGGTAAAAATAGAAATATACGTCCCATTATATTTCAGCAAACCATTTTAAATTATTTTCAGTAGATAAAGCTGGAATTTGCGGCACAACACAACAAAGCAACCTACATTGTCACAACGTCGCGAGAAATATGGTGTTAGAGTTTAATATCGAAGAAAGTGCCGCCATCTAGCCGGGAGTTTTGTCTTTATAATATAGCGAGGCATAGTCTATTGTTTGCTTTGAGTTATGAAACTAATTGCTATTTTCTAGATATTTTTACGTTGATGGTATTTATCGATAACACATCGAGTACCTACCGTGCCCCGGAGAGCACGTAAAGCCGTCGGTCCCGGTTACCATACGCAACCTATGATAATCGTTAGTGGTAGTCAGAAGCCCAAAAAGCCTGACAACCAGTCTTTCCTTCGAATATTGGTATTGCCTAGAAATAAGAAGGTGTGGTCATGATTCAGCAGCATCTAGTTAGACTGAAAGCTGACCCCAACATGGCTGGGAAAAGGGAAGGAAGACGAAAATGATTCTGATATTTATTATATGCGCAGCTAAAAAGTGGTGTCTTTCCTTGGTTCGATTTCCTGGTCAAGTAAAGTAAGTTGGCTGTTGAAGTAAAATTATTTGTTACAGATTATTATCGTGATAAATTTATCGAGTGTAAGGTCTTGGATTAAATTTCCAGGTCGATCAAATTGTTCTTGGATTATTATTCAGCAAGTTGCTTTTTTAATATTGACGACGTCTGTGGTCTAGTGGTTCGAGTACCGGACTGCTGATCACGAGGTCGTGGGTTCGATTCCCGCAAGACACAAACATTTATGTGATGAACTTAGGTGTTTGTGTTTGTTATATTATATTATATGTATTTACAAAAAAAAAGTATATAAGTATTATATCCATTGTCTAGTACCCTTAGTACAAGCTCTGCTTAGTTTGGCACTAGATGGTGCTGTGTAAATAAAAAATATGTCCCAAGATATTTATTTATTTATAATAATTATATAAAATTAAGTACGTAATTTAGATCGAAAATCCCAGTATGTCGTATTTAGACTTAAGCCATTATCGAATTCAGTCAATGGTTAAGTTAAACCTTGCTATCTCATCACAGTAGTACTGTCTCCGCAATATCTCACTCAGCTTCGTGCCGACATTGCAGAAAAGCATTTAGTTGATTACGCAAGCGTTTAAAACTCAGCTTATACAGCCCTGTGACGTAATACGCCATCTAATCCCACCCGAATTCTTTGTCAGTCGTTAGCGGCATGAAATAGTCGTTTACTTAAGCTGTTCCCTGCCTGACCTCATTTTTAGCCTTCAATAAGCGAGCTTTTGTTATAGAGCTACTCCCGGAATACTGACATATTTTTTCGCGTCTAAAATCGTTTTCAATTCTGAACAAATGGTGTTTTATTAAGCAGTGACATTTGTTAATATGAAAAGGTGGATTACGAAGCGATTCAGGCGGACAGAGATAAGTGGTGGGCCATTCGGCCTGATCGATTGATGGATGAAAACTTTTTCTGCCCGACTGACTGAATGGATAATGTTCTCGATTGAAATTGGGCTGACGAATTGAAATCTCGGTTTGCTAGTTTTTTGATACCGACCGGCGACTTAGTATTTGCATCATTATTTTTTCTTATCGGATATGGGGCACAGGAGACAAGTTATTAGAAAAATATATGATGATGACAGATTGTTCTAGTATGGTAATTTAAATGGTCCTCTCTAAGCCAAAGTGAACTGGGCTTGTAGACAAGTTGCAATTTGACATTCGAATCGACAAACGAATAGAAACCAAATGTATGGAAATGACACAAGCTTCCGACAAACCGGGCTGTCACTAATGTCATTTGTCAGTTATTTTTCGATTCGAATGTCAAACCCGATTTGTCGAAAGCTTGTGTCATTTACATACATTTTGTTTCTATTTGTTTGTCGATTCGAATGTCAAATTTCAAATTGTCTAGCGCGACCCAGTCCGCGATCGGCTGAAAAACAAACGCCACGCGATACTAACAAAGATGGCGTTAGTGTTTTTGTGTAAGGCGAACGCATCTGCAAAATGTTCAGACGGCCCTATCTTTAGTATTTAAATCAATGAGTGGTTCATGGGTCGTGATAAAGCTTCTAACTACAGGATGTAGGTGTCGTTAGTAATGCCCTCCGGCTAATCGCCCTCTTTCCTCTCGAGCGAGCGCCCTAAATGCTCAGTTTCTTTCACCCGACAATGACGTAGAAACCCTTTTCAAATGTACTCTGTGATAGGTACCTATTTATTTTTAGTGCCTCTCTTTGCGCCAATTTTTATAGGATATACATTACAAGTGACTATTTTAAAATATGTTTTACATAAAATATGTATACAACTAAGATGGAAAACAAGTGTGCAGCCCGCCTTATAGTAAGAGGTTACCGTAGCCTTTGGACGCTTGCAATACCAGTTGTTCGAAATAACTTTCGAACAACTGGTATTGCAAGCGTCTATACTATACTATATACTATACTATATAAGTACGCGCCGTATAACTACGGCGCGTACTTTATACCTTGGATTTGAACGTAGGCTACATTCATCCCGAAAAGTCAGTGCAGTGCAATATTATCCAAACACGCGATCCAGACATTGACATCTTTGGTGATTCCCATAACAAATTCAAAACTAAATTAAAAAAAAAACAGTATCTCAAGTAACTAGTTTTATATACCTAACTTGCTTATTCTTAAGTTATAATTTAATATCGTCTAATGTAATTAATATAGTCACCTAAAGTGTACACACTATTACTACAATTACTGGTCAATGTTATGTACTCCGTAAGTGTCATACATATCAGATATAAAATATTCTGTAACAATAGCATAACAATTGTAACAATATGTATGATGTGGTTGTACTATTTAATAATAATAAAAAAAAAGTTCCTACGGGAAACAGGTCCAAATAATCTAAATCCACGCGAGCGATGCAGCGGGCAAAAGCTAGTTATTTATATTTTAGACTGAACGAATAGCTGGTCCGCTGCCGCAGGCAAAAACACAACCCTCCTTCGGCAGTCGGGTAATAAAACTAACGCTATAATAATTATGTAGTCATGCGAAACCAGGGCGCGTTGCTTATCCTACTAATATTATAAATGTGAATTTTTTTATGTATGGATGGATGAATGTTTGTTACTCTTTGACACAAAAACAACTGAACGGATCTAGATGAAATTTGGCGCAGAGGTAGATTATAGTCTGGAATAGCACATAGGCTACTTTTTATCCCGGTAAAATATATGGTTCCCGTGGGACAGACCACGCGGGCAAAGCCGCTGGCGGGTTGCTAGTATCTATAATTTAATAAATACAAATTGAGGAAAGAAATCCGAGCGGAGTAGCAAGATGGTAAAATACTCATCATTACGGAAAGGACTAAATTACTTTCTGTCATGATCCACTTTAATCAAGCTGACTCCATTAGCGGACATCTGAGAAAATCTCTCTTTATACTTGATGAAAAAAAATATGGCGACTTTAGTAAAGACAATAATTGTGTGAGATTCGGATTGGACGCTGAGATCTTTAATGGCGGATGTTAGGGATCAGAATTGGGGGCATGCTGATACGCAGAACCTTGTTTGATTGGAGTCAATTAGGCGAATAGTTAGGTCCACGTAATAGAACCTCCACGTAAGCCATGAGGTGGAAAGTTGTAGGACTATTTGTGTGATTGGAATGTGCACATATATATACTTAGCTCAGCACAACTAGGTATACCATCACGCCTGTATTCCTTGAAGGGTTCGGCAGAGGTGTACTAATGTACATACACCCACAGTTCACCGCCAAGTCCTATGTATTAGCGGAAAGCCTGTTGCCTTTAACGATCGAACGAACGAGGTCCTGGGTTCGATTCCCAAGTCGAGCCGGATTTTTATGAAATTTTCAGTAGTTTGGATTTGTATTCCAGTTAATGGCAACAGGCTCGCTCCCCTAGGGACATAAATATGTCAGTGGACTGTGGATTTACTCGACACCTGCTTTCAAACTCCCGGGAATATGGATGGTATGAGTACAAAACCTCAATATGACTGAACTTTCCATGTGAATGCTTCGTGGCTACACATAATTAAAGAACCCTCACTCACCTGTGCGGCTGACGAGTGCCAAAGCGCCGAGCGCCGCGAAGAGAAAAGCCGCAGACATCCCTAGTTCACGTGTCCATGCATAATCCCACTTTCACGGCTCGAATAATGTGTACACACCGCAGCCTGCGAACAAAAATAAACCTTATAAACACACGCGTAAAATCGACTTCAATCTCCACATGAAACACTTATAGAGTTATTAGATTATGCACTCTGTTAACCGAAGCTTAGAGTCGGTTTTTCAATACAGGGTAGAGTAGTGTGACTATGCGTATGGTGAAGGCAGGATATTGTTTAAGGGATGCCATGAATAGAACATGCGAGTCATGTTATAATCTTTTTAGTTTGTAAATAAGTTTTTGTGTGTCACGCGAAATATGACTTTGATTCTTTGGGTTCATAAAACTAAGTTTTTTTGTATGTGTGTGTGTTTTACTAACCATGAAATTAATGAATAATGTTTGTATGACCTTCTTGCTGTTAGTCTAAGGATGGGTGATTATGTTTTTATTTTTTAAAACTGTATTTGGCGCATGGACCGACATTATTTTTAAGGGATCATTTGATAGAGAAGTCCTTAAAACCAAGTTAAAACCATGATTATTGATATTATTATAACTTTTTTACTTTTCTTTTCGGTATAATAGCACAGATGTCTTTTATGTCCATGACTCATGATCAGAGAAAATTGAATTCCACAGAATGACTTACCTAAAAACTGTTTCTAAATTTGTTATTTTTTAAATGACATTGTTATTTTAAAAAGTGTCCTACTTTTATACCCGTTCTAACCGTATGCTACATGTCTTAGAAAAAAATGTGGTCACCAAAAAAAAAAAAACAAGAAACAAACACCTACCAGATTCGGTTAAAAGTTGTTTTTATTGAGTAGGTAGTTACATAGTTACTTAATTAGGGTTAAATTGCCCTCTTCCTTCCCGAATCTAAATGCATTCATGACAACATTCATGAAGTCGCATTTTTTCTTTCCTATTATCAATTGCATCAGTAATGCGTTCAATTGAAATTTATTCATTACCTAATTAATTCTACTAATAGGGTAGGTAACTCCCTGTAGGTTCGAGAAAAATTAACTACAAAGGCTCAACAGCCACTTGTGGCTACAAAACCAACAAAGTAGTCTCCATAGTTTTCGTTTTAAGAAATCGTAAGCGATCACTGTGTATATATATATTGCCAACGGATCTGTCCAAATATCCTGGATGATTAGTTGCTCACCCTAATGAATTTATTCAATGGGAATAGACTCCAATAGGCGTTCAGCGAGGTCATTATGCAAAGAGGCGCAATAAACCAACGAAGCGCTTGGGTCGAGTTCTGAAATTGAAATTTTAATGGTCACCGTACTGATGGCGTCAAATGTATGGTTTATTAGTCAGGCTTAGTTTGAAGTGGTTAAAAGGTCGAGTTGAGATTGACGCTCATATTTTATTGATTTCATCTCTAACATTATTTGTGATTTTATCATATGACTGCCTCGTTGGTCTAGTGGTCCCAAGCGCGACTGCTACGCTAGAGGTCCTGGGTTCGAATCCCAGGTTGAGTAAAGTGTTGTTGGGTTTTTCTGTGAAATTCCCAGTAGCAACTCGGAGTCTGGATTTATGCGTATTTGATGGTAATAGGTTCGCCCCCTATTACATGGGACCTAAACTTTCCAGCGAAAGGTGAATGTACATTAGTATGCCTCTGCCTACCCCTTCGGGAAATACAGGCGTGATAGTTATAAGACGGAATTCTCATGGGTTGTCAGCCATCTAAGTATAAGGGGGGTATATTGCACTCCTACTGACCAAAATCCTCGTTTACCTTCCATTGTCTTAGGGACAATAGAAGGTAAGCGAGCCAATGGGCCGACAACGTCTGTGGTCTAGTGGTTCGAGTACCGGACTGCTGATCACGAGGTCGTGGGTTCGATTCCCACAAGACACAAACATTTATGTGATGAACTTAGGTGTTTGTGTTTGTCTGGGTGTTTCTTATATATTATAAGTATATATTTACAAAAAAGTATATGAGTATTATATATCCATTGTCTAGTACCCATAGTACAAGCTCTGCTTAATTTGGGGCTAGATGATGCTGTGTAAAAATGTCCCAAGCTATTTATTTTTATTATTTATTAATGGGCCATCGGATTCGTGAAATTCGTCTATTATGCCATACATTATTTTTTAGAGAAAGCTTACTGGTTCATTTTGCATTTAAAGTAATCACAAGCGCCTCTGGGAGGTTCTAAGTTTGATTCCCTGGTACTACTATGACTGTTATTGGGTAATTCCATGAATTTCTCGGTAGCTCAAAGTTTGGATTTATGACCGGCGAGCCCCCTACATGAGACCTAAATACGGCGAACTGTGGGTGCAACAATTAGGAATACTTTGTATACAATAAATAATTGTATACAAACGTCGTGACAAGGTTTCACTCAAGATCAAAAATGAAATGACCTAGGTCATTCATGTAGGAAATGATCGGTTATTACATACATTAAAATTTTTGAGCGCGCAATGTATTGCTGACAACACGATCATAACGCTCAGCGGGGATTGTTATCGCACGCGCGATCTGAAATAAATGAAAATAATAATGATTTTTTAAATATAAATCTAATTTCGGTAGATAGAAATAATGATTTTCTACACGTTCAAGTAAAAAAATCTGCGGAAAAAATGTAAAAATTGACGCAGTTGAAATTTTCCGTAACTTTTCCAGAATTATGTACTGAACTCACGGTATTCGGATGTGCGTCGATGTCCCTTCCACCTTTTATTATACCTCTGCCTATCCCTCGGGGCATGCGGGCATGTATGTTATGTAATAGTAAAGTAGCTTACGCCGCGCCTTGAGAATCATTTGCTATGTCGATACGTGATTGCTTTGAGAGCCAACGCGACTTGAATCATACGTAACGTAGGTATCTGAATATCTATTGAACTTTAAAATGAGATTCATTAGAATGAAAAGCTTATCTAGATATTGAGAGGAATTTTTGTTATTACTATTAAGACTTTTTGATAATTTTAAATCAAGAGCTGGGAAGAAGGGAAGCGTGGCCTTTGCACAGCAGTGGGATAAATTGGGCTAGGAAAAAATACTTGTTGGTGCAGGTTTCTTCTCGATTGAATAAAAATGAAGACTTGTGAAAATGTAACGTTTATTGCGATAACAACAGAGAAAAATGTATGCGTATATCAATCGTGTCTCTTGCATTGATGAGATGGTATGGTAGTCGGTAAGTCGGCGTCCGGGAGGCAGTGTCGATAAAAAGTTATTGTCGTATATGAAGCACAATAGATGGCGCTTGTCGCCGTGGTACGGTCATCGTAATGCGTACGACAAGCATAGATGGCGCTGTCTCTAACATACTCCCGGCCTTGGAAATCTTGCAGTACAAGGTTCCAACACGAAGCTCGATTTCATGCAGTGTGGTCGTGCTCTGCCTGCAGGGGTAGTGGGCAGATCTTCGAAAATGCTCGCCGCGTCGTCCCGGTACTCGTGCGGATATCGGCAACTCGAGACACACCGTCTTTTCCTGGGAACACACGTATAATACGGCCTAGCCGCCATTTCAGTGGTGGTAGGTTGTCCTCCTTGATAAGGACTAGACTGTCGACCTTTAGATCATCCTGCTTCAACTTCCACTTGGTCCGCAGTTGGAGCTCACCGACGTACTCCTTGGACCACCGTTGCCAGAAGTTTTGACGGAGTTGTTCAACCCTCTCGTAGCGAGTCAGCCTCGTCGTTGGTTTCCCAATCAGGTCGTCAGATGCTGGAGCTGTCAGTGGTCGGCCAATGAGGAAATGGGAAGGGGTGAGAGGAGTGAAATCTGTAGGATCTGCGGACAGAGGTGACATAGGCCGGGAATTCAGGACAGCCTCGATTTGAGTTAAAGCTGTGCTGAACTCCTCGTAAGTTAATCTCGCGTTTCCTAATATACGTTTAAGATGATACTTGCACGAACGCACCCCACTCTCCCACAGACCTCCAAAATGCGCAGCATAAAAAGGAATAAAACTAAACTGAATGCCGTCCTCAGCGGCGTAATCTATAATTAAGGATGAATTATTTTTTAAAAACAAAGGGAGCTCTTTTTCTGCCCCTACGAAGTTTTTACCATTATCAGAAAATATTATTTTCGGTTTACCTCGTCTACTGATAAACCGTTTTAATGATAAAATGTAATCGTTTGTGGAGAGACTGGTGACAAGTTCCAAATGTATGGCTCGCGTGGTGAAGCACACAAACAAACACACATATGCCTTTGTGAGACATGCACCTCTCCCCTTTCGATTTAATACGTACACTGGGCCCGCATAGTCTACGCCTGTATAAATAAACGTAAAACCTGGTTCTAGGCGCTCCGATGGTAAGTTACCCATGATGGGTGTTAAAGTTTTACCCTTAAACCGTGTACACGTCACACATTCACGTACTATTTTTCTTGACAGGTTTCTAGCACCTAGTGGCCACCAAACTTCTCGCACAGTAGCTATAAGAAGTTGTGGACTCGCATGTAATAATCGTTTATGTTCTTGTCTGAATAAAAGAACAGTAAAATAATGTTTACAACATAATAAAATAGGATGTTTTTTCTCGTAACTAAATTTTGTAGAATTACCTAATCTTCCACCTACTCTTATTATTTGAAAGTCGTCTAAAAACACATTAAGTCCTAAAATACGATTAAATTGTCTATTGTTTTTCATATGAATATTATTAACTAAGTGATAGTAAACATCAGGAAAGGATTGCATCTGCACTAAGCGCACTAACACACGAAGTGATTCATTCAATTCGTCTACAGATATGGAACCGTTTATTTTACTAGAATCGCGCGGCACCCGTGTATTGTATATGAACCTAAGCATGTATGCAACTACACGTTTTAACTTACTTAGTGAAGAAAATCGGTTGAAATCAATAAAATCATAACAACCTGTAGTATGTAAATTTAACGTTTTAGGTTTTAAATCTGGTAAATTATTAATATCTAAATCTAAACTATGATCTACATTTTGATTAATGTAATTAAAATTTTGTAAATATGACGGGCCATGCCACCACAGCTCACATTCTCGTAATAAGTCTAAACTTAGACCCCTGGATAGTAAGTCAGCTGGGTTGTCTTTACTATTAACGTGTAACCATATTGAATTACCTGTGAGTTCGTTGATCTCAGTCACTCGATTTTGTACAAATGTCTTAAGCAGATGTGGAGACATTTTAACCCAACCCATTACAATGGTGGAATCTGTCCAAAAATATACCTTACTAAACTGTAACCTAAGTGATTCAATAATCTTTTTGTATAGTCGAGCTCCTACTTGAGCCCCACATAGTTCTAATCTCGGAATGCTTATCGCCTTTAAGGGTGCGACCTTACTCTTAGCGCATAGTAAACGTATTGTTACTTTCGAGTTATCACTATAGGTACTCACATAGGCGCAAGCGCCGTATGCCTTTTGAGATGCGTCAGTAAATATGTGGAGCTCCGTATACTGTGTATGCTCACCTCTTACTTGACGGTGAATACGTAAATCCTGTAAAAACCTTAACGTATAAATAAAATGTTTCCAAACGTTTACTATATCCTGGGGAACAGGAGTATCCCAGTCTATTTTAATTAACCACAGTGTTTGTAATAATATTTTTGAAGTTATGACTACTGGAGATAGAAGTCCCAGTGGGTCATATATTTGTGAAATTAGTGATAATATCATACGCTTAGTTAAGTTAGACTCGTTAACATTAAAATCTATTCTAGTGGTGAAATATAACATATCACTATGGTTGTGCCAGCCTAAACCAAGTGTTTTATTTTGCGTATGTTCGCCTACGAATTGTTCACTCGATTTATTTTGTGAAATATCTGAACTAAAGGTCCACTTACGCAAAGTAAAACATCCTGACTGTAACACCTTCGAAGTGTTATCACAAATTTGTATTAAATTGTTAAGATCATCATCACCTGTAATTAGATCGTCTACGAATATATCCTGCATAATAACGCGTCTGATGACGTCATCACTACATTCTAACGCTAACTGTCGAATACATCTCATGCTTAAATATGGGGCCGAGGCGGTCCCATACGTTACTGTATTTAATTGATACGTGTCTAACGGATCTGTAGGGGTTTCACGCCACAGTATCAACTGTAAGGACCGTTGATCAGGTTGTATGAGAACCTGCCTAAACATTTTCTCAACGTCCGCACAAGCTACGTACCTGTACTGCCTAAATCGTAATAGGATCGAAAATATATCGTTTTGCAATGCGGGTCCTGACAATTGAATATCGTTTAACGATTTATTAGAACTCGTCACGGCACTAGCGTCAAACACTACTCGTAATTTAGTAGTTGTGCTACTATCTTTAACGACACCG
This sequence comes from Acronicta psi, assembly GCA_946251955.1. Lineage (NCBI taxonomy): Eukaryota > Metazoa > Arthropoda > Insecta > Lepidoptera > Noctuidae > Acronicta > Acronicta psi. The sequence continues at coordinate 1,299,634 of OX276486.1, forward strand.
TGATGAGGAAGATAAAAGTTAGGTTGTCTACACGAAATTATTTTCGACATATGACCTAACTCATAATACTCTCGCATAAAATTACAATACATACGTTTAAGTTCGGGTAAACGTTCTAGTTTACGCTCGAGTGATAAAAACCGCCGTTTGGCTAACGCATACGAATCACCGAGTGAATCAGCTGATTTTTTAAGAGGTATACGCACCGAAAATCTACCGCTAGGTTCACGCGTAGTCGTTTTAATAAATAACTCTTCACACTTACGCTCATCATCGGTGAGGGCGCAATTCGAAGTAGGTATCTCTTCGAGTTCCCAAAATTTTCTGAGCTGCGTATCAGTACTCAGAGTGAAGTTACACTGGACTTGATTATTAATGCGCAAGTTCCTAGTGTAAATGGGACCAGACAGTAACCATCCTACCTTAGAGTTTTGTAGGTATGGCCCACTGGATAAACGTATTTTATCTTCGTCTAAAAGTTCCCAAAACTTATCGGCACCTATCAACAAATCGATTTCGGTAGGTACATTAAAGTTAGGGTCCGCCAATCGTATATTATTCGGTATTCGTATAAGCTGAGAATCTATGTTCATCGAGGGTAAACTGGTTGTTATACCTGGCAAGACAAAACATCGAAACTTAGCACAATAATCGTTTATTTTCGAACGCATAAGTATATCGCATGAATAGTTCGACTGCATGACTGACTGTCCTACACCCGAAATATGAAGAGTGGACTGTATATAATGTAAATTTAATCGTTTACTTAATTTCTCTGAAATAAAGCTATTTTGGCTTCCACTATCTAAAAGTGCACGAGCTGTATGAAAATTGTTATCATTATCGGCAATCTCGACTAAGGCTGTAGAAAGTAAAACAGTGTCTATAAAATTATACGAATCGTTATCATTGCATTCAAGACTAGCCTTCATAACTGACAAGGTATGCATGCCCGTAGACGTCCGTGTGTGTGAGACGCTCGGCCCACTCGACGGCTCGTCGTTACGCACACACAGGTTATCGTCACTAGTATTCGTATTTTTACCAGAATGCAACAAACTATTATGCTTACGCTGACACTGTTTACAGGGACCAAATAAACAATCATTTACTGAATGTCCCGCCCGCAAACAATTAGGACATAGTTTTTTATTATCTACGAAAATAATTCTATCTTGTATTGGCATATTTAGGAAGTTAATACACGTGTAAAGGGCGTGATTTTTGTTACAAAGTATGCAAGCACGTTTTTTAAAATGAATAGGTCGGTTCTTAGTTGTATTCTCATTAGAACTAGAAATGTAAGTATGGGCATGACTTGCATTTTTACTCGTGTTAAGTTTTTTATTGTCACTAGGCAGAGATGTTTCTTTCACCTTAGTATGATTAGAATTTACCATTTCTAGCATGTCAGCCCTATTTCTAAGAAAACACAATAGATCCTCTAACTTGACCTTTGCACTCAAATGACCTTGAGCCATGGAACCTTTGTGGTCTTCCCACTCACGTTCGGTGGTACTATCAAGCTTAGTAACGATAAGGTAAATAATTAACGTATCCCACGACTCTGTAGGTTCCTCTAAGGTTTTAAGCGCGCGTAAGTTTCTTAAAACTGTATCTATTAATTTCCTAATCTGTGAAGGCGATTCCTGTTTTATACTAGTAATATTAAACAACGATTTTAAATGATTATTGGTCAACAACCTAGGATTATGATACCTTCTCTCTAGAAGCTCCCATGCATGAATGTAATTATCGGGCGTGAACTCTAAGGCGCCGATTACTTGTTGTGCACTACCACTAAGTGACGAACGTAAATAGTGGAACTTCTGTATTTCGTCTAAGTCTGAACGTTTATGAATCATGGTAACGTATGAGTTTTTAAATTCGAGCCAGTGATCGTATGACCCATCGAAAACGGGTAATTTAATATCGGGTAATTTTACGTGTAAAGGTTTGCGCGTGGCTGATATTTCGTGAACACTATGAGACTTGTCACTAACCTCCGCACTATCAACTAAACAATTCGCAACTGCCATCGTGCTAAAATATACTGACTCTACTGATTCTAAATATTCGAAATTACTAACCATTTCCTCATCAGATAAAAGTAACTCTATTTCGCTTTGAATATGACTAAACCTTTGGAATATATCAGTGGCCGATTGAATACGCAATTTTATTTCCGCGCATTGCATTCTTGTTAAACAAGCGCCTTCAAAGGAATCTACGAACTTCTTAAATTGCGTCAATCTGCCCCTGAGACATCCCCGTTGTTTTTTGAGATCATTGAGATCTTGGTTAGATAACTTTACAATAGGATCTGGCATTTTGGCAGTCTATGAGTAAAGTGAAAAGGTACTCACGTGCAAGTATCACCAACGCCCTGCACCCGCGGATTCAATAAAACCGGCGCGGCGGCAGCGGCGCCCCACGCGCGATGTAGGTAGGCACGAATGAACGATCACTGAAACACGATTATCACACAGCTTTAAACTCAAATCGATTAGGGAGATAGGATAGACGAGAACAAAGACCTGACCGTTGCGTTTCCAGCGTACTGCGTAGGTACTCCACACCAAGCACTTCAAGATGGCTGTTCTCTCACCGGCGTCTCACTCGACGACACGCCGGGCACGAGTTCTTAAATCCACAATCCGGTTCGATGGACCAAAATATGTTGGTGCAGGTTTCTTCTCGATTGAATAAAAATGAAGACTTGTGAAAATGTAACGTTTATTGCGATAACAACAGAGAAAAATGTATGCGTATATCAATCGTGTCTCTTGCATTGATGAGATGGTATGGTAGTCGGTAAGTCGGCGTCCGGGAGGCAGTGTCGATAAAAAGTTATTGTCGTATATGAAGCACAATAGATGGCGCTTGTCGCCGTGGTACGGTCATCGTAATGCGTACGACAAGCATAGATGGCGCTGTCTCTAACAATACTTTTATCCATAGATTGAACCTATTCCTTGCCTTGTGGTCCTAAGCGGGGCTGCTACGTTCATGGATCTGTTTGATTCCCAGGTTGAGAAAAGTGTTATTGGGTGTTTTAATGAAATTCTCGATAGCAGCTCAGAGTTTGAATTTGTGCCCCGTTAATGGGAACAGGCTCGCTCGCTATTATATGGGACCTAAATATACCGACGAACTGTGGGTGTAATTATGTACACCTCTGTCTAACCCTTTGGGGAATACAGGAGCGATGGTATGTTGTGTTACAGCCGCCGCCGAATACACGTGGTCCGACTGGCAAATTGCTCCCGAGGTCGTCGGATCTGTTCCAAAATAATTGAGCAATTGTTTCTGGTTTCCACGGGTCTGGGTGTTTCTTATGTATTATAAGTATGTATTTACAAAAAAAAAGTATATAAGTATTATATCCATTGTCTAGTACCCATAGTACAAGCTCTGCTTAGTTTGGGACTAGACGGTGCTGTGTAAAAATGTCCCAAGATATTTATTAATTTTATTCTTATTGAGAAAAAATTGAAGAACTCGATAAAAGAATAGAAACAAAATTTATTGAAATGACATTAGTGACAGCCCGATTTATCGAAAGCTGCATTACATTTTGTTACCATTCGTTTATCAATTAGAATGTCAAATTCCAACTTGTCTAAGACCCTAGGGCCCCAGATACTCTTATTATTAACCAATCCAAAAAGTTTGCATAAAAGCAATCTCAAAAATGTTTCCCTCAATCGATTGTCCCAAGTCAAGCACCCCTAGTTTACTTATAGTTCATTTAATGAACTAAGTCGGGCCATCGGCTACCCCTTGGCTTCCTCCCAACTCTTAGCGAGTTAAAAAAAAAGACAAAGTCGGTCAAAGTGATCAACTTTCGTTCACTTCTTTCCTTTTAAGGGTGACGTCATTTTCACGACGTCACAATACAATATTTAATATTATAATCAATAACTGTACTACTATATAACTATACTATAATAACAATTTACGAAAATAAAATAATAAAAAGAAATGAAAACAATCAATCAATAAAATACAAAATGGTAAATATATATTAAAAATATAATAAAATAAGTGCAATAATTACAATACCAAAAACAATAATTTAAACTTGATTCCTTTAAATAATAAATATTATAATTATATATAATTATACAAAATAATAATATTTCACTAGGTAATTTTAAATAATAAATAGTGCAATGTATAAACTATAGTTAGGGAATATAATTAATATTAAAATATGTATAAGTACATCTCCCTCTCTTATACTGAAATTTTGCTGTACCCTACAGGGTCCATAATTGATCCTTAGCTTTAAACTTACCATCTGTTTATTTGTATGTACATTATGGATTGCAATAAAGATTTGAATTTGAATTTGAATTTATAATTAGAGTAAAACTATAGTTATCTCAGTATTAAGGAAAAATGGTTAGGGAAACGTTGTGAAGAATTTTGTTATGAAGCAGGACTTGTATTATGTCTACTAGACAATGGATAAAATCTTCTAATAGAAAAAAATCTCGTGTCGCGGCGTTTGTTATTGAACTTCCCAAAACGGTTAGAGCGATTTTTATGAAGTTTTTTGTGTAGGTATATTTGGTAGGTCTGAGAATAGGTCGTAGGCTGTTTTTTATACCCCTAGGTGATAAGAGTGGCCCTATCCAGAAATAATTTATATGACAACACAAAGTTTGTCAGATCAGTTAGTACTTATACAGGGTGTTTGGTAGAACGTTGAACATACGAAAATGGTGGTTAGTTGGGGTCATCTGCTACCCACTGGGCCCAATTTATTTAACCTTGGCCGCACTGTTTTTTTTTTACTTTTTTTTAATTTCACAGAAAATTATCAGTTTTTTATCAATTTAAATTCGAATATCTTTACTTGTGATGGGTAAAACAGGCAGGATGTTGTTTTGTATTAATGTCTAATTATATTCGAATTTTAAGTAAAAAAAACTGGTAATTTTCTGTGAAATTAAAAAAAGTAAAAATGAAAACGGTGCGGCCAAGGTCAAATAATTTGGGCCAAGTGGGTAGCAGATGACCCCAACTAACCACCATTTTCGTATGTTCAACGTTCTACCAAACACCCTGTATACTTATGATATACATATATAAGAAACACCCAGATAAACCCGAAAATTTGTTCATCATAATATAAATATTTGTGTACTTTGGGAATCGATCCCACGACTACGTGATCAGCAGTCTCATCAGTCAGTACTCAAACAACTAAACCACAGTTGCGTTCTATAACTCGACGACGAAGTCTGTGGTCTAGTGGTTCGAGTACCGGACTGCTGATCACGAGGTCGTGGGTTCGATTCCCACAAGACACAAACATTTATGTGATGAACTTAGGTGTTTGTATTTGTCTGGGTGTTTCTTATATATTATAAGTATGTATTTACAAAAAAAAAGTATATAAGTATTATATTCATTGTCTAGTACCCATAGTACAAGCTCTGCTTAGTTTGGGACTAGATGGTGCTGTGTAAAAATGTCCAAGATATTTATTTATTTATTATTTATATAACTACCACTTAAAAGTCCACTTACAAAATAACGTAGATATAATTATTTCCATTAAAAAGATATTACAAGATGAGAGAAAATATTACGTGAAAAATAACTCAATAAACGACTGAGTACCAACAACTTCAATATTCGTATGCTAATGTAATTAAGATACCCATTTACTTAAATCTCCGTGTTCTGAATAAACTCAATGGTTTTGTTGCTTGCTAAATAATATGGGTCTTGTGGCTAAGTTATAAAAATACGCTGTTCAATCGATCGAATTCAAATTTAGAATATTTTATTACAAATCTTACTAATATTATAAATGTGAAAGTTTGTGAGGATGGATGGATGGATGTTTGTTACTCTTTCACGCAAAAACTACTGAACGGATCTGGATAAAATTTGGCACAGAGATAGATTATAGTCTGGAATAACACATAGGCTACTTTTTATCCCGGTAAAATCTATGGTTCCCGTGGGATAGCGGGCGAAGCCGCTGGCGGAACGCTAGTAGACCATATAAACAGGCACTTTTGATCAGTCAAACTAGTTGCACGGTTCCAAAAAAGTGGGACTTCTGGAGAAGAGCCGGCAAGAAAATCCATAGTCACTCTTATCGCTTGTAACGGTCAGTCTATTAATGGGTGACTACTCTTAAGGCCCTCCCGTGCCTTATAGGGCACGTCTAGCCGTCGTGTTAGCCCGGTTGTCATACGAACGCCTATGACAATCGTTAGTTCCTATTGTTGACTTGTTTACTTGTCTATGTACACGAGCAAAAATATCTACACACTAACTAAAGTGCTAAATTGATTTTCTCCTAATATAACTTTTGTGATATTACGAACACAGTATTAACGAACCAATACTATAGTGACATTCGTGCTATCACAAAGTTGCAATTGTTCATTCATGAAAAAATCACTTAAGTTTGTAATTTGTAAGTGTTTATTTATTTATTTTTATTTATTTATATATACTTTATTGTACACCGAATATAACACAATAAAACAGGATACATAAGTCATTAAAGATATACAATGGGCGGGTTTATCGCAGACTGCGATCTCTTCCAGGCAACCTTAGTATGGACATAATCAGAACAGAACAAATATAGGGTTGACAATGGTGCTTTCGTGTTTCTATGTCTGCGCTCGTGACTGTACATGTCAGTGTTTTTGTAGCACTTAAATGTTTCTTTCTTTCTTATCTTTGTAGTCAGCTTGATAACCAGCCTATCCTCAGGATATCTGTATTACTCAGAAATAGTGGTGCAGTTGCCCAGTCATATCAAGTTACACTGAAACACAGAATAAATAATAACAGAATGGCCACTCTCCGCCCCTCCCTAACGTCAGATACCTCAGATCCCCCGGTTCTTGCCGGACGGACTGCCAACAAACCCTACGCACTCTCACGCACACATTTGCATTTGCACATGTACAAACGTAATTTTGACAAGTTTGACATTTGGTATTGTAGTGTGCAGCGGTATCGGAATTTTGTATGGAGTGTCACGGATGTGACTGAAATTCGACCCCAATGGTGATGACGAAATACCATCGCGCCTGTATTCCTCGAAAGGTTAGGTAGAGGTGGACATAAGTACAGCTACAGTTCGCCGATATTTATTTATTTATTTCATTTATTTATTTATTTTTCAACCAAATTCACACCTATCATTGCAGGCTTATACCTAAAGCGATGGTGTAATACATTTTTGTTACGTTTAGCTTCCATGTATTAGGGAGCGAGCCTATTGCCTTTAAACGAGCTAAATCCAAACTCCGAGCTACTACTGAGACTCCGTAGAAAAATTTAATAACGCTTTGCTCGACTTGCGAATCGAATACAGGACCACTGCGCTAATGAGGTTTACGACGCATATATTTAAATAATAAAGTTACATAAAATATGTACAAAATACTGTTTGTCCTTAATATAAGTCTGGGCCGAGTTAATAAAGGCTTCGACGACGGATGTCAACATAGAATTCTGAATTTCCCTTTCCTAGGCATTTCGATGTACTAATAACATTTCAACATTTTAGGGTACCGTACTAAGTATCTGTTTGTCTGGGTGCTTCTTATGTAATAAAAATATGTATTTACAGAAAAGTATATAAGTATTATATCCATTGTCTAGTACCCATAGTACAAGCCCTGCTTAGTTTGGGACTAGATGGTGCTGTGTAAAATGTACCATACAATGATATTTATATTTTATTTTTTTATTCATAGATTTAATTTTGTTTTAACATTTTATGTCTTTGGAACGGCTTCCGGTCGGTTTGAACTAAACTTTATAAATTTGAATCGAATCACAAGTCTTCAAAAAACTTTACTACTTTTTACAATGTCCCATGTTTATGAAAATAAGATCCCTGGAAAATTGCCGTAAGTCCAAGATCACGTACGGAACTCCCGGCAAATAAAACCGACTCACTTTTAGCTAGATTTTTTTAATATCTCGAGCGTTTATTTGTTCTCTAAATCACAACGTTCCTGTTACATATGAGGGTATTTTGTATTTAGAACGGTGGCAACATATGCTTTGACCCTTGGAATTGAATCCAAGACCGCAATTACAGAGGCATCCAGATAACAAATGGGTACTAAGAACTGAAAAAAAAAACACTCTCAGGCTTTTTTTGGGATGAAAAAGAAAAAGAAAAGAAATTTGCTTTTTGAAGAATTACGTAACTTTAGTGTTGACTTATATATTACATACTATCACGCCTATATTACCCAAAGGGTTAGGCAGAGGTATACTATTAAGATAAATAAATAAATAAATAAATATCCTGGGACATTTTACACAGCACCATCTAGTCCCAAACTAAGCAGAGCTTGTACTATGGGTACTAGACAATGGATATAATACTTATATACTTTTTTTTTGTAAATACATACTTATAATATATAGACAAACAAGTCCATCACATAAATGTTTGTGTCCTGCGGGAATCGAACCCACGACCTCGTGATCAGCAGTCTGGTACTCGAACCACTAGACCACAGACGTCGTCATCAAGAAGAAAGAAGAAAGAAAGAAAAATTGTTTATTTCCTCAACCAAGGACACACAGTTAAAAAATAAAACTAAATAAACCTAAAAAAGTAAAACATTAATAAACTGGCAACACTATTCAAATGTCACATAATGTGTCACACAGCGTTGACACAATTAAGCAATCACAGTTCGCAAGTCTAAGTCCCGTGTGAAAGGGATGAGCTTATTGCCAACAACCGCACACGCACACACACAGATATTCGGGATTGCTAATAAGAATTTCTCAGAAAAAATTGACAACACTGCTCAACCCGGGGATTGAACCCAGCACCTTTAGCGTAGTAGTCCCGCTTGGGTACCACTAGACCAACGAAACAGTTATTTTCTATCGGCCAAAACGAAAATCTCTCGATTCGATTTTCTCGAATCAAAAGCGATTTTTATACCACAAGGATGGCAAATAAGCATGCAGCCCGCTTGATAATAATAAATGGTTGGATATATGCCCGGTTTTTGGTAATACGCTTGCTTTATTATATGGGACCTAATTATTATTATTTATTTTTTTTTATCTTAGATAGGCTTGCGCTTGACCACAACTCGCCTGATGTTAAGCAACGGTGTGGCCTATTATACCGATGAACTGTCAGTGTATATTAGTACACCTCTGCTGAACCCTTAGAGAAATACAGGCGTGATGGTAAATGGTATATGCATAGTAAATAAATAGAGCAAATACTTAAGTTGAATTGAATTTTTGGCTGAAGTAAGGAAATTATTTGAATAAAACTTCGCTCGTCCTGACGGCCTTGCCTTTGCTTACCAAGCCAATAGAACGTGACTAGCTTAACAGTTGAAAAACCTTTTACGGGATACAGTCCCTTGGTTCAACAAATCGCGTTTAACCCTTACAATGCAGGACGGTTACGGCTTCATCAGTTTGCAAAACAAACGGTTCAATTTCGAAAATTTTACAAATTGAATCAAATTTTGAGGGTAGATTTGTTTGTTTGTATTGAATAGGCTCCGAAACTACTAGACCGATTTGAAACATTCTTTCAGTGTTAGATAGCGATTTTATTGGGGACGGCTATAGGCTATATATCATCACGCTACGATTAATAGCAGCGGAGTAGTAATGAAAAATGTTGCAAAAACGGGGAAAAAAATATAAGACCACGCGGGAAAAGCCGCTGGCGGAAAGCTAGTTATTCATACTATTAGCAGTAATTTGCAGTAAAAATGGTTAGAAAAACTGCTGGACCAATATGAAGTGTCGCTAGGCCGGACTGGGGGTCTTTTTAAAACGAAACTTTCCTTCTGAGAAGAGACCCGTTTCTAACAGTGACAGTCAAATTGAAAATTTATTTATCATGTAATCACACTTACACGAATATAAGACATTGAAATAAAACAACAATCTCACCTGATGATAAGTGTAGATGTGGTCTAAGAAGGTCCGCATGTACCCATAAGATACCCATTCACTCTGGCCTTGAAAAGACCCATGATGTAGGTGTCAGGGAACACAGTCGCCAGAAGAGAATTCCACAACTTCGCTGTGCGCACAAGGAATGATGAAGCGAAACTTTTCGCGGAGTTTACGTCGAAACCCAAATGCAAGAAATTTCTTGAAAATTTTATTTTATTCTACTAACATATAAGTAGAATAAAAATAACCAATTAATGCATATTAATTTAACTTCATTTGCAGTTTAGTTCTTAAATAATACTAGTCCTATAAAATATTTCACTGACTACGAGAAGCGCGGCTACGCGGCTGCTACGCCGTAGCAGCATGGCTACGACGCTACGCCCTCGTAGTAATCAGTTGCGTAGTTAGATTTGCTTTATATTTTGTAGTAATAGAATCAGAAGAGTATAATTTAATATGGTTTTTAACTATCTTTTTGTATTTTTTTAATCATTTTCCATGTTAAGATTACTGGCTCCTACTCGCCAAGTCAAAATTTTCCTTCACATTCTAATTGACGTCTCAAGATGACTACCGACATCTATTAGAAAGTAACCTTAAGACGTAAATTTCGAAAAATTCACGGTGGTTTAGTGGTCATAATATCAGGTCTATTTAACCAGAAGACGAAGGTTCGAGTCCTGCCCGTCACTCGATTTTTTCTTTATTAAAATAACTTATATATTTTTTTTTATTAAACAAATATTGACAATTTGTACGATGTTATTCTAGCAATCTCAATGGACCAGACGCTAAATTAGAAAGAGGATAAAAATAATTCTATTTTAAACAAGTATCACTTAACTACATAAATGGAATTTCACTTTTATAAAACAAAACAAAATAAGCCCTTCTACAACAACTTGATAATATTTCCAAGTCTAGAAGTAGTGCTTGTAAAATAAGAGGACTATTAATTTATATAGCCTAGTACTTACTATAAATTACTAACAATTTAAGGAGAATCGGCCGTCTAGGTATTACATAATTCTAGGATCTAGTTCAAGCGGATAGTCTGGTCTAATATTGGACGCTAGAGCGACAATCTAGCGCTTAAGCCCTTAAGCTTCAAAGAAGCTATTACTTTAAGTGTTAAGATCCCAGGCGTTGTTGGATGAAATATTTGAAATGTTTGATTTATAGTTAGAATAATAAATTGATAGTGTTTAGCCTTCAATTAATTTGATTGTTCGACTAAATATTTATCTAAACTAATATTTTAAAGAGGAAAGATTTGATTTATTGTTTGTAACGATTTAATTCAAAAACTTCTCGAGCGATTTTAAAAATTCTTTCACTATTAGAAAGCTGCATCGTTTTCAAGTAACTATGATTTTTAAGAAATAACTAGACCACGCGGGTGAAGCCGCTGGCGGAAAGCTAGCTTTTATTAATAAAATAGAACTTACAATGAATATAAAACCCACAAAGGTTTTATTTTATTAATTGTCTCGTTGACCCAGTGATCGGAAGCACAACTGCTACGCTACAGGTCCTGGGCTTAATAGGCTATGCGACTAATTATTTTTTATGGCCTCATGAAAAAGTTGACCATAAATAGAGCTGATTAGCAAAAACAAAATTTAAATTGGCTAAAAAATAACGAAGTTAAAAGCATTTTAATTTTATGCTACACAGAGAACGCACTACACTTACAAATGATGTCAAAAGTAGCGTGCGCCATACTAATTCTATACTAACACTCGTTTTGTGGAAAAGGGACAGAGCATCCCCTCTCAATCCCCACCAAAAACTTTTAACGCATTTATCTCAGAAATTACTTGGTCGATTTAATATTCATTTTCAATATACGAAGTATGCTAATGATATTTTTCAATAAGCGTGTGATTTGATTATTAACAAATTCAACACCAGTCCTCTCCCCTATTCCCAGGTCAAGCTAAGTAAAATTCTCAGTAGCAATATTACATAGCCCTATTACATGGGACCTATACATATCGGCAAACTATGGATGTACATTAATACACATCTGCTCAATACTTCAGGAAATAAAAAGTATATTAAGTTTTATTTAAAAATACCAAAACTGTTTTCATGATACCACAAACGAACGAAGTTTTAAATAGCAAAATTAAATTCGAATAAAAAAGTTCATCTCATCGACTTCTCAAACCACTAATTCCCAAGTTCTATATAAAAAGAAAACCTACTACAATCTAAAAAAACTTTCCCAAAGATAAATCTAAAGAATCTCCTTTTAAAATACTCGTTCCCCACAATCCATCTTCAGACTAATCCGCTTTTATAAAAAAAGTACCAATTGGCGGGTAAAATTAAATTCCCCTTTCGCCTTCAAGTGCCTGAATGCAATCACGAGGTACCGAGATTCGATTCCCGGAACAGACAACCGGAATCTTTATCTCCGAGGAAATAAATTAGTTTTAGTTGTTGTGGTTCCATCGGATGGAATGAAATGTCAATGGTATTAAGAACTAGTAGGATTTCTCTTTGCCATTCTATTTCCTTGCGCGGAGGCTTCTGAATACCGCAGATTCTCGTCTTTTGTTATCTAGATTATTCAATAAGCTCTGACATCAATAGTATGATCCTATGCAGTATTCAGCGTTAATGGAAATAATATCTTATTATGATCATCTTAAAGTTCGAATAGCTTTGACGACGTCTGTGGTCTAGTGGTTCGAGTACCGGATTGCTGATCACGAGGTCGTGGGTTCGATTCCCACAGGACACAAACATTGATTGTGATGAATTTAAGTGTTTGTGTTTGTCTGGGTGTTTCCTATTTATTATAAGTATGTATTTACAAAAAAATGTATGTAAGTATTATATCCATTGTCTAGTACCCATAGTACAAGCTCTGCTTAGTTTGGGACCAGATGGTGCTGTCTAAAAATGTCCCAGGATATTTATTATTATTATTATTAGCTTTGCACCGCCAAATCTTAGTTTTTTGTGTTAGTGCTCAATAGAGTAGAGATTGTAGAAGAAAAAGTAAAATTACTTAGCCAAAACATCATAAATTAAAAAAAATATCTTTTGCCAATTCATTAGTAGCTCCAACACAGCTTTCAACGATAATTTTAGATTTCTCAAAGGACGAATTACAAAGATATATTGTTCTCCAAAAAGGATGAAATATTGGTACTGAAATGGGAACAAATTAGGTGAATTTATTCATAAAGTCGGTTGGCTCTCGATGTTTTGAAGTGTCTCCACTCGAGTGCATTGCGGGATAGACTCTTCAGTGGTACTATGCTAATTTAGCTTCTCGGTAAAAGAAAAATATTTTTAACGATAAGTTGAAGTTTTTTTATGGCAATAAATATAGAAATGTTGGAGCAGTTCCGACTGAGAAATGTTTTTAATGAACTTAAGTATTTACTGCAATTAGTGCTAATGAATGTATCGTTAATAACATTAAAGAAGATGAAAAATAGGGAACTATTGAATATTATACATTTGCTACATTTTGAAGAGTCGGAAGGGGTCGACCTCGGCAAACGTAACATAAATTGCAGATGTTCTCAAAAAAGGTAAGGTTAAGAGCACCCTCAACCGACGAGCATGCATGGGGAGGTTGATGAACATAGATGAACCGAAAGTGGTGTGCCAAGATCGTAGCAAGTAGAATTTTGGGAGTGAAGAAAAAATAGAAAGTAAGAGAGTGACTGTAGAAAGAATATTATCATCATCTTCCTAGCCTTTTCCCAACTATGTTAGGGTTGGCTTCCAGTCTAACTAGATGCGGCTGAATATCAGTATTTTACACGAAGCCAGCTGGCAGATGGGTTGATCAGCGTTGTTATTACTTAGCCACGAGCCCCTCAATCAATATATGTTATATGCTATGTTATTTCCATTTTGCCAAAAAGGAGAGCCGTAAGGACTAAATTACCTTACATTTGTATATTGAATATGCGGCTTCAGGCCTCCAATATTTACTCAGCCGAGCCGTTTCAGACCCTACAAAGGACACGGCAATAGGGCCTTTGCAAAAGAAATGTCAAATTAAGTCGGGAAGAATTTTCACGCTGCTGAGGGCCTATGCAAACATAGAATTAATTTATTTTAGTTGAATATGTATTTATTCTGGCAGTTTTACATTAACAGAATAGTGGAAAGTTTTTAGCCTGAATAGGGGTTTGTAGAATTTTCTAGTAGGCTGTATTTCAAAACTGTGTTAACTCGCAAAAAATCTAATTAATACATATAATGAAAATATTAAATTGTTTTACGTTAATGACTTTTTAAACAACAAGTAGCGTTGGATGATGAATTATTTGAAAGATGATATACAATAAAAGTAATTCATTAACATTGTGAAATGAAAACCTATAGAAATATCACAAGACATAATAAAAATGTTTAAGAAGAGAAATAATTCACAAAACTTAGAGCATATAAAAGTAGGAAATATTAGAATTGCTGAGATCTGTAACAAAATTTAGGGCACACAAATCAAACGCTTAAAGAAGAAACGCGCAAAAGTCGTTGCCAGAAACATTCCATATCATAATAGACAATAAATTTTATTTGTTTTACTCTTTTATCATATTCGTATTATATAATATTACACTGTTTGCTTTGTGAGGCTGTAGTGAGTCTGTGACTTGTTAGTAGCAGCCACAAACTCATAAAATCTGACAGCTAGAAATCCAATGTTTCGTCAAAAATGGTACCTTTTACAGTAATTCTAATATCATTTAGGGCGTAAAGACTTCCATATTCCTTCATTAAAAAGACTAGCCTTTCAGAGGGTCAAAAGAATGGATTACTTTCCATAAAATATCAATCTAGTAAAAAACTTATTATTGCAGAGGAAATTGATATAAAAATATATTATAACAATAATATATAAAAAAAACGCAACATTAATTAAATGTGCAGCTTATATGTGGCTGTTAAATCATTTTCCTTTTTATTGATGATGCGAACACAGCCTGCACTGAAATACGCGCATACAAGCGATCCACATTCGTCGTTAATTCTCGAATCAACAAGCAAATCCGATTAAAGCAAATATATATTTTTTCGTTACAGAACATTCGGACAAAATAATTAAATTGTATGTTCATCGTTTTATTCGGATTTTTGTTTGAGTAAATTCTCACAATTCTTTTGGGGATACCACTTTTTTATAACTTAACTCCTATATTACCTGTATAACTTGAGAATGAGCTTCGCATGAAATTCAGAGAAATGGGTCTTTGCGTAAGCCAAAAATGAATTTACAAAAATTTTGAAGTCGCGCCAGCTTGTCAAGTTGTTCTGTCCGTGTTAATGTTTTGGTGTAGAGTAAAGAATATACAAATATTCAATAAATAAATAATGCAGACTTTAAAGTGCTTAAAGCGATAAGATAATGATATCATCTAAATATGCACCCAATATACTATTATTTAATTTTCATCAGAATCATTACAGTTTACAAACTAAAATGTATTTGAAAGAACCTTAGTAAAAGGTTAATTTTAAATAAATTACAGTCAGTATATTAAATTACTGTAATTTTATTTTTAAACATGTTAAATGGACACTGTTATCTCATGAAATCCGACACGTAATCCCATAACAGATTTCATAATTTTAGGATGTCAAAGCCGATTAAAGAGACAAAAAAGTGTGGAGTCTGGTTATACAATACTTTGTGAAATAGGAGGCATGCCTGGGATACTTTTTATAGTCAGGCGGCTTCGAACAATGGTCGCGTCGATCGCTATGTGAACGGTATGAATTGAGTGACCCTGTTAGATGTGTTGCGGTATTTGGTTATAAAGTGAGCTTGGAGTGCGGTTCTATGAAATAGTGTATAGTACATATGCCATCAAGATTTAATTCTACAAAATAATTTGATTGGATGTGGACGAAGCAAAAGTAATATACAAAAATCGTAGCTATGTATACTCTGTAGTTTCTGCCTACCCACATGGAAAAAAGGCGTGAGTGTATGTGTGTAGTTTAAACACATTTTCGACCGCAAAAAAGTTTTAGCAATACTATACTTTCATTGTAAGTAGTCCACAGTCTGCGACTGTGTGACCGTAATTTCGGGTTTCGTTTGTCATATAGTAACAATAAATGGGACAAAAAGTAGGTTTTGATTTATACTCTGTTTATTTAGTACCACCATTCCATAGATTAAAAGCTTCCAGATGTGATACTTTGTTATGTTTGCAGTCATTTTTATTATAACGCTGGATAAACTCATTTTTTTTTGCTGTTAGATTGTTGCGGACTTTTTTATTCGTGTCAGCAGTGAAGGGTTAAATTATCAAAAATTTAGAATAAAGAATAAGATTGTAAGGGATTCTAAGGATTTTTGGGTGTTATAACTGAGTTCATAATCTAACTCACTGTTGATCTAATAAAAATATACAAAACAGAAAAAGATGAAAATGTATGTGTTAGAAATTGTGTCAACGTCAGTCACGATTGAACTAGATGTCAAACCAAATCACACGTAACAAAATACAAAAAAGAAAACAATGAGGTATGATGACGGATAGATAAAAATCTATGTCAATAATTAAACGTTACGACTGCGGATGAAAGAGTTTAAAGAGTTCGATCTCAGCGAAAGTTCTGTAACGTACACGAATTGCGGACGTTCTCAAAAAGGCCAAGATAAAAGCACCCCTTAAACAATAAGCATGCATGGAGGCCTAGATGAGGCGAAATTGATGTGTCAGGATCGTAACATGAAACTTAACAATCTTGTAAACCATTTTTAAACTGACAACTTACTGTATACCACATTTTTGCAAATAAAGAATTTGAATTTGAATTTAACAAATGGGAATCTATAGTCTGCCTAGTCTTCAATTCAATTCAATTCAATTCTTTATTGCATTCCATAATGTATAAAGTTGTCTTGTATGTGTTAACTATGTATGTGTGTTAAAAATTGACAGTTTATTTGATTTTATAGATAAAGTGTACAGGGATTACGAGTGTGATCATAAACAACAGAGTAACCCAATATAACAACAATTTTGCTAACAGGTAAGCACAAATATATCGTACGTTAACATTACCTAGATATTGGATAACAATGTTAGGGGAGTTAATACAATTATTGTAAAGGGATTTATTTAAACCGCATTACCTTCGGTGTACAAAATAGTAGTTCAGCTTAAACTGTAGTCAACAAAATGTTAAGTAGAGGTTTTTATTAATAACATTTTATTTGCTGTTACTCTATTATTATAGGTAAATTTATTTATTTAGCTCACCAACACTTGTTGACACACATTATATTATTATAAAAAATGTTCTAGGGACTTCTAAGAAAAGTCAAGGTCACTCAAAATTAGTTAGAAATCATAATGTAAATATGTTATTTTTTGCTTTTTAGTTCCTATGTGTTTTTTGGAGGCGGTTTGTTTTTTGTTTTTGCCTGATAGGATGTTGATGACACCGATAGGTGGTCACTAAGTACCTAGGTACGTATGTGTGTAACAAAACTTGATTACACACAACGGTATTTAAAGAAAAGTTATTATTTATTTGGACTTAAATAAAATTCTGAAAATTCCTCTGTTGGCGGAAGAAAATCAAGAATTTAATTTAGCAAATCTTTTGTTTTAGCCTTCTTTTAAGAACCTTTTCTATCTTTCCCAACTATACCAAATAAATGACAATTATCTTTTCTGGAAAATAAAACAAATATTGAATATACGTACAGCATTATCCTTACAAAGCCCGACAAAAATTTACTTTAGAATGAGGTTGATTCAGCTAAAAGCGTTTTCACTTTTTATATCTATTTGCGCAAAAAATTGTGACCCAATTTCAAGAACAAAGATGCCTGTATGTTTTTGTTTTTACTCAAATGTATTCAAGTGGCGTTATTTAAGAGAACAAAACATTGAAAACATTTTAGTGAGTGATAAGAAAATCTAGAATTATTGTTTAAGTGTACAGGTATTGTAACTAGGCCATTGAATATCAAAATAAAATAACAGTATTTGTATTTACTTTAGTTTTTAAAGTTATTGGTAAGCAGTTATAGTGGTGGCAACGATAGAGATAATTTTATTATCACAAGACCTCCATGAACTTATTCTATCATCACCACTCTTCCATTCCATTTCTTGTGCGGACAGCGAAGACGTGGAATTATCTTTCGGCGACTGTGTTCCCTGACAACAACATGGGTCTTTTCAAGGCCAGAGTGAATGGGCATCTTCTGGGTAAACGCCATCTTAGACGACAAAGGTACACTAATCAGGTGAGATTGCAGTCAAGCGCAAACCAATCCATGATAATAAAAAGTTTAAGTTAAGGTACAAATACATACATAATATAACCCTGCCGAAATTACTTAGTACAAGAGATTATCAAAAGCTTCTATCTACCAAAGATCTATTAAAACCGACAGTGCCTCGACCATGAGTTTTTCTCACTAGACTCGCTAGCGACGCCGTAAAATATTTGTATGGAAAACCCTCAGCCTCTAGCGGTTACGTAAGGAACTAACATCTGCTATGAGATTACAGCGTTTCGATGCGTAAAAAACCTATCGAAAGCTATTCGATAGAACTTATGGTTGACGTACTGCTTTAACTATCTAAACCGATGTAGATCAATAACTCGCAAGTTTCTGAGACCTATCTAAATTATGCACTCCACTGAGACGAACTTGAATGGACTTGTCAGGCACAATGCTCCCCTGATTGGATATCTACGGCAAACTGGGAGATAACGCAAGATGCCGCGCGGGTACTTGATCGATTGTATCTGTGGCTCGGCTTGATTGCACAGTGTATGCTGGGCAATCGAGTTCAAAGATGTGGTATTGAGTTGGTCGGATGAAAGGGGCGCATTAGATGTGCCTCCTAGAGTGATTATAATGTCAATGATTGTTTTCCTTCTCCTTGTGCAATCAGCCGCGTCAGAATTTTGTATTGTTGGTATAGTATATGCTCATATAACCTTTGTTAAAATAACTTAAGCCTTTTCTCGTACAAATGTTTTTGTAAGGATTTTGTTAAAATTTGATATCGTCAGGCGTTTTTTTAATTTTTATTGCTGTTGTTTCTTTTGTTCTTTAATATTTTTTATACCTATGTAATATGTATGAGACTGGACGAAAAGGTAGACGAATAACGACTGAGTTAATGACTGACTGATCTTTCAACGCATCGCTCAAACCACTGAACGGATTGAGCTAAAATATTCCATCCAGTATGTCGTAATAACTATTGATATGACGTAGGCATCCGCTAGAAAAGATTTTGGGAAAATCCCATGGTTTTGTCAAAAAAATACATGATCGCTAGTGGTACCACGGGGAACAGTTGGTTTTAATAGTATTCATAATCAGAGTTTACTTTTTAAAACAACTGTTACTACTAAAGTTACCTCAGACACCAAAGAAACAACGTTTAAAAGAGTCTACACAGTTACGAGTACATATTTTATTATACTCTCATTAACTTAACCTTTGATTATGCTTATGGATAACTTTAGTTGTCTAGATACCGACTTCAATAATAAACTTTAACAAATTCAACAGTACCTCCCTACACAGTCTAGACCAGATAAACTTTATACCGAGATCACAGTAAAACTTAGAAATTTGGCTTAGAAAGATTTCTCCGTAATCTGTGTTAGTTTTGAATTTGCGTTATTTAAAGTTGTTTATGTTATTTTTTCAGGCTATAAATGATAAAGACTTGATAAACGCAACGGATGCCGCAATTAAGGTGGCCATCTACTGGGCTCAAATTCTATAAATAAAGAAGAAGAAGGCTATAAATACATTTTATAAAATATTATATAATACTTAGGACACGCTTCACCACCTCTATATAGCCGCTAACCGCGGATAAATAAAAAAATGGAACAAAATTGGTGTAAAATTATCTGTTAATTAATTTAACGGGAATTTATCAGTAAGCTGTGGAATTTATTATTTATTTATTTAATTAGATTTTTGTAGGATTTCTGGACAGTTTGTCATTTAATGAAGATTTTTAGATTTCAATTTAATATTTTTGGTTGCCATATGGATAAATTAGAACACTGTATCAGTTTTATGTATTATACCAGATTTGTTTCAGAAATATTGATTACCATTCTAATAACTTTGGGTCTCATTATAAATGTTAACGGTATACATTAGGTTAGATAACGTCAAGGTTAAAATCATACTCAGATAAATCCAGTAACTTTCCAATCAGAAAAGACGATGACGTCAAACCCCACGGCAACGCTATCGAATAGATCAATACGAGTTTCCTCATAACACGATTAAACTCGACTGTTTCTTGTTTTCCTCCAAGAAATACACTACTCGGTATTTGAAATATAAATCGAATCGCACGAAGCTGCTTGCTGCCGTTCGTGATCAATTGAAGTGAATGTTGAACTATGGGAAAAATCTCAGGCAAAAGACGCGTCGGTCGGAGGAAGAAGTCGTGGCTACGAAACATCAGAGAGTGGACGGGGATAGCGAGTGCTGCCGAACTGTTTCGCCTCGCTAGAGAGAGGCATGAATATGCTAAATTGACTGCCAACCTTCGCTAGTCGGAGAGGCACTATGAGAGAGAGAGTTGAACGATAGACCGATGATAAACCAGTGTTGAGGATACCTGCACTATCTAGTAAAAGTTAATGAATATTATTTTTACTTCTCTTGCGATGTTTCTAGAGTCGGTTTTATTTATCATTTATTCCCGTAGACGTGGATTTTTCCCCGTTTTGCAACATTTTTAATTGATACTCCGCTCATATTGGTCGTAGTGTGATGATATACAAGGTGGAAGGGACATCGACGCACAAATGTCGTGACAAGGTTTCACTCAAGGTTAAAAATAAACTGACCTAGGTCATTCATGTAGAAAATGATAGGTTAGAGAAATGTCAAAATCGGCCATTTATTTCATGATAAGAATTTATAAAAATGTTGATCCTGACTTTGCACGATGGAAAACGGTGGATAAGATCTTCGATGAGACTAGAGTATGAGTAAATACCTATTAGTTTGTGTATATATGAATATTATTAGCAAACATTACATCTCTCTGACCTAATTGACCTACAAAAGGTCACAGACGAGACGGTTTGATATAGATTACCTATATGTAATTCTTATTAGCATATAAAATATTCTTACATAAAATAAACAGCTGTTCCAAATTTTCTTTCATGTTTTATATAAGCTAATATCGCCTGGGTATTAAAACACCCTGTGATTTGTAGGTAAATATCTTAGTTCGATCAAAACTAATCTGTAACACAACCAACATAAAGTTTATTTTACTATTTACAAGATTTAAGGTAACGTTTGTAAACATTATGCTTAACAAGACGCTTTGATCAAATCCGAACGTTACTGTTTGCGTTATAAGGTTTACAATTTACATCGTTGTATATGTAAGGTGATTTTAATAACACGAATCGACAGCTTGATGACGTGGCAAATCGGCGGAACGTAGGAAATGACGTCAGATTTAAAAAAATACGAGTGCTGTTATTTATTTGTTTTTCTAGCAGAAGAAACATTCCACACAAACGCGCCTTTTAGGCTTAATGTGTCATGGTTAGAGATGGGCGATGGGTAAATACCCGTTGGGAAAATACCCAGGTTAATTCCCATTTGGGTAAATATCGGGTATTTACCCGGGTATATACCCGAAAGGTGGGTATTTATTTTTCTAAGAACGAAGTATTTAAATATGTTCGTAATTACTTCTTAGCATGTTATGGGTTGCAAAACTAGCAGTTTTCACTGCACTAGGATGAAGTTAGTTATGTAGTAGTTTTTTTAACTCCTGATAAGCTACTCTATGACGGCTAAGCTAGAAGAGATCCTGTTTTTTTCTGAAGTCGAGTAGTCTTTTTGGTTTTTCTATGAAATTCTCAGTAGCAGCTCGGAGTTTGAAATTTTGCTCGGGCTTGCCCTCTTTTACGTTGAACCAACCCTCTGCCTAACCCTTCAGGAAATAGTATTGATAGTTTTTTCTTATATCACAAGGGTGGCAAACGCTTATTTGCTGCCCTTGGGTATAAACCAATGGTATAAGCAATTACCACAGTCTAAGGAAATTTCCAACACCGAAGCATCAAGCTGAAAAAACCTCTTAACTTCCTTCTTGTAAAA
This sequence comes from Acronicta psi, assembly GCA_946251955.1. NCBI lineage: Eukaryota > Metazoa > Arthropoda > Insecta > Lepidoptera > Noctuidae > Acronicta > Acronicta psi. Next base: position 1,321,712 of record OX276486.1, read on the forward strand.
TCTCATGCTCTAATCTCCAAAGAAAACCTCTGCAGGAATTCATTGTACAACATAAGCGTAATCGTCATCATCATCAGCCCGTACTCATCCACTGCTGGTCATAGGCCTCTTTTAGTGAACACCACGGAGCCAAAATCATCAATCATCTCTTTCCATCCAGTCACTGCCAGCTGCCTTTCGCAATTCGTCAGTCCACCTAGCCGGTGGGCGTCCCACACTACGTTTGCCTAGACGCGGTTTTCACCCAACTACTCGTTTGCCCCAACGGTTATCGATTCTCTGAAAGACTTGAGCAGGCCAATTGCGTGCTTAATCCTTTTTGCTTTAGAGCTATTTCGGTTACTTTGGTTCTGTGACGGGTAACTTCATTGCGATATCAATCCCTTATAGAGACCCCGAGCATAGCTCTCTCCATAGCTCACTATGCGACTTTAAACTTATGGGACCAGTCTCTAACCTAAGCGTACGTAGGAACAAATGCCTCTGAAACACGACCACATCGGTGCTAAGTTGTAAGTTGTGACTATAAATTCTCTGTCCATGGCATGCGGTGCGATGGTGAAAAATAGGCGTCGACATCATCCATTCCGTACATTATACACGCAGTAAAACATACGTTAGAAGGCAGTCTCTCCTTAGACTTAAAGGTTTTGTCTTCATTTCTTTAGTTAGTAGGTTCCGCTTGGCATTGTACGTGGCAGAGAACAAAGTGAGCCTTCTGTTGCTGCCAAGGTACATAAAGAAGTCAACAACCTAGTTGCTGTTTTAGAAAGATATCTTTTTTTGATACCACTAAGTTGGCAGACAAGCATACGGCCCTCCATGGTAAGCGACTACTGTAGTCTATGCAACATTAAAGGTATCACCCGCGCGTTATCGAACCTGAAAAATCTTTTTAGACCCTTTTTGAAGAATTCTGTAGTCCCTTGGGAAACCCTCAGTGGGAATCTGATTCCACAACCTGAGTGCACTTGGAAAGAATCTTCTCATTGGTCTGGTCAATCTCAATACCACTCTGACCTCATACTGTGTGAAATCACTTAATATAAGACCAGAGTGGTTCTAAGGTACCTATGTCGATGAACTACTCGATGGCGACAGGTGCAGTGATAGAAAGTAGCCGTGGGGTGATATTTCAAGCAATTCCTCAGAACATAGCCCCTTGTACAAACGGTAGAATACACACAATACATCTTGTTCCACAGATCCCTTTCCACCAACCAACCGGATCCATATCTGATACATTCTCCATATAAATCATTTTCCCCAAAAATCTTCTTTTCATAAAAAGTGCAGTTTAGTAATAACTAGCATTTTGAAAACTGCTAACTATGCAACCATTTTTGCACCAATAACATTCTAAGAAGTAATTACGAATATATTTATATACTTCGTTCTTAGAAAAATAAATACCCACCTTTCGGGTATTTTCCCGGGTAAATACCCGCTTTTTACCCAAAATAATATTTACCCGGGAAAATACCGGGTAGAATCCCATCTCTAGTCATGGTTCAATATGGCGTGTAAAGTTACAATCTGCTTCATCTTTATATAACTAGCGATCCGCCCTCGCTTCTCTTGGGGTAATATTATTATAATTATATTTAAAAGTCTTTAGCACTCAGGGATAGTGTACCTTTCTAACAGTGAGTCCCTATTTTTAATGGAGGAAAAAATCGGCTGGCGGGCAAGATTCGAACCTGCGTCTTCTGGTTCGGTACACCAGACGCTTTGACCGCTCGCTGCCAGTCGAACCAGACCAGAACCACCTGTAGAACCACCAGTAGACGCAGGTTCGAATCCTGCCCGCTAGCTGTTTTTTTCCTTCATTCAAAATAACTTGTAATCTTAGCATGGAAATTGCTTAAAAAAATACAAAAATATAGTGACTTCCTAATTCTGCTGAGCCGATTTCTAAAATTCTTTTTCAAAATCGGTTATAGCCTTCCTCGAAAAATGGGCTATCTAACAAACTCTTAAGCTTTATAATATTAGTAAGTATAGAAAATATAAGAAGCACCCAGACAAACGCTAACATTTATATTCATTACATTAATATTAAGTCCTGTAAGAATCGCACCCACGACCTCGTGACAGCGGTCTGGTATTCGAACCACTAGACCACAGACGTCGTCAACATGTCGGCATTGCCTTACATCTACTAGAAAATATTGTGTCAAGTGTCTACATGGGTCTACAGCTTGGAAATTGGAATTGAATAAATTATATTTAAACAAAAAACAAACCGCCTTCAAAAAAAGTCAGAGTCAGTCAAAAGTCGGTGCCAAACAGACAATCAACGAAAGTCATATTTAAATTAAATTAGTAGTGTGGCACCGCCTCCAAATTAGTTACAAATCATAGTGTAAATATGTTATTTTATGCTTTTTAGTTCCATGTGTTTTTTTAAGGCGGTTTGTTTTTTGTTTAAAAATAATTTATTTTCAAAGTTTTAGTGAAATATATATGAGGGGGGGGGGGGGAGCAACGGGGTTTCGGGGTTTTAATTTTCGTCGATATTTTTACAACCGCTCCGCATTGAGAACCTCCTCCTTTTTTTGAAGTCGGTTGATTAACAATAAAAACAGTATCCAAACCAAGTCTAATGGCAGGGCAAAATCTACTAAAATATAAGTGGGTCATGTACGACGTCTAGAGATTCATAGCCGCTTTCCTAAACCCTGATTTACGAAAACATTAAACATGTTTGGACAAGTTAGACCGACGTTATATATAGACTTATAGGCTAGAGACATAAATAACGTCTAGACCACGTATTACTTGTAATATCATGGTGTAATATTGTCGTAGGCTGGCAATAAAATGTTCTAGTAATACTTTTCTTAATATCAGCTTTTGAAGGTATGATATTTCGTTCAGCGGTATTTTTTTTAATTCTGAGATTTAAATTATTGCTTTAAAGAGGTTTTCCATGCTGTACTCATATTTTTTTAGATTTATGTTTTGCTTCGGTGTTTATGAACCGATAAGGCGTTGTTTTTTTGTTTGGTTATTATCTATTTAATTACTTTTACGTGCAAATTATAATCTCCTAAGTTTTTTCTATTATGAATTTCGTAACTGCCTCACTATTAGATTTATTATACATTCTTATGCAATAGAGCTCTAATTGCGTGACATTTGATTTAAATGTTTAACAAATAAACCCTAAAAATCCCTTATTAAGCCTCCACTGTCCGTCCGTCCATCTGTGTCAGCAGGCTGTATCTCATGAACCTTAATAGGTAGATAGTTGACATTTTCCCAGAGTTTCTATTTCTAGTGCCACTATAACGACAAATAGTAATTTTATTGATAGGTATTAATTAAAAATGATTTATGATATAAAATAAAATGCCTCTTAAAAATTTTATGTGCGGGTTCCTCTCGCACTTGTTCTGTTTAAGAATTCCATAAAGTTCTTAAAGGCGGAAACTTACCGCCGTGCACGGAGAGGCTATGCACGTGTGTCAAGCTTAGCTTTGCAAGAAAATTTATGGAGCCGTTTCCACTGCCACCGACGGACACGCTACGCATGAATTGACGTCATTGGCACACGCGTGGCTTGGTCGGATACGGCGCCCACGTAGCTCAACGCCACGCACGCTGTGTAAATTCGTGTATGGCGTGTGCTGCGGTAGAAACGGAGAGGCACGTCGTCAAAGAAATTAGCCCACGCTGCTAACGTGCGTCGTGGACAGCGTGCGCCGCGGTGGGTTTCTGCCTTAAAAGTGTGGCACTCCGACCCTGTAGCAAATGGTCTGTACGCAAGAGTTGGGCATTGGCAATCTTTACTCAGAACCCTAAAGACTTTAAATAAACCAATGCTTTTGCATACCATACCTAAATAAACCAATGCTTGTTCCATAAAGTTGAACCAAAAACTGGAAAGTAAGAATCGTGGGATTTGCCAAACGTTAGTGTTAAGGCCTTTACAAATTCAGGGAAACAAACGTTCTGGAACTAAAGCCACCGGCTCCAAAACTAAACTGCGGAACTGATTTGAATAAAACGTATTGTTACGCAGCACCAGGTACGTCACTGGTTAAATGGAAATCAAATATGGCTGACTCTAAAAATAAAATGTAAAACGAACCGATTTGAACAAACATTGTCGTTGGATTTTGTGAGTGCTAAAAATGTAGGACAGTTTAAAAATCGAATGTGAAATACTTTATTCAATGGAACGTATGGAGTGGTTTGGTTCTGACAGAAAAGATATCCTTCGTCGTCCTCTAGTGGTCCCAAGTGCGACTACTACGCTAGAGGTTCTGTCTTCCAATTCCTGCCGGGCTAACATGCACGCCGCGAGAAGATTTTGTCGACGCTTATGTCGTGCTTTTGTCTCGTTTTCGCAAAAGAAAGAGCGAGACACAAGAGTAGACAAAATTTTGTCATGGCGCGCATGTTAGCCTGGCTGGTCGAGTTAAGTGTTGTTGGGCTTTTTCTATAAAATTCCCAGTAGAAGCTCGGTGTCTGGATTTGTGCCCGGTTGATAGCAATAAGCTCGCCCTCAACTATATGGGACCTAAAGATACCGGCGAACTATGGATGTACACGTCTGCCTAACTAAGCCTTCGTGAGTAAACCTGCATGACTGAGAGATTTTCTCGACGGCATGTGAAGTCTGCCAACCGGCATTAGGCTAGCGTGGTGGACTATAGCCATATCCCTCCCATATTGAGAGGAGACCCGTGCCCAGCAGTGGGACAGTATATATGGGTTGATGGTGGTAATGAGGTATCTAATCAAACATGAATAGGTACAATATACTTACAATATACTCATATTATTCACAAAAAAAATTGTTACTGTCTGGAGTTTCTTGCCGGCTCTTCTTCATAAGTCCCACTTTTTTGGAACCGAGCAACTAGTTTAACTGTTCAAAAGTGCGTATATATAGTCTATTTGAAATAATATATTACGAATTTGAATTTGATAAATATTTTATTAACAATTCCTGTTTTAATAAGGTATGGTAAATAATACTAAGTATAAGAAGACTTTTCAAGTTACGTACTAAACTCATCAATACGTCGGCATGTCAGAATTGTTGTTGGAGAATTCTTCATTGCTGTGAGATCACAATAGACAAACTACGTCATCAATATTCCCCGAAGAAGGCATATGTGTACTAAGGTACACACACACTCACAGTTCTCCGATATGTTTACGTCCAATGTTGTTGGATAGCGAGCGAGCACAAATCCTAACTCCGAGCTGTTACAGAGTATTTTATAGAATAACTATAGAGGTAGTTGAATATTTAGTCACACAGTCATAGGACTGTGTTACTAAATACTCAACTATGATACCAACTACAACAACTACCATCTGCAACTACTTCCTACTTCTACCATGTTATTAAATCCTCCAAGAAATATTAATAAAAAGATCATGGTATACTTTTTGTTATTGTCATATAAATCTCAGCTTTTTTGTTTTCATTCGACCTCTTTTTTAATATATTATTTATTAAAGTAATTTGATGATTTCAGGTACATTTTCAAGAGTCTTGCTAAGTTTTTATGTAGTTACGAATATTATCTTATAATTATATCCTCTACACGGGTAAATTTTATAATCTTTGCTTCTAGGTTCTATTAATGTTTACAAGAGACTAAAATATTTTGCTATGGAAGATGGAATTATAATGTTAAATCTATTTAAAAAAAATGATTTTCTGAAATGTATGCCGAAAATAATTCTTTGTAAAATTTGTTTTGTTGTGTTCATTATTGTCAGGGCAAGGTTTGTGTGTATTTTTTTAAATCCACAGTGATACGCAGGCTGCCTACGGGTCGCTAGTAAATAATAAATTAATGTTTCGGACATTTTACACAGCACCATTTACTCCCAAACTAAGCAGAGCTTGTACTATGAGTACTAAACACACAAAGACACAACTAGAAACACAAATTTTGCATCACATAAAATAATTATATACGACCTCGTGATCAGTAGTCTGACACTCAAACCACTGCGCCACACTACAGTTAAACCTAACTTTATTATTTCAAGCCCAAACAATGAATGATGAATAATATTTACTCTAGTGTCAAACGATAAAACAAATCCGTAGTATCATAGAGCAATATTTATATTGTCTACACTACAAATATTTATTTAAAATCTGTATAATATTTATTCTAGTGATTGGTATTCATATTTGATGTGGTGGCAATACTATGAACTATTATTCTAACCCCATTTTCCGAGAATACTCCTATATACAGAACTGACAACTGACTACGCTCAAGGTCTTGGTTTCCGATTTTCAAGTTGGTTAAAATGGTATTTTTTGGTAAATCATAATATGAACCGCGTATACTGAATACTGAGCCGCACAGTTCACAAAAAAATCACATCTTTTCTAAGATAAGTACACAAAAATCTAATGTAACACCTATTATGTTAATGAAACGTTCCTACATTTGTTAATGAAAAATATATTAACAAATAACCAATATCTCTTAAGTTGAAAGTAAAGACTAAAATAAAATATAACATCATAAAATTACTTCACTACTTTACAATTTACTGTATCTTCAACTCTATAGAACTAATTGTTTGAGTGCTTATTAGTTGTAACCATTCTGTTATTTACTATAATTATTGCTACAATAAATCATTTATCTCAGGTATAAAAATAATTCTAGTAAAGAATGTAGTCCAGTAAATGTAATTTTGATTTGTTTTATTATTTATACAGTAATCATTATGCAGTAGAAAAATGGATGTCTATATTACGGTCTTCTTATCTTTTAATGGAAACAACGTGTCGACGATCTTCACACAATTTTATACCAAACAATATTTTGTAGACACTCTTTTCCTTTGCTTCCAGACTACACAAATATACATTTAAGTCCCGCACAGCCAAATTTCCTTTTACGAAATTCTACCCGACACATATCTTTAAAAACTTCCCCAACGTATGCTCTAACATCGTTGAAATATTTCACACTGAGAAAACTTCTCGCGTATAAACACATATATCAGCTATATTCAAATTAAATAAACCATAATTTTTAAAAGTCCCAAGTTATGGCTCCGTTGTGCAGTTTCTTTGGTGTTACAAGCGTTCGCATAATGCGATGTGTCTGCTAACGTCTAAGTTACAATAAGAATTGCGAGACTTTTTTTATTATCTCTTTACTTAAACGTGCGCGTAAAGGTTTTAGATGGTGTTCCAACTTTGCATAACGTGGACTTTTTAAGAGTTTTAAATAGACTTTATTCAAAAGATGCACAATTGCGCCTTGCAGCAAAATTGTGTATTTGAACGGTCTTACTAAGTAGCGTGCTTATTTTAAAATGGAAAGAAAATATTAAACGTCAGCTGCTAGTCAACAAACTTTTAAAAGTAAACTTAGAAAAATAAATGGCTGCCTGTCGCTTCTCATGCAGTATCATTATTCTTACAAAGCAAAATAATATTTGCAAGTTGTAAATGTAAGTATATTACAACAATGAGTAGAATTATCTTTTAAGTCTTCTTTTTAGATTACATGTTTTATTGAACCCAAGGAATCTATTTTAGTAACAAAACTCAAGATTTCTAGTCAATCTACGTTGAATTGGGCAAAAAAGGTTTTTGAGTTCAATTTAGTCATTCATTGGGAAAATTCAATTATCCGCTTTGTGCTCCGTTTTTATTGGTCATTTGGCTGTATTGAAGAAAATTTCGTTTGAAATGTTTCATCAAAATTTGTCATCAAATAGTTTTCGTTTAAAAATATTGTTGAATTGTATCTTGAAGGTACTTTACATTGAAAGGTCTTTCTGATATTAACTTTGAAGCTAACCGTACTGTTTATTAACTACATCAATTTTTACTACCTTTACTTCATTTTATTCTCTTTCAATGTCTCCAATAAAAAATCTACAAAATTATTTTTCTCATCACAAGAATTTCAAAATCACAAATGATATACGGAAGATTAATCCCGAATTTTCCGTCAAACATCAAACGCAAACCAATGACCAATCAAGACCAATCTTCGTCCTAACATCAAAAGAAGCGAAACGTTTAAGTAAATAGCTAACTATAAACCAACATTGCCGAAGTTAGCGAACTGAAAAACTTGGATGAAGAGCAATTTGCCAAACTACAACGATTTGTTGCCGCATCAAATGATGATGATATCATCCTCGTAAGAAATTATGGTACAATGTATTTGATGTATGTGTGTAATAGGGGTACAATGTGTAGATAACTACTGAAATTCGTTAGTTGATCTTATAATCTAAGCGCTTAAATATTTACGTAGCCAGCAAATGTATTATTTTTATAAATCCAAATAATTTGATCAATGGTTGAATTATTAAATGATTAATATATATCCTCAAGCAGGCAACCTTGATTATAAAAAAGTTAAATCTTATATAAACAAGTGTCTTTAAAACCATCTTTTATCAAGAATCTCTATAATATAATATATTTAATATAAGAATCTATATAATAGACAAACGTCTAATATAACCTTACTTATCTTAAATTCAGATTTTACCTTAAAGGTCAAATTAAAATATTATACCTATTTACGCATTTTGTAAATGCTGAAAGAAACTTACTACCAAGAAGCCATAATTACAGTTAGAAATCTTTACTCGAGAAGTAAAATGCGCAACATTTTGAGTTTTCTCCACGGTTGCGTACTATTCAAAATGTTAAGTTACAAAGTACTGTATGGAGATAGAGATCCGGCAGACATTAATTGTGCACCAAAACTTTGTAAAGTTCCTCATTCGGTACACGTCACAATGGCATTAAGTTCAGTAATAGTAAAGCTGAAGTTTTGCTAAGATATATTTTGTATCATGCAAGACTTTCATGCAAAGTTGCAAGTTGAAAATGAAATTTTTGTGAGTAATATATCAACTTTATGTTAAATAAGGTCTTTTTAATTTTTGGTAATAGTTTTTGAAAATTTGTACGTTAGTTAATTGTTTTCGTTTTAGTTTAGTTTTAGTTCATAATATTGCGTTACCAAAGTCGCACACAAACATAATTTTGATTAATATTTATACTTATTATCTACCAATGAATTAAAACGCGTTATAATTATTCCACTACGATATTTTTTACGATGGACAAAAATATGATTTGTTGCCGACATAAAATACAAAATTATGTATGAAACTAACTCCCCATAAGTAGACCATCAAAAAAAGGTAAATCCGATAAGATGCAAAATCGATATACGTATCGTATAACACGATCAAAGCAAATAATATTTCAGGACAAAATTTCCATACGTCTAATGTACGTGATACATATAGAAAGGGTCTAAGGATAGTTCCTTGAGGGACCCTTTTAGTGGGCACCAATAAATCAAACCCTAATGGAGTGTGTAAGCCTCTCGTAGGGTCTGGACGCATAATATTTTCGAATTTTACACTGGGCACGGATAGAACGGGTCGAAATGGTCCGAATATTGATGGGATCCCATGTTGACATTGTAGTAAGCATTAGATAGAATGATTGAGCAAAAAAGAAGAGTTTCCTCGTGTGCGGTTTTTTTATTCATGGGGTGGTTATTTGTTGATTTTGTTTGCCTCTGCTATAAGGAAAGTGTTTGATCTCGCTATTATGGTATTGTGTGTAATGTTCTTACCAAATTACCTTTATTTAAGTAAAGTTATAAATTTTCTTGTTTTACAAGCATTCAAACTGATTTAGAATTCTTATTATGTTTATTTTAAATATTGAACTGATTACATTATTTCATGTTAATGTAGAGATAGACTGTTAATTTTAATTATTAATTTAAATCAATATTATCATACTGTTTTTTATTGATAAAATGTTACATTACCCTAGCTTTTAGTTTCGTGTAAAATCCCGGAGCGGATTACCTGAAATAAAAAAAAATAGATTAAACATTGTTTATACTTTTGTATATTAAATAGTAAAATACTAATTATAGCTTGGTACCTACCTGTAAAAAAGCTTCTATAACAAAAATTTTATGATAGAAAAATTAGAAAACGGACAGGATTTGAACCTGCATCATCCAGGTTAGATTTTGCTACACCTGAGAATCATAAAAAGAACGTGATGATTAAAATACTGGGCCAATGAAACAAATAAGAATATAGATAGAGTAGTTAAATAAACAATTAAAATATTAATTTCCTTCGTAAGAACTTCCATTAGTACACTAATTCATAAATTTCCTACCTTACAAATGGAAGGGGGACCATACTAAACTTGTCATAACAAGCCCCAGTTTAGCATGGTCACACAAAACTTGGGAACCGCAAAGCTCTATGAGTTTTGTTTTATATTCAAAGCTAATTAATGGCACTTTTCGCAATTTAGGCCCATTCACATTTAATATTGAAAAGGATTAGGGCCCCAGTTGTTTGAGGAGGGCTGGTTGAAAAAGTTTCTTTAAGGTCTACGGGGTATACGCGACTTGGGTTCAAGTGGACGGTCTTTGTAATATGAAAAGTTTGACAGTTAGCAAGAAAATGAAGTAAAAAATACCCTTCAAACTATGTAAAGGTATTAAAAGTATTAGAATAAATATTTTTGTTTAATGTTTGCTTTTTTGTATATTGATATTCGAAACAACTTTGTCAAAGAAATAATTGTTATTTTCTTTATTTTACAGTTGTTTTAACTGTCAAAATACAATTGATACTCTAAAATTTCTCTTTAATTAATTAAACAATTACACTCTTAAATACGTTTTTACGTACTTACTATTTTTGAATTACTACTAGAGAAATGTCATCAAAAATCAAAAATTAAAAAAACTTTTACGAAAAAAAATGCGTAATATCTATTACAATATCAAGTACGAGTACAAACAAAGAAAAAAAAAGTTATTTTAAGTTAAGTTGATTAAATAATTTAATCCCATAAATAACTGAATATTTTGGTGACCCGAAATAGCAGGAAAAGAGTCCAAACGTTGAAATTAGTTAAAGTTTTGGCCGTAACCGTTTTCCACCCCGTTGGGAGTTGGATATGAAAAAAGTAACTTGTTCACAGACTGTATTTCAGTTAGAATTTCCAATTTAAGAGTAATTATAATTTTGTAATAAGTCAAAGCTGTTGTAGTGCACGCTGGATTTGTAATGTATATTTGTATATATAATGTATAATTGTACTAAAATAATCAAAATTTTGGAAAATAGCAATTGAAATAATATCAATATAACGCGATAAAATCCGTAAAAAGTAGTTTAATTTCAATGTAAGTAAGTGTCAGAAATCGGTATGTAAAATAGCAATTTATCATGCCTGTCCAGTTTGCAGTGTTTAGCCAATCGCTTGGTTAAAAAAAAACGTAAATGTGCACTTTTACGTTTCTTACAAAAAAATTTCGAACGTCACCGGCTTTTATAAGCTTAGATTTATAATCGAACTACTACTATTATTATTGTATTTTTAACCCCCGACGCAAAAACGACGGGGTGTAAGTTTGACGTGTCTGTGTGTGTGTGTGTGTGTGTGTGTGTGTGTGTGTGTGTGTGTGTGTGTGTGTGTGTGTGTGTGTGTGTGTGTGTGTGTGTGTGTGTGTGTGTGTGTGTGTGTGTGTGTGTGTGTGTGTGTGTGTGTGTGTGTGTGTGTGTGTGTGTGTGTGTGTGTGTGTGTGTGTGTGTGTGTGTGTGTGTGTGTGTGTGTGAGTGTGAGTGTGAGTGTGAGTGTGAGTGTGTGTGTGTGTGTGTGTGTGTGTGTGTGTGTGTGTGTGTGTGTGTGTGTGTGTGTGTGTGTGTGTGTGTGTGTGTGAGTGTGAGTGTGAGTGTGAGTGTGAGTGTGTGTGTGTGTGTGTGTGTGTGTGTGTGTGTGTGTGTGTGTGTGTGTGTGTGTGTGTGTGTGTGTTGTGTGTGTGTGTGAGTGTGTCTGTCTGTGGCATCGTAGCTCCCCAACGGATGAACCGATTTTGATTTTGTTTTTTTTTTTTATTTGAAAGGTGAATTAGTCGGGAGTGTTCTTAGCTATGTTTGATGAAAATCGGTCCAAGATGGCCGTCACCACAAAATAGCGAATTAGATATTTTTTCACACCTCCCTCAATATGGGTATCAAATGAAAGGGCTTAACTATAAGAATACTATACACTATGAAAAATGTCAAATCCAAGATGGCTGCCACCACAAAATGACAAATTACATTTCGTGTCGGGGGTTTTCAAAAATTTTATTTTTGAATATCAACGATGTTTACGTTTTGTTTTAGTCTTCTAGTCTAGTTTTTCGTTGGACACAAACCAATAACCGTACAATTTGCAAAGCAAATATTATCCAAACAGGACTGCACAATAGTATTTAGAACATTTATGTCATATCTAAAAAGTAGAACAATTATCCACAGTGTTTATCTTTAAATGTTATAAAACAAGAACCATAAAAATATCCTCTAATGCCCCAATTTTGCCATGAGAGTGCTTCCCAAAGTTTTGACAGCCATTAAACCAAGCATTTCCCATCCGCTGTAATATCATAAGCGCTTAGAAAAGATTGGCCAACAGACCAACAGTATAACGTAGTGGGCCACAAGGGTGAAATCCATAGAATGTTTTGTATTAAGTCAGTCTACTACAGACACCACATTTGAAGCTGTAATGCGGAAGTATAGCCTCTTATATATCTTCTATGTTGTTTTACACGTTCAAGTAAAATAAACTGCAGAAAAAAATGAAAAATTTATGAAAAAATTAACGGAAAAATTTTACGCAGGGGGGTCCAAAATCATGCACTGAACTTATGTGTATTCGGATGTGCGTCGATATCCCTTCCACCTTGTATTTATTTATTTATTCAGGGACAATAAACAGCTACAATATGTAATGTTGGTTCAGAAAAAAGAAAAGAAATTAATTACAAAGATACTTATTTACAATATTGCAGCCCACTGCATTATCCGTATATTAACATAAGAAGAAAGATATAATAATAAGTGCCACTAAATAGACTTACAGATAAAGCGAAGCTTGAAATTAATAATTTAAAATTCAATTTTAATATAGAAGCACTGATGGGTTAGAAAAGTCATAAAAATTTAATGTCAGACAACGCAGAACTAAAAACGGGCGATCTGGAAACATGAAATTTTAAACATAATCCCATATTTAATGTAGTTGAGCACTTAGTTATTGAAAAATTACCACGGGATTGGGGTTAAACGAAATACTCACAACACTACTAAATGTCTGAAAACTGTATCGAAGACGTGCAGCTAGCGTCGCACTGTAGCCTTAGAATAAGAGGATTCTGAGAGAAAACCCAGCGAAAGGCAAATGGTTTTGCAGCAGTAAAAGGGTTGATGATGAAATGTTGGTACTGTTGACATCAACATTACCAACATTAATTTCATCATTAGTGCACCTGCTCGTGCCCGGTACATACAATGTCTCTGTATCGTCATGTTTGCCAGACTGTAGAATTACCGTCTGCACTGTATTAGTCTACACCATTGTGTCTGGAACCTTAATTGTATTGTTTTTGGTGCCAATGCTCGGATAAAACTCGTCTAGTTCAAAGCTGTTTTTAGTACTGTGACTCCTTAAAAATCTGCTTTCTTTAATTTTCGTGTTTTTAGCTTTTATCTTATACAAAAGAAAATTAAATTAGTTACGTGAAACTATATTCTTGTTCTTTTATACATTTTTGGATGTACAATTTTTTTACATTTAGTTTAGTTGACACAAGTTTCTGTACTTCTATAGTGTCGTCTTCTTTGTCTACTACTCTTGTCTTAATACGTGAAAATTCATCTCGTCTGGTTCTAGAAAATGAAATATTAACATTATCATCCCTGTCTTTTCCAACTACTTAGGGATTTTCAGTATAACCTGAACAGCTGATCGTTATATATTTTGTACGAACCAACTGCAATCAAACCTTCACAAGCCAATTTCTGGACAATAACGATATCCTAGGCTTTAAGGAATTAAATCGTGCAATTGTAATGCGTAATTATTGAAACATGTTTCAATTATAAAATATATTGGTCAAATAGTTTCTTCTATACAGAGATTTTCATTCCATGAGATGAGCTTACTCTTTTCAAGGTAATTTTAGTTTCAAGTAATTTTGCTCGCACATAATTATACAAAGATTTTAAAACTTAATTAACGGAAAGTACTTACTCAACAATAGCCAAGAAATTTAAATACTATACTTTATCAATAAAGAGCTGTATAAAATTCTTAAGCAGTGTTTCGAATGAAGTTGAGCGGTATGCTAATCAATCTACATAAAATTAACTTGAACTACAGTTGGGTATAATGGAACAATGTTTCAGTCGTGTTCAAGATGTGGAAACTTTATTTAAAAGTAATAGTAAGTTACTTTAGTTAATGCAACTCGAGTGTGTACAATATGAACTTGATCATCAATTTTAACAAAAAGCGAGTGGTACTGTTACTGTTTGAAATTGATGATGATGATATTTAGTTCTGTAAATTTGATCTTTTAAGGACATATAAACAAATTAGTTTAAATGAATGGCTTAAGTATTTTCTAGCAGACGACCTCTGAGAAGAAACACTAAAACAATCTCAAGAGAATCATGGTCTCTTTTAAATTCCAGGCTATAGTTTAAGTATTATCAGACATGAGTTTTATAATGTAGGGCAAAATCTGAAATTACTTTTAGAAGAATGAGACATAGCAGTTTTGACTTGACCAGTCCTTAATAAGGGCACGCATAAATCAGTAATTGTGTAACTCAACAATTACTAAACCGTCGCGTGAATTGAAGTAGTGAAATAAGAATCGGCCCCTCGACCATGAGTTCTATCGAATGACTTTTGATAGGTTTTTACGCATCGAAACGCTGTAAAAGATTTTAGTGCCTTACGTAACCGCTAGAGGCGCTGCTAGGGTTTTCCATACAAATATTTTACGGCGTCGAGGCACTGATCGTTATTGTTTGAAAATTGATTTGCTATTGATAAGATAATTATGTTTTCAAACTTATCCACCTATTAAAAACATCATGTTTTAACAAAGATATTCTACGTTATCAGCTTGAAATTTAATTGTAATGTAAATTGAAGTTTCACAGCAAAATGCGGTGCTTCCAAGAAATATTCGATCAATATTCGTATTACGAAAGTTTGATGTTTGATTGCTTTCTCTGTATAACGGTTAAAGTTACTGTTTCCAATTACAGTTGTAATAAATAATAGCTGCTCGGTCAATTATTGTTCCACTGTTCCTTTGTTTGGTATCAGAATGATTGCTGACCATTTTGACTTATTTGTGTTGACAGAATTCACACTTTTCAAGCGATGTCCTCCTTACATGATAAATATTTTTTTAATCGTTAACTTGAGTGCTTTTGCCTGATGGAAAGTAGAAACAAGGTTGTCTACAAACCATTATACGCTCAGGTTCCAAACAAATGATAATCTTCTATAGATATTTTACAAGTATTTTTTTGCTTCAAGTTGTTGGTTGGTTGGTATGGGGAAAACTATATTTTTTTTAGTTTGTGGGACAAAGTGAGTAGTGGTTATAATATTAAACATGGCCTAGAATAAATCCCTTTTCAATGTATGTATGTACTATTTACAACGGAATAAAGATAGGAAGCTTTTGATACACAAAGAGCCGCACTCAGAAACTTTAAATTAATGTTCATGAGTCGTTAACAGTGGGCACTATATCTTGGCCTATTTTTCCACATTTGAGTTTGTTGTCAGTTTACTAAGAATAAGATTTACTGGGTCTCTATTAGATTGCCAAGTAACAACTCTGAGTGCGGCCCTAAGTCATTAATACATAAATAAAATACCAAGCCGAGAAATTGCCTTGTTAATGATCGAATTCAACATGGCATTTATTTCGAAATCACAAACCCACACTTTAATTAAATCTATTGGTAAATGCTGCTTTGAAAATTTCACAACGGAATACCTGCCTATTGACAAAACATGTGTGATATACGACCTAACTAAATGGCGTTAGTAATTCGAGGGTTGCACTCATCAATTGAGCAACCATTGTTTTAATTAATGGCTCCATTTGATTGTAATTGCATCCAGTAATCAGTGGTATAGGTAATACAGTACTACACGGCAGCTTTTTGAAATTATTAGCAGGGTAGAAATTTTAGGAATATTTACTGTTTACATAGGTACCTACATCGGAATGAACGAGGGGCTCGTGGCTAAGTTAAAGCTACGCTGAACAACCTTGATCTACATCAAGGTTAAGTTGCGCTTATTTATTTATTTATTTATTATATTTGTTAGAAATGTACATGGTACAGCTTATGAACTAACAGTGTCCCACAAAACTGTATAAACAGTTTGACTGTGGGATCAAAATCACATAGGTATCACATCATTATAAGGAATTTAAAGGTTAGGTATTAGATTCTAGATAAACATAATATTATAATTATATAATTCTGTTATTATTAGTAGTTATTGCACTTTTGTTATGGTATCAAAGACGTATTTTTTTAGCTTACATTTAAATTTATTTTTATTCGTATCAAG
Organism: Acronicta psi; assembly: GCA_946251955.1. Classification (NCBI taxonomy): domain Eukaryota; kingdom Metazoa; phylum Arthropoda; class Insecta; order Lepidoptera; family Noctuidae; genus Acronicta; species Acronicta psi. Next base: position 1,338,180 of record OX276486.1, read on the forward strand.
TCTAATGTCCTCGGGGTAACTATTGACTATACAAGGTGGAAGGGACATCGACGCACATCCGAATACTTTTTACAGTTTTTTTACTTGAACCTGTAAAAAAACATTATTTCTATCTACTCTAATGAGATTTATAATTAAAAAATCATTATTTCATTGATTTCGGATCGCGCGCGCGATAAAATTCACCGCGGAGCGTTATAATCGCGTTTTTAGTAATACACTGCGCGCTCAAAAATTTCAATATCTGTAATAACCGATCATTTTCTACATGAATGACCAAGGTCATTTTATTTTTGACATTGAGTGAAACCTTGTCACGACGTTTGTGCGTCGATGTCCGTTCCACCTTGTATAGGGAATACGTTTCGTTAAAGTTCTATCTCCATACAAGCTTGCCACGGTCATTCTGTGGATGGGCACAAATCCAAAACGTTCCGAGAATTTATTAAAAAAGTCCAATAACACTGCTCGAGCTGAGAATCGAAACCAAAACCTCGAGCCTAGCAGTCGCGCTTAGGACAAAATAACCCAATATCACTTTGTGACTAGGAATCAAACCCAAATCCTCAATTGTAAGTCGCACTTAGGACCAAGAGGCGTTTCTATTTTATTACAAGAAGATAATTTGTCTTTTGTAACAAGATAAATTTTGATAGCCCATAAATGTGTTAAGAAAGAACATTACGATCTAAGAGAACTGCTCTATCCCAAATAGAGACTTTGTTGAAATTTTAATGGACACAATTTCCAATGTAGAAAGCACTGAATTTTAATTTGTGTTTAAATTAACGATCGTGTCCACGATTTGAAGGAATCTGGCTTGCTTCTATCACGCATGCATTCTTCGAAGGGGTAGGCAGAGATGTACAAATGTACACCCACAGTTCTTTAATGTGTTTAGCTGTCATGTAATGAGGGCGATCCTATAGCCACTAACCGGGCACAGAGGAAAACTCCGAGCTGTTTCTGACAATTTCACAGAAAAACCCAAAAACACTGCTTGACCCGGGGATCGTACCCAGAACCGCTAGCTTCACAGCCGCGCTTGGGACCACTAGACCAACGAGCAACTGTTTGTTAACTATTCATTATCGTTAATTCACGTTGCTGAGTGCGTCCCTTAGTCATGTAGCGCGAACTATGCCGCACTTTTTGGTGTGCCTAAAATCCCGCTTGTCTTTATTTCTCGTTGGATTACCAACATTAACCCTACTTGCCTTCCCTTGGCTTATAGTCAAATTCATAGTGACATTCACAACGAATATGACAGACTAACCCCCACCTTGGCATGTGATAGATTACAAAGTCCTTTGAGTATTTCTATGAAATTCTCAGTAGCAGCTCGGAGTTTAGATTTGTGCTCGGCCCATATTACATGTGACCTGTGGGTGTACAGTAAGAGGCCAAAGTCCATATCATGTCAAGGATCGTATTTGCCTGCACGTTACTGCGCGTATATATATACAAGGTGGAAGGGCATCGACGCACATCCGAATACCATAAGTTCAGTACATGATTCTGGACCCCCCTGCGTTGAAATTTTCCGTAACTTTTTTCACCAATATTTCAATATTTTCTGCAATTTTTTTTACTTGAACGGTTAAAAACCATAATTTATATCTACCCAAATTAGATTTACAATAAAAAAAACATTATTTCATTTATTACGGATCGCGCGGGCGTAACAATACACTGCGCGCTCAAAAATGTCAATATCTGTAATAACCGATCATTTTCTACATTAATGACCTAGGTCATTTTATTTTTGACCTTGAGTGAAACCTTGTCACGACGTTTGTGCGTCGATGTACCTTCCACCTTGTATATACTTAGTTATTTGAAATTTAAAACCACTATCTTAATACGCCGTCGCGACATCACAGCACTGAATTTGTGCCCGGTTAATGACTATAGGCTTGCCCCCTATTACATGGGACCGAAACATACCGGTGAAATGTGGGTGTACATTAGTACGCCTCTGCCTAGGCGTGAAGGTATTGTACAAAGAGTAGCTACTATATCTTAGCCTATTTTTCCATATTTGAGTATGCTGTCAAGATATTGGTACTAGGTCTCTATAAGCTAAGATTAATTACGCTAAGTGACGTTTCTGAGTTCGACAGTAAGTTTTCAGAATGTAACAGAATTAATTATGAAAGGAGGAATATTCCCTCAAACTGTCGGCGCAGTGAATCCTCTATAAGCCTCTAAGAAGTTTTTAGGGTCGGCAACGCGCGAGTGATACCCCTGGTATTGCAACCGTCCATAGGCTATGGTAACCACTTACCTTCAGGTGGGCCGTAGGGTTGTTTACCAGCTTAGTGGTATAAAAAAATAAAAAATAATTGTAATGTAATTTCATATTCAATTTTATTTATGCATATTCATTGAAATTCTATAAAAGTTGCATATAATGCATAATAATTTTTTTTAAATCCGTTTTTTTCTGTCGATGCCCGTGGACTAGACAAGTTGCAATTTGACATTCGAATCGACAAACAAATAGAAAGAAAATGTATGGAAATGACATTAGTGACAGCCCGATTTGTCGAAAGCTTGTGTCATTTTCATATATTTTCTTTCAATTCGAATGTCAAATTTTAACTTGTGTAGGCCACCTAAAATTAGCATACATCTGTCATTGTTGAAATTATACGTCTTCGTGACTTATGACTAGATAACTTAAAATTGAGGGTTGCAATATAAAATTAAAATAATAAAAAATCATATTATTTTTTGACCAAATCTTGTGAACAAAAATTCCAATAAAAATTGTTGAGTATCATTGTATTACGTAACACACAGTTAAACTCACCGACCCCATCAAACACTTAATTACAAGATTTTGCTGAACCAAACAATTCGACGTTAATGAAATCCTTTGTTCTCAAAGCAACGGTCGAAAACCTTTGGATTATGTCACCATTCCTGTTACACATAACACCCTTAAAATAACCGACTGTAAATAAAGTAGGTCGTTGTAATTTAACAAAAGGTACAGATGAAAGGTTTTGTCGCTTGACACTTTCCATTAATGTGTGCTTCAAGTTATAAGCGTTGTGAGGAGGTTCTTCTAAACGTAAATATACCATCACGCCTGTATTTCCTAAAGGGTTAGGCATTGGTGTACTAATGTACACCTACGAAGGTAGCGAGCCTATTGGGCACAAATCTAATTTTTGTTAGTTATTTTTGTAATGAAGGAAAAATGGCCTGGCGGGAACTATTCGAACCTGTCTTCTGGTTAAATACACCAGACTTTAAAAAAAAATTCCATGCTAAGAATATTTAGTGAAGGAAAAAATCGATTCGCAGGCAGGACTCGAACTTGCGTCGTCTGGTTCAATTTCAACACCAGACGCTATGACCGCTAAAGTATCGCGAGCTATGATAGAATAAAATAAATAATATTCAAAATTAAACACCCGAAGCTTATTACCTACGACTGAACTAAGAAGGTATAAGCGTTTAGGGTGAGATGTTGTTTATACAAATTCTAAGTTCCTATTTATTTGTATACAAGAAAAATATAGTAACAATAATATGACTGCTTCCTAAGCATTAGGATCGGAAATCAACACAATATTAAAAAAATATTTTTAAACAAAAATACCGCTCACCGGATTTCGATATTTTTTTTACGCAACCAATCTGTCAATCAAACCAGCTTTCAAAGAAAAAAAGAATCATCAAAATCGGTTCACCCAGTCGAAAGTTCTGAGGTAACAAACATAAAAAAACAAAAAAAAAATACAGTCGAATTGAGTACCTTCTCCTTTGAAGTTGGTTGAAAATTTCTAATAAATTAGAATTTGTAAATAGTTCAAGCTTTCACGATGGACTACCAACTTGGAAGCGGAAGTAGAGATTCATAGTAAAAGTAACTAGAGACTCTAGATTCGATTCCCAGGTCGAGAAAAGTGATATTGGGAATTATCAGTAGCAGCTTGGAGTCCAGATGGCGCCCGGTTGAAGGCAGTAGGCTCGCCTTTTATTACATGGGAACCTAAATTTCCTGGTGAACTGTGATTGTACACTGGTACAATCTGTACACGGCAGGGAGTAGGTACTCCCTGCCGAACTCTTCAAGGAATACAGGCGTGATAGTAACTACATTTTATAACGTAACGTAACGGAATCTTTGATTGTGATTTTCACCCCTTTCAAAACGACAGCTTCATTTGAAAGTCTGCACACAAAATCAAGGAGCGATGAAAATGCAATAACTAGTAGGTAGGTATAGTTTGTTTTTGTAGATAACTAAACTAAAAAGTAAAAAACATTTTTACTTTTTAGTTTGATTTATAAAAGCGTGTTTCTTATATACTATATTTTTTTATTGAAACCTCTGAGAAATTATAATTTGTAAATATTTAAATACTTAACAAACATGTCTACAACTTGCTCAGTATGATCTCCACACTTCTTAGAAGCGTCTATTCTGGAGGTTACGTCTTAGAATTGAACATAATCAACTCACGAATGCTTGCTATTGTACACATTCTCTCACAAGCCACCACAATGAACGATGCTCAAGGGATACTCTAGTAATTACCACAGTAAGACTTGGCAAGTGGATTACAAGTCTTAGTACGTTGTTTCCAATAAGAACAATATAGAATTGTTGGTCGATATATTCAGTCCGATGTGGGAAAACGTTAAATATTTCAACATAGATATTGACCATGCTTGTATTAATAGCATATTGTACTATGTAATAGATATAAGCATCTTAAATAATTTTGTGAGTTCTGTTTATCTGAGGAGAAATAAATACGATTATTATTATTATTATCTAAGGGTTATAAAGGTGCAATGTGATCAATAGTCAATAAAAGAGATAAGTATACCGGTAATTTATGTTTTGACAAAGTCTTTGTTTTTTTTTCTTTTATTAGGAATTTACGAGATTTTGATATCTATCACATACATCGTAACAGGGTGATGATGATAAATTATAAATTGAAAAAAATATATTTACTTCAGTTTATATATTTTTTGTCTATCCTTCTAATTTTATCTACTATGTAATGCATTTTTGTGTCTGTGCGTGTCAGACGTGTGTGTTAGCACAAGTCTGACACACACAGACACAAAATTGATGTTTATCATTCCGGAAGACATTAAAAGATAATTATATGATACTAGCTTTCCGCCAGCGGCTTCGCCCGCTATCCCACGGGAACCATACATTTTACCGGGATAAAAGTAACCTATGTGCTATTCTAGACTATAATCTATCTCTGTGCCAAATTTCATTCAGATCCGTTCAGTAGTTTTTGCGTGAAAGAGTAACAAACATCCATCCATCCATCCATCCATCCTCACAAACTTTCACATTTATAATATGAGTAGGATAGTAGGATAGGATAGGATAGTAGGAAGGATAGGATTAGTAGGATTAAATCTTTTCTTAATTTGTCCACAGACTATAATAGGCATTCATGTCAAATTTTGATAACCATTATATTCATATACAGATATTTATGTTAGAATTTCGAGCCCCGGGCGAACACTACTTATTATAGTCAGATGAGTAAAATATATTGCTCTGTCAATACCACTAAAAACAAACATTGATTGAACACAGAAATTTTCTCGTTACTGACACTAAGATTGTGTTGTTTTCGTAGCCCGAAGCTTTATTCAATATACTCAAGTGATACATTGTTTGGAAAAATAGATATATGAAATGGGATTGTTGCGGTCAACATAATTTCATCTTCGACTTGTTTGTAACAAGTGTCTGGAAAAATAGGTAAGTATTTTTTATTGTAGTCTAGAAAAATATGTAACACTAGCTTCCCGCCAGCGGCTTCGCCCGCGTGGTCTTATAATTTTTTCCCCCGTTTTTGCAACATTTTTCATTACTACTCCGCTCCTATTAGTCGTAGCGTGATGATATATAGCCTATGTTACTCGGGGATAATGTAGCTTTCCAAAGGTGAAAGAATTTTTGAAATCGGTCCAGTAGTTTCGGAGCCTATTCATTACAAACAAACAAACAAACAAACAAATCTTTCCTCTTTATAATATTAGTATAGATATAGATAACATACACATAACGTCAGTCCTGATGATCATACCAAAGCTTATGACAATTGTTAGTGATAGTCAGAAGATCAATAAGCCTGACAACCAGTCTATTATACTAATATTGGTATGGTTGGAGGTCTGATGGGAGTTGTTTCGTGTAAAATACTGATATACAGCCGCATCTGGTTAGACTGGAAGCCAATCCAAACACGGTTGGGAAAGGCTAGGAAGAAGATGGTGAATATAATATCACACCCGTGTCGGCTAGACAGAGGTGTAATACTGTACTTTTTAAGTTCGCCGTAATATTTTAGTCCACCTAGCCATTGCCATCAACTTAGCACAATTCACTCCAAACAGCTACTTGGAATTTGTTAGCAAAAGTCACGCCAAACTTATTGTCCGGGTTAAAGGCACGAGCTAACTTTAACCTGGCCGCAAAAATCGGAGAAAGAAAAATATTGGATTATAATGATTTCAAACGACAACCTACGATATTGAGATTTTGTTTTTATTTATTACAATCAAATATATTTTTCTTTCTCCGATTTTTACGGCCGGGTTAAAGTTAGCTTGCGCCAACTTCAACCCGAACAATAAGTTTGCTGAGAACTGTATATCTAGCGGTAGCAGGCATTCCATTTCTCGTGTGTATAAAAATAAAGTTTATGTTTTAACAAATGATACTTAAAACAATGAAGTGAAGCAGTACATCCTTTATTATATATTTTCCTTAGTTACTGAGAATAAAGTGGGTATATATACCAATATTTACATAACAAGCCTAGTTGAGCAGAAAATTAAGTACCAATAACTCAATTTACCCGTTATTTGTTTCGTAAACGACTTGCTTTGATGAAAATATGATATAGTTACATGTTTTTGTATTATAGAATAATAAAAAGAGAAAAGTTAAAATGCCTTTATTCAGTAGTGGCTGATACGATGATGATAATGATGAAAAAAATTCATCACTAAGAAAAAAAAACGTAGGTAACGACGACTAACCAGTTCTGATTATTTTTAAGACCATTAACTATGTGACTCTGATCCCAGTAACAGTAAAAAAATAAGGACCATTAAATCAACTCTACCGTGATGGAGAACTAAAAAAAGAATAAAATATTTCATTTAAAAAGTATTATCTAAATACGACAATAATAAAAAAAACTTAAACAAGCGGAAGCCTTGATAGCCCAACGTTTATCGCAATTCGTATTTAAATTTCCACAACAGCTGACACGTCTGACGTAGGCGAATCCAAAACGCCTGTACAGCAAGTCTACACCACACGAGCACATTATATGTTAATCAAGGCACAGCCCTGTTTGGAATTAGTTGACGGCCCCGGGGACAAACATTGGACACCGCATTAACATGTTTATAGTGTCTACACAAGGGACCTTTCAACGTCCAAGCCGCATGGGCACGGATAGACAAGCAAGGATTAAGGATGTCATTTCCCGCACCGGTCTCCAATTAATGGTACTCTTTGTGATGTTGTAAGGATACAGTTTAGATAAATACTCTAAGCGTAAGGGTTAAGGAATTATTCGTAACAATCTCGTAATTTATTAGCTGTATTTGTTTTGGTAAACAAGAAAGATCAAAATTCAAATGATGTAGATACAACATGGATTTGAATAAAACAAAATAAAGCACTAATTATAAATAAATTCGTGTAAAATCATTATCATTAACCCATTATAGGTACTGTTCCATTGCTAGACACGGGTTTCCTCCCCATTCAGAATAAGAGATTAGGCTTAAATTCACCACGGCTGGCCTAATGTGGGTTAACTGACTGCACGCTTTGCAAGCTATATTGTTTACTACTTAGAATTATCTCAAGCAGCTAGTTTAACTACACTCAAACTCTCCATTGCTTTATCTTACATAGGTCCCACTCATTTGCTTTACAAATTAAAACAATCGTGCCAATTCATAAACATTCCCTTAACTGGTGTTGCTTTCATGGGTACCTGGTGAAAGCCTTTAGCAAAATCCACAACTATTACTTGGCTGGCTCCAGCCCCTCGTTTAACTTTTAGCGTCTCACCTCCCTGGAAACCAGCCAAGAGATTATAGTTTGCCTTCCTGGGAAATTTGGGCCGTTGCTAAAGAAATTTGCAGTGTAAATAATGTTACGCCTTGGGAGAACCGGGATTAATGCAGTTGTTAGTACAGTTTAAAATTTTCCAATTTAGAAGTTAAAAGTGCAAAAACTAAAAAGCTGTATTGTTTCTCCGTTTAGTTTCAAAGACGTAGAAATTTTCTGAAAAACAGCGCTACTGAAGTTTTTAATAGAATAAATCGATTTGAACTTTCTACGCTTCGGACTTAATTGTACCGGATTTTTGTTTTCACAATTATCTCTTCTGGTAAAACTACTTCTATTTGTAGTTTTACTTGTGCGCCAATGTGAGTTGAAATAAATAATTAAATTCTTTTCTTTCTTCTTTTATTTTGTCTAATATGCCTATGCCTACGTAAGTGTCAGATCAGATCTGTACCTTCTGGTATTTATTCAGATTTTTACTACTGCATCTCCACATTGAATTCAATTTGTGTCTTGCTATTTTTTATAGATCTCATGCTATTTCAATATCTAGATTGTTATTGTTATAGCTGTGATCAAACTATGAAGTCATCGATATAGAAAAATACAATAAAAAACAGAAAATAAATTTCCGCTACAACAATTCTAGCGTGTGCAGTGTACAGAATAGCACCTCAGGGAGCTATGCCAGTCATGTTGAGTATAAAATACCAATGCTACATAGATATTGAGCAAAATGTGAAAATTTCACAAGGGAATATAACTCCAAAATCCTTTGAAAAGCCTGTCAAATCCAGAAGAAATACGAACTACATAGTACATTGATAAATTTCTTACGATAAGTAAACATTTTATAAACTTACCTGAAGTGAAAGAAAGAATATTGAAGAATGATATTTCATCGTAATCGGAGGTAAAATTTAGTAAATTTATATGCCTTATAAATATTATATTTTGTTAACTCTCAAATAAATTAGATTAAGGACAGGATGATATATAAACATTACATAACTTAATACCTTCAAACCCAATTAACGAACATAATACCTACACCAACTAAAATGAAACTAAATATGTACTTATTTATAATTAATATAAGATTGTGAAACTTGATTACGCATAAGTCCAACTCAGAGAAAAAAAGAATGGCAAGTTAAACACGAAACAGGGCAACGTTTTTAATATTAATTCCAATTATGTTTTAATCTTGTTGCAAAAAATAAAATGGCAAAATTTAATTTATAAAAGAAATGCTTTTACATTCGTAATTATGTACGTAAAGTTTTCCTGTGTAGAAAAGGACCATTTAATTAAAGGGCGACGAAAGACAGCCTGGTGAAAACTGAACATAATTCTCAAAGGTATACTAAGCACTAATAAAACTAAAACACATTAAGACCTGATGAAGAAAAAATATGATAAAAAAAATCTTAGTAAATGCTGCAGTTTGTGACAGTCGGAGGGTTTAGCGGTGGGCTTACTCATCAAGTGGCGATCACAAATACACGGCCAATGATTGCAATGACACTCTTCCCGTAAAAAAGTAATAAAAAAAGTATAATCATTAGAGTTCCAAAGTAAGCAAATCTTGTACTATATATACTAGACAATGGATATAATACTTATAGACTTTTTTGTGTTATACGTATAATTAAGAAACAGCCAGACAAACACAAACCATAAGTTCATTCCCTATTTTTTTGTATCCTGTGGGATCATCAGTTCGGTACTCCAACTACTAGACGTTAAACCTCATCTTACCTAAAACCTACTTGAACTACTTGCCAAAATTGTGGACATAAACAAACAAACCTGAAGCCCTGCAATGCTTAGCAATAAAGGTTTTTCCAAAAAGGTAGCAGCATTATTATGTAACAAAATGGTCAAATTTTAATGATAGGCAAAGTTAGAGAGTTGGAAAAACTTGTTTGTGAAAGGATCGACATCAAGATGGGTTTATGTTGGGTACGCGGGTCATTTGAAGAGGTCATTTAACTTGTAATAGGTTTAGTAAAAGTGAGTCCGAAGGTATTATGTCAGTTTTCCACTTGAGTTTCTGGGTCCTATAACAACATTGTCCGTTATTTCACTGTAACTCTTATTGGGGTATATGAGGTATTACAATTTCAGCGGTATTGAGATATATAAGTCTAATTAATACTTATGTATTTTATGATTCCTTCTTTAAATTTTACCAACATTTTAAAAAAATATGAATTTTGTTTTTAAGAAAAATATACTGGAGGGACGCAGGAACACTGCTTCAGATAGCTGAAGCAGTATTCAAACCTACGACCCTCCAGTTAAATACACCGGATGCTCTAGCTAAGTAAGCTACCGAGACCACAGTGCAGTGTGAACAATTTTGCAGAGGTCTGTTAATGTCGAGTAAAATAAAAAATAACTGCCAACATTTTGTTAAATCTATTTAATATAAATTATCTTTGGCGTATTGATTAAAAATCAATGAGCAAAGCACAACTTAAGTTCCTAAAACATAACAGAGATAAATACACAGCAAATGTAAGCGAAGGTAAAGAAGATTTTAGTTGAGTAAATATGGCTACCCACATTACCAGACAAGGTAAGCAAGCTGCGCAGTACAAATGCGAGACACCTCGGTAACACTTGAAATACTAGAGTAGCGGTTACGTGTCAACTAATCCAGACATATCATTGTACAAAGCGTAGAATTGTTAACTAAGAACTCACTAGTTTATTAAAGATCACACTTGATTTTACTAGCAAGTATTTTTGGCAATTGATGAAAACATTTTTGATCATACGCCTGCATTCTAAGAAGGATTTGGAAGAAAAAATATTGTCACTTATGTGGAATGAAATGATGAAATGATTTTATATTTCTCTAAAGCAATTAAAAAAAATATATATCCTTTAAAGACACTTTTACAAGTTATTTAATTTTTTATACTAGATGGCGCCGGCGTTTACTAACTGACGACCTCTGAGAAGAAACGCTGCTGAAACAAACTCAGAGAATCATTGTCTCTTTTAAAGTCCAGACCACCGTAGAGTAAATATCAGATAATAATATGCGAGTTCAACAATGTAGGGTAAAATGGCGAAATGGCATTTTAAGGAAAGAGCCACAGAATTGACCAGTCCTAACTAACGGCATGCATGCATCAGTCAACGCGTAGAGCTCAACCATTATTAGGGAGCTCAACGACCTACTCAATGTAGGTATATTTGGGTAGTTCGAACTCTGGATACGTGCCTACTGCTTGATTGATGGCAATAGGCTCCACCACTTTTACATGGGAACTAAACATAGCGGTGAATTGTTACCAACAATAGACGCAAACAAAATCTATGGAAATGACAAGCTTTCAACGAGTCGGGCTGTCACTAATGTCATTTCCATAGATTTTGTTTCTATTCGTTTCTCGATTCGAATGACAAAATGCAACTTGTCTACAGGCCTAGGCTGATGAATAATGGATTTTAATATAGTGAACACTGCCTACCAATAACAAAGTAGGTATTCGTAGCTAAGTGTTAATTTGTAGAAATAAAGATGAAAACAGTATTAAATTAAAAGTTACAAATTACATTTGATTTCATTTAAGTAGTAGAAATTACTTTCCATTTCATTTCAAGTAGTTTTACTTTCGTTTTCCAGACATTTTAATTACTTAAAATGTCGACTCTTGGTACACAAGCAAGAGCTAGAACAAACTTTCATATAATAACATAATATTGGTTTTGCCAAAGAATTACCGCAAAATAATTTTATTGTAACTCGTGTGTGAAGAAAGTTCAAGAAAACCTTGTCGAAGTTTTGTAGGTTTAAGCTGTGAGGTTGGAGAACTTTTGCTAATTAATTCTTCTTTTAAAAAACCTTTTTCTTGGAAAGAACTTTTTTCAGTGCATACTTATTTTGTATTAGGAAATAATTTTGCCTCTTTGAGTAAGGAGAATTGAACGTTGTGAATTTGTCTATATTTTTTTGAATTAGAATTTGTCTATATTCATAGTTTTGTTAATAGTTTTATTGTATGTGGGATTTAGTCTATTTTTCTTCTGCCTTAACAAAAAATATTTCGACGTATTTAGTTTATCGGATGTTTCCCATTGAGGTAGGCAGAGACTATTTCCACTTCAACTTTGCTTTCTGGCACACTACTTTCTGCTATGTATACGTTTTCATTCCATCCATTTCAATCAAAACAATAATTATCATATTGCGGAATGTACAACTTTAGAGTTAATTAGCTTTGCCGGTCAATTAATTAGTGCAGTGGTAAATATGTTTTCATTACATGCTCTAATAAATATGTAGTAAACAGTGTCTGTATTAAACAGATAGGTTAATTATTGTGTTCACCACGTTTAATTTTTATTATTATCACTCGCTTACAACGGTGAAGGAAAACATTGTAAGGAACCTTTTTTTTGGATGGGTAACATCATCAGTCCCTATACTTGGCCACGGCAGGGTATGCCATAGCCATAATATGGGATCAGTTACATTGACTACGACCATGACGGAATCGTGAGGAAAGCTGCATGCCACAGATTTTCTCGACAGCGTGTTAAGCCTACCAACCCGCACTAGACCAGCGTGGTGGACTATAGCCTAATCCCTCTCATTCTGAGACAAGACCCATGTCCAGCAGTGTGGCAGTCAATGGCCCAGAACATAAATATTTTATGTCGGCAAAAGAGCAGACAAACCACGTATGTAGTCAGTTGCCGATCCTTAAAAACCTATATCGACTGTAAAGCAATCAAGAGGAATCAAGGATGAAATGGCTCTCACCCTAATTCGAAGATGCTTTATTACAGAATTGGATGTGAGGATGATCACCACACTCACCAGCCTGTCAAACCTCAAGAGGTTAAGAGGTTCCGGCACTGAGTAAGTCAGAGATCTTTTCTCGCCAGCACTATGCCAGCATGGGGGGGGGGACTATTGTATACAAGGTGGAAGGGACATCGACGCACAAACGTCGTGACAAAGCTTCACTCAAGGTCAAAATTAAATGACCTAGGTCATTCATGTAGAAAATGATCGGTTATTAAAGACATTGAAATTTTTGAGCGCGCAGTGTATGGCTAAAAACGCGATCATAACGCTCCGCGGTGAATGTTATCGCGCGCGCGATCCGAAATAAATGAAATAATGATTTTTTAATTATAAATCTAATTTGGGTAGATAGAAATAATGTTTTTTTTACACAATCAAGTAAAAAAAACTGCAGAAAAAATTGAACAATTGATGTAAAAGGATTAATTACCTCCAGGATCCAGAATCATGTACTGAACTCATGGTATTCGGATGTGCGTTGATGTCCCTTCCACCTTGTATAGAGTATGTATAACTACTATAATTACAATAACGGGATGATAATAATATTTCACACCTCTTTTTGAATTTTTCAATAACAGAATTTCTTCACAATACGATAATATATTTCGACATTCCTCAATTTCTATAACAATGCTCAGAAAATATGTCTGCGAATTGTAAATTCCTTAGAAATGGAGCATTTATGGAATTTTAGACTTTATTTTCTTGAAAAAGCGTAGGAACTGTAGGTTATAATAGCGTCTACAGGCAATCGGCTGCTTATTTTTCAATAAGAGGCTTATTGTTCAGATCTATTGCAAAGTTGTTCGCCATTTTCTGGTTTATTAGGTTCTTTGTAATAAATTGATTGCCAATAATATTAGTTCAATAATAACACAAACAAGGTCTTGGTGAATATTTTAATGTAATGTGTAATTGATAAATGTTGAAGAAAAGTTGTAGAGGGAAAAAATATAACATCACGCATGTAATCCCCGAAGGGCTAAGCAAAGGTTTACATAATACCCACCGATTGCCGTTGTATTTAGGTCTCATGTAATTTGGGGCAACTTGGAAATCGAAGCCAGGACCTTGAGCGTAGCAGACGAAAAGTAGAAAGTATTTGTAGGGGTTGGAAATTATAGTTCTGTAATATTGTATTTAGTACCTATCGAAAAGGAAATATTTCTTAGAAGTACTATTTCTATAACTAGGTATTAACATTTCTTACTTATTATGATGGGAAAAATCTCAGGCAAAAGACGTGTCGGTCGGAGGAAGAAGTCGTGGCTACGAAACATCAGAGAGTGGGCGGGGATAGCGAGTCCTTCCGAACTGTTTCGCCTCGCTAGAGACAGGCATGAATATGCTAAATTGACTGCCAACTTTCGCTAGTCGGAGAGGTACTATGAGAGAGAGAACATTTCTTAAAGGATGCCTTCGATAAATAATAAATATATTTGGACATTTTACACAGCACCATCTAGTCCCAAACTAAGCAAAGCTATGAGTACTAGACAATGGATATAATACTTAATAAATACTTTTTTTGTAAATACATACTTATAAATATAAGAAACACCCAGACAAACACAAACACTTATATTCATCACATAAATGTTTGTGTCCTGCGGGAACCGATCCCACAACGTCGTGATCAGCAGACCGGCACTAGACCATAGACGTCGTCAAGTGTTAACGTTATAATAACAGTGTGATCGGTTTAAGCTGGGCGTTGATAAGGCTGTCAGTCTATCGGACTGTTTAAGATATTTATAATAAATTATACTTGTAACTCAGCAAGACCATACATTTAGTTTTGTAATTCCGTACAACGTCAAATTAATTTTAGTTCACAAATGTTAACTAGATGGCGCTGTCAGGTTTTTGTCTATTCCTGAATGGCGATGTTAAGATTCTCCGGAGTTTAACTATGCTCTTGATGTTGTAAAATTTATAAGAAAAAAAATACATAGTAGTAAATACCGTATTATGTGGTTTTATTACTACCATCAACCTCGCTAACAGTCGCGAATGCCTGCAGAAAGTGCCAGTGGTGCGTGTGTGAAGAACGAGTACTAGAGAGACTGATACCTTTTCCTTTATATAAAAAAGATTCTGGTTTAAGACATTTATTTCTCATAAGAATACAACATACATTCATTTAACATAAGAATTGCTACGACTCCAAAAATGTTTTAACAGATTAAAACACACTTCTTTTATTTCCAATACCTTTTTAAATTTAAAAGAAACTCCTTTGAAGCTCAGTTATAAAGCTAGTTACAGAGTCACATTTTTTATTAAAATCTTGCGCAACTTGAAAATGGTATCTACACTATTACATTGTATATTACATGGATCGTCTTGCCCCCACGCTGCTTGCATCTTAAGTAGACGATTATTTTTGTAATTATTTCTAATATCTTCTTTGGTAACTTGATGAAGAAAGTTAGCTCACTTAAGGGATATTATGTATGCAAGATGGTGATCCCCGGAGTTTAATAAGCTAGTTACGTTAAGATTAATAACGCTTTCAGGTTTTTTACGGTGTACAGTTATATGGGGATGGTAATTTTGTTTTGTTTATAAGAAACATTATTTTTAGGATATTATTTTGGTAATATCAAAGTATAATTTTTAAGCAACTTGAAAATCATTATTAAGTACCTAGTATTTTTTTTTCATAAAATCTAAAGTTGAAGTTAGGAAAAGATGTGTTTCAATATTAAATATTACACTAACAATCATGTACTTGAAATAAAACTACTTTTTAGGGATTTTTTCACGTTACGTTATTATAATTTAGATCTCGAAGTTTCGGAGTCTTTACAGCGTCTATTGTGCATTAATGCCCAAATCTATTAAAGTAGTTTAGTTAGTTTTACAAAATGTATTAGTATTTTTCTATCTCATAATATCTGTGTATAAGCATAAGTTAAACGCAAACAATAATATAGTAAGTATAACAAAATCTTTTAAATCGCTTAGACCGAAATTCCATATAGTAATTCAGTTTAAGTTGCAGAACTTGGATTTACAAATTTATGCGTACTCTTATAGCTACATACACAATTACATACAAGTAAATTTAGTTAAACATGTTAATAAACCTAGTTAACTAGTTCAGTTCACAGAATCTGAACAATTTTCAGAGTTTAATAATAGTAATTATAATCATCTCATTCTCTTGCCGAAACGTGACCAGACTCTTCACGCAAAAACTATTCATTCGACCTTATTTTCATATTTTTCGTGTTCTTTCATATTCATGACTTCTCAACTTTGACTGTGTATTATCGGTGTAACGCTATGCTATAATTAAAATATATTTTCTACTTAATTCAAATAAGTAGAAGATAAAATAATTTTATTAAGATAAAATATAACATGATGTACTTCTTTTCATTTTTACAAATACGGCTCACAGTTTGTTTGCAGAACTGCAATTTTATTAAGTGAAGATTATTATTGAATGAATATTAGTTTCAATATCATAATGCACTAGTAATTTTGTATGTGAAAAAAGTATTGAAATTTACTTTTTCTTCATAAAATACAAATTGAACAAAATTTCCGTCTACCCCTGCTACTATATACATTCAAACCGGCTCACAATAGTAGTAAAATTCTTGCGAGTTTACATAATCATCTCATTTTTTGTCAAAACGTGACCTGACTATCAACAAGTTTTGTCTAAAAGGCCTTTTGTAAGCATTTGACTGTTTTTAACACGGAAAAACAGGTCGGCAGCATTTTGTCCCTCTACAAACGGTTCTTCACTTTGTTCAGCCAGTTTCTGATTACCTCTAAGTGTATTCTTGGCTGGGAAAAAACGTGCCTGTCATTAGGACTTGATTTATTACGACGACACTAAAAGGGTTCCTCAAGGGTTTCTCTTGGGCCCTTCGTCCTTCAAGACACTCCTACACATGTTTTGGGTAAGATTTGGACTGACACGTATTAATGTGTTTTGGTTTCACTTGCAATACATTATACTTGCGGTATTTATATGTTGTCAGGATAATAAATTGGTTTCAATGTTTATCGGATGGAAGTAACAAGTTTACATATTGCTGAAAGTTGTGTTGTTTATTGGGCTTTTCTATTATTTGTTTGCGGCTATAAAACAGTGACCTTAGTAGGTAGTTTATTTTGATAGGCACTTGATAGTCTAAAGTTAGAGTTCACCACCAAACCCTACGATCCACAAATTACAGGATTTGCTTAGGGATTTGTTTATTGGGTATATTTATTATTGTTTCTGATAGTAACATAAATGTTTAAATTTGAATATTTAAATGTTTAAAGTAGTGTAGGTCACTACACTACTTAAATATTTTTTTAGTTTACTAAACTAAACTAACTAACTAACTAAACTAAATTAGTTATTTGACGTGATTATTTTTAAATGAAAGATTAAGAACACTTGAAGTAATTTAGATCATTACAGAAAAATTGCTAGGTATATTCAATCTTAGCAATACGAGAACTATTCTCGTGTGGTAACTACTTCTAAATAAATGTTCAGCTTTGAGCCTGCTTAAGTACAAAACAAGTAATCGCCTACAAAACATGAATACTCCATCAACGTTTGAGTAACTTGAACCACTCAAAAGGTACACAAGTACGAAACAGCCAGAGAAATCCAAGGAACATTTTACCTCTAATGATATACTATTAAAAATCCCATAATTTACGCAAATAAATATCACTACAGTGCTTTCTGTACATTTTCAGTACTTAACGTTTATACTTTTAGTAGTAGCGGAAACGAGCCATGTCGAGCATGTTGTGCACGCTACGTTTAACATGAACAGGCTTAAGCGATCTTTCTTCGATGGACTCGGTAAAATTTGATACCGTTTAAATTTTAAAGTTAGAGTAAAATTTTGCTTATGTATCTTTTGGCGGAATCTCTTCAAACAAGATTACCTCCTTATGCTGAAAGGTATGTGGAATTTCTTGAAGAATTTTATGTATGTATTTCTTCCTCCTAGCCTTTTCCCAACCATGTTGGGGTCGGCTTCTAGTCTAACCAGGATGCGGCTGAATATCAGTATTTTACACCGAGCGACTGCCATCAGACCTCCACAACACAATTTCGAAGGAAAGACTGGTTGTCAGGCTTTTTAGGCTTCTGACTACCACTAACGATTGTCATAGGTGTTCGTATGACAACCGGGACCGACGGCTTTACGTGCTCTCCAAGGCACGGAGGGGTTTCGATATGTTAAGAATGGTCACCCATCCACAGACTGACCGCGGCAAGTGTAGTTTAACCTTGCAGATCGGTTGATCAGCGTAGTTACAACTTGGCCACGAGCCCCTCCACAATTTTATGTATGTATTTGTGTGAGTTTTTTTTAAGTAAATATTCATCGCCATGGATATCTTCAACGCCAGAGGCGTTGCTGACGCGATACCGATCCTTATATCTTATATCCAAATAAACATAGAGGTGCTTTACGACAGGTTCCGACATAAGGTTTATTGCCAGCCAGTCAGTCCTCAAGAGTTCTTACTATCAAGCCAGTCAGATCTTTTCCCGACTCTTACAAGTCGGTGTGAATGGCACTGAGGAATTGTATTCTTACCTGTTCCCACACGAAAATAATATTAGTGTTTACAAATTAATTACTATATACAATATCATGTGAAACTATAAACCAGAGAAACGCCATAGTATATCTTGTTAAGCATAATTACGGTTTTCCCTGATGCATATCATGTACATCACATGACTGTGCTATGTAATATTATTGGCAAAGGATTATGCTAATATTGCTGTACAAGATATTGCTCGTTGCAGTAAATTGTCAGAATATAGTAATTTAATCTATGTTATTACTTCCTTAGTTTTAAACAGATTTTAATTTTGTTTTGTTTATCGGGCTCCATCTATGGTCTATTTATGAGGCTATAAATTGGATAGGCTTGCGATTGACCTATGTCTCACGGACACTTTTGATGAACCATAATATGATTCACGTGTGCGTGGCTTTACGATGGAATGGAGGGCTGGTAATGGAATCTAGGGCTTCACGCATACCGACCAAAAGAGTGATATGATCATGCCTGTATTCCCCGTAGGGTTAGGGCACAGGTGTACTATAGGTACACCCACAGTTTGCCGGTATGTTTGGATCCCATGAATTAGGGGGACGAGCCTACAACCATCAACTGGTCACAAATTTGCACTCCGACCTGCTATTGGGAAGTTCACAGAAAAACCCAACAACGCTGCGGGAATTGAACCGATGACCTCTAGCGTAGCAGCCACGCTTACGGACACTATCATATCTTATTTGACGACGTCTGTGGTCTAGTGGTTCGATTACCGGACTGCTGATCACGAGGTCGTGGGTTCGATTCCCACAAGACACAAATTATTTATGTTATGAATATAAGTGTTTGTGTTTGTCTGGGTGTTTCTTATGTTTTATAAGTATGTATTTACAAAAAAAAAGTAAATAAGTATTATATCCATTATCTAGTATCCATAGTACAAGCTCTGCTTAGTTCGGGACTAGATGGTGTTGTGTAAAATGTCCCAGGATATTTATATTTATTTATATTTTGCTATGGGGGCTGCCATAGCCAGCAGCACTTCGGCCCAGTGGGATCTTTTGTGCTGTCCCCATTACTGTATATTCCTTACTCTTTGAAGACGTGGTTTATGAAGTCGGCTGACCCACTAAGAGGAAGGAACCTAGTTTTCTGGCTGCACCCCGTTGCCGAGCAGAATCATCTGTTTCGTCGCTAGGACGTCACAATCACACAAGTGAGTTCTATCGAATGGCTCTCGATAGGATTTTTACGCAACAAAACGCTGCAGATTTTAGTTCCTTACGTAACCGCTAGAGGCGCTGCGAGGGTTTTCCATACAAATATTTTACGGCGTCGTTAGCAAGTCCAGTGAGAAAAACTCATGGTAGAGGCACTGAACTTACAGTACCTCAACCATGAGTTCTATCAAATTGCTTTCGATAGGTTTTTTACGCATCAAAACGCTGTAATCTCATAGCAGATTTTAGTTCCTTACGTAACCGCTAGAGGCGCTGCAAGGGTTTTCCATACAAATATTTTACCGCGTCGCTAGCGAGTCTAGTGAGAAAAACTCATGGTCGACGCACAGACACTAAACTGATGAGGCAGTTAAACATCCACTGTTTACTAGTTCTCGTTCTTAGCATGTTAGTCTGAATTATTAATAGCTATAGCTACTCAAACAAAACACGAAACGGTTTCTTGGTAAAGCAATATGTACTTGGATGAGAGAATGAAGTTTGGATTAAATTATAAGTTGTTGTTGATATAGAACTTTGTGTGGTAGTCGCTCGAGTGGGGGATTGGAGGGGGGGGGGGGGGGTATTAACAAACAACATAAGCAACGATGTTGGAAGTTCAAAGATATTATGATGTGCGGTTATGACTGCGGCCGATTAGTTCAAGTTCAAAGGAGGTCATCGAAAACGGCCCAAATGATGTACCGAAGGTACACTTATTGGAAAAAATACTCTGTATTACGTTGGTTACAACTCTAGTCGTACTTTTTTTTATGTTGACTGTAGGTTGAAAAATAAAACTCTTAATTTGAGAAAAATCACGCCATTTTGGCACACCATTATTTGTTTCGTAATGATTTCATAGTAAAAACTGTAGTGTCAGTTTCGGAATGTCAAACGCACGCCATTACGGTAGATTATTACCAGTTTCGTAGTGATTTCATGGTAAAAACCAGTAAAAACTATCAACTTGACAACAACAGCTGTCATGTACCTCCGGTATAAATTTGGGCTGAGTTGTATGGGCTTTCGAGGAACTCCTTTATTCCGTTTTTCGAAAATTTTACAATCTACATGCATATAGGTGAATGAAGAATATGAAAATTTCTTAACCTACTAACCAGTACGGCTGAGGTTAATGTAAGGCGATCTCATAATTATGTAATCTGGATCCTAGCAATGGAGCTGCACTGCTGAACTAAAAATGACATGGCGACATAAGACGACGCAAATGAGAGTTTTTATGTAATAAATAGCGAATCAATAAAACTAAAAAAAAAAACCTAACCTAACCAAAAAATAAAGACATGGCTAAATTGAGTTTGGGTGAATGCCTACAATCACAATGTATAAACATTGCACCTAGTAATAAAATAATCCTGAATAGCTGAATATTAATATTTCACATGTTAAAGTTTCGGGAACTTTTTAGATTGTAACAATTAAATGTTACAATCCTCAGAACAAATCGTGAAATTCTACGATATTAGGTACAAACTTCGACATAAGTCAAAGAAAAATAACAAACGTTCCGACGTTTGACGGTATTTAATTACATGTACAAAAGCAGTTTTATTATCCACATAACCTATTTTTGTCAAACAATTTCAAAAAATCAAGTTAAAATCTATTAATTACTTAATCCGTTCTCGAAAATTCTATGAGAATTATAAGCTCACAATAATTAATTAATGAATAATTGAATGTTACGGGCTAATGAGACTTTCTTATACATGTCATAGGCAGTCATTTAGCCATGTCCTTTCACAGCAATTAACATTATAACATTTTTCTTAAGTTGAGAATCGAACCCAGGAAGAGTCGGTCACGTTTAAGATAGTAATTTTTAAAATATTCAATAAAAACAGTCCTCCAAAACTAGATTGCAAAATTATTTGTACACCGAATCCTTGTTACGGAGATAATTGGTGACGTATGTGCCTACAGCTCTCCACGACCCTTTGAAGCACCCTCTGTTCAATGATCCTCGATATTTGGAGATGGAAAGGGCAAATAATGATCACATTCATAGGTTTAATTATAACATATTGGGTTGATAACGGTATATGTACCTGGAAATTTGATTGGTACACGTATCCGAAATAGCCGATAACATTATTGGTTTTGTAATTGAGTTTTATTATTATCGATAAGCGAAAATAGGCATAAAAGCTTATCTATATTTTATTGAATCTCATGTTTATAATATTATTATTGTGGGAATCAGCGAAATCCATGTTTATAAATCAATACTTATTATAAATACAAAAGTAACTCGGTCTATTTGTTACCTTTTCATTTAGCAACGATATAGATTTAATTTTGAGGAATGGCATGGCTTTTGCCCTAAAAAAAGTAGTCCTTTGAGACATACATTGATGACACACACAGTCAACAACAGATAAAATCTCGGGAGTGTACTTTACCAAATAAAGTCCAGTCAAATTAGACAAAGAAATAGGGGTAAGGTTACAATAATTCACACTCGGCTGAAAATTGGTAGGATTGTTCAATACACAAAAAAAATAAAATGTGAAAAGTCCTCATCGATCCGACACCCGGAAAAAAAATATTCAGGGTCGATGGTCAGAATAATGGGTTTTTCACGATTTTCAGCAAAACGGTAGGTTTAATCATAAAATTAGCCTAGACAAAAATTGTAGACTAGATAATTATCTATAAATATGTCTAATACTTTTTTTCCTAAGGGGTCTCGATGTGTGTGGAATGGTCCCCATCCACAGACGGATTGCAGATCCTTTGATCAGGGTAGTTTTACTTAGCCACGAGCCCGTGATTCAGTCAGTCAGTACCATACACATGAAACATAAATCCTGTATTTTGTCAGGTATATTGCTATGCAAGCTGCACAATTGACTTAATTTACTGGCACTCAATCAATTATGCAGCTGTTGCGGACATGCGCTCATCGCTCAATGTTAACCTCTATAATATGTCATCCCAGATTATGAAATGGAACTGTGAGTGATATAGAGAAGTGAGATTTTAATGTTCAACAATCAAATATTAATTTTTGGTATTCAATAATGACGTTGACATTTTTTTGATGTTTGTCTTTAGACGAAACCTGTGGTCTAGTGGTTATGGTATCGGACTGCTGATCACGAGGTCGATTAGATTCCAGGACACAAATATTTATATGTCAAACATAATTTATGTGTTTGTGGTTGTCTGGATATTTCATATATTGTGTATGTTGTAGCTACTTTTGTGTCCCACTGCTGGGCAAAGGCCTCCCCTATTTTAGTCCAGGACCTTCCTGTAATGTTCCTGTAATATATGAAACATCCTGACAACCTGTGGCCTGGCCTGTCCTGGGCCTCCTCATACCACGTTGGTGAAAAGCGATCACGGTCATATCTCCAACGTCTCCTTGGCCGACCTCGTCCCCGATTTCCGTTGCGTGGCGTTTTACAAAAATTATATAAGCATTATTGTAGATAGTAAAGTTTTGCTTACTACGGGACTAGATGGTGCTGTGCAAAAAAAGGCTTTCAGTATAAAATTTTTGACAATGATTCTTATTTTTACTTTAAGGTCACAGAAAATACTTTCTAAATCCGGACCAGTATCGCAAGGGTCTAAGATAGCGGATAAACACAGATTTAGCTTTATATTATGTATAGAAACGGGTCAAGGGAAGCAGCCTTAAATATTTGAGGAGACCGATGAAATGTACGGGGCTCAAATCGATCGGGACGTAGGTAAACCGAACCGGGTTAGTGCGTCTGATAGGGGTCCCAATAGATTGAAGCTAGATTTAGAGATCACTTAGCGCTCTATCCGTTATTTAGACGAGACTGTCTTGTAAATGTTTTGTTTCTGTAAATAGAACTTTTATAGACGAGTCCATTGTCGAACTTTGTTCTAAATGGTCTTCGTTGTGTTTTGTTTTTTCAAGACAAAAATGTATCATAACATAAAATATCATCACGCCTGTATTCCCCAAAGGGTTTGGTAGATATGGTGTACAGTTGTACACCCACAGTTTGCCGGTATGTAGGTAGGTAAAAGGGGGCGAGCCTATTACCATCAACCAGGCACAAGGAGACTCCGAACAGCTCATGGGAATTTCACAGAAAAACCATTCAATACTTACTCGACCCGAGAATCGAAATCAGGACCTCTAACGTATCAGTCGCGCTTGGGACTACTAGTCCAATGAGGTATTCAGTTTGTCGAACTTTGTTGTCCTCAACAACTTTTGCTACATTTTGTTTCGTCAAGGCTAAGAAAAGTCATAAATTTATCAAAGATTCGTTAAGTAGGAATAGGTCCTTAATCATTAAATTAAAAGTACCTACGTAGGTACTATCCTCTCAATATAGTTACTAATAAATAATCCTAGAATCAAAGCAATGTAATTCACAGAGACAATACCGTTATATCCATCCATAATTCAATTCTCCATTATCCAGTATGGACACGTTGTGATCCAATTTGATCAGAGCGACGCGTATACATTGTAAACTGAGTTTGCTAAAGTCGCCTTGTATTTTGTTTAGTTATTACTTAGATACGAGAGACTGAACATTCTTGACAATCTTGACACAGTGGCGATGATAGCCTTGATCTATAATATCAAAGCTACAGCCTTTTATCATTACCCTAACCTAGCCTACTAACTTGCCCACAGTTTCACCTGTGCCAAGATTGAACCCCAGTTACATTGATTGTATCTACTATCTCAATTCCAATTTATATCTTCATATTAAGAATCTTAAGAACATTAGACGTCAAAGAATATTTTAATAAAATAACTGTATTCGTCCAGCTCTTCTCGAGATTTGCGCCTACCAACACATTTAAAAATCCATTTTTATTTACTAAAAAATATCAAAAATTTGGTAAACTAGTGCTTTCCTTTTCAACAAAATCAGAGCTAAGCTAGAGAGGATTATATGTCATGTCCAGACACTCTGACAGAAAGCACCATTTACAAATATAAAAAACAAATTGCTTAATACCTTTGAAGACGCGGGACAACTCCTGACAGACAACAAAAATATATTACTTGCCCATGTATTTTTCGTAAGAGGAAAATAATTTCCAAATACCTAGGTTTATGAAATAGAGTAACAAACAGAATATATTTTCTTGGAGTCCCAAAAATGCCAAAGTGTACCCCTCGACGTTGACAAATCAGATCGACGTAAATAGTTTACCACATAATGATGTTAAAGGAGGCTTTCCTCATGTCAATTGGATTTTGCTATGGCACGGAAGTGTACGGTGACTATGGCAAGAAGAATATAGGGAACCTCTTGATGTACCCTTGGGATAAAATGTCGGTAGATTTATTAACAACTCGCTTTCCGCCAGTGGCTTCGCCCGCGTGGTCTTATAAAATGTAGCCTCCAACAAATATCATTACATTTTAGCCAACGTACACTTTTTTTTTTTAGGACGGATGTAGATTCTAGCTCAGGAGCTTTAGAATCTTAACCGGGCTTGGTGGCGAGGCACCTTTTGTGCCTCCAGCCATGGACACTTATAAACTAAGCAACCGCAGCTAAGAGCGTCCCCTAACGGGACTCGGACCTCGGCTTAGGGCGTTGCTGGGGGGACAGCTAGGGACAGCTGGATCTGGGTTGAAATTATTTAGGGACGAATTTAAAACTACTGGCTCGGCGCGGGCCGGCTCGAGCAAGGGACGGGGAGGGGTACCGTTTCGGGGTCTTCGCGACGGGCCTCGCCGTCGAGGACGGTAAATCGGATGGCAAAAACTTGTCAAATTATATACTAAGACCTTCTTTTAGAACCACTCTATCCATCGGTGAAAACAGAATGAAAATCGGTGCAATAGTTTTTGAGTCAGACAGACGCGACGGAGGCCCTTTGAGATACGACTTTAAGGTTAAAACTAATGATGTTGTTTACTTTTAACGAAATTGTAAACTAACAGCCTTGTTAGTCTAGTGATCCTAAGTGTAACTGCTATGCTCAAGCTCTTGGGTTTGTTTCCCGGGTTGAGCGTTATTGGGTTTTTCTATGAAATTTGTTTGTGCCCGGTTAGTGACAATAGGCTCGCCTCCTATTATATGGGGCCTAAACATTCTGGTGGACTATGAGTGTACGTACACTTCTGACTAACCTCTTAGGGAATAAAGGCGTGTTAATTTATTTTTTTATTCATCAGCAACGCCAGGGGCAAAGCTGAGCCGCCGCCTAATGTGTATGGTAGAGAGCTCTTTTTAGGCCTCGTTTGAAGAAGAACATGTCATAGCGTACGGGAAACACTGCAGCAGGTAGTTAGGTACGGGGTAGGAATGATCTTTGGAAGCGGACTGTGCTGGATGATATCGGTTCCAGGTAATATAGGTGGACTCTCCTGCGGTGTCGAGTGGTGCGGTGGTAAAACGGTGAAGATGGCACCAGATCAAACAGTTCTTCGGAGCACTCTCCGTGAAATAGACGGTAGAGCACACAGAGAGAACCAAAGTTTCTCCGTTGCTCAAGCGATTCCAGTCTTTCTGTGTGTGTGATATATAAACTAACCAATGTAATTGATGAACCAATTTAATTCTGAGAAAACTTAAAAGTGAACCTTTGGATAGACCTCTTAGACTGTCTCAATTTCTTGTCGATAATGAAATACAATTTATCAGTTCGTAAATATACCTAACTTGTTCACAAGAATGGGTCAGACATCATCTTTTTTTAATGATAAATTTTATTCAGTTTTTCATGGACGAAAATTTTTAGGTCGAAATACATCGCGGACCACTTTCGCCTAGGCAAACTTTTTTGGCAAAATTTTTGTGAGCGCGTTCGCCCGACCTCACTAAATTGCTCATAAAACCTAAACTAGAGCAGCTATCTTCACACGTAAAGTATGGTTTGTTTATGAATAGATTCTCTATTGCCGTATATTAAAATATTACTTTTCTATGTTTTCAGTCGGGTGTTCTAGGCATTCAAAATTAAAAAATCTTTAATAAACGATAAATCCTGATAATAACGATAAAATAAATCTTTTGAAAATACTAATGTCATTTTTATTGGTTTTAAATTAGATGACGCTGCATGTCAATCAAAAACTCATAAAACACGATTGTGCAAATGTAGATGAAAATATTGGCATACATCCAAATTCACATTAAACCATAATGCTACATCCCCCTAAAAACATACGACCACTGAAATTGTGCCTTGTAGAACGATTAAGGCGTATTGTTGTACGAAATAAAAATAAAGTTTCCGACTTTAACACTATAAACGCAAATAAATCCTGTTAAGTACTTCACTTGACTTTAAAAATCCTTTCTCTGGGAGTTCGTACGGCGTTAAAGCAAGAAGAAAACAGGAAAGTACTTGTCGAGAAAGATACAAATAATAAAATACTGGGAGGTGCTCCTGAATATAAACACATTAATGCCCCTTAATCGGTACGTCAACACAATTATTGGGAAAGCTTACATAACCTTCAGCGAGTAATTCTTAATAGGACAGTTAAATGGGAAAGAATATCATTTTCCTTCAGATTATTATTATTCGCTAAAGGTTCTGATGTTCAAATAGATTGAACTTTTCAAATTGGGTCAAAACTTAGTAAATGTATCATCATCATATAATAAGTAGGTACAGTTCACGCCGAACTTGTTGTCCGGGTTGAAGTTGGCACGAGCTAACTTTTACCCGTCCGTAAAAATCGGAGAAAGAAAAATATTGGATAAAAATTATATGAAGCGACATCCTACAACTTGAGCTTTAGTTTTTATTTATTATAATCCTATATTCTTGCTTCTTCGATTTTTACGGCTGGGTTAAAGTTAGCTCGTGCCAACTTCAACCCGGACAATAAGTTTGGCGTGAACTGTATGTTATAAATGACATGGCTAAATTGAGTTTGGGCGACTGTCTACACAATGTATAAACATAGAATCTAGTAATAAAATAATCCTGAAATATCTGATTATTATTATTTCGCATGATAAAAGTTTCGGGAACTTTTTAGATTGTGACAATTAAATGTTACAATCCTCAGAACAAATCGTAAAATTCTAGGATATTAGGTACAAACTTAGACATAAGTCAAAGAAAAATAACAAACGTTCCGACGTTTGACGGTATTTAATTATCTACAAAAGTAGGTTTATTGTCCACATTACCTATTTTTATCAAAAAATTTGAAAAATTCAAGTTAAAAATTTTTTGTTACTTGATCTGTTCAAGAAAGTTCTTAAGAATTATAAGCACACAATAATTAATTAATGAATAATTGAATGTTACAAGCTAGTAAGACTTTCTTATCATGTCATAGGCAGTGATTTAGCCATGTCCTTTGAATTGTCGATTTTAAGTAGCGTTTTTTATGTGACTAGTTAGCAAAATATCTATGTAAAATACCATATCATTATGAAAGGATAGATTAACAACGTAATTCAACGTACCTAACCTACCAAGCTGAGCAAGTAGTCTTAAATCTTGTTTCTCTGCAGATTTAGATTCTTTTGTTTTTCAAAAAGAGTTTCTTTACTTAGTACAAAACCTTTTAGTTAGGCAATGTTTATTCAATTATGATAAAAATTTTATGTTTATTGTTATTTAAGATTTAATAAAACATGTTGTCTTTAATTAGTTTACCAACATCAACCAAATCTTCCCCAATCAGTGCGACAGCAATTTCGAGAACATTTACATCGAAATTAAGAGAAATCTGTGAGTCTCGTATTTCTATATCAGAGTTAATTCTGGGATCCGTTGCCACAGCATTGTTCAATTCATCAACATTAACGCCTGACAGCCTGAGGTCTTGCCGCGAATTGTTATAAATTGCTAGCAATGCGACTTGGACGGCGCTTGCAGAATTTGCTTAAACATTTCCCCTAGGCTTTAGTTTGTGTCCTGCTATTTATCTTTCAACTTTGAACGTGAGTTTCGCAAAGTTGACAAAAATTCTCCATGTTTAGTTGGAAAATGCTGACATATAAAGTTTACTGATCCGTTAAAATGTTAGTATTTACTTATAAAACGAGGAATTAAAGGAAGGAGCGAACTAACAAATAACTATTCTGATTAACTATTCTGAAAAAACCTACAAGGATAAGCTGCGCTTATTTTAGTAAGTAGATGGCTAAACATCGTAAAAATCTCATATATTTTTCGGAGAGCAAGGTAAGACAGTTGTCATACAAACACCTATTTCAATCTTCAATAGTGGTCAGAAACCCAAAATGCCTAAGAATCGGTCTTTACTTATGACTTTTGATGACATTTGTTTCTTTTAAAATACTGATATTCAGCCGCATCTGGGTAGACTGGAAGCCGACCTCAGTCTTTTATCAATTAATTAGCTGAAGAGAAAAATTATTTGCGTAATTGTTGCTTGCCTCTTCAAAGACGTTTCAGTTCCTCAAGCTAGCTTGTTCCTAGTTCATCAACAAAACAAATATTCCGGTCTACACGTCTGGTTCTTTTGGTTAAATTCATAATAAGTTTCTGTTCCAGCCCATTACGAAACGGCAGCCCATTACAACTTGTTTCGGGACTGGTAACTTTGTTATTTAGTTCGCAAAGCCTTAAACCCTAATACCAAATCCTTCGATTCAAGTTCAGGGCCTATTGCAACAATATAATATCTTGTGATACTTTTGGAGGAGTAGTTTTTTTATGCCTTATTATAAGTTCTTTTTTCTTTTAGATAATTATTTTATTTAAGTATTTTGCTTATATTTAGAAATAGATTTAGTGTTTAGGTAAGTACATTTTAGTTATTATCACAATAAATAAAACCTTTCCTACTCTTTAGATTATTGCAATAGGCCCTGAACTCGATTTTACAATTCCAAAGAATTTTTTTCTAAAACTACATTTCTATTTCACCCTGTTAAGTAGAATAATAACTGATACGACCCTCTGGAGAGTCATAGTTCAGATCACTGCAAATTTTGACCATGTAATTATGTCAAACCTGTTTATTGAATCATTTAATAACTAGAGTTCTGACTCCGTAATTTCAAGTCCATCAAGAAAATCTGACTACATCATAAAATCAAGTGCCTCATCTCCCAAAAATATAGTAGGTATAAAATAAGATTTTCGTTGACACAAAAACATAGGGTTGCCTAACACCATAATGCGCAAAGTTAATGTGCTTAACAAAACTGTTTTACGCGAGTTCCCCTTTGCATTACGAAAAGTAAATTGAGGCCCATAATGTATACCTACATATTTAGAGAGGATGTTTCCCTTTCAAATATTCCTGCTGTTTGTTTTTCTAGCTTCGCCCTTATGAAAGTACCAGGAACATGGCACTCACATTTGTTTGAGCTTGTTAATTATGAACCGGGTTTTGATTTACATCTTGAAGAAAATAGGAACTTGACTGTACAAGTAGGGATTGATCTTCTCATGATTTTCGGTTAATTTAAATATTGTTTGAGAAAATATTATGAGGCATACTTTGTTAGTCTGATCGCTGTCATATTCTAATGGTATTGTTATATTTTTTTGTACCCCTACAAATGTCTCTTGTCACATGAAGTTGTGTATAATTTTTTTTAATCAAGACTTACCAACCTTTTTCGCCAGGTCATTCAAAAAGGTCAGGTAGCTTCAACAGGCGCGTGTATATAACAGAATGTATACATACATACATACATTCTGTCATACACATGTACGATGAAACAAAAGAAGTATGCAACAATCGGAGCAAATGTAAGGATTAGCTAACCAGATTTTTTCTCTTGATCTTTGTATTGCGAGTAATTTGTTTTTCTAGTGGTCTCAAGCCCGACTGCTAAGCTAGTGGTCTTGGGTTCTATTCTCGGGTCGAGCAATGTTGTAATGGGTTTTTTTGTGGATTTCCCAGTAGAAGCTCGAAGCCTGGAATTGTGCCCGGTTGATGACATTAGAGTCACTCCTTAACATGAGACCTTGGTGTACTAGGGAACTGTAGGTGTACATGTACAGCTAACCCTTTGGAGAATACAGGCGTGATGCATGTTTATATTGTTGTAAGTTCTGTGCGTACCCATGTTAATAAATTAAAGGGTTTTCATAAGTACAAGCTTCAACGAGTCTATTAAAAAAAATACAAAGGCAGTCGAGTGATATAAATAAAGTATAAAATTACAATTACAATTTTACAGAGCAACAAAAGCGAAATAAACTCCACTCCTTTAATTTCCACGTCATCACAAATGTAAAGCAAATGACCAACACATAAAACAAAACCAAAAGTTCTTTATGAATGCAACAGCAATTTCCCTCGGGGCAATTTTTCATGTACCTGAAATATTATTTAACTACTGAAGCCGCTGATACCCGATAAATTACGTCACAATCCGGTATCCGTCGTGAAATCAGTTTTTGTAATTATCGCTATGAGTCTCATGCTTGGAGATTGAATTTTAATTAAAATTTTATGTAAAGCCTTTGGTGACAATTTTCGTAGTAAGTACTCTACAAATTAAAAAAAAATGTGTTAAATTTATCTAATCTGCACAGAAACTGATTGTCTTAAAGAAAGAAGGAAAAACATTACGAAATAATAATATGATAAACAGTTGTGACGGTAAAAGAAAAAAGATGAAACCTCAGTTTCTTTGTAAATCAAATCTAAACTGCAGTAGACTAAACTGGTATGCATAATCTTAACTTTTCTCAGAAGGAAACTCAAGCTGAGAAAATTAAAATCGACATTATAAATTACTGACGTTTAAAAGCTAGTTTTATTCAGGTGTATGATTTATTTGACAAATAAACAACAAATTATTTAATACCTATAGCAATACTTCTTATTTTCCCATATTTTCTGGATTTAAACCTTCTACAGTACTTATTTATTAAAACATGAATTTGCTAATTTCCATAAAATCCAGTTCCATATATTTCTTTATCTTAGTGACAGTGACTCATTAATTTATAGACTTTCACAGACAGTCTAAAATTATCAAAGAAAAACTAAAAGAAACTTTACTTGCGTAATATAGGTACATTAAGTAAAAAAAAAAATTGTTTGAGCAATAGAAATACGAGAGCTACAGTTCATTAGGAAATAGATGCTCCTGAACAATTAAAACTAGTTTAATGTAGATATTTATATACTATTAGTAGTATTAGTATGTTCTTGATATTTATATTCCGGTATCCAAACAAACTCACGGGCAACGAACATAACGGATGCCCGTTTTCGCATCATTGCACTAATTTGTTATTTTAGAGGGATTTTCGCAACGTAGCATGGTTCGTCAGTGCGTGAAACAATTTATGTTGTTTTCTTCCCTTTACAATATTTTTACTTCGTGAAAACCTTGACGAAATCTTCTTTGTATGAAAAATTTTTTAGGGTCTATAAATTGTAAATGAGATGCATGCGTAAATGGGTTTTAAAATTCTAATCTGAAAGTTAAATTAAACTATGATCCGTAAAATTGGTTTCATTTCAATTTCCAAGATGATAATGATAAATCAACACTGTTATCTTTCTAACTAAGCATGGCATTTTTTCTTTCAACGAATATTGCCAGCTCAATAACCGCTAAACCGAAAAATTACCTAATCGGGTCCAAAGAAAATAAGCGAAAATAAATCATCTAAGATACAATTTTAGATAGCAACTGCTATCCCGTTGGGCATGAAGCCCAAAAATTGTTTTAGACCAAAATCATCGGAGCAATTACACGTAAACTTATTTCTCAAACCATTAAAGCTTTAGAGCGTTGTTCAAGGATCGTTGAGCCTCCGTTAATAGCAGGTCATGGCGTATGAGCTGTGCTGAAAGATGAAAGGAATGAGAAAAGTTTTTGAAGAATTTAGGCTGCATAGATCCCGTTGAAATAGGCTAAGTTTTAAGGTAGTCTAAGCTGGCGGGAGCCGCTTGAATTTTTGATGTTATTCTAAGTTCATAATTTATTTGCAAATACCTTTTAAGGTTTATTGTTGCCTTGGTGTCGGTTCAGCCTGGAAAGAAGAAAATAATAATATTAATAATCACCAAGTATAAATTGAATTACATTATAATACAAAACAATAATAATGAATTTTTGATAAGGTTGGAATAGTTATCAACTTATCATCAAATCTCTGTTACGCAAACAATTCAACAATCTCTTACAAATTATTTATATCTTTTTCACAGATTCATAGAGCTCAAAGTATG
Source organism: Acronicta psi (assembly GCA_946251955.1). Classification (NCBI taxonomy): domain Eukaryota; kingdom Metazoa; phylum Arthropoda; class Insecta; order Lepidoptera; family Noctuidae; genus Acronicta; species Acronicta psi. Next base: position 1,371,002 of record OX276486.1, read on the forward strand.
GTACAAAAACGCAAACAGCTTCACAAGGATCTTTCAGAAAGGAAGACCCACTTCAGCTATCAATAAAATTATAACATCATCGATATATACAAAAACCCTAGTAAATGTAACTTCTCATACAAAAATTATATAACAGTAATTAGAAATAATCACACAATTTTGGAATAGGTATATTGTATATCTATACTAATATTATGAGCTGAAGAGTTTGTTTGTTTGTTTCGTTGAATGCGCTAATCTCGGGAACTAATGGTCCGATTTGAAAAACACGCTACGACGAATAAGAGCGGAGTATCAATATTTAAAAAAAAAACGGGGGAAGAATTGAACTTCTATGAATAAAACTAGTGTGCTATAAAACAATAAAAAAATAAAAATTAAGAGCTGGGTCATTCTACATTGAACATAAAATCTAGAATTCCAGCTAAAGTTTATCATTCCCAGACTAGAGTTGAATACTATGAAACAATTATGTTCTGAATCACAGTTAATAATGTCTACTGTAACTACGGCGGTAAACTAATCTAGTAATAACATTTTGGCTGTGTTTATTGTGCAATTAGTTGTTGCAATAACATTTAATTGTTTCAGACTTTACTTGCTAATCAAGTTTGGGAGAAATTATTGGACTTCTAGTTCCTTTGAGCTGCGATTTCTAAGAGAGTGGTATAAACCAATTTATAGAAATTATGCGAGTAAGTTAAAGTTGACTACATGGTTGTTTGAGAGGTCCCAAACGCGCCTGCTACGCTTGAGGTCCTGGGTTCGATCCCCGGGTCGAGCAAAGTGTTATTGGTTTTCTGTAAAATTCCTATTACATGGGACCTAAACATACCGGCGAAAAGTGGGTCTACATTAGTACGCCTCTGCCTACCCCTTCGCGGAATATGGGCGTGATGGTATGAAGCTAAAGTTCATCGTTATGGAAGCGCTTTAGTTATTTATTGCATTATGTAAGGTTATTAGTTCTTGAGTAAAATTTAAGGTTGGGCAGTGTTTTCTTATTCTCAGTAACTATAAGAAGCCCGGATTATTTCTCTGGTACTGACAAAAAAGGCTCATCCTCATTTCCGTGGGACCAGAAAGAAATACTAAAAAATAATAAAGACTACTAAGAAAACTACTAAGAAATAATATATTTAACATATATTTAAATGCTTATTTCTTAAATTTAGAAGCTTCAAGTGCTAAGTGTAACCCTTAAAAAAGTTGGTGTTTAAGTAATCTCTGCGCCAATAAACCAAAACGAGTAAAAGATAAGCCAATACTGTCGCATTTTGAATCTTTTCGCCCTCAACATCTTCGGTTGCAAACTTCCGTGTCTCTATTAATCCCCGGAGTTCCCTAGATATTCTAAAACCCATTGCTTTTTCAGAATGTCTCTCAAGCGGCTATCCATAACCCGATGTTTCGAACACAGCCATAACTGGAACATCCTATCCCATAAATTGCGTCACTCCAGTCGGTGTCAGCGAGAAGTGCCGTATAAGACCGTCCGACTCGCCGTTACGGAAATCTCCTAAAATAATAAGGAGTAGAAAGATGGCCGGCTCCCAGCCAACGGTTCGGCCTTGCATTATTCATGGCAATAAATTGGAGTTCGTTGTGTACAAAGCATGGGGTTTGTTGCTGGCTTATAGGATTTTTGTATGGGTTTCGGGACTGTGATAAACTATATAAATGACTTGTCACTATAAATTTGTTTGTGGGTTTATATTATGAGTAGTTTGTTATTTGTCATTAGGATAGTAAAATAAAATTTATGTCTTCATGAATTTTATTGTAGTTTGTTATGGGAGGTAGCCGGTTGAGATAGATGTTAGGTGAGAACGAGTTTTGGATAACGATTATTTACGTTTCGGTTTTTTAAACGTTGCCCCACACATTCTCACATAAAGAAAACCAATAGGCAAAACCTGTAGGTAAATACAGCTCATTCTTTTGCGATACCAAGCGCAAAAATCGATCGTTAAACCACTGCACAATAAATAAATAAAATAAATAAATAATTCTTTATTACACAAACGTTGTACATATAAACTCTTTTTGGACACTGCATCATTACAACAACAACAAAAATGGTTACCATGAACTCTGGTACCCAGTGTAAGATTAAACTTCACGTGGTCAACGAATTACTTTCTAGAACTTCAATATGAATTTATGTAGAAACTAAAACGTTTATTACTTCAATATCCCATACTGCAAGAATACTTAGAAACGAGTACCTATATTTTTACGTATAATCAATCAAACGTGAAGTAGGCACTTTAGATGCTGAAAAAGTAGATTTTCTGGAAAAGATTTTATAGAAACCATCTAGACCTGTCGGTGTACGTTGATAATAATTTATATCAGTTTCTTTCTTCTTCTTTCTTTCACCAAGAGGTCCATGAATATAATTTATTTTAACAACAGTAAGCCGTTCTCAAGTAATACACTAACCAACAAACAGAATTCAAGTTTTATTTATACAATATGTTAAAACCCTGTCCGACCCGAAAGGAGTATATAGGTAAAGGTATCCCAATCACATTACCCAATAAAATAAAATTAATAAAATATTCATAAAAGTAAGTCTTTAAGGCCCCAGTCTAGCTGTGCACAACAAACGAATTCAGTATATTGACAGTTCGCGGGCACGAACCCCGCGAGGCACCCTCTGTATCATCCTGTGATACGTAAATTACAAAGTGTAGAGCAGTGCCACGAAATGAAAGTTGCTCTACTTTACAAAATAAAATATTTCTATTTAATTATAATTAACAACACTACTGTGGCCTGTGGTATTATACTATGAAAACCTGAAAAAAATATCTGTCGTTTGAAATAATATAAGTACTTTATGATTTATGGAACAGTAGATATTGTTAGTCGAGGTTTTAATTTCGTTTTAACAGACATGAAAAAGAAGGAGGTTGATTTACTATAAGGTCAAGTTCCAAGAGATGGTTTGCTTTGGAGTAGACCTTTGTGTTTTATTTCTTGATCTTGTACATCAAGAAATAAAACACATAGGAAATAAGTGAAAACTGGTTAGAGGAAGAGCAAAATTCAGGGCGAGAAGTAAGAATTTGACATAGAATACACTTCCACGACTGCTATAGCCACCTGGCTATCATCGTGTGTAAACTCAGCTTTCAATGAGCTTGATAAATCAGATCACACGGGTTTGAGCTGTTGAGCTTATAGCTCAGCAACAAAATGACTAGCCCACGGCTCAATCCAGCTCTTATTGTATTTGTAAATCCCTCCACAGATTAGTCTTGTAATTTTGTTACAAATTTCATACTTCAAAATTAAATGAGATGTTTGTTAGCCATATTTCATGTAAATCTATTCAGCCGTTCAAAAGCTACAGCTCATGTCCTAGTTGGGATTAGAAATGTTTGACACCAACAAATCGATCAAAAGTCTTTTCTTCTGGGCACACGAAAAACAGGGTACATGAAAAACCGCGTGCAACGGTTATCTATACATAATATACTCATCTATCTATTTATCTATTCAGCCGGTAAAACCCACTGCTGAGTCAGGGCCTCTTCTCTATTACGCCACTGCCATATCAACCGACAATCGGGGGGAGACCTGCCCTGCAATCGTTTACATCCAGCCAGTATATCATATGTCCATCTAGCTCGTGTATGTACACCTATAGGCACCACCTCACCTTTACTTGGGGACGGCGCAGTGTTTTTTCTTACATACATCGTCGTCATTCTCACACTGTCTATTCATCTTTTCTTTGGTCTTTCTCTTCTACTATATCCATCCAAATTTATGCTCAAAACCTGTTTTCTAACTAGGCTCTACTTCTACGCATCATAATATGTCCATATATCGTAGATAAGCGGTCCCTGCACAACTATTCAGTACTTTTCACACTCACTTTCAAACTACGTCTTTCTCAATTTCTCACTATGGTCTAATGACCTGATAAAGGTAGCTGGGACAATGGTCCACTGCAGGACTAAGTACGGAAACCGAACACACAGGACTTCATCATTATTGAGAACACAGGAGTGGGTTCTCAATGATGATGAAGGTCGCTGGGAGTCGTTGGATGCAGGCGGCATATAACCAGTCCTTGTGGAAGTCTATGGGAGAGGCCTTTGTTCCACATGCACAATGGACTTTTTTTGGCTGATAATTATAATTATATTAGGATAGTAATTATTCAATTTGTGTGATTCAAACCGGGGAGGGTCATAGGTAAATTTTTGGGTGTCGGACAAACTTGTTACCTAGTGGTAATAAGTTAACGGACCATAGTAACGAACTTGTTTCCTACTGATAAAAAGTTAACGGACCATAGTAACAAACTTGTTACCTAGTGGTAACAAGTTAATGGACCATAGTAACAGACTTGTTACTATCGCACTTTACTGCTAACAAAACGTCTATGTCTGTTATTAATGTAAAAAATGGCGTCGAGTTGTTTCTGTACCCAGGTGTTAACTAGGGACAGAAGAATCGGGACCATAAAGTTAGACGGACATCCAAGCGTTTAGGTGTCCAATAAATGCCTAAACACACCGCATTTCTTAAAACAATCGATCGATTAAACTGCTTGTGGAATAAAAACGCGCGTGATCGGGAAACGCGCGTCGGAAATAATTTCTGATAAATTGACATAAAAATAATGAAGTAGAGCAAGTTTCAATACCCGATAGTACGCCAGCAAGGTTAGAGAGAGAGCAAAATTTAGAGCGAGAGGTACAAATTTGAATTTGACATAGAATCCACGTCCAACCGCTACGACCGACTGGCCGCCTCTGAAGAAATTGGCTTGAGATTTTCGTTTATAAACCGTGCCTGTTGAAAACACTATAAAAAATATTTGTGAAGCAGGTACACATTTTTTTTAAATTGGTTGTGTTATTTAATACACGTACTTTAAAATGATCAAATGATTTCATCAATATTATTAGTTTTTGTTATGAAAAACGATGTTATGACACTCGGATTAAGAAAACTAAAGGTATAATTAAAAATCTACTCAGCGCATTTTGAAGACGACTATCTTAAGCTAATTTTGCGCTGAGTAGAATTTTTAATTTATTCTTGATCACCCCGATTAACGTGCACAAACATGACTCTAAATGGCGTTGGGCGCGAGAGCGCCATCTTTGACGCCTGATTTATATAACATAAACTAACCAGAGGAACGTGAAAAAAATACGTAGATAAAGCTAATATAACATATATTCTATCGCGATAAAAATATATGACACTATATGCTTCCTTTCCTTAAAAAAACGTTGCGAAAATGAGCTAATAATTTGACAACTGCCAAATTTTGCTAGACTGGGGCCTTAATGAAGTTTTCCTTGAATTCACGATTATGAACAGAAATTACCAAAATTACTCAAAATCTAGCAATTTTCTTGAATGTGACAACACTATTACCTGCCGTGGTGTATTAGGCACCTGTGATGATTGCCCTTGTAGCTATGTATCTAAGTTTCATGGTTTTATAAAAAAATATTTACTTTTATTCGGAATTATTTTTTTTTACTTGAAAACTGAAATGGATTACATAAATGTAATCTAATACCGACACCTAATAATACCTTCACGGGTCCGACAGGGTTTTCTTAACACATTGTATAGACAGGCATGTATAAAACTGTAGAGATATTTGGAGATACTCTTTATTTACTTTTAATTCAAACAAAAGCAAGTTTCAAAGAACAAGGTAGAGTCCGTGAACAAAGTTCCACAACGGTTTGATTAAATCGTAGATCCTGCAGACTCTGCACTTAGATCGAAGAAGAAAACGAATCATTTTTTATTTTACCGAATTATATCCACTATCTTTTCCTTTATTTCCCGATAAGTCAGATAATATTTGGATACTTTATGGATCGTTTATTTCAAAGTGCGGCCGGTTCGGGTGACTAACCGAGTGATTTCTCTGAATTTCCCAATTGCAACGGGACTCAACATAAAACTTCGTTGAATTTTCGTTCGCTCATATTTCTTCGGTTCCGATTTGGATAAGGCCAATTTTATTCTTTCGTTGAATTCTTTATCGATAAGTTATTTCTGGCTTCAAGGATTCAAAGGAATGGGCGTTGGTTTGATAATTTTTAGTTTTTTGTTGAATTTTAGGATCTATTCTCGTAGGTAGAATGAATATTTGTCTAGAGATATGGAGGGCTAGACAAGTTGCATTTTGACATTCGAATCGACAAACAAAATGTATGGAAATGACGCAAGCTTTCGATAAATCGGGCTGTCACTAATGTCATTTACATACATTTTGTTTGTCGATTCGAATGTCAAAATGCAATTTGTCTAGCCCCCCTGGACTGCTAAGTCGTACATAAGTATCGAATTCAAATCCAAAACACGTATCTCTGACTTTTTGTTATCATATATTATGCGTGTTAATAAGTTATTATCCCTCGCTTAGAAAGGAAAGACTATTCTAGAGGATTATTCATCATTATACCATCACGCCTGGATTTTCCAAAGTGCAGTGTTGTTCTTGTGTACTCATAGTTCACCGGTATATATGTAAGTCCCAGTTTAATAAGGGGGACTATTGAATAACAATAAGTTCACCCCGGGCACAAATCCAAAGTCCGAGCTGCTACTAAGAATTTCACAGAATATACTAATAACACTGCTCGCTCAATCCAAAAATCAAACCCAGGACCTCTAGCTTAGCAGTCGCGCTTAGAAACACTAGACCAACTCCTTCCTCTTAGCCTTTTCCCAACCATGTTGGGGTCGGCTTCCAGTCTAACCAGATGCGGCTGAATATCAGTAATTTACACGAAGCGACTGCCATCAGACCTCCGCAACCCAATTTCTGGGCAATACTAGACCAACGAGACAGTAAAAATAAAAAAAATCTGCCCAACACTGCCTCGTTGTTCTAGTCGTCTTAGGACCACTGACTTCCCCGACTGCTACGCTAGAGGTTCTGAGTACGAATCCAGGGTCGAGCACTGTTCTTGGGATTTTCTGTGAAATTCCCAGTAGGAGCTCGGAGTCTGGTTGATGGAAATAGGCCCACTCCCTATTACATGGGACCTAACATTCTGGCGAAATTTGGGTGTACATTTAGTACACCTGCCTAACCCTTCGGGGAATACAGGCGTGATGGTATGTTGTTTCTATCCAACACTTATTTCCTGCTCCATTCTAGAGAATAATTCATAATCACACCGGCTTTAACTCCCTGCAGAACCAATTGGTTTCCGATACCGTTAGTAAAATTCCTACGTAAAATACTTTGGACGATCTAAAATGCAAAATCCCCTAGAATCCTTTGATAACGACCAGCTGTTCAGTGACGTCATTCGAGGATATATGGGGCTGAAACAAAATGGTATTGTAACTGGGATATCGATGAGGGTTCTATAGAAATACTTTCTTTTTGACTGTCGACCGTTCGGACAGTTTTTGATATGGCACTGGTTTTTATGTTTGCTGTTGTAAATGATGGTCACAAAAGGGTGATATATCGTACCTATTTTTTCCATGCGGCAGTCAGGATTAAAAATGTATGAAATGCTTGTAAATTCAACTGAAATTTTAATGCAGATTTTGCTTTAAAAGCTAAAAAGTAATTCTGCAAATAATATTTTTTATAGCAATACTGTCAGTTTTAACGTCATAACAAAAAAACAACAACAATTTATTAGAGTAGGTTAATCTAGTATTTTTTGTTGACTGCCGCAAGTCCTAAGCGCGACTCCTTCGCTAGGGATTCTGGGTTCAATACCCAGGTCGAGCAATGTAACAATAATTTTAGCCTCCTCGGGCGTCGAATTATACACAAAATTATCATGTATGGTGAATCATGGTATCCACTGCATAAAATAGTTCCACAAAACTTGTTATTTCAGACAAAATTTCACGAGAAAGACATTTTACTGCACCACAAACTTCAAACGTTTCAACGTTGTAAAATACAAAGTATAGAATCACCTAAAACAAGTCATCTTTAGCTGACAAACACATTAATTGTTCTCACAGTCACATTAAAAGCCGTCTATTGATAATGTCACGCGTAACATTTTCAACGGTGATTTTATTTTATTTGCCGCGCTAAATAATTTTACCGCGATTATTTTTTGAATGCGCGGCAATTCGAATCAAATTTACTAATTGTTATTTACTTCTTTTTTGTCTTTTTACGCATAGCTGTCAGGGTTTTCACACAAATATAGCTTTGTCATGCAGAGATGATTCGTCTCATGATATCTCGCCATAATTTTCAGTGGGTAAATATTCTAGTACATTCATGAAGGGCCCACCCATACAAGATTTTATTTAATTAATCTATGGCATCAGCGACCTGCCACGTGGTCTAGCAATCAGTTGCTGCGTGAGGTAATTTTATGTTCTATACTTTCGTCTCAACTGAACGCGGCAAACCTCTAAACAACTTATCGCAGCCCTAGAGACCACGAAAGCGTTACCCAGCCACAGATTGCCTAACATCGATGTTTGCGGCAGTTGACATTCTCCTTTTAGAACTACCGGGCGCGGCAATGTTCAAGCATTTGCCGCGCGTAATAAAAACGAAGCTAAACTATCTCAGTATTCAAACATATTTAAACGTGAAACATCTGAACACGATCATTAGTGATCCCTACATCCGCACTTAATGATATAATTCGCAGCAGTTTGATATTCAGAGAATCAAAATAGCTTTCATTGGAAACGGTCCGAAGATAGCCAATTAACTCGTATATACATCGAATGCCATGCGATAGTGGAGCTTGGATTTTAGCGGGTATTTCAGAAGTAGACTGAATTAAATTAAGAATATCAATTGCTAAAAGGGGTTTGACAATTTTGGGATTCGGTAGCGTTCCCCATTTTTTTTTATAATGTCGGCCACTCTTATAACCCATATACTTGGATAGCTGACATTAATATAAACAAAAATGTCGTATAAATAAATATCCCGTAAAGCCTCACGTTTCCAAGATAAACGCTTTCAAAGTTACTGCAAAGTCAAGAATAGATAGAAGAAATCTATGCAATTCATAATTTGAATATCGTTTGAGTGGTGACAGACAGATGGACAACGAAGTGATCCAAATAAAAAAACAATCGCTTTCGCGTAATCCGTTACCGTAGCCTGTGGACACTTGCAACACCAGGGGTATCACTCGCTCGTTGCCGACCCTAAAAACCTCTTAGAGCTTTATGGAGGATTCACTGCGCCGACAGTTTGAGGGAATATTCCTCTTGATGCCAGCGCAGCGCATCTTTAGAAGGAGCTCTAGCAATCTTACTCACTACAGGAACACAACACACAATAAAGTGTGTTATTTGGCTGCAGTTTTCTGTAAGGTGGAGGTACTTCCCCAGATGGGCTGCCCTAGATTTAAGCCATAAATGGCTGTGCCCTACCTCTCTTAAGATCCTTTCTTCTCTTAATATCCTTTTCGGAGTTCAGACTCCAAGAAACAATCAGGTTTCCGGTTAACTACAATCTGGGAGTCTTCTCCAAAGACTAAGGACTGGGAAGCGTGCTCCATCATCCACCGCATTGTTACTTAATATTAGGTTGTGGTCAAAAGAAAGCCTATCTAATAATTACTTAAAACCTTTTTGTTGCCCAAAACCTCTTTGTGTTTGCTCTGCAAATGAGCAAATAAAAATATTTTTTAATTATGATGAGTAAACCTGCTATCAAGAAGTTACACTGCATTTTCCTTTGGCTTTGACTTGAACAACACATTTTTTTACAAAGAATACTTTTACCTCCAGATTTTTAATACTCTCCGTCCGCGGTTTACTTTACGAGCGTAACAAACCAGGCAACGTAACATAAGGCATGTTTTCATTGTTTTTTCACACCCCACACGGGACGCTACGAAACATGAATATAAAATATATTTTTATATCTTCCGTTTCGCTTTAGCTTCGCCCTGGAGTGTAGTTAAGGGCTTATGTAGATGTTGTGTAGACGTAAAATTCAAAGTGGCGGTGTAAGGAGAAATGATTTTCATGTTTTTTTTATATTACATCAGCTTACACCGTTATATTTTTTGGTCATTTTATAGCTGAAAGGATGGCATTGTACTCAAAAACAGCTCGCACTTTAAACCGCACAAAATCCGCCATTTTGTTTTTTTTTAATTTTATGTAAAAGACGACATCTGTCAAGACGATTCTAAAGAGGTATCATTTATCAAAATCAGTTGAGACATTGAGTAGTTACGAGCGGACATAGGAACGGATATACACGTCAAACATATAACTTATTTCGGCAGTCGGGTAATAAAAAACTAATCCAAACACTGATTGTTCCTCACATAAATATTTGTGGCGTGTTATTGGTCGTTAAAAAGACGTCTGTGGTCTAGTGGTTCGAGCACCGGACTGCTGATCACGAGGTCTTTGGTTTGATTCCAATAGGACAGAAACATTAATTGTGATGAACTTAAGTGTTTGTGTTTGTCTGGGTGTTTCTTATGTTTTATACAAAAAAAGTATATAAGTGTTATATCCATTGTCTAGTTCCCATAGTACAAGCTCTGCTTAGTTTGGGACTAGATGGTGTCGTGTAAGAATGTCCCAGGGAATTTATTTATTTTAAAGATGGTCACGTCAAAAACTATTCCTATCATATCTAGACTTACAAGTGAATTCATTCTGTATCCTATTTGCGGTGAATAATTCAGATTAATATCTATTCATAAGCCGACATGAATCCAGGTCGCTAATACCAATACAGCCATCTCAGAATCATGTTTGAATGTTCCTGGAAATTGCTTCTAGTTGTATCATCATAGCAAATTACTCTGTGATAGATATTGATGTATATCTAAAGTCGTGTTGCGCTGGTTTGAGCATAATTATTGACGTATAGGGTCTAGTGGTTCGAGTAACGAACTGCTGATTACTGAGGTCGCGGGTCGATTCCTATAGGACACAATAATAAATGAAAAATAAAAAATAAAGAATTGTGATGAACATAGTGTTTGTGTTTGACTGAATGTTTCTTATTTCTTATAAGTATTTACATTTTATATTAAAAAAAAATACATAAGTATTTTATCTGTTGTCAAGTAAGATGGTGCTGTATATTTACAAATGTAATAATAGTATATGTTTGATTGCCTTGTTGGTCTAGTGGTCCCAAGCGCGACTGCTACGCTACGCGGTCTTGGGTTCGATTCCCGGAACGAGCAAAGAGTTGTTGGGTTTTTCTGTAAAATTGCCAGTAGTATCTCGGAGCCGTATTTGTGCCCGGTTGATGGCAACATGCTAGCCTTCTATTATACGAAACTTAAGCATACCGGCGGACTATGAATCTAAAATAGTACGTCTCTGCTTAACCCTTTGGGGAATACAGGCGTGATGGTACTATAGATGTTCCGTATATAATTCTGCTAAACCTTCTGGGATAATAGGCGTGATGCTTTTGTTTTATCAGTTTATAAATCTGCACAATATACTAAAACTACCCAAAAAAAATTGCAGAAATCAATAACTGATTGGCTCCTGAAATTAGATTATGATGTGACTGAGGAATTCCTAAAAATAATAGAGTGATACACACATAACTCAAAACACACACTCTCACACACATACACGCACACACACACACACACAAACGTTTTGTAACGTTTGTTTTTGGCTCCCACAACACAGGGAATCCTAGTGTGGGGTCTTGAGCTTCAAACCAATTTTTCGTAACTATTTGAGACAATAAATTATTATTAATATTATTATTATTAATAAACATGCCTGTAGCGTACATTTCATGAAGCCTTATTTCGGCGAGCGTACAATTTAGCTTGCCCCTCATATTGACAGGTCCCGGTCATAAATCATATTGGTCTATCAGCCGTAACTGAAGCTTGAAGCGCCGAAATTATGAAGTGCTTAATATCGTTTAAAAGTTTCTCTTTAAATGATGTGAGTACGAAATTTTGTTAGCGTTGATTGGTCAGCTTAATTAACTTAGCCCAGCAGTTTATTCATATTTTCACGCTTTAGGGTAGGCAGAGAATAGGCTCTGCCTACCCTAATAGGCGTAATCTATAGAGATTAGGTACCAATTGATTGTTTCATATACGTTCATAAAACTCGGGATATTTGTTCGTCGGTACTTTTTTGAGATCGTCCGCAATTTAGTTGGTCTCTTCCTAATCTTTTATCCGTAACCGTGGAATATAGTGCTCCTATCAAGGCATACAAGGCATACAAATAAATTATTTTTAAACAAAAAACAAACCGCCTCCATAAAACACCTAGGAACTAAAAATATAAAAATAACAGATACATATTTACATTATGATTTCTAACTAATTTGGAGTCGGCGCCAAACAGACAATCAACGAAAGTCATATTTAAATTAAATTAGTAGTTTGGCACCGCCTCCATCCAAAAGTATCATCAAAATCGGTTCACCCAGTCGAAAGTTCTGAGGTAACAAACATAAAAAAAATGTAAAAAAACATTCGAATTGAGAACCTCCTTTTTTTGAAGTCGGTTGATTACAAGGACTCCATCAGTCAACGTCATTATCTCTTGTCATCGCCATTCTAGCCGTTTCTCAACTATGTTGGGGGCTTCCAGTGCGGCAGAATATTTACTGCTTTACACATGGCGCTCTGATATAAGCCTCTGCAACCTAATTTCTGGATAACCTAACTATAATAAGAAAAAACTTGTAAGGCTTTTCGGGCATAAAATTGTGATAAACAAGACAGTATTACTTGTTTTATCTACGAAGCTTTCTCGATGTGCTAAAAAAGGTCACAAGCCATAGAATTTCTATGATAAGTGTAGCTACCCCTTGAAGATAGATTGATCAGCGTAGTAATAAACAAATCTACTAAATCAGGTTATGCTGCACGACCATTAGCCCGTTGCAGTATAAACAAACTGTTGCAACAAACACTTTGAATACAAAACTCCTTCCTATTACAAAACCGAGTCATGAAATTGTGAAACATGATAAAGTTTTACATTACAAACTGAAATCTTTAATCAAGCGTACATTTAACACCCGACACTCACATTTGAAAACCAAAACGAATCCGTAACGAGTCACGAGGAAGAGGTACAAACGAAGGAAATTGCTTTAAGGTATCTATACACTGAAGTGTAACATTTTTTATAGTCACATGTTCGGTGAACTAGGCAAAGATGCCTTATGGCGATGATTTTGTCGTTGTTCGTCAGTGTAAGAAGTACCTTACGAATAATCGATTTTTTGTTTCTTCAAGTCTTTGATTCGTGCTAGATCAACACTTTAAGTCTCTATAATGGCACATAGTGCAGAAGATCCTGATGAATCGTTTACCATCAGGAGAGGCGGCATGGTATTTTATGCTCGTATCGTATGAAGTCATCAAGTTAGAGTGATCCTATCTAACGTTGATCGTTGTGTTCAGTGTACCTAAATTCAGATACTTTCTTTGTGCTCGATACCCTACACTTTACCCACACAATCATGTTCTCCGAGGAAGATTCGCAACCTAATCGGCCTTCTAGCCCGACACCAAAATTGGAAATGTTACGCATCGATGTGAAACAATCCTTATTCAAGCCTTTGTAAGCAAAAAGCAGAAAGTTTTCGGGACGCGTGACATTGTGTTTTCCTTCAATAACCTTCTGCTACGTGAGGGGAATGTTACATCTTAATATGGCGGCCTGTTATCATGGATTAACGTCATAACGGTTAAAGATTATTGCTGTCTCTGGTGATGTTTTTGCGATATTAGTTTTGTTTTACCTTCGTCACGGAAATATAAGCTTTTTAGTTTGTAAAGAGTAAAATACCATCACCCCTGTATTCCACGAAGGGTTAGGCAGTGGTATACTCAATGTACACCAACAGTTCATCGGTATGTTTAGCTCCCATGTAATAGGGGGCGACTCTATTGCCATAAGTACAACTCCAAACTCCGAGTGGTTGAGAACTTCATAGAAAAATCCCAATACTCGGCCTGGGAATCGAAACCATTTATTTTGATATTTCACTCAGCCATTCAACAGAGGCTGCAAAAAGAGTTACTTTTATTGAATCGTCAACTTTGGCAGTCTAGCGTCTCAGTTTAGGTTTATTAAGAAGTCATGATACCGATTTTATAAGAATAAAACATGGAACTATTATGTGTCAAATTTCGTTACACTTATTGTATACTCCGTATAATTACTACTTCTATGGAATGAAATGAGCATTAGCGACGGAACTTGACACTGAATCGCTGTCACAGAGTTGGACGTAAAGTCAATCGTAATTATGACGTTGCGATACGAATAAGCAAAACAATTCAATTTAGGTACTAAACTGAATCGCGATAAGAGGTCGTTGTAAGCCCCCAGGTCCTTGTGATCAATCCGACACTCAAATCACTAGAAAACAGAGAAGCGTCGTATATATTACAACAATAACTATTAATTCAGTCATTTGTAAACACTACTAAAAAATTTAATGAAGAATCACCACTATACTTGTAATTGAAATATTAATTTCCATAATTAAATTTTATAATAAAAACCATTTTTCTGACGCAGTAAAAGCCACTGCAGTCATTACTTTCCAGATAAAATACATGATTCGATTTATCGACATATCTTTTTGTAGTTTTTTAAGCATTTTCCATGCTAAGATAACAAGTCATTTTAATGAAGGAAAAAATTTGCTGGAGGAGGCTGAGTGTTTAGAATGTGAAGAAGCATAGCGACTAGTGTACCGAATCAGAAGACGCAGGTTCCAATCCTGCCGGCAGCCGATTTCTTCCTTCATTAAAATAATAATAACGATCTTTTTGTATTTTTTTAACCATTTTCCATGCTAAGATTACAAGTTATTTTTAATGAAGGAAAAAATCCGCTGGCGGGCAGGTTTCGAACCTGCGTCTTCTGGTTCGGTACCTACACCAGACGCTCTGACCACTAAGCCACCGCTCGCCCTGCCACCTGGGCGAGCTGTGGCATAGTGGTAACCAGTATAAACCTGCCCGCCAGCCGATTTTTTCCTTCATTAAAATAATAATAACGATATTTTTAACTATATTTAGTATAGTAAAACTGTGAAGAACATAAAGACATTATTGTGTACTTATTGGAAATTTTAAGGACTGCAGTTAGGTTATTGGTACAGGGATCGATTCATAGTTCAATTTCTCGGAGTTTGGATTTATGCTAGGTAAATATAACATTATTTCTGTAATTTTCGAAGGACGAAACAGAGATGTAGGTACTACCCTCGGTATCCGTACCCACAGTTCACTCGTTATGTTTAGATACCATGATATAGGTCAGCCTATTACCATGAACAGAGCCCAAATCCAAAATTGGACCTGATATTGGTTATTTTATAGATAAACCCAACAACACTTCCGATCCGGGAATCGAATCAGTGGCGCATATGACCACTAAACACATAATTATTTGTCTATACTAATATTATAAAGAGGAAAGATTTGATTGTTTGTTTGTATTGAATAGGCTCCGAAACTACTGGACCGATTTGAAAAATTCTTTCAGTGTTACATAGCCCATTTATCAGGTAAGGCTATAGGCTATATACCATCACGCTACGACTAATAAGAGCGGAGTAGCAATGTAAAATGATGCAAAAACGGGGGGAAAATTTATAAGACCACGCGGGCGAAGCCGCAGTCAACAGTATATTATAAAAATACTCGTAAAACATTGGAAAATAATAAAACCATTTCTAAATTGCCCCAGTAATGTTTTCCCATTATATTTTTCTTTCAACAAATTTATTCGCAAGTGTTATTAGAGAGCATTTAGAAAATTCCTTCATAATATTTATTTTTCATACAACAATAGCGGTACAGGGAATGCGCACAAAAGAGAGAAAAATCCATTGAAAACTTCCTTTTTTCATCGTTAACAAAAGGTAAACAATAAAATATTGCATAAACGTGTTTTAGCTATCGCTTTGTGAAGCAATCTGCAACTTGTGTCTTGTCAAAATCCTATTTCAATTTATAATCAAAATCAAAATAAGTAGTTTTATTTTCATATTTAAAACCATTATATAGGCACTTATGAAATGACTAGGTGCACGGTTCCAAATTAGTCGTTTCCTATGGAGAAGAACCGGTAAGAAACTCCATGGTTACTTTTTTAAATTTATAGTTCAACAATAAATGAATACTTACATTTATGACCGAGAATAATGTAGAAATGTTCGCGAAACAAATATACTATTTAACGATAGTTAATAAATTAGGCTTAAAAGAAGAACGAAGTCGCGGACTAAGGCTAAGGTGAAAACGATAAAAGGTCTTATGGAACTAATGTACACCCAGGGTTCACCGGTATCCTCAGGTACCAAGTAAGCTATCAACCTGGTATAAATCCAAACTCAAAGTTGGTGCTGAGAATTTCAATAATACTCCTCGACCTGGAAATCAAACCTAGAACCTCAAGCGTAGCAGTCGCGCTTAGGACCACAAGGCTATAGAGGCACACGCATCTTAAAAATATCCAGTGAAATTAGATATACTATCTAGTACACATATCTTGGCAAGACAGAACTAAAATTGCTGGAACAAGCACTTTTATACATACGTTAACAAATACACTTTATTAGTTCAGCTTATATTTTATTTAAACAATGATCATTACCAAAAACAAGTGAAGGGCACACTGAGAAAAACATTAAATGTCACATTTGTATGTATATTGAACTGGCAATACCATTGTATATTACAAATATAGGTCATGAGCCATAACCCTTAAAAAAAATTAGGTCAAAATGCCAACCTACTTTGCACCAACATGCAGTAATCTTTATATAAAAATATTGATAGAATTTAATGTACCTACTGTATCAATATTTTCTAAAGTCAATAAGTTCACTGTCTTTGGGACATTGAATGTTCTTCCTCTGTGCCCCTTCAAGTATTCTAGTAAGTAGATAAGTTCCCGTTAAATTAACTGGCAAAATTTCATACTAATATTGGTCCATTTTGAATTTATCCGGCAGGTAACAGCTATGGTATGGTGAAACAGGCTTTTAACCTTTCAAAGATCTCAACAATAGGGAAGATATTGTTATGACAGACGAAGGGTTAGCCCTCACACACATTACATGACGATCTACAAAATTTTTGATCGTCACTTGAGCCGTCGAATGTGGAAGAGAAATTCGGATTCACAGGCAGTAGTTACGGTGGTGGGGTTATCTAGTAAAAATGAGACAAAGACGTTTCAATAACTGATATTTAATAAGGACAAATGTCAGTTTTTACTTAAATACATAAGTTGTGATCTTGCTTAATCATATCAGCTGCTTTTTCTCCAATCATAATAGTTGGAGCATTGGTATTAGCACTTACTATTTTAGGCATAACACTAGCATCTGCTACTCTTAACCTTTGTACCCCCAACACGTTCAAACGAGAGTCTACTACAACGCCCATAGGACATGAACCTGCATAATGATACCCAGCAACCATCATACATAATGCATAACATTTCCAAAATTCATCAGCCGAACGAGATTCCCCACAGCCACATATTTCTGGAACAACTAATCTTGCATTCTCGCTCCTATAAAACTGTGTTTCCTGAACTTTTATGTAATCTTCTAAATATTTTGCAGTATTCTCTAAATCTTCATTGTTGGAAAAATAACCAGTATATATTACTGGTTGTTCTTTTGGGTTTTGACTTCGCAACAATATTTTCCCACGAGATTTTGTGTCCAGTATGAAAAAGAAGGTAAATAAAACTTTTTTCCCAATGCTCTCTTCATATAACGCTTGACAGATCTCATCTAAAAATGAGAAATAGAAAGAACAGAGATCTAACATAGGAGACGGTTCGTTTAGTACAAAGATTATAGGTTCATAATCTGGATATTTCTGGCTTTCATTTATAGTTGCAAAGCCTAAAATTATTGGAAAAGGAAACTCTCCAGGGTTTATAGGCTTTGAGAGAGTTGAATTTCCCATTGTTTGGGACGTGATTATTATTAAATGATCTTGCAAAGCTTGGCCTACAGGGAGATCTGATATAACATCTATGTCATGCATTTCTAAATGTTCTTTTGGACCTATTCCAGATAACATTAATAATTGTGGTGAATTGATAGCTCCTGCAGAAACGATGACCTCTTTCTTAGCTTCAAAACTTAAGGTACTATTATTTTCTAATAAAACTTCAACACCAATTGCATTTTTATGATCATCAAAAAGAATTCTCGAAACATGTGTGTTTTTAAGTACAAAAAAATTGGGTCGATCTTTGATTGGACGTAGAAATGCTACAGCTGTACTTTGCCTAAGACTGTCAGCAATGTTGAACATACATTCAGTATAGCCAAGAGGAGTATCCCCATTTGTATCCAATACTATATCGTGACCAAGTTCTTGGAAAGCGTTAAAATAATCTTTAAGCAAGTCGTCATTATAATATCTTTTAACTTTTAAATAGCCATCAGTGCCATGAAAAACGCTTGCTTTAGACCGAAGAATATTAGGATCAACCATTCTTTCACTTTTAATAAAATATGGAAGTACATTTGCCCAACTCCAAGAGTCGTCGCCAGTCAGATTTGCCCAATTGTCATAATCGTGGTAATTTCCTCTAGTATATGCCATGAAGTTGATAGAACTGCTTCCTCCGAGCATTTTTCCTCTTGTCAGTTCTACTCCATAGTTTTTGTGGAACTGTTGACTATAACCATCGTTTTCTGTAGCATAATTCCAATCATATTTAGACTTTTTAATAAATGTACTCATTGCTGGAACCTAGAATTGTAATAATATGTTTGTATCAATTTAAAAAAGTGTGAAAAAGTTATGTGGAGGATCTTACCTGACACGACTTTATGATGCAAAACTATACAGGACTTACCACAGATTCTATAGGTGGATTATCACCAGCTTCAATAAGTAAAACTGTCACACTCTGAATCTCTGTGAGTCTGTTCGCTATGACGCTCCCTGCTGCCCCTGCACCGACTATTATAAAGTCGAAACTAGCACCATCTGAGAGGTAAAAAATGAATTTACCTTTTATATAATATTTCTATTTTTTCATGAGGGGTTAAATTGCCCCTAAATCCAGCATTGAATTCGCTCACTCCTGCGATAGTAGGATTAATTATCTACCTATAATTGCTCATAACAGTTTCAAATAAAAATGTGAGCTATGGCTTTCACAGAAATAGGTTTTTGTTAGTAGGTACACTAGTACATACCATCTCTAACGTTTTCGAACGGAAGATTAACATAGTAGTCGTAGTTATTAACATTATAACAGTAGTTATTTTAATGAAGGAAAAAATAAACATAAATTACCTTTAACCTGTGCTTGCTGTGGAAATAAAAAAGTTGTCAGTTGTAAGGCAGCCAATACATTTAGAGCTCCTTGAACATTTTGAATGCTCTGCACTGCCGCTCTAGCATCCATTTTTGAATAGTTTGAATGTATCTTTATTGATATTTCATTTTACTTCTGTAAAAATATCTGCAAAATTAATTCTCTCTACAATAGCCACCAGTTAGATATAAATCTGTATATTTTCTTCTGTATAAATCTTTTAAATCATTTACTATCCCTCCGTGGGATTTAAGAAATAAATTATCACTGCTCTCAAGCTAACACAATTATTATTTACTTATTATTTCACATTAATATTATAGTCGTTTTAACTATAATATGTTTGATTCGTATCTTGTCCTCTTACTCTTGGTGTAGAAATACAATAATCCTCCATATACAGAAAGAATATATGCATAGAACAAATTAAATGAATAGTCTAACATTTAAAATCCAATTACCTGCAGCACGTTGTTATGAAAACGATCGACAGAAAACTGCAGTGAATTATAGGAAACAGAAAATATTTTAGCGGTATTTATACCATTTAATTAGGCATCCAGGATATTTCAACTTAAAATGCATAAAGATTATAAAAACTTGTTATTGATATCTACCTGTTGTTTGTAACCTTGATATTATCTGTTGCCTCATCGCAAATTTTTTGTTTGTTTCGAAATCGTGTATTTTGCTCTCATGTTGTAAATGTATTGTGGATAAGATACACATTGGGTCTCGGCATGGTCGTGGTGGATGGTCCTGATCCTATGGCCATGACACAATGGGCAAGTGACAGCAAGTGCGGTTTTTAGTCGGTATGAGTCCCACATACCCTGCCGCCTTTCCAAGTGGTGGGGATCCATTAGGATTTTCCCCATCCAAAAAAAGGGACACACATTGGGTGAATTACCTTGGAGAAAAGTAAAACAAGTTTTGGTATATAAGAAGTTTAATATTTATTTATTTAATTAATTACTACGAATATGTAAGTTTTAAACTAAAATTCATATAATGTATTAATGAACCCACTGTAGTTTATTGAAAATAAAAACTACTGGTACAGCTGGTTCAAATGCGCTTCAAATCTATTGTTCTCTGTGTAGGCTCATTGCACACTGTGATATCAATGTAAGTGATGGTCTTTCTTAATTATATCAGCCGCCCTTTCTCCAATCATTATAGTTCCAGCATTGGTGTGGGCTCTTACTATCTCAGGCATTATACTAGCATCTGCAATCCTTAACCTCTGAACCCCAAATACGTTCATACGAGAATCTACTACATGCCCTATAGGACAAGAACCAGCGTAATGGTATCCCGAGAACATCATACACAACGCGTAGCACTTCCAATATTCAACGGTTGAATCTGGATGTCCACAACCACATGCTTTTGGAACAACTAACTTTGATTTTAAACTTCTAAAATACTCCGTATAATGAACCTTAAAAAAATCTTTTAAATATCTCGCGTGGTTGTCTAAGTCTTCATCATTGGAATAATATCCATTGTATATCACTGGTTGTTCTTTAGGATTTTTACTTCGTAACAATATTTTCCCGTTCGATTTTGGGTTCAATAAAATAATCAAGCTATAAAAAACTGTTTTCCCAATACTTCCATTGTATAACTCTTGACAAACTTCATCTAAGAATGAAAAGTAGAAAGCACAAAATTGTAACATGGGTGACGGTTCGTTCATTATAAAACTTATGGATTCATAATCTGGATATTGCTGCCCATCATTCAAAGTTGCATATCCCAAAATTAATGGATAAGGATATTCTCCAGGATCAAGAGGCTTAGATGGAGTTGAATTACCCATAGTGTGAGTCATCGATACCATTATGTGGTCTTGTAAAGTTTGACCTACAGGGAGATCTGATATTACTTCTATCTCATGATTTTCTAAATGTTCTTTGGGACCTATTCCAGATAGCATTAATAATTGTGGAGAGTTGATAGTTCCTGCAGAAACGATAACCTCTTTCTTTGCTTTATAACTTACTGTACTATTATTTTCTAATAAAACTTCAACACCAATGGCATTCTTGTGATCATCAAAAAGAATTTTAGATACAAGTGCGTTTTTAAGTACAAACAAATTAGGTCGGTCTTTAATCGGGTGTAGAAATGATTGAGCTGTGCTTTGCCTAACACCATCAGCTATGGTAAACATAGTTTCAGTATACTCAAGAGGAGTGTCTCCATTTGTATCCAATACAATTTGGTGCCCAAGCTCTTGAAAAGCTTTGAAATAGTTTAAGACCTCTTTATTATAATATCTTTTAACTCCTAAATACCCATCAACCCCATGAAACATCCTCGCGTCAGATTCTAATATATGACGGTCAACCATTCTTTCACTTTTAATAAAATACGGAAGTACATTTTCCCAGCTCCAAGAATCATCACCAGTTAGGTTTGCCCAGTTGTCATAATCATGGTAATTTCCTCTAGTATATGCCATAAAGTTGATGGAACTACTTCCTCCAAGCATTTTTCCTCTCGTCAGTCCCGTTTCATGGTTCTTATGGAACTGTTGACTGTAACCATCGTCTTCTGTTGAATAATCCCAATCATTCTTAGTCTTCTTTAAATATGTAAGTAATGATGGAACCTAAAATTGAATTAAAAACCGAATATACTACAAACAATATACATACTGAAACTTATGACAAACGAGTTTGATAAATATGTGTCTATAATATTCTATCACCCTTATACCTGCGTAGTTAGATAGAAGTGTATCGATGTATACCCAGCCTATAGCGGCTGCATTTTTAACACACATGCTAAAGCGGTGGGGCTATGGCCTGGTATAAATACTCCAAACCTGACCATACTGACCACTTTTAATGACCTGTTTGATCCAGAAATCGATTCCAGGGGGGCTAAAGTTGCATTTTGACATTCGAATCGACAAACAAAATGTATGGAAATGACACAAGCTTTCGACAAATCGGGCTGTCACTAATGTCATTTACATACATTTTGTTTGTCGATTCCAATGTGCAACTTGTCTCCCCAGGACCCCAGAATATTTCAAATTCGGTGATAACAACCCAGATGAATTTAGTAGCATAGTTCTACCACATTCTCCTTAACCTTCAAAAGTCTTTAGCAGCTACACTCACCACAGATTCTTCGGGAGGATCTCCACCAGCTTCGATAAGTAGAACTGTTACTTTATGTATCTCTGTAAGTCTATTAGCTATGACGCTGCCTGCTGATCCAGCACCGACTATTATGAAGTCAAAACACGCACCATCTATGAAGTATAGATTTTTATAGATAATATTTTATAAGGTAGTTCAATGATAGTAGACGTTGACGTAATTACAAAGAAGAAGATAACAAACAAGGAAATGAAAATACGTAATCTACACTAATATTATAAAGAAGAAAGATTTGATTGTTTGTTTATATTGAATAGGCTCCGAAACTACTGGACCGATTTGAAAAATTCTTTCAGTGTTAGATGGCCCATTTATCGGGGAAGGCTATAGGCTATACATCATCACGTTGCTACTAATAGGAGCGGAGTAGTAATGAAAAATGTTAAAAAACGCGGGGAAAAATTATTCTAGCTTGTCATTAAAAAAGTAAAAATGCAGTGATTTACTCTGTTACATCCACAGTTCGACGGTGTGTTTAGGTCCCATGTAACAGGGGGCTAGCCTCTTGCCATCACGCCGACACAAATCCAAACTCCGAGGAATAGGAATGTCACAGAAAATCCAATACTTACTTTATGTATTCGTCCTGTGAACAGAACCCTCCTCTAGCGCAGCAGTCGTGTTTACGACTATTAAGCCAATTAAACAATTTTTACATTAATTAAAAATTATGACGTCATTGAGGCAACTATTGTTTTCATCTAAAAATGAATCGCCGAAATGTTTATACCCGCATAACTTTCGAACAACTGCATCAAATTGTTTTTTTTTTTTGCTGTGTTCATTATTGTCGGGGCAAGTTTTGTTTGTATTTTGTATTTTTTTAGATCCACCACGATACGCAGACGAAGCTGCGCATGGGCACGCTAAATAAATATTATATTAATTACCTTGAACTTGTGCTTGCTCCGGCCATAAGTATGCAGTCAATTGTAAAGCAGCTAGTACCTTGAGAGCTGCTTGGATTTTTTCAATACTGAACACTGCAGCTCTAGCATCCATTTCTTGAAATGAAATATTTTTATTTATTTATTTACGCTTTATTTAACAACAGAGTAACAACAATAAGAAAATAAATTATAAAAAGTTTCATGTACAATGGGCGATCTTATCGCACAAGGCGATCTCTTCCAGACAACCTTTGGATGGACAGGAAGACAAAGGAACAGACAGTGAGTAGTGTAGGCGTGCTAAATACTACGTATTACTTATATATTTCAAGTGTAGAAAGTAATAGATATACATATATATATTATACATAATCAGGTACATATATACACATTAGTTTGGCGTAACCCATAAAAATCTACAAGATTTTGAGAGATAACGTTAAAATTATATTCCATTTATAACATTTTTACTCATAGCAGGACTACACAATAATTATAACGAATGTAGTTTGTCAAAAAGGTTTTCTATGCTTTATTTAGTAAACTACTTATAGAAAAAAAATTTTGGTAAGCGCATAACTCAAGAATGACTGGACCAATTCGGCTAATATATTTTTTTGTATGTTCAAAAAGGTCCACGGAAGTTTTTAATACTATAAAAAGAAAGCGTGGACAATAGTAAAAACGGGGGAAAAACTTATCAAGACCACGCGGGCGAAGCCGCTGGCGGAAAGCTAGTTAAGAATAGTTACCAATTTACGAAACAAGAAAAACGCGGAAATCGTAAATAAAATAATATGTTGTCTCACCGTATGTACTCGTGTTGTGACTGATAAAGACGGCAACAAAAATATTAAAATTCCATTATTACATAATACCTATTTAGTCAAAAAAACATTAAAATTGCCAACACATAACACTTTTATACAGGAATAAACAATTAAACGTTATTAGCTTACCGTGCGTGTCTTTTACTGATAATTAAACAATGAATATTACCAAAATATACGTATTTATTTTGTATAAGAGCCTTCACACACGGGTACAAGACGTTTGCGTAACGATATCTACAAAATTCTTGATTGTCACTCAAGACGTAGAATGAAGAAGAGAAATTTGAATTCACAAGCAGTGTAGGTCTGGCCAAAGCGTCCGATGTACTTACTTTTCAGTGAAATCTCGATTTGTGCTCGATTAATGGCAATAGGCTCACCCCTTATTACGCGAGGCCTAATTATACCAGCAAACTTTGGTTGAACATTAGTAAACCTCTGAATCTATCGATTGTATTGTAATGTAATGTGTGAAACCTATCGGCAGAGTACGCCTATTATAATCAGAGGCAGAGGCACCTCTACAGTCATTGCCAAGTAGTCGTAGGTCTTGGATACGAATTCAAGATAAATAAATTTATAAATATCTTGGGGCATTTTTACACACCACCATCTAGTCCCAAACTAAGCACTTTTTTTTGTAAATATATACTTATAATATATAAGAACAATAATTCATCACATAAATGTTTGTGTCTTGTGGGAATCGAACCCACGACCTCGTGATCAACAGTCCAGTACTCGAACCACTAGACCACAGACGTCGTGACTTTTCATAATCATATCTGCGAATTTAATAAAGAAGACCAAAATAAAGATGAATAGACTGTATGAGAAAGAATTTGATCACAAGGAAGTTAAATGACGAGAAGACGGCTAATAGAAGAAAAAGACATACTCCGCCGACCCCAAAGTGAATTGGGACAAAGGCTGATGACGATGATGATGATCTGCTTATATTAATGTTATCACTCGCTTATAACGGTGAAGAAAAGCATCGTGACGAAACGTGCATGCCTGAGAGACTCTCAGCAATCTCAATCTCTCGGGATACTGCTGTAAGAGGCCAGCATGGTGGATTATACCCGAACATGTAAGAGGAAACCCGTGGGATATGAAATGGGTTGATGTCGATGATAATGATTCTAATGTATTTCGTCGCTTTTTACCGGACTGCCGCAGGGGTCGGGTAAAAAGCGACTGCCGAAGGAGGGTTTGATGCGTATGTATGTATGTCCGTTCCTATGTCCGGTCGTAACTACTCAACGGCTCAACCGATTTAGATAAATGACACCTCATTAGATTCTTCTTGCTGGCACGAGTGTCACTTGGTACAGCAAGAAGAATCTTAAAAAATAAACAAAATGGCGGATTTTATACACTTTCATGTGCGAACTAATTTTGAAAATGATCTTTAGTTGTATAAATTTTCATTTGAAATTATCCTTTAGGATCTATCTAGTGATTCTATGATGATTTATAAACTAAAAAATAGGAAATAAAATCAATTATTAAATGAAACAAAAAACCCACAACATCATAGAGCTTGTTTCTTGTTTGAGTCAGTACTTTTTCGCCAACGTGCAGTGACGACGAAGCACCGTGTTTATGTGAAATGTCTTAATGATTCTTTGTGATTATAAAACGTACGTTAATGGCCAAAATGACAATCAATGAAGGTCACAGTTGTTAACATACTAATGGTGCTTTTATTAGCACTTCAATTTTTAATTATTCCTACAATATGGGTGTTAGGCAAATTTTATAAGTAGGTTGGTAGATAGTGGTAGGTTTTATTGGTTTATTTTAATAGAATTATGAGACCCTACTGAATATGTTTTTCAATTAAGAAAAAATAATTAAAATCGATTATATTCATATGGAAAATGCAAAAAGATAAAATCGAGTTTTAAAGTTCTAAGATATAAGCGTTTAAAGTTAGGCAAAGACTAGAGACCGCCACTGGCTATGATTCTTGCATCTTTCTCTTCCCACGTTCATACACACGCGCCGGTACACAACTCACCTTTTATATATATATATATATATAAATGTATAATATTCTACAGTTTATTTACGTGTGTTTAACACTAACTTTTATTCACTTAACACTGTATGCACAATTTTGTACAGAGACTGACTTAATGGTCACTCTCTACCAGTTAACTTTTGTCGTCTGCTTGGAGTGTAAACCAAAACGTGTGATTGCCATATTATATGCACAAATATTTAAAAGCAAACAAAAAGCCAATACTTTTTTCCGTCAATACGTCTAGTACATCCCTCATTGTTGAAAAACACTTGTTTAAATTGCATTAACTTCATACGTTATTATTCGAAAATGTTTTGTAAAATCTTGTAGAAATGAATAATAAATAAAGTAGGTATTAATATCGTGAAGTTTTGTTCTAAATCGTCACTAACAATAAGGTGTTCCCTAATTTAGAGCATTCGCCTGTAATGTAACGTTTCAGATTCAATTGTGAGCATTATGTTACAGTATTGTCTCCATGATGTTACAAGTTGTATCAAAATATTACAGACGCTCCGTAATGTAATGCTGTTCTCGTCCCTCACTGATGTAATGCTCGACTTTGTAACATTACAGTTTGCGCACTGTAAAGCTCAGTTCTCCTCCCTTGCCAACGTAATGCTCGAATCTGTAACATTACAGTTTACGCAATGTAATGCTCGATTCTCCTCCCACACTGATTTAATGCTCAAATTTGTAACATACAACGTTACATTACAGGCGAATGCTCCAATTAAGGGAGCACCTGTAAAAGCACGAATCTCAAGTATTTTTTAGGCTTAGTACCTACCACTGGGAGTTGCTTTTAATTAAAAACTTACAAAACTACGTACATTAAACTGTTATCTAGTACTATACTCTAGACGAGCGTCCTCAATTTGGCCGTGATTGCTCGTAGCGAAGACAACCGGGGGCAATATACCTCAATTGCATCGAACCACATTAAAGTGAAGTGCACTTGCACTTTTAAACGTAACTTTATTGAACCTAGAAAACTCTTTTATGGGTTCGGCGGAGCCAAAAACTATAGATATAATCGAACGTTAAACCTTATGTTTTTCGTTGGTTAACAATCGGAATCCAAACATAGCTATAGTATAGAACGAAAGAGAACTCGCTGTCGGAATCTTTGTTCACCGAGACTTAAAAATTGGGTGTCTTCAAGACGAGAGTCAACAGGTTTCTTCTAGGCAAGCGCGCTCCATCGTAGACCACATCGTTGCTTAACACCAGGCGAGTTGTGGTCAAGTGCAAACCTATCTAATATGAAACAGAAGATCAAAAATCAGAAAAAATATTTGAACAGCTGTATAATATTATGTTAGTAGTTAAGTCTCAGTTTAGCGCCGCACCCGCCGCCCTTTTGGTCCTTACGCCCTAGGCTTAAGCCTTAATAGCCTGTGAGTAAATCATTCCCTGGTAGTAGAATATACCTAATTGATTAATAATAATATTAATTGTTATTTTCCCGCACGTACGTGACCTAGTCTACGTCAAACAATTTCCCACATAACATGTTATACTCCTTATTTAATTAAGCGGGGCCTGCAAAGCCTTGGTTCTGCGTTAAAGATGTTACCTTCACTTTGAAAGTAATTTAGACGTGGACGGAATAAGATTTTCACTTATTAATAAAATAAACGGTGACCGTCTCAACTTCTTTACTTGAAAAATTGAAAACGAGGAAGGTGAAAACCTAGACGAAGTTTTATAGAACAAGTGAAGGAAAAAGTGAGTCATATCAAGAAGTAAAACGGAAGACAGAAGATAGAGAACAGTGGAGATTGCACCTTCATAGATAGATATAAAGACTCCTTCTTACATAGATATAAAGGTTTTGGTGGGTATGTAAAGGTTGGGGTGCTCTGTCTTTTTCTCGCAAAACGAGTGTTAGTATAGAATTACTATGCCACAAGCAGCATTTGACGTCACAGGTTGCTCTCTGTCTAGCATAAAATTAAAACGCTTAGCCCTTTTGAACAGATTTTTATTCGTTGCTTATAGTCCACGCGGAACTAGTTGGCCACGCTTTAGGTAGGGACGGGGGTGAGGCGGCGGGTTACTGTGCACAAAAGCAAGCGCCCCCGTCGCTCCGTCCTACCGCGCGCAGGGGACCCCGCCCCTCCGTCCTGCCGCTCACAAGCGGCCTAAGGCGCGGCCAACTACTTCCGCGAAGACTATAGTCAACTTTTTTATGAGACTAATTGATGTATTATAAGTATCACAGCTATATGCTCCCGAGGGGATCGTTTACCGGTATGTTTAATTCCACGTAATAGGGAGCGAGCATATTGCCAATAACAACCTCATGTCAAGATAAACATTATACATTGTCGCTGTCTGCTTGTTCTTTTAAAGTAGTGAACTACCAATCGATGGTAACATTTGCATTTCAAATTTTATTTCTATCATTATTTAAACAAAACAGTATCAGTAGTGCGTAAAATATACTCAAACTCGACATCAATTTGACATTCTTCGATATTATCATTGGCCTATATACTGTTCTACTTGTATAACAAAGATGAGATAGAATATTCATTATGTACACCAACATAGATTATAATAGGGAATATACATATAAACAATTGGCGGTCTTATCGCTAATAGCAATTTCTTACAGACAAACTTTGGATGGACATGAATCATGTAAGAAAAAAATTAACGGGCAGTTAGCAGTGTACATAATTATATGGTACATAAGAATGCATAATTATATTAAACCACACTAGTTGTGTTGTATATAATATAAAAACACAATTCCCATTTTCAAATTACCATTTTGTTATTTTTTTTCTTTTAAACCATCCCTGTCTTAGCGCGAACAAAACGAAACAAATTAAAAAGGACGAAACAAATTAAATTATAAAGGACTAACGAACAGCAATTGATTTTTATATAAGTTATTCTGATCTATAAACAACAATACTGTAAAGTTTCATCGAAATCCGTTCATCAGTTTTGGCTTAAAAGAGTAAAAAACGTCCATCCATACATACATCCTCACAAACTTTCACATCTAATAAATAAAAATGAATCGACGACGTCTGTGGTCTAGTGGTTTCAGTGGTTTGAGTACCAGACTGCTGATCACGAGGTCGTGGGTTCGATTCCCACAAGACACAAACTAAATGTTTGTGTGATGAACTTAGGTGTTTGTGTTTGTCTGGGTGTTTCTTATATATTATAAGTATGTATTTACAAAAACAGTATATAATATTATATCCATTGTCTAGTACCCATAGTACAAGCTCTGCTTAGTTTGGGACTAGATAGCGCTGTGTAAAAAAAAAAAAAAGAATTTGTTGTGTTCATTATTGTCAGGACGCAACACGCAGGCTAATTAAAATATTAGTAAGATAGAATAATATAAAAATAGATAGAAAGAAGAAGATATAAACACCGTAGATTTCAACGTCATTAATTTCAGTCTACCTCCTTTTTCCTTTTGCAGGATCTCTCCTGTCATAATATACGCGACGGACATTAAAAAAAAACTGCTCCATTGCAGTCGACGGCCCGCCATCGTTTTAACTGACAAGCTTTGTTTTAGCACTCACTGATGACATGAATGACATAAAGTAATATCGGATAGCTTCGCTTGTGAAGAAACAGATAGAGAGAGAATTTGTTTAGTCTAAAAGATATATTATAGATAGTCCAAAGGAAATGTACACTGATTTTTAATATTATATTTTTTACTTAATAAATTGTATAATTCTTCTACATGTGCGTTAGTCATTGAACTCCTCCTAAACGCCTAGATCGATTTTTATGAGTTTTTAGTGTGTATTTGGTTGGCTCACTGGATGGTTTAGATTCACAATTGCACCCGATAGGTGGTGCTACCGTCGGTCCACCGAGAAACGCTGGCCAAGCTGCGCATGGCTCACTAGTATTATTTTATAAGTTTTAGGATAGGAATCGAAACTGATATCGATTACCTTTTTCACTTTCTGTCGTCAAAAATTTCTTGACATTTGTAGTCGAATTTCAGACTGCTGATCACAAAGTCGTGGGAACTTCGATGCCTTCGGAACTAGCTTTACATTGTGAGAAATGTTTTAATTTTATTATTATATTTTTACCTGAGAATAGAAACCAGTATCGCGCTTAGAACTACTAGGCTGACGAGGCAGTTTATTAGACATAGCAGTTTGATATAGCGTTGAGCTGGCCAAATCAAAGAAAGAAAGATATATTCAGCTCATCAGCCTTATGCCGTCGAACCAGTGGGCGAGGCTAGCCACCAAGTAGGTACCACGTAACGTAGACGCAAATCATATACATAATAATTATAAGCATCGAATCACAGACGTAATCGGCCGAGGAGACGTGAGCGAAATAAATAAATAAATAATAATTAATGTCTTGGGACATTTTACACAGCACCATCTAGTCCCAAACTAAGCAGAGCTTGTACTATGGGTACCAGACAATGGTTACAACACGTAGGTATATACTTTTTTTTTGTAAATACATACTTATAATATATAGAAAACACCCAGACAAAACACAAACACTTATGGTCATCACATAAACATTTGTGTCTTGTCCCACCCACGACCTCGTGATCAGCAGTCCGGTTCTCGAACCACTAGACCACAGACGTCGTCAAATGATTTTAATAAAGCCAGATTGTGAAACACTTTTTACCTCAACCTGATTTAATTAAAAATGTAATATTAGCTTTTAACCTCTTTTCGGAATATGGATACAGCAAAACCATTATCTGAATTGGTATTAAAAATTCTATATTTTAAACTTGGTTGGGTTTAAGTGGCGTTAACTCCAGAAAACCATCGCAATATCGTAAAAATTCTTAGCTGTAAAATTCTTACTCAAACAAAAAACTGTAAAGATAAAAATATTGTTTCTAAGGATAACTCAAGAAGAAAATAGCGAAGGGTAATATTTAATTTAATTCCCTGGAAACGAAATTGAAGATCATACTTAATTTCAACTTGAAAAGATCAAAACATAAGCAAAATAATGAAACAAAGATCCCCACAAAATGATAAACAACTCGTCGTTTGGATCTCTGAACCCAAAATATCAAATATCGTTTACCCAAAGACGTTAAGATATTTACCCGATACCTTTTTCCTTAACAAGCGCGAATTTGATATTATACCAGCGGTTCTAAAGCTTGTATAGAGGCCTCACTAAAGATCTGAAACAATTAGAAACCAGGCCATCTTATAATTACTTCGGTACGGAAACAACAATGCCTATATTCAGCTCGATTATTTGCGAGAACTTTGCTTTTGTGAAAGGGAATTGTCTGTCTTGGGTTACGCACGTGTTGAAGAGAAATGAAACACAATATTTAGAATAAAATTGTAGATATAGTGATATATATGTGAATGTGTAAGGATGAAAGAAAGAAAAAATATTTAGCTAGCATATTTTTATTGTACCGTAATTAAATACTACTTACTATCTATGTATAATATAAATTGCACTGAAGCGGTGCTGGTTCAGGAAATGCCAGACGGAATGCCTGGTGCTGGTTTCCAACCAGACCCTAGTAACCCACGGATGATAAGATAAAGATGGAGGAATAGAAACCCAAAGAAAAGATGAATGGATTATATTATAATAACTAACTGCATGCAGAATTTCACCCAATCGACTCAGCGATTTGTATTGATAGATCAGTCAGTCAGTCAGTCACGAATTCTTTTTATTATCATCATCATCATCATCCATAGCCTTCATTATTCCTCTGTTGGGCATAGGCCTCCCTCAAACATTGAATTTAGCGTTTTATATACCTATTTGGATAATGCTGATAAATTCCAGGTTTTGTTTGCTTGTTTTATTTATGGGTTTGCGCCTTCCACAACACAAGATGAATTCTTACCAGTGTTGCTATCGTTTAAAAGATAATATAACTTGTGCGATGGTGTGGAAATAGCAGCAAGCTTCTAAGTAATAAACCTAGATACACATAGCTGCAGTTATATGGATGATATTAAATTTATATAGATTTGGAAGCATAATATAACCGTTTAAGGTCGTATCTTCGGCAATATTTACGCAAGTAAACATAAATATTTTAGGAATAACTCTTATAGTGGAGTGCTTGAATGTATACTAACTAGTGTTATAAAGTAGTTATAAGTAAGTAGTAGTTTCATCATCGCCCCATACCTAAGAGATTTATTTGTGTTCATGTGTGAGCCCATAATAAGAAATATAAATTATTAACACGCTAAGAAGAAGAATGCTTGCCCCGATGTAACATTCCAGGTGAAGTTAAAAATGGTTTTAAATTATAATAACATAACATACCATCATACCTGATATCATAATGAAAGCCTGAGGATTATGATATCGAAAGAGAAGAAGCCTTATGAATCAACAAATATAGTTAAAACTTAAACAATTTACATCTGGTGTTTAGTCTTAGCTATACAAATAAAGCCATCAACCCAAAATCAAGTCAGTAAAATTCCCAAAATCCAATAGGTATACAAAAATCTTAACAAACTTCAGGTAATTAAAATAAACGTTTCAGGGGCACATTTAATTACGAAGCGTTGCGAGTGAGATATTAAAATTCACTTCGAAATTCTGTTAAAGACGAAAGCGAGTGATTGAGAAAAGGAAAAACAACGGAGGGGCCGAATGCCGAAGCAATTTGGGCTTTGATTAAAATTTATTGTTTGCATACTCTATTTTTGTCCCCCAATAAGATTTCCAATGAGGCCCTAGTTTAAAAAACAATAAAGAAGAGGAATGTTTATATCGCTCCAATTTAATTAAAACCATTGCTATGTGCGAACACGCCTTGATCGGAATTTTGTTTCTCGGAGAATTTTAATGGTTCTGTAATAGACTTGTTGGGATGATCGGAGGGAGCTTATATTATATCCTGTAATATAGGACATGATATAGGCTCTATATTATAGTACATATGATAATAAGTGAGCATTACTTCATTCTATTTAAATAATTGTTATACCTATTAATATTATCAATGTGAAAGTAACTAGTTTCTGTTGCCGTGTCACGCTTAAAACGCTAAAAAGGTCTTGATAAAATTTCGTTTGGAGATAGATGGCTGTTTAAAGGGTGATTACAGGCTACATTTTGTCCCAAAAAGTTTTTTTTTTTTCTAATAAAGACAACCAACCAAGTCAACCTCTGGTTTTAATATGCATAGAATTTCAATAATGAAATTTTAATAGCGTATTAAACAATAAAACTACATACGGTTTATTTCAACTCTACATAAATTTATATTTCATCATATGAGGATACATAATACTTACATGTAGGTAACGATAGGCTTAAAAATGAGCCCTACTTCAAAA
This sequence comes from Acronicta psi, assembly GCA_946251955.1. Taxonomy (NCBI): domain Eukaryota; kingdom Metazoa; phylum Arthropoda; class Insecta; order Lepidoptera; family Noctuidae; genus Acronicta; species Acronicta psi. The sequence continues at coordinate 1,404,557 of OX276486.1, forward strand.
GCAATAAAGGCTTTTATCCCTTAACGGCTCCTTTTAATATTATAATCTAGAGTGTTTTTATAGACGCCCGTAAGATAGAGTACCCTACCATTTGTGGGGAATTGCAACCATTTGTTAGTACGAAAGTTTTTCTTTTTTCAATTTTTATGCTCTGAGCTATTTAGGCGGGCATTTTTCATGATAAACGTCTTACAATTATGTTTCTTTTTATCTACCTTTTGTTTCAGGAGATTAGTGAGCGGGCTTCTCTCTTTTGGTAGACTAACCTGTGATAGATTATTTATTACTGGGTGTAATAATTATATTAATCTATAGCTCTGGTATACGTATTTATGACAAGCATTATCATTGCTAGATAATAGCTATTCTGATCAATAGATTTGCAAGAGCTATCGTATTTTATGGATTGATCGATGTGAAATTTATTTTCTATTTTTAACCCCCGACGGCATGTTATAAGTTTGACGTGTGTGTGTGTGTGTGTGTGTGTGTGTCTGTTGCATCATGCCCGATTGGACGAACCGATTCTCATGTTCTTTTTAAGGTGAATTAGTCGAGGGTGTTCTTAGCTATGTTTGATACAAATCAGTCCTAGATGGCTGTCACCACGTAATCGCGGATTACATATTTTTTCACGGACATTTTTTTTCATATGGGTATCAAATGAAAGGGCTTGACTAGTCGAATTATGATACATTTCAAATCCAAGATGGCCGCCACCACATAATGGCTTTAACATCTTTTTTCATTTTGTGACGGGCTTTTTTTTTAATAATGTTTCTGTTGTTCTGGGTGAATATTTTTTTATATAATAAACAAATCTCGGAGATCAATCTTACGCTGTAGTCCAAATGACACAAAGCCATACATTATGTCACCCTACTCTTCCCTGCCAATTCTCCCGTATAATATAATGCTAGCTAAAATAACCCACATTTCTGACACAGAAAAAGCGAATAAGATTTTTTATCTGTGTGGTACCGATAACATCGTTGCACTATCTTTTTTATTTATTTACTAGTTTTGTAGATTTGCTTATGTAAATCACGAATAAGGAAAAATGCGCGCCGAACATTTATTACAACAACATATTACCATAATGTACTTATATTAGAAAAGTTATGCGTAAGTAGATAGTTAATTTATTTTTAAGAAAAAAAAATATTACGTAGGTATTTTTTAAATAAAAAAAAATCTCCATAGCTGAAATAAAATTCTTCTGAAAAAAAAATTCAGAAAAGAAGGTAATCAATTTTATGTCTACATGGTACTATATTCAGCCAACTTCGAAAGAAAAGGCCAAAGCTTTAAGATTAAAGTAGGTACTCACCAAGATCATGAAGGTGCATCAGCTGTTGAAGACCTGGAAAAATACAAAATGGGTCTTAAATGAGGCATTCAACACCTTTTACTGTCCCACTGCCAACCCTTGTTCTGATGTCCAGAGCCCAGCCTGTGGACATCAGAACAAGGGTTGGACTATTATAGGTAAGTTTCACCAACTCTAAATAGCCACTCTAAAAATGGAACAAAATTTGTATGAAATTATCTGCCTAGTAATTCAAACCTTAAGGCTTTTAGGCCCTAAGTCTGTCTAGTGATTAACAGGGTTCACATGCTGTTGAGAAAATCTCTCATGCATGTAGGAATTTGCACGATATTTTCCTTTATTAATACATAAAAAATATTCTGGGGACATTATTACACAGCACCATCTAGTCCCAAACTGAGCAGAGCTTGTACTATGGGTACTAGATAATGGATATAATACTTATATACTTTTTTTTGTAAACACATACTTATTATACATAAGAAACACCCAGACGAACACAAACACTTATATTCATCACATAAATATTTGTGTCCTGAGGGTATCGAAACCACGACTTCGTGATCAGCAGTCCGGTACTCGAACCACTAGACCACAGACGTCGAATTAATACGCACATGATCTTTAGGTAAACGTCAGAGATGCCTGCATTGGATTCGAATTCAAGATCTGTGGGCTGTGTATCACTAGGCTATCTCTGCTTACCTATATCTTCAACAACCTAAACGTGATTTGTGAATTACCAATTATCAAAAATACGAACGAAATCGGCGGATACAAATGATTACGTGACGTCATTTCCTACTGTTTTTGTAGGAACTAATAATTATGTTATAAAGGAAGTCATTAGTTATAGGTAATAATTACATTATAAATTACATAATTGTGGATGTTTCCAGGGACAGAATATTGAGTTAATTTAAGATAAATACAGACAGAATAAAAATAAGGATAGAATATTCAGTTAATTTAAGAATGATAAAACAATGAGTTTTTTAAATAAAATAAAAAAAACTAATTGCAAAACTAATATAAATTACTAATAAATTAAGGTGCTAAAGTAGGTGTAATTGTAGCTTAGTTTAATCAAATCTAATTGTAATGTAAGTCTTAACATTCAAATTCAAATTCAAATTCAAATATTTTATTTCAATTAGACCATATAAATAGGTACTTTCGAAAAGTCAAACTAGTTGCACGGTTCCAAAAAGTTGGACTTATGGCAACATTACAATTAGATTTGATTAAACTATGCTACAATATAGAAAGAAAGAAATATTTATTTATATATAGAAATATTTTTTATAGCTACAATGTAGTGCTCTTTTGTAAGTAGTTGTAGTAGGGCATTTAGTCATAAGGCGATTTAGTAATTGTGATAGTGTACCCATTGTTGAAGAGCTAAATATAAATAAATATTTTAAGTGTTCAAATAAAACAAAACATACAAAATGTTCTAACAATTTTACCGGGTACGAGTATTGCAAAATTCAACGCTCATAGTTTCATGAATAAATTAAACCACCTCGTTCCATAATCAGTAATAATCCTCATATAGGTATTATTCCAATTAATCACAGTAATTACTAAAATAAATAAGCAACTGATACAGGGATCCTTTAACATAATCTCTTCAACATGTTTGTTGGGAGCTGGGTTAATTGATTGATCAAGTAATCCTGACTGAACATTAATCCTGTACGTCAACCATGAGTTCTATCGAATGGCTTTCGATAGGTTTTTTACGCATCGAAACGCTGTAATCTCATAGCAAATTTTAGTTCCTTACGTAACCGCTAGAGGCGCTGCGAGGGTTTTCCATACAAATATTTTACAGCGTCGCTAGCGAGTCTAGTGAGAAAAACTCATGGTCGAGGCACTGAATCAAACTAGTTCATGACGTCATTATTGTTGTTTTTAAATGATAAATATATCCTACTAATATTACAAATGTGAAAGTTTGTATGTATGGATGGATGGATGTTTGTTACTCTTTCACGCAAAAACTATTGAACGGATCTGGATGAAACTTGGCACAGAGATAGAACATAGTCTGGAATAGCACATAGGCTACTCTTTATTCCGGTAAAATGTATGGTTCCCGTGGGATAGCGGGCAAAGCCGCTGGCGGAAAGCTAGTCTTTTAATAAATACGGTTTAATTTTTTTTTAAACTAGATAACGCCAGCATTTCCTCACTGATGACGTCTAAGAAGAAACATAGAAAGAAACTCAGAGAATCAGTCTCTTTCAAAGTCCAATTTTAACCGTATAAGCGAGTGATAATAATAATCAACCCATATACTCTCCCACTGCTGGGCATGGGTTTCCTCTCAGTATGAGAGGAATTAGGCTATAGTCGACCACGCTAGCTTAATGCGGGTTGGCATACTTCACATGCCGTCGAGAAAATCTCTCAGGCATGCAGGTTTCCTCACGATGTTTTCATTCACCGTTAAAGCAAGTGTTCATTAAACACGTGATTTCAAAAAGACAGATTTGCGTGCCTTGATTAGAACTTGAAACTAGGGATGAGCGTAGAATGAACGAACTAGTTGAATCAACCGTTGATCTCATGTCAACGTATTAACGTTAACTGTGTATAAATCAACTAGTTGAATTCGTCAACGACGTTTATGAATTTAACTCGTTCTTCTCGTTCAATAATCGAGAACGCAAATGAAACGAACTGAGCAAACTTAAAAAACTTACGTTAATAATAACGTAAGTCGCGAGGGACGGTCATTTCATACAGTTTGAACTCTAAGTAGCGTACATAAAAGTAGCGTTGAATAAAAACCGTTCATATCAATAAACAGTTTACATTGCAAGTTGACATTAGAAGTACGTTAACTCGTTGACGAATTTAACTAGTTGATCAACTAGTTGACGAACGGAAATCAACGTTAACGTTTCGTTAAGGGAAATACTGTCAACGACCCATCTCTACTTGAAACCTTTGACTTGGCATTTCAGTAGTCACCTAGGCTATCACTGCACTGCAAGCGAGTGATAATTAATTATTCATAGGTGACTGATTACGAATGGTAAGCATTCAAGCCCTTGTTAGGGTCTCTTACAAATATTCTCAATGACCCATATTTAGGAATAACTCACCAAGTATTTCATTGCTGCGCTGACATGCTGTATGTCCATTACTTATGAGCCATTATCCCTTTCCCCTCGACTGGTTTTTACGACTTTATGAGTCCCGAGACGGTCTTAACGACCCCGGAAGATAAAGTGATGTATCTTCATACTGTTTACTCAAAGGAGATGAGCTTATATAGAAGTTAAGTGCATTGACTGGTCGACGTTGTATGGACAATGTATCGCTTTATGGATTATTTTTATAGTATCATTTTCCTTAGGGGTTTTAGTATATGCGTAAATAGAAACTAATATCCTCCATCCTAGCCTTTTTCAACTATGTTGAAATTAGCTTTTAGTCGACCTGGGGGGCTAGACAAGTTGCATTTTGACATTCGAATCGACAAACAAAATGTTTGTTAATGACATTAGTGACAGCCCGATTTCTAGAAAGCTTGTGTCATTTCCATACATTTTGTTTGTCGATTCGAATGTCAAAATGCAACTTGTCTAGCCCCCCTAGATGTGAGCGAGTATCGGCAATTTAGATTAAATGAGAAGCAGCATCCTAATTTCAAGGTAATCTATACTAATATTATAAAGAGGAATGATTTGATTGTTTGTTTTTGTATTTAATAGGCTCCGAAACTACTGGACCGATTTGAATAATTCTTTCAGTGTTAGATAGCCCATTTATCGGGGAAAGCTATAGGCTATATACCATCATACTACGACTAATAGAGAAAGATATTCCAACGGCCATGGAGGACTGACTTTTCGAAATCAAGTGCGTAATTATTACTCGCATTAACGGTGAAGGAAAATATCGTGAGGAAACCTGCATGCCTGAGAGATTTTCTCAACATGTGAATTCTACCAACCCGCATTAGGCCAGCGTGGTAGACTATAACCTAATCCCTCTCATACTGAGAGGAGACCCGTGCCCGTGAAGGTGTCAATTTTCTTTATCTTCGTACCATTTTCCTGTCAAACCAACAATAAAATTTATTCACAAATTAACATCAAACCGAAGTATAATAACCTCAAAAAGGTTTGTAAAAAACGCCGCATAATGAGCGGCCATCTTTGAGAATTTTATTTCCATTTTTCTCCAATATCGCTGTATCGCACATTATCATACTTCTTTGATGTGGAAACGAAACGTTTATGTGAAGGGGAGGGAAGTATTACAATATGCTGTGGGCTTGTTTACTTGTCTAAAACGCGTCGATATTGATGAGGGGGTTAAAGTGTGTATCTACACATAATATACACATAGCCATCACGCCCGTATTCCACGAAGTGTAAGGCAGAGGTGTGATGTTGATATCGTGGTAAGTAAACATTGAGTTATTAAAATAATGTACTAAAGACGCTACTTAAAAGTACTTTAAGACGACGACACAATTAGCATCGGTAAGATTGACATTCCCACTGATGACTATCTTACTGTCTGGTATTTGTGTAACAATTATTAAAAGAAACAAAAAACCCGACTGCGTAAAAAAGGGGTGCGGGACAAGCTGTTCGTTCATAAGCAAAATTGTTTCTTTGCTTGTCCCGCCTGCAATACATTTTCCAACATCACAGAGCTTGTTTTTAGATTTTTTGTTAGTAGTTTTTACGCAGTCGGGTTTTTTGTTTCTTTTAATAATTGATTTTATTTCCTTCTTTTTAGTTTATAAATCATCATAGAATCACTAGATAGATCCTAAATGATGATTTAAAATATAAATTGATACAACTAAAGATCATTTTCAAAATCAGTTCGCACATTAAAGCGTATAATATCCGCCATATTGATTTTTTTTAAATTTCATTTACCCAGTGACAGTCGTGCCATCAAGACGAATCTAATGAGGTGTCATTTATGTAAATCGGTTGAGCCATTGAGTAGTTACGACCGGACATAGGAACGGAGATACATACATACATACATACATACGCGTCAAACAACCCTCCTCCTTCGGCAGTCGGGTAAAAAAAAAACAATATTGTTATTTTAATGAAGGAAAAAATTGACTCGCGGGCAGGACTCGAACCTGCGTCTTCTGATTCTAATGGTAACCTTAGCATGGAATATGCTTAAAAAATACAAAAAAACAATAATTGTTAATACGTAATCGTTTAAATATTTGCGGGATAGAAGTCGCTAACGATAACCACTGTAATTAAAATTATACCCAACACGTGACTGCTCTAGTCCTTATAACCTCAATGGCACCTAATTATAATTTAATTTGTTCGCAATATTATTATGCCATTATTTTATAATTAATCGTCAAACATCGAATCCGGTTTGTTTTGGAACCCATTTAGCGTTTTAATTGGTTTGATGATTACATTGCACAATACCTGTATGCTCATCAATTATTTCGGTATCATCATAATGTGTTATCAGACTGACAGCATTATGTGTGAGTGTGTGTGACTGTGTGTGGCTGTGTGTGTGAGTGGATGTAGTTTTTGAAATCTTCATCGTCCTCATTAGCCAAAAATGTCTATACACCGGCACTTTTGAGTACTTAACTAATTACTACAGTGCAGGTACCAATTACTGTAACTAACATAGGAGGTCATCGAAACGTCATACAACTCAGCCCAAATTAGTACCTGAGGTACACACATACCAAATTGTAGAGAAAAATCAGAGAAATTCGAAACAAATAGTTTTTTGATACGAAACTAATTATATGAAAAACAGTTTCAAAGTTTTTATAACCCGTAGTACAATTAAATCATGTAGCAACATTGAGTGTGTAATTGCGTTTAGTTTCATTCAAGAAATGTTTTATTTTCAATTATTTAATTAAAAATTCATTATTATATTAAACAACATAACGTTATAATAAATTAAGATTATAAAAACGAAATAGAAAATAAGATAAGCCTAAACGACACTATGGTTCTTCGAATCTAATATGAAACTCTACTAATCAAATGTATGTATCAAAACGCAAAAGACAAGTTTTGTTGATAAATGTTATTTCGCTCGTTGACACTGACAGCAGACAGCCAGCAAGTTGACAGTTTTTACTATGTAATCACTATGAAACAGATAATAGTGTGCCAAAATGGCGTGATTTTTCTCAAATTAAAAGTTTTTTTTCTCTTCCTCAGGCAACATAAAAAAAGTACGATTAGACTTTTAACCAGCGTAATACAGAGTATTTTTTCCAATAAGTGTACCTTCGGTACTTCATTTGGGCCAATTTCGATGACCTTTTTTATTAAAATCTACAAAACAAAGTAAAGTAAACAAAAGAAGGTAAATAACATTTTCCACGGGTCTCCTCTGAGTTTGAGAGGAGACCCGTGCCCAGCAGTGGGAGAGTATAAGAGTTGATGATGATGATGACGTAATACTTTCATACCTTCCTCCAGTGCCTAACATGACTAAAATGGGCTAAGATCGGCTAAGGTGGGCTAAGATTGGACACGTTAATAGTATCAACATTATTTCTGTCTATATCTTTTAAACGAATACACCAAAACAAACTCAGGGAGAAAATATAAAATGCAATTTTCCCATTTTTTCCCTCGTTATTCCAGCGTGCTGCCAGCTTCCGATTTGTTCAGAGTTTGAAGGAAAGTTTCGTAGAAAAGGTAAATAAGTTATCCGATAACTAGTTTTTGCTTCAACACTTTGCGACTGCCTACTTCCAAAGCCCTTAGGAAAACTGAATAAAATACACTTGCTGGTTTAAAATGGGTCACCATCTTATCTACTTTTTTTGTTATTTCTGCAAATAAATGTTTTTAAGACCCTTTTACAAGTCGATGTTTTACGTTAAATGGCTGTTATAGCCTAGTATTATGACCATTCCTAGTGCAGCAAGGACCATGAAATTAATCTATGGAAACATGGAAAAAACAACGTCGTAATTTTTATTTATTTATTATTTGGAAGATCAACAGCAAATAACGGCTTACTTAGACTAAATTTTAGGTGACATACAGCCAATAATAGGTCTCCACGTATAGCGTAGCCAAATTAAATTGTATAAATTCTATACCGAATACAAAATTTCAAATAATAAATTCAAATCCTTTATCTGATAGTGAACAACTAATGAAGGAACAAAATCTTGTCTAATTAAAATCGTTTTAATTATTCCAAAAAGTAATTTCAATTATAATACAAAAGTTTTTGAACAACTTGATGTTCTAAATTTTAGTTTTCATAAAGTTTCTATACAAAATTGTTTAGGATTGGATTGTGGCTAAAAGGATACCGCCAACCATCTATCTTAATGGCTGAAGCCGCCTGCTTGCTAACAAAGCGTTGAATAGTAATTTTGGGAAAGGAGGTCATCGAAATCAGTACCAAATGATGTACCGAAGATACACTTATTGGAAAAAATACCCAGTATTACGCTGGTTAAAACTCTAGTCGTACTTTTTTTAATGTTGAATGGGGGATGAGAAAAAAACCTTTATTTGAGAAAAATCAGCACACTATTACCTATCTGTTTCGTAATGATTTCATAGTAAAAACTGTCAAGTCAGTGTCAGTTTCGGAATGTCAAACGCACGCCATTACGGCAGATTAATAACAGTTTCATAGTGATTTCATGGTAAAAATTATTAACTTGACAGCTGTCATGTACTTTCGGTACAAATTTGGACTGAGTTGTATGGGTTTTTGATGACCTTCTTTAAAAATTTAAATATATATATTTTTTTTATTAGGAGAACAGCCGTGTATATGGTATGAAAACAGAAGCTCATTTGCATATGTTCATACATAACAAAAAAAACATGAATTTAATTATGTGTTACTCTTGTTAACAAAGGCTTTGATGTGAACGGGTGTGCATTATGGGGTAGAAAATAGGGATGTCTCGCGTGATGCCAGTGTTTTATGGTTTATTTATGTTGGGTTTATGATATTGATAATGTGTGAGATTTGTTCATTTTAAAGAGAGGATTTTAGATGTTATCTTTGCCTTATCCTTCGGGGAACACAGCAAAACTATGCAGGTATCAGTTTTTTTTTGGTATGAAAAATGATGATGATATTTGGCCCGATTTTAAAAATTGAGGGATATACTTACCGAAGGTACACTTATTGGAAAAAATACCCTGTATTACGCTGGTTAAAACTCTAGTCATACTTTTTAATGCTGACTAGGGGATGAGAAAAAATATTATTTAATTTGAAAAAAACGCACGCCATTTTGACATATTGTTATCAGTTTCAAAGTATTTTTTATAGTAAAAACTGTCAATTTGACAGCTATCTGCCATTAGTGTCAGTTTCGGAATGTCGAACGCACGCTATTATGGCACATTAATAACAGTTTACGACAGTTTCATAGTGATTTTATGGTACAAACTGTCAACTTGACAGCTGTCATGTACCTCCGGTACAAATTTGGGATGAGTTGTATGGGCTTTTGTTGGCCTCCTTTAGTGTCAATAAAATTAGCTTCTTTATTTCAAAACGTCTCTACCAAACAGATAGAAATAACTTAATTAGAATTTCAACACGTAATTAATTTTATTTCAAACTTAATCACATAGCAAGTGGTTTCAGTGAAATAACATTTCAAAGTAAATAATTATAATTAACGGACAGAATTAACATTCTGTTCTCATTACAAATAAATTCATTTTAGCTTTGTTAGTTTTAACAAGCCGTATCTACTGAAAATGGGCATGGTTTTCGGATAATTAACGACTTCAAAAAAGAAGAGGTTCTCAATTCGACTGTTTGTTTTTTGTATGATATATATTACGCGATTTCTCAGTCAATTGTAAACCGATTTTGATAGTATTATTTTTTTGTTTGAAAGAGTTACCCCCGAGGGGGGTATATCTATAAATTTTAACATTCTTAAAAATATAAGACTGACGGCATTTACAAGTTTTCACGAGAAATTATTGGTTAATATAATGAAATATTCTCTCGGTCGATAAATCATTTATTTAACTTATATGTAGGTAAACGGCATACTATGCAAGGAAAAACTGGAATTATGTTAGTTAACAGTAAAGTACCTAATTTTGTACAGCAAATTATTACACTGACAAACTTGAATCCTTATAAATATCATTAGTAATATTATAAATGCGAAAGTAACTCTGTCTGTCTGTCGCGTTTTCAGGCCAATAATACTAGACCGATTTAAATGAAATTTGGTACACAGATATTCTAGATTATGTGAAAAAAGGCATGTAAGGGGTAGAGATAGGGGATAAAAGTTCCGCGGAAGAATGCGTTGTTCCCGTAGCCCCCGACGCAAGTGCGAGTGGGAACACCGGGGTTTGTTTTAGTCAGGTCTGACAGACCCCCCCGCCCTATGGGGGACTTCCATGAGGATTTCCAACCTCGAAAAAAAAAGGATAAAAATTATAAGAAACTAGCTTCCCGCCAGCGGCTTCGCCCGCGTGGTCTTATAATTTTATCCCCCGTTTTTGCAACATTTTTCATTACTACTCTGCTCCTATTAGTCGTAGCGTGATGATATATAGCCTATAGCCTTCCCCGATAAATGGGCTATCTAACATGGAAAGAATTTTTTAACGTAATTGTATAACGAAATGAAATGAATACAATAATTATTATTTAAAGGTATATTAACGGTGCGTCTACGAATTGACGCGGTGGACCACGGTCTAATACTTCATATCACATTTTTGTGGAAAAAAAATGTATGAGAAAAAATTTATTCGATTTGTATTATTTTTAACCCCCGACGCAAAAACGACGGGGTGTTATAAGTTTGACGTGTGTCGTTGTGTGTGTGTGTGTGTGTGTCTGTGGCATCGTAGCTCCCGAACGGATGAACCTATTTTGATTTTGTTTTTTTTTATTTGAAAGGTGAATTAGTCGGGAGTGTTCTTAGCTATGTTTGATGAAAATCAGTCCAAGATGGCAGCCGCCACAAAATAACGAATTACATATTTTTTCACAACTCCCTCAATATGGGTATCAAATGAAAGGGATTAACTAGGAGAATACTATACACTATGATAAATTTCAAATCCAACATGGCCGCCACCACAAAATGGCAAATTACATTTCGTGTCGGGGGTTTTCTAAATTTTTATTTTTTTCTGTATTTGTAACACGTTGCAATTTTTTTTTGAGTTGGAACATAATTGTGTGCCGACATAGAATATTTTTAAATTAATTGTTCTGTTATTAATTGTTATGTTCATGTTACAAATAACGTCTCATCTGTATTTTTTTTAAATGGTGTATCTGTCAAAGTACTTCGTGGGTGGTCCACGCGTCAATGCCGCAAACAATAAATCGCTACCATTTAAAGATAAAGGAATAATCACTCTGTGGTAATTATTAGTAACATTTGGTTTGAGTTACACGATTCCCACGCGAAAACAAAAGCAAAACGAAAATAAATTATTCTCTAGACTGTCCTGTTATATTTTTTTTATCTGGCCACCGTCCCCGCGACTTTTTTCCAAATGATAAACGGTTAGGATCCCTCAACCATTTGTCGTGGGCCGTCCTCATTGGACATCCAGATTTCCTTTATTGTTAGCGATTTTTCAAAACAAAATATATTACGACTCTTATTTCCTATCCCTTCCCTAGATTTATGCTTAGGGTTATGCTTTTTGGCGTAAACCTTTTCGAGCACGATTGAAAAGATTCCGCGGAGGTCCGCAAATGTTATGTATGTGTTTCATAGCGTGAAATCGAATGCGGAAGAGAGATGACGGTAATTTCGTATTTTTTCGGTTCGATGTGTTCGAAGATTTTACTGAAATGGGTACGGTGTTAAATTGGTTATTTTATCTATGAATATTTTTGTTATTTCGCCCTGTATACATTCCTATATCTGCGATAATAGATAACTATAAACCGTTAGAACGGAGGTCATCGAAATCGGCCCAAATGATGTATCGAAGGTACAGTCAGCAACGAAAGTAGCTGAACACTATAAAATCTTCAAAACGCTTTAACATCTTTAATATTCAGAATTCACTGACCCTTGAAGGCAGTACACATTCTCATAATGGAGGACAATTATATGTTTTACCTATGTCAAAATCGAATGAATAGTTTTGGTACTGTGATGTTTTTAAACTTTCGCTGTGTTCAACGACTTTCGTTGCTGACTGTACACCTATTGGAAAAAATACTCTGTATTACGCTGGTTAAAACTCTAGTCGTACTTTTTTTAATGTTGACTGGAGAGAAAAATCACGACATTTTTGCAAACTGTCATTTGGCATTTGGCATCTGTTTCGTAATGATTTCATAGTAAAAACTGTCAGTGTCAGTTTCGGAATGTCAAACGCACGCCAAATTGCACGGCAGATTATTATCAGTTTCATAGTGATTTCATGGTAAAAACTATCAACTTGACAGCTGTCATGTACCTCCGGTACATCCACACAAATTTGGGCTGAGTTGTGTGGGCTTTATTGCTGGGGAGTTTATTCTATTGTTTTTTCTTATCAGTTAAGAAACACTAGTAGGTCGTCAACAGCGTTTTCAGCGTTGTCTACAATGACAAAATAACTACTAGTCTATCTTGAATAAATGATGAAAGATCAAAGTAAGTTATAAAATCAATCGAACGTTAATGAAAATAATGACAAGGAGTACCTATTTTCATTCACTAAGTAGCTGGCTTTATACCAATAGATATTTAAGAAAATGTACCATAATTACTTAATGATAACCAGCTTTCCGACAGCGGCTTTCGTCGGCTTTCGTCCGCGTGGTCTTATGAATTTTCCCCCCGTTTTTGCAACATTTTGCATTGCTTCTCCGATCCTATTAGTCGTAGTGTGATGGTATATAGCCTATAGCCTTCCCCGATAAATGGGCTATCCAACACTGAAATAATTTTTCAAAGAAGAAATGTTTTTGAATTTATTACTTAATTACAAATAAATAATAACATTATTTTCTCATTTTAAGTGTAGAGATGTATTTATACAAAATGAACTATAAAGTTATACATATTTTGTTGAAAGAATTATAAGAAATAACATGTGGGACTTGGAACTACGAAATCGCTACCGTTTTAGCTTATAATGTATCCTCTTCAACATATCATACAATATCTAATAATAAAGAATACACCATACAAAAAATAATAAATACGTTTCACCACAATATATATTATCACATAATATGATTTTCTTTATAATTCTTTGAAATCATTTATCAAGGAAAGAGAGACACTCTGCCTTAAGGACAAAAAATTCAGATAATTTCATTGAATATTTTTCTTACAAGCTTTTGTAGCATATGACAAGGGTACTAGGCTTGAATGTTTGAAGACTTATGAATATGTATTGTAACCATTGTGTCACATGTAATATAGGCCCTTTCATCTTGTATTTCTTTGACGTGAACCACTTTGAAAGGCTTAGGATTAGGGATCCCTGTTAAGGAGAATAGTAGAGTATTGTTTTAGCCCGGGCTTATTATAGTTGTCACAGTATGTAGAGAGTGGGGGGGAGGTTGCAGGTATGTAATAACTTAGTGGCTTTGTATGTTAATAAGTATAACAAATATGCATAAACATAATCATATCATATCGCCTATAGAACAACAACATAATGATAACGTTTGTGTGTGTGCATATGTGTGTGTGTGTGTGTGTGTGTGTGTGTGTTTGTGTGTGTGTGTGTGTGTGTGTGTGTGTATCTTTTATCATGTTTGACGACCTCTGTGGTGTAGTGGTTAGAGTACTGGAATGCTGATCACGAGGTCGTGGGTTCGATTCCCACAGGCCACAAACTTTTATTGTGATGAACTTAAGTGTTTGTCTGGCTGTTTCTTGTATATTATAAGTATGTATTTACAAAAAAAAAGTATTATATCCATTGTCTAGTACCCATAGTACAAGCTCTGCTTAGTTTGGGACTAGATGGTGCTGTGTAAAAATGTCCCAGGATATTTATTTATATTTATTTTATTTACAGTGCTTGCAGCAATATTTCAATGTCTTCATATATCTTCAGTATCAGGATTAGTTAAAGCTATTTTTTTATTTTATACATTGTAGTCCACGGCGACGTTGGCGGGCTTAGAATTTATTTTCACTAAAATATATTCACTAAACCTACTTGCTATAACTAGATCTTTGATACCAACACAATTAGCGCTAATATCGCTTCCAGCCTCTCAGGCAAAACAAAAGAGGAAATGAAATCAAGGAAGCGAATAAAGTTTCCTTCTTACGATAAGGGGGAACTTCTAGTTGGCGAGATTTTGGGGCTCCACCGAAGTTAATGTCTTAAACTTGCCACCAGTTGTTACAAGTTCGGCGGCACGGATTGTATTTAAGAGCCTAGTAACAGATGCACTAGCCATGACTGGATTTTCATTGAAGGTCCTGATCCTGTTTTATACTCAGACAAGCTGATTTCGTTTTTGTCCAAATTCCATAAGACTCAAAATCCTTTCTTGGCGGATAGCTGCGTGATAAAATTACCGATTACAAGTATGCCTGGGGCTAAGTTATAGCAACGCTGATCAACCGATCTGCAAGGTTAAGCTACGCTTGCCGAGGTCAGTCTGTGGATGGGTGACCATTCTTAATAACACATCGAGACCCCTCCGTGTCTTGGAGAGCACGTAAAGCTACTATAAAAAAAAACATCGTAGGAAATTAGACTCGTATATAGTGTCATATTCAAGTTTTATTATTGTGTTTTTTTATTATTATTAAATCTTTTCATGTTAAGGTGGTCTAGACTATGTATTCTTTGCAAAGTACCTACAATGACTCGCTGCCAATAATCAGCGATTGACTAAATGGTCTGGATCCACCACTTGCTAACTCTTCTGTTACTCACATCATTTAGTGCGTGCAAGTAATGGGGCACTTAGTTATTTAAGTGTGAATGTATTCCTTTTTTGTATCAGTGTATTCATTGTTGAAGAGCCAAATAAATAAATAAATAAATAAAATAAGCCGTCGGTCCGGTTGTCATACGAACACCTATGACAATCGTTAGTGGTAGTCAGAAGCCCAAAAAGCCTGACAACCAGTCAATCCTTCGAATATCAGTATTGCCCCGAATTTTTGGAGGTTGCGGAGGTCTGATGGCAGTGGCTTCGTCTGCCTGCGTCGCAAGATGGTCGCGGCTACGAAATGGCGGATTAAATTTTTAACGCAATAAACATTCCAGCGAAGAAAAGTGTCCTATTTGTCTCGCTTTTTGTCGCCTAAACCGATGAACCAATTTCGATAAAACTCGGTGAAGAGGTAGAATGTGCCGAGAAAGAACATGACAGGACTGAGCTAACCCTTCGGAGAATACAGGCGTGATGGTATGTTTACTAACAGCTCCAAAATATTTTTAATGAAGGAAAAAATCGGCGGGCGGGCAGGATTCGAACCTGCGCCTGTTCGAACCTGTTCGGTACACTAGACGCTCTGACCAATGAGCCACCGCTCGCCCTGCTCGCCAGTCGAAATCTTCCTCCACATTCTAATTTACGTCTTAAGGTGAAGGTGTAATTTTAGCATGGAAAATGCTTAAAAAATACAAAAAGATAGCTCCAAATTCCTATAGTTTCGTGAGAAAATTACTGCAAAAAGGAAGACTACCTACTACAAAAATACTTTAGTCATTCCAGGTTACTCGTACAATATTATGAGTTCGCACAAAGCAGAATTCGAAACAAAGGTCCGCCATTACGCGGTTCCGTTGCACACAAAATGGCGGATCCAAATGTTTCCGATGTCGGCTCCGATTTAAATGTGAATTATTTTGTGTTTGACTATGTAGTAGTTAAAGAGGCTAGCTTAAAAAGTTTATTAATATCTACACCGCCTTGAAAATGCTTGAAGAATAAATTAGGACGAAAAAATATCTGTAATTAGGTCGTAAACGTTTTAAAAACATAACACTAAGGTAATATCGAAATATATTCAACTGCTTCAGTACTTTGGGAACTACTGGGAATTTTACAGAAAAACCCCAACAACACTGCTCGACCCGGGATTCAAACCAGGACTTCTAGCGTAGCAGTCGCGCTTGGGACCACTAGACCTACGAGGGTGGCTTGTCCTATATGCCGTGGCCATGGGATCAGTTACATTCACCCCGACCATGGCGGGGACCATGAGGTAGACATTTTAGTTTTGAACCCAACACCCTATTTAAGTGATTCAGACTATTGCATCCTTTCACGACCAGTAAAACTGACAACTAGATCGTAAAAAGCTAGAGATAAAAGGAAGACCTAAAACCGATGCCCTAATTCTAGTTTATTGATTACAGTACATCGTAAAGAGAAACAAAGCTGTCAATAAAATTCTCATCCATCTTCCTATTGAATCCTTTTTATTCCAAAACTCTTTGTATGGATAACTAAATTAGGTCATGAAAACATAAAAGTGCTATAATACATGTTGTTTGCCGTACTTCCTAGTCGTACTGTTGCACGTCCTAAGTCGCCAATACCTGGCACTATGGCCGCACTAAATGCAGTGCTGCCAACTATAATCGTTGTAGTTAAATCTTTTACAAAAAGTTGCCAGATTTCAAAATCTTGTCCCAAAAAGTAGCTAGAAGTTAAAAAATACTAAAATAATCATTGAAATCTATTCTTCTAATCTATTATTTTTTTTAAATCGTACCATCGACACGAAGAAGAAGAAGAATTGAAATCAGTCAATTCAAAGGAAAGTACCTTATTTTTAGCTACAATATTTTTTATACAGCTAACTATGGGCAATTTTATAGAAAAACAAATAACACTTTATATAACCTAAATAACTGATATAACGTATCCTCCATTTTCAAATTTCTAGGTTCTTAGTTCCGACATTTCTTCATTTTATTCTGTAGCTCACTTAGTTCAAGATTTCCTTTTAAACTCTCAGTAAATAAAGTAAACATCCTGTACCTACATATAGGGCTGTACCGAGCAATAAGGAGCGTTCATATTCCGAGTAATACTTCCCACATATTTTTATGCAAATTCTTAGTACATAATAATTTCTTAATGGAAAATTCCGCTCCGAATCATGGTGTACTATACATTTTTATGTTATGTTTTTAGATAGGCTTTCTCTGCCGGATAATGGGTTTTCGGAATAAGCTTAATGTGGCAACAATTTTGGAAGACTATCTACATAATATTAACCTAGCTTTTTGCGAACAATTTTGAGGTCGGTTACCGGTGTAAACAGACGCGTCTGAATATTACTTCTAATGGTATCTGCTCTTGAAACTTCACGATCCTATTACGGAGCCATAGATTGGCTAATTCATACTTATAATATCAATCGTTATGTAAAATCTAATCTGTATCTTTACATAGTATTAGCTTGCTTGTTTTTCTCCATAGGAAACGACTAATTTGGAACCGTGCACCTAGTTTCGACATTTCATAAATGCC
This sequence comes from Acronicta psi, assembly GCA_946251955.1. Lineage (NCBI taxonomy): Eukaryota > Metazoa > Arthropoda > Insecta > Lepidoptera > Noctuidae > Acronicta > Acronicta psi. The sequence continues at coordinate 1,422,324 of OX276486.1, forward strand.
TGCATAAGGTCTATGTGAAAATAAAACCTAACCTAACAACTTACATTGTGGAATGCAATAAATATTGAGTATTGAGTATTGATTTTGATTTTCCGTCAGCTGCTTCGGCCGCGTGGTCTGGATATTTTAATATATAAAACAAAGTCGGGTTTATTACAACACTTATAACTCGAGAACAGCTGGACCGATTTTCATGATTTTTGATTTGTTGGATTTGTCTCCGCTCCAAATAGCAGACTTTTCGTTCAAATGTTCAAACTTAGCGCGAGCGAAGCTGCGGCAAAGAGCTAGTTTCTTATAAATTGTAGCCTATAATAATATGTTATTCGATGAAGAAGTAGCGTTTTGCTAAAATAACTTTTTAAATCGGTCCCGTAGTTTCAGAGCCTATTCAATGCAAACACATGCTACGCGTAGTCATCCGCCGCTTCTGTCTGTTCGCAATAGACTCAAAAACTACTGCACCAATTTTTATGCTGTTTTCATCAATGGATGGAGTGATTCTCGGGGAAGGTAGTAGTATATAATTTGTTAAGTTTTTGCATACATTGGCTAAAATATAAATGGCCACGCGGGCAAAGCCGCTTGCAAGAAGTTAGTTGATAGTCAATTGTATTAATCAGCATGAAATTTTTCGCGAAAAAAATAATTGTTAGAGCCGTTTTCGAATAATTAAATAAATATTGCCGGTTTATAAGAATAGGAAATGAGTCACGCACATTCGAACATTGATGTATAATAACACCAAAGACAACAGATGTGTGTAATCGTTTAAGAATCGTAAAAGTCAATGTTTTATTTTAATGGACTTCTAAAATATATCTCTTTAATTATACTTTGCTGGTTTGTTACTCAGCATTCAAAGGTTACCGAGTAGGTTATATTGGAAACTTGTTTAAAATACGAATTGGCAATTTAATAAATGCATTTTTTTTCTTTAAAAAATCCCTATCAAAATCACTGCAGAATAATAATTAAAAAGCGACAAAAAAGTAACTTAAGTTTAATTTAATTTAAATGAGACCATTTTGGGTGTATACCCTTCAAACAAAAAAACTATTTAAATCGGTCCATAATGATACAGAAATCAGTGAACATACATAAAAAACATAATTATTAACATCCGAATTGAGAACACGAATACTCTTACGAATTTTCGTTCGTCGGTTAAAAATAAAAATACTATTTGTTCTATCTTTTTTCTCAATGTTAGTACCTAATCTCAAATTATCTCTTTCCAATCAATAACGTTAGTACATGCAATAAAACAGAACTGGCGAACTATGAGCGAAAACAATAAAAATCTGGGTGGGTCTTATAAAATTGATCGGAGCCACCCACGGCCTGGATTCTTCAGAGTTCCGTAACAAGAAAACGGTAAAATCTTTGCTTTGAGTATTTTATCAGGACATACCATCACGCCTGTATTACCCGAAGAGTTAGGCAGAGTTGAAATGTACAGATATTTCATCCGGTATGTTTAAGTCCCATGTAACAGGGACGAAATTATTTCCACTGAGAATTTCATATAAAAATCGAATAACACTGCTCGACCTGGGAATCGAACCCAAGACCTCAAGCGTAGCGCTCGAGCGATAGTCGGACTTACAGCCATTGGCTAACGAGGCGGTCCTCCATATAGGGCATGTAAAAGCTACACGGCAGCGGTTGTAGCTTTGTATTTTATTTCAGTCTAAAAAACGCCTGGCTCTGTAGACAAGTTCCATTTTGACATTCGAATTGGCAAACTCAAGAAACAAAATCTATGGAAATGACACAAGCTTTCGACAAATCGGGCTGTCACTAATGTCATTTCCATACATTTTGTTTCTATTCGTTTGTTGATTCGAATGTCAAATTGCAACTTGTTTAGGCCCCCTGGCTCTGTAGACAAGTTCCATTTTGACATTGAAATCGACACAAAATAGCAACAAAATGTATTGTTGAAATGACACACTTCACTTTCTTTTACTAATGTCATTTCCATACATTTTGCTACTATTTGTTTGTTGATTCGAATGTCAAATTGCAACTTGTCTAGGCCCCCTGGCTCTGTAGACAAGTTCCATTTTGACATTGGAATCGACAAAAAAATAGCAACAAAATGTATTGAAATGACACCCTTCACTTTCTGTCACTAATGTCATTTTCATACATTTTGTTTCTATTCGTTTATCAATTCGAATGTCAAAATGCAACTTGTCTTGGCTCCCTGTCCACATTGTTATAGAGGAAGAGCCCACAATGGCCACACATTCGTAATATTATAAAAGCTGAAAATTTATCAGAGCAGAACCCTAACACAGGTAAGAACGATCCGCGAGTATGGAGTAGGGATTGTGGTTTTATTACTTGATATCTGCATAAAGATATCAGGTAATAAAGGTGTATATAACCTAAATTAAAATTTTAGAAAACCCCCGACACGAAATGTAATTTGCCATTTTGTGGTGGCGGCCATCTTGGACCGATTTTCATCAAACATAGCTAAGAACACTCCCGACTAATTCACCTTTCAAATAAAAAAAACAAAATCAAAATCGGTTCATCCGTTCGGGAGCTACGATGCCACAGACAGACACATACTCACACACACACACACACACACACGCACACGCACACGCATACGCAGACGCACACGCACACGCACACACGCCTCGTCATCCATTGCCGGACACTTAATACGGTTGCAACTCCAATATTATACCGTATTGCTTAACAAGATTGCGTACACATTGCGTATTCCTCGTAATATCATGCTGTACCCCGCATTCTGTCAAAATTCAATATGCGTAAACGAATTACTCGACATGTGGACGCAGCGTTTGCATATTACGCGCATGGCATTAAGTGAGTAGGATAATGTTGCTACTAGCCTTCTCAAATGCACGATCATTTGAAAATGGAACGATATATTTTCTGACTGAACATTACACGGGTTCCCTTCAAAAGTGCTAAGTGAGTGCGAGTGATATTTATGAAATAAATAAATATTTTTGGACATTTTTACACGGCACCATCTAGTCCCAAACTAAGCCGAGCTTGTACTATAAGTACCAATTAATATAATACTTATACCTATTTATTTTTTTTGTAAATAAATACATACTCGTAGGTATTTTACTTAAGAAACACAAACGCTTATATTCACAACATAAATATTTGTGTCCTGTGAGAATCGAACCCACGACTTCGGGATCAGCAGTCCGGTACTCAAAGCACTAGACCACACACGTCGTCAATGAAAAAGTAAATGATAATTTTCTTACTGAAATCAATAACCAAATATATGCTATAACTATTTTAGGACGTTATTAGATTTGCAACACAACGTTGCACCGTAAGTTAATTTAATATTAATTTAAGTTTCAATGGCAATTTTTTTTAAAAAATAGACACTTTTCTTTTCAGTAGTCTTAAAAAACCTTTTTACATGAAGCATCTAGCTCTTATACCGTAAAAAAAGCTTAAATAAAAGAAACAAATTCCAAAAAACACAATCCGTAAAGGCACGGGACGGAACCCTTTCTCAACAAATGCTATTCTCACTTTTTTCGTTTCTGCTAAATTGGGGCGACGTAAAAAGTTGGTATCTGCCAAGTTTATGGTGTTTCGATGAGCGGCTGTGAGATAAAAACGATGGCAAAGACGAATGGTCGCTTGTTTTCGATGAAAGAAGCACTCGTATAGGTCTAACCTATATACATAATACATACAATATACGATAGAACAAAAATACGGAACTTAGGAATAAAGGAGGTCATCAAAACCCCATACAACTCAGCCCAAATTTGTACCAGAGGTACATGACAGCTGTCAAGTTGATAGTTTTTACTGTTTTTTACCATGGAATCAACAAGAAACTGTCAATAATCTGCCGTAATGGCGTGCGTTTGACATTCTGAAACTTACATTGACAGTTTTTATACTGTGAAATCATTACAAAACAGATAATAGTGTGTCAAAATGGCGTGATTTTTCTCAAATTAAAAGTTTTAATCTCATCCCCCAGTCAACATAAAAAAGTATGACTAGAGTTTTAACCAGCGTAACACAGAGTATTTTTTCCAATAACTGTACCTCTGGTACATCATTTGGGCCGATTTCGATGACCTCCTTTGAAGCGTTGCTGTTAAACTTCAGAGACTATGGACATTGGACAATGCCGTTTTACTGATGACGGAACCAGAACGGAGAAGGTATATTATGTATTTAGGATATGAGGTAGTTATAAGGTAACCGTTAGTGGTAGCCAGAAGCCCAAAAAAAAACTGACAACCAGTCTTCGAATACCAGTATAGCCCAGAAATTGGGTTGCGGAATTGTGATAGCAGTTGCTTCGTGTAAAATATTGATATTCAGCCGCATCTGGTTAGACTGGAAGCCAATCCCAATATATTTAGAAGAAGAAATTTAATAGGATACCTTAGAAAGTGTACGAATCCACCATCCAATTATTTTGCCTACGCAATTGAACAAAAAGGGGCGTAAAATCAAGTAAGAGATATCGAACAGTTTATAGGAACCCAATTTACCGGGAAACGATCTGTCGAAGGAACGATTTGGAGAAAAAGTGATACCCGATGAACGGGTCGTCTTGACTTCGAGTGTAATTGGCGAATCGTGTTGTTAACCCGCCGGCAGTTCAATATAGAGATTGGAGATCTCATTCTCTTGATGTATTATTAAAAGAACAATTGGTATCTGTGACTGAATGACTGACTGATCTATGACTGCACAGTTCAAACCACTGAACAAATTGGCCTGACAGATAGTTATTATGACATAGACATCCGCTAAGAATGGATTTTGGGAAATTCCGATTCGTTTTTTTTTATCGCCCGCCTGATGGTAAGCGGTTATCATAGCCTATGGACGCTTGCAACACCAGGGGTATCACTCGCGCGTTGCCGACCCGAACAACCTCTTAGAGATTTATGGAGGATTCACTGCGCCGACAGTTTGAAGGAATATTCCTCTAGCTGCCAGCGCAGCGCATCCTTAGAAGGCGACCTGACTCACTGCAGGGATACAAGATAGAATAGTGTTATTTGGGTACAGTTTTCTGTAAGATGGAAGATGGGCTGCTCCAGATTTGAGCCATTAATGGCTGTGCCTTACCTCTCTTGAGTTATCACACTCGTAAATAATCATTTTATAGAATAACGTGTAACAAATCGAACTGCCTTAGTCACATTTGTCCAATTTGCTTTTCTACAAAAAATCTAATCTACCCACGGTTTCAAATAAAATGAAATAAAAGCCAATTCTCACTGAATTTCCAGTTAAAAGGGGACCAATAAATCTTATTGAGAATTGTCTGCGTTCGTAGTTCGGTGTTTTGCCCCGATATCACTTTGAGGGTAAACGAGCCAAATAAACTTGGTACATACTGTATTTATAGGGTGAGGTACCCTGTTGTCGTACTTGTTTTAAATTAGGTCGGTGCTGTATCAATTTCAGGAGTACACGGTTGTATTTGTTTTGTATCTTTAATGTTGGAGTATTTTAAGGTTAGAAAACTTCGTTGAGAGTCAGCGGAGCTTTTATTGCAGTATTTGTATACATGTGCGCTGAGGAAATTATATGATTATTCGATTTAAAGAAAATATAATAGATATTTTTAATGAAGGAAAAAATCGGCTGGCTGGCAAGTTTCGAACCTGCGTCTTCTGGTTCTAAACTTTGACCGCTATGCTACCGCTCGCCAGTCGAAATCCTCCTTCACATTCTAATTTACGCCTTTCCTTCATTAAAAATAACTTGTAATCTTAGCATGGAAAGTACTAAAAAAAACACACAAAAAGATAATATAATAGTTGTTTGAAAAGCAAAAGCCTAGGCTTAGCCTAGCTCCATTAACTGGGTGCAAATCCAAACTAGTATGGATTAGCTGCTACCTAAAATTTCTTTGGAAAACGCATGCACAACTTTGCTCGACCGTCTCGACTTTGGAACCGTGTAACTATTTAGACTTTTCAAAGATACCTATTTACGATTATATGGTCTAATTGAAATAAAATATTTGAATCTGATATGGTTTATTAGAGAAGATATTCAGATCTAAGTGCTGAGTCAACAATAAGTTAAACATTATTGCTCTGGCAATAGGTGCTGTGGGGTACCACAAACAATTTTCTATTAATACATACATACAATCACGCGTGTATTCCCCGAAAGGTAGATACAGGCGTAGTATATGGACCCACATTTCGCCGGTATGTTTAGGTCCCATGTAATAGGGGGCGAGCCTATTGCCATCAACCGTGCCCCAATCTAGACTCCGAGCTGCTATTGGGAATTTCACGAAAACCCAACAACACTGCTCGACCCTGGGATTGAACCCAGGACCTCTACAGCAGACCAGCTTCTGTTAACACTCTCCATTATAATGCACAAACATACACTGGTATCATTAGGGAGTTCGTTTTCACTATAGACAGATCTCGCGAACAATGCGCCCCAGTATTTCATATTAACGGTGTACACAGCGGGGCAATGAAAATTAATGTCCCGCAGAAGCCCGACTGCATACGATCATTATTGCTTTCATAAAAACGAGATATTGCTCCGTGATATACGAGTTTTGCCATCTACGGGAAGTATGAGCAGTAAATGATTATGATTAAAGTTATTTAAGTACTTATTCTTTATTGAAATGCATAAAAGGTAGAAATTGAAGACAGTGGTAATGATTTTTTTAATGAAAGAAAATATCGGCTGGCGGGCAGGATTCGAACCTGCGTCTTCTGGTTCGGTACACCAGACGCTTTGACCACTAAGCTACCGCGAGCCCCGCTCGCCAGTCGAAATCTTCCTTCACATTCGAATATTTACATCTATTACGAAGAAGAAGAGCGGTAGCTTAGTGGTCAGAGCGTCTGGTGTACCGAACCGAACCGAGCCGATCTTTTCCTTCGTTAAAAATAACTTGTAATCTTAGCATGGAAAATGCTTAAAGATAAAAATACAAAAAGATAGCGATAATGACGTTACGTTACGTTACGTTCTTACGATCGAGTATTTTTCATATCCGAGAGACTAACATAAAATAATCTTGAAGAGCACTTAAGTTTTCCAATCCGTTGTCACTTGGAAACGGGGAAATTTAAGAAAACGTCTTGAACAAGAATACCATACATATTTTATTGTAAGAAAGTGTTTTCGTAGGCACACGGTCGAAGTAAGTGATTTTGTGAATTATAAATTATATGGAGAGAAGGAATATTATTGTGTCTAGAATAGAACATTTTTTGTTTTACTTTACATTTCTTTTTTTTATTTTGTACTCATACGTGTATATAAAAATTACAATTTACTTAGATCACAATACGATGATCACTTGCTTGAAAAATTAAATGCGGTTACTGCTTTCTATATGTAACATGTACTATCAATGAAATAATTATTAGTACTTCAATTAGACCATTTAAATTGAAAACTCATAAACTAGTTTTACGGTGTATAACACACTGTATTTATCATTATAAACCCATTAATTATACCACTGCTGGGCACGGGCTTCCTGAGAGGGATTAGGCCATAGTCCACCACGCTGGCCTAATGCGGATTGGCAGACTTCACATGCCGTCGAGAAAATCTCTCAGGCATGCATTTCACGATGTTTTCCTTCACCGTTAAAGCGAGTGATAATTACGCACATGATTTCGAAAAGTCAGGGTAACCCTTGGATTCTCGGGACCTTTGACTTGGCAATCCAGTGGTAATTCCCCTAGGCTACCACTGCTTTACTCACTCACAATCTGTATACTTTAAAAAAGTTCGAGTTGTGGGTTCTTTTTTTACGAAATTTGCAGTAGTAGCTCGGAGTTGGAATTTGAGCCCATGGTACCTAAACATACCGGTAAGCTGTGAGTGCATTAGAACCTCTGCCTAACCCTCCGGGGAATACAGGCGTGATGGTGTTATGTTAGACAATGTAACCTTCAAAATACTTTTGTAGGTAACTTTTCCCTAAACACTCCACAAAGCCGTAACTTTGAGCCGTTACAAAAAAATGCTTTTAAAACGAATTCGAAACACGATCTCAGTTTTTTTTGGCTCGCAAAGTATGACAATTGCCAAGTTTACAATGGAATTGAATACTGTGGCCGCTAAAAGGGAAAAAGTGTGTATTTGTATGAAATGAGGTATTTTTCGGAGATTATTGAATCATTATGATATTTATTTGTGCAAAAAGGGCGTATGTTTAGAGCCTTAATTATTATCTTTTGAAATAGTCGATAATCAGACACCCTTATAACACATAATATTTATTATTATTATAGGTACTTATTTAATAATGTCCCATTAAAATTCACTTCTTGCATTTCCTACAAAAACGTAAACGAGGCTCTAGTCCTCCACAGTACCGGGTTAGGGTATTGATAAGTAATATTCTTGATTATTGTTAATAGACTTTTATTTGGGAGCACTCAATCAAGTTCACATGTCTTTGTCTCTGTGACACAACTCTAGTACATTCTACGTCATTATATTATTTTTATATGAATGCTTGTTAACTTGCCAGTCGTATCCAAATATTGGGAGCGACCTTTGTGGTCTCTACAGTACTGTGAATAAATGAGATATATATGCAATCTGTGTTTTGACAAAGATTGTGCTATAAGTACAAACACAATTAAATTCTTCTATATAAATAAAATTAATGTTGGTTAGCGCATAACTCAAAAATGGCTGGACCAATTCGGCAAATTCTTTTTTTTGTATGTTCCTTAAGGTCCACGGCAGGTTTTAATACTATAAAAAAAGGGTGGGTAGTAAAAACGGGGACCACGCAGGCAAAGCCGCAGGCGGAAAGCTAGTTATTAATAAAATTATTATCTGCTTTAGTGTTTGGTACGTAGGCAGCTAACAACACGTACTTTTTGACACATCTATGTCAAAATTCAGAAGTCAATATCTGTGCCTGCCTGTATACTTCACTTTTTTGTTGACTGTACTTTGTCCCTTTTATTGCAAAGCTACAGAATTATGGTAATAAGGAAAACGTTACCATGGCTACCGACGGTAACGTGAACTGTTGATTTTGAGAATTTTCATAATTGGATATCAATTTGTTGTTTGTACCGGCTGGCACGTGGAAAATGGGAAATTAATGGGATTTTTTTTAACAGATTTACATCGGTAAAATGGGTTGGTATTTTTTCGACTGATTGGATGGAAAAATTCAGAGAATCATTACCTAATTGATTGATTATTTTTGTTTTTGATGGTAAATTGTGTCACGTTTTTCTGCGAAGTTTACAACCAAATGATTTATCTATACCTCTATACTAATATTATAAAGAAGAAAGATTTGATTTTTTGTTTGTTTGTACTGAATAGGCTCTGAAACTAGACCGATAAAAAAAATCTTTCAGTGTTCGATAGCGCATTTATCGAGGAAGGCTATAGGCTATATACCATCACGCTACGATTAATAGGAGCAGAGTAGCAATGAACAATGTTGTAAAAACGGAGATAAAGTTGTCAAGACCACGTGGGCGAAGCTGCTGGCGGAAAGCGAGTATTTAATATATTTTTAAATCGGTTCAACAGTTTTTGGGTTTACTCATTACAAACGTACAAAAATACAAATCTTTTTTCTTAATTGTATTAGCGTAGAAGTGTAGATAAACCAATATCGAGAAGAGGTATCGTCCTACAACTTATGTTAAGTTTCATCTTTATCATCACGACTGTAAGGTTGAAAATCTAATGTCCTTTCATAATTCGGCAATCTTGACTGGTGACCACTTATGGACCTTACGCCTCTAGCAATAAGAGTGTCAAAGTCCACGAAGGTCAACAAGTCAAATAAGGATTTATTAACTTAACCCCCCACCCCCACCTCACTAACTTTGTAGCCTTAGTCTTAATTACGTCACATATGTTGAGACCAGCTGTTTAATATACCTGGGAGTACTCTCAGTAATATGGCTTAGTGTACCTATGTACAGTTCTCGCCAAACTTATTGTCCGGGTTGAAGATGGCACGAGGTAACTTTAACCCAGCCGTAAAAATCGGAAAAAGAAAAATATTGGATTAGAATGATTTAAAACGACAGCCTACGACTTGAGCTTTCGTTTGTAATTATTAAAATCTAATATTTTTCTATCTCCGATTTTTAGGGCTGGGTTAAAGTTAGCACGTGCCAACTTCAACCCGGATAATAAGTTTGGCGAGAACTGTACTTAGGTTTTAGGAATATAAATTTGGTGCCTTGAGAGTCTCCTTGGTCTAGTGGTCACAAGTGCGACTGTGCTAAAGGTCCTGGGTTTGATTGCCGGGTTGAGCAGTGCTGTTGGATTTTTCCTTAAAATTTGTAGTAGCAGCTCGGAGTCTGGATTTGTGCCCGGTTGATGGCAATAGGCTTGACCCCTATGAACGCTGGGTTATACATCAGTACTCCTCTGCGGTTAAGGTGTACTAATGTACATCCATAATTAGCGGGTATGTAATAGGGTCCCACGTAATAGGAGACGGGCTTTTAACCGTTAAGTTCCAAATACCGTGCGCTGCTACTGAGAATTTATTAAAAATAATACAATTACACTGCTCGACTCGAGAATCGAACCCAGGACCTCGCATTCAGCAACTACGCTTTTTTTACACAGTACACACTAGACAATGGATATAATACCCATAAACTTTTTTTTTTGTAAATACTTACTTATTATACCTACATAGGAAACACTCAGACAAACACAAATACTTATATTCATCACATAAATATTTGTGTCCTGTGGGAATCGAACCCACGACCTCGTGATCAGCAGTCCGAACAACTCGAACCACTAGACCACAGACGTCGTCAAATTATTATTTATACATTTAATAAGAATCTCCAACAAAGGACAACATTTACAAGTTATGACCCCTATAAGCCAAAAATAGATGTTCCTTGAAAATAGCTACAGATATTGTATGTGAGAATCTCCTAAAAAGGTCCATAGTCACTTCACTGGGCAAATGGGTTGATTAGGTAGGTGTCGTACTTCCTAAAATACACACACCGCTCAACTGTGATATAATTAGTACATGTTTCAGTTTGAATCACGTTAGAATAATCAAAGGGACCTTTAAATTAACATTCTAATTATTCATAAGCAGATATTTTTATTTACCGTGTGGAATTTTAACTATAACTATTAACTATAACTTAACTTAATTAACTTTTAACTATTTTAATTTTAACTATTTTAGCTAGGAGGAAGAAGGAAGAAGTGGAATTTTAACTATCGTCATCTTGTATAGAATTTTTATATCATTTTGAATTGGTCAGTTTTATCTTTTTGTATTTTTTTAAGCATTTTCCATGCAAGTTACAAGTTATTTTTAATGAACGAAAAAATACGTCACCTTTAAGACGTAAATTAGAATGTGAAGGAAGATATCGACTGGCGAGCGGTGGTTTAGTGGTCAGAGCGTCTGGTGTACCGAACCAGAAGACGCAGGTTCGAATCCTGCCCACCAGCCGATTTTTTCCTTCATTAAAAATAACTTGCTCAGTTTTGCTCCTTTATATTTCTCCTATTATTCAATGAGAAACGATGTTTATAAACAATTTTAACCCCCGACGCAAAAAAGACATGGTGTTCATAGTTATGTTTGAAAATAGGTGTTTCTCAATGGCTTTATAATCACAACAACATAACGTACCACAATTATATCTTTTATCACTCTCCTGGCTTATTATTTATTTATTTAATTAATTACTACGAATCCACCAATTACAGCAACTAAAAAAAACTAAATTTATTAAATTCTACAAAACAAAGCAAAGTAAATAAAAGAAGGTAAATTATTATCAGTTTCATTTCACCTGAATTCTAATTCTAACAATATGTTAATGTATGAGAGTACACCTTGAGATGTAAATTTAGAATGTGAAGGAAGATTTTGACCTGGCAATAGCGGGTGAGCGGGAGCGGGAGGTGATAGCGTCCGGTGTATTTAACCACTAACCTAAATAAAAAATTTAGAAAACCCCCGACACGAAATATATTTTACCAAATTTATCATAGTGTATAGTATTCTCCTAGTTAAGCCCTTTCATTTGATACCCATATTGAGGGAGTTGTGAAAAAATATATAATTCGCTATTTTGTAGCGGCAGCCATCTTGGACCGATTTTCACCAAACATAGCTAAGAACACTCCCGACTAATTCACCTTTCAAATAAAAAAAAACTAAGTCGAAATCGGTTCATCCGTTCGGGAGCTACTATGCCACAGACAGACACACACACACACAGACACGTCAAACTTATAACACCCCGTCGTTTTTGCGTCGGGGGTTAAAAACACTAGTAGTATTACAATTCTTCTGGCATGTATATCATGCTCCAAGGCACATTAATTAGCAGATTTTCCGGAGTTTGCATTTGTACCCGCTTAGTCGCAATAGGCAGGTACTCCTGCCTACCCTACATGGAAATACACGCATTATGGTATGTACATTATCTTCAATAGTGCAAATTCCTTCTTTCTATTGCATGTCGAGTCCTCATTGGGTTTGCAGTACTTTCCGGACATCCTTTCCACAAGAGGTCTGAGCCGGAAACGTGGGGGAAGGGGGTGTGTGAAAGGGCAATTATCCGGGTAGCCGCTGCGGTTCCCCACGCACTCAGACATTTTATACATTTGTATACAAGACCGGGTTCTTCCGGAATGGAATGGAATATTGAGTTCTTATAAGTTTGTCCAAAATAAATTTAATAATTTAATAATAATTCATTTATTTTTCTCCACCACTTAATAAAATAAAGTTTACAGGATAGGATTTTGCTTACAAATACATCAATGTTGTGGAGACTGGAGCCTGCACTAGGATTACCTGTGTTACCTGTGGTCTCCAGGCCTCCGTACCCAGATAAAAAAATTACAATACAAATAATAGCTCATAACTGACTAACTTTATCTCAATGCGATAAAATTCATGTCAGAATGACAGTTGCCGTGTAGTGTGTTGTTGCAATTTTCAGCAATTGCAATGCAGTTTTCAGAGCAAGAGTGATTCAAGAGGAAGGTTGTATACATGATTATTGATTATGTAGAAGAAAAGCCGAAAAATTCACTGCCCCACATTAGTATCTATATTGCACCCATGCGAAGCCGGGGCGGGTCGCTAGTATACAATAAAACACATAAAAAACCGCGACATAATAAATATAAAATGTCAGGAACATAAAGAAAACACAGTAGATACCTATCTATTACGACAATCTCGAAAATGGACGATATTTCACGACAGCTTACTCGCCAAGACGTTCATACACGTCTCCTCTATTTGACATGTATATCAGCCGTCTTTTGTTCTCGTGCCTTCCGCGAGATCTATTGTTCGAAATCGGCGGCCATTTTGAAAAATGAAGCATACTGTCATTATTGTATTTTGTATGTAACTTTATTACGCAGAAAATGTACTGAAGAGGGTGAATTTTATTAAAGAAGACGCAATGTAAGTGAGTTTATTTAATGATTTGTTTATACAGTGTATAGTACTTAGTACTTATTATTATTATTTTATAACACTAAGGTGGCAAACAAGCATACGGCCCGCCTGACGGTAGGCGGTCACCGTAGCCTGTGGACGCTGGCAACACCAGGGGTATCACTCGCGCGTTGTCGACCCTAAAAACCTCTCGGAGGTTTATGTAGGATTCACTGCGCCGACAGTTTGAGGGAATATTCCTCTTGCTGCCAGCGCAGCGCTTCCTTAGAAGGAGCTCTGGCAACCTTACTCACTGCAGGAACACAACACACAATAAAGTGTGTTATTTGGCTGCAGTTTTCTGTACTTCTCCTAATGGCCTTCTCCAGATTTTAGCCATAAACGGCTGTGCCCCACCTCTCTTAAATATATTAAGTCTTCGTGAAATGAGGCCTCAAAACGTCAGCGTGCGGGTCATAGGTATCACTGGTGCTGCTGGCCCCTATAGGCTGCGGTTACCGCTTATCACGGAAGCACCCAAGCATGTTGGTCAAATTCAATATAATTATTTTACGAGTATAACACTTATATTAAATTACCCTGCCACATAGTTTTGGTTTGTTCGGTTTTATTCGGTTTTTTTACTATGTCTAGTGTTATGCTGTGACTTGTGAGAGCAAAATAAATATGTTTCTTTCTTTCTTTCTATCTCAGTAATTATAAATCTTTATATATTACTAGCTTTCCGCCAGCGGCTTCGCCCGCGTGGTCTTGATAACCCTTTTTAACCCGCTTTTCTGTTGACATTTTTCCTGAATTTTCTTTGCTGTAAACCTCACGGAGCCCGAGACCTTTCCAACGAATGCAAAACCGTGGAAATCGGTTCGTGCGTTCTGGAGTTATAGCGTCAGGAAGGAAAACCCGACTTATTTTTATATAGTAGATAAGTATTTTATATGGATTTTTATACGGTTTTTCGGAAAAGTAAAGGAATTATTATAACCCGTCCGCAGCCGAGACGGGCTGCTAGTATTATCTTAACTGGTTTTTTACTCTACCGCCGATAGAAAGAGATGTTTTTTAACTAACAGCAACGAAGCGTGAGTTCCGTCTTTTCTGCATTGCCAAAAGCTTTTATAACGCAAAGTTTCAACCAATTTTTACACTCCAATGATAATAATAGAAATGAATAATGATATTGTTGCGCGAGATTGTCTCCATTCAAATTCAACTTTTCGCATCAAACTGTCGGCGCAAGTGATGCGACATTTGATTGAGCACCTCTGCCTCCCCATCGAGAATAGGCGTTACACCCTTTTATCAATTTAATAACGTTATTACCTCAACTTATCAGGGGCAATTCAGTAAATTTTTGCTGGTGGAAAGACGACTAAACACAACACATTTTCTCACTAATCAGACATTGAAATTAAACTACTTTGTGACTATCACCTATGACCATGGACGCTGTAAGGGATCTGAAACGTCACTACAGTCACTCGCGACCGTGGACGCTGTAAAGGGCCCGTATCATCGGGATTAAAATGAATATCAATGTAACGCGATAGAATCCATAAAAAGTAGATATTTCAACATTTCCGATCATTTTAAGGACTGGTATACTATTATGCCTGTGTTTCCCAAAGATTTAGGCAGACTTTACGCAAGTCCCTATATGACACTGTATTGTTTAGCCATTATCGTCCCATTGCATAGCAAATGCCTCCTAACCTACTCTCTTTTTATTCCTCACGGCTAAAGCTTATTGTAGGCCAATCCTCCTATAAGAAAAATATACTGTACTGTTAGGGATTTTATAAAAATAACGTTCAAGACTACCCTCTATTTTCATAATAACTATGTCAGAATGTATAAAAGGCTTGCCGGAACGTCACTTCGCTCTGACTTCGCCGCTGACGCTCGCCGTGAGAGGACGTACCGCTCGCGCTGCGCTCTCCCACTCTGTCCGTCTCGCTACGCCCCGTCGTAGTGCCTCGCAGTCGACCCGACTGCAACCCTTTTGATCAAAAGTTGCCTTTTTCAAGGCGGCGGCTGATTTTCTGTCTTTACCAAGCCACGGTTCGCTCGCGTTTTTAGACCCCTTCAGGGTAAAATCCACAGTTTCGTGGTCCTCGGTGGAAACCATCCGGTGCCAACGAAACCGAGTGGGGTGTGGACCCGATACACCCGCTGCGCCCCTTCTGGGCAAAGCATATATCGGAAGGAGCTAGGACCACCGGCCTTGGGGGGTCTCCTAGTCGACCCTAGCTCTAACCCCGTTCTCTTACAGCTCCTCTAGTACTTAGGTACTAGAGCATAGGAACCCGTTCGCACAATAAGATTGGCGACGGGAGACACTCTAGGGCACACTACAGGTACTCACGCCTCCCTGCCTATACCCGGCAGGGAGGGTTCACTCACCCACACAACCCCGGGCTTATCCAACCCGGGGACGATAGTAGTAGGATACTTTTCTTATAATAATTCGCCCCCAATTTCCCTCTCAGGCATCTCCTCAAGATGTCTGAAGCCCTATTTTTAACATTCCTCAATGAGGTCCTCCTAAAGGACCCCGATTTTGTAGCCAAATATGGCTCCAAGCTCCCGCGTGAGCTAGTCCGCCGCCCCGCCCGCGCTCCCATCCCCGATAGCCCGGCCTCGCCGGACCCAGATGTCCCTTACACCCATAAGGGACACCTGCGCGAACAATACAATTCTCCGAAAAGCCCGGAGAATTATTACGACCCGGATTCCCCGAAACCGAACCATAATATCGAGAACAATAGGTTCGCGTCCCTATTGTCCGATTCAGAGAATGCCGACGCACGTGCGTCGACTTCTCAGTCACCGCCCCCTCCCAAACCGGCGCCGATGGATACATCGGCACCGAGCGACCATGAGTCCGAGTCGTCCCTCTCGGACTCAAGCTCTAGCTCTGAAGCCTCAGACGGTTTCACTCCCGTTACGGGAAAAAAACGGCCCCGCAAAAACAAGGCCAACTCAACCGCCCCCTCCAAGGCTCCCAGGACCGATACGGTCAACACCGCTCCAGCCCCTCCCCTCCCCAATACCTCGTCGCAGGTCAACCCCTCCCCCGCCCCTCGCCCCCAGCCCTCGCAGTCTTCCGCGACTGCCCCCAAGAAGGGCAAAGCCCCACCCCCCGTCATTGTCCATGACAAAGAGTCATGGGTAAATATTTCCAAGGCCTGCGTTGATCGCAAGATCAACTACACCCAGGCCAGGACAATACTGGAGGGTATTAAAGTTATCCTCCCCTCCCCCACCGACTTCAGAGGCTTTACCAGCCTCTTAACCGAGCGTAAGGTGAATTATCACACCTATACGCTCGCATCTGAAAAACCCCTCCGTGTAATCATCCGAGGTATCCCCAAGGAGATAGACACGGAGGACATCCTTAGCGACCTTAAGTCGCAAGACATTCCCGCCCTCGAGATCCATCGCATGCACGGTGGCCGCGGAGCCACAAAATATAACATGGTGCTCGCGATCATCGAGCAATCCGAGGCTGCTAAAGCCATTTTTAATATCCGCTCCGTCTGCCACTTGTCCGGCATTCGGATCGAAAAACCCCATAAGGGGGGTCCGATCGGGCAATGCCACAATTGCCAACTTTATGGTCACTCTGCCCGCAATTGTCACGCAAAATCCCGGTGCGTGAAATGCTTAGGCAATCACGCTACCGCGGACTGCAGTCGTCCCAAGGACAGGACGCTCTGCACAGAGCCACCCAGCTGCGTTCTGTGCGGTGAACAAGGCCATCCGGCCAACTACCGAGGCTGCCCAAAAGCCCCAAAAATCCCTCGCAAGCATGCAAATCGTGCCTCTGCTAAACTCCTGAGGGAAAGCCCCTCGGCGGCCCTCCCAAACCGCCTCAGCCCCCAAAGGCCCTCGCCATGGAACGCACTGAACCATCAGCAAGCGTTCCCGCCCCTAAAAACGCCACAACATGTGGCCAACATCCCACCCCTTATGGGTATTCCTTCCCGCGCACCGGCCTCCCAGGCCACCATCGTGGGAACATCCCAAGCCCACCCGGCCGAGCCCGCAAAGGTCTCTCGACCTGCACCCGCGCCTATGCCCGCGCAACCCCCCTTGTCTGACTGGGACACCTGTCATAAGGCGTTCAACCTCGTTCCCTACGAACGTATAACAAATATGGCCAACGCCCTCAGAGCCAATGAGGGCAACGGTCAAGCCATCTTTGAAATTATAGTGAAGAATGCTGACCTAATGCATGCATTCACCAGTGCTTCTTTTACAAATGGCGGTAAATAAAGGCAGAACCAAACCCCGGTCCCTTAAAATAGGTTTTTTCAATGCAAACAGCATGCATGGTCAACGCGATGAGATCGCCACCTTCCTCCGCGATCATCAAATAGACATATTCCTGATACAGGAGACCTACCTCAAACCCTCCAAGAGAAACCCTGGTATTGCAAACTATCACATAGTGCGTAATGACAGGACTCGTTCTCGAGGAGGTGGTACTCTCATATATTACAAAAGGTCCCTGTACTGCATCCCTATGGATCCCCCAACCCTCGAGCATATTGAGACCTCGATATGTCGAGTAGGCATGACCGGACACCAACCGATCACCATCGTATCGGCATATATCCCACCTGGCAATGCTAGGCTTCACCTCCGCCCCGACCTTGAAACCCTCCTAGGCTTAGGTGACTCAGTTATCATAGCTGGAGATCTTAACGCGAAAAATATCGCGTGGAACAGCCACTCGAACAACCAGAGAGGCAGAGAGCTGGATAATCTGAGCACCTTGCTTAACTATGACATAGTCGCCCCAATGACGCCCACCCACTTTCCCGCTGACGTAAACCACCGACCTGACGTACTCGACATAGCCCTCTTAAAGAACGTGAACCTAGGTTTGCGCTCCTTGGAGACGCTACAAGAGCTCGACTCCGACCACCGACCTGTGGTCATCAAACTAGGCCCTAGGACAGATCCCTTAGACCCAGGTCAGCCCGCTCCAACAAAGGTGATAACGGACTGGAGTAAACTCGAGGAACGCCTTAAGTCGACTTCATCCGTTCACCTGGACGCCATCCCCGACTCATTACTGTCAGTAGCCGACGCGACGGGCGCGATTGACTCCCTCACTGGTCACGTACAATCCGTGTTGAACGAATGTTCGCGACAGATTCCAGAGGAATTTGATGACCGCTGGAATCTGCCGGAGGATGTGCGAAGGCTGATGACGGAGAAAAACGCGGCTATCAGAGCGTACGATAGTTTTCCCTGCGAGCCGAACCGCACTCACATGCGCAACTTACAGCGCGCTGTAAAGGAACGCATAAGTGAGCTGCGCGAGGCCCGCTGGGACAACTTGCTGAAGGACCTGGAGCCCACCCACCAGGCCTTCTGGCATCTGACTAGGAAACTCAAATCCGACCAAGTTTCCACCATGCCCCCTCTGAATCGACCAAACCAAAGGCCGGCCTTTGACGATGACGAAAAATCCGAATGCCTAGCAGACAGTCTAGAGGCACAATGCTCGCCCAGCACTCTACCTGTAGACCAGGCCCACCTAGACGAGGTGAACGCCGAAGTCGAACGTAGAGTCACCCTCTCTCTATCCCCCGATAATCTTACGGCCCCAGTAAGTCCCGCCCCCTCCTCCCGCCCTGACCCCGACCCAGACGACTCCGTCCCCCCTGTCACTGTGGACGAAGTCCAGAAAATCATTAAGAATTTACGACCCAGGAAAGCCCCCGGATCAGACGGCATCACCAACAAGGTGGTAAAGCTCTTCCCCGCCCACCTCATTATTCTAATGACCGCCATTTTCAATGCGGCTCTAAAAAATAACATCTTCCCACAATCGTGGAAAGAAGCCACCGTCATCGGTATCCCCAAGCCCGGCAAACCCAGGACTGAGCCGTCCAGTTATCGCCCCATAAGTCTTCTTAATGTCCTAGGGAAGATTTATGAGCGTCTAATCTATGCCCGACTAAAGGACTTTGCCGAATCCCACAATCTCATTCCCGACGAGCAGTTTGGCTTTCGAACCAAACACTCTTGCATCCACCAAGTGCATCGCATAGTCGAACATATCAGCGCTGGTTTCCAACGCGGTATGACGACTGGCATGCTTTTCTTCGACGTGGCGAAAGCCTTTGACAAAGTCTGGCACAATGGCTTGATATACAAGCTGTATTCCTTCAATGTGCCGGATCGTCTCGTGCTCATCATTCGAGACTTCTTGTCAAACCGCACCTTTCGCTATCGCATTGAGGGTGGTACGCTATCGTCCCCTCATCCTATCCGAGCCGGGGTCCCTCAGGGCTCCGTGCTCTCTCCGCTCCTTTTCACGCTGTACACCAGCGATATTCCCAAGAGCTCAAAGTCACAGCTGGCCCTATTCGCTGACGATACGGCTATCTATTATTCCGGCATTAGCCTAACAAATATCACCAAAGTCCTCCAAGCCTCGGTCACTGCCCTCGGAAAGTGGTTCAGGAAATGGAGAATTGAGGTGAATCCCTCCAAGAGTGCAGCGGTTCTCTTCCACAAGAGTTCCAATCTTTCCACTCAAGTCCAACCCATCTCCCTATTCGGCCAACGGATCCCTTGGGAACCAAAAGCCAAATACCTGGGCGTGATTCTCGATCACCGACTCTCGTTCCGAGAGCACATAAAGACGGTGCGCTCGCGCGCCGCTTTCGCTCTCGGCCGCCTGCACGGCATACTCAATGCGCGCAGTAAACTCTCCCTTAATTACAAGGTGAGAATCTACTTGATGTGTATTCGCCCCATCATGACCTATGCGAGCGTCGTATTCGCTCACATTGAAAGTCCCGCAATCCATAGGATGCAGACCCTCCAAAACCGTTTTATGCGCAAAGCCACGGGCGCCCCGTGGTTCGTGCGCAATAGGGACCTCCACCTCGACCTAAAACTGCCTACCATCAAGCAGTACATGAAACGCGCCTCCAAGCGTTATTTCGATCAGGCCCCCCTCCACCCAAACCGCCTAGTAGTCAGTAGCGTAGACTACAAACCCTCTCTGATAAGTAGAGTGCGCCGCCCAAGGCACGCACTCACTTACCCTGACGACCCGATTACCGTAGCACAAGAAGCACTCAAACAGGCTCGACGCCATCCGATTTACCGTCCTCGCCGGCGAGGCCCGTCGCGAAGACCCAGAAACGGTACCCCTCCCCGTCCCTTGCTCGAGCCGGCCCGCGCCGAGCCAGTAGTTTTAAATTCGTCCCTAAATAATTTCAACCCAGATCCAGCTGTCCCTAGCTGTCCCCCCAGCAACGCCCTAAGCCGAGGTCCGAGTCCCGTTAGGGGACGCCCTTAGCTGCGGTTGCTTAGTTTATAAGTGTCCATGGCTGGAGGCACAAAAGGTGCCTCGCCACCAAGCCCGGTTAAGATTCTAAAGCTCCTGAGCTAGAATCTACATCCGTCATAAAAAAAAAAAAAAAAAGTCACTTCGCTCTCTTCTGCTCGAGATTTCGAATAGTACAGACGTGCTATGTCCGAACCTTCGCCGCTGGTAATTATGTGAGTAATATCGTATCTCTGTCCGATCGTTGTGTATTTTGCTATGTGTGTTAAATGCTAATTAGATCCTGATTATGTAAATTATTATTTTGGGCCTATGGCCCTATTCAATCTTTGTGTTACCAGTGTACTTATATTTTTTATTAATACTCGTAAATTCTAGTTCTGTTCTACAAAAGTACCTAAATAGAAAAAAAATCATTCAGTATTTTTTAGTATAATATTAATAATAATATGCATTTATTTCGGTTGACCCATATAATGTTAGTAACAATTTTAACTTAGTAACTAGTGTTAGTAAAAAGATTTCACATCGTTTATTATTGAGCGTGGAGTTTTATTCAATGTCGCAGCATTGGAGACTCCCATCTATCCACAAACACACTCAAGATAGTGTTGGTACTGCCGCGGAGACGCGCGAGCAGGGGAGCACATCTTTTACGTATGATTGCTGCAAAACCATCTATACGTCTATCTGCAAACATTTTTGAGGCGCTACATCTCCACGACAGCCCCAGTAGTAACCGGAGTGCGTTATTATACTGGACACGTATATCGCTGTATGCACGCAAACTATAACTGGTCCACAGGCCGCACGTGTAAAAAGACTGACAAAATGCCTTAAATAGAGTAATTTTGACAGCCTCAGTATAAAAACTATTTTTTATATAAAGCTACCAACAAAAAATATCGAATGTACAAAAATTCCGGACAGGAGTGTAATGGATAGCAGCTCTTCTGTATGTAGATCGGACTGACAGGAGAATGATCAATGTGAGTTGTTTTTTTTTATTTTCATTTTATTTTAGCAGCATTCGATCGTGAAAATGTTGACGATTGAATTAAGGAAAGCTTGAATATATTTCCGTTGATGCAAAAAGCTTTATTTTGTTATGGAATTTATTACTTTTGCAAAGTGCAGTATTTGTGAAAACGATTATGAAATCTATGTTTTGAAATGAAACAAAGGTCATCGAAATCAGTCCAAATGATGTACCAAAGGTACAGTTATTGGAAAAGTACTCTGTGTTACACTGGGTAAAACTCTAGTCGTACTTTTTTAAAATGTTGATGGGGGATGAGAAAAAACTTTTAATATGAGAAAAATCACGCCATTTTGACACACTAATATCGGTTTCGTAATGATTTCATAGTAAAAAACTATCAGTGTCAGTTTCGGAATGCCAAACGCATGCCATTAGCCCGGCAGATTATTATCAGTTTTATATTGATTTCATAGTAAAAACTATCAACTTGACAGCTGTCCTGTACCTCCGGTACAAATCTGGGCTGAGTTGTATGGCCTTTTGATGGCCTTCTTTATTTTAACGAAGGAAAAAATCGACTGGCGGATTCGGAGCTGCGTCTTCTGGTTAACACCAGACACTATGACCTCTAAGCCACCACGAGTCCCACCCGCCAGACGTTTTTTTTTTCCTACATTAAAATAACTAGTATTATCTTAGCATGGAAAATGAAAAAAAAGAATACAAGAAGATAATGGAACCCATGTTAAAAAAAAACTTGAAAATATCAATCACTTTGTCCTATCCTTTGTTCAGCAGTGGACCTCTTTTGGCTTAAATGATGATGATGATGACTTTGGCCCACTGCTGGGCATAGGCTTCAGTAATTGTCCAATGAATTATTGTTGACATTAAAATTTAATAATTTATATAAAATAAATATTTTGGGACATTTTACACAGCACTATCTAGTCCCAAACTAAGCATAGCTTGTACTATGGGTACTAGACAATGGATATAATACTTATATATACTTTTTTTTTGTAAATACATACTTATAAAACATAAGAAACACCCAGACAAACACAAACACTTATATTCATCACATAAATAATTTGTGTCTTGTGGGAATCGAAACCACTACCTCGTGATCAGCACTGCGGTACTCGAACCACAAGACCACAGACGTGTTTCTTTACATAAACCTAATAATAATAAAATACTTAAGCCATTACGGTTGCCACATATTATAACGAAGAGAAGAGGTACTTAGCTAACCCTAAAAATGTCAATAAAAGCACTCCATGCATCCTCAACCCTTACCCAACCACCAAATCCTTGACCACACATAATAAACATCCCATAACTTTTATATCCAAACATATTAACTATGAAATTCCATCCTTTAAATAAGTAGGGGTATAAAAAGCCATGTTTTATTAAATTCCATAGCAAAGGAAAGGTATTCCCTTCGCTCCTTTTTTATTCAGGGGCAATAAGGTCCAGGGATTGAGAAAAATGGGCCTTTAAAACATAGCCGGGTTTACTTTTATGTTGGCTAGATTGTGAGAATTCGAATCCTTAGTAATATCGACACGGTGAATCGAGATTTTGGGATTGATATCGATTTAGATCTCGAAATTGTATAATATAAAACCATGTTAGGTGTTTATGCAGCTAGAAAGTGTATTTTAAAGATAATTTTAAAAATACTTCATAAAATCATAAATAATATAAATAAATATTCTGGGGACATTTTTACACAGCACCATCTAGTCCCAAACTAAGCAGAGCTTGTACTATGGGTACTAGACAATGGATATAATACTTATATAGTTTTTTTGTAAATACATACATACTTATAATAAATAGGAAACACACAGACAAACACAAACACTTAAATTCATCACAATAAATGTTTGTGTCCCGTGGGAATCGAACCCACGACCTCGTGATCAGCAGTCCGGTACTCGAATCACTAGACCACAGACGTCGTCAAAATAAAAATATATCCCAAAGTCCCAACTCGATTATATTCTTACAATTCGATGAAACAGAATATTTAATTGGACCTTCGCTCAAATTTTGAAGACTCATTATCGTCATCATATTATTTTATTTCTATGCTGTTCTATTCTATTATCAGCCAAAAGAGGTCCACTGCTGAATAAAGGCCTCCCCATAGAGTTTCGCAGGGACAGGTCTTATAACACCTGCATCCAACGACTCCCAGCGACCTTTACTAGGTCGTCGTCTTGAAGTCTGCCAGATTGTAATTGCTGATAACGAATTGTATGTGCCCATTGGTACACCTCTACCTAATCCTTTGAGGAGTAGTGGTGTGATGACATATTATGTACCTATAGCATTGTTAAAACCCGTCAGAATAATAATTATAAACATTAAATTATATATGAAGTATAAAATAATAATTTATTTGGTTTATTATAATAATTTAAATGCCTCCTATAAAATGTAATTATGAATGAGTATGTATATAAAATACCTGTAAAGTACGATGGCAAAGCTTTTAATGGAATCATTAAATGTATCCTGTGAAACATTTTCATTATGCCAGTAATTATATTTATTGACGCTGCCAATATGCGTGTGTGCTGGTTTTATGATTCGCCAAAATACTAGGCCCTAGGTTTTAAACCAAACAAATTTACAAATAATAGTAGTGAATATTTGACCAAAAAAGAGATAGCGTGACGACCTCGACACATTGAGCGCAGACGGGACCCAGTTCAGACCCAGCACAAGACCGAGACAGAATGAGGGGGAGGCCTTTGCCAAGCAGTGGGACACACTGGGCTAATCGTAATCGTAAGAGAATGTTTACAGCAGTGATAGCCTAGGGATATGACCCCACTGGACTGCTAAGTAGTAGGTCTCGAGTTTGAATCCAACAAGTGAGTAACAAAGTTGGGAACAAGCTGGGATGATGATAATTCAAGCTTTAAAAGTAAATGGGCAGCAACATACCCATTGTTATTCCCAACATCAATTATTCTTTTGACTCCATCGCAATTTAAGCCGCGCAAAGCAATTACCGCCAACCCTAACTCTAAATAAACCGCAACATATGAGACCTTTGATATATGAACGTAATAACGATATTACCTAAAAAAATCGTTTTCGAAACAAAAAAGCGAAATCCCACTGATTTCATTATATTACCGAAAGAAAGGCTGTGTGCCCGACGCCCGGTATATTAGAAAAGTTGCACAAAATGTACTGCTGTAGGGTTGGCGACGCTGCCGAAATTTTCCGAAAAATTCCGATAAATTCCGAAATGTTTTTTAAATAGCTCAATGTCATATAAAAGTGTAACTGTATTTTATTGTACAGACTCATTGCTTAGTTTTATTGAAATATGTTTAGTGTTTTAGGCTTGAAAGTTAACAAAATTACTTCTGAAACAATAACTGGCGAAACTAAACAATGACAAACTTGACAAACATTATTTGGATATGTACTGTCGATAAAAGAGTTAATTAATTATAGAGGCTGTTTTTGACAGTTTTTTTATTTTTTACTGCTCTGCGTTTTGACAAAGATTAAGGCTAATTTCAGAAATGACCTGAATTAGCATCGCCTCTGAATATTAGCCTAAGTCTTAATGTAACATGCAGAGCAAAGTATTTCAAAAGTCAGGTGTTATAAGTGCCTTGGTACGTAAAAAACCATTTGGCAGTTATTTTTAATACTATTTTAAGACGTTTAAACCCTTATATCAACCATTTTCTACTCGTAATAAGCGTTAAGCAAATAACTAACAGATAAAATACGTCACCAGAAATATACAAAACTAAAATCACAATTCTCGACAGCCCTCGCGATATGTAGGTACACAGCTAATAATATTAGTATTGTTACATTCTTCCTTCTAAATACAAAATACTTTTTTATGTGTTCACAAATAAAAAAAAACAGTCAAAAAAATATGGTACTTATGTACAAAAATGGTAAAATCGGCTGTATTTTGTCTGCCTGAGGGTGTTTTGTTTCAGTTTTTCATATTGGAATTTTGGAGGGTACGCGTGTCGTTTTCCATTTGTTTTTAATCCTGTGACCTCGGCAGGTAGGCGAGAACTGGTACTTGTCCTTTACATTTCCATTTCTAGTAAAAATGCCACGTTTTATTTACTTTTTTGGGCGTTTGTGCTATTGTGGTATTGGCACGTTGAAATCTATTTTAACAGACTTTAAAAGATGAGGAGGTTTTCAATTTGACTGTATTTTTGTATTACTTATTACATGGAACCTAAATATACCGGTGTACATTAGTACACTTCTGCCTAGCCCTACGGGGAGCCGTGATGTTATTATGTCTATCTTTACTGAGATTTACTGAAATTATTTGATTCCATACTCAATATAACCAAGTATAGAAATAAGGAAAAATATTGTTGTTTTCATATGTTTGCAAAGTATACCGTTTCAACAGACGCCTGTCAAGTTTGATTGTCATTTTTATACCATAAGGAAAATCACAAAGGGCTTTATTTATAAGTATAAGAAAGCATAAAAACTGTATCCCGGAAAATTAGGAAGAAACTATACTCTACCCAACTCACTCGATGAAGGTAGGTTCTTTTGGGTATGTCGTATTCATACCAACTAAAAACCGCACTTGGCACAACTTGCCCTAATGTTGATAAACTTCACAAAAAAACACAAATAAATAAAATTTAAGTGTCTGTTTGTAAGATCAAATTAACAGGTTTTTACTAAATGCATGCAAATTATGTACCTATAATACGGTTTTTCTACAAATACCATTCTCAATATGGGTATCAAATATGACGACGTCTGTGGTCTAGTGGTTCGAGAACCGGACTGCTGATCACGAGGTCGTGGGTTCGATTCCCACATGACACAAACATTTATGTGATGAACATCAGTGTTAGTGTTTGTCTGGGTGTTCCTTATACAATATTATAAGTATTTACAAAAAAAA
The DNA here is from genome assembly GCA_946251955.1 of Acronicta psi. Taxonomy (NCBI): domain Eukaryota; kingdom Metazoa; phylum Arthropoda; class Insecta; order Lepidoptera; family Noctuidae; genus Acronicta; species Acronicta psi. The sequence goes on from OX276486.1 coordinate 1,449,025, forward strand.
AGTAGTATACATATAAGTATTATATCCATTGTCTAGTACCCATAGTACAAGCTCTGCTTAGTTTGGGGCTAGATGGTGCTGTGTAAAATGTTTAAAAAAAAAATAATGAAAGGGCCTCACTAGTAGAGTCACTATTCACTATTATAAAGTAGTCACTATTATAAAGTAGTCACTATTATAAAGGAGGTAATCGAAAGCCCATACAACTCAGCCCAAATTTGTACCGGAGGTACATGACAGCTGTCATGTTGATAGTTTTTACCATGAAATCACTATGATACTGAATTACTGATAATAATCTGCCGTAATGGCGTACGTTTGACATTCCGAAACTAACACTGACAGTTTTTACTATTAAATCATTACGAAACAGATAATAATGTGCCAAAATGGCGTGCGTTTTTCTCAAATTAAATTATATTTTTTCTCATCCCCTAGTCAGCATAAAAAGTATGACCAGATTCTTAACCAGCGTAATACACAAAATGGCGAAATATATTTTTTTGTGTCCTTAGTTTTATAAAAAGTTACTATTTACATGTGATAAAATCACATGCGTTTCATCCCTACTCGATCACCTGCCGATACCAAGACAAACGACCCCCCTTCAACGAATGACCTATTCTATACTAAACATTGACAAAAAGAAACAACCTTACACTGAAGCTTGCACCGTTTTTAGCTTTCACAAGATTCAATCTTGAAAACTAGAACCCCTTTCCCAATGTCTAACGATCCACGTAATTCGAACTACAAACTTTGTTCGAACAACATACATTACGTAGCTGGTTGGAACGAACGAGCGGTAATCGCTTGAGAACCTGCAATGGATGCGACACGTAGCAATGGAATGGTAGTTTCGCTAGTTTCTGGTACGTTGGCAGACATTCGTACCAGGGGTTGTGGGGTACATTTTTCACAGTGGGTACTTTTAGTTGGGGCTTTGGAAATAGCGATTTTAGATAAACCGATTAACGTTTTCGTTTCATGAATTTTAGTCGATTAGTTCGAATTGATAAGTGGGTTTTGAGTTACTTTTGTACAATTGAATTCACGATGACGGAATCTGCTGTTAGAAAAATCTTGTCTTAAGGTTTTGTAAGGGTTTCTTAAACCGTCGTGACTATAGGGTAGTGAACATATATACGCCTATATTCCTTTTAAAAAATCCTTGCCGTATAAGCTTGAATTTTTTATTTGTTTCATTTTCTTTATTTAGAAAGCCCCCAAGGGGATGAAATAGATGCAATCGTGCTTATAACCGCTAGACTACCGAGATAGCCTATGTGAATGACAACGTCTGTGGTCTAGTGATTTGAGTACCGGACTGCTGATCACGAGGTCGTGGGTTCGATTCCCACAGGACGTAAATATTTATGTAATGATCAATATAAGTATTTGTGTTTGTCTGGGTGTTTCCTATGTATAATGAGTATGTATTTACAAAAAAAAGTATATAAGTATTATATCCATTGTCTAGTAAGTACCCATAGTACAAGCCCTGCTTAGTTTGGGACTAGATGGTGCTGTGTAAAAATGTCTCCAAATATAAAAAAGAATACGTAGGCTATCTCGGTATAAGCGCGATTTTACCTACCTACTGGTAGGTACAAAGAGGATTATTAATATAATCCTCTTTGTAAGGTTTTTCTATAAATTATTGGATAATTCTCCAATTTCCTAGCCTCAAGCCACGAGAGATCTGTAACGCGTGCAGATGACGTAACACAGCTTTTTGTGACGTAATAAAACACGTAGCTTACTAAAAGAGCAGACGGCCTTTTTACCCGACTGCCGAAAGAGGGTTATCTGTTTGACGCGTATGTATGTTTGTCCGTTCCTATGTCCGGTCGTAAATACTTAACGGCTCAACCGATTTAGATAAATGACACCTCATTAGATTCGTCTTATTATCTTCTCATTAGATACATGAAATTAAAAAAAACAAAATGGCGGATTTTATACGTTTTCATGTGCGAACTGATTTTGAAAATGATCTTTAGTTGTATCAATTTTCAGATTCTATGATGATTTATAAACTAAAAAGTAGGAAATAAAATCATTTTTTTTTTAATTACTTTGTATGTGTAAAGTATTGATACTGTCATATCATGATAAGATATGAAATGGAATTGTTTGAAATGATGCCTACATCTACTTTCTATCACTGCACCGTTCGCCATTGGTGTGGAGTTGATCCACATACCTTAGAACCACTCTGGTCCCATACTGTGCGAATCCAGAGAAATTTCCTCCCAAGCACGTTCAGGTTGTGGAATCAGCTTCCTGCTGAGTTGTTGTCAAGAGACAACAGCATGGGGTTCTTCAAAAAGGGTGTGAAAAGATTGATGTGGTGTTGCAAGCGTCCATAGGCTACGGTAACCGCTTATCTTCAGGCGGGCCGTTTGCCACCTTAGTGATATCAAAAAAATAGTTGGTAACATGAATTAAGTGAGTCATGACCTATCCGATATTTAGTAGTACCTATTGACCTAGAAAGCTATACTACATCAAGTGGCAAACAACTTGGAGCTGTGCCCACCCCGCTTTGTAAAAAACCATTAATTTTGTTCAAAGAACAACTTTAAACAACAATTTTAAAACCGAGACCTTTGCAAACTTTTTGGAACAACACAGGGCACATAGACAAGTTGCAATTTGACATTCGAATCGACAAACGAATAGAAACAAAATGTATAAAGATAACAAGCTTTTGACAAATCCGGCTGTCACTAATGTCATTTCCATACATTTTATTTCTATTCGTTTGTCGAATGGCAAATTGCAACTTCCTGCATCCTGGGGGGATGCTACCAGGAGAAAATAATATTATGTGGGCATGTTTTGGTGTGCAGTAAAGAATATTCTATTCTATTCTATTATTGAGTTTTTCTATAAAATCCTCGGTAGCAGCTTGGAGTTAGGATTTGAGCCCAGGCTCATCCTTTATTAAGGTCTAAGAGACCTAAGCCTAGCCATCATCTATAGAAGAAATTCTACTAAATTCACATCAAACCTCTTTTCAAGCAATTCTGGCAACAAACAAAAAAATACCGTAACCTACGCATTATTCCCTTGTACTATCGCATTGCTTTGCGAAGTGACAAATATTCCTTTTTTTCCACATTTGCAATTCAAAATGCCAGGTTTATCGTCTCTTTGGCTTGATTTACGCGCACAATGGTAATGTAATGCCATGATTTGGAATCACATACATATGGCTCAGTTTGTGTTGAGAGTACTTTTTGTTTCTGCTAAGAGATGTCGTTAGTGGTGTCAAAGATTTTAGTCTTATCTGCTGACGATCTTTTGATAAAATCTATTAGTATTGTGTTGTTGTACTGTAGTACTGTTGTGATTCCTATTTTTATTTAAAATATTTAAAATTGCAAATCCTCATACGCATACTACGTAAACTGTGCCAAGGGTTTATGTTATATTTTTAGTTTTTCCTTATTAGAAATATTTAATCCTAGTTATTTTAGTTATATAGCTGTATTGTGTAAGCTGTGGGTCTCCTGTACTATCTAGTACTGCAAAGTCGGTTTTGGTTAAATTTGTAAAGCTATTAGACAAAAAGCTCAGAGAGAAAGATATGTACTTCATAAATTTCCTTGCAAATATTTTAGAAATATGTTCAGTAGTTAAAGCGTGAAAAGATAATAGACAGACTTACAGATAAGAAGGTAATCAAGAGTTACTTTACTTTTGTTATACTAGTATTATAATAAAATAATTTCAAATTAAAGTATACATTAGCGTAGGTAACTTTATTTGAATCCTTTATGGTTAAATTAGTAGCACCAGACAGAGAGTGCTTAAGCTAAAAGCCACAAATTGTACAATGTACTCCAATCAAGATTTAATAATATTCCGAATCATATATTGATCAGTGTTCGCTCCAAAAAATCATACGGCCATTGTTCAAACAAATTTCTTTTTTTCCTTCCATTGAATTTGCTGGGGTAGGTGTTATTTTATGAATTTATTGGCATGTCATATCGGCGTAACCTAAATTTTTGCCTTGAGCTAAATGGGTCTTCATGTAACTCGATTTTTTATGTTTAAGTTTGAAAGGTCAAGTTACTAGGATTTCAGTGAATAATAATAATTATCGTCGGTTTTTAGATTCGTTATAGATTTTTGTTAAAGGATATGTTAACATAAACGCAAACACAATTATATTCCCCGAAGGGTTCATTATCAATCCGTTAATCATCCTACTACTAAGCACGGGTCTCCTTTCAGAATGAGACGGGTTAGGAAATATCCCATCATGCTGGCCGGTTGGCCAACTTAACATGCCTTCGAGAAGATCTCTCAGACATGAAGATTTCCTCACGATATTATCCTTGATCGTTGTAAGCGAGTGATAATAAATTAATTATTATTAAGCACTTCATGATTACGAAAAGTCTTTTATTGTTTTCCTGCGTGTGATCAGAATAAATCTTTTCTTTCTTTATTCTTTCTTTCTAAGAAAGGATTTTAGGAAATTCCCACGGAATTGGGATTTAAAATTAGAGGATCGCTAGGAAAACTGCAGGGAACAGTTAATCTACTATAAACTAATCAAACCCAAATTATGGTGTTCAATAAAGCCAAATTACGGCTGATTTAGACATTATTTATGGTCACAATCATGGTGATACGCCCTTTTTACGACCTCAAAGCCATTAGAGTATTGTAAGTGATATCATTACCCTTTCTTAGCGTTAAGTGGGTGTATAGAACTGTAGGCTTTTGTTGTATACAACATTAGTTTTATACAATAGAAAGTACCTATTCATGCGTGTTGAAACAAGCTTTTCAACGTTGTCGATAAAATAGACAATAATTATATTTCTTTGTGGTGTGATTTGTTTTAATGGAGGGTTATTTATTATTATTATTTTGTCATGAATTTATTAGATTCTGCTCGTGTAAAAATATGGGGAAAACGAGTTTTCCCAGATATAAGGCTTACCTAGATCGATTTTTCACATCTTACGAACTTATCGAGATCAATAAAGCCGTTTTCGAGATCGCGATTACAAATAATGTTTACAAATTTTGCTAATTGAATGGTATATGATATAAACTCCTCCTTCGCCTAGGTCAGTTCATCTAGTTTCTTTTTTTTTAGTGTGCAAAATTATCCATAGCCCGTATTCGTCCACTGCTGGACGTGGGCCTCTTTTAGTGAACGCCATAGAGCCCGATCTTCAGCTCTCTTCATACAGTTCCTGCCAGCTGCATTCCACAGGTCATCAGTCCACCTGGCTGGCAGCCATCCTACTCTACGCTTACCTAGACGCGGTCTCCACTCAAGAACTTGATTATTAGACTTTTGAGAGACGTGACCGGCCCATTGTCACTTCAGTGTGCTAATAATCCATTAAGCTTTATCGGTTACTTTTGTTCTCTGATCACTGATGGATAACTTGCGAATTTTATCCTTCAGAGACGGCGAATATATCCTCTTTCCTTAGATCGTTCGTGTGTAAAATAACAACAATAAAAAAATTGAGAGAGGTAGGACACAGCCATTTATGGCTCAAATCTGAAGCAGCCCATCTGAGGAAGTACCGCCACCTTACAGAAAACTGCAGCCAAATAACACACTTTATTGTGGTTTGTGTTCCTGCAGTGAGTAAGGTTACCAGAGCTCCTTCTATGGATGCACTGCAGGCAGGAAGAGGACAGTGAATCCTCCATAAACCTCTGAGAGGTTTTTAGGGTTGGCAACGTATGAGTAATACCCTGGTGTTGCAAGCGTCCATAGGCTACGGTAACCGCTTACCATCAGGCGGGCCGTATGCTTGTTTGCCACCTTAGTGGTATAAAAAAATACAAGACAGCATCAGGTGCGTTCAAATCCACATGATAGCTGTGTTGTGAACAAAAATGGTAGTAACACTAACACGTAGGGAAATATATTAAATTCAACACATAAGCTGGCGCCATTGTAGGAAATGAAGCAACACAATAATGTTTATAGGTAGTACCCTACAACACTAACGTTCGCAGTTATATGCTTTTTATATCATAATAATGCTGTGTAAGTAGGTACTGGCAAGAACATCGTTTTGAAGAATAACTGATACTAAGCAGTTGAGTATAGGATGTTGTTTTGTTTCAAAGATTTGAATAGGTAGAGTGTACCAGGCGACCAAATAAATAGAATAACAAACAAAATAGTTTTTTAAGTATCGTTATTTACAAGGAGTAATTATTGGATACATGCGTATGAGAGCATGAGACTAAAGCCACTACATACGTAATGATTTATCATAGCGATTAATCTGTGCAAACCGATATGCGCAGATCTATCGTGTCAATCGATTCGTTATTATGGTTCCGGTAACAATGGCTACATATTACATAAACAAAATCAATATGACGAATGTTACATGAAAAAAAAAGAGTGATTTTTTTATTATATATGACGGCGCCATATGGGGCACGGCAGGTAAGGCAGGGCAGCAGGCACGAGCCTGTATTGGTGTCAGATGGCATGGTGATTGTGGGCAACAGATGGGTAATGCTGGTTCAAACAATAAAAGACAGAACTCGTACTCATAAGTCATTATATTTGGTTTAGACTGAGTACGCAATATTACAATACAGACATCCCCCAAAACGCCCGCCCTTCGCAGCTTCGCTAGTGCTATCTTATGAGGAGAAGAAGCCGCGGAAGAAACTCCTCAAGCACATTTGTCTGTTTACGAATTTACGATTACCAAGCTACATTTGAATTACGATTCAGCAATAGCAATAACCATGTAGGTAGACTATAAAGAAAAGTGAGTCAGTCAGTCAATCAAACCAGACGTCCGCACGAGTCTACCACCGAATACAAAGTGAGGATGCGCAACTGCGTGAGGCACAACCGTAACTGCGCGAAGCACGATAACTACTGCGTAAAGCACAACCACGACCGCAACCGCGTGAAGCACGATGATAACTGCGTCCGCTACTGCGCCGCTGTGCCTTTTATGTGAAGTCGTTGGTTCCATTCGACGTCACCAGGGGCGCTGTCATCTCAATGGTGTCACCGGGTGGCGCTGTAGTCTAAAAAGAGTCAATTGGACGTCCGTGATCATGTCCGATGCCGACATATATTTATAAAATTTTTTGCTATCCTATCGAGTGGTATATCAAACGAAAGAGGAAAAAATTCTGAGTTTAGAAATACCTATACTAATATAGTGAAATGGTAAAATTTGTCAGTTTGTTAGTTTGTAATTTTTCGAGGTTTTGAGTGGATATATAGAGGGTAATCTTCAAAAATTAACGATGCGTTTCCGAAAATATTGGCATTAAAAGATAGCTAAATTATCTCCGAGTACTATAACTATAAATTATATACCTATTGTATTTTTAAGCCGAGATATCACGGTTTATTTGTAGCTAGCTGGAATAATATGCTGTTAAGAACAGCATTCTTTGCGTACGCTGCCTAAACGGTTATATATAAGTGAAAATAATGTACCGCAAAAATATAGGCCCCTAATAGTTCTACAAAAAAGTCCGCGATACCATATGTCTACCTTTTGTATTTTTGTAGATATAGATGCTTTCATGTTTAAAAAACGCATTTTTTCTATAAGTAGGTACTATTTAAACGATTATTTGAACTCCAAAATATTAATCCTTATAAAAATAAATTATTTCACCACCACAAATAGAGATAAAATTTGCCCTTTGTAGCATACCATTTGGCTGTACAGTTTATGAGATAATGTAAAATTACGAATGCACGAAATAACGCTGAAACACGCTTTGTGAATTTTACATTGGCACATAGGTCACAATCTGGGTAATTACTTAGCTCTGGTAGGTAGTGGCTAATTCTTATCTTTATACCCCCACTGATTTAGCCAGTAATGACCAACCAATTTGCGAACAAATATGAGAGCCCATCTTACCGAAAACACAAATCTGGTTTTCACAATTACTGTGATATAAAAAAATGGTTTTTCCTTTAGATATAGACATACTCAGAATCTAAGCATCCTGATAGTGAATGAAATAAGCACAAACCCACAAAAAGTGCCAAACAAAATTTAAGTTTAAAAAACTACAACCCGTCGAATGAAAAATTGAAATCACGGCCACAAACTGGACACAACAATTCCTTTTACTGTGGATTTCAATTCAGTAAATTGTTTAAGGAAGGTGACATAGGAATTATGTTCTTGTTACATGATTTTCAGTTGATTTCTTCCGTAGTCGGCGGGTTGTAGTTTTTTAAACTTAAATTTTATTAAAATTTGTGTAACATGATAATTATAATAATCTCATCCCTCTTCCTACTTTTTAAAGAATTCAATGAATGTTTCAAATGTACTACAGAGTAAATTACTTAATAGAATAGCGATACAGATAACATGTATGCATCTGTAGTTTCTTTAGAATTTGAAATACCTCTCGTATCTCACGAATTCCGTGAAATTATTTAAATTTGAACTTTACGTCAATGACACAGGGTATCACGCAAATCTTCGTAAAATAAAATGACTATACTTTCGTTAGTAGTCATGTGGTTTTAGTATCATAATAAATGTTACCTACGCAGATACTAAAATGCAAAATATTTCTGAGAGAATATGTTGGAATATTTGCACGTATCTGTGAGGTTATTTTTGAGTGCACAATTATTTCATATGTTGAGTGTAGGATTTTATTATGAGCATTTTTATTTATTGCAGAACGGCTGCATAAATAAAGCAAATAAAGACCTATATAATGCGCGACAAACCTACTAAAATTGTCTCACGCGACAAACTTATGTCATAGTAAACTATTTTGCTGCGCAAGGCATATTGAGATTTGGATGTTGCCGTGGTCTAATGGTCTAACTTCTGCATCGCAAACTAATCTTTGAAATATTTATTCATTCATTGAGTACATCAACAGAAAATACATACCTACATGTCAGATCTAAAATAAGGTATATATTCTGTATGTACACCTGCCCTGTACATAACGTTTTTAGTTGGAAACTAAAAAAAAGATAATTAAAAATACAAATAAATTAAAATGATTGGTGTACAGTCGCGAGCAAAAACCTGTATAAACTAACAAAAGTGCTAAATCCATTATCTCCTAAAGTTCCCATAGAACTTTTGTGAAATTACGAACACAGTATTTACGAACCAATACTTTCACTAGTATTATCACAAAGTTGCTCATTCATCAAATCGTTCATTCATGAAAAAATCGCTTTAGCCCTTTTGTAATTGTTTATATTAAAACAAGTCTTTAATACCGGGCCAGTCACACAAATATTGTAAAATAAAAATGCTAGAAAATAAAAACGCGAGCGTCAATTGTCAGTAGGATGCCAATTCAAAACCGAATTACCGCGCGAGACGCTGTGTGCCGCACATTTTTATCGCGATACTACGCGTCTTCGTATCCCGAATGGCCTTGGCCAGAGATACGAGAAGTCAGACATAAATCATTTAAATATGTAGTATCACAGTTATAGTGGCTTCCCACGGTGCGAGATTCTGCGGATTATCGCGACGACCGACGACGACGGATAGGAACGGAACGCGCTCAAGGATCTTCCATGATGCGTATGACTGTGTCAGTCTGTAGTTATCCTCTCTAAGCCATTTTATCAATGTATAATGATCGAGCTCTCTTCTTGTACAGTCACGACCAAAAACATGTATAAACTAACAACAGTGCTAAAGCGATTTTCTCCTAAAGTACTAATAGAACCTTTGTGATATTACGAACACAGTATTTACGAACCAATACTATAGTGACATTGGTGTTATTTCAAAGTTGCAATGGTTTATTCATGAAAAAAATCGCTTTAGCACTTTTGTTAGTGTTTACATGTTTTCTGCTCGTGACTGTACGAGCTCACACAACACCTTTGAATTTGTCAACTCGTACCGGTCGTGTCTCCGCTACCACAGATGACACACTTCCCATGATCCGTTGCTGTGGGCTGATCCGCGTCCGCACCGTAAAAAAACAGCTTTAGTTTTTAATAATAATAATAATAAACATTTATTTCAGACGTTTGTCCATAGGTACAATACAACACGATTACATAGCACATATAAATATAGACAACTAGCTTCCCGCCAGCGGCTTCGCCCGCGTGGTCTTATAATTTTTTCCCCCGTTTTTGCAACTTTTTTCATTACTACTCCGCTCCTATTAGTCGTAGCGTGATGATATATAGCCTATAGCCTTCCCCGATAAATGGGCTATCTAAAATGGAAAGAATTTTTCAAATCGGTCCAGTACTTTTTGAGTTTATTCGTTACATACAAAAATACAAATCTTTCCTCTTTATAATATTAGTGTAGATAAACAACATACTCACAGAACATGAACGCAACAAAAAAAAAATGTGCTGCTCAACGTGAAGTGCGCAAGCATATCCTATCAACGAACACACGCGTGACGTTTTTCACGCGATCCAATTTGCGACAAAAGAATCGCAATCTGCGAAATACTGAAAATAATAGTGAGGAAAATAATTTTCCCATTGAGCCAATTTTCTAGTTTCCATTGAAACAAATTCAGTTCAAACGGTAAATAGTTGGCCGTGTGCCCAATTCGCGACGTCTCACCCACTTCAATGTGAGCCCGGCTTTATTGGATTGTGATAATTCAAGCGAGTTTAGCATCTTTACGCTGAAAATTCAATTGCATTACCTGCTGCTTTTGTGTGTCAGTTTATAGAACGAGAATTTAAAATTTTGTCGTATTCTTTTGAACAGCAGAGCAAACGAAATATACACTACCGGTCGTAACTACGTTTAGAATACGGTAAAAAATTATATTTTAGTTTTAATTGCAGTATATAGTATAATACATACATTACAATATTTAAATTAAAATAAATAAATAAATGGCATTACGTTCGGCTTATGTACCACAACTGTAAGTTGAAGTATAAATAAAATGAATAGTTTCTACAAATTAAAATTTCTAAAATTGGTATTGGTAAACGACGTGTTTATTATTTGTGCTATTTAATTATTGAAAAGTTAATTAAACGGAATTCAATGAACCATTATGTAAATGCTAATAGAATGTAAGGGAGTAATCCCTTTTTGAAAGCTCTGTCCGTTATAATTCTATCATTGGAGACATTTTGACAATTTTGGGAAGGGTCACTGCTAGGCTAAACATGAGTTATAAAACAATCGGATATTCCCAGAAATACAATATCAAAAAAATATTAGTAACTTTAATTGATTATAGTTATTTTACTGTAACATACAACAACAATAAGTAATATAATAAAAAGAAAAAATATTATAAAAACATAAATACTATCATCATGTTTGTTTAACTGCCTCGTTGGCCTAGTGACCTTAACGCGACTGCTACAGGTCTTGGGATCGATTCCCAGGTGCACAAAGTGTTATTGGGTTCATCAATAAAATTCTCAGTACACAGCACCGCGGAGTTTATATTTTTTGAGCCCAGTTAATGGCAATAGGCTCACCCCCAATATAGTATATAAAAGTACCGGCTGTGCATACATTAGCGCCAACACCTCGGCCTAATCCTTTGGGGAATACAGTACAGGCAAGATTATAATGTTTCGTATATTTTTAATTTATAAAAAATGTATGTGTATATACAGAGGTATATCAATACATCTGGTCCACACTCAGACCTTGCTTTCTATGCTAGAAGCCCCTCGGAACACAGATTCAATTCACTAAGTAAATATTGATATAGCCTGCAGATAGTCGTTACCAATCTAGGTTAGGTATTTTAGAGTTGCCTTTATGACATAATATAGACATTTTAGTCGATCAGGTAGTTTCTGCAAAATAATCTTTTTTAGGAGTCTTTCTTTCAAGCATTTCCTTTATAAGCGATATCTGAGAAGGAAACCCGATACAAAAACTTAGTTATAATGGTCTTGTTTTAAGTTTAGAAAGGCTTCATGACAGCTATAAAGTGTCGATTTCTGAAATTAAATTTTAAAGAAAGATTGGGCTTGGGTTGACTAGAATTAAAGGATGGTCATCCTTTAGCTCAATTATTTTTATTAGAGCTCACGAATCCATTTTATAATGTAACCATAATCTTAGCAGGTTCCTTCAACATAATACCTACCTACTTTTTTCAGTTTATAAACGAATAAGCGGACTGTCTGCGCCATGAATCCACTTACACTAAAACAGGACTGTCCTTTCGAAAACAGAGAGACATATCCACCGCGGACCGTACTCAGAAACCAATCAAGCATACCTGACGAAGGGACAACCTAACATAATAAGGTAAATAGAATTCCGTGTCTCAAAAACATCCAGAATATTCCGGAAGAATTTTAATTTCGCGTAAACGTTTTATTTAGTTAATGGAATTAAGTTATTTGGGAAAATATTTGAGAGTAATTTTGATTTTTCAGCGTAATTAAGTGATGTACCTGTTAAGTACGGATGATGACAGTTAAGTACACTACAAAGTTATGAGGTTTTTTAATATAACCTACTAGCTTTCTCTGGGTATTTCTTATAACTTTCATTCCCTATTTCAACCCCTTAAAGCCCTTTTTTCACATTAAAAAGTAGTCGTTTCTCAGGCTCGAGACTATCTCTGCACCAAATTTGATTTAAATCGGTTCAATAGTTTTTGCGTGAAAGCGCGACAGCCAGACAGAGTTACTTACAACAATAGAATAAATCTTCTTAAACGCGTACTTTAATCTTCTTCCAGATTTAATTTTGAGAGATTGTAATAATTATATCAAAAGTCAAAATTATATTGTGTGCCCTTGGGGAGATTTCATGAATACGCATGTGCAAACGTTAAGATTTTTTTGTATCGGTGTCCGAATCGTCAGTGACAAAAATATTAAAATTAAAAAGTGTCAGTTCGGACACGGTGTCCGAATATATTGTGTCCGTATTGTCAGCTAGCTGTAGAAACCAGTTTTGAATATTGAATATTTATAAAAAATAATTGCAATTTCAGTGGATAGATAATTTACCTACTAGAAAGACAGAAAACAGATAAAATAATATTGTGTTATAAAAAGTTGAACACACTGGCAGAGAATGCTATATAGATTAAGTCCGCAAGTGCTACTATTGTACATAAAATAATAAATAAATAAATATAACACCCAATACTGACCTGAGAATCGAATCTGAAACCAACCAGACCAATGAGTGTAATTTACGAGACATTTTACGAGTTGATATGAAAAGCAACAACCAAAAAAATATATAACCACACAACATCAAACAGACATGAAATATATTACATTCAATTGAGTCCCGAATTCGTCACGGAATTTACAGCGCCCCTAACTTTTTTACGGGATTCAGGGTGGTTAAATCCGTTTGGGGTTCCGCTTACGTATCGGAAAAACGCTGTCAATCTATCTGTCGCTGCGTTTGAAACACGTCAGGCGTATTTTGTTACGCATTATTTAAAACTGTCAGAAATATGGAAGTATAATTTTCTTTTTTGCTTTGTAGGTAAACTGCGTAGATGAAACATGTTATAATAATATTTACATACTAATATTATAGTTTGTTTATGAGTTTTTTTTTTGGGAATAAGGATTTTTCCACAAAGCGCATAAAAATTGGCGTTACTAAAAATATCCATAACAATTTTCTTGTAATTATAATTGTACAGTTGCAGATTTAAACGATCTAGTACCTTTTATATGATATTTATATACTAATACTACTACTATAGTACTTAATTCAATCACTTATAAGCTAATCACTTAAAATACTTATGAGACTCAGCCTAGACCTGTCAACGTCTTTTTTGGATATAGCACGTTTCAGTATTAAGCTTTGCCAAAATTTAAACCTATGACTTCACTATTCGAATGAGATTCCTACGGTTAACAACACAAAGTCCCGGCCATTCAAACATTAATGAATAGCAATTTTACAACTCCCTTAAACCATTACAAATAGGTTACGGAACGCACAAAGCCGCTTCGGCTCACACTTGACCTGTTTTTTATATTCGCATAAATAAGCATGGTAAACAGAATTTACAGTGTGTTACTTTTACCCGTAAAACTAGACAGATGACTTCTTCCCTTTTACGAATCACACTCGGGTGTAGGCATGTACTAAATGGGAACACTGTTTATTTGTATTTATGTGTTTTGGGCTAAATAAAACAGTATGTAACATTTACCAGTGTAAAGGGTAAATATTGTGTAGATACAGACAGCAAAAGACTTATCTATACTAATGTTATAAGCAGTGATAGTCTAGGGGTATGACCACTGGACTGCCAAGTCAAAGGTCTCTAGTTCGAATCCAAGGCATGCACCTCTGACTTTTCGAAATCATGTGCGTAATTATTATCACTCGCTTTAACGGTGAAGGAAAACATCGTGAGGAAACCTGCATGCCTAAGAGATTTTCTCGACAGTATGTGAAGTCTGCCAACCCGCATTAGGCTAGCGTGGAGGACTGCCTAAACCCTCTCACCGAGAGGAGACCCGTGCCCAGCAGTGGGACAGTATGGGTTGATTATTATTATTATAATGTTATAAAGCTGATGTTTGTTTGTATGTTTGTTTGGTGGAACGTGCTAATCTCAGGACCGACTGATCTGATTTGAAAAATTCTGTGTAGTAGAGTTTCAATTAAAAAAGTTGCAAAAACGGGGGAAAAAAATCAATTTCTACGGGAACATAGTCACTGGGCACGCGTCTCCTCTCAATATCCCTCTCGGATTAGGGTATAGTCCACCATGATAGCTTAATACGGGTAGCAGACTTCACATGCCGTTGAGAAAATCTTTCAGGCATGCAGGCTTAATCACGATGTTTTCCTTCACCGTTAAAGCGACTGTCAATTACGCACATGATTTCGAAAAGTCAGAGGTGCGTGCCTTGGTTTCGAACTCGAGTCCTTTGACTTGGCAGTCCAGTGGTCATACCCCTAGGCTATCACTGCTTTTATCTTTATTATTTAATCATAAAATTAATTGATGTATGTCAATTAAATAAATAGAAACATGCACAATTTACTTAGTTACATTGAACACCATATTCTAAAGCCACCTCACAACATCTATGTTTTGAGAGTCTGCGTAAAAAAGTAATTATCCATCACGGAATATCTGTCAAAATGCAAGTGGTGTTGTGTCCCCTAGCTCATATGGCTGAGAACCCATCCATGACGCAAAGGGCAAGTGCGGTTTTTAGTCAGTATGAGTCTGAAATACCCTGCCCCTCCCCAGCGGCAGGGATCCATGAGAATTTTCCGCACATAAAACAATACGCAATCCATGTCAAAACGCAAATGTAGTTCAGTTGCAGAAGCCTGTATTTCTAACTTTTGTCGACTGTACAATGTACAGTCACGAGCAAAAACATGTATATACTTTGATATGATGATGGCCTGAAACACAGGTTTGTACAAACCTAGTTCAGGCAGGTCGCTACATATCCTCAGAGCTTCGAATATTTTTATCTGCACCTATTATAAATGTACACTGTAGCGTAATTATTATTAAGAAATATGTATCTTAGTTTTAGCTACCGCATAAGTTGAAGAACTGTTTCATCCTTTTGTAAAAGAATTTATATAAAGATTTTATTATTTATTATTACATTGCTTTCAAAAGGGCTAAAGCGATCTTTTCATAAATGAACGATTGCAAGTTTATGATAACACCAATGTCTGTATAGTATTGGTTCGTAAATACTGTGTTCGTAATATTACAAAAGGATTATTAGTACTTTAGGAGAAAATCGATTTAGCACTTTTTTAGTTTATTAGTAGTACATAGTTTTGCTCGTGACTAATACAAAGAAAAAAGTGTAAAATATTGATATTCAACCTTCCCCAACATAGTTGGAAAAAGGCTAGGATTAATGATTAACAAAGGTACCTAGAGAATTTTACGCATCGCCTACTAAAAATAGAGACACCAATTTGTACAGAAAGAAACAAAAGAAATAATTAATAAAGTTGCTTCGAAACAAAAACGATAAACAAAATAATTGTGTAGTGCAATCCATCAACGGGCAACAGACAGACACGCGAATGAGACACGAACAGATTAGATACGGAACCCCACGGTATTGCCAGTTTTGTTTACTGAGATATTTTGGAAATACATTTTCTTTTGTCTCGTGAGCTTGTCTCTAAGCGTGAGTACTACGTTCGTGGTTTGGTTCGTTTCCCAGGTCGTGCATGTTATTGGGTTTTCTTAGTTAGGTTAGTTTAGGCTGAGGTTAACTAATATACACCTACGGATTTCCTTTTATGTTTAGGTCCCATGTAGTAAGGGGCGAGCATAGCATGCCATGCGAATTTGGATTGGTGCCCGATTAATGGCAATAGGCTCGCTTTCAATTAACTTCGCTTTCGACTTACGGTCAAACTGGGTGTACGGTCACGAGCAAAACATGTATACACTAACAAAAGTGCTAAATCGATTTTCTCCTAAAGGACTAATAGAACTTTTGTGATAATTAAATAAATAAATAAATATCTTTGGACTTTTTACACAGCACCATCTAGTCCCAAACTAAGCTGAGCTTGTGCTATGGGTACTATATATATAGACAATGGATATAGTACTTATATACTTTATTTTTTTTGTAAATACATACTTATTATACATAGGAAACACCCAGACAAACACAAATACTTATATTCATCACATAAATATTTGTGTCTTGTGGGAATCGAACCCACGACCTCGTGATCAGCAGTCCGGTACTCGAACCACTAGACCTCAGACGTCGTCATTAACGACGATGTAATTATTACGAACACAGTATTTACGAACCAATACTTTACGAACCAATATTTTACGAATCAATACTTTACGAACGAATACTTTACGAACCAATAGTTTACGAATCAATACTTTACTTAGAACATTGGTATTATCAATTTGCAATCGTCCATTCATTAAAATCACTCTAGCCCTTTTGTAAATGTTTTTATAGCTGTGCTCATGAGTGTCCACAAGTACTCTGTCTAACCTTTTGGGTAATAGAGTCGTGATAGTGTATAGTTTGATTTGGTAAATGTATCAATGTACTTACACCTAAAACTAACTATAATAACATAATGCCAAAAAGCGTAGCATGCGTATTATAAATGTAACATGGTAAATACAGCTTTGATAAAATATCAATTGTCAAAGCCAGGATTAAATTGGCTATTGTATATTAAATGGCTTTATTATAAAAATATTTTTTACTAAGTATTATGATAAAACATTGCTAATGGATAGGAGTGCAGACGATGCCTCAGAACCTGTCAATGCTTTGACAGCTATAAGTGTAGCTATTAATTCTCTTTCTGAACGTGTCCCTATTGTCACAATATATATATATAAAAGAAACAGTCTGGAAACTACCTACAAACGCTCGAAACGGCACACTCACACAAACAAGCGCACCGACGAAGACTAACACAGAATACTACTGAGAATCCCGCGACGACAGCTTAGGGCCTCGTCGGTGCGCTTGTTTGTGTGAGTGTGCCGTTTCGAGCGTTTGTTGGTAGTTTCCAGACTGTTTCTTTTATATATGGACTGTGCTATTGTTTTAATATTTCTTACCATTTTCTTAGACTTAATGAGGTACTTACTCGATAAGCATAACCATCATGCATGTATTCCCCGAAGGGTTAGGCAGAGGTGTAGTAGTACACCCAAAGTTAGTCCATATGTTTAAGTCCCATGTAATTGGAAGCGAGCCTACTGCCATTTTTTTATGTAACCACTTTTTTGTCGCACTGCTGAGCAAAGGACTCCCCTAACTTAGTTCAGGACCTTCTGTCCTGGACTTCTTCATACCACGCTGGTAAGAAGCGATCAAGGTCATCTCGCCAACGTCTCCTCGGCCGACCTCGTCCACGATTTGCGTTGTTGGACTAGTCTCGCCCACCTGTCCGGATACATGCGGCTGATGTAGCCAGCCCAGCGCCATAGACGACGTCTGTGGTCTAGTGGTTCGAGTACCGGACTGCTGATCACGAGGTCGTGGGTTCGATTCCCACAGGACACAAACATTTATTGTGATGAACTTAAAGTGTTTGTGTTTTTCTGGGTGTTTCTTATGTATTATAAGTATGTATTTACAAAAAAAAAAGTATATAAGTATTATATCCATTGTCTAGTACCCATAGTACAAGCTCTGCTTAGTTTGGGACTAGATGGTGCTGTGTAAAAATGTCCCAGGATATTTATTATTATTATTATTATTATTTTAAAGTCGCAGTTTGGACGCATACATCCACTATGCGCGTTTTGGAGGACATGGTAGTATTTCGGACGTTTTTTTTTGCGTCTGGAAATGCTTTATGCACCCTCACGCCACCCTGGGGAAGGCGGCGCGGTGTGTGGGACTTCGTCCTGAAAAGGACGTATACCCACTAAAACCAGACGGGTGTTCGCCTCATCACCATTCAGCCGGGGTGCGGGAACGTGTTGACATTCTTCCGCGACCAGTATTTCGGACGTGGTCCAACCCCATGACTTCCAAAATACTGCGCTCCATTGCTCGCTGACAACGCTATTACCATTAACAGAGTACAAATCCAAATTGCTACTGAGAATTTCCTAAAAAAACCTGATAGCATTATGTCATGATCTTGAGGTTTTGATTCCCAGTTTGATTCCCCGATGAAATTTTCAGTAGTCCAAATTACATTCTTTCTAATTTCGGATAAGACCAAATGTAGCCATTTTGAACACCAGCTCCTAAATCATTTTTAAATTTAGAAAATCGAACAGCTTAAATATTCAAATGTAATTTCGAATTCTACCCTCGCTTCCCGCTTACAGCTTCAATAGCACGGATAGCTGTTATCTTGGCTAGTACTCTCTTTTAACCGAGAAACTTGCCAAATACGGGCACATTACTGTTAATTCGTTCCAACTGCAGATAGGCTTGGTATGCTTAATGAGGTACTACGAGCCTATTTGGGTAAAATAGTTTCAGATTTTAACATTTTATTTTTCAGGAAATTTTGATTTTTATGAAGGAAAAAATCAGCTGGTGGGCAGGATTCGAATCTTCTTCGCGATAATTTCACAGCGCGGCGGCCACTCAATTTAGGCGTTAATTTTGACGCGTTGTTTATCCCGTTACTTCTCGCGACAATGGGCTTAGCCATTTCTCGTTAGTGTGGCCCGAGAAATAGAAAAATCCAATAACACTACTCGAGTACTCGACCCAGTAATCGAAGCCAACCTTGAGCGTAAGCGATGAATGTTTAAAACTGCGTAAATCTTAGAACCTAGCTATCTCAATTTAAACTACTTTAGGTCAAAACTAAAGTATTTCAACGAAATTTTTCATAAGCTTAATTATACACTAATCCCAAAGTTACCATGAGAAAAATTCAGCGATATCAAAAAGAAAAATTACTTTATCAAATTATTTTGGCGTAGTCAATTATCTTGAGAAAATTAATGTTCTATACGAAAGAAATTCAAAAAGTTTGCCTATTACCCCAAACGGATTGGTTGAGAAATTAATGGCTTTGCTACATTGATTATAATGAGAATTTGAATATTAATCTTCATAGTTATATTAATATTTATATTACTAGCTGACCCAGCAAACGTTGTTTTGCCATATAGTGGTGGGTCACCCTTATCATTTAGGGGTATGAAAAATAGATGTTGGCCGATTCTCAGACCTACCCGATATACACACAAAATTTTATACAAATCAGTCCAGCAGTTTCGGAGGAGTACGGGAACGAACATTGTGACACGAGAATTTTATATTTATACTAGCTGACCCAGCAAACGTTGTTTTGCCATATAGGGGTGGGTCATTTTAGGGGGATGAAAAATAGATGTTGGCCGATTCTCATAGATACCGGATAAGCACACAAAATTTCATACAAATCGGTCCAGCCGTTTCGGAGGAGTATGGCAACTAAAACTGTGACACGAGAATTTTATATATTAGATTATGTATTTAAGATGGAAAATTGGTAGGAATTAGGAGGTCCTCCTACCAATTTTCCATCTAAGGATAGTTTTTAATTGTTTTATTTGCACTTCTAAATGTTTCCGCCAGCGGTTTCCTCTATGCCTATGTTACTCGGGAAAGATGTAACTTTATAATGGTGAAAGAATTTTAAAGAAAGAGAAGAGAAGAAAAGAATTTTAGAAAATCGGTCATGTAGTTTTTGAGTTATATCGTTACAACAATAAATCTAATCTTTCCCCTATAGTTTAGGTTAAGAATGGCCTAAATATTTCTTCAGCTCTAGTTAAAATCTAAAACAAATTAATTTTAAGTGGTACAATATCTTTGAAGCCCCCTCTCCCATAAAATCAGTTTGTCAATGAAAACATAATATTTATATTGAACTTTAATCTATACTAATAATATAAAGTAATAAAGTTTTAACCGTGAGTGGAAGTAGGGTAGGGAGGCCTGTGTCCTGCAGTGGGACCAATCGGGCTGATAATATAATATCACAATATTATAATATTGTCAAGAGGAAAGATTTGATTGTTTGTATTGGATAGGCTCCGAAACTACTGGACCGATTTGAAAAATTATTTCAACGTTGGGAAGCTACACTAACTCCGGGTGACATAGGCTATACCAGACCACGCAGGCGAAGCCGCTGGCGGAAAGCTTTATATATTTTCTTCGGATTTTTCATTACTTATATCTTTCTAACAGTGGGATTGGGCGGATAATAATAAAATAGTAATAAACTTATTTAATTTATAAAACGCAATTACAAATTCATCATCACTCACCTATTAATTGTCCCACGGCTAGGCACGCGCACAGAATAAATAATAACAGAATGGCCACTCTCCGCCCCTAACTAACGTCAGATACCTCAGGTCTCCCGCATCCTGCCGGTGTTCTTGCCAGATTGCCAACAAACCCTACGCACCTTCACGCACACATTTGCATGTGTACAAACGTATTTTTGACAAGTTTAATATTTGGTATTGTAGTGTGCAGCGGTAAGTTTGTATGGAGTGTCACAGGTGTGGCACGGGTCTCCACTCAGAGTGAGAGAGATTGCTAAGGCCATAGTCCACCACGCTGGCCTAATGCGAGTTGCCAGACTTCACATGTCGTCGAGAAAATCTCTCAGGCATGCAGGTTTCCTCATTTTCCTTTACCGTTAAAGCGAGTGATAATTACGCACATGATTTCGAAAATTCAGCCTTGGCAGTCCAGGGGACATTCCCCTAAACCCCTAGACCCCTAGACTATCATTGCTTCCAAATTACAAATTTCTTTTTTTATATTAAAAACATCTATTCGACAATTATTTTCCTTCACTAGGTATTTATTCTGTTTACACCTAAAATACATTCTCGGCTAATGGATTGGCCAGCCATCAACTGTTTATCTAGTGTCTACAATAATTATTATCTTCAGACAACCACTATAATTATTAGCCGGTCGTTGGGTCTAAGTTACTGCCTAGAAACAGGCACGCGGCTAATGTAGGCTAAATGCTGGATATACATATTTTATTGGTACTTTAGCTTGGATAGATTTTGGCAACATGCTCTCGGTAATTGATTTGAAATGTTGTGTATATGACCTTATAGTGACATAATATTATCACGCCTATATTCGCCGAAGGGTTAGACAAAGGTGGGAGGATCTAAACATACTAATCATATTTAGGTTTTATGTAACAGGGGGCGAGCCTATTGTCAATATCGGGGTACCAATCACTCAATACTTCATGCACCTCCTATCCTGTCCTTTGTGCCCCGCAACCTGCAATCTAAGCGACCTCTGCGCTGCCACTGACGATGCTGTGGAAGTGGCGAAATTTTGGGCACACCAAATCTAATTTAAAAAAAAAATCGTACCATCGACACGAAGAAGAAGAATACTTCATAGAAAAACTAAATAACATTTTACTCGACCTGAGAATCTAACCCAATACCTCAAGCGTAGCAGTCATGCGTAGGACCACTTAGGATCGCAATAAATAATTATGTTTCTCGGATCCTAAACGACTTTATGAGCCAAAAGATAGCCTATATCCTTATTTAGGTTTCAATATATCCCTTTGTAAAATGTTATCAATATCTGTTCAGTGGTTTAGACGTGAAAAGGTTACAAATATCTACACAGATAACGTTTATAATAATACTACTACTAGCTACTGTCTGTCGGGACTGGTCGGCTCTTACTGCTATGGCTGTAATTTCAATTGTAATACTTACCTACTCTTTAATCTCTGCATCTACACATCAAGCTGCATCATCCTCATTACTATTCACAACAATTGTTACTGTTACCACACATATTTTTTAAAAAGAGTGACTATGGAGTTTCTTGCCGGCTCTAATCCTAATCTAAAAATAAAATCTAATAAGTCCTACTTTTTTGGAACCGAGCAACTAGTTTGACTGTTCAAAAGTAAAATATTTTGAATTTGAATTTGAAAAATATTTTGAATTTGAATTGGAATTAGCTTTCCGTCAGTGGGTTTGCTCACTTTACCACGGGAGCCATACATTTTACCGGGATAAAAATAGCCTATGTGCTATTCCAGACTATAATCCATCTCTGTGCCTTTCATCCAGATCCGTTAACTAGTTTTTGCGTGAACACAATCATTTATGATATTAGTAGGATATATTGGACTAACTGACTTCGAAAAAATCGGCTGGCGGGCAGGATTCGAACCTGCGTCTTCTGGTTCGGTACACCAGACGCTTTGACCACTAAGCTACCGCGAGCCCCGCTCGCCAGTCGAAATCTTCCTTCACATTCTAATTTACATCTTAAAGGTGACGTATCCTTCATTAAAAATAACTTGTAATCTTAGCATGGAAAATGCTTAAAAAATACAAAAAGATAGTGACTTCGAAAAGTCAGAGATGCGTGCCCTAAATTCTAACTTGAACTACTGTGAACAGTAAGCAACTGTAACCACGAGGCTATGAAAGCTCCGCCAAAAATAAGGCACTTAACGCATATAAACCCATTGACAAACACCATTATAAAACACCCCATTCAAATACGTTCACAAAAACTCTCACCCGCAAACCCTATAGAGAATCACATAAAAACACACCATTAATCTGCTAAATGCAAGGGAAAACAGTTATTCGCGTTTAAGGTACTCTCTCACTAAGAGCATTCGGCTTGTAATGTAACGTTTCAGATTCGATTAACTTGTAATTATCATGCTCAGAATAATGTTACATTACAGGCGAATGTTCGTCATGTTTGGGAGGCAATACTGTAATATACAGTTCTCGTCAAACTTATTGTCCAGCTTGAAGTTGGCACGAGCTAACTTCGACCCGGCCGTAAATATCGGAGAAGGAAAAATATTGGATTGTAATAAATAAAAACGATACCTCAAACCGTAGGCTGTCGCATGTCGTTTAATCATTTGAATCCAAAAAAAATCTCTCTCCGATTATTACGGCTGGGTTGAAGTTAGCTCGTGCGAACTTCAAACCGGACAATAAGTTTGGTGACATCTCTCCCTGACATGACAAACATTTGCATGTAATGTAACATCATTCTGAGCATGATATTATTAGTCTGAGCATGATAATATATCGAAATATTACAGACATTCCGCACTGTGATGCTCAGTTTTCTTCCCTGACTCATCATAATGCTCGAATCTGTAATATTACAGTTTGCGCACTGTAATGCTCGGTTCTCCCTCCTCACCAATGTAATGCTCGACTCTGTAACATTACATTACATTACAGGCCAGTGAAAGAGCACCTTTAGAATGCAAAAAAAAACCGTGTCTGCCACATCATTAATAACGAGTCTTACAATACGAGGCTCGAGAACGCAAATCCAAATTAATCTTAAAAGCTTCAATGAAAACATTGGTTGAGTTAATAGTGATGCGCTATTGATACGAAAATGAATCGATATTTAAATGAGCCGTCTGTGTCAATCTTAGTGAGTGGAACATTGGTTTTCGATTTAAAAGCGATGCTAAATTAAGTTACCTTACTTATATCATCACACCTCTATTCCTCGAAGGGTTAGACTGAGACGTAGTATCGTACAAAATGTACACCCCCAGTTTGGCATGTCTAGGTTCCATGTAATAGGGAGCGAACCTATTGCCTTTATATGGGCTCAAATCCAGACTCTGAGCTGCTATTGTGAATATCATAGAAACTCCAAAATGACAGTGCTTGACCCGAGAATAGAAACCTAGGGCCTCGGGCGTAACAGTCGCGTTAACAACTACTGAGCTAACGAGATGGTTAATTGTTTGATCTGAGATGAGTCATTTTAGTTATTTTTTACTACATTTGTTGCTATGAGGCGAATAATATTAATAATTATTATTACTAGTCGATATATAAAGTAAGTATCTGACTGCCTCGATGGTATAGTGGTCCCAAGCGCGACTGCTACGCTAGAAGTCCTGGATTCGATCCCCAGGTCAAGCAAAGTGCTGTTGGGTTTTCTGTAAAATTCCCGGTAGCAGTTCGGAGTTTAGTTTTGTGCCCGGTTGATGGCAATAGGCTCGCCCCCTATTACATAGGCCCTAAAAACATACCGGCGAACTGTGGGTGTACATTAGTACGCCTTTGCCTGACTGACTGATCCACTGACTTGATTGATCAACGCACAGCTGATACCGTACAACGGATTGTGCTGAAGCAGTTGTTACGACGTAGGCACTAGACGTAGTAAGACGTAGAAGAAGTAGTAGTAAGAAGTAGACGTAGATAATGATTTTGGGGAAATTCCGCGCGAGTGATACTTACCCCTGGTGTTGCAAGCGTCCATAGGCTATGGTAACCGCTTACTATCAGGCGGGCCGTATGCTTGTTTGCCACCTTAGTGGTATAAAAAAAAACCCCACAAAATAAGGCAAAAAATAGGTGAACGTGAGAACGCGGGGAAAAGCTAGTATTCGGTAGAACATTCTAGATTATTCAGGAAATTAATTAAAACACTCACGAGTAATACCCTCCCGCAAAGATTCCATAATATTAATATTTACCGAGATTGAAACCCAATAAGGCCGAGAGAGAGAGAGTTATTTTTTTCGTACCTATTTATTTTGTCACAGGTAAAAGATCTAGATAAGGCATAGAAAAGTTAAGCAATGCTATATAAATAGTTGTCAAATCAAATATAATATAAGACCGACAGTTTTATTTAAATCAATCAAAACATATAAACCGAAATATCAACCGCTGACAAAATTATTCCAATTTGATTTTTTTTAACCATAAATATTTTACATATATCACGACTGTTATCATGTAAACCAGCTTTATGAATTAAATGACCAATTTCAGATGAATAAAAGTTAAAATATTGTAGAATGAAAATGTTATATAAAATAATAATCAGTTCATACTTTATTTACGTTATAAGAACTGTGTGCCAAACAGTCCAATCCGTTAAGTCCAGTCTGTCAGGCCTCTTTACCTTTTATATTATAAGTAGCTGTTCCCCGCGGTGTGACTCGCGCTCATCTATTTTCCCAATCCTGTGGGAATTTCCCAAAATTCTATATTATACAAGTGGTTATCTACGTCATAATTAATATCTGTGTTCCAAATCAGTTCAGCGGTTTGAACTGTGCATTGATACATCACTCAATCACCCTTTCCTTTTACATATACAGAATTAAAGATATACAGATTATATAGATTTATCTAAAGTATACTAAAATGGAGTATAAATAATAAAGATCTAACTATAATAAATATTACATACTCTCATAATCTATTCTGTTCTTGTACAGTATAACTAAATTAAATTCAGTAATTACATGCTTCTAGCTCCGCGACTATCATTATCGCGAATCGATTTCACGTCAGAACGCGTAGCATCGTGCGAAGTAATCGTATTCAGTTGGGGATTATTGAAGATATAAGTTTGTTATGCCTATAGAGACGTGCAAATTTTCATACAAATTGAAGATTGGAATAGAGTTTCAAACAATATTATGCCATCACGCCATTATTCTCCGAAGGGTTGGAGGTGTATTGATTTCACTAACCTATCCACTATTTTCCGGTCTGTTTAGTAGGCGAGCCTGACACAAATTCAAACCCCCAAGCTGCTACTGAGAATTTAGGAAAAGCCAATAACACTGCTCGACCTATACTTCAACCATGAGTCCTATCAAATTGTTTCAATAATAATAAACTGTTTATTTCGGATATGGATCCATACAGTGAGTTATTAGTAATTACAAAGACTTAGAAGCTAAGGTTAGTAGGTACTTAGTATAGGCGTAAAATTAAAAACACCTTAAATTTGACGTCTGTGGTCTAGTGGTTCGAGTACCGGACTGCTGATCACGAGGTCGTGGGTTCGGTTCCCACAGGACACAAACATTCATGTGATGAACTTAAGTGTTTGTGTTTGTCTGGGTGTTTCCTATATATTATAAGTATTTATTTACAAAAAAAAGTACATAAGTATTCTATCCATTGTCTAGTACCCATAGTACAAGCTCTGCTTAGTTTGGGACTAGATGGTGCTGTGTAAAAAAAATGACCAAAAGTATTTATAAATACTACCTATATTACAGCATGCAGTCTTATCCATCGCTCTAGCAATGGAGAATCCCACCTGTCGGTTAATACGTGTGGATACTGTTGTTGCTGGTGCGCATACGTGTCATCATGGAGGCGCAACGTTTGCACATGATTGTAGCAAAACCATCCACATTGGCTTCGGCAAACATGCCCGATGCACTGCAATACTTAGGTAGCCCCATCAGTACCCTGAACGTATTATTATACTGCACCCTCAAGTCGCTGTATGTCCTCTTCGTAAAGTCAACCCATAGGCTGCACGAATTAATTCAATACGAAGAAATTCAATAGGTATTTTACGCCTCGAAACGCTGTAATCTCATCTATAGCCGATTTTAGTTCTTTACGTACCGCCAGAGGCGCTGCGAGGGTTTTCCATACAAATATTTTACGGCATCGCTAGCGAGTTTAGCGAGAAAAACTGATGGTCGAGGCACTAGATATTGAAACCAGGTCCTTGAATGTATCAGTTACGGATTAGGACTATGACGATAACGAAGCAGTTAGAGACTTTAATAGCTTGAAAAGTATATTCTATCCTAACTTCAAAATAGTGGTGTTACAACTCATTTAATGTCTCACTTTTCTATGTTTTACAAGAGACAAGTCACCTAAAGGTACGTAGTCATCCCCACTCATGGGCATCTGCAACACTAAGGCGTTGCTGATGCATGGCCGACCTTTAAAACCTCTATCGACTGCAATGCATACGAACTGGTGGCAAACAAGCATACAGCCCACCTGATGGTAAGTGGGTACCGTAGCCTATGGAAGCATGCAGCATCAGGGGCACGAGGTATCACTCGCGCATTGCCGACCCTAAAAACCTCTTGGAGGTGTATGGAGGATTCACTTCGCCGACAGTTTAAGGGAATATTCCTGTTGCTGATAGCGCAGCGCATCCATAGAAGGAGCTCTGGCAACCTTACTCACTGCAGGAACACAACATACATTAAAGTGTGTTATTTGGCAGCAGTTTTCTGTAAGGTGGAGGTACATCTCCAGATGGGCTGCTCCAGATTTGAGCCATAAATGGCTGTGCCCTACCTCTCTTAACTGGCTCTCATGCGCATAAGTCAGACACACAAAAAGGTCCATTAATACGATAGACTCCAACGTAAGGATGGTTGCCACAGAGACCCCGAAACGGTACCCCTCCCCGTCCCTTGCTCGAGCCGGCCCGCGCCGAGCCAGTAGTTTTAAATTCGTCCCTAAATAATTTCAACCCAGATCCAGCTGTCCCTAGCTGTCCCCCCAGCAACGCCCTAAGCCGAGGTCCGAGTCCCGTTAGGGGACGCCCTTAGCTGCGGTTGCTTAGTTTATAAGTGTCCATGGCTGGAGGCACAAAAGGTGCCTCGCCACCAAGCCCGGTTAAGATTCTAA
This sequence comes from Acronicta psi, assembly GCA_946251955.1. Lineage (NCBI taxonomy): Eukaryota > Metazoa > Arthropoda > Insecta > Lepidoptera > Noctuidae > Acronicta > Acronicta psi. The sequence continues at coordinate 1,476,904 of OX276486.1, forward strand.
AGCTCCTGAGCTAGAATCTACATCCGTCCTAAAAAAAAACGTAGATCGTGGTTGACTGGTTGCAAACCAGTTAGATCCCGTCATATCTTTAGTGACACAAGCAAGATCAAGACAAATCGATTGACACGCGTTTGCTCTCTAGAACGCCATAAAGAAACATGGGGGCCAGACAAGTTGCATTTTGACATTCGAATCGACAGACAAAATGTATGGAAATGACATTAGTGACAGCCCGATTTGTCGAAAGCTTGTGTCATTTCCATTCATTTTGTTTGTCGATTCGAATGTCAAAATGCAACTTGTGAACGCGTGAACTTTCTATGCGTCCCGCAGTCGAGTAAAAATAAAATCAAAACTACTTTAACAAAGACTTAATTGCTATCTCAAAAATCGTCTACTTTGTGCCAAGAATTACTAAAATCAAAGCAGAGAGGTTCGCAGAATATCTAAGAGAATGATAAAGGGTCTGCTATAAGCAGTAATCGTAAATCCTAAAGATCAATGAGATAATGCCAACATCGGTATCAATCCGTCGTTAAATATTTACGTAATACCGCTTACAGGAGTGCCTTATACCCAATAAATATTGTATTTGGAGATCATTCTCGAAGCTGTTTTTGGAATAAATTGGTTTGGAATAAATAGGTAACTAGATATCCTATGAATATTGTAGACGAATTAGTTTAAGTTGAGTACCTATGTAAAGTAGAAATGATTTTTTCGTCTGTGTCAAATTAGTCGCTCATAAAAAAAATTGTATAAGTAGTATTTTAAACAGGATTCAAAACGACTCGTCACTATATTTAAATATGATTATATGAAAACCGGGTAAGGAAAATAAATGTCCCAGATAATTGCTGTTTCTGAAAAATACCAATTTAGGTACATTACAAAATAATAATTTCAATAAAATGAAAATAGTTTTTCATTTTGTTGAAATTAAAATTTTGGAAATTATTACGATAAATTCGCTGAATTTAAATTTGTTTCCTTGAACTTATTACATTTGAAGATTATAATAATAATGATGCCGTTAATTCTGTCTAATTTCAATCAATGACTATATGAAGGTTATTTTCACCAGAAAAAATATAATCATTACTAAGAAATAATGTAAATAAATAGAACAATAAATTAAATAGTCTTTACAAAAAATTAAACAAAGTCGGGTTAGTTACCATTTAAAACTCAAGAACGGATAAACCGATTTTTGATTTGTGTTCGCCACGAATAACAGAATAATTGTTATAACTTTTGAAAACTTCACGACAAAAATTATTGTCCACCTATGCGAGGTTGGGACGAGCCACGGTTAGAAATAAACTATCCAAGATTATAATTAGTAAATACTAATAATTTTACGATTAGACTTAAGAATGTAGACTTTATTTCCTCATTTCCCAGGCGTAAATGAATAATAATGCCATATTTAACAATGATTTAAATTGAAATCATTCAAATTGAATGGTTTTTCACCAGCGAAATTATACAGGAAATTAATTCACAATGACACCAAATGGATATAACATTTTAGGCCCGAGCTTAAAATTATTCAGAAATAAATTACTATATTTGACGAAGTCTGTGGTCTAGTGGTTCGAGTACCGGACTGCTGATCACGAGGTCGTGGGTTCGATTCCCACAGGACACAAATATTTATGTGATGAATAATAAGTATTTGTGTTTGTCTGGGTGTTTCCTATGTATAATAAGTATATATTTACAAAAAAAAAAAAGTATATAAGTATTATATCCATTGTCTAGTACCCATAATACAAGCTCTGCTTAGTTTGGGACTAGATGGTGCTGTGTAAAAAATGTCCCCAAATATTTATTTATTATTATTTATTTATTATTATAATACTCAGTTGAATAGCATTATTCAACACTAAAATATTAGGAATAATAATTATTAATGTTAAAATACTTACTATAATTTTATTTATAAATTATATTTTGTATTCAAAAATAAATGCATCGAAATAGTTAAGTATATTTATTCTGAAATTGGAACTCAAATATTAAAACAATATCTAGTAAAGTGTAAGCACTTAAAATATTGTTTAAATGTTAATATTCTAGAATAAACTGCATAAATGTTATTTGCATAAATAAATTACGTTTCATCATTCAAAGTTAAATGTGTTTAAAAGGGTATTGAACTTAATTTAGTTAATTGTTTAAGCGGTAAACTAAACACTGTACGATGGTTAAATTCCTTCCTAATTAAACACCGAATAGCATTTGATTACGGCAATATAATCGTGAGATATTGTCGATTAAAAGTTTTAACGATCGTGAATTCCAGCCGTCGAGGAACATAAATGTTCACACACGATTATATCGAACGATATTTTGCAAGTTCATCTCATTTTAATCAATTATACTCGTAAAAACAAACTCATTAATTGTTTTAACGTGTTTGAATAATAAATTTGATATAAACATGATTTTGTAAGTTGTCAACAACCAGCAAATAATTTAACACTCTAGTAAGATAATTCCTATTTCAAATCGACAGTTTAAAAAATATTGCATATAATTTTCAACTACCAATAAACACCATTCGAAAATCAATTTAAATGTCACACAATTTAATATTATTGACACCTAACAAGCGATACTTCGGAAAAATCCAGAAAAAAGTATTGATAAAAAAAAACACTGATCACTTACATGATTATCATCCGAATATTTTGCACACACACAAACACACACACACACAGCACAAGCACTTTACAAAAATCGATGTTTGGTTTTTTTTGGGCGCGCTCCGGGCGAGCGGCGGGCGTCGTTTGGGCGGGCGGGTACAGACTGCGGCGGAATTGTGAATTGGCGCTAGGATCGCCTTTAGCCAATCTCCCGGAGAACCGGTGAATTTTATTTCAATAATAATACATTTTTGACGCTTCCTTATATATATATGGCATTGGTAAGGCGAGGATTACAAAATTCACTATCATAGTGTGCATAAGAGTAAATTTTCTCTTACAACCTAAAAGTAATATCATTGGACGGGGAGCGCCATCTGTTATGTAAAGTAAGAACTAATTCTGAAACGGATATAATATGGATGTCAAGCTTTTCCCGCCAGATTAGCCATCTTAGCTTAACGAGGTGACAACGTCAAAAATAAAAGTGGATCATAATAATATTATCATCGCCGTAGACGACAAGTGGTTGTATTATACTGGTTTATACACTTGGGAGCTAGTAAATAAAACCACTTAGTTTTTTTCACATGTTATGGTTATTATTTTTAGTATAGTGGAACGCATCAATTCGAAATATATATCGCCTAAAACATTATTTAAAAGCCTTTACAATGAAGATAGTTGTCAAAATTTCATTTTTAAATTAAGTTTAAAGGGTAGAATTAAATTATAGCATTAATTTACTTATAAAATTTTGATCGTACTCCATAAAGGTTAAATTATAGTTGTTTAGTATTTTAACCCTACCCTGGAATGCATTAACCCTATTCAATTTTCCATGAAAATTTAAATTTAAATAACTCATCATTCAATAAGGTTATAATTCAGCCGCCAGTCGAATTTTCTTTCATAAAAATCTACTGTATTTTTTCTGTGGTGAACCGAATTTTACGAGCGGATATCAAACTCGCATCCCTTAGCACAATAGCCTATTGTTTGGCCACAACACCACTCGGCATGTTATGTAAACTTTCTAAACAGTATAAGCAGTAATTTAACCAACTGTCAGACCTTAAATGTTTTGCGCACGACGATACACGTACCAACGATAGATCAAGCTCATGACAGGTACTCCTTCTTATGTGTGTGTGGGGCAATGCCCTCTACGTCAAGAACATTTGAATTACCATAAAATTTTATTCAAAACTAGCTTTTTAAGCAGCTTCGTTGGCACGAAGTTTTAACCCCGTTTTAATTGTTATTCCGTTATTCGGTGTGGAGACAAATCCAACAAATCAAAGATCATGAAAATAGGTCCATCATTTCTCGAGATAAGTGTTGTAACAAACGCGACTTTGTTTTATATAAATTAAGATTGGCAATTTTTTTAAGCCTGCGCATGTTTTACCTGAAGACTACTAGCATGGGGTTCTTCAAGAAGGAATTAGTAGGATTACATCTTTGCCTAGCTCCTAGAAGAGTACAGGCGCGATGGTATGTTATCATCATCATTGAGAGAACCCACTCCTGTGTGGGTTCGATTTCCGCACTTAGTCCTGCAGTGGACCATGTACTTGAGCCGAGGGGCTGTTATTCTAGCCAGCCCAACTCCCTCCAGAAGCAGATTAGTCTTCCCGGCCTCCTGAGTGTGTCCTAGGGTTTTTTCCCGTATCTGGGTGACGCCTGTGCATCCAAGCAGCACGTGTGCTACCGTTTCCTCGGCCATCATGCACGTCCTGCATAGGGGGCTATCTCTAATGTCTATCGTATGAAAATGTTTGTTAAGTGAGCAGTGTCCGGTGATAGTCCCCACCACCAGGCGCAGGCTGGCCCTATTCAGATGCAAAAGGCGTCTGGTCAGTTGGTTGTTTATTGATGGTATATTATAGATTTAAATACATCAAAATTCTTCTTCTTCTATTTAAGAGCTACGCTCTTGTCGGTGCAGCGTCTTCCACTGCTCTCTGTTGAGAGCCAACTCCTAGACCTCCTTATACGTCGCGACTTTCAGTTTCTCTTTTATCTGTGTTATGTAGCTCGTTCTTGGCCTACCCCTTCCTCTCCTTCCCTCTATCTTTCCTTCTATAATGTTTTTTATGAATTCGTCGTGACGTATAAGGTGGCCTATCATTTTTCCCCTTCTGGTCTCTATGTCATGCAGTAACCGCCTTTTTTCCTTTATTCTTTGTAGAACTTCTTCATTTGTTATTCTCTCTGTCCAACTGATTACTTCCATCCTTCTCCAGCACCACATCTCAAAAATGAAAATCATCAAAATCATCAAAAAAACATCAAAATTGGTACACTGGAATAACGTCTGTATCTATAAACTAAACGTTCTCATTACAAGCAAGTTAATTGGCTTTTGATTAATATTTACGATTCATTTATGTACGCCCTATTTATATTAATTTGTAGTTGTTAAATGCGTTGGTTTGCTGTTCAAGCAGAGTTAGATAAGAAGATAATTGGAATTATTTTAAAGAGACGTTTGTATACCTAATATTTTTTGGTAATTGAATATAAATTATTTTATTGAAGGATAAAATCGACTGAGGGCAGGACTAGAACCTGCGTCTTCTGGTACTCTCCAAGTCGAAATCTTCCTTCACATTCTAAATTTACGTCTCAATGTGACGTTAGCGACATCTATTGACGACGTCTGTGGTCTGGTGGTTCGAGTACCGGACTCACAAGGTCGTGGGTTCGATTCCCACAGGACACAAATATTTATTGTGATGAACTTAAGAGTTTGTGTTTGTCTGGGTGTTTCTTGTATATTATAAGTATGTATTTACAAAAAAGTAAAGTACATAAGTATTATATCCATTGTCTAGTACCCATAGTGTAAGCTCTGCTTAGTTTGGGACTAGATGGTGCTGTGTAAAAATGTCCCAGGATATATTTATTTATCTATTGAAAATAGCATGGAAATGCTTTAAGAATACAAAAAGATAATTATTATATAATATATACTTAAATAATATAACTTGTATTTCCTCTACTCTACTTATAGAGTTGAAAAAATAATGATAAGGGTATATTGATGTTATCTATATTTAGTGGAACAAATAAGGAAAAATCAGGCTGAAACGTGATTGGGTTTGTAAACTTAATTACGATTGGTAAAACAAGATTCTTGTATATTTCCTATTTATATTTTAGCAAAAATAAAATATAATTACGCCAACCTAGTAACCTAGTAACGTAGGAACCTCACCAATATGAGGTTCCTACGTTGAAGACGACATTAGGCGGTGGCTCAGCTCTGCCCCTGGCATTGCTGTCCATGGGCAGTGGTCACCACTTATCATCAGGTGGGCCACCACTCGCTCGCCTGCCACTGTAGGCAATAAAAAAAAGGTATAGCTAGTAGCGTTCTATAGACTCTTGCTTATCCCTGTGCCATAAAAGCGTAAGTGTATGTATGTAATATATAATTATAATTATATACTAGCATTCATCTGTCGTGTTTATCTTTCAGACAATCCATCACTTTGATCCGAAAACACCAAAATGTTTGGTCCTTCGAGTTTGCGTTAGGACCAAAATGGTTTTGGTCCTTTGAGTCTGTGTGACCCGAAACTATGTAAAAACATAAAACAATCGTCACTTGCCGACTTCTGCAAGTATTGTAAATAATGCACGATAAACTTTCAACGATCGTGCCTATTAAAAGGACCATTAAAACTGAGGGATTTTGAGATATTTTAGCGAGTCTGAGAGATTTAGATATTACCACACAAAATTCAGAAACATCTGGAAAAATATAGATCTAGAATAATTGTGGCTAGAATTAATTAAGCATTTGTTAAAACATGTTAGTTTTGCGTTATTATTTTGGTTTTAATTACTTTTGTGAATGTGTCAAGTTGTTAAATGCGTTGTTTTGCTGTTTAAGCAGAGTAGTTAGATGTGAAGATAATTAATTGGATTTATTTTAAAGAGACGTTTCTATACTAATTCTTGCTAATTGGTTGTTTAGTAACAGTAATATTTCTTTCTTTAGCTGCAACTTAAAGAGCTATCATTAAATACTATTTTAATATTTATAAATTTTCGTCTGCCGAATCCTGTGCAGGCAACCTTTTTTTTGTTTACAGGATGAAACCTTTAAAAGGCTGCTGGTCTTTGGGGATTGGACAGGGAGTATTGGATTCTTACCCACTAAAACCACTCCCCAATAACCACCATAAGCACGTGGAGGGGGGCACTGTTTTCTCTTAAAATACCATGCCAGACATCCCACGGACGCTTGCTGAGGCACATCCCTGGGTGTGTGTATGGCCAAAAAAGTATTTGTTTTATTCAGGAATCAAACCCGTGTCTTGTAGCACCGAAACTTGTCATTCGTGCCATCATCAAATGAAAAAAGAAAGTTAATTTTCATCTAATTATGTAAAGACAATTGTTTGTAATACCAATCTTATTATTTCTTTTATCTCCTTTTAATGTTAATCCGTGACTAACAAAGAAAATAAACCCAATTAATAGCATGTAGACACAAATAGCCTTAGGTTTGTTTTAAAAGTACCGCTATTCCTGTTTGTAGACTTTGATACACAAAGATTGATTCTTCTTTTGATCTGATTTTGATCTGATTTTTTTCTTAACTTTACATTTTTGTAAAGTTAAGAAAATCATTATTTGTCTGCTGCAGAAATAAAATATTACCAAAATTCCTTTTGAAATAGGTATTTAAGCGTAAGATGGTAGGACGCCGTTCTTGGGGTTTTCTGTGGTGATACCACATACCATATTAACCAGTGAAATCATTGGTTCAACAACTGAGGTTTCAAGATGTCAACGCGTGATTTATACCACTGGTGTTGCTTGCATCTATATGCTGCAGTTGCCGCTTATCATCAGGCACCCATTAACTGTCCCATATCTGGGCACAAGTCTCCTCTAAGTATGATACGGGTTAGGCCATAGTCCACCACGCTGGCCTAATGTGGGTTAGCAGACTTTACATGTCGTCGAGAAAATCTGTCAGACATGCAGGTTTTCTCAGGATATTTTCCTCTACCGTTAAACGCGTGAGCCTTGGATTCTTGGAGGTGAGACCTTTGACTTGGCAGTCCAGTGGTCATACCCCTAGGCTACCACTGCTTCATTATTCACAACAACAAAATCTTCACAGTGCAAACTCAGCGTGCCTTTATAAAATAAGCAAGCAAAAAGTTAAATTAAAATTATAAACGAGCCATAATATACAAAATCCTTTCATAAAATGACACGTTAACCTCACCTAATTTAACTTGCCGAGATGAAAGCATGCATCCAACTTGCAAATCCTAAGGAAATCACGTATGAAATTGCGACTACGCCCAACAAGTCGCCGCTGTGTAGACGGCCTAACGCGTTCGTTTCAAATTATCCTTTTTACGCTCGCTTGCGTTTAAGCGATACGTTTGATCCCATGTAATTAATTAATTAGTCATGTATATGTATAGAGCTTTGCTTTTATTAATTTTGAATTTGTGTTAAGCATTAATTTTTGATATCTAAGGTGATCTTTCGTTGGTACCTAAGATACCTAAGATACAATGAATCTTACCGGTTAAGCTGTGCCGGTTAAGTCTTAGCTGTGCCCTACCTCTTTTTAAGAGAGGTAGGGCACAGCTATTTATGGCTCAGCCCATCTGGGGAAGATGTTGTTAGATTATGTTTGGCCTATAACGTTATCTGCTTACACTGGGCAAGCGTGGTGGACTATAGACTAACGCCTAATAGAAACCCGTTCCCAGCAATGGCACAATCAATGGGTTGATAATGATGATAAATCTATATCAAGACCTACCTATACCTAATTATTTTGTCGAGTGTACACATAAAGTGGTCTCTCTTACATAGGCCAAACTAAACGAAGCATAGGGACCCGCGTAAAAGAACACATCGCTGATGTCAAACACCGCCGTTCCGGAAAGTCTGCAATTTGTGAGCACACCCTTGACAAGGCCCAGCATTACATCAGATTTGACCAACCACAAGTCCTCGCAAAAGAAAACCGATTCCTACCCAGGATGATTCGTGAGGCCATTGAAATTCAAAAACATCCAAATTTCAATAGAGAAGATGGCTGGGTCTTACCACCTGCTTGGAACCCGATTATAGATTCAATTAAATCTAAATCCAAGCCTAAAACTGCAAGACCGAAGGATACGGTGAGCTCGTTCTGCGTGAATCGGATTGCCAATGATTAACAGAAATGTAGGGTAGCTGTTAGTAATCAAAACTTCAAGACGCCTACCACCTTAGTCACCCGTGACCATGGACGCTGTAAAGGGTCCGAAACGTCGGGATTAAAATAATATCAATATAACGCGATAAAATCCGTAAAAAGTAGTTTTATTTCAATGTATTTTTGATTTTAATTTTGATGTAATTTGATTTTAATTTTGATGTTCTTTGATTTTAATTTTGATGTAATTTGATTTTAATTTTAATTCATTATTGTTACTAATACCATTATGAGCACTAAGGCTGAAATAAATTATTTTTATTTATTTATTATAATTTTTTTAGCTTTGATTCGGGAAAAGTTTGGCTCGCGAGAAAAAGCTTAAAAGAATATAACTTTATATGGGTGTCCATCATTATTGAAGATAAAACAAATGAAGATAATAAATACCTAACTATAGTAGGTAACTATTTCACGCGGACGAAGTGGTATTTATATTTGAAGTTATATCTTCTTATTTTCAGTATGCCGAGGAGTATTTTTGAGCCTTACTTGGCATAGGTTTCAAGTTTGAATCCAATGCGCCTCTAGCTCTTCGCAATCATGTGAATATTATTATTAATTATCAGTAGAAAATCAAAATCAAAATAGTTTTATTTTCACATAGACCTTATACAGGCACTTGAAATGTCGAAACTAGGTGCACGGTTCCAAATTAGTCGTTTCCTATAGAGAAGAACTGGCAAGAAACTCCATGGTGACTCTTTGGTACCACTGAGAGGAGACTCGTGCCCAGCAGCGGAACAGTATATGGGCTGACGATGATGACGATGATGACATGACGAGACTAACGGTATGTTTTTAACCGACTTCAAAAACGGTAGAGGTTTTCCATCTGATTGTATTTTTTTTATGTTTGTTGCCTCAAAACTTTCGACTGGGTAAACTTTGATGATTCTTTTTGATTTGAAAGCTGGTGATTTCCGTGTGGTCCAATTTCAATTTGGTCTAATTATTACTAGTGACCAGGGGGCTGAATTGTATTTAGGCAGCATTGCCATTTAACGTGGCAATGCTTAATGGCAGTCTTCTGGGCACGCTATCAGATGACAGCGATGAGTACTTTGATGCCTAGTTGCCGCAACAAAATTGTCGCACCAATTTTGTTTCTTTTTTAATTAAATTTGTATATTATGCATATATTTTTTCATATTACCTAGCGTTAATCTATATAAATAAAAATGAATCGCTAAATGTGTTGCTAAGCGCAAAATTCGAGAACGGCTGAACCGATTTGTCTGATTTCTTTTTTGAAGTCTGAGAAAGGTTCTTATGGAGACAAAGTACCTAAAAAATACGAGGAAAAAAGTAGAAACAACAATTTTCAATTTTTGGCTGTCGAACATTCGACGTCAATCAACAGAAAACAACGTTAGGAAGAAATAGAAATAATAAACAAACTCTAATCAACTTGAAGCCATACCAACGATAATTCTATCGGGGCAGAACAAGGTCTGCCGGGACACCTAGTATTATAATAAATATATTATCAGTGATTTATATCTAATTCTTTAGTTGAGTGTACATACATACAAAAGGATAAGGATCTGTTTCCCTTAAAACCTAAGAAATTATGGAAATTGGAAAATATAAAAACACAATTTAATAAAAATAAATTCTCAAGACGTTTTTATTTTTCTTATCACTTGGTCTAAATACGTGCATTGTGAGACCAACATGCAATTGGTACTTGCCATCTCTACTTTTAACCTTAGAACTACGATTTAGAGTTGAATATGGAATAACCTTAATCTTCGATACAACAGTTGTTGAGGCAAACGTTACATAAATAGGATTGCCGTATCAATGATCTTAACTACACTAGACATAGGAGTTATTTTGCATTGTTTTTCGGAATGGTTAAGTTTGCAGTAGTAACCCAAAGTTTCTCAATAATGGAGTAACAAGTTGCAGTATAAGCAATTTGAATGCAACGCTTAGTTAATGATTTACTGTGTAAAATTGTTTACAGTAATTAACTGAGAAGTACCATTGGAAGCCGTAACATATGCATAAGTTATAAGTACTATAAATGTTTGGGTAAACTTCAAAATTGGAATTGAGATTTAACTTTATAAGTGGATTAACTCATATGGTAAAGTTTGATAGGATAATAACAGCAAAACATAAACAAACATAGATATAATTTATTGCACCCAAAAAAGAACTGGGTAAAATAATATTCGGGTCTCCTTCGATTCAATTCGAACCAGCATCCATCCAGTAAGTACACTGGACACTTTATCCACTAAGCTATCGAGACTAACGGTATATTTTTTAACCGACTTCAAAAAAGGAGGAGGTTCTCGATTCGACTGTATTTTTTAAATGTTTGTTACCTCAGAACTTTCGACTGGGTGAACCGACTTTGATAATTATTTTTGATTTGAAAGCTGGTGCTTCCCGTGTGGTCCAATTTCAATTTGGTCTAATTCTGACAGTGGCATCCATAGGAAAACCACAAAATACATCTACTTTCCTCAAAAAAAAAAAAATTTTTTAAATAGGCTATTTGATCCAAACTACAAATTTCTACTTCCACGGTAAAAAAACAATAAAACTGCTCAAGATAAATCGAACTCAAGATCCACTGGTCAACACCCACGCTTATACTGACTATACCGATGAAGTACAGTTAATAAAATGCATCCAGTTTCCATGGCAACCACTAAACGGGCAATTCGTTATTTTCAAAGATATTATGCACACCCCTGCTGCAGGATATAGGGGTGACCACAAACGCTACGTCATGCAGTTTTAATAAAATATGCGCTGAATATTATTTTGCTTGAGATGTCGTTGGAATGCAGTTACTAAAAATATTAAAAAATATTTATTAAATTTTTTCAATCTATGCTTCAGCTTATTACATTACTCGCTTATAGGTGGGCAATTACTACTAAGGGAAAAAGAAAGAAAGCAGAAGAAAGAAAACACATTTTTATTCAGACAGATCAGATAAACACACAGAAAAAAAATTAAAAAACTAATAACTAAAACCAAAAGGAATGTACTGCAGCAGGCTTGTCCCGAATGGGTTACCAGCTCAGCATTAGGCTGGGGGTATTCAGTACCCACCCAGCGCTGGTTTTCAGTTGGCAAGGGCTATAGCAGACGTGCTACTTTTAGTATCGGCAATCGCTATAGCCCTAAGTGGAGCCCTGAGACTATTGGGCAGCGTTGTGGCAGACCAAAAGATTGCTTGACGCAGAACAAAGGGATGAAAGGGTGAAAATCACGTTCATAAATCTATTACATATACAAGTTGGAAGGGACATCGACGCACAAACGTCGTGTCAAGTTCAAAAATATAAAATTACCTAGGTCATTAATGTAGAAATGATCGGTTATTACAGATATTGACATTTCTGAGCACGCAGTGTTTTGCTAAAATCGCGATTATAACGCTCCGCGGTGAATTTTATTGCGCGCGCGATCCGAAAGAAATGAAATAATGTTTTTTTTATTATAAATCTAATTTGGGTGGATAGAAATAATGTTTTTTTACACGTTCATGTAAAAAAAACTGCAGAAAAAATTTAAAAATTGATGAAAAAAGTAACGAAAAATTTCAAGTCCAGTCCAGAATCATATACTAAACTCATTGTATTTGGATGTGTGTCGATGCATCCATCCATCCATCCAAATAGCGTGGATACCAAGCTAATAAAAGCGCTATAAAAAATATGGGCACAAATCAATAGCCTTCCAAAATATCGGCCTTAAAGATTCTGCTCTACTTTTGAACTCATTGCCAACCCTGGCGCGCGGCTATTTCCTACCAGCACACGGATTATATCTAGTCCTACCACAGGTCTCCACTCTCCGACCTTCTTTTTGGATATTAAGGAAATTAAAATTGTATTCCTGAAATGAAAATCTGTTTTACAACTCTCTTTTTGAAATTTTATTTCAGTTTTAGCTTTAAGAGATTTTCTTTTTAATATTATTTTTGTACTAGCCTTTGCCGCGAATTCGTTCCCGTAGAAGTTGAATTTTTTCCCCGTTTTTGCAACATTTTTAATATAATTATACTCAGCTCCTATTAGTCGTAGCGTGAAAATTTCATAGAAAAACCCAAGAACACTTTGCTCGACCCGCAATCGAACCCAAATTCGCATATATTACTATCAAGTTTATGAATAAAATTGTAATCTTTTTAAAATTACTGGCTTCCACTTGGAAAAAAAAATTGTATCGTGTATCAAATAAAATAATTATTGCATGAAAATATTCCCTATATGCCTGAAAAACCTTTTTTTAAAATAACACGGCACCAACCCCAACATCTCTAACGCAGCAGTCGCACTAACGACCACTAAGGCAGACAGGTATTTTACGAACATCTATTTCTCTGCAAAATAGACTTAAAATAAACCTGTGTTTCTCATTTATAAACAGCACATCTGAGAACATTCTACAATTCTAATATGAATCGAAAATCAATAGTAAGTGCTGGTACATCGGGGATAGTTTCCCTCAGGAAATAAAGCGAGGACATACGGATTGTTGACCGCTAGATAACAGGCTTTATAAACCGGATCGTGTGCACCTAGCTTTTACGGTGACGTGGCGGATGGTTGTGAGATTTAACAAGCAATAAGGTTGTTCCAAATTCAAATATTTTATTACAATTAACATACCTTCACGCCCATATTCCCCGAAGGGGTAAGCAGAGGCGTACTAATGTACACCCACATTTCGCCAGTATGTTCAGGTCCCATGTAACAGGAGGCGAGCCTATTGCCATAAACCGGGCACACATGCAGACTCCGAGCTGCTATTGGGAATTTCACAGAAAACCCAACAACACTTAGCTCGACCCAGGGATCGAACCCAGGACCTCTAGCACTCGCATTTGGGACCACTAGACCAACGAGGCAGTCTATTACAATTAGTTAAACCATATATATAAAAAGGTACATTTGGAAAGTCAAATTAGTTGCACGCTTCTAAAAAGTGGGACTTATGGAGAGGAGCCAGCAAAAAACTCCATAGACACTTTTTAATAAATATATTTTTGTAACAATTTATTTGTGTTTCTATGTTGTGTTGTGTTGAGATATAGGCAAAATGTGAGTGTACCTGTACATTAGTACGCCTCTGCCTACCCCTTCGGGGAATACAGGCGTGATAGTATGAATGGTGTTCTATAATAAAAAAAATAATTAACCCATATACTGTTGCTGCCACTGCTGGGCACGGGTCTCCTTTCATGAGAGGGATTAGGCTATAGTCCACCACGCTAGCCTAATGCGGGTTGGCAAACTTCACACGCCGTCGAGAAAATCTCTCAGGCATGCAGGTTTCCTCACGATGTTTTCCTTTACCGTTAAAGCGAGTGATAATTACGCATTATGATTTCGAAAAGTCAGAGGTGCGTGCCTTAGATTCGAACTAGGGAACCCTTAGGGGTATGACCTTGCCTTAGGTCTTGCCTTTGACTTGGCAGTCCAGTGGTCATACCCCTAGGCTATCACTGCTTTTTAATGGTATGTCAAGTTTTATTTTAATGTTTCTGCGAAGGCCAGTGAAAAATGTATCAACTATTATTTGAAGTTCCAGCTTCCTGTTACTTACGCCGGTTTTACCAGTAAGATCCCATTGAATCTTGCTTGGCAGATAATTTCGTACAAATTTTGTTCCATTTTGCGGTTTGTGGCTATACAGGGGGGCTAGACAAGTTGCATTTTGACATTCGAATCGACAAACAAAATTTATGATATTGACACAAGCTTTCGACAAATCGGGCTGTCACTAATGTCATTTACATAAATTTTGTTTGTCGATTCGAAAGTCAAAATGCATCTTGTCTGGCCCCCCAGGCCTTTAGCCACAAGTCCTGTAATCTCTTGTTTTAATGTATGTACATATTTTTGCTGCCGACAGTACTCATACGTCATAATGTATGTGTTATACACGTGAGCGTAAGATACTGTCTACAGGTATGACACTCGTATCGCGACACGCTGACAGCGTGCAAACGTTTCCTCTGTACCATCCGACGTTCGTTAATATGAATATTTATTAATTCATATCCACAAAAGCAGTGATAGCCTAGGGGTATGACCACTAGTCTGTCAAGTCAAAGGTCTCGAGTTCGAATCCAAGGCACGTACCTCTGACTTCTCGAAATCATGTGCGTAATTATCACTCGCTTTAACGGTGAAGGAAAACATCGTGAGGAAACCTGCATGTCTAAAAGATTTTCTCGACGGCATGTGAAGTCTGCCAACCCGCATTAGGCTAGCGTGGTGGACTATAGCCTAATCCCTCTCATACTGAGAGGAGACCCGTGCCCAGCAGTGGGACAGTATATGGGTTAGTTATTATATTATATCTACAAATATTATACACTAGCTTCCCGCCAGCGGCTTCGCCCGCGTGGTCTTGATAACTTTTTCCCCCGTTTTTTCAACATTTTTCATTGCTACTCCGCTCCTATTTGTCGTAGCGTGATGGTATATAGCCTATAGCCTTCCCCGATAAATGGGCTATCCAACACTGAAATATTTTTTCAAATCGGTCTAGTAGTTTCGGAGCCTATTTATTACAAATAAACAAACCATCAAATCTTTCCTGTTTATAATATTATTATTAGTATTCGTTTATTAGTATAGTTAACATAGCCATGTTGCTTGTGAAATTATATTAACAAAATAAGTAGCGGCCCTGCCTCCGCGCGTGTTAAATTCAGTTATTATTGTTATTTTTTTAATGTTTATTTTTTTGTACCTATTTCCTATTTTTATTGGTTCTCTTTAACCCCAAAGGGACTGTGAATACCACCTTTGTTACTCTTGTACAAAAAAAGTAAAAAAAAAAAGTAAAAATAAAAGTATAAATGTTATGTTGACTGTTTGTGCCAAAATATAAATAAATAAAATAAAATAAAATAAATAAAAACTGGTGTTGCTGGCGTCGTCTGTAGGCTTACTATCAGACGGGTTCTGTACTTGTTTGACAGTTTCTAACAATAAAAAAAAGAACGAGACCAAAGTATTCTATAGCTTAAAACCCGCTGGGCTCGTTCCCAGATATAAAGAAAACATTTTCAATAAACTATATTTTCTTTTATACGAATTCAAACACAATAGGTTACCTACAATGCGTATGCTAGAATATAACAATAAAATCGAGCCGTTTCATAACAAAACCTTTGCTTGAATTCTTTTGCAGGTAATATTAGATCGTGACGTCATAGGTCAGGTCAGGGTAAGAGGTCGAAAAAGAATTTCATTTCAGAGGTTTGAGATTAAAAAAGATTATTGCAATAAAGGAGATTAGTTATGAGAGATTGCATGTCACCTTAATATGCCCAAATTGTACCTTATCTTAATAATACATATTATAAATGCGAAAGGGGGCGTGGGGCTCGTGGCTAAGCTGTAACTACGCTGATCAACCGATATGCAAGGTTAAGCTACGCTTGCCGAGGTCAGTCTGTGGATGGGTGACCATTATTAACACATCGAGACCGCTCCGTGCCTCGGAGAGCACGTAAAGCCGTCGGTCCCGGTTGTCATATGAACACCTATGATAATCGTTAGTAGTAGTCAGACGCCCAAAAAGCCTGACAACCAGTCTATCCTTCGAATATCGGTATTGCCTAGAAATTGGGTTGCGGAGGTCTGATGGCAGTCGCATCGTGTAAAATACTGATATTCAGCTGCATCTGGTTAGACTGGAAGCCGACCCCAACATGGTTGGGAAAAAGGCTAGGAGGATGAGTACGGAGGATGATAAATGCGAAAGTAGCTCTGTCTGTCTATCTGTCGCGCTTTCAGGCGATAACTACTGAACCGATTTCAATGAAATTTACACACAAACAGTCTAGAGCCTGAGAAAGGACATAGGCTACTTTTCTGTTCGAAAAATGGGCTGTAAGGGGTTGAAATATGGGATTTAGGTTACAAGAAATACCCAGACCACGCGCTATACTAATAATATAAAGAAGAAAGATTTGTTTGTTTGTATTAAATAGGGTCCAAAACTACTGGACAGATTTTAAAAATTCTTTCAGTGTTAGATGGCCAATTTATCGGGATAGGCTATCATCACGCTACAACTAATAGGAGCGGAGTAGTAACGAAAAATGTTGCAAAAACGTAAAAAAATGTAGCAAAAAATTATATGACCCCTTAGACGAAGCCGCTGGCAGAAAGTTAGTAGTTTATATTAAAAAATTTAGAAAACCCCCGACACGAAATATAATTTGCCATTTTGTGGTGGCGGCCATCTTGGCTTGGCCACTCCCGACTAATACACCTTTCAAATAAAAAAATCAAAATCAAAATCGGTTCATCCGTTTGGGAGCTACGATGCCACAGACAGACAGACACACACACACACACACACACACACACGCACCCACGCACGCACGCACGCACGCACGCACGCACGCACGCACGCACGCACGCACGCACGCACGTACGCACACACACACACACACACACAGACACGTCAAACTTATAACACCCGGTCGTTTTTGCGTCGGGGGTTAAAAATACAGATTATAAATTATAAGATGTGAAAAAAAAAGGCTTTGCTTTGCTTTGCTGGCTGTCTAAAAGGCTGCGGTTGCCACTTACAGCCTGGCGTCTCGTAAAATTACAATATTAGACGACGTCTGTGGTCTAGTGGTTCGACTACCGGACTGCTAATCACGAGGTCGTGGGTTCGATCCCCACAGGACACAAATATTTATGTGATGAATATAAGTATTTGTGTTTGTCTGGGTGTTTCTTATGTATTTACAAAAAAAGAAAGTATATAAGTATAATATCCATTGTCTAGTACCCATAGTACAAGCTCTGTTTAGTTTGGGACTAGATGGTGCTGTGTAAAAGTGTCCCAAGATATTTATTTATTATAAAATATCTGACTACCTTCTTAGATCCGAAAGGAGTACGTATGACGCATCAGAAAATTGCTTTTAAATATGAATCATGTATGTCGCTCACGATGTGGGTGTAAGCAGAGTTTTAAGTGATGTCAATTTACGCGATAGCGTCGACAATGTCTTCGGGAATAAAGTTGAAGAGCGAACTTAAAAGTTAAAAGAAATTGGGTTGATGTGGTGGTGATCAATCATCGATGGGTCGTGACGTAATAATCTATGACGCATGTTGTTTTGACTTAGAGGGGCTCGTGGCTAAGTTATTCGCAATTCGTATTTACAAAATCGTATCGTCCAATCATAGCCAACGTTAGGAGGTCGAAATGCCGCAGTCTGCCTTCAAAAAATGTGCAAAATAACTTGTTAGCCCAATGTTTGCTATACGCAGCGCACCAACTATTGTAACAAACATCGACTATTTTAAATTATGATTCCATTTTTGAAGTACTGCGTCTAGTTTCAAAATAGAGTAAGCACGAAATTGTCAACAATATTATTATGCTTATTACGTTTAATTTGAGAATAAATATTTTTTGTACATATGACTTTTTATTTGTAAGTGACATTTTAAATTTATTGCTTTTTACCTTTCTCAGATGAAAAGCCTTAAATTAATATTATTTTGCAATGGTAATTGAACTTTATGTTCAAGTATTAAGGTTTTTAATAAACTGAAGTTGTTTATATTATTATACATTTTTCTACGAAATTTAGATGTTTACTTGTGTGCAAATGTGGCCACTTTTGCGACTTAATTTTGTTCCTGATCCTGTATCTAGTACTATTGTGGTTTATTGTAACTTAATGATTTCTGACACCACGAATTTTAAACAAAATATTGAATGTGGTGAAACTTAATATTTAAATTATGCACATTAAAGTAATGTGGTCTTGATGTCTGAATTACTGCCACGTACCCCTAAATTTTTGTTAATTTTTAACTTTCACTAAAATTATAACTTTATTCATTACTTTTAACACAATTTATTAACACTAAAATTATCCCAATGTCATAAAATGTATCATTTATATCAAGTTGTTAAACCTAAAACCATTAATTAAACTTTATACTAGCTAAGTCCGTGAATAGTTTTAATTTAACTTAGAAGCATAAAATAATCTCTAGTACCGATCACATTAGTAATTAGGAGTGTTAGACAAAATTGAACCTTTAAGTCAAACGTGTCGAAAATCTTGGTTTTTGCAAACATTTTTGTGTAGTTAAGTTAATTGAGTAGCTGTAAGTTGAAAAATAAATAACCTTTAGTTTAGTGTCTTGAATTTGGTTCGATAATATTTATTGCTAACGTGACCTTAAGTCAAGAATGTGGATCCGTCCAAATGTGGGTTCTGATCATGTCTGAAATAGTTTGCAATTAATATTAATATTTTTTTATTCGGCCATTATCTTTCCTCGTTGGTCTCGTGGTCTGCTACGCTCGAGGTCCTGGATTCGATTCCCAGATGAAGCAGGTGTTATTGACTTTTTCTATGAAATTCTTGGCAGCAATTTGTGCCCCGTTGAATAGCAAATATACCAGTAAACCATGGGGGTACATTAGTACATCTCTGATGTTATGTTTGTTAGTATTTATTTATGTTTTCCCAAGATCCTGTATTAGTGTTTTCTCCACACATAGTCTGCTGTGTGTTTGACTATTCGGACCCTATTTTATTTCACTTTTGCGGATAAGTATAATGTCCTTATAGGTATTATTGTTTAAGTACTTACTTAGTTAGATGGGCAATAATAGCCAGTGAAATTTACTATCGACTATCAAATATTTTGTATGGAAAAATTGGGTGGCGCTTTTGTAGCGGTTATTTAAGGAACTAGTTTTCCATACAAAATATTTGACGAGATTCGATCACTATCGGGTAGGGTATTGTGAATGTGCAGTCGACCACACGTGCTAGCAACAGTTCGACATAGAGGTGGCCCCGCGGAATGCGGAGTTTTAATAGTGAAGGAGGTCAGCCAATATTGGTTTTGTTACCACAGACGAGCGGTCGAGCGAACACATATTACGATTTTTCTCGAAATTCATTCTATTTCGTTCATTGTTAAGTAGCAGGGGTTTTTTCCGGGAAATTCAAATTCTATATTTATTTTTACATTCGGGGCAATAACCTGAGTTATACCTACATTTATTTTATATAGAGACATAACTATATAAAAATATGTTTAGTATATAAGGTACAAATTAAAAAAACGTTAAGTACATAAGTATTCATATATGTAGGTATCACTCAAATATGAAACACGGAAAACTTTCATCCAAATTAAATGTGAGAGATAAACGATTTATTTTAATTCTATATTTAACAATGTTTTACAGATTTCTCGGAACAGAGCGAATTAAAAAATGTATATCGTGTTTTGTTATTAGCTAGATGCTGCGCCGGCTGCAGCGAAAGAAAGAAATATTGAGAAATGTTATGGGGCCTACGCCAATGTCCCAATGATCTGCCGGGCTAACATGCACGCCACGAGAACATTTTGTCGACGCTTATGTCGTGCTTTTGTCTCGTTTTCGTACGAGGAAGAGCGAGACAAAGGAGTAGACAAAATTTTGTCGTGGCGCGCATGTTAGCCGGGCTGTTATCGTCGCGCGACGGATTGTTGAACTCCCTATGATATGTTTAAGCTACACAATGATTGATGCAGGCATACCGTTGGCAGGGACTCGTCTCCTCAAAGCCACAAAGACTCTTTCCTCAAAAGGCCTTTCTTAGACATGTTCCGGCATATGACACTCACATAATTATACTGTTTACCTACCCCCACAGAGAAGCAGACATTGTCTAGTACCCATCGTACAAGCTCTGCTTATTTTGGGACTAGATTGTGCTGTGTAAAAATGTCCCAAGATATTTATTTTAATGTCCCAAGATATTAATGTCCCAACTCCTAACACCATTCAACTTCAGACTTGGCACAGATTTCTTAAAAGAATCAGCGTAATACCTTCCCAAAACTTCCAGACAGTTATTGCCAAGTAAAACTAATATAAGTGACGTCATAAAATTCAATACACGAGCTAAAGGTGTGAAGGAGAAAAAAAATTAAAGAGAAATACTGGTAAATCATGTGAGATATTAGCCATAAATCAACGATTATCCTTAGCCGCGGGTAAGGTGAGCCGCGGGCTTGGCCACGAAGTTCGAAGATATATTATTTCATTTGGCAAATACGAGCTATGTTTGAAATTACAATTTGAATACCCGAACGATTTAAGTCCACTTTTATTATGCATACTTTCTTATGTATTATTATAAGTAGGTATGTATTTACAAAAAAAAAGTATATACGTATTATATCCATTGTCTAGCACCCTTAATACGTGTACAGCACTTTGCTCGACCCGGGCATCGAACGCAGGACCTCAGCGACCTAGCGTAGCAGTCGCGACCACTAGACCAAGGGTTTAAACGTAGGCATACTACTATACACTTACAGTTTGACGGTATGTATATTTAGGTCAAGTACATTATTAGAAATCATCGTTAGGCAGAGGCTAACGATGATTTCTCTCTCTCTCTCTGATTATGATAAGTAGCCCGATTTGTCGAAAGATTGTGTCATTTCCATACATTTTGTTTCTGTTCGTTTCCCGATTCGAATGCCAAATCGCAACTTGGACCCAGTCTTATCGCTAGGCTAACATTACCACACATAGCTTTCCGTCAGCGGCTTCGCCCGCGTGGTCTTGATAACTCCCCCCCCCCCGTTTTTGCAACATTTTTCATTGCTAATCTGCTCCTATTAGTCGTAGCGTGATAGTATATAGCTTATAACCTTCCCCGATACATGGGCTATCAATCACTGAAAGAATTTTTCAATTCGGTCCAGTAGTTTCGGAGCCTATTCAATACAAACAAACAATCAAATCTTTCCCCTTTATAATATTAGTGTAGAAGTATAGATCATCAATCCGACGTCTGTGGTCCAGTGGTTCAAGTACCGGACTGCTGATCACCAGGTCGTGGGTTCGATTCCCACAGGACGACACAAATATTTATGTAATGAATATAAGTGTTTGTGTTTGTCTGGGTGTTTCCTATGTATTATAAATATGTATTTACAAAAAAAAAGTATATAAGTATTATATCCATTACCTAGCACCCAAAGTACAAGCTCTGCTTAGTTTGGGACTAGATGGTGCTGTGTAAAATGTCCCAGGATATTTATTTATTTATTTTATTTATCCGTCCGTTAGTTTTGTGGCCCAACACACACATTAACGTTTTGTATGTAGGACGCATACGAATCGCACACAAAACAACAGATAAGCCTTCTATATATATGTGTTGACTCGCTATATATACCTACATATATTATACTAGGTTGCGAGTGTAAAAACTTTGCTAACGGCCCGCTAACGTGTTTATGGTGATAACCTTTCTCTCGCGTTTATTTTGATGGAGTTCATAATATATATACTTGTTATTTTCCTCAAAGATGTGATGAGATTGGGGTATTATGTCCTTGTCTTGACTGCATCGTTGGTCTAGTGGTCCCAAGCGCTTCTACGCTAGGGGGCCTGGGTTCGATTCCCGGGTCGAGCAGATTTGTCGGGATTTTCTGGGAAATTCCCAGCAGCAGCTCGGTCTCAGGATTTGCCGGTCGCAAGTCGTTTCACCTGGCCGGCGGTTCGAACCTTTTTTTAATACAGCTATTTAACTGAATTTTAAAAGCAGTGATAGTCTAGAGATATGACCACTGGACTGCCAAGTCAAAGGTCTCGAGTTCGAATCCAAGGCACGCACCTCTGACTTGCCGAAATCATGTGCGTAATTATCACTCCCTTTAACGGTGAAGGAAAACATCGTGAAGAAACCTGCATGCCTGAGAGATTTTCTTCAACCCGCATTAGGCTAGCGTGGTAGACTATAGCCTAATCCCTCTCATACTGAGAGGAGACCATGCTCAGCAGTGGGACAGTGTATGGGTTGAATATTATTTTTATTTAACTGAATTTTAGCACGAAATACCTACCTGAGTACACTTAAATTAGGAAAAATTCAATTAAATACGTACCTACTTCACTATCGGTTTAAATATTCTTTATTTATTCTAAAGAACAGTGTCCACTTATGAATAAATACAATGGTAATTTAGTATATTCTTAAAGCTATCTATTGGCCATTACAATAGGTACAATAAATAAATAAGCATGATTGAAATTGATATAAGATGATTAGATATTATACATTATTAATTAACATTGATATAAAATTATGTTAATTATATCGGAAAAACTTAAAATAATATTAGATAAAACATTCTTGTAAATACGAATAAATATTGTCACTTTCTTGTAAAAGTGACAATATTTATCCGTATTTACAAGAACTTGTCATTACCAGTAATATACTGTTTCAATTTATTTTGAAATATATTAAAGGAGGACGTACTTCTTACTATATTTACCTCATTACTCAATGAGCCTTAGAAAATGCTCAAAAAAATATAAGTCTAATAGTGTCATGTTCAGAAAGAAAAGATAAAAGAGAATTAATAGCTACACTTATAGCTATCAAAGCATTGACAGTTTCTGAGGCATCGTCTGCACTCCTATCCATTAGCAATATTTTATCATAATACTTGTAAAAAATATTTTTATAATACATCCATTTAATATACAATAGCCAATTTAATCCTGGCTTTGACAATATTTGATATATCAAAGCGTATGTACTATGTTACAGGTATATTGCACGATTTAGTTTTTTGTCATAAAGTCTAGTAAATATTTTTTTGTATAAACAATTTACATTGTTTAACTCGCTTATCCGATATACAGGGTGTTTGGTGCATCGTGTGCCAAATTAAAAAGGTCGACTGAAGGGGTCATCTGCTAGCCTTTCAGATCCCTTAACACCCCTTATGCTAGTGGATTTTTTTTATCGACTTTTTATTGTTTTAATAAAAAAAGACCCAAATTTTACATTCATATACAAATTAAAAAATAAATATAAGGTGTAGACTCTGAATTATACTACGATTCTCATGTTAAAAGAGACCATGATTCTCTGAGTTTGTTTCGGCGTTTCTTCTCAGAGGTCGTCAGTTAGGAAACGCCGTGTAAAAGTGTATATAAAGGATCTACTTACAGAAATAAATATAATTTCATTTAAATTAATTTCATTACATAAACTAACTAATTGGTCTAGCAGTCGTAAGCGCAAATGCTACTCTGCCCAGTGCCTGGTAGACAAGATGCAATTTGTCATTCAAATTGACAAACGAATAGAAACAAAATGTGTGACACAAGCTTTCGACATATCGGGCTGTCACTAATGTCATTTTCATACATTTTCTTTCTATTCGTTTGTCGATTCGAATATCAAATTGCAACTTGTCTAGCTCTCCAGGTCGATAAAAGTGTTATTGGGTGTTTTTATGAAATTTCTACGTAGAAACTCGAAGTTTGGATTTGTGCTCGTTTAATGGCATAGGAGGGTGGATATTGGAACTAGAAAAAAGAGAGGCCTATCCTATATCCAGCAGTGGGTGGAATCAGGCTGCGAATAATCGACGAGCTTGTTGTTTATTATTATTATTATGTAATAATAATAATTACATAATAATAATAATAAACAACAAGCTCGTTCCCTTTTATATGGGAGTTAAATGCACCGAAAAACAAATTGTAAGTAAGCCTCCAATGAGATGGAACGGACGACATGGTAAAGAACGAATGTAAGTACTATACTACATCTCTGCCTAACCCTTCGCGGAAAACAGATATGATGATAATATAATGATTACATTAACACCAATAAATCACCAAATGTCATGTTATATTGATCATAGCAAGTGAAATGTGTTGGAGTTTATAATTAATCAACTTTGATTAGGTATATTGCAAGTATGTTTGTGTGACTGCTCAATTTGCCCGACTGCGAATAGAGTCCGTTTCCAACTGTAATTACGTTTTGAACTGACAAACTAGGAGTTTGTTGTGAAGTCCGAAAGTAGCCTTTTAATGTGACATTCAAGCTTTGGGAATTTAATTTTCCAGGGTTGTTATTTTATACATTTTTTAGTAGAGACGTAATAAAAAGGATTTTTAACTAGATTTATCCTGATTTTGCTCGCTTTTATTTATTTTTGCGTTACCCCGAAGTAACATAATTAAACCTTACTTTTTTCGTGTCGCCTTCGAGGAAAGGTATGTAGGACTGGTGCCCACCGCGGAGGTTTTAGTGGGTTAGAAACTCCTTGGTTTCATCTCCAAAGACAGCATTTTGTCCCCCGTAAAAAAAAATGTCTCGTCTAAAAACCGCACGCCTTACCGTTGGCCAATAGTATGAACTTGGGCTGTAATTCGCTATCATGACAGGTAGTAATCCATTACTCCATCCAGGGACCAAGGCATTGCTTAGCCCCACGCCGCCTACTGAAACTATTGTCTGGTCTAGCGATAGATTCCCCAAGTCAATTTCCAAAAATAAGCAATAGTCACAAATCCATTATTTTTAGGTCGTTAGAGAGAGATGCCGCTCTACAAGTTATAGTTCTCACCAGTCTAATTGTCCGGCTTGAAGTTGACATGAGCTTACTTCAACCCGACCGTAAAAATCGGAGAAAGAAAAATATTGGACTACAATAAATAAAAACGAAAGTTCAAGTCGTAGGCTGTCGTCTATACTAATATTATAAAGAGGAAAGATTTGTTTGTTTGTTTGTTTGTTTGTAATGAATAGGCTCCGAAACTACTGGACCGATTTCAAAAATTCTTTCACCTTTGGAAAGCTACATTATCCCCGAGTAACATAGGCTATATATCATCACGCTACGACTAATAGGAGCGGAGTAGTAATGAAAAATGTAGCAAAAACGGGGAAAAAATTATAAGACCACGCGGGCGAAGCCGCTGGCGGGAAGCTAGTTTTAAATAATTTTAATCCAATAATAATAAATATATTTTTTTAATCTAGACAAAGTTCTTTATTATGGCCAATTTGAACGTAACAATATTTTTCTCTCCGATTTTTACGGCTGGGTTGAAGATAGCTTTTTTTTTTCGAGGTTGGAAATCCCTGGGGGTCTGTCAGACTCCTACTGAGTAAAACCAACCCCGGTGTTGCCACTTGCAGTTGCGACGGGGGCTACGGGAACAACGCATTCTTCCGCGGCCCCCGACTAGTGTTGGCCCGCCTGGTGTAGGGGGGGATACAGACACTCCCCCCCACGTTCCGCCCTCCTCCACCACCCGGTGTGCCTGCTGCGGAGCGGGATGGTACTGTGAATTTCCCTTTCCCCTTCCGCAGCCTCCTTCTGCGACATGACGGTTTCGCAGAAGGACAGCACTGCGTCCCACGACTCTTCGCTGCCGACCATGGAGCGAACGACGGGTTGAAGTTAGCTTGTGCCAACTTCAAGCCGGACAATAAGATTGACGAGAACTGTTTATAGCTTCGTCTCTCTGGATGACAGTATTATACTGAGATAAACAAACAAACATGATCTATTGGTACACTAACACAGAAGTGCTTGTTGAGACATCAACAGCCTAATCCTGAATTAATTAAATGTTAATTGATGTAGTCAACCCATCACTATTGTAATCCTCCGGGATGTGTTCTGAGCAAGAGAAGCTAAACAGCAATGCTATTGTCTTCGAGTGTTTGGCATTGAAGTATTAAGTAATCAGAGACATCGTTGCCAACACATGTTGTAGCAGTCATCTGGTAAACTCTTGTATTTTTCACATATTCTTTGCTGTAAGATTAATTTATGCAGTCAATTTTACAACTATAGCCAATTACAGTTAACTACAACTAGATTTTTTTTGTTTAAGTGAGGCACTCACTTGTCCACCTCCATTCACCTACTTATAGGACAGTAAGCTGATCAAGGCTTTATTATTAAATGATAACTCGATAAACAATACATTTATTAAAATAGAAAACTACTATAATATGATTGTCGCATACAAATAATAACAATAATAAGATTTAAGCAGTACTTTTTCAAAAGAACAAAAATGTGTTGTGGCTAAGTTTTAGCTTAACATAGTACGGTAGTATTTAAAACCTCAATGGTATTTATGTATGATTATGTATTACTATGACATAGACAACACTCCTTTAGGAAGATTATATCATTTGCGTACCTCCTTAGTCAGAGAATTACGTATTTAGAAAGCGGGTAAATATTTATTTATTTATTAACCAACTTATACTAACAGTTTACACCACACATACAAGTTATCGGTCATAATATAATTCGGAAACAATGTATTTGTAAATATAAAATTAAGGAATAATAATACTAGGAAATTATAAATAACTATAAAATTATACTAGGTGTGGCTATAGATTCTAGGTAGCGAGTAGCAGTAAGTACTCAGGAATCTCACTTCCGTGCACTTTTTAAACAAAAATCTTTTTTTTTTTTCAAGTTTAAATGAATTTATTTTGAACTAGGTGTATCTCGCAGTGTTGTAGTTTATGTTCATAAAATCATGTGTATGATTCTTGGAAACTAAGAAGTATAAAAAATGTATGTATGAATACCCATCGCATTGGTGAAAAATACGACGGGCATTAGTAAAAAACACAAAGCGCATTGGTGAAAAATACGGCACACATTGATGAATTTTATGTCTTGAAGAAGCGCTGGATGATTTATCTGTATTATAATAATAATGTTAAGCTAAACCAATAAGTAACAGTATGTAACAAAGCTGCAAAGGACTGAATAAATGTTATTATTTTTATTATTAATATAACTTCACTATCAATCTATTTCGCAACACTCCAAGACTTTGAGCTATTTCACAGTTACTTGCTCGTATAAATCCGAGCTATTAGCTAAAGCTGCTGGAGCTGGAAACAAGTCGCGGGGGAATAAGCCGTGGACACGCTACTGCGTTTCAGAACCGACGATTGTAGCTGTCGACTCCTTTATAGTGACATCTGAGAAACAGAGAACTATCTAGAGCTGTGGATTCCAACATTTTCGGCCACGGACTACTTTGATTTCATTACAATATGCTGGAGAACTGATTAGTTTTTATGGCCTCATATTAACGTTGACCATAAATACAGCTGACCAATAAAAAAAAAACTGACCAACGAAGAAAGGCATTTTTATTTAATGCTAGACAGAGAGCGCACTACACAAACAAGTGACGTCAAACCGTGCGTGCGCTATACAAATTTTGTACTAACACTGGTTTTGTGGGAAAGGGACACAGCATCCCCTTTCCATACTGATCAAAAAGTTCATCATCAACCCATAATTATACAGTTCCACTACTGGGCATGGCCACGGGTCTCCTCTCAGTATGAGAAGGAGCTATAGTGCAACTCGCTAGCCTAATGCGGGAGAAAATCTCCCGCATTAGGCTAGGTAGGTTTTCTCACGATGTTTTCGATTACCGTGAAAGCGAGTGATGAGTGATTTCGAAAATTTTGATGTTTGAGCCTTGGATTCAAATACGAGACCTTAGACTTGGCAGTGGTCACACCCCTATTTTACTGCAAAAAGTTAAAATACTTATATCCTAAAGCAGTGATAGCCTAGGGGTATGACCACTGGACTGCCAAGTCGAAGGTCTCTAGTTCAAATCCAAGGCACGCACCTCTGACTTTTCGAAATCATGTGCATAATTTATCACTCGCTTTAACGGTGAAGGAAAGAATCGTGAGGAAACCTGCATGCCTGAGAGATTTTCTCGACGGCATGTGAAGTCTGCCAACACGCATTAGGCTAGCGTGGTGGACTATAGCCTAATCCCTCTCATACTGAGAGGAGACCCGTGCCCAGCAGTGGGACAGTATATGGGTTGATTATTATTCACTAAACAATTTATAATTATGTATATGTATTGTATTGTGTTTTTTTGTGAAAATTGGTGTACAATGAAGAATATATTATTATTATTATTATTATTATATTTTTCCAACTAGAAACTACGAAAGCACCTAAGTCTGAAGACACACTAACCTCAAAATGCTAGAATGTCTTTATCTATATAACCTATTTGTCTTACTAATCAGATAGACAAACAAAGGAGGCCGTAGCAAAAAGTGTTAGAGCCAACACAAACGTTCGCCCTGAGTTTACTAGGACACATCTGCTTCTGTTGGCTTTTGGGCTGAATTTCTACCTTTAAGTACTAATGGAATATTGGAATATTAGTAAAGGGTGATAATGAAGTGAGTTTAAAAGACTTGTCGACTCTACTCGTGACCAGCGGGCTGGATTTTTCTTCGGCCAGACAATCAGCATTGCCATTCAACAGTGGCAATATACTGCCAGTCTTCTCGGCAATACACTGCCAGTCTTCTGGGCAATACACTGCCAGTCTTCTGGGCATTTTACCAGCGGTTCGGTTCGGTGCGGTTAGTTTTTTTATTGTATTTTGTATTAAATGTGAATATTTTTATGTAATTTATTTTAGTTTATTTTTAAAAGTGTGTGTAGCCCAATCCCTCTCATACTGAGCGGAGACCCGTGCCCAATAGCAGGACTGTAGGTATATGTGTTGAGGAGGATGATGATGATGAGTAGAAGTAAAAAATAATAACCACCTACCGTCAAGTGGGCCGTAGTCTTGCCACCCTTGTGATATAAAAAATAAGGATTTGTGCCCATTTAGTAATAATAAGCATTAGTCTATGAGGTCCTACGTAGAAGGAGGCCCTACCACATGGGACAGTTATACAATAAACAACACCCAAAAAAAATGCTATTTTTGGATGTATGTCGGAACACCTTTGCCTCGTACTTCGGGGAATACTAGCATGGTGATAGTGTGTTTTAACAATAACAATGACAGAACCATTTTCTTGAATTGTGATAATGAAGTGAGTTACGAGTCTAAGCACAACGGACCAATGGTTATGTCTCATGTGACAATCCGTTTAGTCAACACTGGGAGAGCGCGATCTTTACACACGCCATCAGCAGGTACTACTGGGTACTTAAGTATACAATTACTTGTATGATAATTGACTATAGGTACATAAAACTTACTTCCTCAAAGGGTTAAGGCAGAGGTGTACTCTTGGACACTCGGTGTCATCACTGCGTCCATAGTCGAGTGGACACAGCGCTGCACATACTCACAGACTGTGTCGCATGCGAGGGAGGAGCCGCGCCGTGCCCTCGTCAATATAGTGGGTGTCCTGTCGCTGCGGACTGTCGTTCGCTCCATGGTTGGCAGCGAAGAGTCGTAGGACGCGCTGTCCTTCTGCGAAGCTGTCATATCGCAGGAGGCTGCGGAAAGGGGGAGGGAAATTCACAGTACCATCCCAATCCGCAGCAAGCGCACCGGGCATTGGATGGCCGACAATGCCCTCTTCCGGCCTCCATAGATGACTGGTCCGGGGCCGGTGGACGCGGACATCTATGAGGATTTCCAAACTCGAGAAAAATAGAGGTGTACCCATGTATACTTACAGGATTTCGTTACCATGTTGGTAATTGTGGGTGTACTGCGGTACACCGAGCCTATACCATTAATCGCGACCAAGTCCAGGGGGTCTACTCACTATCTCCGTCAAAGAAGTAACGGGCCCATCCAAAAGTAGCCCAACAATGATCCGTTAAAGTTTCAGGCCCCGAACGAATCATCCGTGCGTACTTAATAAGGTGTATGAAGCGCCCGTAACGAAGGGCGACACTACGAACTTCGTGCTGCTTCTGGGAATTTCATGGAAAAACCCAACAACACTTTCCTCGACCTGGGTGCCGAACCCTTCATATTTTATTAGTTCAAAACTCTTACAACTTACATCGCGTTTTACCAATAGGAAGAAGTAACAACCAATACACAGACAACTTCCTAAAGCCGGCAGCAATTTATCAAATGAAATAAATGATTCGGAATGTTTTCATTTAACAAATGTTCTAATAACTTACATTGCTTTATAGTACATGGTTTTACATTCTTATGAATTAATAGAGAATATTATGCAGTGATAGCCTAGCACTATGACCACTGGACTGCCAAGTCAAAAATCTTGAAGTCTAATCCGAGGCACGCGCCCCTGACTTTTACTTTGATGCGTGATGGAATGTAACCTAAAACCTCTTATACTGAGAGGATACCTGTACCCAGCAATAGGACAATATATGGGATGATGATAGCAATACCTTGCTTTATTAAAGAAAATGTTTAAGTAAAAAAGGGTTAGAGGGTACTGAGGTATGGTACAGAGAGTATGTAGCAACTCACTATGGGCATTATAGAGGTGTACTGCATTTCAAGCTAATTATACAAAAAATATTATATAAATAAAAGAACGCCTACATTAAACAATCCCTCTCTACCATGTCATTGTTACCAAACTCAATAAAAAGTTATGAAAAAAATACACAAAAAGTATTACCATACAGAGTCACCAGGTTAGGAAACTTTAACAATACATCATGTGGCAGATATAGGGAAATAAAACAGAGCTTTTCGCTTCATAACGGGGCGGAGAGTTCGTGAGCGTGAGTTCGTGGGCGCGACTTGTTGGGCAACTGGTTCATAAATTATAGCTACAGCCATTTTATGGTTTACTATTTATCATATTTTGCGCTTTAAGTCTGCTATAAAAATTTTAGTCTACAGATACTCTAATTCAGTTCAGTGATTAGCTTCAAACGGGCTTGTCTATCAACTAATTCAGTATGAAACGACCGAATTAATCTGAATAGTATACGTACTTACATAGGAATACATGTAGTGTATGGACTTGGAAGCAATTTAGTTCATGTATGTTGGATCAAATGTGAACGCCTCGAATGTTGGATCAAGTTGAATGCATTAATTAATGCACTGCAAAATTGACTTTGAGTTTTGACCTGTTGACATTTTGTATGTGAAATACACTATTAGTTCTCTTCTGAGATGGCTTGGACTGCCAAGTCAGTATCGAGTTTGAATCCAATCTAACTTCTGATTTTTCGTATTCACGTGCGACCAATAATGAAATTAAATGATCATTATTTCTGGAAATATCTTTCAAGGTCACTTTTACAAGTCAATGTTTTAAATATATTTCTTTAAACTACTTAGATGGCTCCCGCCTTTTTCTAATTGACGATCTCTGAAAAGATACACCGAAATAAACTCAGGTTCATGGTCACTTTTAAAGTCCGGACATAACAGACGAGTGTACAGTTGTTACGTTATTTTATAATACCAGATCCAGCCCACATTGTAGTTAGATAAATAACAGTACCTACTACCTAGAAAGCCTAGAAGCTACCTTTCCGCAAGTTAATAACAAACTTAATACACCAAAATAATTCAAAATCAAGAAGAGTACCGGCCAAGTTCAGTAGTTCGGGGCGGTGTATTTTAATTATAATATTTTCCGCCGGGAGTTAAGAGCGAGCGGGTGATTTATGACGCAATTTCCCCATTGTTATGAGAATAAAACATAATCTCACCACTTCGTTATACAAGCTTAGTATGTTAACTGCGCTATTGAAAGCTTTAATACTGCTTATTTAGGCAGACATCATGAAATATCACGGGACTTGATAAGGATTGACCGTTCAAAGTCACTGTATAAATCAAAATTAAAGTCAAAGTCAGTCAAAGTCAAAGTAAAAAGTTATAGTCAAAGTCAAAACGCCCGCTCTTTACCGCCTCCTAGTGTTTTTGCTGGGAAGAAAAAATGGTACTGAATTGCTATTGCTTATTTAGGTAGACTTTATTAAATATGAACTATGGTCGTAGCGATTTAAGTCAAAGATGAACGTCAGATCTGGAACGAGTCAGATATCACATTTCTGACATTGACGGTATTTAAATAACTACAAAAGTAGGTTTAAATAGCATTACATATTTGTGTCAAAAAAAATTAAAATCTTTGATTTTAATTTTTGAATCTGTGATTAAAAAGGAAGGCGGTCCCAATATGGATGGGAAAAGGCTTAGAAGTTGCGAGTGACTCATGTGTGAATTCACAGTCTAAATTAAATGTCATTCTCCACCACATCTTGTCATTTAGCGCTTGAATGCACTTATTTACACTAGTCTGCATAGTTGTGGGCGTTTAATAATATATCTTTGTGTAGAAATAGTTAAATGTCCTTATGGTTGTATTATGTATATTAATTTGATAGCTATTTATTTGTCAGAACTGCGGTAAACTATATTGTTGGTTAAAAAGTTTTTGTCTTTATAGAGCCCTTAGCGATATAGGAGATAGTTTGATGAACACTGTGGTTTTTGGGTGACTTTCAACCAGTATCAAAGGTAAATTTAATTGCACCTCTTTAGTGTGACAAGGAACGGAAAGAGGAGATTCCAACGGTATTAATATTAACTAGCTGTTCCTGCAATTTTACCCAGTCACGTGGAAATTTCCCAAAATCCTCTTAGTCTACAATATTAATTTGTTTTTAAGTATTGTCTCAAAGGCATAATAATACGAATTATAACAAAACTGCAATGATTTTTTTCACCTTTTTTATTTAAAAAAAATCCACGTGCCGGACTAAAGTAAATTTTTTGGACATTGATTATTCAAATTGAATTCCATAGCGCGCGTGCATAGAATATAAAACTTTCATTGTATATCAAAAAATCATAAATATAAATGATTGAAGTTTTGATTAGTTTAAAAGAGTTAATAGGTAATATTTTTAATGCTCTGAAGTAAGGTCCAGAGAACAGCGTCAGTGTTATATAATAATTAGTTAGTTAAAATTAATAAGTTTACGTTTAGTTTCGCTTATTTACTAGCGACCCGGCCCCGCTTCACACGGGTGCAATGTAGAATTTCTCGTCTCTTTTCTATTGTAATATATTTACTATATATATATATATACTGTAATATATATAAGTAGGTATACGATATGTAAACCTTTCTCTTGAATCACGCTACCTATTGCTGAGAACTGCATGCGAAGTTTAAAAGATCTGAGCGTACGAACAGCGGAAGCATCCTTGTATCATACGTTTGAGTTTAACAGTTACTTTGGTACATAATTATAGATAGGTATGTATTTAGTAGCACTAGTAAAAGATACTTTAATCAAACAAATAATAAATATTAATGGATAAAATACATAAAAAGCCATCTGTACTAATATAAAATCGTAAAAAAGCTATGTCTGTACATTGAAGATTAAAAAAAAACTAATGGGTTCAATCCTAAAAAGTTATATAAATGTTTATATAGGCACAATATTCAGGCTCAGTGCCCCCAAACATTGTTGGGAAAACCGGATAAAAGATTAAAGAACATTAAACATAAAACACAACTAAAACTTTGAGTGATTTTTAAATTTAAATCAAACTTTTACATATTTTATTACTTTTTAAAAGCATAAAATAAGTGTTGTTTTTATAGATTCTTTTTGTACAATGCATCAGAGGTTGGCATCACCGGGAGCGTTGGATGTAGGTGGCATATAACCGGTCCTTGTAGAAATCTATTATACATTGGGGTATTATATTATAGAGTGTATGTCCAGCAATGTACGTACTTAATTTGGCCGATATGATTTATATATGGCAGGATCGTTATTGTGAAAACTACGGTTTTTCTTGTTTATATTGAGAAATAAGTTCAAAATTAAAAATGTCAACAATACGGAAAGCTATACGCAGTAATGCAATACGTAGCAACGCAACACCTTCCAAAGCAATACGTAGCTACGCAACAAATACCCATAGTGACGCAATACGTAGCAACGCAACACCTTCCAACGCAATACGTAGTTACGCAACACATACCCATAGTGACGCAATACGTAGCAACGCAACACGTAGCAACGCAACGAATACTCGTAGCAGCGCGATACGTAGCAACGTAATTCAATACGTAGCAAAGCCACACGTATCAACGCAACACATACACGCAGCAACGCAATACATAGCAACGCAACACAAACACGCAGCAATGCAATACGTAGCAACGCAACACTTAGCAACCCTGCCACGTGAACCAACGTTTGAGGTTGCCGCGCATATTCTAGACGCGGCTTGAGCAAAATAAATCATCACAAATATTTTTATTAGTTCTTTCTATACACACCTGTGACTCAAAATAAACTAGTGAGTTTTAATATTGTATCAGACCAAAAAGGTTATTTCAAAGTGAAGGGTGTTTTAAATTTTAGTTTCAATAAAAATCTCATATTTAAAAACTTTTATTTACGTATTTAACAAAATGAAAGTGCATATCGCAGATGGGGCTGTCGTTTACACTGAATAATATTTTAAAGTTTCAGCGACTAATAACATTTTAAAATTCGAACTAAAATCATAGAAATATACTCCATAGATTGGTTATAAGAGTAAAAGGGTGCTACCGAAGTTAATAGAACTTTGGTGTGTTAGAAAGAGTAACAGAATGACGCTGTAAACGGGACATTATATTTATTTAAAGTGGATTTTTGCGGCTTAGCTAAGTGTACACCTGCGAAATTTTGCGACTATTTACGTGTAGTAAAGTGTGTGTCAGTGAACGATAGTTTACAATCTTCCGAGATACATAAAGCTTCATGCTTGTTTCCCATAGGGGTAGGCAGAGACTATAGATTTCCACTTGCTACGATCCTGGCACACCACTTTCGCTTCGTCTATGTTCATTAACCTCTCCATGCATGCTCGTCGGTTTAGGGTGCTCTTAACCTTGCCTTTTTTGAGAACGTCCGCAATCTGGTTGTAGTACGTTCGCCGAGGTCGACCCCTTCCAACTTTTCCATTCGTACTCGCCATATATACATTACATTAATTCATTACGTATATTGTTTAGTCAGCCTCCGTTCATCCATCCTCTCTATATGCCCAAACCATCTTAACATACCTAATCTTCCGAGATAGATTATAATTTTACGGTGACATTATAAGAAATATTATGTAAGAATAGACTAATCAATCATCTTGTATCTCAACTACACCTTGTTGACTCCCAGCAATAAAATTAACTAACAATCCAGACAGGTTTATAACCAGAAAAAGCGAACGACTACCTAATCCTATTGGCATTCGAATCACGATTGGCAACACTCGACACTTTTCGCTCTTGCCCGCAATAAGTACACTATACATTCCATTTCATACACAACAAATTTTTTCTCAACCCAAATTCTATTATCCATTGACAATTTAGTCCCTAGCTACAATATTAAGCGCAGTAGTGAAGCAGCGATGGTGAGAGTAAAGAGCGATAGTTTCGAGAATAGGCTAGGCGATTTCGTTTTATAAACCGCTCACGTCCCCTAGATCCGATGGTAGTACATACTAACGTTTGTATCCACTACGAAGGCGGAGGGTTTATTAAAAATCTCCAGTTTGTTTATGGCGACATTCAAGTCCGCTTGTTACCGTTTATAGGATAGAGTTGTGGCTTGTGGTGCACTGAAAATTTAGCTGCAGATTTATAATGTAGCAGCTGTTCTCAGCTATGTTACACACGTTCATCAAATGCTTCCTAATCCTATGAGAATTTCCCAAAATCCTTTCTTAGCCCAGCGTTTTTTTAAACCACTAAGGTGGCAAACAAGCATACGCCCCGCCTGGTGGTAAGCGGTTACCATAGCCTATGGACGCTTACAACACCAGAGGTATTCTCGCGCGTTGCCGACACTAAAAACCTCTTAGAGGTTTAAGGAGGATACACTGCACCGACAGTTTGAGGGAATATTCCTCTTGCTGCCAGCGCAGCGCATCTTTAGAAGGAGCTCTGGCGACCTTACTCACTGCAGGAACACAACACACAATAAAGTATGTTATTTGGCTGCAGTTTTCTGTAAGGTGGAGATACTTCCCCAGATTAGCTGCTCCAGATTTTAGCCATAAACGGCTGTGCCCTACCTCTCTTTAAAGCAGCTTCTTTGATCTGTTTACCTCTTTCTTTTAGGTATACATATTACAGGTATACATATTATACATATTTGTGTCTGTCCGTTCATCTGAATAAATGCTTTCTTCTTCTTCTAGTCAGAAAATCACTACGGAAGCTCTCTACCGCGATGAGTTAGTTTATTGGGGTTAATTTAGAGTTTTATAGTGTTTTCACCATACCATTTTCAATGCGTGACTGCGTGAGATGTTAGCTGTAAGCCCTACATGTTCCGCAAAATTTTACAACTGACTTCATACTATAGGAAGGCCTTATTACCTTTAATCGGGCCCAAAATAATACATACTCCGAACTTGTGCCTACTGAGAACTTTATAGAAAAACACTACGACCTAGGATCGCCGCGCTTATGACTAACCAACTTGCCTAGTAGAAGCTTCGTTCCCGTAGAAGTTAAATTTTTCCCCCGTTTTTGCAACATTTTTAACTTATATTCAGCTCCTATCTAACACTGAAAGAATTTTTCAAATCAGACCAGACAGGCTAGGCAAATTGCATTTTGCAATTCGAATCGACAAACAAAATGTATGGAAATGTCATAAGCTTTCGACAAACCGGGCTGTCACTGATGTCATTTCCATACATTTTGTTTGTCGATTCGAATGTCCTAATGCAACTTGTCTAGCCCCCCTGTAGTACCTGAGATTAGGGCGTTCAACCAAACAAACAAAGAAATTTTTCAGCTTTATAATAGTTACCTCTAGAAAGTTCTACCTCTAGAAAAAGAGGGTTAGGCAGATGTACACCCACTGTTCGCCCGTCTGTTTAGTTCCCATGTAATAAGGGGCGAGCCATAAACCGGGCACAAATTCAGACTCCGAGCTGCTACTTAGAATTTCATGCAGTATTAATATTTTTTTTACATTTATTTTACCTACAGTTTATTTCATAAATTAAAATTAACCTGAGAAAGTATATCTTATACTTTAAACCAAATTTACGATGTTCAAGATAGAAAACGTCATTAACTTCAGTAATAAATCCATCGTGTTTTAGTTTACATCGGTTAACTTAAACTGAAGTTTCTGAAAGCTCTTTGTATAACTATTATTATGATAGCCTAGTTTTTAACTGAAAAACCAGATTCAATGTAAGTGGTAACTTTTAACGTTTTGTATTTCGGTAACTATTAAATATGAAGGTTTCCTATGTTTCCTATGTTGGGATATTTATAAAAATACATTATTTACTATATAAGAATGAGCATACGGTCTGCCTAATAATAGTAAAAACCACAGCTAATAGGCTGTGTAGTAGCACTCGTGTATTGTCATCTTGAAACCTCTAAAGCCCGTCTGCTTTTTAACCCCCGACGCAAAAACGACAGGTGTTATAAGTTTGACGTGTCTGTGTGTGTGTGTCTGTGGCATCGTAGCTCCCGAACGGATGAACCTATTTTGATTTTGTTTTTTTTATTTGAAAGGTGAATTAGTCAGAAGTATTCTTAGCTATGTTTGATGAAAATCGATCCAAGATGGCCGCCGCCACAAAATAGAGAATTACATATTTTTTTACAACTCCCTCAATATGGGTATCAAATTAAAGGCCTTAACTAGGAGAATACTTATACACTATGATAAATTTCAAATTCAGGATGACCGCCACCACAAATAAACGTGATAAAATCGGTAAAAAGTAAAAAGTTTTAAAACTTGGTTAATCTGAGACAAAATGGTTAATACAACACTACGGCATTAAATCATAATCCAGTCTCCTACACCGCCCTACATTTTACCATGTCCTTTAAACACAAGTTTTATGGCGACAACCTCGGGTAAATCCTCTTAGTAGTGAAATTCAACGGCTTGTTGATGCAATTTTGCAAAAATGCAGCGTCGCCTCGTGCCTCGCCTTGTCACCGTCCAGGGACCACCTCGAGGCGTCCCAAGGCAGTATTATGGAAATTTAAAAATTTATTCCTTGAGTGATGCTGTTAAATACATTATATTAGAGCATGTTTAGGGTAAGCTTTGTTTAGAGATATCATGATATCGAATGTTGTCTTTAATTTTTGTATACCTTAGTATAGAATAGTATAAAAATGATGAAATGATGATGTATAAAAAGTATAAAATGTATAAAAATGATGAAATGATGATAATGATGTGATATTTATTTCTGCAAATACCTAGGTCTTTCAAGGACTGTTTTACTAGTCAATGTTTTAATTTGATGGCTCCGGCATATCCTAACTGACGACCTCTGAGAAGAAAGACCGAATTGTAAATCCCGTGAATCGTACCCCTCTGACTTTTTATAATTTCTCCTACCACCACGTGTGTATTCCCAGAAGTGTTCAGCAGTCGCGTACTAATGTACAACCACAATTCGCTAGCATGTGGTCCCGTGATATAGTGGGCGATATAGCCTATAGCCCGTGATATAGCCTATTGCCATTAACCGGGCATTAATTCACAAATACAAACGCCAAGCTGCTACTGGGAATGGCACAGAAAAAACCTTTTACACTGTGATAGACCCCAGGAATCGAATCCAGTGCCTGTAGGATAGCAGTCGGTACTCGGTACGTACCGACTGCGATAGCCAGTTTGGCTATAAAAATATAATCTTTATTTATATTTTCTGTTACAGAATCCATAAGTATTGTAATAAGTATTTATTATTGCGATTGAAAGCATATTTTCATATTTAATACAATCTTAAGTAAACTTAAGTAACTTTTAATACCTAATCATTATTTTTGAATACAAACAGTCTTGAACAAATATTTTTCAATTTAAATATTCAGTGATTCTTAAAATCTCTAAAGGTATTTAAAATTTGTTTTTTGAGACAAAAGTTTTTGGGATTTTTAAAGAATTAAAATGTACTTAAAGATTTGGAAGGGAACCCCCTTTTTACTTAAAACTTTAAACTTCGAAAGAGGCAAAAAGCGGAGAGGTCTTGTTTAAAGCGTTTAGCGATTAGTGACTTTAAGGCTAGGAGTCAAATAATGATGTTAAAATTAATCTGTATTTATAATTAACAAAAAAATACTTAAAATTACGCATGTATTCTCCAGAGAGTTTAGCAGAAAATATAACCTTAGTTATTTTTAAGGATTTCTGTAGTAGTGGGCTA
The DNA here is from genome assembly GCA_946251955.1 of Acronicta psi. Classification (NCBI taxonomy): domain Eukaryota; kingdom Metazoa; phylum Arthropoda; class Insecta; order Lepidoptera; family Noctuidae; genus Acronicta; species Acronicta psi. The sequence continues at coordinate 1,516,618 of OX276486.1, forward strand.
GCCTTTTGCCATTAACCGGTCATAGATCCACATTCCAAGCTGCAACTACGTATTTCTAGGGCCATAAGAATAACACAAATCTGCTTCTAAAAAAAAACATTTTTTTTCTATTAATTTGACTCTAATTACCGTATCTTTAGAATTTAATCTAACAAAACTTGTTTATTTTTATTTCCTACAGTGGCAGAAGAGCAGGTGGCCTACCTGATGGTAAGTGGTAACCACCGCCCATGTACATCAGCAACGTCGGGGACAAAGCTGAGCCGCCGCCTACTGTGTATGGTAGAGAGAAGAAGAACATGTCATAACACACGGGAAACACCGCAGCAGGTAGTTCGTTCCAGAGCTTGATAGTACGGGGTAGGATGATCTTTGGAAGCGGACTGTGCTGGATTGTTTGTATAGTTCCAAATTACTAATCCTTAAAAAATCCTGAAGTAATCAATATACTTAATATTATACTCATTTTAATAACCGCTTTACGCACAAACTGTGACCAAATCCGCTACATCCAACAGAGAATATTTTCAAAGAGTTTATTTATTAGATTTTGATGACGTAAACATGGTTAAACGCTTGAACTAAGCGGTATGCTTAGTGGTTAAATTTTAAAACACACCCCATTTTTAACACGCCAGTTCACCGCGCTGCTTGCGTATCATTTCTAGCAAATTTTGGTAATTTTAAGAGAGTTTAAAAGTTGAAAGGGATCCTTGGCGAGTGTAGGTATCAAAATCAAATGCGAATAATCATAGAAATATCAATACGTTGCCGCAAAAGGGGGGTAGATCCAAATTTAAACTAATAGGTACTTTTTTTTAAGAAATATTTTCTTATATTATATCACAACTTTTGAAACAACAATTGGTCTTGCTTCCCTTTTGCATAGTCCTCAGTTGCTTAAAATAAATATATAGCGGGATTGTAAAAAAATAATAATCCAAAATTATTTTAGCATCGATGATCTGACATCAACCAAAATATAGGACCATCTAGGAAGTATGTACTATACAAAAAAGTGGAATTTAGCGAAGCTATCGCGTTACATACACACCGAAAAATACAGTTCAGTTGACTTCCTTTCTTGCAGTCAGTTAAAAGAATTAAGTACATAAGGCTGATACTGAAATACATATAAATAAAGGATGTCATCAAAAGCCCATACAACTCAGCCCAAATTTGTACCGGAGGTACATGTCAGCTGTCAAGTTGATAGTTTTTACCATGAAATCACTGTGAAACTGATACTAAACTGGCGTAATGGCGTGCGTTTGACATTCCGAAACTGACACTGACAGTTTTAACTATGAAATCATTACGAAACAGTTAATAGTGTGCCAAAATGGCGTATTTTTTCTCAAATTAAAAGTTTTTCTTCTCATCCTCCAGTCAACATTAAAAATAAGTACGACTAGAGTATTAACCAGGGTAATACAGGGTATTTTTTCCAATACCTTCGGTACTTCATTTCGGCCGATTTCAATGACTTCCTTTGTTAAAAAAACTTACATAAAATAAATAAAATGTTACAGTACTCAAAGACTTGCTGAATGCTCAATTTCCTGAAAAGATCTTTTGGGTTAAGGTCGAAAAATGTCAAGCGTGAAAACGTCTTCAATTAAAGAATTCTTCCAGACATTTTCCCTTTTTGGGGGGCCAAATTAACCAGTGCCTATAGAAGGGACCTTTAAGGAAATCGGGTGAAAAGAGAATGAATAATTTTGAACGTTATATTAATGACGCTGGAGATTATTTTGTTTAAGCTTAATACACGTCCAGTTTTTCCATACGATTATCTGATGCGATAGTTTAGTGCTGCCACAATAAATTATATTCCTATTAGTAGTTCTTTAAACTCGGTTTTAATAAAAAATATCTTTTGAAAGTCGAAGCCGCTAAATTGGCTACATAGGGGGGCTAGACAAGTTGCCGACTAGAGTCGACAAACAAAATGTATGGAAATGACATAAGCTTTCGACAAATCGGGCTAATGTCATTTACATACATTTTCTGTCTATTCATTTGTCGATTCGAATGTCAATTTGCAACTTGTCTAGCCCCCCTGAATTATCGAATCCGACAATTATATGGAAAAGCCTGACGTGTTTTCCCACACTTAATCAAAGATTAAGTTTGAGCTGCCTCAGTAGCGCGACTGCTACGCTAAAGGTTCTGATGTCAATTCCCACGTCGAGCAAAGTGTTACCAGGTTTTTTATGAAATTCTCAGTAGCGGTTCGGAGTGAGATTTATGTCCCGTTAATGACAAGTGACTTGCCATATTACATGGGATCTAACCATCAATCCTCTTACCGTCCTACCCTTGTTCTAATTTGGGGTTGGACACCAGGTGTAATCTATATCCTATCCTACTAATATTATAAATGTGAAAGTTTGTGAGGATGGATGGATGGATGTTTGTTACTCTTTCACGCAAAAACTACTGAACGGATCTGGATGAAATTTGGCACAGAGATAGATTATAGTCTGGAATAGCACATAGGCTACTTTTTATCCCGGTAAAATGTATGGTTCTCGTGGGATAGCGGGTGAAGCCGCTGGCGGAAAGCTAATTATTCATATTAATGAAACGGGTAAGCAGGTCTGTCTAACCCTGTGGAGAATACAGGCGTGACAGTATGAAATCCCAACTCTGCAGCAACAAAAAAAAAGAAACAATAAACCTACTCGATCCGTCATCGAACCCAGGAACTAACAACACTTGCAACCACTACCCAATGACTTCATACATCTTCAGCAGTATGTAGTATGGCGAAAGTTTTTAAGTTTGGATGTTTGTTGCTCTTTCACGGCAAAATGGCTGAACTGATTTGGATGAAAGTTAAAATGATGATTGCATATACCATGGATTAAGACATAGGCTACATTTTAAACGCGATAAAGTCAACTTTCCGGGAAACAGGTTCAAAGTTCCTAACTACACACGAGCGAAGTCACGGCACAAGTTGGTAACAAATAATTTTGACATACAGACAAATAATAATAATAAATTTATTGATCACACAGAGGTAAAATATTACAATGATAACTTACAAAATAATTAGGAGGTAAATACAATGTTAGGTACCTGTACTAGGATGAACCTGTGTCACAGGCGGCAAGTGCTAAACAGATTATTTAGTTATTAATTAAATACTAAGATTTATAATAACTTAAACAGTAAGTAACATAAGTTAAAAACACAAAAAACAGAAATAAAACAAAAAGTGCAAATAAAAAAGTCAAAGATTATTTGGGGATTCATTTTATGACATTAATTAGAAATTCGGTGTGTGTCATCATAGGACAAGGATTGTAAATAGGCTTTAAGAGACGTACTCCATCATATGGCCAATCTTGACAGGATCCTCTTATACTTCTCTCTGGAGAGTTGAAGAGTGCGTTGGTTTGACATGGGTACCACTACAAACAAACTGTCAAGATTAAAAGCAATATAATTGATAGGATCTTTGAAGATATAGCTGATCCGTTTGTTGTCAATTTTAGTCGACTGTGTGTTCATTAAGCTATGGTTGTTCATTTTCACTGTTGAATAAATTAATGTCATAGGAATTTAATAATAATAATGTTTTTTTAAACAAGATAGTAAACTTACCGTCAACCATGATTAAAACTACGCCTACCTACATCAATGCCTATCAGAACAACTACCTACAGTTCTCGCCAAACTTATTGTCCGGGTTTAAGTTAGCGGCCGTAAAAATCGGAGAGCGAAAAATATTGGATTAGAATGATTTTTTAAGCTTTGTTATTTTAAACTGCATAATTTTCCGCATATATTTAGCTGCACAGAATTGCCCATGTCCTGCCAACGCCACACAAACTAAGCCAGTGTCAGCAGTATTGCCGGGGACCGTGTTATGCTAAACATTGCTTCATATTTTCATTAAAATTTTTGCTTCTGGGAATTTAAACACTGAGGCTAATATTCAGAGACGATGCTAAGCGTAAAGCAATGCTTCCGTATATCAAATTTGTATTACAATTTGATATACGGAAGCCTAAGTTTATGCTTAGAATCGTCTCTAAATATTAGCCTAAGGCCTCAACTCAGAGACGTCACTTAATGTGAGTCGTTAACAAACAGTGGCTACTATATCTTGGCCTATTTTTCCATATTTGAGTTTGTTGTCAGTGTACGATATACGGGGTCTCTATTAGCTAATCATTCAATAAGCTAAGTGGCATTTCTGAGGCTTATATTCAGAGACGATGCTAAGCATAAACTTAGGCTTCCGTATGTCAAATTGTAATACAAATTAGACATAAGGAAGCATTACTTTACGCTTAGCATCGTCTCTGAATATTACCCTTAGTTACGTATAAATCATTCTTACGAGTTACGACCACTAGATTAGGTAATACATCTACATACCATCACGCCTGTATTCCCCAAAGGGTTAGACAGAAGTCTACTAATGTACACAGTTCGCATGTTTAGGTCAACTGTAAAAAGGGGCATGCCTACTGCCACAATGAACTTCAGTGTCTGTGTTTGTCTGGTTGTTTCTAATGTATAATAAGTATTAAAAAAAAGAGTATATAAGAGTATATCCATGGTCTAGTACCCATAGTACAAGCTCTGCTTAGTTTGGAACTAGATGGTGCTGTGTTAAATGTCCCAGGAGATACATATTTAATAATAAATCACCCAAATTCTGACTATAAGGTTATTCCCAGTTTCAATCCTTCAAGTTAACGAACTGTGGTGTACATTAGTACACCTCTGCCTAACCCTTCGTGACCACAAGCGTGAATGATATGTTATGTTAAAAAACCACACCACACACTAACAAAAAGCATCCGAAACATTCTTGGTTCTACGTCACTGATTGCAAATCAGATCGTATTTCGAAGCGGTGTCATATTGTCGAGTCTTATCGAAATGGCTGTGAAATTGAGCTAGGATGCAATACAAGCGTGTTTGAAAATAGATGTTAATGCAATTATGATAGAAACTATAACGGATATTGTAGTGATTTTGAATTGGCTAGTGATGTGTGTCAATATGTTTCTTACAGCAGTAAATCCTACTTAAATAATAATAATAATAATCAACCCATATACTGTCCCACTACTGGGCACGGGTCTCCTCTCAGTATGAGAGGGATTAGGCTATAGTCCACCACGCTAGCCTAATGCGGGTTGACAGACTTCACATGCCGTCGAGAAAATCTCTCAGGCATGCAGTATTCCTCACGATGTTTTCCTTCACCGTCAAAGCGAGTGATAATTACGCACATGATTTCGAAAAGTCAGAGGTGCGTGCCTTGGATTTGAACTCAAGACCTTTGACTTGGCCGTCCAGTGGTCACACCCCTAGGCTATCACTGCTTTCCTACTAATCCTTTTTTTCGTATGCCGAACATCATCATTGATCCCCGCTGCCTGGGGAGGTGGTATGTCGGTCTGTTACTGACTAAAAACCGCACTTGCCATTGGTCATGGGATCAGGAACATTTATCACGACCACTGGGCCTTGGTCTAGTGAGCCACCGGACTCCCATCAGGGCAAGGTCCATCCTCGCTTCCTACTTAAAGCGTGCATATATTCCCACGCGTCGTCAACTGGAACCATTTTCTGGTCGGGCGGCGGAGTTCCCGGGTCAACCGCCCGCAGGCCACAGCTTAGGCCAGAGATCTGTCTGCGCTCTCTGGCTTCGGATCGCGAGAGACGTTGATGCTTTCCTCTCCCTTTCTGCCTCTTTTGCAAGCATAATTTTCTCGCAGTAAAAGGCAGCAGAGATCCAACTAATCCTACTAATATTGTTAATGATAACATACCATCATACCATCACGCCTATATTCCCCAAAGGGGTAGGCAGAGGCGTACTAATGTACACCCACATTTCGCCGGTATGTTTAGGTCCCATGTAATAAGGGGGCGAGGCTATTGCCATCAAACGGGCACAAATCCAGACTCCGAGCTGCTACTGAGAATTTCACAGAAAACCCAACAACATTTTGCTCGACCCGGGGATTGAACCCAGGACCTCTAGCGTAGCAGTCGCGCTTGGAACCACTAGGCATACGAGGCAGTTGTTAATGATGATCTTATAATTAAGATGCATGGATTTTTGTTACTCAATCACACCAGGGGGGCCAGACAAGTTGCATTTTGACATTCAAATCGACAAACAAAATGTATGGAAATGACATTAGTGACAGCCCGATTTGTCGTAAGCTTGTGTCATTTCCATACATTTTGTTTGTCGATTCGAATGTCAAAATGCAACTTGTCTAGCCCCCCCCAGGACGGCTGAATTCAATAGTTACTTTAATATGTTTTCTTCTTTCTTTTCTTTAAAACAATAATATAACAAGCGACCTACAAATACCTGACATTGCAAATCCATCTATGCACTTCTAGCAACGCTGCGCTCAGAACAGAATCATGTAAGTACTTCAAAACCTTTGATCGCAAATGGGATCGACATCGCAAAGCAGTTTACTATTGTGTTGCTCCAAACCACTTCAGCGTTTGAGCTACAGAGCTGTTTGAGATTTTGTTATATGGTTGCTATCCTGTTTGAGATTGAGGACCTGATTCACCACTTCTGGATAACCGCTATCCGTCAGATAAATAAACTAAAAAAATTAATTTAAAGAAACTATCTGCCAAAGATGACATCTGTGGTCCATTGGTTCGAGTACCAGACTGGTGATCGCGAGGTCGTGGGTTCGATTCTCATATGACACAAATATTGATGTGATGAATCAAAGTGTGTTTGTCTGGGTGTTTCTTAAAAATATCAAAGTATAATGCCTATTGCCATCAACCAGGCACACATCCAGACTCCGAGAAGTTATTGTGAATTTCACATAAAACCCAACAACACTTTGCTCGACCCAGGAATCGAACCCAGGACCTCTAGCGTAGCAGTCGCGCTTGGGACCACTAGACCAACAAGGCAGTCAAGTCAGTTTGTCGATCAACATAAAAAATACAGATTTCAGACGGAATCAAGAACCACAGCAAAGTAAAGCTAAATTGCTATTGGGTGTCCTCAAAACGCCAGACTTTATCAGCGTTTCACAAAAGTATTTGAATGCAGCTCGATGCAGTTACGTTCTTGTCAATGTGACTGCACTCTTTGAAATGCGATTTGAGGGCAGATACTGTGTTTGTCAAAATCAACATGTTTTATTTTAGTTAAACCGTTAAGATAAAAGATAAAAAAGCAGTGATAGCCTAGGGGTATGGATACTGAACTGCCGAGTCAAAGGTCTCGAGTTTGAATCGACGCACCTCTGACTTTTCGAAATCATGTGCGTAAATATCACTCGCTTTAAAGGCGAAGGAAAACATCGTGAGGTAACCTGCAACCTGAGAGATTTTCTCGACGGCATGTGAAGTCTGCACACCCGCATTAGGCTAGTGTGGTGGACTATAACCTAATTCCTCTCATACTGAGAGGAGACCCGTGCCCAGCAGTGAGACAGTATATGTTGATTATTAAGCTACAATTATGGGTATTCAGTTTTAATCTTACCAAAAACTACATTTGTCCAGTTCAACGAACCATTTCGCAAAAAGAAATAATTCTCTCCCTCTATCCTTGTAAAGTACCTACCCAAATTATTCACAAATTGAATTGCCAACAAATTGCAAAGGCTACATTAATTTGCCTCTCTACTCCGTATACTATTGAGTTCTTACTACGTCTTTTAACTTGTAAAGATGAAGGAAATTAAATTTGCGTCACCTCGAGGCAAGTTGCTGTCTCAATGCGCAACATTTTCGCCATGTTACCGCGACCCGACAAATAGCTGGTTCCTATTTCTTTGTCACGTACTGTTTGAAGTCATCTCATATTCGAAATTGAAAGTCGTTTTGAAATAGAATCTCATTTGGTTACTGTGTAGGTACATCTATACTAATATTATAAAGATTTGATTGTTTCTTTGTTTGCATTAAATAGACCCCGTAACTACTGTATCGATTTGAAAATTTATTTCACTATTAGAAAAGTTCATCTTTACCTAGTCCACGCAGACGAAGCCGCTGGTGGAAAGCTAGTCATATATAAATAAAACATTATTTAGAAACAAAAAAATTTACAACAACAGATAATTCTAGTTGCAAAAGTATTTTAAACTGTAGCGCAGCTAGCAACGCCTTTTTCCAGATAAAACAAATTCTGGGACATTCAAGGATAAAACAAAATTGTTGTTCCATGCAACTAGCATTGTTGTTTAGCTACTTATAATAAACATTTTTAATTTTCTTTCTCCTCCTTTATCATCTCCTTCATCCTTTGCCTTCTTTTCGACATCTTGACTTTCACTTTCTTTTTCAATACTATTCATATTCAAAAGAAATACAATAAAAATACATCAAATTTGGTAAAAGTAAAATCACCCGTACTTTTACGACTTCTTGCCAAAGAGGTTTTACACCAATAGTACGGTCCTCGCAGATGCATAATTCAATGTAGTTTATTTCAATGAGACGCGGCCTGAGCTGCGAAGTAACTTTGCACCCACAACTAAATTAGCTTTCTGACAAACAACATCAGATTTTTGTTCAGACAACAATGAAATGAGAACAATGCTTTCTACTTGAATTTGCACAGGTGTTGGACTTGAATCAACTGTGTTTTTTTAAGTTGGCAATACTGGAATGTGAAATATTTATGACTGGCAACATTTTGTTTTTGAAATAAATGTTGATAGTGAGCATTAAGATATTTATTGTATATAATTTTGCTTTTTGGGTAGATCAAAAAGCTTTGAGGCCCTAGACAACATTCGAATCGACTAACAAATAGGAACAAAATCTATGGAATTGACACAAGCTTTCGACAAATCGGTCTGTCACTAATGTCATTTCCATAAGTTTTCTTTCTGTTCGTTTGTCGATTCAAATTCGAAAAGCGTAAGTGTTCTTCTTCCTAGTTGATTTGAAAAAGATTGTGAATTAAAAAGTTGACATTTTCCAAGAAGTCTTTAGTCCCTTTTCATTAGAACCTCAAACAGTTTCCTAACCTCATTCTATTGGACATCCTCAGTGGTGCTGCAAGTTGGACACAGTTTATTTCAATGAGAACGCCGCCATTTCCAGTAACTTGCGCACCGGCTGGATTTATTAGCCTTTTGATAGCAACTGCAAAGTTTTCTATTCATCCGTAGGTAGCTCTTCTTGGAGTTTTGTCAAGTTGTTGTGGCGTACAAAGAGTTTTGGCCTGGTTTCCTTTTGTTTCTAGACAAGTTTTCGTTTGATGGTTTCGAGCCAATTTTTTAAATAATGGCAAGATGATTTTTGTTTTATGTGTATGAGACACGGATCTCTGATTTTTCGAAATCATGTGCGTAATTACATTGTATGCCTGTGATATTTTCTCGACGGTGTGTGAAGTCTGGCAACCTGAGATCCAAACCAATCCCTCTCATACTGAGAGCAGACCCGTGCCCAGCAGTGGGACAATATATAGGTTAATGATGATGATGATTGTGTATTTTTTTAGTAGCTTTATTCTCTGTACTTAGCACATTCTAGTGTTTAGACATTGTCCATTTTTTCGTCACTTTTTCTTTTAGCTAAAAAACAAATGAATATGCCACCAAAAATTGGTACACGAAGGTTTTATGCAAAACAATATTTATACAACTTGCCCGAACTAACGTAAAAATATTTACTTGAAAAGGGCCGACCCTAGTTAAGTATTCTTAAGAATTTTATGCTGAAATCACTAAAAAGGTTGTTTAAAAGGTATGGAACCTGTTTACATTAACCAATTTAGGGCTGTCGCGTCAGAAAATTTGTAAACATTATTATTAGTTTCCAACCAATCCTAGATTGAATTTCAAAACACTTTGCCGGCTTCAAAGATATTCAACCACGGCAAAAGTGATAAGACAAGGTTCTCCCGTGGTCAGGGGGTCGATACACCCGAATTTCAACCTTAATTTTATCCTATTAGGATGCACTTTGCTACAAAATTAGGAAGACATAAATGTTGACAGCAAACCACGTTAATTTCGGAGTTGCAAATATTGATGATAAACGATTTTGTATTTTATTATATTGCTATACAGTTCAGAGGTTGATTTCGGGTGTGTAAATGTAAGTTTGTCGTGTGGATAGTGTCTAGTTACACTAATGGAAGAGTTGGGTTTGGTGTCAGAATACGAACGTTTGATAGAAGGAAACAAATTAATGTCAATAACCGCAGATGTCAGACTAATTAGATTTGTTTGTAGGATTCAATCTATGCCTTTAAATAATTAACATGGCGGCTTGAAATTGCTAAAACTTCGTTAATTATTGAAATCTTTAAACTTAAAAGTTAAAGGCCTCGTTAGTCTAGTGGTCGTAGGTGCGACTACTACACTCGAGGTCGGGTTCGATTCTCAGGTCGAGCAAAGTGTTATTGTATTTTTGTACATGGTTTTGGCCCCGGTTAATGACAAATCGCTCGCCCGCTATTACATGGGACTTAAATATCGAGTGCTCAAATCCAAACTCCGAGCTATTATTGAGAATTTCATAAAAAAAACCAATAACACTTTTGCTCGATACGAGAATTGAAGCCAGGACTTTAGGCATAGCAGTTAGGACTAGTAAGCTACGAGGCAGTTTTATTAAAGTATAACTAACCTAACCTATCTTTTTGTATTTTTTAAGCATTTTCCATGCTAAGATTACAAGTTATTTTTAAGATTACAAGTTATGTGTCGGTTGTGAGGCATTCTTCACAATAGATGGCGCTACGTCACCTTAAGACGTAAATTAGAATGTGGAGGAAGATTTCGGCTGGCGAGCAGGGCGAGCGGTGGCTTAGTGGTCAGAGCGTCTGGTGTACCGAACCAGAAGGCGCAGGTTCGAATCTTGCCCGCCCGCCGATTTTTTCCTTCATTAAAAATAACCTAACCTAAATTAAAAATTTAGAATACCCCCGATGCGAAATGTAATTTGCCATTTTGTGGTGGCGGCCACAAAATGGCAAAAAATCTTGGATTAGAAATTTATTATAGTGTATAGTATTCTCCCAGTTAAGCCCTTTCATTGGATACCCATATTGAGGGAGTTGTGTGAGGGGAAAAAATATGTAATTCGCTATTTTCTTACGGCGGCCATTTTGGACCAATTTTCATCAAACATAGCTAAGAACACTCCCGACTAATTCACCTTTCATATAAAAAAAACAAAATCAAAATCGGTTCATCCGTTCGGGAGCTACGATGCCACAGACAGACACACACACACACACACACACACACAACAGACACGTCAAACTTATAACACCCCGTCGTTTTTGCGTCGGGGGTTAAAAATAGCATATCTAATGCTCATTAATATTAAAAGATTATGTTAAATATTGGTAAAGCAAGTCCAATTATGATTAAAAAGCAATCTGTCTAAAATGTTGGCGATGTCTGCAGATATTCAGAAAAACACGAAATAAATTGCGCTTCTTTTTTCAAAATTACATTATGATTAACTTTGACGCTCAATTAGTGTGAAGCAAATATTTGCATTGATTTTCGTAAACATGTTTTTGTAAAGATATTTATCAAACGAGCAATAAATATTTTTAGATAAAGCAATTTTAAAATTCTAATAATAGCATTAAACGATGATATGAAAAAATATGTTGGGAGTTTTTGAGTCAATATTATCGTTTGAAATAGGTCTGATCCGATTTTGGATTTTGGTAGTTGTTTGCGCCTCGAGAGTCGATGGTTGTTGAAATGAAATGCTGCTTTCTATGGTCTGAATGGTGTTTTATTTGATTACAAGAATATGGGTCTGATTGATATTGCAAAACGTATTACCGAGTGGAGCCCATACAACGTTAGACGACGTCGCGGTAGGCCCAAAAGGAGATGGCGGGACGAGCTAGACCTTTACTGGAAGGATTGGCCGCAGATAGCCCTCAATCGTGACGAGTGGAAGGCGGGTAGGGAGGCCTTTGCCCTGCAGTGGGACGATAACGGCTGATAATAATAATAATAATAAAGATTGATATTGATCTGAACTCTAACCAGTCGAACTGAACGTGAACGAACCGCAGAGCGGCGCACGCACGAACAGTACTTAGTTTTTGGTAGTTTTAACAAACATACCATCACGCCTGTATTCTCTGAAGGGTTAGGTAGAAGTGTATTGTGGTGGTGAAAGTTTTAAATCCATGACATATAGGATAAGAGAAGGCAAGTGCGGTTTTTAGTCGGGATGACTACGACGTACCTCTTTTTTTTTTTTGACGGATGTAGTTTCTAGCTCAGGAGCTTTTGAATCTTAACCGGGCTTGGGACGTACCTCTCGAGGTGGTGGGGATATATGAGGGTTTTCTACACCAAGAAAAGACAAATAAATATGTATTGCTCTACACCTATAGTTTACCAGTACATTTAGGTCTCTATCAACCAAACTGCAGTTGCTGCTAAGTAGCATTCCAAAATCTGGATTTGTGCCCAGTTGATGACGATAGGCTTGACATGGGAACTATCGGCGAATTGTAGGTACAATACAAACAGTACGCAGTATACAAGTTGCATTTTTACATTCGAATCGACAAACAAATTGTATGTAAATGACATTAGTGACAGCCCGATTTGTCGAAAGCTTGTGTCATTTCTATACATTTTGTTTGTCGATTCGAATATCAAAATGCAACTTGTCTAGCCTCCCCAGTACGTTTAGGTCTTATGTAAAAGGGGGTGAACCTAATTCCATCAAACGGGCACAAATCCAGACACCAAGCTGCAGCTCCTGCTGAGTAGCACACCGTGGATTTTGTGCCCAATTTATGATGATAAGCTTGACATGTCGACTATCGCCGTAGTAGTAGTACTTAACCGCTAAGTGTAGGTACAATATAAACAGTACAGCTCTACTTAACACTTTGGGAATTACAAGCGTGATAATGTTACATATAATATTGTTAGGAAACAGATGAATTTTACAAGACTACCCGCCTATTTACATAATCACATTGTGTCAAAATGTATAAAAGGCTTGCCAATATGTCACTTGAGGCAACTCAATGCACGCAGTAAACTCTCCCTTAATTACAAGGTGAGAATTTACTTGATGTGTATTCGCCCCATCATGACCTATGCGAGCGTCGTATTCGCTCACATTGAAAGTCCCGCAATCCATAGGATGCAGACCCTCCAAAACCGTTTTATGCGCAAAGCCACGGGCGCCCCGTGGTTCGTGCGCAATAGGGACCTCCACCTCGACCTAAAACTGCCTACCATCAAGCAGTACATGAAACGCGCCTCCAAGCGTTATTTCGATCAGGCACCCCTCCACCCAAACCGCCTAGTAGTCAGTAGCGTAGACTACAAACCCTCTCTGATAAGTAGAGTGCGCCGCCCAAGGCACGCACTCACTTACCATGACAACCCGATTACCGTAGCACAACAAGAAGCACTCAAACAGGCTCGACGCCATTCGATTTACCGTCCTCGCCGGCGAGGCCCGTCGCGAAGACCCCGAAACGGTACCCCTCCCCGTCCCTTGCTCGAGCCGGCCCGCGCCGAGCCAGTAGTTTTAAATTCGTCCCTAAATAATTTCAACCTAGATCCAGCTGTCCCTAGCTGTCCCCCCAGCAACGCCCTAAGCCGAGGTCCGAGTCCCGTTAGGGGACGCCCTTAGCTGCGGTTGCTTAGTTTATAAGTGTCCATGGCTGGAGGCACAAAAGGTGCCTCGCCACCAAGCCCGGTTAAGATTCTAAAGCTCCTGAGCTAGAATCTACATCCGTCAAAAAAAAAAAAAAAAAATCACTTGCGGCACTTTTACTCGAGAGTTCGGATGGTACAGACGTTCTATGTCGGACGCCTTGCTGCTAGTCGTTGTGCGAGTGATATCGAATCTCTGTCCGATTGTTGTGCATTTTGGTTATGTGTGATAATCCTACTTAGATCCTGACTATGTTAATTGTTGCTTGGGCCTATAGCCCAATTATTCTTTTTTTTTTAAGTTAATCTCGGTCTTTATTTCCAACAATAATTATGATCTTTAATAATTTTATCATCGTTTCCACATTTGTTACCTATTTTCACGTTATAAAATAAAGAATGTTTAAATAGGCAAAATGCTAAATTCTAGCAACACTTTCTACTCCAGTTTTTGCTAAGTTGGCATGTGCTGGATATTTGTTGAGGTTTCAATATATTTTTGTGTAGACCTGTATTATTAAATTACGTCAAACCTGTATCTAGCTTGTTGAGACCTAGGCTTTCGTTTTGTAAGCGTAAATTGAAGATCTTAGCAATAAATGTCAGCGCTGGATCGATCATATTCGTGGGGTTCTTCATAAAAGTCAGGTACGTAGTACCCGCAACTTTAGCGTGTCTATGACAAGAACATATAACGTGTACAACATATATAAAGATACAGTTGACAAGGTGACAACGTCTGTGGTCTAGTGGTTCGAGTACCGGACTGCTGATTACGAGGTCGTGGGTTCGATTCCCACAAGACACAAACATTTATTGTGATGAACTTAAGTGTTTGTGTTTGTCTGGGTGTTTCTTATGTATTATACGTATGTTTTTACAACAAAAAAAGTATGTAAGTATTATATCCATTGTCTAGTACCCACAGTACAAGCTCTGCTTAGTTTGGGACTAGAGGGTGCTGTATAAAAATGTCCCAAGATATTTATTTATTAACAGTTCTCGCCAATGTTATTGTCCGGCTTGAAGTTGGCAAGAGTTAACTTATTGGAAAAAAATATTAGATTATAATAAATAAAAACGAAAGCTCAAGTCGTAGGCTGTTGCTTTAAGTCATTTTAATCCAATATTTTTCTCTCCCCGATTTTTACGGCCGGGTTAAAGCTAACTCTTGCCAACTTCAAGCCGGACAATAAGATTGGCGAGAACTGTATCTGTATGTACTCAATACTCAATACTTTATTGCATTTCATAATCTATCATCATCATCATCAACCCATTAACTTTCAGACTGCTGGGCACGAGTCTCCTCTCAGTATGAGAAGGATTAGGTCATAGTCCACCACGCTGCGCGCTGGCCATATGCAGTAATATTATGCTACAGATCAGAGTTTGGATCAGTTCTCTTCTGATCTTTTTCTTTATTTCTTTCTTTCTTCTTTCAGTTAATGGCAGGCTTCCTCCTACACATCGTACCGCAGAAAGTACGCAGGGTAAACGTGATATGAAAGTAATCCCCACAAAATATCACACAGAGCAATAATTATTCCAAAAACACAAAGCCGCAAATGCGCTTAAATTTAAAACGACGTTACAGCCACGGCACGACTGTTACTCATCAAAATTGCGTGACAACGACACGCGTTACAAATATGTCGCAGAGCATATAAAACAGTAGATATGTCACGATAAACATCGGTGAATTTTCAAAGTTTAAATGTTATTATTGAAAGAAAGAAATGTATAATTAAACTGACATATTACGCACATAATGAATAGGAAAGATTGATTGTTTGTTTGTCTGTTTAAATTGAATAGGCTCCGAAACCACTGGACCGATTTGAAAAATTCTTTCACAATTGGGAAGCTACACTATACCCGGATGCCATAGGGTAATAATTTATAAGGAATACGCAGACCACGCGGGCTAAGCAGCTGACGGAAAGATAATTAAAAATAAAACTAGAAAAACTTTAGAAGAACTTTTGCTTTGAACACATTTTCGTAGGAACTTTAAATTTTTCGGAATTAAAATGTAGCCATCGTCTTAATCCAAGTATGAGCCGTCACTATTTCAACTTTCAGCCAAATCGGTTCAGGCATTTTGCCGTGAAAGAGCAACAAACATAAAGAGCACACAAATATCTAAGCTTACAATCTTTCAACTTTCTTTCAAGTAAGATCCATTATATTACGAGTCGTATGTGCGAAGGAATATATAATATAAGTGGGTAATTGCTCAGATTAATTGCTGAGACTTTGGATAGACCTAAGTCAGTAGCCAGGACCGATTTTCAGCAATACAAACTAGGTGTTCCCGGTGCTACCAAAGTCCATAATTTTTTTTCAAATGGGAAAACCTAAAATCTTATCCTAACTATCCGTTTACCAAATTTCAGCCCAATCTGTTCAGTTATTTGAGCTGTATGCTGATAGCCCAGTTAATTAGATCCATCGGTTTTCAGTCTAGCTAGTTGAGGCTTAATATTACAAACTTAAGGTACTCACTGTCAGACAATAGACGCTTGCGTAGACGCGATCTTCACTCGAGATCTCATAAAATTATGAAATTATGATATTTGTTTCTGCATATAAGTACACTTTTACAAGTCAATGTTTTAATTTTTTTTAAACTAGTAGGCTGCGGCATTTCATAACTGATGACCTCTGAGAAGAAACGCCTAAACAAACTCGGAGAATCATGGTCTTTTTTAAAGTCCAAACATAGTATACGTTTATAATTACGTGAGTTTCACAATGCAGAGATATTTATTTATTTTTATTTTTATTTTATTTTTATTTCTTGGGACATTTTTTACACAGCGCAATCTAGTCCCAATCTAAGCAGAGCTTGTACTATGGGTACTAGACAATGGATATAATATGAAACATCCAGACAAACAAAAATACTTATATTCATCCCATTAATATTTGTGTCCTGTGGGAATCGAACCCACGACCTCGTGATCAGCAATCCGGTACTCGAACCACTAGGCCACAGACGTCGTCCTTTTGAAGAGAGAGCCTTGAACTGTAAACTTGAGAATCCGTCTCTTATGTAACATCTTGCTTCTTAGATCATGGTACATATTTCCAGACACAATTTTCACCAACATTCTGATGTATTGTTACACACACTGTTTAGACCACGTTTTCGTGTGTCGTGACGCGGGTGATGAAAATATATTTAGCTTACATTATGTGATGATATTTTGTAATAATAGTAAAACTTTAATTCAGATCACAAGAATCCATACAGAAGTATTAGTAACGAAAACTTAAAAAGTAATGTTAGTATCTAGTATCTATAATAAAATCTTATACTAAAATCTGGAACCGAACCCCACACTATCCACGTAGTATATAATACATACATGTAGACGCATGAATTTATGCAAATGAAACACTTTTTGCATGTCATTTTTACCAGACTTCAAATTTCGATCCCTAATTTTATTGCATTTATTTTAAATTTTTGCATTTGCTTATAATTTGCTTATGTGTGTGTGTGTGGGCATCGTAGCTCCCGAACGGATGAACTATGTGCTATGTTTGATGAAAACCGGTCCAAGATGGCCGCCGCCACAAAATAGTGAATTGCATATTTTTTCACAACTCCCTCAATATGGGTATCAAATGAAAGGGCTCAACTAAGAGAATACTTATACACTATGATAAATTACATTTCGTGTCGGGGGTTTTCTAAATTTTTAATTTAGTAATAGGATCAATTCTTTTTCTTTACCGTAAAACCCTTAAAGGAAGCCAATATTGCTTACCTGAATTTAATATCAAAAATCACTCAAAGTTTCACCTCGCAACTTGTTAACGAGCAAAGTTACGTAGCCCAAAGCGAAATCTGTCACGTAGCGTAACCTCAATATATCCTAGCCTTAATAATTTAGAGTCAGTCCGCAGTTACCTTTATAATGTTTGTTTGTTTAGTAACAGCATTTTATTGTTGTTTTTCAAATGTGTTTCAACGTGGGCCGCAGTTCGCCGCTTGCGGGTTTTGACTAAACATTTGTTTCTACATGTTTCAAACTCGTTATATTCTGTTTAATTTTCTAAAACGGTTTTTGTTGAATGACGAAATTTTGTTTCGGCATTGATTAAAATGAAGGTAATCAAGAGAATTACTTGAAATGTCTTATGTAGGTGTATACAAGGTGGAAGGGACATCGATGCACATCCGAATACCATAAGTTCAGTTCATTTGATTCAGTTGACATGATTCTGGACGCCCCTGCGTTGAAATTTCCCGTAACTTTTTTCATTAATTTTTTCTGCAGTTTTTTTACTTGAACATGTGAAAAAAAATTATTTCTATCTACCCAAATAGGATTTGTAATTAAAGATCATTATTTCATTTATTTCGGATCGCGTGCGCGATTACATTTACCGCGGAGTGTTATAATCGCGTTTTTAGCAATACACTGCGCGCTCAAAAATTTCAATATCTGTAATAACCGATCATTTTCTACATGAATGACCTGGGTCATTTTATTTTTGACCTTGAGTGAAACCTAGTCACGACGTTTGTGCGTCGATTTCCCTTCCACCTTGTATAGGTATTGATGATTGTCTGCTGTTTCAATTATTTCAGATTGGTTGTCTTAAGACGCTAAGGACATGTTTTACCTCCTCTAGATAGAATTTTATCGGCCTCGGAATTTATCGGGAACTTACTGTGAGTTGGTCGGACACGCCTATAACGACACAACGAATGCCCGATTTTGTAAACGAAAACTATCAAAAATCACCAATTCTGAAGTTATTTTGTGATCAGGCGGCTCTCGTCAAAAAGGCCAGAGGGCTAGAGAAGTTGCATTTTGACATTCGAATCGATAAACGAATAGAAACAAAATGTATGGAAATGACGTAAGCTTTTGATAAATCGGGTTGTCACTAATGTCATTTTATTTCGTTCGTTCGTTTTCGTTTGTCTATTCGAATGTAAAATTGCAACTTGTCTAGCTACCCAGTACCAATACAGCAAAAGAAACAAAACAAATAAATTAAAAATAAATGCTTCTAAAATATAAAACCAATCGACGAATAACTTCATTCCATTTTAATTATGAACCTACTTCAAAAAGTTCTTGATACAAAAATCTTTATTAAAGAAAAATAAAAACAAGGTTATTATAATTTCGTGGAACTCCCTCGTGTTACAGCTGTCAAAGTTGAATTACGAAATAAAAAAAAAAATCTCAAGAGTTTCGAACTAATGTATAAAGTTTTATTTTATAACTTTTTTTATTAAATAAGGTCTATCTATCTATTAGATACCTGTGAACCGTGGGTGTACTTACATCGGTAGGTATACCTAGTTAGGGGCCAGACAAATTGCATTTTGACATTCGAATCGACAAATAAAATGTATGTAAATGACATTAGTGACAGCCCGATTTGTCGAAAGCTTGTGTCATTTCCATACATTTTGTTCGTCGATTCGAATGTCAAAATGCAACTTGTCTACCCCCCCCCCCCTGTATGTTATCTATATTTATACTTCTATACTAGATAAAGATAATATTATACAGGGAAAAGATTGGTATTTTTTTTTATTTGTAATGGGTAAACTCAAAAACTACTGGATTACTACCGACTTAGAACAATCAGCATTAGAAAACTACATCTTTCTAGAGTAACATAGGACCACGCGGGCAAAGCCACTGGCGGAAAGCTTGTGTTAGATAAGTAAGTCAGTCACGGTTTTCTCTCACATTTATTAAATGTTTTTCTTTCTACATCTATATACCATCACGCCTATATGCCCCTAAGGGGTAGGCAGAGACGTTGTTATGTACACCCATATTACGCCGGTATGTTTAGGTCTGTAAATCTGTAATAGGTGGCGAGCCTAATGCCATCAACCGGGCACAAATCCAGACTCCGAGCTGCTACTGAGAATTTCACAGCAAACCCATCAACACTGCTAAGCTAAAGCTAATGTTTGTTTTCTTGTAGGTTATTATTATTGTTTTGTGTGGTTTGTGTGTGTTTTAAATAAATGTTATTTCTTTCTTTCTTGCTCGACCCGGAGATCGAACCCAGGACCTATAACGTAGCAGTCGCGCTTGGGACCACTAGACCAACGAGGCAGAGTTTTTATTTCTTTCTCATTAAATATAGTTATACGAACTACTTATCCAGCTTTCGATGTTATTTTTCCCAATTCCCTTACTTTGAATGATTATTAGATGATTTTCTCTAGTCAGACCAATTTCAACTGACCTCAAAGCTACAAGCAGTAATGTTTCATTAGTTGGTTTACCATTTACCAGTGAATTAAACTAGAAATTAACTCAGCGCTATGTTGATAACTTACGTTCATACAATAACATAATATTACGCTTGTATTTCCCTAAGAGTTCACAATTAAGTGTTTGTGTTTGTCTGGGTGTTTCTTATACAGGGTGTTTGGTAGAACGTTGAACATACGAAAATGGTGGTTAGTTGGGGTCATCTGCTACCCACTTGGCCCAAATTATTTGACCTTGGCCGCACCGTTTTCATTTTTACTTTTTTTAATTTCACAGAAAATTACCAGTTTTTTTTACTTAAAATTCGAATATAATTAGACATTAATACAAACCACATCCTGCCTGTTTTACCCATCACAAGTAAAGATATTCGAATTTAAATTGATAAAAAACTGATAATTTTCTGTGAAATTAAAAAAAAGTAAAAAAAAAACAGTGCGGCCAAGGTTAAATAATTTGGGCCCAGTGGGTAGCAGATGACCCCAACTAACCACCATTTTCGTATGTTCAACGTTCTACCAAACACCCTGTATATTATAAGTATATATAAAAAAAGTATTTATGTATTATATCATGCCCCATTGTCCCATAAATAAATATCCTGGGACATTTTTTTACACAGCACCATCTACTCCCAAACTAAGCAGAGCTTGTACTATGGGTACTAGACAATTGATATAATACTTACATGCTTTTTTTTGTAAATACATACTTATAATATATAAGAAACACCCAAACAAACACAAACACTTAAGTTCATGTAACACATAAATGTTTGTGTCCTGTGGGAATCGAACCCACGACCTCGTGATCAGCATTTCGATACTCGAACCACTAGACAACAGACGTCGTCAATACAAACTCTGCTTAGTTTGGGACTAGATGATGCTGTGTAAAAATGTCCCAGGATATACATACAAAATATGTCGTCTAATAGAACAGTAGTCATATCATCATCATCGCCCACTGCTGGGCACGTGTCTCCTCTCAGTACGAGAGGGATTAGGCTATAGTCCACCACGACCTATGGCCTATGGGTTGAATTCAGCTCACGTCAACTTCAGACCGGACAAAAAAATTGGTTAGAACTGTACTGTTTAACTGTGTTGTAACTGTTACAATCTAGCTAATTAGATTAATCTATTTATTGATTTATTAAATTAGGGTTTAAACAGTGATAGCCTAGGGGTATGACCACTGGACTGCTAAGTCAAAGGTCTCGAGTTCGAATCTAAGGCACGCACCTCTGACTTTTCGAAATCATGTGCGTAATTATTATCAGTCGCTTTAACGGTGAAGGAAATATCGTGAGGAAACCTGCATGCCTGAGAGATTTTCTCGACGGTATGTGAAGTCTGCCAACCCGCATTAGGCTAGCGTGGTGGACTGTAGCCTAAATCCTCTCACCGAGAGGAGACCTGTGCCCAGCAGTGGGACAGTATATGGGTTGATTATTATTATTATTAGGGTTTACCCACAGCTTGTGTATACAATATATCTTATGTTAAAATGATTACTATCATTGTTCTTACACACTAGCCAATTACGGGTTAACCAACATTCTGCAAAGCTATGACGAATATACAAAAATAATAATAAGTATCACTACATAGTATAAAACAAAGTCGCTTTCTCTGTCTATATCCCTATGTATGTTTAAATCTTTAAAACTACGCAACGGATTTTGATGCGGTTTTTTTTAATAGACAGACTGATTGAAGAGGAAGGTTTATATGTATAATACGCGGGCGAAGCCGCTGGCGGGAAGCTAGTTTAGTATAAAATAAAATTGAGTGATAAGACTAAATGGTAGTTACAGTTCTCGCCAAACTTATTGTCCGGGTTGAAGTTGGCACGAGTTAACTTTAACCCGGCCGTAAAAATCGGAGATAGAAAAAATATTTGGCGAGAACTGTACATAATGTAATCTACACTGTACTACAATCTGTGTTCACAATCTTACGGTGACACATACAAAACAAAACAAAATTCCATATGTACTAAATACTACACTAAATCAAAACCCACACTCCCGGTAGACTATTATTTCAAAATAGTGCATAGAATATGTTTAGTTTGAATCGTCCAGTGCTTAAAATGCAGTATATTTTATGACACTGCGCTATACGACGTTTATGATTCTAAACAATTACGCTAAAATTGTACCATTGCTACAAATAAGGTTGCTTCTTGTGAAAAAAAATTGTGATGTACTTTTTACTTTTTTATGGCGGTTTATGATGGCTAACAAGCAGACGACCCACTTTATGTTAAGCTGTCATTGCTGCCCCTAGACACCAGATCCATGAGGATTTTCCGCATACAGTAAAAAAATTTAGAAAACCCCCGACACGAAATGTAATTTTCCATTTTGTGGTGGCGGCCATATTGGATTTTCATAGTCTAAAGTATTCTTCTAGTTAAGCCCTTTCATTTGATACCCATATTGAGGGAGTTGTGAAAAAATATGTAATTCGCTATTTTGTGGCGGCGGCCATCTTGGACCGATTTTCATCAAACATAGCTAAGAACACTCCCGACTAATTCACCTTTCAAATAAAAAAATCAAAGTCAAAATCGGTTCATTCGTTCGGGAGTTACGATGCCACAGACACACACACACACACACACACACACACACACACACACACACACACAGACACGTCAAACTTATAACACCCCGTCGTTTTTGCGTCGGGGGTTAAAAAGACATTGGGTATGGCAGAAGAAGAAAGAAAGTAAAATAAATGCTGTAAAGATGAGAGCTTTGATAAGTATGTGTGGTGTAACTTTGAAAGATAAAGTGAAGAACAGCGTGATAAGAGAGCGTTACGACATGAAAGATGATATAATAACTCGGATTGAGAAAGGTATGGTAAGATGGTTTGGGCATATGGAGAAGATGGATGAACGGAGGTTGACTTAACAAGTATATATGGCGAGTACGAATAGAAGACTTGGAAGGGGTCGACCACGGTGAACGTACCACTACCAGATTGCGGACGTTCTCAAAAAAGGCAAGGTTAAGCGCACCCAAAACCGACGAGCATGCTTGGAGAGGTTAATGAACATAGACGAAGCGAAAGTGGTGTGCTAGGATCGTAGCAAGTGGAAATCTATAGTCTCTGCCTACCCCTATGGGAAATAGGCGTGAAGCTATGTAATAAAGAGACAAAGTAAACGTAACAATAACGTGACAATGCTGCCAGTCTTCTGGGCACGTTACCAAATGACAGCGGTGAGGAGTACTTTGATGCCTAGGTGCGGAAATTTTGGGTTTTTTTTTACAAATTTGTACATTATGTACATATATTTGTATATAGTTATATCTCTATATAAAATAAATGATAAAAAGACAACATAATAATCACACTGTATTCTGGAAGGTTTTGGTAAAGATGTACCAAAGTACACCTATGGTTCACCGGTAAATTTTAGTTCAATCTAGAAGCGAGCCTATTGCTATTAAGTGGGCACAAATCCACAATTTGCTCGACCTGGGAAACCTTCAGCGTTAACAGTCGCGCTTAAGACTACTAGACTAACGGGGCTTTCTTGATAATTTTCCATCCTTTTCACCTATGTTGTAACAAATTTACTTAAAACTATGTTCAAATTTTCACAAAATATTTTCGCGACACCCCTGAAACTCAATTTTAGTTCAAAGTATCGCGAGCATTTAGCGCAGGACAAAATAATGCACTTTTGGGGCACCACGCTTGGAGTAACGTATGGTATGACTGGGATGTGAATATCACGCCTTAAGCCACAGGGGAAGAGTAGAGATTGAAGTGTTTTGGAATTTTTAGTTTCCTCTTTAACAGCACGTGGTATGGTTATAGTATTCAACTGCTACACTGGAGGTCCTGGGTTCGATTCGAGCAGTGTTATTGGGTTTCTCTACAGAATTCTTTGTAGAAGATCGGAGTTCGGATTTGTGTACGGCTAGTGGCAATAGGCTCGCCCCCTATTACAAGGGAACTAAACATATAACACAGGACAGGACACTGCTGCCTTAACAAGCACATGTTCAATCTAAGGCTGAGCGATACGGTTACCTGTCGACGCTGTGAGGAGGCTGATGAAACGCCACTTCACCTGCTAGGGGAATGTGGATCGCTAATACACAAGCGCAGTGCTCATCTAGGGAAACACACTCTAAGCCCTGATGAAATAAAGGAGCTTACCCCTAAGCAAATCCTGCAGTTTGTGTCAGCCGCAGGATTTAGCGGTGAACTCTAAATTGTCATCGAGCGGCGATCACAATAGACCCATCAGGGTCGATGTGATACGATAGCCGCAAACAAAATAATAAAAAAAAATAAAAAAACATATAACACGGATGGACAGTTGGAGTAGTACCTAACCGCTAACCGACCTATTTATTTTTACCATACTGCGTGCGTTTGAGTTGTCCTTTTATTTTTATGTCTCAGAAGGATGTCAAAATTCAGAGTAAAGATTTTTGCTCCGATATGGGTGCCGTATTTAATAAGTTACAGACAGACGACAGTCAGACGATAATTGCTTAAAATTGCGTATAAACTGTCAAAATCGTGGTCCCCAATAGCCTAACCCTTCCTTTGAAGAATATAGAAACATACAACATATTCTTCAAAGGAAGGGTTAGGTTACATACAACGTTTTAGGCAGAGGTGAACTAATGTACACCCATAGTTCGCCGGTTTGTTTAGGTCCTATGTAATAGGGGACGAGCCTACTGCCATCAACCGGGCAGAAATCTGAGCCGCTACTGGGAATTTCACAGAAAAACCCAACAACACTGATCGACCCGGGGATTGAACCCAGGACCTCTAGCGTACAGGCGCAGTTAGGACCATTAGATTAACAAGCCAGTTGGGGAGTATATGCATGATAATATGACCAATTCTCAACCTAATGTAGGAATAATCAAAACAGCAGTTTATTACTTACTGGCTAGTTAATATAGTGCTGTGTTCGGCTATTACTATAACGTTACCCCGCAGAATCCCTTGAGTATCGTTATAGAAGATTAAAGGATTAAATCAAAGAGATTCACTGCTTATTGTGGTGATTAAGATATTTCAACATATAGTTCGCTAGAAATACGACTGCTGAGTGAAAGATAGCAAGTGGAAATCTATAATCTCTGTCTACCCCTATGGGAAACAGGCGTAAAGCTGTGTACCTATGTATGTAATAATAAATAAATAAAATTAATTTCATTCAGGTAACCATGACCCATAAAACAACCACACAGAATAATAAAATGAAATAAAATAAAAATACAATTAATAATAGTATAGACAAAATAATCAACTCAAATCAGGTACAACTAGCAACATGCCTGCTGCAGCAATGCCTGATGTAAGGGCAGTCAAGTCTCCCAGCAATCATAGCCAGGACAGTATTGGAGCTGGCTCGCACCCTGCGCACCAAGGACGCGCACCGCTTGCGCATGGTGGTGTGGAAACAGTCGGTGCACGCCTCCGCAAACATGCCCGAGGCACTACAAAAGCGAGGCAGCCCCAATAAAGCCCTGAATGCGTTGTTATACTGGACACGGAATAATAGGGGGTAATTTTTTATATACCACTAAGGTGGCAAACAAGCATTAATGGTAAGCAGTTACCGAAGCCTATGGACGCTTGCAACACCAGCGGTATCACCCGCGCGTTGCCGACCACCAAACTCTTGGAGGATTCACTGCGCTCACAGTTTGAGGAAATTATTTCTCTTGCTGCCAGCGCAGCGCATCCTTAGAAGGAGCTCTGGTAACCTTAGTCACTGCAAGAAATAAAGTGTGTTATTTGGCTGCAGTTTTCTGTAAGGTGGAGGTACTTCCCCAGATGGGCTGCTCTAGATTTGAGCCATAAATGGCTGTGCCCTAACTCTATTCAAGACGTTAGTGTAACATAATCAGGAATCCTCTTTTTTAACTTCTAACCTTTGTTCCTCTAAGGCTATCAGTCAGTTGTTAATATTTACAGTAACCGCGAGACATTCCGACATTACGCGTAGTCTGTAGACCCCAAGGGGGTGATCCCGGAAAAATTGTCGAGCCATTTTCGAAAGCGGCCATTTTGTAATGACGTCATTGAGGCAAGGTGACATAATTTAGATTGGGAATCTGCGATTTTGAATAAGGTTATACAAATTTGACGATAAGGTTTGTGGTTTGATGTATAGTCGCCCATAAAATTTCTTTACCACCCTTAGAGTAAATGTCGTTTGCACATCACAAAACAACAGGGTCTATTTTTAACCCCCGACGCAAAAACGACGGGGTGTTAGTTTAGTTTGACGTGTCTGTGTGTGTGTGTGTGTGTCAGTCTGTGGCATCGTAGCTCCCGAACGGATGAACCGATTTTGATTTTGTTTTTTTTATTTGAAAGGTGAATTAGTCGGAGTGTTATTAGCTATGTTTCATGAAAATCGATCCAAGATGGCCGCCACCACAAAAAGGCAAAATACATTTCGTGTCGGGGGCTTTCAAAATTTTTAATTTAGGTTAGGTTATTGCTTACAAGACCAAGTCACAGATTGATAATGAGCCTTAGGAAATTTAATTTTGACGGAATTTTTGTCAAAAGTTGTAAAGCAGTTTTATGGCGAATATACAATGCAGCAAGAGATTAAGGACCTGTTTGCTAACCATAGGTTAAATAAAAAAATAGAACAAAACTTGTATGAAATTAACTGCTTAGTAATTTAACGAGAACTTATCAGTAAGGAAATAGGGCGTTAGGGTTTTCACCATCTCTGGATAACCACTAAACGCCAGATAAATTAAAAAATGGAACAAAACTTATATATCATTATCTGTTATGTAATTTAACGAGAACTAATTTAAAGTAGTAGGTGGTGAAACGGGTCCTTATATAAAAGCACCACTATTATTGAATATTAAACAGGATTCGAATATAATAAAAAGCACTCACCAATAATTCGATTTCCAATCAGACTTCCTCCACCCAGCGTGATGTTGGCACTGAAATAAAAAAAGATCATGTCAAAATCAAAATTTTTCATCATCATCATCAAAGCCTTATTTCAACTAGGTTAGAAGCGGCTTTCGTATATCTAGATGCATAATTGATATGACGACGTCTGTGGTCTAGTGGTTCGAGTGCCGGGCTGCTGATCACGAGGTCGTGGGTGATATTCGAGTTTTTGTGTTT
The DNA here is from genome assembly GCA_946251955.1 of Acronicta psi. Taxonomy (NCBI): domain Eukaryota; kingdom Metazoa; phylum Arthropoda; class Insecta; order Lepidoptera; family Noctuidae; genus Acronicta; species Acronicta psi. The sequence goes on from OX276486.1 coordinate 1,543,702, forward strand.
GTCTGGGTGTTTTTTATATAATATTATAAGTATATATTTACAAAAAAAAAGTATGTAAGTATTATATCCATTGTCTAGTACCCATAGTACAAGCTCTGCTTAGTTTGGGACTAGATGGTGCTGTGTAAAATGTCCCAGGATACTTATTTATTTATTTATAATTATAGAATATCAGGTTTTTACACGAAACGTCATCACACTTTCATAATTTCTTTGCAATAACCGATATCATTGTCCGACTAGCCGGTTGTAATAACTACTAACAATTGTATTTGGTGTTCGCATAACAACTGGAAACGTCAGCTTAACGTACTTTATGAGACACGGAGGAGTCTTGGGGTTCTAGTAATCTATGGTCACCCATCCATGGACTGATGGCAGCAAACGCAACTTAACCTTGAAGATAGATCAGTGTTTTCGTTACTAAAGCACGAGCGTTAGTTAATAAAGAGCTTTTACATTCTATAAACAAACAACACAGCGCGATCATAATATCGGTTCCGCCCCGACCATAAAACCACAAACGAACATAATATTCTATCCCAAAACCGATACAAAGATGTGTCATAAACAATTTTATTACAACTCATGTTTATGGTGACCAGTCATCGGGAATTATCAGGACCAGTCCAGCTGTTTATGTCGAATTTTATTTTACATCATATTGAGAAAATGATAGCCGAAGACATGCAGACATGCTTCATAATTTTTTTTGCTGTTCCGGTGCTAGAAGTATTCTCTCAGAAGAAGTGGGATTTGGCTGTTATCTACCAAGCTTTCAGTAACGGGAGAAGACTTTTAAGCAAAAAAAAATGGTTTGACGGTATCCAGGTTTCATCTGGGTGTATTTTCTTACTGTTTCAGCAAGTTATTAACAATTATTTAATTATAAGTACGCAAAATTACGTAACAATTTGTAAAAAGTAGTTTTATTTCAATCGCATATTCAGTAAAAAAATCTAAAATATTTTTATTCCTGGACTTTTCAAATTTGGATATTTATGTTCACCCTACTCGTGTCGAACATAGCCGGTCGATTCCTTTGGAAATCATTTAAGAATCACTTCATCAGGAAACATTGGTCGCGGCAGCGATTTCTAACCACTTTTTACGAGATAAACTGGTAACGAGTGACGTGCACTGAATTCTTAACAAGCTCCTGGGATTGAGATAAGAGAGAAGGTTCAATGTACAACAACCTAAGAAGATAATGACATACCATTACGCTTGAATTCCCTGAAGGGTTAGGCTGAGATGTACTAATGTACATGTAACAGGGGGCGAGCTTCCGGACACGTCCATGAATCCAAACTCAGAGAATTTAATAGATTTTCAATTTCATTTCCCTAGCCTTATCTCAACCACATTGGAGTCGGCTTCTAGTCTAACCAGATGCGGTTGAATATCAGTATTTTACACGGAGCGACTGCTGTCAGACCTCCGCAACCCAATTTCTGGGCAATACCGATATTCGAAGGATAGACTATTATTACAGTATAATACAGTGCGCTTTCCTTTTAAAATGAAACGCATTTTACTTCCTTGTTTTTGAACCAACCTAATTTTAATGTTTTTGTTGATTAGCTGTATTCATTTTTATGGTCAAAATAACAACGAGATGCCTATAACTTTAGGCTAGATTCTTGCCTATTAAAGTATGAAAATTTAACAATAACTGTAAACTGCTTTCAATTTTCTCTTACGTAGATAAATAATATTCTCCTAATGAGTTTTGAATTTGCTAAAGCTCTTAGTATGTGCTTTAGTGCTAAAGTTAGGTTTAGCAGCAGTTTGTGGAAACACTCTTAGCCTTTTCAGGTCCTGTTTAGCTGATCTAGAATATGTTCCGTAGAGAGGAATATGTTATAGGTTTACCTGGAAAAGATTAGCTTTTAGCCGACTATGATAAGCTTAGTTTGTTAGTCTAGTTTAAAGGTATGGTGGTCTTTGTTAAATATCTTGGTCTCAGATTTCATGAAATTGGTGTAAGGGTCACCGTAAGGTTGTGAACAATTATAATCTCTCTCGCGATATTATCAACCGACTTAAAAAAAAGGAGGAGATTCTCAATTCGACTCTATTTTTTTTTATGTTTGTTACTTACTCTCGACTGGGTGAACCGATTTTGATGATTCTTTTTTTATTCGAAAGCGGGTGCTTACAGATTGGTCCTATAACATTTTATCGAAATCCGGTGAGCGGTTGTAAAAATATCGACGAAAATTTAAAAATTGTATACATAGATGATACTATGGTTTACCCCGAAACCTCGCTGTCTGTGCCGGTCAGTGAGTTTAGTTACAAATACAAATACAAATATTTATTGCGATCATGAGTGGTACATAGGTGTTACAGAATGTAGAGGTACATACATGATACCCTGTTAGGGCGCAGCAATACAATTTCAATATAAAATGACTTACAAACTATTTAATTAATCTTAGGTTATATATTTATTTATATATATTATTATATTTATATATACCTTTATTATTATGTTATCGTTATATTTATACTACTTATTTACTTTAACATATTATAATTTAATTATTTTTTATATTGCACACTGTCTTACTGTTTAGTTCTGTCCTCGAAAAACTCTTTTATACTGTTGATCCCGACCCCTGTGTTTCTTGGAGGCGGTTTGCTTTTTATTTAAAAATAATGTATAAGCTGTCGACACATTAACTTTATGCTTTTTTTTTACGTTTTCCATGCAAAAATCGACTGGCGGGCAGGATTTGAACCTGCGTTTTCTAGTTAAATACACCAGACACTCTGACCTCTAAGCTAATTCTGAGTATGGCTCGGAATCTGGATTCGTGCCCGGTTGATGGCATTAGGCTCGCCCCCTATTACATGGGACCTAAACATACTGGCGAACTGTGGGTGTACTTTAGTTTACCTCACTATTACATCTCTGCCTAACCCTTTGTGGAATACAGGCGTGATGGTATAATAATAATAATTTAACCGTAACTATAAAACACAATAAACAGATATTCTGTGATATGTTTTACACACGTATACCAAAACAAATTTTACATACGGTAAGTACACAAATATCAGAATTAAACCTATCAGATATAATAGAACGACCGATCTGCAAGGTTAAGCTACGCTTGCTGAGGTCAGTCTGGGGATGGGTGACCATTCTAAACACATCGAGACCCCTCCGTGCCTCGGAGAGCACGTAAAGCCGTCGGTCCCGGTTGTCATACGAACACCTATGACAATCGTTAGTGTTAGCCAGAAGCCCAAAAAGCCTGACAACCAGTCTATCCTTCGAATATGGGTATTGCCCTGAATTGGGTTGCGGAGGTCTGATGGCAGTCGCTTTGTGTAAAGTACTGTTATTCAGCCGCATCTAGTTAGACTGGAAGCCGACCCCAACATGGTTGGGAAAAGGCTAGGAGGATAGTAAATAAATATCTTGGGACATTTTTACACAGCACCATCTAGTCCCAAACTAAGCAGAGCTTGTACTATGGGTACTAGACAATGGATATAATACTTATATACTTTTTTTGTAAATACATACTTATAATATATAAGAAACACCCAGACAAACACAAACACCTAAGTTCATCACATAAAATGTTTGTGTCTTGTGGGAATCGAACCCACGACCTCGTCTCTCGTCTCGTCGGTACTCGAACCACTAGACCACAGACGTCGTCAACGATGGATAGGATGGATAGGATGTCAGAATATCGGATGACAAACCTTAGTACAGAGCATATCTTGTATTTTAGCTCAAAGCCAGTACGCCAATTAAGGCATCAAACCCGCAAATGAAACCCAACGAGAATATCAAACTACCCGCAACTCGACTGCGAACATCCTAGTGATTCGTTCTGCATTTCCTCAAATCGTTATTTCGTATATCAATGATCCTTTGGGAATCTTGTTGTTCAAACTTCGACTCTTTAGCTTCGTAATAGAGTATGTTTTAGTTAGTACGTTAGTACCCCTTCTATGTGATTCATTTGTATCTATTTGCTTTCCGCAATGGATAAAATTAATACGATTTGTAATAGTACTGTGTTGTTTGGGGGTTAAAGACTAGTGACTCGTAAGGCGTCAATGTTCGGGTTAACTAGACATTTTGTTATAAAACAAATATTCAGTATCATTTTCACTTTATCGCAACTATGGAATCGACTTCCAGTCTAAACAGATGCGGCTGAATATCAAAGTATTTTAGGAAACAAATGCTCTTAATCATAAATTCGATGTCTATAAAAAGTTGTATTATAAATATTCCTTAGCAAATTGCTAACTCCCTTGTTAGCCTAGCGGCTGTGTGTGTAAGCTTCAGGTTCTGGGTTTAATTCCCAAGTTGAACAAAATGTAATTGGGTTTTTTTTTATATTTTTTTATTCGTTATAGGTCTGTAAGAGCAGTGATAGCCTAGGGGTATGACCACTGGACTGCCAAGTCAAAGGTCTCAAGTTCGAATCCAATGCACGCACCTCTGACTTTACGAAATCATGTGCGTAATTATCACTTGCTTTAACGGTGAAGGAAAACATCGTGAGGAAACCTGCATGCCTGAGAGATTTTCTTGACGGCATGTTAAGTCTGCCAACCCGCATTAGGCTAGCGCGGTGGACTATAGCCTAATCCTTCTCACTGAGAGGTGACCCGTGCCCAGCAGTGGGACAGTATATGCGTTGATTATTATTATTATTATAGGTCTGTGCTTGACCGCCAACTTGCCTAAAAGAAACCGATTAAGTTATCGGGTGTACAGCCGTACACCTCTGCATACCCTTTTAGAGACTACAGGCGTGATGGTATAATACTATCTAGGTATCTAAGATTTAAGTATTTCACTCACGCTACCTCAGGCTAGCTTGAGATAACCACTATAGTATAAACAGCATAAATTCAGGTTAGAATCTAGCTATATCTAAGTTTGGAGCTGCAAGTTAAACTTGAACTGAGACTTAACTTAACTGCAGTCTATTTGGCGGCGCACTGGCGTTAGTTTGAGATCGTTAGTGACTTTAGAGTTTGTGTTGTGCGTGCTTTGGATTCGAGCTTGAGACCCCGTGAATTGGTAGTCGTTAGTATTATTACCTGGTTATCTGGATCTGGGTATTGAATCTAGCACCTCAAGCGTAGCGTTGCATACGCTTCGCTTACTACTCAGCCTATGAGGTAATATTCATTACATTAATACCAGAAATAAAAATAAATTTATTGTTCCTTCAACCAGGCTCCAAAAGATAAGTAACTCGTTCAAATGCCAATGTATACGCTTCTACAATAAAATCCCAAGCAACATTCAAAACCTAAGCCTGAATAAATTTGAGTCAATTGTCAAGCAGAAGCTGTGTCTTAAAGGTTACTACACAGTGAAAGTTTATATAGATGACAAAAATGCTTGGGATTGAACTGTTCCAATGAACCAGGATAGTGACAAATATTTAGTCTGATATTTAATTTATCCTATTACTTGACATTGCATTAATTATGTTAATTGATTATTTTACTGTTTTTTTTTTTGAAAAATTTATCTGTCATTTTTTTTTATTGAGAAACGAACATTACTATCTGTAAAGTATGAGTATTCTGCAGGCCTTGATGTTTCTTTAGTTACCCATTGATGTATAATATAATATAAACCAGCCTAGCCCTGCAGTTTGAGCTTGTCATGCTCACTTAAATGTTCTGCTGATGGTGGCGTTGTGTGTCGGGTCTTTTTATTCCCTAAAACATGGTTGAGTCAAACGGCGCCGATACACACGTCATGCTCGTGAACGGGTGCTGTCTGTCGGGACTGGTCAGCTCTTACTGCTATGGCTATTTTCTTTTCTTTTCTATTTTATGAATCCTTACACATCAAACTGCAATAGACTCATATTATTCACAACAAAAACATGTTACTGTCTCACTATCTTTTTTTAAAAGAGTGACTATAGAGTTTCTTGCCGGCTCTTCTCCATAAGTCCTACTTTTTTGGAACCGTGCAACTAGTTTGACTGTTCAAAAGTGCCTATTTATATGGTCTAATTGAAATAAAATATTTTGAATTTTGAATTTTGAATTATTGATTACTTTAATTGACTGGATTTTGGTCTAGTGATCCCAAGCGCGACTGCTACGCTAGAGGTCCTTGGTTCGATCTCCGGGTTGAGCAGTGTTGTTGGGATTTCTTTGAAATTCCCAGTAGCAGCTCGGAGTTTGTATATGTGCCCGGTTGATGGCAATAGGCTCGCCCCCAATAACATGGGGTCTAAAAACTTACCGGCGAAATGTGGGTGTACATTAGTACGCCTCTGCCTACCCATTTAGGGAATATAGGCGTGATGGTATGATGATAATTGATTACTAAAATGTATCTTTAAATTAGAAGCCCACAGTAACATCGTAAAAACTCGACATACACAAGAATTATTGGGTTAATATGGGCTTACTACAGATTGAAAAGCTATACACATAATTATGATTTAAAGCTTATGTCTGGATTTTGAAATAGGGCACGTTTCTCTGAGTTTGTTTCAGCGTTTCTTCTCAGAGGTCGTCAGCTAGGAAATGCCGGCGCCATCTTTTTAAAAGTGTTGAAATAAAACTACTTATTACGGATTTTATCGCGTTATATTGATATTATTTTAATCGCAACGTTTCGGACCCTTTACAGCGTCCATGGTCAGTTGGTCACGGGTGACTAAGGTGGTAGGCGTCTTGACGTTTTAATTGACGACGTCTGTGGTCTAGTGGTTCGAGTACCGGACTGCTGATCACGAGGTCGTGGGTTCGATTCCCACAGGACACAAACATTTATTGCGATGAACTTAAGTGTTTGTGTTTGTCTGGGTGTTCCTTATGTATTATAAGTATATTATATTTACAAAAAAAAAGTACATAAGTATTATATCCATTGTCTAGTACCCATAGTATAAGCTCTGTTTAGTTTGGGACTAGATGGTGCTGTGTGAAAAATGTCCCAAGATATAAAAAAAAAAATGGTGCTGTGTGAAAAATGTCCCAAGACATTAAAAAAAAAAATACTAACAGTTCCCCTTCATTTTTGTTAATTATTTGCAATCCGATTCCGATTCCGATTGTTAAAATGTCTATCTAGTTAATAACTTCAAATGCATGGAGAATAGCTGCAGTGTACAGTATGTATGTGCGTAGAATGGAATTATTTAATCTTGACTACGGCGTAGCATACGTTTACCATTCGTAGCACTTATAGCTACGCCGTAGCACTTATAGCTACGCCGTAGCACTTATAGCTACGCCGTAGCACTTATAGCTACGCCGTAGCATCCGTTCAGCTACGTCGTAGCATACTATAACCAACTTATTATAATAATAATTATCTTTATAAATAAAATGAATCCCTAAATGTGCGCAAAACTTGAGAACGGCGGAACCGATTTGACTGATTTCTTTTTGTTGTGTTTGATGACATCTGAGGATGGTTGTTATGGAGAGAAAAAACGTAAAAAATACGAGGAAAAACGTTAAAACAGGGAAACGCAGGCGAACCTGCGCACGAGTCGCTAGTAATCAAAATTAATGACATGTTTCCAGTCAGTTTGATATTGAACAAATAAAGACTAGCTATTTGTAGGCTGTCTATTTAGATATACATTACTCTTTGATATCGCTAATTGGTAACCCTGATTGGAGGGTTTCAAAGGAAAATACCGATCGCTACTTAATTGGTGAAAGTTCAAAAGAAAATCTACCCAATTGATTAGATACTTAGATTCAATATTCTGTTTAGATATTTTTGAATTTATAATTACCAGTATTTATCAGTATAGATCAATTTGTTGGAAAATAAGGATATTTTGGATATCGTTAATAAGCCTAATTATTAATTTATAGTGTGGGTGATTGTGCGTCAAATGAAAACGTAATTACGTTACGTCTAAAATAGGCAATGGCAGGCAAAACCAAACAATTTCTTTATAAAAAATATCTTTGTTCTTGCTTAATCTTATCATACATCACATTACAACTATATTCCCTGAATCCAGACTCCGAGCTGCTATTGGGAATCTCAAAGAAAACCCAACGACACTTTGCTCGACCCCGGGATCGAACCCAGGACCTCTATCGTAACAGTCGCGCTTGGGATCACTATACCAACGTGACAACTTATCTCATTTTTTATACTACTAAGGTGGCAAACAAGCATACGGCCCGCCTGATGGTAAGCGGTCACCGTAGCCTATGGACGCTGGCAACACCAGGGGTTTCACTCGCGCATTGCCGACCCTAAAAACCTCTCGGAGGTTTATCCCAGTAAATGTAGTTTGCACACCATGTGTGCAAAAAAATTGGCGATTTTTTTCATCATGGAAATTTGTAAAACTATATTTTTCCTGCTCTAATTTGCAAAAATTGTAGGGAAACGAAAAGGATGGCAATAATAGTCATATATGCACCCCCATACTGCACTTTTTCGCATAGGTTGCATTCTAAGCGTGGGAGAGGTTTATGGAGGATTCACTGCGCCGACAGTTTGAGGGAATATTCCTCTTGCTGCCAACGCAGTGCTTCCTTAGAAGGAGCTCTGACAACCTTACTCACTGCAGGAACACAACACACAATAAAGTGTGTTTTTTGGCTGCAGTTTTCTGTAAGGTAGAGGTACTTCCACAAATGGGTTGCTCCAGACTTGAGCCATAAACGGCTGTGCCCTACCTCTCATTGAACTGCTTATTCTGTCAGTTATTCGTATTATTGGGTAGCAACACCGTACAATATTGGCTGACCGCACCGTATGCCTGAGTTATGGCTGGCCATTCGACCGACCTAAACGCTGCGTTAATATATTTTGTAACAAACTGTACCCTGTTTGTTTGTTTGTTCTGTTGTGTGTACTGAGGGGCTCGTGGCTAAGTTATACCAACGCTGATCAACCGATCTGCAAGGTTAAGCTACACTTGCTGAGGTCAGTCTCTGGGTGGGTGACCATTACACATCGCGACCCGAGAGCACGTAAAGCCGTCGGTCCTGGTTGTCATACGAACACCTATGACAATCGTTAGTGTTAGTCAGAAGCCCAAAAAGCCTGACAACCAGTCTATCCTTCAAATAGCGGTATTGCCCTGAAATTGGGTTGCGGATGTCTGATGGCAGTCGCTTCGTGTAAAATATTGATATTCAGCCGCATCTGGTTAGACTGGAAGCCGACCCCAACATGGTTGGGAAAAAGGCTTGGAGGATGATGATGATGACCCTGTTACAAGCCTGTTTGTTACTAAATAACTGAAGACGTCTGTGGCCTAGTGGTTTGAGTATCTGCCTTTTGATCACGAGTCGTGAGTTCGGTTCCCACAGCGCACATATATTTATCTGATGAACTTAAGTGTTTTTCTTTGTCTGTTTGAGTTTTGTGTTTCTTATCTTATGTATTTATTAGCTTCCCGCCCGCCAGCGGCTTCACCCGCGTGGTCTTGATAACTTTTTGCAACATTTTTCATTGCTACTCTGCTCCTATTCATCGTAGCGTGATGGTATAACCTATAGCCTTCCCCGATAAATGGGCTATCTTGTTAAATAGAGGTGTTCTTCTATACAGCCACCGGAATGTAGGTTCAATGAAATATCAGGGATGAGCCTATTACCAAAATTCAAAACTCCGAGCTACTACTAGAAATTTCACAAAAATGTTCAACAACAATGCTCGACCCGGACATCGAACCCGCGCTTAGCACGACTAGTCCAAAGAAGCACATTAGAATAAGCGTTTTAACCCTAAAACATAGCTGTAAAGAAACAAATAAGCAAGCCATAAGCTTGTCTGGACACGTCGCCGTGAAATATTACTCTAGTCAAGTTGCACCATGTTCGCCTTGTTTCTAGTTAATTCTAAGATCGCCTTTGATGAACACCCGTTATTTACTAAGGTTTAAACCGTGTTTAGTAGTAATTAAACGTGTTTCGTCGGATTGTGGGTTGACAAGGGACTTTGCGAAAGACTGTTAATGATTCATTGTGGGTCGCGTTGTTTGTTTTGTAATGTAAGGTATATAGTGCTTAAGTGTGACCATTACTGTGTTTTCTTAATTGTATAACTAGCTTTCCGCCACATCTTCGCCCGCTATCCCACGGGAACCATAGATTTTACCGGGATAAAGCCTATGTGCTATTCCAGACTATAATCTATCTCTGTGCCAAATTTCATCCAGATACGTTCAGTAGTTTTTGCGTGAAGGAGTAACAAACATCCATCCATCCATCCATCCATCCATCCTCACAAACTTTCACATTTATAATATTAGTAGGAAGTAGGATAGGATAGGAAGTAGGATAGGATGTACAGAGAGTAATGATAGTAATAAAAATATTTGGAAACCGTTTTTTTTATGTCTAATAAAAACTACTTTTAACTATTTTTCAACCGACTTCAAAAAAGGAAAAAGGAGGTTCTCAATTCGACTGTTATTTATTTATTTTTATGTTTGTTAGGTACCTCAGAACTTTTGACTGGGTGAACCGATTTTAATGACCTTTTTTTTATTTGAAAGCTGGTGCTTACAGATTAGTGTTATAAAATTTTATCGAAATCCGGTGAGCGGTTGTAAAAATATCGACGAAAATTTAAAAAATTGTATACATAGATGAGATTTTGGTTTCCTCCGAAACCTCGCTGTCTGTGCCGGTCAGTGCGTTTAGTTGACTTTTGTTGACTATCTGTCTTACTTTTAAACTACTTTACTCTTAAAGTCGATAAATACAAAAAGTCGATAAATATGTACTTATTTATTTTAGTAACTTAGTGTTCGTCTGGTACTAGATATTTATCGAATTAGAAATAATTATGTTAAGATAGCTGCATTAGTTTAGTAGCAATAAAGGTGACAGCGAAAGGTCTTGAGTTCGAGTTCCCAGGGTGGGCAAAGTGTTATTGAGTTTTTACTGTCCGAGCTAGGCATTGAATCCAAGACCTCAGCACTTGCGTACCCTAGACTAGAGACAATCAGCGATTGGTATATTTTAGCTTAATCATCTTTACGTATCTACTATCCTACTTATCGGTTAAAGGGCACGACCCGAGGGCATTGCCCTCGCCCTAATAGTCATTGCCAACGATTATTACAAGCGTCGTTAATTTTTAGGTTATGGTAACGGTTTTTAAATTACCTATATTCTCTTTATAAAAAAAATGTATAATTTTTAAATATAGATATTTTCATAAAAAGGTTTAAATATATTTTTTGTACCGCAATTTTTTTAACTGATATGTATTTCTTTATGTATTTTCTGCTAACATCACCTTGAGATATAAATTTTGACGATTTGACGTGTAGGACTCGTGGTGGCTTAGCGGTTATATCGTCTGGTGTATTTAACCAGAAGATGCAGGTTCGTGTCCTGTTTGCCAGTCGATTTATTCCTTCATTAAAATAACTGGAGGGCTAGACAAGTTGCATTTTGACATTCGAATCGACAAACAAAATGTATGGAAATTACATTAGTGACAGCCCGATTTGTCGAAAGCTTGTGTCATTTCCATACATTTTGTTTGTCGATTCCAATGTCAAAATGCAACTTGTTTAGCCCCCCTGTTATGTCCTGTCAGTCTTTCATGTCCGATTTTGATTATTTGTGATTAGGATTTAGGAGATTAGGTGCACCACGGACCAAGTTAGATATTTTCTCGCTCAAAACGCCAATCTGAATGGCAGCGAAGAATTGGCATCTGATTTCTGTACCTCAACCATGAGTTCTATCGAATGGCTCTCGATAGGTTTTTTACGCATCGAAATGCTGTAATCTCATAGCAGATTTTAGTTCCTTACGTAACCGCTAGAGGCGTTGCGAGGATTTACCATACAAATATTTTACGGCATCGCTAGCGAGTCAAGTGAGATAAACTCATGGTCGAGGCACTGACAACAATTAGAAGGTGACCCACGAAAACAGGTAAGGCTGAAGTTTGAAGTTGGTCTTCTTAAAAAAATAAGTAATTTCTTAAGCTAATTATACAATCGTAACTTCGAGTGGCACCGGTACTTTAATCTTCTCGATTCCAGTAAGAGCAGTCATATTCAACCACTAATCTAGATTAAAAGTTATTCAAAAGACGAAATCGATTCCCAAAGTTCGCCTTCTCGATTTAAGCGAGAATCGATGCTTGTATGATCCTATTCATCTGCTATATCGATTATATATACCAATATTGGAGGACAATGACCTCTTTGTACTATCGGTTTCCTTTCAGAGTGCAGTACAATGGTTAAAGGTAGTGTTATGAACATGACAAGAGTGTTTTGCAGGTTTATAGAGATTGCGTCATATCATAACGATGTCGATGGTTTAGTGGTTCGAGTAACGGACTGCTGACCACGAGGTCGTGGGATCGATTCCCGCAGGATTGAAATATTTATGTGATGAACTTAAGTGTTAATGTTTTTCTGGGTGTTTATATATTACTAGCTTTTGCCCGCGGCTTCGCTTACGTGGATGTAGAAACAAAATTAGGATTAAAAATTGATCCCATTGATAAAAAACTTGTATTTTGAAGTAGTGTGACTAAGTTATAACGGCGCTAAGCTCAATGAATATTGTGGGTTCGATTCCGGTCGACAATTAGTCTCGGTACTGAGGTTCTCTATAAGGTACTGAGGTGATGTTGTTTGTGAAAATGTGTTATTGAACATCACTCCAAAATAAAACGGAAACATCAACTATTGTTTAATTTAAGTCTATACCACTTTAACTAATATTTGTTGTTGTTTATAACTAATCAACAATCACGATTTCTGCGATCATATGACAACTTAATTAAAGAACCAACAATAATGATCCCTTATATCAATAGGAATACATACTACAGAGAGGTCAAGCTCTATCTCAGCATCTACGCAACCGAGTGGAATGAGATATACCTCATTTTTTTAGTTGAACGATGGACTTTTAAATAGAAAATTAAAAATCAAAAACCAGCAATGATGATCTCTTCTTTCTATGGGCTTGCATACAACAGAGAGGTCAAGCTCTATCTAAGGATCTATACTAATAATTGAAAAAAGCTTTACATCAGTTTTTAAGTTGGAAATTATGCATTACAACAGTTAATACAGAATTCAAATCTATTCAGTAGGTTTAGCGCCAACCCCTAACAAACAGACAAACAGACAAACAGACAAGAATTCTAAAAATCACATTTTTGGTTTCGCGATCGTTTATATACTCTAACCCAATTGTTTTTTTTTTAATATCTTCAATGTACAGAAATGACCTTTTTACAATTTTATAATAGTATAGATAAGTACGTATTTACAAAAAAAGTGTATAAGTATTATATCCATTGTCTAGTACTCATAGTACAAGATCAGTTTAGTTTGGGACTAGATGGTGCCGTGTAAAATGTCCCAAAATATTTATTTATTATATGCCTAGGTTATCATTGATATGTATTTGAGAGGTCTTTGAAGAGGAGAGATCTTTTTACTGAAGAAAGCTGTGTTTCCCCTATCTATAGATTTCATGATTGCTAGACTGAATATAATATTTTATTGTACCACAAACAGTCAGCCTTTAAAAAAAACCGAATACATTGAGTTATTATACAAAAGTATATATTATAAAAAAAAAAATTCATGATTGCAAAAGTGAATATAATATTTTTATAGTTCCACAATCAGCCAACTTTAAAAAAAAACTGAATACATTGAGTGATTATACCTATATTCATAAAAAAATACTCGTTAATTATCGATACTCCACGAAGTGATGAGTTACCACTGCGGGAAAATGAAATTTCCATAAAATCAATTATGACATACGCTGGACAAGCTCGCCCCAATTTGACGTACGAATAATGCATTTATATGAGCGCTAGTTATTAGTAATAAGCTGCTTACTGATTAGTGTTTGTTATTTGGTCGTGGCTCTGGAAATAACTGTGAAATTAATTTATTTTTCATAATATTCAAAATTCATAAGCGGTCAAAACTAGTTTTGCTTGTGAAAATCACTCAAAATTCTTAGCTAACGGGACTCTATGACAGCTGTCAAGTTGATAGTTTTTAACATGAAATCACTATGAAAGTGATATTAGTTTGCCGTAATGGCGTGCGTTTGACATTCCGAAACTGACACTGACAGTTTTTACTATGCAATCATTACGAAACAGATAATAGTGTGCCAAAATGGTGTGATTTTTCTCAAATTAAAAGATTTTTCTCATCCCCCAGTCAACATTAAAAAAAAGTACGACTACAGTTTTAACCAGCGTAATACCGAGTATTTTTTCCAATTACCTTCGGTACCTCATTTGGGCCGATTTCGATGACCTCCTTTAATTGATACTAATAAAAATAGTTTAAAATGGCGCAGAATTATGGTTTTTATATCCAATATGCCCTTTTGATATATTGATGATGATAATGACGTTTGAAACTATAGTCTGCGCGGAACTAGTTGGCCGCGCCTTACGTATGTGAGCGGCGAGACGGAGGGATGGGGTCGCCTGCGCGCGGTGGGGCGGATCGGCGGGGCGCTTGTTTTCGTTCACAGTTACCCGCCGCCTCACCCCCGTCCCTACCTAAGGCGCGGCTAACTAGTTCCGCGTGGACTATACATAATGGTATTATGTAAAAATGTCCCAAAATGGCAAAATATATGGCAATGCTGTGTGTTTTTCTGACCCATAAACTGATTGGCTTGTTGAACAAAATACCTAATGACATTGTAATTGAAAACAAAAATATTTTGATGCAAAACTTTACTGTAAAAACATATTTTCATTTTTTAAACGCGTTAGTTAACGAACATTGTTTAGCACTGTCTATTTTTAAATAAAAAACTAAGTGAAACATAACCGGTGTACAGTCAGATGCTGAAATATTTTCGTTTAAACTTTCTGTAACATTTTGTTGGTTGAAAATGGAACTTTTTTGGGATTTTGTGGTTGAAACTTGAATGTGGGTTAATAAGTAATTAAAAAGGTTAAAATATAATTAAGTAGATTATGTGGAGACATACCTTTTGGACTGGTTAGAGGCATAATATTATCAAAAGTTAGGGGAGGCTTTTGCCCACCACATAACATAACATACCATCACGCCTGTATTCCCCGAACGGTTTAGGCAGAGGTGTACTAATGTACACCTACAGTTCGCCGGTGTGTTTAGGTCCTAATAGGGGCAAGCCTATTGCCATCAACCGGGCACAAAACCATACTCCGAGCTGCTACTGGGAATTTCACATAAATACCCAATATACATTTTGCGCGACCCGGAAAATCGAAACCAGGACCTCTAGCGTAGCAGTCGTGCTTAGGACCACTGGGCCTACGAGCTTTTGCTCACCAACGAAACATTATAGAACCAGCCTTGACTTCTCCAGTACAGGTTAACCTAAGTACACATTTGCCTAAACCCTTCGGAGAAAACTTTTTTTTTTATATACCACTAAGGTGGCAAACAAGCATACGGCCCATGGTAAGCCCTGATGGTAAGCGGTTACCATAGCCTATGGATGCTTGCAACACCAGGGGTATCACTCGCGCGTTGCAGACCCGAAAAACCTCTTAGAGGTTTATGGAGGATTCACTGCCGCGACAGTTTGAGGGAATATTCCTCTTACTGCCAGCGCAGCGCATCCTTAGAAGGAGCTCTGGCGACCTTAACGAGCTCTGGCGAACACAACACACAATAAAGTGTGTTATTTGGCTGCAGTTTCCTGTAAGGTGGAGATACTTCCCCAGATGGGCTGCTTCAGATTTGAGCCATAAATGGCTGTGCCCTACCTCTCTTAAAAACTGTCGTAACGATAAATATTTTCACGTCACCTTAAGACGAAACTTTATAATGTGAAGGAAGCTTCGATTGGGAGCGGGACTCGCGGTAGTTTAGCGGTCAAAGCGTCTGGTGTACTGAACCAGAAGATGCAGGTTTGAATCCTGCCCGCCAGCCGATTTTTTCCTTCATTAAAGGTTAACTGGCAGAAAAGCATTAAGTCTGCCTTATATAATACTATTGTACATAAAATAATAAATCTTTTTATATAAAACAAAGTCGGGTTTGTTACAACACTTATAATTTGAGAACGGCTAGACCGATTTTCATGATCTTTGATTTGTTGGATTTTTCTCCACCCCGAATAACAGAATAACTATTAAAACATCAGAAAATTTCCCAAAAAAAATATCTAATGGGGTGTAACGGGGTCAACCTTGACGCGACCGAAGCTGCGAGCAAATCCTACTAATATTATAAATGTGAAAGTTTGTGAGGATGGATGGATGGATGTTTGTTACTCTTTCACGCAAAAACTACTGAACGGATCTGGATGAAATTTGGCACAGATAGATTATAGTCTGGAATAGCACATAGGCTACCCCGGCTAGGCTTTTCATCCCGGTAAAATGTATGGTTCCCTTGGGATAGCGGGCGAAGCCGCTGGCGGAAAGCTATAAATAAATAAAGATATATTTTCAGATTGAAATGAAACAGCAAAACCAAACCCAACACTTTTGCCATTGCTTGCCGAATAGAATTGTGAAAGTGAAACTAATATTTTGTTACCGTACTGTTATACAAAGAGCATAACATTGCAACTAACTGCAAATCGCGGATACAGAACTGGAAAGCAATTTTAAAACGCTTTTAGGTATCAGCATTTTAGTCGTTCAAACTCTGTGAATGGCAAAGTTTGACGCTACGGTAGTCCTCGTTTACACCGCATTGTAAGGGCCTGTAGACAAGTTGCAATTTGACATTCGAATCGATAAACGAATAGAAACAAAATGTATGGAAATGACATCGTGACAGCCCGATTTGTCGAAAGCTTGTGTCAATTTCATACATTTTGATTCTATTCGTTTATCGATTCAAAGCCTTGAATGGATATGTATCAATGAAATTAAACAACATGTTAAGAAAACACTGTCCGATCAGTCAGTGTAATGTTAGGTATCGATATTAGATTGCTTTTAAGTATTTATGTGATCCTTTTCAACGTACAACTAAAAAAATATTCCGAATAAAAGTTTTTTTTTTATAAAATAAGGAAATATAGGTACATAGTTCGGGCATCTCTACATACCATTGCTACATACCATCACGCCTATATTACTCGAAGGGGTAGGCAGAGGCGTTATAATGTACACCCACATTACGCGGATATGTTAAGGTCCTATGTAATACGAGGCGATCCTATTGCCATCAACCGGGCACAAATCCAGACTCCGAGCTGCTAACACTTTAGTATCGAACCCAAAGGACATCTAGCGTAGCAGTAGGGCTTGGGACCACTAGACCACCGAGGCAGCTCACATCTCTACTGCTCTCAATGCTCAAATAATCGTGAACATACCAACATACCTCCATTCCGTGCGCGCCTAACATTATCAACGCGCATTTGCACACCCTTATCATACAACGTCAAGTGTTCGGGCTAGAACCGACTTCCTTGGTTAAATTACGACTATTACACTTAACCCCGGGATTAGTGAACAAGGATGAATGCTAAACGTTTTGAACCTTATCGCCTTAATATGGTCAAAATGTGCCTAAAAAAATAAATAAAATAATAATTTTTTTTTAGAGACTACACAGCACCATCTTAATCACAAACTAAGCGGAGCTTGTACTATGGGTACTAGACAATGGATATAATACTTTTACACTTTTTTTGTAAACACCTACTTATAATACATAAGAAACACCCAGAAAAACACATAAATATTTGTGTCCTGTGGGATTCGAATCCATGACCTTGTGATTAGCAGTGCGGTACTCCAACCACTAGGCCACAGACGTCGTCAAATATTAACAGGATTTTTTTGGCAACAACATATTTCATGCCTGTATTCTCCGAAGGGCCAGACAGTAGGCAGTTACAGTTTGGTATGATTAAGTTCCATGTTATAGTTCCATTCCACCCTATTGATAATAACAAATTCAAACTCCGACCTGCGACTGAGAATTTCATAGAAAAACCCAATAATACTGCTCGACCTGGGAATCGAACCCATGACCTCAAGCGAGCAGTCGCACTTGGACCAATAGGCTAACGCGTAACACATATCCCAAAGGAGCTCATCAAAATCGGACCAAATGATGTACCTTCGTAAACGTTTTGGAAAAAATACCCTGTGTTACGCTGTTTTTCTTTTTCCTTTATTTTCACTCAAAAAGTTTACAGAAATAACAGTACTCCAAAAACCACTGAGGTTTGAGGTTAAAACCCTAGCTGCACTTTTTTTTAATGTTGACTGGGGGATGAGAAAAAAAACTTTTAATATGAGAAAAATCACGCAATTTTGGCACACTATTATCTGTTTCGTAATGATTTCACAGTAAAACCTGTCAGTTTCAGTTTCGGAATGTCAAACGCACGCCATTACGGCAGATTATTATCAGTTTTATAGTGATTTCATGGTAAAAACTATCAACTTGACAGCTGTCATGTACCTCCGGTACAAATTTGGACTGAGTTGTATGGGCTTTTGATGACCTCCATTCTATACTCTACGGTTAAACCCCAATTTGATAACTCTCAGTCATGCCCGCAGTCTATTTTAAAGACATAATATATGAAGGGATTTAGTTTAGTTTAATAACAGTTAAGGGGTTACATCTCCATAAAACAAGTAGATATACTTAGAAAGAGATTAAACCATTGTCAATGATGATTTAGTGGTCGTTAGAAACCTATGTTTTGTGTTACTGGTATAGCCCGCGCGGAACTAGTTGGCCGTGCCTTAGGTATGTGAGCGCTGGGACGGCGGGGCGGGTTCACCTGCGCGCTGGGAAACGGAGGGGCGGGGGCGGTTGCTATCGTTCACAATAACCCGCCGCCTCACCCCCGTCCCTACCTAAGGCGCGGTCAACTAGTTCCGCGCGGACTATAGTCAGAAGTTTTACCATGAAATTTTCAATAGGATTTGTGCTCAGTTAATTGCTATAGGCTCCTATTATATGGGATCTAAATCCAGCTAACTGTGGGTCTACACCTCTGCCTATGCATTCGGAGAATACAGGTTTTCTTCTACTTTACGGCCGATATATTCCTAAGTCAAAGTCAAAGTCAATGTCAAATGTGTTATTTCAATTAGACCATATCAATAGGTACTTTCGAAAAGTCAAACTAGTTGCACGGTTCCAAAAAGTGGATCTTATGGAGAAGAGCCGGCAAGAAACTCCATAGACACTCCTTTAAAAAAATTTTGGTTACAATATTATGATTTTATTTACAATCTTGTTTTGGATAGCTACTGAGAATAATGCAGTACGTATAATGTCCTACGTAGGCAGGAATATATCGGCCATGGAGAGATAGAGTATTTTTTGTAATTGTACATGCCATAATGTTTACTTAATACATACACAAAAATATTTATATTTTGAGAGCCTACAGTCTTCAGATATTTATCAGAGATTTATCCAACTATAATACTACTATCTTACTAATATTATAAAGGCGAAAGTTTGTAAGTTTGGATGTTTTGTTGCTTATTTACGGCAAAACGGCTGAACCGATTTGGCTGAAAGTTGAAATGGTGATAGTTTATACCTTGGATTAGGACATAGGCTTCATTTTAATCTTGAAATATTCAAACTTCCTACGTGAAACGGGTTTCATGTTCCTAACTTCACGCAGGCGAAGCCGCGGTTATAGTAGTAAGAGCTAGTATAAATGTGAAAGTTTGTGAGATAGGAAGGATGTTTGTTACCCTTTCATGAAAAAAATACTAAACGGATTTTGATGAATCTTTACAGTATTATAACTTATACATCAGAATAACACATAATAATCAACCCATACACTGTCCCACTGCTGGGCACGGGTCTCCTCTCAGTATGAGAGGGATGAGGCTATAGTCCACCACGCTAGCCCGATGCGGGTTGGCAGACTTCACACGCCGTCGAGAACATCTCTCAGGCATGCAGGTTTCCTCACGATGTTTTTCTTCACCGTTAAAGCGAGTGATAATTACGCACATGATTTAGAAAAGTCAGAGGTGCGTGCCTTCGATTCGAACTCGAGACCTTTGACTATAACTGCTTGTTACCTGTATACATCAGAATATCACATAAGATATTAAAAAGCCTTTCAGAATGCGAGTGAAGCCAACGGCAACGGCTAGTATTCAAATAGTTATTTGCTCAAACTCATCTCTTGTCTTGTGCCACTGTTAATATACCAAAATACACCCCAATTCCCCCCCTCCGCTAGAATTAATGACGTGAATGCGTCATTAATTACTAACCGTCTAATTACCAAGTGTTGATCTTTGATGTATTATTCAAGGAACAGTTTATTGACATTAGTTAGGTACCTCGTGTTTCAGATTAGAATACAATTTCTCTCTGCTATTCAGATGAATATCTCGTAAGAGGCGAGAAAAGAGCTGTTAGCTAGTAAGATCTCCGGTGGCAGGATCTTTTGGCGAACACCCTTCCGTTAGTCTGTAGAAAATTTACGACATCTGTGGTCTAGTCGTTCGAGTACCAGACTACTGATCACGCGGTCGTGGGTTGGATTCCCACAGGATACAAACATTTATTGCGATAAACTCAGATGTTTGTGTTTGTCTGGGTGTTTCTTATGACTTGTAAATATGGATTTACAAAAAAAAGTATATAAGATTTATAATGCATTGTCTAGTACCCATAGTACAAGCTCTGCTTAGTTTGGGACTAGATGGTGCTGTGTAAAAATGTCCCAGGATATTTTATATTTATATTTATTTATTCGAAGGAAAGACTGGTTGTCAGGCTTTTAGGCTTCTGACTCCCACTAACGATTGTCATAGGTGTTCGTATGACAACCGGGACCGACGGCTTTACATGCTCTCCGAGGCACGGAGGGGTCTCGATATATTAAGAATGGTCACCCATCCACAGACTGACCGTGGCAAGTGTAACTTAACCTTACAGATCGGTTGATAAGCGTAGTTACAACTTGGTCACGAGCCCCTCCCATTCTGACTATATACTATTCCTAAATATATTTTGGGGACATATATATTTTGGGGACAGTTTTACACAGCACCATCTAGTCCCAAACTAAGCTTGTACTATGGGTACTAGACAATGGATATAATACTTATATACTTTTTTTTGTAAATACATACTTATTATACATAGGAAACATCCAGACAAACACAAATACTTATATGCATCATCACATAAATATTTGTGGCCACTAGACCACAGACGTCGCCAAAATATACTATAAACTGTGAGTGTAGAGCACATCTCTGCCAAACCCTCCGGGGAATGCAGGCGTTATGGTATGTTTGTGATTGCTAGAGATACACAGCGGTACCTGACACTAATGTCTCTAGTTGCATACATATAACACTAATGAGACAACACAATTAGAGCGACAACTCCACAACGCGCTAATTGACGTTAATTGTTAGTCAAATGCAAAATTATATATGTGAAAACGTTTGACGTTACATTGAATTCCAATCTTTGGAGCCAAGTTTAAATATGCATTGACTTACCAGTTGTTATTTTTATATGAGACGAGACGACGAGACAACGACTTCACGACTGTTTTCCATAGGGTTAGGCAGAGACTATAGATTTCCACTTGCTACGATCTTGGCACACCAGGGGCGTTAGACAAGTTGCATTTTGACATTCGAATCGACAATCAAAATCTATAGAAATAACACAAGCTTTCGACAATTCGGGCTGTCACTAATGTCATTTACATACATTTTGTTTGTCGATTCGAATGTCAAAATGCAACTTGTCTAGCCCCCCAGTTTCGCTTCGTCTATGTTCATCAACCTCCCCATGCATGCTCGTCGGTTTAGGGTGCTGTTAACCTTGCCTTTTTTGAGAAAGTCCGCAATTTGGTTATGGTACGTTCGCCGAGGTGGAAAAGAGAATATAATATAATTTTTATATGAAGACTTTTTTTTCTGACTTCACATCAAGACGTGATGGAAGCAAAATTAGACATAACAGGCAGTGGTTGGTAGCTTATAGTTGGCTAAAGCGTCTGGTGTACTGAATCTGGGGGATGCAGGTTCGAACCCTACCCGAGATCGTAATTTTATTTCACTTAAAATTTTATAATATATATTTTCATACATTAGCTTATTTAAGTGTAATTTTTGCACGACGTCCATACGTTCCATACGTCACCTTAAGACGTAAGTTTAGAATGTGAAGGAAGATTTCAAGTTGGCGAGCGGGATTGGCAGTGGCTTAGCGGTCATAGCGTCTAGTGTACCGAACCAGGGGGGCTAGACAAGTTGCATTTTGACATTCGAATCGACAAACAAAATGTATGTAAAATTACATTAGTGACAGCCCGATTTGACGAAAGCTTGTGTCATTTCCATACATTTTGTCTGTCGATTCGAATGTCAAAATGCAACTTGTCTAGCCCCCAGAAGACGCAGTTTCGAATCCTGCCCGCCAGTCGATTATTTCCTTTATTAAAATAATTGTAATCAGCTTTTTAGAAATTATCCAAAACCGTTATGTCCTGCAAGTTGCTAATGGGATAGAACCTTGTCTAATTAACCTCAAAGTGACGTCATCCGCCGTACTTGCCGGCTATTGGTGCTCCCGCGTACTGACAGCGGTACGTCATTTTTACGTCACCAAGATGGCTGCCAGGCGCATTATCAATTTGCGGGGTTTATAACATAAGCCAGCTAGGGAACAGCTAGTCTGTATATATTATATACAGACTAGCTGTTCCCCGTGGTGTTACTCGAGTTCATTTATTTTTTCCCATACTTACATAAACCTTTCTTAACAAATGCCTACGTCATAACATCTGTGTAGTGCTTTAAACAGTTCGTTTCAGTCATAACTGTTTTTTGCATTTACAAATAATATTTTATTATGAAAATAGCCTTTACCCGAAAAAAGGTTTTTAAAAGCCATCATCTTTGTGTATGAATTTTTGCAACCTTTAAAAGGCTTTTGGTTTTAACAACAATAATATTTTTGTAAATGTACAACTTTAACATTTAAATTTTATTTCCGATCAAATTTACAAAATGCAGGGTACATTTTGAATCGTCTATTGGAAAGCATTGTAAAGTAAGTCTCCGATCATTCACCTGTGTTCGTTCAAACTCATCGATCTGAGTGCAATAGACGTGCACTTTTGATTCGAAGTTTGAAGAAGTTTGGTATCGATGTGTGTGTGTGTAGGCTAGACGTATCTTTAAGCTTGATAAGTTGTGTGTTGTGTTTGCACATGAGCGTGTTTGTTCGTCCGCGTGTGTGTATGTGATCTTAAGGTTATTATCATTTGATTTATCTATAAGCTAGTACCTAGTCGGCCTCCAAATTCTACACGGTTATGCGGAACGCGCTGGACAGAAACCGGTGGAGACAGAACATCCGCTCCAGATGCAACCCTGATGCTGACCACGACCCTCAGACATGAGGAACCGACACCAGAGAGAATACCTTAGTGGGTCCGAATCCCAGACCAAGCAAATTCAGATCAAGGATTCGGCTCACAGGACACAAATATTTATGTCATACTTATTTGTGTTTATCTGAGTGTTTCTTGTGTATTGTAAGTGTGTATTTATCGTACAAGCTCAGCTTAGCTTGGGAACGGACTGTTCCGTGCATCGTAAAAATTCAGTTTCAACTATTTTCACATTAAATGACATGAATGTAAAATAAACTGTAAGTACCTTGACATATTTTGTTATGATTTGAAATTAATATACAATTTGAATTGATATAATTATGTAATTTTGAAATTTTCTTGTAACTTTTGCATGCCATTATGGTGAAATACGGTGAAGACCTTATATAATTTATTGTTATCACAACTATGTATAAACCTGTATCCGCAAATAAACATATTCTGATTCTGATTCTTGAGTGAGTGAAAGTAAAATGCATCCGAAATAAGACTACTGCATTTACCCGTATTCATTCGAGCTCGCTGATCCGCCTGCAGGTGACGATGTAGTCGCCCTTTTGCTTTCAAGCCCTAGAAGGGCTGTGACGTCATTCTATACACTGTCTACATTTCAAATAGAAATATTCTCGTCTCTAGTTTGGCCGTTTTTGAACGAAAAAAATGTTTTTGTCATGTTAACGTTGTTTGCATAAAAAGCCTTATTTCAAATATTGCGCGATAGTGTGAAAATTAGAAATTTTAAAATTAAAAATCTTTTGCAAGATATACACAAAGATTATATAAAACTACTTTTACCACATATAAAATATTTTTTCACGAACATTTAACTCCTGAAGTTTCGAATCCTATAAGGGTTAGACGGTCTTTTGATAATTTCCCAATGGAAAAACTATTAAGCTGAACTCGAAATACGAACTCTCAAATGAACTGAAGGTCAACAGCTGAAATTGCGACCAACAAGGCAGTTCCTTTAAAAATAATTTTATTTTAGGATCTTAAAAACTTTACGAAAGAACTGTTATTACAGTTCCAAATTGGTGTTACTTGACCTCGACCCCTTTTAATAGAATACAGAGGTATTCATCATGAAATGAAGCTGTCTACGCCACAGTGCGCTATAAATAATCCATCCAACTTCACATCAACTGGCTACGACACTGGCCGCCTCAGGAGCGCGCGGCCGAATATCGTAAAGGTATTCTAATCTATGGAATATCGCATCATCCCGCTGCGACACCGGTGCACGCGCCACACTAGACGTCACTCACGTCACTATCTAACCGCCATCTGTCCGACTAACATTACCATATTCTCTCTCCACTTTGTGCCTACATTATTGTAATTATTTGTAATTGTTTAAATTCAAAACTACAAGAAACAAACGTTTTATTTATTGTAATTAAACTCGGGTTTTTTTTGTTCGCAATATCGCGAACAGAAGCTAAGAATTACCTCCCCACGGTTGAACGGATCTAATTAACACTAAAAGCAGTTAAACTAATTAACATACAGATAAAACCATGATTAAATTAACGAATTTCAAAGGGATAGGATCAAATGATGGCTCTTACGCTTATCAGTTACTTAAACAACAGTTTGAGAGATCGTTGACAAAGTTAAAATAAATGATAGCTTAGGGATATGACCACTGGACTGTCATGTCAGAGGTCTCGAGTTCGAATCTAAGGCAGGCAAGACCGACATGCCGTTGTTATGTACGTATTAATAATTCATTATAAGTATATGACTATGAAAACATCTTGAGGATACCTGCATGCCTTAGAGATTTTCTTAAGAGCCCCGCAATAGGCCAGCGTGGTGAAGAGCCTAACCTCTCTGATTCTGAGAGGACACGAAGATTCGGCGGACGAAGAAGAAGAAGACGGGGCCCAGCAGTGGAGCAGTTAATGCTCAACTGCTGGGCCCCGTGCCCAGATGATTGTGTTGATGATGATGACAATGATTTTGATACCTACCTACCTAATGTTTGTACACACGAAAATGGTTATTTCGGCCTTTTGATCGTGTCGTCTTTTAGACTTTCGGTCTTTCAGCATTAGGTCTTTTGGTCCTTCGGCTTTTGGTCTTTCGGCTCTTGGTCTTTGGTGGTTGATGGTTAGCCAGCGGTGTGCTGGTGTACACCCACATTTCGCCGGTATATTTATGTAAATAGAGGGCGAACCTGTTGCCATCAAACGGGCACAAATCCAGACTCCAACTTGCTACTGCTAATTTACTAAAAAAAAATACTGCTCGACCTAGGAAACCCAGAACCTCTAGCGTAACAGTGGCGCTTACGACCATCAATGAGCTAGTCATAAACAAAACACTTAACTTCAGTTGCAATGGCTGCCAATAAAAGCCAATAAAATTAAAAACTTCCTCAAGTAACAACTTTATAAACTCCGGAAAAATAAACTTTCATTATTTCTCAAAGGTTTCACATCGTCCAAAAAGTTGGGACACTCCCGTCAAAGTATGTGTTACAACGGGAACGGGAAAATACTCTGCGTAGGCAGGCAGTTTTGTATGTTATGGGGATTTGGTAACACTATAGGTTTCTAGAATATTCTAGAAAGTTTATTATACTAGTACGTAGGTACGTAATTAACGTTTGCTGAGCAATTTATTTGTTGTGGGGATTTGGTGAGAGATAAGCTTTTTCTGGAATATTCTAGGAAGTTTAAGATACTATTAAAAAGACAGAAAATGTAATTGTCAAAATCGAAAAAATGCAGAAAATTGTTTCAATCATTGGCATCAATCATTAGCCCCTTTTCTCCCAACTGCTACAAAATAAAAAGTAGCAAATCTTCTTTCAACTTATTAAGTAAGTAAACAACTGTACAATAATAAAACTCACAAAAACATATTCAAGCGCTTCAGAGTAAACAGTCTCCAGAATCAATCAAAACACACCAACTTGGAGTGACATTGATGTATTAAGTTGTTTCTCTGAAGCCACAAGCGAATATTTTTCGGCACCAATAAAATGGCTGATTTACCCGCTTCTACAAAACTTCTATATAACATACTAGCTTTTTCCCGCGATGTTACTCGCGCTCGTCTGTTTTATTAATCCCGTGGGAATTTCCCAAAATCCTTAGCGGCTTTCTACGTCCTACTAGCTGACCGTGTACCTTCTATCCCAAGAGCCCACGATGGTCAGGGTTCGATTTCCACAAGAAACAAATATTTATGAGATGAATTTAAATGTTTGTGTTTGTCTAGGTATTTGTTATGTATGTATTTTTTTACCTATGTATTTACGACAAATTAAGTAAGTATTATATCCATTGCCTAGTACCATTGCTTAGTTTGGGGCTAGATGGTGCTGTGTAAAATGTCACAAAATATTTATTATTATTTATTTATCGTGTTAACGAATAAATCGACTTTCTATAGTAATACCTACATGCAATGACAACTATTAATTCATTCGATTGATTAATCAGCAACAATTGCCCATCACTAAATCACTAAACGCCATATCTCACTTGCACCCGCTTGACGCACCCGCAGGCGCCCCGAACTCGCAACTACGGCAGACTTTCAATACGTCTGGCAAGATGTAAAAACCATTCAAACTGTCCGGCTCAATAGCCGGACAATTGGGGACCTATAAAAAGTCCCCAAGTTATATAATATGTAAACCCCAGCTTTTATACCATAACGACGAAATTTCTAATAATTTATTAATGTTTAGGGCTGTCGAGCCTGGTCGCAACCGTACTATGTATCCGGCAACGATGACGAGACTTCTAACGTGTTTCCGAAGAAAAAAAAAAAGCTTTATAGGCTAAGCCATACCGAATTTTAGGTCCTATTTTATATACCTTTATTACCTGTTATCTGCCTAAATAACCACAATCCCAACTCCATACTTACAGATCGTTCTTACCTGTGTTAGGGTTAGGTATTTTAAATTTTCAGCTTTTATATAATGACGAATGTCTGACCATTGTGTATTAATTACAATAATTTCATTAACGTTACGCTCTAAACTACGGATAGATCTTTAGAAAAAACGGGTAGGTTTGTATAACCAGTTTCCTAGTTTCCTGTCAAAATATTGCTAATATTTTTTATCTTATAAGTACCTAAGTACCATTTATTGTTTATAAAATTGTTTTTTAAATTGGTTTTGGTGTGCAATAAAGAATATTATATCTATCTATCTACCTACCTACTCTTTACATTAAACTGCACTATCCTCAAAACACTCATATAAATTGTAACTGTTACCAATATTTTGAAGTAAAGTCAAAAGAGTGCCGATGGAGTTTCTTGCCGGCTCTTCTCCATATTATGTCTTTTTGAAACCGGGCCACTAGTTTGAAATTTAAAAAAAATAATTATAATTATGGTCTAATTGAAATAAAATAATTGAATTTGAAAAACCTCAACTTGTATCTTTACGCGTTTCGAATTTTCAAATTTGGTGAAATAATAAATAATCAATAAAATTGTAAACGGAATATTAAAAGTCCCATTTCAGAAATAGGTTAAAACCCACTAAAAATCCCCCGCGTTACACTCTAAATCTCATTCCTTAATTAACGCTTTGTCTACTACAAGTTCGGATTTTATTAACATGACGATTCTTTTGTCTTTACAACCAAAATTCTACCTTGAAGCTTCGCGTCTAACGTTCAAAATTCAGTGCTTTGTATCACTTAAGCCGCGGCATACCTTGGGCTGTGAATGTACTTTGTCAGGGAGACAAATGTCTCCTCTCCTCTCTCATACATACACAGCGTTTGTGAGGCAAGTTTATGTTGATGAGATGATGTCGCATAAGCGCAGATGCGACAATGATAATACAATTGTATTGCGTTGACTTATGAAGGTGAAAATTTTTCCTTGTTGCTTTTTATCTTCTTATCTTATTATGGGGGCTGGTACAACCAGCAATACTTCCACCTAATGGGATCTTTTGTGTTGTCCCCATTACCGTATATTCCTTACTCTTTGAAGACGTGGTTGACGAAGGCGGCTAACCCACTGAGAGGAAGGAACCTAAAATCTTCCGGCTTCGGGTACCCGTTGCCGAGAAGACTCATCTGTTTCATCGCCAGGACGTCACAATCGCACAGGATGTGCTGCATAGTTTAATTGAATTCACCACAGGCTCTGCAGTCGTTATTCAAAGCTAGCTTCATTTTATGGAGCATGTCATTAGTGGTGTAGTGCCCTGTAAGGGCTCCAATGACAGCTCGGGCTTTGTCCCTTCTGTTCCTCAAAACGAATTTTGAGACTCTTGTGGTGCCGCAGCCGAGGAAACGTCGTGAAACGTCCTAGTTGCTTACTTTGTGTGTAGCTTTAAGGTGAGGCGTGAGGGAGAGGGGCTCATGGCTAAGTTATAACTGCGCTAATCAACTGATTGATCTACTAGGTAAAGTTACGCATGTCGCGTTCAGTCCGTGGATGGGTGACTATTCTTAACACACATTGATATCCATCGTCTATAGTTCGCGTGGAACTAGTTGGCCGCGCTTTAGGTAGGGACGGGGGTGAGGCGGCGGGTTACTGTAAACAAAAGCAAGCGTCCCCGCTCCTCCGTCCAACCCGCGCAGGCGACCCCGCCCCCTCGCCCGCCGCTCACATACCTAAGGCGCGGCCAACTAGTTCCGTGCAAACTATAGTACCAATAGTACGAGCTCTGTTTCATTTTGGACGAGATGGTGATGTATAGAACCTGTACAAAAAAGTTCATAGGTCATAATATGTTTTCTAATCTCTTTCTCATAAAAGAGACCATGACAAAACAATATTAATCACAAAATTAAAAACAAAAGTAAAAAAATATAATAATTAGGAAATGAAAAAAAATTGCGTAAAATATTAGGATAATAAATCTATACTTCTATATCTATACTAATATTATAAAGAGGAAAGATTTGATTGTTTGTTTGTATTGAATAGATTTCGTAACTACTTTGACGATTTGAAAAATTATTTCAGTGTTAGATAGCCCATTTATCGGGGAAGGCTATATGCCATCACGCTACGACTAATAGGAGCGGAGTAGCAATGAAAAATATTGCAAAAACGGGATAAGACCACGCGGGCGAAGCCGCTGGCGGAAAGCTACTAATAAATAAATTAACACTTTTTAATTCATATCAATAAATTACAATTTGTGCCCGGATAATGGTATAAGGCTTGCCCCATATTACATGAATCCTAAAACATACCAGCTACCTCTGACTGGCTGCACAGCACTGCCTAACCCTTTATTGAATACAAGCGTAATAATATCACGTCGCATCTGCGCGGTGTACACTCTATGACAACTATTTCATTTTAGCGACATTTGACGGCATGCGTCTCCAAAATGAAAATTAAATTGCGACATAATTGACGCAGAATCTTCAGTTGAAACTGGGAACGTGTTTGAACTCGTTAAAATTGTCACATGTCTGCTATCTCCATTATTTATACGTGCTTTGTAATTTTGAAGCCAGTGAATTAAATTTTCAAATTCCGGGTTAAGATTTTCTTGGTTCATTAGTTCAATGTGCAAACATTTATATTGTTGACTTAACAGCTTCATTCTTCTTGTTGTCGTAACCGCGATTGCTGAACTTAAAAACCTAGAGTCCATACGACCATAGATCAATGAGCGAATACTAAATAAATATTAAATTTTATTTTTAATGAAGGAAAAAATCGGCTGGCGGGCAGGATTCGAACCTTCGTCTTCTGGTTCGGTACACCAGACGCTTTGACCACTAAGAACCAAAAGACGCAGGTTCGAATCCTGCCCGTCAATTCCGATTTTTTCCTTCATTAAAAATAACTCGTAATCTTAGCATGGAAAATGATTAAAAAAATACAAATTATAAATATTAAATTTCCAGATGATGATTATGTAAAATCTTAAAAAAATAATGTTCGAGGTTCGATTTCCAGGTCGAACAAAGTGTAACAGATGAGCATTACACCTCTTCTGCCCAACCTTTCTGAACTCTATCTACACAACTTTCATACCATTACGCCTATATTCCCCGAAAGGGTAGGCAGAGGCTTACTAATGAACACACACATTTCGCCGGTACGTTTAGTTCCCATGTAATAGGGGGTGAGCCTATTGCCATCAACCTTGCACAAATCCAGACTCCGAGCTGCTACTGGGAATTTCAAAGAAAACCCAACAACACTTTGCTCGACCCAGGATCGAACCCAGGACCTCTAGATCAACGAGGGATTAATAGTTGTGTGCGGACACGCAACTATTAATCCCATAAAACACACGTTGAAGCATATTGTCACGTTACTCAGTGCAACAGTGAGTGGTAGACAGTAAACTAAAAACTTTTGCAATTTCCTCTCAAACATCGTCGGTGGCGGGGATCCTAAAAACTAGAAGTGTTATATTACTTTACATAAGTAGGCTATACTGTATAAATATCACCTTTTTATTACAAAAAAATATCAAAGTGTTTACGGAGCTATTTATATATCAATAAAAATTGTTTTCATATCAGTTTTATTTTATTAAAAAAAACACAAGTAAACTAAACAGGGGGGCTAGACAAGTTGCATTTTAACATTCGAATCGACAAACAAAATGATTGTATTGAAATGACACAAGCTTTCGACAAATCGAGCTGTTACTAATGTCATTTCCATACATTTTGTTTGTCGATTCGAATGTCAAAATGCCCTGTTAGAAATCTGTTTACATTGTAATAAAATTATAATAATAAAAACGATACATAAACATATTTTTTTACATAATATCTTATGGCAAGGCACACTCGGGGATAGTAAAAATTTTTTTTTTTACAAAATCTAAAATAAGAATAAAATTTACTCGTAAAATTTAACAATAGACACTGATCCCAAATTCCTTTCCTTCTAATTACACTCCGAACACATTAAAATGCCGCATCTAAATCCAGAACCAATCCAATTTTACTGCTTTCCTTATTTCTTTTGTATTTCCCAACCACCATTAAAAATTAGTTCCAATTTAGAAGGAGTGACAAAGAAAAATAAACACAAGAATGACAAGTTACTTCAATAAATTAGTGTAGTTTACTGTGACAGCGCCGCGTGCGCACGAGTCGATGCGTCGCGGGAATGGCAATGACGAATGGCAGATGGTAATGACTTTATATGGCTGGGAAGCAGAATTATCGCTTCATTGGAACTTGTAGGATCGTTTTGGATCATTATCGTTGTTGTCTGGAATCCGTTCTATATTCGCTAAATAAATTGATTTCAGTGTATACATACCTAACACAAAAAGGTATTAATAATATAATAAAAAAACGAGACAACATATTTTTTCAAAAAATAAAAAATTGTGTGCACTAGTTTTTCGTGTCTGTGGTCTATGGTTCGAGTACCGGACTGCTGATCACGAGGTCGTGGGTTCGATTCCCACAAGACATAAATATTTATGTGATGATGAATATAAGTATTTGTGTTTGTCTGGGTGTTTCCTATGTATTATAAGTATTTATTACTAGCTACGGCTAGCGGCTTTACTGGAATTCTAGAAGACTTTTTTGTATCCTATAAGTTTTTCTAATATCTAAGTTATAATTTTCGCACTTTTATCGTACCCCCACAGTTTGCCAGTATGTTTAGGTCCCATTTAATATAAGCAGAGCCTATTGCCATCAACTGGGCACAAATCCAGTCTCCGAGCTGCAACTGGGAATTTAACAAAAAACTTAACAACACTTTGCTTGACATGGGAATCGAACCTAGGGCCTCTAGCGTACCAGTCACGCTTGTACCAACGAGGTCGTCTTAGTATAAAATATGGCAATTGGCCAGCAATTAAATAAATTTGCCAGGGGTCCGAGTGCTCATTCACTTTTTAAGGGCATTGCCAAACGCCTTTTCGACGCTTCCCGGGACCCAAAGGCTGGCCTTTATTTTGGTCAGAGAATCAGCATTGCCATACAACGTGGCAATGCGGCCAGCCTTCTGGGTACCCTTCCAGCTGATGGCGATGCGGAGGAGTTTTTTGATGTATATATTATTGTAAATAGTTATTTTATTAATATTTTATTTTAGTTATATTTAGGAATAGATTTTTAATTTAGTACTTAGATACATTGTTATATATAGTTTTATTAAATAAAGGAAGACAATAAGGAATTTCGGTGCCCTAGTTTGTAGTTGACGGTCTGTGTCGAACCAACATGGTCAACACAAAACTCGTTGATATTTTCACGGTCATAATTTATATTTTACAACTCGCATGGGCCCAGTTTCGAGTACGCGTCAATGCATCGCTGTTACGGCGATGATGAATCGCCTCTGGTAATGATTTTATATGGCTTGGAAGTTAAATATTAAACCGATGGTACGCGAATATGTCAGCGTCCGTAATGAAAGGAAATATTTTTATTTTTGAATTTGGAACGTCTGGAAATGACTGATTTTATAGACTGTTATTTTTTTTTATTTTCAAAACAACATGTATCTTTCTACAGAAAAGAGGTTTGTTGTAGATTCTTTAATGAATAAATGACAAAAGTAATACATACCTACTAAAATATTTCATTAAAACTGCTTGTTTGGTCTAGTGGCAAGTGCAAATACTGAAATACTGAGGTTGGATTCTTAGTTCAATCGAAGTTTTATTGAGTTTTTCATAAGGAAGTATTTAACATCGGTACCTAGTACCTACCTACTTGTGCTCAGACAATGTACTGATTTGAACTACGAACGAATAAATTTTTACAAACTTTTATAATCAATTGAAATACATTTAACATCGAACTGAAAACATTTTTCAATGTAGGTATTTAATATAGGTAATAGTCCAAAGTGCTGACATTTCATTCAGGGGACCAGCAATATTTTTAATTAAAAGCATAACTACCAACTCACAGAAAATGGAAAATCTCGAAACACTCCCATTAGAGGAAAATGGAATGAAAAATAATCAAACACAATTTAAATTTCAAACAATAACAGAATCAGGTAGAAAATTCTCGTTAAACAAAATGGCCGCTGTGTTTTCATACACACAACATGCGAATCGCACAAGAGTTTTTATCGCAAATGCATTTAAATCGCCGATTTTGGTCGCAAATATACCCGATATTAAAATTGATTCGGACTTCGTTCGGGATCGCAGTAATCGTAAAAGATAATAATCGTCGATAACCGCATCCAATATGGCGGACAATATGGCCGCGCGCTTAATAATTGGCGGGAATTGTCACTGATCTGATAGAGGTCACTGCGTCCTATCAGTTTTGATTTCGTAGTAATTATTCGACAGCTGATTGTCACCATGGCAGGTAAGTACATAATTAGTAGATACTTACACCCCAACTCAGAGACGTCACTTAACCTAAATGAATCGTTAACAAACTGTGGCTACTATATCTTGACCTATTTTTCCATATTAGAGTTTGTTGTCAGTGTACGATCAAGATATACTGGGTGTCATTAGCTAATGATTCATTAGGTTAAGTGACGTTTCTGAGTGCGGCCCTTAGTCAAAATTAACATATTTTTTATATTATTTTACAGTGTATAGGTGTAGTACCTGGGTGACCAAGCTTTGTTCGGATGGAAATAGAGAAAACGACCGAATACCGTACCTATAAAAATAAAATAAATAAATAAAATAAATATTTTGGGGACATTTTTACACAGCATCATCTAGTCCCAAATTAAGCAGAGCTTGTACTATGGGTACTAGACAATGGATATAATACTTATATACTTTTTTTTGTAAATATATACTTATGATATATAAGAAACACCCAGACAAACACAAACACCTAAGTTCATCACATAAATGTTTGTGTCTTGTGGGAATCGAACCCACGACCTCGTGATCAGCAGTCCGGTACTCCAACCACTAGACTACAGACGTCGTCTAGTGGTTCGAGTACCGGAGTAACCTATGTTCGATTCCCACCAGAGACAATCATTTATGTGATGAACTTAGGTGTTTGTGTTTGTCTGGGTGTTTCTTATATATTATAAGTATATATTTACAACAAAAAAAGTATATAAGAATTATATCCATTGTCTAGTACCCATAGTACAAGCGCTGCTTAGTTTGGGACTAGATGGTGCTGTGTAAAAAAAAATGTCCATATGTAGGTGTGTACATGAACATACCATTACGCCTGTATTTTGTAGAGGTGTACTAATGTACACCCAATGTTCGCTGGTATGTTTTAAACCCATGTAATAGGAGGCGAGCCTATTGCCATCAACCGGGCACAAATCGAGCTGATACTGG
This sequence comes from Acronicta psi, assembly GCA_946251955.1. Lineage (NCBI taxonomy): Eukaryota > Metazoa > Arthropoda > Insecta > Lepidoptera > Noctuidae > Acronicta > Acronicta psi. The sequence goes on from OX276486.1 coordinate 1,578,290, forward strand.
GAATTATACAGATAAACTCAACAACACTGCTTGACCCGGGGTTTTTAACATGCACGGCGCGAGAACATTTTGTCTACGCTTATGTCGTGCTTTTGTTTCGTTTTCACACAAGAATGAGCGAGAGAAAAGAGTAGACAAAATTTTGTCGTGGCGCGCATGTTAGCCTGGCAGGACCTTTAGACCACGCTGGGAACCACTAGACCATTGCGGCAGTCGTAGGTACCTTTATAAAATAGGTCCAAGTCCAGACTCCGAACTGAGAGAGAACGAGACCCTTATTGAGAATTTCATACAAAAACTTTCATGCTTAACCTGGGAATCGAACCTAGGACCTCACCTAGCATAGCGATCGCGTTTTAAACCACTAGCCTAACAAGGTAATTATTATTTTTAATGACGGAAATAAATTAAAAATTTAGAAAACCCCCTACACGAAATGTAATTTGACATTTTGTGGTGGCGGCCATTTTAGATTTGAAATTTATTATAGTGTATAGTATTTTCCTAGTTAAGCCCTTTCATTTGATACCCATATTGAGGTATTTGTGAAAATATACTATTATTATAATTCGCTATTTAGTGGCGGAGGCCATCTTGGACCGATTTTCATCAACAGCTAAGAACACTCCCGACTAATTCACGTTTCAAATAAAAAAACGAAATCAAAATCGCTTCATCCGTTCGGCAGCTACGATGCCACAGACAGACAGACAGACAGGTCAAACTTATAGCACCGGTAGTTTTTGCGTCGGGGGTTAAAAATTTAATGAGCATGGAAAATGCTTAAAAAATACAAAAAGATGAAGTATATAAGAAATTGCAAATAAAGTAACATAACATAAAAAACCCCGCCGTTGTTTTCCTTTGCCAAATAATTCTATTGTAACCCTTTCACATTTGAATGAATAAAACATGATTGTAGTCTAAACGATGGGCCTTCTATCAATCACTATTTGACATGACCCCAACAAGATCGATGAGATTTGTCTGTTCACTGTAAAAATGCTGATAAACTAAGCGGTTTTGTAAAATTTAGCAATATTTTTCTCTATTCTGCTTTGTTGGCCTATTACAATGTCGAGCAAAGTTTTATTGGTGTTTTTTTATTTATGAAATTCTCAGTGGAAGCTACGAGTTTAGATTTGAGCCAAGATAATGGTAATGACCTAATACTATAACGTGGGTACTAAACATTACGAACTGTGGACATTGGTACGCCTATGAAGCTTCGGGGAATACAGGTGTGCGTGGAGGGCCTCATGACTAAAAATCAAAATAGTTTTATTTTCACATAAACCAATATACAGGCACTAATGAAATGTCGAATTTAGGTGCACGGTTCCAAATTAGTCGTTTCCTATGGAGAAGAACTGCCAAGAAACTCCATGGTTACTCTTTTAAATTTTAATTTTTAACAATGATATATGCTACAATAATATGTATATGGATACTTACAATATGAGAAAACAATCTCAAAATGTTTGCGAAATATATTACAGATTTTATTTAAAAAGATAAATAGGATACAGCTAGGCTTGAAATATATGTCTAGAGAGTTCTCCCATTAACAAAGCGTGAAGCTAATATAAAAAAAAAAAATATATAAAGCAACTGGCAATATTTGTCACCAGGGTATAGTAATTATTGCAAGCAAGAGTAAGTATCAAAACAAAAATGATAAATTTTTAAAATATAAAAAAGCAGTTTAAAAGTTGGCTTTAGTTAATAGATTAACACATAAATGTCGTTAAGGGGTTCCAGGGAAGCCTGTGCAGAAAGATCTTACTATTGCCAGACATCCAATAATAAGTAGGCTCGCTAATCGATCTGTAAGGTGTGCTAACACGTAAAGCCGTCGTTCGCCGTTAAGGTCGGTTCGGACACACAAACAGACAGACAGACTCACAACGAAGTGAACCTAATAAGGTGTCCTTTTTAATTTGACGTACGAAACCCTAAAAATGTACCGGACACACATGCTAAAAAAGTAAAATACCTAGTTAATAATTTTTAGAGCTTGCTAAAAGCACAACTTTATCAATTATACATAAAACTTTTAGTATTTGCATACCTTTGATATCCATGCGCATAATTATGATGTATGTAGGTATAAATATTTTTATGCTGTGTTTAGACAAATCCGTTAGATTTTAGCATTTTACAAATATGATTTTTTTGTTTATTTTTAATATTTTAAATACCTAACTGCCTCAATGGGGGGCTAGACAAGTTGCAATTTGATATTCGAAACGACAAACGAATAGAAAGAAATGTAAGGATATGACAATTAGTGACAAGCCCGACTTGTCGAAAGCTTATGTCATTTCCACGCATTTTCTTTTTATTCGTTTGTCGATTCGAATGTCAAATTGCAACTTGTCTACAGGGGGGCTTGACAAGTTGCATTTTGACATTCGATTCGACAAACAAAATGTATGTAAATGACATTAGTGACAGCCCGATTTGCCGAAAGCTTGTGTCATTTACATACATTAAAACTTGTCTAACCCCGCAGGTCTACGTCTAGTTGTAAGCGTGACTGCTTTGCTACCGTTTTTAGCTGCTATTCCAGGGTTGAGCAAAGTGGTGTCGGGTCTGTAAAATTTCCAGCAGCATCTGGAGTTTGGATTGTGCCGGCCCGTTTGATGGCAATAGGCCCACCACCACAAGGGACTTAAACATATTGGTAAACTATGAGTTTATATTAGTACCTACGGCTACACCTCTGACTAGCCCTTCGGCAATAAAGGCGTGAGGGTATCTTAGATCTTTTAAATACACTTTTAGATTTCCTAAGATTATTTTCACAGATATCTTCAAGACATCATCTGTAGGCATTGGGCACTTGTGAAGGGGGTGATATAGCATGTACAACAATTTTTGGAAATTAAAGACTATAAGAAGATTTCCTCGTACACTTGTTTTACTTGATACATACACACGACATACAATTATTACAAGACATTAGATTACCAATTACAAGTAGCGTTTTTTTCATACAGACAGAACAGACAGACAGACTGACTTGACTTTGACACTTGACGTTTTTTTTGACAGATAAGATGCAGCGAGGCACGTCGTTCACATCATCTCAAATTTCAGAAGAACCCAATAACACTTCTCGTCATGGAAATCCAACCAAAGACCTATAGCGTTACAGTCGCTCTTATGACTACGATACAAAAAGGCAGCTTTTCTTTAGAACATCAATTTACAGAAATGAGTATTATTAATCCTTTATCTCTATTTCTACAGTTACATAAATGTAGGTCTTAAATTCATAGATATGCCCATTTAAAATCGTTTTCTCGGCGATATCTCTAAAGCCTTGAATCTCCACGCATAAAATAGCCTCGAGAGAACTCTCAACACAAACTCCTAACCAATTAGCACTGGTTGAAACTTCTGTCATGTATTTACTAAATGAAAACTTTCCGTATAATAAAACAATTAAGACGTATTTCAGTAATCTAGAGAATTTAGTTTGAAGCGTTCTAAACTTTCTAATTTCAGGTTTTCAACTGTTTAAGTTTATGGTCACTACTGTACCTAATTGTTTAAAGTTTCCAGTGTTCTTGTCTTCATATTACTGTCATGAAGAGCTCGAAGGCTATACTCCTTCTTCTTCTTTAGGTGCCTCTCCACTACTGAAGGTCGGCAGTCATCCTTTTAAATTCATCCTTATTCAGTGCCAGTCTGAACAGATCTTCTACCTTCTTTATCCCAGTCCATTGTCGAATGTTGCGGAGCCAGGACAATTTTCTTCTTCCACTTCTTTTGCCCGGAACTTTTCCCATCATTATTGTTTGCAGCAGTTGGTAGCGCTCATGTCTTAAAACATGTCCAAGGTACGCAACTTTTCTGTTTGATAGTATTTACGTACAAGTTCGGGCTTATCTCGTCTCATTCGTTTAAGGACTTCAATATTCGTGACCTTATCTGTCCAGCTTATGCGGCGATACGCCCTCATGTCAAACGCTTCCAGTCTCTAACGGAGGTCGAATAGTCCACCATTAGAAAGTTACATCTTTAACGAGTAGTAGTTTTTAAGAAACTAGCTTTCCGCCAGCAGCTTCACCCGCTATTTCACGGGTACCATAAATGTTACCAGGATAAAAAGTAGCCGTTGTGCTATTCCAGACTATAATCTACCTCTGTGCCAAATTTCAACCAGATCCGTTAAGTAGTTTTTTCGTGAAAGAGTAACAAACATCTATTCATCCATACAAACTTTCACATCTATACTAATGTTATAAAGAGGAAAGATTTTTGTATTTTTATATGTAACGAATAAACTCAAAAAGTACTGGACCGATTTCAAAAATTCTGTCCATGTTAGATAGCCTATTTATCGGGGAAGGCTATAGGCTATATATCATCACGCTACGACTAATAGGAGCGGAGTAGTAATTAAAAATGTAGCAAAAACGGGGGAAAAAATTATAAGACCACGCGGGCGAAGCCGCTGGCGGGAAGCTAGTTTATAATATAAGTGGGATACTCAGACTACGCGGGCGAAGCCGCTGACGGAAAGCTATCTAAACGGGTAATAAAAACGATGATGATTTAATTTAGAATTATTGTGAGTCGCGATACGCCTACCCCTTTTAACACAGTTTTAATATTAGACCCTTTAAATTTCTACCCACGCGAGAAAATATCTTGAATCGTTCAAGACTACACTCTTGGGGGTTTAAAAATACTTTAGGTACCTAGTTTCCGAGTACCTTTTCGAGTGTCCGTTTGCATAAACACTCTTAATCAAATTTATTTTAATGTAAAACTGGGTATCAATAAAGTATTCAATTCAATTCAATTCAATTCTTTATTGCATTCCATAATGTATAAAGTTGTTGGTTAGTTACAGCAAGTGTCAATTATGAACCCTTTTATTTAGTGTATAATCTAGCTATGTTTATGTTGTGTAGTTTTTTATTAATGTTATTATTTATAGTTATTATGTATTAGTTATTTAATTTTGAGTCTGTGCAGTCAGTGCAGTGTCATGCAGGAGTTAAAAGGATTTATCGTTTAGGTATTCATCGATCCCGTAATAGCATTTCTTTAGGAGGAACTGTTTTAGTTTGTATGTGAATATCTTAATCTTTTCTTCAGTTCTAATTGTTTTTGGTAGTTTATTATAAATTTTTATTGACATGACTAAAGGGCTAGTTGAGTGTATTTTTAAGTATGACTTCGGAAGATTTTATCGTGTTTTATGTCGTAGTGTGTATTTTGTTTGTATGTCTTCGCGTTTTGTGTAAAAGTCTTGGTGTTGGTGTGTAAATTTGCGTTGTTGGAGTTAGTATGGTGTGGTATATGTCCCACAAGTTGCTAATGGGCTGGGACCTTGTGTTGTCTTTTTTAACCTCAGAGTGACCTCATCCACCGTACTTGCCGGCTATTAGTGCTAACCCTTCGAGGAATACAGGCGTGATGTGTAAGGAAGGAACCTAAAGTCTTCTGGCTTCGGGTACCCGTTGTCGAGCAGATTTACCGTTTCGTCGCCATGACATCACAATGACACATGTCCAAGTCTTACTATAGAAAGACTAACGACTCGTGTGTAGCTTCGCCTGCGTTTCCTGGGGGGCTAGACAATTGCATTTTAACATTCGAATCGACAAACAAAATGTATGTAAATGACATTAGTGACAGCCCGATTTGCCGAAAGCTTGTGTCATTTCCATACATTTTGTTTGTCGATTCGAATGTCAAAATGCAACTTGTCTAACCCCCCCCCCCCCCCCCTGTTTTTACTTTTTCCCGAATATTTTTTAATTTTTTTTCTTAATAAGAACCTTCCTCAGACTTCATCAAACACAACAAAAAAGAAATCAGCCAAATCGGTTCAGCCAATTGAGTTGCAATAAAGTATTGAGTATTGAGCCATTCTTGAGTTTTGCGCTTAGCAACACATTTAGTTACTCATTTTTATATATACAGATAGAATATCTTTATTGTACACCAAAGGATTAATTTCCATGAGATGATGGGACCTAAAATATACCTATGTTCGTATATTTTTTTCACTAAAAATGTATACCTATAAACATAATTGACTTATTTCTATTTCGGTTAAAAGACAGTTTCTATACCACAAACAATCTTACCAACAGCAGATTTAGTAAATCCAAAAATAACCATGTTTTCCCAATACTCGTAAATCTTAACTACTCACCAACACAGCGGACAGTCAGACAAATACTTTTTCTGTATATAGAATAACAATCTACATTCCCTAAGGGACACAATATACTGAACTTTATTGACATATTTTTAGATTGAAATCCACTCGTAAAATTCCAGTATTTCGGTGGAATAATAAGATAAAATTTTGTGACCAAATTAAAAGTGATTTTGATATAAAAGATTTTCAACCGACTTCAAGAAAGGAGGTTCTTAATTAAAGTTTTTATGTTTGTTTAAAGTTAATAAACCGATTTTAATTATTCTTTTTTTATTTGAAATCTGGTGCTTTCCGTGTGGTCCAATTTCAATTTGGCCCATTTCTGACATTGGCATCCATGATAAAAACCTAAAATACATCTACGAAAAGTAAAACGCCTTCGAAAACACCCAGGAATTAAAAAGCGAAGCGAAAAAGCGAATCGTCAAACGAACAATACCGCAGCGACTACCGTACCAATTCGTTCCTGGGTGTATTTGAAGGTGGTTTGTTTTTTATTTAAAAATAATTTATTACAAGTAATTTTTAATGTTTAATTTTTTTTTATAATGTAAGATTAAGCAGTTTACTTGAGCTCTTATAAATCTATGGAACTAATTCACACAAAGACAAAACAGAAACACAACCTCTCATCCACATAACACACCCATATTAACATATCGCTACACCTATTATAGTAAATTTTTTTTTTCACTAGGAATACTATTATGATAATCTACATCTACACTTCTACACGATCTACACTTCTACACTTATATCTATACTAATATTATAAAGAGGAAAGATTTGTTTGTTTGTTTGTAATGAATAGGCTCCGAAACTACTGGACCGATTTCAAAAATTCTTTCACCTTTGGAAAGCTACATTATCCCCGAGTAACATAGGCTATATATCATCACGCTACGACTAATAGGCGCGGAGTAGTAATGAAAAATGTAGCAAAAACGGGGAAAAAATTATAAGACCACGCGGGCGAAGCCGCTGGCGGGAAGCTAGTATAATATTATAAAGAGGAAAGATTTGTATTTTTGTATGTAACCAATAAACTCAAAAAGTACTGGACCGATTTAAAAAAATCTTTCCACGTTAGATAGCCCATTTATCGGGGAAGGCTATAGGCTATATATCATCACGCTACGACTAATAGGAGCGGAGTAGTAATGAAAAATTTTGCAAAAACGGGGGAAAAAATTATAAGACCACGCGGCTGAAGCCGCTGGCGGGAAGCTAGTTATATATAACTTGCTTAACGGCAAATTTCTCATTGGCGTGTGAAGCCTACCTTTATTTGTCAGTGGAGACTTATTTCACAACCAGCGGGTTAGTAAGTACCAGGTTAATGATACGGGATTCGATGACTCCGATCCTGCAACTGAAGCTGATCGATACGTCAATCGAGACGACATAAAACTATCAACCCTAAATGCAACTTTGCTAAAATTTCATCACTCTACTCTGTACATAATAAGCTTACCCTCTCCTATCTATTTTGATGCTTGCAACCCTCGGACGCTTACTGCCAGGGTTGGGTGTAACGACTTCCTGACAACATCCTGCATCAACTACAAGGATACCGTGACACGGAAATTTTGTAAAGCTGAGGTTAGACGGAACTAGTATTATGCCAGTAAACTGCGTTTTGGCAAAGGACAAAAACAAATTGACTCTATTACGTCACCGGTTTTGACATCGAATGTTAAAAATTTAGAAAACCACCGACACGAAATATAATAATTTGCTAATTTGTGGTGGCGGCCATCTTGGATTTGAAATTTATCATAGTGTATAGTATTCTCCTAGTTCAGTCCTTTTATTAGATACCCATATCGAGGGAGTTGTGAAAAAATATGTAATAATTATTTTCCTTTCAAATAAAAAAAAAACTAGATCAAAATTAATTGGTTCATCCGTTCGGGAGCTACGATGCCACAGACAGACACACACACACACACACACACACACACACACACACACACACACACACACACACACACACACACACACACACACACACACACACACACACACACACACACACACACACACACACACACACACACACACACACACACATCAAACTTATAACACCCCGTCGTTTTTGCGTCGGGGGTTAAAACCAACTCTCAATTGGCCGTTATCTACACTAATATTATAAAGAGGAAAGATTTGTATTTTTGTATGTAACGAATAAACTCAAAAAGTACTGGACCGATTTCAAAAATTCTTGCCATGTTAGATAGCCCATTTATCGGGAAAGGATATATAGGCTATATATCATCACGCTACGACTAATAGGAGCGGAGTAGTAATGAAAGATGTTGCAAAAACGGGAGAAAAATTATAAGACCACGCGGGTGAGCGGCGGTGGGCGGCGGCCGCTGGCGGGAAGCTAGTTTATCATAAGTCTGTACCTATTCCAGAAAGGTTTAGGCAGAGGTGTAGTAAGAGTAATCTACACCCGCAATTCGTCATAATGTTCAGTGCCTCGACCATGAGTTTTTCTCACTAGACTCGCTAGCGACTCCGTAAAATATTTGTATGGAAAACCCTCGCAGCGCCTCTAGTGGTTACGTAAGGAACTAAAATCTGCTATGAGATTACAGCGTTTCGATACGTAAAAAATTCATCGAAAGTCATTCGATAGAACTCATGGTTGAGCTACAAGTCCCATATTAGCATGGAAATTCCATACAGCTGTGCGATGATAGACCACCATTTAGCCAGTTAGTCAGCTATATTTATGACTCAGTTACGAGTATAACTACGCTTATCAACCGATCTACAAGGTTAAGCTACGCTTGACGAGGTCAGTCTGTGGATGGGTGACATTTAAATTCTTAACACATCGTTACCTCGAAGAGCATGTAAAGCCGTCGGTACCGGTTGTCATACGAACACCTATGACAATCGTTAGCAGTAGTCGGAAGCCCAAAAAGCCTGACAACCAGTCTATCCTTCGAATATCGGTATTGCCCAGAAATTGGATTGCGTAGGTCTGATGACGGTTCATCATCATCATCATCAACCCATTAACTGTCCCACTGCTGGGCACGGGTCTCCTCTTCATATGAGAGGGGTTAGGCCATAGCCCACCACGCTGGCAGACTTTACATGCCGTCGAGAATATCTCTCAGGCATGCAGGTTTCCTCACGATGTTTTCCTTCACCGTTAAAGCGAGTGATAATTACGCACATGATTTCGAAAAGTCGAGACCTTTGACTTGGCAGTCCAGTGGTCACATCCCTAGGCTATCACTGCACTGATGACGGTTGCTTCGTGTAAAATACTGATATTCAGCCGCATCTGGTTAGACTGGAAGCCGACATCAACATGATTGGGAAAAGGGCTAGGAGGATGAGGATTATGATATATAGATACTACACACCTCTAAAGGTTTTATTTGATAACGTCTCGTCGTTTTGTTTTCCTTACTAAGCTATGTGTAACAGGCATTATTCGTGAGAGACCGCGAGGAATGCAATAAAGGGGTCCAAATGGACTGGAGCGCGGTCATTGTTCGTGTTTTATGTTTTCATATTAAGTGAGCGGTTTTATTCTTGTGTTCTGCTAATGTTCTGAGTGATGCTGCGGTTTTTATAGTTACTAGTTTCTCTTTATAAACTTTACGGCTTAAATACATGAAGAATATACTTTTTCCTAATCTTATGAGATTTTCATAAAATCCTTTTTACGTCATAATAACTAGGTATCTGTGTGCTAAACAGAATTAATCATTTAATCAATTATTGTATCCGAAAAATGTTGATAAAAAATATGATACTGGGATACATATCGAATGCTACCCATCCATCCAGAGACCATAGCAAGCGTAGCTTTACCTTGCAGATATTTTAATCAGTGTAATTCATTACTCAGTCACGATGTTCGTATTATCATCCCAAGCTTATATCAAAAGAAAAACAATATTTTAGCGTTACTGACTACCTCGTTGGTCTAGTGGGTCCAAGCGCGACTGCTACACCAGAGGTCCTGGGTTCGAATCTCGGGTCGAGCAAAGTGTTTTGAGTTTTTCGCTGAAATTCCCCGTAGCAACTCGAAGTCTAGATTTGTAGCCGATTGTTGGCAATAAACTCACCCCCTATTACATGGAACGTTGAAATGTGGGTGTTCATTGATTAGTACACGTCTGCGTAACCCTGCGAGGAATACTGGCGTGATGGTATGTTACTGTGCCCTCAACTTACCGGCTAATAAACCCCCGCCCATCACACATTGAAAGTAACAAGTTTAGCAACTTAGGCGGCTTTGACACCGGATGTCCTAACTAAAGTAATTATACCAACTACCAAGACGGCTTCGCGTAACTTTGTTGTATGAAGCGATACTTTCATTTATTTTGTGTGGATAAGTATAATAATAATAATATATTTCATTACAATTTTTGAACAATTTTATAATGATAAATATAAATTAAAAATACTTACAATACAAGACGTGTCAGTGAACAGAAAGTGGTCCGTCAACCAATAAATAATTATTATGGTAAAAGAACCAACAAAGTATTTGATCCCTACTTTATATAATGATAATGACTGGCTTAGACAAATGAATAATAAAACATGTAAACAAACGTTAAAATATAAATAAAAAAATATGTTACTTGAAGAGTGCAGCATGCATTATAACTAAGAATTACACTTAATTAAAAATATGATATGTATAAGTAAGTATTCACGGCTACCTTTTTTATATTATGTTTGTGATACATCATATTCGGCAAACTGTATAGGTAAACATAATTCTAGGTAATAACTAAGTTTACTGAGCGCTATTCCCGCCGACAAACTGTCACAAAGTTTGGTGGGTTTATTTAGTTTGTAAAAAAAAAAAAAAAAATAGCAACCAAATGTTCAGTAAAAATCTGTATCTCAGGAAACAGTGCCTTCCCTAATAAATGCAGTTCCCTAATAAAGTTAGCTCGTGCCAACTTCAACCCGGACAATAAGTTTGGCGAGAACTGTACTTCTAGAATATATTCGGTATTGTACATAATTATAATTATGACTTTGAAAAGTTAGAGTTAAAAATATCATACAATGCAGACAGATGTGGCATTTACCTCAAAATATCCAATACTTTTTTGGTCCTTTTCAGCCAGCTTGGAACTCTTCAAAAGCGGACAATCCAAATATAAAATCAAGCAGTATTTATTTTGTACAAGTTTACTTAAGCGGCAACAGACGGTCGGCACCTAATTGGACATGATCCACGCTTGCTGATATTTTAAAACAAATAAAATGAGAAGCGGCGCCACGGGCTTAAGTTAATTTTGTCGTGATACACACTGTTTGTCTGTTTATCCAACGCGTCTCGTTTGTTGACGCTGCGAGCCGCGCGTTGTCAATTTATATTTTTGTGTTCGTATTTTAAATTTTTGTGCCGGGAATGTGTGAAACTGACTAGGTACTTCTTTATTTTTTAGCCAATTACACAGGTATGGTTTTTATACTGCAAACCAAACTAAGAAGTTTGCATTTAAAACATAAACATAACATACCATCACTCCTGTATTTCCTGAAGGGTCAGGCAGAGATGTATTAATGTAGGACCACAGTTTAACGGCACGTATGAGGTCTCATCTAACAAGCAGCGAACTTATTGCCACAAAGCCAAGCTCCTAGCTACTAGAATTTCACATAAAATACTTTGTTTGACATGGGAATAATACCCAGGACTCCGACCGTAACAGTCGCGTTTACTACCACTAGGTAACGAGGCAATTTAAAAAAAAAAATTGGACAATAACTCTAAGTTTATACACTAAAGTGAATAGTATAGTGAATCTAAGTGTTAATAATATATTTAAAATAGACTGGACTGAAAGTCGACTGCTAACTTTAATATAAAAAGGCTATGACGATGATGTTCGGCGAACTGTTTTACAATATGTCACAAGATATTAGTGATGTTCAGTTAACAAACAGACAAATGTCGCGAGCAAGTCTTCGTGTGGGTTCTAAAGTGCATTCCTCGAAAATTAATATTAGAATTTACTTTTGTATTCCCGTGATTGTTATCTCGTTTTTTCTTTTTTCCAAAATCGGTAGCGTTTGTTTTTATGAGTTTGTGGTAAGAAGAAACATTTGCTGTATTTCAAAATTTTCGGGTATGGGGACAACACAAAAGATCCCATTGGGTCGAAGTGTTGCTGATACTATATTTATTTATTGAAATAGTACAGCCACATCAAATACATCAACACTTACGCTAAATAGACTCTTAAAAACTAGAACTGATGCATCTGACAATTGAGGCGTACATAGCATTTACTGCATCATTATACGATAACACAACAACTAGCGAAATAATAATAAAATAAAATCAGCCCCAGCCCTATACCAGCCCCCTTAGCAAGATAGGTATAATTTCCGTGTTTATTAAGGTTTATTTTTAATTTTTAGTTTGTTGGTCAGTCCGCACGTTAGTCTGTAGTCTGTAAATTTATTCTCAGCGTCGGACAGACAGACAGATCTATGGTAGCTTCGTGTGCGATCCGTAGTACATTCCTTCAGCACTACAACACTATTTTTAGATCACAATACTCTGTCAGTCGTTTGTTTTTCCGTCTAGTCGCAATGCTTTTGTTTTTATTTTTATTACTGTTTTTAGGAAGTGTATTTGTGTATTTCTGCAAGCAATTTTTTTATTGGAAGCTATATTCTTCGGTTTAGCATACCATCAGTTTCCCCGAAGGGCTACGGAAGGCTTTGGTTCTAATGATAACTCACAGTGCGTATGTTTAGGTTCCATCTAATAGGGGGTGAGCATATTGCTATTAACGGGGCATAAATTTAAACTCCGAGCTGAAACTGAATTTTACAGAAAAACCCAATAACCCTTTGTTTGACCCGGGAAACGAACCCAGATCCTTGAGCGTAGCAGTCACGTTTAGGACCACTAGGTTATCGAGGTTTTTTATCTGTATTTGAATCCAGATGTTCCCGCGGTTTTACTCGCGTTTTAAAATCAATAAAAGTAGCCTAAGTTACAACTTACAATATTAGCTGTCTGCGAGTGAAAGTCCCGTCAAAACCGGTGCAGCCGTTTCAGAGCATTAGCCGGAACAAACCGACAGACATATACAATTTTTTTACGATTGATTTTTTGGTATTAGTACCGTATATTTTCTTTTTAAGTTACAAACAGACACTTCAATTTTATTTATTTGTACCTATAGATTGTCATCCGTACTACCGCTATGGATCCATTATCATAATTTCAGCGAAAATGAGGTCGAAATATCACCGAAAATTCGCACTGACATCACCTCAGCACCTAATGTTAACAAACGCACCCAATCAATACATCCATTATTACCAGATCATTAGCATCAGTAATCCGGCACATTAGTCCGGGCGCACACTGGACGCGAGGCTGGCCGCACACTGACCGCCGTTAATTAATCAATATCTCACAGCTGATTAATTGGCGCGACCGCGGGAATCGCTGGGATACTGCTGTTGGTATGGTTAGGATGCACGTGATGTTTGGCTGTGGATGTGGTATGATAGCCAGTCGACGATTGTCGATAGTCGTCGAAGTCCCCAAGCATAGCATGGCTAAATCCTACACAATAATAATTAGTCATATCGATTATGCGAACGCCACAAACTAATCCTTCAATTGGTTAAACGTAATATGTGTATTAGAGATGGGTCGTTGACAGTATTTCCCTTAACGAAACGTCAACGTTGATTTCCGTTCGTCAACTAGTTGATCAACTAGTTAAATTCGTCAACGAGTTAACGTACTTCTAATGTCAACTTGCAACGTAAACTGTTTATTGATATGAACGGTTTTTATTCAACGCTACTTTTATGTACGATACTTAGAGTTCAAATTGTATGAAATGACCGTCCCTCGCGACTTACGTTATTATTAACGTAAGTTTTTTTAATTTGCTCAGTTCGTTTCATTTGCGTTCTCGATTATTGAACGAGAAGAACGAGTTAAATTCATAAACGTCGTTGACGAATTCAACTAGTTGATTCATATACAGTTAACGTTAATACGTTGATATGAGATCAACGGTTGATTCAACTAGTGCGTTGATTCAACGCTCATGCCTAATGTGTATTTACACTATAGATATATGTATACAGTCTAAAGTCACCGACATTGCGCAAAGAATAAGCACGCTGAAGTGGAAGTGGGCCGGCCATGTCTGTAGACGGACAGACGGTCAACGGAGCAGACAAGTGCTAGAGTGGAGACCACGTTTAGGCAAGCGTAGTGTAGGACGCCCTGCGACACGATGGACCGACGATTTAAAGAAGGTGGCTGGCAGCGGATGGATGCGAGCTGTCCAAGACCGGGATGGTTGACGGTCTTTGGGGGAGGCCTACGTTCAGCAGTGGACGGCAATAGGCTGATATGATAATATGTAGGTATACAAGGTGGAAGAGACATCGACGCATAAACGTCGTGACAAGGTTTCACTCAAGGTCAAAAATAAAATGACTGTTTATTTATAGAAATTTATATTTTTGAGCGCGCAGTGTATTGCTAAAAACACGATCATAACGCTCCCCGGTGAAGGTTATCGCGCACGCGATCCTAAATAAATGAAAAATGGTTTTTTAATTATAAATCTAATTTGGGTAGATAGAAATATTTTTTTTTTTACACATTCAAGTAAAAAAAATGCAGAAAAAATTGCAAAATTGATGAAAATAGTTACGGAAATTTCAACGCAGGGGCGTCCAGAATCATGTACTGAACTCATGGTATTCGGATGTGCGTCGATGTCCCTTCCACCTTGTATACTTACATATTTAGAAAAATCTCATGTAAGATTCGGGGGGGATGGGGTGGATCTTACAAAATCTCACCAAGTGGGCAGGGGGTCGAAAATTCGCTAAAATCACCTAACGTAAATAATGGAGTCCCCTTTAGATTAAAACTTGAGACCAGGGACTTGGCAGTCCAGTGGTTATACTGGTTATATAACAAGGCTATCACAGCTTTCTAAAGATGTTATATAGGTACGTTTACATTACCACCTCCAACCCTTCACACCTCACACAAATATTCTCGATAACGGCGGAAATTCCGCTCCAGTTGCGTGTGGAATCCAAAAACTTTGCGCGCCCATAACTGTGCAGGCTCGCAGCAAAACCACTGGCTTTCTTCAACATACCATCACGCCTATATTCCTTGAAGGGTTAGGCAGGGGTATACTGCACCCACAATTCGTATGTTTAGGTCCCATGTAATGGGAGCCCACCGTCATCAACCGGGCACAAATCAAACGAGCTGCTGCTGGGAATTTCACAGAAAAATCCAACTAAACTGCTCGACACGTGATTCGAAACCAGGATCTCTAGCGTAGCTGTGCCCCCAATTAGGATCACTACATCCATATACTGACAGTGGAAAGTGCAGCTTAACTTTGCATAATGAATTGTTCAGCGTAGTTATTACTTAGTCACGAGTGTCCCCTTTCTGCATTAATTACCGTAACCCCCCAAAATCATGTTGACACAAGGACTAATTTCGAAATAAATGAAAAGCTTAAGAAAATTACTATGAAACAATGAATAGGATCCCTTTTTTGTTCGCGCCAGCCCATCCATTTAATATCCTTTGAAAAATACTCGTGCAAAACAATTCTTTATCCGTGATTGTACTACGCTCCCCTCTTCTTTTGTTTAGTTAAGACTGGCAACACTATGGAAGCTATTTAATATTGTTTCACTATGCCACGCAGTAAAGCTACAGATATTTTCTCGACGGCGTGTTTCAAGTCTGCCAACCCCGTTCAGACAACTAGTCTGTGGCGGACTATATAGCTTTTTAGTAAGGTAAGCGGTTACCATAGCCTATGGACGCTTGCAACACCAGGGGTATCACTCGCGCGTTGCCGACCCGAAAAACCTCTGAGGTTTATGGAGGATTAACTGCGCCGACAGTTTGAGGGAATATTCCTCTTACTGCCAGCGCAGCGCATCCTTAGAAGGAGCTCTGGCGACCTTACTCACTGCAGGAACACAATACACAATAAAGTGTAAAGTTGTAATTATTTGGCTGCAGTTTACGGGTCTTCTGAGAAGACCCGTGCCCAGCAGTGGGACAGTAAATAGGTTTATAGATGATGATGTTGCATACAATGGGTACTATGGTATCTATAAATAGTTGCTTGATGGACTCAGAGCTCACGTTTGTCCTTTAGAATTTTTGCAAAAGGTTCACCGCATTGACTGACTGTCCTAAAACATGACAGTTTTAACTTTTCTATAAAACTAGCCTTTTTCCGCAACTTCGTTCCCGTAGAAGTTGAATTTTAATTGATACTCGGCTCCTATAGCCCATCGCCTTCCTTGATAAACTAGCTATCTAACACTGAAAGAATTTTTTAAATCGGACCAGTAGTTCCTTAGATTAGCGCGTTCAACCAAACAAACTATTCAGCTTTATATTATAAGTATAGATATTCTGTAGTATTTCGAAGTTCGGGTTTTAGCCCCGTTATATGGTAAAAGGCTCACCGTCTATTACATAGGACTTAAATAAACCGAATTGTGACCAATACACATTTCATAAGAATAATACATAACAATGTTTTTTCTCGTAAATCTACGAATTTATACTTACTAAAAACTACCTTACCGACTTTGCTTGCCAACTAAAATACCTCACCTTAATGCCCATGGGAAATAAGTCAAATTTCTAGTATAAATGTGACGCAGAAATAGAATATTTAATATTTAATATTCTGACGACCAAACTGTGGCAACGTAGACTACGTTTAGCATCGCAAATTCGATTTCCTGCAAATCTGTGTCTTCAGATATTGGTTCCGGGTCGCGTATTTGTGAAAGTTATTTGTAAGTATCTACTTCAAAAATGAATATTAGAGAAACACGAATTTAGATTAGCTACGTATTTAAATTTCTTATAGGTAGGTAGTTACGAGCAATAAACTGGCATTAGTTATAAACCCACATATTTTAATATTATGTAATCATTAAACATTGTCTAGTAATCATCATCATTGTCAAAGTGATCGTTATCACTGTCGAAGTGATCATCATCATCACTGGCGAAGAAGTCATCATTGTCAAAGTGATCATAATTTTTGAAGTGATCGTTATTATTGTCGAAGTGATCATCATCATTATCAATGTGGTAGTCATCATTTTGAAGTCATCGTTATCATTGTCGAAATGATCATCATCATTTTCAAACTTATCATGATTATCACTTTCATAGTGATATGAAAATATCATTATTATTGTCGAAATAATCATCATAATGGTTAATCATCATTGTCAAAATGATCATTATAATCATTGGCGAAGAAGTCATCATTGTCGAAGTGATCATCATCATGTTTTGAAGTTATAATGATCATCACTTTCATAGAGATAATGATCTTACCGAAAATATCATCATTATTGTCGAAATATCATCATTTCTGAAGTGGTGATCATCATCATCATCATTGCCATAGTGAATTATCATCATTGTCGAAGTGATGTCATTGGACAAGCACGTCTCGAGTTCGGACCTGTGACTTTTCGTAATAATATTTTATGTGTATCATCAAGATGGTATTCTGTCAAAACCTAACCCCTCTCATTCTATAAAGAGACCCGTGCCCAGCAGTGAGACAGATGATGGATTGATGATGACTATCATAAGCATAGCATATCTTTTACTAAAGTGTTAGCTTGAAAACCAGCGTTAATCAAAACAACGGAAAATGAATTAAGGTTTCTAAGGAAAAATCGGCTGTGACGTCATTGAGTGATGACACCAGAGGGTTTTGATGGGTATGGATCGGTTTCCGTGGCCGCAGGGACTGTAAATTGATTGTTGACACTCTGTTCGTCAATATCTCTATCTATTGAGTGTTGTGGGGAAGCAAACGGCTTTTGAACAACGTCTCGAGTTTGACTTTTTCATGACACTTTGTATTTATTATTATTATTGTTAACAGACAGGCAGTTGAGACAACTGATAGTAGGCTGTATCCTGATATTCACGGCTAATTAGGTTTTGGAGCTGAGGTGTTTGTCCAGTCTATTTTTAAATTGGTTCACATTTTGGGCTGCAATAACGTCCTTTGGTAATTTGTTTCACGCTTTAACTATGCGGTTGCTTATGAAGTGTTTTGTTTTTTATTTGTTTTGACAATGCACCCATGATACAGAAGAAATCTTAATGCGGTAATTTTTATTTTAAACAAGCCTTTGACCGCGGCTTCGTTCCCGTAAAAGTTGATTTTTCCCCAACATTTTTTAGAACATTTTTAATTAATACTCCGCTCCTATTGGTAGTAGTAGCGTAGTGATATATAGCCTATAGCCTTCCTCGTTAAACAGGCTATATAAAACTGAACTGAACTGAACTTTTTTTTGTAAATACATACTTATAATACATAGGAAACACCCAGACAAACACAAACACTTAAGTTCATCACAATAAATGTTTGTGTCCTGTGGGAATCGAACCCACGACCTCGTGATCAGCATTCCGGTATTCGAACCACTAGACCAGACACGTCAAATGTTCTGATGTTTAGGTCCCACGTTTTAGTATTAGGTCGTTCCCATTATCTTGGCTTAAATCCAAACTCGGAGCTGCCACTGAGAATTTCATAAATAAAAAAACACCAATAAAACTTTGCTCGACATTGTAATAGGTGATCGTCCTCGTGATCTGCAGTCGAACCACTAGACCACAGACGTCGTCGCAAATGGGTTAATTACGAAATTCAAAAGTAAATAATTCACTAATTCATCCTACATTTTCTACAAACCATGACACATAAACCCAGAGCCTCAACCTTGAATTATGTCGTAAAATTAAAACAAAATATCGTCACAAAACTCAAGAGCCGGTATAAACCGGAGATTACCAGTGAGAACCGCTGAAAACCGGCTGAATCCGGTTAATATAATTACGCAGAAACTTGGAGATCAAGATGGCTTATGTGATGTAAGTTAGCCAAAGTATTTCATCGCTGTTTTGAATATACTAGGAGCTTTTGGATGCGGAACTTGGAGAAAAAAGCATATTTCAACATCGGCACTGTATTTAATGACTTTAAATCTTGATTACTTATTTAGCAACCGTTTTTATCAACCGCAATTTAGTTTTTATCAACCGATGTCTTCGCCGAATACTCGGTATATACTGGCCCAAGACAATTTCAAATGAGCAGCTACAGGATTGCTGCCGCGAAACACCGATCGTCCAACAGATCAAACGTCGCAAATGGAACTGGATTGGTCACACCCTCCGAAGGGGTCCAGAGCACATACCTAAGCAGGCAATGGAGTGAAATCCCCAAGGAAAGCGGAAACGTGGTCGTCCCAAACAAACCTGGCGACGTACGGTGCTAGATGAAGCGAAGAAGTTAGGAAAGTCATGGAGCGAAATAAAACGCGAAGCTCAAGACCGATCAAGATGGAGAGTCACTGTGGACGCCCTCTGCCCCATCTAGGGGACGTAGGATCTTAAACAAACAACTTATTTAGCGCTTAAAATACCTTACCACTACTTCCTACCTCTTGTCGTAGGTTTGATTCCTATAAATAAAAATCAACCCATATACTGTCCCACTGCTGGGCAAGGGTCTCCTCTCAGTATGAGAGGGATTAGGCTATAGTCCACCACGCTAGCCTAATGCGGGTGGGCAGACTTCACACGCCATCGAGAAAAATCTCTCAGGCATGCAGGTTTCCTCACGATGTTTTCCTTCACCGTTAAAGCGAGTGATAATTACGCACATGATTTCGAAAAGTCAGAGGTGCGTGCGTGTCTTGGATTCGAACTCGAGACCTTTGACTTGGCAGTCCAGTGGTCATACCTCTAGGCTATCACTGCTAGCAGCAGTGATTCCTATATAACAGGCAAAAATAGGTACATTGTGTATTCCACGAGTATTTAGATAGATAGATAGCACCCTGAGGAAGGTTTTATGGCTGCTTGTTGTCTCAAAGAGTACTATGCAATGCGTGTGAAAATCACAGTCACCCTCTAGCGCAGCAGTTTTGTTTGCTCCACTTGGCAGGGCTTCCCTACCGTGCTCCCAAAACGATATAATCAACCGCATTATTTTTAATGACATAAAAAATCGACTAAGACTCGTACCTGCGTCTGCTGGTTAAATAAACTAGATGCTGTGACCGCTTTTCAATAGATGTAGCTAACGACACCTTGACACGTAAATTTAGAATGTGAAGGAAGATTTCGACTTGTCGAGTAGGACCCGCGGTGGCTTAGCGGTCATAGCGTCTGGTGTAGAGGTGGGCAAAGTGTATCATTGCGATTGGAACATTTGCATCTGGATCACTGAAATGTTCCGAAACACTGATATGTTTCATTTGGCTCATTTGGATCATCGACTCAAAAATCAAAATATGATACAGAATGTTTCGAATACATACATATGAGCAGTGGCGGCGTAAGGCGTGGGCGACGTGGGCCACCGCCTACGGCCTCGCGACCCAGGGGGCCTCGCGCCCCGAAAAATTATGCAAATCTTGCGCTGGCAGAGGGCCCCGCAAAATGAATTTTGCCCACATAAAATTTAGGTCTTACGCCGCCACTGCATATGAGATGCGTTGCGGGCGTTTATTACTGAGTCAGTGAAATTTTATGTGCAACGACCGTATAGTATTTGATACGTAAGCGGTCATTTTTACGTGCATGAATACCGACAGCGAAAATCCGTACGAATTGAGTGATGCATTTCTCATTTGTTATATCTTTCTGACTTGTATGGATTGTAATTATTTCGCCCGCTTACACGCCAGTCGCGAGACGCGAGTCAATAGTTAAGTTACTCAGTGTCTCAATTTTGTCTCTCTCGCTCGCGGCTCAGTCGCCTCGCGAGCGACGCGTCGCATGAAATGAGTGCTCGGCAAAGTAATGTTTCAGATCCAAATGATACGTTTGAAACGTTTCGAGTGATCCAATCTTTTGGAACACTTCAGTGATTCGGATCAGTGAGTCGGTTCTGTAAAGAGTATTACACAGGCCTAGTCTGGTGTATTCAACCAGAAGACGCAGGTTCCAGTTCTGCCCGCCAGTCGAATTTTTCCTCCATCTATACCACTATTATGAGACAAAGAAAGTGGGACCAACCGGGCTGATAATAATAATATTAAACCACTATTGTAAAGCTAAACAGTTTGTTTGTTTGGTTGAATGCGCAAAGCTCAGGAACTACTGGTCCGCTTTGAAAAATTATTTCAGTGTTAGATAGTCCGTTTATTGAGGAAGGCTTTAGGCTATATATCATCACGCTGCGACCAATAGGAGCCGAGTATCAATTAAAAATGTATATATTGACACTGTCGCAGAACAAAGTCAGATGTGATAATACAGTTAAATCGCCTTATCCTCAAAATCAGCTTCAACGAAGCATAATCTATCGGTATAGAAGCAATAGCAAGAAAAAAGAATCTATTCTTGGTACTTTCGGAGATATATCAAATTGAACAAAGTTGTATTTCAAATTCGTTCCAAAGAAATGTTTACTGAAGATGGCTATATATCATCACGCTACGAGCAATAAGAGTGGAGTATCAATTAAAAATATTGCAAAAATGGGGGGAAATTTCAACTTCTACAGGCACGAAGTCACGGACTAAGGCTAGTTAAATATAACTGGTAATCTTAGCCTAGATAACCTAACCTAAATTAAAAATTTAGAAAACCCCCGACACGAAATGTAATTTGCAATTTTGTGGTGGCCATCTTGGATTTGAAATTTATTATAGTGTATAGTATTCTCTTAGTAAAGCCCTTTCATTTGATACCCATATTGAGGGAGTTGTGAAAGAATATGTAATCCGCTATTTTGTAGCGGCGGCCATCTTGGACCGATTTTCATCAAACATAGCTAAGAACACTCCCGACTAATACACCTTTCAAATAAAAAAATCAAAATCAAAATCGGTTCATCCGTTTGGGAGCTACGATGCCACAGACAGACACACACACACACACACACACACACACACACAGACACGTCAAACTTATAACACCCCGTCGTTTTTGCGTCGGGGGTTAAAAAGATACTCAAACGGACTTTCCTTAACAGCCGTCCACGCGACAATCAGTTCAAGCGAAAGCAATAAAACATCCCCCAGTATTCCCCAGCCATCCAATCTCTAGGGAATACACTAAACATGTTTATCATACATCATAATACTTGTTATGTATGGCGCTGGCCGTGGTGTGGGCGCCCGCAAACACCGGGCGATGTGCCAGTTCATATAAATATGAGATAAAATCATGCTTGTTTTGCGTATGAAAGGGCTAAGAGAACAGCGGGTTACTTGAAACTGTTTTATTAACATGAAGCTGTTTAGTAAAATATACAAGGTGGAAGGGACATCGACGCACAACGTCGTGACAAGGTTTCACTCAAGGTCAAAAATAAAATGACCTAGGTCATTCATGTAGAAAATGATCGGTTATTACAGATATTGACATTTTTGAGCGCGCAGTGTATTGCTAAAAACGCGATTGTAACGCTCCGCGGTGAAAGTTATCGCGCGCGCGATCCGAAATCAATGAAATAATGATTTTTTAATCATAAATCTAATTTCTTCTTCTTAAATTTAAGAGCTCAGCTCTTGTCGGTGGAGCAATCGCCACTGTTCTCGATCTTCTTTCGTTTTACCTCTTGATAAAACGAAATCTAATTTGGGTAGATAGAAATAATGTTTTTTTACACGCTCAAGTAAAAGAAACTGCAGAAAAAAAATGAAAATTGATGAATAAAGTTACGGACAACGCCCATCCGAATATCATGGGTTCATTGCTGTACATTGCTGTGTAAAATAGTTTCAAAAATATTTAGTTATATGTGTATCAATACCTTGCTTATACCTCTAAATTGGTACTTCAATTACTTTTAACCACTTCATCATCAACCTATTATTGGTCAGGCACACTCTCAGAATGAGAGGGGTTGAGCTATAGTCCACCACGCTGGTCTAGTGCGGGTTCACAGACTTCACACGCCAACCAGAAAATCTATCAGCAACCACTTTATAACCACTTAGGGCCTGTTCCACCACCTCTGAATAATCGCTAACCGCCGATAAATTAAAAAATGGAACAATATTTGCATGAAATTTCTGCCAAGTAATTTTACGGCAACTTATCAGGAGGTGTTGAAACAGGACCTTTATCATAATTTTTACCACTTAAGGAAAAAAAAATTAAAAGGTAACCCGCTGACTTCACAGCCACACAGCGAATAACTTTCTTACATTGTAATCTCAATTCCAAAATCGTTTTTCTTTTTTAAGTCTCATTTTTCGCTTATAAACTCAGAATTGGAGCATAAGCTCATGTTTTCAGTGCTTAACATTTCCAGTGAGAATATGTTTTCGCTCTGATCTGCATAATAAGTATACAATTCCTATTAATGGTTTATGAATGGGGATTTTTATTATAGGGAAATAGGTATTATTGAGTCTTGCAAAGGGGTGATTATTGGTAATCTTTGAAAGTGGTTAGGTAGTTTTTCAATGAGGATTTTCACTAATAAAGCATGTTTAACTAATTAATTAGTTTAGTGGTTGTAAGCTCTAGAGCTCCTGCGTTCGATTCAAAGGTCAAGCAAAGTGTAATTCGGTTTTATTGTGATATCCTCTCCTCTTTTTTCTGCTCAGTAGCAGCTCAGAATCTTGTTTTTAACCCCCGACGCAAAAACGACGGGGTGTTATAAGTTTGACGTGTCTGTGTGTGTGTGTGTGTGTGTCTGTCTGTGGCATCGTAGCTCCCTAACGGATGAACCGATTTCGATTTTGTTTTTTTTATGTGAAAGGTGAATTAATCGGGAGTGTTCTTAGCTATGTTTGATGAAAATCGGTCCAAGATGGCCGCCGCCACAAAATAGCGAATCATATATTTTTTCACAACTCCCTCAATATTGGTATCAAATGAAAGGGCCTGATTAGGAGAATACTATACACTAAGATAAATTTCAAATCCAAGATGGCCGCCACCACAAAATGGCAAAAAACATTTCGTGTCGGGGGTTTTCTAAATTTTTAATTTAGGTTAGGTTATTTGTCCGATTATTGGCAATAGGCTCGCCTCTATTAATACTACAGATTAACGGGGCGAGCTTAGTGCCATTAATAGGTCACAACTTCAAGCTGCTACTAAGAATTTCTTATAAACTTTGCTCCATCTGCAAATCGAACCCAGAACCTCTAGCGTACCTAGCAAAGAGCATGTAGACAAGTTGCAATTTGACCTTCGAATCGACAAACGAATAGAAACAAAATGTACGGAAATGTCACAAACATTCGACTAATCGGGCTTTTACTAATGTCATTTCCATAAATTTTCTGTCTATTTGATTGCCGATTCGAATATCACATTGCAACTAGATAAGTTGCAGTTGCCCCCCTGGACTAATGAAGATAGTCAGATCCTTATTTACTCAACATCAATACTTAGCAATAAAGCGATGAGCAATGAATTACTTAAATTAATCCGCGACACCATTGCTGACGTCATAATATTTAACGAGGGGGTCCCAAGGGAAATTACAATACGGTGTTAGCTGTGAACTTTTGATAAAAATGCCGACGCTATGGGATGGTGTGTTAAGAAATGTGAATTATAGCTCAATGGAATAGGGTGTTTTTAATTCAGGATTTTTAAATATCAAATTTTTTTACACAGCACCATCTGGTCCCAAACTAAGCAGAACTTGTACTTTTGGGTACTAGACAATGTATATACTTATATAGTTTTTTTGTAAGTACAAACTTATAATATTATAAGTAACACCCGGAGAAACCCAAACACTTAAGTTGTTTTGTGTTTGTGTCCTGTGGGAATCGAACCTACGACTTCGTGATCAGCAGTAAGATACACGAACCACTTAGACTTACAAAATCCATTGTCTAGTACCCTGGTAAAAATATAATATACTAGCTTCCCGCCAGCGGCTTCGCTTTCTCGACTTAACCTTTTTCCCCCGTGTTTGCAACATTTTTCATTGCTGCTCCGCTCCTATTAGTCGTAGCGTGATGGTATATAGCCTATAAGCCTTCCCCGATAAATGGGCTATCTAACAATGAAAGAATTTTTCAAATGGGTCCCGTAGTTTCGGAGCCTATTCAATACAAACAATCAATCAAATCTTTCCTGTTTATAATATTAGTATAGAAGTATAGATAAGAAAATGTACTTATAACTCGAGAACTGCTGGACCAATCTTCATGGATTTTGATTTGTTGAATAATCATGTCTCCGCTCCGAATAGCAGACTAACTATTAAAACATTAGAAGACTAACTTAACCTTTCAGATCGGTTAATCAGCGTAGTTATAAGCTACGAACCTGAAACACCACACTATAGTCCTAATACATGATCTTAATCCCCCGTTACGTAACTCAAAGGAGGAGAAGGGGTTAGTAATTAGCTCATACACGTTGTGCCGCCTAAGTTTCAACACAAAGGGCTATTTCGGCTCTCCTCAACATCTAGTGAAGTCCTGCCACCTCACCTGTGATACGTGCTATAATTAGTTGAAGATAGATGGATTGCGTTAAGTTCGATATGATGGAGTAGCAATTGAATGAGTTAGCAGAGATGAATGTAAGGATAGGCTGCGTCGATCCCAAAGACAAGAGCAGGAAGAAGATGATGATGATGATTAGAAATGTTTAAGAGAATAATGATTGTGGTTATAGATTTATGAAGACAAAAGGAGGCCATCAAAAGCCCATACAACTCAGCCCAAATTTGTACCGGAGGAACATGTCAGCTGTCAAGTTGATAGTTTTTACCATGAAATCACTAAGAAACTGATAATAATCTGCCGTAATGGCGTGCGTTTGACATTTCGAAACTGACACTGACAGTTTTTACTATGGAATCATTACGGAACAGATAATAAGTGTGCCAAAATGGCGTTATTTTTCTTGAAATTAAAAGTTTTTTTTTTCATCCCTCAGTCAACATTAAAAAAAGTACGACTAGAGTTTTAACCAGTGTAATACAGGGTATTTTTTCCAATAACTGTATCTTCGGTACATCATCTGGGCCGATTTCTATGACCTCCTTTATACCGTATTCCCTGAAGGGTTAGGCAGAGCCGTACTAATGTACACCCACAGTTTGCTGCTATGTTTAAATCCCATGTAATGGAAGGCGAGCCTATTGCCATTAATCCAAACTCCGCAGCTGTTACTGAGAATTTCATAGAGTCACTAGCGTAGCTGGACCACTTTGGCAGAAAGGTTATTGAGTGGAGACCACGCAACCGAAAGCGCTAACCGATAACCAAACTAAAAAGTGACCGACATAGCCGAAAGGATTATGATTCTGAAGTGGCAATGGGCGGGGCACATAGCTCGTAGAACTGATGGCTGCTGGGGCAAAAAAGTTCTTGGAGACCACGCACCGGAAAGCGCAGTGGGACGGCCTCCAACAAGATGGACCAACGTACTGGTAAATGTCGCTGGGAGTCGTTGGATACGGGCGGCGTGCGACCAGTCCCAGTGGAAGTCTATAGGGGAGGCCTTTATTTAGCAGTAAACCTCTTTTGGCTGATATGATGATGATTATGACTAGTTTAGTGCAGTCCCATTTAGCTAGACTAACGAGGTACCCTACGCATGCTGGGTTTTATTGATTTTCCCGACACCGATTTCTTCCATAAAGGAAGTTTTGTATTCTAAGCAGTTCTCCCCTGGGCAAAAACATACCTCAAGCATTTCCCTTCACCAAACAAATAGAAATTCACGTGCCTAAACTTTGTAAATAATAAATCTGTCAACCGAAGCCTGTGGGCGGATGTTTGCGGTTGTGACGTAAACGGCTTACTGTGTCAGCGTAATAGTTTTTAGTATACAATATATTCTGTAATGTTGTCTGTCTTTCTATGTATGACTGGAATATTGTAGCGAGATCTGGAATATCGTGTTTACGCAAACATTTAAATATTACGAATTACAGAATAACTTTACGAACATCGTAATTTGTGTACTGCTTATTTCCCATGGGATCGCTGTCTGAGTGTCATTGGTACCTACCTACTTCGATAAAAAACTACATCTAAATATTTATCTTCTTAAAAGATTTCTTTTACGTTCCGTTTTATATCAATGTCAATATGTCAATGCCAATGTCAGTATATCATTGTCAATATAGTTAAATATGAAAGACAGTCATTTTACAGTAAGATAAACACAGTGAAGGGACCTGCCTGGAAGAATATCTCGAGGGCGTATGAAGTCTGAGAACCCGCACTAAGCGAACAGGGTCGACAATGGCTTAACCCTTTGTCCTGACATTCGTACCCAGCAGTGCGATGAAAAATGGGTGGACGAGATCACAGAAACTCTTTATATGAATTTCTTCAAAAATTCAACTATCTTCCAAGTCATTTTAACAAAGACTAACAAAACAAGAATCTTTTTTAAACTTGTTCTTGTCGTTGAAGCAATCGCCACTGTTCTCCATCTTCTGCTTTCCGTTTTACCTCTTGATCTGTTTTAATCCCCACTTGCACTTGTTCTAAGCTTCGTCTAAGTTTTTTATTGCCTACAGTCGCAGATGAGCAAGTGGCCCATGGGATGGTAAGTGGTAACCGCCGCCCATGGACATCATCAACATCAGTTTTCCTTGCTTTTCTTAAACTTTGCCTACTAGAATAGTTCTAAAAAAGTTGTCGCGCAATTACTAATACTTTCTCATTTGTGTCCAAATACGTCCTGCTGATCTTCCAAAAATATATATCGCAGCGATATGTATTTTTATATATAATATATATAAAAATACATATCGCTGGTTTACGAGAATAGCGACGGACCAAAAAATTACTGATTTTAGAAAATGGCATTTTTTATTTTTTATATAAATGTTTTAACGTATACCGCAGAATTTAATGATTTTATTGAGGGTTTGACTTTACTGATTAAAGGAAAATATATCATAGTATTAAAACACAGCCTCTGTTCACGATAAAATATTAAAGATTTATGATCGTTTGGCATACAATATTCAATTTTGAATTACGTCGATGTTCTCGCAAACCAGCGATATAAAATCTGTGTCTATTTTTTATTAAATTACAAAATGACGGGCAAAACCATAGGCTATTGTTATACTAGTAACATTTCTAACTAGCATTACGTTTCAGGTGTGTTTATACAAAGTCCTCCGTCTGTTTGTATCAAACTTGCTAATGTTTGTCACATAATTATGTTAGGATTTAAACTTATGTATTGTTACTGTTTGTTTCACCGCAATATTGTACTTTGGTATTTAGGATCGTGTTACACTAATATAGAGTTAATAATTATTCATCACTTAACCTCACACATAGTTCGTAGAACTGATGGCCGCTGGGACAGAAAGTTTCTCGAGTGGGGACCACGCACCGGAAAGCGCAGCGTGGGACGTCCTCCAATGGGATAGACACCCCAGCCCCTCAACCATGAGTTCTATCGAATAACTTTCGATAGATTTTTTACGCATCGAAACGCTGTAATCTCATAGCACATTTTAGTTCCTTACGTAACCGCTAGAGGCGCTGCGAGGGTCTTCCATACAAATAATTGACGGCGTCGCTAGCGAGTCTAGTGAGATAAACTTATGGTCGAGGCACTGGTACAAAGGTCGTTGAAAGTCGTTGGATGAGGGCGACATATGACCGGTCCCTGTGGAAGTCTATGGGGAGGCCTTTTTTCAGCAGTGTTGGTGAGTTTTTCTGTGAAATTCCCAGTAGCAGCTTGGAGTCTGGATGTGTGCCCGGTTGATGGTAATAGGCTCACCCCCTATTACATGGGACCAAAACATACCGGCGAACTGTGGGACAACAGTACATCTCTGCCTAACCCTTCGGAGAATACAGGCATGATGGTACCATAAAATATCTGCATTTTTTTTTCTACTAACAAGCTAAATCCCTAAAAATATCTATGAATGTTGATGCTAAAATCAAATTCGCGACTCAAAGCTTTAAAATCAGAACGCATAGCAGCTATTATTCGTAGTGTCAAATAAAAAAAAATGTTCGCAAACGACTACTATAAAAACCCGTAGGACATAACAGTTCAAAATCGGTTATTCCCTCACAAAGCTGGCAGGCTGAAATGCGTGTGACGACAAAATTTTGTCTACGGTTTTGTCTACCTCAGCCTCGTGAAAATACGAGACAAATGCGCGATATGAGCGTCGACAAAATGTCGCGGGTGGCGCATGGCATTTCTATGTTTTATAGGATCCTGCGATTTATGGTTTCCTGGTACTTGACATATTTTTAGTAGCAACGTAGTTTTTGTTTTATAATATCAAGGTCAATACTCAATACTCAATACTTTATTGCATTCTATAATGTTTTATAAAGGTGGACTATAAATAACTTAGATCATTATGGTCCTTCGTAATGATCCCCTGTTTTCTTCTACCTACCTATTATTTTATTAAATCTAGCCTGATTAGGTCCACTGGTGGGCTAAAGACTCTCTTTCGTCTCTCCTTTCAAATCGCTCTTTCTATTGTTTTAACGATCCAATTAATTAATAAAGAATACTTCGGAATGTAAGAAAACTATACATAAGTAAATAATTTTGCCTAGTAAAACGGCATCGACATTTAAACCTAGGGCCCACTTTTTAAAATTGTGCCACAGATGCAACATGATTGTGGTTTTCGGATACTCGGTTTTGGTCTTCAGATACTCGGTTTTGGTCTTCGGATACTCGATTTTGGTCTTCTCATACTCGGTTTTGGTCTTCGCATACTCGATTTTGGGTTTCGGGTACTCCGTTTTGGTTTTTAGATACTCGGTATTAATTTTCCGATACTCGGTTTTAATGTTCAGATACTCGGATTGGGTTTTTGGATACTCGGTATTAATTTTCGGATACTCAGTTTTAATGTTCGGATACTTGGTTTTGTTTTTTTGGATACTCGGTATTAATTTTCGGATACTCGGTTTTAATCTATCTGTGAAAACTTTGGCCTTCTTTCATTATTTTCATTGCTATCTGTATCTTAGCTGTAAGTTTTCTTAAAGTAATAAAATATAATAAAAATAAAATATTCGGATACTCGGTTTTAATGTTCGGATACTCGGTTTTAATTTTTTTAATAATTGGTGTCCCTTTCGGATACTCAGTTTTGGCTTTTAGATACTCGCATTTTTATTTTCGGATACTTGGTATACGGAAACCAAGGAAATGGAATGTAATTTATGGCTCTTGGGACGTAGACCTATTTTGTTCCCCATTATTAGAATAGTAATGGGTCATTTTCCGAAGGGAATGAAGGGATGCTGTAATAGTTATTTGTTATACAAGAGTGCAAAGTTGCTTTTTAACCGCGTGCTCAATTTTGATGACCGAGCAAGCGAAGGATTCTAAAATTGAATCACGAGCGGAGCGAGTGATTCAAAAATTTGAATCCTGAGCGTCAGCGAGGGAATTAAAAGAGCACAAGGTGAAAAATCTTTGCACTCGAGTGCAACACGTAACTTTTCATTCCACCTCAGCGAGGAAATTACTAAAAAAATCATTTAGCACAGTTTAGGTATTAGTTAAATACTTTATGATAGGTAAGTTTTACAGAATACCTATACTTTAAATTATAACAAATAATACTAGGTATAATTAAGAGAAATTGAAAGTAACGTTGCTACAATTACTTGAGTTTAATATTTTTGTTAGGTATTGTAATGTTGGTGTTAGTGCCTTAAAAAAGTAAACCAATCGATATATCGATATTATTTATTTAATGTATCGATATTTTTGAGCGATATTTAATATATCGATATATCGATGCATCGATATAAAATTCAAAGTATCGAAAAGGTATAAAAATCTATATTTTTTACAGACCAATAAACATTTATAAGATTATAAAATCCCAAAAAGGAATACTTTTTCTATACTAACATCTTTTTAACAAATGTATTTTTTGTTTTTGGTCGACTTGATTTGTTGTTTTATCATTTGGTTTTTAAGATATATCGCCCATATATCGATATTTTTAAATAAAAATATCAGTATTGATACTGATATTTTCAAAAAATATCGATTCGACATATATCGATACTTTGTTGCGTTTAGACTCGGAACCTAGGGAAGGTTCCAAGTCTGCGTTTTCAACAAATTAAAAAAAAGTTGTATGATAAATTCGGCGCCAGGGGGGTAAAAGCACGATGTTCTAAATTCAATTTACTTTGTCTCTCTAGAGGATAAAAACGACTTTTGCACTCAGATATCGAAGAGTAAAAATACTCTTTCCGAGATGGTGGGATGAAAAATATATTATTAAGTTGAGGAACTTTTCAACTCGAAGGCCGGGTAGTTTAAATAATGAGTTTTTATAAATAGTTTATTTATGATGAACTAGCTTCCCGCCAGCGGCTTCGCCCGCGTGGTATGTTATTATACATATAAACCTTCCTTAAGAATCACTCTATCTATAAAAAAAAACCGCATCAAAATCCGTTACGTAGTTTTAAAGATCTAAGCATACATAGGGACAGACAGACGCGACGAAGGACTTTGTTTTATAATTATGTAGTGATATAATATATAATAGGTATTGTTTATTAAACAGTTACAAGTTAGTCTAGTGATCTTAAATACGACAGCTGCGCTAGAGTTCCTTGGTTCAATTCCCAGGTCGGGCAAGGTATGTTATTGATTTTTTCCGTAAAATACTAAAAGTTCTGAGCTTGGATTTCTACCTAGTTTATTACAAAAGGCTCGTTCTCAATTACAGTCAGTACAGTCAGTTAGGAAATTCTAGCGCCATATAGCTTGAGAATAATTGTGAAAACATTGACATTTTACACGTCAATAAACAATATTGTGTCTTTATTATAATTTATTTACAGAAAAATACGTATATCATTTATCAAGGATATATATATATATAATAATAGGCAAACTGGCATGATTTATTTATTTAATTATTTACTACGAATCCACCAATTACAGTAACTAAACAAACTAAAGTTATTAAAATCTACAAAACAAAGCAAAGTAAATAAAAGAATGATAAAAATACCTCATACCTACCGAATAACAGAGAATATTGTCTTTTTGGGTACTTTAGGTACCCAAAAAGACAATATTCTCAGTACTACATAATTATACAATACTTTAAAAATATCCAGAGTACAATATAGAGTAAAAATATTTATGTTCTACAGTGTCATACGATTTATTTATGTGAGAGAGGAACTCTAAAATAATTCGCAGTTGGTCGGTCCAAATCGAATACTCGGTCTTACTCTAGTAAGTTACTGACCGATAGAAATTCTACTGCAAATATCTGTTCAAATAATATGTAGGTCAGGTGGAGTCAGGCCAAGAAAGAAGTTTAAATTTTGTCTAGATTTTTCATAGAAAACCTGTTTTTAAACGTCTTTAAAAAAGGAGATGGTTCTCAATTCACACCATTGTTCAATTACGCCGAAGGGTTTGGCAGATAGGTGTACTGTTATACAGTCACAGTTTGTCGGCACACTTTTTTGGTCGACCTGAGAATCGAAACCATATTCTCTAATAGTCGCAGTAACAGTCGCGGCCACGAGTTAGTAATAATCGAAATATTATCTAAAATAATTAATAGTTAAAAAAACTTAGAAAAATGTTATATTATTTTACGATTTACTTCTTAGTTTGGTATTCTAAAAATTTTTTTATTTTATTAGCCGTTGCTGTCTCACTGCTGGGCAAGGGCCTCCCCCAGGTCTTTCCATAACAAACTATAATTGCATTGTCATCGATTTTTTATAACATGTGTGTCAAATTATTCCGTCGTGTTCGAAGGGGTGAAAATCACATTAACATAGATAGATACATAGATCAAGCTAATAAAAATCATATAATCGAAATGAAATCCGAAATCTATATGAAAAACCAAGATAAACACTAATTTCTTAAATAAAATTCTTGTTTAAGTCGTATTAGTTTATCATACAAAGTTATGGCAAAACTTTGAACTTTTTAAGCACAACCCATAAATAAACGCAACAAAACTCAACAACTTTTCACATAATATTTCTGTAGTTTTTTTACGCACAGAAAAAATGTGAACTCCATACATAAGCTCGGTTGTGTGGTGTTATTGGAGCATTAATGTTTTATAGTGTGTTATTTGCGAGCGGGCAGCGCGGACGTGTACCAGATTTATGACGTCAGAACAGCGCTCAAAATATGTCCTAGGCTTGTAGGGATTGGTCCACAATGAACATTTTTTGGATGAAAAACCGTATGCTGTCAAAGTTGTCGTAAATAGAATATTTTAGAAAGTAAAGAAGCTGTATTGAGTATCCTCTATATAACAGGAAAAGATGACTGAACTGCCTGGGGGGCTAGACAAGTTGCATTTTGACATTCGACTCGACAAACAAAATGTATGTAAATGACATTATTGATATATTATCATACTTCATACAATCAGATTGGTAATGAGCAATATCATTAAGGTGATTAAACAATCAATAATAAAATGTTATTACAATATATTTATGAATAAAATTGACGTGATGGACAGACGACTTGGTAAAGATCGCTGGGAGTCGTTGGATACCATAATATATGACCGTTCTTTGTAGAAATCTATGGGGGAGGCCTTTGTTCAGCAATGGACCTTTTTTGGCTAATAATTTATAATAATAAAATTACTGTTTTTGTTTATTCATAATTTCTTAATCAACTAGAAAAATCTTCAAGAGTCGATCAAAGCGTACATTTACTATTCCATTTTTAAACCTAATGAAGCAAATGGCGGTTCAAAAGCGTTACGTCACGCGATGCTGTGCTTGCCCGTTTTAGAAAAAAAAAGATGGCCGATGCACACCGTACCTACCCCGTTTGTTAGAGCTCGATTCACGCCTGGCCGTTTTTTTGCTCTCATATATCCGGCGAAGTAAATGGTATGGAAAAATGTTTTTGTAATTGAATACCGTTCGGTTTTTTTTTCGGTCTGTTATTTTTGTTTTTTTTTTGTTTGTATACCTACCGTTATTCTGTGGCCGTATCGCTATTTGTTCGCGCTTCAAAAGCTATGGATAACGTGAGAATATTCTGTTTTTTAATGGTTTTGCGTATTTTAATTAAAGATTGAATGATTTAAGAAAAGACAGATTTTTTTATATTCAAACACGAAGACTTCTAATTTTGTTTTGCTATAAATGACTGTAACAAAATATTGAAGTATTTTTTATTAATATAACATCCTTATTGTCACACAAAAATTAGATGTGGTACGAGAAATATTTGTCGTGCCTTTAACCATACTTTCAGGACGAGATAAACTACGACAACATTTTCTCGTGGCTTACATCTTAGCCTAGAAAGATTTTGAAGTTTTCAGAGAAAAATATTTCAAGCGATTAGCAATCCACAAAAAGGTTTTAATAATAAAAGAAGCTACATAAGCTTTCTGTCTTATAAAGCTAAATTACCACTAATGATACCCAAAGGAAGCCAGACCATACTTTATCGAAGCCAAAACTAGTACTTAGCTCCCAGAACGATTTCAACAAAATTGTATGAAGCTTTAAAATATATTTTTTGTGGAGGCTACTAACGATGCTGACCGTACAACGCTTTCAGCGCAAAAAAGACGTTAGTACTTCACATTACCGCTTTAGCTTCTTTGTTGTGCAGCGGCTTTATAATGAGGGTATCGTAATATCGATTTCAGATGTCTGTTTTTTTTTAAACAAAATTTAATGATTCTGTACGAGCTTGGGGGCTAGACAAGTTGAATTTTGACATTCGAATCGACAAACAAAATGTATGGAACTGACACAAGCTTTTGACAAATCTGTTATTTCCATACATTTTGTTTGTCGATTTGAATGTCAAAATGCAACTTGTCTAGCCCCCCTTACAGTTTAAGATGCCAGGTAGTTCTAAATGCGAATGGTGTGCTTTATGTCATACATAAATAAATATCCTGGGACATTTTTACACAGCACCATCTAGTCCCAAACTAAGCAGAGCTTGTACTATGGGTACTAGACTGTGTGAATGGATATAATACTTATATACTATTTTTTGGAAATCATACTTATAATACATAGGAAACACCCAGACAAACACAAACACTTGAATTCATCACAGTCAATAAATGTTTGTGTTTTATGGGAATCAAACACACGACCTCGTAATCAGCAGTCCGGTACTCGAACCACGAGACCACAGACGTCGTCAATCGTCCTTGGTTTTATTCGCACGAACTTCTATAGTTATTACCAAACTAAGCAGAGCTTGTACTTTCTACGGGTACTACACAGTGGTGGGCGTTGTGCATCGGGTCGTTTTATTCCCTGCAACATGATTGAGTAGAACGACGCCTATACACACGTCATGCTCGTGAACGGGTACTGTCTGTCGGGACTGGTCAGCTCTTACTATTGCAATATTTTACTGTTTTTTATATATTGAATAGGTAAATTAGATCTTATGCAAACTGCACTATTCTCACCGGCTATCCAAAAACAAAATATTGTAACCGTGATTTTTTTTAGGAGTGTCTGTCTAAGTATAGAGTTTTTTTTTAAGTGATCCACCATTTGGAACCACCTATTGATAATTATTTATTTATTTCGACAAGGCACTTCAACGACTTATTCACTAAATACAGTTTATATTTATATAAAATACAGTTTTTTTTTACCCGACTGCCGGATGAGGGTTATGTGTTTGACGCGTATGTATGTCCGTTCCTATGTCCGGTCGTAACTACTCAATTATTAAATGAAACAAAAAACCCGACTGCGAAAAAAGTACTAACTAAAAATCTAAAAACAAGCTCTGTGATGTTGGAAAATGTATTGCAGGCGGGACAAGCTGTTTGTTCATAAACAAAATTTATTGTTTCTTTGCTTGTCCCACCTGCAATACATTTTCCAACATCACAGAGCTTGTTTTGCAGCGAGCAGTCGGGTTTTTGTTTCGTTTAATAATTGTTATAGGGTGAATTTGTCACTTATAGAAGTGCACAGCACTGGCATACATTTTAATACACTGACACTTGCACATGTATCAAGAAGCAAGAAAACGGAACATACATACATACCATTACGCCTGTATTCCTCGAAGGGGTAGGCAGAGGCGTACTAATGTACACCCACATTTCGCCAGTCTGTTTTAGGTCCCATGTAATAGGGGACGAGCATATTGCCATCAACCGGGCACAAATCCATACTCCGAGCTGTTATTGGGAATTTCACAGAAAACCCAAGAACACTTTGCTCGACTTGGGAATCGAACCCAGGACCTCTAGCGCAGCAGTCGCGCTTGGGACCACTAGACCAACGAGGCAGTCGGCAGTCAAAACGGAACACCGGTGATATTTACTTGGTCTTATTAAAGTAAAACATTTGACTTTGACTTCGAATAGATATTATAATTCTAATGGCCTATTGCACCATCTCTGGATAACTGTCAAATAAATTCAAGAACTTAACAAATTTTTTATGTAATTAACTGCCAAGTAATTTAACGGGAAATTACTAGAAAATGGTAAAACATATCTTTTTTTTGTATTTTTTAAGCATTTTCCATGCTAAGATTACAAGTTATTTTTAATGCATCTTCACAATAGATGGCGCTACGTCACCTTAAGACGTAAATTAGAATGTGGAGGAAGATTTCGACTGGCGAGCAGGGCGAGCGGTGGCTTAGTGGTCAGAGCGTCTGGTGTACCAAACCAGAAGGCGCAGGTTCGAACCCTGCCCGCCCGCCGATTTTTTCCTTCATTAAAAATGGTAAAACATGCTTGGTATACTTTTTATTTGTAAAAATACAGTTGATGTTTTACACTTTTTATACTAAATGGCGCCGGCCGGTGAGGGGCTCGTGGCTTAGTTATAGCAACGCTGGTTAACCGATCTGCAAGGTTAAGCTGCGCTTGCCGAGGTCAGTCTGTGGATGGGTGACCATTCTTAACATATCGAGACCCCTCCGTGCCTCGGAGAGCACGTAAAGCCGTCGGTCCCGGTTGTCATACGAACACCTATGACAATCGTTAATGAAAGTCAGAAGCCCAAAAAGTCTGACAACCAATCTATCCTTCGATATCGGTATTGCCCAGAAATTGGGTTGCGGAGGTCTGATGGCAGTCGCTTCGTGTAAAATATTGATATTCAGCCGCATCTGGTTAGACTGGAAGTCGACCCCAACAGATTGGGAAAAGGCTAGGAGGATGATACTAGATGGCGCCGACACTTTTTATCTGACGACCTCTGAGGAGAAACACCGAATAAAACTCAGAATAAATCTCTCTTAAAATTTATAAAAATAGGCGGATAATGATTTAAAATTCAACCTTACTTTGTTAGGCATTAACGAAACAAAGAGAAAATGTCGCACAGAAAATCAAGTTACACTACAAGTACCGATGCTGAACTATTGTTCCCAAGAGCATGCTAGTTACAAACTCCAACGAAAATTAAGCAGTAGGTACCTTTCATGAATTATTCAGTTATTTCAAAACGGCTCGATGAATTCTGGCGATAAATTCCGCTGGAAGGCAGAAGGTGACCTATATAACGTATTGCAGTGGGTCAGAGGTATGCTCTACCAGTCTTGATGAAGTTGGAAATAAATTAATAACTAACAATTTCTACCTTTGACTGCCTCGTTGGTCTAGTGGTCCCAAGCGTGACTGAACTGACTACACTAGAAGTCTTGGGTTCGATCTCCGGGTCGAGCAGTGTTGTTGGGTTTTCTGTGAAATTCCCAATACCAGCTCGGAGTCTGGATTTGTGCCCGGTTGATGGCAATAGGCTCGCCCCCTATTACATAAGACCTAAACATACCGGGGAAGTGTGGGTGTACATTAGTACGCCTCTGCCTACCCCTTCGGGGAATATGGATGGTATGTAACAATTTCTATTGGCTATCGTGGTGAAAGGATTAGTCAGACTCTGTCACAAATGGGGGTTCACAGAAGCTTCTGCCCTTCAGTATGCATGCGGCGTCTCCCTGCAGACAATAGCCCATCTTCCACCTTGCCCCACATTTCACGCGAGGATCTGATGGTTGCGTCGATAAACGCTGTCCGCTTTCCTGACTTTTGGGACGCTCAAGTGTGAGCTTATAATACCTATCTATAGGTATTTTATTTTCCATCGACACGCTAATAAGAAGAATAAACAGTTGGACGCTTAAAATTTTTTTAGATCTTCGTACTGATGATAGAATTATTGCTTATTCTGATGACGATTGTTCAGAACAATCTGAAAATACAAATAATTATGTTCTATTGTCTATTAATTTAAGTTCCTAAAGTGGCAACACTTGTATTTTTTTATGTTATGGCAACAATAATTGTCTATGTTCTCGTCCTTTTCTGAAGTCGTTACGGCATGTGGCCAGCCAATGCAATCTATTTAATAAATCTAATTTTCGTAATATTATGTTGAGTTATTTACTCCAAACACCAACAATGCTTATCCCTCTTATCATGTTACGGGGGCTAACATAGCCAGCAACAGATCTTTGTGTTATACCCATTAGCGAATATTCCTTACTCTTTGAAGATGTGGTTAATGAATGCAGCTAACTCACTAAGACAAAGGAACCTAGTCTTCTGGCTTCGGGTACCCGTTGCCGAGCAGACTCTCTCGTAAAAAGCTACATCTTTACCAAAAGCAACATCTATAAGAAATACTGAGACAATGCGGCCAAAGCCGCTGGCGGAAAGCTAGTCTACACTAATATTATAAAGAGGAAAGATTTGTATTTTTGTATGTAACAAATAAATTCAAAAAGTACTGGACCGATTTGAAAAATTCTTTCCATGTTAGATAGCCCATTTATCGGGGAAGGCTATAGGCTATATATCATCGCTACGACTAATAGGAGCGGAGTAGTAATGAAAAATGTTGCAAAGACGGGGGAAAAAATTATAAGACCACGCGGGCGAAGCCGCTGGCGGGAAGCTAGTCGTTAATAAATTAGTGAGTAGTATTTCGCCTTTATATATTGTTTACCTATAGAAAAATATATTATAAAACTGCATCTACCTACCAAGAAATTTTCACATCCAATCAAAGTGAAGATTGAAAATAAAATACTATGAACTACAAACTTTGCGATGAGAAACTAAAAACAAAAGAAAAGCTTTCAACGGATTATATCTTCGTCTTCAACAATCCCAGAGA
Source organism: Acronicta psi (assembly GCA_946251955.1). NCBI lineage: Eukaryota > Metazoa > Arthropoda > Insecta > Lepidoptera > Noctuidae > Acronicta > Acronicta psi. The sequence continues at coordinate 1,617,639 of OX276486.1, forward strand.
CAATAATTTAATTGAGTTTTAAAACTAAAACCCTGCAAAAGAAACTTTTATCATGACTTAGCTGCCTGCATTTCTGTGGCTTTTGAGTACATATGACTAGGTACAGATTAAGTTATACAAATATCCTTTATCCAGTGTAGGCGTACCTCCTACTGTACGGAAATCCTTAACAATGCAGGGCCAGATTTAAGCTTTTATGTTGATGATGATGCAAAACCCCAAGGTTTTTTTATACACATGTCACACAGTTTATCATTTAGGAAGAAAAAAATAGGAGAAGCATTGCTTGCTTTGTAAAAAACCAGTATCTCTCCAAGATTTACAAATTAATTCTCTTCACAAAGACTTTCTCAGCAGACTGCAAGATTTCCCACCAAGAAAAACTTGGCAAACTTTAGACTATCACAAATATTTTAATGAAATGAAGTTTTAAGCCTCTTTTGTAAACACTGATGCACTTCATCCTACTTCCATCAAGCGGGTAAACTAACCAAGTTACCGCTTAAATGTTGGTGGGGATATGACGTAAGTTATAAGCTTTTTAGGTGGTAAGACTTTGCTGCTAGTTTGTCTGGGCTAGCACTATCATATTGCCAAATATTCTTGCTGAGCACAGTCATTGTGCTAACATTGTTGTGTTTATGGAGAACCATATAAATTAAAAAAATGAAACAAAAGGAGGTCATCAAAAGCCCATACAACTCAGCCCAAATTTGTACCGGAGGTACATGACAGCTGTCAAGTTGACAGTTTTAACACTCACTTTGAAACTGATAATATTGTGCCTTAATGGCGTGCGTTTGCCTTTCCGAAACTGGCACTGACAGCAGATAGCTGTCAAGATGACAGTTTTTACTATGAAATCAACAGATAATAGTGTGCCAAAATGTCGTGATTCGTATAGTAAATTTATCTCTAGAAGTCCATAACTCGGACCATAAAAATCCAGCTCCAACCGAGTTGAGAGCTGATAAACGAATAGTTTTGTCTCAGTTACGCATACTTAAGTGCCGCCTCCTGCGTTAAAACGGCGCTTGAGTTTAAATAAACTTCATCGTCTTATTTATTTTCTGAATAAAACATGAACGGTGAGCTTATGAATTTGTAACGCCATCTCTTATTCAACATGTGAAGTTAGTTAGTTGAAAGTTTGTCTCACAGATTGCGGTAAATTAATTTTAAATAATTATCTGCTCGTTAAGTCATCATAAGCCTTCTTGCATACAGAAAAGTTTGTTATAAATTTTATTTAAATAATAAATACATTACTATTAATAATGAAATATTACTTGCTTAAACGTACTCAAACAGTGAAAGAAAACATATTGAGGAAACCTGCACACACGGTTAGCGTAACAGACTACATCTTAACCCCTCTCATTCTTAGAAGCCAAGAAAGACCCCTTCGCAAAATTGGCACAGTAAATGGGCAAAGTTACTATATGTACCTGTAGTTCGTACCAACTAAAAACTACTCTTGCCTTCTTTACCATTTCCTTCTTACCTTGCCCCACGGTGGATTATATTCGTTACCACATTCGCCATGACCCCACAGATGAGTTTTTACATAAGTACCTAATATAAATGCAAATGAATAACCTAAAAGGTGTTTCAATATTGTACCGAACTTCACGCACTAATTTAGACCAAAACTTGTCTAATATTAACTAGATCTAAATTGTACAAACACTAAAAAGTACCTCCAACTACCACCAATGTACACTCGACAAAAATGGTAACTATACAGGCCGCGAACGAAATCTTCATCACGGATTCCTGCCACCTGTCGAGGCAGGTACAACCACTGCCGGGGCAAGAAACACAGGCTGTTTGCCGTACCGTTGCTAAGTCACCAATTACTCGCACCCTGGCCGCGCTAAACGATCTCTTGGCGATCTGTTTGCGGATGAGTGGACGAAGATTAGATTGGTGTGTCAGAAGTACTGTGAGAGGAAGGTATGAAAGTGTTTTTGTACCTTCTTTTATTTACTTTGCTTTATTTTGTAGATTTTAATAAATTTAGTGTTTTTTTAGTTACTGTAGTTGGTGGATCCGTAGTAATTAACTAATTAAATAAATAAATAAACCACACTTGTCTTCTGGTGTAGGTACCGATTGACCTCGTCTGTACCTCAACCATGAGTTCTATCGAATGGCTTGCGATAGGTTTTTTACGCATCGAAACGTTGTAATCTCATAACAGATTTTAGTTCCTTACGTAACCGCTAGAGGCGCTGCGAGGGCTTTCCATACAAATATTTTACGGTGTCGCTAGCGAGTCTAGTGAGAAAAACTCATGGCGGGGCACTGAGCTCTTTATCAATCAGGGGGGCTAGACAAGTTGCATTTTGACATTCGAATCGACAAACAAAATGTATGATTATGACATTAGTGACAGCCCGATTTGTTGAAAGCTTGTGTCATTTCCATACATTTTGTTTGTCGATTCAAATGTCAAAATGCAACTTGTCTAGCCCCCCAGAACGACGATCGCTATCGTTGCGTAAAATTGAAATGGCAAAAAGAAACTATACCTACTGAAGCTATAAATAACCTATTCTATGGCTGTATACTTAACTCTTTGGCCAACTGTACCTTAACTCAAACATTTTCGAGTACAGTCAGCAAAACTCAGTGTAATTCCTCTCGAGTTTACTTATCTACAAGTTTTTGCTAACCTTTGGGAGCGGGGCCTGTTTATCTTTGTAGTGTACATTGCTAGTGGAATGGCTTCAAGTTGTATCAACACTGGAAACATGGAATTATTTAACCAACTTACCTATGAACTGTGTATTTGACGACGTCTGTGGTCTAGTGGTTCGAGTACCGGACTGCTGATCACGGGTTCGATTCCCACAAGACACAAACATTTATGTGATGAACTTAGGTGTTTGTGTTTGTCTGGGTGTTTCTTATATATATTATAAGTATGTATTTACAAAAAAAAAAAGTATATAAGTATTATATCCATTGTCTAGTACCCATAGTTCAAGCTCTGCTTAGTTTGGGAGTAGATGGTGCTGTATAAAAATGTCCCAGGATATTTATATTATTTAGGTTAGGATTCTAATCCTCTCTGCTCGAAGAATTATACATGTAAGGACTTGGAGGTATTTGGAGACTTGGAGACCCGTATCATACATTTATTATGATGATGAGTTTAAGTTTCAGTTTTAGCTCTCTGCCAACCATTTTACGTTTGGGAGAGAGCTGAAACTACCTCCTTAGTCCAGTGGTCCTGGTGACTGCTAAAGATCCTGGGATCGATTCCCAGATCGAGCAGTGTTATTGGGTTTTTCTATGAAATTCTGAGTAGCAGCTCGAAGGTAGCTGGCAAACTGAGTTTTTTTTTTATCTTAGATAGGCTTGCGCTTGACCACAACTCGCCTGATGTTAAGCAACGATGTGGCCTACGATGGAGCGCGCTTGCCTAGAAGAAACCGATTCACTCTCGTCTTGAAGACACCCAAATTACAGGTCTCTGGGAATAAGGATTCCGGCAGTGAGTTCCACAGTTGAGCAGTTCGCACTATATATGTGGAAGCAAAACGTTTAGTGCGGGATTTAGGCACTTCCACCATGTAGCGATGGCGCCTTGTCGTAGCCCTGCTTGTCCGATAGTGGAACGGGGATGGGGAATTGGTTACATTAGTCCACCTCTGCCTAACCCTTCAGGTAGTACAAGCGTGATGGTATCAGAGTTTAAGTTTGAGGTTAATATGAGTTCAGAATGCTACACCTGTAATGAATAAAATATTTTCGTTTGTACCATTATTGAAACATTCTGTAGCGGTTTATTGCTCTTTGTTGATACCCGTATAAAAAAGAACATTTTAGTATTCACTCTAAGGAAACAATTTTTTAATCCCAAAAGGAATTTCGTACCTAAAAGGGATGTTTGAACAGACACAAAAACTGAACAGATTGAACAATTCTATACACTTGAAGCCCGTTATACATGGTATAGGTATATACGCCTGAGCCAATACGTCAGTCAGTCCCTGGCTGGAGGCACGCGGTGCCTCGCCACCAAGTCCGGTTAAGTTTCTAAAGCACTCTAAATTACTATCATTTTGTTTCTTTTTCATTAAGCGTGAAATAAAACTTTGTATTTTATTTGGTTATTTCATAGAAATTAGCTCTGACAGCTAATCTATCCCTCGAATATCGGTATTGCCCAGATATTTAGTTGCGGAGGTCTGGTGGCAGTCGCTTCGTGTAAAATACTGATATTCAGCCGCATCTGGTTAGACTGGAAGCCGACCACGTACGGTCGCAGTCATAAGTCCATTACCATTTTTACAAGTCTATCGCATGAAACAAGTTTCACTTACGACCTTTTTCTATGACAAACATTTTGCATACATAGACGATCTCGTATATCGTACTCTTTCATAATTATCTAGTCGGAAAGAGACCGATGTAATGATCAGTTAAAATTTTCAAATTACTGAGTATATGTTTATGTATACGCGCAGCATGCAGGCAAATATGATCCTTGACATGATAATAGACTTATTGCCTCTTACTGTACATATGTATGTACAGTTATGTACACCACAGCCTGAAATACAAGAATAGTGGAATATGTCACATAAGTTTTAATAGTATAAAATACTAATTTTCAACGAATGGTCCATTTTATATGAAATAGTGTTGTCAACCTACCACAACTTGCGACCTGTTGCTATTTAGTTCGTTTAAAACTAAAATGGTTTTAGTTTAACATCTGTTTTTAGTGTAAAAATGTTTTTGTTCCAATTTTAAATTGGATTTTTAGCTACAAAATTGAGTTGTTAGCGTGCGTGCATTTAATTTTGTTGCGGTTAAAATATTTATTTCGGAATAATTTTTACTGTCGTGTAAGTGAGCGTGACTCTCAAGCTCGAGATCCAGGATTCGATTATCAGGTTAAGCAAAGTGTTACTTTGTTTTTCTATTAAATCTTTATTAGAAGCTCGCTGGCTATGGCCATGTGACCTAAGCATAACGAAAAACTGTGGGTATTTTTTTATAATTACACCTCTGTCAAACCTTTCACGGAGAACAGGCGTGATGGTATCATCATTATTAAAGACAATCACGTTTACTATAGTCCTTTAAACATTTGCATCGAAATCCCATTTCCTAAATGAAGAGTAATATAAATTGTATCTATTATTTCTGTCACGTTCGCTTTATAAATAACTAGAGGAAAATATATTGTTGGAGCGTAATTGTTAATTTGTGACTATTGTCAGAATTTATGCAATCCAATTGCGAACATTCTTTTATATGCAGACTAGCTGTCCCGGCAAACGTTGTTTTGCCATATAGGGGTGGGTCACCCTTATCATTTAGGGGTATGAAAAATAGATGTTGGTCGATTCTCAGACCTACCCGATATGCACACAAAATTTCATACAAATCGGTCCAGCCGTTTCGGAGGAGTATGGCAACGAAAACTGTGACACGAGAATTTTATATATTAGAAGATGTGAAATAAAAACATTTACAATTTGTTTCACCACCTCTGAATTAGCTATGGGCGATTATTACTAACAACTAGTTTAGTCATTACTAAATTCATTCGATTGTTTGATAGTCATACGATTGACTAGTTCTAAAGGTAATTACTAAATTCATTCGATTATTCGATAGTTATACGATTTACTAGTTCTAAACGTAATTACTAAATTCATTCGATTGTTCGACAGTCATACGATTGACTAGTTCAAAAGGTAATTACTAAATTCATTCGATTGGTCGATAGTTATTCGATTGTTTTATCGGAGTAACGAATAAATCGACATTCGAATACATGCAAATGCAATTGTCGATTCATTCGAATATTTTTTTAGTAACAATCGCCCATCGCTACTCTGAATAACCGCTAACGGCCATAACAAAGTTTAGTCTATCCTTCGAATATCGGCACTGTCCAGAAATTGACCGAGCCTACAGACAAGATGCATTTTGACATTCGAAGAGTTTGTTTCTCCTCGGAATCTATGGAAATGACATTAGTGATAGCCAGATTTGTAGAAAGCTTGTATCATTTCCATAAATTTTGTTTCTATTCGTTTGTCGATTCGAATGTCAAATTGCAACTTTACTTGTCAACAGGCTCAGTCACCAGTCAGAATCTACCTTTATATCATTTTCTGGGTAATTCAGGCCAAAATTAGGTACTATAATATCCATTAATAAACAAAACGTGATACCTTAGGCCCATTCATAACCGAATCTCATTCACGGTTATCTAATTAGTAATACAGAAGGCCTATTTAAGGCAGGCCTACGATTAAATTAATGACCCTCAGTAGACAGGTCAAAAAGATTTTGTGTCGAAAAAATTTCGCATACAATTATTGATGAAAGAGCATTGGAGATTAAAGCTTGAATTATATACGGAGTTTAATGAGTCTTGATACTTTTAATGTGTTCATGCATGTTCTGATTAAGATACGAGGAATAACTTTAGATGTTTTTAAATAGCTGTTGCCCGCGGCTTCACTCGCATCCCAATGCTTTTTTATGACTTATGTGATATTCTGATGTATAATCTAATAAAATTAAAAGTTTCATCAACATTCGTTCTGTAGTTTTCGCGTTAGAGAGTAACAACCTCTTGTAAACAGGGGAGGCTCCCAGAGTTAGGTTAGGTCCGTGTAATAGGGGTGAGCCTATTGCCATCAACCGGACACAAATCCAGAGTAGCAGCAGCTCCCCGAGCTGCTACAGGGAACTTCACAGAAAAACCCAACAACACTTTGCTCAACCCGGGAATCAAACCCATGACCACTTTGGTCTTTGGGTTTCAATCCACAAAATTTATTGCCAAGTTTAGTGTATTAAAACAGGACCATCAAAAAAGGTCCTTTAATTTTAACACTAGCAACCCTACAGCTCTTATCAAGGAAAGTAGAACCTAAAAAGAACTTTTTAAATCTTTGTACCAAAGAGTGCTTTCTGCAGTAAAATCTCAGGCAAGTAATTTCTTTGTAACACTATTTCAAACCTACAAATTTTGAAAATCCAAATCTTCGCCTCAAGCCGCTTCTCTAGGGAGCACTTCATTAAAGTTAGGACTGGCAACGCTGGATTTCTCGTGATCTATGGCCATATGAATTATGAATAGAATAGACGGCTCGGCTTTTTGAAATTCGGCCGTAAAGATTTAGGAAAGTGCCTTTTAATATCGGCCGAATATGGCTGGATTAAGCTGCAGAGTATTAAAAAATAGAATTTAATATTGGAGATAGTGTTTAAAGTTAATCTGTGCGTAACCTTTGACTTTTGTCTTTGATCGAGAGAATTATTATTTTAGAAATGCATAAGCCGTTTCATTTTATTTTAAGCGTCGGGTGTACCGAACCAGAAGACCCAGGTTCAAATCCTGCCCGCCGCCTGCCGATTTTTTCCTTTATTAAAAATAACTTGTAATCTTAGCATGGAAAATGCTTAAAAAAATACAAAAACTGATAATGCATAAGCCGTTATTGAATCATCGTTGGCGCAACTACTACGCAAGAGGCCCGGTACCTCAACCATGAGTTCTATGAAATTGCTTTCGATAGATTTTTACGCATTGAAACGCTCTAATCTCATAGCCGATTTTAGTTCCTTACGTAACCGCTAGAGGCGCTACGAGAGTTTTCCATAAAAATATTTTACGGCGTTGCTAGTGAGTTTAGTGAGAAAAACTCATGGTTGAAGCAAGGTTTCAATTCCCAGGCGCAGCAATTACTGCCAACTGTAAGCTGCAATAACAGCTGCTATTGAGAATTTCGTAGAACCCAATCGACTTCAAGCTAAGCAGTCGCATTAACGACTTCCATGCTAGTAGAAGTTAGTGCTCGTCCAGGTTGCAAGTTGTTTGATAATTGTTAGAATGTTTTGTTTTGATTCGATACGTTTGCATGAATGGTACTAACAAAAGTTAAATAAATAATAATAAATAAATAAATATCCTGGGACATTATTACACAGCACCATCTAGTCCCAAACTAAGCAGAGCTTGTACTATGGGTACTAGACAATGGATATAATACTTATATAATGTTTTTTCTGTAAATACATACTTATGATACATAGAAAACACCCAGACAAACACAAACACTTAAGTTCATCACAATAAATGTTTGTGTGTATATGTGTTTGTAAATGTTAACATTTAACACTAAATTAGCAGTAAAAAGATGATTTGCAATTATTTCGTTCGGTTTGAGTTACGCAAATGGTAGTCGAACCCGTACTAAATGGTAATCGTAACGAACTATCTATACTAATATTATGAAGCTGAAGAGTTTGTTTGTTTGTTTAAACGCGCCAATCTCAGGAACTACTTTTTTTACACCACTAAGGTGGCAAACAAGCATACGGCCCGCCTGATGGTAAGCGGTTACCTTAGCCTATGGACGCTTGCAACACCAGGGGTATCGCGCGTTGCCGACCCGAAAAACGTCATAGAGGTTTATGGAGGATTCACTGCGCCAACAGTGTGAGGGAATATTCCTCTTACTGCCAGCGCAGCGCATACTTAGAAGGAGCTCTGGCGACCTTACTCACTGCAGGAACACAACACACAATGAAGTGATTTGGCTGCAGTTTTCTGTAAGGTGGAGGTACTTCCCCAGATGGGCTGCTCCAGATTTGAGCCATAAATGGCTATGCCCTACCTCTCTTAAACTCTCTATCTCTACTGTTCCGATTTGAAAAATTCTTTCAGTGTTAGATAGCCTGTTTAACAAGGAAGGCTATAGGCTATGTATCATCACGCTACAACCAATAGGAGCCTAATAAATTAAAAATGTTGCAAAACGGGGGAAAAATACAACTTTACAGATACGAAGTCGCGAGCAAAGGCTATTAAATTTATAAAATACGCAGTCCTGAGCTATTTGTTTGCAAAAATTGTATCAAAAAGTGCTATTCAAAATAATGATGACATTTCACATGCTATCTATATAAGCTTTATGTTCCACGCCTAATGAAAAGGTATATCTAAGCAGTAAACACAATTACAATGAAATAAAACGGCCCACCTCGGCTAATCGGATTTCTTCTACACAAACCCATTTCGTCCCTACAGAGTGTTTGCACTAATGGAGTTGCTATTCAATTTGTTTCTCTTATTAATGGACGGTGTAATCGTGATTCATTTAGACCAGTTCCGTGTGTCGTGTGAGATTCAATTTGTTGGGGATACTATACTAAAATCGGGAGTTTTGGGCGGCATTTTCAAACATTATTCGCGTATAGAAATTGTTATACGCCAAGATAATTGTTAAAATAAACATTACCGTCCAATTGGACTTTTGTTATAAGTTTTTTCATAGTTAATTTTTGATAGATACTGTGATGTATTGCGAATAGAATTCCTATTACAATAAACTAGTTACGCGTGCTGTGGTAGAGGGCGCGGTAGAGAGACGTGCGACACTGACATTGACAGTTGACAATTGACAAAGATATATGATAATGCACTCTCTCTCGGAGTCTGAGACCCAAGCGACACCACGTATAACAAAACTCTAATAATGTTTATTATTTAATCCCAACACCATTCCAGGATATATTGTGTTAAACACAGGACACAACAGATACCATCTATCATATTGCGATATAAGTCTTTCCTGTAGATTGCACACGGTAAAGTTCAAATTAAATTTAAGGTCCAAGGTACTACATAGGACCTACCCATAGCGGCGAAATGTTGATGTACGGTCGCGGTCATAAATCAATTACCATTCCTACTATTCTATCGCATGAAACAAGTTTCACATACGACCTTTTTCTATAACAAACATTTTGCACACATAGACGATCTGGTATATCTTACTCTTTCATAATTATCTAGTCAGAAAGAGAGCGATGTAATGATCATTCAGTGATGTGATGCCGCGACGGCGTATTAAGATAGTGGTAACTATTAAATTTCACATTACTAAGTATATGTTTATGTATACCTAAGGCGGCCAACTGTTCCGTATTCTGCGGGACCGTCCCGTAATGCTAGATGTAATCCCGCTTTGAAATAATTAGTAAAATAGTTCCGTAAAACATCGGATGCGTCCCGCATGTCCCGAATGCCAATTTTTTTTACCACAACCACACATACACAACACCCACACGCGCGCACGAACGTTTTGCGCGGCTGGTTAAGAAGTTTTACTCTAGTGATAAATAAGATTTAAAAAAATAAATGACTTTTGTACCTAAGTTTTATGTTTTTATGTAATTTTTTACCGACTAAACTCCCCCCCCCCCCCAACCCTATCCACAAAGAGTCCCGCATTCAATTTTCAGAAAGTTGGCCGCCTTATGTATACCCGCAGTAACGTGCAGGCAAATACGATCCTTGACATAATAATGGACTTATGGCCTCTTACTGTACATGTAAACCAATCCTTTCGGGGAATACATCCGTGATGGTATGTTAAGAACGGTATGTAGGTACACCATACGTCATCGTTATCAGGGCTTACACTAAATATAAGGGTTGTAGATTATTGTATGTAATCAGAATGCTAATTCAACCCTATCATGCGGCCCTAAACTGGAATTTACGTTTATTATTATAATCTGTAAAAGGGTTGCGTCTTTGTGATCTTTGAGAGCGACACCGTGGTTATAAAGGTGGGCTTAAGTATTTTTTTTAATGAATGGGTTTTGAGAATATACTCGAAGAATAAGCAAGCTTTAAATTTTAAACAGAAAATTATACGCGTAAAAAAACATTATAATACTATAAAATTTAATTTATATTATTTTAAGTGACCTTCTCGTTTTTGTGCCAATAAATACATTTTCTTTCTCTCTTTATTTCTTTCTTTATTTCTTTCGATTTTTCTTTTTTTAAAAAGACCCGCCTCGGCTTCACACGAGTGCAATGTGGGGCAGTGAGTTTCCCGGATTTTCTTTACTATAATATATCATCATCGTGTCAGCCAAAAGAGGTCCACTGCTAACACTGCCACGGTCAACAAAGGCCTCCCCCATGGACTTCCACAGAGGCCGGACGCATGCTACCTGCATCCAGCGACTTCCAGCGACCTTTACCAGGTCATCGGTCCATCTCGTTGGAGGCCGTCCCACGCGGCGCTTTCCGGTGCGTGGTCTCCACTCGAGAACCTTTCTGCCCCAGCGGCCATCAGTTCTACGAGCTATGTGCCCCGCCTACTGCCACTGACTGACACTGTAATATATATGCATACTAAAAATAAACCTTCGTCTTAAATCACCCTATCTATTGCTGAAAACGGCATTAAAATCTGTTGCATACTTTAAAAGATCTAAGCTTACAAATAGCGGAAGCGATTTTGTTACCCGACTGCCGAAGGAGGAGGGTTATTTTATACTATGCAAAGATCACTAATCGCAACCTTTAAATTTACAATCCAACGACTATAACAATCAGAAACCTTATTCTGTCAAATCACTAAACGTCACCATTGAAAGCGAAAAAAAATACGGTATCAGGCAGACTTCGAACAAGCATCCCGTCCGGTGGACTAGCTATGTGGTATAGCTAATAATGCGATCTTTCATTCTCTGTGAGTAGTCTAAGATCATTATTTTATTTCATAAAAAAATATACTTATCTAATAAAAACAACTAAGATCATGTCTAAAAGTCTATAAACTTTATTACTACGGGAAATTAAAAAAAAGTTTACAAGTATAACGAAGCTAGATACTAGCTCAGTTTACAAAATCGTTGCCTTCCTTTTTCAAAAGTGACAGCGAAAGGGTAGCACAAAAGAGTTCCTGTAATTATCTGTGAAACTTTCTCAAAGGAGGTTCTTTGTCAAATCGTAAACTTTTTACGGTTGCTAAACGAGATTGTTATACACTATTTATTTGAGACTAGCTTTGGCCATGCAGCTTCACTCGCGACAAGTTTGAACACCATTACACTAAATTATTATATTTCTCTAAATAAGATCCTTCCTCGGAATCCAAAGAAAAATTATGAATAATTTAGACGATTTGGTCCGACCGTATACTTAGATACGATATTTGTTAATACTATACAAGGTGGAAGGGACATCGTCGCACAACGTCGTGACAAGGTTTCACTCAAGGTCAAAAATAAAATGACCTACGTCATTCATGTAGAAAATAATCGGTTATTACAGATATTGACATTTCTGAGTGTACAATGTATTGCCAAAAACGCGATTATAACGCTATTATTATTTCGCGATTATAAATGAAATAATGATTATTTAATTATAAATCTAATTTGGTAAATAAAAATAATGTTTTTTACACGTTCGAGAAAAAAAACTGCAGAAAAAATCGATGACAAAAGTTACGGAAAATTTCAACGCAGGGGGGTCCAGAATCATGTTCTGAACTCATGGTATTTGGATGTGCGTCGATGTCCCTTCCACCTTGTATATAATCTTGTCTACATCTAGTATCTACATTAATATTAAACAATACAATTAAACCTTCACCTTCATTAAACTTTTGATTCGTTAAGCATTTTATAACAATATGAAGCTAAAATCGTGTCTCATACACACATCACTAGACATAATACCACAAAACTTTGAAATTTTTGCCCAAAAACCGTTCATTAAAAAACTTTATTAATTTGAACACTCACGTTCCTAATGAAACAAATTTTAAACTATGGGAATGCGAATTTCGCACAGCAATTTTTAGGGTCAATTCATTCTAGCGCAGAGGAGTCGAAGCGAAGCGTCAAATGATTCTTTCGTTGCGCGAATGCGCATATTCCAGTAAATTTACGGTTTCCATGCGCTATAGGTACTCTGAAGGTCGGGATTCGACTGAGAGGACGCGCTTCAGCGCAAATGCGCGCATCAATTGCTGCTGGTCGCATACCGGAGCATTCGGAATTCGCACGTTGTTTTCTGTTTATATTAATTATGGTTTATAGTCCACGCAGAACTAGTCGGCCGCGCCTTAGGTAGGGACGGGGGTGAGGCGGCGGGTTACTGTGAACGAAAACAACTGCCCCGCCCCTCCGTCCCACCGCGCGCAGGCCACCTCGCCCCTCCGTCACGCCGCTATCATACCTAAGGCGCGGCCAACTAGTCCAGCGCAGACTATAAGAAATTTATTTCTCATAAGCATATACATACTATGACTACCTCGTTGGTCTAGTGGTCCCAAGCGCGACTGCTACGCTAGAGCGCCTGGGTTTGATCCCCCGAGCAAAGTTGGATTCGTGCCCAGTTGATGGCAATAGGCTCGCCCCCTTTTACATGGAACCTAAACATACCGGCAAATTGTGGGTGTACATTAGTACATCTCCGCTTATCCCTTCGGGGAATACAGCCGTGATTGTTTGTTGTGTCATAAAAAAACGAATCCAACAATCAACAAAAACATTTACAATTTAAAATAGTTCAACTACAAACACCGACAGTGTTTGGTAACCAATTTGCCGTTTCCTCGTAATAATGTTACTAGCTCAATGGCCTGGCAACCCGCCAGATACCTGTTCGTACCTGCCATGTTTCAAGCCAATTGTTAGGCTGGCACATACAATTTTATGGCAACGTGTCTATACAATTTGGTGTTGATTTCCGTGTGAAGAATGCGAAGTTTTGAACAGGTTTGTGAAACCTGTTAATTTTTACACAGGTCTCCCAGAATGAGAGGGGTTAGTACTAGAGGTTTCAATGCGTCGTTTGTACACCAAGTGTAGAAAAAATTTGCCGATTTTTGTAATCATGGAAATTCGTAAAACTATATTTTTCCTGCTCTAATTTGCAAAAAATATACGGAAACGACAAGGATGGCAATAATAGTCATATATGCACCCGCATACTGCACATTTTCGCATAGGTTGCACCCATTATCATTGGAAAGGTTAATTAAATTTAGGTCCCATGTAATAGAATGGAATATCAGTCTAAAATATAAGTACCTATTGAGCTGTGATATTGTGTATTGTGATATTTATTAGATATTGCCTTATCTTCTTGTATTAAAAAAAATATGTCATAAAAATTATATGAAAAATGTGCTGAAAAAAAACCTATAACTATCTGTAAGATCTATGTAACTGACGACGACGTCTGTGTTGTAGTGGTTCGAGTACCGGACTGCTGATCACGAGGTCGTGGGTTCGATTCCCACAAGACACAAACATTTATTGTGATGAACTTAAGTGTTTGTGTTTGTCTGGGTGTTTCCTATGTATTATAAATATATATTTATAAAAAAAAGTATATACGTATTATATCCATTGTCTAATACCCATAGTACAAGCTCTGCTTAGTTTGGGGCTAGATGGTGCTGTGTAAAAAAAGCCTATCGCCATCAACCGGGCACAAATCCTGCTGCCACAAACTCCGAGCTGCTACTGGGAATTTTACAGAGAAACCCAATACCCCAATACCCAAACACTGCTCGATCCGGGAATCGAAACCAAAATCTTCTTTCGTAGGAGTCGCGATAACTGCCATTACTTTAATAAAGAAGTAGATACGAAGAAATACTAGGTCTAAATAAATCCAAACCTAGGTGTACCCAATCTACCGCTAATTCATTTAAACATTCGTAATGAATCTCCCAAAAAACATACAAAACAAGATAGGGACGAACGAAAGCGGGTCGTAATCTCTGTGATCTTAGTAATTAAACTAATCTATTTAATTACAGCTCTCTTGATTGACGATAATGAACGAATATACTGTCACACATTTTATGTCGAATATATTTTGTTTTGGATGTTCTTTGCCTACTATTTTATCCGACTTAAATATGTAGGCCGTTTTTATTTACCCAGCTAAGTCATCTCAAATGATTTGAAAAAATTTCAGTCTCTGAAATGAAAACTTATTATGCAATCACTATATTAATTAATAGTAGTAACACCACGAGTTGTTCGCCCCACTGTGCGAGTCGCACTAGAAACCTTTTTGAATTCGTCGTTTCGGAACATGTTGATTTATACCGAAACACACGTTTCGGTATAAATCAACGAATGTCTTCTTTGTATTTAGTTTTCGTTCGAAACACAGAAGGACTCTTTTTGGCTTCGTCGATAGAACCAACGAAATGTTATTATAACTTTACAACTTCTACAAATTAATGTGCACAAAAATGCTTTGTAATTTCTCATACTATGTAATCGCCTGTATTCCTCGAAAGTTTAGACAAAGATGTACTAATGTATCTACAGTCCTACACCCACTAGTTGGCTGGTGTGTTTTACATTCCATGTAATGAGGCGCAAGCTAATAACCATTATTAAAAACTTTCATAGAAAAATGTAATGACACTTCTGGCATTGAACCCTGAAAGGTTCCCGAAATGTAATGTATATTTAACACTCTTACGTAGCTACAGAAGTAAAGTTCCCCAAACGGTTATAAATATGAATAAAAGGTAGCTAATAATTAACAAGCAGTAATCTACGGATTAAAACAAATCTCCAAGTGTAATTATTCATGAAGCCCAGTCGTTCTCTTGAGTTGCCTAAAGTAGACAACGTTGATAAAGCGTGCGGCGTCCTAAGATATATTTCAGACGAACTTTACGTGCGTTTTATGATCCCATATATTTTTACGAAAATAAAAGTGAAATGCTCACGCTATTTGAATAATAAGTATGTCTTTTCTTTTCGCAACCTGACGGTCGTCAACGAAGTGTTTGAAAACCTAAACACAAGTCATAATCCTGCCCGCCCGCCGATTTTTCCTTCATTAAAAATAACTTGTAATCTTAGCATGGAAAATGCTTAAAAAATACAAAAAGATAACTAAACACAACTTCTTGTTTATGATAAATAATATCTCATTCACCGGTCTACGATACTGAACCATTTAGTCAGTGTAGCTTTTTGTTTGTATTTTTTTTCTCATCTTAAATTAGTAACAGATGCACCTAATTTAATCCTAATAGAGTCACGTAATAGGGGGTGAGCCTCTGCTCGTCACGGGAATGGAACCTAGGATCTCGAGCGTTGCAGTCGCGCTTCAGACAACGAGGCACTCAGATACTTATATTTCCCTAATTTGTACACTTACATTCAGATTTCTAGCATTCACTGAAATTTTACTTTCTATTCAAACGACTCTCAACCCGGCAATAAAATTGGCGAGTAATTTCGATCCTACTCGTAGTAGGTATCCAATATAGGATTCCTATCTTCAACCATAATTACTTTGCTTCGGAATGGGCACATCTTACAGCGGTTGCTATATACATATTAAGTTTATTTCATGATGACTCTCTGTATGGTTCTAATACCTTTATCATTTTTTTTAACTAGCCCGTATTGTCCCAATTCTGAGCAAAGGCCTCCCCCCATTTCTTCCATTTATCTCTTTGTTGGGCTATTTGTGCAATTCGTGCAATGGAAGCCCACAGTTCATCCGGCATGCGGCAGACATGGCCTGCCCAGTCCCATTTAAGTTTAGCAGCCTTTTGAGCCACATCAGTAATTTGGGTTTTGGAGAGCAGAGAACCTTTATCGTATGGTTCAAAATTAATTGATTCACGCGTCTTAAAACTTAATAAACGTAATAAAGTTGGGCGCGTTTCTAAAATTCTGATCCATTTTTATTGTCCGCATTTGTATCATTTGAGTTTTTGATAGCTGGATTTTTTTAACCGACTTCTAATTTAAAAAGGAAGAAATTTTCTATTCGGCTGTATGTTTGTTGTTACATGTACCTGTTACGCGATAACAAAATTCCAAAATAAAGTCGGCTATTGTTTCTTTTCTTTTCTTTTTTCAAAGTAAGTAGTTATACTTGTCTGTAGTTATAAATATAATTAGGAATTTAGTAAATGATAGATGAAAACTTATAGCGGTGATATTGTCATAGGAACAAGACTGTTATTACCCGACCCACCCCGACTATAAACTTCTTACTTATTATAATATAATTTTGTGCCCGTTTTTGCAACATTATTCATTACTACTCCATTCCTATTAGTCGTAGCGCGATGATATATAGCCTAAAGCCTTCCCCGATAAATGAGCTATTTAACTTTGAAAGAATTTTCCAAATCGTTACAGTAGTTTCGGAGCCTATTCAATACAAACAAACAATCAAATCTTTCCTCTTTATAATAATATAGATAGAGATAATCGATTGATAACAATCACCTATCACAACCACGGGCTGTTTACATGGTTCGATCTCTCGCAGCGATTCTCCTCCAATCTGACGACACTCTAAACAACCAAAAGATAGTACCTAAAGGAATAATTTCTCGCCGACACTCGTTAAGTGGCGACGCAAAGAGTTCGTCGGCGCGTGAACGTCGATTGCGGCTTTTTGATGGCAACGCGCACTCGGGTAAAATGATTATGTGTTCAAATTGTTTGGGGAATGTCTTTGATGTGACACGGTAACACCAACGGAAAACACCGGTGGTTGATTTCTTCACCTGTCATCTTTGATTTGTTGAGCGTTTCATTATTTTTTTCCCAAAAAGGAGGGTAATTTTTGCCCGTGAAGCTTCACTAATGTGTTTCTCATTTTTTGACTCTGGTATAAACTTTTTTGATTAATTATAAAGATAAATTGATTCAAGTGCACAGTACCTAAGTAAGACAATGTTATGAGTTGGTACAAAACGTGTTTTTTTTAGGTCGGGCGTAGTTATTTAATCATTCTAAATGGGCTTGTAGCGAGCCACTAAATTCCTCCAGCAACACAAAAAGTGTCTTGAGTTGTATTTTTATAAGAGTACTCACCACAGAACTCTTTCTTTCCTAATACAAAAAAAAACTTCGATTCGGATGTTCTGATGAAGAAATAAAACTTTCTTCATCATATCAGCCTATTGCTGTCCACTGCTGAACGTAGGCCCCCAAAGAGCGCCAACCATCCCGGTCTTGGGCAGCTCGCATCCATCCGCTACCAGCCACCTTCTTTAAATCGTCGGTCCATCGTGTCGCAGGGTATCCTACACTACGCTTGCCTAAACGTGGTCTCCACTCTAGCACTTGTCTGCTCCATCGACCGTCTGTCCGTCTACAGACATGGCCGGCCCACTTTCACTTCAGCGTGCTTATTTTTCGCGCAATGTCGGTGATATAGTTCTTTGGCGAATAACCTCGTTTCGAATCCTAGCCACCAAAGAAACTCCGAGCATTGCTCTCTCCATTGCACGCTGAGCAACCTTGAGTTTGTGGACCAGTCCCATGGTGAGTGTCCACGTTTCGGCTCCGTAAGTCATCACGGGTAGGACGCACTGGTTAAAGACCCTTGTCTTTAGGGATTGTGGAATCGACGATTCAAAGATATTTCGTAGCTTCCCGAATACCGCCAAGCCCAAGCGTATTCTTCTGTTCACCTCCTTCTTGAAGTTTGAAAACTTTCTTAGAAGTCATTTTTATCAAACCCCCACCCAAGATGCCCATTTAAGCTGCAAATTCTGACCTCTGCGTGTGTCACATCAAAATAACACGCACAACCTTGAACCATAAAATAGACCCTCTGGACAATTATTTCAATTTTCAGTACAATCAACAGAGACATAAAAGATGCCATGTTTGCAGCAAACTCCACTTAATTACGCAGAACAAGGTCCCCCTCTACAAGTACGTAATTTAATTTAATTCTGCAACAGTCTCTCAGATTCATTTGTATCGGAAAGTGAGGAACCTTTGTAGCTAAGAAGCAACTTCATCTTCCTAGCCTTTTCCTAACCATGTTGGGGTAAACTTCCAGTCTAACCAAATGCGGCTGAATCTCAGTATTTTCAGCAGAACGGTGAAGAGTTTCTTTCTGTTTTCTTAACTTTATAATCTTGGTTCCTTCTTTCTTTGAAGCAGTGGTTCCAAAGTTAACTGGACACTAATTTCATAAAACCAGTTTGAGATTCATGTATTCATCATCAACCCATATTTAGTAGATACTAGTTTGTCATGTAATATCTCTTATAAGAACTTATTCCTGTTAGTATAGGTACAGCCTATAACTCTTTAGTACTTCCCATAACTTCAAGTGTCCAGTCTCTTATAACTATTTTGGAGGTAAATTTTAAACACACATAAACCACAATAATGTTGTGTTTATTACGAACAAAATCAGCAACAATGTTTTATTTGAATGCGCTTTCCGAAATCTAGGTCAGAAATTCAAATTAATTAACATTTTGTGAATTACAATGATCGTTGTTGGATAAATTATTTTGTGCATTATTCGAATAATAGAAGTAGTGGGTTTATGTAACTCCAAGTTTGTATTCAAGAGACCAATATTATAATGAATATACATTGGTAAACCTCTGCCTGACCTTTCAGGGAATACAGGCGTGATGGTATGATTAATATTTTTTTATACCACTGAGGTGGCAAGCAAGCATACGGCTCGCCTGATGGTAAGCGGTTACCATAGCCTATGGACGCTTGCAACACCAGGGGTATCACTCGCGCGTTGCCGACCCGAAAAACCTCTTAGAGGTTTATGGAGGATTCACTGCGCCGACAGTTTGAGGGAATATTCCTTTTACTGCCAGCGCAGCGCATCCTTAGAAGGAGCTCTGGCGAACTGAATTATAAAAACAAATGCAGAGTACGAGCGTACCTGGTTTCTCTGTTCCGATTGCAGAATAAATCTATTTCAAGCTCGCTTAGTTTGTAATAATACAGCCTGGGTTCTAACGCTGGCACACCCGATTTGCATACCTTACTTAACGTGATTAATGCTACTATTTCTCGCTATTCTCAGCATTACAATGGTCAGAGTATTATAGCCGTGTCCATTACTTGAGTTTATTCTTTTGTTGAAAATTCACCGTGTATAATGTGAGAGAAATATGCGCTGGTCTGAAATATATTGTGTATTGTCATCACCATTATATCAACTAAAAGACGTCCACTGCTGAACAAAGGCCTCTCCTATGGACTTCCACAAGGATCAGTCATATACCGCTTGCATCCAATAACTCCTAGTGGTCTCTACCAGGTCGTCCGTCCATGTCGTTAGACGCGTCCCACGCTGCGCTTCCGCGTTGGTCTCCATTCCAGAACCTCTTAGCTTCAGCAGCCATCAGTTCTATTACCTACAATAAATACCACTCACGGCTTTTTTCCCCTCAGGGGTGGACAGAAACTACTTCTTCTTAGAGGGTCGATGGCACGTTGTGGCCTCACACTTGTCTGGCCCAAAACTCAGCAACGTGGACTACATTTGTCGATGCGACCTTTAGGTCTTCACGTGTATAATTAACGGGACATGTGGGGCAAGATGGAAGAAACTACTTACTCTTTCAGAAGATAGTAATATTAAAAATTTACATAGCTTTATGAATTTTAGCTAACACCTACCTAGATTTCTTTCTCTTAAAATACAACTAGAAAACAAGTCATGTGTCGCAGGACTTAACAAAAGGTAAATTAACAAATACATTCACCTATATCCTATATGCTATATGCAAAGAATTTCATCCAAATCAGCCCACATATCGCTAGACCAAATTTTCCTAAAACGCAAGCCATTTTTTACCAGAGAACTTCCTAAATTTTGCTACACTTTACCATCAAATTTGCTTAGCTGACCCATTTTCTTCAAAGGACCTTAATATAATTTAATACATTGTGGCGTATGCAAAAATATGCAGTAAGTTTATATATAAAGCCGGGTTCTAACGCTGGATACTCGATTTGCATTCAGCGAGCGACTGCTCCGGAATTTTGTTTTTATTGTGGAGATAAGATACTGTCTCTTTTTGTTGCTGTTATTTCGGTAAAGGGTAGCGCGTTAGATACTAGTATTGTGTGAATTTTATTTGAATTTGAACTGTTGTGTTTTTATTTCGTCTGAGTTTAGCAAGAGATTTTGTTTTCGATTTTAGTGTGTTGTGTGCGATGTTTGCTATAATGTTCTGTTCGATCTCCATGGCTAATATTCAGAGACGAAGCTAAGCGTAAAGTAACGCTTTCGTATTACAATTTGACATACGGAAGCGTAAGTTCATGCTAAGTCTCGTCTCTGAATATCAGCCCAAGTCAATCAGTGTTGTTGGGTTTTGCCATTATTTAAATTCTCAGCTCGGTGTCTGTATTTATCGCTCACATATCTACGAACGAAAACGAAATTTGTGGCTTTGAAAACCATTCGTAATGGAATGGTACTAATACTTATATACATAAACAAATAACATATTTTTTTTCACGCTAACGATCTCTACTCTTACAAAGAAATTTAAAACATTCATATTATCTTCACCTAAAAATAATCAGTAAATCGTGTTTTGGCCGCATTAATATTGACATCCTTAACGCGAGTAAGAACCTCATTTTCAACGTTGCTGTAATGAAATTGCAACGACATTGGCCCATTTAATCTAGACATGACAGGGCTCCTAGACGGTGCTATATATTTTAAGTCTTTGTTGGGAACACTTTTCACTTACCCTCTTATGTCCCGCAAGTTGCTAATAAGCTGGAACCTTGTCTAATTAACCTCAAAGTGACGTCATCCGCCGTACTTGCCGTCTAGTGGTGCTAGCGAGTAGTGAGAGCGGTTACGTCATTTTTACGTCACCAAGATGGCCGCCAGGCAGATTAACAATTTGTGGGGCTTATACTGTATATGCTGTGTGTAAAATTAGCCAGAAATGAGAAGTAGGATAACATAACCTACAAGCCTGTATTCCCAGAAGGGGTAAGCAGAGGTGTTCTAATAATATACATTTATAGTTTATTTTATACTAGCTTTCCGCCAGCGGTTTTGCCCGCGTGGTCTGGTTATGTCTTATAACTTTCATCCTCTATTTCCACCCCTTACAGCCCTTTTTAACCCCCGACGCAAAAACGACGGGGTGTTATAAGTTTGACGTGTCTGTGTGTGTGTGTGTGTGTGTATCTGTCTGTGGCATCGTAGCTCCTGAACGGATGAACCGATTTTGATTTTGTGTTTTTTATTTGAAAGGTGAATTAGTCGGGAGTGTTCTTAGCTATATTTGATGAAAATCGGTCCAAGATGGCGGCCGCCACAAAATACCGAATTACATATTTTTCCACAACTCCCGCAATATATTGTGTATCAAATGACAGGGCTTAACTAGGAGAATACATTAATGATAAAGTTCAAATCCAAGATGGCCGCCACCACAAAATGACAAATTACATTTCGTGTCGGGGGTTTTCTAAATTTATAATTTAGGTTATTTCGGATTAAAAGTGGCTCTCACAGACAGACAGACAGATTTCCTTTCGCATTTATAATATTAGCAAGGATTGTAACCAGATGCGGCTGAATATCAGAATTTAACACGAGGTGACTGCGATCAATGCCGACATCGCAAGGAGACTACTATTCAGGTTTATCAGGATTCTGGAGAAAACGGACGAGTACTGGAATTTTTCATCGACTAAAATGTTTATATTTTCTTCCATATACTTAAGCGACATGTCAACATGTCCAAAAAGTATAAATATCTATCGGTATAGCTGTATTATCCGTAGGGCTAGCCGAACTGTCGCCGTTGGCATAATAAAACGCACAATGCAAACAGCATTGGATTAATGTGTCTGGCGAGTGGACAGGCCTCGGAATTGCGAAGAATATTCGATCTTGGATGTGGTGATATTAAAGTTTAATTTTCCTTGTACATCATTTGTTTTTTGGAGCCGTCGCTGGAAGTCATTTTATGTCCTGGCTGGATACAAGTCAGCCGGATTGTAAAAGTCGGATTCCATAATCAAATTTATTTAAAACTATCCACTTCATGTCTATTTTCTTTATAAATACAAAAAAAAGGTTTTTTATTTGAATCTGGCTATTTACGAGTATTATAAATTATTAAAACAAATCTATCCCACGTGAACCATACATTTTACTAGGATAAAAAGTATATGTGCTATTCCAGACTATTATCTATCTCTGTGCCAAATTTCATCCAGATCCGTTCAGCCGTTCTGGCCTGGTTGAGTAACAAACATCCATCCAAACTTTCACATTTATAGTAGAATTTGTAAGATTGCCCAGAGCACGAAAAGGTTGTAAAGAATAATTATCTAAATACGCTCCAAGTGACCAAAATCTTGTAATACTTGAAGTACTTAATGCCAGATTCTAATTCGCTTCTTGGCTCTTAGCTGTCGTCGTTTCAATGTGCGGAAGAGATCGCAAGATATTAAGCCATGTACACAATGTAGTGAGTCCAAACATTATACGAGTATGTAGTGTACACACAATTGGGAAATGCTTTGCATATTTAGACCTGTCTGGATTCAGCAGCTAGTTGCAATTTGCAATATTGATGCACACTTTTGATAATTTACAATGTGTAAACATACCCTTAAATAATTCTGAAACTACGCATAGGTAGGTATACTGTGTAGGTACATCAAACATAAAAATAAAATCGCTAGGAATACTTATTTCTTTTATTTTTTGTGCCACGTTATGTGTTTCGTATGATATTCAATGCTTTTCATTATAATTTTAAAAGTTTTATTTGTTACTTACCTTTTTATATTTTAAAGGATACATTTTAAGTTATAATTCTAGTATATACCGATTTGAGTTTATTTGTTTACTAAGTATTAATGAGATGTCAACTTATGTGGTGCCCAAGATGCAGGCCTAGCCTAGTTTGGGACCATTGGGAATAGTAAAAAAAAATAAAGTTTAATTTGGTAAATATTTTTTTATTATTATTATTTTTTAAGGCATTTTCCATGTTAGGATTACAAGTTATTTTTAATGAACGAAAAAATCGGCAGGCGCTTCGAACCTGCGTGTTCTGGTTCGGTACAACAGAACACGCAGGTTTGAATCCTGCCAGCCAGCAGATTTTTCCTTCATTAAAAATTAGTTTTATTTGGTAAGAAGTATGGCATGCTTGATTTTTTTCATAAGTTGTAAAAAAGAACAAGTCTCGCAACCGCAACACAGTTCTTCTACCGTAAAAGTTATAAGATCTATTTAATACCAAGTCAGTTAATTTATTCAGGACCATATAGAACCCTCGGTCTTAAGTAATTACGTAATTAGCTAACTTTACAACATCTTATATAATGGCCATATCAATATTAAAAATCTTTGACGTTTTAAATAAACAGATTGACTTGGCAATCACACTTAACAATTTTAATAATAATAGTATTACTTGTGAGATAAATAATTGTGTATTTATGCGTTACTTCTTACCAAGAAGTATAAATAACATAGACGACGACGTAAAGTAAGTAGCTAAAGTAGAAAAAAAATATTGTGACTGACCTTTAGTAGCTCCGCAAGTAGGAGGCTCCCAGGACATGACCTATAATAAAAACATCATGGCATTAATACATAGAAAGTTTTCTTCTGAGTTTTATACATAATAATATATAGTATCACTGGATAAGTTAAGGTTCACAGTAAAACTTTGCGGCTGTTACAAGCGGCGGAATCTTAGGCTCATTAAAAAAAATATTAATAAGTATCCTGGGACATTTTTACACAGCACCATCTAGTCTCAAACTATGCCGAGCTTGTACTATGGGTACTAGACAATGGATATACTACTTATATACATTTTTTTGTAAATACTTATAATACATAAGAAATACAAACACTTAAGTTCATTACATAACTATTTGTGTCCTGTGGGAATCGAACCCACGACCTCGTGATCAGCAGTCCGTCCGGCGTCCGGCGTCGTCGTTATCAAATTAATTTTATTACATACCATCTATATTCTCCGAAGGGGTGGGCAGAGGCGTACATGTACTCCCACATTTCGCCGGTATGTTTAGGTCCCATGTAATAGGGGGCGAGCCTATTGCCCTCAAACGGGCATAAATCAAGACTCCGAGCAGCTACTGGGAATTTCACAGAAAACCCAATAACACTTTGCTTGACCCGGGGATCGAACCCAGGACCTCTAGCGTAGCAGTCGTGCTTGGGACCACTAGACCAATGCGGCAATCAAATTTAATTAAAACTTAAATTACCCCAAATAAACCAAAATTTGGCCGTAATTTATTATCAAAGCGGTAAAAAGAGCTACCTCATTAAACCGATTACTCCAAAAACTGATCAAAAGCAAATCGCACAATTGCATTGATATTTCATCATGAACTATGATGATTCACAGTAATTTGAAAGCGATTGTGGTCGTTCAGACGTCGAGTGCCAAATTAATTAATAACCTGATAGACGGTTGGTTGGTTCCTCTTAGGGCTTTCTACCTGTCGTTAATACTCGTGAATGAATGCTGTACAGCTCACGCCAAACTTATTGTCCGGGTTGAAGTTGGCACGAGCTAACTTTAACCCAGCCGTAAAAATCGGAGGAGCAAGAATAAAGGATTATAATAAATAAAAACTAAAGCTCAAGTTGTAGGCTATATATTTTTTTTCTACTAGGACTAATATTGCGGCACCAATGAGAACAATACCATTCGAAATGCGTGAGATTGAATCGAGAGAGCAGAGTGGGTGCTGTATTCGAACGATTTCGATACTAATGAAAATTCGATTCGATTTCCATTACCAATAATTGTTATCTTTATTTCATGTATCACCTAGGTGTGACTGAACTATAATGCCAACTTAAATAGTCATTAAATATGTCTCATCATCATAACCATCATATCAGCCGAGAGGTCCGAGGCCGAGGTCCACTGCTGAACAAAGGCCGAGTGTATCTAAAGGGCTTTTATTACGTACTAGCTTTCCGCCAGCGGCTTCGCCCGTGTGGTCTGGCGGTATTTCTTATAAATTATATAGCCTTTGTTATTCGGGAAAGATTTACTTAGCTTTCTAATGGTGAAAGAATTTTTGAAATCGGTCCCATAGTTTTTGTGTCAACTCATTACAAACATACGAAAATAACATACAAAAATGTAAATATTTTCTGTTTACAATAATAAATAATAATAATAATAAATAATATCCTGGGACATTTTTACACAGCACCATCTAGTCCCAAACTGAGCAGAGCTTGTACTATGGGTACAAGACAATGGATAATTATAATACTTATATACTTTTTTTTGTAAATACATACATAAGAAACACCCAGATAAACACAAACACTTAAGTTACTTAAGTTACACAAGTACTTAAGTTCATCACAATAAATGTTTGTGCCGTGTGGGAATCGAACCCACGACCTCGTGACTACGTGCTCGTGATCAGCAGTCCGGTACTCGAGCCACTAGACCACAGACGTCGTCAAACATTAATATGAGGTAATTAAAAGATTTTATCTTGATTTTTTCAAATTGTTTGACAAAAATAGGTTAAAGTAGATAATAAACCTACTTTTGTAGATAATTAAACACCGTCAAACGTCAGAAATGTGACATCTGACGTTCGTTTATTATTGTCTTTGACTTAAGCCGAAGTTTGTACCTATTGACGTAGGATTTCACGATTTGTTCCGATGATTGTAACATTTAATTGTTACGATCTCTCTCTCATCTCATTCAAATCCAAAATTTTGAAGTCACTCAGAACAGCATATAGTGTAACTACCATTTAGTCTTATCACTCAATTTTATTTTATACAACTAATTATTAATTTTGTATATTCGTCATGTCTTTGGAGAATGTTGGTTAACCCGTAATTGACTACTGTGTAAGAACAACGATTGTAATAATTTTACCATTACATAAATTGTATGCACAAGCTGTGGGTAAACCCTAATTTAATAAATAAATAAATCTTCCCAAATCTTTTATCATGCGGAATATTAAAATTCAGCTATTCAGCAATATTATATTACTAGGTTCAATGTTTATACATTGCGTAGGCAGTCACCCAAACTCAATTTAGCCATGTCATTTATAATAATAATAAAAAAAATGTACGATAAGAAGAGGCACAAACAACATCATCCAGATATCACTTAGCGTGTTAAAAACGTTTACATTTAAAGCTTACCCAACGCAAATTTTTATTCAGCGCAACTAGAGATATTTTTAAGCAAACATTTACACCGTATATTTCCAACGGTAAATAATTACAGTGCTAATTACGTGAAGCTCAGTGTACCGGAAACTGGTGATAAGCCGACGACTAAGGCGAGGTACCAAATAGGGGTTCGGATTTTCGATGTAAAAATTTGGGATAAAAAGATATTTGAGACGACTGAGTACGTTTAGTTAGTCACCTTTTCGGTTGGTTTTTAGTTCGTTTTTGATGAAAATATTAATTACCTACGTCTTTTTAAAAGGTTAGTCAGAAAGTTGGCAGTTAATTTTGTTAGAGCCTGTATCATCATCATTTCGCTATTTATTTCAGGATCAGATCAAATTATCAGAAAATATTACGAGTCATTGTACATTCTTCTTCAGTGACATGATTAAAAAAGATTTAAACAAGTTTTTTTTTTACAATAATACTATAGGATACTTAATATTTTTTCTAATAACAATCTACTATGTCTAGACTTTATAAGAGACCATGATTCTCTAAGTTTGTTTCGGCGTCGTCAGTTAGAAACTGCAGACGCCATCTAATACAAACCCGTAGTACAAAACATTTACTTATAAAAGTGTCTTAAAAAGATCTATTTGCAGAAATTAATATCATTTCATTTCATTTCTCTAATAAGGTAATATAGTAAGAAATTAAAATTGAGCGTTAAAGTTAACATCGCGAAGGGCGACTAAGAATAAAAAACTTCTTGGGTAAGTGGTAGTGAAAATATTAATTTAGCCACATTTTTGCTAATCTCGAGCCTCAAAAACAGAGGGATTATCTACCTAGTTCATTATCTTAGCCTAGCGCGTCTTAGCTGGCTAATATACCTTCAATAACTTTACAGTGTTCTCATATATCTGACTGATTGAATGATGACTAAACTGATTTACATCCGTAACACGCAAAGGTTTAATTATAAATCAGCGTCATGTCATGCTTATATTAAACTAGCGACCCGCCCCGGCTTCGCACGGGTGCAATGTAGAGACCCTCGGCTTTTCTCTTCTAATAATATACCTACATATTATAAACCTTCCTCTTGAAACACTCTATCTGTATCTTGCTGAAAACTGCATTAAAATGGCGTTACGTAGTTTAAAAGATCTAAGCTTATAAACAGCGTGAGCGACTTTGTTTCATACTATGCAAAGATTTAAGTAATTTGTGTCGTGCAAACGGCGTTGAATAAATTTCTTTCATGACATGATTCAATCCACTTCCTAAGGGTCAATTTTGGTAAGAGGTAAACCGGATAAAAAATTGCTTACCTATGTTTCTACCACTTCAATAAATGATAAAGACAATCCTACAACTACTGCAGTTGATAGATATTTAGTTGTTATCAGCAGAAACAAAGATGAAACTACAGAAGAAATTCTATTGTGAAGTTGAGCAATAGGGAATCGCAATTTGCAGTTGACTGTCACTAGCAGAAGAAAGTTACAACTACTTCAAACGTTGCCTACATCAGTAGCTCAAGCTCAAGTCACTGTAGTAATGGAGTAGTTAACGAAAAATCATACTATTCATTGAAATAAAACTACTTTTTACGGATTTTATCGCGTTATATTGATATTATTTTAATCCCGACCCCTTCGATTCCTTTCGAACCCTTTACCTTAGTCAACCGTGACCATGGACGCTGTAAAGGGTCCGTAACGTCGGGATTAAAGTAATATCAATATAACGCGATAAAATCCGTAAAAAGTAGTTTTATTTCAATGTCTAGTATTCGCGTAAGTGTCAGAAATTAGTAAATCTTACTATTCGTTAACGATAACCAGCCTTCGAGTTTTACGATAGTTTGAAACGAACTCATGCTATCGTTTTTTCATACAAGTGCTTATCTAACTACTTGCATAATTAACTATAACTATTCGAATACTTAACTGCCTAGTGGTCCCAAGCGCGACTGCTACGCTAGAGGTCCTGGGTTCGATCCGCGGATCGAGCAGTGTTGTTGGGTTCTCTGTGAAATTCCTAATAGCAGCTCGGAGTCTGGATTTGGGCCCGGTTGATGGCACTAGGGTCGCCCTCTATTACATGGTACCTAAACATAACTGCGAACTGAGGGTGTACAATGTACGCCTCTGCCTACCCCTTTGGGAATATGGGCGTGATGGCATGAATACTTAACTTTCGAAAACTTATGGTAGCAATTTTTTTAGTTTTCTTGACATCCACCGCAGCGCATATCAGTGTTACTACAAAATAATTCGAACTCGATACGATTACGTTTACTACTTTATTACTACAGTGACTTGCTTGAGCTACAGATCCAGTTACGTTTAGAAATATACATTTATCAACAAAATTGTGCCAAAATAACCCATATTTTATTCGTCCACTGAAACGTTTTTCAAGATCAATTTGCTGTAGTAAATTTACTAGACTTAAGAAAATGTACGAGTCCAATTTATGACTAGATATCTAGATTGGCAATGCAGTGAGACCTAACAAAAGAGATAGAATTGTTTTTCTACAAGAAAAAAGGATTTTTTCCAATACTTATAAGCTTGTAGGTAACTACAATAGAAAAAAATTCAACCGTTTGGTTGCAGTAAATGTAGATCAGTAAGACAACTGTCAATATTCCTTATATAAGAATATTATTGTTAAAAACCTGCGATGTTCTAGTGGTCCAGACTGATGCGGTAGAGGTCCTGGGGTCGATTCTTAGTCGAACAATGTTTTGGGGTCTTTCGGCGACATGTCCAGCAACAGCTTGGAGTTAGAATTATTTGTGCACAGTTGATGGCAATAAGCTCGCTCCATATTACATGGGACCTAAATATACCCACGAATTGTGGGCGTATATTAGTACAACACTTTGGCTACCTCTTCAAGAAATACAGGCGTGTTGGTATGTTACCATACATTAGGATTTTAGCAGGACCCCTTAAAAAAATATCTATGTAACTAAATCACAAATAAGACAAGGATTTCTCAATGACGATACAAACTTGACCTACTGTATCAACTGTACTGCAACACTTTCATTAGCAATACCAGTAATTACTAGAAAAAATAAAGAAGGGATAAGCGGGGTCAGGTCTGACCTTCGTGACCTCAGGGCGTCGACTTTTATGCAGTCTCTTTTGGGATCAGACTTGGTTGAGCCAAAGCTGAGAAAATTGGAGAATATTGAAGATAATAAATGTTTTAGTGGGATTAAAGTTTGCCTTTGTGATTCATCATTCAGCCAGTCTTTTCCTAACAATGTTAGGGTGTTGTCCCAGTTGATTGTGACTGAATATATTAGATCTATAATCTATTATATGTATTATAAGTATGTATTTACAACAAAAAAAGTATAATATAAGTATTATATCCATTGTCTAGTACCCATAGTAAAAGCTCTGCTTAGTTTGAGACTAGATGGTGCTGTGTAAAAAATAAATGTCGCAGGATATTTATTTATTTATCTATTTTATGTGTATTATTTTTTAATTTAGAAGAGATTCATATTATACCACATCATATTACAACTTTTGTCCTATGGTGAACCTACGACCTCACGATCGGCAGTCTGTCGCTCGTACCACGACACTGGCATAAGTCCATTATCATGTCGTATTTTCGTATTTTCCTGCACGTTACTGCGCGTATACAAAAACATATACTTAGTGATTTGAAATTTAATATACGCCATCGCGACATTACATCACTGAATGATCATTACATCGCTCTCTTTCCAACTAGATAATTATGAAAGAGTACTATATACGAGATCGTCTATGTATGCAAAATGTTTGTTATAGAAAAAGGTCGTAAGTGAAACATGTTTCATGCGATAGACTTGTAAAAATGGTAATGGACTTATGACCGCGACCGTACATATCATAAGTACATGGAATAAAAAAAATTCGCTCTTTTTTTTGCATGTAACATTCGTCGTATTGATTTTGTTTATGTAATATGTAGCCATTGTTACTGGGACTATGATAACGAATCGATTGACACCTCATTCATCAAAATCAGACGAGTACTTTAGGCGCTGTAGTGGAACATACGTAAATAGGAAGATACATAGACTCCCTAATATAAAACCCTTCCTTCGGGTTTTTGCCGTGTCGTCGGGTAAAATTACGACTCTTTTTCCAATGTATAATGAAGAAACTTCTTACCTGATAGATTCATTCATATTAATAAAAGCTAAAGTAACTAGTAAACACTTCCATAATCTCGAATAACAGCCGAAACACGGCAAAATAGAAAAAGCAGACATGCTTTTAACACATTAGGTACTTTCTTTCATATTTATACGAGTATTTGCAAGGAAAGGTTATAAAAAGGTATTTTAAATGGGCCGTTTTGGTCTTGTTTTAGGCATTTTAATGATAATAAACTTTAATTTGAACCTAAATGGAGAGTGCTTTTGGTATTAAAAAGGAAAATGAGATATGTATCAACTTTAATATTTTTTATTACATTTTTATTGTCTTGTTTATGTTCTTTTATAGGATTATAATGAACCTCTTTTGTAAAGTAACTCTTATTTAATATTTTTTGCTGTAAAATGTTGCTAGTACCTATATGTATATACCGCTGGAGTGATAGCAATTTAGTTCTCAAGGAACAGAAAAAGAGTTTCTTATGTACCAAATTTTTTTTTAGTTCAAATATTTTTAATAAATTTCGTCCTAGAAATACTACCGATCTTATTGGAGAGGTCTTCAAAAAGGTCAGGCCTTACAACCTGCGCGTGTGTTACCAACAAAATGTATTATATAATATAATATTTTGGGGACATTTTTACAGAGCACCATCTAGTCCCAAACTAGACAATGGATATAATACTTATATACTTTTTTTTGTAAATACATACTTATTATACATAGGAAACACCCAGACAAACACAAATACTTATATTCATCATCACATAAATATTTGTGTCTTGTGGAAATCTAACCCACGACCTCGTGATTAGCAGTCCGGTACTCGAACCGCTAGACCACAGACGTCGTCTATCGTCGTTCGTATGAACGCGGAGAAAAGTAAAAACGGTTCTTGCATACATCCTGTAAGCAAGAATCAGCAGAAGTAGCAAATGACGGTCTCTGTTTCTGCCTAGCCCTGTAGGAAAGGGGCATGTGTATGTACGAAATGAAAAAATATTTAAAGATGTAAAACAACGTCTGAATATACCGTCCGGGTTTAAAAATCTATAAAATACACAACGAATTATAATCAGTCATTCTTTTCACAAGCAACAAAATTTTACACAGATTAATTGAGAACCTCTTTGAGATATTTCATGAAGCACACCCAAACGAAGCACACCCAGACAACCACACCTAAAGTATTCCATTTAGCACACCCGTAGGTGGGCTTTAAATAAAAAAATAAAATAATTTCCTATTCCACGAAGCACACCTACGAATATCACTCGCATAGTGCGGGACTAAGAAATAAAATAATGTCGATATAAGAAAATATTTAATAATTAAACGACTCCTTTTTCTTTCTCCGATTTGTACTGCCGGATTGAAGTTAGCTAGTGCCAACTTCAACCCGCACAATAAGTTTGGCGTGAACTGTAGTCTTTTAATTATTAAATATTTTCTTCTGTGTACTAAGTGGAATACTTTAGGTGTGCTTCGTCTGGGTGTGCTTCGTTTGGGTGTGCTTCGCGGAATACCTCCCTCTTTTGTTTAACGTTGGTGAAAAATTACCACAGTACTAAATAAAATCATACCTTTTTCCGCTTCAAAGAGCAAGATCTATTTATATAAAATGCGAACACAGCTTGTTAGTTTTCCCAACAGAATTTTGTGCCCAACAAGGCATTTTCATCGTATTTAAGAACTAGATAATGCAGCGATTACAAAGTTTATTTGTATTTGAAACAAACAAAAATAGCATTTACTGAGAGATGATAGGGGTTCGGTTGTGTGCTCAAAAAAGTTGGCAAGTGTTTAGTAGGGCATTGCAAACTTAGTTGTGGGGTCTAAGGGATGAGAGGTAGCGGGTAAAGGTGTATTGTATCTAACATGCATGAATATTCGTTGTATTTTTTGGCTCCGTTATTGCTGTGGTCTGCTGTGATTATGTATAGAGTAAGTAAACCACACGCGTCCGCGGTAGGACCCGCTCTGATGAGAGCCCGGTGGTGACTGTTTCGGATACAATGGCCACGATATATGGGGGCAAGGGAAAGTGATTGGGATTGGGATTTAGATGAATGATGTGTGTGACATACCTATCTGACATATGACATAGGTATGTCAGATGTCAGATAGGTATGTCACACTCTGTCTGGGTAGTAGTAGTATTTATTAGACCTCACCATAGTCGGTGTAAGTTCGTACTACTGACATTCGCCATATAAATCTATCCATTCATTCGACATGCCTGAGCCATCTTAGCAAAGAAGATATTTGTTAAACTAACTCGCTGTAATGTTATGAATTGGACCAAAAGCAGAAATACAGACAGATCCGCATACGCGAGCGCCTCCACTCACAATCCATTAGACACGACACTGAACGAATGAACTAAAACGATTCAGACCTCGAAAAATACAACTCTTTTGTCGCTAGCGGTACCGACTAGTTCAGGATTTTGTTTTAAAGTTAGCTCTGGTTTTGACTGGTTTCTTTTACTGTTGTTTCTATTGCATTGTCCCTAATTGCTGTTAGTCAATAAGCAATTGGTTATTTTATACATCGTTAGTTGTTCCCCGCGGGGACTTGCGTTCATATTTTTTTCTAATCCTGTAGGATTCATCGCAATCAAATATAGCCTACTAGCTTTCCGTTTCTGTGGCATCGTAGCTCCCAAAGGGATGAACCGATTTTGATTTTGATTTTTTTATTTGAAAGGTGTATTAGTCGGGAGTGTTCTTAGCTATGTTTGATGAAAATCGGTCCAAGATGGCCGCCGCTACAAAATAGCGGATTACATGTCATATTCTTTCACAACTTCCTCAATATGGGTATCAAATGAAAGGGCTTAACTAGGAGAATACTATAATACACTATGATACATTTCAAATCCAAGATGGCCGCCACCACAAAATGTCAAATTATATTTCATGTCGGGGGTTTTCTAAATTTTTAATTTTTCACATTAAAAAGTAGCCTATCTCCTTTCTCAGGTTCGAGACTATTTCTGTACCAGATTTCATTTAAATCGGTTCAGTAGTTTTGGCATGAAAGCGAGATAGACAGACAAAGTTACTTTCGCATTTATAATGTTGGTAATGATATTATCCTTATCATGTTAAGCAAATAGTAAAGGATAAAAATATCATTCAGGTGTAATGTAGCTTCTTCAGGTGTTCTTCTGATATCTGTAGTTTAAGAGGTTATATCCTACAAACTTAACAAAATTTACCTCTTCATTTCTTTAGTATAGATTAAAATAATATAATATAGGTGTATTCCAGGAGGCAAAATGTAAGAATCTCCAGGAAAAGCAAGACTTTATAGTAAGGGAAGACGTAGTGAAGGTGAAGTGGGGATCGAGTCATATCGAGTAAAACAAAAAGCAGAAGATAGAAAACCATGACAAGAGCTGAGTTCTTAAAATATCTTAAACTTTAACAGACAGTACTAGATATACAAAGTGACATTAAATAGATTATATATATGGTACGTATGGTATGGTCATGACGGCTAAGAGATGTATGAAAAAAAGACACTGCGCCGACCCCAAGTGAATTAAAATAAGGGCAAGAGAATGACGATGCAGTGACGTATGATAAGGTCATACCTCATAAGTGAGGTTATTCTTCCCTATCTCTAGTTAAACACAAACACTCAGGACTTAGCCAATTTATCTAAAAGGATTACCACAAGCTAACATCGTAGAAAATCAATCGTAAGACAATCCATTAGACAAGAAAGTGTTTGTAAAAATACAAGTATTTTGTTTCTAGTTTTATTCAAGATACCATCACGCCATTATTCCCTGAAGGGCTAGGTAGAGTTGTACTGGATAAGGTAGTTTTCCGATATTATATGTTTAGTTCCAATGTAATACAGAGGCAGGGGCAGAGATTGCCATTAACCAAGCTCTAATCGTAAGTTTAGAATTTTATAATTATTAAATACCCATACCGTGTTTCTTATCTTACTAATATTATAAATGTGAAAGTTTGGATGTATGGAGAGATGTTTGTTACTCTTTCACGCAAAAACTACTGAACCGATCTGGATGAAATTTGGCACAGACATAGATTATAGTCTGGAATAGCACATAGGCTTTTCATCCCGGTAAAATGTATGCTCCCGTAGTATAGCGGGCGAAGCCGCTGGCGGCAAGCTAATGTAATATAAAAAATATAAATAAGTATTATATCAATTGTATAGTACCCATAGTACAAACTTTACTTAGTTTGAGACTAGATGGTTCTGTGTAAAATGTCTTAAACATTGATTAAAAATAGCTTAATAACGTCAGAGCCTTAATAAATCCTATACCTAAATTCAAAGAAACAGTAATGTGTATATCCACAAAGTGAAATTTACTGTATATTTCAACATTTGCTTCATTATCCGTTTTTCTATCAACATTCATTCTAGACGGCTTTACCAAAATCCTATCAGGCCGCCCTCCATTCCAATTTTCTGTCTAAAAACCTAATATCACCCGAACTTAATCTTGCATTAACTTTGCCTTTTTCCAAGAAATGTTAGAATTTACAGTTTCAATTTCAATTTTCATTTGTCTACAAGGGACTGTTAACGTTGAAGGAATTAAGGGGACGTCTCAATCCGCTTTTACTGTCGACTATTGTCCGAGATTTTGTTTTATACAGTGCTCGTTTTCGCGCTTATGGGGTGCGCAAAATTGGTGCTTTTGTTTTGGAGTGTTTGCCTGATTGTTTGCAGTTTTATATTCGTTTGTAGCTTTGTGAATTTGATTAAAGTTTCAAGCAAGAAAGTATTCGGTTCATTGGACTCGTCAACCGACAAAAAAGGTTAAAAATTCTCACAATATGAGTCAAAAATCTGAAAGCTAAAGAAGAATACCATCTCAGACCTGAGAACCTGCGTCCCCTTAAAATAAAGCGATAAAAACATTATTATGAGAGAGATTATAGAGATAGATCCTCAGTTCATGAATTATATACGTAATTATTTCTGTCTGTTTCAATTTGTGAAGGCTCCTTGAAACGATATCTACCGACTTCCTTTTGAATAGCCGCTTTACTAAGCTGTTTGCTTTAACATAATCATTCCTTGTTACGGCTTCTCTCTTATTAAAATTGAACCTTTTAAAATGTTGGTTTTACGCCCGACTGCTACGCTAGAGGTCTCAAGTTTGATTTTCAGGTCAGGCAGTGTTATTAAGTAAAAAGTGTGTCGTTTATGCTTTGACACCTAAACCAATTAACTGATTCGATCTTGGAGAAGAATATAGTCTACCTTTTGTCACGCAATAAGGCTTGAAGGGGTCAAAATCAGGCATAAATCTTTGGATTTGTGTGGTTAATATGCTTCTCAATCCTCAAAGCAACTCACAGGAGTTTCTGTAAATTGCTTTGAGAATTGAGAAGAATAAGTCCTTTTCGAATATCTCACCTATCTCTATGTTAAATATCATGCAAATAGGTTTAGCGGTTTAAGTGTAATTACGTAATCTACAGAGTAATTTTTAACCTCCGACGCAAAAACGACGGGGTTTTATAAGTTTGACGTGTCTATGTGTGTGTATGTGTGCGTGTGTCTGTCTGTGGCATCATAGCTTCCGAACGGATGAACGGACATTTCGTGTCGGGGGTTTTCTAAATTTTTAATTGAGGTTAGGTTAGGCTATTTACTTTCGCATCTATAATATTACTAGGAATTGATTTCTAAATCCCAATTGGCGTGGATCTGTAGAAGTCACAAATGTCTCAATTTTATCTCAGAGGCACGCATTGTCACCGCTCGCGGACTATAGCCCGCCATCTTACTTTTTACTGCGTAACATTTCATTTTTATTCCGACGGCTCAATGTTTTTAAGAGACGCGTGTGTTATAAGCTGAGAGCGATTTAAAAATATATATATATATATAAAAATATTTATGTAAAAATTATGTAAGAAAAATTACCTAATGCCAAGTGAACTAAGTATGTAGGCTACTAGTTTTATTACTAGGTTTTTTTGTTATAAAGCAGAACACACGAGTCGGCAAAAGCGTTGGTGGACGGCAATAATAAAATTGTTAATGTAATTGTAATGATATTTGTTTTTAACTGTGTATTATTTATAATCAATTTGGCAACAGCCCGTTGCCATTTCTTGGCTGGGCTGTTCTAGTAGCAAAGCATATACAGTCATTTTATAGACAATAGTGTAAATAGCTTCATACAAAATACTCTGCCACTGGATTTTTCTATAAAATTCAAGTCACCTTATTTTAAAAATAATTACATATGGGACAGAAGTTTGACTGGTAGAAAACCTGCTCTACAATGATTTTCACTAAAAAAATACTACTAAGATTTGATCAAAAGACCTGTCTTCCCAACAAGGCTGTTACCATGCACACTTGTATATTAATAAGACCTAGGTAAAACACAAATAAATGATTTTAATTTAATTTGATTTGCACAGAAATAATAAGTAAATGTTCTAAAGTTTTTACGCTCGTCTCCGCTCGTCGCCCCGCTACCGCCTATCGCTTGTACTGCACCCTAATTTCTAGATCTCGGAATGTTCGTAATGCGAGCCGTTCCTTAAATTGGATTGATGTAATTCCCGTACATCTTGCTACCCTTGTGGAGGTCATCGGATATGATGGACGCGCACATAAATGTGAGCTGTTGTTTTAGTGGTTATTTTATTGTATGTGCAATCTTTCTGTGGCGTTCTATTTTTAGAATGGATTTTCGTCTCTATCTATCGAAGAATCTTTGGTGTTTATTTTCGTATACTTTAGTGTTTTTTCCATGCATATTCTCTTGTTTACGTGGTACAACACTAGTTTTTTTTGTATTTATTCATATACATTTTTAACCCCCGACGCAAAAACGACGGGGTGTTATAAGTTTGACGTGTCTGTGTGTGTGTGTCTGTGTGTGTGTCTGTCTGTGGCATCGTAGCTCACCAACGGATGGACTGATTTTGATTGTTTTTTTTATTTGAAAGGTGAATTAGTCGGGAGTGTTCTTAGCTATGTTTGATGAAAATCGGTCCAAGATGGCTGCCGCTACAAGACAGCGGATTACATATTTTTTCATAACTCCGTCAATATGGGTATCAAATGAAAGGGCTTAACTAGTAGAATACTATACACTATGATAAATTTAAAATCCAAGATGGCCGCCATCACAAAATGGCAAATTACATTTCGTGTCGGGGGTTTTCTAAATTTTTAATTTATTCGTCTGTCTATAGATTCCCAGCGCGATTGCTACGCTAGGGGTTTTTCTATGAAAGGACGTCATCTAAATCGGCCCAAATGATGTATCGAAGGTGCACGTTTTGGAAAAAATACCCTGTAAAACTCTAAATACCTTTTTTATGTTAAAACTCTAAATAAGTACCTTTTTTTCTCTTAGTAAGTAAGTTATGTATGTGTCTCGCTTGCAGCTGAATAAATGTTTCTTTCTTTCTAGTCGCACTTTTTTAAAATGTTGACTGGGGGACGAGAAAAATAACTTTTAATACGCCATTTTGGCACACTATTATCTGTTTCTTAATGATTTCATAGTAAAAACTGTCAACTTGACAGCTATCTGCTGTCAGTGTCAGTGTTGGAACAAAAGCGTGCCATTATGGCACAATATGATCAGTTTCATAGTGATTTCATGGTAAAAACTGTCAACTTGACAGCTGTCATGTACCTCCAGTACAAAGTTGGGCTGGGTTGTATGGTCTTTTGATGACCTCCTTTCCAGTAATATAATCTACGACAATAGGCTCGCCCCTATTACATGGGATCTAAATATATCGAACGCGAACTGTGGGTATATTATTGACACACCTCTATCTAACCCTTAGAGAAATACAGGCGTGATGGTATATTTTATGAAATCTATACTAATATTATAAAGAGGAAAGATTTGTTTGTTTGTTTGTTTGTTTGTTTGTTTGTTTGTTTGTTTGTAATGAATAGGCTCCGAAACTACTGGACCGATTTCAAAAATTCTTTCACCTTTGGAAAGCTACATTATCCCCGAGTAACATAGGCTATATATCATCACGCTACGACTAATAGGAGCGGAGTAGTAATGAAAAATGTAGCAAAAACGGGGAAAAAATTATAAGACCACGCGGGCGAAGCCGCTGGCGGGAAGCTAGTCTATACTAATATTATAAAGAGGAAAGATTTGTTTGTTTGTTTGTAATGAATAGGCTCCGAAACTACTGGACCGATTTCAAAAATTCTTTCACCTTTGGAAAGCTACATTATCCCCGAATAACATAGGTTATATATCATCACGCTACGACTAATAGGAGCGGAGTAGTAATGAAAAATGTAGCAAAAACGGGGAAAAAATTATAAGACCACGCGGGCGAAGCCGCTGGCGGGAAGCTAGTTAAAAATATGTTTAGTTTTACACATTTAAGTTACCAGAGATCTAGAATAAGAAAATAACAAGTAAAAGCTTTTAAGCCCCATTTAATTAACTTCAGTCTCGATAATATTGAGGTTAACTTTCAAACTATCTCTTGACCTATATGCAAAAAAGGCAGTTTTGCATGCATTAAGTGCAAACCCATTTGCCCATACATGGCACCGTTTACCATGAAGATATTGTGTTGAAACGACATGACAATCGGCTGTGTCTACAGCATAAAGCCTTGTTTACACAGAGACAATTTCTGTCGTCGACGATTCTGATATTCGAAGTGTGAGAAAAAAACTTGAAATAGCATAGAGAGTTGTTCTCAAAGCACTTAGTTTTAGAACCAAGCATTAACCACGATATTGTTCTTTGGTTCTAAGTCATTAGCACCTTACTGTAGAATAATATATTTATGTAAGTACACTTAGTTTGGAATAAATGTTTTGATTTAATCGCTTCTCATAATTATGCAGACACATACACACACACCCACACACACAAACACTCAACCGAGAGGCGAACTGATACTTATAAGTATGTAAGTATTATATCCATTGTCTAGTACCTACCCATAGTAGTACAAGCTCTGCTTAGTTTGGGACTAGATGGTGCTGTGTAAAACTAAAAAATGTCCCCAGAATATTTATTTATTTATAACTTATGTATTTAGTATACTTACCTAAAATAGCATTTTACCTAGTTTAAGAGACAGTGATCAAAAATAATACCGGTTTCATTGAAGGAATAAATTATTATTAATTTATTTATTTTTATTGCTATCGTAGCAAAGACATTTATTCCGTGTGAATAAGCCTTAGGCTGTGTCGCGTTCCCGTATATAAGTATGGAAATAAGCCAAGTTTTTATTGTTTATAGAGATGATACCGAAATAATGTCCTCGGTTTTACTGCGGAGATAATATCTGCAGCTTTAAAAAAAATAATATGGATATGTATGGTTTTAAAATGCGTACTTATTAGTAAGACAATGAGGTTACATTTAGGTCTGGAAGTAATGTTCGTGAGAGACGAATTTATAACATATACCACCAATATATTCCCCGTAGGATTAGGCAGAGTTAACTGCTGTACAACCATAGTTTGACGACGTTGACGACGGTCTAGTCTAGTGGTCCGAATACCTGACTGCTGATCACGAGGTTGTGAGATCGATTCCCACAAGACACAAATATTTATGAGATGAATATTATAAGTGTTTGTGTTTCTCTGGGTGTTTATGTATTTACTTTTTCGGTAAATACACCCATAGTACAAGCTCTGCTTAGTTTGGAACTAGCTAAAATACCTAAACAAAAATAATAATAAAAATGCTTTACCTATAGGTATGTATAGGTAGGTAATAAGCCGGGATCGTAGCAAGAGGAAATCTATAGTCTCTGCTAACCCTATTGAGAAATAGGCGTGAAGGCTATAATGTAACAATTCCTGAATAAAAATGTGAGAAAGTTCGAATATTGTAATGTTGACTTGAATATATTTTCAGTAGTCGTTATTTTTTAATTTCACTCGAGGCAACTCGATTTACATCACTAGTATATAGACACAACAGGTCATGGTACAGTCAACAAAAAAGATAAATAAACAGGCAGATGTTTTGACAACACGTGTTTTGATAGAGATTGTGAAATAATGTATCTATCACACCTACTGAGCTATTAGTTTTACCATTGATGCAAAAAGAAGAAGGTACCTATTACGCAAAATATATAAAAAAGCAGGTGTTGTTAGTCTACATATCAAACCCTAACAGAGATAATAATTTTATTTTCATAGGTGTTAATTTTTTGCTAAATTTTTTCCCTCGTTTTTGCAACATTTTTAATTTATACTCAGCTCCCATTGGTCTTAGCGTGATGATATATAGCCTATAGCCTTCCTCGTTAAACAGGCTATCTGACACTGAAAGAAATTTTTAAATCGAAACAGTTAGTTCTGATATTAGCGCGTTCAACCAAACCAACACACCCACTCTTCAGCTTTATAATATTACTAGCTTTCCGCCAGCGGCTTCGCCCGCTATCCCACGGGAACCATACATTTTACCGGGATAAAAAGTAGCCTATGTGTTATTCCAGACTAAAATCTATCTCTGTGCCAAATTTCAACTAGATCCGTTCA
Organism: Acronicta psi; assembly: GCA_946251955.1. Lineage (NCBI taxonomy): Eukaryota > Metazoa > Arthropoda > Insecta > Lepidoptera > Noctuidae > Acronicta > Acronicta psi. Next base: position 1,659,138 of record OX276486.1, read on the forward strand.
GTAGTTTTCGCGTGAAAGAGTAACAAACATCCATCCATCCATCCATCCATCCATCCATACTCACAAACTTTCACATTTATAATATTAGTAAGATAAGATAAGATAAGAAGAAATATAGATATCAAAACATAAATTGCCTGTATACTTACTTACCTCTTGTGTTGACTGTACATAATTCAGTCTGAGCCTTATAACACGGGTGCTGTAATTGCGTGAATATTCTAAATTCTTGGGCCCTTATACCTGACCTTTGTCGGTTACTACATATTGCGGTTCACTACTAACGCCTCCATGTCTAATTTACTTGGAACACGACTTATTAATATAATAGGTATGTTATATTAGATTATTTCTTAATATCTGAGTGTGGGGCTCATGGCTAAGTAAAATAACTAAGTTAATCAACCGCTATGTAAGGTTGCCGCGGTGTCTCTGTAATTGGACTGACTGAGAGCTAGCTTTAATGTACCGCAAAAATTCATATTTTAAAATGCAGGTAGGAAGGTACTTATTTTAATTTAAAAAAACAGGTCGCCTTAAGCACGACTCAAAAAATAATGCTGATAATGCTACACACTAATTTCTTTGGTCCAAAGAAATTCTCATAAAATCATAATATTCTTATTCATAACATGATTAAAATCAATTAAAAACGTTGCTCAATTTAAAAAAATACATCATGATCTACTAAAAATATTTCGATTACTACGCAAATGATCATTTTAATCAGTGTTTCCATATTTAAATTTTGTTAAATATTCGCTAGCTAAGTTATAGCAACGCTGATCAACGGATCTGCAAGGTTAAGCTACACTTGCTAAGGTCAGTCTGTGGATGGGTGATCATTCTTAACACATCGAGACCCCTCCGTGCTTCGGAGAGCACGTAAAGCCGTCGATCCCGGTTGTCATACGAACACCTATGACAATCGTTAGTGGTAGTCAGAAGCCCAAAAAAGCCTGACCACCAGTCTATCCTTCGAATATCGGTATTGCCCAGAAATTTGCGGAGGTCTAATGGCAGTCGCTTCGTGTAAAATACTGATATTCAGCCGCATCTGGTTAGACTGGAAGCCGACCCCAACATGGTTGGGAAAAAAGGCTAGAAAGATGATTCGCTAGCTGTATCGCCGTCTAAATTCCTACAAAATATTACATTTATTATATTTTATTATTACACCGTATTAGTTTTCATTATAATAATATGGAAAAATATCATGCGTAATATACGGCACAGGAATCCTTTGTACGTCCTAGATTGAAACGTGTGTATAGTGACAATGAATATTTAAGAAAATTTAGGACTTTTTTATTTATTTAACAATTAATTTCACGCTGTAAAAAACAAATTGAGTACAATATACATAATACAGAAATATCTTAGTTATTATAATTTTATTCAAGTAAATTATAACATACTAGCTATTTACCTTACTTTTATTTGAGACAAAAGCGTCCTACATCCTACGTCCTTTCTTAGGACTACCTCCTTCCTCTACTCCTATCTCTTTGTCAAATATTGCCAATGCCAAAGAAAAATGTTTAGCCAATGTAACGTGGCGGGCGGCTTTTAGTCTGTATAAGTCTGACATACCCTGTTACCTCGCCAGGTAGAAGACAAGATGGTTGAGAATTTATTGCACTGCAAAAAAGGCTCGGGTGACTCGATCCTCAGAAATCCACTGCTCAAATTAGTACGTTAGACTGCCTCGTTGGTCTAGTTGTCCCAAGGGCGACTTCTACACTATAGGTCCTGGTTCAATCTCAGAAATTCTATTGTAAAGTTGAACAATAGGGAATCGCAATTTGCAGTTGACTGTCACTAGCAGAAGAAAGTCACAACTACTTTAAGCGTTGCCTTCATCAGTAGCTCAAGCGCGAGTCACTGTAGTAATTGAATAGTTAACGAAAAATCCTTACTATTCCTTAACGATAACCAACCTTCGAGTTCCACGATACTTTGACGTTAGATCCTTCAGAAACGAACTCATGCTATCGTTTTTAACTACTCTTATAACTATTCGAATACTTAACTGCCTCGTTGGTTTAGTGGTCCCAAGCGCGACTACTCCGCCAGAAGTCCTAGTTTCGATCTTCGGGTCGAGCAAAGTGTTGTTGGGTTTTTTGTGAAATTCCCAGTAGTAGCTCGAAGTCTGGATTCGTGCCCGGTTGATGGCAATAGCCTCCTATTACACGGGACCTAAAACTTACTTGCGAAATGTGGGTGCGCATTAATACGCCTCTGTCTGTCCCATATATAAATAATTGAATCGAACGTAGACGTGATGGTATGTACCTTTCAAATTAGTACCTTAACTACTTATACAAATATTTAAATATATTTAATTTCTGGTCACCCTACACAGTACGAGCGACTATAACATTCTTGTTACCCTCTCTGATATTTACCCGTTTCACCCTGTTCAACCGGCTAATTGGCCCCTTCTTTGTCAAACCGGGTAATCGAACCCAGCAATCTGCTGACAATCCCCATTCCGGAGCTCATAACGAACGAAACAGATTCTAGATTGTGTCCTTATTAAGTTTTCTGACGTCATTTTGTTAGTGGTATTTTTTTAAAGATAATTTTTAAACCGTACGCCACGAGTATTGTTTTGAACTTTGTTTTTGATATAATAGGTATATGCGTTATAATTTATGTAAATAAGCGAGTAGATATTTTGTAACCGATTTTTTAAATCCTCGACTTTACGAACATTGTTTTGAAGGTTATTTTTATATAATGTAAGTAGGTACTGTATGACGACGTCTGTGGTCTAGTGGTTCAATTCGAGTTCGGACTGCTGATCACGAGGTCGTGGGTTCGATTCCCACAGGATACAAACATTTATGTGATGAACTGAAGTGTTTGTGTTTGTCTGGGTGTTTTGTATATATTATAAGTATGTATTTACAAAAGAAAAGTATGTAAATATTATATCCATTGTCTAGTACCCATAGTACAAGCTTTGCTTAGTTTGGGACTAGATGGTGCTGTGTAAAAATGTCCCAAGATATTTATTATTATTCTTATTTATTCAATTTTTTTGAAGCACTTCTAGAAGCTAATCTGTTTATTAATTATTATTTACTCAGTACCTATAAAAATTATATTGACATGGAAAAATAGCATAGAAAGAGCTCGATAAGCTATTCAATTCAAAATTCAAATTCAAAATTCAAAATATTTTATTTCAAATAGACCATATAAATAGGCACTTTTGAACAGTCAAACTAGTTGCTCGGTTCCAAAAAAGTAGGACTTATGGAGAAGAGCCGGCAAGAAACTCCATAGTCACTCTTTTAAAAAAAGATAGTGAGACAGTAACATTTTTTTGTTGTGAATAATATGAGTCTATTACAGTTTGATGTGTAAGGATTAATAAAATAGAAAAAAAAAAGAAAATAGCCATAGCAGTAAGAGCCGACCAGTCCCGACAGACAGCACCCGTTCACGAGCATGACGTGTGTATCGGCGCCGTTTGACTCAACCATGTTATAGGGAATAAAAAGACCCGACACACAACGCCACCATCAGTAGAACATTTAAGTGAGCATGACAAGCTCAAACTGCAGGGCTAGACTGGTTTATATTATATTATTCATCAATGGGTAACTAAAGAACCATCAAGGCCTGCAGAATACTCATACTTTACAGTTAATAATGTTCGTTTCTCAATAAAAAAATAATGACAGATAAATTTTTCATATAAAAAAACATCATAGTAAAATAATCATAGTAAAATATTGGCATAAACGTCGGGATCAGCGTTGCCAGACATCCCGATTTGGGCGGGACGTACTGATTTTAAATCAAAATTAAATGTCCCGCGCGGGACAGGCTCAGTACCGCTTTTCGGGAATAACTCGACCGTGCGTGCAGCGTACTTAGAAAGCGCGGCGGGGTGACACAGACAAGTGTGGACTGGCCGCCAGCCGTACTATGGATATTTGTGCTATCTATTGTCACGTAAACGTAATTTAACTCAAATAAAAAGATAAATATTCAAAAGCTTCTGATTATATACGTTTTTTTTACTATGTCCCGCTTTCGACAAATAAATCCCGCTTTTTTCAGTCAAAAAGTTCCTAAATCCCGTTGGCAAAAAAAACTGGCAACCCTGGTCGGGATCTAAATTATAATAACATGACGTGACCTTTATCAGGTCATCCGTCCATCATCCGTCACTCCGGCGCGTGGCGCTACCTGCATCCAGCGACTTCCAGCGACCTTTACCAGGTCATCGGTCCATCTCGTTGGAGGCCGTCCCACGCGGCGCTTTCCGGTGCGTGGTCTCCACTTGAGAACCTTTCTGCCCCAGCGGCCATCAGTTCTACGAGCTATGTGCCCATGTGTGGTACCTACGTACCTACTCCTAAATTATAGTACCTAAGTATGATACGATAGTTATGTAATGGGCAGGATCGGGCTTCTAATCGGAAGGCCGCGGTTTCAACTCTGACCTACACGAACCGCTGCGTTGCGGTCAGATAATCCCAGTAGATTTGGCTTAGTTTTCTTCGGTTATACGGTTTTGGCAATACGTAGGTATATAATATTACTCACCTTTGCGAGCGACTTCGGTCCCGTAGAAGCTGTTTTTTCCCCCGTTTTTGGGGAGGTTTTTAATTGATACATAGCCTATAGCTTTCCTCGTTAAACAGGCTATCTAACACTGAAGGAATTTTTCAAATCGGACCAGTAGTTCCTGAGCGATTAGCACGTTCAACCAACCAACCAAACAAACTCTTTAGCTTTATAATATTAGTATAGATTGGGCGATATTTTATAGAGGGGCTCGTTGCTAACGTTAAGATACGCTTGCCGCGGTCAGTCCGTGGATGGGTGCCCATTCTTAACACATCGAGAGTTCGAGACCCCTCCGTGCCTCGGAGAGCACGTAAAGCCGTCGGTCCCGGTTGTCCTACAAATTTCAAATTACAAATAGACCCTTCCATTTTATATTTATTTATATAGGTGTAGAAATTAGTATAATCACATAATTACTTGATCACTGATTTCTGACACTTACGCGAATACTAGACATTGAAATAAAACTAAAACGGGTTTTATCGCGTTATATTGATATTATTTAATCCCGACGTTTCGGACCCTTTACAGCGTCCATGGTCACGGGTGACTAATGTGGTAGGCGTCTTGACGTTTCAATTACTAACAGCTAGCCTACATTTTTGTTAATTGTTGGCAATCCGATTCCCGCAGAACGAGCTCATCGTATCCTTCAGTCTTGCAGTTTTAGGCTTGAATTCAGATTTAATTGAATCTATAATAGGGTTCCAAGCAGGTGGTAAGACCCAGCCATCTTCTCTATTGAAATTTGGATGTTTTTTAATTTCAATGGCCTCACGAATCATCCTGGGTAGGAATCGGTTTTCATTTGCGAGAACTTGTGGTTGATCAATTCTGATGTAACACCGGGCCTTGTCAAGGGTGTGTTCACAAATTGCACATAATTACTATTATTATTTTGGAAACTCTGAAATTAAACTAACTGAAACATTGAAAAATAATACAAAAAGAACCAACCTTTCTGTCGGTACCTGTTTGTACATACCCATATGTTTTATGAATAAACAAGGAAGGACAAATGCGTTTGTATTATCTGGATTCCGTCGGATAAAGGATAACCGGATTTCAGTCGCTATGCGTAGTCAGAACCGGTTTATTTTGCAATACTAGATCGGGTTTATTTTAAATTATCATGAAGGTTTGACAAAATCATAAAAAGATTAAATTGTATCTAAATAGGAATACAGTGCATTGGAAGATGTGTTAGGCTTATATTCAGAGACGACGCTAACCTAAGCTTACCCACGCTTCCGTATCAAATTTGCCGACGCTACTAAGACGACGCTAAGCGTAAAGTAATGCTTCCGTATGTCAAATTTGTATGACAATTTGACATACGGAAGCCTAAGTTTATGCTTAGCATCGTTTCTGAATCTCAGCCTTAGTAGCGTCGTCTCCTCGTCTCTGAATATTAGCCTTAATGTAAATAAACTTAGTGGATGAATAAAGTAAGGCAGGTGATAAAAATGGATAATCTATGAGTGACCTCAGACCTGATGATATTATTAGTACAAGTAAAGAAGTTAAGCGGAGATGTTGTATGTTATCGGCTGACTTATTATTCAATTAATAAGTGGTTAGTTTGAAAAATAAAGTGCGAAGCACTGAGCAACAACAAACATTGGGGGAAGAAATCTCATCATGCTTATCATGGTATGGACATGTGCCATGTCAAACATGCCAACAGCATGTTACCAAAAAGGTTTTGAATATGAACGTGGATGGATATAAAGGAAGACGAAGACCAAAAAAAAGATGGATGGACTGTGTGAGAAAAAATATTTCCACAAAGGAGTTGAATGACGAGATGACGGGTAATAGAGAAGTATGAAAGAAAAGATATAAGTACTGCGCCGACCCCAAGTAAATTGGGATAAGGGCAGGAGGATAATGAAGAGTCGCTTAGTAGCTTACGAAAGTTGTAGCTGCTTAATATATACATATGTTTTGTTCTTTATCGCCACTCGGCTTCGCCCACAACGCTAACAGCAGCTCGCATCCGATTCGGACGCCAACTCGCATGATGTTACGAAATATAAGATCAGTAGATGTTCGAAAGACATAGTACACAGTGTAGTATCTACTTTAACGCAAGCAGCTTACACTAGTGTGACTAGGATGCGAGTAGAGCTACTGTCATGCCAGTGTACAGGCATAGTTTTTTACTGTCAAGTCGGCAGTTTCCACGGTGTAACCTTGGCGTAGCTGACATACAGTGTTTAATATAATCAATTTTAAAGCTACATGCTCACAATAATTCAGAACTATGAAATTTTTATCATTGTGTTACTAGCTATACCCGCGATATCACCTGTTTATAATCTTTTAGTCGTTTTGCATTACCATTGTGTTTACTTTACTAGGCCAATTTAGTATAATATTTAGATTTTTTTAAACGTATTGTGTCCTCTGCCAGGTAGGCGCGAACGCAGCCCCAGGAATACACAAGACACAACTAATGATACAATTTACTATGAGGATGGTAACACTCATTTTATTTTTTATATTAATAACAAGTGAGCTTTAAAATATTTCACGCAAATATAATTATTATATTTGCGTGAAACGAACAACGTGCACGAACGTATAGTAAAATCATTGCTTAGCGTGCATTGAATGTGAATTTGTATGGATTCTAGTCAAAAAATTGTCACGAAGATAATTTATATTATAATTGCATTCAGTAATTCCAGCAGTAATTATGGATTTACAATTAACGTGGAACGTTTAACAATAAAATTAACTGGAACAAGGCTTTGGTTCAGTTAAATATGAAAATAAAATTTGCGAGACATAAAACAAAAGATGCTTTCTATACATTGGCACCTCTAAATTCCTTGCTAAAACTTTTTAATTTGTCATGCATCTATCGTAAAGGCAATAAATTGAAAGTATCGTATTCGTTAATCAGAAGTGCAATTTTCGTAATCTGTTTGGGATTAATTAATGTCTTTGTTGTGATTAACAAAATCCAAATTCTAGATACAACTAGCGACGGTTCACCGGTCATATTTTCTAATGCCACCCACTTCTTCTATTTGCTTGGGTATTTCGAATATGTCGTTGATTTGTGTTTCGCCTACAAATATGGAAGAGAGAGCTTCTTAAAATATTTCAAACTTTATGACCATATTGACCAAATGTTGGGAATTACTGATTATGAACATGTTCGGAGGATTATTTTGAGATCAGTTGTATTTTTTATTGTAATTTTTGGCATTGTTTCTATCTTTGACTGTGTCAGTTGGTTGGAAAGTTATGATTGGATCAACCTTATATTGTACCTCTTAGATTATTTGTATTTCTTTTTAAATATGCTTACGGTGTTCGATGGTATATCTCATGTTATCCAATTGGAATATCGCCTTAAGTTTATAAAGGATCTTTTTAAGGTATGTGTCATGTTTTATCTCGATTTTTTTAAGGAAATTTCGTAGCTATTCTGATCAATCGATCTGCAAGCTACGCTTGGCACGGTCAGTCTATGGATGGGTGACCATTGTTAACACATCGAGATCCCTTCGTGCCGCAGAGATCACGTAAACCCGTCGATCCCAGTTGTAATATCAAAATCAATGACAATCGTTAGTGGTAGTGAGAAGCCCAAAAAAGCTTGACAACTAGTCTATCCTTCGAATATTAGTACCGCCCAAACATTGGGTTGCAGAGGTCTGATGGCAGTCACTTCGTGTAAAATACTGATATTCAGCCGCATCTGGTTAGGCTGGAAGCTGACCTCAACATGGTTGGGAAAAGGCTAGGAAGGAGAAGAAAAGTAGAGTATTTCAGTGTCATTCGAATTTTAAATATCTAAAAGATATTGCAAAAACCAGGAAACATTGTGAACTGATGCTTTAATTTTTAGTTTTTAATTAACAAAATAAAGCCGCCAGCCTTAAATGGAACTGGGCTGGATATATCTGCCGCATGTCTAATGAACTTTGGGCAAAAACCATGACAATGTGGATGCCCCAGGTCATTAAAAGACGTCGCGGCAGACGCAGAATAGTGGGATGAACTTGACTCACACTGCAAGATTTGGACGCAAAATTCTCTCAACCGACAAGACTGGAAAAAGGAAAGGGAGGCGGCTGCTTTGCCCTGCAGCGACGATACGATAACGGTTGAAAATAATTATCATAATTAAATCAACAGAATTATTACAACTCATCGCAATGTAAGAAAACAACTCCAGTCCAATCCTGGGCATCTCGTTTGACTATTAGTAATACAAAACTGGATTCTTTAAAGACACTCAGTCATGATCGCTTCATTGAAGCTATTGAGTTCAATCGTTGTTACCTCTTCTTACTACAGCAATCCAAGTATATAAATACCATGTTTGGAGCCCGGGTAAGTGTCATTGTTTTTGTTAGTGTATAAGTATTTATTTATTTTTTGTTTTATTTTAGAATTTACTTTTCTTTTACAGGTTTTAACACTTTGTATAAACCTTATCCTGTATATTATCGCGTTGATGAATTTGGCTATTAGAATTGCCATTGGATCATTGGTAAGTAGCTAATTGTCATAGATTTTTTTATTATTATTACTCTGAACTGTGTAGCCACAGGATTTATCTTCGATAAAGATTCATCATTTGGTCAAGATGATGACATTTTCAGAAAGTTTAAGTGTTGTATTGAAACCTGATGAATGAAAGATAAGCGAGAAGGTTAATGATTTTGATGACGACCCTCACGACGAAACACGAAAGTTTATTTCCAAAATTGCCTTTGGTTTGCTTTGTATTTTCATTCTACCCGATTGATCGCTTCTTATGTACTTGATATTTCACCAGGAACCACCAAGTGGCTACATCTTTTTACCATCACTCTCGAGTGTACTCAGGATGCTGAACTGGGCAACAATGGCTATTATCATCGTGTTCCGCTGTGAGAAGAGTTACAGGCAGAGTGACATGATCTTAGAGATCATTGACTTGATGCTCGTCAACAAAAATAACTGTAAGCTATAGTTGCTTGTAATGTACATTATCATCATCACACTTCTAGACTTTCCCAGAATAATCATAATCTCCCAGACTTTCCCAACAATTTTGAGATCAGCTTCCAGTCTACCCGAATGCAGCTGAATATCAGTATTTTACACTAAGTGAGTGCCATTCAGATCCAATATCTTGGTCATCACTCATCAACTACCCCAATCAGCAAATCGCAAATCCATTACTTCTAGACACATGAATAAAAAATAATTTGTAACTTATGTCGAAGAACTTGTGGCGGTTTTAAGATTCAGTAATAAGTATGGATGAATTGGTTAACGGCAAAAATATTACAGACATACCGGAAAACTATGGGTTAATCAGCACCCTCTGATAACCTAACTAACCCTTCCAGAAATACAGGCGTAATGGCATGTTATGTTCTTTTCTATAAGAGCTAACCAATTTTACCATCTTCTTTCAGCTGACAACTTAACAACCACTTTGACAGAATTCCGAAACCTGCTCATAACAAGACCTATCAAGTTCCACGCACTCCACTTCTTCACCTTGGACTACACGCTCCTAGTCTCCTTCAGTTCAGTGGTGGTCACTTACACTATCATTATGCTGCAGAGCATCTAACAGGATAATTTTGGAACCATTATCGCAAAAGAGCTGTGAAACTTCATTTGGTGTGGGGCTTTGCTAGATTTTCATAGGTTACATGAAAAACTCGTAGTCTTACTTACGTTCTCGGCGTTTAACAACAAATATCAAGGTACATATTTACAAGTCAATGTTGTGTTTAGTGTGACAAAAATTCTGTTTTTTTAAGTAACGTTCCACTATGAATTGAAAAAAAAATATGAGTAATTTACGTGTCTACGTATAAAACTCTTAGTGAAAACATAATAATATCAAACCACACATCTTTCTTTATAATTAAGGCTAAGTGGATGAAGTCCTTAAACGAATGAGACGAGAGAAGCCCGAACTTGTACGTACCATCAAACAGAGAAAAGTTGCGTATCTTGGACATGTTTTAAGACATGCGCGCTACCAACTGCTGCAAACAATAATGATGGGAAAAGTTCCGGGCAAAAGAAGTGTTGGAAGAAGAAAATTATACTGGCTCACAATGGACAATGGACTGGGATAAAGAAGGTAGAAGATTTGTTCAGACTGGCACTGAACAAGGAAGAATTTAAAAGGATGACTGCCGACCTTCAGTAGTGGAGAGGCACCTAAAGAAGAAGAAGGATACTTCCGAGGGTTTCATCACTTGGCGGTTTCAGTATTAAAAATGATTCAGGATGTTTGCTTCGTACAAGTTTTTATGTAGCGAAATAGATGTCGCTACAATAATATTGGCAAAACTATATAATATGTATGGAGAGTTCCGCTTATTTTGCTTTCCTGCATGCACATATTTTTGATAATAAAACGATTTCTTAATCCTACTTATTCTGTGTATTCTTCATTTATTTACCTACAGTCCACTGGTCATACCACTGTGGCTGTAACACTGTCTGTTTGCTACCTTTACACGCCTAAACCTCTGACTGGATTTCGATGCAAGAATGAAAGGAAGATACATTGCATCATGGGCAAGTTGGTATTGACATATATAGAGGCTAACAAACATCTGTTTAAAAAAATTAAATTGAAATATCGAAAATTGACTGATTGATTATTATGATACTTATGCACTGAACCTGGAATGAAATTAAATTGTGAATATGTTTACGTAGTTAGTGGGGGTTGTTTCCGATTGTCATACACACAATCGAACACCTATTACAATCGTTAGTCAGAAACCTAAAAATCCTGCCAACCGGTCTATCCTTCGAATATCGGTATTGCCCAGAAATTGGGTTGCGGAGGTCTGATGGCAGATGGCACTCCGTGTAAAATACTGATATACAGCCGCATCCTGGTTAGACTGGAAGTCCCAGCATGGTAGGGAAAAGGCTAGGAAAAAGAAAGAGTTTACGTAGTTACCAGAAATTTCCCTTAAAGTCAAAGTTTTCATATAACAATCAAAATTAATAAAAAAATCTTAAGCTCAAACCAGAATACCTGTATCATTATCATCATATCAGTCAAGAGGTACCTACTCTGCTGACCAAGGGCAGTGCTGAACTAGAAATGCCTAGGTACAATTTAACTATCCAGCAACACTTGCATTGTAAAACTTCAGCTATTAACCTGGTATTATCACAAGTTGATGACGTTAATAGGAAGGTGCATTCCGCTTTTCGCTTTACATTCGCTGAAATGTCTCCAGAACTTGTTGCCCTTAAAAACAAAAATCTCTCTTGCCCAAAGTCTAATTCAACCCATAATTGACTACGCTGACGCTTGCTATTTGGATGCCACTGAGGAGCTGGAGAGGCTGCCAAATATATGTATTCGTATTATCTTCAACCTTAAAAAGTATGACCATGTCTCCGCCTTTCACAAGATTCTCAAGTGGCAACCAGTCCGCTTTTGCAGGAATACTCGGATCTTGTGTCTCCTTTTCAACATCCTACATTCATTCATACTTTTATTCCTATTCTCTAACGTGCGAATGTATAAGTTCAGTTCTTTACTTTAACGCCTGCAGCTCGCACGGGCTTATGGGTTTAATTTAATCAATTTTAAAGCTACATGCCCACAATAATTCAGAACTATGAAATTTTAATCATTGTTTTACTAGCTTTACCCGCGATATCACCTGTGTATATTGTTTTAGTCGTTTTGGATCACCATTTTACTTACTAACCTACTACTTAATTTACGGCTTACTAGGCCAATCTAGATTAATATTTGTTTTTTCTTTCAACATATTGAGGACGCAAGTCCTGCGCCAGGCAGGCCCGAGCGCAGGCCCAGCAATATACTATCAGACAGCAAACGAATGATTTCAATTACAATGAGGATGGAAACAAACATCCCATTTTTATATTAATAGCAAGTGAATAATTTTATTAATGAGCTTTAAACTTAAAGTATTTCACGCAAACATAATTAGTTTCAGTTAAACCATTGTTTAGCACGTGATTGTAAAATATAATTAATAGGCAAATTTTGTTGTCTATTTTACAGAAATGCAAGTAAAATATTTATATTGCGAAGATAAATGAACATACTAACTACTAATTGACTTTAATAATTCGAATGCTAATTATGGATTGACAAGGGGTGCCTTTAAAATTAACATGAACAGTTTAACGATATAATTAACTGCAACAAGGCATAGTGGTTTAGCATTTATTCCGACAAAGTTCAATATGAAAATAAAATTTGCGAGACATAAAACAAAAGATGCCTTCTATACCCTGGCACCTCTAAATTACTTGCTAAAGCTTTTTAATTTATCATGTATCCATCGTAAAGGCAATAAATTGAAAGTATCATATTCGTTAATCAGAAGTGCAGTTTACGTAATTGGTTTGGGACTAATTAATATCTTTGTTGTGTTAAACAAAATCCATACACTAGTTACAAATAGCGACGGTTCACCAGTAAAATTTTCTAATGCCATCGAATTCTTCTATTTGCTTGGCTATTTCGAATATGTCGTTGATTTGTATTTTACCTACAAATATGGAAGAGAGAACTTCTTAAAATATTTCAAACTTTATGACCAGGTTGACCAAATGCTGGGGATTACTGATTATGATCACATTAGGAAGATTATTTTTAAATCCATTGTATTTTTTACTGTAATTTATGGCATTGTTTCGATCTTTGACGGCATCAGTTGGTTGGATGGAATTAATTGGGTCAACCTTATATTGTACACCTTAGATTACTTGTATTTCTTTTTAAATATGCTTACGGTATTCGATGGTATATCTCATGTTATTCAAATGGAATATCGCCTTAAGTTTATGAAGAATCTTCTCAAGGTATATAGCATGTTGGTCTGCATTTTTTGTGTATGTAATTTAAAGTATTTCGGTTTCATTTAAAGTCCAAACTTTTAAGTCCTAATTCTGAAGGGGCTATTTAAATGTTTAAGTAGTTTTTAATTTACAGAACTATTACAACTCATCGCAATGTAAAAAAACAACTCCAGTCGAATCCTTAGCACCCCGTTTGACTACTGGTAATACAAAACTGGATTCTTTAAAGACACTCAGTCATGACCGCTTCATTGAAACTATTGATTTCAATCGTTGTTACCTCTTCTTACTCGAGCAGTCCAAGTACTTAAATAAAATGTTCGGATTCCGGGTAAGGTTCATTGTTTTTGTTTTTGTTTAAAACTTGTTGTTTTATTTTAAAATTGACTTTCCTTTTACAGGTTTTAGTACTTTGTTTAAACCTACTACTGTATATTATCGCGTTAATGAATTTGGCTATTAGAGTTGCCACTGGATCAATGGTAAGAAACTAATTTTCATAGTATCAGACCTATCAAATTGTATAATATTATGTTATTATTATTATACTAAATGGTGTGACCACATGTAATACCTACCTGTGATAAATATTCAGATGAATGATGAACATCTTGATCATAATGATGAAATTTTCAGAAATTTTAAGTGTTGTGATTAATCCTGATATATGAAATGATAATGGTAGCTGGTAAATAATTTTAATTACGACCATCAAGACGAAACACCAAAGCTTATTTAAAAATTGTCTTTGGTTTGCTTTGGTTGACACTTCTTCTCGATTAATTATTATCATCTAATGAATACATAATTATTATCTTTATTCTCAAGGAAACACCAAATGGCAAGGTCTTTTTACCATCATTCTCCAGTGTACTGAGGATGCTGAACTGGGCAACAATAGCTATTATCATCGTGTACCGCTGTGAGAAGAGTTACAGGCAGAGTGACATGATGTTAGAGATCATTGATTTGATGCTCGTCAACAAAAATAACTGTAAGATATAGTTGTTTGTATTGTACACCAGAATTATCACCCTCCTAAACTTTCCTAACATCATCATCTCCCAGAATTTTACAATTATTTTGAGATCACAGTCCAGTCTACCCGATTGCGGCTTAATATCAGCATTTAACAAGTGAGTGCCATCCAGACCCAATATCTAGTAATATCACATTCTGAACTTCACCAATACAAAGTCGATCACTTCTAGACAATTGAATAAAAAATAATTTGTAACTGATAAAAACGACCTTGTGGTGATTTGAAGATTCAATAATGCTTAATTATTGTCCTCGCGTGTTTTTATTGTAACAAAATATATCGTCATCCATAAATTGGTTGTAACTAAATATTAGTTGGTTAGGTATGTTAAGATGGTTTGGGCATATAGAGATGGATGGATGAACGGAGGTTGACTAAACAAGTGTATATGGCAAATACGAATGGAAGAGTTGGAAGGGGTCGACCTCGGCGAACGTACTACAACCAGATTGCGGACGTTCTCAAAAAAGACAAGGTTAAGAGCACCCTAAACCGACGAGCATGCATGGAGAGGTTAATGAACATAGACGAAGCGAAAGTAGTGTGCCAGGATCGTAGCAAGTGGAAATCTATAGTCTCTGCCGGGTAGGCAGGTATGGGAAACAGGCGTGAAGCTATGTATGTAACTAAATATTTTCGGACTTCCAACTACCACTTTGTTATATCTTATCTAATCTTTTACACATTTTTTACACAGCACCATCTAGTCCCAAACTAAGCAGAGCTTGTACTATGTATATAATATGGACCCTATGACGACCAGGACTAAGAGCCTAACGTCAGCAGCACTTTGGATTAGTATATGGTATGGCAGTAACGGCAAATATTACATAAGACATTAGCCTATCGGCAAACTATGGGTTTATCAGAAGTTCAGAACCCTCTTCCTAACACTTCGAGAAACACAGGCGTGTTATGAAATGTTCTTTTTTAAACATTATTATTATTATTAAATTAAACATAATAAAATACCTAACCAATTAAAATACCATCTCTCTTTCAGCTGATAATCTGACAACGACACTGACAGAGCTCCGAAACCTGCTCATAACAAGACCTATCAAGTTCCACGCACTCCACTTCTTCACCTTGGACTACACGCTCCTAGTCTCTTTCAGTTCAGTGGTGGTCACTTACACCATCATTATGCTGCAGAGCATGCAATGATTCGGTTCATTCGAAAATGGTGTTTGAATGATTATTCCGAAAGGGCTATCCACTACAAAATATAGTTTGAGCTGACAGCATTCTTTGGAGCAGAGATTCGAATTAATGTTTTTAGGTGATTATAGTAAATATCAAATGCACACATTTCTAAGTACATATCAAAGTTTAGGTGTGTAAGAAAAAATTTTGATTTTTGAAATGACTGTTCACTTTTAATTTAAAAGAGGCTAATAATTCACATGTTTTCGCAGCCGTATCTTCGTTCTTTAGAATTTAGACTGACTGGATACTTCCGGTGTTTGTTTCAACATTAAAAATGTTGGCAATGACAATACTAGAATTAATATTTATCTTTTTAAGTAGAGCAACATTTTAGATTGAAACATTGGCTAAACTGTTTATATTGAGAGATCCGCTTTTTCTACTTTCCTGTGCTGCTCTGTCCACAATTATAATATTATGTACTCATGATAATAAAAAGATTTCATTAATAGTACTTTTTGTGTTATCTTCATTTTTGTCTATAAGTACCTACAGTCCACTGGTCACACCACTGACTCTATCACTGTTTTCAACTTGTAAATGCCTTATCCGCAGACCAGATTTAGATACAAGAATGCACGGAAGATATATCACATTATTGGAAAGTAGGTATTCCTAAATAGGCTACCTTCCACTCAGAATGTACTTTGAAATTCGAGTGAAACTGCAGGTTGAAACTTGTATGTTTATTAAGCGAAACTACTATCCCTGACTATGGCATAATCCAAACTACTTTACAACCTACAGAAGTACTTGAGGTGAGCTCTGCTTAGTTTGAGACTAGATTGCTGTGTAAAATGTCCCAGGATATTTATTTATTTATTTATAACCTGGAACGAAATTAAATTTTGTATTTACCAGAAATTCCCTTGAGGTTATTGCTTTCATATACCAATTAAATTATTAAAAAAACTTAAGGACAAATTAGAATATCTACATCATTATTATCATATAGGAGGTCTGCTGACCAAAATCAGGGCAAAACTCAAATACAATGTCCTAGTTTCTACGGTAAAGCCTCAGCTATTTAATTAACCTGGTTTCACTTTTTACAAACGTATTGGCATATTATTATAGATTGTAAAAACTTTAATCCACTAACAGTGTGTCTACTATAAAGAAAATACTATGAATTTTTAATCATTATTCTACTAGATATACCCGCGGTATCACCTGTGTGTTTTTAGTCTTTCTGTATCACCATCGTCGGTTTCCAATTTAGTCACTGATGCAGAACAATTTCGAGCTATTGTCATCATGCTTCCACTTAACTAGGACTTGAAAGATACTATCAGGTTAGTAGCTGATGGGTGTCCTTAAGCGAGTAGGCTCGTGTGTTGCTGTATAACAGCTTTTGACACCAAAAATATTACAAACAATGATTTTATAATCATTGTATTGTATTGCATTGCCTGTATTTACAAATTTTAATGATGTAAAAGTAACAACCATCCTACCAAATTTAAATCAAGTGAACTTTAAAAAAATAGTTAAATTATAATCAGGAGAATTATTGACAGACTAAACTCACTTTCATTATATTTTGTAATTATAGAAATTCAAAGGGTTGCCTGTACTATTAGCATTATTGGCCGTTTAGCAATCAAATTAATTGCAACGAGGTCCAGTGGTCATTTACCATTTACTACGAAACAGTACAACATGAAAATAAAATTAGCCAAGTATAAAATCAAAGATGCCTTCTATACATTGGCACCATTAAATTCCTTGCTAAAACTTTTTAATTTGTCGTGCATCTATCGCAAAAATAATAAATTGACAGTATCCTGGTCGTTAATTAGAAGTGCAATATACGTAATCGGATTGGGATTATTTAATGTCTTTCTTCTGTTAATCAAAATGCAAACACTGGATATTAAACAAGGCAGTTCACCAATTACATTTTCTAATGCTGTACCTCTGTTCTATTGGTTTGGCTATTTCGAACATATGCTTGATTTGTATTTCGTCTACAAATATGGCAGAGAAAGTTTGTTAAAATATTTCAAACTTTATGACCAGGTTGACCAAATGTTGGGGATTACTGATTATGATCACGTTCGGAAGATTATTTTGAGATCCGTTGTATTTTCTATTGTCATTTTCGTCATTGTTTCTATCTTTGACTGTGCGAGCTGGTCAGATGGCGTTGATTGGGTCTCCTGGATAATGTTCTCTTCAGATTATATATATTTCTTTTTAAATATACTTACGGTGTTTGACGGTTTATCTCATGTTGTTCAACTGGAATATCGTCTTATGTTTATGAAAGATCTTCTTGAGGTATGGATTTTAGTTTTTTGAAATGTCATACTTTAATAAACTTCCCTTCTTAAATGTCCGTACGTTTGTTTTTCAACAGAATTACTATAAGTCCTCACAATGTAATAAACCTATTACTAGAGAATCTTGCGCATCTCATTTGAACAGTAAAAATCTAGATTCTTTGAAAACGCTCAGCCACGGTCGCTTCATTGAAGTTATTGGACTTAGTCGTTGCTATCTCCTCTTACTGGAGCAATCCAAGTACATAAATACCATGTTCGGAGCCCGGGTAAGATTAATTATTTTAGTTTTTGTATATTTATAATTGGATATCAATTGAGCGGTTAGTATTTTTATGTGAACATAAAGTGTAGCTCGTCTGCATTTTGGTCACTGTTTCAAATTTAAATGATATTATATTTAGATATATTATTATTTTAGCTATATTTTGTTGCTGAACAAATTTACGACTAGCTGACTATCGATATTGTTTATATGTTATTATTATTTCTTCTATAATTTATTGTTTTTCATCGTTTTACAGGTTTTAATATTTTGTATTAACCTGCTTCTGAGTATTATCACCTTGATAAATTTGGCCGTTAGAGTTGCCATTGGATCAATGGTAAGATATCATTCATTCCGATATTCAGTCTTACATTTTCATTAGATCTCCTCAAACTAATTTCTGGACAACACCGAGATTCGAAAGATAGTTATAAGTGTTTGTATAACAACCGGGACTGCCGGCTTTACATGCTCTCCGAGGTAGTTCCGAATATGTCCGTAGCTCCCAAAAAATATGATTTATTTTGTTTTTAACCGTGATTATCCCACTGTAGGTTTGCCCTGCACCCCATTTATCCCGATTGAGAGCTTTCAAATAATGTTAATCTTGATATTTCACCAGTTAACACCAAATGGCATCATCTTTTTACCATCACTCTCCAGTGTACTGAGGATGCTGAACTGGGCATTGATGGCTGTTATCATCGTATACCGTTGTGAGAAGAGTTACAGGCAGAGCGAGATGATCCTAGAGAACATTGACTTGATGCTTGTAAACAAAAATAACTGTAAGTTACAGTTGCTATAAATTATCATCAATGTCCTAGCCTTGTCCTAAGTTAGGATCAGCTTCTAGTATACCTAGATAACGCTATTTAACGTCCTGGGCAATATTATAACTGAGGGATAAACAGATTATCAGACTTTTTTGGCTTTCGACTACCTTATGATAACCAGAACCGACGGTTAAACAGTTTATAACTTGGTAAATAAATAATGAATCTTTCTTGTCACTAATAATTCCACAATCGAAATGAACAGTTTCGAGGGTTTGCTACACTAATGATCTGTGCCTCGACCATGAGATTTTCTCACTAGAATCGCTAGCGACTCCGTAAAATATTTGTATGGAAAACCCTCGCAGCGCCTCTAGCGGTTACGTAAGGAATTAAAATCTGCTATGAGATTACAGCGTTTCGATGCGTAAAAAACCTATCTCATGGTTGAGCTAAAGGTCTCCAAACTAAGCTATAATTTGTAATGTGAAACTTAATCAATTCCCGTCTTTTCAGCTGACAACCTGACAACCACTCTGACAGAGCTCCGCAACCTTCTGTTAACAAGACCTATCAAATTCCACGCAATCCATTTCTTCACCGTGGACTACACTCTCCTAGTCTCCTTCAGTTCAGTGGTGGTCACTTACACTATCATTATGTTGCAGAGCATGAAATGATTGGAGTAAATTTTCTCGCATATCCTAAAATCCTATTAGATTTTCTTTTTAAAAATATGTTGCGGAACTCGGAGACTGGACTCAAAAACAAATATCAAATGCTCATATTTCTATACAAGTCAAATATCCATGAGGGCTACTCAGCCCAAATTCTAATATAAATCACCGCAGTTATTCGTGTGAATATGTTTTAATCATTTATTCGGTCTCAACATCATTCTCTAAGGATATAACTACGAGTGCAAAATGCATAGTTATAACTACGAGTGCAAAATGCATAGTTATAACTACGAGTGCAAAATGCATAGTTATAACTACGAGTGCAAAATGCATAGTTATAACCACGAGTGCAAAATACATAGTTATAACTACGAGTGCAAAATGCATAGTAATAGAAGAAGAATGTCTACAGCAGTGGGATATACAGTTTCTACTTTACTTGCAAGAAAAACAACGGGAATAAGGTTATTCCATAATAAGTTAATAACGGGATCTAAGGTTATTCCATTTACAATTATTTAAGTTCTGTCGCATGTTGATACGAAAACTCACAAGTTCTATCATATTTATAATCTAATTTGTAATGAGAACTTAATTACCAAGAACAATATTGTTTTGGAGTTTAAAAAAAGAGTAAAAAATATATTTTATGTATCTATGAAATTAATGTTTTATTAAAATAATACTGTATTATTATTAATGTTTTGTAATAAAAAAAATAAAAAAATATATATTTATTTGTGTTTGGTATATGTTACACAACACGAGAACCAAACATGTGTGTGCTTCAAAATAATGAAATATAAAAGAAACTCGGGCGCCAGAAGCTCACACTTTAAAAAATGCTACCGGATGCTTACCTTCGGTTCGCTTGGGCTTTTAATCTGCCGGTGGGAGTAGACAAATAAAAGGCTTTAGATCTTTTGTCTGTCTTTAATGCACTGTAGGTTATAATATAGTAGATTATAATATTAGAGTTTAGAGCTTATATTGTCACAATTAAACTAAAGGTTGTGAAATAAGGTTTTACATTTAAATTAATAATTATTGGTCATTATTGGTCATTATTGCATCCTGATTATATGTATAAAATAACGTACCTGGGAGGCACTTAATTTAAAATATAGTTTTATATCACCATCCCAGTAGAGCGCGATGAGGTGGTCAGAACTCCCGTCGTTACGTGGGGATTCCAAAACCCATGAAATGTTGGATTCCAATTAAGAATGAATTAAAGAAAAACTAAGGGTATAAAAAAAACGCCGAGGCTGTAACAAAATAAGCCTGGATTAGACAAAAATACGATGACAAAGTACTAGTCGACAACGTGGTCATGATCAACGTAATCTTACCGTTTTTATAACAAACAAGGATTCGTCACCACATTGAGTGAGAACACAGCTAGGCCATTGCCTGTAAAAAAATCATAAGCCGAATAAACAAACCAGAACAATTTGGAAAACGAAGTTTAACAATGTGTTTCAAAGAAAACTTTACTCACCAATAAAATATGTATCACTCACATGAGAACAATGCCAATAGGCTTTAATAATAAAAAAATTAATACATTATATAAAAATTGTTACGAAATGTAACAGGATTAAAAAATAATTTCGAAAAGTTTAAAAAATGATCACGCCATGATCGTTACGGGTCGTAGAGTGTTGGAAGACGTAAAAATTGACAACTCGTTGACACCTGTCAAAACCAAGTACTGCGTACTTGCCATCACAAAAAATATTAAATTTATTTAAAAAATCGACTACCATGTAACGAGTATAAAAAAACACGTTACATTACATCCCTCCCTGAAAAAATAAAAGAAAGGAACTTTCTTTTATGCACTAAGGCAACGACAAACAAAAGACAAAAGAGGACAAAATCTCTTTTAAAAAAAGTTAAATATAAGATTTAAATATTAAAACAAAAATAAACTCCTAAACCAACATCAAATAGTTCAGTTAAGCACTAACGCAACTGACTACAAACAAACAAAATCTCCGAAATAACTAACAAAATCTCCATTGAGTACAGTTAGGCACCATCGCCACTGACTAACAACGAACATCATCTCCTTTGAGTACAGTTAGGCACCATCGCCACTGACTAACAACGAACATCATCTCCTTTGAGTACAGTTAGGCACCATCGCCACTGACTAACAACGAACATCATCTCCTATGAGTACAGTTAGGCACCATCGCCACTGACTAACAACGAACATCATCTCCTTTGAGTACAGTTAGGCACCATCGCCACTGACTAACAACGAACATCATCTCCTATGAGTACAGTTAGGCACCATCGCCACTGACTAACAACGAACATCATCTCCTATGAGTACGGTTAGGCACCATCGCCACCGACTAACATCACCAAGTCCTATGAGTACAGTTAGGCACCATCGCCACTGACTAACAACAACTTCACTATGAATTCAGTTAGGCACCATCGCCGCTGACTATCATCAAACCTACAACGTGAATCGAATTGCAGACAAACGCAATACGATTCGTAAGCCTTCAAAACTTCTAATTGCGAAGTGAAAACTCCTAAAAAAAAGAGAATGTTGTGATTGGCTCAACACCACCAACTTTCCAAGCACAAACACTCTAAAAAGCATTCGAACAAACAAAGCAGCTACAGTTAAGTAACTGTAAAATAATATTCATATTGTGATCGGCACAACACCACCGAACTCCCGAACACAATAGAAAAGAACAACAAACAAAATACTTGCATATTGTGATCGGCACAACTCCACCGAACTTCCGAACACAACATCAAAAGTAACAAACAAAATATTCATATTGTGATCGGCACAACACCACCGAACTCCCGAACACAATAGAAAAAAAGGACGAAATCGAGGAAAAAATAATACCAAGATCCGTATAAAAGTTCAAGGATCTCCACAACAAGGCGGCAGAACATCCTGAAATAAAAACAAAGAGATAAGAACAACTCAGAAAAAAGTCTAAGTCCGAGTGGAATTATTCCTATAAAAGTCATATCCGAGGAACTATAAAAAACTTAAACTTAAGTTTATAAAGTATAAAGTTGTTAATTAAAAAATCTATACTTATTCAATCTAAGGAAACAGTATGATTTTATTAACTTATAAATAGAAGATTATTAAATCTTAACCAAGAAATATTAGAATTTAATCTGAAACAGACTAAAAACAATATCAATAAAATTATAAGATGATAATATAAAAAGTCAATTATCTCTTATTAAACAAACAAAAAATATATAAGATCTTTTGATGTAGAAGATACAAATAGGTATTGTGTGTGTGGAAGAAGGAAGCACTTTAAATTATTAACCAAAATTTCCTAAGTTAAACTTTAGAAAGTTCAGACTTGAATTCAATAAATTGATATGAAGTTACCTCACATACTATCATCACTCATAGGGCTATAATCTTTCATTCATTAATCATTCATCACACAAACAAATGCCCACTCCAACAACGTTATCAAAAACAAAACTTAAACTTGAGAACCGAATAACAATTAAAATTTAATTATATCTTTAACATGATAACGTCCTACAGAACCTTTATTTAAATCTTTTAACACATAAACATTATTAGAAACTTTTTCTATAATTACACATTTAACAAACTTAGGAGCAAGTTTTGCCGAAAAATAAGCAGGAGCACTAGACTGTACAAAACTTCTCCTCCACACTACATCACCCACATCAAAAGAAATGACCCTACGACCTTTGTTATAATAAGTGGCATTACGCTTATAAGCTTTTAATAAAGAAGCCTGAATTTTCACGAAAATGTCACTAAGTGAATTAAGAGAAGTAGCAAAAATACTTCTATCGCCAACTTCAAGTTGATTTAAGTTGTCAATAGAATTACTAAAATGATGTAATGAAGCATCAAAAACAAGTTCTCTACCAAACATGAGAAAATTAGGTGTAAAATCTGTAGCAAGATTAACACTATTATTTAAAGCTAATTGAACATGGGGCAAAAATGTTGACCAGGTTCTATGATCATCTTTTACAAAACAAGAAATGCAAGTTTCAACCGTTTTATTATAACGTTCCACAGGATTGTTTTGAGGCGTGTATAAAGTATTATAAAATATTTTAGTGATATTAAAACCTTTCATAAAATCTACAAAATGTTTTGATGTAAATTGTGTTCCATTATCACAAACTATTATTTTGGGACAACCAAACTTAAGAAATATTTCTTTTTCAAAATGTTTACAAATTATTTTAGTAGTAGCATTAATCATGGGAAATAACCAGCAAAATTTTGTAAAAACATCAACTACTGAGAGTATATATTTATGTCCAGAATAAGTTTTAGGTAAAATTCCTATAATATCTACTGAAAGCATTAACATAGGGCGATCAACTTTCTTAGGATTAACCATGATACCAAAAGGAGGGGAATTAGTATGTTTATAAGCTTTACAAACATCACAAGATAAAATATGTTTTTGAACATCATTAAACATTCCTTTCCAAAAATAGTGTTGTTTTAATTTCTTTAAAGTTTTATGGATACCTAGATGACCAGAATTAATATCATCATGATTTGATTTAATTGTATCTAAAATATGTTCTTTAGGAATAACAATTTTCCAGTTCAAACGACTGTTAGGATCAAATTTATTTTTACAAAATTTATACAAAGTATTATTTTCAACTCTAAAGTTTTTATATCTACTAGGAGATTTCTGACAATTAACAAATATTTTTCTATACCATGGGTCATGAATATCATCATCAGGTGAAACTAAATTATTTTGTGAAACTATTTCAGCAACTGCAATACGAGATAAAGCGTCTGGAACTAAATGTAAGGAACCCTTTTTATGTATTATATCAAAAGTAAATTGAGAAATTCTAGCTGCCCAACGTGCTAAACGTCCACTAGGATTACTAAGACCCAAAAGCCATTTTAAAAGCGATATCACTAAGCAAGTCCGAAAAGATCCTACTAACAAAAACTCATTAAAATTCTTATATAAAAATACTCTTCTACTTGAGTTATAAATTCTCTAACACAAGACTATCCATTAAAATTAATCTTACTATTTTTCAAATCTAGCAATTTTGTAAAAGAAGGCAAATTTTTCTTTATATGTTCATTCACAAAGGCATTCATAGAATTAAATGAAGGCAAGGCATTAGTAGCAAAAGCTGAAGAAGAATGTGCAATGCGGTCATTATGATCAAAAGGATTATGCACCTCAGTCAAATTTATCATATCCGGAACAGCATTAGCATTAGCAACCATGCTAGTATCAATAGAAACCTGTTTATCCTCAGCCACAGAAAGCAGAGGACACTGTACTTCCTTATCCATGATGAAAAGCTAAAAGTTTCAAATAAGCAAAGCAGAAAAACTCAAACTCAAAAGTTATCTAATATTTAAGATATAAAAATAAGTTATGTTGAAGTTAAATTATTCAAAAGAATAATAAAAGGTTGATTTTAAGTTGTAAAGATGCAATAATAACTCACAAGATTGAAGCTTAAAAGATAATATAACAATGTAGACTTATTGTATTCAAATTGTTTTATATAAAGTTACACCTCAAAATTATACTTATATGTTCAAAGATTGATAACAAACACGGTCTATACCATACATTTATGTTGTTGCTAAAGAGAAAAACAAAAACATATACTGTAATAGCACACAGTTATAATAAACAAAATACATAAAGTTCAATAGCTATATTGTTTACAAGATAATAATTAAAGTTGTAAATTAAAGTTATTTACTATAAAAGTTTCCAACTAAAAAACAATATATATGGTTTGTAAACAATATAATAACAAAGTATTAGATGCAATAATGTAAAACAAGTGACAATATAAGGCAAACCTACTTCATGTCCCTGTTCGGGCGCCAAATGTAATAAAAAAAATAAAAAAATATATATTTATTTGTGTTTGGTATATGTTACACAACACGAGAACCAAACATGTGTGTGCTTCAAAATAATGAAATATAAAAGAAACTCGGGCGCCAGAAGCTCACACTTTAAAAAATGCTACCGGATGCTTACCTTCGGTTCGCTTGGGCTTTTAATCTGCCGGTGGGAGTAGACAAATAAAAGGCTTTAGATCTTTTGTCTGTCTTTAATGCACTGTAGGTTATAATATAGTAGATTATAATATTAGAGTTTAGAGCTTATATTGTCACAATTAAACTAAAGGTTGTGAAATAAGGTTTTACATTTAAATTAATAATTATTGGTCATTATTGGTCATTATTGCATCCTGATTATATGTATAAAATAACGTACCTGGGAGGCACTTAATTTAAAATATAGTTTTATATCACCATCCCAGTAGAGCGCGATGAGGTGGTCAGAACTCCCGTCGTTACGTGGGGATTCCAAAACCCATGAAATGTTGGATTCCAATTAAGAATGAATTAAAGAAAAACTAAGGGTATAAAAAAAACGCCGAGGCTGTAACAAAATAAGCCTGGATTAGACAAAAATACGATGACAAAGTACTAGTCGACAACGTGGTCATGATCAACGTAATCTTACCGTTTTTATAACAAACAAGGATTCGTCACCACATTGAGTGAGAACACAGCTAGGCCATTGCCTGTAAAAAAATCATAAGCCGAATAAACAAACCAGAACAATTTGGAAAACGAAGTTTAACAATGTGTTTCAAAGAAAACTTTACTCACCAATAAAATATGTATCACTCACATGAGAACAATGCCAATAGGCTTTAATAATAAAAAAATTAATACATTATATAAAAATTGTTACGAAATGTAACAGGATTAAAAAAATAATTTCGAAAAGTTTAAAAAATGATCACGCCATGATCGTTACGGGTCGTAGAGTGTTGGAAGACGTAAAAATTGACAACTCGTTGACACCTGTCAAAACCAAGTACTGCGTACTTGCCATCACAAAAAATATTAAATTTATTTAAAAAATCGACTACCATGTAACGAGTATAAAAAAACACGTTACAGTTTAACATAGGATTCGACAAAGTGTATCTAGAAACTTTGTCGAATCCTATGTTAAACATTTTCCTGATTAAATTCTCATTATAAAACAGAATTGAACAGCAAATAATTTGAGGAATGCTTTGCCTCTGAAATTTTACAGTAGATACAAGTATCAAACATATTTGTTAACATACTATGGTGTGTTTCAAATATTTTGAATTGTTTTGGCTTTTGTTATGGTTAATTCATACAATTCCTATAGATGTTGATAAAGGCAGTAGGCTCGCCCCATCCTACTAATCTTACTTCTTACTAATCTTACTAATATTATAAATGTGAAAGTTTGTGAGGATGGATGGATGGATGGATGTTTGTTACTCTTTCACGCAAAAACTACTGAACGGATCTAGATGAAATTAGACACAGAGATAGATTATAGTCTGGAATAACACATAGGCTACTTTTTATCCCGGTAAAATCTATGGTTCCCGTGGGATAGCGGGCGAAGCCGCTGGCGGAAAGCTAGTATTACATAATTATAATTGTACCTACCGGCGAATTTATTGTGTTCATTAACCCACGAAATATCAGAGGTTTTTTAACGTTTTATGTTCATCATCAGTGATTCGTCCACTGCTAGACGTAGGCCTCTCCTAGTGAACGCCACATAGCCCGAGCTTTCCTCATCCAGTCACTGCCAACTGCCTTCCGCAAGTCGTCAGTCCACGTCGTTTTATGTTACGATGAAAGAATCACCATAAAATTTTCGTTTATAAGAATGCATAATATTATGATGGTATTATCCCTAGGGATTGCAGCAATGCGTTTACTTAAAGCCTCGTGTCCGCATTTTAACTCCCCTGAACTGCAATTTCGCTGGTCCTTAATTACGTACAACAACGAGCTACATTTCAAGGAAATTACAGAGACCTCTGTTCAAATAGCAATCAATATTTTGTTGCAAGTAATTTGTGAGACGATAGCCATCGACTGACAATGCATGATATGTGCAGCATAATTAATGACTTTCCACTCTATATTGAAGTGGTTTCAACATAATTAAGAAGTTACATTAGCATAATATGTGATTACTTTTGCCAATCAAATTAGAAATTGATTATCGTTTGTTTTTTCTGTTAAAAGAGGAACATCGTTGTAATAAGTTCTATAAACATTGTACCTTCTATCAATAATTTATTATCAAGACATATGTTTCAGATTCACAATACAATAAATATTATAATTATGTAAAAATAGCTGTGAAATAAGGCCTACTTAACACTATTTTTTTTTTCAAGGAGCCGGATAAATTCAATAAAGGAACATTTGTATGAAATTAACTGCCAAGTGTTTAACGGGAACTTATCAACCAGGGGGTGGTGAAATGGGCCCTTATTCAATTTATAAATGACTAGCAAAACATCCCAAAACCTTCTCAAAAAAATAACCTTTATCAAATTCAAATTACATATTTTTATTGTATAAATTATGACTACACGCCCTACACGAGTCTTAAAAATATTAGATTTATGTCAAGCACAACAATTTTCGTGACTGTATGTCACGAAAATTGTTGATTAAATGGGTTTATCAAATGGGTTGTTAATTAAATGGGTTTATCAAATGGGTTGTTAATTAAATGGGTTTATGAAATGGGTTGTTAATTAAATGGGTTTATCCCATGCCTCCAAAAATTTTGTCCCAGTGCCTCCAAAAATATTATGTGGTAGGATAATATTATTATCCTACCACATAATATTTTCAATTTGACAACGGAAAATTCGAAGACAACAAGATGCAACCTCTATAGCGCGTCAAACTCCTTATTCTAACCCTCATTTGGCCAGTGCATCGTCACGATCACAGAGCGCAATGCTCATTAATATTACATTAGCACGTTACTCTACCCTAGATCACCACTATAGATACTAGGGGATGTCCTAATGCCTATAGCATAATGTAACAACGAATTATACACTGTGTCTATAGTCTGCGTGGAACTAGTTGGCCGCGCCTTAGGTATGTGAGCGACGGGGCGGAGTGTGGGGTCGCACCATAAGTGTACCTGTACCGTGTACCTTCTTATAAGAGCAGTACCTTGACCATGAGTTTTTCTCACTAGACTCGCTAGCGACGCCGTAAAATATTTGTATGGAAAACCCTCGCAGCGCCTCTAGCGGTTACGTAAGGAACTAAAATCTGATATTTACAGCGTTTCGATGCGTAAAAATAAAAAAACCTATCAAAAGCCATTCGATAGAAACTCATGGTTGAGGTACAGGGATGAGGAAGGGTAGGTTGGGTAAATAAGATGATACCTATTAATGCGAGAGCGAGAAACGAGATGCCGCCAGACGATATAACCAATGACTTTATATGATTAGTTTTAAGACACGGTAACTGCAAATTTTAATTTATTTATTTAATCTTTAGGAAGACCAACAGCACGCAATGAACAAGATAAAAGATATGCCGTAAGTTTCATGAAGACAATTACAGGTCTTCGCGCATAAATAACTTAAAACATTTTAGAACATCAGAACTAAATTAACACTTTATACTAATAAATGTAATTAATAATAATTACCAGTTCTACAACTCTCCTATAATTATTTTAGTCATCTCATCACAGGTCCGAACTTTACCAGGTCGTAATTTTTTTATACAAAAAACTAAAATGATTTGATTGAAAGCTAGAAACATATACATCTAGCTTATTTTTTTTTTTTCGGGATACACAAACATTGCGTCTATTTTTGTTCCGTTCCATCGTAAAAAAAATTATAAATATAGGTATCATACGAAAAAACAACGTAATTTTTATTTAGAAAGGTATCTCGGTTTTACAGCCAACCCACGTTCCTGTACCTAACAACTTTCGGAAACAGAAAACATTAAAAATGTTGTAACAAAATTGCTGATACCAAGTTCTGTATTACAGTAACGCTGCCACACGAGATCGAGTCGGACGCTGAAACCGATTTTAAAATGGAATCTCCAAAGTTTTCTCATACATACATGTATACCGTACAACTACATACAAATTGCTTGATATTCGATAACACGCCATTCTATCTTCTAGTCTCCAACCTGCCTAGCAAAGTTTTCAACTGGATATTGTATTTTTTCAATGTTGTAGGTGATTAAAATCACACTAGTGACACTAATGTTATGTTTCATCATCAACCCATATAATCCCACTGCTGGGCACGGGTCTCCTCTCAGTATAAGAGGAATGAGTCTATAGTCCACCACGCTAGCCTAATGCGGGTTGGCAGACTTCACATGCCGTCAGCAGGTTTCCTCGCGATGTTTGCCTCGAGTGATAATTACGCACATGATTTCGAAAATTCAGAGGTGCCTTGAATTCGAACTTGAGACCTTTGACTTGGCAGTCCAGTGGTCATACTCTTAAGTTATCAATCACAATACTAAAGTATAGATATCAATCACTACCTACATACTCTAGCTACCGCGATCTCCTCAAGATTACCGCTTCGAATTTATTTGAATTTCGAATCTGACACACAAAATATTGCGAAAAAAGAAAATCATACAAAAAAAAGCGTATTAAAAATGTATTCCTCAACAGCGACGTTTTTATTATTTATATTTTGTTCTATTACTATTTTTGTGTAGACAAAAAATAAGCGTTGACAGTCTGTTGAGCTACAATTGCTACAAATCATTCAGTGTCAGTCACAGATGCTGGCCAAGGTACAGCGCTATTCATACTGTACGAAAAATAATTAAAACTATTTAAGTAATCGTTTTTAAAAAAGAAATTACTTATTCTATCAGTTTTTTATTGCCATGCGCGGGAAAAATTGCCACCTATATGTTTTATTGTCACAGATTAAAAATTTTGACATTATTTTGGTACTGGTAGCAGTAACTACAGGTACTACTTGAACAGTAATTACTTACTTATGTACGTATTTTGGGGACGCATTCAACAGATTACTCATACCTATTTAGGTATGTATGAGTAATCTTTTCGCCACGGGTCACGCCATAAAATACCTATTATCTATTTTTTTTTAAATAAGTACCTATCTAAGCCTACCTGTTGTAGTAACAATCGAATTTAAATAGGTAACAACTTATTTCGTAAAACGTAAAATTACGTACGATCGCTCATACTTATTTAAAAATCTTTGGTTTATTTAGCTTTTGCATTTCAACTAGGTCGAGAAATAAATAATTTCCTTCATTTCGCATAATTCATCTCTGTACAACTGGAAGTTTTGAAGCTTTTAGTTCGTAAACGAGCAATATCTTTCATATAATCGAATTAACTCGCTTGCTAAGAACAATGGCGGGATCAAAACAATTGCACAATAATTCATTCCGTTGTTTATCTTAAAAACTGGAACGGTTTAAATAGGTAGAGTGACTGCTATTATTTGCTTTGTAAGGATAATAGTTTATTTAGCATTTTCAATTTACTTTTTCATACAATATTGTACCTAAATGATAAAGTAGATAAGCAACTATCTGTTACAGTTCGCGCCAAACTTAGTGTCCGGGTTGAAGTTAGCGCTAGCTAACTTTAACCCGTCCGTAAAAATCGGAGAAAGAAATATATTGGATTAGAATAATTTAAAACGACAGATTACGACTTAAACTTTAGTTTTTATTTATTACAATCTAATATTTTTCTTTCTCCGATTTTTACGGCCGGGTTAAAGTTAGCTAGCGCCAACTTCAACCCGGACAATAAGTTTGGCGAGAACTGTACGTATAAACCGCTATAAAACGATTTAGATAATTTTTGGTTAAGCTACAGTTATTAGCCAGCAATTTTAATGATAACAATTTAAGTATTTTTTTTAATTTTGTAAAAAATTCAGTTCCTATTATTCTCTAACCAGTTGATCCGACGGCAAGGCCCACCCTCCTTCCATCCCTTAAAAGCCCAGTCTTTCAAAATGGAATTCAATTCGCCAAAACAATAATCCCACAAAATTACGAAACTTTTATTTTAGCACATTATTATGTTCTTAAAAACTTTTAAGGGCTTGTTTCACAGCTTACTGATAAGTTTCCGTTAAATTACTTGACAGATAATTTCATACAAATATTGTTCCATTTTTTTATTTATTTTTTATTTATCCGGTGGTTAGCTATCCAGAGGCGGCGATACAGGACAGGCTCTAAATCTCTTTGGTTCTTAACCTTATTTTTACTCACTGCCCACAAAGTTTTTTTTCTTACTTAAGGTGAATGCTCCAGGGTAGCCCGCGAAATTCAAATTTCCGTACGTTTTTTGCAATTTGCAGCTGAGTATCGGATATTTTATTAATAGAAACTAAATTCGCGGTACTGGCATGTATGTATTTATATCATTATATTAGTTAAATTTATCAATGTAACCCACTAAGTTAAAATTTATATTAAACGTAAAGTTATTATTAAAATGGCACATTTTCTCTTTTCTCTAAGTTAGACAATTATATTGAAGGTTTTAATAAGTATAATTGTGTAAATACATACATGCCAGTACCGCGAATTTAGTTTCTATTAATAAAATATCCGATACTCAGCTGCAAATTGCAAAAAACGTACGGAAATTTGAATTTCGCGGGCTACCCTGGAGCATTCACCTTAAGAACTATGACGCTAAGCGTAATGAAACGCTTCCGTATGTCAAATTTGTATAACAATTTGACAAGTTAAGGTGAATGCTCCAGGGTAGCCCGCGAAATTCAAATTTCCGTACGTTTTTTGCAATTTGCAGCTGAGTATCGGATATTTTATTAATAGAAACTAAATTCGCGGTACTGGCATGTATGTATTTATATCATTATATTAGTTAAATTTATCAATGTAACCCACTAAGTTAAAATTTATATTAAACGTAAAGTTATTATTAAAATGGCACATTTTCTCTTTTCTCTAAGTTAGACAATTATATTGAAGGTTTTAATAAGTATAATTGTGTAAATACATACATGCCAGTACCGCGAATTTAGTTTCTATTAATAAAATATCCGATACTCAGCTGCAAATTGCAAAAAACGTACGGAAATTTGAATTTCGCGGGCTACCCTGGAGCATTCACCTTAAGTTTACGCTTAGTTTCGTTTCTGAAAAAAAAACCTAAATCTCTTTGGTTCTTAACCTTATGTTTACTCACCGCTCACAAAGTTTTGTACCGTCTGTCGCGAATCATAAACAGCTATTATCCAATGTTAAACGTATAATAATTATACCAACGCCTCCTAATTTTCTTGCGGTCTTCTACTTGCCCCCAAAGTCTCAAGTTCCCCACAATAGGCCTTATCGTCTACGTTCAGAATTTGAGCAATTTCACAAATCTACCTACAAAAGTAGATCTTCATTCAAAATTCTCGTAAACACACAGAATATTACCTGTTTATTCATTCATAAAATAATTCTATTGAGAGTTCCCGATGAACTCGACTAATTAATTATATTTTATGGGGTTGCTAATGGCAGTTTAATTAGTATGCCACCGTGGTGAGGCCGTGAAAAATTATACGCTTTCCTACCTTATCTGATTACAAAATTCATTTGAGTGAGTTTCAAGAGTTGGGGCTTTTGATAAATTAAGTTTGTTGGATTGCCGTTGTTCTTGATCTGTAGAGCTTTATTTCTCAATACATTTTCGACAACTGAAGGTTCACGTGAAAAATACACACTAACGTTTTAACGCTCTACTTAGTGGTATCTTAACGAATATACCTATCTGTTGGAAAAGTAGCTGAAGATTTGAACTTCCAAAACGTCCGCGACCTCGAGGAATCAAAAACTTACACTTGTACTGAGAATCTTTTAAAAAAAAGTTTTATCTCCTACCGGTCCGGTAGAAACGTTAAAAAAGATTCTGGCACCATCCCGGGGTTCGGGCGTGGATGATTGTAAGCGGGTGCGCACGTTGAGACTTGAGACGGTCCACGGTATACCTAACACCAAAACGTTTGTCTAGTGGCCGGATACATACGCTAGTCTTCTTTGGTTTAATTGGTCGAGCAAAGTACCTAGTACAAATGTCGTGACAAGGTTTCACTAAAGGTCAAAAATATAATGACCTAGGTCATTCGTGTAGAAAATGATCGGTTATTACAGATATTGACATTATTGAGCGCGCAGTGTATTGCTAAAAACGCGATTATAACGCTCCTCGGTGAATGTTATCGCGCGCGCGATCCGAAATAAATGAAATAATAATTTTTGTATTATAAATCTAATTTGGGTAGATAGAAAAAATGTTTTTTTACACGAAGTAAAAAGAACGGCAGAAAAAAATTAAATATTTATGAAAAAAGTTATGTACGTAAAATTTCAACGCAGGGGGATCCAGAATCATGTACTGAACTCATGGTATTCGGATGTGCGTCGATGCCCCTTCCACCTTGTATATTATTGGGTACCAATGGTACAATGTTGACGTCGCCGGCTTGTTGACGTCCCATTTTTATTAGAGTGGCTCATTGCCATTCTTCTTCTTCCAAGTGCCTCTCCAATTACTGGAGGTTGGCTGTCATTTTCGAAATCTCCAGTCTGTCCTTCGCGAGACGGAACAGTTGCCATTGCCATGAACCGGCCACAAATCTAGACTCCGAGCTGCTATTGAAATTTCACGGAAATCCCAACAACACTGGCTGACCCAGGAAGAAAACCAGGACCTCTCGCGTAGCTCTACCATCACGCTTGTATTCCCCGAAGGGTTAGGCAAAGGTGTAGGTACACCCAAGTAGTGGCGACCTCTTACCACTATCTGGGCACAAATCCTGCGTAGCAGTACCCTAAATAAAATTGGATTTTATATTAGAAAACCTTTCCAATAGTAGTAATACCTACTAGAAAATATTCTGACGCAAACATAATGTCGTTGATCTCTAGAATTTTGGTAAAGAGAAACTGACTGTTCGGGACAATACAATTTGTTATAAGATGAATTACCTACGTAAGGCTGACTGGAATCAATTATAGGAGCCGTGATGAGATCAGATAGCGATCGCCGGAGATCTTTACTATTATTGTGCGATTCATTTTCAATCTTAACATACCGTCACGCCTATATTCCTTGAAAGGGTGGGCAGACATGTCACACCCACAGTTCGTATGTAATGGGGGCGACTGGGGCCAGCCTATCACCATTAACCGGGCACAAATCCAGACCCCGAACTGGTGCTGGGAATTTCACAGAAAAACCCAACAACACTCGACCCGGGAATCGAACCTAAACCCTCTAGCGCAGCAGTCACATAAGAAACACCTAGACTAACCAGTGGGAATCAAACCCGCAACTACACCACAGTCGCCTTCAAGCAATATAAATAATTGAGAAGACATTATTAAAAATCCATAATCTTTATTGGGGCTTAGAATCAATCACAGAACTCAAACGCTCCTTTGCACCATAATTGCAAATAAAAACATAATTAACTAGGTCACAATAATGACTTGAACAAATATAATAACATCTAAAATATTTGAAGTGACGCGAAACATTATCGATACTAGAAATAAGTGGAGATAATAATAGTAATAATAATAATACGTAAATAACTAACATTTCTGGACGATTCAACTCACACAATATAACAATAGAAGTCTTGATTGATAAAAGCGCACATAAATGCATTGAATTAATTTACAGTTCTAGCCAAACTTATTGTCCGGGTTGAAGTTGGCACGAGCTAACTTTAACCCGGCCGTAAAAATCGGAGAAAGAAAAATATTAGATTGTAATAAATCAAAACGAAAGCTCAAGTAATAGTACTTTCATTTATTTATTATACTATATTTATCAATGTTATCTGTGTCCGTGTCACTGCTAGGGTGCAAGCTGAAAACCAGCGCTGGGTAATAAATAATAATAACAATAATAATCAACCCATATACTGTCCCACTGCTGGGCACGGGTCTCCTCTCAGTATGAGAGGGGTAATAAATACCCCCAGCATAATGCTGAGCTGGCAACCCATTCGGGGCAAGCATGCCGACAGCATAATATAGTGCATTTTTTCTTGGTAACTCATTACCACTTATTATAGCTCTGTGTTTGTCGGATGTGTGTCTGAATAAATGTATTTTTCTTTCTTTTCTTTCAAGTCGTAGGCTGTCCTTTTAAATAATTCTAATCTAATATTTTTCTTTTTCCAATTATTACGGCCGGGTTAGTTACACACGTGCCAACTTCAACCCGGACAATAAGTTTGGCGAGAACTGTACTTACCATTTAGGTGGCCCAAGCTAAATTAAGTGTTGTAAGATATCTTAAAAATTTATCAAAAATGCAATTAAAGGTATAACCAAACTTTATGACCGCCCTGAAAACGATTTGCCACGACAAAATATACTTTATTATCTTTACAGTACTAAAGATTATCGTGTGGATCTAGATAATCGGGTTTCTAACTACAACTAACGATTATCATAGGTGTTCGTATGAAAACCGGGGCTGAAGGCATAATAAGCTCTCCGAGTCGATTATCATTGTGCTAATAGTGGTCACCCATCGATAGACTTACCGCGGCAAGCGTAGTCATCGATGTCAAAACCAAAGTTGCCATTCCAACAAAGTTTGGTGATACCTTATATTTGTATTATAGGTGAAGAATTATCCTCAATAGTTTTTAAAAATAGTCCCGTCAAAGATAAAAAGTGCATAAATAAATTACTATTATATTATGTCTATTCTGTTATAATTATAATAATAATCCCGCTTATTGGCAATGGCGAATTATTATAACAGAATCAGTACCAATATTACGAAAAAAATTACTATATTGTGAAATATTAATTAGTAATTCAATTTATAAATTCCTATATAATTAATCCACTTCTTTCTAGCGCCCGATCTTCTGTGCATGCGCTTGCGATGTGTGAAATTCCATATTTTTTTATAAATCTTCATTTAAACCTTCTTCATCTTTAAAATCTCTTTCTAATTCTTCAAATTCAATTAAATAGTTGTTATTTGATGTGTGCTCACTAACTTTATTACTGATTCTCAACCCCTCAAATTATTATTTGTAAATGTAGCTGTCTCTAGATTCTGCCTACCCCTTTCTGAAAAAGGCGTGAGTGTATGATGTGTATATACAATGTACAGTTCTCGCCAAACTCATTGTCCGGCCGTAAAAATCGGAGAAATAAAAATATTAGATTGTAATAAATAAAAACGAAAGCTCAAGTCGTCGACTGTCGTTTTAAATCATTTTAATCCAACATATTTCTTTCTCCGAATTTTACGGCCAGGTTAAAATTAAATCGTGCCAACTTCAACCCGGACAATAAGTTTGGCGAGAACTGTAGAAACGCAAAACTTACGCTAATTATTCTATAGGTATTTTTATTGAGTAAAAAAATATGGAATTTCGCAAGCGAACAATTTGCATTCGCATGAGAACTAATCAACTAACTATAAATAGATGATATTGTGTATTAAAGTTCATATTTGTTCTTCAGATCAGCTATGACGT
This sequence comes from Acronicta psi, assembly GCA_946251955.1. Classification (NCBI taxonomy): domain Eukaryota; kingdom Metazoa; phylum Arthropoda; class Insecta; order Lepidoptera; family Noctuidae; genus Acronicta; species Acronicta psi. Next base: position 1,696,253 of record OX276486.1, read on the forward strand.
CATCGCCGCAATTCTCCGCGGCCTTGCAGTTGTCTAGCAGCTTCGATAACACTGCGGAAGAGAAACATCAGAACTAAATACAACTTACACTTTACTGTTATAAGCCCCGCAAATTGATAATGTGCCTGGCGGCCATCTTGTTGACGTCAAAATGACGTAACCGCTCTCAGTACGCGTTAGCACCACTGGCAAGTACGGCGGATGACGTCATAAGGAGGTTAATAGACAAGGTTCCAGCCCATTAAGCGGCTTGAAGTTTTGAAGCTTAATAATATTTTACCAATTAAACTTTTCTTTTATATTATATTTGTCAGCGCTAAAAGAGATCAATGCCCTGTTACTACTTAGAAACTAAAAAAGTGCAAATGATATCAAACATAGGCTCCTGTAAGCTCGGAGCCGAGGGTTTACCCTTCATGTAATAGACAGAGCTGTTTTTAATCATAAAACATCACACTATTCTTACTTTAAGAAGGTCAAATATTTTTTCCCGCATCTTGTTTAGTTCAGTTCTCTAGTACATTATTCCTGGACCTCGCGAGATCCAGCATGCCCGTGTTTTACTTTTTTGAACGTATTTGAACCCCCGACACAAAAACGAAGTGGTGTTATAAGTTGGACGTGCACGACGTCTGTTGCATCCTAGCTCCTGAACTGATGAACCGATTTTGATTATTTTATTTGTTTGAAAAGTGAACTAGTCGGGAGTGTTCTTAGCTATGTTTGATAAAGATGAAAATGGCGGATAGCCAGTAACCTTGACCAGTAGAATATGATAAATTTCAAATCCAAGATGGCCGCCACCACAAAATGGCGAATTACATTATTTTTTCATTTTGTGTCGGGGGTTTTTAAGTTTTAATTCAGCTATTAAGTCGACTATACTCACATTGTTTATCGGTGTGCGAGAGGAACATGGCGAGTGCTGAGAACCGCTGCACCTTGCTGAGAGCGACCAGGTATGACGTGATGGTGCCTGCAAACTTGCTCGAGTTTTCGTGCAGGATGCGGATAACATCGGACACCACCGAGCTTTCTAGAGCATTCGCGAATATCGACGGGATCTTTGATGGCTCTATTAGCTGAAAAAAAGAAATGGGGTTCTATTAGTGGGTGGTGAGCTCTACTTGGGTAAAGATAGAGAAAACGATTTTCCGCCGCCGCAAACCTGTTTTGTGCCCGGGTGGTGGCAATAGGTTCGCACCTACTACATGCTACCTGAACGCCGAACTTTGGGTGTATGTTAGTACACCTCTGCCTAACTCTTCAGAGAATACAGGCGTGATGGTATTTTATGTGCATACTTTAATTGACTTAAATATTGGACTTATTCAGACATATTATGTCATCATAACAGGATACTTCTTTGTTAATATGTGGAAAATGGGGGTATTACATTGATTTTATAATATTACTAGCTTCCCGCCAGCGGCTTCGCCCGCGTGGTATGTTATTATACATATAAACCTTCCTTAAGAATCACTCTATCTATAAAAAAAAACCGCATCAAAATCCGTTGCGTAGTTTAAAGATCTAAGCATACATAGGGACAGACAGACGCGACGTGGGACTTTGTTTTATAATATGTAGTGATGTGTTATTTAATATATATTTTTTTTCCAAATAAAGTAAACTAAAATAAAAAATACTTACACTCCAATATTCACATTTAGCATCCCATTGATCCTTCAAATACTTCCATTCTGCCATAAATTGAACACTATTGACTGGTGGTACAAATTTCTTCACTTCTTTTTCCGTAAGTATTATATCACTGACTAACTTCACTGACTCAGGACTGCCAATTACTTTGTCCCCCTCCCCTTTGACATCAGGCTTTTGGGGGGGAGTATCTTCCACTTTGTTGGAGTCATTGTTGTTGCTGTCCCCGTGGGCCAGGCTATCGTCAATTTCGACGATTTTGAGACGGGTAGGTGGCTTCTCTGGCGTTTTCTGGCCTAGCAGGACTTCGTGGATCGGTATGGATTTTAGCGGTCGCTGTAAACAAATTTTAATAATTAATTTATTTGATGGAAGGTGAAAGAATTTTTAAATAGTTCCAATAGTTTCGGAGCCTATTCAATGCAAACAAACAATCAATTATTATTATAGTATAGATGTATATAAAGAACTGTTTATAGTCTGCGCGGAACTAGTTGGCAGCGCCTTAGGTGGTTGAGCGATGGGACGTAGTGGCGGGGTCGCCTGCGCGCGGTGGGACGGAGGGGCGGGGACGCTTGCTTTCGTTCACAGTAACCCACCGTCACACCCCCGCCCCTACCTAAGGCGCGGCCAATTAGTTCCGCGCGGACTATAGTCTAGTGGTGGTAAGCGCGATTGCTACGCTAGAGATTCAGGGTTCGATTCTCAGGTCGAGCAGTGTATTGGGTATTTCTATAAAATTCTTAGAAGCAGCTCTGTCTTTGGATTTATGCAGAGATATGTAGGGGTTTCAATGTGTTTTGGATTTCTGCCCTCCGAGGAATAGAGAGGCCTCGATGATCCAATGTTCATTGGTCACCCATCCATATATTGACAAGGACAAATTTACTATACAAATTAGTTGATCAGCACTTCATTTCATTGACGACGTCTGTGGTCTAGTGGTTCGAGTACCGGAATGCTGATCACGAGGTCGTGGGTTCGATTTCCACAGGACACAAACATTTATGTGATGAACTTAGGTGTTTGTGTTTGTCTTGGTGTTTCTTATATATTATAAGTATATATTTACAAAAAAAATATGTATATAAGTATTATATCCATTGTCTAGTACCCATAGTACAAGCTCTGCTTAGTTTGGGACTAGATGGTGCTGTGTAAAAATGTCCCAAGATATTTATTTATTAATTTATTTAATGCCGCCACAAAATAATGCAAATATACCTTGGATCTCAAATGCGGTGGTTTCTTCACAGGCTTGATGACCATAATGTTTTCACCCACACCGTTCCTCCAGTTGTCCGCGCTGGGTTCAATCACAGGCTCTGGTGGTAGTTCCACTATCTTTGGCTGCACTTTGGGTTTGACTATTGGTTTGCTTTCTATTGTAGGGGTGGTAGAAGGTGATGATTTTGACTTAGCCTGCAAGAAAATGAACAAAAAATTTCGTATCTTTTTGTATTTTTTTAAGCATTTTCCGTGCTAAGATTACAAGTTATTATTAACTAGCTTCCCGCCAGCGGCCTTGCCGCGTGGTCTTATAATTTTTTCCCCGTTTTTGCAACATTTTTCATAACTACTCCGCTCCTATTAGTCATAACGTGATGATATATAGCCTATAAATGCCTTCCCCGATAAATGGGTATCTAACATGGAAAGAATTTTTCAAATCGGTCCAGTACTTTTTGAGTTTATTCGTTACATACAAAAATACAAATCTTTCCTCTTTATAATATTATTAGTGTAGAAGTGTAGATGTAGATAAGAAAAAAATCGGGGTCAGAGCTGAGCCACCGACTATGGTATGGTAGAGAGCTGTTCAGGCCTCGTTTGAAGAACATATCATAGCGCACGGGAAACACCTATTTAAGTCGATAGCAATAGGCTCTCCCAGTTAACCACAGTTACATGGGACCTAAACATATCAAAGAGCTTGGGTCGCATGACACCATCAGCAGGATATCCAAGTTACTCAAATTCTTACCCCTTTCGTTCCCATCCTAGCTTTGATAGCATCCAGTTGTTTTCTAGCTGCACTGTTATGCGGTTCAAGCTTGAGCACTTCATTGAGATCATGTGATGCTGACCGCAGGGAACCCAAGCGTTCCCTAGCTGTAGCTCTGCGTTGTAATGCCTTAACATATGTCGGGTCAAGACGTAACGCTTCAGTGCAGTCCGATTCTGCTTGATGGAGGCTGTAAGGTAAAATATGTAGAGGTCAGGAAGAGGCTTTTCTATGATAAATGTTGAAGTGTTAGGCTATAGTTTGCGCGGAACTAGTTGCTCGCGCCTTAGATATGTGGGCGGCGGGACGGAGGGGCGGGTTCGCAAGCGCGCGGTAGAACGGAGAGGCGGGGGCGCTTGTGTTCGTTCACAGTAACCCCCGTCCCTACCTAAAAAGCTGCCAACTAGTTCCACGCGGTCAGTACTATATGTAATATTGAAATTTTTAAGTGTTATGTATAGTCAGCATCAAATATATTGGGAGAAACATACTGATAATATGTTCACAATGCTACCTCGGATTTTTGGGATATGAGACTTTGAGAAAGCACGAGATAACTGCTAGAAGAATTAGGGAGCATTGAGGTATTACAAATTCGACACGCGACATGTGATAAGTAAAATGACGGTTCTATAAAAAAATCTCAAACCGCAAAGGTTGAGAAACCTATGATTTAAACTACTAAGGAAATTAAACTTTATCTCATTGTTGTAAAATTCATGTCAGAATGACAGCTACCATTATACTGTGTTTATTCTGACATATTCCTTGTTTCATTGAGATATACTTTAATTTCTTTTGTTAGTCAGATGTATCTGATGCTGACTGTACCTGCTTAATATGAGTTTTACATGAATTCAAGATCAATCAGTCAGTCAATCACTGGTGTCAATTATGGCTGATTATTCAATAAGTATACATTGTTAACTAAATCAAATAATAACATTGATTATTTAGCTTTAAGTAAGAAATTTCAGTCAAATCATAAAATAGTAGGATTCAAGAAAAATCACTTCTTAGATAATGGATATAATTATTAACGGTGATCCCATTTTTTTTCTTTTTAAATAGCAATACATCAATACAACAAGGCAGCCATATATTTATTAAATTATTTGTTTAAGTAAAGTATATAACGGTAAGTATAGTAATTTAGACATAACTTACAGCTTCTTACGTAAAGCCTTTTTAGTGATAGACCTGCTAACAAAATTTGTCTGAAAACAATGATTTTGATGGCCCCTAACCTACCTATCATACGAACATACCTATTGCCTAATAGTGAACATAATATTTTGAGATATTTCTATATTATGTGTGAATGAAAATATGTCAAAACAAAACTTCAAGATAATAATTTAGATTGGATCATCATGCTGTTGGAAAACAAGCTTATCTAATTACACATCAGAGTAGGTACGCAGCACAGAAATAAAAAATTGCACTCATGCATTATATTTTCTTATAAGCTTGCGCATAGTTCTAATTAAAATCAATTAAATTCATATTCATACTAAATCAAAATTAAATTTCAATTAGACCATATCAATAGGTACATTTGAAAACTTAAACTAATTGCATAGTTGAAATAAGTGGGTCGGATGGAGAAGACCTGGCAAGAAACTCACTAATAATATAAATGCAAAAATAACTGTTTACTTTACACCTAAACCAGATAGATCATTGTGAGGTAGCTAATGAAAGCCTATATTCTAGACTAACTTTTGATGAGTGAAACCGCAGGGTTCATAATAATTGTCTTCTAGACTTACCTTTCTTTCTTCAGATAACACAGTCCTCTATTAGCAAAGTAGATAGCATCATCCTTCACCAGTTCTATAGCTCTGTTGTAGCATGATATCGCTTCATCCCATTTCTCCTGCTTCACAAATGTGTTGCCCTGGTAACCAAACCATGTATGATCAATGAAAACTTGTTTGTGAGCATGGCTCATACCAGTAAAACCTGATCTCTCATTATACGGAAAGCCTGCACAATCCAAGGTCAGCTTATACCGGTTAGTTTAGATTGTGTACTTTGCATCATAAAAATCTAGGGTTAAAATACATTCTTTTAAGTAAACACAAATATTTACATTGTTCTCTCTTGTATCTATAGGGGCTGGTCAGGTCTTACTGCTTATGGATATCTTTTTAATCTTAATAAGTACTCTTTAACCATACACATCAAACTGCATGAACCACAAACTATTCACAACAAAACAGACAGGGGTATTTCCGTAGACAGTTTGCCAGTATATTTAGGTACTATGTAATGCTATGCTATTCTTGCAACGTGTACAGATGTCCGGTCAACATCTGTACACATACGTAACTCACAGACTTTGCAATCATAATGTTATTAGGTATATTATGATACAGATTGTAAAATATAAATAATTTAAATAAGAACCTTACCCTCTCTTTCTCGTACTGGGCCTCCTCCCTGAGTTTCTCCAGCTTGGTTTGCTTGCTCTTCTTGCTATCCAAAGAGGTAGGTCCTACGTCTTCCATGTCTATGTCCTCACAAGCCTTGTCCTACAAATATTTTAAAAAAATCATGAATCGTCAACCTACCAACTTAACTTTCATAACATTTAGTTGGTAGGTTGGCGAGTTTCTGGGCAGAGTGCAAGAGTGTATAAAATCACATGTTTCATCTGAATGTATAAAATGTATAAAAATGAAAGCCTAAAATGCAAGTTTTAGTTTTTATTCATTTTTATCTGTTTTTTTTTAAACCTCCAATCTCCGAGAGAAAAAGTACAGCTACTTTAGGTATCTAATAGATATTTATAATAACAAAAAATAACACTTACCACATCATACTTGTTCCATGCTGAGTAATCAGATCCACTGATCTTTTTCTCTGGTTTCTTCTTAGTAACTACTGGCTTTTCTTTCTTTATCTTGCTGCGGACTGGGGGTAGGTCCTAACCTCGAAAATAAACAAAAACAAACTAAAAATCGAAGCGAACAAACAAACAATCATGCTTATTTTAAAAGCAATAACATTTAATTCGACTCCCACGGCAACAATTCAACCGAATGATAAACAATACTTTTCTTATGCGAACAAGGGTTCGAAATAACCTAAAAACTAAATGTCAATTTTTTACAGACAAATTTACGATAAACGAAAAACATACTTCTACGAAATGTAGTATACAGTAAAAGTTACGTTCTAAGTTCAACATAAAAACGTTAATAGGTCTAAACCTGTTCGAATTCACCGTTCAAAGCAGCCTCTTTTCTTTTCATCTCGGCTTCCCAATTCTGCAAGTCTGTCATATAAGTTTGTAATGCGTTAGCATTATCTCGCACTTTTTTTTGTAATTCAAAAGCTTTATCCATGATTCTTAACGGGTTTAGCACATTAAATCGTTACCTGTTAGATCAATAGAATATTTTTCAGTTGCACTGTATCAACGTAAACTTGTCAAACAAAATTTTGATTGTCATGGCAATTCAATATGGCGGCGGGCCTAAGAAAAACGTTCGGAAATGATTCTTTCTGTATCACAGACTAAGTATTTTTTAAACCTTGATTTAATTTTATTTATGTAAGTACTTAAAATTATTACTTTATCTATGCGACATGTTAGATCATAAAAAATTAATTAGCTTGAATTAGGACGTTAGTGTCTACGCAATAAACATTCACAGCTAAAGGCAAGAAACAGACAAAAATATTGTTAGTTCCTTTTTTCGCCACGTACATTATAATCGTTCGGTTGTCCCCATTCTTCCATGGTAAAGACTATGATTGTAAAGACAAAACATGGAGGGTTATTATCTTTACTAATACCTATTAGTTGGTGAGTAGGTACCTACGCAACAATTATTTCCAAAGATGTAGCAATTTGTCTGTCTAGAAAAGACCGCTCATAGTATTTGCTTCTTAAGAAGCGACTGGATAAATATATTTTTCTGACCACTTATGAACACTGTAATTAAGTTAATCTTTTAGTAAATTAAGAGGTGAAATTAAAGTGGCCTTGTACCACACATTATAGAGACGAGTCATTTGTAATCCTGGTGTCAATCAAAGTCGCATTCGATGCGTCCGCGCACGAAGTTAGTGTGATGCAATGCTTTATAACCAAGTGTGGATATGTCTTAGTACCATCCTGACAACGCATGTGGTATAGTGGTTCGAGTAGGTACCAACTAGGGCTGATCACGAGGTCGTGGGTTAGATTCCCACAAGACACAAATATTTATGGGATGAATATAAGTATTTGTGTTTGTCTAGGTGTTTCCTATGTATTATAAGTAGGTATGTATTTAAAAATAAATAAAAAAAGTACATAAGTATTTTATCCATTGTCAAGTACCCATAGTACAAGCTTTGCTTAGTTTGGGACTAGATGGTGCTTTGTTAAAATGTCCCAAGATATTTATTTATTTATCCTCTTGTGAGCATAATTATTATTATGAAGAAGCAGCACTAAGGAACAAACGTCTCAACATCATCATCCTACCTCGTTAGTCTAGAGGTCCAGGGTTTGACTTATGGTGGACTGAGTGTTGTTGGGTTCTTCTATGAAAATTTCAGTACCTACCTAGTAGCTCGAAGCTGTTTATACCCGGTTTGGTATAGGCTAACCCCTATTACATGGTACCTAAACATACCATAACATAACGACATAATAATGTATGAATCCGAATCCGGCTCCGAAACTACTGGACCGATTTGAAAAATTCTTTCACCATTAGGAAACTACATCTTTATCGAGTAACATAGGCGAGTAATATAGGTAATCTACTATATAAAAATAAGTCGGGTTTTCCTTCCTGACGCTATAACTCCAGAACGCACGAACCGATTTCCACGGTTTTGCATTCGTTGGAAAGGTCTTGGGCTCCGTGAGGTTTATAGCAAAGAAAATTCAGGAAAAATTTCAACAGAAAAGCGGGTTAAAAAGGTTATCAAGACCACGCGGGCGAAGCCGCTGGCGGAAAGCTAGTAATTTATAATAAATACCCAATCCACGCGGGTGATGCCGCTGGCGGCAAGCTAGTTAAGATAAGATAGACTGTTGGGCGACAAAACAACTTTGAAGGTCAGTGTGATAATAAAATTAATCTAAATAAATAAAAATGAATCACTAAATGTGTTGCTAGGTGCAACACTCAAGTTCAGACTGAACCGATTTGGCTGATTTCCTTTTTGTTGTGTTTGATGAAGTCTGAGGAAGGTGCTGGAGAGAATGTAAAAATAGAAATAAAAGAAAGAAAGTTTTTTTTATTATTTTAGATTCGCACAGACAGTATACACGATTCATTCACAAATAAGTAAATAAAAAAAAAAGTGCAACCCTGCGCGAAGCCAAAAATGGTTCCTACCTACGTCAGCATAATGCTGTGGCATCAAGAAAAGTTTAATGCCACAGCGCTGGTATTTTGGTAGGACCTTAGAGGACCTTAAATATGAGGAAAGTAGTAAAAACAGGGAAACACAGGCGATGCTGCGCCCGGGTCCCTAGTCCTACCTACTAATATTATAAATTGTGAAAGTCTGTATGTATGAATGGATCGATGTTTGTTACTCTTTCACGCACAAACTACCTGAACGGATCTGAATAAAATTTGGCACAGAGATAGAACATAGTCCGGAATAGCACATAGGCTACTTTTTATCCTGGTAAAATGTATGGTTCCCGTGGGATAGCGGGCAAAGCCCAGCAAAGCTAATACAGAATAAATTAAGTACTTACCTATTTAAAATATCCACGATGTTCAGATGTTTTTTGTCTGTAATTCCAATCGATTAAACGGATGTTTTGACAGTTAATAATAATGGATCTGATAGATTATTATTTGCTTACAAAAACGCATTCTTGCTAACAAGGCAGTTATTGAAGTAGGTATTTAATAAAAACTCTTCGGTATAACACGCTGATTTGAAAAGGGTTCTGTACACTTTTAATACCTTCGTAAGGTGGCGAATTTAGCGAGGATCGCTGTCTCCGGATACGGTGAAGAGGACCATACATATACATACCATCACACCTATATCTCCGAAGGGTTAGGCAGAGGAGTAATTCGTACAACCACAGTTCGCAGGTATATTTTAAGATTCATGGGGGCGAGGCAATTGCCATTTTCCGGGCACAAATTACCCTATAGAACACTTTTTCGACCTGGTAATTTAACCCAAGTTCCCACTTGGGACGGCTAGGGTCGAGCAGTCTTGTTGGGTAATTCTGTATGCTTAATTTCCAGTAGCAGCTTGGAATTTTGAGTGCCCAGTTGATGGCAATCAGGCTCGTCCCCTATTACATGTGACCTAAACATAACAATGAACGTTAGGTGGACAGAAGTACTCCTCTGCCAACTCTTCGGGAAATGCGGGCGTCTTGTTTTCGTTGGCGTAAATTCTCTCTTTGCCGCTGCAAAGACCATTTTTCATTCTATTTAGAAATAAAAACAAAAAAGGTTACATTACTTTAATGATAACTTACTTGTCTCTGGTTACAAATTATGGCTGGTCACGATTTTATTAAAACTACATTGATTAGGTAATTAAAAGTTGAAAGTTAAAGCTGCTGTGTAATAGTGTGCGAAAACGTGACTCAATATTGACCTTAGTGTGTTTTTCGAGAGTAAAATATATTTTTTAACTTGGGTTAAGCTACTCTTAACACGGTCAGTCTGTGGATGGGTGATACGTCGAGATACCTCAGTGACTCGAAGAGCACGTAAAGCGGTCCCGGTTACCTTACAAATTTAAACTTCGAGTTGTTACTAGGATTATTTGCTAGCACCACATGAACCGGGAATTGAACAGGATAGTCACGCTTAGGTACTAGGTACTATTACTCCTAGACTAATGAGGCAGTTCACGAAAAGAGGAAATATTACGTATTACATTGTTTGTTTGAATTGCATAAGCGACTGAACCTATTAAAAAAAAACATCATTTAAGAAAGTTCTATCTTTACCGAATAACATATTTATTATGAAATACAGTTCTCGCCGAACTTATTACCCGGGTAACATCAGAATAGAGGGGCTCGTGGCCAAGTTGTAACTAGGCCGATCAACTGATCTGCGAGGTTAAGCTACACTTGCTGCGGTCAGTCTGTGGCTAAGAAAGGCTACGAAGGAAGGACGGAGAAAGATTTCCTCACTTTTACAATTCAAATTTAGGCACTTTGCGTTAAAGATATAAATACTTTGATGCTCATTTACTTATCTTAACGACTATAACGACTGCAGAGCCTCCTCATGCAGCACATCCTGTGCGATTGTGACGTCCTGGTGACGAAACGGATGAGCCTTCTCGGCAACTGGTACCCGAAGCCGGAAGATTTTAGGTTCCTTCCTCTCAGTGGGTTAGCCGCCTTCGTAAACCACTTCTTCAAAGAGTAAGGAATATAAGGTAATGGGGACAACACAAAAGATCCCATTGGGTCAGTGTTGCTGGTTGTACCAGCCCCCATAATAAGATAAGATACTTATCTTAATTAGTCTTATTATATATTTGGCTATCCCAATCCAATATCTTACATTGAATGCAAAGAAAGATTTCTATTTAATTACAATATTACACAGTTGTAATTAGTGATTGCATTATATTAAAAGCAAGTTTAGTTGATCTTGAACTTTCATAAATATCTACATCTGATATAGGTCCGCATCATTAATCAGTTTTAGTCTAGACCGAAGATGCAATTCGTCTAGTATTTGTCTAGATATTTTGTTTGTACCTAAAGATAATTAGGAATGTATTCATCATAAATCTTGATTCATGATTATAATTAGGTACATTTCAATTGAACTATTTTGAGTCGTGATCCATTTGTTTAAGTGGAGATCATCCCAACACGTTTGTATACCTATACAGCCTCCCCCTGATTGGAAGGCTGGATCCAACTTTCTGTTCCATTCTGGCTGCTCTGCTGTCAGCCCAGCTTTAAAGGTTCATCATCTCCAATTTGATCCTAACCGTTTTGCACGAAGCTACTGCCACCAGACCCGATCGTCAGGCTTTTCGGTCTTCTAACTGATATCACTGACATTATTTATAAGTAATAATAATAATAATGTTTATGTATTTTCTCATCATCAATAAATCATAATATAGAGTTAAATATTGTATTGAATCATCATCAATCCTTAAAGGTACTCTCCCACTGCTGGGCACGGGTCTCCTCTCAGTATGAGAGGGATAAGGCTATAGTCCACCACGCTAGCTGGCGGACTTCAGATGCCGTCGAGAAAATCTCTCAGACATGCAGGTTTTTTTACGATGTTTTCCTTCACCGTTAAAGCGAGTTACAATTACGCACATGATTTAGAAAAGTCAGAGGTTGTGCCTTGGATTCGAACTCAAGACCTTTGACTTGGCAGTCCAGTGGTCATACTCCTACGTTATCACTGTGTATTGAATATAGAGACGGATGTCGAGTCTGATGTAGTTAAAACCTGTAGTACAGATCACCAGGGTACCCTCCTTCCAGACAAATAAAGATCTCTCATATTTGTTACATTCTTCTTAGTCGCTACACTCTTGACAGAGTGGTCGTGGTCGTCACATCAGGGGCGGTGGCACGCTTCACAATTTGTCGCCATTCCTCTCGTCTCGTATGCAGTGGACCATTCAATGCAGCTTTAATCTGGTCTGTCCAGCGCATTGGCGATCTGCCACGAGCTCTTGTGCCGTCAACTTTCTCTTGTACCACAAGGCGTTCCACAGAAGCGTTTTCCCGGCGAGAAACATACCTGTTACATACCTACTAAAAAAATCCTACGTATTTATGCAGGTCGTCATATGACACACGTGATGAACACGTGGAAAGAAAGAAAAAAGACACGTACGTGTTCTCCAATGTCCTTTCATGGTCATGGCGAATGTCGCAAATCCCATAGCGATACAAAGAGCGAGAGAAGGCGACTTGTGTGTTGTTTACTCTGTTCCCTTCTCAGCAGCAAGCCGACGATCGTTGTCGATCAAAGATGAACCATTCATACGGCAAGCGCAGCTTAATAACCTTTCATCGGCGTAGTTTTTACTAAGCCACAACCCATAAAGCTTTACCACATCTCCGAAGGAACCCTAAACAGTTACATCCTGATCTCCTAATTGGCAGTTATCATTTCGATACTATGATTAAGAATGAATAGGTAACAAAAAAAACCACAAACATTTATAAACGTCCTTGATAATATTAGAGAACAAAAACTAAGTTGTAATTGGTAATATTAGAAAACAGATTATACCCAAACAAAAAAAAAAAAAATGTTTAGGTAAAAGAGTAGCTATCATTAGCTTAGTTCGTTCGTTTCCCAAATGGAGCAATGTGATAGTGGGTTTTAAATGGAACCTAAACATAACGTTGAATGTCGTAGTACATTAGTACACCTCTGCTTAATCCGATGGGGAATACAGGTATGAAGGCAAGGTATATTTATCTATACTAATATTATAAAGAGGATAGATTTGATTGTTTGTTTGTTTGCATTGAATACCGAAACTATTGAACCAATTTCAAAAATTCTTTCACCAGAAAAAAACTACGTTATGTGGTAAAAATGTAGCTTTTAGAAAGCTACATCTTTACCAAGTAAATCACGCGGGCGAAGCTGCTGACGAAAAGCTAGTGATACAATTTTTTTTTTTTTTTTTTTAAATTTTATTACTTTTTTAATAAAATAATCTAGCAAGTTACAAGTAAGGTCAACAATATTATTCCCACGATTAAAATTTGCATAAACAATCTTGATTTATAGTAGTAATGAGCTGTGGGACGTGATTCCAATTTTATTGCGGGTTGAGATGATTGTGTCATTGCCTTTGTACTTACTACCTATCCTTATGATTGAAGGCCGAATATGCTTAAGTTTATTATTCTTAATTTTGATGCTGCTGAGGGGCTCGTGGGTAACTTATAACTGCGCTAGTACGGAAGTGGTTAAGCTACGCTTGTCACGGTCAGTTTGTAGACGAGATGGGTGACCATTCTATATACACCGAGACTCCTCCTTTCCTCGGAGAGCACGTAAAGCCGTCGATCCCGGTTGTCATACGAAAATCTATATCGTTACTTGTATAGTCAGAAATTAAAAAAGTCTGACAACCAGTCTATTCTTCAAATATCAGTATTTCCCAGAATTGGGTTGCGGAGGTTTGACGGCGGTCGCTTCGTGTAAAATACTGATATTCAGCCGCATCTTGTTAGACTGGAAGGCGACCCCAACATGGTTGGGAGAAGGCTTTATGCTGTTGAAGTACTCCAAAAATTAAACGCAATATTTCTTATAAAGTTCTACATCGGCTCAATTACGTTTAGTGATAGCGTTTACCATATTACGGAAGTTTACTCAGTCAAGGTGATGTCAATGAACTTTGACCTGTAACGTAACTAAACCATTGCTCTTATAGCAACTTACTTATAGTTAATCGTTATGTAGACATAACACTCTTCTTTTTACTTACCTTATTTTATTACTAGCTGTTCCCCGCGATGTTACTCGTGTTTATATTTTTATTCGCAAACCTGTGGGAATTTCGCAAATTTTCTTTGAAAGCGGATACCTACGTCAAAAAGAAACAAAAAACCCGACTGCGTAAAAACTACTAACTAAAAATCTAAAAACAAGCTCTGTGATGTTGGAAAATGTATTGCAGGCGGGACAAGCTAAGAAACAATTTTGTTTATGAACGAACAGCTTGTCCCGCTGATAAATTAAAACACTATGATAAATTTCAAATCCAAGATGGCCGCCACGACAAAATGGCAAATTACATTTCGTGTCGGGGGTTTTCTAAATTTTCAATTTAGGTTAGTTATATTTTTTATATAAGGAAGCGCAACGTGAGCAGCTTCGCCTGCGTTTCCAGGTGGACCGACAGCAGAACAGGAGGACAATGTGGAATAACATAAGCTTTCGACAAATTTGACGTTTACAAAATGTCATTCCCATACATTTCGTTTATAGATATTCTTTTGTCGATCCGAACGTTAGAATGCAACTTGGGTAGGCCTGCAGGACCGGTCTAATTGTGTTTTAAAACCATCGACGAACCCGTTCAAATGTTGGGCTACAACACGTACGGAAGAATCATATATCTAATATATAAAAATCTCGTGTCACAGTTTTAGTTGCCATACTCCTCCGAAACGGCTGGACCGATTTGTATGAAATTTTGTCTGCTTATCGGGTAGGTCTGAGAATCAGCCAACATCTATTTTTCATACCCCTAAATGATAAGGGTGACCCACCCCTATATGGCAAAACAACGATTGCCGGGACAGCTAGTTACCTATAAAATATTTTAACACGTAGATATTATTACGAAATTGAAGGAAAACCAAAACCTTCTTAATTTAAAAATAAAATAGACGCACACATTTAAAATTTACTCTCTTCAACCGTGGGTCGCGGTTTGTGTATGAATAAAATACGAATATTGTTGAGTTCAACTCAACAATTGAATGAAGCGAATCCTCGGTCGTGTTTAACTCAATGGCTTCAAAATTGCCACATTGCTGACATCATATCTATCGTTAAACGCGTTCTAAACACACAAGATAAACTCTGTCGTTAATATAACCGTTATATTTATTAATTGCTGTCTCATAGTACGTAGAATATTATGCTATCGACTGTGATTTGTAATCAGCTTATTGCCAATAGCAGATCAAAGTTCAGATTTATTCTGAAAATTAGCACTTGCTTTGACAGTGACGACGCTGTGGAAGTGGCGAAGTTTTGGGCAAACCAAATTTAAATAATATCATCACGCCTCCCTCCCTGAAGGATTAGGCAGAGTTGTACTTATGTAAGAATAAGAATAATTTATTTGCATGAATAATGAATGAATTGAATATACACAAACAGTTCGCCGGTATTTTAGGTCCCGTAATAGGGGGCGAGCATGATGCCATCAACCGGGCACAAATCCAGACTCCGAGCTGCTACTGGGAACCGAACCCAGGACCTGTAGCGTAGCAGTAGTCGCGCGAGACCACTAGACCAAAGACTCAATAGATACATTATATTTCCTTGTCAATAGGTGTATGTGGTTTGCCAATCCGCATCCAGTGTGATGGGAGTATAGCCTAATCCCTCTCATACTTAGAGGCGACCCGTGCCCAGCAGTGGGACAGTACATGGGTTGATGATGATGTAGGTATAATTAACAGGGTGTAGGTACGGTTAGTAGGTACTTATTTTCCAAAATTCAATCGGGTTTTTGCGTGGGACGGGGACAGTTTTATATAATTAGCGTCTACAGGGCCGGATTTAGAGGTGTGGAAGAATCGGGGCAAAAAAGGAGTAGAGCCCTCCCCCCCTGGCCCCAAATTATTATCCAAATAAAATGAAAAAAAAAACCAGTCGAGTTTTTCAATTAATAATCATAATCATGTTTGTACAAAAGTAGAGGTAAAGGTAGAACAGCGAAAAAATATATATCAAAGGAAAAGTTGTTTACTAGTCGGAATTCAAATGTTTTTTTTTCGAAGACTCTTTTGTGGAGGCCCCGGGCCCAGTAGCCCCTGTTGCCGTCCCTTAAATCCGGCCCTGCGTCTATTTAAAAATGGTAAACGTGAATCTTTCATATTGACATATTTTCACCCTTATTGCTAAGCATATAAGTATGATAATACATAATCGATTAGCTTTTATTACTTAAATAAAAAATTCAACGGATAAATTATGAATAATATTATATTTTAGTATCAGTCATGGATAATTAGATAGTTTATCCTTAATTTACAACCGATTAACATATCATTATTGCCTGTGTAAAATATTTAAATTTATAATAATAAAAGTTTTATGGCAACCTTTCATAATTCATATTCGGAATTTCTTATAACGACATTTTTATAGCTTTCTATAAGTCACGGTTTTAAGATATATATACATACATAGCTTCAAGCCTGTTTCCTATAGGGGTAGGCAGAGACTATAGATTTCCACTTGCTACTATCCTGACACACTACTTTCGCTTCGTCTATGTTCATTAACCTCTCCATGCATGCTCGTCGGTTTAGGGTGCTCTTAACCTTGCCTTTTTTGAGAACGTTCGCTATCTGGTTATGGTACGTACGCCGAGGTCGACCCCTTCCAACTCTTCCATTCTTAAGATAAACCGAGAGAATTCCAATGCCTGATGAATCCTGCAACATAAGAGGCGTTGCTGATGCGCTGCCAACCCTGAGTTCTACCGACAACAGCCTGCCGGAGGAATTTGCTCTCTCGAAAAAAGTCTAAATAACCACAAAACTGTTTCAAGGCAGACTCTGACGTAAGAATGGTAGCCAGTCAGTCAGACTTCAAGATATCCCACTATCCAGCAAGCCAGATATTTTCTCGCTTCTTAAGAGATGTCCATCTGAGTGGCTGTAAGAAATTGTATCATAACCTAATCTAACTATTATAACTTGTCTTTTTGTATTTTTTAAGCATTTTCCATGCTGAGATTACAAGTTATTTTTAATGAAGGAAAAAATCGGCGGGCGGGTTGTGAAGCATTCTTCACAATAGATGTCGCTACGTCACCTTAAGACGTAAATTAGAATGTGGAGGAAGATTTCGACTGGCGAGCAGGGCGAGCGGTGACTTAGTGGTCAGAGCGTCTGGTGTACCGAACCAGAAGGCGCAGGTTCGAATCCTGCCCGCCCGCCGATTTTTTCCTTCATTAAAAATAATATTATAACTTGTCCCACACGAGATAAGATTTAGATTTTAGACGATACAGGGTATTCTTAGTATTTTTGGTTTTATATTATTTTCTTAGGATTAGTTAGATTGGCTTGCTAAAGCCTAAAACTGTGAGGATAGGAAGGGTAGGAAGGCCTGTGCTGTTAATTTATGTGCTGTTAAAAACCGGTAATATAGTATACTTACCTATATTTTTAAAATTCTGTTGTATTTTTCATGAAACTATTTTAAAACGTATAAAACCGTGATATTATTAGCTTGACGACGTCTGTGGTCTAGTGGTTCGAGTACCGGACTGCTGATCACGAGGTTGTGGGTTCGATTCCCACAGGACACAAACATTTATTGTGCTAAAATTGTATTATAAGTATGTATTTACAAAAAAAAGTATATAAGTATTATATCCATTGTCTAGTACCCATAGTACAAGCTCTGCTTAGTTTGGGACTAGATGGTGCTGTGTAAAAATGTCCCAGAATATTTATTATGTGAATAATAATAAATTGTATTTATTTTTTCGAACTACCACATAAAATTTCAACATGGCAGCTCCCGAGCGCGTAGGCCTTCCGTTACTCACATATAGTAACAATCGGGCATTGACCTCCAATGTATTTATATAACTAGCTTACCGCCAGCGGCTTCACCCGCGTAGTCTAAAGAATTTTTCCCCCGGTTTTTGCTACATCTTTCATTGCTACTCCGCTCCTATTAGTCGTAGCGTGATGATATATAGCCTATAGCCTTCCCCGATAAATGGGCTATCTATCACTGAAATAATTTTCCAAATCGGTCCAGTAGTTTCGGAGCCTATTCAACACAAACAAACAATCAATCAAATCTTTCCTCTTTATAATTTATTGTATAGATATAAGAGGTAATAATATAATGATTTGTATTTGTCACACTGACGTTATCTCAAAGTCCCGTTAGATTCTAATAGATGCCTGCCCACTCCCCATTAATTATAACATATTGAAAATTGATACCTGACAATATGATAAGCATCACTATTTAAACAAAACTCTTTTTTGTTTTTTAATTATTTATGGTAGTCAGTGAATACAAAAAATATTAAGGCAAATTATTAGTAGTAGCCAAAAACTTTAAAAGTTTGATAGCCTGATCCTATCATTAGGATAATCCAGGATAGCTTTATTTTTTCAAAAAGTTTGTCTAGTTTATATATCTTAGCTGCTATCGCAATGTTATACCAGTAAAAAAAATATACCAGAAAAAAGGTTTTTTACTTGTTTGTTGTTAAATAAGCTTGTGTTTTTACTCTGTGTGGCAGAAATAAATGTTTTGCTTTCTTCTTTCTTTCACTTTGCTTGAACCGGGAATCGAACCCAGGATCTCGAGCGTAGCAGTCGCGCTTAGGACCATACTATGCTAACGGGGCAGTTAATATTCTATGCACAGCCATAACCAAAACAGAACCAGTTTCTAATATTTATATTATATTTTTTTCAAAATCAATGTCAGTAACATCATGATGATAAGACGGACACGTGCCCTGATGTGACCCAAAGAATCATATACAGGCGCATGACGTCACTCCGTCACGTATCATCATCAAACTTTGACGCCTGACGTCATAGTTCACTATTCCGTGTTTCTTTATGACTTCTCAAGGAATTTTTAAAGAATTCGATTTCCGCAATTTTTAATCTAAAATAGCTTTGACAACGTCTGTGATATAGTGGTTCGAGTACCGGACTGCTGATCACGAGGTCGTGGGTTCGATTCCCACAGGACACAAACATTTAGTATGATGAACTTAAGTGTTTGTGTTTGTCTGGGTGTTTTTTGTGTATTATAAGTATGTATTTACAACAAAAAAAGTATATAAGTATTATATCCATTGTCTATTACCCATAGTACAAGCTCTGCTTAGTTTGAGACAAGATGGTGCTGTGTACAAATGTCCCAGGATCCTCGCAACGTTTAAATTACATAAATAAAAAATAATTAATTATTTCTGAACATTTTACACAGCACCATCTAGTTCCAATCTAAGCAAAATTTGGGTGCAGGTCGTGAAACTTGGCCCATAAACTCGTATATTAAATATTTTAAATGATATTACATACTGAAATGAGGTTTCAATTAAATCGAAAGCTCTTTTAAAGTCTAAAGCACAACAGAACATCACTTGCTAATGACTTCAGTTGCAACTTGTTAACAATTGAAGATCAGCTTAAACATAACAGTTTGACATTCCAAGGTCGCACACACTAATTGCTGAACAACAACAGTAGCAAAAACAATACACACTCCGTATAAATCGTTGCGAAAATTCATTAATCAACTGACAACGTTTATTTTACGATCATCGATAAATCATTGTAGTGATGTTACATTGGAGTTGCATACAAAATTCGATTGAATAAATATCATACAAGTTCATTCATTTTGTGTGTTATTTAAAAATACTTGTCTATATTGGAAAATATACTGTCATTAATTCATTATTATAAATCAATCATAATGCTAAATTATTATAATAAGGAAAGATTTATGTGTTTGTATGTTGGCAAATAAACTAAAAAAAATACTAAAAATTCTTTCACCATTAGAATACTATGCTATATTACCCCTGAGTAACATAGGTTTTAGGTATACATATTATGTACCTATTAATCTTGGATTCGATTCCCAAATTGCTTATTGTTTTTTTCAATGACTTTTTCCGCATCAGCTCGGTTAATGGCAATAGGCTCGCCCCCTATTTGATTTATAGGACTTAAACATACCAGCGTACCGTGGGAATACATCTGTCAGTTCAACTCTGCTTAACCTTTCGGGAAATACAGGCGTGATGGTATGCGATATTATGGTATGTGTGATTATGGTACGATACATTAAATATGACCTATTTAAAACTATTTACAGGTATATTATTTGGGGCTTATTTCGCTGTTCAAAAATGGAACAATTTTTTATAAATATTCTGCCAAGTACCTATACGGGAACTTCTTAGGAGGTGGGGAACAGGTTCTAAATTCAAACAATGCTAATGAATTCGAATAACCATAAACAAAATCACAGTTGTTTTTTTAATTTTGTATGAAACCTTCATGGAGTACTAACTCTGAGTTAATGAGAATAAATTGTTAACGACGTGATAACAGCATGATGTCGATTGTGATAAATCGAAATATTAAGCTGATTAATGTGCGGTTAATTTCATTTAAACATACCATACCATCAAGCTTCTTATTCAACAAAGGGTTCGGCAGAGGTTTTCTACACTATTTACTTTTTGTTTTTTTTTTTAAATTCGGAGTATGTTTTTAATAAATAAATATTTTTGGGACATTTTTACACAGCACCATCTAGTCCCAAACTAAGCAGAGCTTGTACTATGGGTACTAGACAATGGATATAAATACTTATAATTATACTTTTTTTTTGTAAATAATTACTTATAGTATTATAAGTAAGAAACACCCAGACAGACACAAATACTTATATTCATCACATAAATATTTGTGTCCTGTGGGAATCGAATCCACGACCTCGTGATCAGCAGTCCGGTACTCAAACCACTAGACCACAGACGTCGTCAAATTAATGTGCCTAATATGGGGCGCGAACTATGCTACCACAGAAATCAAAATTCCGAGTCGCTACAAAGAATTCCATAGAAAAACCCAACAAAACTTTGCTTTACTCAGGGGTCAAACCTAGGACTTCGACCGTAGCAGTCGCGCTTAGAACCACTAGGCTAACAACGGAGTTAAAACAGCAACAAAAATAAAAGAAATTGATTTAAGTATCTACTTATCGATATATCAATGTAATTCATATCTCCAAATTACTAAGACCTCTCCTTACTCACATTTAGTACCACTAAACAGATCAACTTACATTAGCCAATCTTTACTAACAAGACATGTCGATATCTAAAATAATTACGCACTATATTCATTTCATAACATGACAAAGTTAACAATATCGTCGGCAAGAACCTTATCGACTGGGCAATAGAGGCGGTTCTTGTTTACTGAAACTATAATTTGGTCAATGTGTAACACAGCCTTGTCAAAGAAATCACGATATTTCTTTCAAATGTAATAAGTAGGTGTTGAGAGTTGCATTATTAAAACAAATAAAAGGTAGGTAATGAATGATATTGAATTTGTTAATTGGAACATGAGTCTTGACTGTCATGAGTCTTGAGTGTTTTTTTACGCGGGTTCCTATGCTTCTTTTAGTTTGGCCTATGTAAGAGAAATGTAGGGTAGCTGTTAGTTATTGATACGTCAAGACGCCTACCACCTTAGTCACCCGTGACCATGGACGCTGTAAAGGGTCCGAAACGTCGGGATTAAAATAATATCAATATAACGCGATAAAATCCGTAAAAAGTAGTTTTATTTCAATTAACATACATATTTTATTCGAAGAATATTTTTTACTTGTTTATTGGAAAGGATTACATATTTATTTATAAATGTAATTTATTATCGACATCTATTATTATTTTCACTGATTAGGCAGGTTTTCTTAACAAGTTATATACAAACAAATCGAGAATTACCCTACATCCTTTTCTGATAAAAACCTTCATACAAGGCAACATGAAATTAATTTGAAACACGGACATCCTTTTTCTAAACACTAAAAAAACCTAAATCTGTATTAATATTCTATCAAACTAAATAAGTACGTAACTAATTGGATAATCACCAATTAAATGACACGTCACTGATATTATAACAGATAATCATACTTTCTGATGAATATTTATATTAAAACCGGCTTATGTAAAGCAAACCAAGGTCAATGGCCGTAACATTGTCACAGTAGCTTCGTGAAATTTTATTTACCGTCGTATACTTAGAATCATAACACATAAAACCATCACACCGGTATTTCTTGAAAGGTTAGGCAGAGTAATCATGTTCACACACATTGCCAGCTTCAATTTGTCTCTTGATAGGAGGCGACCTTAGGCCATGAAAAATGTAACTCTGTTGCTACTGAGGATTTCACAAAAAAAAAACAATACACTTTACTCTATCTGAGAATCAAACCCAGGACCTCTCAGACCACTCAGTAAGAGATCTCAAGACCTCATGATCAGCATAGCAGCGCCTCTGTCTTTATATTGGTTTTGGTGTGCAATAAAGAATATTCTATCCATCTATCTGTCTTAATAATATGATGTATAATCAACCCATATACTGTCCCACTGCTGGGCACGGGTCTCCTCTCAGTATGAGAGGGATTAGGCTATAGTACACCACGCTAGCCTAATGCGGGTTGGCAGACTTCACATGCCGTCGAGAAAATCTGTCAGGCGTGCAAGTTTCTTCACGATGTTTTCCTTCACCGTTAAAGCGAGTGATAATTACGCACATTCTTTCTTAGTCGTGGTTTTTTACAAACGCCTAAATTAAACTGAATTAACTTGTACTGAAATAAAGTAAATAATTTTTTTTTGGCATTTTACACAACACCACTTTGTCCCAAACTAAGCAGAGCTTGTACTATACTAGACAATGTATATAATACTTACTTATTTTTTTTTTGTAAATACATACCTACTTATATAGTACATAAGAAACACCCAGAAATGTAAAAAATAATTTAATGTTCACTCATTATAATCGTTCTATAAAAAATGGAGCTTTAATTTTGATTCGCACTTTTTTATAATGCCAGACTCGAAAGGATTACAAATTAAAAAAAAGTCAAAAGTTCCTGAACTTTGCATGCAATAACAAAATTGTTATTAGATAAAGATTGATACAAAAACATGACGTAATTTGCACATCAACGAATCATTCAGACGTCGAATGACATAATTATTAGGTACAACTTTTATATAATTACTGCTAAATACCTCGTTAGCCTAGTGGTTGCGTGTGACTGCTAAATTACAGGTCCTGGGTTCCATTCAGCAAATTATTATATTAGCTCCTTCACAAATTCAAATGCAAATATTTTTATTTCAATTAGACCATATAAATAGGTACTTTTGAAAAATGTTGGATTATAATGATTTAAAACGATAGCCTACGACTTTAGCTTTCGTTTTTATTTATTACAATCAAATATTTTTGTTTCTCCGATTTTTGCGGCCGGGTCAAAATTAGCACGTGCCAACTTCAAACCGGACAATAAGTTTGGCGAGAACTGTACTAAAGTAAATGAGTTCAGTTAACTCTACATCATATTAGTATTTATAGTCAATGAGTAAATTTAATAATACGCACATGATTTTGAAACACATGAATAGGTGCGTGCCTTGGACTCAAACTTTCGAGGCTCCTGGCAGTTTAATGGTCATATACACATACACTGCACTTCAATAACTTCATCATATCAGCCAAGAAGCTGAAGATATGACTCTCCCATAGACTTCTACAAGGACGGGTCGTATGCCGCCTGCATCCAACGAATCCCAGCGACCGTTCCCAGGTCGTTGATCCACTCGTATGAGGTCGTCCTTTACGCTTTCCGGTGTGCGGTTGCCACTCAAGAACCTTTCTGCCCCAGCAGCTATCAATTCTACGAGCCATGTACCCCGCCCAGTGCCACTTCAGTTTGTATCCTTTTAGCTATGTCGGCAAGTTTGGATCTTTAAAGGATTCTCTCATTTGTATACAGATTAAACTAGTTTTATTTACATAAACTGTTTAAACATGTATTTATGAAACGTCGAATCTAGGTGCAGGGTTCCAAATCAGTCGTTTCGTAGGGAGAAGAACCGGCAAGAAACTCCATAGTTACTCTTGTAAATTCATAGTTCTTGACAATGATAAATACATATACAGCTTCACGCCTGTTTCTGCGTCATACTCATGAACGAGTGTTGTCTGTCGGGACTGGTCGGCTCTTACTGCTATGGCAGTAATTTCAATTCTAATACTTACCTACTCTTAATCTCTGCATCTACACATCAAACTGCATTATCCTCATTACTATTCACAACAATTGTTACTGTTACCACACATATTTAAAAAAAAGAGTATCTATGGAGTTTCTTGCCGGCTCTTCTCAATATGAGCCACTTTTTTTTGGAACCATGCAACTAGTTTAACTTTTCAAAAGTACCTATTTATAATATGGTCTAATTGAAATAAAAATATTTGAATATGAATTTCCCGTAGGGGTAGGCAGAGACTATAGCTTTCCACTTCGATCCTGGAACTTTACGATGATATTTTGATAAAATGATAAATGTAGCCCTACAGCCCTATAGAAGTATAGCCCTCTCCATAGCTCACAGAGTGACCTTGAGCTTTCTTATGAGGTTCACAGTGAGTGAATACGTCAAAAAAGTTTGCAATAAATAGGCAATTAATAACTTATCAACAAGTTATCAGTTCCTGCAGTCCTTGAGGCAACGCCCTTCTCTTTATTTGTGGATATTCTTGTGATATTTAAACCCAAAATATTTCTGGTATCGCCTTTGAGCACTGTCAGGACAAGCGCTGGTATGTACCTATAAGTCATAATAAGTAATGATTCATTATTAAATTCTCAAATAGCCACAGAGGCGTGATTTTGACTCGATCTAGTGGTTCGAGTACCGGTCAGCTGATCAAGAGATTGTGGGTTTGATTCCAAAGAACAAATTTATTTATGTGATGAACTAAATGTTTGTTTAAATCTGTGTTTCTTATGTATTATAAGTATGTATTTACAAAAAAAAGTATTTAAATCCACTGTCTAGTACCCATAGTACAAGCTCTGCTTAGTTTGGGACTAGATGGTGCTGTGTAAATAAGTCCAAAAATATTTATTTGTTAATTTTTATTGGAAAAGAAATTTTATGACACGACGTTTAAAAAATTGCTTGTATTTTTGGCCAAGTTAGATATTAGCTCAAACAAATGTAGGTATACCGCTAAAGTACAAATAATAATTATTATTTATTTTAAAATTTAAATTTCACAACCAAAATTCACATTTACGACACTGGGACTAGACCAGTCCAGTTACCCAATTCAAATGCTCCTTCAAATATTAGGTATGCTTTCCGTCGATTAAATCCTCAAGGCCGATTAAATTGGGACTAGTTTTCTTGGATATTGATAATACTAAATGGGATATATGGGAGTACTTTGCAATGTGCATTGGGTCGTCTGATTAACCCTAGGGCTCATTTAATGTGGGACCAGTTTGGCCTCTATTATTTGGGACGAACCATTTAATGTGGGACCAATTGGCCTCTATTATTTGGGACGAACCAATTTTGTGGCACCAGTTTGGCCTCTATTATTTGGGACGAACTGTGGATAGGAATGAGTACCTATATATTACGATTATGGTATTTTTTTTTATCTTAGATAGGCTTGCGCTTGACCACAACTCGTCTGATGTGAAGCAACGATGTGGCCTACGATGGAGCGCGCTTGCCTAGAAGAAACCGATTCACTCTCGTCTTGAAGACCCCCAAATTATAGGTCTCTGGAAATAAGGATTCTGGCAGTGAGTTCCACAGTAGAGCAGTTCGCACTATACCTATATGTGGAGGCAAAACGTTTAGTGCGGGATTTAGACACTTCCACCATGTAGCGATATGACATTACAAAATCCTTCTTTCATCCATTCCAAATTAGCCAAAGCTATTACAGTTAAAGCAGGCTAGATTTCTGACACCTAATAGTGGTAATTGAGACTATTGTAGCTAATCAAAGATGTAGGCCTTAAAAGCGACTGAAAGACAAATGTATGTACTTACCTAGTAAGTTTCATCATACCTGTGTCTGTCGATGTTCTGTTTGAGATATAATGGTATGAAATGAAATGATGAAATTATATTTATTTCTGTAAGTAGATCCTTTAAATACACTTTTACAAGTCATTTTTTTAATGCTAGATGTCGCCGGCATTTCCTAACTGACGACCTCTGACAAGAAACGCCGAAACAAACTCAGAGAATCATGGTTTCTTTTAAAGTCCAGACAAACGTAGTATATATCGAATATGCGAGTTAAACAATGTAGGGCAAAATCTGAAACAGTTTTGAGTTGACCAGTCCTAACTGACGGCACGCATGCAACAGTCATCGTGTAGCTCAACCATTATTAGGGAGCTCAACGACCCGTCGCACAACGATACCAGATCAGCAAGACATTTGCGTGGGTCATATGAAATACCCAAAAAAGTCAGAATCCGTTGAAATATGGAACGCGTTTAAACTAGCCTACATAGTACTCACATTTACATTTAAATTCATGTTTAAAGTAGAAATCGTAACAATATTGCTGGTAACATAAGAAACCAGAATAATAATAGTACCAACTTAAAAGGATAATATTTGAAACTTCAAAAGGCGTCAAAGGGGTTCCAAAAGGCTCCAAGGATCCTTTGGAGTACACAGGAGAAATGGTGTAAAATTTTCCGGTTTGTATAGGTCTCATGTGCGAGTCAATTACTATTAACTAGGCACAAATATATCGTCCAAGCAGCTACTAAACATTTCATAGAAAAAATCTAATAAAACTTTGCCTGCCCTGGGAATTGAACGGTGTCTAGTAACTAACTTTCGTAAAAATAGGTAGTTAAATTTATATAAGTAGGCCATTTTAAATAAGCAAAACCCATTGAAGTTGTTTCCAAAATCATTGAAGTTAATCATGAATCACGCTGTGTTTTATATGTATTGTCTACCAATGAACATAACATTATTTTCACACCCTTTTGGGAATTAACAGCACTACAGTACAGTTTCGCTTTGTAATTTAGTTTCCATGGGGAATATTCTGGTGGTGTCCATCTCTAGTAATATTACTACAAAGCCAGTATTTCTACAAAATTAACAAGCAAAACTTTATCCATCTCCGTATCAAAAGCCTTCGGAAAAACTGTTTTTGCTTGCAATACCAATAAACATTGAATTTAGAGGTCAAATATCAAAGTTAAATCCATTTAAATCCCTATTAATACAATGAAGTGATATTGGAAACGATTCTTATATTGTTTATTACCTATAAGGAATCATTCAGCGGGTAAACCACATATTCGATGCCACTTGAACTTGGAGCTTAGACGCTCATCTTCACCAATTTATCTTTATCCTCATCAAAGAAAGAATTCATTTCTGCCAAAGAAATTAACACTTTAAGTCATTGACTGAAGAGGTATACAAATCTAAGTGAGCGTTAGATATCAGCAAAGTTATCTTGGCGAAATCATATGAGCACGTTTTTTAGAAGACTTTTCAAACGCTATAAAAAGCAAAAGTTGCTTCATTGTACCACCAGTTTAAGTGGGATCAGCTGCGCATACACATCCCTCACAGGGATAAGGACGATGATATTGGTAATACTTTCTTTTGTGCTATTGTGGTGTGATAAGTGCCTTTGTATTTGCGCAAGAGTAATTAGGTATCAGATTTCGAATTGCGAAATTTTTCGGGGCAGTTTTCGGTGGTGAAATTATTGCATCTCGTTTTGTGTCATCAGTACCTAAGTACTTAAATTGTACCTAATCTCGTGTCGTAAAACCTATATAGCTTTCTTTCGTCATTATTTCGACATTTCGTTCATTTTTGCATTTAATAAAAATGTATTTCATTCTTAGATACCGAGGTTAAACAATTATGTAAGTGTATTAAAAAGGTGAATCCAAAAAAAAAACATTTTTTTCATCAAAATCAAAAAATAATTCATCTTTATCAATCAAACAAAACGACAAAATCGATTTAATTGAATCAATCACAATATCCTTAAAATTATACAAATCACAACGTCCAAATTTTAAAGTATTCCCGCACATTTGCAGGGTTCCATTAAAATTTTATTCAAACTGAATTTAATTTAAAGTTTGATATACTAGTTGCAAAAAAGGAACAAAAAGATTAACATAATTTATTTATTTATAAAATAAGTAGCTACAATAACATAATTATGTCTGTAATTACTGCGACTAACAAAGTCAAAACCTTTACTATAACGACAACATATTTAAATTTTAACTACTCCAGCGAAAACTCATTAACAACCTTTAATAAATCTATAATGTCAGCGTAATATTCCATTGGCAAAATTATTGTCAGTGGTATTTATTTGCATACATTAAATAACTTATCATTAACATATTAATTAAGAAGAAACGATTCTTTCCATAGTAGGTGTACCACGAGAACTATTTTAATCACATTTAAGTGACTACGAATGTTTTGCTGATTATTTTTAAGTTTATTCTGCAAAGCAAACGTGTTATTAGAGTTACTCATATTATTATGCAAGAGTGTCTTTAAACTATTTGAGGTATTGGTCACTTTAGGATAATGTGGTCCCTATATAAGTGATAGCCTTATGTACCACTTTTGTGCATAGAAGTTTAAATAAATATGTTTTAATATACCCTTAAATAACAGACGACTTTTTTCAAAGGGCAAATGGAGTAGGAATAAAGGGGCTTCGTGGATTACGGGGCTTGGGTATGGTATCAAAGGAAAGAAGAATATAGTTATTTAGGTAAAACATACCAGGGATATATCCCTGGTATGTAGAACCTTTTCCTATGGAACCCGGCAACATAAACATGAAAAAAAAAGTTTATTAGTTCGCGGAAGATAGATAGTGCAATTACTTCACCAATTAACTTTCGATGGACAAGTGAAAACTTTGCATGAAACCGTTTAGCGGAATATGTTAAAAGCTGAGGCGAATCAATAAACAAATAATATAATATAAATCTATAAAGCCAGAGCTTTGAAGAATTCTAAATTAGATTTTAAAATTATGTTTTATTAATAGCTGGATTTATAATAGATTAGAAGACCATTGTAGTGTCAATCCAAATGACATTATGATGAATCAAATTCTAATCTAGATTTTCTTGGTTTGGATAAGTTACAAAAAAAAAACATTATTTTCTTATTTGATATATCGACTGGTTAAAACATGACTACACATGCTAATTATGGATACAAAAGCGTATACCGCCTTTTTCTATTTGACAAATATGTAAATTTATAAAAAAGTGGCCAAACAGGATTGCGGTTTTACTTCATTAGCATTTTATTATATGAGAACATTTGAACTTGTGACCTCTAAGTCTGAGCATTATGTTTTTGATGCACGCATCCTGTCCATGAGATAATAGATCTTCAAAAACTGGACATGTCGAGGTTGACTGGAAACCTTTTTATATCTCACTGAAGTTTTGCACATTATTGCAGTAATGTTAGACCATATTTTTTTATTTATTACTTCGTATGATCCTATAACTTGATTAAACATGGGGTTAACAAATATGTACTTGTAATTTTTAATAGGTATACCATAAGGTATACAAGACAAGGTACACATCCTACATCCTATTTCATTCAAGAAGTATAAACTTTTGGAATGAAATAGGATCTTTTTGTTTGCAAATTTTTGATATGAATCTTGAAGATGAATTTAAAATTGAACTTGTTAAAAACTTGAAACAACAAGTTTAAAGTTATACGTCTTTTACAGGTTATATTAACCGCGTTTACAGCGGTATGTGGGGCAGCGAAGCTGGACAAAGGCTACTTGCCGCCAATATCAGCTAGAACTGCTGGAGGCAGTCCAGGTGCCTTGCAAGCTCCTTTTGATGGAACCAACCAAGGCTTAGGACTCCCCACTGGCGGCTACACAAATGACGCTCAAGGAGTTGTTGTAGACGCAGTGAATCCCGGAACCAGGACATCTGGTGTTGAGCCTACGGGTCTTGGCGGGCCAAGAACCTCATACGGCTCAACAGACTCCAAAGTTGGAGACGCAGCATTCAGTGGTTTTAAAAACTCAGAAGGAGTCAGTACACGGATAGCACCAGGTTTCGGTTCCTTTGTTGGCGCAGACGATTCTGATGCCAGTAAAACTCGCGGCAGCACCTTGAAGTTCGCCACTGATGTTGGATTGAACAACTACAGTTACGGATTCGAGACTGACAATGGTATATCTGTTGGTGAAAATGGTAACGCCGAAAATGGTGTACAAGCACAAGGTGGTTATTCTTACAAGGGGGATGATGGCAAGACGTATGAAGTGACGTATACCGCTGATGAAGGTGGATACAAGCCACAAGGACAGCACCTGCCAACGCCGCCACCAATTCCTGATGAAATAATCAAGTCTTTGGAGAAGAATGCTAAAGAAGAAGCTGCGGGCCTTGTTGATGATGGTAAGTTTTTTAATACTATGTTATTTTTTCTTGAAACAGCAAATCTCGAAGTCATAGTTGCAGATCGATTGATGTTATCACAAGCCCTTCCCTAAAAATTGTTGACCATCGCCTTTTTATTAGAGAACGCCCCCTTATTCAAATGTCTGTTAAAACATATTTATGTATCTGTTTACATCTCTAACGTATGTAAACGCATGTTTTTGTTTTTAACCGACTTCAAAAAAGGAGGTTCTTGGTTTGACCTGTGTGTATGTATGTTTGTCCGCGATTATCTCGCGTTTGGCTGAACCGATTTTGTTGAAAAAATTATCATCTTTATTATAGTATGCTTAACCGCCAGTTTCATATTAATCTTTTAAATATCTAACAGGTAGGATACTCTATCCTACCTGTTAGATATTTAAGATCAACTGTTGGTTTTCTCAAAATCTTTATTTGTAAAATTTATATCCACAATACATTATGTCTAAGAAATAACTTAATCTAATCTATTGTATTCACTATAATTATGCATAATAATTTGAACTCTGCCCATATATGAATAGGATGCATCAAATGTCAAAGATTAAATAAAATCACAATAATGACAGCTATTGGAATTGATTAAATTAAATCTATTCTCCTAAACGTGAAAATAGTTCTTATTCATCATACAAATTTTACCAGAATCCATTTAAAAAACAGATGCTATAATTTTAATTAATATTGGAGCAGATGTTTTTAAAACCAAACCAGTTTCCGAACAAAATTAATAATAGAAGACCAAATAGGTAAGTATCTAGTTTATGCAGAGGTTAAATTGATCTTAGGTATATTTTTTATCGCAGGACACTTGCCGAATGTCGATGATAATAAAAAAAAACCGCTTAGAGAAACTTCTGTGGTTCTTTTTTGAATAAAGAACATCGTTTTACTGACTTATCTTATATCCTTTTTAGTAAATCCGCTTTGAATGATTTTGTATGGTTGTTTGTTTTTTTTTAATATTAAAGAAGTTTTATAACTATGAATACAGTTAGGTTAAAGTTACTTATTAAGAGATTTATAGAGAAATTAGCTGTCCCGGCAAACGTTGTTTTGCCATATAGGGGTGGGTCATTTTAGGGGGATGAAAAATAGATGTTGGCCGATTCTCATAGATACCGGATAAGCACACAAAATTTCATACAAATCGGTCCAGACGTTTCGGAGGAGTATGGCAACTAAAACTGTGACACGAGAATTTTATATATTAGATTTCATCGTCAACCTATGTAGTAATATATCAAAAACTTTTGCAGATAAATTTAATCAAATTCTGATGAAAAATGACATCATTTATAGCAAGTAATAAAAGTTAACCTAAAAATATGCGATAATATAGAATCGATTCACAATCGATATTTATTTGCTAAAAGTCGTGACTTATCAATATAAAATCCAGTCTAGACAATTACATCTTTGGCTTTACGAATGTTGCATAACATAATCGATTTTATTTATATTAGGCATGTTTCATGATTTTATACAAAAAATGATTGAGGCTTGGGTAAGAATAGAAAAATCTTAATTTGAGTAGACCTAAATGATTGGCAATAAAAAATGTTTGCAAGACCCATTTAATGATTTATCTAAACTCCGAGTTGCTACACAGAATACCACGTAAAAATCCAATAACACTTTACTCGACCTAGGAATCGAACCCAGGACTTCGAGCGTAACAGTCGCGCTTAGTAGGTACCACTAGGTTAACTACATGCACTAGGTTTTTCTGTGAAATTTCTTGTAACAACTCAGAGGCTAGATTATTTTGTGCCCGGTTGATGGTAATAGGCTCGCCCCCTACTATATGTGACCTAAACATACCGGCAATCTGTGGGTGTACATTAGTACACCTCTGCCTAACCCTTTGGGGAATACAGGCGTGATGGTATGTTATGTAGTACTTACTAGATTGATTGCAAAGTGCTTAGAAATATTTCCTGTTAGCACGGAAGCACACCACGGAAGAATATTAACCGAAGTTTTATCATTACCTGTAACTGGTATTTTATCTTCAATTGCTTAAGGAAATTATATATGAACAAGTAAATTTAACTTCACCACATCATTTATTCAACACTAGCTTTTTCCCGCGATTTCGCCCGCGTAGTGTTAGGAACTTTGAAGCCGTTTCCCGTAGGAAGTTTGAATTTTTCGGGATTATAATGTAGAACTTTGAAGCCGTTTTCCGTAGGAACTATGATTTTTTCGGGATTAAAATGTAGCCTATTTCCTAATCCAAGGTATAAGTCATCGCTATTTCAACTTTCAGCCAAATCAGTTTAGCCGTTTTGCCATAAAAGAACAACAAAGATCCAAACTTACAAACTGTCGCCTTTGTAATATTAGTAAGATTAATAATTAGAATTGATGTTAATGTACTTACTTATGTTTCAATTTGAAATACCGATGACAATGATATAGGCCACGATGCTGATCTAGTGTAGGTTAGCAGAATTACCACGTTGTCGAAAAAATCTCTCAGGCATGCAAGTTTCCTCACGATATTTTCCTTTGCCATTGAGGTGATGAAATGTCAGAGATTAGTGCTCGTGCCTTAGGTTCGAGCTCAAAAACCTACGTTTAGTCCAATAATTCTTCTTCTTATTATTATCGCTATTATAAAATCATTCTATTTCGGATTTTTTACGAATATGAAGTAATTTTTTACACTACATCACAATCGATTTATGTATTTAGTGCTTAATCTTTTGTTTAGGTCGTTACTTTTCTTACAATACTTATAGCCTAAATTTAGGCTAAATATTGAAAATTAACTACTTATTTGCAAACTTTAATTATGGAGGTATTTTAAGATTCATAATACACATTGGTTTGCAAATTTAATTAAGGCAGAAGATCATCAATTATTTTATGATAAATGTAGCGTTTATTATACTTGCAAAAGTGTCTGTGTTGTGTTGATCTGAAATCTTAATCTAAATTACATCACTTCCTATAAAGAAATGCTTTTTCTGTTGCGAAACTAGCTGTACCGAAAGCCGACAGGAAATACACAACCAATTTTAAACGCGTGTAAAAATATCACTCCAAATATTACACTGACAATCAGTCATACCGTCAATGCAGTAACTCACTAACAACTTTCATTCACAAATTCGGTATCGTTACACTTTAAAAAGCCTTTGTATGACTTGATAAATGTACCGTTGACGCAGGTATCAGTCGTTGACAAATTGCTTACATACAACTTTCGTTTTTATTTGCAGGCTCATACGACGCACAGAAATACAATGATGGAAGCGATTACTCGAGCAATGGCGCTGCCAATCATAATGTCAGACCAACAATAGGCGGCGGAGATGCAACGGCTAGTGGTTCGTTGGTTAATCAAGACAACCAAGCTTACAGGCCCAGCTCGGGATTCTTAATTGGGTCTTACAATCCTGGCACTGCTGCAGACCAGTCTTCAGAAGCACACGGTGCTCAAGGTTATGGTCATGGTTCTGGTAACAAACAATCCGGATTTAGTTTGAACAAGGATCAGAGTGGCTCTCAAGGTTTCGGGGTTTCTGGAGATGGCACTGCAATTGGTTCACAACTTGGACCGGCTGGTTCAACTACCCCTCAGGCTAGCAATAGTTTCGGGACTCAATTCGGGGCTAACTCACAATTTAGTTCTCAATCCGCGTTAAATTCGCAGTCAACGGTGAATAGCTTTGGCGTTCAGGCCACAAAACCTGAAGGATCTGTGTTTGGTTCTCCTGTTGGAACTCCAAGCTTTAACAGTTTGCCTGGATCTTCAAATGAGAATTCTGCCTTCAGCTCAGCAGTTTCATCTGGATTTGGTAGTGCTAGTGCTTTTGCTTCTACTGGTTCTTCTGGTTTCGGATTTAAAAATGAAAACATACCTTCAACCAACAATTTTGGATCAACTGGCCAGTATAACGAAGGTTTCAAATCTGGATCGGACTCAAAAGTTGGTGCATCATTCCCAGCGCCATCTACTGCTGTAGCATCTGCCTCCGTTTCTGGAACACCTACTTTTGGCCAACAACACAGTGGTTCTCAGCCACCTTCCGTTCAAGGTTCGACTGCTTTTCCACAGTTCCCATCTACACCGGTTCCTATTAGTAATATCAAATTTGGATCTCCTTCATATTCGCAAAACCAGGCCCCAAACTTGCCGTCTAGTGCCTCTGCGTCTGCTTCTGTGTCTGGAAATGAACCTCATATTGGCCAAGTAAATCAACATTTCAATGGCTTCCAGACTGAATCAAACCAAAACAGTTTTCCGAGTAGATTTGGAGAGAGTCAGCAATTTGGTCATACTATAACCAATAGTGATAACCAGAAACCTGTGAATATAATTGAATCAACTAGCGGAACAAGTCATCTTTCGAAACCTCAAGGTTTCGATTCTTCCTCTACTGCATCAAATATTAATTTTCAACCATCATCTAGTACTTCTGGCAAACCTAGTTCTGGGTCTTCCACTTTTGGAGTTTCTTCCCAGCAATCCAGTTTCCAGGCTCAGTCAATTAACTCAAAGCCTAGTCAATATTCACCGGTTAATAATGTAATCTCTCCATCAGCAGGTCTGCCTCAGTTTGGTAACACAAATACTCAATTTTCAAGTCTCCAACCAACTAAACCAACTCTAAGTTTCGGAAGTATCTCAACCCAAGGGCCAACTAAAGTACCAGCCACTGAATTAACCACTCCTTTTGAATCGAATGGACCTGGTTCAGTTCAAACATCAAACCAGGCTTCAAATTCTTTTACTTCAGGTAATATTCCAGTTCCATCCCCTACTCCAGCAACCTCCTTCTTGGCTTCCCAGCAAGGCTCCCAGTCTGGTTCAGTCTTTGAGTCACAGTCTAAATTCCCTTCCCAAGGAGTTTCTAGTCAGTACAAGCCAATACTTACACAGGGTTCTTTCCCCCAAACTGGACCTACTGATGCCGTGTTTGCTTCTAGCACTCAAAAGCCTGTACTTAATCAACAACAAGGCAGTGATTTTTCATATTATTATAAACAGCCTTCCAAGCCTTTTGTCACTCCTCAAAGCTCCTCATCTTATAACAACGGTGTTACACAGGCTGCCATTTCTTCGTTCCCTTCTCTTGCATCTGCGACACAATTCCCCTCTCAATCTAATCAATTTGGTTCAAAACCAACTTCTTCGACGCAGTTTGGTCAATCATCGCAATCTAGTCTGCAAGCATCATCTCAATTTGGATCAGCTGGAGCCCAACAGTCGCCAAAAGAAAAGCCAATATCTCAATTCGGTCAAAAACCTATTGATCAAAGCCAGACACAGTTTGGCCAGTCCTCTATTAGTCAGAACTCTGACAGCTCCTTATCAACCCAGCAATATCAAGGTACTATTTATCAATACAACAAGCCAGCTGAATCTCTACCTGCACCAGCAAATGCTGACTCTCAAGCTAAGCCGAGTCAAATTTCAACAGACTCCACGTTTGGATCTCAGCAAGTCTTATCTCAGTTTAGCAGTCAATCTATTGGTAGTATTCCTACTTCCACTTCCCAGCAGACTCAAACGGCTCAAGGCTCAATAATTGGATCTCAAACAAATAGCCTACTTGGTCAAAAGCCCAATTCTCAAGGACAATACTCGCAAACGTCCCAATTTGGTCAAAAACCAGTAACTACTAGTTTTAATTACCAACAATCGCAGTTTGGATCTGGAACACAGTACAACTTTAAACCACAAACGCCTATTGGTTCCACTTTCTCTTTAAATAAACCGGACCAACAATCAGCGTTTGGTAAGGAACCTACCCCTTCCACTCAGTCTGGTTCTTACTATCAACAGACAATTCCAAGCGCTGGATTAAGCTCAAGCTTCGTTACACAAAAACCATCCTCTTTTGGTCAGAAACCATTCAGCAATTCACAAACTTCTGTTGGTCAAACTTCTCAAAGTTCTAGTTTAACTTCAAACTCACTCTCTCAAGGCCAAACATCCCAAGTAGGTCAGAAGCCAACTGACTCGACCTTCCCAAAACCACAATTTGGAACAATAAGTTCTCAGTCAGGTCAAGGTAACGGTTTAGCTACATCTGCCGGCCAAACATCATTTGCCCAAAAACCTCTCGGGTCTTCTTACCAGCAGTCACAGTTTAATCAATTTAGTTCTCAGTTCGGTCAAAAACCACAGTCATTGACACAGGGTTCTTCTTTCACTTCAAACACTGGCACAAAGGGTCAATCTGCATCTACATCACAGTTTGGTGTGACTGGTGCGTCTCAAAGTTCGCAGTCGCTCCAAGGTAATGGTCTCGCTTCTACTACTGGCCAATCTTCATTTGGACAAAAACCTTTCGGCTCGCCATACCAACAGTCCCAATTTGGATCAACTAGTTCCCAGTTTAATCAATTCAGTTCTCAGTTTGGTCAAAAACCAGTGTCATCAGGATCATCTTTGACTTCAAGCACGGGCTCCAAGGGCCAATCTGCACAAACCTCACAATTTGGTTTGACTGGTGCATCTCAAAATTCGCAGTTACCCCAAGGTAACACTTTCGCTTCGGCTACTGGTCAAACAACACTTGGCCAAAAACCTGTTGGCTCTTCATATCAGCAGTCTCAATTTGGATCAACTACTTCCCAGTTTGGCCAGAATTCCCAAACCCAAGGTACTACTTTACCTTCGTCTGCTGGCCAGTCATCATTTGGTCAAAAACCTTCCAGTGGTTCGACCAATCAACAGTTTGGATTAACGAACTCTCAGTTTGGGTATGGTCAAAAACCTCAGTCGGCGCAGGGATCATTCACTTCAAATACTGGGTCAAAGGGCCAATCTGGGCAAAGTTCCCAGTTTGGAGTAACTGGCTCATCTCAATCATCCTTTGGCCAAAAACCTGCTGGTTCTTACCAACAGTCCCAATTTGGGACAACTGGCTCTAAGTTCGGTGAAAAACCGCAAGTAACTCAAGGTTCCAGTTTTTCTTCAAATAAATTTTCTCAAACCCAAACTTCCCAGTTCGGTCAGAAGCCTTCTACTACCACACAAAGTAGTTCTACTTTCCAGTTCAGTCAGAATTCTCAAGCCCAAGGTAGTGGTTTCCAGTCATCCTTTGGTCAAAAACCATCAACTACCATTGGATCAGCCAATCAACAGTTTGAAGCAAGTAACTCCCAGTTTGGGTTTGGGCAAAAACCCCAGTCGGCACAGGGTTCATATTTTACAAACACAGGGTCAAAGGGCCAACCTGGGCAATCTTCACAGTTTGGGGTGGCTGGTTCGGCCCAAAATTCAGGATCTAGCTTCTCGATTGGGTCAGGTTCAAACTTCCAACAAAGTCAGTTTTCTGGCTTCTCTGGATCCACACAGAAACCACAAACAACAGGAACATTTTCTCAGCCCTCTACTCAATTTGGTGTAAAACCTTTCGGTAGCTCCCAAAGCACTCAAGGAGTTCAACAAACACAGTTTGGCTCTACGGCGTCTCAGTATGGCCAGACATCACAGTCATCTCAGGTCAATGTTCCGACTTCGACCACCATTTCGCAAACTGCCCAACCTACAAAACCTTTCGGTATTTCACAAACTTCTGGATCTAGTGACCAGAAAAACCAATTTGGTTCATCCGGCGCCCTATTCGGTCAAAAGCCGTTGACGACCCAGACAGGTCAAAAGCCAAGTTCAACTTTTGGTTCTTATAGTCAGTTCTCTCAGTTTGATTCCCAAACCAAGAAACCTTTCAGTAACACTCAAACGCCCTTCCTCAGTCAGTTTAGTTCAACGACTGGTAAATTCGGTCAACAGCCGCAGGCTCAAGCAAATGCATTTGCTTCTAGTTCGGGCCCTGATGCAACCAAATTTGGCAGCACACAGTCAAGCCAAGTTTCTAAATATCAACAAACTTCTCAATTTGGTGTCCAAGGACAGAAACCAGTTCAAAGCTCTTTATCAGAAACTAACTACCAGCAATCTCAATATACACAAACTTCTGGAAGTCAAACCAATGTAGGCAGTGGACAGTTTGGAGGTCAATCCTTATTTGGTGTACAGGCACAAAAACCTTTAGGCTCGCAATTTGGCACATTCCAAAGCCAGTTTAATCAGGGCCAAAAGCCATTGGGTGGTAGCTCTCAAGGATCTACCTTCCAGATTGGTCAATCAGCTGTTGACCAAAAAACACAGCCTACTCAGAGCAGCATCACAACTACAAATGTAGCTAGTCAGTCTGCTGAAAGTGCATTTGGAAGTGCACAATCCGCTAACGGATATGGTTACAACAAACCACAAAATGCTTTCAACTTTGCCTCTCAATTCGGAGGTCAAGCAAATGGTCCACAAGACCAAAAACTACAGTCGTCTCAAACAAGCTTTAACTCGGAAGTATCACAAACACAAACTGGTGGCGCTGTCAAGCCTTTTAGTAGCTCATCAGCTCAAGCCCAATCTACTTCAGGTTCATCTCAGTTTGGTGTACAACCTATTAAGGCTACTGACTCAAATGTCTCGCCTTCTCAGTCATCGATAACCCACTTCAGTGGGCAACCCTTCCAACCAGCTAGTACTATATCCACACAGAGTTCTGGTTTCCAGAGTGAGACTTCATCCACCTCTAATTCTCAATTTGGAGTCCAGCCAACTAAGCCATCTGTAGTAACACATTTTACTGGACAGCCTTTCAAACCAGCGTCGATACAAGATTCTTCAAGCTTTGGATCTCAAAGCCTGTTTGGTGTACAATCCTCGCAGAACGTTGCTGCCACCACTACCAAACCTAGTCAATCTCAATTTAGTGTTGAGCCGTTTAAAACTGAGTTTAGCAGTACTCCATCCCCTGACTTCCCTTCTAGAGTAGGATCTAGTGCTAAGCCTGAGGGACTCGCCGTGTCTACTCTTCAGACTTCAATTATACCTGTTCCTGGTTATGAAATAAATACCTCCAATCAGGGTGTACATGGGGAGTTTGGAGGTCCCAGGGACCCTCCTAGGTTCGATGACAAATCTGGATATTATTATTGAACAGTGCCATATAGACTGGATGTAAAATGTACAAAGAAAGAAGATTGTAAATGAACTGCCAGAAATTGACAAAAACTATATGAATTGTTTTGAGATATTTTTTTATACAAACGTAATAAGATCCGTAGTAGGAAGTTCTATAATTTTAGTTAACATTAACTGTTTTTATCTTAGTTTTGTACTTCGTATAAGAGAAAACTATGGTTTAATTTAAGTCAGTCTCTAGCAGTTCAATATGTAGAATCTATATTTGTGTAATGCAGCGAACATCGAAGGAAAACAAATGAAAATTCTATAAAATGAATATTAAAGAATTATTTTATTAAATTAAAAAAATGTAAATAATAATGTTGTGTTTTCTTTTTAACAAAGTAAATGAAGACAGACAATTAATGTTTATACAAGATTTATCAATTTGAGACGCAAAAGCTAACTCTAGTATAGATTTTAATGTAAACTCAAGTTTTTTTATGTATGATATGGCTTAAGTTTGACCACTACCTCAGTGACGATGCGGTCGACGATGGGAGACGCTTGCCAGAAGTAATAATATCTATTCACTCATGACTTGAAGACTCCCAGGTTGTACGTTGGCCCAGCTTTAGGCTTAGATTCACAGACTAATAAATACACAGACGAAACCCAAGGTACTTGCGCTTAAAATAAAGTTTCAATATGAGTCTTATGTATTTACTAGTTTTTGCCCGTGGCTTCGCTTCGATTAGAAATTGATCCCGAAGAAAAGAAAACCAAAAACGTAACGAGCCGCTCTATAAATTAGAAGGCACGACGGAAGGGTTAAGCTCTAGCCCTGGATCTATTGAAATAATTGAAAAAAGATGTACGGCAGTTTGTATGCGTTGCAAACTTGCAACAGTTATCTGAAAATTCAAATCTATTCAGTAATTTTTGCGCCAAACAAACAAACAGACAGCAGTATGTATTACAGTTTTATAATAGAACTAGCGTCCCGCCAGCGGCTTCGCCCGCGTGGTCTTATAATTTTTTCCCCGTTTTTGCTACATTTTTAATTACTACTCCGCTCCTATTAGTCGTAGCGTGATGATATATAGCCTATAGCCTTCCCCGATATCGCGAGCGTAAACTTAGTCGTGTCGGTTGTGAAGTATTTTCACAATAGATGTCGCTACGTCACCTTAAAGACGTAAGTTTAGAATGTGAAGTAAGATTTCGACAGGCGAGCGGAACTCGCGATAGCTTAGCAGTTAAAGCGTCTGGTGTACTGAACCAGAAGACGCAGGTTCGAATCCTGCCCGCCACCCGATTTTTTCCTTCATTAAAAATAACTTGTAATCGTATCGAGTTCAAATTATTTTGTATGGAACACTGACAAGCGCTGCGGCGGATGTCAAGGAAACTAAAAAATTTTAGCATAAGTTTTCGAAGTTAAGTATTCGAATAGTTATAGTTAAGTATTCAAGTAGTTAGATATGGACTTGTATGAAAAACGTTAGCATTAGTAAGTTTCTGATGGATTGTAAAGTTAAACGTGAAACTCGAAGGCTGGTTATCGTTAACGAATAGTAAGATTTTTCGTTAACTACTCTATAACTATAGTAACTCTACAGTTAATAAATTATAAATAAATATCTTGGGACATTTTTTACACAACACCATCTAACTAAGCAGAGCTTGTACTATGGGTACTAGACGCTGAATATAATATTTACATGCTTTTTTTTTGTAAGTACATACTTATAATACATAAGAAACACCCATACAAACACAAATACTTATATTCTTCAAATAAATATTTGTGTCCTGTGGGAATCGAACCCACGACCTCGTGCTCAGCAGTCCAGTACTCGAACCACTAGACCACAGACGCCGTCAAAAAGTTGTTTTTGAGTAACAGATAGTTAGACGCAGTGGCGACAGGGGGCTTTATCTTATTATAACTACTTTATGTAATGATTCATATAATCTTAGTTTATTATGGATCTACAATCAACAACAATCCGGTTTTTTTTATTACTCCCGGTTACATAAATTAGGTATTTTCGACTCAATCTGGTTGTCATCAACCTTTACCTAATGTCAAAAAATAACAAATTACTTTTATTTTTATCTCATCCTCCTAGCCTTTTCCCAACTATGTTGCGGTCAGTTAAAATAAAAATAAAATAAAGATAGATAGATAGATAGAATACTCTTTATTGTACACCAAAGGAGAAAATAAAATAAACATTTCAGACGTAACTTAAGAATACAATTAGCAGTCTTATCGCTAAATAAAATGTTTATTGTGTCTCAAACATATCATTTTACATAAATTGAGGCAGCCCCAGTAAGTTAAAGTATACTTGGAAAGTTATTAAGAATCAAGAATACAGTTTTTAATCTATTTACATAATAACATAATATAAACTATATAAGCAACTAATTACGGGTTTATAGTGGTTATATAGTAGTAAACCATCAACCCGATCCCATCAATTATAACTATCCTAATTTTTTTTGTTATTTTTGTGTGCGGTAACTACTCATGGATCCCCGCCGCCTGGGGAGGCGGCAATTTATGTCGAATTTATACCGACTGAAAACCGCACTTGCCATAAGTTACCCTTTGTTCCTGATGGCTCATGGCTCATGGCCATGGGATCAGGAACATTCACTACGATCATGAATAATGATCCTCCTCTCGGAATGAGAAAGGTTGGCAGACTTCACACGTCGTCGAGAAAATCTCACAAGCATGCAGGTTTCCTCACGATGTTTTCGTTCACTGTGATTAACCGATGATGATTTAATTCAGCGACTTTTATAGTCCCATAATGTCAAGTTATTTTGTAGTTTATTTTGATCAGTAACTAATGGTGTTTACTAGTGATTGGGAAATATTGGAAACCTATTATGCTCAAGGACTTCTGTTGCTGACTGTACAAATAGAACAACTCTGCCTAATCCTACGGGGAATACAGGCTTGATGGTATGTTATTTTATTTAACGAATCTGTAGTCGTACTTCGGATTACTTAACAATTCTTGAGTGACATGCGATTAAATATTTTTCTTATAAAATGAACATCAAGGCCAAAAAGGTAGAAAATAAATATTTTATAATATTTTCTGAGGTGAATAACTTCTACATTTAAATTATCTTTAGGTGATCTATTAGAATAAATTGATACATCTATTCTTAAATTAAAACGCATTTATAGATTTTCGATTGGTGATAAATCAATGTTTTTTGGCTGAATAACACAGTCAATTTAAATTAAATTTTTCATTCCTTTTAGAGCACAATTCTTTTTTTGATAAATGTAATCGCTTTAAATAAAAAAAAAATCCTTTGACGACGTCTGTGGTCTAGTGGTTCGAGAATCGGACTACTGATCACGAGGTCGTGGGTTTGATTCCCACAAGACACATTATATTTATGTGATTAACTTAGGTGTTTGTGTTTGTCTGGGTGTTTCTTATATAAGTATGTATTTACAAAAAAACGTAGGTATATAAGTATTTTATCCATTGTCTAGTACCCATAGTACAAGCTCTGCTTAGTTTGGGACTAGATGATGCTGTGTAAAAATGTCCCAAGATATTTATTTTAGAAAATTAAAAACGTTGATGAAGTTTCGCTCGAGAATAGACTGGTTTTGGGCAGAAACACAAAAAGCCTGAGTCGATAGGTATTCAATCTAGCGAGCCATGAGTCACTTAGTATAAAGTTCGCGTGGAACTAGCTAGCCGCACCTTAGGTAGGGACGGGGGTGAGGCGGCGGGTTACTTTGAACGAAAACAAGCGCCCCCGAACCGTGGTCACACATTGCTGTTTTTTTTTTTTTCAAAAAAAAAGACTGCCTCTAGGTATATCAATTACATACGTAGTAGTTTCAACGCTGATTAAAGAAAAGGGTTACAAACATCCATTCAAACTCACAAACATTCATATATTAGTAGGATAGTAAGGATGATAGATCGAAGCTACGTCACAAGCTACAACGGCAGTTGCCTAACTCTCGCTCTGCGCACGTCGCATGCGCAAGGACCTTAATTAGCTCAACTTAATCTCACAACTTCGTTTCATAAATATTCATGCTGAGAGTATTGTTTTAATATTATAGCTTGTTTGTTCATGTTCCATTGAAGTAGAAAATTTATGTAGGATAGCGATTTATACTCAAGATAAATATTTGGGTAAATTTTCATAGCACCATCTAGCCACAAACGTAGCAGAACTTGTACTATAGGTACTATAAAATATGATACTCGTATACTTTTTTTTGTTAATACATAGTAATGTTCATCTAAATGAGGGGCTCCTGGCTAATTTATATATGTGGATGGGTGACCATTCTTAACACATCGAGACCCCTCCGTGCCTCGGAGAGCACGTAAAGCCGTCGGTTGTCGTACGAACACCTATGACAATCGTTAGTGTTAGTCAAAAGCCCAAAAAGCCTGACAACCAATCTATCCTTCGAATATCGGTATTGCCCAGAAATTGGGTTGCGGAGGTCTGATGGCAGTCGCTTCGTGTAAAATACTGATATTCAGCCGCATCTGGGTAGACTGGAAGCCGACCCCAACATGGTTGGGAAAAGGCTAGGAGAATGATGATGACATAGTAA
The DNA here is from genome assembly GCA_946251955.1 of Acronicta psi. Lineage (NCBI taxonomy): Eukaryota > Metazoa > Arthropoda > Insecta > Lepidoptera > Noctuidae > Acronicta > Acronicta psi. Next base: position 1,740,307 of record OX276486.1, read on the forward strand.
TGTTCATCACATAAATGGGAATCGAACCCACGACCAGCCTCGTGATCAGACAGACATCTGATGCTCGAACCAATAGACTAGAAGTTGTTTTTTAAAAGATCTATAAAAATAAATAGGCTTCAATTTATAAGAAAAGTATTATTTTCTGGTTCACAATTTTTCGCATTGATGATATTGTTATTTCACCTTGACTTGATGACTTGATCTTCATGTGCACACCATCCATTTTATTGTTAATTACATAGAAAATGTAAATTGATACCATTTGTCTTAATAAAGAATAATCAAAACGTAAAAAATCTGCATAACCAACTAAAACAGTCAAATTTCATTAAGATTGAGGCGATATTGTTTCTTAAATTTAATATCTTAGAATAAAAATATCATAATATTATATTATATCTACCTACCTACAAGCACTAAGACCTATGTTTAGTTAAATCTAGATAATCTAGCAACAAATAGTATACTAATGTACACCCACATTTCGCCGGTATGTTTAGGTCCCACGTAATAGGGGGCGAGCCTATTGCCATCAACGGGGCACAAATCCCGACTCCGAGCTGCTACTGGGAATTTCACAGAAAAACCCAACAATTGTTATGCTCGACCCGGGATTATAACCTAGGACCTCTAGCGTAGCAGTCGCGCTTGGGAATACTGGACCATCGAGGTAGTCCATGATAGAAAACAATCTACTTTTCCAACCTGCATTTTACCCAACCACGGTTACTAATTTAACCATTATGTAAAGTTATGTTTATCCCGACATTCAAGCCAGACACGGGGAACCTAATAAAATACATAAAGCGCCGCACTTTTTGCATTTATTATAAATACTATATTTTTTTTGTCTTGTGGGGGGAATCTAATCGGCCTCGTCATCATCAGTCCGGTAATCGAACCACTAGACCACAGACGTTGTCAATATGATTAACGGTATGTTATCACGCCTGTATTCCCCGAAGGGGTAGGCAGAGGCGTACTAATATACACCCACATTTCGCTGGTATGTTTAGCCCCACGTAATAGGGGGCGAGCCTATTGCCATCAACCGGTCACAAATTCCGACTCCAAGCTGCTACTGAGAATTTCACATAAAAACCCAAAAACATTTTGCTCGACCCGGGGATTGAACCCAGGACCTCTAGCGTAGCAGTCGCGCTTGGAACCACTAGGCCAACCAGGCAGTCTCAGTGGGGGGAATCTAATCGCCCTCGTGATCAGCAGTCCGGTACTCGAACCACTAGACCACAGACGTTGTCAATATGATTAAAATTTCCATATTTCACAAACATCTTTCAAAGGCATTAAAAAATATAGCATGACACATTTGGAGCTAATAATACGAACGAATAGATCCTGTTTAGATGCAAAACTAGTAATAATCATTTAATTTGGAAACGATAGCTAGTGACCTTTGATTTACATAACAACTCTATATATTAGATGCTCTAATTTAGGTATAAATCTATAGCCTAAGTCTAGGGCACAGTTTGTTTAATGTCAAATACCAATAACCTAACCTAACCTAAATTAAAAATTTAGAAAACCCCCGACACTAAATGGCTAATTTGCCATTTTGTGGTGGCGGCCATCTTGGATTCGAAATTTATAGTACCTATTCTACTAGTTAAGCCCTTTCATTTGATACCCATATTGAGGGTATTTTAAAAACAATATGCAATCCGCTATTATGTGGCGGCGGCCATCTTGGACCGATTTTCATCAAACATAGCTAAGAACACTCCCAACTACTTCACCTTTCTATTAAAAAAAAAAAACAACCAGACAGACACACACACACACACACACACAGAGACACGTCAAACTTATAGGTTAAAAATCAAAATAGTTTTATATTCACATAGACCTTATGCATTCACTTATGAAATGTCGAAATTAGGTGCACCGTTCCAAATTAGTCGTTTGCTATGGAGAAGAACCGGCAAGAAACTCCATGGTTACTCTTTTAAATTTTGGTTTTTTACAGTTACATCTGATACAATAGTTTAAGGATACTTACACAAGTACCGAATTTGTTATTTGTGTACGAACTTATGTGTTTGTGTTTGTCGGGGTGTTTTATAAGAAGGTGAAGCAGTAGATAGCCTAGGGATATGACCACTGGACTGCTAAGTCAAAGGTCTCGAGTTTAAATCCAAGGCATGACCCACTGACTTTTTTAAATTATGTGCGTAATTAGCATAGCATAGCAAACCCGCATTAGGCCAGCGTGGACTAATATACTTAGTATTTATTGGACCAGAGAAGCCAAAATAAATATAATTTACAAGTTACAAAAGGAATATCTAAAGATGCTTGCCAAGCAATATAGATAGGCATAACATAATTACAATTTATAGGTTTAGAACTTAATAACAGTGCCGGCTTTTATTTTAACGTCAGAATACGATTTTGTGAATAGTCGCGAAATGCTATTAGAATACAATATAATTTATTAATAAAAAAAACATACATCTTAAAAACTCTTGGTTATGACCTTGAACTTGAACATAAAAATTGTAAAGGTACGCACACACTTTGTCCGGCCGACTCGAAGCAAGACTTGGCAAACATTTTTTGGTAGGTAATAATTATGACAATCTTAAATTACCAATATAAATTATTGTGCGTGCCCCTTATAGACACTTATAGGCAATAAAAGACAAGGGAATGAATGCGGGTTAGAATTGATTAATAGAATAAATTTAGAAACTGACCGGGATGGTCCCAAACAATTTTTAATAAACAAAATTCTTTTTTAACATGTTGAACAATATAAGTAATTGGGATCATAACATGCATTGTTAATATAAATGTATGTTATTTCGAAATTGAAAAAAAATTTAAAATACATATTATAAGTAGGTAATATTGATAAAATTATTTGGTAGGAAAAAAGCACGCTCGTGCGCAAAACATGACTGTTTTTCTTTCAAAAGCCTTGCATTTTATAATAAGATTATTTTCAAGATTGATGATTAAATTGAAAATCGACAGTCAAACAAACCACATCGGTGCGCACCTTTACAATGATCGTGAACTCGGCTGAACTACACATATTTTATAAACAATGTTATTGACATTTTTGGTCTTATAATATTTTATTATTTTTATGAAATGATTTACGATTAAGTATGGAAAAATAATCATCATAACATTTTGCAAATAAAAAAGATATGATTGCGGCTACATAATTAAATATAACTAGCTTTCCGGCGGCTTCACTCGCGTGGTCTCGGTATTTCTTAAAACTTTCATCCCCTATTTCAACCCCTCACAGCCCTTTCTCACATTAAAAAGTAGCCTATATGCTTTCTCAAGCTCTAGACTATCTGTGTACCAAATTTTATTTAAATCGGTTCAGTAGTTTTGGCGTGAAAGCGCGACAGACAGAGTTACTTTCGCATTTATAATATTAGTAATGATGTTTATACTCAATATCTGAGCATGAGGTCATTCGATGCCCTGGTCAAGCAAAATGACTGAGTATTTTTAACTGTCATTCATATTATGTGGTAGGTATCAATAATTAATTACAACTAGCTTTAGAGTTGAGAATAAATAATGAGGAATACCTCTTATAATTTCTCCACAATATAATAAGTCTGCCTCAAGACCAGACTCTTTAATCAGTGTGTTACCAGTGTTTGACGACGTCTGTGGTCTAGTGGTTCGAGTAACGGACTGCTGATCATGAGGATCGTGGGTTCGGTTCCCACAGAACACAAATATTTACAACAAAACCCGGGCAAGACGGCATGACTTGTTTGCGGTGCCGCGTTGTTGCACTGTTTCGCGCTCAATGTCGCCTATACCGCATAAATTGAAGGCGTTCAATGCGCTCCTGGATTCCAATAATGAACTTGATCTGTTTGCTAATGAGAAGAAGGTGATATTGTTGGATTGTTTGAAGTATTGCGAGAAGACTGCGTAAAATCTTCTATTTTATTGATTTACATTGTTTTGTAATCAGTGTAAGTGGCTGTATTGTTGGTCGTTGGTTGGTAGTATATTTTTTATATTAGCTTCACGCTTTGTAAATGGGAGAACTCTCTAGACATGTACTTCAAGCCTAGCTGTATCCTATTTATCTTTTAAAATATAATCTGTAATATATTTCGCAAACATTTCTGGATTGTTTTCTCATATTGTAAGTATCCATATATTATTGTAGCAGATATCATTGTAATAAACCAAAATTTAAAAGAGTAATCATGGAGTTTCTTGCCGGTTCTTCTCCATAGGAAACGACTTATATGGAACCGTGCACCTAGTTTCGACATTTCATAAGTGCCTGCATAAGGTCGTGAAAATAAAACTATTTTGATTTTGAACATTTCTGAGATGTGTTTGGCTGGGTGTTTCTTATGTATTAAGTATGTATTAACAAAAACAAGTATATAAGTATTATATCCATTGTCTAGTACCCATAGTAATCATTCACCCACTGCGATATTCCCGCAAAACCAAACCCAGAACCTTACTCTCAACAGTCGCGCTTCTTACCTATACCAATGTGGAAGTTATAGACAAAAGCAATCAAGAATTTCATAATTCACATCTACAAATTGCAATGGTAATATTTCACTTTCATAAACTGGGTTAAGAATGTAGATATATTATTATTATTATATTACTATATCAAATAGTTTTACTAATGATTATTGTCTTGTGGGTTTAGCAAGCTTGTTTATATTAAGAAATAACCCATGTTTCTGACAAGCGAATAGGTATAACTTTTATAATATCGGGGTATTTCTTCCGGGTATTTCTTATAATTTTCATCTCCTTTTTCAACCACTTACAACCCTTTTTTCGCATTAAAAAGTATAATATGTCCTTTCTCAGACTTTAGACTATCTCTGTAACAAATTTCATTTAAATCGGTTCAGTAGTTTTGGCGTGAAAGCGCGACAGACAGACAGACTTACTTTCACAATTATAATATTAGTAAATATTATTGGTTTTCTGCTAAGTGTTTCGCCCGCGAAATCTAGGTACCTATTACTTATAAATTAATAAAGCTAACACATCCAAATAAATCCCTATTACATGGGACCTAAACATACCGGCGAAATGTGGGTGTACATGTACGCCTCTGCCTACCCTTTTGGGGACTACAGGCGTGATGGTATGCTATTTAGCGATTTTTGTATGAAAAGGTTACAGATGTTGTGCAAACTAAGCTGAGCTTGTACTATGGGTACTAGATCATAAATGTATTAAGTACTTATATACCTATTTCTTTGTAAATGAACATAAGAAACACCCGAACCAACACAAATACTAATTAGGTTCACCACATAAATGTTTGTGTTCTATAGCTGGGTCCACACCAGACGATCCACCGCGCTCTGATCGCACGCGGCAGAAGCGCGATCCAAAGACGCGTTGAAATTTCAATTTTGAACACGTCTTTGGATCGCGCTCCTGCCGCGTGCAGTTGGAGCCCGGTGGATCATCTGGTGTGGACCCAGCTAATGGGAATCGAATCCACGACATCAGTCTGTGGATTGGTGACCATTTTTAGCATATCGAGAACCTCCGTGCCACGGAGAGCACGTAAAGCCGTCGGTCCCGGTTGTTATACGAACACCTATGACAATCGTTAGTTGTAGTCAGAAACCTAAAAAGCCCAACAACCAGTCAATTTGACTATGGCAGTCGCTCCGTGTAAAATACTGATATTCAGCCGCATCTTGGTTAGACTGGAAGCCGACCCCAACATGTTTGGGAAAAGGCTAGGGAGAAGAAGATCCATCCATCTATATCCATCATGTTGACCTTAACACAATCCATCTTTTCTTTATTTATTAATATTACAACTACCCAGTTTGTTTTCCTTCTTGATATCCATTCAAAGGTTGTCTGGAAGAGATCGCCTTGTGCGATAAGACCGCCCACTGTACATTAACTTTTTTTATGTTTCTAATTTTTTTTGTTATTGGTGTGCCTAGGGGTATGACCACTGGACTGTCAAATCAAAGGTCTCGAGTTCGAATCCAAGGCACCTCTGACTTTTCGAAATCATGTGCGTAATTATCACTCGCTTTAACGGTGAAGGAAAACATCGTGAGGAAACCTACATGCCTGAGAGATTTTCTCGACGACATGTGAAGTCTGCCAACCAGCATTAGGCTAGCGTGGTGGACTATAGCCTAATCCCTCTCATACTGAGAGGAGACCCGTGCCCAGCAGTGGGACAGTATATGGGTTGATTATTATTTTATTGGTGTTCAATAAAGGGATAGTAAATAACCTTTCCCGCGATAATGAATGCAACCTATGCGAAAATGTGCAGTATGCGGGTGCATATATGACTATTATTGCCATCTTTTTCGTTTCCCTACAATTTATGCAAATTAGAGCAGGACAAATATAGTATTACGAATTTCCATGATCAAAAAAAGGCAATGTTTTTTGTACACTGGGATAAATAATATTACTATGAATTAACATTACTGTTGATATATAATATATATATATATATATACTATGCGGCCTTTAGGCTAAAATTTGCTCATGAGATAAATTGCAAAGTCGTTATAATTCTGATGTAGGTTTTTAAGTGTAATTATAAACACATTTTTTGCGCTTCAAATATAAAAGTTAATGGTACCTATCTAAGTATTTCACACATAAATATTACATACATTAAATCAAGGATAGTATACGACATGATAGACTTAAATGTAATCGACGCTTGATTGAAGGTTAAATTAATATTTGCACTAATATTATGACGTAAAGTAATTAAGTTTTACTATCTGTCGACATGTTTGTAATTTTTACCCGACTGCAAGGAGGGTTATGTGTTTGACCTATATGTACAGTTCTCGCAAAACTTATTGTCCAGCTTGAAGTTGGCACGAGCTAACTTCATCCGTAAAAGTCGTAGAAAGAAAAATATTGGACTAGGTATAATAAAAAAAATACAGTCGAATTGAGAACCTCCTCCTTGTTTTGAAGTCAGTTGAAAAACGAAAGCTCAAGTCGTAGGCTGTCGTTTTAAATAATTTTAATCCAATATTTTTCTCTTGTTTTGTCCGGGTTGAAGTTAGCTCGTGCCAACTCCAAGCCAGACAAGAAGAGAGAACTGTACCTATGTCCATTCGTAACTACTCAACGGCTTGACGGATTTTAAATAAATAAATAAATATCCTAGGACACTTTTAGACAGCACCATCTAGTCCCAAACTAAGCAGAGCTTGTACTATGGGTACTAGACAATGGATATAATACTAATGTACGTTTTTTTGCTGTAAGTACATACTTATAATACATAGAAAACACCCAGACAAACACAAACACTTAAGGCCTTAACATGCGTGAATGACCTTGAGGAAATGGAGCTAATTTGAAAAAGTCGCCATCTAGCGGAGACGCTCTGTACTGCTTAGAAACGGATCTGAATAGTTCAAAGATTAGAGTCGCAGAGAGAATAAGTGGTATTATTTGGAATACTGCCTATTATGTTTAAGCATCACTGAGAGTCACGTCATGTGCACGGTATTAAGTGACTAAAGCGGTACGTTCAATTATTGTCAGTTTTCTTATTGGTGACATGACGTAACGTGAAGTACTTCATTTCCGATATTACCTACATGGAACTTGCTTTTAGATTTTTAGTTAGTACCGTTTTAGCACTAGTTTAACGCAGTCGGCTTTTATGTTTAATTTAATAATAAAAAAAATATTTTTTTGCCAGTGAAGTGAGTGTGTAGGTGATTTGTGTAGTTTGAGAACCAAATCTCACTTCCAAAGTTTATTAACTCATAAGTATTACGTATGTTTTACACTAAGTCTTAGCGCACAATTACACAGCCGAATATGCATACAAAATACTGATTAGGTACAGTTTACAAGAATACAAGTCGCATCCGAGAATTATAACAATAAACGCGCTGTAAGCGGCGGGGTACAGCAGACTAAACAGACTAACTCAACTCGCCGAACGCCGACCATGTAGCTCAGTATCCTACAATGTGGGTACCGGCGCTGGCACCGCGCAGTTGTATTTCGATGTACCGCCACTGCGGCCGGGCCGGACGGTTTGTCACGCGCCTCATTAGTGATGAGCTAACTACTAATACAAAAATCTGTTTGTGCGTAACAAACAATTATTGATATCTGCAAATTATTATATTATATAAAAGCTATTGTGTGTTCATTTACCAATGCCATATTTATTTTGTACAAAATAAATTTAGTTGTTCACACATAATTATTAAAACATTTTGTTATTTATTATATTATAACATTACTAGCTTTTGCCCGCGGCTTCGCTCTCCGTGGATGAAGAAACAAAATTGAAAGAAATCGATCCCGAATAAGATAAAAAGCAGCTCACTATAACAGTTTCATCATCCTCCTAGGCTCCTAGCCTATGCCGAAAATATGTTAAGCTCCGGTTCCAATCGAAACAGATGTGGTTAAATATAAATATCTTACACAAAGCAATAGCGTTCAGACTGGTTAAAACCGATAGGTATCCTAACTTTAAATTGATCGTCTGGTTTTTTGGCCTTCTGACTACGATTAACGATTTTCATAGGTTTTCGTATGGGGTCTACTATGCCGAATCAATTGCCATTTCTTAACGTGCTATATAAGGTACAGAGGGTCTCGATGTCTGAAGAATGGTCACCCATCCATAGTCTAACCGCAGAAACCGCAGCTTAACCTATCGCTTAGTGTAGTTATTACTTCGCCAAAGTTTTTAGCTCGGTTTGAGCAACTGTTACTGGTACTGGGGTACTCTATGAGGTACTGAGGTGATACTGTTTGTGAAACTGTGTTGTTCAAAATCACTCCAAAGGAAAATTGAAACTTCAGTTAGTCATAATAACTCGAAATTCTAACCAAACTTTACAACTATTGTTTAATTTAAGTCTATACCACTTTAAACGTTTATAACTAATCAACAATCACGATTTCTGCGCATATGACAACTTACTTAAAGACCAACAATAATGATCCCTTATATCAATAGGAATACATACTACAGAGAGGTCAAGCTCTATCTCAGCATCTACGCAACCGAGTGGAATGAGATATACCTCATTTTTTTAGTTGAACGATGGACTTTTAAATAGAAAATCAAAAATCAAAAACCAACAATGATGATCTCTTCTTTCTATGGGCTTGCATACAACAGAGAGGTCAAACTGTATATGAGGTTCTATACAAATAATTGAAAAAAGCTTTACATCAGTTTTTAAGTTGGAAATTATGCTTTACAACAGTTAACACAAAATTCAAATCTATTCAGTAGGTTTAGCGCCAACCCCTAACAAACAGACAAACAGACAAGAATTCTAAAAATCACATTTTTGGGTTCGCGATCGTTTATATACTCTAACCCAATTGTTTTTTTTTTAATATCTTCAATGTACAGAAACGACTTTTTTACAATTTTATAATAGTATAGATTATATTATTATTATATTAATTTAATTACATATTAAATAATATCATTATTTATTATTATATATAAACTAATATCAATTAATAAGGACGATTATCGGGCATAATATAAATAAGTTATTGCGACCCTCTGGAGGGTCATGGTACTTTAAATAATTAAACTGTAGGTGGCACTACACCAGTTTATTTATTACTAGCTTTCCACCAGCTGTTTTGCCCGCGTGGTCTTCTAATTTTTTCCCCGTTTTTGTACTATTTTTCATTACTACTCCGCTCCTATTAGTCATAGCGTGATGATATATAGCCGATAGCCTTCCCCAATAAATGGGCTATCTAACACTGAAAGATTTTTTTCAAATCGGTCCAGTAGTTTCGGAGCCTATTCAATACAAACAAACAAACAATCAAATCTTATAATATGTATTATTAGTATTGATTAGTTTAAAGTAGTATGCGCGGCACGAATAAAAATTTTGAAAACCACCGACACGAAATGTAATTTGCCATTTTGTGGTGGCGGCCATCTTGGATTTGAAATGTACTATAGTACATTATATTCTACTAGTTAAGACCTTTCATTTGATACCCATAATGAGGAAGTTGTCAAAAAATATCTAATCCACTATTTTGTGGCGGCGGCCATCTTGGACCAATCTTCATCAAAAATAGCTAAGAAAACTACCGACTAATTCACCTTTTAAATAAAAAAACCTACTACTAATGCAAAATCTGTTCAGCCGTTCGGGAGCTACGATGCCACAGACAGACACACACAACCAACACCCTGTCGTTTTTGCGTCAGTGGTAAAAAATTAGAACTGTCAGGCATATCATCTTACGGCGAAAATACTATTAGTGTAAAATTAAATAAAAAACAGTATATTCTTGCACGACACAAGTACGCGTCGCGTTACTTTTATGTGCATAGAAATATGGTTCAAATTCAAATGACTGTACCGCGCTTCGCCGCGTCGCGTTGCTCAATTCGAGCGGGCCTCGGATGCCGCGTACCCATAGTCACAGTGAGTCTAGGAGGATCGAGTATTTTAAAAGATGGAATAGGTGCTACATAGGTCTCGTTAAATACCTAGTCCTTTAATCTATTCTAGTATATATATTCTATTATAGTATCTTTAATATCCATATCATATTAAATTAAAAAATAATGTCCGCCATCTTGTATTCAAAAACTTATGCCATTTTCGTAATCAGCATCCCAAGAAACCACGAATTTGATATCAATATTATATTATAATCATAATCATCAGCGCCCTGAAGAATCTTAAAACATCATAAAAATTAAAAACAATATCCGCCATCTTAAATTTAAAAATAAAGCTTATTTTCATAATCAGCTCCCTAAAGAACCTTGAATTTGATACCCATATCATAATTCTAAAATTCAAAAATATGTCCGCCGTATTGGATCAAAGAAATAATGCAATTTTCGTAATCCCAATTCCCTAAGGAACCTTAGGATTTGATACCCTTATTTACCTTTACAATTGATGCCTATGTGGTTTTTCGAATAGCCATACCTAAATAAATCAAAACTCGATAAAATTCTGCGATAAGTACCCGCGGTAAGTAACTATAAGATTACTTTTAAATAAGAATAAGGCGAGCGCCGTAGTAATATATTTATGCCTAAAGTGCGGAGCGATACATATTAGATTTTAGCCACTCTGCGATCTTACTCTTTATGCACTTAAAACATGAATTTGTTTAGAAAAAAACATTTACAGCCAGCAATATATACATATTAACTAAACTAAGCATTTCTGTTAATATAAATATTTATCAATAAGTATAAAGTCTTCAAAACTTAAAATGTATTTTAAAATAGTCGCTCAAACACCGACGTGCGGTCCACCCTCGACAACGTCCGGAGACGGACTGCGCGGGTGAAGGAGCAGGGAACGCTCGCGTGGATAGGCTCAATTTCGAGGAAAATGAATATTTTCACTAGTAAAATGCAAAATAAAAATAATACTTTCAAGTGAAAACATTAATATTTTGAAGACCTATTTTTGTATGAAAAAGCGAAGTAAGTAGCTTCAGCCGTTTAGCAAACAATTTGAAAATTTTGATAAAAATAGGTAGTCTTTGGTGATTTTTTTTCCAAAAAGTGGTTGGCGGAAATACAATTTTTTTTAAGTGAAAAAAATTGTCAAATCCTTATCTATCACATATATTTTTTTTGTACAGATTAAATGACCAGTTATTGAGACAATCTTAATTGAATACCCAAGAATTTAGGCATTTCACTGTTGTTAAGGCCTTAAGTTCATCACAATAAATGTTTGTGTCCTGTGGGAATCGAACCCACGACGTCGTGATCAGCATTCCGGTACTCAAACCACTAGACCACAGACGTCGTCAAACTTTTTAGATTTTGATGATTTTGATTTTGTTACTTCATTAGATTCGTCTTTGATAGGCTCGCCCCCTATTACATGGAACCTAAACACCGAATTGTGTGCAACTCTGTTTAACCCCCCGGGGAATACAGGCGTGATGGTATGCTATGTTAAGTCAATTATTCTCTTAATTTGATTACTTTATTACGCATAATAAAAATAGTTAATCATAAAATATCTATAAAAGCTTAAAACGTTTAAACTCTCAATTAAATTTGTTATTGGTGTACTTAATTATAAAAACATAATACAGATTTTAATAGGTTAAATATATTTTTGATTTTTACATCCAATTAAATTGAAATTTAATTTCGTTGTGTCGAAATGAATGCATTTACGAATAAAATTCATACCACTGAATCCTCGAAGGAATGCAACCTATGCAAAAATGTGCAGTATGCGGTTGCATATATGACTATTATTGCCATCCTTTTCGTTTCCCTACAATTTTTGCAAATTAGAGTAGGAAAAATATAGTTTTACGAATTTCCATGATAAAAATATCGCCAATTTTTTTGCACATATGGTGTGCAAACTACATTTACTGGGTTAACTTAATATAAAAATATAATACAGACACCTGTCTTAAATATTACTGCCTAAGGGCGGGGCATGTCACAATGACAGCCCCCAACTTGATTCCAAGATGATCTTCTGTAAACCGAAGTGAGTCCGCGATCGGCTAAAAACAAATGCCATGCGATACTAACAAAGATGGCGTTAGTGTTTCTGTCAAATGTTTGAACGGACCTATCTTTGATTCATGATATTCAGAGATCATAACACATCGGAGTTTGGATTTGTGGCAATAGGCTCGCCCCCTACAAGGTACAGTCACGAGCAAAAACATGTATACACTAACAAAGTGCTTAAGTGATTTTCTCCTAAAGTATTAATAGAAATTTTGTCATATTACAAACACAGTATTTATGAACCATATATACCATAGTAGCATTGGTGTGATCGTAAAGTTGCAATTGTTCATTCATGAAAAAATAACTTTAGCACTTTGTTAGGCGCTAAATATACCGGTGAACTGCGGGGGTATATTAGTACACCTCTGCCTAACCTTTCGCAGAATAATGGCGTGATGGTATGTTTTGTATTTTATATAATACTAGCTTTCCACCAGCGGCTTCGCCCGCGTGGTACCAGGGTATTTCTTATGAATTATAACTTACCAGCGGCTTCGCCCGCGTGGTCTGGCTAACTTTCATCCCCCATTTTAACCCCTTACAGCCCTTTTTCGCATTAAAAAAGTAGCCTATGTTCTTTCTCAGGCTCTAGATTATCTCTGTGCCAAATTTCTTTTAAATCGGTTCAGTAGTTTTGGCGTGAAAGCGAGACAGACAGACAGACAGAGATACTTGCGCATTTATAATATTAGTACCTAAGGATGTTATTCGGTAAAGATGTAGTTTTCTAATGGTGAAATAATTTTTTAAATTGGTTTTTTAATTTGTAGCCTATTCAATTCAAAAAAACAAACAATCAAATCTTTACTCTTTATAACATCACATCATTCTCAAATAGGCTATCTGTTTGAATTATCTAGTTATAGTATTTTGGTCTGATTTGATTGTGATCAAAAGAAAGATGATCACGAACCAACCATCACCTAGTTTGTGAAGAGTTCAGAAGACAGATCAAACTTCAGACCAAACTATATAACTACTTACATAACTATACTAATATTATATCCATTGTCTAGTATCCATAGTACAAGCTCTGCTTAGTTTGGGACTAGATGGTGCTGTGTAAAAATGTCCCAAGATATTTATTTATTTTTATTATAAAGTTGAAGAGTCTGTTTGGTTGAACGCGCCAATCTCAGGAACTACTAATCCGAATTGAAAAAATATTTTAGGGTTAGATAGCCTGTTTACCGAGGAAGGCTACAGGGTATATATTATTACGCTACGACCAATAGGAGCGGAGTAGCAATAAAAAATGTTGCAATAACGGGGGAATAAATTCAACTTCTACGGGTATGAGGTCGCGGGCAAAAGGCTGGTTCAATAATAATAATCAATGGAGCCAATACCAAGACAGATGGAGAAATAAGGCCTTTATCCAGCAGTGGAACACACCGGGCTAATGGTAATCGTAATCGCGTCAATAAATAAATATTGGCACCCAAACTACTACACTATCAAGTCCCAAACTAAGCAAAGCTTGTGCTATGGGCTAGACAATGGATATATAAGGTGTAAAAAAATTAACTCTTTGAAATTTACAGAGTTGTTTATAATTATAATTAAAAAGTAACCATAAAGGATAAAATAATAAAATAATATCCGTTACACAGATATGCAATAATTTTCATTACACCCAAATTATTGAATATGCACACATTGCACACAGTACAGTAACATAAGTCAATGAGATCAGAAGGGGTGTGTATGGCTGTGTGGCGTGGGGCTCCACGAAACACCGGCGCCGCCCCGCTGGGACGCCAGCGCAGCCCCATCTACAGTGCGCATTAAAATCATAATACTAGATATTATTTTTTACAAAATATTGAAAGCGCTCGAAAAAAAAATTTTTCGATACTGAGTCACCAAATGAAATTCTAAGAGTTAATTTTGTAACACCTTATATAATTATAATAGATACTTACCTACATTATATACTTTTTTGTAAATCATCAACCCTGCCCTCCTTATCCCAATTCACTTGGGGCGCCGTATGTCTCTTTATACAAACATATTGTGTACATATTTTTTTGTAAATAGGTACATTCTAAAATATATAAGTAATAATAATAATAATGATTTATTTGCAGCCAATAAAGCCATATTAAGATAAACATACAAGGATAAAAAAACTGAAAAAAGAAGTAAAAATAAAATAATATGCCAGATAAGTGAGCCAATAGGCTCTTACGTCACATTACAAATAATTATTACAGCCAATAAAGCCACATCAGAGTAAAATAAAAAGAAAACAGCACAATACATGTCCAATAGGATCCCCAAACCAACACAAACACTTATTTCTGTCACATGAATATTTTTCTTACCTTGTGTTGTGTGTTATTTTTGTTACCAACCTAGTAAATGCTTGCCCCGGATTTCGACTCAAACCATCACAGAAGACTTCTTAAGGCCCCAATCTAGCTGTGCATAACAAACGAATTCAGTATATTGACAGTTCGCGGGCACGAACCCCGCGAGGCACCCTCTGTATCATCCTGTGATACGTAAATTACAAAGTGTAGAGCAGTGCTACGTAATGAAAGTTGCTCTACTTTGCAAAGTAAAATATATTTTCTATTTATTTTTAATAAAGGAAAAAATCGGCCGGCGGGCAGGATTCGAACCTGCGTCTTCTGGTCCTTCTGATCTGCCCTGCAATCGTTTACATCCAGCCAGTATATCATATGTCCATCTAGCTCGTGTATGTACACCTATAGGCAACACCTCACCTTCACTTGGGGTCGGCGCAGTGTTTTCTTCTTACGTACATCGTCGTCATTCTCACACTGTCTATTCATCTTTTCTTTGGTCTTCCTCTTCTACTATATCCATCCACATTTATGTTCAAAACCTGTTTTGTAACTAGGCTCTCTATTTCTACGCATCATAATAATTATGTCCATATTTATCGTAGATAAGCGGTCACTGCACAACTTTTCAGTACTTTTCACACTCACTTTCAAACTACGTCTTTCTCACTTTCTAACTATCTAATGACCCGATAAAGGTAGCTGGGACAATGGTCCACTGCAGGACTAAGTACGGAAACCAAACACACAGGACTTCATCATCATTGAGAACACAGGAGTGGGTTTTCAATGATGATGAAGGTCGCTGGGAGTCGTTGGAGGTCCAGTGACCAGTCCTTGTGGAAGTCTATGGGTGAGGCCTTTGTTCCACATGCACAGTGGACTTCTTTTGGCTGATAATTATAATTATATTAGGATAGTAATTATTCAATTTGTGTGATTCAAACCGGGGAGGTCATAGGTAAATTTTTGGGTGTCGGACAAACTTGTTACCTAGTGGTAATAAGTTAACGGACCATAGTAACGAACTTGTTTCCTAGTGATAAAAAGTTAACGGACCATAGTAACAAACTTGTTACCTAGTGGTAACAAGTAAATGAACCATTGTAACAGACTTGTTACTATCGCACTTTACTGCTAACAAAACAGTCTATGTCTGTTATTAATGTAAAAAATGGCGTCGAGTTGTTTCTGTACCCAGGTGTTAACTAGGGACAGAAGAATCGGGACCATAAAGTTAGACGGACATCCAAGCGTTTAGGTGTCCAATAAATGCCTAAACACACCGCATTTTTTAAAACAATCGATCGATTAAACTGCTTGTGGAATAAAAACGCGCGTGATCAGAAAACGCGCGTCGGAAATAATTTCTGATAAATTGACATAAAAATAATGAAGTAGAGCAAGTTTCAATGCCCGATAGTACGCCAGCAAGGTTAGAGAGAGAGCAAAATTTAGAGCGAGAGGTACAAATTTGAATTTGACATAGAATCCTCGTCCAACCGCTACGACCGACTGGCCGCCTCTGAAGAAATTGGCTTGAGATTTTCGTTTATAAACCGTGCCTGTTGAAAACACTATAAAAAATATTTGTGAAGCAGGTACACATTTTTTTTAAATTGGTTGTGTCATTTAATACGCGTACTTTAAAATGATCAAATGATTTCATCAAAATTTAGTTAGTTTTTATTATGAAAAAAACCGTTTGTTTTGGGACCAAAAACAGGAAAATTTGACGATGTTATGACACCCGGATTAAGAAAACTAAAGGTATAATTAAAAATCTACTCAGCGCATTTTGAAGACGACTATCTTAAGCTAATTTTGCGCTGAGTAGATTTTTGAATTTATTCTTGATCATCCCGATTAACGTGCACAAACATGACTCTAAATGGCGTTGGGCGCGAGAGCGCCATCTTTGACGCCTAATTTATATAACATAAACTAACCAGAGGAACGTGAAAAAAATACGTAGATAAAGCTAATATAACATATATTCTATCGCGATAAAAATATATAACACTATATCCTTCCTTTCTTTAAAAAAACGTTGCGAAAATGAGCTAATAATTTGACAACTGCCAAATTTTGCTAGACTGGGGCCTTAAGCCTTATAGAGTGGTTATGCCCATCAGATGCAAGGTGATGTCATCGAATTATCAATAAAATCGCCGATCCCATCAATAGACAATGGGACGTGAACAAATGGAATGTCAAGTAAACGTCAGTTTGACTGACAATCAATTACATCGTCCTGATTATTTGGTGACGCAACACAATTGACCATTCTGTTACCATTTAATTGTAACCTAAGTGATCTCTCTGATAATGTTTGATGAAATTATAATCTATTTATTTATTTATTTATTTATTTATTTATGTACTTACACACTGAACTAAACAGAAATAACAAAAAAATAGGACTATAGTACAAATGTACTGCTTATTTCTAAAGAAATCTCTTCCAGCAGACCTACGATAGGAGAATTTAAAACAGGAAATGTAGACATCAGTGTGAAAAGGAATAAATACTAACACATAAAAGCAAACACTTATAAACCATATACACAATACACATACAATATACACATATACTACTATAAATTTACAATTTAATAAAACACAAATATATATACACAAAATAATATAAAGGATACAAAATAAAATAATAAATCTATTGTCTTTGGAAAGTGTTGAAGTACTACTTTCAAATCAATTATCTATTTATTTAATTACTACGGATCCACCAATTACAGTAACTAAAAAAAAACTAAATTTATTTAAATCTACAAAACAAAGCAAAGTAAATAAAAGAAGGTAAAAACACTTTCATACCTAATTATAAAACACTTTTTAGTTATAGTTGGTATTTATAGTTATTGTTATATTTTATTAACTTATAGTTATGGTTGATTGGTTAGGTATAGTCTCCTTCCACATTTTGTAATAGGGGCGAGACCTTTCTATCAACCGGGCACAAATCCAGACTCCGAGCTGCTAATGAGAATTTTATAGAAAAAAACCAACAACACTTTTCTCAATTCAGGAATCAAACCCAGAATCTCCAGCATAGCAGTCACGATTACGACCAGCCTAAACGAGACAGTCGAACCAATTATTTATAACATTACTACGCACCAGTCTTTTATAGCAAAATAACCGTAGCAGAAGAAGGGTTGGTCCTTGAATACGCGGAACACCACTACAATAAAACCAATTTTGACGACGTCTGTGGTGTACCGGACTGCTGATCCCGAGACCGTGGGTTCGATTCCCACAGGACACAAATATTTATGTGATGAACTGATTTATGTGTTTGTATTTGTCTGAGTGTTTCTTATGTATTATAAGTATGTATTTACAAAAAAAATGTATTGAACCAGAAGGTTCGAGTCTTACCCGTGAGGCGATTTTTTCTTTCATTAAATTAACTAACAAAATATCTACTATATAAAAATAAGTCGGGTTTTCCTTCCTGACGCTATAACTCCAGAACGCACGAACCTATTTCCACGGTTTTGCATTAGTTGGAAAGGTCTCGGGCTCCGTGAGGTTTATAGCAAAGAAAATTCAGGAAAAATTTCAACAGAAAAGTGGGTTAAAAAGGTTATCAAGACCACGCGGGCGGGCAATGGATATATATAAATATTATATCCATTGTCTAGTACACATAGTACAAGCTCGGATTAGTTTAGGACTGCTGTGTAAAATGTCCCAGGATATTTATTTATTAATCTTAACCTTCAATGACAAATAAAAACAATACATCACAACCTTCATAACCCGATAATTATCACGATGATCCCCAATCAGACGACAGGGTGCCATAAACATAATCACGGTTGTGATAACCATAGTAAAAAAATGTGTAACCTCACGATGCTTCGTGGTGCAAATGACCTGATATGCCGTGCCGATCAACTTATTGATTTTGACCAAGACATAGTCACGCGTCGGGATTGAACTGAGAAAGTTTGGTTCCGTATACATTATTATTTTTACTCGACTGTCGAAGGAGGGTTATGTGTTTGCCGTGTATGTATGTGTGTCCGTTCCTATGTCCGCTCGTAACTACTTAACGGCTCAACCGATTTAGATAAATGATAACTCATTAGATTTGTCTTGATGGCATGAGTGTCTATGTGCGGGCTGATTTTGTTTTGAAAATCATCTTTAGATGTATAATTTTTCTATTCAAATTATTGTTAATTATTTTTCCGTTTCTACATAGTAAAACACTATCTATTTTTTTTTTGTACTTTTATTTTAGCATTCTTCATGCTAAGATATTATCAGTTATATTCAATCAACAACCCATATACTGTCCCACTGCTGGGCACGAGTATCCTCTCAGTATGAGAGGGACTAGGATATATTCCACCACGCTGGCCAGTGCGGGTTGACAGATTTCACATGCCGTCGAGAAAATCTCTCTGGCATGCAGGTATCCTCACGATGTTTTCCTTTACCGTTATAGCGAGTGATAATTACGCACTTGATTTCGAAAAGTCAGAGATGCGTGCCTTGGATTCGAACTCGAGACATTTGACTTGGCAGTCCAGTGGTCATGGCCCTATATATTTATTATAAGCCCAGTTATATTGATGAAGAAAAATTTCGACTTTGCGGGTGTGACTTAGAGGTCTCGTAACGTCTGGTGTATTTAACCAGTGCCTCGGCCATGAGTTTTTCTCACTAGACTCGCTAGCGACGCCGTAAAATATTTGTATGGAAAACTCTCGCAGCGCCTCTAGCGGTTACGTAAGGAACTAAAACCTGCTATGAGTTTACAGCGTTTCGATGCGTAAAAAACCTATCGAAAGTCATTCGATAAAACTCTTGGTTCAGGGGCTGAAGACGCAAGTTTTAATCCTATGTTTGGGTCCCAAGTAATAGGGAACGAGCCTATTGCCATTAACCAGGCACAAATCCAAACCACAAGCTGCTACTAAGAATTTCATAGAAAAACCATAAAACACTGCTTGATCTGAGAATCGACAAACGAATACACAGAAAATGTATGGAAATGACACAAGCTTTCGACAAATCGGGCTGTCACTAATGTCATTTCCATACATTTTGTTTCTTTTCGTTTGTCGATTCGAATGTCAAATTACAACTTGTCTAGGCCCCCTTGTCTAGTCCCCAGGACCTCTAGCGTAGCGTACAATGATTGTAATGAATACACGAACTTATCTTTTATTCAGAAGAATCTAAGAGTTCTATTTTAGTCTGAATTACCTAAGGTATAATGTGGTGCATAAATACGACTCCAATTGACTCATTGATTGATTTTGATGAAGATTTACTACTTGTCAAACTATTTGTACATTTGAGTTCCGTATAAATAATTTATCAAAAAAAATTATGCAGCAATTTATTTTTGAGAGAAATGTTTTATCGATATTTGCTTATCCTGTTAAAAAAAAGAATCTTATCCAGGGGTTTATACCACTAAGGTGGCAAACAAACCGCCCGCCTGATGGTAAGTGGTTACCGTAGTCTATGGACGCTTGCAACGCCAGAGGTACCACTCGTGCGTTGCCAACCCTAAAAACCTCTAACAGGTTTATGGAGGATTCATTGTGCCCACAGTTGAGGGAATATTCCTCTTGCTGCGCAGCGCAGCGCAGCCTTAGAAGGAGCTCTGGCAACTATCTATATAATTTTATATACATATATAATTTCTGGGCTGATATTTTAGAGAAAGAGCGGTTGTCACCCCACTTACAGAAGACCCCAATTTATTGCTAAATCTTACTCAGTCATGATCTAGGAGCAGTTTCTCATGAACTTCTCGATTACACACAAAAACGTCATAAATAGCGGAAATGACCCAACATCGCAAATTGTACATGATTTAAGCAATAATGAGGTGTACTATAATTTTCGTTTCGATAGGCACATGAGATTTGTAAGTATTTTATAAGCTTCGACTGTGATTTCATGTAATCATCTAAAAAGTTTCAATTATAAAGAAATAGCTTTCCGCCAGCGGCTTCGCCCGCTATCCCACGGGAACTATACATTTTAGGGGAATAAAAAGTAGCCTATGTGCTATTTCAGACTATAATCTATCTCTGTGCCAAATTTCATCCAGATCCGTTCAGTAGTTTTTGCGTGAAAGAGTAACAAACATACATCCATCCATACATAGAAACTTTCACATTTATAATATTAGTAGGATCATTTGTTGAATATTATTTCTTGATCATATTTAGTGTGATAACAACAGTGCTGTGATAGCCTAGGGGTGTGACTGCTGGACTGCCAAGATCTCGAGTTCGAATCCAAGGCACGGCAAGGCAGGTAAAAAACATTGTGAGGAAACCTTGAGGAGAGATTTTCTCGATGACATTATGAAGTCTGCCAACCCGCATTAGGTTAGCGTGGTGGACTATAGCCTTCTTAGAATAGGTTGATGCCATTTCTCATTTTAATAGACGAACCATAGGAGTACTTTGACGCCTAGGTGCGGTTTTTTATTGAATTTGTAGGTATATTATGTAAATATATTTGTATACAGTTATATCTCTTATAAATAAATGAATTGTAGTTACCATTAAGGTGCTAAATAAAGTATGATCGCTAATTTTGAAATGTTTTTGATGCTTGTACTTAGAATCACTTGAGCACACTGCACTTGAATGTTGGTTCAAGTGTTGAAGGGACTAGTCACTCTAGACTGCGTCGCCGTGCCTAACGCCATTGAAGCCTGATATGACTAGAAAATTGTTTGACAGATTCATTTATTATTTGTTTATCAACAGGTAACATAAATATGAATAAAATAGAGGTGCAACTAGAATGATTTAAAATCATTTAATGTTTCATAAATGCTTGTAAAAGCTTATTAAATACAGCTTAATAAAGCATTAAAGATTTTTTGAAATAAAAACATTTTGAATTTGAATAAATTAACGAATGTTACTCTATATTTTGCCTTGATAGGCATACAAATTTTGTCAAAGTAGAAAATTTATAATAATATCTAACTGTAACCATAACATTAATTATTGAAAAAAGTGGTAGAGGTAGTGGCAAAGCAATACTTAACTATCCACAAAATTTATCCAATAATATCAATAAACTTATGAAAATAAAAATATATTTTTTAAATGTGCCTATTTTTTATTTTAAATTTGGAATTTTATCGATACGTAATTAATCCCTAGGACCCTTCGATCCTATAGAGTATAAGAAATCGTGATGTCATAGTATATCCAACCCGGACATAAGAGAAGCTACTAATCGTGTAATTATTTAAATAATTAAAAATAAAAGACTTTATTGGTAATACCAGCGTATGAAGTAGGTACAGCAATTATAAAACTCAGTTATGTTAAATGCATGTTATTGTGGATATGTAATTATATTTTATTTTATTATAATACGCAGTATTCATGGATTAATCGAAACACGAAGGCAAGTGCGAGTAACGCACAATATTATATAAAATTTAAATTGTCAATGTATTGTATTGTATTATCAGCCGTTATCGTCCCACTGCAGGGCAAAATTGTCAATGAAATTGAAATAAAAGTGACGCATTATAAAAAACTAATTTTCTTATAATAAGATAATAATATAATTTGTTACAGTGTACAACCGTATAAATATAAGCCTATTCGATAATAAATAAAAAATAAACGTTACAAATTTAATTACTAAAAAAATCTGTAAGCTTAGAATTATGATATGGATGTAAAATATTTTTTTACTAATGTAACTACTTATCTGATTTGTTATAAAAGAGACTGTTAGAGAACTGTTTTCAATCCCTGTTTAGTTCCGTTTCAATAGTTAGAAGAGGTGAGTTTAGGTAGCTTTTACTTTAAAAAAAATCAAAAGAAACATCCACGGATCTCTAATTTAAAATAAACAAAGTGAATCCCTCCATGTATGGGCCCACTCACACACGCGCACCTCACGCTCACAGTAATTAGAGTATCAGTAATATCGATCGAGTTATTGAGTAATATAAGAACCCACACATAGAAACATTGTGGAATCTTCACTAATAGTACTGTCAAAGGTTAGGTCCGTGAGCACAATTTTGAGTAACTTAGTGTGGTGAACGAATTTACTTCATATAAATAGGATGCAGTTACGCTGATATGCACATTCGGTGATCATCCCGTGGTACCACAACAGCTTTAGATATGAAGCTGGTAACTAGTTTCATTATAATTAAAAAACATAATTCATAAAAAAATATTTTCACAAAAACATAATTATAACGATTTTTTTTTGTGTTTTATTGAAATTCGAAAATTTGGATTGCAGTGAAAGTTTTTAATTTGAAATTTTACATTTGGACATTTAATTAAAATTTAAGCCAGTGAATTTTGATTTCATTTATTTTGACAGGAATCAATCAAATTAATCTTTTGAAAATATAATTAAAATTCGAATGATTACTCTTTGTGTGTACAACAATTTATTGTCTTTGTCAAGATCCATTCAATCAAGGGCTTCCCTTTCTAACTATGACTCAAGATTTTACGTCAATCCTACATCTATAAATTCACATTAAATTGACGTGAGTTTTGCAAGCCCTCATTACTCCTATTAAGTATAATTATTTTCATTTCAGCTCATCATCTTAACGGTAATAGCGTGTAGCTATGCTGACAAGTTGGACAGGACGTACTTGCCTCCAGTTAGCGCCGGTTCTGCTGGCGGGAGCCCTGGAGCCTTAACTGCGCCTGGAAGCGAGCCTAAATTCGACCTGCCTAAAGGCCCATCTTCATTTGGCCAGCCTACAGCTCCCTCTGGTTTTAGTCAGGCCAGACCCCAGGCCGGATCTGGTCCCGCTGGATTTGGACAGCCCTCGACTTCTGGTCAGCCTGGATTTGGCAAGCCTGCTCCTCAATACGGTGCTCCATCTGCTGGCAGTTCCGCCCCTGGTCAGGGCCCAACTGCTTTTGGACAGTCTTCAACTTCTGGTCAGCCCGGATTTGGCCAGCCCGCTTCTCAATACGGTACTCCATCTGCTGGTAGCTCAGCCCCGAGTCAGGGCCCAGCCGGATTTGGACAGCCCTCGACTCCTGGTCAGCCTGGATTTGGCACGCCTGC
Organism: Acronicta psi; assembly: GCA_946251955.1. Lineage (NCBI taxonomy): Eukaryota > Metazoa > Arthropoda > Insecta > Lepidoptera > Noctuidae > Acronicta > Acronicta psi. The sequence goes on from OX276486.1 coordinate 1,764,244, forward strand.
TCCTCAATACGGTGCCCCATCTGCTGGCAGCTCAGCCAGTCAGGGCCCTACTGGATTTGTGCAGACAACTCCTGGACAATCTGGATTCGGCCAGCCTACTCAATATGGTGCCCCTACTGGTGCCGCTGGAAGCCAAGCCGGTCAAGGGCCCGCTGGATTTGGACCTCAAGACGCGTCAGTATATTCTGGCCAGCCCCAGCCTGAACGAGAACGTGCTTCCATTGACAGGAATGCTGAAATCTTAAGATATGAAAACCAGAATGATGGTGAGACTTTTTCATACAGCTTCGAGACTTCCAATGGAATTTCTGCTGAAGAATCTGGCGTGGCCACCAACGGTGTCCAAGCTCAAGGTGCTTTCGCTTACACTGGTGATGATGGCCAGGAGTATAGAGTGACTTACACGGCTGATGAGAATGGGTATCAGCCTCAGGGTGACCACCTGCCGACTCCTCCCCCCATTCCTGACGAAATCTTGAAGTCTATTGAGGATAATGCCAGAGCTGCAGCAGCTGGTACGCAAGAAGGTAAGAATTTAATTTCTTTGTGTTTATTTCATCAGTCTATTTTGTTGTAATCGTGAGATTTTTTTAGTGTTTATAATCATTAGTGCTTGATGTTTAAGTTTGTGGTCCTAGGTTTGATTCCCGGGTCGAGCAAAGTGATATTGAGTTTTTATATGTTTTTATGAAATTGTTAGTTAGCTCGGATTTTGGAGTAGTGTCTCTTTGATGGCTAGGCTTGCCCCCTATTACATAGGACCTAATCATACTAACGAATTGTGTGTACGTTACACCTCTGCTTAAGCCTTTGGGGAATATAGCCGTGATATGGCCGTATGTAATCATCATTTCTGTCACTGTAATTATAATACAAAAGAAAATAGATACGCGTCTGTTTGTTCGTTAAAACTTTTGTTTCTTGTTTTTGAATAGGTTTTATTACTTGTTTTTTTTTCGCTTTTTTCGGACAATTTTTAAGTGTATTACTTGTACATTCGTTATTAGTACATAGTACCCGTTCAAAGTCAGGGCAGGCCGCTAGTGTTTTGAGTGACAACTTAAGTAAAAAGACTGAACACTGATTGAAAATTAGATATTCATTGATAATGACAAAATATGTTGAAAAATAAAATGAGGCTGCTGAGCGTGGATTTGATCCCCAGGTTGAGTTAAATAACAGGCTTTTCTAATACATAACCATTAGTAAATACTCAGTAGCGGTAGGATTTATACCCGGTTAATGTAAAGTACCCGGGTGACCGAGTTCTGCTCGGGTGAAAACATAGAAAACGATTTTTTCCCAGATATGTATTATACATAGGTACAATATTATATAGTACCTACATATTTATTGGTATTTGTTTGTGGAAATCTTACGTCCAAATAAATGCAAGTTACGTATAAAAGACTTCAACGCGTTGGAATTTATGTGTGTTGTATAGATTGTGCCTAAACGAGGTTTGCTCGTGTAAAAATAAGAAAACATTTTTTTCCAGATAGGCATAAACCTATTTATTGCTTTAAGAAAACGATTTTTTCCAGGAAGGCTTTGTATCTATTACTTTGTATCTATTGCTTGTCTTGTCAAGTCTTCCACCCGAATTAATGCATCTTTCATATAAAAGACTTCAACGCGTTGATATTAATGTGTTATAATAGATGTACTTTGGCGACCGAGCTCTGCTCGGTAATCGAAAAAAAAACGGTCAAGTGCGAGTTGGTCAGTCAGACAAGACCGACCAACAAAATGTATGGAAATGACATTAGTGACAGCCCAATTTGTCGAAAGCTTATGTCATTTCAATACATTTTGTTTGTCGATTCGAATGTCAAAATGCAACTTTTCTAGCCCCCCCGTACGTATAGGGTTCCGTACCATTTTTAATTAGTAACAATAAAACTTGTATTTCTCAATATAGTAGCACTAGATATACAAACTCTAAAAACATTTTGACTCTACGTATTACGGTTCATGTGATATAGCCCGCTGACAGACAGACGGACGAACAGCAGAGGCTTAATAATAAGGTCCCGCTAGCACCTTTCGGGTACGACCCTAAATCGAATTTTCCCATAAATGTGATCTAGCTAGATACATTTTTCTTCAACGTAAACTCTTACATTGCAACTTTCGATAGACATAATTATTGGAGTTGTTAGTTTTTAGATAGCTGTGTAACAGAAGACATTGATTGATATGACTGACACTGTTTACAAATCTTTATATTCGATAATGAATTTAATTACAGTAATTAGTATTTTACGGGTCGAATAGAGTAGCGTCTGTCATTTGTTTCGAGTGCGAAAAATGAATATATGTTTGGCGACGTCTGTAGTCTGTCTGGCGACGTCTGGTCTAGTGATTCGAGTACCGGACTGCTGATCACGAGGTCGTGGGTTCGATTCCCACAAGACACAAACATTTATGTGATGAACTTAGGTTTTTGTGTTTGTCTGGGTGTTTCCTATACATTATAAGTATGTATTTACAAAAAAAAGTATATAAGTATTATATCCATTGTCTTGTACCCATAGTACAAGCTCTGCTTAGTTTGGAACTAGATGGTGCTGTGTAAAAAATGTTCCAGAATATTTTATTTATTCAAAGTAATTATAGTTTAAAAAAATCTTAAAGTTATCTCATTGATTTAGTAGTAGTAAGCGCGACTGCAACGCTAGAGGTCTTGGGTTCGGTTCCCGGGTCGAGCAAAGTGTTGCTGGGATTTTTTGTGAAATTCCCAGTAGCAGCTCGGAGTCTGGATTTGTGCCCAGTTGATGGCAATAAGCTCAACAACATGGGAGATTGTTTTTTTCATGTGGAAATCCTCATGGATACCCTTCGGCTCCCCAAAAAGGAAGGTCAGAGAGTTATATCTGACCCTTACCAACTAATAAATAAAAAATGTAGAAAACCCCCGATACGAAATGTAATTTGGCATTTTGTGGTGGCGGCCATGTTGGATTTGAAATTTATCATAGTGTATAGTATTCTCCTAGTTAAGCCCTTTCATTTGATACCCATATTGAGGGAGTTGTGAAAAAATATGTATCTCGCTATTGTTGTGGCGGCGGCCATCTTGGACCGATTTTCATCAAACATAGCTAAAACACTCCCGACAAATTCACTTTTCAAATAAAAAAAAACAAAATCAAAATCAGTTCATCCGTTCGGGAGCTACGATGCCACACACAGACACACACACACACAGACACGTCAAACTTATAACACCTCGTCGTTTTTGCGTCGGGGGTTAAAAACACACGGTCGCCTCTAGCACACTGTAGACGGGACTCCAGGATCTCTAGTGAACGCACCGGTGCAACAACATGGGACCTAAACATATCAGGGAACTTTGGGTGTATAATATTATTACACCACTCTGCTGCACTTTTCCCAAAAATCTTTTTGATCATGTTTCAGGTGCCTACAACCCTGATGAAGACTCTGGATCCGAGCCCCAGCAGTACTATGGCGCGGCTTCCCCATCCTACCAAGGCCAGGGTCAGTCTGGACAGTCTCCATCAGCCTCTTACCAGCCTGGCCAGGGTCTTGCTTCTCAATACGGTGCCCCTACTCCTGTTGGCTCTTTGGGACCTCAAGAACGAGGCCAGTCTCGTGCTCCTCAATACGGTGCTCCAGCTCAATCTGGTGCAAGTGGATCTAGGTTCCCTGCCCAGCGTGGCCAGTCTCCTTCTCCCCAGTATGGTGCTCCTGCCCAATCTGGACCTGGTGTAAGTGGATCTTCTGGATCTGGCTTCCCTGCTCAGCGTGGCCAGTCTCCTTCTACCCAGTATGATGCTCCTGCCCAATCTGGACCTGGTGTAAGTGGATCTTCTGGATCTGGCTTCCCTGCTCAGCGTGGCCAATCTCCTTCTACCCAATACGGTACCCCTGCTCAAACTGGATCCAATGCACCATCATCCTCTCCTTCAGGACCATCCAGGTCTTCTGGATTACAAGGCAGTCGAGACTCGGGATATCAGTACAATGCTCCAAGTGGACTTTCTTCTGGACCTCAAGGTTTTCCTTCTCAAGGAAGCCAGATTACCACTTCCCAATACGGTTCTCCTGCCGGTTCCTCCAGTTCTGCTGGCTCTCAAGGTAGTCAATCTCCATCAAACCAATACGGTGCTCCTTCTTCCCCTGGATCTGGCAGGCCATCTGGATCTCAAGCCTTCCCACCTCAACCTTCTGGAATAAGCCAAAGTTCTCCTTTCCCTGCTGCTGGAGCACCCCAGGGTGGCCAAGCTCCATCCAATCAATACGGTGCACCTTCTGGTTTACCTAGACCTTCCGCAGCTCAAGGTTTCCCTCAGGGAGGTCAATCTCCTTCTTCTCAATATGGTGCACCTAGTAGCTCTCTTTCTGGTCCTACTAGACCGTCTGGTTCACAAGGATTCCCATCTCAACCTTCTGGAATCAGTCAAGGTTCTCCTTTTGCTCCTGCTGGACCATCTGGATCTAACGGACCTGCTCGCTCTGGACCTCAAGGACAGGGAGCTCAAGGACAAGATGATGGATACCAGTACAATAGACCTAGCACTCAATTCGGAAGGCCAGGCCAATCTGGCCAGTCAGGCCAGCAACCGCAAGCTCAAGGACCTGCATACGCCAGGCCGGCTGGCCAAGGAATTGGCTCATTAAGCCCGGCTGGCCCATTAAGACCTTCTGGTGTTTCTACTAGCCAAGGACCCGTTGGTAATGGTCCTGTAGCACGATTTGGTCCTGCCAGTCTTACAGGTCCGACGTCTGGTCCTAACAACACTCCTCAAGGATCTGGTTTCCCAAGGCCTTCTGGATCTACTGGTCAAGGATACCCCAGAGGCCCAGCTGGATCTCTCTCTGGAAATGGTCCATCGGGCTCTGCACCGAGTCCTGTTGGTCAAGGTTCTCCGTTCCCAAGACCAAGCGGTTCAATTGACCAATATACACCATCCGGCCCCTCTGGCTCTTCTGGCCCTACAAACTCTGTAGGTTTCCCTAGGCCTAGTGGACCTGCTGGACCTGCTGGACCCGCTTCTGGACTTGGTCCTAATGCACAGGGCCCTTTCGGATCTCAACGTCAACCTTCCGGACCTAAAACTATGCCCGATTCTGGATACGAGTACAATCGCCCCGGATCTCAGGGTCCATCTGGACCTGCTCAGGGTCTTCAATCCGGTTTCAGTTCTACCGGACAGAACAGGCCCGGACAAGGCGGATTTGGACAGGCCAAGCCTGGTCAGAACGGTGCTCAGCCCGGCTTCGGAGCATCAGGACAGGTCAGACCCGGTCAGGAGTTCGGCGGACCTCGCCAGCCCCCAAGCTTCAGCCCCGAGGAAGGATACAAATACTAAATAGACCAAGGATAGAATAATTATTTATAATTAAGTAACAAGCAATAGATGAAAATGTAAAAAAAAAAGTAACGCTACGCTTATAAAAATATTTTGTACATAATTTATACGAAATGTATAGAATATAATGTGGAGTCACTATGTAATTGTTATGTAAATTAAATAAATGATGCAAAGCTATACCAGCTTTTATTACATTTAAGAAACAGCGAGTTTAAATTATGAAATCCCGATAGACTAACAGATAATCAAATTAATCGATTCATATTTCTTTATCCGAATATCGATATTGGTAGATTAAATTCAATCACCTTGCTAAATTTCCTTGCTCACCACAAACTATTTTATAAAGAGCTTAGATTTGTATTATCGTTGAGTTGACTAGATTTGTAAAACGTTTCATTCATATATACACCGTCACATTTAATTTTACAAATTGTAATATTGTTTCTATCAAACTCAAAGGGACAGCAACATAATTTTAATAAAAATAACACGATCAGTAGGTATCGCAAAAGGGGATGAAGAATCCAAATGAAAATAAAAAATAAATGTTTAGAGTCGATTACCGTCATAAAGTTAATGAGGTTTTTCTTGAAGCCCGTATTTTGTATATAAAAATAATCTGAAATTAAAAAAACTTTATAAATATAAGTAGAGATGTACTTATCCACCACTTATTCCTTTTATTTCACTCAGCTATTCAGTATAGTCTCCAAAAGGAGTAACTTTCGCTGTCAAAGAGTTGGGCATAAAGTGAATCGTGATTATATACGTTGTGATACGAATAAGCAAAAAAAATTATTTTGTCCTAAACTGAATCGCAATAAGTGGTCGTGGTAAGCCCCCTGATGTGTAAATAACCAGTGTTTTAGGTTAGGCACCTCACATTCATGCTACGTATGTGATCGACCACTAGGCATTCTAAATTAACCATCATTAATACACCTCAAAGCTGTATAATAACTACATACTAATATTATAGTTAAATGTGAAAGTTTGGATGGATGGGTGGATGGATGTTTGTTACTCTTTCACGCAAAAACTATTGAACGGATCTGGATGAAATTTGGCACAGAGATAGATTATAGTCTGAAATAGTACATAGGCTACTTTTTATCCCGGTAAAATGTATGGTTCCCGTGGGATAGATTTGTTTTAAGAAAATGAGTATGGACAATGATATCGTCAACTTAACGTCGTCCTTAACAATAAGTAGTTCTCAATAATGTATAATCTCAATAATTATTATTGTAAAGTGAGATCAAAACAAAAATGCTGTGCTTTCCTTTAATTTAGATGCATGCAATTCTATCTAATTGTAAATGATATATGCCATGAATGTTTCTGTGTGTATTTAGTTGGTTTGCCATAATAAATAAATAAATAAACATAGAATAATTTATAAGAAATACCCAGACCACGGGCGAAGCTAGTATGTTATATATCAATCATTAGTACATTAAAATACGAAATTATGTTATAAAAAAACGTTAACAAGCCAAATAATTGGTTGTAAACTAAATTAAACAAAATAATGTGTGAACCGAACGCGTTTAGAAACCGTATCTTGTGTAATAGGTACATTACGGGCGAATCGTGCGAAGATACTACTATAGTGATGACGGTGAGGCGTGGCCTATGATTACTATTTTATTTATTATAGTTTTTTGCAGATGTTTATAAGATTTATTGGTTTATAGTAAGTAGTAATTAGGTCGATATTTGTGGTACTTTCGACATATTGAATAATAGTTTATAAATAAGCCTCTCGGCAGTTGGTTTAGTTATCAACCGCGTTCCTCTATCTGAGAAGATTTATGAGACAAAGTGTACCGTGAGTCTGTGACGGACTGACCCAATAGCAATTTTTTTTAGTCCTTTTTATTACTTTCATTGGCGTACACATACGATAAAAAAACCACAAAGGGATATAGAAGAGATTGAAGTTTTAATAATTAATAATGGTTTTGGTATTCTATTAAATATTTCATATTACCTGTATTCCCTTATAAGGTAAGGTAAAAGTGGACATAATCTACACCTTCTTTACGCCAGATAAGTTTAGGTTCCATAGGGGCTCTCCCCCTATTGCCATCAACCGGGCACAAACCTAAACTCCGAGCTGCTTCATTGAAAAACCCAATAATTCTTTGCTTAACCTGAAAATCTAACTTAGGATCTCTAGCGTAGCATTCACGCTTACAACCACTAGGTAACGAGGCAATGTCATTATAGCTACTGAGCTAGAGGAGGTTTTTGTGAAATGCTTTATATGCTAAATGTTGTTCGTAATATTGCAAACAAATGAGTCAACGACATAAGTACGAAAACATCTAGTCTAGTACTGAACATTGGTTTAACAACAACTTGTGTTTTTTTATCATTTTCCACAACACACATAACACATAAATCAATGAAACAAAAAACCCAACTGCATTAAAAGTACTAACTAAAAATCCAAGCCTTCAATGTCGGAAAATGTATTGCAAGAAAAAGTTTTATTTATAATTCAGTATGGTTCAGAATACAAACGAATAGCTTTCCAATTCCAATTTTCCGTTAAGTAGTTACGAGTGGACATAGGAAAGTACATACATACTTACATACACGTCAAACACATAACCCTCCTTCAGCAGTCGGGTAAAAAATAACGACAAATAATGTACCTATGGAATAGTAACTGCAATAGCTTAAACATGGCCAATCTACTGCGGTAAGACTATATAGTTAAAACTTAATAGGTAATTGTGTAAAGGCGCACTAATAATAGTGATCACGCTATCGTTGTGACGTTTATTGCACAGATACGCGCTTAGTGCCTAAATACACGAACCGACATTGTTCGTGTGTGTGACAAAAAGGATGGTACATTATACTCCAACATTTTTGGCCGGGCTGAAGAAGAAAGCATAATTATGACTCGAGCTTTCGTTTTCAACCGACTTAAAAAAAAGGAGGAGGTTCTCAATTCGACTGTATTAAAAAAAAATATGTTTGTTACCGCAGAACTTTCAACTGGGTGAACCGATTTTTATGATTCTTTTTTTATTCGAAAGCTGGAGGCGCTGCTACTAATTTAATTTAAATATGACTTTCGTTGATTGTCTGTTTGGCACTGACTCAAAATTAGTTAGAAATTATTATGTAAATATGTTATTTATTGCTTTTTAGTTCCTATGTGTTTTTTGGAGGCGGTTTGTTTTTTGTTTAAAAATAATTATGAATGAATGAACTAGCTTTCCGCCAGTGTCTGGTCTGGGTATTTCGTAAAACTTTCATCCCCTATTTCAACAATTTAAAGCCCTTTTTTCGCATTAAAAAGTAGTCCTATGTCCTTTCTCAGGCTCTAGACTATCTGTGTACCAAATTTCATTTAAATCGAAGCTCGACAGACAGACAAACAGAGCTACTTTCGCATTTATAATATAAGTAAAGAGTAAGGATAATCCAGTTTTATCTCTCTCCAATATTTGTGTAAGGAAACAAAAAAAAACTTTGTGCTCTCTTCTCATTCTTTGACGACGTCTGTGGTCTAGTGGTTCGAGTACCGGACTGCTGATCACGAGGTCGTGGGTTCGATTCCCACAAGACACAAACATTTATGTGATGAACTTAGGTGTTTGTGTTTGTCTGGGTGTTTCTTATATATTATAAATATGTATTTACAAAAAAAAAGTATATAAGTATTATATCCATTGTCTAGTACCCATAGTACAAGCTCTGCTTAGTTTGGGACTAGATGGTGCGTGTAAGAATGTCCCAAGATATTTATTTATTTATTATTATTTCATAATGCCTCGTTAGCCTCGTGATCGTAAGCGCGACTATTACGCCAGAGATTATGGGTTCGCTCCCGCGGTAGAGCAAAGTGTTGTTGGGATTATCTGTGCAATTCCCAGCAGCAGCTTGAAGTCTAGTTTTGTGCCTGCCAATAGTCTCGTCTCCTGTTATACGGAACCTAAATATATCAGGGAATTGAAATAAAACTACTTTTTACGGATTTTATGGCGTTATATTGATATTATTTTAATCCCGACGTTTCGGACCCTTTACAGCGTCCATGGTCACGGGTGACTAAGGTGGTAGGCGTCTTGACGTTTCAATTACTAACAGCTACCCTACATTTTTATTTCAATGTCTAGTATTCGCGTAAGTGTCAGAAATCAGTATATATCAGGGAAATTTGGGTGTAGGACACCTCTGCCTAACCTTTTGGGGAATACAGTCGTGATGCTGTGTTATTCATAAATATGATAATTTCTTCCAAACTATTGGAACGATCACTACGCTAATGAGACAGTTTTTAATATTTTTTTAATTAAAAAAATATATAAAATTGTATCTAACAGGGGGGCTAGACAAGTTGCATTTTGACATTCGAATCGACAAACAAAATGTATGTAAATGACATTAGTGACAGCCCGATTGGTTGAAAGCTTGTGTCATTTACATACATTTTGTTTGTCGATTTGAATGTCAAAATGCAACTTGTCTCCCCCCAGTTCTATCGTCGCTATTAAAGATAAGATTTTCTGTATTCTCTACGCACCGTTTTAATTATTTTATATAAAATTAATAACTGCGTTTGATTAAAGGTTACCGCCTAATACGAGTAAGAGCAATTAAAGCGAGTGAGTAATTAAATTTACTTTGTAAAGAACCGTGTTTTCTTATTACTATCATAAATTATAGTTAGGTATACAATTAAAATACACCTCAGTTGTAAACTTTACGCAATAAAAACACTTATCGAAATAATACAACTCATATATGTGAGATCACGGTAAAGCAGATAATAAAAACTTTACACAGATATATTAACTTTGTTTATATCCTGCGTGTTATTCTGATGTATAAGCTATAATAGTGTAAAGTTTCATCAAAATCCGTTCAGTAGTTTTTGCGTGAAAGAGTAACAAATACCACCCCTCCTCACAAACGATTACATGATTAGTAACAGGAAGTAGGATTTATTAGACCTTGAAACAGCGATTCGCAATTAATTTTTAATTTATTACCTACACATAGTCATTACAATTTTAAGACTTATAAGGAAGATCATGCATGATCACACAAGTACTAATATCGCGGATGTGTTGAGGTAATGACAATTTGATGGCATTGATTTCAATAATTATTTTGCGTCATTCAATTAGTCTTAGAAGCTAAATATGCAATTTAAAATTATAATTAATATTTTATTTAAATAAAAATAGGTAAATAAATATTCTGGGACATTTAACACCGCACCATCTAGTACCAAACTAAGCAGAGATTGTCCTTCTTTTTTTATAAATACCTACATACTTATGTAGTGTAATGACGACGACGTCTGTGGTCTAGTGGTTCGAGTGCCGGACTGCTGATCACGAGGTCGTGGGTTCGATCCCCACAAGACACAAACATTTATTGCGATGAATTTAAGTGTTTGTGTTTGTCTGGGTGTTTCCTATGTATTATAAGTATGTATTTACAACAAAAAAAGTATATAAGTATTATATCCATTGTCTAGTACCCATAGTACAAGCTCTGCTTAGTTTGGGACTAGATGGTGCTGTGTAAAAATGTCCCAAGATATTAATTATAGCTTCCCGCCAGCGGCTTCACCCGCGTGGTCTTATACTTTTTTCCCCGTTTTTGCTACATTTTTCATTACTACTCCGCTCCTATTAGTCGTAGCGTGATGATATTATAGCCTATGTTACTCGGGGATAATGTAGCTTTCCAAAGGTGAAAGAATTTTTGAAATCGGTCCAGTAGTTTCGGAGCCTATTCATTACAAACAAATCTTTCCTCTTTATAATATTAGTATAGAATATAGATTATTATTTTATTATTATAATGTATAAGAAACACCCAGACAAACACAAACACATGTTCATCACATAAATATTTGTGTCTGTCGGATATACCGGATTGATGATCACGGGGTCGGGTTCCCATGATCAGGAATCTGGTACTCGAACCACTAGCCCACATAATAACATAACTGCTTCGTTAGCCAAGTGGTCGTAAGCGCGGCTGCTACTGTCCAGGTCCTAGGTTCTATTCCCGGGTCGAGCAATTGGGTTTTTCTATAAAATTCTCAGTAACGGATTGAAGTTTAGATTTAATGACAATAGGCTCACCCCCTATTACATGGGACGTATGTACCAAGTATGTAACTTATTTAACTGTTTAAATTATTTAGTATTTAGGTACACTTTTTTTCATCTGCAAATACCTACCTTCTTTTTGTTACATGATACTCTTTTTGACCCAAAGGTTGACTGGTAGAAAATGCCATATGGCACTAAGTCCGCCTTATGTACCATTTTTGTGCATAGAAGTTTAAATATATAAATAAATGTATGTATTGATCACTATCAAAATCTACGCCATTTTGGCCGAAGGGTGTCGTGTATCGGCGTTTTCGCGGAAGGCTACATGACACCACGCAACATACTACGTCGCCGACACTACGTAGGTAGTCAATAGATATTATTATAGTTTATGTTATATGTATTAGTTTATTAATTATAGTTTGTATTTGTGTATTGTTTTCTATGGGTCTTAGTTACCTGATAATAAAGAATAAATAAATAAAAATAAAAAAAATAAACAAACGTGATTATGCTGGTTCATGTAATGACGCCTTTACAATATTCAACCCGTATATCACACGTTGTTCTTCAAATGATGTTAATATTATAGAATCATGCGCATAAGCCCGTGCTTTGTAGATAACATGTTAGTATTCTGAGAGCTTAGTTTATTATTGCTATTGTGGCGTGCCAGATTCAATTACGGGTATCGTGTGGGTGCATAGAAATTATTACTTAACACCACAATCGTTTCATTTAATGCGATTTCGTGGATTTTCTTCGAGTTAAAGGTTCTTAATAATGTAATTATAATAATAATGTTATTACATTTTCTGTTTATGTAGAGATATTTAAAAATATTTTGAATAATTATGTGTTTAAATAAATAAAAGACGACGTCTGTGGTCTAGTGGTTCGAGTACCGGACTGCTGATCACGAGGTCGTGGGTTCGATTCCCACAGGACACAAACATTTATTGTGATGAACTTAAGTGTTTGTGTTTGTCTGGGTGTTTTCTATGTATCATAAGTATGTATTTACAAAAAAAAAGTATATAAGTATTATATCCATTGTCTTGTACCCATAGTACAAGCTCTGCTTAGTTTGGGACTAGATGGTGCTAAAAAATGTTCCAGGATATTTATTTATTTATTTATAAACTAATAATAATAAATATCTTAGGTATTATCAGGCTACTTTGGCCCATAGATAGAGAAAGAAATTTGAATTATAGTCCGCGCGGAACTAGTTGGCCGCGCCTTAGGTAGGGAGGGGGTGAGGCGGCGGGTTACTGAGAACAAAAGCAAGCGCCCCCGCCCCTTCGTCCCACCACATGCAGGCGACCCCGCCCGTCCGTCCCGCCGCTCACATTAAGGCGCGGCCAACTAGTCCCGTGTAGACTATAGTACACCATATTTTGAAAGAACTGTCAATTTATTATTCTTCACGACTTTATACCCTGGATGGTTGGGCAGTGGTGTACCTACCGCTGTCGGTATTTTTAAATCCCATGTAATAAAATATGGCCAGCTTATTGCCGTTCACAAATCCAAACTCCAAGCTGCTGCTGAGAATTTCATAGAAAATCCCAATAACATTTCTCAACCTAGGAATCGAACTGGCGGTCAAGTTGCGGTCAAGACCATTAGGCTAACGGTTTTCCCACATTAAACCGGGGAAATTTCATTTTTATTTGTCTGTAACTTCTTTCAAATAGGTAAATGGTTTTTGAGAGTTCCGTACCCGAAGTGTGCCAACGGGACTCCGACCGTCTGTCTATCAGCGGGCTATTATATCTCATGAACCGTAATAGGTAGAGTTGAAATTTTCACAGTGTATTATATTTCTAGCGCCAATACTAATTTTATTGATACTAACTACCTAATTAAAAATGATACGGAACCTTTTATGTGCGTGCATTTTTATTCTAATCTTTACTTGCTCTGCTTTATCAAAAACATAAAAAAATCTATAACTTTATTAATAAATTTATTTTTGGAACGTTGAATCATTCCTTTGCAATTTACCTCATATATTACTCAAATAGTAGGTATAATAAATACTACCTATATATGACCTTTATCAAAAAGGTAAAAAATCTATAACTTTATCAATTTATTTATTTTTATTTCGTTGAACCATTGCCCTGCAGTTTACCTCATATATTACTCAAATATAAAACTATTTGAGAACAGTATCATCTCCGAGAGATTAAAAACGACGCCGCCTCACAGGTGCGTCCATCACTCACACTTCACTGTCACTTGAAGTTATATTTATCCACCGTGATGATGTCTTGAGATGCGGTTGAGTAAAGCCCCCAGGGGGCCTACACAGGTAACAATTTGACATTCGAATCGACAAATGAATAGAAACAAAATGTATGGAAATGACAAGCTTTCGACAAATCGGACTGTCACTAATGTCATTTTCATACATTTTGTTTCTATTCGTTTGAAGATTAGAATGTCAAATTGCCAAGTTGTTTAGCCCCCTCTGTTGAGCTGTCCGTCACTCATGCCGCAAACACGCCTAGCACGATCACCTGTAGGGATATACATGATTTGTTTCGACGTCTGTTGGTCTAGTGGTTCGAGTAACGTACTGCTGATCACAAGGTCGGTTCCATTCCCACAGGACACAAATATTTATGTAATGAACATAATAAATTCTTTGTTATTTTAATAAAGGAAAAACTTTAGTGCGGGCAGGTTTTGAACTTGCGTCTTCTGGTCTGACGACGTCTGTGGTCTATTGGTTTGATTACCGGACTGCTGACCACGACGTCGTGGGTTCGATTCCCACATGACACAAACATTTATGTGATGAACTTAGGTGTTTGTGTGTTGTCTGGGTGTTTCTTATATATTATAAGTATGTATTTACAAAAAAAAGTATATAAGTATTATATCCATTGTCTAGTACCTATAGTACAAGCTCTGCTTAGTTTGGGACTAGATGGTGCTGTGTAAAAATGTCCCAAGATATTTATTTATTTATTTATTCTGGTACAGTCCTGCCCGCAGTCGATGTGTTCTTTCATTTAAATAACGTATTATCTTAGCATGGAAAATGCAAAAAAATACAAAAGATAATAAAAGTTGTGTTTCTCTGGATGTGTACCTGTACAAACAAAAAGTATATATATATAAATGTATTATAAGCACTGTTTAGGCTTAGTTTCGGACTAGATGGTACTGTGTAAGTATAATGTCCACAGAATATTTATTTATTTCGTCACTACTAAGACTGGGAGAACAAAATGTTGTAAATTTAACATAACATACCATCACGCCTGTATTTCCCGAAGAGTTAGGCAGAGGTGTACTAATGTACACCCACAACTCGCCGGTACCGCCGGTGTTTACCTAAACATACTTATCAATAGACGCGCCCCCCTATTAACATACTTTCATAACTTCATAGAGAAACCCATTATCACTGTTCGACCTAAGAATCGAAGCGAGGACGAACATAGCCATCTTACTTAGTACCATAGGGTAACAAGCCATTCCATTATTCAAACACAAAGGTAAAGGCCTATCTAATCTCGCAACAAATATTAATAGGCCATGCATTTAGATTTGGGTCGCGAATGTCGCGATGCGAAATTGCAGTTGCGGCCGTGATCTCTGAAAGCGGGTGCTGCAGCATGCTCTTTAGGTCGTCGCGCATTTGTTATGATTAAAGAAACTTTATTCTCAATAAAACATATAATATGTCACTTACCTGAGAACAATACTGAAAGAATAAGATTATGTTTGTCGTCGTCAGTTACATAGTTATAGTTATCCTATCCTATCCTATCCTACTATCCTATCCTACTATCCTATCCTACTCATATTATAAATGTGAAAGTTTGTGAGGATGGATGGATGGATGGATGGATGGATGTTTGTTACTCTTTCACGCAAAAACTACTGAAGAGATCTGGATGAAATTTGGCACAGAGATAGATTATAGCCTGGAATAGCACATAGGCAACTTTTTATCCCGGTAAATGTATGGTTCACGTGGGATAGCGGGCAAAGCCGCCGGCGGAAAGCTAGTTATTAAATAAAAGTACCCACCCAATGCATTCATTTTTCCAGAAGTGATTGGTTTGCGATTAGGTATTCACTAAGTTGAGTTTTGAATGCACTGAATGAGTTTACATTTCTTATGCGTGACGGTATTTTATTATAAAGCTATGCTCTCTTAAATGTTAGCATTTTATTGCCATAATTAGTTGGGATTTTTGGTTAAACTAGTAAGGTAGCTCGATAGTTAGCTTATTATAGTCTTTACTAGCTGTTCCCCGGTGTTGGTATGGTATGGTATGGTATAGCGGGCTGTTTTCCGCAACTCCACGTCAATGCGCGTATTTTGCGTACGGATGGGGATATTTAATATTACTCAAACCACCCTAACTCCTCAAGAAATGCCAGCACACTCCTGATGTTGCTGACGATCTCTCGGAGGGTACTTTTGTTTCCGAAGTACTTAGCCCTGTATGTGGCGACCTCAGTACAGTGCAAAAGCACGTGAGCCGCTGTTTCGTTCTCTCCCAGACAAGCTCTGCATGCGGGGCTGTCAGTGACACCTAAAACATGTAGATGTTTATTGAAGAACCCATGACCTGTGACCCTCGCGGTGTTACGCGTATCATTAGTTACTCCTTAGCTAGGTATCTGCAATTGGGTTTGTTTGTAAAAGTCCTATCCTACTTCCTACTAATCCTACTTCTTACTAATATTATAAATGTGAAAGTTTGTGAGGATGGATGGATGGATGTTTGTTACTCTTTCACGCAAAAACTACTGAACGGATCTGGATGAAATTTGGCACAGAGATGGATTATAGTCTGGAATAGCACATAGGCTACTTTTTATCCGGGTAAAATGTATGGTTCCCGTGGGATAGCGGGCGAAGCCGCTGGCGGAAAGCTAGTAGTTTCATAAAATAACACTGTCACGCTTCTATTCTAAGAAGGGTTAAGCAGGGATGTAGTAATATACACTCACAGAGGGGCTAGACAAGTTGCATTTTGACATTCGAATCGACAAACAAAATGTATGGAAATGACACAAGCTTTCGACAAATCAGGCTGTCACTAATGTCATTTACATACATTTTGACTGTCGATTCGAATGTCAAAATGCTACTTGTCTGGCTCCCCAGATCATCGGTATGTTAAGTCCTATGTATCCTATTCGGAGGATTTGTGCCAGGTTGATGGCATTATGCTCGCTCCCTATGACATGGGACCTAAACATACCGGCGAATTGAGGGTGTACATTAGTACACCTCTGCCTTACCTCTCGAGAATACAGGTGTGATGGTACCTATATTCAATTAATTTAATTAAAACCACAAAAGCTGTTCGCCTTTTAGAATTCGATCGAAATATTTCGAAAATGTAATTATAACGTACGAGTTACAATATTCATGTTTAAAGGCTTTAAATCGATATTATTTAGTGTATGTAATGTTTGGCAAAACTTAATTAATCACGACTTAGAACACTATCACATGATCATCGGAAGCCGATCCATATTGTAAGGTCATATTAACGTAGGGTGACCATGCGTTTTTGTGTTTGCGGACTTTTTATGTGAAAGTAAAACGTAAAATCTTAAAAATCTTTGTAATAAATTGTGTTTGTTTATGACATACCATCACACCTATAGTTCGCCGGCCTATTTACGTCCTACGTTGTAGGGGGCTAGCCTATTTCTATTAACCAAACACACCCAAGCTGGTATTTCATAGAAAAATCTAATAACACCGCTTGACCCGAGAATTGAACCTAGAAACTCGAGTATAGTAGTCGCGCTTACGACCACTTGGCTAACGAGGCAGCTAAACAATGAATCTTAATTTTATTATATAATATAATATAAAAAAAAAATTATTTCATTATAATACATTAAAATATATCAAACTTAAGAAATAAAAAAGTTATATTAATAGCATGTTATAAACTAAACATTATTAAAGATTTAATAACTGAACAATGTTTAAATAATTATTGATACTTAATTCAATCGTGATTGTTGAACAGTTTAATTCTTAACAATTTATATTAACAATAAATGCATTCGAGTATTTATTAATTGTTTAATAATATCAGTATAATTTCAATTAAGCAATTATCATTCTCGTAACAATTATTTTTAATAAAGTAAAACTTTTGAGATGAATACGATTTAATTAATACTTTAACCCTTTTGATTATTCCAGAAAGCCCTTGATATTTTCCTTGAAAATATGCTGTCTTTAAGCCCTTAGCCTATAGATTATTATTTTAAACTCAAATTAAATAAATTTACATTTAAATCATTATCAGATATTTGACACGAGTTTATTAAGTAACCTTGTGTGTGTCGTGTGTGTCCTACTGCTGGGCACGTCATATTACAAAATTACATGTCATGTTATTCTTTTAATAGCAGAATTTGCAAGACAAATTAATTTATTAGATATTTGCTACGTACGTTAAGTAGAAGAATAAAGAAGATGTTTGTGCTACATCAACAACTTCAATCCTGAAAAGAATAAGAATAAGAATACTTACCAACACTGATTCTCAAAATATTCATAAAGCTTGGTCACCCTACAAGAGAAGCTCACGTTGGAATTTGTAAGCGAGCAAGGTCAAAAATTGATGCGCGATCGAGACCAAGTGTCCGTAAGTACGGTAATAGGACCATTCAAATAGGATTTGTGTGTCAAGCGCAGTATGTAGGAGGGAACCAAGAAGTGCTTCGAAATAAAATAGGAAGTTTTTGTTATTATTGTAAATAGGTAGGTCATTTTTTTTTATTTTGCTAAAGTAAATTATTATTATTATAAAAAAATAAAAAATAATTAAGCGTTTATTAATCATGGCTGGAATAAAATGACGTGTTATTTTTTATAACCGACGACGTCTGTGGTCTAGTGGTCCGAGTACCGGACTGCTGATCACGAGTTCGATTCCCACAGGACACAAACATTTATTGTGATGAACTTAAGTGTTTGTGTTTGTCTGGGTGTTTCTTATGTATTATAAGTATGTATTTACAAAAAAAAAGTATATAAGTATTATATCCATTAGTTTGGGACTAGATGGTGCTGTGTAAAAATGTCCCAGGATATTTATTATATTATTATTATTATTAATAACCGAAAACTTGTAGCACTGAGTTATCAACCGTATAGTAACTAGACAAGTGAAACTAAACTAATGTTTATTTACATAAACATACTCTTAGTTAATAATATCACTGTCACTTTAAAGTCATTTTCATTCTAAAATGCTAAACAATAATGTTGACTCTACAAAATAATTATTACTGCTACCTCATAGTACTTTATTTTTTAATTGTAAATGAGTAATCAGTAACCGTAATCAATGGTACTCCAGTTAAGAACATCTCATATTCGTGGAAGTGGTTTAGTGAAATACTTTATAATTTACTAGCTTTAGCACGCGGCTTCGCTCACGTGGATGTAGAAACAATATTAGGATTCAAAATTTATCCCAAAGAAGAGAAAAACAAAAACATAATGATTCCCTCTTTATATTAGAACTCATACGACAAAGAGGACAAGCTCTATTTCTGGATATATTCAAATAATTGAAAAAGATGTACGACAGTTTTTAAGTTGGAAAATAAATGCTTTGCAACAGTTAACTGAAAATTCAAATCTATTCAGTAGTTTGTGTGCCAACCCCCCACAAACACACAAACATGGATTGGATTGGAAATAACGATTAAGTTAAAAGTATATAAACTTCGAACTCAATCGTTTTTTCAATATCTTTAATGTACAGACATAGCTCTTTTACAGTTTTATACTAGCATAGATAGATAATTTAACTTACAGATACATTTTTATAAAAATATAATGTAAGTTTGTAATACAAACAAATTACTTACAAAACAAACACTATAAAAATACTTAACGAGCCATCTCACATAAAGCCATCCACGACAATTAGACAAGTCCATCCTCAAGAATAACATAATATCGTGATTATGAAACTTTGGCCACGACTTGGGGCGATGTAGATCTTTGTACACCAACTATATATACTGTACTGATACTGTAAGGTTATCAGTTGCATCCACAGCTTCTGTGTAGCAAGTTCATTCTAAACAACACAATACAACAAACAATAATGAAACTGGTGAGCTTACAAATGTTCTTGAAACAAATATAAAAACAAAAGATGATAAAATCACTGAAATTATTTTAAAATATATTTTTGGCTTTAGTTTTATCAGTGACATGAACAATAATTATTATAATTGGGAATAAACAACCTTTTGTAAACGAGCCTGCTAATTCTTATTACTGTTTAATTTGATTTCAGTTCATTGTCTTAGCTGCTGTCACTTTGGCGCAGGCCGCCAAACTGGACAGAACATACCTCCCACCCAACGCTCAAGCCGCGGCTGGATCCGCCTTCCTTGATACTCCTCGTGAATCCAACGGATTCCAAGATCAAACCGGTGCTTTCTCCAACAATGGATTCTCCAGCCCCAACGCTTATGCCCGAAATGGAGCTTACTCCGGCTACGAGTCCCGCCCCGAGCGCGCTCAGGCTGCCTACGAGAGAAACGCTGCTATCCTTCGTCAGGACAACTCCAATGATGGAGAGACTTACGCTTATGCTTATGAGACTGAGAACGGTATCTACGGTGAGGAGAACGGAGTTGCTACTAATGGAGTGCAGGCTCAAGGTGGATACTCCTACACTGGTGATGATGGCAAGGTTTACTCTGTGAGGTGAGTGATTGATTTCAACATTTCCACCACAATATGATGAAGTATACCTAGTTGATCATATATAGGAATGCCTTAATGTTTCATTATTTAGGAAATATTTATAAAGGATTCATCATTTCATTTCAGGTACACAGCTGACGAGAACGGTTTCCAGCCCCAGGGTGATCACCTTCCTACTCCTCCCCCCGTTCCCGAAGAGATCCTGAAGGCTTTGGAGCAGAATGCCCGCGATGAAGCTGCTGGTATCTATGACGATGGTGAGTATTTTAACCACCTGCAAAAAACATAGACGTATAAATACTACTGTTCAGTAAATATATCGATC
Organism: Acronicta psi; assembly: GCA_946251955.1. NCBI lineage: Eukaryota > Metazoa > Arthropoda > Insecta > Lepidoptera > Noctuidae > Acronicta > Acronicta psi. The sequence continues at coordinate 1,784,752 of OX276486.1, forward strand.
GAATAAATATGATTTCGGAGACATTACTTTTTATTAATTTAACCATGTTTAAGTACAAGAGAACTTCTATAATTCTCATAGCACATAATAAATTAGATAATAAATATGAACTTCCTGCATATATTGTGCGTCTGTAAGGATAATTTTATCGTATTAAAATCTTCTTTTTTTCTTAAGGCTCCTACAGCGAAGGCAAGTACGCCTCTGGTAACGACCAACAACAGTACTACAACAACAACGCTCAGGCTAACTACTACAACAATGCTCAAGCCAACAACTACAATACCGCTGACTCCGTCATCACCAACAACGCTCTTCTCCGCAACGACGCCGCTTCAAGCGGTAGCTCCGTCGCTGGAGTGCAGAAAGCGTACCTCCCTCCCTTCGCTCAGCGCAGCAACCAGAGAAGCGGAGCGAGACAACCCTCCTTCAACGCTAGAGACGGATACCGCTATTAGAGACTGTTGATAATCTGTAAAACGACCTATTAAATAATATTATTTATGAGAACAAATATGTATTTTCTCTACCTTCATTTCCTTTAAGTTTAATTTCAATCAATTTACAAAACTTCTATGTAGCGAATAACCGTGAAAAGTTTTCTCTTGAAGTAACTTATTTAGCTCACTGCAGTACAGAACTATTTTTAGTTTATTTTTACGGACGAACGATGGATGATAGAAATGTTTATTTTTGCATAAGTCTAGACGGTGATTTCATACAGTTAGTATATAAAGCTAAAATTTTTTGATACGTTGCCGGCCCTTAAAAGCTTCTACAAACGCATCTGCAAAGTAAGTAAGAGAGGGCGAACTAACTTTCAGGCACAATGTCGGATCACACTCAAATGTGCTGTATTTCGACGTAAGAGTGACCGCCAGCGAATGAAACTCCAAAAGGTCCAACATTGAGGAAGTCAGATAATATGTTCTTGCCTCTTACTGATCTGAAAGGCAGTGAGGATTTGTACCTATCCCTTCACGGGGTAAATTATTTCTACTTTAAAAGAGAATCGTACTTGAATTGAATAGCTTACTTGCAGATGGATGAATCAGCGTAGTTATAACTTCCCTAGGGGGGCTAGACAAGCTGCATTTTGACATTCGAATCGACAAACAAAATGTATGGAAATGACACAAGCTTTCGACAAATCGGGCTGTCACTAATGTAATTTACATACATTTTGTTTGTCGTCTAGCTCCCTAGGAGCCACTACTACAATTTGTATAAAAATAAAACGTAAAACATAAACATAACGTTCCATCAAGCCTGTATTCCCTGACCCACAGTTCGCATAGATTGTATAGATCCCATATAATAGGGGGCGAGCCTATTGCCAATAACCGAGTACAAATCCAAAGGTTGTCTGGCAGAAAATGCCTAGGGCATTAAGACCGCCTTTGTACATTTCTGTACATAATGCATAAATAAACAAAACCATTGCATGTATAGGCTTATCTATATACTATTATAAAATTGTAAAAAAGTCGTGTCTGTACATTGAAGATATTTAAAAAAAACCAAGTGGGTTAGAGTATATAAACGATCGCGAACCCAAAAAAGTGTTTTTTAGAATTCTTGTCTGTTTGTCTTAAGAAAATAAAACTATTTTGATTGATTGATGAACTATTTTAGTTGAGTCAAACGGCGCCGATACACACGTCATACTCGTGAACGGGTGCTGTCTGTGGCTGGTCAGCTCTCACTGCATATGGCCATATTTTAAATCGTAATACTCTTAAATCATACATATCAAATCGCACTATCCTCAATACTATTCACAGCAGAATTGTTACGGTTCATTTTTTTAAACATGAATTAAAATGTAAATATGAGTACCATGTAGGCTAGTTTAAACTCTTGCAATATTTTTGTGTTTGTTTCGGCGTTTTTCTCAGAGGTCGTCAGTTAGGAAATGCCGGCGCCATCTAGTATTTAAAAAAAATATAATGACTTGTAACAGTGTCTTTAATAGGTCTACTTACAGAAATAACTATCATTTCATTTCATGATTGACTGACTGAGAATTCTCAGTTCACACAAATTACATAACGCCTGTATTCCCCGAAGGGTTAGGCAGAGGTGTACTAATGTACACCCATAGTTTGCCGATATGATCCATGTAATAGGAGGCGTATTGCCATTAATCTGGCACAAAAGCAAACTCCAGAGTACTACTACTAAGAATTTTATAGAAAAATTCAACGGCACTTGGCTCGACCTAGGAATCGAACTCAGAACCTCGCAGCAGTTACGCTTAAATCCACTAGGTTAATAAGCCAGTTTTCAATAAACAGTACGCAGTTACAAAAACTGGTTACTGTTCAATAGTCAAGGTGAATGATGAATCTTTTATGCCAATTACGTTCCAGTTATTGACCTATTTGCTTTCGCGCATCACGAAGAAGCCATTTTATTTTTATTTCATTACCTAAGACCGGTAGTAAAGTTCAAGCTTTCAGGGTTACTATGATGTTGAATTTGTTTTTAGCTGACTTATTATATGTGCCTAAATATGTACGTACGTAACTAAGGTCCTGCTAATATTGGAAATGTGGTAGTTTGTGAGAATGTATGAATGGATTGCTGCTTTTTGCTCTTCCACACAAAAACGTTTTAAGTCTTTGACGCCGTCTGTGGTCTACTGGTTCGAGTACCGGACTGCTGATCACGAGGTGGTGGTTTCGATTTCCACAAGACACAAACATTTATGTGATGAACTTAGGTGTTTGTGTTTGTCTGGGTGTTTCTTATCTATACATACAATATATAAAATGCTTTGTCCTGAATGACTCACTGACTGACGGATCAACGCACAGCCTAAACCGCTGATCGTAGAGACTTGAAACTTGGAGGGTGTGTTCTTTGTATGACGTAGGCATCCGCTAAGAAAGGATTTTCCGAAATTCTACCCCTAAGGTGGTGAAAAAGGGGGGCAAAGTTTGTATGGGACAACGTGATTCCTTGGTCCAATATACTTCAAATTTTGCATAAACATTCTTTAACAGCATTGATGGAAGACGTGTTTCGTATTTTATTGAAATTCATCCCCTAACTGGGTTAAAAGGGGGTAGAAAGTTATTTTATATTATTTTTAAGTTGATAATCAATACTCCTTGGTGTTTTTTATTTAAATTAGATTAAAATAAAGTTTTTGACACATGAAATGTCAATTCCTCAGGAGTAAATAATGTCAAGTAGTGAAGGCTCTTTCTTCAATAAACAAAGATTTAATAAATTCCAGTATAATAATACGTAGTGATATTTTTTTTGAGTGCTCCTGGTGTAACAGGCAAGACTTTTATTGAGCTTAACATCGGCCAAAGTCAGAAGCAATCGTGATATCGCCTTAGCGCTCGCATCGTCCGGAATTGCTGCCACGCTGATGGAAGGAGGTAAAACTGCACTGGTAAACTGCGTTCAAAGTTCTTCTAGATTTGATACAAACCGAATCCCCACTCTGCAATATACCCAAACAAAGTAATATGGCAGAAGTTTGGGATGTGAGTACTATGGCTCTTAAAGGGGATTACTGTATTGTCAGTAGGCGATTTCCGACAGAATTTACCAGCAGAGCTCAGAAGTAAAAGCGCGTGAAGCGGTCTCATTTGTGGACAGTTCTCAGACCCGTTTCTTAAAATAAGAAATGGTGGAACATATAAAATTGAGAACACACACACAAAATTATGCAATGGCACCAGATTTCAAGTGAAAACAAGCATCGCAATGTAATCGAGTCAACTATACTGACCAGTTGTTCTCGAGGAGAGTATGTATTTATTCCTAGGATTTGAATTCAAGAGAGTGCAGTTTCCCGTCAAAGTCTGCTTTACAATGACTATAAACACAGCTGAAGGTCAAACTCTTGGTAGCGGGAGTAGATTTGAGGGAAAGCTGCTTCTCCCGCGGGCAGAGTATGTGGCATGCTGCAGAGTAAGCGCACAGAGTAACCTGTTGATTCTAGCATCCGAAGAAAAAACAAAAAAATATTGTTACAAAGAAATACTGTGGCAGGTGTAGTATTTCTATTTCGTTGTAAAAAGATAATAGATAATAACACCATGTAACTTACACCAGATCGAAGACCGAGCTTAATGTTCATAAAATATATAATCTATCAATTTTTTATTTTATTATCATGCTTTTTTAACCTTTAAATTCCTACAACATAATAAAGATTGTTATATTTTATAAGTATTCGAACATTTTCACAAATTAATTTGTTTTATCAAAATTAAAAACATAAAAAAAAATATAATTTTTAAAGTAAAAATCCTAATATAACCATTTTCCACTTCTACGCGGACGAAGTTGCGGGCATAAGCTAGTATATTATAAGTATGTATTTACAACAAAAAAAAAAGTATATAAGTATTAAATCCATTGTCTAGTACCCATAGTACAAGCTCTGCTTAGTTTGGGACTAGATGGTGCTGTGTAAAAAATGTCCCAAGATATTTATTTATTTTATTTACTCTGATTACTACTAAGTACTAGATCCGGGTACACTATCTGTTGTAAGAGTATTCAACAAAGCAAATTTAATGAAACTGATGAGAAGCATTCATTAACTGTTAATTAAAAGATCTAGCAATATTTCTAAAGGCTTTATAAAAACGAAGCGCCTGAAGCATACAATGACCTTAACTGTACGTGATGATTAAACAATTTAGGTTAATACTGTAGGGCGTGCTCTTATTCTACCTAGGTGACCTCTGAATATGATCTATTAAGAAACAAGATTTGAGAGGCCTATTTCATGTCACAGTATCATCATCATCATCGTAAGCCATATTTCACGAACATGCCTCTGAGTCTGCCTTTCCCAGTTTAGGCAGTAACCTTTTTTCTGACTAGTCAATCTTTTAAATATATTTTTGGACGTTTTACACAGGTTGTGGGTTCGATTCCCACAGGACACAAATATTTATGTGATGAATTAAGTATGTCTGGGTGTTTCATATGTATTTACAAAAAAAGTATATAAGTATTATATCCATTGTCTAGTACCCATAGTACAAGCTCTGCTTAGTTTGGGACTAGAGGGTGCTGTGTAAAAATAAATATTTATAAATAAATATTTTTTATATTTATTTATAAACATTTATTTGAAGACATGGTAATGGAACAGAACGGTTTTTTTGCATCTTATCTTATCTTACTAATATTATAAATGTGAAAGTTTATGAGGATGGATGGATGGATGTTTGTTACTCTTTCACGCAAAAACTACTGAACGGATCTGGATAAAATTTGGCACAGAGATAGATTATAGTCTGGACACATAGGCTACTTTTTATCCCGGTAAAATCTATGCTTCCCGTGGGAGAGCGGGCGAAACAGCTGGCGGAAAGCATACGTTTAAATAAATAAATATCCTGGGACATTTTTACATAGCACCATCTAGTCCCAAACTAAGCAGAGTCCCATAGTACAAGCTCTGCTTGTGCAGATCGAAGATAATGGATATAATATATTGATATATATATTGTAAATACATACTTATTATACATAGGAAACACCCAGACAAACACAAACACTTAAGTTCATCACAATAAATGTTTGTGCCCTGTGGGAATCGAACCTACGACTTCGTGAGCCGTGATCAGCAGTCCGGTACTCGAACCACTAGATCACAGACATCACCAAACATTTGTTTTGTAAATATATACTTATTATTTATAGGAAACACCCAGACAAACATAATTAATCACATAATATTTGTGTCCTGTGGGAATTGAGCTCATGATTAGCAGTCCGATACTCAAACCACTAAACCACAGACATCTTTATTTAGCAGATAGACGGTGTATAGCAAACCACGCGCACCCAAAGGAGGAAGCTAGGAGAAGGAGGAAGGAAGACCTCGCTCTGGGGATGGGGATGTGGGAGTCCTGTCGTTATAGCCCTCTATGGTCGTAGTGAATATTTGGGATCCCGTGGCCATGATATAAATAATGGAGTCATGGACGCGTAGTGTGGTATTTAGTCCGTACGAGTCCATTCGTTGCGACTGGATGAGGAAAACCGAAGATCGGGTTCTGTGGCGTTAACTAGGAGAGGCATACGTCCAGCAGTGGGCAAACACAGGCCGACGATGATGATGAGTCCATTCAAAATCCTCAGATATCCAAGAGGGTTTGCTGCACTGGGTTCATCCTTACATTAAGAGAATCAGACCATTTGATTTGATTAGACGACGTCTGTGGTCTAGTGGTTCGAGTACCAGACTGCTGATCACGAGGTTGTGGTTTCGATTCCCACAGGACACAAATATTTATGTGATGAATTAAGTATTTGTCTGTCTGGGTGTTTCGTATGTATTATAAGTATGTATTTACAAAAAAAAGTATATTAGTATTATATCCATTGTCTAGTACCTACCCATAGTACAAGCTCTGTATAGTTTGGGACTAGAGGGTGCTGTGTAAAAATGTCCAAAAAATATTTATTTATAAATATTTATTTGAAGACATGGTAATGGAACAGAACGGTTTTTTTGCATCTTATCTTATCTTACTAATATTATAAATGTGAAAGTTTGTGAGGATGGATGGATGGATGTTTGTTACTCTTTCACGCAAAAACTACTGAACGGATCTGGATAAAATTTGGCACAGAGATAGAACATAGTCTGGAATAGCACATAAGCTACTTTTTATCCCTGTAAAACGTATAGTTCCCGTGGGATAGCGGGCAAAGCCGCTGGCGGAAAGTTAGTATTATAAATGTGAAAGTTTGGATGTATGGACTAGAGGGTGCTGTGTAAAAATGTCCAAAAAATATTTATTTATAAATATTTATTTGAAGACGTGGAATAGAACATTTTTCTTTGCATATAATATAGTCTCCATCTTCCTTTTGAAAGTGAACCTCGTCTTCCTTACGCCAATCAATCCAATCCATTACACCTTACATACAAATCTTTCTGAACTCGACACCCACTTAAGGTCAACTACAATTAGATAAATCGATCCTTGCGCATAACATAATATCGTAATAATGAATCATTGACCGCTACTCGTCGTGAATGATCGTTGTGCATTTCACTATATATACTGTATGGATCAGTAATGGTATCATCAGTTGAACCCACAGCTTCTGTGTAGCAAGTTCTTTGATAAAACAAAATTATATCTAAGAATAAAAATGAAATTGGTAAGCTAAATTGTTCGAGTAGCCTCATTGAGCTTCTTGAATTTAAACTTTGAATTAGTGATAGCCCCGTGTGTGTGTGTGTCTGTCTGTCTGTGGCATCGTAGCTCCCGAACGGATGAATCGATTTTGATTTTGTTTTTTTTTTATTTAAAAGGTGAATTAGTCGGGAGTGTTCTTAGCTATGTTTGATGAAAATCGGTCCAAAATGGCCGCCGCTACAAAATAGCGGATTACATATTTTTTCACAACTCCGTCAATATGGGTATCAAATGAAAGGGCTTAACTAGGAGAATACTATATACTAAGATAAATTTCAAATCCAAAATGGCCGCCACCACAATATGAAAATTACATTTCGTGTCGGGGGTTTTCTAAATTTTTAATTTAGGTTATTATTATAGCAGTAATAAGCTAAGATTTTTTGCGAATCTTATTTATTTTTCTACACGTCTTATTTTTTAAGCTACATTATTCCTAGAAAGCAGATGGAATAAATGTTATTAATTTCATTTTCCAGTTCATTGTCTTAGCCACCGTCACTTTGGCGCAGGCCGCCAAACTGGACAGGACATACCTCCCACCCAACGCTCAAGCCTCTGCAGGATCTGCCTTCCTCCAGACTCCTCGCGGTTCCAACGGTTTCCAAGACCAAACCGGTGCTTACTCCAACAGTGGATTCGCCAGCCCTAATACTTATTCTCAAAATGGAGCTTACTCCGGCTTCGAGTCCCGCCCCGAGCGTGCTCAGGCTGCCTACGAGAGGAACGCTGCTATTCTTCGTCAGGACAACTCCAATGATGGAGAAACTTACGCTTATGCTTATGAAACTGAGAACGGTATTTCTGGTGAGGAGAGCGGAGTTGCTACTAATGGAGTGCAGGCTCAGGGTGGTTACTCCTATACTGGTGATGATGGCAAAGTTTACTCTGTGAGGTGAGGGTTACTTTGATTTCTCATATTATCAGTCTTCGACGACGTCATTTGTCTTAATCTCAACTTATCCATATTCTTCAGGTACACAGCCGACGAGAATGGTTTCCAGCCTCAAGGCGACCACCTCCCCACTCCCCCTCCTATCCCGGAAGAGATCCTGAAGGCTCTAGAACAAAACGCTCGTGATGAAGCTGCTGGCATTTACGACAATGGTAAACCCACTTTCCTTACCTTTAAATTATAGATTTTGACTGTGATGATGATCATTGAGTATTATAGCACGTGCTCAGTTACCTGAATACACTATATTTTTTGCTAAATTCGTTGGGTTGTCTTCAAAAGTAATGTAGCTATGTTGAAAGACGGAGGGATTGAGGAAGTCCAAAGAAAAGTGTATAGGGTCACAGGAATTAATGTAAGAAAAAAATTGGCTGCGCTGATTCCAAATACACTGGCACAACAGCAGGAAGGAGATGATAATGATGTAGCCAGTGAGATTAATAGGTTTATGAACCTTAACAACTGATATTGAAACTACTTTTTACGGATTTTATCGCGTTATATTGTTATTCCAATGTCTAGTATTCGCGCAAGTGTCAAAAATTAGTCTCTTATCAACTGATGTCTCATTATGACAACGCGTTAGTGATAGTACTAATGTTGCTGGCGTCTGCAGGATGCAAAAAGCTTCTAATATTTATTTATTGTACTGAACTGCATACGGGTCGCTTGATAGATGGTTGCCTTTATCTATCAAGCGACCCGTATGCAGTTCAGTACAATAACTTTATATTTGTATGTTGATTTTTCATTTGGTTCCTCATAAATAATCGTTTTACAGGATCTTACAATGAAGCCAAATACGCTGGCGACAGCCAACAACAGTACTATAACAACAATGCTCAAGCCAACAACTACAATACCGCTGACTCCGTCATCACCAACAACGCTCTTCTCCGCAACGATGCCGCTCAGAGCGCTAGCTCCGTCGCTGGAGTGCAGAAAGCGTACCTCCCTCCCTTCGCTCAGCGCAGCAACCAGAGGAATGGAGTGAGACAACCCTCCTTCAACGCTAGAGATGGATACCGCTATTAGACTGATGAAATATTTTGCCACCTATACGACCTATTAAATAATGTATTTATACCAAAATATCCGTTTTACTTCATTAATGATCCCAATTACAAACAATCTAATAATATATAAAATTCTCGTGTCACAGTTTTAGTTGCCATGCTCCTCCGAAACGGCTGGACCGATTTGTATGAAATTTTGTGTGCATATCGGGTAGGTCTGAGAATCGGCCAACATCTATTTTTCATACCCCTAAATGTTAGGGGTAGTCCACCCCTATATGGCGAAACAACGTTTGCTGGGTCAGCTAGTATTATTATAAAATTCTGAAATAACTTCGTCTGTAACCTTTTCACGCCTGAATCGCTGAATAGAATTTGATAGAAAAACCCAATAAAATTATGCTCGACCTGAAAATCAAACCCAGAACCTTAAGCGTAGTAGTCACAAATACAAACTTGACTATTATTGAGGTAACATTATGTCTACTTAAATGGGTTTAGCCCTAGTTTTGTCTTAAATGGCATGGTCTAAAATGGAGCTCAAAATACAAGTTTGAAACCTCTTTTGGGCAGGACTATAATATAAATACCTATTTAACGGATTATGGTGCAATTTCCAGTAGATAGACTTATTCAAGAGGAAGGTTTATATGTAATACTAGCTGACCCCGCAAACGTTGTTTTGCCATATAGGGGTGGGTCACCCTTATCATTTAGGGGTATGAAAAATAGATGTTGGCCGATTCTCAGACCTACCCGATATACACACAAAATTTCATACAAATCGGTCCAGCCGTGTCGGAGGAGTATGGCAACTAAAACTGTGACACGAGAATTTTATATATATGTAATATATACGCATATATAGTAGAGACAGAAATTCAGTTCAATTCAAGCCGGGGCGGGTTGCTAGGTAAATAATAAAGCTGAAACGTTTGTTTGTTTGAACACGCTAATCTCTGGAACTGCCAATCGGATTTGTAAAAATCTTTTTGTATAATGATAGTCCCATTATTGAGAAAGGTATTTAACATTACGCTATGATTATAAGGAGCTGAGTAAGGCGGGTAAAATCGCAGGCAGAGCTGTATACAATACACGACGAAACACAGTAGCGGTCTCACAAATATGAAGTTGTTAGCCTAGCGGTTTATTAAAACTTACCAAGTGTACCTCATAAGAGAGGTAGGGTATAGCCATTTATAGCTCAAATCTGGAGCAGCCCATCTGGTAAAGTACCTCTACCTTACAGAAAACAACGGCCAAATAACACACTAAATAATATAATAATCCTCCATAAGTAAACCTCTAAGAGGTTTTTGGGGTCAGCAACGCGCGAGTGATACCCTTGATGTTGCAAGGGTCCATAGGCTACGGTAACCGCTTACCATCAAGCGGGCCGTACGCTTAGTGTATGTTTTGTTTGCCACCTTAGTGGTATAAAAAAAGCGTGCGTGCTCATCAAATCAAATGATAGTATGTGTTGTTTCTAAAACAAGGCGGTTACTCAAGGTACACCACTTTCCAGTAACTGTGTTACATATATTGACCTATAAGGTTTATGTGTGGCTCATGCAAGCGTTAGGTCAAGGCTATGCTCTGTTGGAACACTCACTCTTGACGCGTGTTTGTTTCAAGTAAGTACATCACCGTTATGTTTCAGAAACAGTTTCCGGAACATTGGTTCTCAATGAATACAAGCCTTTTTTGTTTTTTTTTAGGATTGTCCATGGTAAAATTTCTACACTGGCGAGCAACTAAATCGACTCAACGCATAATTGCGTAAACTTTTATGTTTTTTTCCAAAAAACATATAATTACCTTAATCAAAAAAGATAATATATTATGTCTATTAAAAGCTTGATTAATTAGCTTAACACTAGTCTAGTACCGTTACCATTTAAAAAAATATTTTGTAGCCTATTTATTTGTTGTACCTACGAGTTGCGCTATGCACTACCCTTATAAAAACCTTCGGAATCAGTTTATCTACTGAAATTAAACTCCTAAGCTCTCGCGAGTGTAGTTATTTTAATGAAAGAAAAAGTCGACTCGCGGTCAGGACTCGAACGCATCTTCTGGTTTAATACACCAGACGCTATGACCGCTAAACCACCGTGGAAATACAAGTTTTCATACAGGTATCTATTGAATGATGGACTGGGTTCTCGACTATTTTATACTTATTTTAAAGAATTTACATTCAAATCTCCGAGTCACCGAAATCTTAATTAAGCTTACTTACGTTTATATTTCATCATCTACCCTTTTACTGTCTCTTTATGGGACAAAGTCCACCACGTTGGCGTAGTGTGGGTAAGCAGACTTCACACCAATATCTCTCAGACATGCAGGTTTCCTTACGATGTTTTCCTTCACTGTTTTACATACCATCACGCCTGTATTCCCCGAAGGGTTAGGCAGAGGTGTACTAATGTACACCCACAGTTCGCCGGTATTTAGGTCCCATGTAATAGGGGGCGAGCCTATTGCCATCATCCAACTCCAAGATGCAACAGAATGATGAGAAATGCAACAGAATGATGAGATGATGAGAATGTCACCGAAAAACCTAACAGCAACAACGACCCGGAAATCGAACTCACGTTCGCACTTAACGATCACTAAAGCAATCTGGCAGTTCTTCGTCTACAATATGACAACTAGACCTTTATAAAGAACTATACTTAATCCTCTAAACCTATCTCAGACACCAGTTCCGTAACAAAACTGGTTGCACTCAAAACAGAAAAAAAAATCGGTACAACACATTATTTTTTTAAATAAATAAATATCTTTGGACATTTTACACAGCACCATCTAGTCCCAAACTAAGCAGAGCTTGTACTATGGGTACTAGACAATGGATATAATACTTATATACTTTTTTTTGTAAATACCTACTTATTATATATAAGAAACACCCAGACAAACACAAACACTTATATTCATCACATAAATATTAGTGTCTTGTGGGAATCGAACCCACGACCTCGTGATCAGCAGTCCGGTACTCGAACCACTAGACCACAGACGTCGTCAAATTTATTTATCTTATTAATATTATTAAAGGCTGGATGGATATTTGTTGCTCTTTCACGTCAAAACGGCTGAACCGATTTGGCTGAAAGTTGAAATGGTGATGGAGGACTTAGGCTACATTTTAATCGCGAAAAATTCAAAGTTCCTAAGGAAAACGGGTTCAAAGTTCCTGACTCCACGCGGGCGAAGTCGCGGGCAAAATGTACTTATTCCTCTATAACTACAAGGTTTTTTAATGAACTATATGGCTAAGCTTCCGTTTTATGCCACACAAGACTTTCAGTCAGTTACTTTCCCAACAGTATCAGACAAGGTCACCCACAAATGAAGCAAGTTCATCCACGGGCCGAACATAGGCATAATTTATGAAAGATTGGCTATTACGCATCTTGTAATTGATTTGCACTTGGCTATAAATACTGTGATAGTACTTTAACGTTATCAGTTGTACCCTCAACTTCTTGGTAGCAAGTTCAACTTGAAACAATACAAGAAATAAATATGAAACTGGTAAGACAAAAAATGAACTAGGGCTTATGATTATTATTATGTAAAGTTTTTGAAGAAAGTCCATAATACTTAACATAGATAATTTCATAATCCCTGGAAGCTGTAGGAACTAGGTTCGATTCCCGGGTCAAGCAGTGCTGTTAGGTTTTTCTGTGAAATTCCTAGTAACGTCGTGGAGTTTAGATTTGTGCCCGGTTGGTGGCAATAAGCTCGCCTGGATCAAAACATGCCCGAGAAAATAGCAGTCTGCCTAACATTTATACAATACAGGCAGGGAATACTATATACCCAATGTTATTTAAATAATGGTTTTGATTGGTTTAATATAAAATAAAATGGTTATCTAATTATATTTTCTTTCCATCAGGCAGATTAAAAAAATTCAGTCCTTTTCTTTTTTTTATTCAGCCATTATCATCCCACTGCACAGGAACGGCCTCCTTCCACCTTTCACCTTTCTTCCTTCCGGTCCTATTAGCGCAACAATAAATTTTAAAGCCGTATGTTATAATTAGTAATGTCAATTTTATTTTTCAGTTCATTGTGTTAGCTGCCGTGACCCTGGCGCAGGCCGCCAAACTGGACAGGACATACCTCCCACCTAACGCACAAGCTGCCGCAGGATCAGCTTTCCTCCAGACTCCCCGCGGATCTAGATTCCCAGACCAAACCGGTGCTTACTCCAACAATGGATTCTCTAGCCCCAACGCTTACGCCCAAAATGGAGGTTCCTCCGGCTTCGAGGCCCGCCCCGAGCGTGCTCAGGCTGCCTATGAGAGGAACGCTGCTATTCTTCGTCAGGACAACTCGAATGATGGAGAGACTTACGCTTATGCTTATGAAACTGAGAACGGTATCTCCGGTGAGGAGAACGGAGTAGCTACCAATGGAGTGCAGGCTCAGGGCGGATACTCCTACACTGGTGATGATGGCAAGGTTTACTCAGTGAGGTGAGGGTTGCTTGGATTGTCATATGATCAGTCCTCGGCGACATATTGCCTTAATCTCAACTGCTCCATATTCTCCAGGTACACAGCCGACGAGAACGGATTCCAGCCCCAAGGTGACCACCTTCCTACTCCTCCTCCTGTCCCCGAGGAGATCCTGAAAGCTCTGGAGCAGAACGCCCGTGATGAAGCTGCTGGCATCTACGATGATGGTGAACATTTTAATTTATTTGACCTCTGTATATTTGGGGCTATTCTATTTATAAAAAATCTGTATAAAGGGTTACTGACTGATTGACTGATTTATCAACGCATAGCTCTAAATCCAATCCAAGTGGATAAAACTTGGTTTACAGATAGTTATGACGTAGGCATCCTCTAAGAAAGGATTTTGGGAAATCCCCGAGAGAAACAGCTAGAAAATAACAATTATAATTCCTCAGGAGTAATAATAAATTATTATTTTTAGTTCCACATTGACCAGAAAAACTTCCTAATATTTTGATTGGTGTTCAAAAAATAGGCTCCTAACGATTAATACTCCTTTTTTGACTTCTAAAATATTACCTTCACTTGGAGACAACCTGTAATTATACTGAGGTCATTAATTTGTTAGATTTGCACACAAATGCTACCATGAAATGCTATGAACATACTCGTATTTGATTGATGGTTAGGATCCATCAATTTTACCCAATTAGCCTGTAACTGGCTTGTTTCAAAGCCGTGTCCGACAGTCAGTTTACAAATATAGATGTAATAACAGGGTTACTGTACTTTTCGTTGCGGTTTTGCCAATTATAGTGTAATGAGTTAAATAATTATGTTACTTGGGTTACCTAAGATGCTTAACAGCCTTTTCATGTTACCTTTTGGAATACGAACAGGTCAATAGCAGCGACATGTTCCTGATTTTTTTTTAATTGTGCATTATAAGCTCGTAAAAATGTACACATCTTCAATTTTCAGGATCGTACAATGATGTGAAATACGCTAGCGACAACCAACAACAGTACTACAACAACAATGCTCAAGCTAACAACTACAATACCGCTGACTCGGTCATCACCAACAACGCTCGTCTCCGCAACGACGCCGCTTCAAGCGGTAGCTCCATCACTGGAGTACAGAAAGCGTACCTCCCTCCCTTCGCTCAGCGCAGCAACCAGAGGAGCGGAGCGAGGCAACCCTCCTACAGCGCTAGAGACGGATACCGCTATTAAAGACTGATAGTATTATTTTTACGAAGTTAATTATTAAATAAAGTGCTTAAAATTCAATACATCGAATATTTATTGTGATTTCCTTTGACATAACATTTAAACATTCTATCACGCCTTTATTCCCCGCAAGGTTAGGCAGAGGAGTACTAATGTATGGCCACAGTTCACCGGCATATAAGGTAAGGTCCCATGTAATAGGGAGCGACCCTATTGCGTTTGAGATAGTCAATTATGATGCTAAAAAATCCAACATGTAAATGGATCAATATTGACTTATTATTTCCCGAATATTGTACCCACATATTGTTTAGTTTGGGGCTAGATGGCGCTGTGTAAAATTTTTGAGGATATTTATTTTTTATTAAAATAGAAAATGTACTTACTTAATATTTTTTGTCCTAATTTCAATTATGCTACAAAAAACACAAGTAAAGCGAAAAAAGAACTTTAACTTAAGCTCCTGTAACACGCAGTCATAAAAAGTTAGTCAAGTATAAAATTATATTAGATGTAGATTTGCACTTGTTACTTAGCCACAAATTATTCAGATTCAGATTACTTACAAAAGTTGAGTTGTTAATTATTTTAAGATAAGATTGGATGATATTGAGGCAACTGAAGTTACGTACAAAAACTAAATTTAATTTAAAGATCACGATATTGCACAAGCATTGATAGTCAGCCCACCTGTGTCTAGACCTATTTTTATCTGATTATGTGTGCAATTTGTATGTTAAGTTGTGTTGCGTAAGAGTTTTTGATACAAGAAGATCTATTGCTATTTACATTTGCCTGTCACTGAACGATCATTGATAGTGATCTGTTATGATTAGTCTGCAATGTAATCGATTTTAGACTTCAAAGGGCTTTCGACTTTGTTTTTTATTGTACCATACTATTAGTACAATGTACACTTCTGCCTACCATTCAGATGATAAGTGTACCAAAACCAAACCCTGGGATAGGCTGCGATTTTTCAATTTCACAGTTTTATTTCTCATGAGTGATGCAGAGGTACACTCATCACAGTTTTCCGGCATAATTATGGTTCGATTCCATGTACTAACCAGTCTATAATTATTATTAACGTGACACAAAACCAAATTCTGAGCTCCTATTATGTTTTTAATAGAAACAAAAACCTAATAACAATTTGCATTACCGATAAATGAAACCCAAGATAATAATAATTATATACTACTACTATTTTACTGCCGTAGTTTTTTGCGGTAATAGGAAAAGATAAAGGAAATGTTTTCGGAACGGCAATGGCAATGGAAATGGCGTGTACATTCTTGCATTTCCCAGTTTATTTCCTATCTCCCTGCTCGTTGCCGCGGCAATGGGCTGAATGTACATTAAAATACCTCCACCAAAACCTTTGTTGAATATATGCGCTGTAGGTAGATTTAAGAAAAAAAACGTATTTTTAAAACAAGTTCTTGCAACGCATGTCTCTTATCGTAAGGTTAAACCCTCAATTTATAAGAGACATGCGTTGCAAGAACTTGTTTCAAAAATACATTTTTTTTTCTTAAATCTACCTAAGGCCAGCATTATTGCGTCTTTAGGCCAGCATAATTGCTGGCCTAATGCAAACTTGACGTTTAGAAAACGTTGAGAAAATCTCTCAAGCACGCCAATTTCCTCATTCCTATCTTCGAGCATATTCTTTCTTCATCCTTCAAATGACTTCAATATTTCTAAAATCCAATTAGGTACCTGAGAATTATTTGTAGCATATTTATTTATCCCACGATAAGCGTGGGATGGGAATTATTATAATAACTTTATTAGATGCCCCTTTAGATCGGTAACGTAAAATTTACTGCCTGATAAGTGAAGTTAAAATCTGTTATAATAATCATCATCGTCTTTATTTTTATTCTTCATTTAGGCCTTAAAGTATGTTAGTTCCTACGTTATAAGCTCTGCCCTTTGAACTAGGTGTATATACCTGTATTTCGGAAGTCATATCATCATAAGAAATGTTACTGGCAAATATTTAAGTATTCGTCAAATAATTTGCAATAAAGATTAGCTAGTTAATCAATGTGTGTGTTTGTAAGGGGTGAGTCGTGTATGTAGTGTGTTGTGTGTATGTTTATGCGTGTATGATGAACCTGTATGGTCCTGATGTTATGTTCTAATAGTGTTATTGTTGATGCAGCAATAATGTATGTAACGCTATCACGTCTAAGTTCCCCGAAGGGTTAGGGACTCAGTGGTGTAGGCACTAATGTACACCCACATTATTTATGTCACAGGTATGTTTAGGTCCCTAGTAATAGGGGTGGAGCCGATTTCCATTAATTCTGGGCACAGCTCCAAACTGCTTCTAACGAGAATTTCATAGAAAACCCATTAACACTGCTTGTCTAGGAATCGAATCTAGGACCTCGAGCGTAGCAGTCATGCGTAGGAGCACTAGGTTAATGCGGAATGGTTACGATAAAAAAAGATAACAGGTTTTGTTTTATAAATATATTAATCGAAAATCAATAATCATCAGTCTCTAATAGCGGTATCCATCTCTAGCGTTGAAGGAGGGTTGTCTCGCTCCGCTCCTCTGGTTGCTGCGCTGAGCGAAGGGAGGGAGGTACGCTTTCTGCACTCCAGCCACGGAGCTACCGCTTGAAGCGGCGTCGTTGCGGAGACGAGCGTTGTTGTTGTAGTACTGTTGTTGGCTGTTGCCGTTGCCTTCATTGTAGGCTCCTGAAAATGTAAATAAGTAGCTCAAAATATACAATTTGCACTTTTAACCACCCGTCTGTTGCTATAGTGGTGATATGTAGATGCCGAAAGCTCATCATATTGTTATAACCCTTCAAATAGGTGCATGTATGTGCACATTATTGCATTGCGCAGAATATTTGATAGTCCGATAGTGATTGTTACCGTTGTCATAGATGCCAGCGGCCTCATCGCGGGCATTCTGCTCCAGAGCCTTCAGGATCTCCTCAGGAATAGGAGGAGGAGTGGGAAGGTGGTCTCCTTGGGGCTGGAATCCGTTCTCATCAGCCGTGTACCTGAAGAACATTGACACATAAGTTTAGGGATGAAAGTTACTGGTAACATCAACTTTTTCTACTAATTAAAATGATCCTTACCTCACTGAGTAAACCTTGCCATCATCACCAGTGTAGGAGTATCCGCCCTGAGCCTGCACTCCATTGGTAGCAACTCCGCTCTCCTCACCGGAGATACCGTTCTCAGTTTCATAAGCATAAGCGTAAGTCTCTCCATCATTGGAGTTGTCCTGACGAAGGATAGCAGCGTTCCTCTCGTAGGCAGCCTGAGCGCGCTCGGGGCGGGACTCGAAGCCGGAGTAAGCTCCATTTTGGGCATAAGCGTTGGGGCTGGAGAATCCATTGTTGGAGTAAGCGCCGGTTTGGTCTGGGAATCCAGATCCGCGGGGAGACTGGAGGAAGGCGGATCCTGCGGCAGCTTGAGCGTTGGGTGGGAGGTAGGTCCTGTCCAGTTTGGCGGCCTGCGCCAAAGTGACGGCGGCTAGGATGATGAACTAGAAAATAAAATGTAGTGTGTTAAGAGTGTTGATGTAAAAAGCAAAATTATTTAAAAAACTATTATGTGAAGTTGTCCCTAGATTCTAGTAATAATAAAGTTTAAAAATGTCTTGTCTTTCTTTTCAAACTAACAAAAACTTAATAAACAATATTTTTAGACCATTTTTCGGAGATTCACTTATAACATTAATATTTTGGGGACATATCACCATTTTAACATAGCACCATCTAGTACCAAACTAAGCAGAGCTTGTACTATGGGTACTAGACAATGGATATAATACGTATATATATATATATTTTTTTTAATACATACTTATTATACATAGGAAACACCCAGAAAAACACAAATACTCATCATATGATATTCATCATCACATACCTAAATATTTTTGTGTCTTGTAGGAATCGAACCCACGACCTCGTAATCAACAGTCCAGTACTCGAACCACTAGACCACAGACGTCGTCAAACTTCATCGTCGACTTATCCAAAATATGACTTTATCGTCAATAATATGCGATTTCAAACGCTTGCTTTTGTGGATCAAATAATCATCAACAATTTCAAGCACTAATTTAAATTCCATTAGCTTACCAATTTCATTTTTTCTTAAATTATATTTCTATTGATCTGAATACACAGAAGTTGTGGTTGCAACTGATAATTTAACAGATCTAGTACATTATTTATAGTTTGGTTCATATCGATACACTTCGTAACTCGGGGTCGGCGTTTCATCACGATGTTCAAAGATGGACTTGTCTAATTGCAGATGACCTTAGACGCATTGTTAAGAAAGTTTTGGTATTTAATATGGTGTAAGGATAACATCTAATCCAGTTTCCTGGTGGCAAAGGTCAATATGCAAAGTGCCAAATATACGATGAAGTTAATTAGAACTTGCAATGTAATTATTTTTTTGTAGCGTCGTTTTGTGCTTTACTTCTGAGGTCATCAGGTAAGCTACCAGTGTAACATGACATACCATGACGTCTATATTCTCCGAAGAAGTAGGCAGAGGCGTACTAATGTACTAAGGCAGCACAAGAAAAAAGTACATGGAAGGATCTGAAAGCAATGGTATCTAAGACTGATATTCAGAGACGAAACTAAGCATGAACTTGGGCTTCCGTATGTCAAATTGTCATACAAATTTGACATACAGAAGCCTTACTTTACGCTGAGCATCGTCTCTGAATGTTAGCCTATGACTGATATTCAGAGACGAAACTAAGCATGAACTTAGCCTAAGTATTAATCATTCTCAAGTACTCATAGTACAAGCTCTGCTTAGTTTGGGACTAGATGGTGCTGTGTTAAAAGTCCCAGAATACTAATTTAACATTTAACATACTATCATGCCTGTATTCTCCGAAGGGTAGACAGAGGCGTACTAATGTACATTCGAATCGACAAACAAAATGTATGTAAATGACATTAGTGACAGCCCGATTTGTCGAAAGCTTGTGTCATTTCCATACATTTTGTTTGTCGATTCGAATGTCAAAATGCATCTTGTCTAGCCCCCCAGTAGTGCCTAAAATTCATCCTGTAGAATAAATAAAAACACGAATCATCTATTTTCATAAATATACCTTTCTAAGCCTAATAATAATCCTAGCGTAGGCAAAACTGTTGCACATAATTTTTATTAACTGAAATAAATTATTGAAATATTACAACAATAAGCTTTTGAGGGCAATGGCGGGTTATCATTATTATTGCGGTATCATCACGCGTTTAACGGGGTAAGCAGTGTAAGTAAGTAAAGGTCGAAGTTATGTGGTGATAGTTCGGCAGTAACTTGATAGATGGCGGCACCTGTCGTATGTTATTGTAGAGATATTGTTGTTTTTATTGGCATATTGTTTTTGTTTACATACAACGACATACGAAAGTTTAGGTAAAGGAGTACTAATATACACCAACAATTCGGCGGTATATTTAAGTCCCGGGGTTGGTGAGCCTATTACCATTAACTGGGCACAAATCCAAACAGAGCTGCTACTGTGAATTTAATAGAATGAACATACAGTCGATCAAAGAACCTCCTTCAGTTTAAGACACAGCCCTGGAGCAGCCCATTTGGGGAAGTACCTCCTTACAGAAAACTGCAGCCAAATAACACACTTTATCGTGTGTTGTGTTCCTGCAGTGAATAAGGTTGCCAAAGCTCCTTTTAAGGATGCGCTGCGCTGGCAGCAAGAGGAATATTCCCTTAAACTGTCGGCGCAGTGAATCCTCCATAAAATCTCTGAGAGATTTCTAGGGTCGGCAACGCGCGAGTGATACCACTGGTATTGCAATCCATAGGCTACGGTAACCGCTTCCCATCAGGCGGGTCGACCTGTAAATCGAACACATAGGTACCCCATACCTACCGTGAAATATTGTGTTAACGTCAGTCTTAGTCAGTCAGTATATACCTCGTCACCACCCACATCCACCCTGGGTGCGAAGAACTGCCTAGTTTTACCGTTGTCGTACGTGGTTTCTTTTCTCTTTCCCCGACCCCCAGGGCCTCACCCTAGTAGCCGCCCCGATCGCCATCCCCCTAGGTAGCCCGCTGCTGGACGTGGATCCATCCCCCACATTTGGTCCTTCCCCGCATAGGAATCGCGCTTGGGACTGCCAGACTTATAACCATTACCAAGAAGTCAGAATTAGTAAATTTTACGCTGCCCAACCCTTAGGGGAATACAGGCGCGAAGGTATGAGTATCAAACAAAGAACCCTAACTAGCAACACTGATTTAAAAAAATAAAACCGGTTTTAGACTAACATACCACAATAACATTCGATTAATCGATATTCAATTCGATTCACAGACAAAAACGACTAATATGAATATTCGAGCTTAATGATACACAATCCTTTTATCGTGCATCTAAAAATAAAATAGTTACATTACGATCAATACCGATTGGGAAATCGATTCATCTTTGCAACATCCTTTTATGATTTGGAATTCCGAGTAGAGGTAGAAAAAAAGATTTATATCTATAAAGGTCTGTGTACATTATGCTGAAGGCAACGCAACGAAATTAAAATGGTTGGCAAACACTTCGTTAATAATTTACCTTTCAAATAAAAAAAAAACAAAATCAAAATCAGTTCATCCGTTTGGGAGCTACGATGCCGCAGACACACACATACACACACACACACACACACACACACAGACACACACACAGACACACACACACACACACACACACACACACAGGTTATGTGTTTGTCGTGTATGTATGTATGTCCGTTCCTATGTCCGCTCGTAACTACTCAACGGCTCAACCGATTTAGATAAATAATATATAATTAGATTCGTCTTGATGGCACGACTGTCACTGGGTACTTGTAAAATTATAAAAGAAATAAAATTTGACGACGTCTGTGGTCTAGTGGTTCGAGTACCGGACTGCTGATCACGAGGTCGTGGGTTCGATTCCCACAAGGCACAAACATTTATGTGATGAACTTAGGGGTTTGTGTTTGTCTGGGTGTTTCTTATATATTATAAGTATGTATTTAAAAAAAAAGTATATAAGTATTATAACCATTGTCTAGTACCCATAGTACAAACTCTGCTTAGTTTGGTACTAGATGTAAATCAATTATTAGATAAAAACAAAAAACCCGACTGCGTGAAAAGTAACAAAAAATCTAAAAATAAGCTCTATGTATGAAAATGTATAATTGCAGGCGGGGCCAGCAAAGAAATATATATTTTTTAATGTAGATTGAATGAATAGCTTGTCCCGCCTGCAATACATAGAGCTTGATTTTAGATTTTTAGTTACTTTTGTTTCGCATTAAAAAGTAGCCTACCTATGTCCTATCTCAGGTTCTAGACTATCCGTATACCAAATATATTTTGGTATGAAAGCGCAACAGACAGACAGACAGAGTTACTTCCGCATTTATAATATTAGTAAGGATTGTTCCACCGTATTACCAAATTTTAACTTTGCCAGTGACTCAATATGCTTTGACTGCGCGTGTGGTGTTGCGGTAAGGTGGACCTCATCAACCCTGCCAATCCGCGCCCGACGCACTGGGCGCAGGAACAGGGCAAACCGTGCCCTGATCCTGCGCCGGGGGGCAGCCCGCCGGGGTCACGGAAGAATGTCCACACGTACCCGTGACCCCGGCCGAATGGTGATGAGGCGAACACCTGTCTGTTTTAGTGGGTAGACGTCCTTTTCAGGGCGGAGTCCCACACACCGCGTCGCCTTCCCCAGGGCGGCGTGACGGTGCATAAAGCATTTTCAGACGCAAAAAAAAAAGGTGGACCTCACCACTACCGTTACGGCAAGTGTACGGGTTCGATTCCCAACCGGTGTAAACTTCTCGTTGAACTTTGTGTCCGTTAATTGTGTTAATTATGTTGGTGAAGTTAAGGACCTATTTAAATAAAAAAGTTTTACTCCTAAAGATACTTTTGCCAGTATCACCCTTTTTGGCAATTACATAAATTGTGATTGGTCATTGAGATGTGGGAAGTGTCTTATCTAATACATTATACCAATAGTCGGTATAAGCACAGAATGGTTCATTTCGTCATCGGCCACATATTTTTATAACAGCCGCCTGCTTGCTCATTCGTGTAGTTAAGGTCAAGATGTGAAACTACCTGCAGCCCATGGTTTTACGTGCATGCCAAAGGACTTTTTATTTTATTTTATTTATTTGGGGGTTAAGAAAAAGTTACACATTATGACGTCAAAGAATTAATGAAGTGCAACTCACACCATTAAATCTATACTTAATAATATTATAAACAGGAAAGATTTGATTGTTTGTTTGTTTGTATTGAATAGGCTTCGAAACTATTGGACCGATTTGAATTATTATTTCAGTATTAGATAGCCCATTAATCGGAGAAGGCTATAAGCTATATACCATCACGCTACGACTAATAGGAGCAGAGTAGCAATGAAAAATGGTGCAAATACGGGGATTTTTTTTATCAAGACCACGCGGGCGAAGCCGCTGGCGGGAAGCTAGTAATAATATTATATAGAGGAAAGATTTTATTGTTTGTTTGTATTGAATAGGCTCCAAAACTACTAGACCGATTTGAAAAATTCTTTTAGTGTTAGATAGCCCATTTATCGGGGAAGGCTATAGGCTATATACCATCACGCTACGACTAATAGGAGCAGAGCTAAGCTAATAATATTATATTATACATGTATCATCGTAAAATTGTAGAAACCGTTAGATTATAATCTATGGATTTGTGAACGCTTGATGACAATAGGCTTGCTCCTATTACATGGGAGCTAAACATACCAACGAATAGTGGTTATACAGCAGTACACCTCTGCTGAACCCAACGCCTACACAGGCGTGATGATATATTATGTTATGTTATGAGCAAGTTCACAGTTCATGGACGACTCAAAGTAATTATAGAAACAATAACGATTATCTCATAGATGACGTTCGATCGTGTGTCCGGCGACCTTTCACTGCTTGACTGCTGCAAGTGAACGCGACGTGCGATTAGTCGCATGAGATTTTTAGTAGCAGTGTTTTTTGATTTTTTTTATTTATTTATTTGGGACTAACAAACAGTTACACATTAGATTATACTTACTTAAAAACCAAATATATAATACAAACGTGTAACTCACACCGTTATCCACAGCATATAAAAAGAGAAAAAAAGCAATTTTGAGCAAGGCGAGTAAAAAGGAAAAACGAATATTAATATGTAAATGGCTAACTTAAACATATTTATAAGCTCTTGATGTTTTTAATGACACAATTACGAAACCTACTAGCTGCCATTGCAAATATGTCTGAATTGGTAGAACTCTTACTAATTAAATAAAAAAAAATAAAAGAGTTTATTTCATATCTTATTTGGCTTACATTACATGTCGAAGTATCTCCATTTAGGTATAGAAAATGCCTGTAGTAGAAGGCTCCGCTCTTCCCTTACATTATACACGTAGCCAAGTGCTATACTGGTTTTTTCCTTACAAAGAGTCCAATTTCTAGGATGTAAAGTAAGGCTAAAGATGGTATCTTCGTTTTTTTGAATAGTGGTTTGCATGAATCAAGAGGGTCGGCATTGCATATGGCTCTAATACATTTTTTTTGGGTAAGAAAAACTTGGTCTATTAATGTGGTATTGCTCCATAGTATTAAACCATATCGTAGAACCGTGTAAAATACTGATATTCAACCGCATCCTGGTTAGACTGGAAGTCGACCCCAACATTATCATGAAGAAGATATTATTACCAGGCTTTAGGCTTTTGATGATGATACATACATACATAGCTTAACGCGTGTTTCCCATAGGGGTAGGCAGAGACTATAGATTTCCACTGCTACGATCCTGGCACGCCACTTTCGCTTGATGATGATGATGATCATAAAGTACCTACTGATGTATTTCTGAGTTAAATGAATTTTTTTCATAAGAAAAATAAAGTCTTAAAACATTATATTATTATAATTTTGATCCCGACGTTTCAGATCCTTTACAGCGGCCATGCATAGCCTAATGTTCCTAAACGCTACTGTTACACTTGAGGATCTCGGTTCGATTCCCAGGTCAAGCAGTGTTATTGTACTAATGTACACCCACAGACCCACAGTTCACTAGTATATTTAGGTTCCATGTAATAGGGAATCTGTTAATATTGTACTTTATTCGACCTGGAAATCAAACCCAGAACCTCGAGCGTAGCAGTCGCTACAACCACTAGATGGACGAAGCGGTTAAAAATAGATCCGAAATCGATGCCATAAGTCGCCCGCGTGTAGAAATCCTTATTTCTATCTAGTATTGAGAGCGGTACTAGCTTGAATTTTAGTTAATATATAGGTACTTTTATATATATTATTGAAAGGTGATTTATTACAGTTTATTTTAGTAACATTTCAAACAATGGCTAATAAAAAAGATACAAGCGAATAATAATTAAGTACTATAGTAACTAATGATTCATTTTGTTCTGCAATCATCACTGACAAGATTTCTATCAATATGTTATTATTGCCTGTGATGAAATCTATTCAGGACTAGCTGTTCCCCCGGTGTTTCGCGTCATCCATTTTCTAAAATAAAAGTCTGCGAGAGAAATTCCTGTCAAAATTGGTCCATCGGTTTCAGTGATTAGCCGCAACTAACAGACAAACAAAAATAAAAATATGTTAGTACCGTATTACTTTCATATATGCATTCATTGAAAAGCTGTTAATTTGAAATAACAGACACTTCAATTTTATTTATTATTTATGTAGATAAAGATAAGTCATGTTGTTTTACAAGTTAAAAACTATATTAATGTAACCCACCTAAAAGAAAAGTTATTTTAAAGTTCCATAATTCAGACCGTTGCTCATTAGATTTATTAAAATTGAAATAAACCTTACCTAGTACGTAATGTAAGTAACTGGATCAAAAAAAATCCAAAAGGACGAACTACATAGACTCAAAATACGTTATGAACATTGTTTGATGCCTCTGTTATTAAAATATAGCTAAAAGCCTTCCTAGAAAACTGCTTAGAACAACATGGAAACCTGAACAAAAAGGCTCTCAATTCGAAAGCCTTACCCATTATGTCACTTTCAAAACGTGGGCAAGCGTTTGTCACCAACAAATTACAGTGTTGGCCATAATGCCAAGGCCCTATAATTTTACCATGTGATGAAATTATAAAATAAATACGCTTAATAATTTGCTTATAGTGACAGCAACAATTAGGGGTATGTCACGTTGTCCATCTGTCACGTACCCACGAACATCTAAATGACCATTGTTGATGGTATAAATAACAATAGTTTTATTTGGGATATCACACATCTCAAGTGAGTCCTGTTGAGGAATCATCGAAAGAGATGAAGTGCTTTTTGGTTAGTATTTAATCTTATATTCATTTTGATTCATCATCATCATCCTGGCCTTATCCTTACTGTGACGGTTTTCTTCCATCATTTTATGTTGAAAAGTGTAAATGTCTTTAAATAATGATAATACAATAGAGACTTTATGTAATCATGTCGTATGATTCCTGATTTTTGGTTGAATTTATTTAATTTATTAATACTGCTTTTAAAGCTTAAAACAACCCCAACTGCCATTATTCTTTGTTAGTTAAACTTCCCAAATGTACAGCAAAACTAAAAACAATTAATAGATGAAAAATTAAAACACCCAATATTTTTTTATGAAAGAAATTAAAATTCTAAATTATTTTTCTGTCCCGCAGTGTATATCGTAATTAGAGACAAACGCAAACTCTCAGGTGACAATACTCACAATGAGTTCTCATTAAAGATTGATACTGTAATGTATCTCTTTTGTATTTCCAGCTAACACAATAGGATACACTTTATTAGTATAGAATGGGATGTATTACCTACGGTTATTGGCTTATTGAGGATTGAGGTTGGACGATTTCCGCGTTGAGTTGCGAAGTAGAACTAGAAATTAGTTAGTCATCATCTGCATTGACGAGTTTTTGACTCAACATACCTACTATTGGGTTAGACAAAGTTTCACTGATGTCAATGTAATATCGGCGGCGAATCTATTGCCATTAACTGGGCACAAATATAAACTCCGAGCGAATTCAGAATTTCAGAGAAAGCCCCAATTGCTTGACCAGGTTTCAAATTCGGGTATTCACGCTTAGCAGTCTCGCTTGCGACCACTAACGAGGCAATCATTTTGAAAATGATCAGTAGATTGATTGAAACAATGGAGATCAATCTTTGTACCTATCTGCAAGATAATGGTTTCTTTAATAATAATATCACTTATTTTCAGATTTTCCTGGCCTTAGGGCTTGTAGCTTCTGATAAGCTGGACCGCACCTATCTTCCACCACCTGGTGCCCAATACTCTGGAGGAAATCTTGGAGACCGTGATTTACCATTGCAACCTCCTGATCATTCCCATTCAGGACCTGTGACACTTGGAAATGAAGGCTCTCAAACCAACTTTGGTCTAATTGGAGAACCTGTGAACTTTGGGGATAAAATTCCCAAAGTACCAATTAGTTACTACCCTAAAAAAGCCCCTACTACGACCACTTCATATGCATTCTCGCAAACAACAACTTTTCCGCCTTCTGAAAACTATGAAACGACAGTGTTGCCGATAAATCCTATTACTGGGCTTCCAGTCAACTTAGATCAGACTTACGGTTCCCCACAGGGGCAGCAGGATGCTCAAAATCCACCAATCTATGGCCAGAATCAAAGGCAAGACGTAAGCTACGGGACTAATATTCAACCAAATTTTGGCCCAACATCTGCACCTGCTACTTTTGCCAGCTTTGCACAATCTGTGGACCAACCGCTTAACCAATATCCAGGGCAGAATGTTAATACACCCGGAGGGCTTGTTCAAATCCCTGGATCCGTTTATGAGATAACCAACCAAAATCAGAATCAGATTCAGTACCCTGTTGCTCACGGTAATACGGAACCGCAAAGATTTCCAGCTACTGGTATCCCTGGTAGTAAGAATTATTCTGGACAGAACGTGGTAATCCCCGCAGATACTGTTCAAATTCCTGGTGGTAACCAAAATTTCATACAAAGTCCTGATAAACAGATAACAGGACAAGGATTTGGACCTTTAACTACTTCTCCAACTAATATCCCACCAGGTGACAATCAATATGGCGTGAACTACGATGGCTCTCAGGGATCTTACCCTGGTCAACCAAGCCCTCAACTAAATCAAGCATCCTATCAAAACCTAGTACCTCAAAATATTGAAGGAGTATTAGAATCTGGATCAACCGCGTCTAGTATTCCGTCATCCTACTATAATGACGTTACCGGTACGACTCCTCTCCCTGGTGTTCCATCCTCCACATCAACATACTCCTCTGTTAGCCCAGTTCACCGACCAGAAAGACCTCAAGCGGAAGCTGACAGAAACGCTGTGATACTCAATTATGAGAACATTCGTAGTCCAAATAGCTATTCGTATAGTTTTGATACTTCAAATGGTATACACGCTGATGAAAGTGGCATTGTTGATAATGGAACCAAAGCCCAAGGAGCATATTCTTACATCGGTGATGACGGAAAGATCTACAGTGTTATCTATACTGCTGATGAGAACGGTTTTCAACCTCGTGGTGACCATTTGCCCACACCACCACCAATACCCGAGGCTATTAAGAAAGTCATTGAGCAAGCAGCCAGAGACAAAGAAGCAGGAATTATTGATGATGGTAAGTTTACTGGGACAATAATTGTATTGAATTTATATCTTTTCTGTTAGAGCTGTAAAGTGTGTGCATTAAATTATGCCAAATCTTATTTCATTACGGTATTAATTATCTAATTTATCTATCAGGTTTATGCGTCATGGTAAATTGTATGAATGTGATTTGTATTACTACAATTATTAAAAAACCTATTTCTATTTGTATGACAGTAACATTGTGAAATACAAAAGCGTGTCAACTTAATAACAATTCACATGTTCTATTTTATTACAGGGTCTTATGATGAAGCTAAATATGGTGATAAAAAATATCAAATTTCTGCAAATCGTCGCCGCCCACAGAAACTAAACTCAAATCAAGTCGATAACAAACCATTTGACGAAGCAAAAGATGATAACTTAAAACCTATTGCTGGAATAAATGACTCCGAATATGATGATGGTATACAACGGGATCAGTTTGATAAAGATTTTCCTATCACTGAAACTCGGAAACAAGTACCAAATAAAAATATACCTTCAATACCTACTAACCAAAAAACTAATGGCAAAAATATTTCTGAAGGCAACAGAAGACAAGGTGGAGATAATTTATCATCAGGTCTAGGTGAAAATGGCACACCAATTATAAAAGAAGGAATAAATAACCTCGGCAACTATGGAACAAAGAAGCCACAGTCTTCTGATGCCCCATATGCTAAAGATACCAACCAAAGTAACCAATTCAGAGTGAAAAACCGAAGACCTTCTGGACGGCGGCCTGTTTCAAGTGGTGCTAATAATATGGAAACAAAATATCTTGTATCCCAAACAGACGCTGATGGTACGGATTACCCAGAATCTGAAGGAGTTAAATATTATGACACAGAACGCCAAGGTATCGAATCCGGTGGACCTATTGTATCTGATGGATTAGGTGAAAATACCAACACAAATTACGATAGCTTCACCAGTACTCCAATTGAAAGCAAACAATCTTTGAAGCAAAGAGTAAAAGGAAATAGACGACCGCCTACAAAAACAACTGAACACATTACAGATGGTAGGCCTCGTGGTAATGTTTTCAGCAAAGAAATAACTGATACGCCTTCAATTTCAGATTATACAAAAAATGCTTCTAAACAGCCGACCTCAAACGTACAGGTTACGCAACAAGATGGCCCAGGATACTATTA
Organism: Acronicta psi; assembly: GCA_946251955.1. Lineage (NCBI taxonomy): Eukaryota > Metazoa > Arthropoda > Insecta > Lepidoptera > Noctuidae > Acronicta > Acronicta psi. Next base: position 1,814,559 of record OX276486.1, read on the forward strand.
TCAGCCGCCAAATACCAAGTTTGAACAAACAAACTTTCCAACAAGATTCAACACTCAAGAAGTATCTTCTGACTCTAACCCTGGTCAGCTGAGAACCGAGTTTAATAAAGGCACAACACGAAAACCGTTCATAACTCCTAACGTGTACAGTCAAAATGATGAAAACCGACAATCAACTACTAGAAGGCCATTTACAACTGTAGGAGTTACCTCGCCAATGGACAGTACTTACACCGATTATGATGATGGTGATGATTACGGTACTGATCAGGATACCGATGATGAGGATATCAATTATAAAAATTCAAATCAAGGGACATCGACAACATTGAAACCTCAATACAATCCAGATGTTCAGAGAACACGTCTAATGCAAAAGGATTCTGTAAACCCAGGACTTAAAGTCGAAAATACAAGGCCCGTAACACCAGGATACAGATTTGACTCCACAACTGCAATGCCATCCCACAATTCTCGATTTGGAAGTACTGAAAACCCCCGTACAAAGAAACCTCAAGAAGGAAAGCCATCAAATACTAATTCAGACTCTTCAACTGCTGTTGGCAGACCTGTTACTACTCAAATTCCCTCAAGAACACCAGTCTACAAATATCAAACTGCTGGTCCTATCTCTGAATATTATACTACAAGCGTAGTGCCTAGTTATCCAAACACCGGAGTCTTTCCTGGATTTGACTCAGTTTCCTCCACTCCTGGAGGTTCAACTCCTCAGAGCTATACTACTTCAACTCGGCCTCCGCAAAAATATTCTAGTACAACGGTAGTATCTCCAACATCTGGATATTATCCTAATTATGGGACTCTGATCCCAAATAGTACTCCTGGAGTTTATCAAACACCTGGAAGTTATCAAACCGGTTATTATTATGGACCTCCTAACTCCGATTATTCCTTAAATGTTTCCCCAAAGACTGGCAAGCCTGATCTTAGATTCTTTACACCTTCTGGAACTCTAAGTACATCCCCAATTTACCAACAGGGAACTTACGGTTCTCCAAGTACAACTTCGGTACCTATTACTCCTGGAAGATCAGATCCATTTACTCAATCCCAACAAGAAAATATTGCTCCAGAGTCTTCACCAGTTGGTACATATCAAGGAAACTTCCAGTATGGACCGTCTACTCCTAACTATTCTCCTACTGAAGTAGCTTCGAATATCGAATATCCTGGAGCTTCCAGGTCCCCTAATGGCTATGAATATGGATCTTCAAGCCCTACTTACTTAGCAACTGATTCGCCATCAACGGTTGGAACCACTCCTGCTTCGTTTATACCTGGTGGCCCAACCCAGGGCTATTCAACGACTTACCGTCCCGGTTTCCAAACCACCAAAGATACATTTATAAGTGGTCCTGTAGTTGATGGTTTTGGAAGGCCAATAACAGTTGAACAGGGTGGTTCCCATCCAGGATTCCATCAAGGTACGAAAGGACCAATAATTGGTAACGAAGGACCAAACTTGGTTGGTACTGAACAATCTAACGCATATCCTGATCAATCCGGGGTTATCGGTGAAGATTTCAGTGGGCCTAAACAACCACAAAGGTATGATCCTAAGACCGGATATCATTATTAATTGTTGATGATGTAATCTGAAGATATTTATTCTTGTTTTACTGTTAAGAGCAATGTTGAAAATGAATAAAAAGAGTTTTATTGAATATACTGAGTTTTATTTTGGTAACATAACATACATAATACACTACTAAGCCTATATTACCTGAAGGGTTTAAGCAGTGTTCTTCTGCTGTACACAGTTCAGTTCAGTTCACCTATATGTTTTTAGATTTCATTCTCAGGTCGAGCAGTATTATTGGGTTTGTTGTATATTTTTTGTAAGTTTAGCTGTGGCAACATTACAAAGTATTTTTATTCTTTTGTTTTATGGTAAGGTTCTGATGTCCGCCATCTTATCTATCTTTAGTTTTTGTTCACGTTGTTGTGTGAATATCAATGTGTTGAGTATCTCAAGAGGTGGTATTAATTAATTACCTACACCAGATAAGTATAATTGGGTTTTTCTTTTAAATTAGCAGTGGCAGATCGGAGTTTAGACTTGCGCCCTGTTAATGGCAATAGGGATATTGCCATAGACCCTAACCCTATTACATGGGATCTAAAACATATCGGCGAGCTGTCCATGTACAACAGTACCTACGCCTCTGCGTTACCCTTCGGTTACTAAAAGTGTAATGATAGGTTAAGCTACTTCAATTTAAATCCTTCTCATAATTATCTTGAGATCATTACCACTATATCATCACTGCACTAATTAATTTAACCGTTCATGTATTTTATTACTTCAAATGTCAAGATCAAAGCGTTCTACAGTTCTAGTTCAATTTTACCCACGCATAATTATATAGAATGATGTTTACACATTCAATACGAATTTGCATTCATGAACATGAAATTAAAATTGCATAATTTATTACTTTAATCTATAAGCTGGTCACGTTAGTAAATTACTTATATTATAACTCAGAACTTAATGGATAAAATTATTCCTTTGCATCTTAATCACAATTATAATTATGTAACATTTCATCATTTATTTCAGCTATATTTTCATCAACACTTACACATTCATCATAATCAATTATCATTTTATGTCACTATAACATCTCTGCTTACTCCCTATAAAAGCGTACAGACAAAAGCTCTGTTAAGCTCCATCTATTATTGAACAGTAAAAGCTTGCCTGTGATCTATAAACACAAACTCTACTCGTACGCATTGGAGGCACACGTGTAAATTAGCTTCGTGTTGTCATTTCTGTTCAACAGATGGCGCGCTGATCAACATTCTACAATTTAAAAGTCACAGGAATGATACAAATTATTAGATAATAATTGACAACCACTTCTTTGAATTCGGTAAACCTATTTACAAAATAATTAAGACACCTAAAATATTTTGTTAAGTAAAGGTTATTTTGACAATTTTTATCGGAAAACTGGAACAAAACCATAAAATAGAGCCAACTGATCATCATCAAAACTAATATCCTAAAGATATGCTGGTATTCAAGCTTCTGGTTATGTCTACCATCAACAATTTTGTCATAAACGACGAGACGATTCAAGGTGCTCTCACTCTCTCACTATGGAGGTATTGTTTAAATTACTTTATTCGGAAATCAAAAGAATCTATCATGTTAATAGTTAAGTATGGTCACCCATCCGTAGACTGACCAGTGCCTGATCTGTCATTAAACCATTGCTAATATGAAATTACGATCATATTGAGCAACGTAAATATGTTATATATACACAATAATGGATCATCAACATCTCTAGTGATCGTGAGAAAGCCTACACGTTTATTATAAATAGTGATCGTGTGTGAGTATGACGACAGCGCCACCTGACGGGCGTGACTTACCGGCGCGGGCGCAGTGAGGGACCGTTCACTGTTTAACTGTCGCGCGTCTGTATATCCTTTCACTGTTATTTTACTTTTGATTTCATGTTTATAAGTTTAACCTGATAAGAAGTAATAGGTATAATTACTGGACTGCCAAGTTGTAGGTCTGGAGTTCAAATCCAAGGGACATACCTCTGACTTTTCGTATTCATGTGTGTATTTACAAAGGAGGTCATCAAAAGCCCATACAACTCAGCCCAAATTTGTACCGGAGGTACATGACAGCTGTCAAGTTGACAGTTTTTACCATGAAAACATTATGACACTGATAATATTGTGCCTCCATGGCGTTCGTTTGACATTTCAAAACTGACACCGACAACAGATAGCTGTCAAGTTGACAGTTTTTACTATGAAATCACTAAGAAACAGTTAATAGTGTGCCAAAATGGCGTGGTCTTTCTCAAATTAATAGTTATTTGTCTTATCCCCTAGTCAACATTCAATAAGTACGACTAGAGTTTTAAACAGCGTATTACAGGTTATTTTTGTTATTTGCTAGTTTCTTTATATGTTATCTACTACATTACTGACCTAAAGACATATTATAATAAAATTCGATAGTATAGGAATTGAATCTATCTCCCAGAATCTTGATTCCTTGGCTGTAGCTAAATCTATCATCTGCGATATTGATGATATAACATCACTTATACCTACGAGTAAAAACACACTAAAAATACTCACCCAAAATATAAGAAGCATAAAATGTAACTTCGCTAATTTCGAGACATTACTCACAAGATCAACAATTGAGTGGGATATACTTATTTTAACGGAGTGTTGGCTCCAGTCTACCAAAAACATACCTGATCTGGATGGCTATACTTATTCGACTACTACTTTTCATAGAACTCAAAATGAAGGTGTCGTTATCTACTACAAAAATAATTATAAAACACTAGTCATCGAACCTCCTCTCACTGATGCTAACTGCTTATTGGTGGAAATAAATTCAGAAACCTGTGTCATTGGAATTTATCGGCCACCAGGTCAGCGCAACACTAGTGACTTTAACACATCATTGGATGCGCTCTTAAAGAAATCATCTAATTTCAAAAACATAATTATTTGCGGAGACATAAATATTGACATAACTCCTAACAATTCTGACAAGCGTGCCAATGAATATCTCAATATCTTAGCGAGTCATTGTATGCTTCCCGCTCATACCACGCCCACTCATGGTTCGACTTGCCTTGATCACATTATGATCAAAACGAAATTAGAAGCCACCTGCTTCGTTGCTGAATCAACTGTCACTGATCACGAATGTGTTGGTATCATGATCAACCTACACCATAAATTGTATTATCCGCCAATAGTAAAGAGTCGCATTAATTATCTTGGATTAGATGATACAATAAATGGAACAAGTTTCAAACAGATATTGGACTACAGCGATGTCAACTCTGCTACCGATAAATTTATCTCATTATTAAACAATGCAATTCAGATCAATTCACACTTGGTGAAAGTGCCTAATAGAAAAAGGGTAAACAAACCGTGGATCACTACTGGTCTACTACGATGTTTGCGTAATAGAGATAGTCTGCACAAAAAACTAAAAAGGAATCCTAATAATGAACTTCTTAAATTAACATATAAAAGATACAGAAACTTTTGTACTGCTCTTATAAAAAAACAGAAGAGAATATATGAGAAACAGGAAATTGAAAATTCAAAACATAACAACAAAAAGTTGTGGGGTGTGATTAAAAACATATGTAGCTTTACCAAAAAAACTGATCACTCGTCTGCACTAATAAACACTGATGATCCAAAAAAAAGTGTTGATGAAGCTAACACGTATTTCACTAGTGTTGGACGGAACATGGCGGAAAAAATAATCGGTAAGGGCATTCAACCTTGTAACGTTGCTTCTATTCCGGCTTCAGTAAATTCCATTGTATTACTTCCCACTGATGAAAAGGAGGTAGAACATCTCGTCATGGACCTTAGAGAGGATGCGGCAGTGGGGGTTGATCAGATATCCGGAAAAATCCTAAAGCGTTACATAAAGTCAATCACACCGTCTCTCACTCACATCTGCAACCTCTCGTTTGAATCTGGTACCTTTCCACAGGCCCTGAAAGTTGCGATTGTTAAACCTATCTTTAAGGCCGGAGATAAGGACAATATTAACAATTACAGGCCAATCTCTATACTTCCTATATTGTCTAAGATCCTGGAGCGACTGATTAATAAGCGCCTCATGAACTTCCTTGAAACTAACACCCTTCTCTCACCAATGCAATTTGGCTTTCGAACTGGCAGATCGACCGATGACGCTGTAAACCAACTCATTAATGAAATTGTTACCAATATTGACAATAAGAAAAAATGTATTACCGTGTTCCTAGATTTAGCCAAGGCCTTTGATACGGTCCCAATTCCATTGCTTTTATTAAAGTTAGAAAGAATAGGTGTCAGAGGCATTCCACTGCGTTTGTTGGAAGACTACTTAAACAATAGAAAGCAACGTGTGAAGATCGACAACTGGGTTAGCAACGAACTTCCTGTACATTACGGCGTGCCTCAAGGAAGTGTCCTTGGTCCTAGCCTTTTCCTAGTCTATATAAATGACCTTTGTCAACTGGAGCTGATGCACGGAAAAATTCTATCCTTTGCAGATGACACAGCGCTTTTCTTTTCTGGAAACACTTGGGAAGATGTCTTTCAGTCTGCCCAACTTGGATTTAATCAGGTGTCCCAATGGCTAAAACATAATGTTTTAACTTTAAATGTTGCCAAAACTAAGTTCATAGCCTTTGCAACGAATAAAAGCTTTCTTCCTCCAACAACTTTCAACATTATTGCTCACACCTGTACCGACATTAATGTTTCGCCATGCCTCTGCCCACCTCTTCAAAGAACTTACATGCTTAAGTACCTAGGAGTATGTATAGACCAAACACTTACTTTTAAGCCACACATTTACACCCTAGTTTCTAGGATTCGCAAGCTGATATACATATTCAAAATGTTAAGGCATGTTGCAGATCTTAAGACCTCTAGAATGGTGTACTTTGCTCTCTGCCAATCAATAGTCAACTATTGCATAACATCCTGGGGAGGAGCAGCTAAGGTGCACCTATTGGAGGTCGAAAGAGCCCAGAGAGCCATACTCAAGGTGGGAGCTGGTTTGCCTTTCCGGTATCCTACCGTTGAGTTATACAAACGTTGGGATGTCCTAACTGTTAGGCAAACCTTTGTATTATCCTTAATAATGAAAAAGCACTCTCAGATGGTATACAACCCTAATCTAAAAAAAGGTAAACGGAGAAAGTACAATGTATGTCCTACTAATAAAGTTAAAACCAGCCTCTCTCAAAAGTTTTACTGTTTTCTTGGAGGATATCTTTATAATAAGATTAACGCTGTACTGTCAATATATCCACTAACTAAACCATTATGTAAATTCACCGTATGCAAGTGGCTAAAAACTCTGGATTATCAGGAAACTGAAGCTCTATTAACTCCAATCGGCTAATGTTACGTGTATTTCAACAAAATTCTCCTTCACAACATCCATCCACACTCAGAACACATGAGTTCAAACATACTTTCCTCTCTTTCCTCACACGCACACCCACACAAACTCTCTCTCTCTCACACACACACACGCACACACGCACACACACACACACACACACACACACACACACACACACTCACTCACACACACACACACTCACACACACTCACACACACACACACACTGTATATCCGTTTGTTTGTTTATGATTTTATATTGTCGTTATTCTTCAATGCTATTTAACTTACTTAATTTGTTTCATCACTTAGCAAATATTATCAACAACTTGATCTAATAAATAGTAACTAAGTCTATTTAATGTAAGTCTAAGGGGGCCTGGTGACCCGTAACACAGGTTTTTCTATATCTATCTCGGGCACCAGTCTCTCACAAATGTTGCAATTACCTTTATTGTTTCAACCACTACATGCCACCAATCATTTGTGATGAGAAAATAAATGCATTTTTTATTATTATTATTTTATTTTTTATTTATTTTTTTTCACCTTACCTTCGGTACATCATTTGGGCCGATTTCGATCACATAACATAACTCTCTTACAACGGTGAAGGAAAACATCGTGAGGAAACCTGCATGTCTGAGGCGACTCGACGGCGTGTGAAGTCTGCCAACCCGTACTAGGCCAGCGTAGACTATAGTCTCTCTAATCTGTCATTTAACAGAAACTTATTAAGACCTCTTAAACTTATTAAGACCTCATAACAAGTTTGCAAGCCTCTCTTACAAGATTCTCTGAGTTTGTTACCTACGCGTTTCCTCTCAGAAGTCGTCATTTAGGAAATGCCGGAGCAATCTAGTTTAAAAAAATAATTAAAACCTTGACTTGTAAAAGTGTTCTTGAAAGACCTATTTGTAGAAATAACACACTTTATTGTGTGTTGTGTTCCTGAAGTGAGTAAAGTCGCCAGAGCTCCTTCTAAGGATGCGCTGCGCTGGCAGTAAGATGAATATTCCCTCAAACTGTCAGCGCAGTGAATCCTCCATAAACCTCTAAGAGGATTTTCGGGTCGGCAACGCGCGAGTGATACCCCTGGTGTTGCAAGCGTCCATAGGCTATAGTAACCGCTTACCACGTTTCTTCCTTAATAATAATCACGTATTTTAATATCAGGTAATGAATTATTTATTGATAATAGCGTTTTCTATTGGGCGCTACCCAATAGAAAAAGATAATAATCATTGTAATAGTACCAAGAACTGATGAAGAAATATAAGCCTATTAAAATAATGATAACATAATAACTAATAACGAACAAATTGTTATATTTAACGATCATCTTTTAATTCGCTCTCATCAAAGCTTGCATTCTTATATTTTTTTGTTAGTCGGTTTTTTTCTTTGACGCTAATGACTATGGTCTTCGAATCCGGTTCCTTTTAGTTTTGGTTTCAAGGTGAAGGATACAGATTTTTTGTGAATGATTCTCGTTTACGCAACTGCTATGCTCGAGGGTTCGATTCCTAGGTCGAGCAAAGTGTTGTTGGGGTTTTCTATGAAATTCTTAGTAGCAGCTTGGAGTACCAATGTGTGCTTGTTTAATGGCAATAGGCTCGCCCTATTATATAGGATCTAAAAACATACCAGTAAACTGTGGATGTACCTAATTAATACATCTCTGCCTAACCGAGCCGAGGTCCTACTGAAAATGTTATAGAAAAACTTAAAATTTTGTTCAACCCGGGAATCGCGCTCGAGCGAAGCTGTCGTGTATACGACCAAAAAAAATTTACATTTACAAAAGGGGTACTAAGTAGTTATTATAATGATGGATAAAATCGAATGGCGGGCAGGACTCGAACGTCTTCTGGTTAAATACACCAGACGCTATGACCGCTAAGCCACCACGAGTCCTCCACGCCAAGTCAAAATCTTCCTTCACACTCTAAATTTACGTCTCATGGTGACGTGAGCCAGTCGTTTTTTCCTTCATTATAAATAACTGGTCATTCTGGCATGGAAAATAAATAAATGATAATTTAAAATTAAAACTGATACAACTAAAGATAATATCATTTTCAAAATCAGTTCACACAAAAGCGTATAAAATTCGTCATGTTGTTTTTTTTTTCCCAAGTGACACTCGTGCCATCAAGAAGAGTCTAATTAGGTGTCATTTATCTAATTCGGTTGAGCCGTTGAGTAGTTACGGGCGCACATAGGAACGGACATACATACATACGCGTCAAACACATAACCCTCCTTCAACAGTCGGGTAAAAAATTATATTTAAAAGGGGGTTTTGTTAGGAATGTAAGGCTACACACATAATCATCATCATATCAACCAAAAGAGGTCCTCTGCCGAACAAAGGCCTCCCCATAGACTTCTACAGGAACCGGTCGCATCCAACGGCTCCCAGACAGCTACACGCTATTATTACAACGTTTATTGTAGGTATGTGTGTATTGTAGGTATTTATGGTAGGTAGTGCTTATGCACTCGGCGGCTCTTTGATCCCAGTTGATGCATGTCTGACGACCATGTTGTACAACATTCGATTCCGTATCGTGTCGCCGCACCCAGTAACTAAAGTACTCTTCACTTTGACATCACTATTATTTCACTGGCATGAAAATATAATGTTGTGTTTTAAAGATTGACGTATCGTGAGTCTACCAAAGATTCTTTGCACGCACATGATAGAGACATAATTTTTTAGATGATGTTTCTACATAATATATCTTCTTATACATTGATTTATTATGTATCTAATGTGTAACAGTGTTTGTTATAGAACTCCTCCGAAACGGCTTGATCGATTTTTATGATTTTTTTGTGTGATATTATCGAGGTTTCTATTTCGAGGTTCTCCATAGTAATGACACCTAATTAAGCATTATATTGTATTTTATAATAAGTTATGTTACTGTTAATTAATAAATGTCGCAGTGCAACGGTGAACTAAGGCAATACGCTAAATATTATGACAGAACAACGTTTGCCAAACTCCTTTAAATACTTTGCGCTGTTCCTCAAAATTTCTGATTTGGCCAACAACGCCCACTTAAAAGAGTTTTAGAATATTTATAATACTTAGATACATACTTTTATAAATTGATTATAATTTATTACACACCCGAAAATCTTTTAGATGGTAGTATGTGCGTCATTACTCGTTCTACGTCATATTATTATTAGGCAAAGGTGTACCTACTAATGAACACATTGTACATCCACATTTCGCCGGTATGTTTAGGTCCCATGTAACAGTGGGCGAGCCTATCGAGATACACATGTTACTGGGAAATTCATGGAAAAGCTGCTCGACCCAGGATTCGAATCCAGGACCTCTAGCGTAGCAGTAGCACTTGGGACCACTAGACCAACGAGTCTCAGTGGCCTACTATTACAGTCAAAGCAGTTCTCAGCATCTCTCTGCCCATTCTAATTTATACTCCTTAAAATTATGCTATCAAAGATTATTATGGCCATGTTTATTTAGTATGGGTTTACGGCCAGTATTATTTATTCAAAATCCTATTATTTATGTATGTTTAACCCACGCGATGCATCTGTGAGATTTGTGCACTAATTGCGCTCGTGGGCGGAGTCTTGGCAACCTGTCACGCCTGTGTTTATGATCTTTATACTCCTTTTATCCTAGATTACTTTATTAAATAATAATAATAATAAATAATAAATATCTTGGGACATTTTTACACAGCACCATCTAGTCCCAAACTAAGCAGAGCTTGTACTATGGGTACTAGACAATGGATACAGTACTTATATATATATTTTTTTGTAAATACATACTTATAATATGTAAGAAACACCCAGACAAACACAAACACCTAAGTTCATCACATAAATGTTTGTGTTTTGTGGGAATCGAACCCACGACCTCGTGATCAGCAGTCCGGTACTCGAACCACTGGACCACAGACATCGTTAAAATGTATTAGTTTAAAATTTATGGTTGAAAAGCATTATTTATTGTTTAATAATAAACACAACTGTAATTCGTTTATTTTTAACTAGCTTTTAACCCCGCCATTTCGTTTCCGAGAAGTTGAATTTTTCCCCCGTTTTTCAACATTTTTAATTTATACTTAGCTCCTATTGATTGTAGCGTGATGATATATAGCCTCGTTAGTGGTAGTCAGAAACCTAAAAAGCCTGACAACCAGTCTTTTGAAGAAGAAGACTCTTTATTCAAATCCGAATTATAGGCTTGCATTCCACCAGTGAACCATCGATATGGTATCACTGCAAGTATTTTTTTAATTGAACGCCGATGCGTCGATCGACACATTAAAAACACTTCAATGTTGTAAAGATTGTGTCTATATTAAGAACATAGGTGCAGCAACACAACTAAGGAATCTAGTTCTTAAACTAAACGTTCATCTTAGACTGAGACGTGACGCGCATCTTGTACAGTCTAGATTTCTCGATGAAAGGACCGCCAAGGTGAGGGTAGCTCTTAAAATAGTCGTAATAATCTGCCTAAGTTTATGTCTAGTCGTTATTAGTAATGTGCAGGTATACTTAGTATCAGCCTGGACTATAAATGCTGGTTAAAGACAATTTTTGAGTTGAACAAACATTTTTATACTATAAAAATTACACATAGCCTCCTGCGCAGGGTGTGCATGATGGCCGAGAAAACGGTAGCACACGTGCTGCTTGAACGCCCTGAAAACCCTGGAATCACCAAGATCTGTAGCGGACACACAGCAGACATGCAGTAGATATTGTGTCCAGTCCAGTTCCACTGTGGCAGCTTTCTGAGTGACGTAAATTATTTTTGTTTTGGAACAGACGGCAGTATTCCTAAGCCAGCCTTTTAAATTGAATAGCGGTTTGAATAGATCAACACAAATTCCCAGAACAATCCGAAACCTGCCAATAACTGTCAATCCACACATACTCTACGAAAATATCAAGGTTGGCACAACAAAAGATTTACGCAATCAGCGCACATTGTGGTCGAGTGCATTTTGTTGGCACTTGACCCCTTAGAGGCAACCTTAGATTCGGAATGAATGGATATAGATCGAATACCGACTGATGATGCCGATGGCCATATTCGAAACAAATCACGATTCCGAACGATTGTTTTTCTTTGAACAATAGAAGTACTTTTGTTTTTAAAGTTTATGGCTCTTTGTGTGGTCTGTAGAAATGTTTCATGGAATTTTATTGCAGGTCTTACTTATTTTTAATGTGTTAATAAATATTTTGTAAACTCAGTTTTGCGTGATCTTCATTTAGATGCGACTGCTACGCTAGAGGTCCTGGGTTCGATCCCCGGGTCGAGCAAAGTGTTGATGGGATTTTCTGTGAAATTCCCAGTAGCAGCTGGAAATCTGGATTTGTTCCCGGTTGATGGCAATAGGATCGCCCCCTATTACGTCGCCGTCCGTCCCGACGTAGGCCTCCCCGAAAGAGAGCCAACCATCCCGGTCTTGAGCAGCTCGCGTCCATTCGCTGTCAGTCACCTTCTTCTTTAAATCGTCGGTCCATCGTGTCGCAGGGCGTCCTACACTACGCTTGCCTAAACCGTTGGTCGGATCTAAGTTATGTCATTTACATACAAATACATCAGACTCTGCGGGTGACCGACCCAGTTGGAGAGCATGCTGTCGTCCTAGAAGACATATTGGTCACGATCCTCAGCATTGAGGGACCGATGAGATGGATGTACTGACATCAGACCGCAAAAACCTGACTGCTACTTTTTTCGGATGTTATCGCGTTATATTGATATTATTTGAATCCCGACGGATACGAAAAAGTAGTTTTGTTCAATGTCTAGTATTCGCGGAAGTGTCAGAAATCAGTAGGTATACTAACTAAAAATCTAAAAACAAGCAAGGAAACATTGTTTATGAATGAACAGCTTGTCCCGCCTGCAATACATTTTCCAACATAATAGAGCTTGTTTTTACATTTTTAGTTAATACTTTTTTTTTCCAGTGACACTCGTGCCATCAAGGCGAATATAATGAGGTGTCATTTATCTAAATCGGTTGAACCGTTGAGTAGTTACTACCGGACATAGGAACGGACATACATACATACGCGTCAAACACAAAACCCTCCTTTAGCAGTCGGGTAATAAAACAGGAATGATTATGACAGAACAATCAAGGTTCCTCTTTCAAACATTCCGAGCAACACCTATCACAGATGAAGGCACCATACCGGCTTATAATGATCCACAAAACAACGATGATCTACATACTATGTCGCAATATCGCTAAAGATCCCTCGATCCAGTAATCGGTTCGATAAAATTGTAGACGAGCGACTTGTCTGTGCGATTGTGCGGCAATGTTCATTGGAAGAATTACCTACCTTGCAAGACTACAGAAGAGTACGAACCACGATTAGATATTAACCTAAAAAAAGAAGACAAACCGGTGCCTATTTCAATGGTATTTGATTACTGATTTCTGACACTTACGCGAATACTAGATATTGAAATAAAACTACTTTTTACGGATTTTATCGCGTTATATTGATATTATTTTAATCCCGACAGCGTCCATGGTCACAGACACGGTGACCATGGACGCTGTAAAGGGGCCGAAACGTCGGGATTAAAATAATATATTGTATTTCAAGGTATTTGATTAATTCAAAACTAGCTTTCCGCCTCACTATTACTCATAAATCTATCCCACAGGAACCATACATTTTAACGGGATAAAAAGCCTAGGTGCAATTCTAGACTATAATCTAACTGTGCCAAATTTCATCCAGATCCGTTTAGCCGTTCTGGCATGATGATGTAACAAACATCCATACATCCATTCAAACTCTCACATTTATAATATTAGTAGAGTTAGAGGCCTATTTGATTAGCTGTATAGCATATATTTTTCCCAATACCGTGAAAAATACCTAAAATCCTTTCTTAAAGGATACCTACGTCATAACAACTATCTGTGTACCAAATGTAAGCCCAATCCGTTTTGTATTTTGAGCTGTGCTTTCATAGATCAGTCAGTCACTTAGTCAGTCAGTCAGTCACCTATCCTTTTATAAAGATTATTTTTATTCTGAAATTAACTAAATTAAAAATCTATTCCTAAATATAAGTAAAATAAAATAACTACATATTTACAATAAGGCATCAAAAAACCCCTCCGCATCGTAAATAAAACGTGGCAATGCAGCCAACCCTTCCAGCTGATAGCGATGCGGTGGAGTTTTTTGATGCCTTTTTATAAAGTAGGTATAATACACATATATGTATGAATTTTGGTTTTTAGAAATAATAAAAAATATTCGCCGTCGTTTTAATTATTTCAAAAGTCTCTCGTCTGCGCAGTCCGACGCATGCGCAGAACCGCAGGCTAAACGCTGCAGCACGACCTATTACGTTGTGCGATATACACAAAATTATGAGTTGTTGCAACTGGTCGACTGTCGGGTCTTAGTGCTATGACCTTTCAATTGAAAGTAGAGAACGGAAGGAGAATAAGAGAATTTGCTCGTGGTTATCTAGATTACGGCAAACTTTTTTAAACCATATAAAACATAATTTATTTCCCGAAAGATCTCCTCAGGTCTGATGACAGTCGCTTCGTATAAAATATTGATGTTCAGCCACTACTGGTTCTGTAGAATAGTTGCAATTTGAGAATTGACAAATGAATAGAAACAAAATGTATGAAAATGACACAAGTTTTGACAAATCGGGCTGTCACTAATGTCATTTCCATACATTTTGTTTCTATTCGTTTGTCGATTCAAATGTCAAATTGCAAGTTGTCAACCCCCCTTGGTAGAAAGGGGCTCGGGGTTAAGTAGATTAAGAGAGCATGTAAAATCGTCAATCCCCGTTATCATACTCTAGATGACGATCATCAATAACCCAAAAGCTTGATAAGCAGTCTATTTATTCGAACATTATCGTCCAGAAATTGAATTGCGGAGGTCTGATGGCAGACACTTCGTGGAAAATACTGATATTCAGCCGCATCTGGTTAGTCTGGAAGCCGGCCTGTGTCATGTGTTAATAATGGTCACTCATCCACAGACCGACCTTGGCAAACCTTGCAGATCGGTTAATCAGCGTTGTTATAACTTAGCCACGAGCCCCTTTAGGTACCATGTAGAAGGGGGCGAGCCTATTGCCAATTCGATTATTTGGTATTCGATTTGTAGTATACCCGATCTCAAGTTCGATCAACTGAGAATTTCATTGAAAATCCCAATAACACTGCTCATACCGGGAATCGTGGACCTCTAGCGTCTATTTCAATACCGGTATTTTTAAATACAATCGATACACTTTACAATTACTTCAAATCCGGTTCTTTAAGGTGAAGGACAGTAGCCGCAGGGTCTTATTAAGCACCCATCACTTCCACAACAACCCACGTTATGATCGTGTCAGATCCATGGCCTTATTTTGACAGGTACTCTTAATGAGGCCTTATTTGGCCTTATTTTGAAGAGCTGTGGTAATTTGGCTTTGTATGTGGTCTAATTGGGCTATTATGTTAATAGCTAAACTGCCTTGATAGCTTAGTGGTCCTAAACGCGACCGCTTCGCTGGAGGTCCTAGGTTTGATTCCCGAGTAATGCTATTTTTAACCCCCGACGCAAAAACGACGGGGTGTTATAAGTTTGACGTGTCTGTGTGTGTGTGTGTGTGTGTGTGTGCGTGTGTGTGCGTGTGTGTGTGTGTATGTGTGTCTGTCTGTGGCATCGTAGCTGCCAAACGGATGAATCGATTTTGATTTAGTTTTTTTTATTTGAAAGGTGAATTAGTCGAGAGTGTTCTTAGCTATGTTTGATGTAAATCGGTCCAAGATGGCCGCCACCACAAAATGGCAAATTACATTTCGTGTCGGGGGTTTTCTAAATTTTTAATTTAGGTTAGGTTATTCTATAAAAGTCGCAGTAGCAGCTCGGTGTTTGGAATTGTGCTCGGTTAATAGCAATACGCTCCTATGGGACCAAAACATATCGGCGAACTGTGCATTTACAAAAGTATACTGCAGCTCTGCCTAGTCCTCCATGGAATGGATTCGTGATGGTATGATAATATAACATTACGTGATCCATTTAAGATTTAGTCCAAGGTTAGAGTTAAGCATTCATTATCTTCCTAGCCTACCTTCCTACCCAACCACGCCGGGAAAAGGTTGGCTATCTATGTAACTAGATGCGTCTGAATATCAGTATGTTACACGTAATAGATTTGGATTTACGTCTACCTATAAGCTAAATTATACAAAAAAATACAGCTCTGTCCAACCCGTCACGAACTACAAGCATGATGTGGGTAGTTGTCTCAACAGATGTCAAAGTTGAAAAAAACATTGACTTATTGAGTTCAAAGCACAGCCATTGAGCTAAATTATTCTGTCGGTCAAGACTGCTTACCCTTCGATGGAGACGAGTCTATTAAAAATGTATGTATGTAAGTGTTACATACAACACTGTGCCCCAATTGTATGTGATTAGTACGATAAGGTCCCAACAA
This sequence comes from Acronicta psi, assembly GCA_946251955.1. Taxonomy (NCBI): domain Eukaryota; kingdom Metazoa; phylum Arthropoda; class Insecta; order Lepidoptera; family Noctuidae; genus Acronicta; species Acronicta psi. The sequence continues at coordinate 1,831,018 of OX276486.1, forward strand.
TTCAGACGTTCACACCGTATTTGTTGCAGTGGGGAGGTCAAATAGCTAGACGATCTTATTAATTAGTACTATGATTAATAGGTATCATTTGACGACGTCTGTGGTCTAGTGGTTCGAGTACCGGACGAGGTCGTGGGTTCGATTCCCACAGGACACAAACATTTATTGTGATGAACTTAAGTGTTTGTATTTGTCTGGGTGTTTTTTATGTTTTATAAGTATGTATATACAAAAAAAAAGTATATAAGTATTATATCCATTGTCTAGTACCCATAGTACAAGCTCTGCTTAGTTTGGGACTAGATGGTGCTGTGTAAAATGTCCCAGGATATTTATTTATTTATTTATTCTACATGATTCCTACTAATATTATAAATTTGAAATTTTGTATATATGGATGGATGGATGTTTGTTACTCTTTCACGCAAAAACTTCTGAACGGTTCTGGATAAAATTTGGCACAGAGATAGAACATAGTCTGGAGTAGCACCATGATACTTTTTGACCCATGAAATCATGTGCGTAATTATCACTCGCTCTAACAATGAAGGAAAACATCGTGAGGAAACTTGCATGCCTGAGAGATTTTCTCAACGGCATGTGAAGTCTACCAGCCTGCATTAGGCTAGCGTGGTGGACTATAGCCTAATTCCTCTCATACTGAGAGGAGACCCGTGCCCAGCAGTGGGACAGTAATGGGTCGATGATGATGATGAATGCTATTAAGTAAAATATTTCATATCACAATTAGAGGTGGTCGTTGAATCAATAAACTGTTTTTTTAACGACTTTTCATTCGTCAACGAGATAACTGTTATTCATCAATGAAAAAACAGGTTGAAAATTTAATCTTTTAATTTTCGTCAACGGCTTCATTCATTAAAATTTTATTTAACAACATTTCTGAGAATCAACTCTTTCTCATTTCTTTTTAATTCTTTTCAAATGAATAATCTTTAATAAATATTTGCAACTAAATTGTCAACTTTTCATTGTCAATGATTGAAAACGTTGACATAAATTAACGCTAAACGCTACCGTTGAACATTCAAAACCTGTTATTAATTTAACAGTTTTTTTAAACTGTTGACCATTGATGATTAACAGTTAAATTACATTAACCAAAAAACCGTCAATGACACATGCCTAATCACAATCTTAAATTTCAGCACCTAGACGTCAAAGTGAGGATTCCGGCAACTCGGACCGCAATTAACTGGGACCAAGAAAAATATTAAAATTAAATGAATTCGGTAGATAATGGTACCGCAGTACCAGTTGATTACGGTTCCAGTCGCCGAAATCCTCGTCAAAGTACTCCTCCTGCTCCTTAATTAATTGTTGACACATGATTGAAAAAAGGCATACGGTATTTATTTGCTAGGTGTTCAACATACAAATATAGACGATCTGGGGGGCTAGAAAAGTTGCATTTTGATATTCGTATCGACAAACAAAATGTATGTAAATGACATTAGTGACAGCCCGATTAGTCGAAAGCTTGTGTCATTTCCATACATTTTGTTTGTCGATTCGAATGTCATAATGCAACTTGTCTAGCCCCCCTGATAATACCACAGTTTTGAAATCTAATAACATTTTAACACACAAATATTATTCGCAACATTTAAACTCAATGCTCCATCATATTTCGGGAGCGGCGTTAACTAATAAACTCCAATTATTTAACTGCACGTCATTATAAATCTCGGAGCGTGTTCCATAATTTAATGTCCAAACAGAATGCCTTCAAAACGGCAACTATTATAATTGAAGACAAAATGTGGTTTAAGTTAGAACGTGCAGTTAAAACGTGTGAGAGTTGTTAGTGCATCACTATGTTTATCGGAATTAGGGATGGGACTAGTTAACTTCAGTAATAATAATTATGATATAATGAAGAGGCCAATGTTGTTATGTATCGTGATAAATAAAAAGTCCTTTTTAGGGTTTTTTTTTGTTTCTTTATTTTATAAGGGACTTTTATTCTATAAGAACATGTCAGTCCCATTAGGCCTACATGTAGAACAACAATATAAATAATTAAATATTACAACGATAAAGTGTTAGATCATATATTCTCATAGCCCGTTTTGATGTCGGCACAGCCAAAATACTTTGAATAATGCCGATATCCAGACGGTTTTATGTAACTGATCCATAATTTTAATTCTTTTTGTTTTATTCTTGACACATTCCATCAGCAAAAGTTTTGAACATCATCGACAATATCACAGTTTTTTTTAAGACGGTTCGTTTTATGAGAGTCTTATGAGAAGAAAGTTGTCTCTACCCCGAAACTGAAGTTGTTATATGAACACTGAACTGCCAAATCGTAGGTATCGAATTAGAATACAAAGTATGCTCCTGTGACTTCAAGAAAAATATCTTAAGGAAACCTACATGTCTAAGAAATATTCGCCACGGTAAGTGAAGTCTGCCAACCCGCAGTAAGCGAGCGTCGTAGACTTATAGACTAATCCCTCTCATTCTGAGACGATTTGCCCAGCAGTGAGACAGTAAATGGGTTGATGATGATAATGTTTTAGATCTAATAGTATGGTAGTCTACAATAACATACAAAAAAATCATGGAAATATATTTTAAAACAACACAGTAATGTGTCTTTAAATACAACACAACAATGGTCACCTGGACTTGAGTCCCAGGTCGAGAACTCTTTTGGGTTTTTCCATGAAAGTATTAGGCGTTTGGACTTATGGCCGGTTAATGATAATAGGCTCGACCATTATTACATAGGACCTAAAAACTTGCCTTCGAACTGATGGTATGGTGATGGTATGATTGTGTTTAAATTTTTTGAAGACGGTACACGTCATTGGACTTGCTCAAAGTACTCAAAGCTTGAATTGAGTAATCAAAATTCAATTGTTTCCCCACATAATAGCAGCGAATTGAATGTAAAATTGAATTATTATATTGCTTTTATATACTAATATTATAAAGTGGAATGGTTTGATTGTTTGTTTGTATTGAATAGGCTCCGAAACTACTGAACCGATTTGAAAAATTCTTTGAGTTTTAGATAGCCCATTTATCGGGGAATGCTATAGGCTATATACCATCACGCTACGACTAATAGGAGCGGAGTAGCAATTAAAAATAAAATAGCAAGGGAAAATTTATAATACCACGCGGGCCAAGCCGCTGGCGGGAAGGTAGTACTGTATATTATAATCAAAAGTTTGTACATACATTACTAAAGAGCCAAAGGCTGGAAGATGAATAGCTGTTATTTAAGATTTTAAACAATAAAATATCAATTGTTAGCGAAATTTTATGCCATAGGCGGTGCAATAAATCTATTCACTCTTATTGTAGATTCGATTGCGTATGAATTGTTGCATATTTTTCAAATAAATCCAGTTATAGTCACGCTTGTTATCGTGAAAGGGTGAGATGAACAAAGGTGTTTAATGAACAACGGTTTTTTAACCCCCGACGAAAAAACGACGGGGTGTTATAAGTTTGACGTGTCTGTGTGTGTGAGTGTGTGTGTGATTTTTTTATTTGAAAGGTGTAAGTATTAGTCGGCAGTGTTCTTAGCTATGTTTGATGAAAATCGGTCCAAGATGGCCGCCGCTACAAAATAGGGAATTATATATTTTCACAACTCCCTCAATATGGGTATCAAATGAAAGGGCTTAACTAGGAGAATACTATACACTATGATAAATTTCAAATCCAAGATGGCCGCCACCACAAAAAAGCAAATTACATTTCATGTCGGGGGTTTCCTAAATTTTTAATTTAGTTTAGTTTATCTGTACTTTATTTAATATTATAAAGCTGAAGAGTTTGTTGTTGTATGGTTGAACACGAATCCAATGACATATCATACATTATCTATCTACCATCTACATTATCTATCTATCTATCAATCGGTTAAGCCGTTGAGTAGTTACGAGAAGATATAGGAACAGATATACGTTCATACATCCTTACTAATCCTTATTTCTTTACTAATATTATAAATGCGAAAGTAACTCTGTTTGTCTGACTGTCTGTCGCACTTTCACGCCAAAACTACTAACCCAATTTAAATGAAATTTGGTACACAGATAGTCTAGAGCCTGAGAAAGCTTTTAATGCGAAAAAAGGGCTTTAAAGGGTTGAAATAGGGGATGAAAGTTATAAGAAATACCCAAACTACTTGGGCGACCAAGCTAGTACTTATCTACACGTCAAACACATAACCTTCCTCCAGCTGTCGGGTAATAAAGTTACATTGCACATCACTATCTATTATGATTGTGCACTCAATAATCGAAACATGAGCTGGGGGTATTGCGAATTGCGACTCTAGTGATGTGAATCATGCGGCTTCTTGTCACAAGTTACTCGACCGAAATATCACAAACATTTCAAAACAATGAATTGTTAGAATAATAGGATGGTGTTGCGATACAATAAAACAACATAAGATACCATCACACCTGTATTTCTCGAAGGGGTAAGCAGAGATATACTATTGTATACGCATAGCTCGCCGGTATGTTTAATGTAATAAATAGCGAGCCTATTCATGCTTCAAATCGGGCACAAATTCAGACTCCGAGCTGCTACTGAGAATTTCATAGTAAGTAAAACCCAATAACACTTTGTTCGACATGGGAATCGAATCCATGACCTCGAACGTAGCATTACTTAGCGCTTACGATAAAGGCAGAGCCTTACAATATTCAACTATCTTTAGCACTGCAAATTGTAATTATTTTAAGTACCCACTAGGGTGGTCCAAAAAAATTTTTTTTTGCTTTTAGGTTTGGCCACCCCGTAAATTCGTAACACATATCTATAGTAATAACGTTGTAAAATTTCAGGGGGCTAGCTTAAGTGAAAGAGGGTGCTCAAGCGAGTGTTGTTTTTGAAATATTTGTAAAAAATACTTGTTTGATTTCTTGCTTGTAGATTAGTTTTCAGTGCTAAATTTTAAAATAGAACTTACATAATGTTAGTTTAAAGAACGTAAAAGAAATTTAATGAGTGCTTCAGAGCAGAATCAGTGAGACTGATTAATCAGTTGTCTACTGTACTGAGTTACAATCCTGCTTCCTTCCCTATTTCGCGGAGCTCAATTCGACGAGCCAGAAAAAAAAGTTAGGATGGAATTCGGTGCGAATTTAAAGATATCTTGTAACTTGTAATAAATGCATTTTTATCGAAAATGATTGCCTGGTATTACAGAAGATAAAAAGTGGAGCGCCTACCCATACTTGTCTACGGCAACGATGGGAAAAATTGTTAGTCGTACCCAAACTTAATGCACGAGGAAAACATGTCTGATGATGTTTTTGATGCAATGTAACAGTGGAATGTCACGAATCAAGTTCAAGCTATGAGTTTTGACACTACTGCCTCTAACACGGTGCCAAAAAGTTGCATGATGTGCTCTCCTAGAAGCAAAGACAGGCCGTACTTTGTAGTGGTTTGCTTGTAGTCATCACATATTTAAAATAATGCTTTCAAAAATATCTGTCTTGTATCGGTTACTGTGTTTTAGTCCTTCAAGATCTCCTGAGTTCCCATTCCCAGTGTTCAAAACATTCAGGATTGCTTGGGATACCTTTTTTCGAGAACACTACGATTGCCTTGTTTTGAGTTCAAGCGCAGAACAGTTGGCAGTAGTTATGTGCCTTTGAGAGTCTTACAATTGTTTTAACTGTTAAAAAAAAGTCCGGTATGATTACAACGTGCTAATAAAGCTCATTATGATAGTTCCGGCATTCCCTAAGACAAATAAATCATGCTCGTTGGATGGCGAAACTGCTGTATGCAATGAAAATGTTTCAGGGCTTTTCTAATCCAAACGTAATTGTTTTTGCTAGATTCGGTGCACTATAATTTAGATCAAAGCGCCTTCGGCAGCAGATGCACCGATTTATGACTCAGAAAGAGATTAAAATCATATGAAACGATCAGCAAGGGGTATCTTAGAGCGTCACTTGTGGTATACTTATATCTGATGAGCTAAGCCTTTGCCTTATTTTCCAACAAGGTGTCACATAACGGGAAAATGGGTATTGTTCAAAGGATGGACGTTGAAGGCGGTCCACAATTAAGTCGGGGTAATTCTGATAAACTATCCAATGATGGCTTTATTGGATAGTTTATCAGAATTACCCCAACCCCTAAGAAAACTGCATGCATCACAGAGAACATTGCAAATGCAAATATTCTCTGTTTTAATAGTTAATGACACATTATTGCAAAATGATAGGTACTTACCAAAAATGAGTAAGAACGATACTAATTAATACTTCATGAATGTAAGCGAAAATCATTCCTATAGAAACATCCAAAAAAGCTTTAACAAACTTAATTTTAGGTTGAAAAACATAACTGTATTATCATTATTATTGTATATCCCACTTGTTTATAATATTTTGTGTGTTCTTAAATACTATTTTTATACAAAAACTATCTATTTTGGGTAGCTCTTACATTTTTTTGTCAATAAACCAGTAACATCCATTTTTATAAAATTTTCATAAAATTCAGATATTTCAAAGCCAATGAGCACCCCCTTTTAAATAAGATAGGGGGCTGAAATTTTCAGGAGATAATACCCTAGGTATGTGTAACGAAACAACGGGGTGGCGTAACCCGTACCTCTAATTTTTTTTTTCGCCATACTAGCGTGAACCACCCTAGTACCCACCTTTGTGAATAAGAAATAAAATCTTTTTATTACTACTATTAAATATACATATATATACCAAAAAGGTTTTAAGCATGAATGTGGATGGATATAAGGGAAGAGGAAGACAAAAGAAAAGATGGATGGACTGTGTGAGAAAGGATATGACCACAAAGGAGTTGAATGACGAGATTACGGCTAATAGAGATGTATGGAAGAAAAAGACATACTGCGCCGACCCCAAGTGAATAGGGTTAAGGGCAGGAGGATGATGATGATGATGATGATATAATATATACAATATACTATTATTAACTTAATCAGTCAGCGTGGTGGACTATGCGCTAATCCCTCTCATACTGAGAGTAGACCCTTGCCCAGCAGTGGGACAGTTAATGGGTTGATGATGATGATTGCAAATTAGAGGTATAGGTAGGTACATTTTTAATAGAGATGATTATTAAAAATAATAATGTATTGTAGTCCACGCGGAACTAGTTGGCGGCGCCTAAGGTACAGTTCTCGCCAAACGTATTGTCCGTAACGCGGCCGTAAAAATCGGAGAAACAAAATTATAGGATTTTAATAAATAAAAACGAAAGCCCAAGTCGTAGGCTGTCATTTCATATCATTTATAGCCAATATTTTTCTTCCTCCGATTTTTACGGCCGGGTTAAAGTTAGCTCGTGCCACTTCAACCCGGACAATAAGTTTGGCGTGAACTGTAGGGACGCGGGTGAGGCGCCGGGTTACTGTGAACAAAAGCAAGCGCCCTCGCCCCTCCGTCCCGCCGCTCACATACCTAAGGCGCGGCCAACTCGTTCCGCGCGGACTATAAAGAACATTTAAAGAAAACAAACAATTAATACGTTCGTTAATAAATAACACATCTAAACCACAATTAAACAAATTCTGACCTTGCCTGTCAGCTTATAAATAACAGATACACATCAATTACATTTCGATACATACAAAGTTCATCTTAAACTCATATTGAGTATTTTAATCAGAGTGTATTATGTAATGTATATGTGCATTATGCTATTAAACAGATATGTGTAGAAGATCAACTCGAGATGTCACCCAGGGGGGCTAGACAAGTTTCATTTTGACATTCGAATCGACAAACAAAATGTATGGAAATGACACAAGCTTTCGGCAAATCCGGCTGTCACTAATGTCATTTCCATACATTTTGTTTGTCGATTCGAATGTCAAAATGCAACTTGTCTAGCCCCCCTGATTCTCACGCGCAGTCGAATCACTTATGAGTGGTCACTAGCTAACCAGTCAGTCCGTGAGAGCCGAGTAAATCATACAAGGTGGAAGGACATCGACGCTCAAACGTCGTGACAAGGTTTCACTCAAGGTAAAAAAAAAATGACCTAGGTCCTTCATGTAGAAAATGATCGGTTATTTCAGATATTGACATTTTTGAGCGCGCAGTGTATTGCTAAAAACGCGATTATAACGCTCCGTGGTAAACGTTATCGCGCGCTCGATCCGAAATAAATGAAATAATGTTTTTTTAATTATAAATCTAATTTGGTCTGGGTATTTCCTATAAATTATAGGTTATGTCACTCGGTAAAATGTAGCTTTTTAAGGGAGAAAGAATTTTTCAAATTGGTCTAGTAGTTTTGGAGCATTAAACAATCAAAGCTTTCCTCTTTCAATGTAGTACCTACCTCATCATCATCCTCCTGCCCTTATCCCAATTCACTTGGGGTCGGCGCAGTATGTCTTTTTCTTCCATACTATTAGCCGTCATCTCATCATTCACTTCCTTTGTGGTCATAATTTTCCTTTCTCAGACAGTCCATCCATCTTTTCTTTGGTCTTCCTCTTCCCTTATATCCATCCAGATTCATACTTAAAACCTACCTATAAATAAAAATAAATAAATGTTAACCTTCTGCATGTTACTATACAGGGAAACTTGACCTTAATCAACAACTGCAGAAAGGTAATAAATTTCTTTGATCATCACGTACATGTTACGAATCTTGACCATATGTGGTTAAGCTTAGATTGTAATAACGTGGATAAGGAAAAGTATGATGAAACCGAGTCATTGGCGTTGCTATTTGTATATAAGCTATTCCATTTATTTAGTTTAGTTTTACTTGAATGATATAGCAATTAATTTGTTTTGAATTGCAAATAGAATGTTGAAATTATTTATTTAATTTGCAGAGTAATTGAGGTTCGTTTGTTTTTTCTACGAATTCTTTGTAGCTAGGAGTTCCTCTCATAAGAGAGGTAGGGCACAGCCATTTATGACTCAAATCTGGAGCAGCCCATCTGGGGAAGTACCTCCACCATACAGAAAACTGCAGCCAAAATTAAATAACACACTTTATTGTGTGTTGTGTTCCTGCAGTGAGTAAGGTCACCAGAGCTCCTTCTAAGGATGCGCTGCGCTGGCAGCTGGAGGAATATTCCCTCAAACTGTCGGCGCAGTGAATCCTCCATAAACCTCTAAGAGGTTTTTCGGGTCGGCAACGCGCGAGTGATACCTGGTGTTGCACCATCAGACCTTGACCTTAGTGGTATAAAAAAACCTGTACCTAACACTGCGGGCGTGAATAAATACTAACCAACATCACGCCTGTATTCCCCGAAGGGGTAGGCAGAGGCGTACTAATGTACACCCACATTTCGCCAGTATGTTTATTGCCATCAACCGGGCACAAATCCAGACTCCGAGCTGCTACTGGGAATTTCACAGAAAAACCCAACAACACTTTGCTCGAGCCGGGGAACGAACCCGGGGCCTCTAGCGTAGCAGTCGCGCTTGGGACCACTAGACCAACGAGGCAGTCTAATAACCAACTTGATGATTTAAAATGGAATTAAATAATCCTAACATCATTTATAGAATCTGATCGGAGTCTTGTCAAACATTTGAATAGGTCAAATAATGTAGTATTACATCTGCCACTAGAGGTCACTGGTGAGATCCCGAAGACAGCCTTGTGTCGGTTCTGTTTTGATATATTCCTAATACGACACAAACTAGAGGTTGCATAAGCCATAGGATGTAGAAAACTACCGCTCGTCAGGAAAGGGTACCCTTTCCATTTTAGTAAATTGTTTATCAGAAAGCTGACCTAGGAATTATGTTCTTGTTACATGATTTTCAGTTGATATCTTGCGTAGTCGGCGGTGTAGTTTTTTAAACTTAAATTTTATTAATGCGAAATAAGGGCTGAAAAGGGTTGAAAGTTATAAGAAGATTATGCTACTTATTAACTATTAAAATCATATTAAACATTATTATAATAATTGTGCATTGGAAAATGTGTTTGTAATTAAACATTCGATCAGTATTTTTGACATTTTATTACTTCCATGGATATTTAAATAAAACATAATATAACTTAAATTAAACTATCTTCTTATCATCCATTGACTCAATTTCAATATAGACATTCCGACTAAATCAGTGAATGGTTGTAATGTCATCGCGATAGATAATAAAAACTCCATCGCACTAAAAGCAGCCACCGAATGACTGAGAAAAACGACTGAGAGAAACGGTCATCTCGATCTGTCCAACTGCTCCCTCCAATGTAACTTCTGCCTCGCGTCCAACGACAAGTCGAGACCAAATTGATTATAATATATATCTATTCTACGGTCAACTCATCGCACACTTAAGGTCTAATCACTTGTATTTAGATCAATTTCGATTAAGCATGTATTGAAACTGGTATAGTAGGCAATTTAGATCTCTTCAATCTAGAATTGTACAGAAATTCCATATAGATTTATTGTGATTTGCTTATTATAATTAGTTTAATAAAATATCTGTACGTTCAAAAGAGCCGACAAGAAACGAAACTCGGTAATTAGTAAATTTTATGCAGTTGGGTTTTTATTATCTCATAATTGTTTTTATTGAAATAAACTACTTTTTACGGATTTTATCGCGTTATATTGATATTATTTAAATCTACTTTTTAGTTTATAAATCATCGTAGAATCACTAGATAGATCCTAAATGATAATTTAAAATGAAAATTGATACAACTAAAGATAATTTTCAAGATGAACTCGCACATTAAATTTATGTATGTACCTATTTGTGTTTGTCTGAGTGTTTCTTATGTATTATAAGTATGTATTTACAAAAAAAAAGTATATAAGGGTGAATTTCAACAAGAGATTTTTATTTGTCATTTCGGTGGATTTTTTTTATTTCAATGTTATCTACATATTTTTAGTGACAAATAAAATTTTAGCCTATTTTGTAACATTGTGCGTGAGTGGTCATTAAATATCATCAAAACTTACATAAATATTCAAGGATGAATTTTTAAGAGTCCACTGAAATGAAAAGTGTCTACCGTAATGATAAAAATGACCACCGAAATGATAGACTGTGCACCGGAATGAAATAAATCCACCGAAATGATACAGTTAAGAACAACCGTGCCGGGCAGCCAGGGTTCCGTACTTTGTTAGGTTTGATTTTCACAAATTTTAGATAAATTTTATCATATTATACTAAATATATTTTATGTCTTTTGAATAGTATAACAAATGATTTTATATACAATGTATGTTATGTTTTTAAAAATTATTGAATATAAAATTATATCAACTGTTTATTATATTAACTGATCATTATATCAAATAAAATTATAGGTTTCTAACAAATAAATCCATAATAAGATATTATCTTGAATATGAATCTTTTACAATTTATAAATTTTGTAATTATATCAAATATTACTCATAATAAATGATATAAAAATAAAGGTAAGTGACTTATAATGAAGGTACACCCTCGAAGTAATTATTTTGTTGACAATTAGTAGATATAATAATCTACACTGGTGACTTACACACTCATCACATCATCGTTGAGCCGAACAAATGTGTATCTAAAATATATACATGTACTAACTAGATAGATATATGTATATATTTGATATATTTAAATACAAATACACCCGAATAATCTAATCTACACTCTAGGTAAAAGTACCTACATTACAAAACTATGACTTTGTATTTGACATAAGGATCTCTAAAACTTTATGGATTTATCATTTCGGAGGTACATTTCATTCCGGTGGACTGTGATTGGTATAACAGTCCACCGAATCCACTGAAATGATAACACTGAGATGATAAAATAGAGGTTAATTCTACATTTAACTCCGAAATAAAATTATTAAAAAAATATGAACACTACTCAAACAAAACAGTACATACAGCAAATTTAATACACAATTTTGAAACAAATTACATGAATCTAGCACGAGTTATAACAGCCACCGAAATGAAACTATTTTTGTCCCCGTATTACTGAAATGATAAAATTACTTTTTTTGCGGGAAACGGCAAGACGTTAGGACCGGTGCGTTCGCGCCGAGAGCTTGAGCCGGAATGATCCGAAGTGAGGAAAGGTGAGAGGGGCGTAACAACGCAATGTTGACGTGGCTATTCTACTAAAACTTACTGTCCTCTGAAATGATAACTTTTTTCCAGACAAAAGTTAACTGCCTGTCAAATCCATGAGAAAGAAGATAAACAAACAAAAATAGTTTTATTTGATCGAATATATAATAATTTAATGATATCAAAATCGATTCAAATCCATATTAAGAATGTATTTGCAGGGGAAGGTATTTTATGAACGGAATTGGGTTCAGGACAGGCCACCGTGATGAGAAAATAACACTTTATAATTTTTTTTTATGGTGTATTAAAGGGTAGAAATCAATGATTTTTTTTGTCAAGGTAGAGGAGTACTTAAGGTATTGAGGAAAAATTTATAAAATTAAAAATCAGCACATTGCACTACCGTTCTCAGGTTTGCCGTGTATTTTTTGTGCTTGCGCAATTCACCCATAAGTATTATATCCATTGTCTAGTACCCATAGTACAAGCTCTGCTTAGTTTGGGACCAGATGGTGCTGTGTAAAAATGTCCTAAGATATTAAAATTTATTTATTTATTAAAGTATAAAACCCGCCTTCCATGTACCCAGTGACACTCGCGCTATCACGAATCTAATGAGGTATCATTCATCTAAATCGGTTGAGCCGTTGAGTAGTTACGAGCGAACATAGGAACGAACATATATACATACATAGGTAACACGTCAAATAGATAACCCTCCTTCGATAGTCGTGTAAATAAAATCAATTATTAAAAGAAACAAAAAACCCGACTGCGTAAAAACTACTAACTAAAAATCTAAAAACAAGCTCTGTGATGTTGGAAAATGTATTGCAGGCGGGACAAGCAAAGAAACAATTTTGTTTATGAACGAACAGCTTGTCCCGCCTGCAATACATTTTCCATACATACATAGGTAACACGTCAAATACATAATCCTCCTTCGGTCGGGTAAAAAATAGTAGTATCTAGTATTTTTAAGCATTTTGTCAACTTTCATAAACTTAAACATACCGCTGAAGAATGGGTGTACATTAGTACATCTCTGCTTAATCCTTTAGGGAATACAGTATGTAATGCGTTATGGTATTGTACAATAACCACTTAACTTTTTCCAGTTATTAAAAAATAATACATACATACATACCATCACGCCCATATTCCCCGAAGGGGTAGGCAGAAGCGTACTAATTTACACCCATATTTCGCCAGTATGTTTAGGTCCCATGTAATAGGGGGCGAGCCTATTGCCATCAACCGGGCACAAATCCAGACTCCGAGCTGCTATTTGGAATTTCACAGAAAACCCAACAACACTTTGCTCGACCCGGGGATCGAACCCAGGACCTCTAGCGTAGCATTCGCTTTTGGGACCACTAGACCAACGAGGCAGTTAAAAATAATGGTCTAAATAATATCACGCCGATTTTCCCCAAAGGGCTAGGCAGAGTCAATTTCAATTTTTCAAGTCTAGAGACTTTTATTTCAAGTCTAGATTTGTATAAGTCTAAGTAGACAGTGAAAGTGTTCACCGTGATTGCATCGCACGGGATCCAAACCACCTAATTATTCAATCACGATATATTTCATTTTTTTTCTCCAATCGGTAAGTGACTGTGATGAAATTTTATGCAATTTTATATTACTCAATGCGTTCAAAAAGTCGACCATCCCACGACCCGGGTACCTAATACTTTATTATATTTATTAGTTATGTAACATTTTGGTTTGGCAATGGAGAGTATGGTTCAATTGAAATTGTTGCAAGTGTCTTGTTGGCTCATGCAATGGTGTTCCTTAGTCTCGACAATACTCCAAGGTTATATAACATCTCTACTTCATCCTCCATCTTAAAAACTATCACACATACGCACGCATGCACGCACACACACACATACTCACTCACACACTCACACACACACATACACACACACACACACACATTTTTTTCAAATTCTTGTAAAACTAAAAAATCGTAAATCTTGTAACATCGTACAGGGCTGATTGAAATACCTATGTTAAATAAGCAACTGGAAGGTAGCTGGTGCTTATACCTCAGGTTTTCCTTTTTTAAGCACTAGCCGCTTAATCAATTATTGAGCTATTAATGGACAAAAATGTAGCCCAATTCTTTTTTTGTAAAAATAATGTACTTTTGGAAATAAAATAAACTTATTATTACTTATAACATCACGCCAGTATTCCCCGACCGGTTAGGCAGGGGTCCCATGGAAGAGGGGGTGAGCCCATTGCCATTACAGACACCCACGCCTTTGTACCACACGGGTAGGCAGAAATTAGAGATCGCTCACTTGGTATAGACTAATTTATCAACTGGCAAAACTAGCCTAGAGATTCATATTCATCATCATCAACCCATTAACTGTCCCACTGCTGGGCACGGGTCTCCTCTCAATATGAGAGGGATTAGGCCATAGTCCACCTAATGCGGGTTGGTAGACTTCACATGCCGTCGAGAAAATCTCTAATGCAGGTTTCCTCACGATGTTTTCCTTCACCGCAGTGATAGCCTAGGGGATCAGTGATAGCCGGTTTGACCACTGGACTGCCAAGTCAAAGATCTCGTCACGCACCTCTGACTTTTCGAAATCATGTGCGTAAATATCACTCTCCTAAAATCAAAATCAAAATAGTTTTATTTTCACATAAACCATATACAGGCACTTATGAAATGTCAAATTTAGGTGCACGGTTTCAAATTAGTCGTTTCCTATGGAGAAGAACCGGCAAGAAACTCCATGGTTACTCTATTAAATTTTATAGATATTAGCATACCCTTTTTTGTTTACGGGGATGAGATCGTGGTATTCTTATCCATTTAAACCATTCCAGTGGCTACTATCAGCACATTCTTCCCTTCTTCCTAGTCGCTACCTCATGACTGAGGGGCGTGACTATAATGGGTAATGTTTTTCATATACGTCCTCCATACTGCTCTGTCTTGTGCCAAGTGTATGGCCTTTCGTAAGTTCGTTCCAAAAACCTCCCTCACTGTGTCTATCCAACGCAGAGGTGCGCGTCCTCTACTCCTGAGGACGCGCACCTCTGCGTTGGATCAGCACATGTTTGACATTATTTCCTCATAAAAGACCAACTCAAAATCCCTAGAACCACAAACCCCTATCTTATCTTATTTACCTATACTAAAACTTTACTATGTACTTCGGAAACAAAAGTACCCTCCGAGAGATCGTCAGTAACATCAGGAGTGTGCTTGCGTTTCTTGAAGAGTTAGGGTGGTTTGAGTAATGTTAAATATCCCCACCCGTACGCAAAATACGCGCATTGACGTGGAGTTGCGGAAAACCGCCCGCTAAGTATACCATACCAACTTTACTATGAAAAGCGTTGACAAATTACTGCTATTAACACAACACATTTATATGGTAATTCTATTATATTTTACGTAAATTGTACTGACGTGTTCATAGCCTGATTTACCATGACAACAGAAGGGATATTTGCACTTGAAAGCATAAACGGTTGTGCCTTTAAAAGGTTCTGTTTTAAATGGTAATTGCTCTTGAGAAAGATAGTGAGAGATAGCAGTACCTATAATTATAAGTAGTATATAACCTTGTCAGGTTATATAAATCTTCGGGGAATAGTATATAACCCATCTGGGTATACCTACAGGCGATATAATGTCTATCATCACGCCATAAAGCGTTAAAGCAAGAAGCAGGAGAGTCAAAGCAAGTAGATAGAGTTACAAGTTTAAGTTTATTGTAGGAAATAGATTTCATTGACTGTCATTGGTCTTCTGATACCAAGTGCGACAGCTACGCTAGAGTTCCTGGGTTCGAATCCCGGGTCGAGCAAAATGTTGTTCGGAGTTAGGATTTGTGCCCGGTTGATGGAACGATGGCAATAAGCTCACCCACCTATTATATGGGACCTAAACATACCGGTGAACTGTTGTTAGTTTAGGTACTCCTCTGCCGTACCTTTCGATACCAGGCGTGATGGTATGTGAGTTCTCAGGTTTGGTACAAACGGACACTTTAGCCAAGCCAATGACTAAATGCGAACTAAAATTATAAGAGAGGTAGGGCACAGCCATTTATGAATCAAATCTGGAGCAGCCCATCTGGGGAAGTACCTCCACCTTACAGAAAACTGCAGCCAAATAACACACTTTATTGGGTGTTGTGTTCCTGCAGTGAGTAAGGTCGCCAGAGCTCCTAAGGATGCGATGCGCTGGCAGTAAGAGGAATATTCCCTCAAACTGTCGGCGCAGTGAATCCTCCATAAACCTCTCAGATGTTTTTCGGGTCGGCAACGCGCGAGTGATACCCCTGGTGTTGCAAGCGTCCATAAGCTATGGTAACCGCTTACCATCAGGCGGGCCGTATGCTTGTTTGCCACCTTAGTGGTATAAAAAAAACAAAAATGAAATTGCTTGTTTGGCAGTCTGGTAATATTAAAAAACACCAACGGTGCAGAGTAAATAAAATATAGGTACCTGCCTACACTGCTTTGAAGATCCGCATAACAGCAATATTGTATTAACATGATTCTCAGTTGACGTGTTCCGGCAAAACTGTTCAAGGCTAAGACGATCACCTGCTACGGTCATTTAAGGCTGGCGATGTAGTGAAAGCCATGGGAGGTTTGAAGCTACTTTAAAGCTACGCAACATTAGATTAGATTAAGTTTTTTTTATAATTTTAAAGATTTTTTTTACAACTTAAATACGAAATATACAATTAATATTATATTTATATTGAATTCTCAAGCTATTCATTAAAATATACCTACCATGTATAAAAAAAAAACAAATAAAGTCACAGCTCCACATCCACCGAGCCTAGACTAGTTGCAATTTGAATAGAAACAAAATGTATATAAATTACATTAGCTTTCAACAAATCGGGCTGTCACTAATGTCATTTCCATACATTTTGTTTCTATTGACCACGGAGATGGAGATCATGCAGCGGAAAGCGCAGCGTGAGACGGCCTCCAACGAGATGGACCGATGACCTGATAAAGGTCGCTGGAAGTCGTTGGATGCAGGTAGCATGCGTCCGGTCCCTGTGGAAGTCAATGGGGGAGGCCTTTGTTCAGCAGTGGACCTCTTTTGGCTGACATGATGATGATGACGATGAATTTGTCGATTCGAATGTCAAAATGCAACTTGTCTACAGGCCCAGCACCGCTTCGTCACTCGGCGTCCACTCGTTGTCAGCGGGTGGTTCACGGGTGGACGCGTCGGCGTCGTTACGTCACTGGCCGTCCGCCTGTGGTCCACTCGCCACTCGCCCGTGGTCCACTCGCCGTCCGCGTGTGGTCCACTCGCGTCTCATTCTGAGAGGAGACCCGTGTCTTGCATTGGTTGAGTGTTATGTAGGTATTACAAATCTATCGCTTAGCTTTCGCGGCAGCAGTGCCTTATGAACATCGGTGAACGGTCACATTATGAGCTATTAGCAGGCCGCTCTTGATCTAATGCGTAACGTATTAAGTGAATCTATTACATGTTCTAGGATTTACTCTAAAACATATTGCTCGATGGTTAGATAAATAAATAAATTTTATTTAAAAATCTTTTTACAGAAATATTACAAAGTGCAAGAAATTCTTAGATGTAACATTTCCAATATGTCCTAAATAATCAATACTGCACATAATCATTATCTAACTTAAGTTTAGTGCTTTTTTTCTTCAAATTATGACTATATGGGGACCTGCCTGATATAGACCTTTAGAACAATTATTTTAATTAGGTCATATATAATTTAAATAAAGCTATTAAAATCGATTTGTCTCTACAGATGGTATATTGGGACATTTTAAACAGCACCACCTAGTCCCAAATTAAATAGAACATGATTATGATTTTTTTATGTACCTGCCCAGGGACACTTAGGCTATCAAGACCAATGTAATGACGTATCATTCATCAAAATTGGTTGAACCGTTGAACATAGAAACGGACAAACATACATGTCAAACACATAACCCTCCTTCGAATCGGGTAATAAAAAGTTAGCTAAGGTCAAAAGTCAACAGAGCAGTCTTCAATGAAATCAATAAGGAAAATAATTACTTAGCACATAACTAAGTTAATTGTAACACTTTTAAATTAATATTACCGCTTAACCTTTACTTTGTAGCGTTTATAATTACCGGCAGGATGTATTTAATTGAACTTGCTTTAATTATTTTATGTTAATTATGTTTAAAAGCTGATGCTAGTTAAGTTTCTATATAAAGAAAGGAAAAACCAGAGATGCTGATGTTGTCTTCCTGTATTCAACTCGTCGTCAGCAAGGTAAAGTTATGCTTACTTCGGTCAGTAAATGGATGATCTTAACCCGCTAAACGTCGTTTGTACACCGATTTTACATGATCTTTTTTTTTCCTGCTCTAATTTGCAATAATTGTAGGGAAACGACAAGGATGGCAATAATAGTCATTTAAGCACCCGCATACTGCACATTTTCGCATAGGTTGCACCCATTACCTTAATAACGTTTCTGATGTACTGCAAAATGTTTTGGCAAGACAAGACGATCTTAGGTGGACCAGCAGTTACTGAATGATAGCCAAGAGATGTCAAACGATCGCAGGCAACCCGCTCGAAGGTCGGAAGATATTGTGAGGGCAGTTAGGAATATGTGGGTGCGACTTGCCTAATAATCGATCAAAGAACTTAATAGCAACTTAATAGAGAAGAGGTCTTTACTCAGCAGTGGGTTGAATAAATAAAAGCTTGTAAAACCTTATCTATATCTAAAGAATGAGTACAGTAGAGACTAATATTAGATATAAAGAGGAAAGTTTTGATTGTTTATTTGTATTGAATAGGCTCCAAAACTACTGGACCTTTTGAATTCTTTCAGTGTTAGATAGCCCATTTAACGGGAGCTATAGGCTATAGGCTATATACCATCATGCTACGACTAATGGGAGCGGAGTAGCAATGAAAAATGTTGCAAAAAACGGGAGAAAAAGTTATCAAGACCAAGGGCGAAGCCGCTTGCGGAAAGTTAGTTTAAAATAAAAACGTTTGAATTGAATCTTGACGAGTAACCAACCTTTACACATCCGTGCCTTGAAGAAAAATTGGACATACGTGAAATACAGAAAAAAAAAATTCCAGTAGTGGAACTCTTTTGGCTTATAAATATGATGATGACTCCGAAAATATTTGTTTTGAGTGGGAATCGAACCCAATGGTGGGAAAAACTCGCAAGGTGACCTCTTTATCTGCTGCACCCAACCTTCTTCCTCCTTCTTCTTCTTCTTTCTTCCTCTTCCTCCTAGCCTTTTCCGAACCATGTGGGGGTCGGCTTCCAGTCTAACCAGAATGCGGCTGAATACCAGTACTTTACACGGAGCGACTGCCATCATACCTCCGCAACCCAATTTCTAGGCAATACCGACATTCGAAGGAAAGATTGATTATCAGGCTTTTTAGGCTTCCGACTACCACTAACGATTGTCATAGGTGTTCTTATGACAACCGGGACCGACGGCTTTACGTGCTCTCCGAGCCACGGAGGGGTCTCGATATGTTAAGAATGATCACCCATCCACAGACTGACCGCGGCAAGTGTACCTTGCAGATCGGTTGATCAGCGTAGTTACAACTTGGCCACGAGCCCCTCATCTGCTGCACCCAACCGTACGGTTAATTGTTATACGTAATACCAGAAGTTCGATATAAATGCGTTCTTAATATACTTACCTACCTACAAAGTTGTGTGGTCGAGAATAGCATTACGAGTTCAATGATATTCATATAAGGCGAGGTCAATGTTAAAATACATTATACCATCACGGCCATACTCCCCGAAGGGGTAGGCAGAGGCGTACACTCACATTTGCCGGTATGTTTAGGTCTCATGTAATAAGGGGGCGAGCCTATTGCCATCAACCGGGCACAAATCCAGATTCCGAGCTGCTACTGGGTTTTTCACAGAAAACCCAACACTTTGCTCGACCCGGGGATCGAACCCGCTTGGGACCACTAGGCAGTCTAAAATAATATTAATAAGATATTAAAGATACCGATGAAGCAGTGATAGCCTAGGGATAAGACCACTGGACTGCCAAGTCAAAGGTCTCAAGATCGAATCCAAGGCCTCTGACTTTTCAAAATCAGGTGCGTAATTATCACTCACTTTAACGGTAAAGGAAAACATCGTGAGGAAACCTGCATGCTTGAGAGATTTTCTCGACGGCATGTGAAGTCTGCCAACCCGCATTAGGCCAGCGTGGTAGGCTATAGCCTAATCCCTCTTGAGAGGAGACCCGTGCCCAGCAGTGGGACAGTATATGGCTTCATGATATTTAAAAATACTCTTGGATGGTTCATAGTGAATGCCTCGTTGATCTAGTGGTCCCAAACGGGACTTCTACGCTAGACGTCCTGGGTTTGATTTCCGGGTTGATCAAAGTGATGTTGGGTTTTTCTGTGAAATTCCCAGTAGCACCTAGGAGTCTCTATTAGTGCCCGGTTGATGAGAATAGACTCGCCCCCTACTTAGGACCTAGAGTAAAATAAAAAGGTAACTCTTCTCTCTAATACCAGAAAATCCTTGAATAAATAAATAAATATTTTGGGGACATTTTTACACAGCACCATCTAGTCCCAAACTAAGCAGAGCTTGTATGGGTACTAGACAATGGATATAATACATTACTTATATACTTTTTTTTTGTAAATACATACTTATTATACATAGGAAACACCCAGACAAACACAAATACTTACATTAATCATTACATAAATATTTGAGTCCTGTGGGAATCGAACCCACGACCTCGTGATCAGCAGTCTGGTACTCGAACCACTAGACCACAGCCGTCGTCAAATTATATATTAGCAATACCAACACATCATCAGGATGACTCGCCGCTAGAGAATGCAAATCAAGACTTACGAAGCTAGTTTACATAAATACACTCACGCAATACCGCCCCGAGCATAAGGAGATCGACTTTTATGCAACAGTAATGATTAAACGCCTTATATCTTTTCAAAATTTCAGAGTACAATAGCTATGGGCTATGAAAAATGGTTTTTGTAATCATGTGTTAATGTTTGGTATTCATTTTAGGGTTGGAGGTCAAGTAACATACCCGCAGGGTTAACCTGAAGTTTACTGTAGAGTTTGGTGTAACGAGGTCACATAACAATATCACATGAGTAGGGAACGGAACAGAGACTCAGCTTCTAAGTGTAAAATGTTTGCCTAATGTGGTAGGGTTGGCACATTCCAGGAGCATAAAACTAAATAAACACTCAACTTTTTATTAAATATTTAAACAAAACTTTTTACAATCAGTTTTCTATTAAATAAACGTTTTTTTTTAATCAGTTATTTTAATAAAGGAAAGCTTTCATGAAAAATGTTTTTTTGTGAGGAAATTTTAATGCCCTGATGAAATACTGATAAAAATCACACACCCCTACCTAGGACCAACCATTATTACATTAATTTGACCAATTTAGCAATTGTCTAAATGAATTATAAAAACTCCCATGAATTGAGAACTTGCAAGTCATTGTGACGTTTCTTTGCTTCCTTGTATGGAAACAATTGAATCACGCAATTTGCTCTTTAGGCTAAAACATGGTTGTACAATGTACTAGGTTAAAGGTTGCCAAATAAGTGAATTGTGTAAGTTTTGGGCTTATGTCTAGTCATCAACATCCTTTTTTTTCACGCCCTAAGTGTCACACACAATAAGACTGTATTCTACTATAATTAGACTTAAAAAGAGAATGATTCTTCGAGTATGTTTCGGTGTCATTGTCGTCAGTTAGGAATCTACATCTACGTATAAATCTTTAAAAAAACTTGTAAAACTTAAATGAAGAAAACATTCAACTGGTGGGCAGAATTCGAACCTGCGTCTTCTGGTTACACCAGACACTATGATCTCTAAGCCACGTCACGTGGAGACCAAAATTTTGAATATCAAGGAAAATTTCGGGTGGGACTCACGGTGGCTTAGGAGTCTGGTGTATTTAACCAAAACACGCAGGTTCGAATCCCGCCCACCAATCGACATTTTCCTTCATTTAAATAACTGATATTTTATCTTAGCATGGAAAATACCAACATTGTAAAAATGTCTTTAAAAAAATCTGTTAAGAAATTATCACTTCACATTGATTATACAAGTTAATTATAACTACTAACAGGAACTTGCGACATCGCGTAACTTTGGTACACGATCTTTGAACCCACCTTCTCGTAACCTGAATTCTGACATACAGCTTCACATAAAATATACGGTCCAATATCTTTAGTATTTAACAACGTTCATGTATCTAAAGCTAACAACGTCTCTACGAGTTCGTCACAGTCGGTCAAGCTAGGTTATACAGGCATTAAGTACAGTCAGCGACAAAAATAACTTGTTCTCTAGATTATTTAGGCTATCAAAATACCATTCAATTGTCAGCGATTAAAAAAAGAATTTTAAAGAGAATATAATATTATGTAGAACGTACAACTATATAAAATGTAAAACTTAAAAGAAAGAAACATTTTACTGCTACATTAAAAGCATCAAGTACATAATTATTAAATGAAAAAAAAAAAAACAATAATATATGTCGGACAATATATTACAGACGGGACGAGAAAAGAAACAATTTTGTACGAACAAATAGCTTGTCCCGCCTGCAATATACTCGTATTGTCCAACATCACAGAGCATGTTTTTTGACTTTTTGTTTTAGACCCCTACTCAGCGTAATCCCGCAGCGCCTTGTGCCGCCGCAGCGCTGATTTTTAGTAGGGCCTAGATGTTATCACATGTGACGTCACCCAGCGGTGGTTTCATATCCAAAATACCAACGCAATTTTGCCCAGATTGTTTTAACTTTTCTTTTTGATTTTTTTCTTTTTACAAATTTAATTATTCTCTAATGTATCTACATATTTGTGTTGCTGACTGTACACGGTTCGGAATTTTAATGCCCATCGCATCGGATCCGTATACGTTGTAAATTGAGTCTAGTTCATAACTTTATCTGGTTTTCGTGAGCTTAGTACTTTGTGAAGACCTTTATTTGATACTCGTGTTTATCTTTTATAGCATTTAGTAATATTACTACATAATTTACCAATACTATTACTTAAGAGTGATAGTCGAGAGATAATAATTACTTTAATTTTTTTAAATAAATAAATAAATATTTTGGGGACATTTTTACACAGCACAATCTAGAGCTTTTACTATGGATACTAGACAATGGATATAATTAAATATATAATAATAATTATATAATATAATAAATATAAATATATATAATACTTTTTTTTGTAAATACATACTTATTATACATAGGAAACAGACAAACACAAATACTTATAAATATTTGTGTCTTGTGGGAATCGAACCCACGACCTCGTGATCAGCAGTCCGGTAATCGAACCACTAGACTACAGACGTCGTCTGATGATGATAATTATGATCATTGGACCGCCATGTAAGTCTCGAATTTGATTTCAAGGCATGCATGACTTTTCGAAAGGTAGACTTTTTTGTGAAGAAAAAAATCGTGAGAAAACCTGTATGCCTCAGAGATTTTCTCGACAACAACTAGCCGGTGTGTTAAGTCTGCCAACTCGTATTAGGTTAGCGTGGTGGACAGCCTATTCCTGTGGGATAATGTGGGTTGATGAAGATGATACTAGTAGCAGTCCGTTTGAAATAGGTACTTTGGTTTAGACTTTCATACCCTATTTCATACATCGAGGTTGAAATTATAAAAACGCTAGAACAAATCTTTATCTATACTAATTAAAGCTGAAGAGTTTGTTTGGTTGAACGCACTAATCTCAGTTACTTCTAGTCCGATTTGAAAAAAAAATTCAGTATTAGATAGCCCGTTTATCGGGGAAGGCTATAGGCTATATATCATCACGCTACGACTAATAGGAGCGGAGTAGTAAAGAAAAATGTTGCAAAAACGGGGGGGGGGGAAGTATAAGACCACGCGGGTGAAGCCGCTGGCGGGAAGCTAGTGTATTATAAAGTGCTTAAATACAGTTTCATTGTTTAACTTCTCTAATAACGGATTCCCGTACAATTTTTTATCCCTTTATTCAACCTCCTTGAAGCCTTTTTTGCGATAAAGGGTAGCCTATATCCTTTCTCAAGGTCTAGTCTATCTCTGTACCAAATTTCATCATAATCGGTTCAGAGATTTCGGCGTGATAGTGTAACAGACAGACAGAGCCACTTTCGCATTTATGACATTAGTAGGAATTGATCTCTTACTCCATAACACTAAATAACTTATTAAGTTTTGATCGTAACAGCACTTGGGTCACAGCATCTATAAATCAATAAATTTATTGACATAAAACATTAACAATAATTAATTTTCGATTAATTAGTGTGAGGAATAATGAAGATGAGACCTGGAAGTCTTATCCACATTAGTTCTTACAATGTGTTGTGCGTACAACAGCGTGAAAAAAACACAAAAAACCAGTCAAGTGCGAGTCGGGCCCGCACATATTAGAATTTCATACCATTTTTTAATTTAGGAATTAAATTTGTAATTATCTATATATTTATTTAAGCATTTATGTACTTACAGAAATGGCACACAGGGCTGATATTTCTACCAGTAAAATTTTTGGTAGAAAAGAAAATCATGTATCAAAAACAACCATAATAATTACCATTCTAGTGGCACTAGACAAAAACTCTGTGAAAATTTCAACTCTATTACAGTTCCTGAGAGAATATCTTATATAGTCTGCTCACATACAGACGGACGAACGGACGGACAGTGCAAGCTTAGTAATAGGGTCCCGTTAGCACCTTTCGGGTACGCGGCCCAAAAGACTGTCCTATATCCAGTAGTGGATGAAATCAGGCTACGGATGACAATAATGATGGACCTTTCCGTTGTTACTGACGACCTTTGACCTTTTACCGCTGTGGTTAGGAAGTGTTAACAAAATGACCTCGCTGTTTTAAATGCAAAGGCTCTATAGATCCTGGTGTGATCCGGATCTTCACGAGGATTGTGAATGAAGTGGCAATTGAATGTAAATATGAATGGCAGATTGTGTTAGTAAAAATGACGCCCCACGAAGGGTCAGAATATAACATTATTTTCTACCTCAATTGATCGGTGTTTCAAAAAGTACGTTGCTGTGTTATAAAAATCTGAAAAAGGGGGGTAACTATTTATTATTCTACTGGCTGTTTGGTTATAAAACCGTGGTGTCTCACGTTTATCTTATTTTCTTAGCGGGTGCCTATATCATAATAACTATCTGTGTACCAAAGGAGGTCGACTAAAGCCCTTAAAACTCAGCCCAAATTTGTACCGGAGGTACATGACAGCTGTCAAGTTGATAGTTTTTACTGATTTTTACCATGAAATCAATAAGAAATTCATAATAATCTGGCGTAATGGCGTGCGTTTGACATTCCGAAACTGACACTGACAGTTTTTACTATGAAATCATTACGAAACAGATAAAAGTGTGTCAAAATGGCGTGATTTTAATTTCATTTTCAAATTAAAAGTTTTTTTTTCTCATCCCTCAGTCAACATTAAAAAAAAGTACGACTAGAGTCTTAACTAGCGTAATACAGAGTATTTTTTCCGATAAGTGTACCTTCGGTACATCATTTGGGCCGATTTCGATGACCTTCTTTTACCTCAATCCGTTTAGTAGTTTTCGCGTTGAGCGATCAGTCTGTTAGTGAATCAATAAGCCAGTCAGTTTCTTACTTTTGTATAGGTATAGAGAAATGCTCATCAGGCTAAACAACTTTTGATAAGGCGTCATTTTTATATTTCTTGAAGAGTAGCTGAACCGTTATGGTTAGGTGTTCCAGTTTCCAAAATCAATTACCTGTATGTTGCCTATATGGCTTAATAGCTACCTATATAACAAAAGCTAGCCTCAAAGTTTTATTCAAATGCGTCCAGGATTTCCGGATATTAGCGTGTACAAACAGACATACACTTTTTTTAATTCTTAGGTTAGGTAATGTGTCTTGATGCCAAATTTTATTTTTTGTAAATATATTCACAGACACATTTTCTTCCCGTTTTATTATTAATATTATGTATATTAGATTATAAATGTAATATTATTTGCATTACACAGAGTAGATATAGATCAGATCCGTATCGTTGTAAATGTTTGCATACACTGTGGTAGCACACTGTTAATTATTATAATACCATGGTGACACATACATCACGTCGAATGCCTATTAAAACGATTACTAATAAACGTCGTGATGACTAATTATATTGCCGTTAAGTTAATTATTCTGGCTAATCGTTTTAAATATCAACAGCTTATGACTTAGTAAGACCTAACACAACTGATCTATGATTTCATCTGTCAAAAATAATTTCCCTATTTTTACCTTTAAAACGTCTTTGACGACGTCTGTGGTCTACTGGTTCGAGTACCGGACTGCTGATCACGAGGTAGTGGGTTCGTTTCCCACAGGACACTAACATTTATCGTGATGAATTTAAGTTTTTGTGTTTGTCTGGGTCTTTCCTATGTATTATATGTATGTATTTACAAAAAAAAAGTATATATTAGTATTATATCCATTGTCTAGTACCCATAGTACTAGCTCTGCTTAGTTTGGGACTAGATGGTGCTGTGTAAAAATGTCCCAAGATATTTATTTATTTAAAAGGTTATAACAAACCCCGAATTTTGTAAACTGACTTAGATGTCATTAGGTCGACAAAGTATTATTGAAATTCTCAGTTCTAGCTCGGATTTTGAATTTGTGCTGGGTTAATTGCAATATACCCTATTACATTCTTATGTATTACTAGTATGTATGATCTAAGCACACCGGAATACTGTGGGTCTACAATATAAAAAATAATTTAAATGGGAGCTAAAATATACATCTAAAAATCTACTAATAACTTAATTACACGTGTAACTACTACTTACACCGGAAAGCGCAGCGTGGGACGGCCTCCAACGAGATGGACCGATGACCTGGTAAAGGTCGCTGGAAGTCGTTGGATGCAGGTAGCACACGTCCGGTCCCCGTGGAAGTCAATGGGGGAGGCCTTTATTCAGCAGTGGACCTCTTTTGGCCTGATATGATGATGATTTGTAACTACTCTAGATAATAACTAAATTATATACAATACTAGCTGTCCCGGCAAACGTTGTTTTGCCATATAGGGGTGGGTCATTTTAGGGGGATGAAAAATAGATGTTGGCCGATTCTCATAGATACCGGATAAGCACACAAAATTTCATACAAATCGGTCCAGCCGTTTCGGAGGAGTATGGCAACTAAAACTGTGACACGAGATTTTTATATATTAGACTTATATGTAACATCTATGTGATTTTGATCCTACCCTGACCCTGTTTAAACCTTCGGGGAAATCTGTCTGATGCTGTGTGTATTTACTTGCTTGTGTATAAACTCTTGAAGAACCTCTCCCCCCGCTTTTCACCCCATTTATCCATTATCATTTGTGGATGGTTATAAATGGTGGAAAATTATAGCTAGTTAATAAAAATTATAGCAAATTATGATGATGTTTAAATGAGTACAGAGTTACAACGGAATTATGCCAAAAGGATAGATCTCCATATACTTGAAATAAATCTTTTGTTATTATTCAAATTATGGTCTAAATTTACCTCAACCATCTTACAACACAACACACAATTAGGCTTTAAGGTCTACGCCGAGTGTATCGTAACAAACTAATATGTTAAGTGAGACAGTCTGAAATATTAAATATTCTATACTAGCTTTTGCCCGTGACTTCGCTCCCGTAGAAGTTGATTTTATTTCAAGGGAGTGTAATAGAAGTAAATTAATCGGACACAAAAAAAACCTGAGCTGCTACTGATAATTTCATATAAAAATCAAATATCACTCTACTCGACTCTGAAATCGATGCACCACAAAATTTTAGTTTCGGAAAGAAAGAAGAAAAGTTTCTATATGTAGAAAAGCAGTTTACTTAAAGTTAAACAGTTGGTAAAGTACGGCTGTTCCATAACCACAAAAAAGTATTTATTTATTTATTAACCTCCAACGCAAAAACGACGGGTGTTATAAGTTTGACGTGTCTATGTGAAAATCGGTCCAAGATGGCCGCCGCCATTATGGCGGATTACATAATTTTTCCCAACTCCTCAATAAGGGTATCAAATGAAAGGGCTGGACTAGTAGAATACTATACGTTTCAAATCTACGATGGTCTCCACCACATAATGTCTAATTATATATTTTTTTAATTTTGTATCGGGTACTTTTTTATGTACCTATAATTATTTTTTTATACCAAGAACTCATAGAAAGGATATAATAAATGAATATATTTAAGTGGTGTAGCCTCAATTAGTCTGCAACTGCATGCATGTTCGCAGCATTTCATCTTTCTGTTACGGTTTACTAGACGTAGACCTTTATACAGACTTCGCAACATCGCAGATAATCTTTCTCGTACATGCCCATAACAAATCTAGTCTGTCTGTCCATATATGTGTTTATCTGAAGAAGTGTTTTGCTAAGCCTGGTTGCTCGAGTATGGTAATATTAGGTCTACATTATGATGACCATTTGACATTTAAACTGATGATCTTGAGTGAAGGTGATACGCATTTAAGAACATTGTATTGTTCTTGTTACTGACTGCCTTGTTGGTCCAGTGGTTCCAAGTGGGACTGTTACGCTAGAGGTCCTGGGTTCGATTCCCAAGTCGAGCAGTGTCGTTGGGTTGTTCTGTGAAATTCCCGGTAGTAGCTCGGAGTCTGAATTTGTGCCCGGCTTATGACAATAAGCTCGCCCCCCATTATATGGGACCTTAATACCGGTGAGCTGTAACTTACCCTTCTTTCTTCGTTCTTCCTAAACCTTCGGGGAATACAGGAGGGGAATACAATCACATAAATATTTGTGTCCTGTGGGAATCAAACCGTGAAAAAAACGACCTCGTGATTAGCAATCCGGTACTCGAACCACTAGCCAGAAGCAGTGATAGCCTAGGGGTATGACCACTGGACTGACAATTCAAAGGTCTCGAGTTCGAATCCAAGGCACGCACTTCTGACTTTTCGAAATCAGGTGCGTAATTATCACTCGCTTTAACGGTGAAGGAAAACATCGTGAGGAAACCTGCATGCCTGAGAGATATTCACGACGGCATGTGAAGTCTGCCAACCCGCATTAGTCCTAATCCCTCTCAAACTGAGAGGAGAGAAATTATAATGAATATGTAATATTAAGCAATTAATTAAAGCCCTCCACATCTGCATTGCAATGCTTGTAAAAGGCCGCTAAGTTCCAAGCACACACAAATTTTATGTAACACCTTATGTACACTTGGCATGCAATAAATATTTGATTTGATTTGATTTGATTTGAGACCCGTGCCCAGCAGTGGGACAACTAATGATGATGATGACTCGAACCACTAGACCACAGACGTCAGAATATCTTACCTAAAGCCCTTTTAAGTATTCTTGTATGAAAATATTTTATACTATTTCATCATTTATTTATTTATTTATATATACTTTATTGTACACCAATAAAAACACATAAAAAGGACACAAACGAATTTATTTACTTCACATCTTATCAGAAATACCTTCCAAGTTTTACGATACACGCCCTTAATGACAAGCATTCATTACTAATGTAACACAGAAAATGTATAATGTTATTTAGTAACAGTTCACGAGATCACACACTGTATATCGTAAGTCGAAATGGTACCTTCACTCAGTGTAACATCTAGCCGCCAGCGGCTTCGCCCGCGTGAGCTTGATATCTTTTTTCACCCGTTTTTCCAACATTTTTCATTGATACTCCATTTCTATTCGTCGTAGCGCGATAGTATATAGCCTTTTGCCTTCCCCTCACGTACAATGGTCCACTGCAGGACTAAGTACGGAAACCGAACCCACACAGGAGTAGGTTCTCCATGATGATGATAATGATAACCTTCCCCGATAAATGGGCTATCTATCACTGAAAGAATTTTTCAAATCAGTTCAATACAAACAATCAAATCTTTCCTATTTATAATATTAAGTATAGATAAAGAGGAAAGCTTTTATTAAGCTATTGCATAGCTTTTATCGCGGGCCTTGAGCGTGGGGACCGAATCCAGAAATTCCGTAACGAAAAAAACCTAACACCCCCCACTCCGACCGGTACAGCGGTGTGTGTGTGTGTGTGCGTGTGTGTGTGTGTGTGTGTGTGTGTGTGCGTGTGTGTGTGTGAAAGAAAAAAAAACAAAGAAAAAAAAAATACTGCATTAATAAAATAAATAAATAATTATAATTGCATAAGTTGATAAAAAATGCTATGCAATAGCTTTACCGCGGCAGTCTCCGAGTGCCACACGTCTTTTTTCTTAATGTTGACTGGGGGAGTTGGTTTTCTTTGTTTATTTGTATTGAATAGGCTCCGAAACTACTGGACCGATTTTACTTTATAAAATCGTGTATAAATTGCTGCCTCGTTGGTCTAGCGCTCCCAAAAACGACTGCTACGCTCGGAGTGCTGTGTTTGATTCCCGGGTCGAAGGAAGTAGTGCTGGTTTTTTTCTGTGCATATTTTTTTCTATTGCATCTATTGCATTTAACTTTTAAAGAACTATTGTTCTTTAAAAGTTAAAACAGTAACATCAAACCAAAAGTCTAACTAAAATGTACCGCGATTCCAATACTTAGAACAGGCGCCTATTAAAGTTCGCAATTAAAAAGTATGTTTTACAGTTTATACAAGAATCAAGACTAACGTGTACAGATTTTTAATTAGCAATAAAACCCTAAAGTAATGGGCAGAGGTCATCCGTTCACAATTAATTGCAGTTTTAGTTTTAAACGTATAAATGATCTGTAACTAGTTTTCGCCTGCAACATCGCAACTCGGAATTTGAACTGTTTTTTTTATCTTGGGACATTTTTACACAGTACCATCTAGTCTCAAACTAAGCAGAGCTTGTACTATGGGTACTAGACAGTGGATATAATACTTATATACTTTTGTTTTGTAAATACATACTTATAATATATAAGAAACACCCAGACAAGTTCATCATATAAATGTTTTTGTCTTGCGGTAATCGAACCCACGACCTCGTGATACTCGAACCACTAGACCACAGACTTCCTCTACTATACAAGATGGAAGGGTCATCGACGCACACCTGAATACCATGAGTTCAGTACATGATTCTGGACGGAAAAAGTTACGGAAAATTCCAATGCAGGGGGCGTTGGAATTTTCCGTATCTTTTTTCATCGATCTTTCAATTTTTTCTGCAGTTTTTTTACTTGAATGTGTAAAAAACATTATTTCTATCTACCCAAACTAGATTTATAATTAAAAAATGATCATTTCATTTATTTCTGATTGCGCGATAACATTCATCGCGGAGCGTTATGATCGCATTTTTAGCAATACATTGCGCGCTCAAAAATGTTAATATCTGTATTAACCGATCATTTTCTACATGAATGACCTAGGTCATTTCATTTTTGACCTTGAGTGAAACCTTGTCACGACGTTTGTGCGTCGATGTCCCTGGTCTTGTCCACCTTGTATAGCCCTCATCATCATTATAATCATCTTTAACCCGTCTTCGTCCAATGCTGGACGTAAGCCCTTTTTAGTGAACGGCACAGAGCTCGATCTTCAGCTCTTTTCATCCAGTAACTGACAGCTGGCTGGCTGGCGTCCTACACTTCTGCTTAATCCTTCAGGAAATAGTGGCTTGATGGTATTTATGTATTTTTCATTACAGTACAATAATAATATATATTATCTAACTTACATAGTATAAGCTCGGCTTAATTTGGGACTAGATTGTACTAAGCAGTGTCCCTAAATAAAATAAAAACATTTTGGTTTCCCAAATTAAGGTACTACATACATGCACTCATACACTCATGTCTTTCTCCCACAGGGGTAGGCAGAAACCAGACATCGCCACTTGCTTCTTCTTCTTTTCGTGTCAATGGTAAATCAATGTGTCGAGTCAATTTCGTCAATAAATAAGATTATTTATAGAGTTCGAGCCCAGTAGCCAGGAAGCCACCTTATTTGCGGCATCCGTTGCGTTTATCAAGTCCTCGAATGTGCAGGTGCATGGACACTTCGGGCACTCGAGTAAGTGAGACATGTGACACTACGACGGATCAATAATCCCCCATTTTGCCAAATTGTGTTTACAGCGCTACTTGCTGATTCTTGCATACTTCTTTAGTTTAAAAACTTTTTTGGAATGTGAATGAGACGAAGCCTTCATCCGTACTTCCTCAATAATATAATATTATAAATGCGAAAGTAATTTCTCGCGAAATGCGAAAGTCTTTCGCACTTTCACGCCAAATCTACTGAACCGATTTAAATGAAATTTGATACAGAGATAGCCTAGAGCCTGAGAGAGGACATAGGCTACTTTATATTGCGAAAAAAAGGCTGTAAGGGTTTGAAATAGTGGATGAAAGTTATAGAACACGCGGGCGAAGCTGGCGGAAAGCGAGTAATTCATAAATCTGAGAGAAACTATTCTTGATTTTATGGGGCAGGTCATATCGCCATGCCAATAAACTACTGTCGTAATGTAAATTTCATAAGCACTAGGTATGTACGCCATTAAATGAAGAGCTACAAGTACACTTATTAGTTTCAATTATAATTAATTTTGATTAGTCTGTAAGTTTATTACCATTAATTAATGTACTAATTGTACATTCCTTGGGTGGCATAATATAAGTAATGGCGTTAGTTCTGTTAACTAACATTAATATACTTTGAAAGGAGGTTACCAAAAGCCTATTACAACTCAGCCCAAATTTTACCGGCGGTACATGACAGCTGTCAAGTTGATAGTGTTTACCATGAAATCACTATGAAACTGATAATAATCTGCCGTAATGGCGTGCGTTTGACATTCCTAAACCGACACTGACGTTAAAATGATGTGATTTTTGTCCTCATCCCCCAGTCAACATTAAAAAAAAGTACGACTAGGGTTTTAACCAGCGAATACAGAGTATTTTTTCCAATAAGTGTACCTTCGGTACATCATTTGGGGCAGTTTCGATGACCTCCTTTCATTGGTCAAAATAGCCATAAGTATGAGTGTTTAGTCTTTTACATAACTTTAAATAACCAAACGTTCTTACGACTAAATTTAGGTTTAATAAACGTTTTAATTTGGACTATTATATGACCATCGTATTTTATTGTTATTAAAACGTTTCACGGACGTAACAATACGTATTTTTAGCTATAAGATATTTTAATCAAGAGTCCAACTTTTATACGGCCAAAAAGTTATTAAAAACTACTATAAAACAAAATAAAAAATTAAATAAACTAAAGTTAAATAACTTCTTTTAGTATATAACCATTTTGGTTAGGGTCTTTCATATCTAACCTTTTTGTAATGATGACGTTTTATGTAACTGATGTTGTTTGTAAAGCCTGCGTGCCGTCAGTCGGTCCTGGTCTACTCAAAGCCCCTATGGTTCTTTCCTCAAAATACCATTTCAGTTATTGCCGTGTAGTATATATTATAATGTCACATATAATATGGTTTTCTAATGTTTGAACTTTAAAAGAGACCATGATTCTCTAAGTTTGTTTCGGCGTTTCTTTTCAGAGGTCTACAGTGAAGTAATGCAGGCGCAATTTAGTACAAAATAATCCAAAACATTGACTTGTAAATTGTCTTCAATAGATCTATTTGCAGTATCGTAATTTAGGACAAATCAGATCGATGAAAAAAGACTATCAAATCTAAACTGCAGAATTTTCACAAAGGTTGAAAAATAAATAAAGAATATTTTCTGCAGAATTTCAGTCATGTGTATAATTTATACATATAACAACTTAAAAGGAATCAAACTGCAGACCTATCAGTCAAAAGTCGTACTCCCTACTGTGAAGCAATGGTTACATCTCAAGCAAAACCGCAGGCGGCTACAAGTGCAATTAAGTGAGTTCAATAGGTTGGTACAGAATTTCACTATCATTAGACATATTAAGTGGTCATAAATTTAGCAATATCTACAAATGCATTATGTGTAATAAATGTAATACTACTTTCAACTGTGTTCAGTTAGGTAATTAAAATGTTTACCCTACGTCATTATTACTATAATTAACATACTCTAGTATTAATTTAATCGGTAATAGAATTCTATGAATGTCTGTAAGGATTTTGAAGAATCCGGAAAGATATAATTTAGATAGTGAAATCAATTTACGTACTAGAAAGTAAGAAAGAAGAAAGAAAAATGATTTATTTATTATTATTATCTATACTAATATTATAAAGAGGAAAGATTTGTTTGTTTGTTTGTTTGTTTGTTTGTTTGTTTGTAATGAATAGGCTCCGAAACTACTGGACCGATTTCAAAAATTCTTTCACCTTTGGAAAGCTACATTATCCCCGAGTAACATAGGCTATATATCATCACGCTACGACTAATAGGAGCGGAGTAGTAATGAAAAATGTAGCAAAAACGGGGAAAAAATTATAAGCACGCGGGCGAAGCCGCTGGCGGGAAGCTAGTCATCTATATGTATTTTTTCTTCCCTTTCAGGGGTAAAATTAACCTAATTCCGCGGGCCGTAGCCAAGCATTAGTAGGCTCTAGGTTATAGTATAAGCCGGAGGAGACGGATGATGTGGTGAGAAATTTGCGAGTGATTCGGCAGGTGTTTAATATCACCGCTTTTTGTAGTGTATGTAAAGTGTATTTTGGGATCTAAACTTCGTTGTAGACTCTTTGGTATAACTCCTGTTGCTGAGATAACTATTGGTACTATATGTGATTGCTGCTCGCCATTGACGTTTCAGTTCTATTGCCAGGTCTTGGTATTTAGTAAGCTTTTCACCTATAGTAGATTGGATGTTCTGGGTGTTTGGGATAGCAATATCTATGAAATGGACAGTTTTATTATTTGTTACAGACAGCAGTTGAGACAACTGATAGTAGCCTGTATCCTGCTATTCACGGCAAATTAGGTTTTGGAGCTGAGGTGTTTGTCCAGTCTATTTTTAAATTGATTCACATTTTGGGCTGCAATTACGTCCTTTGGTAATTTGTTCCACGCTTTAACTATGCGGATGCTTATAATGAAGTGTGTGTGTGTGTGTGTTATTATTTGACAGTTTGCGGCAGAGCTTATTTGCACATATTTTTACCTTAAATACTACTTACTAACTTTATCTATACTATAAATTGCGCTGGATGGCCTGGGATGTTTCTCTGGTCGAGCAGTGTTGTTGGGTTTTTGTGTATACTGTGGTACAACCACAGTTCGTCGGTATATTGAAAGAAAGAAGGAAAGGGGAAATAAATATACATTTTATTTAGCCTCAGCACAGAAGACAAAGGTAGAAAGAAGGACATAGACATATTAAAGGTCCCATGTAATAAAGGTCCAACTCCGAGCTATTGAAAATTCTTTCATTACACTATTAGTACACCTACCAATTTTTGTTTCTGCATCACTTAATACGACTGGTATAAAATGCCTTCCACTGTACTATTTGCGCATAAAGAATAAATAAAAGTTGTGGTCAAGCGCAAGCCTATCTAAGATAAAAAAAAATATAAAATTTAATTTAATTTCACAGAAAAAACCCAACAACACTGCTTGACATGGAAACTTAACCCAGGACCTCGACCGCTGAGGATTTTATCATGATGATCATACAAAATGTGAACCTAAAGAATTGTATTCTAAATCGTCCCTACGCGCGATAATAGTCATAAAAATCGTGAAAAATCTTGCCGATATATCATAGGAAAGAAAGCCCTTCAAAGCCAACATTTGGCCAATAATGTGGTCAGTGATATGGCCAACTAATTGTAATACATTTATCCACAATAGCTACTGAGAAGTCATTACTAGAGGATGAGTATTAAAAGAATGTTACAAAATGTTTCGTGTTCTCACGATAGTATATAAAGTTCGATAAACACGGGGAATAGTTGCGTCGAGCTGTGAGTATAGTTTTTTTACCCGACTGCCGAGGGAGGTTATGTGTTTGACGTGTATGCATGTCTGTATGGCCGTTCCTTTGTCCGCTAGTAACAACTCAACGGCTCAACCAATTTAGCTATTCGTTCAGTTAAATTTTTAAGCAATACTGAATTATAAACAACATTATTTCTTTGCTTGTCCCGCCTGCAGTACATTTTCCAACATCACACAGCTTGTTTATAGATTTAATTAGTACTCGTACTTTTAGGGCAGTCGGCTTTTTTTTTTTCATTTAATATATTATTATATATAATAATAATTATTATATAATACATTATAAGTTATTTTTTTAAAGCACCAATACTTAGTAATAAGACCTGTTTTGTACACAAGTAAGCAAATAAATGATTTGATTTCATTTGAATGCTTGACCCCTAGTTCCTTGAGTTAAAATACCATCACGCTATACTCCCAGAAAGGTGAACACAGCCAGGCAGAGGTGAACTAATTTACACTTACACCCACACAATTCACCGGTATGATTAGGTCTCATTGCCATTAACCGGGAACAAACCCATACTCCGAGTTGCTACTGAGAATTACATAAAAAAAAACAACAACTGCACGACCCGGGAATCAAACCCAGGGCCTCAAGTGTAGCGTGATCAAAAATATGAAACCTATTTATTTAAAACAGTCATCATTCTCTTTTGTGACATATACAAAGGAATGATAAGTACGTGTTATATTCTATGTTAAAGCTAATAGCGACAATTAAGATACCAGAAGACTTAATACAGCTTTACCTGCGCACACGCACCCAGCTGCTCACCCTTTATGGCAGAGCTTTATGATACACAAATTCTACACATACTTTATTTATTACATATCAAAATATATTCATACAACTTTACCAGTGGTTGTCTGGAAGAAAGACCGCCTATTGTACTCTTGTAGTATTTAAGTGTTTTTTTTTACTTTGTGTTGTTTTTGTGTTAAAGTAAATAAAAGAAGATAAATAACACTATCATACCTTCTTCTCGCAGTACTTCTGACATACCATGTATCATATTATTATAATATGTATAATATTAATAATTATGATCAATAGCGGATATCTTCGGATGAATAATAGGCACATCTTAGTGAGATCATTGCGTTAGTGATCCGTGATCTCACATGCAAGGTCTAGATCTGTATCTAGAAAAGTATGAAATTGTTTTGCTAGATAAATGTTAATATTTAATTATAATATTCATGTCATTAATTTTCTAAGGATATAGTTTTAGTAGCTTTGGCTCGTGACTACGTTGTTTATGCCTATTTACGTCGATATTTTAAAAACGTTTGAACAAATGTTTATTTATTTCAAGTGCCTAAATTTGCTTTATTGTTTTATCTTTAATTAGGACGGACTCTCATACAAACTTTGAACCCCTCTTTCAATCCCTTCAAGCCTTTTTTCGCGACAAAAATCAGCCTGTGTTCTTCTCTATGATCTAATCTATATTTGTACGAAATTTCATCAAAATCGGTTAAGCGGTTTAAGCGTGAAAGCGTAACAGACGTTGATAGTTACTTTTACATTCATATTATACACATTTAAACTGGAGAGTCGAGGTGTGATGTCCCACCATCCAAAGGGAGGATCCTCCGACCAGGTGGGTGTTATGCCTGGCAGGCCACTGCCCAGCGGTTGATGTCGGGCGGTTGTATATATGCAAGTTGCACGGAAAACTTCACTTGCGCGATTCAGGATTTGTCGCTTCGTCAAGTTCATAAGTAGCTGGATAGATGTCGCTACACCATTTACCTACTTCATCCTCCTAGCCTTTTCCTAACTACGTTGGGGTTTAGCTTCGCAGGATACAGTACCGTATGTTATGTATAAAGGGGAGTATAATTATTGTCCTCACAATAACTTAATAGATAACACAAACTCACACCGCTTATGTTTCCTAACGTGTCAGTAATGGGTGCTTATTTTTAGAGTTCCGTAAAGAAACTAACGAAACGGTTTGATAATTTTTGTTAGTGCAGAATTTTCAAAGTTTTTTTTTTGGTGTCTAGAGCTACTTAATTAATTTTTATTTGATGACTGGAACCAGCTTAGCGTGCTCCTAGTGGTACGGACGGGTGCTAAGAATGGACACCTATATACAAAATTATTCATAAACACGACAAACTGCATAGAAGAAATAATACAGAACCAAATCATTTTATTTAATAATTACAAGTTCACTGTACTTTATTTATACACAAACATAATTATTATTAAAAAAAAAGATTTGTATTTTTATAAATGCTTACTAGCTTTCAGCCAGCGACTTCGCCCGCGTGACCTGGGTATTTCTTAAAACTTTCATCCCGTATTTCAACCCCTTACAACCCTATTTTGGCATTATAGAGCTCCTTTCCCGTGCTCTAGATTATCTCTGTACCAAATTTCATTTAAATCGGTTCTGTACTTTTGGCGTCTTCTTCTTCTTCGTATCGATGGTACGATTTTATTTTTTAAATTAGATATGGTGTGCCCAAAATTTCGCCACTTCCACAGCATCGTCAGTGGCAGCGCAGAGGTCGCTTAGATTGCAGGTTGTGGGGCACAAAGGACAGGATAGGAGGTGCACCATTGTTTGTGGCACAGTTCCACAACCACATCCTGCAGCCGTTTTATCGAGAAATCCCCACTTCACCAGGTTTGAATTACACCTCCCCACTTGGGTTCGGAGTCGGTTTAGTGACTTCCAAATGTGCCAAGGAAGATTACATCCTGGAGGGAGGTGCTCGCTTGGTGGTAGGTAATTAGTCGGTGGGAGGGGGGGATATCTCCAACCACAGTTTGCGGCGGGCCTCGGTCGGACAACCCGATAAGGCCTCTGCCGATTTTAGGAAACTGTGCCGGCTCTTGGCGTGAAAGCGAGACAGACAGACAATTACTTTCGCATTTATAATATTAGTAAGGATATGTTTATAATAAGTAATCTAAACTTCAAAAAAAAGAAACTAAAAAAAATGAGGAGCTTTTTCCCGAGTAACATAGCCGATATTAAATAAATAAATAATTTATAAGACCACGCGGGCAAAGCCGCTAGTGGAAAGCTAGTATGTATTTTATTAACTATCAAATTAATGTACTTACACAATTATTTCGTATTACCTTTTGTCAAATAATGATACGGATCTCCCCATAGGGCACTGGCTACGGTTGACCGGCTATCGAAAGGTCACAAGTGTAAATCGAAGTAGTAAATTACATAATGTAACATTCCAATAGATTTGTACTTTATAGGTACTGTGATTCTATTTTTAGTCCTAATGTTACTTTAGTTAAAGAGAAATTTATGTTTACTTGACTGATTCATAGACAAGTTTAAGTGGATAGGATTTTTTTGCATAGATATCGAAGTAGGTATAAGTTAACTTATAAATTTTACTCCTCCATGGGACTGCCTCCAAAAACAGATTTAATATACTTATAATTTTTGTTTTACAAATTTTACATGACATGAAAAATTTGTAAAAAAGAAATTATGTAAAAATGTATTTAGCGCATAATTTATTTATCTCTGTATCTTCCCTTTCCTTCGAAATGTTGATTTTGACATTAGACTGGCCACTGAAATTATTTAGCTCTAAAATATAATTAATTATTTTCTATCTATACTTTACTAATAATGTACCTAAAGATTTGATTGTTTGATTGATTGTATTGAATAGGCTCCGAAACTACTGGACCGGTTTGAAAAATTCTTAAAGTGAAGGCTATCTACCATCAAGCTACGACAAATAGGAGCGGAGTAGCAATGAAAAATGTTGCAAAAACAGGGGGAAAAAAGTTGTGAAGACCACGCGGGCGAAGCCGCTGGCAGAAATTGATATATTGACTACCGTTGGAAACATTTTAGAAGATCAGTATTGGTACTAATTGGGCAAAAAAACCCTCCAAAAACAAATCAAGTATCTACCTATCTATTAACTAATAAAAAAATATACACAACTGTACGGAACCCTTCGCTGTCATTAAAAATACTAGCACTTTTATAATCTGACATAATAAGCAGTTGGCTATGTGATGGACATGTAGCAAAAAATGGGCAATTTTAAGCTGCAGGTCAGAGGCAGAGGCAGTAACCTAGTGATTCCGATTAACATGTGTTCATTTTGTAATAGTTAAATGCAGATATGGAGTAATGCTTGTAGAGTCACGAGCAAAAACATGACTGTATACACTTACAAAAGGGCTAAAACGATTTTTTCACGAATGAACGATTGTAGCTTTGAGATAACACTAATGTCACTACAATATTGGTTTGTAAATACTGTGTATGTAATATCACAAAGGTCCTATTAGAACTTTAGGAGAAAATCGATTTATCACATTGGTTTGTGTGTACATGTTTTTGCTCGTGACTAATAAATAGGCTGAGAATATTTGAAGAGTATAAATTACCATCTTGACTGTATTTCCCGTAGGGGGCACAGGTGTATCTATGTACACCAACAGTTTGCCGATATGTTTAATAGGATGTAAGCTTATTTTTTTTTTATCTTACATAGGCTTACGCTTGACCACAACTCGCCTGATGAGGCCTTAACAACAGTGAAATGCCTAAATTCTTGGGTATTCAATTAAGATTGTCTCAATAACTGTTTATTTAATCTGTACAAAAAAAATATATGTGATAGACAAGGATTTGACAATTTTTTTCACTTGAAAAAAATTGTATTTCCACCAACCACTTTTTGGAAAAAAAATCACCAAAGACTACCTATTTTTGTCAGAATTTTCAAATTGTTTGATAAACGGCTGAAGCTACTTACTTCGCTCTTTCATACAAAAATAGGTCTTCAAAATATTAATGTTTTCACTTGAAAGTATTATTTTTATTTTGCATTTTACTAGTGAAAATATTCATTTTCCTCGAAATTGAGTCTATCCACGCGAGCGTTCCCTGCTCCTTCACCCGCGCAGTCCGTCTCCGGACGTTGTCGAGGGTGGACCGCACGTCGGTGTTTGAGTTTGAGTGACTATTTTAAAATACATTTTAAGTTTTGAAGACTTTATACTTATTGATAAATATTTATATTAACAGAAATGCTTAGTTTAGTTAATATGTATATATTGCTGGCTGTAAATGTTTTTTTCTAAACAAATTCATGTTTTAAGTGCATAAAGAGTAAGATCGCAGAGTGGCTAAAATCTAATATGTATCGCTCCGCACTTTAGGCATAAATATATTACTACGGCGCTCGCCTTATTCTTATTTAAAAGTAATCTTATAGTTACTTACCGCGGGTACTTATCGCAGAATTTTATCGAGTTTTGATTTATTTAGGTATGGCTATTCGAAAAACCACATAGGCATCAATTGTAAAGGTAAATAAGGGTATCAAATCCTAAGGTTCCTTAGGGAATTGGGATTACGAAAATTGCATTATTTCTTTGATCCAATACGGCGGACATAATATATTTTTGAATTTTAGAATTATGATATGGGTATCAAATTCAAGATTCTTTAGGGAGCTGATTATGAAAATAAGCTTTATTTTTAAATTTAAGATGGCGGATATTGTTTTTAATTTTTATGATGTTTTAAGATTCTTCAGGGCGCTGATGATTATGATTATAATATAATATTGATATCAAATTCGTGGTTTCTTGGGATGCTGATTACGAAAATGGCATAAGTTTTTGAATACAAGACGGCGGACATTATTTTTTAATTTAATATGATATGGATATTAAAGATACTATAATAGAATATATATACTAGAATAGATTAAAGGACTGTTTTGCATCACTATAGTCTTTTTCCAACCATTGACAAACGATACCAGTATTGGTCTGCATTTAGTAGTACTAGTAATTTGCCACCTTAGTGGTACAAAAAAAAAAAGCGATGTTTTCATAAAATACTAATAGAACTTTTGTGATATTACGAACACAGTATTTACGAACCAATACTATAGTGACATTGGTGCTATTTAAAAGTTGCATTGCAATAGTTCATTCATGAAAAAAGTAGCATTTTTGTTAGTGTTACAGCTTTTTAATGAAGGAAAAAATCGGCTGGCGAGCAGGATTCTAACCTGCGTCTTCTGATTCGGTACACCAGACGCTTTGACCGCTAAGTTATCGCGAGCCCCAAACTATTTCCTTCATTAAAAATAACTTATAATCTTAGCGTGGAAAATGCTTAAAAAATTCAGAAACATAGTATGATATAAGGTTATTAACCCCGTCGTATTGTAAACAATGTATTAAATGTAATTATTTAAACATTTCAACCGTGTTGTTTAAAAAACATAAAAAACACACGATTGATGTATATCTAATAATAATGCTAATGCAAACACATAATTAAAATGATATTTATTTTGAACAATTTTACATAAAATGCAACACATATTACCTACCTATTTAAAAAAATATTTTGTTACCATGACTGCCTCGTTGGTCTAGTCTGTGCGGAACTAGTTGGCCGTGCCTTACTGTATGTGAGTGACGGGACTGAGAGGCAGAGTCGCCTGCGCCTTTATTCACAGTAACCCGCCGCCTCACCCCCGTCCCTACCTAAGGCGCGGCCAACTAGTTCGGCGTGGACTATAGTGATCCTAAGTAGGACTGCTATGCTCCTGGGTCCTGAGGGAAAGTGTTATTGTGTGTGTGTTTCAAGTAGAAGGCCATTCCATTTTTAACCCCCGACGCAAAAACGACGGGGTGTTATAAGTTTGACGTGTCTGTGTGTGTGTGTGTGTGTCTGTCTGTGGCATCGTAGCTCCCGAATGGATGAACCGATTTTGATTTTGTTTTTTTATTTGAAAGGTGAACTAGTCGGGAGTGTTCTTAGCTATGTTTTATGAAAATCGGTCCAAGATGGCCGCCGCCACAAAATAGCGAATTATATATTTTTTCACAACTCCCTCAATATGGGTATCATTTCTAAAAAAGTTTAATTTGAAATCTTTGTATAAACCAAGCAGCTTTTTTTCTATTACAATATTTTAAATGTAAATTCCATAATCTAAATTCCTATTACGGAACCCTTCTTCTTCTTAGCGTGTCGATGGCAGATAGTAATAGTTTACGTTGTGAGCTCACACTTGTCTTGTCTGTCTTCTATAATATAAACGGAACCCTAAAATCAGACAAGTCACAAGTCACTTACATCATTAACAAAATAATAGATGTGTAATAATCTGTTATTGGGAGTTATTGTTATTTAATTCCCATGTGTTTGTTTTTAAACAGTCATGATTAATGATAAAACTAAATAGTTTTAGCAGAATTCTTGTTATTATTAGATTTGATTTATTGGTGTGTTATAAA
The DNA here is from genome assembly GCA_946251955.1 of Acronicta psi. Classification (NCBI taxonomy): domain Eukaryota; kingdom Metazoa; phylum Arthropoda; class Insecta; order Lepidoptera; family Noctuidae; genus Acronicta; species Acronicta psi. Next base: position 1,874,420 of record OX276486.1, read on the forward strand.
CATACATACAATATATATATACACAATAAATATAAGATTTTAATGTATACTTGTTTAATGGGCAATCAATTGAATATAAGTATTTGTGTTTGTCTTGATATTTCTTATGTATTATAAGTATCTATTTACAAAAAAAAAAGTATATAAGTATTATATCCATTGTCTAGTACCCATAGTACAAGCTCTGCTTAGTTTGGGACTAGATGGTGCTGTGTAAAAATGTCCTAAGATATTTATTTAATTTGCAAACGACGTTAAACCCTATTCGTCTCTCCTAATTTTGCTGTGCCCGACAGGGTCCATAATGATCTAAGTTATCTATAGTCCACCTTTATAAAACATTATGGAATGCAATAAAGTATTGAGTATTGAGTATCATCGGCGAGGAAGTCGGTTGGCGGCAGCATGCATCGTGCGGTCCACACATCTTATGATCGTAGTCTGTGGAAGCAAGCAACATCGCGATCCTCAGCAGTGAGGGAACGAGGAAGAAGAAGATTGAGTATCATAACTTGGTGTGTCTTTAGAACCGATTGGTCACCATAACATACCATCACGCCTATATTTCTAGAAGGGTTTGGCAGAGATGTACAAAATGTACAGCCATAGTGCGCCAGTATATCTGCCGTGAGTAACAAGTCGTCATGGAGACCAGCCTATTGCCATCAATCGATAGGTACCAGTACTATTGATTAAGCTACTGAGAATTTCATAGAGATACCCAATAACACTTCAATCGACCTGGGGGGCTAGACTAGTTGCATTCTGACATTCGAATCGACAAACAAAATGTATGGAAATGACACAAGCTTTCGGCAAATCGGGCTGTCACTAATGTCATTTCCATACATTTTGTTTGTCGATTCGAATGTCAAAATGCAACTTGTCTAGCCCCCCTGGGAATCAAACTTAGGATCTGAACCAGAGCAGTCAACGCTTACGATGACCTGTAGACAAGTTGCCATTTGATATTCGAATCGACAAACGAATAGAAACACAATGTATGGAAAGAAATCGGGCTGTCACTAATGTCATTTCCATACATTTTGTTTCTATTCGTTTGTCGATTAGAATGTCAATTGTTTTTTTTATTGCCTACAGTGGCAGACGAGCAGGTGGCCCACCTGATTACCATCAGGTGGGCCACCTGCTCGTCTGGCGCCAGTGGTAACCACCGCCCATGGACATCAGCAACGCCAGGGGCAAAGCTGAGCCGCCGTGTACTGTGTATGGTAGAGAACTCTTTTTAGGCCTCAATTTCAACTTTGCTTACCCCGTCAGTAGTATCGAGACTACTGTTCGAAAGTGTTGACTGTTATGTTGCTATGAAGTCAGTCAAAAATCTATCAAAAGTACATCTCTGCATACCCTTTCAAAATATAAATGTAGTCTTAAACCTAATAAAATTGAAACAATTTGCCTCCAAGCAATATTACTACATTTCGTTAAAATATGACGTTAAGCATTCCTTAGTTAGTGGGACGAAACGTGATCAACTTTAGCTACTAAATGGTCGCCATAATTTACTCAGGTCGTCTAAGCAGGTTATTAATATCAGTTTCAGGAACGTGAAATACTGAAATATTACCTGGGGGGCTAGGCAAGTTACATTTTGACATTCGAATCGACAAACAAAATGTATGTAAATGACATTAGTGACAGCCCGATTTGACGAAGCTTGTGTCATTTCCATACATTTTGTTTGTCGATTCGAATGTCAAAATGCAACTTTTCTAGCCGCTTTTGTTGTCTGCGGGATTACCCGCATCCTAAAAGACATCGACTTTTGACGTTTTGTTACACAAAACAAATACACTTTTCTAACCGACTTCAAAAAAGCAGGAATATCCCAATTCGACTGTTCTTTCTTATATGTATGCTACGTGATTTATCTGTAAATTGTGGACCGATTTTGAATTTTTTTTGTTTGAATTTTGGTCGAAATCGGTCGAGCAATTTTAAAAAAATTGACGAATTTTTTTTAAATGTATACATAGATGATTTACTTTACTTTTACATAGATGATATTATGCTTTACTCCGAAACCTCGCTGTCTTATTAGGGCAGTGCGTTTAGTTGACATCTCCATAATATAATATAATAGGCACAAAACAAAATATGACTTCTATTCCTCTAAAACTTTTAAAATAAATTATTTTTAAACAAAATCAAACCGCCTTCAAAAACACATAGGAACTAAAAAGCAATAAATAACAGGAACATTGTACATTATGATTTCTAACTAATTTGGAGGCGGTGCCAAACTACTAATTTAATTTAAATATGACTTTCGTTGAATTCATGAATATATTTTAATATCATAAAATAGCAAATCATTCGTGTATTCTCCTCATAAGCAGACGTATAATGCACTTACAACTGTTATGTAGTGTCATCTCTGCTTATCTGCACCACGTAAATAGGGACGAGCCTGTTACCATTTACAAAGGCCACAAATCTAAATCCTACCTTGTTGGTGTAGCGGTCCCAAGCGCGACTGCTACGCCAGAGATCCTAGGTTCGATTCGCGAGTCAAGCAAAATGTTGTTGGGGTTTCTGTGAAATTCCCAGTAGCAACTCGGAGTTTCGATTTGTGCCCGATTTGTGCCCGGTTGATGGTAATAGGCTCGCCCCCTATTACATGGGACTTGAATATACCGACGAACTGTGGGTGTACATCTCTGCCTAACCCTTGATGCTGCGTGATGGTAGGTATGTTATGTTATGTAAATCTAAATTCCATGCCACTACAGAGAATTTCATAGAAAAACATAATAACACTGCTCAACCTGGGAATGGAACCTAGGACCGCATATCAATCGCGTTGACGAATAATAGGCTTATGTGGCAGTTGACTAATTATAAAACCTAGAAAGCCTACTGACTTGTAATTAGGTAGGTAGGTCTCATAAAGTGTGCATGGATACACTAAGAAATAATCGATGGAAATTTCCGTAGAACTAGATTGTTTATTTATGTCAAAATTATGCAGTTTGATGCACCTTTTACTCCACAAACCTCACGAGACCTTTTGCAAATAAAAACAATATTGAATAACAACCAGAAACCAACCCTTCAAACGCGGATGTCGACACATATTTAAAAAAATAATGTATATCGGCTCTCGATCCACATTCTCTTAATAAAGGAAGATCAACCTTCTTACAAAGCTTTAGCGGCCCTGATATCATTTTCAGAATCATTCTCGCTCATCTCGAGAGGTATATATTGGTTGAACCGCTAGAACACATCACAGTCATCGCAACATCGGTCGAGACACAAGACGTCTTCCTTAGAAAATTATATTTTAATATAAAATAATGAAATTGGTAAGTCCATTTGGATAGTCGGGAATCGAGGTGCGGTTTAGGGTTATATTATCTTTCTTAAGGCGACTTATTGACGGACGATTGCGGCAATGTCAGTCTCGTTCTAACAATAATGACTGACAGACACTGGACTAGAAAAGTGATAATCTGGACTTAAAACTGATCTAATTATCCTTGAGACGGCAAGGATAGAAAAAGTGCAAGTTTTTTTTAAAATATTTTCCCTTGTGTGTTTTTTCTTTGGTCAGTAAAGTGTCGCTTTAATTTTCTAAATTAATGAAAAGTCCATAAAACCCACCCCTAATAGCTTTATTTGTCAATTGTAAAAAAAACGAAAAAGTGCAATTTTTTTTTAATATGCTTCTGTCTAGTGTCTTCTAACTTTCTTTGGTGTAGTTAAAGTGTCACTCTAATTGTATAAAATGAAATTCATAAAACCCACCCCTGATAGTTATAGCTTTACTTGTCAATTGTGTAAAAATCCCAAAAAAGTGCAAGTTTTTTCAAAATATCCTTCTCTCTAGAGTTTTCTATCTTTCTTTGGTGCGTTTAAAGTGTCACTTTAATTTTCTAAAATGAAAAGTCCATAAAACCCACCCCTAATAAGTATAGTACTCGTCAGTTGTATGGAATCCTGTTGAAATAGTACTGTTAATAAAACCGTCTCTTATTTGCTTGCTAATACCATTAATAATGATTTCATGTTGTGTCAGATTGTCAGCATAAATAAATACGACACTGCAATAAAAGTCATTCAGTTTGTCGCTATAAAATTATAAGAACTTCATTTATTATAAAAGCTTTTAAATCGTTAACTTGATGCTTGATAACTTTATATTTTAACGTACTTTTCCAACTAGGCTAAACAAACCGCATAGTGACACATCTTGTAGTAAAAAACCTCTACAATTGTGGGTTTTCATAAATTTTTCAATTTTATTTCATAATATGTTGCACGCTTGCACACTGTTGCAAACATTGAATTGCGTAGAAAAAAAATATCCTCGCAATTGCAAATGCATCTATCATTCGCAACATGAAATCGAAATTTCAAAGTATAATTACGTACACACACATAAACTTAGGAGTGCAATTAAACAAAATGTCTATAATTAAAACATGCTCATCATTGATTTGAATTTCAATGAGGTAATGGCCATTTGAGGCAAAAAATAACTGGGTCAAACAGAATCGGGGCAGGGTTGAATGTGAAACTTTTTTTCCAACTCACTTGCCCTATGGATCTTGACCTGACTTTCCTTATAAAACAATATTGTAGTGCAAAACCTTTGTAAATATCTAACAAAGACATTGTATCTAATAAACTACTTACATGGATTATATCGCGTTACATCTTGAAGGGTTTGACTTTACAGTTCTGTTCATTAGCTTAACGTATTCTTTGGTATAGAACATTTTTTCTTATTTACAGCTCGTGGTAGCCGCTATCCTCGGTGCTTGCTTAGCAGACCGTCTTGACAACAAATACCTCCCACCTAGAGGAAACTCTGGCGCTGGTGGCTTCGGCCCCGGCTTCGGCGCTGCCGGGGCTCCTAGCTTCGGTGGAGCTGGTGGTGCTCCAGGTTTCGGTGGAGCTGGTGGCGCTCCAGGTTTCGGAGCTGGTGCTGGTCATGGCGGAGCAGGAGGCTATGGCGGCGCCGGCTCAGGTTTCGGTGGAGGAGCCGGAGGAGCAGGTTTTGGCACCCAGCACGCTGGAAACGCATACAATGCCGGTGCTGCCGGAGGGTACAATGCCCGTGGTGGAAACTCTGCTGACGCTAACGCTCAAATCCTCAAGCTGAACAGCGAAGTGACCGCCGATGGATTCTCTTACGACTTCGAAACATCCAATGGCATCCGTGCTGACGCTCAGGGCGTGGCTACCAACGGTGTGCAATCTCAGGGAAGCTTCGCGTACAAGGGTGATGATGGCCAGGACTACAGCATCACTTACACCGCTGACGAGAACGGTTACCAGCCCCAGGGTGCTCACCTGCCCACTCCTCCCCCGATCCCTGAAGAAATCTTGAAGTCTCTGGAACAGAACGCTCGTGATGAGGCCGCTGGCATCGTTGATGATGGTGAGTGGAAACTTTAACTATCAAGCTTATAAAGTAAAATTTCTGCATAGAAAGAATAGGTACACAAACGCTTAGATCCTAAATAAAATACAACGCGGTTCCATGTACTAAAACATTTTCTAAAAACTATAATCAACTGCCAGTATAGTTTTTATTTCGGCGGTCTCAAAAAATGTTGACATAGCAAATTGATAGAGTAATTTAATTTAAAAACTAATGTCTATTTTTTACGCTAGCATGAAGCACGTAATTCATTTTGCTAACCAGAAAAAAGATCATAACAGTAAAAAATTACGCTAATCGCGTTTAATAACCCCAGTGCTACAAAACGGACAATAATTGTGGTCAAAAAACTTGTGAGTGATTAGGCAAAATTATGAGCATCAGTAATGAGTATTCAAATATTATATAATAAATTGTGGTAGCTACTATAAAAACTGCCGCAAATCGCTGAAGCGATCGTTTATCCTGAATGTGCGGGTAGCCACTGATTGACCTTGCTTTTAATGTAGTATTTAGATGGGCAGCATTAACAAAATAGACAAAATGGTAAACGGTCTCAAAACACAAAGGGCGAATACATCAGTAATTAACGAGAAAACGTGCTCTATGAATCAGAAATTAAACGTAGGTACTATATCGCTAACAATAATTTGAATTAAATTTATGACCCTACAAAGCTTCTTTTGAGTACTAAAGAGCTTTACGGCTAGTTTAAAATATTGCACTAACCAATAAACCATCAAAACTTAGCCAACTCTTGAATACTTTAGCAACATTTACAGCAAAACATCTTCAAATTTACAACAGAACAAAAAACCATTAACCACCTAGAATTTATAGTAACCGTAATAATCCGAGCCCTGCCATTAGAAAGCCTCCCATTTACAAATACATTACAATTTACTAACAAAACACTGAGCAACACTAGACGTGTACTTAATCTTGTCAAGTACTAACATTACCTCAGTTACTTGAGTCATAGCCTACAGACACTTGACTCTTCACGAAGGAATTACACGCACATACACAAACGCTTCTTCCTCTAAAAGCTTAGTAAGTTATCACTCTCCTTACAACCCCGCAGAATCCTGTGTAAACGTTTCTTGCGTTTGTGTACATGCAATAGACGAATAATCTAAAAAGTGTTCTCAAGTAATCTGTTCCCTTAGCACTCAGTACTCTGGTACTGATGAGTTACAAAATGACGTGGGATCGTTGCATCATGCATCGTGATCTCTGTAGAAGCAAAGTAAGGCACTGCATAGGTCGGGTTTTAATTGATTTCACAGCTATTCTTGAACATTGCAGATGAACGGATAAGGCTGTAAATAAATTGCTTGTTTGTACAACATTGAAGATTCTAGATCAACATTTTCTTTAAATAGGGCTATTTTTCGTTCAAACATATAAAATGTGTCTTTTTGCCACTTTAGAACCCTCAGCTGAAAACAATATTTAATGATGCAAGTATATTCTTATTATCTTCTTATATTTCAAAGCAACATTTTTACAATCTACCAAATCATCCTTTAAGATCAGCTGTAAGATTGCATTAACTAAAAACCTTGTCTCGATCCTGTGAAGTCAAGATCCTACAAATTAAAGGCAGATTCACTAATTAAATCCAACTATTTGCCTTTGATTGCCCATAAATGGGCTGCAAAATGTAAATAATTAGGTTAGTACGCAGTCATAAAATATTCAGCCTTATTTGAAGGCAGATCTTCACAGCCTTGCGAAATGAGAATTCCTAACCATCCCACATTGCATACTTTATTGAAGTGGTCAGTTTCATAAATATTGATAGGATTTTCATTTAAATTCAGTTTTAGTGAAATATTGAGTCAGAAATCAGATATTTTCTCGAAGCGTGTGAATTCTTGCAGTAATTGGTGGCCGTAGGCGTGTTTCACCTAGTACAGGCAAACTCGATCTTTAAATGCAACATTCTATTGTTTCACGTGACTTCCAGAGATAGTAGAGGATCGCAAGACGTTCAGACTGATTTATTGCATCAAGAGTGAATATCGTGTGATAACGACACTTCACTTAAAATATATTGATGTATAACGAGCATCGATTAGTCGTTTGAAACTTAATTGATCCTGTCCATGGAATGGATATTTAATCTGCTCATCCAGCCATCATCATCGGTCTAAGGCAAACATTGATAAATTTAACCTGTCTAACGATGCAAGACGGAAATTGCTAGATCATAATAATTGAGGCCTGTAAAAGCTTGTGACAGATTTATAACCATATTACTAAATAATGTGCACCCAAGTGCTAATTTTGCTTGTGAGAAAGAGGTCACTGCAGTGATCTTTGATACTCATTGTCAACCTATCCTTCGACCTGTCACTTCACACGTTACAAGCAATTGTGACCTTTTTTCAAAACTATAACAATACCAGTTTTAATTTTATATTGATCACGTTTTTGCGTTCAGTGAGCTCTGTGGCATTATTATAAATGCAGCGATCTAAAGCGTCATCCTGTTTATTATATTCAAACTTATATTGTTGTTTTGAAGAAGTTTCACAAGGATCTGTTTTATGATCAATGTAAAAGTCACCACCTTTATTCTTTGTAAAAGTTCGTGTTTCTTCAGCCCTGTGGGGTTCTTTTGGTGCTATTTTTTTATTTTCAACCGAGATTGGAACTTGATTGGTGCAGTTTATCAATATACCTTATTGCTACCATCTAACAGTGGTATTCACCATGTGATCCATCTTTAATACAAAGAAAACAAATGTCAATTAACCTATTTCAGTATAAAAAAGTGATGTACCGTAAATAGATTCGAATTCCAAACAAATTCTCAATTCTAAATTCAAATCGAGATCATAACTATCGATTTGTCCATTCTGTTACTCACGCGACGAGTTTGCAGATTGATTAATGAACGCACAGATGAATCTGATAACGTCCACTACGTTATTAATCTGTTGTATCTAGATGACGTGATTGCGTCCATGAATAGGTAAATGCGTCTTGTGAGATGTTAACGCTTTTTTGTTTGCTTTGTGCTTTTTATATATACAGTAGTAGCTGTAATTGTAAGTTAGGTTATTAAAAAAAAATCATATTCAATATTCTTATTTCAAATAGACCATATAAATAGGTACTTTTGAATGGTCACACTAGTTATTTAAAGTGTCTGAATATACTATAATTTAACCCCTCGTAATGTAAAAGAAATCCTGTAAGAATCCTGTACCCAGCCAGTGGGATAGTAAATGGGTTGATGATAATGTGTGTCCGAATTAGTAATTCCGTTATTACTGTTTTTTTTTTCAACAACATGTAACTTTCTTAAAAAATAGCATATTTTTCAATATATTTTGTCCCCATAAAATCATAATAGTACCACTATGCACTAAAATAAATACTGCAGTGCTCCAAAGCGAATTGAAAGTGCACATTATCATCAAATCACTGTAATTCACACCGCATTTGGCCGAATGACCAATTTCTCAATAACAGAACGATATTAATGTCGCAGTTCATACATAAACTAGTGTACCTACTCAAAGGTTATTTAGGTACATTATGTATTGCTTCAATTAGCCTGATTCACACTCAGCCACTTCGTGGAATGACCGATTTCTTAATAATTCCGCAACAGGGGCACAGCATTCCCATCGTACTAATCGCAGCGATGCTAATATAGTGCATCGATGTCTTGACATTAAAATTTAATGTCCCTATTTGTTATATTGAATAAAACTCATTAACTATTGGGTGCAGTTTAAAGTGATTGTCAAAAGGGTAAAGGGTAACATTAAATTCTTTTTTTTTCATAGATCAACTGATGTAACCACAGTGCGTTTTCTCAAAGTAATGATAAAAGACCGATCAACTATGAGAGCATACATAATGTACATACAAACACACATAGCTTCACGCCTGTTTCCCGTAGGGATAGGTAGAGACTATAGATTTCCACTTGATCCTGGCACACTTTCGCTTCATCTATGTTCATTAACCGCCCCAAAGTATTTTTATTTTATTTGCCATCGACACGCAAAAGTCACGATATAACGTCCACATTAAAAAATCCAAATTATCGCCCGCATGATCTGGATAATTCTTATAAATTATATATAGCCTATTACTCGATAAAGAATAATAAAGATGTATCTCTCTAATGGTGAAAGAATTTTTCAAATCGCTCTAGTAGTTTCGGAGCCTATTAGCTAAACAAATAATCTAAATTTCTACTTTATAATATTAGTATAGACAAATAAACTAAAATAGCTACCTGTATGTAATTATCAAGATTCACACACCGTTCTCAGAATGACCAATTTCTCAACGAATATAGGACGATACTAATGCTTCGCCCCGATTCCACTTGGTCACGACGCGACCGCACCACTCACCGCTTAGGCGTGGTACACACGATCCAGACAGATAAACGAAAGGTCAGACATGTGCAGTCTGTCTTTTTAGCTTCGTGAATGTACACATGACATGTACTATCCGTGGATTGTGTATTTAGAATTTCATGTAATTGTATTGATAATAGATATACATTTAGAGTACATTTTCAGTTGAGACATTTTCATGCCGCGAAAAAACACCGAAACATTTTGCTACTCAATTATCTACTAAACAACTTTATTTTTTTTTATAAAAATGCGGAAAAAACATATTAGTAATGTACTTAACATTATGAGGGGCTCTTGGTTAAGGGGCTAAGTTATATCTACGCTGATCAACCAATCTGCAAGGTCTGCTACGTTTGCCACGGCCAGTCTGTCGATGAGTGACTATTCTTAATACATCGTGACCCCTCCGTGCCTCGGAGATCACGTAAAGCCGTCGGTCCCGGTTGTTATAAGAACGCCTATGACAGTCGTTAGTGGTCGTCAAAAGTTTAAAAAGCCTGACAGCAAGTCTATCCTTCGAATATCGGTATTGTCCAAATATTAGGTTGCGGAGGTCTGATAACAGTTGCTTCGTGCAAAATGCTAGTATTCAGCCGCATCTGGTTAGACTGGAAGCCGACCTCAAAATGGTTGGGATAAGGCTAGGAAGAAAAAACAACAATAAGAGAAACCTAAATCCCGTGCCTAAAATATTGTGTAACGTGCCAACGGTGGCAAGCGTGCCATTGGTTGGCCACCACTGTCCCAGTGGTTGCATTACCGAATTACTCAAAAGCAAACGCAGCATAATGAGCGCGTTTACCGGAGATGGGCGGTAATGGCTGATATTAATGACTCCTGCTACAGTAATAAAGGTTTCATCTAGATAATGACGCATTGCAACACCGATGTGCACTGAGCTTTACATTTTGTAACTTTTGCTAGTTCTAGGCGAAAGTGTTTGTGATGTTTCGCTTAGATTCCCTTTAAATGAAAGTTGGGTAAGCATTTTGAATTATCCTTGCCTCCCAGTTTCTTAATCTTCAAAGAAAATCCTTAATTTCTGAAGTGTTCGACTTTCTTACACGATACTAGCTTTCCGCCAGCGGCTTCGCCCGCGTGGTCTTATAAATGTTTCTCCCGAATTCGCAACATTTTTCATTGCTACTCCGCTCCTATTAGTCGTAGCGTGACAGTATAAAGCCTATAGCATTCCCCGATTAATGGGCTATCTACCACTGAAAGAATTTTTCAAATCGGTCCCGTAGTTTCGGAGCCTATTCATTACAAACAAACAATCAAATCTTTCCTCTTTATAATATTAGTATAGATAATGTATTTCTACTTACATTATTTGTAACCTAACATACCATCACGCCTGTATTCCTCTTAGTGGTAGCCAGTGTTAACATACAGTTCGCCAGTATGTTTAAAGCATAAGTCCAAAATTACTGTTACTGAGAATTTCATAGAAAAACCTAATAACACTTTGCTCGACCTGTGAATCGAACTCAGGCTTCAAGCGTAGTAGTCGCGTTTACTACTGAACTAGTAGCTAAATGAGTCACGGTTACTTTATAACTATCATTATCTATATTATTTTATTCAGCTGTTGTAGGCATTATTACGAAACCATCACCATCTCTCCCTCTAACTTTGACTGGAAAATGATTAGAATTTTCATGATTCATTTTCAATGCTTACCTAGCTTAGTACTGTTATAATTCCAACTTTTTCCAACAGTATCTACGCTTTGTCTTAGTTATTAGTCATACACAAAAAAAAAGAACCCATTCATTCCCATTTTTCAACAAAAGAGGTCTTAAAGTCTCAAATAATATTGCTACCAACATTATAAAAACAGAATTATTTTCTTAGAACTTTACATACACTATTTATGGGGCTTTGTTTGCTATTCTCATAGTTACAAAATGTGGGAACAGAGATTTAAAGATATTATGCGCTATATTAATTACAACAAAATTTACAACGTGCTGGGAAACTTGAGTTAAATCAGGTCTAGAATCAGTTGAAAAGGTGTTAATATTAGCTTAGATCGTTGATTATAATCTGAAAATACGTAATGATTCAATTTTGTTGTTTGAGCAAGAAAATTTTATAACGTTGATTCGATTGTTCGTGGAGTACCAAATTTATTCTGAGTAGTATCATTAATTACACTCGTTTCGAAGAATCTTAGCTGCAACATTAGCAAATAAAGGTTTTGGTTCAAAATTCCTTCTTTCTATGGCTTAGATATTCAGGACTTATTTTTAGGAATAAGCAGCAGCCCGTTCAAAATCTTTCTTATGTAAATTTGTTGTTCTTTCTTTCTTGATTTATGAAAGGTTCCAATACTGGATATTTCTTCTTACTAAGGTTGTGTGGTGTTTTTCAATCACATAACTCCGATCAGCTTTGTAACTCATTCAAAGGTTTGCATCGTGTGGCAATGGAACCCATAACACAAAAACAGATTCAGCCACTGAAGCCTTTCCAAAAATTTACACAATACTATTTTGTCATATTCTATGTATAGAAAATCTAAACGATAATGATCTTAAAACCAATGATGTTCCAGATGATCGAATTGAAGATAAATTCACGCAAATTGAACACGAATAAAAAGATGTTCTTGTTATATTTTTCGTAATATGTCATGTCAAACTGACAGACATAATATTAGCCTCTTGTTACTCGTTGGCTAATTCTTACGTAGCAGGTCAACGATTAGCAAGAGTAACAAGATAGGTACTGATAATGAATTTGGTTAATGCAATTTTAATTGCATCATACTTAGTCGTTGAGGTTTCAACCATGCTATCAAGTAATGCGGAAGATAATCAATGATGATACCAGTTGTGTAGACACTGCAATTTCAGAAGCTTTTTTATAATCTGTAATGTCTTGTGTTTGACTAAAGTCTATTGTAAGGATTAGTTTTGTTTATTATTTCATGTGAAGTATATGACGGTTATCAACATATCAATCAAAGCTCTTTTATGACAAGTCTTGACTAATCTTTGACGAATTGTATATTTTCTTTAGTTTCGGTCGATTCTTTGATAGAAATGTATATTTTGAGTTTATTATTAAAATTTGAACTCAAGATTCCTATTACTCTTAAAATTTTCCTTTTCATTCATAATACATAGATCCAGACCTTATATTGGAAAGCTTGCCTCCTTTTTCTAATCCAATCATTCTTGTTAGTGTCTCATTACTTTTTTCACAAATAAACATTTTTCTTTCTTCATTCTTGATTGTCCCTCCAAGTATTGGCATTCTTTATTTATTTCCAAGCTATCAAGAATTCCGATTGACGAACCGACGCAGGTGTACAGGATCTCAGGTGCTACTAATCATCAAGTAACCTAGAACCGCATAGCGTAAAGTACGGTCATCTTCGCATTCCAAATAACTCTGAACAATTTAAATAATTCGAGCGAACGTTAACGAGAGCGTGCTCTAGCCTTGGAGCTTTCGATGAGTCGTCTGTGGCCATTAAACTAGCGTGTTTCATGTGCTAATGGCGCGGTAATCCGTGTGCACATGTTGTGGCCCCAGTGATAGTTGAGTCTTCGAGCAGTTAGCCATTTAGCCACCGATCCTTCTCGATGTAATTATGTCTAGGACGTACTCTAGGAGATTTGTGGAAAGAAAGCTTCATCTCAAGTTGTTTTTGTCTGGAAAAAAAAAACAGTTTTAGAGATTCTCATGCTTTCGTTTCAATTCTTCAATCTTCAATTTTGTTTTTTTGTTATTGTTGTTATTTCTTTCATCTTTTGATAGCTTTGGCACTAAACTATCACTTTTCTATTTTCTTTTCAAGAAATCAAGGTGATTTCACGACACTTACCTAGCGTGGATTAGTTGGGATATATTTATATAGTCCCTCTAGTATATATATAAAGTCTAGTATTCTAATTTCCTTTCTTTATAAGAATATTAAAACAAATAATGATTTATGGAGAATGACAGCATGAAGGAAGCAATTTCAAACGCCACACAATTTATAAACTTGAATGAAATGTTAGAGATTACGATAATTACGACAGAAATCTAAGAAAGCCTTCAAGCTACTAATTTACTGTGACAATGAAAACACACTAAACTGCAACAATTTAAATAAATACTATCATTATGATATTAACACGCAACCGCTTATTTTATGGCCTCCAAAGCGAACAATACGGTAATATGTGCGTGATCGAAATTGCGAAATTGTTTCGTAAATGAAAACTCGAAAATCACACATATTATTACGTGCCCCATTTGTTACAAAAGGTCGTTTTAAAAACATCATTTTAATCATCATTTTGTATGTACACATAGATATTGCAAGATGAGTAATATACTTTGATATGTATGAAATAGGGTTGCTAAGAGACGCTGCAATGAGAGTGAAGCATATTAGCTACAATACTTATTTATTTACTATTTCGGCACTTCACTTATGTTAACAAACTTTGCGTCCGTAAATTTTTTCACTGTATTTATTTCATGTGATAAACAAGATCCGATTTTAACTTTTTTAGTTTTCATAACCTAATTTAAAAGGACTTCACTCCGTCTGCCCTTTAGAGCCCAACATTTGTGGTCAACTTTTACGTCATATCAATGATTCATTTCTGTCTAAAGGGTCTGTTTTGTGAAACTTAGAAATGTTGGCCAGAGTTGGCAACCAACACTTAGTAAGATCGTTAGGCCTGTGAACCCGATGCGTGAAATGCCCTGAGAACGACAGATAATCTGCTCTTGCGCATAAATTACGTTGTCTTGATGCTTATATATTGCGTGCGTTCACTATAATGATCTACGCCTGATCTAGTAACATTTAATTATAATGTATTATGACGTAGTCTACCTACTATTAATATTATTTCTTTTTTACAGAATTTCTTTTAATGTTTTTTTTTTTCGAAAATATTTTGAAACAGTTCTCATATAAGGCCTTTTTTATTTAATCAGTACTGACTATTACATATCCCATACGCCAAATAAATATGACTTATCAAAATCCTTCTCATTTCAGGTACCTACCGCGGTGAGGGCGCTGGCGGCGCTGGCGCTGGTGGATACGGATCCGGTGCTGGTGGCTACTCTGGCGCAGGCGGTGCCGGCGGATACTCTGGCGCTGGCGGCGCTGGTGCCGGTGGCTTTGGAGGCGCTGGTGCCGGAGGCTTCGGCGGCGCTGGTGCTGGCGGCCGTGGCGGCGCCGGTGGCTTTGGAGGCGCAGGCGCTGGTGGCCGTGGAGGTGCAGGTGGCTTCGGAGGCGCCGCGTCCCGTCAATACCTCGCCCCCAACGCTGGAGGAAGGGGCTCAGGATCTGGAAACTTCAACTCTCAGACTGGATACCGGTATTAAGATGGCTTTGGTAACCTCGTGGTGATGTCTGGAGGTGATGGCTGTGCAAATGTAGAACAGAAAAAGTAAAAAAATATACAAAATAAACTTTCAAATAATTACCTTTGATTTTTTATAAAAATTTTAGGTAATTATTTTATAATTTTTTGTCAAGACTAAAATGTAGCAAAATTAAAATTTTCAAATGTTTTAATTTGCACAGTTGTTTAAATTACTTTCTTTATTCTTTGTTATCGACCACCGTATTTATTAATTTCATTATTTTCGCACTTTTTATCGAACTACCCTCCGCCATCATTCACTGGTAATGTGATGTAAAAATAACGATTATTTTGCTGTGAAATGATACTTGTGATGATTATTTGTAATGATATTGTTATAATGTTTTGTTTATATAGAATAACCTATATCTTCTTTTCTCTTAATTGTGATCTCAAATCTTTGTATAAAACTGTTTTTTTCTGTTGTCAAATTCAATTTCTTCCTGTTAAAAATAATAGTTATTAGGTATATACAGCAATGCAAGGACAGTATAGAAGTTAGATGGAAAATGTATAAAAAAAGTTACGTTTAGTTTTTAAGAATTGTAAATATGAAATGAAGCAACGAAATATACGACTTATGGCTAAAAAAACTATGTTTTTTATGTTTCACACTACCACACAACCAAATAGTATTAAGCTCAGTAAACAAACTACTTACTCTTAAATCATACTTATCATATATGACATCTCTTCTTCTCTTTTCTTCTCTACTATTATAAAATCGTAAAAAAGTCATGTCTGTACATTGAAGATATTTAAAAAAAACACAAGTAGGTTAGAGTAT
The DNA here is from genome assembly GCA_946251955.1 of Acronicta psi. Lineage (NCBI taxonomy): Eukaryota > Metazoa > Arthropoda > Insecta > Lepidoptera > Noctuidae > Acronicta > Acronicta psi. The sequence continues at coordinate 1,890,401 of OX276486.1, forward strand.
ATATGTATATACGATTGCGAATCCAAAAGAGTGATTTTTGGAGTTTTTGTCCGTCTTTTTATTAGGGTTGGTGCTAAAACTACATAATTATTTAGAATTTCGTGTTAACTGTAAGTTGTAAAGCTTGAACTTGAAAAACTTATGTCATGTAAAGCTTTTTTTAATTATTCAAATCTAAAGATAGGATATGTTTTTAATCGACTTAAAAAAAGGAGGTTTTCATTGTGTTTCTCTTTTTTGGGATCAAAATCGAATACTAATATTGCTTCTACATCTATGTCAGTGAAGTTGCGGGTAAAAGATAGCTTAAAATATATGGGAAAGAAAAGAGATAAATCAAGGTAGAATAGTTACATATCATCCTATAAGATGTATACAAAATTTGAAAATAAACATTATTTCATTTATAAACTGCAAAATATGATCACACAGCACGATTTTTTACTTACTTACGCTCTATCCTCAACGAATATGTAACAAGCTTTACACAGGTTATACCACCAGGTATATCATTGGTCAAATGAGTCCTTGAAAAACTGCCTGTAAGAAATAGATAGAATAGATTTGACGACGCCTGTGGTCTAGTGGTTCGAGTACCGGACTGCTGATCACGAGGTCGTGGGTTCGATTCCCACAGGACACAAATATTTATGTGATGAATATAAGTATTTGTGTTTGTCTGGGTGTTTCCTATGTATAATAAGTATGTATTTACAAAGAAAAAAGTTTATAAGTATTATATCCATTGTCTAGTACCCATGGTACAAGCTCTGTTTAGTTTGGGACTAGATGGTGCTGTGTATAAATGTCCCCAAAATATTTATTTATTTAAGATAAAACCAAACTAAACACTTCACTAAATACTTCAACCATGAGTATGCGGGTGCAAAGAACTGCCTAGTTACCGTTGTCAATCGTGTTTCTATTCTGTCTCCCCGACCCCCAGGGCCTCGCCCTAGTATCCACCCCGATCGCCATCCCCCTAGGTAGCCTGCTGGACGTGGACGTGGATCCATCCCCCACATTTTTATGAGTTGTTATCGAATTGCTTTCAATAGGCATCAAAATTCTGTAATCTCATAATCGATTTTAGTTCAATCCGTAACCGCTAGAGGCATTGGAGGCGATTTTCTTACAAATATTTTACGGCGTTTCGATAGTGACTAATAAACTCATGGTTGTAGTGCCTGAAGGGTGAGGTAAAGGTGTACTAATGTACACCCACAGTTCGCCTGTATGTTTAGGTTCCGTGTAATAGATAGGGGGCGAGTCTATTGCCATCAACCGGACACATAATCCAGACTGCGAGCTGCTTTTGCGAATTTAGGGGGCGAACCTATTATGCAATGAACCGGGCACATATCCTATCTCCGAGCTGCCTTTGAATTGCACAGATAAACCCAATAACACTTTGCTCGAACCGGGAATCGAAGCCAGGACCTCTAGCGTAACAGTGGGACCACTAGACCAACGGGGCAGTCCAATTTCTTTGACAGCTGTCTCAATAGAGTATTGTTCATATATGTATTTGATGAAGTAATCAAATGTCATTCAATCTCATAATTAATCAAAGTAACATTTGGTCAAAGAAATTGAGTGAGTAACGTACCACCAAAGAGTTAACCACCACCAGTTAACAAAACAGTCAAACAATACAATTAAAATCACTACATATTATAAAACAAAGTCCTCCGCCGCCGCGAAGCCATATGGAAACTACGCAATGGATTTTGATGCGGTTTTTTAATAGATAGAGAATTAGATTCAAGAATAGATTCAAGAGGAAGGATTATATGTATAATACATGACCACGCGGGCAAAGCCATATGGAAGCAGGGTATGTCAGACTGCCTGTCGTGGTCGTGGTGAATGATTCGGGTCCCAGGACAAATTGTTCATGACAGTCGGCACGAGTTTGAAATACTATGCCAAATAATATGCCATCTCTGGAAGCGGCTAGATTCCAAGAGGTTTATCCGCACCCAAAAAAATGGGTAGCTATGTCATACTCAAAATCTAGATTAGAAATTTAATCAGTCCTTTAACTGAACTTAAAAAAGACGTATTTAAATCCGTATGGAGGGATAACCGGGCTAAACAAAGTAAATAAACCCACAAAATGTTTGGTCCTTCGATCCTGATGTACTCCTCAAGGACCCAGTAACAAAATATTGTATAGATACTTATTTGTTGTGACATATTGAGACCATTCACCTCATAAATATTAAAAGCTAAACCCAATTTTCTTAAAAAACGTTAAGAGAAGATAGCAACAAATACGCATTTAAATGGTACAGTATAAAATCCAAAGCTTTAGTAAAAAACTGGTCCTGTCTTCAAGGCATCGACTCATCATGCCTATGTATGGGTTGCACTCCTAGACACGTTTTAGGTATAATTTGATGATAATATATTACAGTTAATTGATGGAAAATAGATTTGTCAATGACTTACATGAATTGAATGGTAATGTTATATAGCAATGGATGTTAATAGAGATAATATTATTATCGACTCGTGCGCAGCTTCATCTGAGTTTACTGTTTTTACTTTTTCCCGAGTATTTTTTTTCCTTTTTCTCCCCATAAGAACCTTCCTCAGACTTCATCAAACACAACAAAAACTAAATCAGCCAAATCAGTTCAGCTGTTCTCGAGTTTTGCGCGTAGCAACACATTCAGTGATTCATTTTTATTTATATAGATTTAAACTTTTGTCTAGTGGTCTTAAGTGCAACTGCTATTTTACAGGTCTTGGTTTCAATTCCCAGGTCTAGAAAAGTGTTATTGGGTTTTTCTATTACTCCAAGCTGAGTATGGATTTGTGTCCGGTTAATGGTAATAGGCCTAATAGGTGGGTCCAACCTTTCGGGGAATACAGGTTTGATGTTATTTCCAAGATTTTGCAATTTTATTGAATAGGTACCAAGTGCTATTATTGTAAGTATAATATACTAGCTTTCCGCCAGCGGCTTCGCCCGCTATCCCGCGGGAACCATACATTTTACCGGGATAAAAAGCCTATGTGCTATTCCAAACTATAATCTATCTCTGTGCCAAATTTTATCCAGATCCGTTCAGTAGTTTTTGCGTGAAAGAGTAACAAACATCCATCCATCCATCCTCACAAACTTTCACATTTATAATATTAGAAGGAAGTAGGATAAATTAAATGTATAATAATATAGTTCGAATGAAGTAATAGTATGGTTTTAAAGATGTATTAAAATTATTTATAGGTACTTTAATATTATACGTAAGCTTGTCAAAGCGCCATCTATCATTTCGATCGTAAACTACAGATGTTACATGCTTAGGAAGCACGTAGTATTTGATGTTGCAGCTTAGAATGTAGAATCCACATAATTATTCTGTATTAGTTACGACGATTTGCCATCTCTGCGGCTGCGGTGGCGGCGCTTGCGCTGCGTACATCTCAGACACATTCCTGGAGATCAAGAAAGTGAATGTAAGCTTCACGATTTATTTAAGGTAGCTACAACACAGGATATACGTCATATATTACACAAATGTTCACTTACAATATATCAGAAATTATTCAAATCTGTGTACCTACGTTTTCTTTTTAAGAAGTTTTCACTTTTTAAGAAGTACCTAATAACGAAATAATAAATATTTTTAGAAAAAATTATGTGTCTGTTAAAAAAGTACTTGTAAGTAAACGTTAAAGTTCTAGTGATACTATTGGTGTTGCTGGCTTTCATAGGCGTTGCTGCTTTCCATCAGTTGACCTTTACAGTTCTTGCCAAACTAATTTGAGTGGCCACACTTGGACCGACCGAGCTATCGCCTAACGTCAACGGCAATGTCAATGCCGCATGCCACTGTATTATTAATTATCGCGAAGAGTCGTGGCTACCGTCTAACGTCCATTATCGCGATAATTATCGGCATTTCTCGTTAGTGTGACCCCAGCATAAGAATGAATGCCATAATCGTAATAAGAGTATTAGAGGTTAAGGGTACTCACGGAAGTGATTATGTAAAGGTAAACTAATAAATCTTACATTTAATTATAGCCTCCCTCTCATGTGGATCGGCCTTTAGTTCTGGTCACGAAAATGACCAGCTTAATATACCACAGTTTTGATTAAAATCGCAACGCTTATTTATAGATCCCAGCAACACCAGGGGGGCTAGACCAGTTGCATTTTGATATTCGAATCGACAAACAAAATGTATGAAAATGACACAAGCTTCCGACAAACCGGGCTGTCACTAATGTCATTCAAACAAAATGTATGGAACATTTTGTTTGTCGATTCGAATGTCAAAATGCAACTTGTCTAGCCCCCCAGTACTATCACTAGTCCGCTGTCGTTATAGTCCGCGCGGAAGTATTTGGCTGCGCCTTAGGTAGGGATGGGGGTGAGGCGGCGGGTTACTGTGAACAAAAGCAAGCGCCCCCGCCCCTCCGTACCGCCGCTCACATACCTAATGCGCGGCCAACTAGTTCCGTGCAGAACATAGTTGTTAAATCTCATACATACAAACACTTATGCCTTGTTCGCACAGGGATAGACAGAAACTAGAGACCACCATTTGTTGTTCTTACATACTTATTTTGCGTCCATCTTGGCATACACAGGCATCAGTTGCGTGTACTACACTCCCAACTTTAAGTCTCATTCGCTCAGTAATTTAACTGGCTATATTGGCTATATTGTTTAGGATTCAGTGTGGCAACTGTTAGGCTACTGTACAATCATAGTGATTATTATTTATAATGTATTTTTGTGCACTTTTAATGTTTGTACTTCTTAAGAAATTAAATTATTATTATCTTTTTGTATTTTTTAAGCATTTTCCATGCTAAGATTACAAGTTATTTTTAATACGTCACCTTTAAGACGTAAATTAGAATGTGAAGGGAGATTTCGACTGGCGAGCAGGGCGAGCGGTGGCTTAGTGGTCAGAGCGTCTCGTGTACCGAACCAGAAGGCGCAGGTTCGAATCCTGCCCGCCCGCCGATTTTTTCCTTCATTAAAAATAAATTATTATTATGATTTATTTGGTACAGCACCATGAGACACCAGTTAATAGATATATAGATTAAGAGAGAAAAAAAACCAGTTAAAGGTAGGTATGTGTCTCGAATACTGACCAAATGGGTTTCCAGATCAGCTTGTGTCAAGTGTGCACTTGACATTGGTTTTCACCTGGAACCCGTATGTCACGGATGTCAATTAGGTATAAACAATTTTAATTTTATACACACATAAATAATAGACAACAGAACATTTTATTTATATAAATTGCTTTGCAAACCTTCTAACTAGGTCACATGAACAAAGGTATGATATCAATTTGGCAAATGAACAATATAAAATAGACTTCATTAGTTTTTATCAGATAAAGTGTCTTCACGATTTTATAATCTGTTCGCATGATGATCTCATTTGTGGCAACCAATTAGGTTATTTTTATTAGTCTAGCATCATGTTTAGCCTTTAAGATAACGGGGGCGGGTGGTTTTGTTATTTATTAAAGACGGTTGGTTAGATAAGATAACCGATAGGGTAGGTACTTACTTCGAAATATGTCGTAAAGTCGTACACCTTTATGTGTAGATACTGGTGTCTACTTTATAACATAGTTACGCGAATATTAGACATTGAAATCAAACTACTTAGTACTATAATTTCTGAGGATTTTATCGCGTTAAATGCTTTTGCTGCTTGTTGAACTACTTGTGGGTTACACTTAGCACAGACTGGATTCCACAAGGCTACGAGTATATTAGAGGAGGTTTGAAGGTGGCGCCAGTGACGGATAAGTTTTAAGGGAATCGTTTGTCTTAATATGGGCACGTAATGAGGAGGGATGAAACATGTGACTAAAAAAGTGATGACATTGAATGTAGAAGGACGGAGGGATAGAGGAAGGCCAAAGAAAATATGGATAGATTGTGATAAGGCTGATATTATTAAGATGGAAAATGGATTGAATGAGCACGTGACGGCTAACAGGGATGAATGGAAGAAAAGGATAGGCTGCGCGTCCCAAATAAATTGGGAAAAAGGCAGGGAAATGATAATGATGATGATGACAAGACGGAAGGCCTAGATCGAACTGAACTCGTATTTAAAAGTTTGGGTTCATAAAGCCTAAAGCCGCGAGGAGTGGAAGGAAGGCAGGGCAGGCTTTTGCCCTGCTTTGATTATTAAAATCGTGACGTTTCGGACTCTTTACAGCGTCCATGATCACGGGTAGACTAAGATGGTGCGCGTCTTGGTGAAACAATTCTTCTTCTTATTTTGGTGTCTCTCCATTACTTGAGGTTGGCCGTCAGCTCAGCGAACTTCCCCCGATCTTGTGCCAAGGAACCAGATCTGCTTATGTTTAGATACGCTCCTGATAATAATTATAGTGCTTATAATATGTACATCAGTAAACCGCTGCCTTTTACTTGACAAATAAAGGCGTGATGGTATTCGCATACATCCGTGCGAATCAAAAAGTAGGTCAGCCGGGCTAACATGCACGCCACGACAAAATTTTGTCTACTCTTTTGTCTCGCTCTTTCTTGTGCGAAAACGAAACAAAAGCACGACATAAGCGTCGACAAAATGTTCTCACGGCGTGCATGTTAGCCCGGCTGACCTACTTTTTGATTCGCACGCAGATCATGTTTAGAGGTTCAATTTGGCAAATGTAATTGTAACATCAATTACTGTGAATCAGATATAAGTTAATGCTCATATCATTCATGATGTTATTGCTTATTATATTAATTCCTATATCACGTATTCTGACAAGGTTTAAGGTCGAATTTACTATTTCTTTGTATTGTATAAAGATTTTTGCACGTGACTGTCATTCTGCACGTAACTAACATACCATTACGCCTACGAAGGGTTAGGCAGAGGCGTAATGAACATCCACAGTTTATTTTTTTTGTCGGATGTAGTTTCTAGCTCAGGGAGCTTTAGAAACTTACCCGGGCTTGGTGGCGAGGCACCGTGTGCCTCCAGCCAGGGACACTTATAAACCAAGCTACAGCAGCTAAGGGCGTCCCCTAACGGGACTCGGACCTCGGCTTAAGGCGTTGCTGGGGGGGCAGCTAGGCACAGCTGGATCTGAATTTAAATTATTTAGGGACGAATTTTAAGGTTGTCATACGGACACCTATGACAATCGTTAATGTTACTCAGAAACCTAAAAAGACTGACAGTCCACCAGTGACCAGTCTTTCCTTCGAATATCGGTATTGCCTAGAAATTAGGTTGCGGAGGTCTGATGGCAGTCGCTCCGTGTAAAATACTGATATTCAGCCGCATCCTGGTTAGACTGGTAGCCGATCCAAACATGGCTGGCAAAACGCTTTTAAGCTACTGGCTCGGCATGGGCCAGCTCGAGCGAGGGTTTTTTAATTAGGGGTTAATTAAGGTCAAGGGGTCTTCGCGACGGGCCTCGCCGGCGAGCACGGTATATCGGACGTCGTGAGAGTACTAGTCTCTCTGTTTGCTTCCTGTGCGACGGAGATCGGGTCGTCAGGGTAAGTGACTGCGTACCTTGGGTGGCGCACTCTACTTATCTGAGAGGGTCACAGTTCGCTAATATCGGTTCCACTTAATAGTGGACTGCCTTGTTGATCAAGTGGTCCCAACCACGACAGCTACGCTAGAGGTTCTAGTTGATGCCCGGGTCGAGCTAAGTGTGGTTGGGTTTTTCTGTGAAATTCCCAGTGGCAGCTCGGAGTCTGGATTTGTGCCCGTTTGATGGCAATAGGCGCGCCCCCTATTACATGGGACCTAAACATACCGCCGATCTGTGGGTTTACAGAAGTATACTTCTCGTGCTCGTCTAGCCTAGCTCAAAGAACCCTCACGAATATATGCGTTAAGACCGCCATCAAGCTCTGGACGGAATCGCCAGGCATGGTCCACTCCAAAGCACTAATAAAAGCCTACAATAAAAGGCATACGAGCCAAATTCTAGCGCTAAGCAGAAACAACTTGCGCATTGTGACGAGAGCCAGGACACTGCTGCCTTAACAAGCACATGTTCAATCTAAGGCTGAGCGATACGTGTACCTATCGACGCTGTGAGGAGGCTGATGAAACGCCACTTCACCTCCTAGGGGAATTTGGATCACTAATACACAAGCGCAGTGCTCATCTAGGGAAACACACTCTAAGCCCTGATGAAATAAAGGAGCTTACCCCTAAGCAAATCCTGCAGTTTGTGTCAGTCGCAGGATTTAGAGTTTAGTTCAGGGTCGATGTGATACGATAACCGTGAACAAAATAATAAAAAAAAATACATCAAACCTCATTTAGGGCAAACCTCATTTAGGGCTAACTTTCTTTATTTCTTTTTCATTTGTGGGAAGGAAAACATGCGTGTCTACACAGGTAGCTATAAGACTTCTTAGTCATAGTGATTCCAAAATCCAACCGCCCATCATTTATATAGTAACCAGTTCCGTCTATCCTTCGGGGCCTTCAGATGTTCACGACATCATCATAAAGAACCGATCATGATCCGATTAATCGATAAAAAATCGTTAATTGTACCCATCACGAGCCGTTAATTAAAGCGTGGGATCATTACGTACGCGGAAATCGATTCGAGTTGCGATATTTGAAGAATCGAATAAAAAATCGGTACTGTTGACAGAAGTGTTATAAAATAGATGATGAGTTCAAATAATTTCAGCAAAAAAATCGATTTTTAATAAATTAGCATTATGATAGATTAGCTTTTATCAATAAATTATTTTTTATCGCGTCCATCATTAGCGGTGATCGTAATATTTAAAAATAGAACTAAAATTTATTCGCCATATTTATTTTTAGCAATCACAAAACTCGACTGGATTGTTACTCTAGCGGCTCCAAGCGACTGCTACGTTCTAGGTTCCATACTCAATTCCCAGGTCGGGAAAAGTATTGCTGAGAATTTATTATACAATTCCTAGTAGCAGCTTGGAGATCCGGAGTTGTAAGCTCTCTAGAGGTCCTGGGCTCGAATCCCGGGTTGAGCAAAGTATTGTTGGGATTTTTTCTGTAAAATTCTTAGTAGCTCGGACGCTGGATTTAAGCCCGGTAAATGAATATAAGTCCACCTCCTTTTATATAGGACCTAAATATTTAACGGCTAACTGTGGGTACATATAGATAGATAGAATATTCCTTATTGTACACCAACATAAATTATAGCAGGACACAAATAGATTAAGAGTAGTACAATTGGCGGTCTTATCGCTAATAGCAATTTCTTACAGACAACCTTTGGATGGACATGAATCATGTAAGAAAAAATAAATAAATACTAAGTACATACACCAGTGCCTAACCCTTTGGGGAATACTGTCGTGATGGTTTGTATTTATATGTTATACTAGCTTCCCGCCAGCGGCTTCGCCCGCGTGGTCTTATAATTTTTTCCCCCGTTTCTGCAACATTTTTCATTACAACTCCGCTCCTATTAGTCGTAGCGTGATAATATATAGCTTATAGCCTTCCCCGATAAATGGGCTATCTAACATAGAAAGATTTTTTCAAATCGGTCCAGTACTTTTTGAGTTTATTCGTTACATACAAAAATACAAATCTTTCCTCTTTATAATATTAGTATAGATATGAATCACAAAACTATTTATTCAATACTTCCTTAAAATAATTAACAACAAACAATGCAAGGAAGTAAGAACTTTAATATATATTTTTATAGTGAATAATTATTATTTTAAACTCAATAGTTGGTTAAATAAATTTTATTATAGTCACGTAACAGAATTATTGCAAATATAAAATTATATTTATTTTGGTGATTCAATGTTTTTATTCGAATTCGCAATAGCCTTATATATGACCATTGGACTGCCAAGCCAAAGGTCTCGAGTTCGAATCCAACGCATCTCCGACTTTTAAAAATCATGTGCGTAATTATCACTCGCTTACGGTGAAGGAAAACATCGTGAGGAAACCTGCATGCCTGAGAGATTTTCTCGACGGTATGTGAAGTCTGCCAACCCGCATTAGGCCAGCGTGGTGGACTATAACCTAATTCCCTAATGGGCGTATCTTTAAGGTTGTTTTTAGTATACAGGAAACATTATTGACGAGAAGTACTCCAAGTCGTGACCGGACGCGGACCTACAAACTTCAAGTACTTACAAACCTATTTTACACGAATACATTAGTCGTATATCTGTAAAAAACATTCATTAACCTTTAAAGTGTCGGAGCATGACACCAAGATCACAAACACCTTGCTTTAACGTAATTAAGATAAAAAGGACGCGTACTTAGCAGAGCCTATAAGGACCAAGTCCACCTTTGTACCAACTGTGCAAAGTCCTATCTTACTAATATTATAAATGTGAAAGTTTGTGAGGATGGATGGATGGATGAATGTTTGTTACTCTTTCACGCAAAAACTACTGAACAGATCTGGATGAAATTTGGCACAGAGATAGGTTATAGTCTGGAATAGCACATAGGCTACTTTTTATCCCGGTAAAATGTATGGTTCCCGTGGGATAGCGGGTGAAGCCGCTGGCGGAAAGCTAGTAATCTATACTAATATTATAAAGAGGAAAGATTTGTTTGTTTGTTTGTTTGTTTGTAATGAATAGGCTACAAAACTACTGGACCGATTTCAAAAATTCTTTCACCTTTGGAAAGCTACATTATCCCCGAGTAACATAGGCTATATATCATCACGCTACGACTAATAGGAGCGAAGTAGTAATGAAAAATGTAGCAAAAACGGGGAAAAAATTATAAGACCACGCGGGCGAAGCCGCTGGCGGGAAGCTAGTATATTATAAAGAGGTAAGATTTGACTGTTTGTTTGTATTGAATAGGATCCAAAACTACTGGACCTATTTGAAAAATTATTTCAGTGTTAGATAGCCCATTTATCAGGAAAGGCTATAGGCTATATATCAACACGCTACGACTAATAGGAGCGGAGTACCAATGAAAAATGTTGCAAAAACGGGGAAAAAAGGTTTCAAGACCACGCGGGCGAAGCCGCTGGCGGGAAGCTAGTAAAAAATAAAATAAATCTTTAATTTAGTGTTGCTACTATAAAAAAACTTAGTTTAAGGTATCGAATTAAGAACTAAGTGCTAGAAAAACTAGCGTTAAAGTCGTGTCTAGTTAATCAATCTCTGTTTTTGTATTTTTAATCACTATGATTTAGATTAATAAGTACTAGTGTTTTTTGCAGCCAAGGTGCCTTCTGAACTGCCGTCCATTTATGCTGTCAGGCATTAGAAGAAAACAGATTAAGATTTTTTTTAGCTGGCTACATTTTTATGATATAAATTCCTCGACTTCTATGTTCCCTTTTACGATCGTTAAAGCAGTCGAAATTGCTATAAAATACCAATAAAGACCAATTACAGGTACCAATAACGGGGACTCGGCTCAAAAGACCGATTTTTAAATGGACTTCTAGGACCAAAAAAACATGTAACAGTATTGAAAATTATTACAGCACAATATTATGTCTGTGGTCTAGTGGTTCGAGTACCGGACTGCTCATCACGAGGTCGTGGGTTCGATTACCACAGGACACAAATATTTATGTAATGAAGGTATACAAGTATTATATTCAAGCTGTTACTTACCTACTGACAATTTTATAGAAAATCCTATAGATCTTTTTGTATTTTTTTTAAACATTTTCTATGCTAAGATTACAAGTTTTTTTTAAGGCGGCGACATACGTGGATTGCGCGTTTTGGGGGTACATTAAAACGTTTTTTCTCCCTAATCTTTATCGGAAAAAATCCAAAAAAAATATATGTTAATCTACACGATACAGAGCAAGTGCGTCTCGGGCCAGATTTTTTAAAAAAACATTTGAAGTATTAAAAATAAATGACCAAAGTAGCCTCCGTTTTCTTCGTTACAACCTTTTTTCTTTTAAACTATGAACTGTAGGATTTTTTTTAATCCATCAGAATATTAAATAGTACTATGCCGAGAGTACTCTCGGCTCACTTTTTTGAAAAACTTTTTTAATTATTTTATATGATTTTTTTACGTAATCGATACTCGCAAGTTCCCTGAGCAGCCCCTCTGTCGCCCAATACTTTAGTGCGGGACGAGGCGCCGTGCTGAACGGACCTGTGCCACTTTTTTCCGCAAAATGGAGCTACATACTCGATACTTTTGTGTATTAGTAGTAGTATAAAGGGTTTATCAGTGTGTGTAAATCTTACAATGTTTTGATAGGGTGAGCACGGTGCTAGCTACAAAACAAAATTTTAGCAGCTCGGGATACTATTTTAATTTTTAACTAAGTTCAAGTACAATGTTACCTTGCGTGTTAATATGCAATTATTTTTTAAATTATAGGTACCTATTGATTTTAACTTTATAATGTAAAATAATTTAAATTAAATTAAATTCAAGATGGCGAACCTACTTATTTTTTTCATTAAATGATATGGGTATCAATTTCGAGGTTTTTTGGGGTGTTGATTACGAAATTGCCATTTGTTTTGAAATCCAAGATGGTGGACATCATTTTTTTTGTCATAATTGACATGGGTATCAATTTCGAGGTTTCTTGAGGTGTTGATTACGAAATTGACATTTATTTTGAAATCCAAGATGGCGGACATTTTTTTTCCAAAACTGTGACATGGGTATCAATTTCGAGGTTTCTTGGTGTGTTGATTACGAAATTGCCATTTATTTTGAAATCCAAGATGGCGGACACTATTATTTTTTCATTAATATGACATGGGTATCAATTTCGAGGTTTCTTGGGGTGTTGATTATGAAATTGCCATTTATTTTGAAATCCAAGATGGCGGACATTTTTTTTTCATAAATGTGACATGGGTATCAATTTCGAGGTTTCTTGGTGTGCTAATTACAAAATTGCCCTTTATTTTGAAATACAAGATGGCGAACATTATTTTTTCATAACTGTGACATGGGTATCAATTTCGAGGTTTCTTGGCGTGTTGATTACAAAATTGCCATTTATTTTGAAATCCAAGATGGCAGATATTATTATTTTTTCATTAATATGACATGGGTATCAATTTCGAGGTTTCTAGGGGTGTTGATTATGAAATTGACATTTATTTTGAAAAAAATTGCGCATTGTATAAAAAATATCCTTTATACATTATAATATACCTCCACGGGGCACGCGATGCCAGCGGTACCTACGGCCTCCGGCAATATTGACAGATAGCTAGGTAAATTACATTTACTGTAACTATAGGCAAGTGTATAAATATAAGAAGTATGGTCTACGCACACTATATGAGTTAGCCATTTGGGTTATGCCTATTGTTATCAAATCTTAAAAATATATAGATTAGAAACGTACCCATTTACCATTTTACCCTTTGTCCTCTTGAGTCTTTAATTTCGAATTATGTTTTTTACATTTTCTTTTGTCATCCATTTTGATAATATAAATAAACATAATTATAACGCACAGAATTACTTTATTACAATTACAATAACGACTAAGTATATTTAAATAATTTATGTACACCAATACACGCTAATATTAAATATTATTATGTACACAGACACACAAAAATAACCCCATTATATGATTACTAAAAAGCGATGCAAGTATTACGAAACTACGAGTATGTAAGTACTTCGATTTACAAAGAAAAGTGTCGCAGGTCCATTCAGCTTAGTGTCTCGTCCCGCACTGAACTGAAGTTTTAGGCAAGACTCGACAAGAGGGGTAGGTCTCGCGATTTGCGAGTTAAACGTAAAAAAATAATTTTAAGTAAATAATTAAGAGTTATTATTACAAAATCTGTTAATAGTAGGTACTTGCTTGTTTTTTGCCTACACATTTTGTTTTTTCTAATTAGTTAGAAAAAACAAAATATATCTATAAGCAAAAACTTGTTATCGGCTATCAGCTGACCAAGTTGCTGCTACTTAGCTTTTAATTAACTGTAAGTTTTCCGTGCAATAAATAAATAATAAGCAAAAGGTTCCTCCAGTATCATATCTAAATTTCTTATAGAAAACATATTATTCAACGAAAACATTTCTATTAGTAGAGGTATTATAAATTCAATACAAGTGTTTTTTTAAAGAACTCCAAAACATTTTATGCCATGTATTTAAACTGTCAATTGATATCATATATTATCTGAAAGTCTAACACTGATAATAATAACATGCAAACAAACCTTTTTATCATTCCGTATAAAAAACTATAATATTTAAAATTATTTATTTAATCGGCCGAAAAATGTAGACAACCCTAGTCTAAACGGCAGTCGGGCGCCCAGTCTTGTGTGAGTGCAACGCGTAGTCAGTGCCAGGGGGTGCGGCAGCGCGCGCGGTGTTTTTCATCGGGAACGCCCACTCGAGCAAGGTCAACGGCGTATATCGCAGTCTTAATGAAGGAAAAAACAGGCTGGCGGGCAGGATTCGAACCTGCGTCTTCTGGTTCGGTACACCAGACGCTTTGACCACTAAGCTACCGCGAGCCCTCACGTCACCTTTAAGACGTAAATTAGAATGTGAAGGAAGATTTCGACTGGCGAGCGGGGCGAGCGGTAGCTTAGTGGTCAAAGCGTCTGGTGTACCGAACCAGAAGACGCAGGTTCGAATCCTGCCCGCCAGCTGATTTTTTCCTTCACTAAAAATAAATCCTATATAATAATACTGCTTGACCTTGGGATCAACCCCAGAACCTTTAGTGTAGTAGTCACGTAGGACCACAACACAATAATGCTTAAGGAAATGTTCGTAATAAAACCGTTAATTATTGGAAGCAGGATCTTTAAAATAACAGTTTGAAACATTTCACGATTCTGTAAAGTAATCTCATTGCATATCTTATTAATATAAACTTTAAATACAATCAAATCAATCACTTATTTTAGATCATCTATTCAGAATCTTAATTATGGCTTCCAACGCATATACTCGTGTTTGAGATTATCTGAGACATAATATTAAATTGTGCAAGCGGGATTGCGACGATAATTTTAATGGTGTTGGATTCTAGTCCTGCATTGATCAAACTTTTGTTTGGTTTTTCCGTCTGTAAATTTCCCGGTGGATGGCAATAGGCTCGCCCACTATTACACTGTGGGTGTATATTAATGCACCTCGTATTGTATGTATAATATCTAATACTCGTAATCAACCCATAAACTGTCCCACTGCTGGGCACGGGTCTCTTCTCAAATCAAAAATCAAAATAGTTTTATTTTCACATAGACCTTATGCAGGCACTTATGAAATGTCGAAACTAGGTGCACGGTTCCAAATTAGTCGTTTCCTATGGAGAAGAACCGGCAAGAAACTCCATGGTTACCTACTCTTTTCAATTTTGGTTTTTTACAGTTAATCTGATACAATAGTTTAAGGATACTTACACAAGTATGAGAAAACAATCTAGAAACATTTGCAAAATCTAATACAGAATAAATTTCTGTATTGAGAGTATCATTGTCAGTGAGAGGGATTAGGCTATAGTCCACCACGCTATCCTGATGCGGGTTGGCAGACTCACACACCGTCGAGAAAATATCTCACGCATTCATGTTTCCTCACGATGGTTTTCTTCACCGTGATAATACTCAGGTACTCAGGAAAATCTGCTTGACGGGATTTCCCGACTAATTATTTTAATAGTGTGGTGCTCTCACAAGAGGAGCTCGTGGCTTAGCTATAATTACGCTGACTAGCCGATCTGCAAGGTTAAGCTACGCTTGCCGAGGTCAGTCTGTGGATGGGTGACCATTATTAACACACCGAAACCCCTCCGTGTCTCGGAGAGCACGTAAAGCCGTCGGTCCCGGTTGTCATACTATGATACTCGTTAGTGGTAGTCAGAAGCCCAAACAGCCTGACAACCAGTCTATCCTTCAAATATCGGTATTGCCTATAAATTGGGTTGCGCCTCAGCCGCATCTGGTTAGACTAGAAGCCGTACCCAACATGGTTGTGAAAAAGGCTAGGAGGACGATGCTCTTTAAAGCACGTAGTGATCTTAATTCCTCAATAACCTAAATTAAAAATTTAGAAAACCCCCGACACGAAATGTTATTTGCCATTTTGTGGTGGCGGCCATCTTGGATTTGAAATTTATCATAATGTATAGTATTCTCCTAGTTAAGCCCTTTCATTTGATACCCATATTGAGGGAGTTGTGAAAAAATATATTATTCGCTATTTTGTGGCGGCGGCCATCTTGGACCGATTTTCATCAAACATAGCTAAGAACACTCCCGACTAATTCACCTTTCAAATAAAAAAAACAAAATCAAAATCGGTTCATCCGTTCGGGAGCTACGATGCCACAGACAGACACACACACACACACAAACACACACACACACACAGACACGTCAAACTTATAACACCCCGTCGTTTTTGCGTCGGGGGTTAAAATGGTCACCCATCAATAGAATAACTGTTGAAAGCGCAGCTTAACCTTGTAGTGTCTTTGAAGTGACGCTAATGTTTTACGCACAAAACATAATTATAGATATAATATTAATAATATCGCGTGCGATTCATACGCACGAATAATTTTGCACATAAAGCTACATTATCTCGGCGGGCTTAAAAGGTGGGAACCTTTATTTATATTACGAAAGGCTTAGTAGATAATGAAGTGTACACGCAATGCAATTAAAGATTCAAGATCACGACCCAGACAGTGAACCGATTTGTATCGATATGTATCGATGTATCGATACTTTCGTTTATAATCGATTTGATTGCTGTAACATCGATAAATGCGGCTTCTGCGTATAATTGGTTTGAGTATTTTTATCCATAAGTACTTGAATGCTTATAGAATTTTTTTATTTATACTTGTCTCTGATAGTTTTGATACTTGTATCTGAGCCTATTGCCATCAACCGGGCACAAATCCAGACTCCGAGCTGCTACTGAGAATTTCATAGAAACACCCAACAACACTGCCTAAGTCCTACTAAATAAAATAATTTTATTGTTTGCCTGGATGTTCGTCCAGCAGATAGCTGGCTGCAGCTTAAAAGGAGGTCATCTAAATCGGCCCAAATGATGTACCGAAGGTACACTTATTGGAAAAAATACGTACTTTTTTAATGTTGACTGGGGGATGAGAAAAAATACTTTTAATTTGGGAAAATCACGCCATATTGCTACAATATCATCTATTTCGTAAAGATTTCATAGTAAAACCTGTCAGTGTCAGTTACGGAATGTCAAACGTACGCCATCAGGGCAGAATAATATCAGCTTCATAGTGATTTCATTGTAAAAACTATCAACTTGACAGCTGTCATGTACCTGCGGTACAAATTTGGGCTGTAGGCTTTTGATCACCTCCTTTGAAATAGATATAGAGTTTATATTCTTAATTATATTAATTATTAACCAATCGCGGGTTCCCATTAAAATAATTAATACACAAATCGAATATTACGCGAGTGAAGCCGCGGCAAGATACTAATATTTCATAACTATAAACAACACAATTTATAATGGCACAGCCTAAAACCCTGATGTATCTTAAGCTATAAAAGAGAACGTAGCTTCAATTTATAGCTTAGGTTTGAAATGAACTAATTATAATAAACCATATAAGGTATATTGATTGGTACAGTCAATACAATATTTCAAGGAATTAGGACATTATTGGTCTTGAGGCGCGACTGCAGTGTTAGAGGCTCTTGGTTCGATTTCCGTTTTTTTATGTAATTCTCAATAGCGGCGACGACGCCTGTGGTGTAGTGGTTCGAGTACCAGACTGCTGATTTCGAGGTTGTAAATTCGGGTTCGATTTCCACATGACACAAATGTTTGTGTTGAATATGAATGTTTGTGTTTGTCTGGGTGTTTCCTATGTATAATAAGTATGTATTTACAAAAAAAAAACAGTATATATGTATTATATCCATTGTCTAGTACCCATAGTACAAGCTCTGCTTAGTTTGGGACTAGATGGTGCTGTATAAAATGTCCCAGGATATTTATTTATTTATAAAAAAAATAGCAGCTCAGTTTGGATTTGCGGTAGGTTAATGGCGATAGACTTGTCCTCACATGACAATCCTGGGACCTAAACATAGATCTTCCTTGGAGGAATATAGGCGCGATGGTATATGACAATAGTAAGTGCTATAGTCTGCGTGGAACTAGTTGGCCGCGCCTCAGGTATGTGAGCGGCGGGACGGAGGGGCGGGGTTGCCTGCGCGCGGTGGGACGGTGTCGGAGGCGCTTGCTTTTGTTCACAGTAACCCGCCGCTTCACCCCCGTCCGTACCTAAGGCGCGGCCAACTAGTTCCGCGTGGGCTATAGTCAAATTTTAAGGAACCTGAAAGCTATTTTATTTTAAGGTTGTCAGTATTGACTAGAAATTGGGTTACGGATATCTGATGGCAATGGATTCGTTTATTCTATACTAATAATAAAAACCTGAAGAGCTTATTTGATTGAACGCGTTATTCTCAGGAACTGGTCCGATTTGAATTGAAGAAAATTCTTTCAGTGTTAGATAGCCCGGTTATCGAGGAAGGCTATAGGCTATGTATCAACACGCTACGATCAATAGGAGCGAAATACCAATTAAAAATGTTGCAAAAAGGGGGGGGAATCAACTTCTACGTATAGTACTCTATACTAATATTATAAAGAGGAAAGATTTGATTGTTTGTTTGTTTGTATTGAATAGGCTCCGAAACTACTGGAACGATTTGAAAATTTTGAGATAGCGTTTATCGAGGAAGGCTATAGGCTATGTATTAACACCCTACGATCAATAGGAGCGAAAGACCAATTAAAAATGTTGCAAAAACGGGGGAAAAATTCAACTTCTACGGGTACGAAGTCGCGGGCAAAGGATATAGTAATCTATACTAATATTATAAAGAGGAAAGATTTGATTGTTTGTTTGCTTCCAGTAGTAGTAGTCCAGTAGTTTCGGAGCCTATTCAATAATAGGCTCCGAAAATACTGGACCAATTTGGAAAATTCTTTCAGTGTGAGATAGCCCGTTTATCTAGGAAGGCTATAAGGCTATGTATCAGTCATTTCATTGTAAAAACTATCAACTTGACAGCTGTCAAGTAAAAATGTTGCAAAAATAGGGGACAAACTTCAACTTCTACGGGAACGAACAACGTGGACAAAGGCGGTGGTATAATATACTGATATTCTATTCGATACGATTAGATACAGTTCGACTGGAAGCCAAACCCAATGTAATTGGGAAAATAGCTACAAGAATGACTCAATAATGTAATTATCAATGGAATATTTTAATATATAATTATGTATAGGTAACATTTTCACGGCACTAATTAATTTGCATCACGGAGCTTCTATTACTAATCTAGGTCATTCTAATATACCTCATTGGTATAGTGGTTAAAACCTCAAAATGTGGAGCTTGAGGTTTTGGGTTCTATTCCTGGGTTGGGTAAGGTTATCGGCTTTTTATATAAGGAAATTCTCAGATAGTTAGCTCATTTTTTACATTTAACATAATATGTATAATTAACATCTGTGCATTATATACCACAGTGCCTTTATTTCTGCTTACTATTTTAGAGAATATTAGCCGTAATGTTATGACATTTCTAAAGGGCAATAATATTTACGGTTGCAGGGAAAATACTTACTAAAAAATGGGCGGGCAGGATTCAAACTCGCGTGTCTTGGTTCGGTAAAATATAAAACAAAAGGATTTTTAAAACTAAGAAAGGTGTGTAATTATGAGGCAGATCATGACTAACGTAATATATATATTAAATTAATAAACATAACGGTACTAAAAAATATCCAACAATCAGTCTAGATTGTCAAGTCGCTAGCACCAAAAGACCAAATGGTCCTTCTTCCCATACACAAATGATACACAGTTAATGGAATCCTTGAAGATTTACAGATAGATTTGACACTCGAGGTCAATCACGTTCGGTAGCTCAAAGTAGCATGAAACTAATTACATAGCGGATCATAGCTTCAGCTTTACTATCTCAAGTACAGTGACGTCATACGTGACGGTTCAGGATCTACAGTGGATGGTATATAATGGCTCAATACATTCTCAGCATCACAGTTCAACTTGAGCTTCATCCACATTAGGTTTGGAGTGTTCCGTCGATAATCATACAAAATGCAATTGGTAATTACTTTTTGCTTGTAGCAAAATGTAGAAACATATTATATTTATTTGATTTACCAATTAAAAGCATTAATAATTTACAAATTGCAACAATTTGTAACCGTAATATCAAAATATAAAAGCCTAATTTCAATCTAAAATCCTGGTTTTTCAAGAATCATTTGCCTCTGATTGTAGAAGGCATAACTTAAAAGCTATTTTTGTATACATTTTCCTTCTTGTAAAATACTGAAGTTTGACGATTAAATGTTCATTCCCTGTGCTACAAATAATATCATGTATATAATAACCCGTTTAAAAAAATGTTTAACACTAATTACTTAGAAATATTTTTTTTGTAAATATTTGCCAAATAAATTAAACACTCATTAACTTTGCGCCGATTTCCTCAAAACTAATTAATAATAATTTATCTCCACAGTTCGTGATCGCCGCTTTAGTCGCCGTGGCTGCCGCAGGTCGCCTGGAACACCTGGAACGCTCCTACCTTCCTCCGGACAGCAACTCCATCGGCTCCGCAAGGTCGACCTTCGGGTCTAGCGGAGGCTTCGGCTCTCCCAGCTCCCATGGATCCTTCGGCTCTCCCAGCTCTCACGGATCCTTCGGCTCTCCCAGCTCTCACGGATCCTTCGGCTCTCCCAGCTCTCACGGATCCTTCGGCTCTCCTGGCTCTCACGGATCCTTTGGATCTAACTCTGGTGCCTTCGGTGCCGCGGGAACTGGTCTGCAAAGACAAAATGGTGGAGCTCCCTTCGGTGGCGCTACGTCAAACCAGTACTTACCACCTAACCACGGACCTTCAGCTTCTAACGGCGTACATCAATTTGGTGGATCTGCTCAAGGTATATTTAATAACTGGTCTTTTTGTCCTTATTCATACTATTGTCTTTATTTATTTAACATATGCATCCATGTTTAAATAGTTACATCTAAATCTCAACTATTGAGATGGAATATTTATGGCTAATTACTATTTTAACGTCAGTTTTATAACTCGCTATAGTCTAATAATTATAAAACAAATACAAGAACTTTAACTACGTACACTTTAAAGGAAGTTTTTCAAAACACTTCTTTATTTAAACATATAGGTGTTTTTTGTCTTTTTCAATACAATCCCAGACAGTAAAAATTTACTAAAGTTATTGCCAACATTCTTGATTTAACAAAGTTCTCGATACCAACAGGTTTTGGCGCCCAGAACTTCCGCAGCCAACAGTACGCTGCCCCTAGTGCGCAGTACAGTTCCCCTCAAGCCAGCTCTTTCGGTGCTCCAAGCTACCAGGCGCAGTCCGCGGCCACTAGCCGTCAATACCTAGCTCCGCAGTACAGCTCTCCTCAGACAGGCAGCTCTTTCGGCGCTCCCAGCTACCAGGCGCAGTCTGCAGCCACCAGCCGTCAATATCTGGCTCCTAGGACCAGCTCCATCCAGAACCCTCCTCAGCAAGCTTTCGATGAACAAACCGGCTACCAATACTAAGCTATGTGTATATAAAATGTAGTCGTGTTAGACCGTTCAATTATATGTACATATAATAAATAATTGTATATATTAATTTGTTGATCATTTGCTCCTTGTAATTTTATTTGTCTATAGTAAACGTATCCTACATCAGCATACCATATCGATTTTGCCGTCAAATCATTTTATTGCTGGCTTAGGATTGTTACTTTGATTTAAGAATATTACAAAACTTTAATTACTTCACCATGATCATATTATTATCACCCTAAAGGTCCACCGCTGAACAAATGCCTCTTCCATAGACTTCCATAAGGATTAGTAGTACACCGCCTGCATCCAATATCTCCGAGAGGCCGTCTGACTAATTTGAGTAAATCTCAGTACAAACTTGCAAACTGCCTACTAGTGCCAACGATTAAACAATAAACACACGACGTTATATTTTGTGTAAGTTGAAGTCACACAATCCTCAAACATGGCCGCCCGCGTTTTGGTTCTTGTAATCCACAGATAAATAAACTGTAATTAATCTTTCATAAATAAAATATTTACAATTTATTATAGAGAAAAAACATATTTTATGATTATTGTAAACCTATAAGTTACCGTTTTTAACATAGTAAATATTTTATCGTTAGCTAATTGCTTTGTGTCTATACTCAGACAGACATTGAAGAGAGAGAGGGAGGGTAAGAAAGAATCGTTATTAATTGAGACAATTATTTAAAAAAAGTTAAAAACGAATGATAGTTCAATGTTTTTATTTCTTTCTTCTCCTTTTTATGTCTCTTTTACATAAATATCGGTCCTATGTTCTGAACGGACGGATAATCTTTAAACTAGAGCATAATACAATCATTTCCAGTCAAATAATTGCTGGCTTAAGACCCTTTACTTTGATTTTAGAACATTACAAAACTCTTATTACTTCACACGGATAATCTTTATTAAGTAGATCAAGATAGAATCATAACTCCCAAACATACGGGCATAATTATTCCAAAAAATCTTGCATCCAAAAATGCGCTATCTTCTACAGCAAATAACTTTCTGTCATGCATAATCATACAATGACGTTTCAAGGCCAAAGTTCAATGTAACTTTAACACCTACGTCTAATAAAACACAAACGATATGTGTCATTAGGCTACAGTAACAAATGGCGACTATCATAGTTCTTATACTAACCCAGCGTTAATGATCATCTTAATTTAATTTTACCTGTTATAATGTAGAGGTTGATTAAATACTACTTGATTAGACTAGACTGCTATAGCCTAGTGGTTGTAAGCGTGAGTGCTATTGTTAAGATCCTGGGTTCGATTCCCAAGCTAAGCAAAGTGTTTTCGGTTTAAGCAGCTCAGAGTTTGTATTTGTGCCCGGATAATGGCAATAGGCTCACCCCACGCGGGAAATACAGGAGTTATGGTATCTTATGTTGGGTTAAGAAAATATAATTCTGGCAGGTTCTAGAAAGAACAATAATTAATCTCACTCCTAGTCTTTTATTATATTTCCGCCAGCGGCTTCGCCCGCGTATTCTTATAATTTCCAATTTTTGCAAAAAATTTCATGACTACTCCGTTCCTATTAGTCGTAGCATGATCGGTCCAGTAGTTTCGGAGCTTATTCAATACAAACAAACAATCAAATCTTTCCTCTTTATAATATTAGTATCTAGATAACACATAAATCCTAGTTGTAATATATTTCTAAACAGAATGTTTGGCAGTACCGTATGTCTATATTGTAACTCTACATTGTATAAAAATACCCAAACTCAGATCTATAGTTTTCACTCATTATCCATTAATACAAGCTTTGGTCTTTCAATCCGCAGAAAAAAATTAAATAGGTACTTACGGAAAACGGTTGAATACTGATTTGACAACATTTAGATTAAATGATAAATTGTTTATTTCTCGCCACAATACATCGGTTTTACAAAAGAGGTTTTGAACAATAATAAAATGATAATCAAACATTTAATATTGTAGGGCTGGTGTTAATCTTGTGTTTCAGAACACCAGGACTCCTCCTTAAGGTGGGTAAATGTTTCAAGTAACATTTTAAGTGAAACAGGATACAAAAACTAATAACGGTGTAATATTACCTACTGGTGACTTAAAAATAGAATAGTTCGCAGTGAACAACAGGGAGAAACCCAATCGCAAGCACCCTAGTTGAAAAATCTTAAATAAATATATTATAATTATGCACCGTTAAATGCAGATAATGATTTCCTTCATGATTAAGATCAAATAAAACAAGCTCCGTGTAAAATTGAAGCTATAAGGAAATTAATAAACTAACAACAAAATAAATCCGTAAAAAAGATGCAACAAAGGAATATTTTTTATTGCTCTAAATTGGTCTTTTCGTACCTAAGACTGGTGTTTTTTTTTATTTAGCCATAGTAACTGGTTGAATTAGGTGTTTAAAAAAATCTTAATAAAATGACTGTTGTACCCTCCTTCGGCAGTCGGGAAAATATTAACGTTATTTTTCAAATCAATGTTCTTAACAAGACGGATATTTCCAATCATTTTATCTATAGAAATCTGTTCATAGATAGCCATGACCATTCACAAAGCTCATAAAGAAGCCATAGCAACAAACCAATTAAAACGAAAAAAGAAAAAAAACCTGGTCAGTACAAAAGCCTACACCAAGATTACACAATATTACCAAACTAAATCAATTACGTATGAATGGAAAGCATTAACACACTCCATACATGAGTTCAGTGTCTGGGTCGTGATCTTGAACATTTTATTTTTAATTACGTTGGGTGAATACTCGTTAATAAGGCGTAGTTATATAGAAATATGATTTATTATTGAAGACAAAGGTTTCATTGTAATCAAAATAATTAAACATTCGACTGACGATATGTTTTAAATAGAAGGCTAAGCTGACAAGCATGTCGTTTTTTAACTAAAGCCTAAGTAATATTCGATTAAATTAGTTCACGTAAGCTCTACTAGATCGACAATCTAGCATGGTTCCAAAAACTTCATCCTGTGGCGAAGAATCTCGCAAAATCTCCATGGGCTTATAAAAAATAAGATATTTTAGAGTCAAAGATTTATTGCAATTTTTCAAAGTACTTAGTTGAATAATATATTTATGTATTGAAAATGATTATTTAGTGCTGTAAAAAACTTTTTTATATTACTCGGGTCTCTAATATCGGGCTTCTTTTTTTATATTTATATTTTTATAATGCAAAATGCTATATCTTTTCCTTCTGCAGGTTCATTATCCTTCTTCTTCGTGACAATTCTATGAATTATACTTTTTTTACCCAGCTGCGCAACGCAATGGAGCGATTTAACAGCCTATGTTTGTTCCTTTTTATTAAATAGTTTTAATTTAGAAGTAGGATATTAGTAAATAGGTATAATTGTCAATTCATTGTCAAAAGTAGCAGAAGAATTTAGATTTTGACGTCTTTCCCGGAACTTTCCCTCTGCGGTCCTGTCACACGTTCAAATGAAATTCTATCTTGAATTTGTATAAAGCTATTTATTATACACAAGACTAAACAAATATATTCTGAACACATTATTAGTAATGGTAGCCGGTTTGTTCATCGAAGGCTTGCTGAGGAGGGTTCTGGAAGGAGTTGGTGCTGATGGGGGCCAGATATTGACGGTTAGCGGCCGCGGGCGGCTGCGAGAACTGGGTCTGGTAGCTGGGCACGCCGAATGAGTTGGCAACCTGAGGAACTCCGTACTGAGTGCTGGGGATATTGTACTGCTGGTTGGGGAAGGTCTGGGGGCCGAAACCTGGAAAAAATATGTTGATTTAATATTGTTATGCTGCTATATTGGATATATTCTTGTCTGGTAAATAGATACGAAGATAATAATCATACTTTATGTAAATACTTTTCCAGATGTAGGTTACTATCAAAAGTAGCTGTTCATTTGAATAAAACTTTCTGCCTAGCTTCTGCTCGCGACTTCGTTGAATGAAGTTGAATTTTTTCTCCCGTTTTTGCAACATTTTTAATTGATACTCTGCTCCTGTTGGTCGTAGCATAATGATATATAGCCTATAGCCTTTCTCGATAAACGGGCTATCTAACATCGAAAGAATTTTTCAAATCGAGCGAGTAGTTCCTGAGATAAGGCAAGCTGATATCGGATTTATTTTGTCTTGCTTATTGGTATCAAAACATGAAAAATATACTATCTTGAAACACAAAATAATTTTCTCACCTTGAAGGGACCCTGCAAACTCAGGCGCACCAGAAGCAGAAGGACCGTGGTTAGGGGGCAAGTATTGGTTAGAGGTGGCACTAGGGAAGGCTGAGTTAGCTCCCAAAGAGTCGTAATTGCTCGGAGAACCAAAGCCTACATTGGAACCGAAGGGGGGAAGGTATGCCCGTTCCAGGTGCTCCAAACGTCCTGCCGCAGCCACGGCGACTAGAGCAGCAATCACGAACTGGAAATACAAACAATGTAGTTAAAAGAGCTTTCAAGATATTTCTCTATATTGAAAAACACAATAGAATTTATGTAGAAGTCAAAATGAACCCTGTAGAAAAGTCTAAATTTATTACAAATCTAGCTGTGATCCATGATTTAACACGCTTTGGTCTCGTTTTTATTCCTAGTTCTGGGATATCTTCCCAACATCTTTTTACAGCAGATGATATATAAAATACGCCAATTTCAGCTTTCATAAATTAGTAGTTTAGGCTATGAATTTATAGATCAGTCAGTCAAGACAAACGATTTTATAAGTTTAGATCCTCTGTCAATTATGTTTCACTAAAGCTAACACAATTATTTCAAATAGAAGATTTGCCAGAAATTCGTTACACACAAAAACAAATTACCAGTTTCATTTTGTATGATTGTTGTTGGAACACTCAAAACTAAATGTGGATGAAGCTCAAGTTGAACTGTGGTGCTGAGATCCAACTGACCCATTATATACCATGTGCTGTCGATCCTGAATACTCGTGCCTGACGTCATTTTATAGCTAAGATAATAAACCAAAGTTATGATCCACCATGTAATTAGTTCGAGGCTTTTTTAAGCCACCGAACGTGACCGGCCTTGTACGTAAAATTTCTCTATATTTTCAAGGATTTCAACAAAATAGAAAAAGGACCAGAAAATGTGGTCCTTTGATACATGAGCACCACAAAAATTTGAATTATTTGTCAGTATTAAACGTGCAAAATCTAGCTTTACTATCTGCAGAACTTAACAATTATTAAATAACATACCATGAAGTCTGTATTTTCCGGATAGTTAGGCGAGGCAGAGGTGTACAGTCACGAGAAAACATATGTATACACTAACAATAATGCTAAAGCGATTTTTTCATGAATGAATAATTGCAACTTTGAGATAACTCCACCACGTCACTATGATATTGGTTCGTAAATACTGTGTGCGTAATATCACAGTTCTATTAGTACTTTAGGAGAAAATCGATTTAGCACTTTTGTTAGTGTATACATATTTTTGCTCGTGACTGTACAAGTGTATGTCCATAGTTTGCCACTTTATTCGGTCTGGGAATCGAACCCATAATCTCAACTGTAGCAGCACTTACTAGGCTAATGAGGCAGTGTAATATTAACAGAGTAGGTTAGTTTGTTATGATATTTTAAATCGTATATTGACTTTGACACACACTGACACAATTAAATAAGCCATTTTTTAGTCTTAGATACCTATTTCCTTCATCATAAACCCATTAACTGTCCCACTGCTGGGCAAGGATATCGTCTCAGAATGAGAGGGGTAAAACCCACCACATGTAGTACATGCTGGCTTATTGTTGGTTGGCAGACTTCACATGTCGTCGAGAAAATCTCTCCGCATGCAGGTTTCCTCACGTTGTTTTCATTCACGATTTTAAGTAGGTGATAATTAATTTATTAATACGGACATGATTTTAAAAAGTCAGGTAGGGAACTAAAATAATTAATTACGGAAATCGACAACGTATGGGATCTCATTTTTGCCACTTGTCACGGGATTCGGTTACCACATATTTATGTAACTAATGAATAAAATTGTTTGTGTTCGTCTGGGCATTTCTTATATTTTAAATATTTTACAAAAACTAAGTATTTAAGTATTATATTATTATCTATAATGTCTAGTATACTATAGTACAGGCCCTGCTTAGTTTGGGTCAAGACGGCCAGATTATTTAGTTATTTAATTAATTAGCACTCGCTAAGGCAAAATATCGAGAGGAATTATGAATGCTTGAGATTATTTCATTTAGAATTGCTTTGTGTCCGATAATGTTCTTACGGTTGTAAAACTGCGTGTTTATTGGAGTTTTATAAGAAGTTTTCTAACCAGCAGCTTTTGCAGCGACAAAGTTTGAACTTGTACCGGTTGATGGCAACGGGGTTGTCCCCTATTAACCTAAATATATCGGCGAACTGAGGTTACACACCCTTAACGCTTCAGAGAATATGTTATGTAATGAATCTAGCATCAAAAGACCACATTTTGCGCACTTGGGGCAGTCCACCTAGGTATCAACTTGCCAACTGACTGATCTTTTAACTTCGGCATAAAGTTTACTGTGTAACTCTTTTCAATCTAATATATAAAATTCTCGTGTCACAGTTTTAGTTGCCATACTCCTCCGAAACGGCTGGACCGATTTGTATGAAATTTTGTGTGCATATCGGGTAGGTCTGAGAATCGGCAAACATCTATTTTTCATACCCCTAAATGATAAGGGTGACCCACCCCTATATGGCAAAACAACGTTTGCTGGGTCAGCTAGTATTATTATAATATTATTTAAATAATCTATATTTGAGACACTCTCCCCTATTTCAGAGAGCACGTAGTCTTATTTGTCATATGGACGCCGTTTCTTTTAGGTTTATGGCCAAAATTCTGAAAGCCGTTTTATCTTATGGATAACTTATATTGACCGCTAATTAGAATTGACATTTCGCCAATTAATCTAATTTAAAAAAATACTGAAATTTAGCCCGATTTAATAAGATTGGCTGACCAAATATAGGGAAAGGCTACAAGGATGATAATAATTAGAAGTGAAGACTTGTGAAGTGTGTTCACAATTCATCCTTATGTGGTTGCCGGCGTGATGGTATATGAGTGTAAACAATAAAAAAATATATAATTCTCATAGCTATTTATTATGCATTATCCAGTTGACTAAGACAGTTCTGCATACTTCTAGTACTGGTAGCCAGTTTGTTCATCGAAAGCTTGCTGAGGAGAGTTCTGGAAAGAGCTGGTCCTAGGAGCCAGATACTGACGGCTGGCGGCTGCGGACTGCTGGGGGAACTGCCCTTGGTATCTAGAAGCGCTGATGGAGCTACCAGCCTGAGGAGCTCCGTACTGGTATCCATTTTGTTCATCAAAGGCTTGCTGAGGAGCGTTCTGGAATGAGCTGGTCCTTGGAGCCAGGTATTGACGGCTAGTTGCCGCGGACTGCTGAGGGAACTGCGCCTGGTAGTTAGAGGCCTGAGGAGATCCATACTGTGTGCTGGGGACAGCATACTGCTGGGTGGGGGCCGCCTGCTGGCTGCGGAAGTTCTGGGCACCGAAACCTGTAGAAATTGGAATTTTAATAATACTAGCCGAACGCTACAGTGTTACTTGCGTTGATCTCATACTTTCCAGTCCTATTAATAAGTCTAGCCTGTCTCATTGATATATTTTAAGTTTATGGGCTTATAAATTTCTGATTATTTATGATTAGCTTTTGCCAGCAACTTCGTTCCCATAGAAGTTGAAATTTTCCCCCTTTTGGGAACATTTTTAAAATAATACTCGGTTTTAAACAGGCTATTTAACACTCAAAGAATTTTAATTTCAAATAGAACCAGTAGTTCCTGAGATAATCGCGTTCTACCAAACAAACAATCTCTTAGCTTTATAATATTAGTATACATTATGAATTTATAAATATTGTTACATTCATCCTTTTAACTACTAGTAAAATATATTATAATAGGTATAAGAAGTGATTTATTAGTAAAAAAAAAACGAAATGACGCATAATTACTGCCTTTGCTTTGCTTTGATCATAAACATGCTGTAATAATATAATTGCCACTACAAACCAATAAAACTACCTCATTTGACTATAGCGGCTGCTGAACGTAAGATCTTTGGTTTGATTCTCGGGTCGAGCAACGTGATGTTGTGTTTTTCAATTTAGACTCTTAGAAGCAGCTCTGATTCGCCGCTTAAGACGGACGTCAATTTCTTGCACCTGTACTAGAGACCCTTTAGAGAATATTTCCATGATGGCAACAAAATAAATATAAATGTAACCTACCTTGGTTAGAACCACCGAACTGGGGTACGCCATTTAAGGAAGATCTTTGGTTAGGAGGCAGGTACTGGTTGGAGGTGGCACCACCGAAGGAAGCACCAGCATTCTGCCTCTGCAGACCAGCTCCCGCAGCACCAAAAGCACCAGAGTTAGGTCCGAAGGATCCGTGAGAGCTGGGAGAGCCGAAGGATCCGTGGGAGCTTTGAGAGCCGAAAGAACCATGGGAGCTGGGAGAGCCGAAGCCTCCGTTAGAGCCGAAGGAGGACCTTGCAGAGCCGATGGCATTGTTGTTAGGGGGGAGATAGGAGCGCTCCAGGTGTTCCAGGCGACCTGCGGCGGCGACGGCGACCAAAGCGGCGATCACGAACTGTGGACATAATTTTATTATTTTTAGGAAATCAGTGTCAAAATTGATATTTTTTTTATAATTTTGTGAATAATCAATAATAAGAATGGTTATGTTTTATATTGTATGACAATCAGTATCCAAATTGGTTATTTTAAAATATTTTTGCGAAAAATCAGTACTACAGATGATTAATTTTGACATTTTTAGAAAATTAGTAATAATATTATAAATTCAGGGAAAAATTGAGAATTTTGTGATGAGTGAGAGATTTTGAGATGCAATAAGTTAATTATTTAATGAGATCCATTTGATTAGATCGATAAATTCTTTAAATTCCTACAGCAATTTTTTTATTTTATTTAAACAATCTTCCATTTAATTCACATTTTCTTAAAGATTTATTTATTATTAATAAATTGATTTTTTATTTGCACAATATTACACAATAAATTCAACTCTAATTAACTAAGTACCAAAACAAATGAATTACCAATTTCATTTTGTATAATTATTGATGACTTCAAACCTAATGTAGATGAAGCTCAAATTGAACTGTGACGATGTAAGTGTACCAACGTATTATATACCATCTGTCGATCCTGAACCCTCGTTTCTGACGTCACCATTAACCTGAGATAATTATCCGAACTTATGATCCGCCATATAATTAGTTCACCGCTTTTTCGACTACCGCACGTGATTGACCTCGTATGTCAAATTTCTCTGTGATTCTTCAAGGTTTCATTAACTTTGTATGACGATGGAAGTAGCAGTCGTGACTTTAACAGTGGGCCTATATAAGTAGAGCCATCCTTACGAATTGATGATTGACTTAACGTGCTTCATTGAGTTCAAATCTAGTTCAGATTTAGCTGCAGTTAGTTCTGTTTCAATACCAATATTCATTGAGTTCAAATCTACATAGTTTTGATTTCGCTGCAGCTATATTTCGAAACCAATATCTTCGATGTTACGGTTTAATTTAGACTAACGACCCATTCTTGCTTCGCTCCATATATAATTAATGGAGATTATATTTTAAGTTAACCCTCAAGTGATAACTTTATCTGTAAAAACTTTTTTTCATATAAATATATACATTCAATTTTATGCAGTCCAGTTCCAGTTCTTGCGTGATGCGAGAAAAACATACAGACAGACAGACATAAATTCTAAAATCTGCTGTTTTGACTTCTATATGGTTTTCAATATCTATCTATAATGAAGAGACATCAGCTTATTGCAATTTTGTTATAATATTTGTGTTCTCTACAGTATTTCAAGTTGGTTATATTATTTCAAGTTATTTATTATTATTTCAAGTTATTTAATATTATTTCAAATTACTTATTCTTATTTCAAGTTATTTATTACTATTTCAAGTTATTTATTACTATTTCAATTTATTTATTACTATTTCAAGTTATTTATTATTACTTCAAGTTAGTTATTATTATTTTAAGTTATTTATTACTATTTCAAGTTATTTTTTTATTTCAAGTTAGATAATATTATTTCAGGAAACTGTGCGAGTCCGAAGTTCGATTTCCAGGTGGGGCAAAGTGTAAATCTCTAAAATTAACGGTAATCAAATCGATGAGATAACAGGTACCGATATGCCTATACATAATTAATTGACTATTTATGGCATATCAATTTTGATTATTTTAACTATCTGAGAAGTTAAAGCTGGGTAACAGCGGGTAATAGGCCAATTAGATGAAGTGAATGACCCTTGCCCATCAATAAAGAAAGAAATCCTTAATTTTGCAGATAGTAGACCTAAATTTATTGAATGTTATCATACATCACGCTTGTATTCGCTGAAGGCGATAGACAGAAGTGTATTTCATATACACTTCCAGTTCGCATATTTAGGTCCTATTATTGCCTTTTCAATAGCAACTCGAAAGTTTTGTTTTTTTGCTCGGTTTGCACAAATGCAAACTTCAAGTTGCTACTGAGAATTTCATAGAAACATCCAAATAGAACTTTGCTCAACCTGGGAATTGAACCCGAGACGTAATAAGGCAGTTACCTATTTATGTAATGGAACTGTATATTTTATTACCATTATGATATACCATCCATTCGTAAGCAATAGGCTCGCCCCCTATTACATGGGACCTTAAAGATACCGGCGAAATGTGGGTGTACATTAGTACGCCTCTGTCTACCCCTTCGGGGAATATAGGTGTGATTGTATGTTATGTTATTATGACAGCTTCAGCTATAGCTTCCCGCCAGCGGCTTCGCCCGCGCGGTCTTGATATCTTTTTTTCCCGTTTCACATTTTTCATTGCTACTCCGCTCCTATTAGTCGTAGCGTGATGGTATATATACAATAGCCTTCCCCGATAAATGGGCTAGCTAGTAATGAAAGAAATTTTCAAATCGGTCCAGTAGTTTCGGAGCCTATTCAATACAAACAAACAATCAAATCTTTCCTCCTTATAATATTTGTATAGATTATACGGCTCGGTGAACTGATGGTTGCTGAGTTCTCGAGTGGAGACCACGCACCGGAAAGCGCAGCGTGGAACGACCTCCAACGAGATGGACGGACGACCTGGTAAAGGTCGCTGGGAGTCGTTGGATGCAGGCGGCATACGTCCAGTCCCCGTGGAAGTCATTGGGGGAAGCCTTTGTTCAGCAGTAGATCTCTTTGACTAATATTATGATATGAAACGATCGCTTTTAATCCCATATCTTAAAACAAGCGTCTTAAATCGATCACAGCCATTAAAATTTATATACGGTTCGTACCAACAAAGATCATTTGTTTTTATTGTGAGTTTTTCTTTAAACACCTGCCTTTTATGTTTTACTTGCAAATGGTTAACGGTTTTTTGTTTTAATTTGTGTTAGGTGTATTTTATCAACAGCTTTTAGCTCGCGGCTTCGCCCACGTGCTGTTATGAACTTTGAACCCGTTTTTCGTAGGAAGTTTGAATTTTTCGGGATTAAAATGTAGCCTATCTCCTAATCCAAGGTATAAGCCATCACTGTTTTGACTTTTAGCCAAATCAGTTTAGTCGTTTTGCTGTGAGAGAGCAATAAATATCCAAACTTACAAACTTTCGCCTTTATCGATATCTATACTAATTTTATCAAGAGGAAAGATTTGATCGTTTGTTTGTTTGTATTGATTAGGCTCCAAAACTACTGGACCGATTTGAAAAAATGGTTCAGTGTTAGATAGCCCATTTATTGGGGAAGGCTATAAGCTATATACCATCACGCTACGACGGATAGGAGAGGAGTAGAAATGCA
Source organism: Acronicta psi (assembly GCA_946251955.1). Classification (NCBI taxonomy): domain Eukaryota; kingdom Metazoa; phylum Arthropoda; class Insecta; order Lepidoptera; family Noctuidae; genus Acronicta; species Acronicta psi. The sequence continues at coordinate 1,923,910 of OX276486.1, forward strand.
AAATGTTGCAAAAATCAAGACCACACGGGTGAAGCTAGTAATATTAGTAAAAGATCGCCAGAGCTCCTTCTAAGGATGCCCTGCACTGGCAGTAAGAGGAAAATTCCCTCAAACTGTCGGCGCAGTGAATCCTCCATAAACCTCTAAGAGGTTTTTCGGGTCTGCAACGCGCGAGTGATACCCCTGGTGTTGCAAGCGTCCATAGGCTATGGTAACCGCTCGCCATCAGGCGGGCCGTATGCTTGTTTGCCACCTTAGTGGTATAAAAAAAAAGCTTTCCTGTTCTGATTATAGAGTTTGTATTTTTTTTTTCTACGGCATCCATTTTAGATACGCTACACATAACAGTAATGAAGCATAATCCCATCTATACCATCTATATTGCCATCAGAAGGTCATCAGTTATCAATTGTTGATCATCACGTACCTAAGTAACATAAATTATATTATGTTATGATGTTTAACTATAAAAGTTTAATGTATTGTGCGCTTGCGACTAACTAGACCAACAACCAATTAGACTTGCACGCCTAAGGATCTATGCACATCATCAACCCATAAACTGCTGGGCACGGGTCTCCTCTCAGTATGAGAGGGATTAGGCTATAGTCCACCACGCTAGCCTAATGCGGGTTGGCAAACTTCACATGCCGTCGAGAAAATCTCTCAGACATGCAGGTTTCCTCGCGATGTTTTTCTTCACCGTTAAAGCGAGTGATAATTACGGACCGGAGATGATTTTCAAAAGTCAGAGGTGCGTGCCTTGGATCGAACTCGAGACCTTTGACATGGCAGTCCAGTGGTCATACCCCTATGCTATCACTGCTTTACACCTATGCACGCCACGACCTTAAAAGCGCCGTCACTTGACTCGCAAACAAACTGCTATGTTTATTTAAAAAGGCGTTGTTAATGCGCAGAAACGCACGTCGTGCGCGACAAAAATATAGGTATGAAATGAAAAACGTTTATTCATTAACTTAGGCATATGTGGTCATCATCCTCCTAGCCTTTTTCCCAACCATGTTGGGGTCGGCTTCCAGTCTAACCAGCTGCGGCTGAATAACAGTATTTTACACGAAGCGACTGCCATCAGACCTCCTCAACCCAATTTCTAGGCAATACCGATATTCGAAGGATAGACTGGTTGTCAGCCTTTTTGGGCTTCTGACTACCACTAACGATTGTCATAGGTGTTTGTATGACAACTGGGACCGACGGCTTTACATGGGGATTTACCTGTTTGTTTGTTTGTTTGTATGCTATAATTCTAAGGAACTGGACCGATTTGAAAGATTTTTTTCAGTGTTAGATAGCCCATTTATTGGGGAAGGCTATAGGCTATATATCATCACGCTACGACTAATAGGAGCGGAGTAGTAATGAAAAATGTTGCAAAAACGAGGGGAAAAATTCAACTTCTACGGGAATGATATCGCGGGAAAGGCTAGTTTAATATAAATTTTCATAAGATCTAACATAAAATATACTACATACAACGCCTGTATTGTCGGATGAACTAGTCAGTAGTTACATCCCCAGTTCGCCGGTATGATTGGTCCCATGTATTAAGGAGCGAGCCTATTGCCACTAACCGGACCCAACAGAAAAAAAACCTAACCTAACATAAATTAAAAATTTAGAAAACACCCGACAGGAAATGTAATTTGCCATTTTGTGGTTGCGGCCATCTTGGATTTGAAATTTATCATAGTGTATAGTATTCTCCTAGTTAAGCCCTTTCATTTGATACCCATATTGAGGAGTTGTGAAAAAAATATGTAATTCGCTATTTTGTGGCAGCGGCCATCTTGGACCGATTTCCATCAAACATAGCTAAGAACACTCCCGACTAATTCACCTTTCAAATAAAAAAAACAAAATCGAAATCGGTTCATCCATCCGGGAGTTACGATGCCACAGACAGACACACACACACACACACAAACTTATAAAACCCTGTCGTTTTTGCGTCGGGGGTTAATAAAAATAACCACTTTGTCTAACCTGGGAATCGAACACAGAGTACACGCCGTGCTTCAATATTTATTCCATTCACTGTAATCTCTAAATTGCACAGATTACCATTCATGATAGTACTTAACCTTGACATACTCTGTTCTTAACAAGATCACTTTCATTGGTGCTATGTAAAATAATGATACATACTCTTCAATTATTATCGTTATAATGGCTAAGAAGTGAGGTAGATAAATTTGTGAACATCATTATGCATAACATACCATGCATGTATTTCCCAAAGAGTTTATAATAATTTGTTAATAAATAAAACAGGGGGGCTAGACAAGTTGCATTATGACATTCGAATCGACACACAAAATGTATGGAAATGACACAAGCTTTCGACAAGTCGGGCTGTCACTAATGTCATTTACATACATTTTGTTTGTCGATTCGAATGTCAAATTCAACTTGTCTAGCCACCCAGGGTGACTGTTGGTCTGTTATCTTTTTATGCCTATACCGCCAAACAGATCAGTTTTAAATTTTTCAAGGAAATAGATTCCATCTTTAGAAACGGTATAGGCCAAAGACCTTAGCCGACCGTCGTTTCGTCAAAAACCACGGGCAACGACTAACCTGTAATATCCTTCAAAAAGATCAAGATCGCGATCCAATTTGTTCGTCCCATTCGCAGATCAGAATAGAAAGTACAGAAATATTTTGTCAAGTACAACTTCAACAAGTACTCAAGGTTTCTGATAATAGCTATGTCATCCAATAACCCGATCTTAATGAAATTTTTAATGATTTTCGTGTACATATAAAAGAGGATGGTAATCTAGAAAAAGATACAGTTCTTGTTTTGTTATACAAAGTTAAGGATAAACATACCTACGATGAATTTGGTGAGTACAGATCAACAAATTAAATACTGAAATTAATTTCAATATCTTCCTTCCTCCTAGCCTTTTCCCAAACATGTTGGGGCTCGCTTCCAGTCTAACCAGAATGTGGCTGACTATCAGTATTTTACACGGAGCGACTGCTATTAGACCTCCGCAACCCAATATCTAGGCAATACCGATATTCGAAGGAAAGACTGGTTAACAAGCTTTTTAGGCTTCAGGTTACCTACTAACGATTGTCATAGGTGTTCGTATGATAACCGAGACCGACGGTTTTATGTGCTCTCTGTGAAATTAATTTCAATATATTATTTAAATTTCCTAAGGAGCTAAAAAGCTGACATTGAACAATTAACAATAGCTGAGCCGGGTACAAATCCAGACTACTAAGAATTTCACAGGAAAACGTAACAACACTTGGCTCGACCCGGGAATCAAGGCCAGGACTTCTAGTGTATCAGTCGCGCTTGGGACCTATAGACCAAGGATTTGCGCTCGCATAAGTACGCTCGAGTAAACCAGGTGTTTAAATTTCCAGCTTAAATACAGTGTTATTCGATTTTTCTATGCAATTCTCAGTTGGAGCTTGGAGTGTGGAGATGTGCCCGGATAAACGGGGAAACTTGTACAGCTTTTACAGTAAATCTTACACAGAGACCTCCTTTTAAGTAAAGATATACATTTGATAGAAGGCCTCGCTCTTCAATGACAATAGAAATTGGTAAAAGTGGTGTATAAATAGAATGGAATAGCCTTGCCCCAACATAAGATCTACCGCTGAACTGTGGATATACATTAGTACACATCCACTTAACCCTTCGGGTAATATAGGCGTTATGGCATGTTATGTTACATCTAACACTGTATACGCTAACAAACAAGGCTATAGGAAAGCACTTATTTACAAACCAACCGAGCAACAAAGTTCCGTGCATTAAAAACCATTTAAAGCATTTATTTTGCCACACATAACCTTCATAGTACATAACACAATACATATACACAAAAAACTTAAGATAATAATATTATGTGTAGCAAGGAAACCAGCTCAGTAATTGGTTAATTTAATTACGTCTAACGTCAATTAAGTTACATTTCTCCCGTTTGTTCCAGATAATCATCAGCACAATCTTAGCTGTATGCTCAGCAGCTCAGCTCCCATCCAGGAACTACATCCCCCAAAGTCAGGGAGGTCAAGGGGGGTCGGGTGGCTACCAGGGTGGTGGTGATGTCCCTCAAGTTATATTCGGCGGGTCAGGAACTGGAAATCAACGTCCCCAACAAGATGCTGAGAAGAATGCTGCTACGCTGAAACAGGATCAAGGAATTGGAGAAGATGGAAGTAAGTTGGTGGAAATTCTTCTCCCGTCTGCCACTTGACAGAAAGGAAAGGGATCTATTTTTTCCTTTGTGTCTAGCAAACTTTCTTATTCAATACTATCGTTGTCTGGCGGTATTAATCGAGATCATACAATCTTTCCTAATCCCATAGGCATTTCCCAAAAATCTTTCTTACCGGATGCCTAAATCGTAATAACTATCTGTGTGCCAAATTTTAGCCCATTCTATTGTGGTTTGAGCTGGACGTTGATAAATGTATCAACGTCTTTATCAACGTCCAGCTCACTAATGAGTCAGTCACCACTAGGTGCCCCACAACCACTTCTCTTTCTAAATAAGTAGGTATGCAGAGACAGGTTTTATTTACTATCTAGTTGCTTCTATATTTTAGACTTCAGAAAAATTGTTATTTTTAATATGTAATATTTAAAATCGTATTTTTCTTAGTACGTAGTAATTGGAGCAGTAGGAGTAGACAGAGCAAAACTGTACCTGCTAAAAAACTTTGTTTTTACTTGAAAAGTAAAATTCATACCCATTGTTTTAGGCTACCACTTTGGCTATGAAACCTCAAACGGCATCCGAGCTGAAGAAGCTGGTAACCCAGCTCAAGCTCAAGGTGGATTCTCCTACAAGGGTGACGACGGCCTCACATACACTGTGACGTACACCTCAGGAGAAGGTGGATTCAAGCCTCAAGGTGAACACCTGCCGATACCACCTCCAACTCCTGAGGCTATTCTAGAAGCGCTGAAGAAGAATGAACAGGATGAAGCTGCTGGAATCTTTGATGATGGTAAGTATAATTTATTTAGATTCTCCAAAAACCAAAATTATGTATGACACATAAATATACGCATCAACTTGAGAACCTCTTCCGTTTTTTTCCTCGGGTAAGACATACTCTCGAAAAACATAGCCCGCCTTCTGGCGCAGTCGGGTAAAAAAGAGGTACCTACTAGAACAGCTAGTCTAGAGCTAGCTAGATAATTCGAAGTATCCAACACTCAACCCTTCTCTACACTTAATGCAAGATGGTTAATATTATTAACAATACTTTTTATTCTTCAGGTAAATACCATCCGGAACAGCACGGAGGTGGTCAAAATAACGGTTATGGATCTGCAGGAAATGGTTTTGGATCATCGAACCACCAAGGAGGTTTCAACGCCAACAGTGGTTATCAGTACTGATTAGGTAGTGCTCAGCTATATTATTTGTCAATATTAGAACCCTGAAGACGCCCTTGATAGAAGGTCTTTCATTCAAGTCAGGATATTGGATGACCACGAATTGCTATGAATGTGGTCCATAATGCAATTGACACTTTAAATAAAATAAACACCTGAAGGGCTATAGAAGCCACACTTAAGCAATTCCTAAGGAATGAATTCATAGTTGAACTTAAACCAGCTTCTCAGCAATTTTAATAATGAGGAGTATAATGATACCGGGATTCATGAGAAGCTAGCTTAGCCCAGCAGGTCAGTTAAAATATTGACAAATATAATTACTGAACTTTGACAAAACTGAATTGTGACTGGATATAGTTTTAAGTTCTAGACATAAGTAGATTTATAATTAATCAATTGTATTTTATAAAATGTTAGAAATGTTATTATTGAAGATCACAGCTATAAAACCATTTAAAATTATTTTATTTAACCTGCTTCAAATACATTATTTTAGGACACAGCTACGTTGAGTGTTGCTCTACTGGAATCTAGGCCTCGACCATGAGTTTTTCTCACTAGACTCACAAGCGACGCCGTAAAATATTTATATGGAAACCCTTGCAGCGCCTCTAGCGGTTACGTAAGGAACTAAAATCTGCTATGAGATTACAGCGTTTCGATGCGTAAAAAACCTATCAAAAGTCATTCGATAGAACTCATGGTTGAGGTACTGATGTATAGAATGTTAGAGAAGCAGGATGATACTAAACATTAACATAATCCTTTTAACTCTAATCTTACACTTTTTTTTGTTTGCGTCTATAATGCCACTGCAATCTTAGTAGGTATATTGTGATCGCCGCATAATGATGATGGTATAAAGTTATTAGAGTTCAAAATTCAAAATGTTTTTATCTATACTAATACTAATATTATAAAGCTTAAGAGTTTGTTTGGTTGAGCGCGCTAATCTCAGGAACTACTGGTCCGATTTGAACAATTCATTCAGTGTTAGATAGCCTGTTTATTGAGGAAGGCTATAGTCTATATTATTATATCACCACGCAACGACCAATAGGAGCGGAGTGTCAATTAAAAATGTTGCAAAAATGGGAAATAAAATCAACTTCTACGGGAATGAATTCGCGGCAAAGGCTAGGTTCAATTAAGCTTTTACAAGCATTTATGAAACGTTAAATGATTCTAGTTGCACGGTTCCAAAAAGTTGATCCTATGGAGAAGAATCCGGCAAGAAACTCCATGGATACTCTAAAGTTTACCGCTAAACCCTGCGGTTGACACAAATTTTGTCACATTGTAGTACTCAGTGTCATGGCAAGTCCTCAGTCCTCATAGGTCATTTGTGACCTTCAGACTTTAGCTCGGTATGTGATAAAAATTATGTATTATTTTTATTTTAAGCATTTTCCATGCTAAGATTACAAGTTATTTTTAATGAAGGAAAAAATCGGCGGGCGGGCAGGGTTCGAACCTGCGCCTTCTGGTTCGGTACACCAGACGCTCTGACCACTGTGGTCAGAGCGTCTGGTGTTAAAAATTAAAAATAACTTGTAATCTTAGCATGGAAAATGCTTAAAAAATACAAAAAGATAATAAAAATTATGTAGTTGAGCTCTAGTTATCCAGTAAACCAGACTGCTATGCAGGTCATGTTTGATTTCCAAGTCTTGCCAATAAGTGTTATTTGGTTTTTTGATGCAATTCTCAGAAGCAGTTTAGCCTTTGGAGGCTGGCCGAAATAACATGGGACTTACATACTGTGGGTGTGCATTAGTACTCCTCTGGCGTCATCTACAGGCGTGATGGTACCTATGTATAATTTTTATTATAATATGTACCGCCACACACAAATATTGCAACGATGCGCACAAGCACAGGTCACTAATGCCATCTATGTAACAAGCAACGTACTAATATGATATGTGGTCGACTGGTTATCAAAATAGTTATACTTAATTCACGCAGTTGTCGCTCTTGTTCCGGTCTTACGATAATATGCAGAACTATGAGATTTGAATATCTTTCCCTTTCATTTAATTGGATCATTTTGTTCCAGTACATATTATTGGAAAAAAATCCATAGCCAAAGAAGTCAAAATTAAAACCATATGTTCGTTTTTCGGAAATCAGTCATCAAATTAATATTAATAGCATTACAGTTAGTTAAATTTTTTGTAAGTGAGAAGTCGTCGAACTGTCTCATTAGCCTAGTGATCCTAAGCGCGCCTGCTACGCTAGAGCGTTCTAGGTTTGATTCACGGGTCGAGCAAATTGTGTTATTCTGTTATTGGTTTTTTATTTGGGTTCTGGAAGCAGCTTAGTGTGAATTTGTGCTAGGTTAATTGCAATAGGCTCCCTCAATACCAGCGAATGTACATTATTGTGGGTGTGCATTAGTACACATCTGCTATACCCTTTGGGGAATACAGAAATGATTGTTGTTTGTTACATTTTTATACTAATCTCGTGTTAGGAAAGTCTTACAAAATTAATCCACTGTCTAGTGTAGTACATATAGTACAAGGTCCGCTTAATTTGACACTCAATGATGGTATAAAATATCCCAGTATATTTTTTCAATTAATTTTTTTATTACTAGCTAAATTTAGCAGGCGTAGCCAGCCCAGATATTTTTTTTATTGGAAAACAGAAGTTAAAAGATATTTTAATAAAAATCAGGAGGTTATTTGTAGAAAAAGGTATATTGTTTTATTCATAGAATAAATAAATTGCATCCCTCGCAACTTCTCACTGGTAAACATTACGACTATATCAGATTACACATACTCATAGGTTTTCATACTCCATTTTGTTTGATAGCCTTTTAATATTATTTTAATATTTTAACTATCTGTAAGTAAATTTTGATAAAAAGCCAAAAGGCAAAATATTAAGGCACTATTTTCTTAATTATATTCAAATATCACAATTATTAATTTTCCAAAATGTACTTACAGACAAGCCTCATTATAAAAATTTAGTAAAGCATATTTTACATCGTCTCAATATGCACCTGTTCCATTTTCAAAATAGCCACACTTGTGTGTGTAACATGTGAATACAATCTCCAATTAGATCAAAGCTTAGCGTGTGTGTGTATAATGCAACGATATGAAATTTGCTCTACTTGGATTTGTTTGCGTTATAAAAAAGACGTTTAACTAAGTACTGGTATGTTAGTCAGATTTTTAGTATTTGTAAGGTTGTCTGAAGGCAGGGGCAGCTTGTGCTCTGTATTGCTGGGGTGCAGGGGCATCTCCGTACTTGCCAGGGTTGTATAGACCTGAAAAATTATAAGAAAATATGTTAGGTAATATTGAAATTATGGTCAATGTTATGTACACCGTAAGTGTCATACATATCAGATATAAAATATACTGTAACATTAGCATAACAATTGTAACAATATGTAAGATGTGGTTGTACTACTTAATAATAAATAATAAATCGCACTGAAACGATAAGTGTCTTCGGGGCTGACTTTTTAGAGAAAAAAAAATCGAATACCGGACTGCTGATCACGAGGTCGTGGGTTCGATTCCCACAAGACACAAATATTTATGTGATGATGAATATAAGTATTTGTGTTTGTCTGGGTGTTTCCTGTATATAATAAGTATGTATTTACAAAAAAAAAGATCAGTAGTAAGTATTATATCCATTGTCTAGTACCCATAGTACAAGCTCTGCTTAGTTTGGGACTAGATGGTGCTGTGTAAAAATGTCCCCAAATTTTATTTTTTAATTCCACTAAAACATTGCAATAGATACCTACTTAAAAGTGAATGACTGATTGAATGATTATCTCCATCGTAAATGTTCCAAGATTACGACAAAACTAATAACATTAACACCTTCTTAATATATCTTAAAAACATTCTTTAAGTAATTACATATTTGACATTTCAGCCATATTTTATTACCACACAGCCTAGGCTTAAGAAATAACATTCTAATAACAGATCTTATTTTGAAACTAATAAGCTTGAATTTGCATCATTCTTGCTTTATTATGAAGAAGGTTTATTACTTAAATAATATATGATTACGCCTATATTCTCCAAAGATTTAGGCTGAGATTGACAGCCTCGTTGGTCTTGTGGTGCCAAGCGCGACAGCTACGCTAGCGGTCTTGGCTTCGATCCGCGGGTCAAGCAAATTGTTGTTGGGTTTTTCTGAGAAATTCCCAGTAGCAGCGAAGTCTGGATTTGTGCCCGGTTGATGGCAATAGGTTCGCTCCCTATTACATTGGACCTAAACATACTGGCGAAATGTGAGTGTACATTAGTACGCCTCTGCCTACCCCTTCGAGGAATACAGGCGTGATGGTATGTTAGGCTGAGGTGAGACAATTCGACCGTATGTTAAGATCCCATGTAATAGGAGAGTCTTTTGCCATGAACGCCAAAGCCAAATTCCAAGCTGCTTCTGAAAACTTCACAGAAAATCCGAACAAAATTTTGCTCGACTCGGGCATCGACCCAGGAACTCTAGCCTAGCAGTTGCACTAGACTGTATACTATAAAAAATCCAGTAGGTAGATATAGAAAGTTTTCTAGTAGTTTTGAAGATCTAAAATCAGTATATTTGGTACTTTAGATTTGTGCTCGTTTCATGGCAATTTGGGATCTTAAAACATACCTCCTCTGCCTAAGTCCTAAGGGAATATAAGCGTGATGGTATGTGTTGTTATATTGCTGCATGACCTTAGTTTCTCTGTGGGATAGTCCCTTCACCATACTGACCTATTGTTCTGTAATACAGTAGCTATTATCCTCTAAGAACTTCAGTTCACGTACATTATTATTTACAACCTTATTTCATCACCAACATTCACAAAAACCAACCTTAAAAACAATGTAATAAAGTCTGACACAACTGTATTTTAGAATTGGGAGCTTTAAGAAGCGTTTTAAGATATTTGTCAAGGAATATTGAGCTTTATTGTTTGAAAGTTAAAGGTGAATATTGCGTGTCTCTTAGCGGTCATAGTGAGGGGTCATTGAGTAATAATGTAAAAGGTCAGTGTACTAGTGCAGGTGATACTCTAAAGTTATTTACGATTACATCGAAGCTTTGTTTTGCGATAGAATTGTCAAGTTATTGATGATGAGTTATAAATAAAGCCTAATGTTTTTACATTAGGCTTTATTTATTGCTACTACAATTCAAAAATCCTTTTAACATTGACGATACTAATGTTATTAGGCAGAGCTATACAGCTATAAACCAACAGTTGGCCCATGGTTTAGGTCCCATATATTAGGGCGAGCCTATTGACCGTGCACAAGTCCAAACTCTGCGCTGTTACTGGGAATTTCATGGAAAATCTCAAAACATTTTGCTCAACTTAGGAATCGAATCCAGGACAGCGGGACAAACCTAGTATTGTATAGTAATAAATTAGGTGAGTAACTTAGCCTTAAAACCAAAGACAAAGACATTTAGACGCGCCCTAATTCGTAATCAGTGACATTAATTCCCACAGATTATCGCGAGTCTATTTAATAGACGGTATTAGTCTACGTCTCGGAGAACAATTCCAAAGCAATTTACTTGTTAGTTGCAATTTAAAGATGTAGCCATTAAAGTTTTGTAATAGAAAACAGGGGGGCTAGACAAGTTGCATTTTGACATTCGAATCGACAAACAAAATGTATGGAAATGACACAAGCTTTCGACAAATCGGGCTGTCACTAATGTCATTTCCATACATTTTGTTTGTCGATTCGAATGTCAAAATGTAACTTGTCTAGCTCCCCTGAATTGACAAAAGCTAATGTATTATATTTTTTGCATTGTATAAAATGGTAATAGGTTCACTAACAGAGGCCTACGTCCAGCTGTGGACGAATATAGGCCGATGATGATGAATAGGCTGACCCCCTATTACATGGGACCTAAACATACCGGCAAATGGTGTACATTAATACACCTCTGCCTAAGCCTTCGGGGAACACAAGCGTGATGTAGGTAAGTATGTAAAATTTTATTTATATAATATGTATTTACAATTGAATAAATTATTAATAAACTACCAAAAGTAAAGTAGTTGGTGTGTTTCATTTTGATTTTTAAAATTTTTGTGCAAATTAGGAAAGCATCGGAAAGTTTCACAAATATCTCAGAAATCAGATAAAAGTAATCAGAAACCTACTTTTTTTTAATCGGTTAAAATGAATGCACAAACAAAATATAAACAAATCTCTCATATCATCTTCCGTATTTTACTTTATTCTTAATCTATATAAATAAAAACGAATCACTAAATGTGTTGCTAAGCGCAAAACTCAAGAACGGCTGAACCAATTTCTTTTTTGTTGTGTTTGATGAAGTTTGAGGAAGGTTCTTATGAAGAGAACACACGTAAAAAATACATGGAAACAAGTAAAAACATGGAAACTCGCTAGTATTAAATTATTCTAGAATAAAGTTCCTCTCTATTTTCCAGATGTCTAGATTGAGTAGGACGTGATTTATTGCTGGTGACAACACTAATGGTTAGAGCTTTACGGTGTAAGGTGTGAGCTTTTATGTGCATTGAGACATCCTAACTATAACTAGCGTACAGTGGAACGTATCAGTAATAACTGTAAAGTTGTTGAACCATGCCATCACGCCTTTATTCCTTGAAGGGAGTGGCAGAGATGTACTCTTGCATACCCGTAGTTTGCTGGTATATTTAGGTCCCATGTAATAAGGGAGCATATTGGCATTAAACGGGCACAAATTCAACCTCAAAGCTGTTCGGTACTGATAATTTCATAGAAACACCCAATAAAGCGTTGCTCGACCTGATAATCGAACCCTGGACCTTCTATCTATTTGGCTCTAGACTACGGCGTACAGAAATAATCTAGAAAGTTCCACTCACCATCATCAATGATGCCAGCAGCCTCATCGCGGGCGTTCTGTTCCAGAGCCTTCAAGATCTCCTCGGGTATTGGGGGAGCGGTAGGGATGTGGGCACCCTGGGGCTGGAAGCCACCCTGGCCGGCTGCGTAGCTGATGGAGTAGACCTGGCCGTCGTCTCCGGTGTACTGGAAGCCACCCTGAGCTTCAATACCGTCCGCCTGGAAAATCAAAGTGCATTCATGAGCGAGTGGTTCTTTCAAAATTGACCCTTCATAATACATCCTCAAAGAATACTCTCTCATCATCCTCATAGAAATACCTCAGTGCCTCAAGGAACACGATTTCGTCTGTTAAACGAAGCCAGAAAAACCTCATAACAAGTCTGTCATTAAGATTGGTAGGTATTGCTATTGCAAAGATATTTAGAAGTCTGTTGATAGTCGCTTTGTATAAAATACCTCCTGATATTCAGTCCCATCTGGTTAGAACACCAGCACCAGACGGGACATAGACGGGAACTGACAATATTGCTTTACCAGATGACCATGACACTACCAAAATATATTATGGTTTTTCTATTATTATACTTTTGTCAAACTTTTATATTTTTTACTGTGTATGTCGACGACCAAAGGAATGACCTGATGGAAATTAGTTAAGTCTTGGACGCCTGCAATACCAAAGCATTCCAATTGCGTTGCAGCAGGCTGCAGCAGGCTGCTTGCAGTAGATACTGTAGAGACTACAAAGGTCGCTACCAATATTTGATATATTACTTGCCGTTAACAAGCATTCGTATTATGATTGAAGTAACTGACGTAGACTGTTCTAGAAGTAGTTGTGTCACGGATACCATGACATGTGATCTTGATTTTCTGTGCTCCCAATAAACAAAGTTAACAATAAATAATCTTTTGAGTTATCAATACCCTAATCCCGGGTACCGTGGAGGACAAGAGCCTCCACAATACCATATATACCACCACGCCTGTTTTTCCCGAAGGGGTAGGCAGAGGCGTACTAATACACCCACATTTCGCCGGTTCCACCCACAGTTCCCATGTAATAGGGGGCGAGCCTGTTGCCATTTTCCGGGCACAAAGCCAGACTCCGAGCTGCTACTGTAAATCTCACAGAAAAGCCAACATTTTGCTCGACCCCGGGGGTCGAATCCAGAACCTCTAGCGTAGCAGTCGCGTTTGGGAGCACTAGACCAACAAGGCAGTAGATAGGGATTCATAAGGGTCGGTCGGCCCTAAGGAAAGCCTACCAACTAAAGTCTACCGTAGCCGCATCTGCAGCCGCCGAGCTTCAAACGTTACTTTGGTCTAAAAATGGACGGTTAAACCTAACCTACAAGATAAACCCGTAATAATACCAGTTATATGATGTCTCGTAGCGATAGTTGATTCTTAGAATGTTATAGCTCACAAAGTGTGACCTATGTCTTCCGTAACTCATCTAAACTATTAACTTCTGCAGTTAAGGATGTTACAAGATGATAATATCTGTTTGATAGTTATTTTAGAACAGACATCACAATAATATTTATTATTATATATATACTAGCTATTCCCCGATCCCGCGATGTTCTAACGATAAATAAATAAAATTTCTAAAATAAATTGTAGGTAGTCAGAAGCCAAAAAAGTTTGACAACCAGTCTATCCTTCGAATATCGGTATAGCTCAGAAATTGGGTTGCGGAGGTCTGCTGGCAGTCACTTCGTGTAAAATACTGATATTCAGCCGCATTTGGTTAGACTGGAAGCCGACCCCAACATTGTTGGGAAAAAGGCTAAGAGGATGATGATGATATAAGTACCTACCGTATATACTGTTAATTTGAAATTACGAACAGACACTTCAATTTTATTTATTTATATTTATATCGCCAAAGCTCCTTCTAAGGATGCGCTGCGCTGGCAGTAAGAGGAATATTTCCTCAAACTTTCGGCGCAGTGAATCCTCCATAAACCTCTAAGAGGTTTTTCGGGTTTGCAACGCGCGAGTGATAGACCCCTGGTGTTGCAAGCGTCCATAAGCTATGGTAACCACCTTGCTGGTATAAAAAAAAAAATAGATAACCGAAACAAATGCGGAAGTTGTAAATGGGCATTCATTTTTTAGTTTATTTGTTAAGTTGTTCAATAATTTATATTAAGTTGCTCAATCAAGTTCAATATTAAAAGTATTGCCATTAATATTTGTGCCCAGTTCATGACATAGACTCGGCCCCATTTATGTGGAATCTAAACGAACTGTGTGTACTTATGTATACTAGTACTCCTCTGTCTATACCCTTCGGGGAATATAGACACAATGGTGCAAAAAATTCAGCGGCACAGTTTAAAAAAATTGATCCTATGAAAAGGAAATATCAAGAAACTCCATGGTCTTATGCACCCTATATTTATATCTCACATTTTCATAAGATGGATGAACTATACAGTTATAATTATCTAAATGTCAATGTAATAATGATTGCTCAGTAAATTATCATATATTCCGTTCACTAAGAAACAGGGTTAATTGAATAAAAAATACTATTTTTTTATATTTTAACCTTGACATTATGGTTTTCAGGAAGGTCATAAATAAAGACCTCTTGATAAAAAATTGTGGTTATAATAATTGATTTGTAAGAACAAACAAATATGCCATCACGCCTGTGTTCTCCGAAGGGTTAGACAGAGACGTAACGTAACTTTGTACTGTCTTAATTATAATAATTTTTTTTTGTATAAACTATGTTCTCATGGAAGTGATGTATATGTATGTCTTATATGAGAATAAATGTCTTTAAACCTAACAGGGAACCAGCCTTACAAAAATCCTGATACTACTGGGGAATCCATAAAAAATCCAAAAATTTTTTGCTCGACTCGGAAATCGAAACCAGTACTTCTAGTGTCGCGCTAACATCCACTAGGCAATTGAGGCAGTGTTTATCAATACGTATAAGTAATAAATTAGCTTGATATTTCAAGAAACGATCTTCTGCCATTCTCCGAGATCTTACATTGAGATATTACGTTACATTAGTAGTACTAAGCTAATAACTCATAAAACGCTAATAAACATAAGTTGGCATTTAATAGGCATTACATAAGATTAACAGTTTTATTGCGCTATCTTAATAATATTAGCTTTGGATTTGTAAAATGTTAAACTGTAAATGGCTTTGAAACTAATAATAGTTAAATTATTTTAGCAAGAATTATTGACTACCGTGGTGTTGGACCAACCCACAGGGCGATCATCGGTCGGATATCGTTTTTGTCGCGGAAAAAACTATCTATTTTGAATTATTAAATTTATTCTCTTTAATAATTTATTCAAGTAGTGTTATAAGCCATAAATAAAATATTTTAATACTTCAATATTTCACACTCTATTGTATAATTTAACGACTGCAAAGATAAATAACTGCTAATGACATTAATGATAGTGATATTTATACTAATCAGACAACAATACATATTAATCAGTATGAATTTGATACGCCAATAAATAGAAAAAAAGTCAATGCATTTGTTCCAGACATGTCACAATAATGTCAAACTTAACGTGTAATCTTTGACGTTTTGACAGCTTCGTATTCGAACTTTGAATATGCAAACATGATAACAATCAATCAAGAACTCTTTAGAGACTTATTTGGTACGTCAAAATTAGGTCCTTTTGTATATCAATCCCTACAAACAAAATCAAACTTTGTTCTAAAGGCAATTCAATTGAAAATTGTAAAAGTATCAATTCATTAACCGGTCCTACTAAACTTACATTTGCTATCTGGGAAAAGGCTAGGAGAATCGTAATATTTATTTAGATTTTAGGTACGCAAAATTTAACGTAACCATAATTTCAAAAATTGACTGACACGGCTTATTAATCATACAGATTGACTAATGCTAACATTTTGATAGATACGCTTTCGATTTTTATGTAACTCTAGCCTATAGATGATTTATAAGTAGGCGTGGAGATAATTTAAATTCAGCAATCTACGTACATTAATCATACGACATAATTATTATAATCGCCGACGGGTAAGATTCAACGGGCAACATTGGTAGGTTAGGATAGTCGTGGGTGGTCAATAGGACCAAAAAATGGTACGACACAATTATAGACTGAAAAGCAGGTTAACTCAGTAATAGGTAGATTTAAGCTGTTGATGATACAATAGGTTTAATGGACCTAAAGCATGTCAAAACTTTAAGATCGTACGCTTTTATCTATATAATATGTATATGCTAATATTATAAAAACTAAATATTTGATTGTTTGTATTGAATAGGCTCCGAAACTACTGGACCGATTTGAAAAGTTCTTTCAGTGTTAGATAGCTCATTTATCGGGGAAGGCTATAAGCTAATACCATCACGTTACGACTAATAGGAGCGAAGTAGCAATGAAAAATGTTGCAAAAACGGGGGAAAATTTTATAAGAGCACGCGGGCGAAGCCGCTGGCGGAAAGCTAGTATGCTATTTAATGTTTTTTTCGATTGCTATTAGTACATAATATAAAAATATACCTTTTACATAATGTCACAATGTTAAGAACAGACGTAGTAAAATGACTCAGTTTGTGTGTGTTTGTTTGTTCTTCTTACACCTAAACTGCTGAACAGATTTGGATAACATTTAAAAAGAATTACATCCTCGAAATAGACCATATGCCTACCTTATATCACAAAATATCCTTTGGAAAGCCAGTAAAATTAGCGGGCAGTCTAGAAAACGCTATTTATTACCTATAAGTTTAAATCGTATCTTTGTTTCTCAAAAGCGATATTTTTTACACCTAAACGACAAACTAACAGACAAATCTAATAACTTAGAAACCGCAGACATTTGCATAAGCCTGACCTTTCTATCTGGCCAGTGCCCTTTCAGACAGACCGTATGGGTGGGTCAACGTAAAAAGATTAGTGGGTCATCTGTTCATAAATGGTTTAGAAAGGATTAATATGGCAGTTAAAACCTTGTAGTTGGGTACCTATTATTACTACATAACTGCATATTACCCATAGTACCCATAGGGCAGGACTATAGATTCCCTCTTGTTATAATCCTGGCACTCCAATGTCGCTTCATCTATGCTCATCAACCTTCCCATGCTAGTCGGTTTATGGTGCTCATAACCTAGCCTTTTTTGCCTATCCAGACTAATTTTATGTAACATACCATCTTGCCTGTACTCCCCAAAGCTTTGGGCAGAGGTGGACATAGTTTTCCGATCATGTAATAGGGGGTGAGCCTATTGCCATTAACAGGACTCTAATCCAGACCCGGGCTGCTACTGAGCGTAGCTGGAAATTTCACAGAAAAGTCCAACTTTGCTCAACCCAGGACCTCTGGCGTAGCAGTCGCATTGACCTTACTCGGTTAAAGGCAATAGGCTTGCTGTTCCATCCTAAACATACCATAGAACCTGACTTAAACTATTAAACAGAACATTGGTACACCTCTGCCATTCACAACTCGTCAGTCCACGACTTGCGAAATCTGGCAGTGACTGGATGAAAAGAGCTGAAGATTGGGCTCTGTGGCGTTCACTAAAAGAGGCCTACGTCCAGCAGTAGACGAATACGAGCTCTGTGGCGTTCACTAAAAGAGGCCTTCGTCCAGCAGTAGACGAATACGAGCTCTGTGGCGTTCACTAAAAGAGGCCTACATCTAGCAGTAGACGAGTACGAGCTCTGTGGCGTTCACTAAAAGAGGCCTACGTCCAGCATTGGACGATTACAGCTGATGATTATGAACTCTGCCTAATCCTTTGGAGAATACAGGCTGGTATATTTGATGCTTGATGCCCTTACCTCACGTCCTTGCTCCTCGGCCTTGATGCCGTTCTCAGTTTCATAGTTGTATCTGAACGAGTCTTCCTTCACGTCGGAGTCCAGGGCGATGATCCTGGCGTTCTTCTCATATTGAGCCTGGGGACGGTTGGACTGTTCGTTGTAGGCAGGGTTGTTGTAGGCCGCAGCGGCCAAGCCGAAGAAGGCAGAGATCAGGAGCTGGTGGGAGAAGAGATTACATGAAGTAAGTCAAGGAACCAAATATTTCAGAAAAAAACTGTTGAATTAAAACTCCTTGCGCAAGTAGTGATTCTGCAAGACTATGCAATAGAATAGATCAGATGGTTTTTAGAAACTAGTACCTACGTTTCTAAGATCTAGATTTTTTAAGTTTTGAGTTATTATGACTTTTTAATTATAGAATTTTAATGATAATTAATGATATTAAATTATATTTATTCTGTAAACAGATCCTTCAAAGACACTTTTAGTAATCAAGGATTTGAAGAAATTCTTAGCCAAATTTATCTTTTTTTATATCCCAGATGGTTTTTAGATTTAGTAAAAATAAGAAAGTAATTTATTGATTATTAAGTGGTCATTAAATGGTCAGTTAAAACTGGTTATTATCACTTTCAACGTATTCAAAATCTTGTAATACAAGTGCCTACGCAAGTAACTAATAGATAATTCCTATTACACAATACATAGGTAATAGAATTGTATTAGTACATATTCAACAGACTTGACATATAAAACAATGGTTAAAATTATATAAGTTTAATTAGTATCTAGAAACTTCCCTTAGGCCATTAATTTGTTTTACGGCCTTTAGGGTTCCGCTTCCATACGAAACCTGAACTTCATATACAATTATTTTTAATGAAGGAAAAAAAAATAACTTGTAATCTTAGCATGGAAAATGCTTAAAAAATGCAAAAAGATAATTCATATACACTTTTTTTCCTAGACCCGATTCGTACTAGTACTTAACAAAGGCGTCCATTATGAAAGGATTAAATTTATTTGAATAAATATTACTAAGAATGTATTTTTTTTGATGACGTTTTCAAAAGATCTTTTCAAAGAAAGTTTTTTCTTTTTGAATGAAGAATGAATCTTTAGAAAAAAAAAATAAAGAGGTTCTGAGTTCAGTTGTGTTTTTTTAAATAACAATTTAAATGTACTAAATTAAATTTTGCTGTAGTCTTTAAATCTCCATAACCTGATTAAGGGTCGTACATAAATTCACATAATAATAATTGATTTATGGAATTGATGTATGTACCTAAACTTTGCTTTTTTACGTACGGAACCTTCGAGATTTTTTTCTGACAATTCACTCTATGCTTTGGTACAGGTATTTACCAAACATTGCGCAAGTAATTTCGTAAGTATGCAATGTATCAGATACTATCATGGGTCCCACCCATTGTCTTACATTTTGACATTACTTCAAGAACGTCAATTATTCCGAAAACAAGTGTTTCTTGTCAATTTTTCCCAGCGCTATTTTAGCGGCCGTTTTTTTTATTTTTTTAGGACTCGACTCATTGTAAATGTAAATTTTTAATTTTGGCGTCTTATTAAAAAGAGTATTATTTTTATTTTATGTTTAAGGGAAAATGTTTACTTATTTATTTGGTTTTCGTATAAACATATACCTGATTACTTGTTTCTTAACTTAAAAAAATATATACATTTTACAAAAAATAATTACAAAACATTAATAAATATTTAAACGCATACTAGCAATTTTTTGCGGAATTGCCCGTGCGCAGTTTCGGTTTTATTTTTTGTATAATTTATACACCGCGAGCTTTATTTTCAGTATTGTTTTTGTATTTTATTTAACACTGTGAAAAATTATAAGCCACAACTTAACAATAAATGCAATTAATAGGTAAGTTCATAACGGAATAATTTTGGATATAAGCTATATCAACGAACTTTGAAAAAAAAAATAGAAAATATAATTCATCGCACATTTTTATAACGATTTTTCAATTTAAATAAAGCACCGACAAACTACTTTTATAAACACCATTAAAATAAAAACAAAAATCACTGAA
Organism: Acronicta psi; assembly: GCA_946251955.1. Taxonomy (NCBI): domain Eukaryota; kingdom Metazoa; phylum Arthropoda; class Insecta; order Lepidoptera; family Noctuidae; genus Acronicta; species Acronicta psi. The sequence continues at coordinate 1,944,051 of OX276486.1, forward strand.
CGCACGATTTAAAAATAAAAATTCGAAATCCATTAGACACAACACTATAACTCCCTAAATCGATTCCCGCCCACTCGATTAAATCGCCTAACAAATCGAATCGACTATCGCAACTCACCAGTTTCATATTGTCAGGTCGGAGGTGAACACTCGAATGTAACAACGGACGGCCCAACCTGCATATATATACACATCGGTTCATAGGAACATTACAAAATTCATTCTAGTTCATAATGATGCCACTTTAACCAAATATACTGCGGATACATTTTTTGCGTAAGTAATATGACATTTTGGTGAAATGATTGGAAGATGAAGTATGAGCGTATTCGGTTCATTGGTCCAAGGTCAATAAGAAACATAGTGAAAGTCCCTTAAGGGGTCAAAAGGATTTTGATCCGACCCCTTACCAAGAAATCTGAACTTTTTAGAAAGCCGTTGGGAAAAAAAAATTACGTTAAGCTAAAATAATTTTAATATTCTATATAGATAATTAATAACTTAAATATTTTTCTAGTTGCTACACTAATATATTATCTAGACATAATAATTATAATGTATATCTTAAAGGTCAATTAATTACAAAGGGTAAACAGAAACATGAAAGCTTTCTTGCTTTAAATGGTTGATAACATTTGACAGTTAAACAAGAGAGCAACGAGACATAATTATTGTGTCGTGTTTCACAAAAATCGATGTATACCAGTTTAAAATAAGTATTTTTGTGGTTTAAGACTGCCCGGCTGCCTCGTTGGTCTAGTGGTCCGCGGCTACGCTACGTTAGAGGGCTTGGGTTCGATCCCCGGGTCGAGCAGTGTTGTTGGGTTTTCTGTGAAATTCCTAATAGCGGCTCGGAGTCTGGATTTGTGCCCGGTTGATGGCAATAGGCACGCCCACTATTACATGGGACCTAAACATACTGGCGAAATGTGGGTGTACGTATTAGTAAGCCTCTGCCTACCCCTTCGGCAATACAGGCGTGACGGTATACATACCATCAAGCCTGGATATACACCACGGGCAGATGAACCATTTGTAATGTTGGTAAGTCGTCGTCAGCACATGACCCAGACACAAACTGCTAGATTTTAGGACCTGTTTCAGTACCTCCTGATAAGTTTCTGTTAAATTACTTGCTAGATAGGCTCAATCTTCCACCTTAATGTTCACCTTTTATAGATAGTCACTATTATTTGTTCACTAACCGGCGGATAAATTAAATAATAGAACAAAATTTGTATTTTCATACAACATTTATCCGCCGGTTAGTGACTATCTAGAAGTGCTGAAACAGGGCGAACATAAGTCCAACGTGTATAAAAAAAGGTGAACACTAAGATGGAATATAGGGAATTTTTCACATAAGAAAAACGATACCTATTATATCAGGTAAGGCAGCTAAAATTTATACTCAAAATAAGTTCAATGTTGTACGGTATTATGGCCTAAGCTTTCGGTTATTAACTGATTAACAAGGCCTTATTAAGCGTTAATAAGCGTTAATATATATTAAAACGTATGATTTAATTAAATCATCATCCTCCTAGCCTTTTCCCCAACCACGTTGGGGTTGGCTTCCAGTCTAACCAGATGCGGCTGAATATCAGTATTTCACACGAAGCGACTACCATCAGACCTCCGCAACCAAATTTATGGGCAATACCGATATTCGAAGGATAGATGATGATTAAATATGATGTAGTATTATTTAATTAAATAAGCTACATTGAAATAAAACTACTTTTTACGGATTTTATCGCATTATATTGATATTATTTTAATCCCGACGTTTCGGACCCTTTACAGCGTCCATGGTCAACGTCGGGATTAAAATAATATCAATATAACGCGATAAAATCCGTAAAAAGTAGTTTTATTTCAATGTCTAGTATTCGCGTAAGTGTCAGAAATCAGTAAATAAGCTACAGTTGAAACTTTAGATAATTATATTGCTATTTATTAGTAGATACATAATATATCCTACTAATATTTTAAATGTGATAGTTTGTGAGGATTGATGTTTGTTTCTCTTTACGCAAAAACAACTGAACGGATTTTGATGAAACTTTACACTATTACATTTATTTATTACATAGCTTATACATCAGAATGCGAGTGAATCCGCGGGCATCATCTAGTTTCACATAAATGCTTTAACAACACAAATAATTCTACTTACCTATATTTATTACGAATACCAATTTATTAAGATAATCAAAGATATCAAAAACACATTAGTGGCTCATCATTAGGCATTCCAATCATAATAACAAGAATTAACTGGTATAGTTATTCTCGGCGGAGATACTCGCATTCATAATTTTTTCCCAATTCCTTGGGAATTTCCCATAATCCTTTCTATGCTAAGTGATGACCAGTGATGAAAACTGCAGCCAAATAACACACTTAATTGTGAGTTGTGTTCCTGCAGCGAGTAAGGTTGCCTGAGCTCCTTTTAAGCGCTGCGCTGGCATCAAGAGAAACATTCCCTTAAACCGTCGGCGCAGTGAATCCTCCATAAACCTCTAAGAGGTTTGTAGGGTCGGCCACGCGCGAGTGATACCGCTGGTGTTGCAAGCGTCCATAGGCTACGGTAACCGCTTACCATCAGGCGGGCCGTATGCTTGTTTGCCACCTTAGTGGTATAAAAAAAAGTCGCTGACTCAACCCTAACCAGAATTATTTATTCATCAATGTATTGAATAGACAGAATGAGAGATACAGGCTTATGTAGCCAGGGAAATCACGGCAATTGAGATTAACAATTATTCGACTACGTCTGTACGAGTAGTCTAGTGGTTCGAGTACCGGACTGCTGATCACAAAGTCGAGGGTTCTGCTCTCACAGGACACAAATATTTATGTGATGAACTTAAGTAATTGTGTTTGTCTGGTCGTTTCTAATGTATTAACAAAAAAAGGTATATAAGTATTATATCCATTGTCTAGTATCCATAGCACAAGCTCTACTTAGTTTGGGAATAAGGCTAATATTCAGAGACAACGCTAAGCGTAAAATAATGCTTCCGTATGTCAAATTTGTATTAAAATTTGACATACGGAAGCGTTACTTTCCCTACGCCTAAATGGTGTTGTGTAAAAATACAAGACCAAAGAAAAGATGGATGGACTGTGTTAGGAAGAACATGACTATGTAGGTTATCTTTGTTATTCTTATGTATACTCTATACTAATACATATTTAGGGGCTTGGCAAGTTATAACTAAGTTTAGCACGTAAAGCCGTCGGTCGCAGTTGTCATAAAAATATTTATGATAATCGTTAGTGGTAGTCAGAAGCTAAAAAAGCCTGACAACCAGTCTATCCTTCGAATATCAGTATTGAACAGAAATAGGGTTGCAGAAGACTGACAGCAGTCGCTTCGTGTAAAATACTGATATTCAGCTGCATCTGGTTAGACTGAAGGCTGACCCCATTATGATTGGGAAAAGGCTAGGAAGAAGAAAACGCTATACTATAACTATCTATATTATAAAGCTGTAATTTGTTGGTTTGTTTGGTTGAACGTGCTAATTATAGGAACCATTGGTCCGATTTGAAAAATTCTTTCAGTGTTAGATAGCCCATTTATCGAAGAAGGCTAGACCATTACGCTACGACTAATAGGAACAGAGTATCAATCAAAAATGTTGTAACAACAGGGAAGAAATATTCATTTCGATATTATTATTATATTTTCAACTTCAACTAAGTCGCGGGCAATAGCTAGCGAAAGTAACTCTGTCTGTCCATCTGTCTGTCTGTCACGATTTCACGCCAAAACTACTGAAATAATTTAAATGAATTTGGTACACAGATAGTCTAGAGCCTGAGAAAAGACTTGGACTACTTTTTAATGCGAAAAAGGGGCTGTAAGGGGTTGTAATAGGGGATGAAAGTTTTAAGAAATGAAATGAAATGAATTGAAATGATATTTATTTCTGTAAGTAGATCCTTTAAAGACACTTTTACAAGTAATTTTTTTTTAATGCTCGATGTCGCCGGCATTTCCTAACTGACGACCTTTGAGAAGAAACGCCGAAACAAACTCAGAGAAGAGACCATGATTCTCTGAGTTTGTTTCGGCGTTTCTTCTCAGAGGTCGTCAAAGTTCGTTCAAAGTCCAGAGGTCGTTTATAGTCCAGACAATCGTAGTATATAATTATCTGATATGTGAGTTAAACAATGTAGGGCAAAATCTGAAACAGTTTTGAGGTGACCAGTCCTAACTGACGGCACGCATGGAACAGTCATCGTGTAGCTCAACCATTATTACCCAGAAACAGCCAGACCACGCGGGCGAAGCCGCTGGCGGGAAGCTAGTTAATAATAATTATGCAATAGGTTATCTAGCCTATCGCCAATAGACAATAGAGATACTATTCATTAAGATATTCTAGCAGAGCAGATAAATACACAGTACCCGTTTGATTCCCAGACGTGTATATTTAGATATAGACTGATAAACAAGTAATTAAGTAGATATCACTTCTATTAACTTATAAACGTTGTATAAGCTGTATTTAAACAGTGTTTCGTGTTAGAACGTAATTACCTTCACGCTTATGATTCCCGAAGAGGTTAGGCAGAGATGTACACTTACAGTTCACCGATGTTTTTAATCCCCGACGCAAAAACGACGGGTTGTTATAAGTTTGACGTGTCTGTGTGTCTGACTTGATTTTGTTTCTTTTTTATTTGAAAGGTGAATAAGTCGGGAGTGTTCTTAGCTACGTTTGATGAAAATCGGTCCAAGATGGCCGCCCACAAAATAGCGAATTACATATTTTTTCACAACTCCTACAATATGGGTATCAAATGAAAGGGCTTAGCCAGGAGAATACTATACATTATGGTAAATTTAAAATCCAAGATGGCCGCCACCACAAAATGGCAAATTACATTTCGTGTCGGGGCTTTTCAACATTTTTGATTTACATACATAGCTTCTCGCCTGTTTCCCATAGGGATAGGCAGAGACTATATATTTCCACTTGCTATGATCCTGGCATACCACTTTCGCTTCGTCTATGTTCATTAACCTCTCCATGCATGCTCGTCAGTTTAGGGTGCTCTTAACCTTGCCTTTTTAATTTAGGTTAGTTATTTTATTATAATACCATCATGCTTTTATTCACAGAAGGGTGAGGCAGAGTTATATGCCGTAATACACACAGCGGGCGAAGTGTTGCTGGCTATGCCAGTCCTAATAGCAAGATAAGATAAATAATACACTTCTGTTTATCGCTTTGTAGAATTTCATGCAGCATTGACGATATATGACTCACAAAATTTCTATGTAGGTATTCTTAATAGTTTTATAGCCTTCAGTAAAACAAAGCGATGAGGCATGCAACAGTAACGTTTGCAAGTAATAGCATGAGAAAGGTCACATTCCTACACAACGTTAAGACATAGCTCTATTCAGTGTTACTAATATCTAGAACTGATAGTTTGTCTGTCTGCTCTGTCTTCTATTTCTAATTCGGGAAGCTGGTAGAGACCAGGCGGGCGATCAGTCCTCTTGTTGGGATTATTTTCACCCAGTTCCCCATTTTTTTTACCTGCAGTGGCAGACAAGCAATTGTCCCACCTGATGGTAAGGTAACCGTCTCCCATGGACTTTAGCAACATTTTTGGTGGATCCCTTCATGGGTTACTGGCGTTCGGCGTCGCGAATCTTCCGGCTGCTTTGCAGAAGCCCACCAGTTGTCTGATGGAGATTTCTGCAAGCTGCTCTTCATTTACTTGATTTATTCCCAGTATTTTCCATCTGAGAAGTGTATAGTCATACATTGTGCGTTCTGCTACTAGATGGAAACTTGTTTCTTCTGCTTCTTCTTCTATCATTCTAGGAGGTCTTCTATCATTTTCATGATTGTCAGGTGTCTGTTGAGTCCACAGTGTCCTGTTGCAATTCCTACTGAAATCCCTGACAATTTTGAGTATTTTTTTGAGAATTTCTTTCATTGTATGACTTTAAGAAGATTTTCGATTGTCTGTTCAGACTTACTAGGTATGGCTATCTTTTTAGTCTTACATCAAACTGAATTATCCTGAAAACTGTTCATAAGGGTAATTCCGCTATTTCAAAAATGACAAAAATATAAGTAAACTCGTCCGTCTCCGTCCTATAATATACGAAAGAATATATTGTGATGAGATTTTCAGTTGAAATATACATAAATATCAAACCTTGTGTCAATCTGAACAAAATTGTTACTATTACCATATTTTTTAAGGTATATGGAATTGCCAGCCGTAAGACCCAATTTTTCGAATCGTGCAACAAAGTAGCTATATGTTAAGTAAGTTTATGTTCTAAAATTCTAACCAAACGATACATATTATTATCTAATATCTATGCGTAATAAAAGAAAATGACGAGCAAGTGGCACCACGCGGTAATCCTAGGTAAGTAACCTTAATCTCAGTTATTGGTCTTCATTCAAAAGGTCTTGCGAAGATCAAGGGCTTGAAGGGACCAGCAAAGGTCATATAATTTAATGTATCATAGTTACAATCTAACATTCTCATGTAAAATAAAATAATTATAGTTATATTTTATTGTAAACGGTTAGTGTAATAGATTGTAAAATTTTATAGTTATGACTCGGTATTTGAAGGTATTTTTTGATTACATGATAATTCAAGTTAGTCAATTTACGATTATAGTTTCATAGATAGGTTATAAGTTAAAAAAAATTAGAAATCCCCCGACACCAAATGTAATTTGGAATTTTGTGATTTCGGCCATCTTGGATTTGAAATTTATCATAGTGTATAGTATTCTACTAGTCAAGCCCTTTCATCTGATACCCATATTGAGGGAGTTTTGATATAATTATGTTATCCGCTATTTTGTGGCGGCGGCCATCTTGGACCGATTTTCATCAAACATAGCTAAGAACACTCCCGACTAATTAAATGTGCAAACAAAATCATTATCGGTTCATCCGTTCGGGAGCTACAATGCCACAGACAGACATACACACACACCATCGTTTTTGTGTCGGGAGTTAAAAATATTACCTATACTCTACTCCTTTTGTTGACGCAGTCTGTCATACAAAAGCGGATTTACAATTATGATGAGACATTTTCAAATCTGTTCTCATTTTGAGAATTATTAGTGTTGTAGTAAAATTTCTCAAAATTCAGTTACTAGGTTGCAAGAGGCGTGCGAAAATGTTCGCGACCTGCGCATGCGATGATTGATGATGATTGTAGCATTACTTCGCTTTATTTCTGTGCGGCCGGACAAATATTTCGTAACAAATTGTTTGACGTTTAGTAAGTGTTGTATAAATTGGTTGAGTTTGAACTTAGGCAAAAAAAAAAAAATATTATTTAATTATGTTAGTTGCGGAAAATCGGGCAAGTAAAACTAGTAAATATTGTTATTATCCCATTTTTTCCAGGAACAGGTTTTATCATTATCGACCAACATACTGTCCCACAGCTGGGCATAGGTTTTCTATTCACAAAATACTTGAGAAAGGGACAAAATACTTGGAGAATTACTAAAATAATTAGTTAATTTGAGCATCATAATCTCAATTAATTTAAATTTTATCATCGACTATCAATACTACTGACTACTATATTAGTTAGAATATTATAAAAGGTATGAAATGGAGTCTTGGTAAGAGCAATATAAGACAAAACAATATTATATTTAGTTTTTTTTTCTGCTTGTTTGTTTGCACGCGTATCACACAAAAACTACTGCACGAAATTGGATGCGGTTTTTACAGCTGTATTGCTAGATGACTAAGGGTGCATATTGCATCTTGATAATTTGCTAAGCAGCCGGGTGTAAGTAAATCCTTTTGATACGTGAGTAAAACTGCGTGCAATAGCTAGCTAAATACAAAATTTGCTTAAGTCCATACAGTTTGTGGTATCACTATAAGTAACAACACTAAGCGATAACATCGACTCGTTGTAATTAAATAATTTACCTGAACATATTATTATTGCTTCTAGTTAGCTCTCGGCTTGTGTGTTGTGAACTTTAATGTGTGTCTGTTATTATAAATACTAGCTGTTATACGTGGCTTCTCTCGCATCCTAAAACACGTTTTTTATGTCCTTTAATATGTTATTCTGATTGGATGGACTGTGTGAGGAAAGATACGACCACAAAGGAGTTGAATGACGAGATGACAGGTAATAGAGATTTTTAGGCCAATCCAATTAGTTTGAGCTGTACGTTGACAGTCAATCAGTCAATTTTTTTCTGTTATATTACAAACTGGCTTCCCGTCAGCAGCTTCGCCCGCGTGGTCTTTTTTCCCCCGTTTTTGAAACATTTTTCATTGCTACACAGCTGCTATTATTCGCAGCGTGATGGTATATAGCCTGTAGCCTTCCCCGATAAATGGGCTATCTAACACTCAAAGATTTTTCAAATCGGCCCAGTAGTTTCGGAGCCTATTCAATACAAACAAACAATCAAATCTTTCCTCTTTATAATATTAGTATAAATACCTACTAAAAACGACAAAACTTAATATTTAAACCACGTCGACAATTTCACATATTAATACCACATACCGATAAAATAGTGAAAAAACATAACCCCTTGGGGGCTAGACAAGTTGCAATTCGACTTTCGAATCGACAAACGTATAGACAAAAAATATATGGAAATGACACAAGCTTTCGACAAACCGGGCTGTCACTAATGTCATTTCCATACATTTTTTGTCTATTCGTTTGTCGATTCCAATGTCAAAATGCGACTTGTCTAGCCCCTTTTATTTGCTGCCATAGTCGGGTAAAAATTGTAACATATAAACGTAATAGATATTCATTGTCACAACCATACCAACATTTTCGACAAAGAAAGGTCACGATTCACCTGACTCACCTTTATCACTCTTCTATTGAGCTTTGACTTTTGAATTCCTTCGTAACAATAGCTCTATGACTAATAACCGATCCACGCAGGCTTCCAACACAGATCGTCTAATAGAAACGTAATCTATGTCCTTGATCGGGCGTATCAATGCATTTGTTCTGTTATGTTCTAAACGATTGCATCCTGTTCTTAGAATTTAATTGAAATAAATAATGTTTTTTTTCTTCATTAAAATAACTGATTACTAGTTATTTTAGGTAGCATGGGAAATGGTTAAAAATTACATAAATTTTAAAAAACTATTTATGATTTTCTGTTTTCTTCAGTGTGTAAGTACATAAATAAATAAAAAGCTAAGAAAGAAAGAAAATATATTTATTAGTAAATATTATTATTGGTTCTTAAATGGCAGCGTATTGAAAATTCTTTTTTTTTCATTGTTTTTTATAGAATATATTGTCACACAAAATTTTTCCGATCTATAGGTTAACCAGGAGCTTAGGTGGTGAATCTCTCTATTGTATTAAAAAAGGTGGATTTTGCGCGATCATCATAAACTGTATCCAAAATATGTTGAGGTCGGTTTTCAGTATATAATCAGTCATCGGTGGTTACCCACGATACCGGTTAAGCACAATCGATCACAATGCTAAGAATGGTCAACTAGCCAATGGCTGATTGCGGCAGGTGCACTTTAACTTTGATCCGTGTAGTTACTTAGCCAAGAGTCCCGTTTGAGCAGGTAAATTTCTCATCATATTCCTAAATAAAATTTCGCAAGTAACAGGTCTGAATGGCGACAATCATCGTTCAATCTCACATTTTTATCAGTTGTTACGTATAGTAGCAATGTTACAACTATTTCTACATTAAAACAATCGCTGTGACATGAGTGTGTGTCAAGGTCGTTAGTTGCCATGCACAAATTCTTATAAAAATATGCAAACGAACCCTTTTTTCTGTTCGGATATTCTGTGCATTCGCAAAAGCCAGACTGCTTGTTAGGCAAAGAAACACATAACAGTACTACGTCGGATGGAGATTTTTTCTTTGAAATAATATAATAAAACGGTAATATGTTAGTTTTTTATAGATTCCATGCCTGTATTATAGATTCCAACTGTAAGATCAAAGGATACAACCAGGTTCTTCTGTGTGTATCGGATTGCTCGATTACCAATAGTTAACAAACATTAGAGTTGCTGTTGTTAATTATAACGTCAAGTTGCCCACCACTTTACTCACCTGTGATCATGGTCGCTGTTTAGGATACGAAACGTCGGGATTAAAATATTATAAATGTAACGCCATAAAATGCAAACGCAAATGTAAGAAAACAGAAGAGTAGTTTTCAAAGTAGCTTAAATCAATTTTAATGAATATCAGAAATCAGTATCTAATAAATAATAATTTCCAAAATATTACTAATCGAATCTATGCGTATACGCAACTTAATCGTAGATATACTGTTGCCCAAGCTTGCCCAACATTAAATAAATCACACCTGGCAATGCCACTCATTTTTTCCATAACGTTACCGATATAGTTGCCCGAGGCCACTGTGTGAATGTCACTGGGTCAAAGTGGAACAAACTTGTTGCGAAGACAGGAATGTGTTACAATAGAAGATTCGTAGGATGTAATTGTACTTAATAGTGTTACGTCATCGTTTTGTTTTAGGTGCGTCTGGTGCATTTGTTTTTATTTTTCCTTATTGACAGCCTCGTTAGTATACTGGTCGCAAGTGCGACTGCTAAAGCACTCCACGTTTTTTAGGGTTCCGTACCCGAAGGGTGCCAGCGGGACCCGATTACTATTCCGTCATTCGTCGGAGACGATTCATTCATTGTCTTTTGTCTCCAATCCGTCAACCTATTTTTTTTTTTTAAACCACTAACGTAAAGACGTGTGGTTTAAAAAAAAAAAGTAAAGTAAAGTAAAAAGGCCCAGTAAAGTTAAGGCTGTATGATGTAAAGACATCATACAGCCTTAACTTTACTGGGCCCGCAGACAAGTTGCAATTTGACATTCGACTCAACAAACGATTATAAACAAAATCTATGGAAATGACAGAAGCTTTCAACAAATCGGGCTATCACTACTGACATTTCCATACATTTTCTTTCTATTAGTTTGTCAAATCAAATCAAATCAAATCTGTCGAGCCTAGTCAAATTGCAACTTATCTAAGCTCCCAGAGGACTTAGGCAAGTTGCAATTTGACATTCGGATCGACGAACGAATAGAAAGAAAATGTATTGGAATTACATTTATAAACGTCAGATTTGTCGAAAGCTTTAGTCTATAAATATCTTATGTCCATCATTTATTCGTTCTCTCATACCTCGCCATTCATAATTGTTTACATCATTCATACCTCAAGGCTATTGAAAGCAGGAAAACATGAATCAATTTCTGAGAAGTATACACTGAAAGTGATTGTAACATATCTATTGTTACGTCACGTTACTGTAGAAAAGGATGTGTCTAATTAGTGAGTCTGTATAAAGTGCTAATTTTATAGGCTTTAGCAATAACACACACAGTTCACTGGTATGTTTATACCGATTTAATAGGGACGAGCCTATTGCAAATCTAGTCTCCGAGCTGCTACTGAGAATTTAGAAAAAACACCAGTAAAATTCTGCTCGATCTAGGAATCGAACCCTTTAGTGATCGTGGTGAATGTTTCTGATCCCATGGCTATGACATATGGGGTGATGGAAGGCAAGTGTGCTTTAGTCGGTATGAGTCTGAAATACCCTGCCGCCGCCTCATAAAGATTTTTTGCATGACATAAAAGGCCCTTAGCACTTAGGACTTTCAATAATATGACATTTTGTCCTTTGCCATTTCAATAATATGATATTTCTACATTCACAGAGTAATAAAAAACAAAAAAAAAAGTATTTTTAAATTCTTTTATTTCTCAATCAAACAAAAACATAACAACATAATTAAGACCATGTACTATACAACTTAAAAACACCTAAATCTCATTCAGTACTTACTAGATTTTATTTTATAGTCACGGATTATGCTAGCCATTTTAATGAAAAAAAAAAGGTTGGCAAAAAGCTCAAGCATCCTTACTTCTCCTTGACTAGGTTTTTAAAAAAAAAATTTGAAATAGGTATGAGTTAAAAATTGCAATAGTATGTTCTTCAGGCTCTTGTAAAAAAAATTGGTCCACCACAAAGAATAAAGGAAGTTACATCTATACATAGAATTGAAATACAAATGTATGCAATTTTAGATGATGAAGATATTATAAACCTCTTTCATCGCCATGACAGTTTGACACTGACATGTATCAATCCGCCATTTTGGTATCGATGATTGACGTTTGATGAAATATTTAAAATTTTGCAGTGATCAATTTTAATACATTTTTCTACGCATTTATTTGAAATATTTTTTTGGATATTGACTATAATATTTCTGAAGCTTGCTTATTTGTATTTATTTTAATTAAACTTTTTAATGTTTAGCGTAACCTAGTTCTGCGTCATTACCTGAACCATAACCTACTACTATTTTACCTAGAGATTCTTGGCCTCCATTGCCTGAGTAACCTTGGTACGCTTGTCCGCCACTAGAGGCGCCACCTACTTGGCTAGAAAGCCTGTTGTAAGCTTGCTCCGCTTTAGAGCCATGGCCAAGATATGCTCCAGAAGCTTGACTACTTTGACCACGGTATGCTAATTTACCTCCGGAAGTTTGGCCAATTTGGCCACGGTATGCCAGCTTAGCTCCAGAGTCTTGACCTTCTTGGCCATAGTATGCCAGTTTAGCACCAGAATCTTGACCAGCTTGGCTATAGTATGCCAGATTAGCTCCACCGGCTTGACCAGCTTGGCCGCGGTATGCTAGGTCTGCTGCAGATTCGTGGCCAGAAGATGACTGGTAACCAAGATTTTGGTATCTTCCATTGTACTGCTCATAGCCATTTGACGCGCCATAGGCTGAACCCTGGCCAGAGCTGTGCCCTGACTCCAGACGGTATTTTCCTGAAAACAAGTTTTAATAACAATTATCAAGTATCCTATTACTCAGCATTTTGACCTAATGAAAACTTGCCATTAATTTTTCCAAAGAATCGAACTACCTATAATAATTGTAATAATGAAACTTGGTGCACACAATACATTATTATTCATATTTCTTTTGCTTACATACAATGACAATATGTAACAGTTAAATACTTCCATCTAACAAAATTATCAGTGTTACAAACCCAAACTGCCGCTTTTAAGAATTTGATAACAGTTTTTTTTTATAATATTTCGAAATACATTTATTTATTTATTTATTTATATACTCTTTATTGTACACCAAAACATTAACACGGACAGAACAACATGATTTTAAAATATACAAATGGCGGCCTTATCGCGACCAGCGATCTCTTCCAGGCAACCTTAGGATGGACTGAATAGAACTGAACCAAAAATGGGGTTGATGGTGTTTAAATACATACCTAAAAATATATATAATAAATAGCATAAAATTAAAATACATATATATACATATAAAATATATAAATATCACAATATATATATATACAATATAATAAATATATAGCAACTAAAAACGTAAATATCGAATAGGACGACGAAGAGTACTAAGTATGGCAGAATTAAAGCGACAAATAGTGATCCTTCACAAGTTTTTTAAAAACAGGCAGTGATTGTGCACGCCTAATTGGTATCGGTAATGCATTCCACAAGCGAGCAGCCTGAACCGAAAATGATTTGTCAAAGAAAGTTGTGGAATGCATTGGCATTTTAAGTCTTAAGTTATCCGATGACCTCAGAAATCGCGAGTGGGTGTCACCAAGGAATTCAAAGCGATTTTTAAGATAAGAGGGAGTAGAAGGGAGGAATAGTACATTGTAGAGTAACGAAAGAATGTGAGCATTCCGGCGAAGGCGAATTGGTAACCACTTGAGCTTTGCACGAAATTCTGAGACATGGTCAAATTTGCGTAAGCCAAAAATGAACCTTATACAAAAATTTTGAAGGCGCTCCAGCTTGTCAAGTTGGTCTTCTGTGAGGTCAGGATAGCTGACATCTGCATAATCAAGGATTGGAAGAAGGAGTGATTGAGCAAGCGCAACTTTGGTCGCAGTCGGCAGAAAGTTGCGAAGCCTTTTTAGACTTGCAGCTGATGCAAATAGCTTGCGACTGACTTCCTGCAGTTGAGCAGTCCAGGTAAAATTTTTATCAATTAAAATTCCCAAGTTTTTCACTTTATCACTAAAAGGAATATGGGTATTGTCAAAAGTGACTTGGGGAAGAGTTTTCCAGTCAATTCTCGAGATGGTTCTTGAGCTGCCCACCACCATGACTTTCGTCTTTGCAGGGTTAACCTTCAGTCCGTATCGCATACTCCAGTCGCAGATATGTCTAAGGTCTTGGTTTAAAGAGAACACCGCTTGCGAAAGATTTCCAAGGGGAGCTCTGCAGTAAACATCATAAACTTTAGCCTTTTTCCCACAGGGGTAGGTTACTAAAGACCACCACTTGCTACTATTCTTGCATGCTTTTTTTGCTTCCTTTATATAACTTTGTATAATGCTAATTCTAGTAATCAAACTCTGGACTTAACGCTTACTAGCTGCGCTTGCGTCGATAATGACGCAGTTCGAGCTTGAAATTCGTAAATGTTTTTGTATTTTTTAAGCATTTTCCATAATAAGATTACCAGTTATCCTAATAAAGGAAAAAAATAAAATTCGTACTTAAAACATTGCAGTACAGTTTCAATACAAGTATGACATACGCTGCCACTAGTTCGAAGGCTACTACACAGATGGCGCTATGAGTCACTACTTTAACACTACTATAATCTTTTGTCATGAATTGTATTTGTTGCTGTAGGTTGGTATAATTATAAAGTGCAAGATAATACGTATTTGTTTAAACAATTATAAAAGTTACCTACGTCATGATCTATATTCTTACTAGCAATTTCAGTAGGTCCATAATTTTGATCTTTATAGAATCATGCTACTAAACTAAACCATTGATATTTTACTATATTGTGTATAAGTTTTTGAGACGGTAGAATTCTTTTAGGTTTATGTAGGTTGGTATTGCCAATTATTCTACCGCTAAAAAATAATGTATTTCAGTTTAAAGGGCAATGTTGCCAGGGAAATTACCGGACAAGTGAGACAACATGCGGCGGATACTGACATTGCTTTGCTAGGGTCTATAGGCTGCGGTACGAGAGGAATGGCGACGGATTGTGAACCGTGCCACCGGCTACCTGATGTGACGACCACGACCACTCTGTGAAGAGTGTAGCGACTAAGAAGAAGAATAGGCTGCGGTTCCCGCATTTACCATCGGGCAATCCATACGGTTTATCATCTTAATAATAATAGTGACGCTTCGTTCTTGTTAACATAGATTGTCTGCGTAACTGCCGCATATCAAGCGCGCTGTGATTATTTGCCACCATTGTAGTATAAAAAACAAATTAGTATATGCTCTTACCATCATCAGTAATACCAGCAGCTTCATCTCTACCGTTCTGCTCCAAGCTCTTGAGGATTTCCTCGGGGATCGGAGGGGGGGTGGGCAGATGGTCTCCCTGGGGGTGGAAGCCGTTCTCGTCAGCGGTATACGTCACCGTGTACACCTTGCCATCGTCTCCGGTGTAAGAATAGGCGCCATGGGCAGCTGAACCGTGCTCTGAGGTCTTGCCATTTTCTTGGGTATGGATTCCTGGAACATTTTGAAGTATTTGATTAATTGACGTTAATTTGATGGAGAGGAAGAAAAGATCCTATAAAACATTTTTGAAAAAAAAAAGCTTTGAGCTTACTAGTAACAATTTGGTGATTAAATCTTAATTTGAATCTAAACAAAAAATAAAATTGTAACAGTTCGATGTTTGTACATTATAGATATTGATAAAAAAGAAACTATTATAGGGTTCTTTATTAGAAAAACAGAAGTCAAATCAACAGTTGCTTTGCAATTTTGTCTGTCTGTTTGTCTGTATGATTGTTCTCGCATCATGCAAAAATATTGCATGGAATTGATTGCAGTTTGTATCGATTTATTATTAAGTAGTCTAAATAAAAAATATAGACTCCATAATATAGTACCCGGGGTGAACCAAGGTCGGATTGCTAGTAGCTTAATACAGAAAAAAAGAAAAACCGTAATACAATTTAACTATGGGAGAGAAATTAGGATATTCGTAGAAGAACCAAAGTGACCGACATAGCCGAAAGGATTAGCAAGCTCAAGAGGCAACGGGCGGGGCACATAGCTCGTAGAACTGATGGCAGCCGAAGCAGCTGCTGCGCTTTCCGGTGCGTGGTCTCCACTCTCGGAAAGCGCAGCGTGGGACGGCCTCCAATGAGATTTACTGACGACTTGGTAAAGGTTACTAGGAGCCGTTGGATGCAGGTGGCATACGACCGGTCCCTGTAGAATTCTATAGGCCTTTGTTCAGCAGTGGACCTCTTTTAACTAATATGATGATGATGAGAGAATCATATTAACAACTCACCGTTTTCAGTCTCAAAGGCGTACTGGTACTGATGACCATTGTCCTCCGACTTGTAGTTCAAAATCTTCGCGATCTTTTCTCCCGTCGGCCTACTGTTGTAGGTTTCATGCGCTGAGTATGCCTGCGGTGCCTGTGATTGGGCAGAATATAACCCATGCTGTTGATTCTCGAGCGCTGATTGGTAGAGTTCCGCCGAGTTGGCGTAACTCTCCGCTGATTGGCCCGCGTAGATCTGGCCAGCTGAGGCAGCGGCGATGACGGCAGCGATTGGGGCGAGCTGGAATATGACAGTTAATGTCGTTAACTTTTGAATTTGGATATAATATGCGGCAGACAAGAAGTAATAAACGCAAGTGGTAAAAGAACCCAATCAACATCCTCCTAGCTGTTTATGCTGGACGTGGATATCAGTATTTTACACGAAGCAACCGTCAGATCTCTGCAATCCAATTTCTGGGCAATACCGATATTCAAAGGATAAACTGATTGTCAAAATGATGGAACTAAATAATAACTACTAATAATAAAATGGGCAATTGAAACTTAAGCTTTTAAACAAACTTAACACTAAACGAAGGTTTTAAAAATACGATATCATTTTTTTAATTTTTTAAAGAAATATGTTTTGAAAAAGCTTATCTATCAAGATTTAGTTACTTAAAGGATAGTTGTGACTCTGAAATTGGACTTTTTAAATTGGAGGGTAGGAAAATCTTTCACTTTTTAATCATTGGTCTACACTGGAATTTCCTCTAAAAGCACAAAGCTCACATGCACAAACACTCAAAACCGAAAATAACGAGCTGTTTAGGTTGTAATACATAAGGCAAATTATATTAATAATTTCCGATTGTGGGAATCGAACACGCAACCCGGCGCGTGCGCAATCCATACGCTAAGCACGTTTCACTTTTTTTTTAACTTACAAAACTAGATTTCTAATTAAAAGATTTCATCACAGATCTAATTAAACTGAAATTTGAAGTCAAAACGTACCAGTTTCATTTTGATAATGTATTTAAAGTATGTACTGAAATGTGAGACGGTTAAAACTCGAATGAGTTAATAATTTCTTTCTAACGTTTATATACCGAAAAATTTCCTAGTACGCACAGACGTATGAACTCACACCTGTGATAGAATTCACTTCATATACTGTGAACTTGGACAATTTTCTGGTTTTGGCAATGGATTCAAACTAGGTCTGTATAATTAATAACTGGTCCTTGTGGAAGTCTTTGGGAGAGACCTTTGTTTGTCTTTTGGATGTTATTATCATCATGATGATGATGATGGATTTAAAGAAGTAGCTAAGTCAAAAAAAAAATAACGCAGGTATGGGCAGGACATGTGTGTACGGCAAATTTAATTTCACTTAATCTATACATATAAAATGCTTTGTCCTGAATGACTGACTCACTGACGGATCAACGCACAGCCTAAACCGCTAATCGTAGAGACTTGAAACTTGGAGGGTGTGTTCTTTGTATGACGTAGGCATCCGATAAGAAAGGATTTTCCGAAATTCTACCCCTAAGGGGGTGAAAAAGGGGGGCAAAGTTTGTATGGGACAACGTGATTCCTTGGTCCAATATACTTCAAATTTTGCATAAACATTCTTTAACAGAATTGATGGAAGACGTGTTTCGTATTTTATTGAAATTCATCCCCTAACTGGGTTAAAAAGGGGGTAGAAAGTTATTTTATTTCCAAGTTGATATCAATACTCCTTAGTGTTTTTTATTTAAATTAGATTAAAATAAAATTTTTGACACATGAAATGTCAATTCCTCAGCAGTAAATAATGTCAAGTAGTGAAGGCTCTTTATTCAATAAACAAAGGTTTAATAAATTCCAGTATAATAATACGTAGTGATATCTTTTTTTGAGTGCTCCTGGTGTAAGGCAGGACTTTTATTAAGTTGAACATCGGCCAAAGTCAGAAGCAATCGTGATATCGCCTTAGCGGTCGCATCGTCCGGAATTGCTTCCACGCTGATGGAAGGAGGTAAAACTGCACTGGTAAACTGCGTTCAAAGGTCTTCTCGATTTGATACAAACTGAAACCCCACTCTGCAATATACCCAAACAAAGTACTATGGCAGAAGTTTGGTATTTGAGTACTATGGCTCTTAAAGGGGATTACTGTATTGTCGGCAGGCAGTTTCCGACAGAATTTACCAGTAGAGCTCAGAAGTAAAAGCGCGTGAAGCGGTCTCATTTGTGGACAGTTCTCAGACCCGTTTCTTAAAATAGGAAATGGTGGAACATATAAAATTGAGAACACACACACACAAAATTATGCAATGGCACCAGATTTCAAGTGAAAACAAGCATCGCAATGTAATCGAGTCAACTATACTGACCAGTTGTTCTCGAGGAGAGTATGTATTTATTCCTAGGATTTGAATTCAAGAGTGCAGTTTCCCGTCAAAGTCTGCTTTACAATGACCATAAACAAAGCTGAAGGTCAAACTCTTGGTAGCGGGAGTAGATTTGAGGGAAAGCTGCTTCTCCCGCGGGCAGAGTATGTGGCATGCTCCAGACTAAGCGCACAGAGTAGCCTGTTGATTCTAGCATCCGAAGAAAAAACAAAAAAATATTGTTACAAAGAAATACTGTGGCAGTGTAGTATTTCTATTTCGTTGTAAAAAGATAATAGATAATAACCCCATGTAACTTACACCAGATCAAAGACCGAGCTGAATGTTCATAAAATATATAATGTATCAAATTTTTATTTTATTTTCATGCTTTCTTAACCTTTCAATCCCTACAACATAATAAAGATTGTTATATTTTTAACCCCCGACGCAAAAACGACGGGATGTCGTGTGAGGTGTTATAAGTTTGACGTGTCTGTGTGTGTGTGTGTCTGTCTCTGTCTGTGGCATCGTAGCTCCCGAATGGATGAACTGATTTTGTTTTTTTTATTTGAAAGGTGAATTAGTCGGGAGTGTTCTTAGCTATGTTTGATGAAAATCGGTCTAAGATGGCCGCCGCCATAAAATAGCGAATTACATATTTTTTCACAACTCACTCAATATGGGTATCAAATGAAAGGGCTTCACTAGGAGAATACTATACATGATAAATTTCAAATCCAAGATGGCTGCCACCACAAAATCGCAAATTCCATTTCATGTCGCGGGTTTTATAAATTTTAATTTAGGTTAGGTTATAAGTATTCAAACATTTTCACATTTATATTTTATCAAAATTAATAACGTAAAAAAACAATTTGAAATCTTATTAGAACCATTTTCGACTTCTACGCGGACGAAGTTGCGGGCATAAGCTAGTACACAAATAAAATTAAAGTCACTTAATATTAATTGCATGTTTACAAAATAATAGTAATGTGTTATGAAAAAATAATACATTAGATATTATAGAGAAATAAATAAATAAATATCCTGCGACATTTTTACACAGCACCATCTAGTCCCAAACTAAGCAGAGCTTGTAATATGGGTACTAGACAATGGATATAATATTTATATACTTTTTTTTGCAAATACATACTTATAATACATAAGAAATGTGACATCATGGGCCAATACCTTGGTAGCACAGTAAAGCATCCACAATAGTGGAGGATGCAAGACGAATTTTTAATTTTATTTTACAGTTTTTATACCTACTACTAAATAAAAAATAAGCATTTGATACAAACATTATTATTGTCATTTTTAGAAATAAAAATGAATATTTCTAGGATACAAAAAGCAATTATAATAAAAGTGCCAAGTCCATAGCTACCGTGCACAGAGGCGCACGATTCAACAAATTCAACTACGAGAGCATTGTTAGGTAACAGTAGTAACGAGATGCGCCCGCCGGCTGAACAAGTAGAGCAGTGCGGTAGACCTATGTAATGATAGACGTGCCATGTGTTAAATTTCCAGATGTTGACAATTGATGTCAACAGCAATGAATATAAGGATAGTTGTGATTTTAATCGTGTTACTCTATCAGTGCTTCGATCCCCGAGGCACCCGTCCCGGAGGACCCCGATTTATTTTTATTTTGATAAACTATATCAAGGTTAGGTATGCTGATAATAAGATGTTTATGATGATGTACTGAAGACGACGATTACGGTTGTAATTCTGATTATAAAGCTGATAACATACGATAACAAGTATTTAAGATTATAATTTAAACTAAGATCGAGCAATCAACTTCATTTCATAACAACACAGAATGTAAAAAAATGTTACTCGCCCTTTTTGTGGTGGCAACCATCTTGGATTTGAAATTTAAAATAGTGTATAGTATTCTACTAGGCAAGTCCTTTAATTTGGTACCATATTAAGGAAGTTGTGAAAAAACATGTAATCCGCTATTGTGTAGCGGCGGCCATCTCGAACCGATTTTCAACAAACATAGCTAAGAACACTTCCGACTAATTCACCTTTCAAATAAAGAAAAAACTAAATCAAAATCTGTATATCCGGAGCTATGATGCCAAAGACACACGTACACGCACGCCGTCGTTTTTGCGTCGTCTCATTACATCTAATTATTCGTAGACTGTGTAAATCTTCATAACTCTATGGACTGCTTAGTAACGAAATTACTCCTGCGCAGTGTCCAAACTGTCGATATATTTGTATCAGTTAATAACCAATACAATACAATGACTAGTTATATAATAATGTTATTACTGTAACATGTTCGCACTAGGCTGTGAGGCTTTTGACAAATGTGATACTAGGTCACATTCCAGTAGAGGATGATACGTCATATCGATTTCAAATGTATTCGAATCGATTTTACACGATTCTCGATAAAGGCACCGAGACCCTCCAGAGGCTTGTAATAATAGGCTGTTTGATTGATTTTTTATAGCCTTTTAAATCTAATGTGATGATGATTAATAATCAACTACCATAAATCATCATTATCATCATCATATCAGCGAGCATTATAAAAGAGGTCCAGTACTTTGTTCAGCAGTGGACCTCTTTGGTGGACCATAGACTTTCACAAGGCCCGGTCATATGCCGCCAGCATATCCAACGACTACCAGCGACTCGTTGGAGGTAGTCCTACGCTGCGCTTTCAGGTGCGTGGTCTCCATTCAAGAAACTTTCTGCCCCAGCGGACATCAGTTCTACGAGCTATGTGCCCCGGCTACTGCCACTTCGGCTTGCTACCTTTCGGCTATTCGGCCACTTTAGTTCTTCAACGGATCTCCTAATTTCTGATTTGGTCGCGTAGAGAAACACCAAGCATAGCTCGCTGATCATAAACAGATCATGAATATTGCTATTTTGTCTGTAAATGCGTACGCAACAGGATGCATGCTGCAGTTTGATGCTGATAAATGTAGTAAAGGATTTATTGTGTGCACGCATGCAGCGTTTGGAGCATAATTTCTTAAACGCAAAATCTCTTTCAGCGACTGTTTTCTGACACCTACAACATGGGTCTTTTCAAGGACAGAGTGAATGCATCTTGTGGGTAAACGCGGTCCATCTTAACTGGTCCATCTGCATCCAGGTCTATCTGCATCTACACTTACCATCAGGTGAGATTGTGGTAAAGTTCTAAACCATCCATGAAAAATAAAGGAGGTCATCGAAATCGGCCCAAATGATGTACCGAAGGTACATTTATTGGATAAAATACCCTGTATTATGCTGGATATAACTCTAGTCGTATTTTTTTTTAATGTTGACTGGGGGATGAGCAAAAAATCTTTAAATTTGAGAAAAATCACGCCATTTTGGCACACTTTTATCTGTTTCGTAATGATTTCATAGTAAGAACTGCCAGTGTCAGTTTCGGAATGTCAAACGCACGCCATTACGGCAGATTATTATCAGTTTCATAGTGATTTCATAGTAAAAACTGCCAGTGTCAGTTTCGGAATGTCAAACGCACGCCATTACGGCAGATTATTATCAGTTTCATAGTTATTTCATGGCAAAAACTATCAACTTGACAGCTGTCATGTACCCCCGGTACAAATTTGGGCTGAATTGTATGGGCTTTTGATGCCTCCTTTACCTGTCTGACGAAATTAATTTAGAAACATTGCAACGCACAGGTGTAATGTAATTATAATAATCATTTCATTATTAATCTAAACTTTTATGAATTAGTAATATTTTACGCAATCATGATATTTTATTTCATTACTTTGTCATGTGCTAATTTAATGCAAAATGATAATTATTTTAATTGCGCTATCGTAATATTCTTAAAGATAGCGTAATTTTTAAGCTAATGACAGCTTTGTAGATTTCCGTCAATAAATCGTTAATAAATGCCTTTTATTCATGAAGAAATAGTTTTTAACAACGTAACATACATGCGGCATGTATTTTAGGCACGTTCGGCTTTTTGATGCGGGTCGGTAGACTTCACACGCCTTCGAGAAAATCTCTCATACATACAGGTTTTCTAGCGATGTTTTCCTGCGGAATATAATTGGTATTGCTGCTACATTGCAATTTTTATCGAAATCCTTATAGCATTTTTCGAGAACGTGATTACAAATATTCAAAATTATTGCTAACTAGCTTTCCGCCAGCGGCTTCGCACGCGTGGTCTTATATTTTTTTTCCCGTTTTTGCAACATTTTTCATTACTACTCCGTTCCTATTAGTAGTAGCGTGATGATAAATAACCTATAGCTTTCCCCGATAAATGGGCTATCTAACACTGAAAGATTTTTTCAAATCGGTCCAGTAGTTTCGGAGCCTATTCAATACAAACAATCAAATCTTTCCTCTTTATAATATTACTAGCTCTTTGCCGCAGTTTCACTCGCGCCAAGTTTGAACCCCGTTTTTTCTGTTATTCTCTTATTCGGGGCGGAGACAAATCCAACAAATCAAAAATCATGAAAATCGGTCCAGCAGTTCTCGAGTTATAAGTGTTGTAACAAACCCGACTTTGTTTTATATATTAGATGTATAGATTTAATAGCACTGGATTACTGCATAAGTAAAATGTATCATACGATAATTTATACAATACAAATAGTTAAGTTATGTAATGGTTAAATTATAAATGTAACATGTTATCACCACGGGCGATGAAATGATTGACAATTAGATTACTGGGTCACAAATTATTGAGTTCGATAATCAGTGATATTGCTAATGTATAATTAAAGTAATTAGTACAATCAGTGTGATTATAATCGTATTTTTTTGTGGTTAAAGAGTAGGATAATATGTATTTGTATGTATAGATACGTTATTTTTTTCCAATGGTACAACAAGGCATGCAGTATGACCAGACAGAATGATATATCACTACATATTATAAAACAAAGTCCTCCGCCGCGTCTGTCTGTCCCTATGTATGCTTAGATCTTTAAAACTACGCAACGGATTTTGATGCGGTTTTTTTTAATAGATAGAGTGATTCTTAAGGAAGGTTTATATGTATAATAACATACCACGCGGGCGAAGCCGCTGGCGGGAAGCTAGTGCAGAATAATACACAAATAGATTCATTGGTTCCATGTTATTATGTACTTAAAACGTATTACATATTATCAACGCTATATCACCAGTGAACTATGGAGGTATTTATGCAATATTAGACGCTATTGCGCATCCCAAATGTCAAATAGTGTTATTATCAAATCAAATCGATTCCCAACAATCGATGTTGATCGAAGTGTCAGTAATCGACTCGGAAAGGGTGTACCTATCAAGAGTAAAGACTTTTAAATATTACTAGCGTAAACTACCGTTGTCTGACTCGTTGGCCCAGTGGTCCCAAGCGCGACTGCTACTCTAGAGGTCCTGGGTACGATTCCCAGATCGAGTAGTGTCATTGGGTTTTTTTTTTGTGAAATTCCCAGTAGTAGGTCGGAGTCTGGATTTGTTGTGCCCGGTTGAGTGCAATAGGCTCTCCCCTACTACCTACATGCAATGGGACCTAAAACCTACCGGAGAACTAGGTGTACATTATAGTCCGCACGAAACTAGTTGGCTGCGCCTTAGGCAGGGACGGGGGAGAGGTGGAGGGTTACTGCGAACGAAAATAAGCGCCTCTCCACCCCTCCATCCCACCGCACGCCGGCGACGCCGCCCCTCCGTTCCGCCGCTCACATACCTAAGGCGCGGCCAACTAGTTCCGCGCAGACTATTATACACCTCTGTCTAGTGTTTATAATACACAGGTAAATAATTTCTAGATCCTTTATAGAAAAACCGGGTAAAAACTTCAAAACCGAATTCCATTTTTTTTTTGTACCAAGAAAACACAAGGGTGACAAACAAGCCTGCCACTCTCTTGGTGGTAGGCGATTACCGCAGCGTATGGACGTTTACAACACCGAAGCATCACTCAAACTTCGCTGCAAAATATCTTCACTCTCTTCTTGAAGAACCTTATGCTGTAAACTATAGGGATAACCTCGCAAAATGCTTTCCATCGCTGGATTTCCTGGCAGATATGGACGCGACGGTCTATGACCGGATCCGTGGCATCCGCCAAAGCGGCAATAGCGTGCCAGGAATGGCTATTGTAAGGCTTAGGCTGCATTAGGCACGAGTCACGACACGCGTTATTGCGGTGGCGTAACTATAAAGTTCTATATTTTGATACCTACTTTCTGCAGTACTTGTAACTTTAATCATTCATGTATCAGTTAATAATTTGATTACATAATGTAATACGGTTATATCATAACATTAAAGGTGTCTGGGCTATGAACACTTTATGCAACCGTCTGAATTAGCCGTCTGATCGACATACCAATAATATTTATTATCATTATGTACCCAATTATGATGCCTATTTAAATTCATGGTTACTAAGATTATGTTTTATATTAATACCTACTTGGCTAAGAAGAGAAATTGACTAACTTCGTTTCGTAATGTGAAAAGTGATCTAATTTATGGAAACATCAAATACAAGATGGAACGGACATTGACGCACAAACCTCGTGACAAGGTTTCACTCAAGGTCAAAAATATAATATCCTAGGTTATTCATGTAGAAAATGATCGGTTATTTACAGTTATGGACATTTTTGAGCGCGCAGTGTATTGCTAAAAACGCGGTTATAACGCTCCGCGGTGAATGTTATCGCACGCGTGATCCGCAATAAATGAAATAATGATTTTTTAATTATAAATCTAATTTGGGTACATAGAAATAATGACTTTTTACACGTTCAAGTAAAAAAAAACTACAGAAAAATTGATGTAAAAATATTCGGAAAATTTCAACGCAAGGGGGTACAGAATCATGTTCTGAACTCATGGTATTCAGATGTGCGTCGATATCCGTTCCACCTTGTATGTAGTTGGCGATTATTTGACAAGTTTTACGCTGAGTGATTGTGGGTGCCAACAGATCTCCGGCTTCCAAGCGACTGGCTAGGGAAGTCAGCCACCCGCCCGACATGCAATGGCCCCAGAAAGCGGCACGCGTTCTGTCGCAAATTCCATAGCCGTGACTATAGGACTCCCCAGGTTAGGACATAATTCATGAGAATTTTCAGCACCCAACAAAAATGCTAAGCGATTACAGTACGCGTGACATAACATGGCCGGACTGAAGCTAGCTGTTGGTCCTGGTTGCGCAGTATACAATTAATTACTTAAACAATCCATTGCGCATTCAAACGGCCAACTTCACTCAGGCATTAATCCGGTCAGTAATCCAAAGCCGAAACTCCAGCAGCGGACTCATATAAAAAACCGAATAACATTTTGTTGGACCTGAGAATCAAAACCAGAACCTAACGCTGCCGCACTTGACTACAAGACCAACTATAATTTTCGGTACCTCTTAGGGTTCTTCATTTTCTTTTCGTGTCAATGGTAAATTGTATTATTTATATTATTATTGTTAACAGACAGGCAGTTGAGACAACTGATAGTAGCCTGTATCCTGCTGTTCACGGCTAATTAGGTTTTGGAGCTGAGGTGTTTGTCCAGTCTATTTTTAAATTGGTTCACATTTTGGGCTGCAATTTTTTTTTTCTTATATAGTTTGAGCGCAGTAGGAGGCCACCTTAATTGCGGCATCCGTTGCGTTTATCAAGTCCTCAAATGTGCAGGTGCATGGACACAAAGTAGTTAATACTTATAACGTAAAATTGTTTAACTACACTATCGCATTGGGGCATAAAAAAAAACCTGTAATGATAGCTGTAAGGTGGTAAAAATAAATAAACTTTGTTTTCCGCAACTCTACGTCAATGCGCGTATTTTGCGTACGTCACAAATGTAACTCTAACCTCTTAGGGTTACAGATACTTTTATCAATATTCTGGTACCAAATACTTTCTGCTCTCCGTTCACCGGAATTAAACAGTAGCCGCAATACGGAATTCTTAAATACTTTCCAAGCATGATTATTCCAAATTTTTGCAAAATCTGCAAAAACTAATGGGCAATTACTTAAGCAAATTTAATCGACACTGGTGCTAAGTAAACCGTAGTTAGTTACTCATAAATATTCATTTTTTAATTTAAGTTTAAGCAATAAGTTTAACGCTTTTTTTAAGTATCTGTAGGATGTATTAAAATCGAGGCCTTAAAAACTTTTTAGAATTTGAATATTATTTTTGAATATTTTACACAACACTATCTAGTCCCAAACTAAGCAGAGCTTTTACTATGGGTACTAAGATAATGGATATAATACTTTTTTTTTAATATATCACATTGATCACATACAATCATACCTATAATAAACAAGGTGGAAGGGACATCGACGCACAAACGTCGTGACAAGGTTTAAGTTCAAAAATAAAATGATCTAAGTCATTCATGTAGAAACTGATCGGTTATTACAGTAATGATATTTTTGTGGGCGCAGTGTATTGCTAAAAATGCAATTATAACGCTCCGCGTTTTACACGTTCAAGTAAAAAAAACAGCAAAAAAAAAATGAAAAATTTATGAAAAAAGTTACGGAAAATTTCAACGGGGTCCAGAATCTTGTACTGAACTCATAGTATTCGGATGTGCGTCGAATGTCGATGTCCCTTCTAGCTCGAATAAGAATCACCCAGATAAACACAAACACATAAATATTTGTGTCCTATGAGAATCGAACCCAACCTCATGAGCAGCTGTCCGGACCACTTAAGGCCACAGACGTCGCCAAAACGGACTTGGTGGCGAACCAAACAACAGCCTCTAAGGGCTACCCCTTCTTGTTCCTCTTTTTCCTAGCCTTTTCCCAACCATGTTAGGGTCGGCTCCCAGTCTAACCAGATGCGGCTGAATAAGAATAAGATGCGGCAGAAGCGACTGCCATCACACCTCCGCAACCCAATTTCTGGGCAATAGTGATATTCGAAGGAAAGACTGGTTGTCAGGCTTTTGTCATAGGTGTTCGTATGACAACCGGGACCGACGGCTTTACGTGCTCTCAGAGGCACGGAGGGATAGTGTAGCTTAACCTTGCATATCGGTTGATCAGCGTTACAACTTGGCCACGAGCCCCTAAGGGCGTCCCCTAAAGGCACTAAAAGGGCGGTTTAGGGCGTGGAAGGCAGCAAGCAAACGGCATTCATTTTATATTGGTATCGTCTCAATAATTGTAATCTAAGGCAGTGTTCGAACCCTCATCCTTCCGGCACTACAACGGACGCCTTAGCCAACTATGTTACTGAGACCTAAGATATTTAACTGTGATGTCGAATTTCACTTTCACATTTTTACGTCTTTAGGTCTTTCTCAAAAAATTACACCTATAAAGCTATTTAGCATACCTAATTGTTAATGCTAAATACAATAAAAAAGAAATGTCTTAAATTTTAAATTTATTTATGTTTAAAAAAAAAATGACTTCCGTCCATATAATATTATAATTACGCGAAAGTAACCGGTCACAAATCTAGACTCCGAGCTGGTACTGGGAATTTCACAGAAAAACCCAACAATTTGTTCGACCCGGGAATTGAACCCAGAACCTTGAGCGTAGCCACTGGGCTAACGAAGTTACAATTAATTTAAAATTAAAAACAAAACTGATTTAAAACGAAAACTTGTAAAATATTCATGTTAGTCAATTTACGTTTCATATTATATTTAGTTTGAAGTTAAACTGTTAGTTATAACTACAATAAATAACTAAAATAACATCCTTGTTATGTCGACAGAATCATATTCAAAATGTCAAATCTATTGCTCCTATTGATTTGTGGTTTTAATATATTATTATTGGTTATTTGTGTTGTTACAAATTGTATATTTTTTTGTCTAGAATTATTTTGTGTGTTCAGTGTGTTATTAGGGTAAGATTGCGCTGAAAGCTAAGCTATAGATATTGTTTTTTTATGGTGAAATAATGTAGCGAAGGTTTTAATTGGTAACGTATTAACTAGCTATAAATTTATTTTTGTGTTGTTTTGTGGATTAAATAAAATTGTGGATCGATCTTGATAATTCTTTTTAAAAGGGCTTATTATACCCTCGAGGAGTTCTAAAGAAAAATTCTAACCATAGGGGAGAAAAGAAGGGATAATTTATATAAATTACCTATTGAATTTTCACATGTGAACTGATTGTACCGAAACTTGGCACATATATCATAATTCTGCTGACCCTACAACATAATTAGTCATCTGATGTTGATGACGACAGAATAGAGTCGAAGGAAACCCACGACCGCTTATAGTAGGTACCTTTTATTTCATTAATATTCATGTCAATTTTAGATCAGACTCTAAATAACTACTTAGATATTAGCCACAAATACAAAAAAACGATTATCTTAATTCCAGAATCGTTATGTTAATTATGTATGTGATCAATATAAGTGGTAGTTTTTGACAGAGTTATTACAAGTATGTATCTATTTACAAAAAAATATAAGTAGGTATAATTTATTATCCACTGTCTAATACAGTTCTCACCAAACTTATTGTCCGGGTTTAAGTTGGCACGAGCTAACTTTAACCCGGTCGTACAAATCGGAGAAACAAAATTATAGGATTTTCGTTTGAAATCATTTTAATCCATTATTTTTGATTCTCGGATTTTAAGGCCGGGTTAAAGTTAGCTCGTGCCAACTTCAACCCGGACAATAAGTTTGGCGAGAACTGTACCTATATATAGTAAAAGCTAGCAAAATATAATATCATTATTATAATTTTGAACAGCTAAACAAACATCATTTATAGCTGTAGCGCATCACTAGCAAAGCATTTACAGGAAACTCGCCGTTAAAGTGACTGACCTCGGAGATGCTAAAGCACATTATCGCTATGATTTACTATTTCATTCTATACACATGTACCCATATAAGCTCGTGTAGGCGGCCTTTGTAAAACTATTAAAGAATCCCATATATAATGGGTACCTATAAACAATTATAGATAAGTATTATTATTTTTTCTCGTATATTATTTTGAAGATTTAGTAACTGGTGTATTATTAAAAATAACATGGTTTAGTTAGGAGAAAGTGTGTGGTTGTTTATAAGTTATGTAATAGGAAAATAAATATTAGAGGCTAGGTAGAACTCGTTGGT
This sequence comes from Acronicta psi, assembly GCA_946251955.1. NCBI lineage: Eukaryota > Metazoa > Arthropoda > Insecta > Lepidoptera > Noctuidae > Acronicta > Acronicta psi. The sequence goes on from OX276486.1 coordinate 1,973,920, forward strand.
CTAGTGGTTCTAAATGCGACTGCTATGCTAGAAGTACTAGTTCGAATCCCGGGTCGAGTAAAATGTTATGGGTTTTTCTGTGAAATTAATTAGCAGACGCTAAGTACGCGTGCGTACGTTTGCGTGCTAACTTGCTATTAAGTACGCAACTGCTTATTCCTTTGGGGAATAGTTATAAGCGTGATGATGTCGATGTAGGCTGCGTTTGGTTAATCCACTGATGTATCGAAGCGTGATTAATGGATGAACTAGGACGTAACAAATGCTAATAAAAGGACATGATTATAAGCGACTAAGATGAATCTATGGTTTGATGTTAAATTAGTTTCAAATTGAGGGTGACAGGCGAAATAGATGAGGTACTAGGCAATCAGAAGTTGCAAAGGTTATCCTAGGAATTTGCCTTTGAATCACATCTTCTTAGCCACAGAAATAGGGTGAAATAATCCCAATAAGAGGACTGATCGTCACCGAGGATAAGTAGAATAATAGGGTCAGCTTCCAGTCTATCCAAAATACGGATGAATATCAATGTTTTACCCGAAGCGACTGCCTTCAAACCTCCGCAATTTCTGGACAATACCGATATTCGAAGGATAAATTTGCTGTCGGGCTTTTTGGGCTTCTGACTACCACTAACGATTGTCATAGGTGTTCGTATGACAACGCTTGACGTGCTTTTTGATGCACAGAGGGGCCTCGATAAGTTAAGAATGGTCACCCATCCATAGACCGTGGCAAGCGAAGCTTAACATTGGAGATTGGTTGATCGATCAGCGTAATTATATAACTTACACAACAACAATCAAAACCTTAGACAACAATCGATAAACGAATAAATTATTTTCAAAATCAGTTCGACATTAAAGCGTATAAAATCTGCCATTTCGTTTTTTTAAATTTCATGTACCGAATTTAATGATCATTTATCTAAATCGGTTGAGCCGTTGAGTAGTTACGAGTGGACATAGGAACAGACATACATACGCGTCAAACACATAACCCTCCTTCAGCAATAGGGTAATAAAAATATATGTAAATGACACAAGCGTTCGACAAATCGGACTGTCACTGTCATTGTCATGTCATTTTCAAACATTTTGTTTCTATTTGTTTGTCGATTCGAATGTCAAATTGCAACTTCTCTAGCTTGGTCCTCTTCTACATATTCCATTCCATGTTACCAAATATCTGTTATTTAATGCCGATCCAAAAAGTTGTAACAAAGCCTTACTTCAAGGCCAAGCACTAAACAAAATTATAGCAACACAATTTAATTGCCATACTCACAAAATATAACACATTACAATTATAGCCTTCAGTAATAACAGTTGGTCCATCACAGATTAAAAAAGCAATAACTTTAATTTTATGACCAAGTTGAAGAAGAAGTTCATTAAATAGTATTGCTAGTTTATTGCGTAAATAAAACCTTATTCTATAAATCCTGGCCGATATTATTTATGGTAGGTTTGACTGTAGAATATGGCGGTTCCAAATTTAAAACCGAAAATAGTATTTCTATTGTCATTTTGTTGCGCTTTCTTTTTTCTGGTTTTCCTATCAGAGAGAGGGGTTATGAGGACTGGCATAATGCGGGTTGGTAGACTTTATACACCAATGAAAAAATCCCTAAGGTAGTTTGCGTAGTTTTTTCTGTCCTTTAAAGTAAGCACGAAAAAATTATTCGTATACCTACAAGATAATTTATAAATGTGAAAGTTTATAGAAGGATGGATGTATGTATGGATGTTTGTTACTCTTTCACGCAAAAAGTACTGGATGAAATACAGCACAGAGATAGATTAAAGTCCCATTTATCCCGTTAAAATGTATGGTTCCCGTGGGATATATTTGTTTTATAAGGAATATCCAAACCACGCGGGCGAAGTCGCTGGTGGAAAGCTAGTTAATAATACTCACATTATTTCAAAAAAATCGCGTTTGGATTCGAACTCGGACCCCTGTAATGGTCATATCACAGGGCTGTCAATGTTGTCAATGCAAAATGTCCTGTGATCTTGAATTATATTGGTAACATTTGGTGCGATTGCTTTTCAGTCCGAAACTGAATAATAGAAAATAAACTGAAGTGTGGTTAAGACTTATAATGTAGTAGCGTTTTCCCGCAGCCTCACTCGCGTCAAGTTTGAACTCCGATTTAATTGTTATTCTGTTAATCGGGGCGGAGACAAATTCAACAACACCCAGAAATGTTGGAGTTGCTTAAACTTTGTGCCCCAGATAACTTGGTAGGGTTACGGCAAAGGCCTCAGCTCCTGGATGTTCCAGTAGCACGCACTAATCTACTCAAATATGCACCGATGGTTCGCGCTATACGTCTATTGAATCTTATTAATCGGGAAATCGATATTTTTCATTGTAGCCTGACGAAATTCACAGAGTGCTATACAATGTATTGAAATAAACAATATTGTGTAATCCGCAGCTTAAGTTATAACATTGATTTGGTGTACACTGTCATGATGTTGTAAATTAAAATAAATAAAACAAAAACCATGAAAATCGGTCCTGCAGTTTTCGAGTTATAAGTGTTGTAACAAAACTTTTACGACTTTGACGATAGTCGGTCACCTTTTTCTGATAGTGAAGAGTAAAGTTGCTTGGGTGCTGGTTGCAGCTTATAGCTCATCAGGTTTTCCCAACTTTATCTGAATTTTCATAGTGTCGCTACTTATGTATCGATTGATTGATTTTTTAAATAATGTGAACTGTAATTAGCCTAGTCCTAAGTGCGACTGATACGCTTGAGGTACTGGGTTCGATTCCCAGGTTATTAGGTTTTTGATTTTTCAATGAAATTCTTAGTAGCAGCTCGGAGCTGTCAGTATTCTTACATCGAACAAGACAAATAGTTTAAATAATATTTTATATATATATTCCTATTTTTATCTTGTTAAACAAACTGTTTAAAATTCATTTTCTTTAAAATCTGCAAAAAAACATAACAAGACAAGACTGCTGTCTTGTAGACTCAGAATAAGTATAATAGTTACAGGTACTTTCTATTGATTTATGCTGCATCTTGTAATAAAACTACGAGAAGAAGGGTTTTACTTTTGCAACTGTATATCCATATCCGAGTCAGTAAAACCACGATAAACCGTTCATTCAAATAAAACAACGAATTAAAAAAACATTATCAAATATATTTGCAACTTCAATATACAAAATAATGTACAAAAAGCCTACTTAACAACGCACAAACAAACACACACTGTAAAACACAGCACGCATTTTAAAATTATGCGTTTGTGCTTTTGCGTTGTACGAAATAGACCTTCTTAGCTTTTATTTTTATTGTTAATATAGCCTTATTCTATTTTCAAATGGCACTGTACAATGTTTCGCTGTCTTGCTAGAGTCGCTGTCTTGCTAGAGTCGCTGTCTTGCTAGAATCGCTGTCTTGTGTGGTAGCTCAGTAGCGACGGTTATAGGGGAAGTATTTTGATGGTTGGTACGTGTATGGATTGCGAGCTAATACTACTCCTGGTCCGTATGTGGCATCGCGGTAGCTCCCTGGAAATTAGAAAAAAATATATTACAAAAATATCTTAATGAAGGAAAAAATCGGCTGGCGGGCAGGATTCGAACCTGCTTCTTCTGGTTCGATACACGAGACGCTTTGACCGCTAAGCTACCGCGAACCCCACTCACCAGTCGAAATCTTCCTTCACATTCTAAACTTACGTCTTAAGGTGACGTAAATTAATTAAATTATATTTAATTGTGATTAAAATTAAAATAAAATTAAAATATTATTTATTTATATATTACTATGTATACAATGTATTACCATTTATTACTGTATATAAAGGTATCTATTTTACGATTATAACTTTAATGTATAGTAGTTTTATGTATCTCGTAATTTTGTGTTCCTTGCTCATATATTTATTCTGATATCTTACTCTCTTAAATTCCTTGTTTCTATTGCTTATTGTTAGTGCACCTACTACCTAGATTTGTTTCTGCATCACCCTAAGGTCGACTGGCAGAGAATGCCTAATGCATACATAACAATGATGATGTCCGCCTTTGTACATCATCATTGTTATGTGCATAAAGTATTAAAAAAAATAAAAATAACTTGTAATCTTAGCATGGAAAATGCTTAAAAAATAGAAAAAGATAATAAAAAAATCTATTTAAACATTTACATGAGTAGTTCAAACATTTGACAGACGCGTTCTATACACAGAAACACTAACGCCATCTTTGTTAGTATCGCATGGCATTTGTTTTTTAGCCGCGGATTAGTTTACTTCGGTTTGGAGAAGACCAATTTGGGACCAAGTTAGGGGGTTTCATTATGACAATGTGGTTCACCTAGTTCTTACGCAGTAATATAAACGCGATAAAATCCGTAAAAAGTAGTTTTATTTCAATGTCTAGTATTCGCGTAAGTGTCAGAAATCAGTACAGTAATATAAAGTCAATGAAAATAAATAACATCCAATATAAGAGGACCTATTATTGTATAGGCTTTTTGTACAATTATAGGGCAACTTATATTGGGACTTCATGACAATAGGCTCGACCCTTATGCGAGCCAGACTCTACTAAGCTGGTATGCTCGAGGTCCTGAGTTGAATTCCCGGGTCGAGCAAAGTGTTAATGGGTTTTTCTATGAAATTTCCAGTAGCGGCTCGGAGTTTGTTCCCGGTTAAAGGCAATAGGGTCACCCCTTATTACATAGCACCTAAACAATAAATATACCGGCGAACTGTACCAGTGCAGTACACTTCTACCCATCCCTTTGGGGAATACAGTCAACATGTTCAAGTTCAAGCTAGTTAAATAGTTTTCATTTCAAAAAACAAATCGATTGACACCTCATTCATCAAAATCAGACTAGTACTTTAGGCGCTGTAGTGGAACATACGTAAATAGAAAAATACATAGATACTTTTTTAAAACAAAAATTGTTACATTTTTTACTGTTACAATATCAGAATCAGAAGAAGAAGAATCAGAATAACAGAAATGTTGCCCTTCAAGCATATCATGGTTATGTGGCGTCAATTATCAGGTATGGTATATTAATATGAGGAAACTCTATTGAAATAAATAGAGTTTTTATATCCCAAAAGCAATGTATCCGAGCAATTGCTGGAGTACCGCCTCTTACATCTTGCAGAAGTTTATTTCAAAAATTTAAATTATTGACAGTGTCATGTTTGTATATATTAGAATGCTGTAATTTTGTAAAAACCCATCCGGAGTTATTTAATAAATGGAGTGATCATTGTAATTTTAATACAAGATATCCAGACCGCTTATTGTTGCCTAATATAAGAACTGAGCTCCATCGCCGGAACTGTTATTGTATGGCCATCAAGATATTCAATAAGTTGCCAGAAAAGTATAAAATCCTTCCTACAAAAACGTTTAAGTCTTGCTTGCATAGTTGGCTAACAGGCAAATGTTTCTATACCGTTAACGAATACATGGACACAAAATTTTAATTTGACTAGGTTCTTGTTTTCCTACTGGTTGTGTCTAAAATAATAATAATACTGTTAATTCTAGTTGTAGCTTTATGTATTCTCTCTTTAAATGTGTAAAATTCAAATTTGCATGCTATTTTATTATGGCAAAATGTGTCAGAGCTTTTATTATATTATGTACCTACCATCTTTTGTAACCACCTTTTATGCAAATAAAATGAAAAATGAAATGAAATGAAATGTTTTTTTATACCACTAAGGTTGCAAACAAGCTTATGGCCCGCCTGATGGTAAGCGGTTACCGTAGCCTATGGACGCTTGCAACACCAGAGGTATTACTCGCCCGTTGTCGACCCTAAAAAACTCTTAAAGATTTACGGAGGATTCACTGCGCCGACAGTTTGAGGATATATTCCTCTTGCTGGCAGCGCAGCGCATCCTTAGAAGGAGCTCTGGCAACCGTACTCACTGCGGGAACACAACACACAATAAAGTGTGTTATTTGGCTGCAGTTTTCTGTAAGGTGGAGGTACTTCCCTAGATGGGCTGCTCCAGATTTGAGCCATAAATAGCTGTGCCCTACCTCTCATGTGTGGATTTTGTAGGTTAATTTCAATTTCAAACTGTAGACAAAATTTAAAATAAGGTTCTCACTATCAAAGGACTGAGTCATTCAGACAAAATAAACTAAATGAATGTATGCACTCGTTAAAATATATTAGAAAAGCCACCGAATATTATAATTGCCTACGAAATTAGTTAATTAATTAATTAATGGTAATACCCAGCTACTGTACTATGAACTATGAAACAGATGTTCAAAAGCTTCTAATTACTTCTATAATTGCAGTTATGGCTTATGAACACATAGATTGTAGTATTTGAACTAAATATCTAGTTTAACGACAAGTTGTTAACATCAAGCATGATAAAATGTCGATTTACTAATTACTGTGTTAATTTCATGCAATTAAGAGATGTTTTAAATCTGTCAGATGCAATTACTAAGTAACTTTGATATTATATGACTAATGGCTATTAGCGTAACAGATCTGTAGGTTAAGCAGTGCTTGCTGCGGTCGGTATTTGAATGGGTAAGCGGCAAAATCAAGCTTAACAACACTAATAATAAATTAATGATTATTATTATTAGTCGATTTCGATTCCTCTTAATATTTTCTGATAAAAAAACGACATCATACAGGTTTCTTACACTTACGCGAATATTAGACTTGCATGCAGGTTTCCTCACGATGTTTTCCTTCACCATTAAAGCGAGTGATAACGCATATGGTTTCAAAAACTCAGAGGTGCGTGCCTTGGATTCGAACTCGAGACCTTTGACTTGGCAGTCCAGTGGTCAGACCCCTAAGCTATCGATGCTTACTTCAGATATACATGCTCCTACTAAATACTCACCATCATCGAAAATGCCAGCAGCCTCGTCTCTTGCATTCTCCTGAAGGGACCTGGCGATAGCCTCAGGGATCGGCGGTGGGGTGGGTAGATGAGCACCCTGGGGCTGGAAGCCGTTGGCGTCAGCGGTGTACCTCACGCTGTAGACCTGGCCATCATCGCCCGTGTAGGAGTAACTGCCAGCAGCCTGGATGCCGTTAGCCTCAACACCTGACTCCTCAGCTTGGATTCCTAGAAGCAAAATGTGATTGAGAAAATCTGTAGTTTGAGAAAATATCACCGATGTACAAATTCTTAGATTTTTGTTGATTGTTTAAAAACCACTTGACCGATTTCGATAATATTTATATGGGATATATATATAGGTACTATATATATTACAATGAAAACATTACGGAACAGATAATAGTATGCCAAAATGGCGTGATTTTTCTCAAATTGAAGGTTTATTTTCTCATCCCCCAGTCAACATTAAAAAAAGTACGACTAGAGTTTTAACAAGCGTAATACAGGGTATTTTTCCAACAAGTGTACCTTCGGTACATCATTTGGGCCGGTTTTGATGACCTGCTTTCATTAGATTTTAAGTAATGTATACTAAACTACTAAAATCTTCCTCGAGAACCAATCTATCCATTGTTAAAAACGGAATGAAAATGCGTGCAGTAGTTTTAGAGTTTATCGCGAACAGACATACGCGGCAGAGGACTTTGTTTTATAATAAATTATCTAGTCATTAAGCTATTCAATAAATTCACAGAAACATTGCTTACGAAATGATCCTTGCTTTAGGTCCATTTCAAAATATGAGCTTTCAAACTATTGACTACAAATTAGGTCTTTTGCTTTTAAGATTGCGTAAGAGTGTCTGACGCACCCACGTTCTAGTTGATTAGTTTACAGTGTTGTGGATGCGTAGCAAACAGTAATTGTGACTATGAATTACATACAAATATACAGTCCCGAGCAAAAACATACACTACCAAAAGGGTTACAACGATTTATTCATGAATGAACGATTGAAATTTTGTGATAACACCAATGTCACTATAGTATTGGTTCGTAAATACTGTGTTCTTAATATCACAAAGTTCTATCAGTGCTTTAGGGGAAAATCGATTTAGCACTTTAATAAATAAATAAATATCTTGGGACATTTTTACACAGCACCATCTAGTCCCAGTCCCAAACTAAGCAGAGCTTGTACTATGGGTACTAGACAATGGATATAATACTTATATACTTTTTTTGTAAATATAATACTTATAATATATAAGAAACACCCAGACAAACACAAACACCTAAGTTCATGACATAAATGTTTGTGTCTTGTGGGAATCGAACCCACGACCTCGTGATCAGCAGTTCGGTACTCGAACCACTAGACCACAGACGTCGTCTAAGTTAACTCGTCGTCGTCATAACTTTTGTTAGTGTATACATGTTTTATATGTATGCTCGTGGCTTTATATGTATACCCTCACGCCTTTTTCCCACAGGGGTAAGCAGAAACCAGAGACCGCCACTTGCTACTAATTTTGCATACTTCTTTTATTATACATATATATATCGGTTAAATAAGCTATTCCCCGCAGTGTTCATAACTGTTTTCCTAATCCCGTGGGAATATTCAAAATTCCTTTCTTAGCGGATGCCTACGTCATAACAACTATCTGTGTGGAAAATTTCAGCCTAATCCGTTCAACATTTTCATTTCAGTTCAGTTGATAGATTAGTCCGCCAATCAGTCGTTCTAGATAATACGTTCACGTAAAAAAGCATGGATAGCCTAGTATTTATAGTATAAGTGAGAATATTATCTCATCAAGTCTCTGCCTACCTCAATGGGGAACTGGCGTGAAGCTATATATGATACCTATGATAAAAGGACCCAAAAATGACTGGACTGTCTCTTTGGGTTTACGGGTCCTTAACGCAACTGCTACGCTAAATGTCCTGAAATGTTGGGTGGCGAAATTACCAATAGTAGCTCGGAGTCTGGAGTTTGTAAGCGGTTGAAATAGGCTTGCCCCTAAATGGAACCTCAACATTTAGGCGGACTGTAGGTGTACATTAGTACACCACCACTCCGAAGGGTATGGCAGTCCAAACCCTTCGGAGAATACAGCCGTAATATTATGTTAAGTCAAAATTATGGTATGGTATGGTAGGTATGACGACGTCTGTGGTCTAGTGGTTCGAGTACCGGACTGCTGATCACGAGGTCGTGGGTTCGATTCCCACAAGACACAAATATTTATGTGATGAACTTAAGTGTTTGTGTTTGTCTGGGTGTTTCTTATATATATTATAAGTATGTATTTACAAAAAAAAAAAAAAGTATATTAGTATTATATCCATTGTCTAGTATCCATAGTACAAGCTCTGCTTAGTTTGGGACTAGATGGTGCTGTGTAAAATGTCCCAGGATATTTATTTATTTATTTATTTAATTTTTAGCTTACCATTCTCCGTGTCATAAGCATAACGGTATCCATTCTCGTTGACCTCTGACTCGGACCTCAAGATGGCGGCGTTTCTCTCCAGGCCAGCTCTTGCCCTGTCCTGGTACTGGTAGTTGTAGGGGTAGCGGTACTGGGGCGCTACGTACCCGGGCAGGGCGCCCGCGGCACATGCTCCGATTACGGCGGCAAGGATGATCTGTGGATGTTAGAGGGTTGAGTGAATTTTGTGGATGATATACCCAACTGAGAGCCACTTCTGGATAGCCGCTAACAGCCAGATACATTAAAAAATGGAACAATGTTTTATGAATTTATCTGACAAGTAATTCAACGGAGACTTATCAGGAGGTGGTAAAGCAGGCCCTTAGTAAGCTCCCGTAAAATTATTTGACAGATAATTTCCTACAAATTTTGTTCAAAAGTACTATAGATACTTAATGGTCTAATCGAAAAAAAATGTGAATTATAACTTTAATAGTTTTGTAGAATAATAATTTAAGTAATTGTTGGTTGGTTGTTTTGTCAAATTATAAAATATCTTATAAAATATCTTATAAAAGTCTTATAAAATTATGTATCAATTTACCAGTATTGCTACAAAATTAAAATAAAAATAATTCAACTATCTGAATCAAAAATAGGTCAACAAAAATTTTAGCCATAGATCAACCATTGAAACACTATAATAAAAACCTTTTAACGGTTTTAACAATATACCACTTCCCATAAAACTATTACGGCAACCGTTACCAATATTTTATAACCGGGTAAACAATAACAATTATTTCATAAAAAAAACACAATGGGAAACCCATAACACAACTCTTGCACAAAACACGAATTAAAACAGTAACAAAAACATCACGAATTTTAAAAAAAAAGTCATAACAAAAGAGTATTTAAACCTATAGAAAAATTATCTAACGTCGCGAATCGTTCGAGATTTAAATTCAAAGATTCTTTAAACTAGACCTACCAACTTCATGGTATTATCAGCTGTGAGGTTGGCAGAGGAATGCTGGTTCGGATCCTCGGCTCACTATATATAGGTGTCGACCAGATAACTGATCCCAAGGTCATGGTCAAACGAAGCTGCTTAGAAGATCAGACTGCGTACTCTAGACTAGATATATTTCATACATTAGGTCCAATTGGTATACTAAACGGGACTTGTTTTTTAATACGTTGCATATTATAGATTTTTGTGAAGGGGACTTTAATTTTTTTCATAAGAAAAGTTAAATGATTATTAATTAAAATGTTATCAATCCAATAAAACTAATTAAGATATAATTTATCTCGTTATAAACGGTGATGTTCAATTAAATATTTTATTGGTATAGTCGATATTGGAGTTATTTTATCTGTCAAATAATTCATTAAAATCAATTATTATTTAATTTTTAATATCCGCCTTTGATATGGTTGTAAAATTAATTAAAAATTAATCAATAAATAACTGAGATTGAACATCTTGCAAGCTTTGTAAGCTCGTTCGTAAGCAATCCTATAAAATATTAATAATTATTATTCCTTTTAAATATAATTTATAATTTCCTCTACTATTAATATTACTTTCCTTTACAATTTATATTTTTGATTTTTGTTATGATGTAATTTTACAAGCGTAGACAGAAACTTAAGACCGACACGAGCTACGATTTTTGGATAGAAGTATCCAAAAATCGTAGCTAGTGTCCAGTCTCTAGTATCTGTCTACGCCTGTAGGAAGAAGGCGTGAGCATATATATAAATATGTATATTATTTTTTTTGGGACCTTTTTACACTTCTAGCTTATAGCTTCTTCCTCCTTCATAAATCTTGTTATTACCGTGCGGGTGCACGGTTGTGAGTAGGTAATAACAAGATTATTTTATTTTTTAAAATATGTATATTATTTTTTTTGGGACCTTTTTACACTTCTAGCTTATAGCTTCTTCCTCCTTCATAAATCTTGTTATTACCTACTCACAACCGTGCACCCGCACGGTTGTGAGTAGGTAATAACAAGATTTAATACAAACCGCGCATACACCCGTATGCGCGGTTTTGAGTAGGTACGCACCAGGGGGGCTAGACAAGTTGCATTTTGACATTCGATGTGTATATACTCTATGGATTCGACAAACAGAATGTATGTAAATGACATTAGTGACAGCCCGATTTGTCGAAAGCTTGTGTCATTCCCATAAATTTTGTGTGTTGATTCGTATGTCAAAATGCAACTTGTCTAGCCCCCCTGACCTTTTTGATGAACCTTACCAATATGGCCGGTATAAGTCTTTCTAGGAAAGAGGGTAGGTAGGCATTTGTCCTGCAGTGAAACGATAATGGCTAAATAATAATAATAATAATAAAAAACTTACTTAAAACTTTAGCATAGATTGTCGAACTTTATCGAAATACTGGACCATTGTCAACCCCATTTTTTGTTCTGTTCTGATTATGCCCATACTAAGGTTGCCTGGAAGAGATCGCAGTCTGCGATAAGGCCGCCCATTGTATATCTTTAATAATTTATGTATCCTGTTTTATTGTGTTATATTCGGTGTACAATAAAGTATATATAAATAAATAAATTAAAAAGTCTTTCTAGGCCCCACCCGGCGTTTCCAATGACATTCGCCTTATAAACCCCTTTTGTCAATCGCCCCAATCAAAATGTTGTAAATGCCATATAATATTATGTTCCCGGGGCAAAGCGAGGACGGGTGGCTAGTCAAAAGTATTCAAATTCAATTCAAAATATTTTATTTCAAATAGACCATATAAATAGGCACTTTTGAACAGACAAACTAGTTGCTCAGTTCCAAAAAAGTAGGACTTATGGAGAAGAGGCGGCAAGAAACTCCATAGTCACTCTTTTAAAAAAAGATAGTGAGACAGTAAAATTTTGTTGTTGTCAATAATATGAGTCTATTGCAGTTTGATGTGTAAGGATTAATAAAATAGAAAAGAAAATGGCCGTAGCAGTAAGAGCTGACCAGTCCCGACAGACAGCACCCGTTCACGAGCATGACGTGTGTATCGGCGCCGTTTGACTCAACCATGTTATAGGGAATAAAAAGACCCGACACACAACGCCACAGTAATTTTATTTCTGTAGTTACCAACCGGTAGTCATAACAGCAAGTGTACATCCTTGTATCTAATATTTATAGATCCAGTTGTCAAAATTATTCAAATTTTGTAGAGCACTTGAATAGGTACCTAAAATTTTAGAAGTCATCACAGTAAAAAAAACATAATAAAATAAATAAAATCAGCCGAGCTTGTAGTATAGGTACTACAAAATGGATAATTATTATAATACTTATATACTTTTTTGTGAATACATACTTATCATCACTACATAGTATAAAACAAAGTCGCTTTCTCTGTCCCTATATCCCTATGTAAGTATGCTTAAATTTTTAAAACTACGCAACGGATTTTGATGCGGTTTTTTTTAATAGATAGAGTGATTGAAGAGGAAGGTTTATATGTATAATACATACATATTATAGTACAGAAAATACAAGAAATTCAAACCCATGCGAAGCCGGGGTGAGTCGCTAGTTATATATAGGTATATAAGAAACACCCAGACAAACACAAACACTTATATTCATCACGTAAATATTTGTGTCCTGTGGGAATCGAACCCACGACCTCATGATCAGCAGTCCGGTACTTGAACCCCTAAACCACAGTAACCACATTTACAAGTACTCTGGTATACTATATTTTGTATTTTTTTAAGCATTTTCCATGCTAAGATAACAAGTTATTTTATCCTGCCCGCCAGCCGATTTTTTTCTTTGTTAGAATACTCTGACTGAATGACGACGTCTGTGGTCTAGTGGTTCGAGTACCGGACTGCTGATCACGAGGTCGTGGGTTCGATTCCCACAGGACACAAACATTTATTGCGATGAACTTAAGTGTTTGTGTTTGTCTGGGTGTTTTATATGTATTATAAGTATGTATTTACAAAAAAAAAAGTATCATTATTGATGTTTAATTGAGTGTAAACTCGTTATTTATTGGTAGAACTGTTGGTTTGTTTGTGTTCAGCTTATGGTTGACTTTATCCATACCTTATAAGTATTATATCCATTGTCTAGTACCCATAGTACAAGCTCTGTTTAGCTTGGGACTAGATGGTGCTGTGTGAAAAATGTCCCAAGATATTTATTATTTATTTATTGACTCTGGCATAACTTCTTGACATAGTATAAAATAAAGTCACTGCCGCTGTTTGTACTTAGAGCTTTTACGCCACGGATTTTAATGCAGTTTTCTGCAATAGAATGAATCAATAAACTCTTGAGTCACTCTAAATTCAAGGGGAAGTTTATGTAGTACATTACATTAGAGAAAACCCGAGAAATTCACTGCCCACACTAGTATCTATCTACATTGCACCCTTGCGAAGCCGGGGCGGATGGCTAGTTAAATATATAAGATCTTTTATCTTTCTGTGGTATGTTTTATCAAAAAAGTCGAGGCAAAGGTCCTATGTAGGTCAAATGGGCTAAATGCATGACAAAACTCTTTAGGCTAAACTGAATTCTAAGATTTAGCTCATAAAATTCATACTTCTAATTTACAGATTCATAAACTTTGAACTAAATGCCAACATACATGGACCTTTAATGAAGATCAACTTTAATCATTGTCATCAAAATTAAAATCACTGATATAATCAAGTCACGCATTAAGTCACATCCTGGTTCAAAACATTACCTCAAAATTGATTGGTAGAGCAATTTTATTTATCCTGCAAAATATTGCTTTATAAGCATAGATGTCTAAGATTTTTGTACTAGAGTTATGTTAATAATGAAATACGCTTATTAAATTCTTTATAGAACATGCCATGTGGCAAGCTGAAACAGTGATAGCGAAGGTACACAAACAAGGGCTGCCAAGTTGTAGGTCTCTAGTTTGAATCCAAGGTACGCTCCTCCATCTTTTAGAAATTATGTGCATACTTAGGTAATAATTAATCAGGACTTTACTTATCTCTATATAGATTTTTCGATGCCGTGTGAAGTTTCCCAACCCCATGAGGTTTGTAATTTCTGGTTCCCGATAAGGGTGACGTAATCTTTTAAGACTCAATAAATAAACTAAGTAAAAAAAAAGTTTGCCTCCCCGCACTAGACCGTCAGAGTATCTTCTCTAGTAATAGTAACTCAATGTTTTGAAAATAATAAATCTATGTTAAACTTCTGTATTAATATTAAATCTGTTGCCTGATATATTATCATTGAGTTTTTATGCATAAAAGCTATGTTTTACGATATTTTTATTGTCTTTAATTAGTTTTATTCAAGAAGCGAGCTTTGAACTCGCTTAATCTATCATTATTGATGTTTAATTGAGTGTAAACTAGTTATATATTAGTAGAACTGTTGGTTTGTTTGTGTTCGGCTTATGGTTGACTTTATCCATACCTATATAAGTATTATATTCATTGTCTAGTCTCATAGTAAAAGCTCTGCTTAGTTTGGGACTAGATGGTACTGTGTAAAAATGTCCCAAGATATTTTTATTTAATTTTTTATGTTTATACTAATATTATAAAATGCCAATGCAACTCTGTCTATCTGTTGCCATTTACAAATCCATACTCCGAGCTGCTACTGAAAATTTTATAGATAAAGCCCAATAACACTTGGTTCGACCTGGGAATTGTACCCAGTAACTCGAGCATATCAGTTGTATTTAGGACCACTCAGCTAACCACACAGTTTTAATGACGAAGCTTTATGTTAATATAAAATAAATGTTTTATTAAAAGTCAAAATATAACGGAATGGCATTTAAACCATAGTTTTCGTAAACTTTTCCTTGAATAGGATCATAAATACTTATTGATAATACTTAATCTGATTGTATATAATGTTGGTAATAATATTTCAAAGGCCGCCATTTTGTTATTTAAATAGATTGGTTTGCAAATAATCCAGAATTATATTTCTATTGATGACTGATCAATTAAATGAAGTAATAAGACAGGTTTCAAAGCTCATCAACCTGTCAAAAAACTACACGTGCCAAATAAAATTGAGATTTAAAACGATATGTCAAATTGACAGATTTTTTTTAAAGCACGAAGAATGTCACGGACCGACTATGTTTTATGCCACACCCATTGCCAACATCAGCATAAAACACAAATCATCACCCAATATGTCTATAACAAAACAAAATTATCATGTAAATGTGCGTAAAAATGTAGAAAAAACTACCAAATTCTTGTTCGCGTTACGCAAATGAGATATAAAGAAAATAAATCATCGATGTAAATTTAAATCTACTCTGAATATGTCAGATTGAATGGATTGTGTTGAATTAATGGTGTCAAGTTCTTCTTTACACTGAGATTTACACAATAAACAGTTGAAATCTTTGCCAACTGTGGCATGAAGTTAATTGATTTTGTTAATCTTATTTACAAAATATCATAACTTCGTTTGAGATGCAACTTTTTTAATGAGACCGGTTTTATAAATGGCAATAAGAGATTTATTATTTTTACGTTATTTTTAGCAGGTATAATTTTATGTTAATAAGTTTATGTATAAACTTAACGGTTAATTACAATAAAAAGAAAAATTACGAAATTATAAGGCGACAAAAAATTGCTAAGAAGTGAAAAATAAAAGAAATCCCTTCAAGGAATATAGGTGTGTTGGCATGTAAAGTGAATATTTTTTCGCTCCGCTAAACTCCATTCAGCACAACCCAGCTCTGCTCAACTCCGCTTGAATAGATAGGTAGCCTAATAGCAATAACCCCCGCAGATGTTGTTTTTAGCATTTACAAGGACACCACTGCCCATCATCTTAATATAATCACATCATTTGCCTTTACATAACGAGTTATATATTATAGTTATATATTTTTGAATCAACTGGAACGCCCACAACATTGAAATAGGCTATTCACATAAATATTTGCGTTATTATGTCGTAGAAATAAATGAAATCCAATTTAAAATGTTTCGTAAAATCGAATTAATATAAATAACTTCAAAAGAATTATTGCATGTATTTTGATCTAAAATAATGTTTAAAATATTATATTCACAAATATATTGAGTAACGCGTTTATTAGAAAACTTGTCACGGTCAAAAAGTTAGATGAAAGAATAATATTTCCAGCATCTCCGAAGATGTTACATATTACGAGATATAGACTCACGCCTTTTTTTCACAGGGGTAGGTAGACCGGCAGACGTGCTAAGTGAGGCCCTACCCTTAGCACGTCTGCTGTTTGATGGTCGGATTTGGCGAGGAAGTCGGTTGGCGGTAGCCTGTATCGTGCTATCCACATATCTTATGATCGCAGTCTATGGAAGCAAGCAACATAATTATGGTCGCGATCCTGCGAGAGAATGAGGAAGAAGAAGGCAGAACGGCGACTGACAAAAAGGATTTATTATTATGACGAATGTCAGTGGAAGCGCCGGCAAAAGCCCTAGAAAGACTTACACCGATCCTATTGATGAGGTTCTTCAAAAATCTTAGGTGTGTAGTACTCGCAACCGAAGAAACTAAAGGTACTTCCACCAAAATAGCGTATTCTACTTCATAAATCAGTAATTATCTATACCATAACGGCGTCATTGGTCTGGTGATCGTTATTGTGACTGTTACGTCGCGGGCTCGATTCACAGTATGAGGAAAGCCCTTGCCGAATATAACAAAGGCACATGCAGAAAAAATATTATTAACAATTCAATGTTTTGACGAATCTGTGTGCTAAATTCCAGCGTGGTTTGAGCTGTCCGTTGATACATCAGTCAGCCAGTCACCATTCCCTTTTATTATTATAATATTTTACGGATAATTATGCTTTTTTTTAATACATAGGAAACACGTCAAACACAAATACTTAATTATGTTCATCACGTAAATATTTTGTGTCCTGAGGGAATCAAACCCACGACAAACCACGAGACCACAAGACGTCGTCGAAGCCTAAATTATTACAGTAGACCTGTACCTTGATGACCTTCATGAAGTTGAAGTTTCTAAACTTCAAAGACATGAAGTTTTTTTGCCTATGGAACGATTTATTTGTAATCTAAAACAGAGATGAGTAATAATAATACTTCTGAAAGCACTAACAGGTAATTATATAAGTACAATGATTTCTGTAAGTGTTTTACTGATGCCTTTAACGCAACATGACTCTCCAATTATTGATTTCAAATTAATAGTTCCTTCTTAAGATGAGTTGCAATTGTTTTTTGAATATAGCTCTGAACTATCTTTTGTTCGTGGCTTTGTGCAATTTCATTAAATAAATATTGAAGTAAGATTCACCATTGTATGCCAGTAATTTGCACATTGATTACTTAATCAAATACAAATTGTATTCGTATTAGTAACAATATTTTTTCCATTACAAATTCAAAGTAGTTTCGTGGCCAAAAAAGCCTAGTATTTTTTATAAACTTTTTTTTCGGATTATATCACATTATATTGATATTATTTAGCGTAACAAAAAGATATATAATACTCGCAAAAAATTAAAGGTATCAAATCGATATTATCAAAAGATATACTTGAGTAATGTTATTTTGTGATTATATATATTTCAGTCTATATTTATTTATTTTACAGTCTATTCTTCGAATATCGGTATTGCCCAGAAATTGGGTTGCGGAGGTCTGATGGCAGTCGCTTCGTGTAAAATACGGATATTCAGCCGCATCTGGTTAGACTGGAAGCCGACCCCAACATGGTTGGGAAAAAGGTTAGGAAGATGATTTATTTAATTAGGTATATCTATTACTTATCTCAATCCATTTCTGACAAAAAGGTGGTGATAAACAGACAGACGAACAAAGAATCCATGATCCTTTTTCCTTTTGAGGTGCAGAACCCTAAGATGATCAATCCTTTCCCCTATATTTTTTTTATACCGTACAATTTAATATCAGGCGTTATTATGATTTTATATTAACTAATTAAACATTTTAAATTGTACATATAGTTTTTATTGCCTGCAATTTACTTGTGGTTTTCCGGAGTTACTTATATTATTCATGCATTTTGATACATGATAAGAAAATACGTCCATCATCACAATGGAATGGCTATATTGAATTATGATGAATTAAAATTCTACTAAATTATTATTTCACGCCGAAAAAACGCTTTTGCCGTCAACTTGCCGTTGTACCCTTGCGATTGCAAGGGTAAAAGGGCAAGTTGACGGCAAAACCGTCTTTGGTTGGCAAGTTGACGGCACAAGAGCTCGTGGCAGATCACGGTTTTGCCGTCAACTTGCCCTTTTACCCTTGCAATCGCAAGGGTACAAGCGCAAAGCGAAGCGTCAAAGCGTCCTTGGTTGGAAAGTTGACGGCACAAGAGCTC
This sequence comes from Acronicta psi, assembly GCA_946251955.1. Classification (NCBI taxonomy): domain Eukaryota; kingdom Metazoa; phylum Arthropoda; class Insecta; order Lepidoptera; family Noctuidae; genus Acronicta; species Acronicta psi. The sequence continues at coordinate 1,992,650 of OX276486.1, forward strand.
GTGGCAGATCACCAATGCGCTGAACAGACCAGATTAAAGCTGCATTGAACGGTCCCCTGCATTAGTGTACCAGAAAAGCTGCTGTGTGAGAAGAATGGTAACGGATTGTGAAGCGTGCCACCGCCCCTGATGTGAGGACCACGGCCACTCTGTCAATAGTGTAGCGACTAAGAAGAAGAAAGCATTCTTCTCCTTTGTGTCGATGGTCACCATCAACTATTGTCCCACTGCTGGGCATGGGTCTTCTTTCAGTATGAGAGGGATTAGGCTATACTCCATCACGCTAGCCTAATGCGGGTTGGCAAACTTCACACGCTGTCGAGAAAATCTCTGAGGCTTGCAGGTTTCCTCGCGATGTTTTCCTTCACCGTTAAAGCGCGTGATAAACGTGTCATGTATCGATGGTACGAATTTTAATATTATTTATCTTTGAATTGCCCAAAATTTCGCTGCTTCCATTAAGGCGGAATTACATTGTGTAATATAATATACTAATATACATACTTATATACAAATTTACAGTTATTTGTTATTCTTAAGTTCAACCTATCCATAATATTACAATTTATTGATATATAAAATTTATTGGAAATAGTTCTCTCCATTAAAAAAAGTTACTATAATGTGCTTTACATACCAGGAATTTTCGTAGCTTCTTGAAAAAAGGTTTCATCAAAAAGCAGGTTCTGTAAAGTTTTTGAAGGTTTCATACCAGACTAGGCCAAATGTGATGCACTATAACCTACCCACAGGCCCAAAAGCCTTCCAGCCTTCAATTCACGAAGTACAGCCATTGTTCGGCCCACTGTCGGTCCAAGGTGGTGTGATTCACTGACGAACAATTGTACACATGTATTTTGTATGTAAATGGCTTATTCAACTAATGATTATGCCATTATTATCGGCTGATGTTTTGGCAGAGAATGAATTTTATTGTTTCCTGATTATGTAATTTTCTAAACTTGATTGATTGATTGAGTTTGATATAACATTATTTTACTCGACTGCCGAAGGATTATTTAAGGATTTTCGCGATAAATTACAAATAAATAATATTTCTGGGGACATTTTTACACAGCACCATCTAGTCCCAAACTAAGCAGAGCTTGTACTATGAGTACTAGACAATGGATATAATACTTATATACTTTTGTAAATACATACTTATTATACATAGGAAACACCCAGACAAACACAAATACTTATATTCGTCATCACATAAATATTTGTGTCTTGTGGGAATCGAACCCACGACCCCGTGATCAGCAGTCCGGTACTCGAACCACTAGACCACAGACGTCGTCAAATTAATTAAATAATCGGTATTGAAATCCCTCATTGGTCTAGTGGTTTGCTACGCTAGTGGTCTTGGGTTCGATTCCCATGACGAGTAAAGTGTTATTGGGTTTGGTATGATATTCTCAGTTACAGTAGTCGGAGTTTGGAGTTGGGCCCGGTTGAAGGGAATGGGCACGCCCGTTGTAATATTTAATGTTTTTGACTCGCCCCCAATTATATGGGACCTAGACAAATCTGCGAACTGGAGGTGTACAGTAATACACCTCTGCCTAACCCTTTTGGAAATACAGGAGTGATGATTTGTTATAATCATTTTTATTTGTATTATTTAACCTTTATTCTCAGTAAGTATCTTTATGAGTGACTTGAATGCACCTGGAGAATGGCACCACACGGCTTAGGACAAAAACACCATGAGGTGGTGTAATTATTGAGCACTTACGTAAATGCGTAAAGCGGTGAAAGCTTAGGAGTATGACCACAGTACTGCCAAGTCAAAGATTTCGAGTTCGAATCCAAGGCACTTCTGACTTTTCGAAATCATGTGCGTAATGTTAATATTATCACTCGCTTTTACGGTGAAGGAAAACATCGTGAGGAAACATGCATGCCTGAGAGATTCTCTCGATGGCATGTGAAGTCTGCGAACGCGCATTAGGCCATCGTGGTGGACTATAGCCTAATCCCTGTCATACTGAGATGAGAACCTTTAAGCGGGTCTTTTGTTAATTTTTACCCGAATACTGAGATACTGTTTACTATAGTTTTTTAGTTTTCTTAAAAATCTCGACACTTAGAGCAGTTTCATCAGTTTCTCTATCTGCTGGTTGGCAAATCTTTTAAAAACGGCTTAAACTAGATTACTTACTAATCTTACTAACACGTAATATTCTTTAAATAACTCATCATTATATCATTGACACATAATAGTTACCAACAAGATCAAGTTTCAGTTATCTTAATTTGCATCTAAACTTGCTAATTGAGTGTTTTAAACTATCCACTGTTACGCCAGTTCTACAAACTACTAACTACTTTCCAAAAACTACTATACCATTGAGGTATTATTACTTTTTACTACAGCTGCGTCTTATTACGTAATAACCCAAACTAAATTAAAAATTTAGAAAACCCCCGACACGAAATATAATTTACGATTTTGTGGTGGCGGCCATCTTGGATTTGAAATTTATCATAGTGTATAGTATTCTTCTAGTTAAGCCCTTTCATTTGATACCCATATTGAGGGAGTTGTGAAAGAATATGTAATCCGCTATTTTGTAGCGGCGGCCATCTTGGACCGATTTTCATCAAACATAGCTAAGAACACTCCCGACTAATTCACCATTCAAATAAAAAAATCAAAATCAAAATCGGTTCATCCGTTTGGGAGCTACGATGCCACAGACAGACACACACACACAGACACGTCAAACTTATAACACCCCGTCGTTTTTGCGTCGGGTGTTAAAAATAGAACTTTGACATCGAAGGAAAGTCTCACTGATTGTTTCTGGAATTATTTTAGAAGTCCTTCTTCTAAAACAGCTAAAGAAATGTTCAAGTTTGTTAACCGATATAAGGGACTTTTGTAGGCACTACATTAACGAGCATATCAGACCCATTTACATGTACATCATTTTTAATACAAAACAACTTCGCGCTATCTTTTCACTCACTTATTATTTTGGACATTCCAATGTCCTTCTGACATTTCAATCTTTCCGAGTTACATTGTCTAATGACTCAATGGTTTCGCACACATACTACTTAGTAATATTATAATTACATACAATGGCATGTAAATACACCGGCGCGCGGTGCGTGGGCGCAACATTATGTTACTACACCTTCCTGTCTTAGAACTAGGATAGATATATGGTTATGAGTAACTAGGATAGGTGAGAACTGGGATAGGTTGATGAGTTTTTGGAGGACATCTACTAAAATTGTCCTATTAAGAATCCAGTAAAAATGTTGTTCCGCATTTTTTTTTCTGGCGATGAGTTTTCATGTCCAGTTCTAGCCCAGTTTTTAATGCTATTGAAATATTGGGCTTTATCGTGAAAATAAGAAGGATAAAATTATTAATTTCACAATAATAAATTAATATTTTTCATGTGACTTCGCTAGAGTGAACGTTCTTTATACCTCAACTAACTGTATTAATCGCGTTCATATTTTTTTCCTAATCCCGAGGGAGTTTCCTAAATTTCTTTCTTAGCGGAGGATATCTTACGTCATATTATCTACCTGTGTGCCAAGTTTCAGCCCAATCTTTCAGTGGTTAGAGGTGAGCGTTGATGGGTCACTCAGTCAGTCACCTTTTTCTTTAATATCACCATCACCATCATCATATCAGCCTACAGAGGTCCACTGCTGTACAAAGGCTAGACTTCCACAAGGACCGGTTATATGCCACTTCCATCCAACGACTTCCAGCGACCTTTATCAGGTCATCTGTCCTTCTCGTTGAAGGCCGTCCTACGCTGCGCTTTCCGGTGCATGGTCTCCACTCGAGAATCTTTCTGCTCCAGCGGCCATTAGTTCTACGAGCTATGTGCCCCGCCCACTGCCCCTTCAGATTGCTTATCCTTTAATATATATTATTATACAGATTCATTGAAAGCCTTACAAGGAACTCTATAGAATCTTATACTTATTTAACACTTAAGGTTTAATTTTCTTTATAAATTACGAAGCTCCTAAAACCACATAATTCCTAAGTAAAATAGAGTTTATAACTTACAAACAATCACACAGGTGTAACTGATTAACAGCAATGTCCATTTTTTAAGAAAGTATTATGCCACATGGGGTTATAAGCATATATGATGTTGCGTGTGGTTCCGTGACCGCTTGGCTGATGATGATAATGTCCCGGGCTAACATGGCGCACCACGATATAATTCTCGTTTAAAACGTCAAAAATTGTCTACATGTCACATTTGTCGATATAGCTAACATGCACCCCATGAGAGAGAAAATATCTCGTCGTGAATTCGTTTTCTGCGGACGATAAACCGATGTAACCATATATGAAAAACGTTGTGATTTTTAAAGTATCAACATCGGCTCATTTCCCTTTCATTCGTTCGATTTTACGTCCCACCTCTACTTATATTTATGATTTATAAAAAATATTAATTGTCAGTTGGACATTTTCATAATGTCAACTTATCAAAGTTTAAAATTTTTAATAATAAATTGAAATCTAGTTATTTTAATTAGGTTTCGTGATCATCATACATCATAATCGCAGTGGTGATTAGCCACAGTGACTGAAATTAACTGTTCCTAAGATGAAACGGATTACAAATGTCGCTTGTTCTTTTGCGCTGATTTTGTCGTGTGTGGAAGTGGAATTGTATCATAACAACACAAATAAAACAGAATTAAGCAAGGCGATGGAAAAGCTGGTGATGCAGCTCGTGGTGCAGCGGTGGCCTACACGACTACAAAACTCGTTCATTCCTACTTCGAATTAAATGTATTATAATTTGTAGATGTAGTACCTAGATTTTCATTTTTAATATATAATAAAATTATAAAGAATTATATTGTATGAGTCATTCGACGTCGTTTAGATATACTTCGCCTCTCCTAAATATCTATAGTAATATTTTAAAGAGAAAAGGTTCGTATTTTTGTATGTTTGTAATGAGTAAACTTAAAAACTACAGGACCAATTTCAAAATTTCTTACACCATTAGGGAGCTACACCTTTTCTTAGTAACATCCTTACTAATATTATAAATGCGAAAGTAACTCTGTCGGTCTGTCTGTCGCGCTTTCACGCCAAATCTACTGAATCGATTTAAATGAAATTTGGTATACAGATAGTCTAGAGCCTGAGAAAGGTTTGACATAGGCTACTTTTTAATGCGAAAAAACTGACTGTAAGGGGTTGAAATAGGGGATGAAAGTTATAAGGAATACCCAGACCACGCAGCGAAGCCGCTGGCGGAAAGTTAGCTTAACTATATAACGTCTTTATTATTCACCGCCATATTTTTTTTGTAAAAAATCGCGGTGATGGCTCGATGACGGTGGTTTTTCACATTTTAGTGCTTTCTCGTCTCAAGTCGTCGATGGAAATTACCGACGACAAACAATTCATGTAGAAGTGTCAAGATTCGAAAAAAATATGGTGGCATGTTAGTGTTCTTCGACAAATTGTCACGAAGTCCGGTTGAAGTCGAATTTTGACAGAACGAGACGAGTAGCTTGCACTGCCATGTTAGCAACGGAAGACATAGAGCAATATCTCGTTTTGGGAAGAGATACGGCGACGAGAAACTTATTTCACGCTGCGCATGTTAGCCCGGCTGGTCACAATTCCCATAAAGTCTATAACAGACAGACAGACAAATCGCATCTGTACATCATTGTGATTGATCCTGTGATTAAACTGTCTTAACTCACAATACAAATGTTAATTATTACAATATTGTACGCATTTTCTATGTTCCTATAATTCCATGAGAGCATGACGTCATCGTTGTGCAACACGCTCGTCCGGATGCGCTTGCGTTGGTGTTTGAATACTGTGTAATTAGGTATTATTGTTTTTGTTAAATACTTTAATTGATTTTAAGACGATTTTTGTTTGGCATTTTTTGTTACTTAGCTCTATAGTCCAAACATATCATCATGCCTGTGTTCCCTAAGGGTAAGGCAGATGTGTAGGTACTTGTACACCAACAGGTTTAGGTCCAATGTAGTAGGGGGCGAGCTTATGGCCATTAACCGGGCAAAAATCCAAACTCCGAGCTGCTACTGGGAATTTCTCAACAACACTGCTCGACCCGGGAATCGAACCCAGGACCTCTAGCGTAGCAGTGGCTTTGGACTACTAGACCAACGAGGCAGTCTATAGTACTAAGTCCTATTTGCTAACATAGATTTAAATAAAATTGACGTTAGTTAGATTCACGAGGCGGAACTCATGGTTCTAATTAATCACTTAAAAGGTCTATCTAATATTAGAATATTTTCACCTGTTCCAAAACCTATTAAGTTCCTATAATTTGGGTGTCCTACAACCTCACAAACTTTACCTCTTTATATTAGACTTATTATTTGGGTGTCTTCAAGACGAGAGTGAATCGGTTTCTTCTAGGCAAGCGCGCTCCATCGTAGGCCACATCGTTGCGTAACATCAGGCGAGTTGTGGTCAAGCGCAAGCCTATCTAAGATAAAAAAAAAAGTTCTTCTAAATTAAAAACAGGACTGACAGGAATGCGGGTTCTATATTTGATTTGCGGACAATGCTGATGCGACCTTCTTTAGCGGGTAACACTAATATGCAAATGTATTATAGTCCGCTCGGAACTAGTTGGCCACGCCTTAGGTAGAGACGGGGGTGAGGCGGTGGGTTACTGTGAACAAAAGCAAGCGCCCCTGCCCCTCCGTCAAACCGCGCGCAGGCGATCCCGCCCCGCCGTCCCACCGCTCACATACCTAAGGCGCGGCCAACTAGTTCCGCGCAGACTATAAGATAAACTATCTACGATTACATTTATGCAAGTCTACATGCTTGGTGTTTCAAGTAGCTGAAAAGATTAGCAAGCTAAAGGTTCTCGAGTGGAGACCACGCACCCTGTAATCCAATATTTTTCTTTCTCTGATTTTTACGGCCGGGTTAAAGTTAGCTCGTGCCAACTTCAACCTGGACAATAAGTTTGGCAAGGACTGTACATGGGAAATGTTCATTTCCCATGATGAAATGATCATCCGTGAACTTTGTGTGTACGTAAAGAACCTCCCTTTCTAACACTTCGAGCAATACAGGCTTATTTACGGCATGCTGTTGGCTCAAAACGTTACCAATAGATATAGTTGAAATATACAAAGGAATGTCTTTAAAATTTAAAAGCATTTGTTAGTAATTAGTAGTTACATCAACCTCAGCGTCACTCCTTTATTAGTCAACAAATTGATTTAACTGAAGTCTGTGAGGTCGTCTTAGATTTATTAAAGTAATTTAATTTGTGTTACAAACGTCCTTGAAGTCCCAAAATGGTGGCGTTGTCAGTGTTTCTTAAAGTGCTGACCTTGTGTTCATTGATTTTGGCAACTATTAACAGTAATGAGATGAACTATTTTCGCTAATAAGTATTTATTATTATTTTTTATTTTGTTTGTAATAATTTCAAATGGTTTTTCGCAATATACTTAACTAGCTCTTTGCCGCAGCTTCACTCGCGCCAAGTTTGAACCCCGTTTTTCGTCCGGGCGGAGACAAATCCAACAATTCAAAAACCATAAAAATCGGTCCAGCAGTTCTCGAGTTATAAGTGTTGTAACAAACTCGACTTTGTTTTATATATTAGATATAAGTATTTATTTGATACACTGTAGATTTATAGCGTCAGTTAAAAAAGCTAAATAAATTGTGCTTTAACAAAATGCCAAAATTCACAATATTTGCCGCTGGCACCATGTTTGGCATTGATATAGATGAATAGTGAGTTTAACACTCGTTAAAATTTAACATCACAGGGCCTTGGTAAACTAGTATGTATAAGCATTATGGTATGTTGACACAGGTTTGAATCCCTTAGATTTTTCTGGCACTAAAATTTATAAGAATTGAACAAAGTTAGGTTACGTTCTTGTATAGGTCGCCGCGGATCGGACGTCATCTGAGAGTATTGTTGTAAGCATACATAATATGTTACTTTGACCGGTCCTTGTGGAAGTCTTTGGGGAGGCTTTTGTTTAGCAGTGAACCTCTTTTGGATGATAAGATGATGATGATGGCCTGGAAGAAATCACAGTCCACGATAAGGCCGCCAACTGTATGTTTTTGAAATCGATTATGTCCTATTTTTACCCGACGACACGGCAAAAAGTCGAAAGAAGGGTTTTATAATAGGCAATCTATGTATCTTCCTATTTACGTATGTTCCACTACAGTGCCTAAAGTACTGATCTGATTTTGATGAATGAGGTGTCAATCGATTCGTTATTATGGTCCCGGTAACAATGGCTACATATTATATAAACAAAATCAATACGACGAATGTTACATGCAAAAAAGAGAGCGTTATTTTTTAAATTTTTTTGTGTATTTTATTGGTATACAATAAAGAATATATAAATAAAATAAAATGTATATCTTTGAAACTGATCTTTTATTATTGCTAAAAGTATACCGGTTTTCTAGCGCCCTAATGTTTTTTAGTAATCTAATAATAGTTATGCGTCGTGCGATGGCCCAAGACACGTGTAAGGTTTACGGCCAAAAAAAATTAATACGCAAAGGCTGTAATGAAAAATCGTTTTAAAAACCCTTTTTATGTTATTTCGTTCGTAAACATTACAATTAAAAACGTATCAAGATTTTCTACTCGAAGCAATTTAATCCAAATGGTTTGACATAAATCACTGAACTCATAAATTACTTAACAATATTTCATATTTTTTTCTTGTTATAAGTATAGAAACTAACTAGTATTTAAACAAATTTTAACCCCCGACGCAAAAACGACGGACGTTTAATAAGTTTGACATATCTCTCTCTGTGTGTGTGTGTGTATGTGTGTTGTTATTTGAAAGGTGAGTTAGTCGGGAGTGTTCTTAGCTATGTTTGATGAAAATCGGTCCATGATGGCCGCCGCCACAAAATAGCGAATTACATATTTTTTTACAACTCCATCAATATGGGTATCAAATGAAAGGACTTAAATAGGAAAATACTATACACTATGATAAATTTCAAATCCAAGATGGCCGCCACTACATTCGTGTCGGGGGTTTTCTAAATTTTTAGTTCAGGTTAGGTTATGTTAGTTTCGTGTCAGAAAAAAAAACGAGTGACAACTGCCATACGTCATCTTGAGACATATTGGCAAGGCCAAACTGCTACTAGGTCCCATCACGGGTGTAATGTTTGTGATGATGTGAATTTTGTCTGTGATGTTGGAAAATATATTGCAGGCGGGACAAGCTATTCGTTCATAAACAAAATTGTTGATTCGAACCTGCGTCTTCTGGTTCGGTACACCAGACGCTTTGACCGCTAAGCTACCGCTCGCCCCGCTCACCAGTCGAAATCTTCCTTTACATTGTAATTTACGTCTTAAAGGCGACGTTTTTCCTTCATTGAAAATAACTTGTAATCTAAGCATGGAAAATGCTTAAAAAAATACAAAAAGATAATCTCAGAGCTTGTTTTTAGATTTTTAATTATTACATACAAATGTTTGAGAAACAGTGTCTTTTTCACTATCACAGGTGTTCCAAGCACTCCATTTTTGTCCATACAACTAACATCCTACGTGTCTTTTGTTTAGAACGGATCCTTTATTACCTCATGATGTAACCTTTTTGCAAAAATAGTATTGAAATTCAAATATCAAAGCAATTTCGTAGTTTTGTTGCCATTCGAGAAATAGAATCGGTTTTAATAGTATTAATAGAACGGCACAAACAAGACATTACATTTTCGTTATAATTAAACTAGCTTTCCGCCAGCGGCTTCGCCCGCGTTATCTGAGTATTTGTTATAAATTTCAACCCCTATTACAACCCCTTATAGCCCTTTTTCGCATTAAAAAGTAGCCTATGTACTTTCTCAGGCTCTAAACTCTAAATATGTATACCAAATTTCATTTAAATCGGTTCAATAGTTTTGTGTGAAACTGCACAGACAGAGAGAGTAACTTTCGCATTTATTAGTCAAGATTATAACAAAAAAACAACTCCAAAACGGGCATAGTAGAGTTGGGCAAAAAATGCGGCTGAGTTGGGTCACATGACTGCTGAACAAGAGTTTCCACATAATGGAAGCCTGCAGAGAATAGATAGTAAGGCCGGCCCAGAAAGAGCTGGCGGGATGATCTAGATGCGTACCGCGAGGACTGGTTACTCAATACTCAATCATTTATTGCACTCCACAAGTTAAATAGATGTTACAATTATGTTCGAGGAGGCACGAGAAAAGAGTGCATGGAAGGTCCTGGGGACTGTGCAGTAGTACAGTATCGGTTAAGGAAAAAAGTTCTACTTTGGTTGGTGGCTACCCAATGGAACAGTGTACCTGTTCTGGGTGTACATGAAATGGGGTTTTTTTTTTTTTGTTTGGTAGGCTTGCATATGGCCAGGATCTCACCTATACCAATAATACCTATACAGAGCTTCACGCCTGTTGGCCATAGGAGTAAGCAGAGAGTATACATTTCCACTTACTACACCACTTAACAAGTACCAATACATTGGAGTTATTAAGTGTCATATTCTCTTTCTTCTTCGTGTCGATGGTACGATTTTTTTTTTTATAAAATTTGGTGTGCCCAAAACTTCGCCACTTCCACAGCATCGTCAGTGGCTGCGCAGAGGTCGCTTTGATTGCAGGTTGTGGGGCACAAAGGACAGGATAGAAGGTGCTCCATTGTTTGCGGCACAGTTCCGCAACCACACTCTGCAGCCGTTTTATCGAGATATCCCCACTTCACCAGGTTTGAATTAAACCTCCCCACTTGTGTCCGGAGTCGGTTTAGTGACTTCCAAATGTGCCAAAGGAAGATTACATCATGGGGGGAGGAAGATTCTTATTCTCCTATTTACCTATTATATTCAATTCAATTCAATGTCTATGTACACAATTTACATCCTTCAATTCTATGTTTTGAATTCAAAGGCCAAAGATGATTAATATCATCATAACAGTTTAATTTAGCGTCGCTTCATAAATTAATGAATAATTCACCATGACTTAAGATCGCTTAGAAATCGTTCAAAAGCTTACCTATCTTGCGAATTACCAAAGAGTTTTAATGGATGTAATATATGGTATGGCATAGGAAGCGATGGGTGAAATAATTTATGATATCTCATGCGAGATCTAATGGTTATGCACAAACCAGTCCGGTTGGGTAAAGTTTGTTAAACGATGTAATTTTATTAAAGGTTTTGGTTATAAGGGCGAAGTTACGATAAGCGTTTTTAGTTTGTCTATTATTATGAGATATTTATTTAGTTCCTAGTAATCATTATTTTAAGGCCTAAGTTTAGTAATGGATGATAGTTTAGTTTAGTAGTTTGAGAGATTTTTATATGCAACAATGATCCTTACAGGCTAAACCCAATTCAGGAAACTATTTTTTTTATCTTAGATAGGCTTGCGCTTGACCGCAACTCGCCTGATGGTATTAAGGCGAGTTACAGGCATTGACAAACTATGAATCTGAAATCGGACCCCCGCACCGCGCCATCCTCTTACACCCCGCAAATACTTCGTGGTTTGCGATCGTAGGCTCGCGCTGTGGAACAGAGACGCCATAGAGAGACATAGAGTCGCACTTACTATCTTTATTTTTGTTGTGAGAATATTAATTTGAACAATTAACAACGATGTGCTCTACGATGGAGCGCGCTTGTCTAGAAGAAACCTTAGATTCCTAATTATAAGCTTTTAACATACAATTACGCCTGTATTCCCCGTAGGGTATGCAGATGTGTAAATGTAATGTAAATGCAGGTATGGTTAGGTCTTATGTAATAGAGGGCGACCCTATTGCCACAAATGCAAACTCAGAGATGCTACTGAGAATTTAATAGAAAAACCCAATGACATTTTTCTCTATCTTGGAATCGAATACAGGGGGGCTAGACTGGAACTTCATTTTGACATTCGAATCAATCACCTCATTTTGACTGGAATGCAACTTCATTTTGACATTCGAATCGACAATCAAAATGTATGGAAATGACACAAGTTTTCGACGAATAGGGCTGTCACTAATGTCATTTCCATACATTTTGTTTGTCGATTCGAATGTCAAAATGCAACTTGTCTAGCCCCCAGGACCTAAATTGTAGCAGTCGTCACATTAATAGATGTCTCTGAATATGACAGCTAAAGGAGAGAACTTTTCCATACAAAATGTTTGAATGACAAAGATTGTTTTCTCATACTTGTGTAAGTATCCATCCTATTATTGTATCAGATGTCATTGTAAAAACCAAAAATTTAAAGAGTAACCATGGAGTTTATTGTCGGTTCTTCTCCATAGGAAACGACTAATTTGGAACCGTGCGACATTTCATAAGTCTATATGAAAATAAAACTGTTTTGATTTGATTTTGCATTTGACAAATTGAATAGAAAATGTTCACTAAACTCCTGCTTCTAAAACTAATAAATTAATCACATAATTATGTTGAATAGGTACATCGGTAGCGCTGAATATTATCGCGATGTCACATAAATCTTTTCTATACAAACTTTGACATCCATAATTAATGATATTTATAAGTCCGGCGTCATGGTATTAAGCAAACACATAACTGCTTTCTTGTGTTGTTTACTTTATTTAATACTACTTACCTTACCAGGTACCTACCGTGTGAAAGTTTTTGGGATGTATGGATGTTTGTTACGCTTTCACGCAAAAACTATTGAACAGATTTTGATGTTAACTTTACAGTATTATTGCCTGTTTGATTTTAATCCAGAGGGGTTCGTGGCCAAGTTGTAACTACGCTGATCAACCGATCTGCAAGGTCTGCAAGGTCTGCAAGGTCAAGGATCTGTAAGCTACGCTTGCCGCGGTCAGACAGTGGATGGACATAACATATCGAGACCCATCCGTGCCTCGGAGAGCACGTAAAGCCGTCGGTCCCGGTTATCATACGAACACAGATGACAATCGTTAGTGGTAGTCAGAAAACCTAAAAAGCCTGACAACCAACCAGTCTTTCCTTCGAATATCGATATATATTGGGGTACCATAAATTGGGTTGCGGAGGTCTGATGGCAGTCGCTTCGTGTAAAATACTGATATTCAGCCGCATCCTGGTTGGACTGGAAGCCGACCTCAACATGGTTGGGAAAAGGCTAGGGGGAAGAAGAAGTTTTATTTTAATCCAACAACTTTGATATTATAACATCAATATCAGTGAAGTATCGGTTCCTAAATACTGTATTCTTAATACCTCATTTCTATCAGTACGGTAGGACAAAATCACTTTTGAATTTTGCCTAATATTTACTAAAAACATACACATACATACTTATTAATGCTCGTAACTGTACTTATCTAATTTTTGTTGGAGCCTGTTAAGTATTTATTTGTTTTTTTTTTCATAAAACCTTGCCTTTTTACCTATCAAAAGTATCATTGAAGCAATAAGTCAAGCAATTGTATTAAACTAAACAAATATTTTTGTTCCGTATGGGAAGTAATCCCAGGACTCGGATTGCAGAAGCCGATTAAAACGCGGAAAACAAATGAATTGAGTTTGGCGGGCTGTGAGCGCCTTAGCTTACGCATATCATGTTACAACACTAAACACTAATCTAATTTGTAAATAAATTGAGCCAACACTAATGTGATTGGACATCGGCTCCTTTAGACACAACCGCATACATCGTGCCTAAATGCCAAGCTTCGCCTAACCCGTACCTATTATAAACGATAATTGGAATACATAAAATAGGCACTTGATAGTACAAATTGGAAGGGACTTGTAAGATGCGCAATGCCCTGACGACCTGTCATAATGTAATGTGTATTTACCCGACTTGGTTTGGTCGTAGTTTTGTAGAAAGGTATCGCGGAAGAACCAAAATTAATTTAGTTTCTATAAAGGCAGCGAACGACAAAGATTGCGGAAAACATTGCGAGAAAATCTGCATGCTTGAGAGATTCTCGATGGTGTGTGAAGTCTGCCAAACTGAGGAAGCTAGAGTGGTGGACTATAGCCTAACTAACTCCTCTCATTCAGCGAACAGACTCCTCATTGAGCCGATTACAATAGATTGTGTTATAAATATTAGTATCTGTCAAATCTGTTACAGGTTTAGTACCCATGTAGGCAGCTAACAAGTCCTATGTTTGTTATATAATGCCGCTGTGCCGGCGAAACATGTTGAACTTATACTGATACTGTAAGAACCCTGTACCGTGTTTCAAGCAAATAAATATTATTATTATTATATTGCATTATAGATATATTTGTCTAAACGCTGATACCGTTAGCTGCCCGTATATTTAACTATTTTGTCAACTACTTATAGATATAATTATTATCCTTACTAGTCCTTACTTCCTTACTAATATTATAAATGTGAAAGTAGCTCTGTCTGTCTGTTTGTCGCGCTTTCACGCCGAAACTACTGAACCGAACTTATTACTGCCAAAAATTTAAAATTTTTAAAACCCCCGACACGAAATGTAATTTGCCATTTTGTGGTGGCGGCCATCTTGGAATTGAAATTTATCATAGTGTTTTCATTTTCATCAAAAATAGCTAAAAACACTCCCGACTTATTCACCTTTCAAATAAAAAAATCCAAATCAAAATCGGTTCATCCGTTCAGGAGCTACGATGCCACAGAGAGAGACACACACACACACACACAGACACGTCAAACTTATAACACCCCGTCGTTTTTGCGTCCGGGGTTAAAAAAGGGCTGTAAGGGTTTGAAATAGCGGATCAAAGGTATAAGGAATACCCAGACCACGCGGGTGAAGCCGCTGGCGGAAAGTTAGTATCATATATCTTTTGTGGGGGTGTAGTAAGTGGGGGTGGTAGAGATGCTAGAAAATAATGTGTGAAATATTCTGCTGCGTGCGAGTGCTGGCGTTGATGGCGTCCTATCATAGTTAAATTTAAAAAAAAAACATTGAAATAAAACTACTTTTTACGGATTTTATCGCGTTATATTGATATTAAAAAGTAGTTTTATTTCAATGTCTAGTATTCGCGTAAGTGTCAGAAATAAAAAAATATCATCTCCAAAACGCCAAAATAAATATTCTACTTTAAATAGTATTTCATGGTCCTTGCTCCCTGTCAAGAACATAACGTATTCATATTGTCAGTCAAAAAACAATAAAGAACGCCCAACACATCTCTTACACCAATTTGACCATACGTTCCCTTGAACTTTACAACTTGCTATGCGATTTTCGGCCTTAAAGCTGAGAATTATATGAAAATGTTTTGTTATTTTATCAAATAGGCATCCGTATTTGAAATGTATTATTATAATAAAATATTACGCATAAGGTGAAGCTTGTACTTAATCGGATTAAATTTTGAATGGATGCATGTAACTGCGGTAATCCTAGTGGACGTAACTCGACGGCAACGTTCGAGGTCTTAGGTTCGATTCCCAGGTCACGCAATTATTATGTTTCGCAAAATTTAGATTTGTGCACGGTCAATTGGCTGTCTTCCAATTACATGGGCCGTAAATATAATAAATAAATATCCTGGGACATTTTACACAGCACCATCTAGTCCCAAACTAAGCAGAGCTTGTACTTTGGATACTAGACAATAGATATAATACTAACATACTTTTTTTTACAATATATAAATAACAATTTTAAATTATACTGAACTCCTTAGTATTATGATTAATTATACGAATCCCGTCATTAAATACAATATCAATTAATAACTATATTATAGGATGCAATTATCATTGTATACAATGCTGATAATATATCATTTTTTCACATTCATAACAAACGTACTTATTAACGTTCTTAAGATATTAATAACTAGCTTCCCGCCAGCGGCTTCGCTCGCGTAGTCTTGACTTGACTTTCCCCCGTTTTTACAACCATTTTCATTGCTACTCCGCTCCTATTAGTCGTAGCGTGATTATATATAGCCTATAGCCTTCCCCGATAAATGGGCTATCTAACACTGAAATATTTTTTCAAATCAGTCCAGTAATTTCGGAGCCTATTCAATATAAACAAACAATCTAATCTTTCCTCTTTATAATATTAGTATAAAAGAATAGATAATTGATCTAAATTCTTCACAGAAGCAATATTTTTATGAGATATTTTATGATTTATATGATATTCTCACAGTAATGACACTTGTTGTGACAGTCATAAGGAATTGGCGTCAAGGCTGTGGCCTTTATGAGATGATCCAGTTGTTTTGATGGAGGATTGGTTCAGGGTGATGAGCGAAGCGGGTAGAAATTAAGGAAATACACATGATATCATACAGGGGGGCAAGACAAGTTGCAGTTTGACATTCGAATCGACAAACAAAATGTATGGAAATGACACAAACTTTCGACAAATCGGGCTGTCACTAATGTCATTTACATAGGTACATTTTGTTTGTCGATTCGAATGTCAAAATGCAACTTGTCTAGCCCCCCTGTAGTATTTTACAGTAGTCAAGTCTACAAGTCTATATTCCCGAGTTATTCACCTTTCAAACAAAAAAACACAAAATCATAATCGGTTCATCCATTCGGGAGCTGCGATGCCACAGACACACAATGCATGTCAAACTTATAACACCCCGTCGTTTTCGCGTCGGGGGTTAAAAAACATATCAAATAACAACTTTTCAAATCCATAGGACAGCATAATAAAAGAAGTTGGAGATCATAATTATTGGGCTCTGAAACTTGCTAATTGGGGGAGAAATTCCTTCTCTCCACCGCTTTAACGTACAACACTTCCTCAGTTTCCTGACCAGTTGAATCAAACCTCACAACAAAATCGCTACTCGCTCCGCCTATCACCAACTGCAACCAAATTTCCATCAATAAAGAAGGGGCACACATAATTCCAATACTTTAATTAAATTACACACAGACGCAATTATTTTGTAATTATTATACTAAAGTTATTATCTAAAGGTCGGCAAGTCTCTGTGTCTCTTCATACCGGAACTAATGAGCATTCAATGGATGATAAACAAGATTAATTTGTAGGTAATGAATTGAGGTCTTCTAGATTATTATTGAAACTAGGTGCGGATACCTATTAATTATTCTTTGACGTATTTATGTTCCATTAGATAATATTGAATGATTGCCTCGTTGGTTTAGTGGTCCCATGCGCGGCTGCAACGCTAGAGGTCTTGATTTCGATATCCGGGTCAAAAAAATGTTTGATTTTTTTGTGAAATTCCCAGTAGCAGCTTGGAGTCTGGATTTGTGCCCGTTTGATGGCAATAGGCGCGCCCCCTATTACATGGGACGTAAACATACCAGCGAACAGTGGGTGTACATTAGTACACCTCTGCCAAAACCTTCGGGGAATACAGGCGTGATGATATAAGATGAATCTAATAGCATTGTTTAGTAGATTTTAATGAATTTTGTTTGTTAGTTACTCTAATTGGTGCCACCGTTGTAATTAAATAAATAGTAAATAAATCACATCTGTATTCCCCGAAGGAAAAATTTGGTTTTCAAAAGAATACATTACACATTGTCACCATTGTCATGGTAACCATGACAATGTCAACATGTCAATTAATAATTTTAAATAAATAAAATCAAATAAATATAAAACATAAATTTTGTACAGCAAATAGTGGAAGTTTACCTAATACAATTGTATCATTGTATTACATGGGCCTAATTTTTACTCGTAGCAGTGACTCGCGAGTTGTAATAATGGCGGACGTTCTTAAGTGTAACGTGTGCAACATTGTAATTGATGAGATGTTATCATACATACAAAACAAGGTGTCTATTATCGATGAAGAATCACTAGTACGTATTTGTACGTCATCATTTACAAGTGATGAAATCAAGAACTCCAAGAAACTTTTGTTCGAGTCTGTCCCAACGGACATCAGAAAAATATTGCGAAAAAGTAAAGGAAAAGAAGAGCGTGATGTGGCTGATATAATAAATCTATTTAAATCTACAGAACCCGATATTATTCCAGTTTTCGTAGCTAGACAGCTGGATAAACTACCACCGATTTTAATGGATCACTTAGACTGTTCCAAACTGCTCAAGGATATATTGAAATTGAAAGCCGAAATTGAGGAAATAAAGTCGACTTATGCTACCAAAGACAGTGTGAATGAGATCAAAACTACAGTTCTTCGCATGCAGAGCGACTCGTTGCCATCTAGTGGCGCTTTTCCAAGCAGTGGCCCTGCGCTTTCACATGATTATTCGTTTGTGAACTTAAGTAACGAAACGCCGAGTATTAGTTTCCCAATGTCGGAAGTTAGAGATACGAGGGTAGCGCAAGACAATATAACGGAGTGTTCTGTAAATGAGCGGCAGCGGTCGGTAGAACACAGAGAGATGAGTACGAACCCGTTACCGTTACCGCTGCTGTCGCGGCCGTTGTGTCCAGAGGTGAGTACTGACACCGATTCTGCAGTGACGATGAAGAGTGCTGAAGTAACGTCAGGCTTATCGACTGCATATGTTGGGAAACAGATGACTGCGACTGATAAAGCTAGTTATAGTTATGTAACAGGGCAGCGTAAATCAGAGCAGCCGATGATTGTGCGTGATACGCATACGTATTCTCAAGTGTCAAAACTGGAGAATACGAATAATACAGAATGGCTTACGGTAACAAAGCGCAAAAAACCAACTAAGTATCGGTTTGAAGGCAAGTCGGGTATTGCCAGAGATTTAGAGTGCACATTTCGAGCAGCCGACAAGAAAATACCTATGTTCATTACGAATGTACATATGTCTGCGGCAAAAAAAGACATAATAAAACATATTTATAGCAAAACAAATGAAACAGTATATTTAGAGAAAATAAACATGAAATTCGCAAGAGAACACAAGGCATACAAATTTTTAATATTAGAGTCAAATCTATCAAAATATATGGATGAAACATTGTGGCCAAAAGGTGTCATATTTCGTCGTTTTGTGAGCTTTAGATACAGGAATACAAGCGACGTGCGTAATACTGGCGATGTCGGTGGCGGCTCAATCAATCTATGCAATGAATAGTAGTGGCCTGTATCGTTTTGCTACATTTAATTGTAAGAATGTAAAACGTTCCATTGATGACGTCAGAAACCTGTGCCATGCATGTGACGTGGTATGTCTGCAAGAAACTTGGTTACTGCCCCATGACATACCCTATATCAGCACGATTGACAGCGGTTTTGGTTATACGGCGACGTCGGCAGTTGATACGTCTGCAGGCATCCTGCGCGGGCGTCCCTACGGTGGTGTCGCTTTGTTATGGCGATATAGTGTGTTCCAGCAGGTGGCAGTGTTGCCTTGCGATAATCCGCGTATTTGTGCAATCAAAATTACTACAAATGATAGACCCGTAATCGTTATGAGTGTTTACTTGCCAACAAACTGTGTCGATAACTTATTAGACTTTACAGATTGTTTGAGCGCAATGAGCGCTATTGTTGACGAGTATGGAACTGAGTCTGTGTTTATCTTAGGAGACTTCAATGCCAATCCGGGTACGTTGTTTTACAATGAACTTGTTAATATTTGTAATGACCACTTATGGTCATGCATAGATGTAGATTTGATGGGGTTAGACTCGGGTACTTTTACTTTCATAAGTGATGCGCACGGGACGGGCAGCTGGCTGGATCACTGCATTACAACTCATGCGGCGAGACTGGCAGTTGTTGATGTAGAGGTCATGTATGACACTCAGTGGTCTGACCATTTCCCGCTTATAATTAAATGTAATTTAAATTTAATAAGTCCTAAGATCTTTCCTAGACTAACTCATTTAAATAAAGGTGTATTATGGGGTGTAAAGAGCGTAGAACAAGTCTCGATGTATGCAAAAGAGTGTCATAATAAGCTAAAAATGATAGACTTTCCTTCTGAATGTACTAACTGTGCCGACCGATATTGTGGAGACCGTGGTCACAGGTGTGTTCTGGATAGGCTTTACTCTGACATTGTAACCACTCTCCGCGATGCGGCTATTCTGGTAGGTCATAGAAGCGCGGGGAAGGTTGCGAGGGGTAAGCACACGACGGGGTGGAACAAACACGTCAGTGGGGCTCACAGAGTGGCCAGATCGAAATTTAATGATTGGATACTATGCGGAAGGCCTAGATCAGGTATTCTTTATGATGAAATGTGTCATAGCAGAACAGTTTTCAAGTCTCGTTTAAAGTGGTGCCAAAACAATCAGGACCAAATAAAGATGGATGCCCTTGCTGTGAGTCATAGTAAAGGGGATTTTCGCGGTTTCTGGAAAAGTACCAGTAAAATTAATGTACGACCTGGCCTTCCTGTGAGCGTTGAGGGTGTGAGTGGTCCTAAGGACATTGCTAATCTCTTCAGAAACCATTTCGCTGTAAAGTCTCTGTTGGATCCTATTGAGGAAGTACTCAACGCTGACACGAATATTCAAATAGTTAAAACAACTGGCTTCTTGGCAAATGATGTAACTAAAGTTATAAGACATATGTCAAGTGGCAAATCCCCGGGCCATGATGGACTTAGCGTTGAGCACTTGCAGCACGCTGGGCCTCATCTACCTAGGGTCCTAGCAATGTTCTACTCTCTGTGTGTGAGCCATTCCTACTTACCTGCGGATTTTATGAAAGCGGTGGTTGTTCCTGTGGTGAAGAATAAAACGGGTGATCTATCTGATAAGAATAACTATAGGCCTATCTCTCTTGCAACAGTTACGTCAAAAGTTTTTGACGGTTTGCTTAATGCACAGTTGAACGATTACGTAAAACTACATGACAACCAGTTTGGGTTTCGTCCTCGATTGTCCACCGAAAGTGCCATACTGTGCTTAAAGCAAACCGTCAAATACTACACAGATCGCAAGACGCCCGTTTATGCGTGTTTCCTCGACTTGTCGAAGGCCTTTGACCTTGTGGGTTATAACATGCTGTGGGACAAGCTGAGAAGCGTAGATTTGCCACAGGAACTCATTAGCATGTTCCAGTACTGGTATGCAAACCAGTCCAATTGTGTCAGATGGGCGGGAGTAATGTCGGATCCGTATCAGCTTGAGTGTGGAGTTAGGCAAGGTGGCTTAACATCTCCAACCTTGTTTAATCTATATATAAACGGGCTGATCCTAGAGCTCAGTAGTCAACATGTTGGCTGCCACATTGACGGCATCTGTGTTAATAATCTGAGTTATGCGGACGATATGGTGCTACTCAGTGCATCTGTGTGCGGCCTGAGGAAGCTGATACGGACGTGCGAGGAATACACGTGTGGCCACGGTTTATTGTACAATGTCAAGAAGAGCCAATGCATGGTCTTTGAGGGAGCTGGTGCGAAATGTCCTACAAATATTCCCCCGGTAAAGTTGTATGATGTTCCCCTAGTAAGGGTTGAGCAATTCAAATACCTGGGGCATATACTTACTGGTGACCTCAAGGATCACGCAGATATGGAACGGGAGCGGAGGGCGTTGTCTGTCAGAGCGAATATGATCGCTTGTAGGTTCGCGAGGTGCTCTAGAGAGGTAAAGATTACGCTCTTTAAAGCCTACTGTACATCGCTTTACTCTTGCAGCCTGTGGGCTGATTACAGTAAAAGAAGTTACCATGCCCTCCGTGTCCAATACAATAATGCGTTTAGGGTGGTGTTGAGGCTCCCGCGTTTTTGTAGTGCCTCTGGCATGTTCGCAGACGCGCGCACGGACTGCTTTTACGCGACCATGCGAAAGCGTGCCATGTCACTGGTACGCAGAGTGCGGGCGAGCGCGAACACCATCCTAAAGATGATTGCGAGCAGGCTTGACTGCTACATCATAAGGCATTGCTGCGACAAACATACAATGGTGCAACTGTCGCAGCGAAAGTTTTAATTTTTGACGCCAAAGTAGTAGTAATAAAAAAAAAAAAAAAAAAAAAAAAATATATATATATATATAATTTAGCTGTTTATGTTCTTCAGACCTTATTTTAAATTTTTTCTGTATAATTTTCTTTCTTTTTTATGTATCAGTTAATAATTTGTGTATATGGGTTTACTTTGCCTGAATTAAATGTTATTATTATTATTATTTTTGGGTATATAAGTGTTTTTTCTTAGCCTCTGGGCTAGTGTTTTAACTACATTTACGGGACTAGCCAAGTAAATGTAGTGTATGGGGTTTACTGTTAATTGTGAGGTGTGTTTTGGTTTTCTTCCAGTTGCATGAACTTTCTGACTATACGGCAAGTGTTTAAAATGGCGGCTTTTTGTATTGTAATGTAAACTGTTTCTTTAAGGTCTATGAGTTTAAGACTGTGGATAAGATGGTTTGGGATTACACCTGTGGTGGAGAGAACTATGGGTACTATGTATACTTTGCTTTGCCTCCAGATTCTAGTTACTTCCTCTTTCAGCTCGGCGTATTTACTAATTTTTTCAGCTATGGTTTTTTGTAAATTATGAGTGTTGGGGACAGCTATGTCTATAAGGTAAGTGATATTATTTACTTTATCTTGAAGAGTTATATCAGGTCTATTGTAGTGTATGGTCCTGTCTGTAAGAATGCCGCGGTCGTAGTATAATTTGTGTGTGGAATTTTCTAGGACTTTTTGAGGTGTGTATTTATAGTAAGGTGTGTTTGTGTTCTGTATGAGTTTATGTTTGAGTGCTAGTTTTTGGTGAATTACATTTGCAACTTGGTTATGTCTGTGAGTGTAGTCTGTCTGTGTGAGTGTAGTGCATGCTCCTGTTATATGTTGGATGGTTTCTGGTTGAATATGGCATTTACGGCATTTATCATTTGTGACGGAATTATCTTTAATTATATATTTCCTATAATTTTTGGTGTTAATGATTTGGTCTTGTATCGCCATTATGAACCCTTCTGTTTCTGGGAACAAATTACCAACCTTAAGCCATTTATTTGACGCTACAGAATTAATATGTGATTGTTCTAAGTCATGAGGGTGTCGGTATTATTATTATTATTACGAACAAAACTGAGGACTGAAGTTAGTCAATCAATTATTATTGTAACTGCATAGTTACATAAAAACTCTCTAAACCAGAGTAATTATAATTATCAAGGTACCTATGCTTCGAAATGATACGAAATAGGTACATACTTTTATACCTACTCCTATTTATGTAAGTGACCATTTATTATTTGTATCAAATATATTTTTTATTTTATTTATTTAACATAGCCATGCAATAGGTATACAGTTTTATTTGGTATAACTTAATTTATGATGATACTTGGCAATTTTTCAGGTAAGTACACTAATAAGGATCTGCTGACTCCTAAACTAGGAAGTACCTGTATCTTGGGAGTCATGTAGGGTTTCTAATTTAAGGCACAGCCCGTGTAATTATAGCTAGCAATTTAAAAACAATTAAGTGTTTTATCTTTACGATACATACTAAGACAAAACAGTACTATCATTGTCACAAACTATAAATTTACCAGAGTAGATATTCTTGTCATGCACCTATATTCGATATTTCATAAGTGCCTGTATAAGGTTTATAGGAAAATAAAAGTTTTGATTTAAGTAGATTAAAATAGTCATAAACATATCGGTGGAAACCGTGAGACACCCCCACCAAGCCCCCCCTCCCTCCCTATGTCTCACTTTGGGGATAATAGGCTAGATAGCATACTTTTTTGTTATAACATTCTATTTTACCAGTTAAATAAGAGGTCAATATACAATATTCAACGATATGCAACTGAAAAATAATAAAAAACACTATTCTAAATTCCATACTCAAAAATATCATGTAATTACATCTCAATTGTTTTCTGATCATAACATTTCCCTAGTCACCGAGATAGTATCGGCAGGCATGTTGCATGTGACCTCACAACAATGAATAGCTGGCCTTCACCCTGACGTAGATTAAAAAATGTTAACAGACTTGACATCGGCGAGAGATACTATTTGTGCCTATTTTTTGAGACCAAACAAAATTCGACCGTTAAATATTAATATAAATTTTATAACTTTGTAGCAATTTATATGCAAGTGGGGTTTAGGAACATAATTATTATTGGAGTAATAAAATAGACTGTTAGAATTTCAAAGAAAATTTAATAAAATCAGTATAAATGAGCAGAGTATAAATGGCTCTCGCATCTTACAAGATACCGATGTCAAATTAAATTGTAAGTATTCAAACCCTTCTGTATATCGGGGTAATATTTCTATAAATAGAGCAGAAATTCAAACTCAGATGTTTTACTATGAAATGCTCAATCTCTGGGCATATCATAAATACTCTCTGCTCTCAGTCCGCTCTAGCTAGAAATCGAACCTACAACCTCTAGCTCAGCAGTCGCGCAGCAATCGCTAGAATAACATAAATCAAACAAAATAATAATTGGATATAAGACACAATGACATTTACGAAAGCACAGTCCATTAGTGTTGTGTACTATAATGAATATTCTGTCAGCGCTAAAAGTCGCTGAACACATAACAATTTTGAAAACATCACAGCATAAACATTTTTGATTCGTTTCTTATTAGGTTTATATGTTAGGTTTATGACTAGTAGTACAAGGGCCCCATAGAAGGCAAGAGACCTCATGGTCGATTTCGAACTCGCTGGATTGACCTCATCACCAAAGCTACGCAATCCACTGCAGTACAGTGTGCTCGTAATGCTGAAAGTCGCCAGAATTGGAGGGAGTTTGTGCGATGTGCAGCAGCTTTTGAATCCAGCGATGAGGCCAGGACGCAACCCTGTCCTTCGACAGCCACGACCACACTGTCAAGAGTACCCGACTAAAAAGAAGACTAAGAAGATTTATTTGATTCCACTTTTAGCCCAAACTGACCCAAAATTGAAAAAAAAAGGGTTCCATCCCTGTCTATTTCTATACCTAAGCATAATATTATATAAAATTGTTTGATTTGATGAAACCTCATACTACCTTCTCGGGTCAAAAACCTTTGGTTAAAAAAGATATAAAAACCAGTAACTTTTTTATGCCCGCTAGACGATTTTTTCCTTCAATAAAAATAACTGGCATCAAAAATCTTAGCATGGAAAATGCTTAAAAAGTACAGAAAGAAAGATATAAGTAAAAGCGTTTTGAAGATTGCACTGTGTTCAGTGACTTCTGACGCTGACTGTACAAGTGATTGAACAGATACCATAGGTACCAACATCGTCTTGATTAGATTATTCGATAACATTGATTGATTGAACGAAAGGAGATGCGGTGACATTTTGTGATCGGCGCATTTCCTAACTTAGATGTGCCATAAAAAGCTTAAACAAGGTAATTTGTAAGACATCGTTCTTGTAAATTGTAAATCATAAAATAATAAGTACCCGTTAATTACCTGGCAGATAATTTTATACAACTTTTGTTCCTTTTTTTATCTAGCGGTTAGCAGCTATCCAGAAGTGATTTAACAAAGTAAGACTGTAATTGTATACTCATTAATTTAGGAAAAGTTATCTGAAATTATAATATCTAATATATAAAATTCTCGTGTCACAGTTTTAGTTGCCATACTCCTCCGAAACAGCTGGACCGATTTGTATGAAATTTTGTGTGCTTATCCGGTATCTATGAGAATCGGCCAACATCTATTTTTCATCCCCCTAAAATGACCCACCCCTATATGGCAAAACAACGTTTGCCGGGCCTCTTTATGGAATACAGGATTATATTCATTGTATTTATTTCACTTACTCCTGTGGAAAAAAGGTGTAAGTGTATGTATGTAAATAGATCTAGTGAGAAATCTTATGAAAATAACATTTAACTTAATTTTATGAAACAAGTCTTTCGTTTCCTCCCACTCCTGTGGGAAAACTACGTCCGTGAGTGTAAAGTAAGTAATTCTTTTCTGAGATACTGTGTAGTTAAATTTTTTTAAATAACAAATTATGTAACCATTGAATACACCACGAACGCAACTTCAGAACTCGAAGCTCTGTTATGCCTCCCTGAGTAAACAAAATCGTTGGCAGAAAACCTCTTGAAAACCAATAGCGGTTCTGCACAACTTATTCTTTGGCCCGCATAACCAAACATTGCGAAAATAATAGACAGTCGGTTACAAGTTACAACACGACACAACAATGCAGATTTTAGACTACATTTGTGAGATTTGACGCTAATACATGTGTGTACAATACTATAGTGATGTTCCTACAATCGGTGTTTAGACCTTATGCTATTAGTAATAAAGGTGATATGAAGTGAAAAGTTAAGCCACAAATTTGTATATAATGTACCTGTTTAGGAAATGAACAGAGATCCTTAGATCTAAGATTCCTATGTTTTTTTTACTGCCTTGTTGGTCTAGTTGTCCCAAGCGCGACTGCTACGGTAGAGGTCCTGGGTTCGAATCCCGGGTTGAGCAAAGTATTGTTGAGTTTTTTTTGTGAGATTCACAGTAGCAGCTCGGTGTCTGGATTTTTTCCCGATTGGGGAATATCGGACTATAAACCACACTTGCCGTCATTTGCACTAGCTTCCAAATCTGCCTCGGGTCCAGATACTAAAAAGTACCCCTTGAAGTTTCATCACCGGAAATGATTGAATGGTAAAATTTTGTGTTAACATAAATTCATGAATAATTTTAGCAGTGATTGCAGATAAATGATATCATTAATTTTAATTGCAAACTCTTTAATTTCAATTAAAATACTAATCTAACTTTATAGTGTTGAATAATTAATTATCATAATTTCATCAGTCAAACGAGTAACTTGTTAATAATTTCAATGCTTCAATGATCTAGTTACTTAGTAATATTTACAAGTCTTTGGTGTCGTGATTAGTGGTGAAGTTCTGTGAAGTGAAGCCCCTACATACTGCAAAGGAATTAAAAGGAAACTGGCTCTCACACTTTTAAGAGAGGTAGGGCACTGCAATTTATGGCTCAAATCTGGAGCAGCCCATCTGGGGAAGTACCTCCACCATACAGAAAACTGCAGCCAAATAACACACTTTATTGTGTGTTGTGTTCCTGTAGTGAGTAAAGTTGCCAGAGCTCCTTCTAAGGATGCGCTGCGCTGTGCAGCAAGAGGAATATTCTCTTAAACTGTCAGCGCAGAGCAATCCTCCATAAACCTCTAAGGGGTTTGTGCAGGGTCGCTTGGATGCTGCAAACGTCAATAGGCTGCGATAACCGTACCACCACCATCACCGTACCAGAACCACGTGTTTCCTCTTGCTGCCAGGTTAGCGCATCCTTAGAAGGAGCTCTGGCAATCTTGCTCATTGCAGGAACACAACACACAATAAAGTGTGTTATTTGGCTGTAGCTTTCTGTAAGGTGGAGGCACTTCCCCAAACGGGCTGCTCCAGATTTGAGCAATAAAATACTGTGCCCTATCTCTCTGTTGCCGAGATGAGTCTTTTGTTTGCTAGGACATCACAATCACAGAAAATTTGCTGCACTGTTTCCTTAAATTCATCACAAGTTCTTTATGTCTAATAGAAATAATATTGTCATAATTCGGGGAAATACTTACTAATAATTAATCTAAGGTGCGGTTTAATACCAATTCTCAAGGAATTCAATCCAAATGTATCACATAACATGTAACCGATTGTGCAAATGTTTTAAATGTCAAGTGAAGGAACAGGTTCGTATCCTCGTTTGCACGTCTAAGTACAGTAAGTACCAAATTAGTTTGCCTATGAACTAATTAAATGGCCTGCTTTGTATAATTGCCTTGATACTCTTTAGTTTAATCGTTTAATCATAATTTATGGATTGCGATGCAGTAATTCTACATTTGTTTTTTTTATAAATTCAATTTATTGTAATTGCCTAGTTAGCTTGTTGGTCATAAGCGCGACTGCAACGCTTCTACGCAAGTTCCGGGTTCGATTCCCATGTCGATCAGTGGTGTTGGGTTCTATGAAATTTTAGTAGCTCGGAGTTTGTATTTGTACCTGGTTAATGGCAATAGGTTTATCCCATATTACTTGGGTCGGTCTTACTTTCTCTGTAACAAATCTCAAAATCGGACAGTAACAGACAGACAAAGTTAGGTACTTTCACATTTAATATTAGTATTTTACGAGTGCAATAGGCTCGCCCCCTATTACATGGGACCTAAACTTACGAGCGAACTGTGGGTGTATATTAGTACATCTCTACCTAACCCTTCGAGCAATACAGGCGTGATGGTATGATGTAGTATATTTACAAATTATTCTCGCAAGCCTAAACACACCATAGAGCCATCTATTGGCACATGTTGGAACTACAATACAATAGCATCATTACATCTTCAATCGTGTTTGCATATTGAATTAAGATTTCTGCAGATTGTGATGCAATCTTCCGATCAATTGAGAACTGCGAGTTTCTTTTGCATCCGATAGATGGCGGTGGCGCTGGTTGGGGTACAACTGATATTGGTTTATAGATACTGGAACTACGATATCATAGCATCCTTTCACCAATCAAGTTTACAAGTTGTGTCAAACCTTCCGCAGATTGTGATGCAATCAACACGATGGCGCTGTTTACACTGATCAGAATGATCTTTAGTATTCGATAGATGGCAGTGCAGTAGGTATGCCAGCGTACACTGATGAGAGACTGGTGGTTGCACAGGACCACAGGCCGTCATGATCGTGGTGAATGATCCCATGGCCATAACATAAAGGGCAAAGAAAGGTAATTGCGAAAAGAGAGGTAGGGCACAGCCATTTATGGCTCAAATCTGGAGCAGCCCATCTGGGGAAGTACCTCCAACCTTACAGAAAACTGCAGCCAAATAACACACGTTATTGTGTGTTGTATTCCTGCAGTGAATAAGGTCACCAGAGCTCCTTCTAAGGATGCACTGCGCTGGCTGTAAGAGGAATATTCCCTCAAACTGTCAGCGCAGTGAATCCTCCATAAACCTCTAAGAGGGTCGGCAACGCGCGAGTGATACCCCTGGTATTACAAGCGTCCATAGGCTATAGTAACCATCAGGCGGGCAGTACGCTTGTTTACCACCTTAGTGGTATAAAAAAAGTATTTGTGTCGATACAAGTTCGACATTCGGGTCCCTGTCACCTTGGAGAGGTTCCAGAAAAAAGGTGATCCACAGCTGAAACTACGAGATTTTTCTGAATTCTGCTGTAAAATTTAATGCATTTTTTTTTAAGTGTGAAGTACCGAGAACACAGCTGATACCTCTGAACAGGTTGGGCTGAAAGGCACACAGATAGTTGCTATGACGTAGGCAATCGTTTAGAAAGGAATTTGAGAAATTTCCACGAGATTGGGAAAATGTAAAAAGCAGTATGTTCTGGTCACAATCTTTCGACTGCTTACAATCTCGCGATATAGATTATAATGTAATGGTTTTTATAATTGTACGACATATTTGTACATAATACGTTACATTCCTTACAGATAGTTTACAAGTAAATGTTGCGTGTTAAATATACCCACTTACTAAGAGATTTGCACAATGATTTCACGTTCTTGACTATGAAATAAACTACTTAAATATTTTTTTCGTATTAAAATCCTATTGCGTAATAAAAAGCCTAATCCTATCAAGTTCATGTCTGATCATTGCGTAATTAAAGTAAGATGTAATAAAAAATATGATTACAACGCGTAGACGATGTTACAAAAGTTACATCGGCGGACTATAACTTGTGACCCACAAATTACTGGTCAGGTGTCGGCAACATTTTTTTTCACAGCTTACTGTTATTATTTATTTATATAAACTTTATTGTACACCAAGTGTTATTGTTATTCGTTAAATTATTTAACATATAATTTCATACTTTTGTTCCATTTTTTTTATCCTGCAGTTAGCGACTATCCAGTGGTGAAAAATACCCACAATAAAGTAGTATTAATAAGTTTTTCATTCAAAGGAGGTCATCAAAAGCCCATACAACTCAGCCCAAATTTGTACCGGAGGTACATGACAGCTGTCAAAGTCGAAACTGATAATAATCTGCCGTAATTGGCCGTAAAGGCGAGCGTTTGACATTCCGAAATTGACACTGACAGTTTTTACTATATAATCATTACGGAACAGATGATAGTGTGCCAAAATGGCGTAATTTTCTCAAATTAAAAGTTTTTTTTCTCTTCCCCCAGGCAACATTAAAATAAATATGACTAGAGTTTTGACCAGCGTAATCAAGAGTATTTTTTCCAAAAGTGTACCTTCAGTACATCATTTGGGCAGATTTCGATGACCTCCTTTGTTTAAAGTGACAGGTAATCCCTTTTTCATCCAGATTATTCTTAGAATTTCTGGGCAATACCCAGAAATTAGGTTGTGAAGTGGGATGATAGTCGCATCTAAAGATTAATAAGTAGGTAACAGTTGTTCATACAACTGAAGTGATACCAAATGTTGGTTACGTCTGTGCGGTAAAGGTCATGATGTCTGCGTGAAGTGCGCGTCTGCGTGATGCGTCTGGGCAATATGCTTTTATGCCATGTAGCAAAGCTAGGGTTGTAAGTATTGACTTTTGCTTGTATCGATAATATTGAGACTGGTTCTCTTTTTACCCGACTGTCAAGGAAAGTAATTGTTTTTTTATGGAAAACATTTAATGCTTGTAACTTTACTTTACAGAAATCTGTTTTTCTATTAATTAAAATATTTTGTTTGTAATTGAGAACGTACAGTCACGAGCAAAAACATGTATACACTAACAAAAGTGCTAAAGTGATTTTTTCATGAATGAACGATTGCAACTTTAAGATAACAGCAGTGCCACTACCTATAGTATTGGTTCGTAAATATTGTGTTCGTAATATTATGACGAAATTTCTATTCGTACTTTAGGAGAAAATCGCTTGAGCACTTTTGTTAGTGTATACATGTTGTTGCTCATGACTACATAGGTAAATAAAAATATGGAACTTTTAGTTTAATTTTATTTTATATCCAAACTACACTAATAACAATCAGAATCGGAACGTTCAAAATAATAAACTATTATATCTACTATTTGTCTCATTACTGGGAAATTCCTTTATTATATTATCTAACTTTAATCAATTTAATAAACAGAAATAACTAAATCATCAATAAATAAGTAACTAATGCCAATTCAATTAATATTTATCGATACTAACTATCGGAAGCGGCTCATCACAGCAACAGCAAGTAAAATAAACAAAGTTGTCATAAAATCGAGATTATGTATGTAATGTAAGTTACCTACACTATTTTGTAATAAATAACTAAGTTACTTGTGTTGTCTTGGTAATACCTACCTACTGGCATAAAGCATTAAGATTGGTTTTTAATCAGCTGTGGTACCAACAATCGGGCAGTTAAGCTTATAAAAAAGCTCTTGGTGTTCAAAGGAAGCTGATTAAAATAATTTCAGGAATAAATTAATATCTAGGAGATTAGTATTTGACTTAAATTTAAATTACCTTCGGCGGTTTTTAAACGCGTGGCGCCATCTAGTTGTCTTAGGGAGAATTTTTAGAACACAATCAATAAGGATCGTAATTTCTGCAAGGCTCTATTCAGCGTGAAGCTTTCTCTTGATGAAATACTAAATTTGAGTTGAACATTGTCTAGAGGGCGTTCAAATAGTTTTTACAGTGTCATTTTTTTGTGGTTATTAAATCTCGTTTTAACCAGATGGGACTGTAAAAAAATCCACAGATTTATATGTTTATTTATATTACTATATTTAGGCAAGACTGCCTCGATGGTCTAGTGGTCCCAAGCGCGACTGCTACGCTAGAGATCCTGGGTTCGATCCCTGGGTTGAGCAGTTTTGTTCGGTTTTCTGTGAAATTTCCACTAACAGCTCAGAGACTGGATTTGTGGCCGGTTGATGGCAATAGGCTCGCCCCCTATTACATGGAACCTAAACATATCCGCGAAACGTGGGTGTACATTAGTACCTACGCCTCTGCCTACCCCTTCTGGGAATATAGGCATGATGGTATGTATGTATTTATTACCTACTAAACTTTCGGCGGAGGCACAATTATCAAGACAATTATTATAATAACATGAAGGCTTTCAATATCAATAATAAAATGCAGTGATAGCCTAGGGGTGTGACCACTGGACTGCCAAGTCCAAGATCTCGAGTTCGAAACCAAGGCACGCACCTCTGACTTTTCGAAATCATGTGCGTAATTATCACTCGCTTTAACGGTGAAGTAAAACATCGTGAGGAAACTTGCATGCCTGAGAGATTTTCTTAACGACATGTGAAGTCTGCTAACCCGCATTAGGCCAGCGTGGTGGACTATAGCCTAATCCCTTTCATACTGAGAGAAGACCCGTGCCCAGCAGTGGTACAGTATATGGGTTGATTATTTATTTATGAAGGCTCTCATATTCATGCAAATAAATTATTGATTCTTATTGTTTCTCGAAGACTCAGGAAAAAGCCATTTATCATTTCCAAATTTGCTTTCGTTATGCTTTAGAATTTGATTGATTGTCTGTGTGTCTAAACATTTCAAATGTTTGTGTATTGTATTGAAATGTATGTAATAAGTTTATCTGTGAATGTGATAAAAGGTTACACATTGAGTGTCAATCGTAAGCACTCGGGTCATTGTCATGTGACTTGTAACTACCTGTCTCTATTAACCCCTTGAGGTATACAAGCGTGATGGTATGACGTCTGTGTTCTAGTAGTTCGAGTACCGGATTGCTGATCACGAGGTCGTGGGTTCGATTCCCACAGGATACAAATATATCTTTTTTGCATTTTTTAAGCATTTTCTATGCTAAGCTTACAAGTTATTTTTAATGAAGGAAAAAATCGGCTGGCGGGCAGGATTCGAACCTGCGTCTTCTGGTTCGGTACACCAGACGCTTTGACCACTAAGCAGCGGTTGCTTAGTGGTCAAAGCGGCTGGTTTCATTCATTAAAAATAAGGATACAAATATTTATGTGAAAGTAACTCTGTCTGTCTGTCTATCGCGCTTTCACAACAAAACTACTGAACCCATTTAAATAAAATTTGGTACACAGATAGTCTAGAGCCTGAGAAAGGATATAGGCTACTTTTTAATGCGAAAAAAGGGCTGTAAGGGGTTGAAATAGGGGATGAAAGTTATAAGAAATACCCAGACTACTACTTTATATTTTCTTATCTTATCTTACTATGGGGGCTGGTACAACCAGCAACACTTCAACCCAATGGGATCTTTTGCGTTGTCCCCATTACCGTATATTTCTTACTCTTTGAAGACGTGGTTCAAGACGGCGGCTAACCCACTGAGGGGAAGGAACCTAAAATCTTCCGGCTTCGGGTACCCGTTGCCGAGAAGACTCATCCGTTTAGTCGCCAGGGCGTCACAATCGCACAGGATGTGCTGCATAGTTTCCTTGAATTCACAACAGGCTTTATTTGTGTTTTAAATCCGCTTTATGTTTTCATTCAAGCAAGATTAAGGTCAAAATGCATTCGACATAAAAATACTCAATTATTGTAACATTAGGAAATCATGAGTAGATTGACATGATTGATACTTATGTACTAACAGCCTCAGTACTTAACCGTGCAATATTTAAGCCTATTGAATTTGTAACTGCAATCATCTTCAACTGTAGTATATTTGTTTAAATGACGCGTCTCTAACTCGAATGGCTGGAGGCTTTACTTTTTAAAAGGTAGCTGTTTCATTGGTTTCAATTTGACTTGGATATTTTTTTTTATGGACATTAAAAAATATATAATGTGTGATGTATTTTGACGGCAGCGGTACTTGAACCACTAGACCACTAAGGTCGTGGTCTCGATTCCCATAGGACACAAATATTTATGTAATGAACATAAAACTGTTTGGGTTTTTCTGAGTGTTTCTTAACATACCACCTACATTTTATTATGAAGATAATTATGTATGCTCTCGGTCACTACATGTTAAGGTGATAAAGTCCCATAAGACATTGAGCGAGCCTATTGCCATCAACCGGACACAAATCAAGACTCCGAGCTATAATACTATCTTTTTGTATTGGTTTAGCATTTTCGATGCTAAGATAATACCAGCTATTTTAACGTGGAAAAAAACGAAAGTAAATTTAGAATGTGAAGGAAAATTTCAAGAAGGCGATTAGTACTCGCGTTGGCTTAGAGATCATAGCGTCCTGTATAATTTTATTTAACCAGAAGACGCGGTTTACGGTTTTAATCTTGCCCGCCTGTCGATTTTTTCTTCATTATAATAACTCCGAACTACCACTGGGAATTCCGCAGAGAAACCGAACAACACTGCTGAACTCGGGAATAAAACCAAGAACCTTTATTATTGCACGATCGAAAGACCAATAAGGTAGTTCAACCTCCGTACGTCAATCACTAATAAAATAAGATCCAGTAACAACTTTATCAATTGGCAACTACTAATAAGGTATTACTAAACTTTCGGCGTATGCGCATCTATCAAGACAATTATGATAACATTCGACATTGATGATCGATGCGATCTAGATACACGCGTGATCCACCGTCGTGATCTACGGACACGTCGCTACTGTAAGAACTTATATGTAGAGGGTGTTCTTAAACTGAGAGCTTATCACGAATTTATGTACGTATATCTTTCTTCTTCTTCCTATTCTTTTCCCAAACATGTTGGGGTCGGTTTCCAGTCTAACCAGATGCGGCTGAATATCAGTATTTTACACGAAACGACTGCTATCAGACCTCCGCAACACAATTTCTGGGCAATACCGATATTTGAAGGATAAACCGGTTGTTAGGCTTTTTGGGCTACTGACTACCACTAACGATTGTCATAGATGTTCTTATGACAACCGGGACCGACGGCTCTACGTGCTCACCGAGACACGGCGGGTTCTTGATGTGTTAATCCACAGACTGACCGCGGCAAACGTAGCTTAACGTTGCAGATAGGTTGATCTGCGTAGTTATAACTTAGCCACGAGCCCCTCTACAAAAGCTAATATGCAGACGACGCTAAGCGTAATGTAACGCTTCTCTAAGTCTAGTTTATGTTACAGCTAGCTTTCCGCCAGCGGCTTCGCCCGCGTGGTCTGTGTATTCCTTATTTTATTTTTTATTTTATTTTATTTGGGAAAATAAACAGTTACACATTCAGTATTATAAACTAATTAAGATAAATGAATTATAAATGTATAACCCACAACATTTTCCACAGATTATTAATTAGTGATATTAATAGTACGATGTGCGATTCCTATCTAAACTAAGTATATTATTTTTTTTAAAGTAGCAATATTATGTAAACTATATAAATGGTTTGGCATACTTATCTAGCGACTTAACTCAGATATGGTTTTATGAACAAAATTTCGAAATTTTCCTGTATTTATATTATTCCTTATAACTTTTATCCCCT
Source organism: Acronicta psi (assembly GCA_946251955.1). NCBI lineage: Eukaryota > Metazoa > Arthropoda > Insecta > Lepidoptera > Noctuidae > Acronicta > Acronicta psi. The sequence continues at coordinate 2,027,925 of OX276486.1, forward strand.
ATTTCAACCCCTTACAGCCCTATTTTTAGCCTATGTCCTTTCTGAGGCTCTAGACTATCTGTGTACCAAATTTCATTTAAATTGGTCTAGTAGTTTTGCCGTGAAAGCGCGACAGACAGACAGAGTTACTTTCGCATCACTACATATTATAAAACAAAGTCCTCCGCCGCGTCTGTCTGTCCCTATGTATGCTTAGATCTTTAAAACTACGCAACGGATTTTGATGCGGTTATTTTTAATAGATAGAGTGATTCTTAAGGAAGGTTTATATGTATAATAACATACCACGCGGGCGAAGCCGCTGGCGGGAAGCTTGTTTATAATATAAGTAAGGATTTGACATAAGGAAGTGTAAGTTTACGCTTAGCGTCGTCTCTGAATATTAACCAAACACCATGTATATGAACGATATAATTGATTTTGTTCGCAAATATATTCCGTAGCATCCTATAGCACTTTAAAACGGCCTCTAAAGCCATAAAACAAAACTTTTACAACTACTTAAACCACACACATATTATACAGTTCAAGTACACGTAATTTGATAGCTGGTTATAAACGAGTTAATTGAACTTGGTTTAACTACTGTTTGTGAAATAAGTTTAATTTGCTTGATGATACAGTGGAGGATAATTTAAATGATTACTTTATCTATTTATAATAATTACTCTGTAATTTAAGTCGATAATTATTATCCATATTTATATTAATTATCACGGCACCGCACTAGTTCCGTCCCTGTACTTTAGTAGAGGTGTAAATAAATAATAATAATAAATAAATATCCTGAGACATTTTTACACAGCACTATCTAGTCCCAAACTAAGCGGAGCTTGTACTAGGGATACTAGACAACGGATATAACACTTATATATATTTTTTGTAAATACATAATTATAATATATAAGAAACACCCAGACAAACACAAACACCTAAGTTCGTCACATAAATGTTTGTGTCTTGTGCGAATGGAACCCACGACCTCGTGATCAGCAGTCCGGTACTCGAACCACCAGACCACTGACGTCGTCGTGTAGGTACTAATGTACACAGTTCGCAGTATGTTCTTTTTGTTTGCGGCTATTGCGAACAGAGTTACAGTTCTCGCCAAACTTATTGTCCGGGTTGAAGTTGGCACGTGCCGTAAAAATGGGAGATAGAAAAATATTGGATTAGAATGATTTAAAACGACAGCCCACGATTTGAGCTTTTGTTTATGTTTATTAAAATCTAATATTTTTTGTATCTCCCATTTTTACAGCCGGGCTAAAGTTAGCTCGTGCCAACTTCAACCCGGCCAATAAGTTTGGCGAGAACTGTAACTCTTTTTGCAATTATAAGGTGACATATACAGACAAATTGTCATCCATCCATCATTGTTATGTATAAGTTGGAGAGTTGGGAAATGGCAGTACTCGCACAAAATATTACTCGGTGCTAACACATGACTATTGGTCCACCCATAGTTACAAAATAGCTCAATCTAATGGAAAGTACCAAGTTTTGTATGTACAGTCAACACAAGAGATAAGTTTATACATACATATAGGGTTTTTGGACCGCTGTAAATGGGCCATCCATTCTGTACATGAGTGTTCTTTTGTTTTTTTATTTCTTCTCTCGTCATTTTGTTTTTGCAATTATTATTTTTTGTACTTGTTTTAACCCCCGACGCAAAAACGACGGGGTGTTATAAGTTTGACATGTCTGTGTGTGTGTCTGTCTGGCTGTGGCATCGTAGCTCCCGAACGGATGAACCGATTTTGATTTTGTTTTTTTTTTATTTGAAAGGTGAATTAGTCGGAAGTGTTTTTAGCTATGTTTTATGAAAATCGGTCTAAGATGGCCGCCGCCACAATATAGCGGATTACCTACATATTTTCCCAATCCCTCAATATGGGTATCAAATGGAAGGGCTCAATTAGGAGAATACTATACACTATGATAAATTTCAAATCCAAGATGGCCGCCACCATAAAATGGCAAATTACATTTCGCGTCGGGGGTTTTCAAAATTTTTAAATTAGGTTATTATTGTATAGTGTGTGTTCGCCCACAGTATAAAGTAAGTACCTACTTTTCTTTCTTTCTTTATACTTACAGGCTATCGTCTTACGACAAAGATGAAGTGATATACCTACAATTGTATTTTTATCTACCAAAGAGTTTGGTGTAAGGCAGCTAACATTCCCTAATTTTTGAGCTTTTGACACATTTTACATAATCTTTGACAAAACACAGATGCTTTTATCTGCCTGTATACTTATCTGTTTCGTTGACTGTACATGGACAGTAACAGCTGAATGTAACAGGTTTCTATGAATTCAGCAGGTGCCTCTAATTAGCTTAGCTGTGTATTCTCAGGTAGATGTTGTGGTGTAAGTTGCAAGATATGAGCAGTATCAGAAATTGATTCTATGTAAGATATCACAAGGTCACGCCATATATCACACTTTTTGTAACTCATCATCATCATCATCATGTCAGACAAAAGAAGTCCACTGCTGAACAAAGGCCTCCCCCATTGACTTCCACAGGGACCGGACGCATGCTACCTGCATCCAACGACCTCCACCGACCTATACCAGGTCATCGGTTCATCTCGTTGGAGGCTGTCCCGGCCGTCCCGTCCCGTTGGAGGCGGTGCCAAACTACTAATTTAATTCAAATATGATTTTCGTTGATTATCTGTTTGGCACCGACTCAAAATTAGTTAGAAATCATAATGTAAATATGTTATTTTTTGCTTTTTAGTTCCTATGAGTTTTTGGAGGCGGTTTGTTTTTTGTTTAAAAATATTTTTTGTAAATATGTACACATAATATCTTACTAGCAGTGATAGCCTAGGGGTATGACCACTGGACTGCCAAATCAAAGGACTCGAGTTCGAATCCAAGGCACGCACCTCTGACTATTCGAAATCATGTGCGTAATTATAACTCGCTTTACGGTGAAGGAAAACATCGTGAGGAAACCTGCATGCCTGAGAGATTTTCTCGTCGGCGTGTGAAGTCTGCCAACCCGCATTAGGCTAGCGTGGTGAACTATGACCTAATACCTCTCATACGGAGAGGAGACCCGTGCCGAGCAGTGGGACAGTTAAAGGGTTGATGATGATCTTACTAAAAAGGTAAGTTTATCCGCGGCTTCACCCGCGTGGACTTTGAAACCGTTTCCCTTAGGAAAATTGAAATTTTCGGAACTAAAATGTAGCTTATGACCTTATCCAAGGTATAAGCCATTATCATTGTTAATTTTCAGCCAAATCGGTTAAGTCGTTTCGCCGTAAAAGAACAACAAACATCCAAACTCACAAACTTTCGTCTTTATATTGCGGTATTTCTGTTGACGAAGTAATTCTGTAATGATCTTCTTAAAACAAATCTATCCCACGGGAACCATACATTTTAACGAAACAAAAAGTAGCCTACGTGCTATACCAGACTATAATCTATCTCTGTGCCAATTTTCATCCAGATCCGTTCAGTAGTTTTTGCTTGAAGAAGTAACAAATATCCATCCATATTATTAAGATTTAGATCAGATTATTGTGGCAGTTATTTCTTAATGATAATGGTTGCTAAATTAAGGTAGCTTTAACAGCTCCTGGGAGTCTGTAAGGAGGTCTTTGTTCAGCAGTGGACCTCCTTTGGTGGATATGAAGAATATTATGACGACAAACTTAAATTCTCACCGCTCATCACTTGGGCCACTCTACAATTTTAAGTTGAACTCCAATCGTTGAATACCCACAATTAACGGACGGTTAATCTCACTTAGCATTTGGCAACTATTTTAATGATATCACTAGATGTACGTTAGTGTGTTATATTTACTTTTACCATGGATGCAATAGGTTAGTTAAGTGGTTACTGTAACCATGATTGTTTATGTAATAGGCAAATGTTTTTTTTAGATGTCATGTGAAATATGGAGTTGAAATAATTAGTTAAATATCGGAGTTTGATATTATATTTTTACCCGACTTCAAAAAAGAAGGAGGTTCTTAATTCGACTGAATGTTTTTGTTGTTTTTTTGTTTGTTTGTTTTTTTGTAACTTTGTTGTAAATGTAGTATCCAAACGGCTCGTTCTGCCGTTGTTCATTACTGCCTCTTTGCTTTAATGGTCCCAAGAGCTCTTTGCTTTAATGGGTTCGATTTCCGAGTCGAGCAATGTGTGAAATTCCTGCACAGAAAAACCGAAAGTCGTCGTCGTCACCTATAGTTCCCAGTTAAACGTCAATATCATCAAACCTTCGATTTAAACACATAAGATCACACAAAATACCACAGCCTAGCAAAATATCATTTAATTCCAAGGTTTAATAAAGTTTTCAACGGATCGTGTCGTTCCGGACCTACCTTAGAGAGGCATGTGCTCTATATCCTATCCAAAAGTTCATCTACCCACCATACAAACTAAAACCAACCTTAACATATAGCTGGAAAGTCTAAAATCACCTGTCTGTAAACCGCAGCATCGCTACATTGAAATGCATAATGTGTATACAGGGTATTTTAAATTCTAATGCTAGAATGTTAAGATAGAGTTTTGTACGGTACAAGGTATGGTAAAAGGGCTCTGCGAATGATAATTGTTTACTATAGAATGTGAGCTTTTTGCCACTGTTGTATGATTGTATGGGGATATTTTTGATGGTAGAAAAGCATGTCACGGTATTGTATTGATGTATAGACAAAGTACATTGACTAACACAATATTAGTGAATGCAACTTCAAAATGAATGGCACAGTAGCGTATGTAAACAATTATTATGAATGCTAACAAAGTAATAGCATTTTGTGTAATGTCTTTTGAAAACTTTAGTCTTACAGAAGATATACCATCACGCCTGTATTCCTTGACGGATTAGGCAGAGGTGTACCAGTGTACACCCTCAGTTCGCTCAGGTCGAGTAAAGTGTTGTTGGGTATTTCTGTGAAATTCCCTGTAGTAGCTTTTGTAGAAGTTTGGATTTTCATGGGACCTAAATATTATTACCGGTAAACTATGAGTATATATATCCGGACACCTCTGCTTAGCCCTTTGGAAAATACAGGCGTTATGATTGATGTTGGTGAAGATCCATGATCTTTTTAAAGTTGTGTTGTTACAAATAATTATAAATTGGAGTAAAATAAACCCTTTTTGCTGACCTTAGAGCTTAAATTTGTGTGTCTTTATCAAGCATTAGAGGCCGTGGTAAATATACTTATAAATGCCCTAAAAATCATTTCCAAAGGTGTCACGTTAAGAACGTGTCAAACGCTGCCCACGCATTAAACGAGCAAGCGTGAAGATACAAAAGATAATATGAAATACCTTAACCAACAGAAAACATTGTACATGTGTTCAGACGAGATACTTTTAAACTACAAAAAGTGGGCAGGCAGTTGCCAGCGACTTTTATCATTCGCCCATATGCTTTCTATATTTTAGTACCTATAAAGCTTATCTATCTATATAAATTAAAACGATCAATAAATGTGTTGCTAAGCTCAAAACAGAAGATATCTTTTTGTTGTGTTTGATGAAGTCTGAGGAAGGTTCTTCTGGAGAGAGAAAAAATAAAAATACGATAAACAGGGATACGCAGGCCAATAGTACGTACTGGCCAATAGTAGATAATTAATAAAAATAAAAGGTCACTTTCGATATTTTGGCACATTTTCCTAACGGCGTCAGTCGTATATAACCTATTTGGTTGACAACTTTTTGTCGCAATTACGTAGCGTAAGAGTTGCTCGTCTTAGCGAACGACACAAATTATAAAATGTATTTACTTAACTTGTCACCTTTCACATATCACGGCGCTTGCAAATTCGGCTCTCAATGTGTTTTGTGCTACCTGTCGACAATTCATACATTATTCACTGTATGTAAATTGATTGATGTTACATGCCGTCATACCTTCACGCCTATATTCTCTGATAGGTTAGGCAGAGATGTACTGCGGCATGCCCACACTTCGCCTGTATGTGTAGGTTTCATGTAATAGTATGCGGGCTTATTGCTACCCGCGGTGTTATTATACAAGGTGGAAGGGACATTGACGCACAAACGACGTGACAAGGTTTCGCTCAAGGTTAAAAATAAAATGACCTAGGTCATAAATGCAGAAAATGATCGGTTATTACAGATTTTGACATTTTTGAGCGCGCAGTATATTGCTAAAAACGCGTTTATAACGCTCCACGATGAAAGTTATCGCTCACGCGATTCGAAAAAAGAAAAAGATTTTTTTATTATAAATCTAATTTGGGTAAATAGAAATAATGTTTTTACACGTTCAAGTAAAAAAACTGCAGAAAAATTGATAAAAAAGTAACGGAAAATTTCGACGCAGGGTAGACGCAGACGCAGGACGCAAGTGGTATAAGTTACTGCTTATAACATTAGCTATCTGTGTGTGAAAGTACCGTGAAAATCGGTTCAGCCGTTTCAGAGATTAGCCGGAATAAACAAACAGACAGACAGACGGACAACTTTTTTTTATGTAATTGCCGTATATAATTTCAAATGCATTTTTATTGATAAGCTGTTAATTTGAAATTACAAACAGACACTTAAATATATTTTATTTGTATAGATTACCCATGTATGGCAGAACGCGGCAAATACAGCTTAATTTAGCACATTGATGGATCATTATAGTCAGGTCATTGCTTTACCCATTCATAAAATGTTCTAAATTACATAAAACAAACTTGGTTCACAAAGAAATTCTCATGGTTATTATCGTGTATCATAAAAGCACGTGCATTCGTTGCAAATTATGATTAATGCCACTCGTATGTCGTCCAAGGCCCCCCATTTATTTAACTCACAGAATTACAACAAAGTATTCCAACAAATTGGTTCAAAGTTAACCATGTCGGGTGAACAAAAAAGTAATGAGGTATCATAAAAAATATTAATATCGCAGTTACTTAATCCAGATAATATCTGTCTGGTATTGGTGTAGTGTTTTTGTAGTAGAGTGTAGTGGTGATGTAGTAGACGTTTAGTAGGGTGTAGTGTAGGTGTAGTAGGGTCTGTGGTGGTGTATTAGTAGTGCAGTAGTGCTGTGAATAAAAAACTATTGAGGTATCATAAAAAATATTAATATCGCTCTTACTTAACCCAGATAATGTCTGTCTGGTATTGGTGTAGTGTTTTTGTAGTAGAGTGTAGTGGTGATGTAGTAGAGGTTTAGTAAGGTGTAGTGTAGTTGTAGTAGGGTCTAGTGGTCATGTATTTTTAGTGTAGTAGTGCTGTGAATGAAAAACTAATGAGGTATCATAAAAATTTATAATATCGCTCCTACTTAATCCAGATAATGGCTGTCTGGTATTGATGTAGTGTTTTTGTAGTAGTTGTGTAGTAGAGGTTTAGTATGGTGTCGTGGTGGTTTAGTGGGGTCTAGTGGTGGTGTAGTAGAAGTGTTGTTGTGGTATAGTTGTTTTGGTATAGGTGTATTTTCCTATGTTGATATTTTATTGAGTGAGTCTTGTCTTCAAATGTAAAGGTAGTCTGACTACCTAAACTATCAACCCACAGATCAAACTACTGAAGTATTGGACTGATACTTGATACGTAGTAGGTGGTATATAAAATAGTAACATGTAAATACTTTTTTATTTGACTAATCAAGTGACTGGACTCAAGATCAAAGCTAGTGGCTTTTAACCTGTAAAGTTCAATTTGAATCACCTTGACATCCTGACCGTTGCCATCGATGATCCTAGAGTGAAATAAGGAAAGTAATTAATCATGTTTTAACAAACTTTTTTACGAGACAATGATGAACACACAAGCCTACACATACATTCAAGTTTTTATTTTCTGATAATGTGATGAAAGATCATCTTATACTTCATTATAATCATATCATGGAGGTATAATAATACACTACAGTACTAGACTCATGTTAATAAGTTTTTGTGAGTGCACCACAAAATAAAAGCTATAGGCAGTAAATGACGTTAATTAATTTTAGGTAATAATATAGACAAAGGTTGGAATAATGAATAATATAACGCCTAATTGGGATATTTTCACACAGTATGTATATTATTAGTACAAAAAATATATTAATAACTAAGACAAAAGATCGCGATATGGCCTATTGTATATTTTTAATTGTAATTATGTGTCTTACCTGTGTATTTCTTTTTGGTGTACAATAAAGAATATAATTATCTATACTAATATTATAAAGAGGAAAGATGTGAATGTTTGACTGGAGCCATTTTAAAAATTCTTTCAGTGTTAGATAGTCCATTTATCGGGGAAGGCTATAGGCTATATACCATCACGCTACACTAATAGGAGCAGAGTAGCAATGAAAAATGTTGCAAAAACATGGGACAAAAGTTATCAAGACGACGCGAGCGAATTGCGGGTAGTGCCAGTGGTACAAACAAAGTACATACATAAATAATGTACATTGTTTATACAACAGTACATTTTTTCTCTTAAATCGAAGGCATGCACCTCTGACTTCTCGTCATCATGTCCATATTAATAATTTAAGTACCTATCTCAAAAGCAGAGCAGAGATGTTCTCTCATCGGAAATGTCTAGTATAATATGTATATTAACTCAATGTATGTTTAATCGCATCACTTAATCGAAAATTATTAGAATGATTGATTGTATTTAAGTCTTGTTAGTAAATTATTAGATCTGTTAGTTCTTTATAAATTGTTGTTTGATCATGAGAATTTGAAATGAAAGAACTTTTAATTACATCCTATTATGACCTTTTGATCATAGGCATCTGAAAAGACTAATTATATCAAAATATTTCATGTAAAAGAGACCAAGTTTTTCTTCAAAATGAGGTGATATATAAAATACCGTATCGTTCCGTTCTTCTAAGGATTTAAGAGCTACACGCTCTTGTCGGTGCATCAAAGCAATCTATTATTATGTTGGGTTTCTATTTTCAATGACAGCTCGAAGCTTGAATCAGTGCCCGGTTAATGGCAATAAGCTCGCTCCTATTACATGAGACCTAAAAATACCAGCGAAATGTGGGTGTCTATTAGCATACCTCTACTGACCTTCGCGGAATACAGGCGTATACAAATTTAAACAGACTTGGCGGTGCACTACCTTGCACCCAGATTACATGGCACTTTTCTAATCGTTTTGAAACCTAGACGTGATAAATTAGTATTCGCCTTAGACGCTCCGTTCAAAAACGTCTGTATTACCTATTTGGGTCATCTTTGTCATAACTAACAATGTCATATTTGTAGGTGATTGTCTTATCGTTAGTACTGCAGTATTTAATTTTTTTTTAATATCGCTTAGAAGTTAAGAATGATTTTGTTCCAGATACTGTTCCTTTAAACATTAAGGGCCCGTTTCCCCATGTCTCTGGCAGTCCGCCAGATAAATATAAAAATGTAAAAACAAAATCTAAGCATCTTATCTACCATGTAACATAACGGGATAAGCAATGATAGCCTAGGGGTACCACTGGACTGCCAAGTCAAAAGTCTCGAGCTTGAATTGAATTGAATTGAATCCAAGGTACGCACCTCTGACTTTTCCAAATCATGTGCGTAATTATCACTTGCTTTAACGGTAAAGGAAAATATCGTGAGGAAACCTGCATGCCTGAGAGATGTTCACGACGGAATGTGAAGACTACCAACCCGCATTAAGCTAGCGTGGTGGACTATAGCCTAATCCCTCTCATACTGAGGAGACCCGTGCCGAACAGTGGGACAGTATATGGGTTGATTATTAATATAACTTATAGTAGGTGGTGGTGGCCCGAAATATAATTTACTAATACATAATTCTCACTGCAGTCTCTATTTCGAATTCAAGGCACACACATCAGACTTTTCGTCTCTTCTTCCTAGCTTTTTCCCAACCATGTTGGGGTCGGCTTCCAGTCTAACCCAGATGCGGCTAAATATCAGTATTTTACACGGAGCGACTGCCATCAGACCTCTGCAACCCAATTTCTGGGAAATACCGATATTCGAAGGAAAGATTGGTTGTCAGGCTTTTTAGGTTTCTGACTACCACTAACGATTGTCATAGGTGTTCGTATGACAACCGGGACCGACGGCTTTACGTGCTCTCCGAGGCACGGAGGGGTCTCGATATTTTAAGAATGGTCACCCATCCACAGACTGACCGCGGCAGGTGTAGCTTAACTTTGCAGATCGGTTGATCAGCGTTGTTACAACTTGGCCACGAGCCCCTCACATAATCATCACTCGCTTACAACGGTGAAGGAAAATTCATGAGCCAACCTGCACGCCTGAGAGATGTTCTCCACGGCGTTTGAAGTCTGCCAAACCTCACTAGGCCAGCGTGGTGGACTATAGCCTTACCCCTTTCATTCTGCGAGGAGACCCAGTAATGTCTTCACAATGTTTCTTCCAGAATCCGGAAGGAAGATGTATTTTTAGCCGCCCTTCGTATAATACGACTCAAATATATATCTAATTGGTTTTTTATAATATATATAACCAATTAGATATATTCTTTGTATGCCGACGGAAGCCTACCAATAAATATAAATAGAACTATAAATATTTGTAACAAAATGTCAAGTTCACCATACTATATTCATGTAATTGGGTTTATATTAGAGAACGAATTGATTTTAAATTTGTGTGTAGTCATGTGGTCGATAAGAAACAAGAAATCTATATAAATAAAAATGAATCACAAAATGTGTGCTAACTAAGCGCAAAACTCGAGAACGGCTGAACCGATTTGGCTGATTCCTGTTTTATCGTGTTTGATGAAGTCTGAGGAAGGTCCTTATGGGGAAAACAGGAAAAACAAAAGAAAAACTAAAAAAAGGTAAAAATGGGGAAACGCAGGCGAAGCTGCGCACGGGTGGCTAGTATATTTATAAAAGTTACATTACATTATAAAAAACCGATCAAGTGTGAGTGGATCCCGCACGGGTTTTGAAAGGCATTTTATTTTATTTCATTAATCCTTTTACATACATACCATCACGCCTGTATTCCCCGAAGGGGTAGGCAGAGGCGTACTAATGTACACCCACATTTTGCCGGTATGCTTAGATCCCCTGTAATATTATAGGGGGTGAGCCTATTGCCATCAATGGGGCACAAATCCGAGTACTATGGGGGACTCCGAGTTGCTATTGGGAATTTCACAAAAAACCCAACAGCACTTGACCCGGGGATCGTAGCTTCTAGCGTAGCAGTCGCGTTTGGGACCCCTAGACCAAGGTCATTCATAGTAAGTTTTTAAATTAATCATTTTTAATTACTTTCAAACTTAATGTCGTTATATTGACACTAGAAATAGAAAATTTAAAAATAGAAACTGTGAAAGTTTCAACATTCCGCCTATTACGGTTCATGAAAATAGAGCTCGCTGATAGACACACGGACGGACGGACAGCGGAGGCTTATAATAATAGGGTCTCGTTGGCACTCTTCGGGTACGGAACCCTAAAAACTCCACAAATAAAATCTAAACTCCTAACTGCTGGGAACTTCATAGAAAATCCCAAAAACACTTTGCCCGACCTGGGAATAAAAAACCTTGACCCCCAGCGCCACAGTCGTGCTTACGACCACTAAAAAATCACTTCAATTAGGTCGGTAATCGGTAAGTAAAAAAAAACTTCCCGTATATTTTTTTTTTTTGCAAGCATTAAAGATACAGTAACTAAAAGCTACCGAATTTGCAATTTAGTGTTATGATTTACGATAGTATGCAATAAAATATGGATTAACTAGCCAGTCGTAAATATTAGCTGAACAAATATGCCTAACAAGGTCAGATAATGTTTTAGAAATAATATTATTGATACGTACATCAAAAAGAGTTAATGTTTGTGAGTTTGTGAGGTTGTGGGCTCGTGGCCAAGTTGTAACTACACTGATAAACCGATTTGCAAGGTTAAGCTACACTTGCCGCGGTCAGTCTGTGGATGGGTGACCATTAAACATATCGAGACCCCTCCGTGCCTCGGAGAGCACGTAAAGCCGTCAGTCCCGGTTGTCATATGAACACCTATGACAATCGTTAGTGGTAGTCAGAAGCCTAAAAATCCTGACAACCAGTCTTTCTTTCGAATAGGTATCGGTATTGCCTAGGAATTGGGTTGCGGAGGTCTGATGGCAGTCGTTCCGTGTAAAATACTAGTATTTAGTCGCAGTATTAGTATTTAGTCGGCTTCCAGTCTAACCAGGAGGTTAGACTGGAAGCCGATCCCAACATTGTTGGGAAAAAGCTAAGAGGAAGAACAAGAGTTTGTGAGGTTGTAGGGGAAAGAATCTCTCGGTCTGCTGAACCGATTTTCCATTGTTAAAAAGTTACATTATCCCTGAGTGTATAGACTACGTTTTACATAAAATTATAATAATAGTACCCGAAGCAAAGCCTGCCTCGTTGGTCTAGTGGTCCCATGCGTGAATGCTACGCTAGAGGTTCTGAGTTCAATCCCCGGGTCGAGCAAATTGTTGTTGGGTTTTCTGTGAAATTGCCAGTCGGAGTCTTGCCCCCTATTACATGGGACCTAAACATACCGGCGAAATGTGGGTGTACATTAGTACGCCTCGTGTGAAGCGAAGCGAAGGCGGATCGCTAGTATAAAGAGGTAAAGATTGTTAGTTGGATTTTGGAGTTGGATGTTTGGGGTAATCCCCGGTAGTACTGAATCGATTTTGGAAATTGTTCTAATGTTCGCTGTTATAAAGGTGTATTATCCTTGATTGCAACAGACACCCGAAGCCAGAAGACTTCAGGTTCCTTCGTCTTTGAAGACTAAGAAAAATATGACGCTGAGGACAATACAATAGATTCCACTGGATCGAATCGTTGCTGGGTATTCTAGCCCCCCACTGTAAGATAGCAATACGCCTCTGCCTAACATTTCGGAAAATAAAGGCTTGATGATATTCAGGCAATGAAATGTCGATAACTTTTGTGTTAACATTTAAAATATAAAACAGATTTTATCTGACATACCTTATTAAGTATCTTGAGAGTTGAATGTCAGATGGTCATGAAATTACAGGAAAATGACGGTTTATAAGCCATATAGTGCACGAATATTATACAAAAACTAATATATTCAAGTTAACCCATTCAGAATAAACAATTTTTTGCAAAAAATCAAACTGTCACAAAAAATAACGTAATATCGATGAACGAGATTAACCTTTTAACTAATTTTGATTGATTTTCGACCCCAGACATTTATTATAATCGATGATAATTATCAACAAAGATAATTATTTTACATCATCATCAACCAATTAGCCGTATCACTTCCGGGCACGGGTCTCCTGTCAGAATAGGAGGGGTTAGGCTATAGTCCACCACGCTAGCCTAATGCGGGTTAGTAGTCTTCACGTGCCGTCGAGAAAATCTCTCAGGCATGCAGATATCCTCACAATGTTTTCCTTCACCGTTGTAAGCGAGTGATAAATTAATTAGTATCATTTTGAAACTGACTTTGTTGGCCACCGAGAACATCAAGCCATCTCAGGGAAGATTCGATTAATAGTAACCATAGCTTACTTATAAAGTAGTGTATTTAACGGAAAGAAAGCAGGTTTCATTACATAGGAGGTTCTACCATGAGGTTAGCTGATACGCTCTGGAGAAAATTAATAACCTAACCTAAATTAAAAATTTAGAAAACCCTTTATCCGTTCGGGAGCTACGATGCCACAGACAGACACACACACACACACACGTCAAACTTATAACACCCCGTCGTTTTTGCGTCGGGGGTTAAAAAAGAGGAACTGTCTGTGGTCTAGTGGTTTGAGTATTTGATTGCTGATCACGAGGTCCTGGGTTCGATTTCCAAAGAATATAAATATTTATGTGACGAACATAAGTCTATGTTCCGTCTAAGTATTTCTTAAAAATTACAAGTGTATTGAAAAAACAAACGTACATAAGTATTACATAATTATAATATATTCATTGACTAGTTCATATAGCACAAGCTTTACTCAGCTTGATGATGCTGTGTAAAATGTCAAAAAAAACATACTAGGAAAATGGATGGGTAAATTTACTTTACTTCTCTGTCTAACCCCTTGAGGAATACAAGCGTGATAGATGCGCCAGTAACAAGTACATTCGAGTAGGTATTCACAGAGCTAAATGTTAGCATTCGCTATTTAGAAGCCCTATTTCTAATAGGTGACATTTATAAAGCCATACATAAACATGAGACTAAAATTATAGCATCACTGTCAAACGTCATGCTCGTGAACGGGTGCTGTCTGTCGGGACTGGTCAGCTCTTACTGCAATGGCTATCTTCTTATGTTTTTTTAACCTCCGACGCAAAAACGACGGGGTGTTATAAGTTTGACGTGTCTGTGTGTGTGTGTGTGTGTGTGTGTGTCTGTCTGTGGCATCGTAGCTCCCGAGCGGATGGACTGATTTTGATTTTGTTTTTTATTTTGAAAGGTGAATTAGTCGGGAGTGTTCTTAGCTATGTTTGATGAAAATCAGTCCAAAATGGCCGCCGCTACAAAATAGCGAATCACATATTTTTTCACAAATCCCTCAATATGGGTATCAGGTGAAAGGGCTTAACTAGGAAAATACTATACACTATGATAAATTTCAAATCCAAGATGGCCGCCACCACAAAATGGCAAATTATATTTCATGTCGGGGGTTTACTAAATTTTTAAATTAGGTTAGGTTAGTTTTTCATACTGCATTATTACTCATACTATTGGCTAGTTCGTCGTTTCGTCCCATGACAATTTCGGCCCAATTTTATTGTTACTGTTGCCATATTTACCTATATTTTGCTAGATGATGCTATAAGATGCAATGGACTTTCTTTCCGGCACTTCTCCATAAATCCCACTTTTTGGAACCGTGCAACTAGTTTGACAATTCAAAAGTACCTATTTATATGGTCTAAATGAAATAAAATGAAATTGAAACAGTTTATCTACGTCGTTAGCTTAGTGGCTATGAGCACGACTCATCCTGGGTTCGATTCCCTGGTCAAGTAAAGTATTGTTTTTATATTTTACTTGCTTCTTTTCGGAGCTTCGCTCGCGTCAAGTTTAACAAAGGGTTTTAAGCTTTCTGATGTTTTTCTTATTCTGTTTTTCGGGGTGGAGACAAATCCAACAAATCAAAGATTATGAAAATGGGTCCAGCAATTCGGATTATTCCGATCTGTCACCTCGCTTTGTCCCCCCGGGGGACAGATAGGAAAAAAGTTCGATCTGTCCCCTTGCGAGCAAGGCCCCTCCTTGCTCGCAAGGGGACAGATCGAACTTTTTTGTCCGAATAATCCAGCAGTTCTCGAGTTAGTGTTGTAACAAACCCGACTTTGGTTTATAATTATATTAGAGAAGATAATTATTAAGATGAGATTGTATTTGTTAAATATCTTTGAACCATGCCTGAGGTCGTATTTTTATGTTTTTTTTAAAGTTTATATCAAGTAAAATTTTTTTTTCGGTAGCGGCTCGGAGCTCGAAGTTTGGATTACTGCTAGGCTCGCCCCCTATTACATGGGAACTAAGCATTCCAGCGAAATGTGATTGTACATTAGTACATCTCTGCCTAACCTTTCAAGGAATGCAGGCGTGATGGTATATCATATGATATCTAACTTTATTATAGTGTTTATGTATTACCGATAAATTATCTAGCAACCAAAAACGATTTACTAACCTTTAAAAAATGTAATTGCAGCATTTATAATGTAATGATATTTATTATAGTAATGTATAGTCGGCCATAAAATTGCTTTACCACCCTTAGAGTGAATGTCGTTTGCACATCAAAAACAACAAGGTCTATTTTTGCTTACAAGACCAAGTGACAGATTGAAAATGAGCCTTAGTAAATTTAATTTTGACGGAAGTTTATGTCAAAAGTGGTAAAGCAATTTTATGGTCGACTATATATCACTATTCAGTCTCCCACATGGGTCGAGTGACCGCAGGCACTACTGATTGAGCGTAAGGTCTTGGGTTCGATTCCCGGGTAGAACAATATGTTATTAGGTTTTACTTAATTGACAGTTTGAATTTGAATTTGGGACCAGTTTTATGTCTTGTCTGTTACCTATTGCATGTGAATTTACCCCTATTGGAGAACTGTAGGTGTAGTTTTCGTCTACACATCTGCCTAGCCCTTGGGTGATTACATGCGTAATAATCTGCGTACATTTATGCAATCTATTTTATTTCGCAACATCGACACATTTAGGTACTGTGAAGGCTCTCGTCCTCCACGGTACCCGGGTTTAGTGCCGAAATAATTATACAATTATTTATATTCGACTTTGTTTTATTGGGAGCACTCAATCATTGTACATGTCATTGTATCCGTGACACATCTACTTCTAGAACATACTACGTCAGATATTTTAATATACGAATGCTTGCTAACTACCAACTACATACCAAATATTAGTAACGACCTTTGTGGTCTCTACAGTACTGTTCCACTGGATATGATCTCCTCTTAGAGGGGTTAGGATCCACCACGCTGGTCTAGTTAACCTAGTCAACAAAATTTGTATCTAAGTATCTGCTAAGTAATTTTACGGAAACTTGATGAAATAGGCTGAGAATTTTCATAATTTTCGATTCACTATTTTATTTCTTATTTTACAAAGTTGCGTCATTGAAATATTCAGTCTCCTAAATAGTACCTATACGAAATTATTTTTAAGAAACCAGACACTCCATATATGGGACGTACATGCATTTAAAACATTAAAAACTTACATCTTCATTTGTCAAAACAATTTCAAATCTTAATTGCAAGGTCATACGATATAAATTCAAGTACATATCTTTAAATTTATTTATTTGTAAATAAAACAATTCTCCAATCCTTGCTGGTGATACTAAAATCACACAGCAAGAAAATAACTCTAAAGTTTTAGGTGTAGAGTTGAAATTAGTTTGGGAGGATCAATTTGTAGAGTTGATCTTCGGATGTATATCATTTCAAATATTGGGTAGAGTAACGATGGGTATATAACTCGGCAGATCCACTTGGCAGTCACATTTCACTGGCATCTTCTCCAGAGGATACATCAGCTATGAATTTCGTTAGTACACAATTTGTTTATGTTTTTCGCAATGAGTACAGTGCATACCTTTCTATTTTAAAGTGTCATGTCAGTGCGCGTGTTTCGTAATTGTTATCAGTGTTTTTGTAATCTGTGGTTTTCGGGAATTGAGTGCTTAATTATTTTCCTTTTATGTGATTTAAGTTAATCAAATTAATTGCTATCAATAACTAGAAAATTTTGAATACTAGATTTATTTTATACGATTTGATTCCTTAATTGTTTCCGCATACTTTTGATGGATTTTATTGTTATAGGTATACTATTGAGATCTAATTAAAAATATTTTCAGTTCAAGGATATCGTAAGCTAGGGTTGTCTATGGTCGCGCCTACGGAATTTGATTGTTTTACGATCTTTTTAAAAAATAATGACAGCCAAACAAAGACAAATTTTAAATTAAATATTCTAGAAATAGATGGGCTAGGGCCGTTCTGAACATAGCTTTTCCAATTTAAAAATAATGTAAACATAACAAGTATGTATTAAGCTTTGTTACACGAACTTTAATACTACGCATTCTGTAAATCAAATTGGACCCATTTAGAGTGAGGCCATAAAGAAAATATGACTTTAAGGGATTTCAGGCAGGGTCCAACCCTGCGTCCCTTCCTCTGCGTACCCTGGACGCTTTAACCAACTAAGTTACCGTACTGTAGCTTTTTTTTCGCTATGGGTCTAAAGAAACGCGATATTTATGTTTAAAAATTAATACCTAGTACCTACTTACATTACATTCATTTAACATTTATTCATTTGTTTGTATAATCTTTCAATCCAATAAAATTAAAAGAAATAAATTCAATAATACGTTAGAATTTTTGAGAAATAATGAAGAAATATTAATAATATTTTTAATTGCAATGAAATTCATAAACATGAAAATCTGACGACTTTTAGGACTTTTAGTGAAAATATGCAACTATTGTGACTTGTTACTGCCTTCGGTCAAAAAAGAATATTTACACAACAATATTACCTTTTTAAATTTCTCACGGTTTAGTTCGTTTACAATTTCCTCTGGTTTGCACAATTGACTTTTATTTAGCAGCTTACGAAATTGACAACATACTTAGTTTTGAAAATGAATAGTCAGATTTTTTGTGACTGTGAATAAAAGAGTTCTGATATAATAGCTTAGCGCTCTATTTGTAATCGATTACAATCTAGTCGTTCGTGGTTCAATTATTACCTGAGGTGTCTAGTGGTCTCAAGTACGGCTGCATAGCGAAAGGTCATGGAAGTTTTACTCAGGTTGAGCTAGGTGTTTTACTGAAGTCGCGTAAGAATGTCAACACGTTCCCGCACCCCGGCTGAATGGTGGTGAGGTGAACACCCGTCTGGTTTCAGTGGGTATACGTCCTTTTCAGGATGGAGTCCCACACACCGCGCCGGCTTCCCCAGGGCGGCGTGACAGTGCATAAAGCATTTCCAGACGCAAAAAAATGGTGTTTTACTGTAAAAACTACTACTCTTTACCATTTGTATCGGCCATTCATTTGCTTATCGTGTAATCTTTATTTGTTCGCGTTATAACACGATCTAAATTATATGACGTTGCTCGTGCATAAATAAACAAATCTTTTCAGGACCCTGTTCGAAAATCTTTTTCATTATACCTATGACCCTATAATATCAGCTGGAAAGTAGCAAGATGGCGTCACAGCTTCACAAGCGTCGATTGCACCACATTTTAAAGAAAGTTAAACCAATTAAAATAATGCTCATTCATATTTAAAATTATTAAAAAAAAAATTAACTTAAGTTCTAGGAATCAAGTGACTTTTTACAATAATATCTACTTAATAATTACTTAATTGAATCCGTCAATCACACAGTTGCTACAGGTCACGAATCTTTAATGAATTAGCATTATACATACATAGGTATACATAGCTTGACGTCTGTTTCCCATACCCTTATGGCAAACAAGCACACAGGCGTATAGCTATCTTAATATATAAAACAAAGTCGGGTTTGTTACAACACTTATATAACTAGAGAACTGCTGGACCGATTTTTACGGTTTTTGATTTGTTGGATTTGTCACTACCTCGAATAACTAAAAAAAAATGGTGTAACGGGGTTCAAACGCGAGCGAAGTTGCGGGAATCAGCTAGTAATATATATATATAGGCGCGAAGTATAAGAGGGATTAGGCCCTAGTCCACCACGCTAGCCTAATGCGGGTTGTCAGACTTCACATGCCAACGAGAAAATCTCTCAGGCATGCAGGTTTCCTCACGATGTTTTCACCGTTAAAGCGAGTGATATTTACGCACAAGTCAGAGGTGCGTGCCTTGGATCCGAACTCTAGACCTTTGACTTGGCAGTCCAGTGGTCAGACCCCTAGGCTATCACTGCTTCACTATTATGTTATATTACAGTTTTATTATTTCCTTATAGATCAGAATAACGTATATCGATATTTTGGTAAATTCCCACGGGACAAGGAAAAATTGGATGAACGCGTGTAAAACCGCGGGGAAACCGCTAGTCTCCAATATGGCACCTTGTTATATCTTGCTAACAAAACATCAATTTTGCATTTCCGTTGTGGCAACACAGTTATTCACAGCCAAGCAAAAATCAAGGTGTTATATTTAAAATTGTTTTTCAAAGTTAATTTGATTTTCAATACGGTCCTAATTTATAGTAAACGATAACCTTTATTTGTGTTTAGCATAACTTATAGTTTTATCAATACTGTTTTTTTTAACAGTACTCAAGGTATTATTAGAACTAGTGTTAGTCTGGAGCTAGAAATTCGACCTTAATATTATTTAATATAAATAAATAATAAATAAATAATAATAATCAATATCTTAGGACATTTTTACACAGCACCATCTAGTCCCAAACTAAGCAGAGCTTGTACTATGGGTACTAGAGAATGGATATAATACTTATATAATACATACATATTATAATATATAAGAAACACTCAGACAAACACAAACACCTAAGTTCATCACATATAAATGTTTGTGTCTTGTGGGAATCGAACCCACGACCTCGTGATCAGCAGTCCGGTACTCGAACCACTAGACCACAGACGTCGTATAAGAAAACAACTGTTTAAGAAAACAAAACATACCATCACGCCTGTATTCCTGGAAAGGTTAGGCAGAGTTGTACTAATACACACACACAGTTCGAAGGAAAGTTTAGGTCCCTTGGGCGGCGAGCCTATTGCGGTAACCGGGCCCAAATCCGAAGTCCAAGCCACTGAGAATTTTATAGAAAAACTCAATATACTGCCCGACATGAAAATTTAACCCAGTACCTCTACCGTGGAAGTCGCGCTTGGGTCCACTAGACTAACGAGGCAGTTGGTATGGTATAGTCCCAGGTCGGGATCACCTGGGAATCGAACCTAGGACCTCAACCGTTGAGGACCACCAGGCTAGTAAGGCTGCAGTAATTTCCCAAAATGTCACAATATCTTCAAAGCTTCCTTATAAAGGCTTTTAAATTCCCAACCGCGGCATGAAGCGTTGCCACAATATTGCAGGTGTCTAAATGTTATGACACTGTGAGATAACCGCAGGCGACGCCGCGGAAGATGAGTTGTCTCACCAATATTGTGTAAAGCGCCAGATAGACGCACGGTTTTAAAGACCGCAGTCTTTAAACTTCAAACTTCATTTATTTGCATAAAAAGTGGCTACAAGAGATGATACGTGTGAGTCACGAGCACAACCATAGAATCACTTACAGAAGGGCTAAAGTATTTTTTTCATTAATGAACGATTGCAACTTTGAGATAACACTATGTCACTATAGTATTGGTTCGTAAGTACTATGTTCTTAATACCTATAAAAATGTTCTAATAATACTCTAGGAGAAAATCGATTTAGCGCATTAACAGTAATATAATTTTAGACACAACCAGTAGGAAAATAAGAAGCTTGCCCGTCGAATAAATTCGCGTACTTACTCGGCCCGCGTTGGTAACAGACGGTTTTAAGGACCGCGGTCTTGCGTTGACACACAAGTTGGGCAGACTTGCTCGCCGGTCTATCCAGGCCTTAACACTCGTTACGTTATTGACTTTTTTGATCGCGTTCTGAGTGATGGTGGCGTTGTGTCTCGGGTCGTTTTATTCTCTGCAACATGGTTGAATAGAACGATGCCGATACACACGTCATGCTCGTGAACGGGTGCTATCGGGGCTGGGCGCTCTTACTTTGCCATCGCAATATTTTACTGCACTATTCTCAACGACTATTCAAAACAAGATAGTAAAAAAAACATTGTATCCATGTTTTTTTAAAGGCGTTTCTTGCTGGCTCTTCTCCATAAGACCCACTTTTTGAAACCCTGCCACTAGTTCGATTTTAAAAAGTATCCATTGATATCGTCTAATTCAAATAAAACATTATTTGACTGTCTTTCGAGAGGATCTTAAAAACATATTATTTTAACTATTTTCCTTGACAGTTCAATCATATTATTATACTATTTTACCTAGCTAGTGGTTCCCTTTCCCTTGGTGTTAATGGCGTCTATCTATATTTTCCCAATTCTGTGGGAATTTCCAAAAATCCTTTTTTAACCCCCGACGAAAAAACGACGGGGTGTTATAAGTTTGACGTGTCTGTGTGTGTGTGTGTGTGTCTGTCTGTGGCATCGTAGCTCCCGAACGGATGAACCGATTTTGATTTTGATTTTTTTATTTGAATGGTGAATTAGTCGGGAGTGTTCTTAGCTATGTTTGATGAAAATCGGTCAAAGATGGCCGCCGCTACAAAATAGCGGATTACATATTTTTTCACAACTCCCTCAATATGGGTATCAAATGAAAGGGCTTAACTAGGAGAATACTATACACTATGATAAATTTTAAATCCAAGATGGCCGCCACCACAAAATGGCAAATTACATTTCGTGTCGGGGGTTTTCTAAATTTTCAATTTATTGAGCTGTTTATTGATAGATCATTCAGTTACCTATTCCTTTTATGTATACTTTTAGATATTGGAAAATAAACCAAAACTACAACTCGATATTTATAATTACTTACATAGCAATATTAAGGCCTACGATTGCTTAACTATACGACATGTTTAGCGAAAGGGTTTTAGCACAGCCAGCATATAAAATAGACATTAAACACTTTAGAACTTTGACCTAGTCTGAATATCAAATAAATCGCTCGGTGCGTTAGAAGTATCTATTCTCACTGGCTGGCGAATATGTTAGAGAACTACAAATTATGATGTCCCACTGCTGGGCACGGGCTTCCTCTCAGTATGAGACGGATTAGGCTATAGTCCACCACGCTGGCCTAATGCAGGTAGGCAGACTTCACATGCCGTCGAGAAAATCTCCCAGGCATGCAGGTTTCCCTACAATTTTTTTCTTCATCGTTAAAGCGAGTGATAATTACGCACATGATTTCCAAAATTTAGAGATGCGTGCCTTGGATTCGAACTCGAGACCTTTGAATTTGCATTCCAGTAGTCATTCCTTGGCTATCAATGCTTCTTGAATTACGAATTCGATTCAATATTGAATTAGAGGTTGAGATGCTCTGTCCCTTTTTCGCAACACCAGGGTTAGTATAAAATTTGTAAGACTTAAAGTCATTTCTCAGTTTTGCACGCTCTTTATCTAGCATGTTATTCAAAATGCTTGTTTTTCCTCAACATCATTATATCAGCCAAAAAAAGGTCCACTTCGGAACAAAGGCCTTTCTCATATACTTCTACAAGGACCGATTATATGCCGCTTGCATCCAACGACTCCCAGCGACCTATATCAGGTCATCTGGCATCTTTTTAGACGACATCCTTCGCTGTTTTTAATGATTTGTGGTCAACTGTTTCTTGTTATGGCAAAAAAATAAATCCATTTAGCCTATCCATCTAGTCTACACCTCTGCCTGAACGCTTTGAGAAGTACAGGCATCATGGTATTTTAATCTCTACTTAGAAAGGTTCAATTTGTGATGATCGTGATCATAGTTCTATGGGGTCATATTAAAACCTTAGCCTCTTCCATTGCTATGTTACCTTAACCTTAATTGGTCGCCTTCACTAGGGTAAACCATAAAGCTTTATTTATTTTGGTTTTATGGGTTAGTAGCTGCTGAACGGGGTTTTACTCGTCTCAAAACTATTATTAAATTTATTTTAAGACAAGAACAGTGAGATTGCAGTCTATCTCGTTGCCAATTAGTTATCGGTATCTGTTTAGCTGTTTTATACTGATTTCTGACACTTACGCGAATAAACATTGAAATAAAACTACTTTTTACGGATTTTATCGCGTTATTTTGATATTATTTTAATCCCGACGTTTCGGACCCTTTACAGCGTCCATAGTCACGGGTTACTAAGATGGTAGGCGTCTTGACGTTTCAATTATGTTGGGATTAAAATAATATCAATATAACGCGATAAAATCCGTAATAACCTAACCTAAATTAAAAATTTAGAAAACCCCCGACACGAAATGTAATTTGCCATTTTGTGGTGGCGGCCATCTTGAATTTCAAATTTATCATAGTGTATAGTATTCTCCTATTTAAGCCCTTTCATTTGATACCCATATTGAGGGAGTTGTGAAAAAATATGTACTCCACTATTTTGTAGCGGCGGCCATCTTGGACCGATTTTCATCAAACATAGCTAAGAACACTCCCGACTAATTCACCTTTCAAATAAAAAAAACTAAATCAAAATTGGTCCATCCGTTCGAGAGCTACGATGCCACAGACAGACACACACACACACACACACACACACACACACACAGACACGTCAAACTTATAACACCCCGTCGTTTTTGCGTCGGGGGTTAAAAAGTAGTTCTATTTCCATGTTAAGCTGTTTATCATCATACTATTATCATACCATCACGCCTATTTTCCCCAAAGGGATAGGCAAAGGCTTACTAATGTACACCCACATTTCACCGGTATGTTTAGGCCCCATGTAATCTTTGGGGGCTTAGCTGTTTAAACGTGGTTATAAATGTATAATAGACAAACAGTTCTTTCGAATTTATAACAGAGAATAGCTTAACCTCGCGAACTGTTTTCTGCTACTTACGAAATACATTCAGACGAATATAGAACTTTCGGTTTTTCATCGGTTAAAAAGGAATAAGCACAGTATTAAGGTCTCTTAGAATGTCTAAGAATTTCTCTAACACTAAAACGATTTAAATTTTCATGAAATCAAACCCAGATTAAGTTATAAGATAGATGCCAACCCCATTGTCTTACTAGATTAGATTAACTTGATGACCAATATTCATGTTTCCCAAGGCTTTATCTATATTAATATTATAAAACTGAAGAGTTTGTTTGTTTGTTTGAACGCGATAATCGTAGGAACTACTGGGGGGCTAGACAAGTTGCATTTTGACATTCGAATTGACAAACAAAAATGTATGTAAATGACATTAGTGACAGCCCAATTTGTCGAAAGCTTGTATAGCCCCCCCCTGGTTCGATTTGAAAATTTATTTCAGTGTTAGATAGCCCGTTTATCGAGGCAGTTACAGGCTATATATCGTCACGCTACGACCGATAGGAGCGGAGTATCAATTAAAAATGTTGCAAAACGGGGGAAAAATTTAACTTCTACGGGAATGTAGTCGCGGGCAGAAGCTAGTATAAAATACGACTGCTACACTCGAGATCCTGGGTTTGATTCCCAGGTAGAGCTAATTGTTATTAGGTTTTTCTATGAAATTCTCAGTAGTAGCTCGGAGTTTGGAATTGTGCCCGATTGGCTATAGGTTCGCCCCCTATTCCATGGGACCTTAACTCTGGGTGTACATTAGTGCGCCTCTACCTAACCCTTTGGCGAATATAGGCGTGATGTTATGTTGTTTAAAATAACACTATTTATTATTTATCTTAACATTCCCCATCTCCAAATTCCAGTTCATCGTACTGGCCCTGGTTTCGGCTGCTTCAGCCGCCAAATTGGACAACTCTATCTACCTCCCTCCCAACGCGGGATCCGCAAGCGGGGCCAATGCAGGGCTCCAAGCACCTCTTGGAGGCCTTGAGCATCACGCAGACCAATTCCTTGGACAAGGACAAGCATCAGCTGGCAGCCAGGCTCAGATCTTAAGATATGAAAATGAAATTAATGAAGAAGGATACCACTATGCTTATGAGACCAGTGATGGTACTAAGGCTGAACAACAAGGTAAGTTGGAGATTACATACAATCACGAATTTGAAAGGGGCATACCCTTCTTAAAGTTCTTCGTATTCCAATGATGGCCTGCATAGTTAATTGGAATTTGTAGATGACTGTTACTATCAACTATCTCGTTAGTCTAGTGGTCCCAAGCTTGACTGCTACGCTAGAGATTCTGGGTTCAATTCTCAGGTCAAGCTGTGTAATTGGGTAGTTCTATGATAGTCTCAGAGTGAATCCCAACTTGAACTTTGAGTTGGGGTTCATGCCCGGTTAATAGCAATAGGCTCGCCCTGTATTACATGGGATCCATACATGTGAAATGTGTGTACATTAGAACACCTCTGCCTACCCCTTCGGGGAATACAGACGTGATGGTAACTGGATACTATATCGAATTTAAATGATAGCTGTCTTCGTGATCCACACAAAAATAAACATTGGATACACAAAGCCATTAACTAATGTAGTAACATGCATGTTATATCATTCACGAACATACATTCAAAAGGTTAATGGTTGTTGTAAACTAGCTCTTAAAATATCAAATGTAAAAGGTATCTATTGTTTTATTAAGGGATTTACATTCTAAATATAAGCTGGTTAGCATTCCTAGCTTCATAAGATAAGGGAAGGTTGTAACAAGGATTTTACTGCAGTAGTACTTTTACAGACATCTCATCATCGACTCATTAACTGTCCCACTGCTGGGCACGGGTCTCCTCTCAGTATGACAGGGATAGGGATAGGCTATTAGTCCACCACGCTGGCCTAATGCGGTTTGACAGACTTCACATGCCATCGAGAGACCTCAGGCATGCAGGTTGCCTCACAATGTTTTCCTTCACCGTTAAACCGAGGGATAATTATTACGCACATGATTTCGAAAAGTCAGAGGTGCATGCCTTGGATTCGAACTCGAGATATTTGACTTGGCAGTCCAGTGATCATACCCCTAGATTATCACTGCTACCAACAAATCTGCTATCAGTACTTTACTGAGATATGACTAAGAGATATTCTTAACGGCGTGTGAAGTCTGCCAACTTGCGTTTGGCCAGCCATTTTGAGAGAAGACCTGCCAGTGTCACGCTATAGTAAGGTTGATGACTTAGGCTGTTTGTCCACCGCCACCGTCCCCGGGACATCCCCAGCAACGAGATTATTTCTGGTCGAGATCACGTTGACGTGACGGGCGTACGGTGGACACACGGCTATAGCAAATGTATGTATCGCTAAATCGGCACCGTCATCTCGTTGACGGTGACGGGCCGGTGATGGTGGAAGTGGAAAAACAGCCTTAGGATAGTGGCTTAATCGTCATATGTTGATGATGACCTTTAAGAGCCGAAGACCGAATTAAGAGCAGTAATCCAGTAATAATAATCCAATCCTTCGTATTTCAGGCCGCGTGTTCCCAGGTCCCGAACCAGAACAAGGTTCCCTCTCAGTCTCAGGATCCTACTCCTACATCGGTGATGATGGCCAGACTTATACTGTCACGTACACAGCTGATGAGAACGGCTACCGCGCGGAAGGAGCCCATCTGCCAACACCCCCACCCATACCTGCTGAAATCTTGAAGAGTTTGCAGCTCACGGATAGGTCCCAAGGTATTTATCCTTAAAACCCATGGCCATAGCCAAGAATCTACTTCCAAGAGAGATCTAGCTATTGGACCAGAGATAAGCGTAAAAGAGAAAACAGTGAATTCTACCATTGTGAGTTCATGGTAATGTGTAAAGGGACGAGTTATGATGTCCCTCCATCCAAAGGATCCTCCCTTTGGATGGAGGGACATATAAGTACGTATAAGTTCTTATGTAGCTCGATAGATGTCGCTAACTCGCTACATAATTCCTCTCGAGACTGGAGGTCGATGGAATCAGCGGTCAGTGCGTCTGATGAGCTTGTCAGTGCCAGTGGAGGCTCATCAGATACACTACAGTAATATTAATTATGGCAATTACAGACTAGGCAGCTTGGGTACCACAGTATATTAACTGCTTACTAGGTAACTTAAAATACTAATAAGTTTTTTTCTGATATCTCCATAGTGAGAAAAGGGTCGAAGTGTATGTACTCTACTCTATATATTACGTCATGGTGAATTGCACCGTTTTGGGGGACCAAAAAGTCCTGTTCCATATCTGCCGCTGTTCCCCACTCATACATCACAAGGTTGGCAAACGGTCGCATCTGGCAGTCTTCAAAACTCGAGTGAAGAGGTACTTACTTACTAACAGGCAAAGTAGTGGTCAAACGTAAGCCCATAGTGTATAAAAAACATAATAATTAAATGGACGGTCCTTAGGGTAATAAAACAGTATAAATATGTTTACCTATTTTACCTTTTTTGTAATATTTTTTTTTACTCTATTTCAGGTCAATACGACAGCAGAAAAAGCAGTTACGATGCCGATGCGGGCTATTAAACCTAATATAAAACTCTACTAACAAAATTAAACTAAAATAGAGAGAGTTGAGTCGTTGACTGTACAAGCCATAATACAGTCAGGCACAGAATGTATACAATAAGTTATTATAATATCAGATTGATTGATTGGACGATGAGGCCAGTACCTGTGTTTTAGTAGTCGTTAATGTTAATTTTATAATAAACAAACTTTTGTAAATAAGTGTATTTTTTATTTTCACATTTTTTCTGGACCATAACTGTTTTTCGCTACAATTCTTACATAGTAAAACTACAATCCTTTCTAATTCATATTGCAACGTGATCATTCGTAAACGAGCAAAATAAGGTCGTCGATATTAAAAAAATCTCACAGTGGCTCAGAGTTAGGATTTGTGCCCGTTCCTCCTATCACATGGGACAACAGCAAACTGTATTTTAACATTAGAATACCTCAGCCTAACCCTTCGGGAGAATACAGACGTGATGTTGTTGTTATTGTTTACAAACCAACGCCTACCCATTTTATCATAGCAACACACAAAAATAATATGAAATTATAAAACGAACAGGCGTCCTTTTGAGATTGGTATTCCATTTTTGGCAGTAAAACTGAAACAAAACTTCACATGCCTTCCCTTATCCTCATAGCCATGGGATCAGAAACATTTACCACGACCATGACTAAGGGATTGGTATACCTACTTCGAAATTTATCGTAATGTACCTATACCTAGTATTCTACTAGTCAAGCCCTTCAATTTGATACCCAATATTGAGGGAGTTGTGTAATAATGTGTAGGTAATCCGCTATTTAGTGACCGATTTTCATTAAAAATAGCTAAGAACACTCCCGACTAATTCACCTTTCGAACAAAATCAAAATCGTCGAAAATCGATTCGTCCGTTTGGGAGCTACGATCCCACAGACACACACACAGACACGTCATACTTATAACACCGATAAAACCGTCGTTTTTGCGTCGAGGGTTAAAATTACCACTCAGTTCAACCTAGGAATCGAATTTAGAACCTCAAACAATCGCGCTTACGATGAAGAGCTTTTTTACGCTAGTAATTACAAACCACAAAACATTTTACTACACATTCCGTTAATATAACCCAGATTCGGATAATCAATCTACATACAACATAACTGATTCATGATCTCACTCGAAGGTACAATTGACCTTGTGTCTAACAGTTATTTAACCGGCAGTTAGGAATTCGTCACGAACAATCTTGTGTACCATCGACTAGCTTAGATGTGAAGAAGGTTATGAATGAACTTATTGTGTAACTTGCTAAAAGATCAATTGCACGATTTGGACGACCGTTGCTGTCAGTAATGTTGATTATTGACAGTCGAATAGCAGGTACAAGAAATCCAATTTAATATTTTTCATGTCCTACTTACAATCACGTCTGTATTCCTCTAAGGGCTAAGGGCTCGCGGTGGCTTAGCGGTTATAGCGTCTGGTGTACCGAACCAGAAGACGTAGGTTCGTATCCTGCCCGCCTGCCGATTTTTTCCTTCATTAAAATAACTTTTATTCCCTACAAAAATAATCCTATAAATTTCAAGAGTTAAAAAGTCGAAAATAATAACTGTAATTGAGTAATTGTCTCAATCAGTGTCTTAGATACTGAAGCTTATATTTACTTTTTGTGAATAAATATGAAATATGTGTTTTCTTCTTTTTTTTTTCTTAGTTTTTCTTTCCTTAAAAAATGCAGTAAGTTTCCACTTCATATTTTTTGCCGCCGTTGGCCCGGGCCTAATCTCCCCTTGAATGTAGTGTTTAGGAATATCCAACAATCCTACAACAACCAGTCGCTTTTAACATTTATGTGATATAACTGGCTGACCGGTTATTTCGCATTTATACGGATTGCGAATAGATGATTAACAATCGTATAGGTACAGATGAACAAACATAATATTTGTATGTAATTTTAATGTGTCATTATGATTTACTAAGAATTTGTAGTAATTTCTTACTTAATAGTAACGATATTGGTACCTACTTGGAATTGTAATCAATTTACGGCAAATATTGTTTTTAATTGGATTTTCATAAATAACATAAGCATTCCATCACGCCGGCATTCCTGAAGGATTAGGCAGAGATGTAATAATATACAATCACATAACCAAAGTATTTTTCAAGTTCCTTAGTATAGGGGGCTTATTGCCAACAACCGGGCAAAAATCCCGAATTTCATAGAACAAAACCCACTAATACTTATCGGCATAGAAACCGTACCCAGGTGCTCACGTTCAACAGTCGCGACTACAACTACCTACTAGACCTAACTTACAACAGACCCTCCCCGTCCCTTGCTCGAGCCGGCCCGCGCCGAGCCAGTAGTTTCAAATTCGTCCCAAAATAATTTAAACCCAGATCCAGTTGTCCCTAGCTGCCCCCCAGCAACGCCCTAAGCCGAGGTCCGAGTCCCGTTAGGGGACGCCCTTAGCTGCTGTTGCTTAGTTTATAAGTGTCCCTGGCTGGAGGCACAAAAGGTGCCTCGCCACCAAGCCCGGTTAAGATTCAAAACCTAAAAAAAAAACTTACAACAGCTTTTGGAACTTTGGTAAGTTTATTGCTACTCGGAAACCAAGGGCGATCTAATTCTCCGACAACTAAATAATTGTCTTACACTCATCTGGGATACTTATAATATGTTTAGGAACTGTTTAACCCACCTCTGGATAGCTACGCACCAGATAAATTAAAAAATAGAACAAAAGGAGGTTAAGGAGGTCATCAAAAGCCAACTCAGCCCAAATTTGTACCGGAGCGGAGGTACATGACAGCTGTCAAGTTGATAGTTTTTACCATGAAATAACTATAAAACTGATAATAATCTGCCATAATGGCGTACGTTTGACATTCCGAAACTGACACTGACAGTTTTTACTATGAAATCATTACGAAACGTACGTGATTTTTCTCAAATTAAAAGTTTGTTTCCTCATCCTCCAATCAACGTTAAAAAAAGTACGACTAGAGTTTTAACCAGCGTAATACAGGGTATTTTTTCCAGTGTACCTTCGGAACATCATTTGGGCCGATTTTAATGACCTGTTTTGTATGAAAATATCTGCCAAATAACTTAACGGGAGCTTACTGGCAAGTTGTGAAACAATAGCTCTTACTGCCAAACTCACAGACGTCACTTAACCTTAATGATCATTAACAAACAGTGGCTACTATGTCTTGGCCTATTTTTCCATATTTTAGTTTGTTGTCAGTGTACTAAGATATACTGGGTCTCATTAGGTAATGATTCGTTAGGTGACGTCTCTGAGTGGTGCCCTTAATGTATAAATAATTTTTTAAGCACTAACCTATAATTATTAGCTGGTTGAAAACCACAACATACGGCAAAGGATTATTATTAGTTCGAATAAACATAATACTCGCCGTAAACTTAATTCTTGTAAAATTATTATGTCATTCTCACAAATGACACAGGTAAATAGGTACTAATCTTGTTTGTACAACTCAAATTTACCTTGATTATTAATTATTATACAAATAACTTGTCGCTAAGTAATAACAACGCTTATCACTCAGTTTTCGAAGAATAAATACCATCACTTTATTGTGTGTTGTGTTCCTGCAGTGACAGTGAGTAAGGTCGACAAAGCTCCTTCTAAGGATGCGCTGCGCTGGCAGTAAGAGGAATATTCCCTCAAACTGTCAGCGCAGTGACTCCTCCATAAACCTCTAAGATGTTTTTCGGGTCGGCAACGCGCGAGTGATACCGCTGGTGTTGCAAGCGTCCATAGGCTATGGTAACCGCTTACCATCTGGCGGGCCATATGCTTGTTTGCCACCTCAGTGGTATAAAAAAAACCCGCCTGTATACCCCGAAGAGTTAGGTAGAGGTATAAAAATATATTATCTACTAATGTACACCCTACGTCCCCCAGTTCACTGGTATCTTTAGGGCCTATGTAATATGGAGTAAGCTTATTGCCTTTAACCAGGTCTAAAGAAATCTAATGTCCAAGATTCTACTTAGAAGTATACAGACAAACGAACCAACGAAGCAGTCGGGAGTTAAATAATATCTAAATCCGTAAAAAAATATGAAATAATTAAGACTTAGTTTTTGTATTTCGTAACATAATTTAATCTAACTTAGCCAAAACACTAATCCTAAAATAACTACAGATAGCACACATTCCAGGAAATATATTATCAAATTGCAACATACAAAATGGCGTTATTAATCTAATTAGTGGATTTTGCTAACACAAGCACAGTGATCATTAGGGGAATTAGAGTTCATTGCATTGTGAAACTAACATAATTATTTATTGATTTACAATTTAACTAAGTAGAACGATCATAGACCAAAATATTATAAACGTATATTTAAAACTGTCTGGACTTTAAAAGAGACCATGATTCTCGACTGCCTCGTTGGTCTAGTGGTCCCGTGGTCGCGACTGCTACGCTAGAGGTCCTGGGTTCGATCCCCGGGTCGAGCAGTGTTGTTGGATTTTCGGTGAAAATCTCCCTAGCAGCTCGGAGTCTGGATTTATACCCGGTTGATGGCAATAGGCGACCCTAAATAAAATGCGAAATGTGGGTGTATATTAGTACGCCTCTGCCTACCCCTTCGGGGAATACAGACGTGATGGTATGTTTCTAATTCACCTGCTAGAAGGATGCAGGTAATTTAATCTCCATATAATCCAATATTGAATCTGTTATACGGGATAACAGATTCAATACATAATTATCAGATTTTAAGGATCACGATTATGCTAAATAATGACAAGTGGCCAACTCAATCTTTCCTAAAATGATTTAGTCACCAATGTTACTAAATAGACAGATATTATAATGAAAGATCTCATGTCATCTCGTCATTCACTTTAAAGGATAGATGACTAGATAACGACTGTTAAGAGAACCCTGTCCGATCAATGAAGTTATTACATTGTTTAACTCGCAAATCCGATATATACTACGATTGTCTGGACTTTAAAAGAGATCATGATTCTCTGAGTTTGTTTCGCCGTTTCTTCTCAGAGGTCATCCGGTAGGAAATGCCGGCACTATCTAGTATTTAAAAAAAATTTAAAAGGACTTACACAAATAAATATCATTTTATGTTGTCAGTTATTATTAAAATCGAGATTAGAATACTTTAATAACTATTCATGTTAAAAAAAATACTCGAAATATTTTTTGAACTGTCTCGCCTAGTGGTCATAAATACGACTGCTACGCTCGAAGGACCTCGAGCGTAGCAGTTCGATTCACAGGCAAAGTGTTATTGGGCTTTTCAATGAAATTCAGTAGCAGCTTGGAGTTTGCAGTTGTTCCCGGCTAATGGCAATAGGCTCGCCCCTATTACATGTGGGTGTAGTAGAACTTCAAGTTTGTTGTAGACCGTACACTTTATATTAAATCTACTTATATATAGATAAAAATGAATCAACGAACAATTTCACCGAATTGAATAATTATTTTATTGTTATGTTCATTACTGTCACGAGAAGGTTAGTATAAAAAAAAAATACTAAAAAAACGATAGCATATATTTAAAAATATCCGAAACGTGAATGTGCTAATAAGACAGAAGACTGTGACTCTGACAGACAGCATTAAAGGCATAAAAATATGACGGTATGAAATTCGCCGGGTCGAAATTATAAATTTTGAGCGGCATTTCTTTCTTTGCATAATGTTTTGTTTGAAGAAAACTATAAGGTTCTGTCCTTAACATTAATAACTTTTCCTTAACGTTATTCCAGCAATTCCCAACCTAATTACCTGGTGATTAAGATACTTTTCCTCTGTGGCTCTTTTTCTAAGGCGTTTATTAAGATGGCAATGTTAAGCTCGGCCATTGCCATTGGCAATATAATCAACTTGATCGCGTTAACTGTAATCACTTCCTTAGTAAAATGTGCGATAAACAATATTGTAAGAGTTAATTGTTAGTTTCATGTGATGTCCGATAATTTACTTAGTAATAATACATACTACAGTTACATGGCCCACATATATGACACATTGTACGGTATAAAGCAGAAGTCCAACTTCGAAACGACTGTACAAATTAAATCTTTTTTGGTAACATGCTCTCCATTTCTACGCATCACAGTCATGTCCATACCACGATAAGCGGTTACTGCACAAGTTTTCAGTAACCAGTGCTACTTTTAAACTACCTCTTATATACTCATTCTTGACTCTGTCCATTCTTGTAACTCCACACATTTTCCGTATCATTCTCTTCCCAGCTACATGAAATTGCCTTTCATGAATCCTTTTTGTAGCCCAACATTCGGATTGGAGTATTCCTATTCGAGCACCGGTTTTTAGAGTACCAATGCATTGAGCACTTAAGTAATATACTTCGATTTGAGAATGATAGGTTAGGTGCTAAAAGCATTAGTGCTCTAAAAGCAGATGCTCAAACAGGAATACTACTTAGCTTCGGATCCATACAAGACAGCAGTTTTTTAGGACATTTATAATTATATTTTGTAACTCAACAAAGACCATACTTAAGTATTGTAATTCTGTACGTCAAATTAATTTTAGTTCACAAATTAATTTAGTTCACAAATTTTAACTAGATGGCGTTGTCAGGTTTTCGTCGATTTCTGAATAGCGTTGTTAAGATTCGTGAAGTTATAAGAAACCAAATACATAGTAAAATACCGCCTTGTGTAGTTTTATTACTATCTTCAAGATCAACCCCGCTAACCGTCGCGAGTGCTGTAGAAATTGCCATTGGTGCTTGCGTGAGGAACGATTGTTAAACAGATCTTATCATCCTTTTGTATATTTTCCCCTTCAGTTCTTGAGGAGAATTCGGGGGATATAATTATGCATATTTAATGTTATTTAAAATGTTATCCTGTTTACATAACGTGGGCCTTTTGATTTATCTGTCGTGTATGTATCATCGGCTAGGACTTGCAGCAAAGCTTAGTACAACTTAGGCATTCTGTACATGCGGTACACAGTTTTCAAAATGAAGTGTTATGTGTTTTTAATAGTGGTAGCCATCTTGGATAGTGGCACGTGTAAATTTGTGAGTATTTTTTTTATTTTTAAAGCTTTTTATTCCAAAATATTGAAAAAAGTTTTGAATTTTTAGGTTCTCATTTTTAGACATTTAAAAAAATTGTGTTGATAAAATATAAATGAAATTTCTCTGACTTTTTCACCACCTCATAGTAAGTTCCCGTTAAATTATTTGGCAGATAATTTCATGAATATTTTGTTCCATTTTGTAATTTATCCGGCAGTTATCGGGCATCAAAGGTGTAACCAGCCCTAAATATTATGCTATAAAAGTTAATTTGAGTTATTATTTTCGAGTATTAGGCACTAGTATTTACTCTTACTTGAACTTTTCTGTATTGACCTTGGCGTTGAAATAACTGATCTTTTTAACTGTAACTCAGCTTTTCAGATCATTGAGAACAGTATACATAACTAAATGTTGAAGGTGTTGGATTGATTAAAGTGTTATTGGATTTTTCTATGAAATTCTCAATGAGAGTTCGGAGTTTGAATGTTGTGCCCAGATATCGGACTGCCCCCTATTAAATGGCAATTTTAAAATGTAAATGTAATGGCAAAATACCGGAGAATTAAAGGTATACGGCAGTATTTCTCTGCATAGCCCATTCAGAATAGGCCTTTTAAAATATAGTCAAGCTCAAACCCAACCATGATAAAAAAAAAATGGGGGATGTTATATTTTTTCCTAAGTTATTTTAGACCAACTCCCTCATTATTATGTAAGCTCGACTGCTTCACTGCAAGTCCTGGGTTCGATTCCCAGGTTTAGCCACCAATTACATAACATACCGGCGAATTATGGATCTCCTTGATAGACCTCAGCTTACCCATTCAGCGAATAAAGGGGTGAAGTTTTTATTATAACAATTTCAATAGTTCAATACTCATAAAATGCGAAATTACTAAGAATAGAATTACTATTTTGATCGATGGCGCAAGAGTGACGTCGTTCAGTCTCCTCAAAAGGTCCCAGGTTCAATGCTTGATTAGTTAGCGGTAATATACGTTATATTGGCTACCTACACGTTCCTGAAATATCACAAAATGGCATGTCATTTGTTTGCAAATCTGTGTTTCTGAGAAACAGTTGATAGCCGTGTTTGAATGTTTTGAAGCTCGTTAACTGTGACCTAGTTTCTTCATTTTACTTGTTAAGACGAAGGTGCGTTATTGTAGTTTTCATAGTAATAATAATTGTTATAATAATTAATGTCACATTGTACTGGGATCGCTCTATTATCACAGACAGGACTATTGTTGCCAATAAGCCTAATATTGTGGTGATAGACCGATTAGAGCGTAGTGCAATGATTGTCGATATCACCGTCTCTCATGATGAGAACCTCATGAAAGCAGAAAGATAAAGAAATAAAGTATCTTGATTTGGCACGTGAGGTTGTCGACATGTGGGAGGTGAGTTCAGCCATCATTGTATCGATCGTTGTGTCTGCCAATGGCTTAATAGCCAAGAGTCTCGACCAACATCTAAGGAGGCTCTCGTTGAGTGGCTGGATCAAGGGCTTGATACAGAAAGCGGTACTCCTAGATACGGCACGTATTGTTAGGAGGTTCCTTTCCCTGGAGCCCTGACCACCGGTAGCTTGGACTCTGTTCTCGATACCGGTGGGCTACTATTTTTTATATTTTTAAATGTTTTTATATTTTCTGTTTTTTATAAAAATATTTAAAATACAAATAATATGTATGAAAATAAATAAAGAGAATAATAATAATAACTTTATTGATCATACAGAGGTAAAAATACAACAAATATACTTACAAAATAATTAGGAGGTAAATACAATTGTTGAAATTAGTACTTATTTTCACCGATAG
The DNA here is from genome assembly GCA_946251955.1 of Acronicta psi. Classification (NCBI taxonomy): domain Eukaryota; kingdom Metazoa; phylum Arthropoda; class Insecta; order Lepidoptera; family Noctuidae; genus Acronicta; species Acronicta psi. The sequence continues at coordinate 2,064,494 of OX276486.1, forward strand.
ATGGCATTGTCCAAATGACGTCATTTTCTGAATGGCGGTGTTAAGGTTCTCCGCCATTCAATGACCCGGGCAGTGTCATTTATTGTAGTCAGTCTAAAATCAAAAGCCAAGAAGAAAAGTATAGTTCACAAGAAGAAGAACAATAAAGTGTAAAGTGAAGGCTGAAGGCTAAAGTTCAAAATAAAATTAGGTGCCTGTATTTACCTCCTAATTATTTTGTAAGTATCTTTGTATTATTTTTACCTCCTTTAGTTCTGTATAGTTTATAGTTTCATACCTAATACCTACCATGGTCATGTACAGTCACGAGCAAAAACATGTACTTATACACTAACAAAAGCGCTAAAGCGATTTTTTCGTGAATGAACGATTGATACTTTGAAATAACACCAATGTCACTATAGTATTGGTTCGTAAATACTGTGTTCGTAATATTCCAAAAGTTCTATAGCTGGGTACTCACTTAGCAGTGTTGCATGTAACGTATCAGATACTTTATCAACCTGCAAGTGGGTACGGCTCCTCCACGGTCCACCGCGTATCTAGCTACGAGCTGCCAGAGACGCCTTTGTATTCGCAGTGATACCGCCACTCGGCGGGTCACTGCGAGCTTACAGCGCTCCACGCGCGAGCGGTTCGCAGCGGGCTCGTGCCTACGTACTCACTTGATACCGTAGCTGATACATTACATGCTACACTGCTAAGTGAGTACCCAGCTTTTGAGTGCTTTCGGAGAAAATCGCTTTAGCACTTTGTTAGTGTATACATGTTTTTGCTCTTGACTGTACCATCATCAACAAGAAATCAGGCAAGCCATACACTTTGTCGAGTTGAGTGTAGGTCCACTCAACTGTAAACTGACAAAGTGTAATTTACCAGCTGTCATTTTATGCGATTTCAGGGTTGGTTACATAACAAAAATTATTCATAATGATCAGTACAGTGAACCATTATTTTTTTCGGTAGTAAAATAAAGGCTGTATTTGTTATTATACAAAACTGTGCGTGAAAACTTTTAATAAGAGTGAAAAGCCAAAAAGTTACAACCAGTCATCCTTCGAATATCCGTATTGCGTTGCGGTAGCCCGATGGAAGTCGCTCCGTGTAAAATACTGATATTCAGCATATAATTATAAAATGGTTGGGAAAACCCTAGGAAGACGATGACAATTCTGTCCGATTTCTACAATTAAAATTTATTGCTTCAGAGGTCTTTGCTCTCTACGGGGCAATTTAATAACCATTTCACAGAACTGCAAATTGACTTGGCAGGCATGTAAAAAGTGTGCATGACATCTGTCTGATGTCTATAAAATTTTATGTCTGTTTTTAACCCCCGACACAAAAACGTGTGTGTGTGTGTGGCATCGTTGCTCCCAAACGGATGAACCGATTTTGATTTTGTTTTTTTTACTTGAAAGGTGAATTAGTCGGGAGTGTTCTTAGCTATGTTTGATGAAAATCGGTCCAAGATGGCCGCCGCTACAAAATAGCGAATAACATATTTTTTCACAACTCTCTCAATATGGGTATCAAATGAAAGGGCTTAACTAGAAGAATACCTACATATATACACTATGATAAATTTCAAATCCAAGATGGCCACCACCACAAAATGGCAAATTAAATTTCGTGTCGGGCGTTTTCTAAATTTTTAATTTAGGTTATGTTTGTATTGGCGATATTCCCAGTAGCAGTTCGGAGTCTGGATCTGTCCCTAAGCAGAGTATACCCATGTTCCGCCGGTATTTTACAATCCCACGTAATAGGCGAGCCTACTGTCAGCTTTCCGCCAGCGGCTTCGCCCGCTATCCCACGGGAACCATACATTTTACCGAGATAAAAAGTAATCTATGTGCTATTCCAAACTATAATCTATCTCTGTGCCAAATTTCATCCAGATCCGTTCCGTTCCGACCATGGACGCTGTAAAGGGTCCGAAACATCGGCATTAAAATAATATCAATATAACGCGATAAAATCCATAAAAAATAGTTTTATTTCAAACATCCATCCACCCATACATCCAAACTTTCAAATTTATATTATTAGTAGGATAGTAGGTTTGCCTATATTGCTTATTATCGTTTGATAGAACGTGTATTATTACCTCATAGAAAAAAGCTTGCTTTTACAAAAGGTCTTCTCTATTCCAGAACAAACTAAATCACCCAAAGACAATACAAAAGGACACCTCAATAAAATACTACACGAAACAATCCGAAATCACCATACCAGTCATGATGCACTTAGATAAAGCCCTAACAAGGATCCTATCAAAAGAATCCAAAAGCAGAATAAGAGAAAAGTTCAAATTACTAGCAAAGGACATATTGAAAGACGTAGAGGACTTATTTAGCCGTCCAAATCTCCAGCAGAAGATAAAAATGGTGTTGCTAGACGTGAAAATCCTCAAGAATACAACGAAGAAGGTGGTGATGAATGAGAATGTGTCGAAATATTTGAAGAGTTATTGCGAATGGCAAGGAGAGAAGAAGATAGCTAAACGCAAATGGTTCTACTCTGTTCTTTTTACTGGTTTGGACCTGTTCTATCTGAATCGAGCTGGATCTGAAGTCAGGAGTAGTCATGGTATGTTTGTACTTGGCTGTTTTTCTTTTGTTTTTTTAAAGACAGTTCTCAGGAAAGCCCATCGATGGTAGCGGTGACACATCGACGGCATAAAGCTAATGTTATATACATTATTTATTATTGACTAGATGCAGTTGGTAATCATTACTTGATTTGACAACAGCAACATTTCAGAAGATTGGGTTTAAAGTGGTCACCAATATTTCTTTTGCGAGATCTTTCTCTATTGGCGGCTCTACGTGTACACTCTGTTAGGGAACATTTTATTGCTGATTTTATTGCATCTGTCCATCAAGTGGGTGATCGGCCACGAGAGCGGTGGCCTTCTACTCTCCCCTGCACTACTAAACGCTCCATTGAGCTTTCATTACGGATAATGTGCCCAAACATCTTGAGGATTCGTACCAATCTTTAGCTATACCTAAAGCTTATCTATTTACTCATTGTCAATGACTGTTAATCAATGAGAGATTCGAGTTAAAAACTTAGAAACTATGAATCATTGAGTACTTATTAAATAAAAAACCAGTTTTCATATCCTTTTAGTAAAAGTCATATCCAATTATGGAAATAAGCTTTCAAAGTGTTAGAAACGACGGGAAATGCAGACGCCATCAGCTTATCCGTAAAACTGTGTTATTTAAACGGCGTGGTGTCAATTATTATTAAATTTACATATCAGGAGATCTTATCTACGGAGATTTCCTTACAGCTGTTACTTTAAAAGCTGAGTCTACTTTAATCTTGACGTATCTTCTTAGTTATTTGATTTAATAGAGGTAATGGCTAGAAGTTATTCGAGTCTTGGGGAGTTAAGGCAGTCCTTCAGTGCCCCCAACTCACCGAAGAAACAGCGATTTCGGCAAAATTATTGTGATAAATGTAAGAAGGTGATAATGTCGCATTTAATATAACAATCATTATTATTGGCACAGTGGTCCAGTGATCAGCTTTTGTACTATTGGGACACAGAGTAGATTCTATTTATTTTTTTATTATCTCTATTTTGATTGCTAGAGGTCCTAGGAGATCTCACGACGGGTTCGAATCCCGGGTCAAACAAAGTGTAGTTGGGCTTTTCTGTGAAATTCCCGGTAGCAGCTCGGAGTCTGGATCTGTGCCCGGTTAATGGCAATAGAGGCTCACTCCCTTTTACATGGGACTGAAATATACCGGTAAACTGCAGGTGTACATTAGCACACATCTGGCACAGGCGTGATGGTATGTTTATACATGAGGATCAATATATTTCAGGTCGCGGTTACCAGAAAGGCATGTGTAGCAACAAAAACAGTTGTACTTTACTAGAGTGGCATCCTCAGAACATCGCCTACATACTGACACATGAAATAGCTCACAGGTAACTACTATCTTTGATATAATGCCCCACATCATCATCATCATCCTCCTAGCCTTTTCCCAACCATGTTGGGGTCGGCTTCCAGTCTAACCAGATGCGGCTGAATATCAGTATTTTACACGAAGCGACTGCCATCAGACCTCCGCACCCGATTTTCTAGGCAATACCGATATTCGAAGGATAGGCTGATTATTTTTAATGAAGGAAAAAATCGGCGGGCGGGCAGGGTTCGAACCTGCGTCTTCTGGTTCGGTACACCAGACGCTCTGACCACTAAGCCACCGCTCGCCCTGCTCGCCAGTCGAAATCTTCCTCCACATTCTAATTTACGTAGCGCCATCTATTGTGAAGATGCTTCACAACCGACACGACTAACTTTACAGCTAGTTCAATGTCGTATGATACCGCCTTACCTATCAACTATCTTTTTTTGTATTTTTTTTAAGCATTTTCCATGCTAAGATTACAAGTTATTTTTAATGAAGGAAAAAATCGGCGGGCGGGCAGGGTTTGATCCTGCGCCTTCTGGTTCGGTACACCAGACGCTCTGACCACTAAGCCACCGCTCGCCCTGCTCGCCAGTCGAAATCTTCCTCCACATTCTAATTTACGTCTTAAGGTGACGTAGCGCCATCTATTGGCGCCATCTATTGTATAGGCTGATTGTCAGACTTTTTTGGGCTTCTGACTGCCACTAAAGATTGTCATAGGTGTTCGTATGATAACCGGGACCGACGGCTTTACGTGCTCTCCGAGGCATGGAGGGGTGTCGATGTGTTAAGAATGGTCACCTATCCAAAGACTGACTTCGGCAAGCGTAGCTTAACCTTGCGAATCGCTTGATCAGCGTTGCTATAACTTAGCCACGAGCCACCCCCCCCCCCCCACATCATCATTCTCACCTATTCCAATTATGTTGGGATCGCCTTCCTATCCTACAACTGCACAGAACAAAAATTAATTATAGAATGTACCAACCGTGCGTGAAGTCAAAAAGACCCTTACCTCAGCATATTGCTATTATCATATATATACTTATATATATGATATACTTATATATATGATATATACTTATCCATATTGCGTGAAGTCAAAAAGACCCTTACCTCAGCATATTGCTATTATCATATATATACTTATATATATGATATATACTTATCCATATTGATAGTATTAATCTTAAATACCTGCATTTTTCTCGAAGCGACTGCCATCAGACCTCCGCAACCCAATTTCTGGGCAATACCGATATTCGAAGGAAAGACTGATCGTATTTATGGGGTTCTGACTAACATTGTCATTGATAGGTGTTCATATGACAACTGCTTGTGCTCTCCAAGGCACGGAGGGTTCTCGACGAGTTAGGAATTGTCATCCAGACTTTGCAGACCGCTTGGTCAGCGTATTTAGCCCCTAACATAATTTGGTATTTCTAATAAATCGTCACAATCTCCATTTATAGAACACAAGCCGTATTTGCAGCTGTCAATCAAAAGCGATAGGCGATTTATTTGGGCTAATAATATTAACTTGTGACTAGATCTAGCTGCTAATTATAGATTCTCAGAATTCTAATAGGTATGTGCGAAATTTCGAGTAGGTAGCTATGTGTGAAAATTTGCTGTTCATCGGTAACGGTATTTTTGGAACCAGATTTTTACTTACAATTCACATAAACACTCAGCTTTTTCAGCATAGATGCAAGAACTAAAGAATAACATAACATTACGCCTATATTCCTCGTAAGGTTAGGCAGTGGTGTTAAGGTGTGCTACAGTAAGGTCTCGGATTCAATTCCCAGGTTAAGCAGTACGTGTTATTAACTTTTCCGATATAGTCCTAAGTAGCAGCTTTTAGTTTGGATTTGTAGGCTCTCTCTAACATGGGGCCTTAACATACCGGCGACGAAGACGGAGTACTTACGCCTCTGTCGAACCCTTCGGGGAATAGAGGCGTGATTTTATAATGTTATACGCTTTATTTATTTCAGCTTAGGCATATCCCACGATGGCCCTCCTTACAACGACTGCCGTGGTCAAAGATACATCATGGATGCTAAATACAACCCTAGGAATCCTGCCAAGACCTGGTCTCCATGCAACAGGAGGGAACTTAACCATTATTTGAAGTAAGTACCTTCTTTTTCTTTTCTTGTCAATGGTAAATCGTAAAACTATTTATAGAATTTGTGCCTAGTACAGTTCCCGTTAAACTTATTGTCCGCGTGAAACTGGCACGAGCTAACTTTAACCCGGCCAAAGAAAAATATTAGATACAATGATTTAAAACGACAGCCTACGACTTGAGCTTTAGATTTTATTTATTACAATCCAATATTTTTGTTTCTTCTATTTTTCCTTTGGAGGACAGATATTGGTATTTCTTATAAATTGTGTTGCAAAATGGCATTGAAAATGGCATTCGCTTCATGTAAAATACTGATATTCAATTACATCTGGTTAGACAGGAAGCCGACCCCAACATGCTTGAGAAAAGGCTAAGTAGATGACGATGATTCTACTAAACAAACATTTAAAAAGTTTCTCTTCTCTTTTTGCAGAAGTAAGCAGGCATGGTGTTTACGGCAAAACTTAAACATTGAATACAAAGACAAAGTTTACCATCATAATTAATAGGTGTGCAACATGTTAAAAAAACCTGTCCAACCCGCTACTATTACATTATGTATTTTCAGTTTACAAGTAATAAAAATATTATAAACTAGCTTCCCACCAGCGGCTTCACCCGCGTGGTCTTAATAAAAAAAATCCCGTTTTTGCAACATTTTTCATTGCTACTCTGCTCCTATTAGTCGTAGCGTGATGCTATATAGCCTATAGCCTTTCCCGATAAATGGGCTATCTAACACAGAAAGAATTTTTCAAATCGGTCCAGTACTTTTTGAGTTTATTCTTTACATACAAAAATACAAATCATTCCTCTTTATAATATTAGTGTAGATAAAAATAAATAAAACTTATGTTCATAGCGACAGGGGCAATCGTCACAGATGTCAATGTACAACAACAGGTGACAGTGTTGTCACATTCAAGAAAATTGCTAGATTTTGGGTAATATTGGTAATGTACAAACATAAGAACTCTCTACCATACACAGTCGGCGGCGGCTCAGCTCTGTCCCTGGCGTTGCTGATGTCCATGGGCGGTGGTTGCCACTTACCATCAGGTAGCCACCTGCTCGTCTGCCACTGTAGATTTAAAAAAATATAGCCTTACTTTTACAAATGTTTTTACATATTTTATTTGGTAATTAAATGTGATTGTGATACCTACATTACCCCTTTTAGATTGGACAGGGTTTTCTTAACATATTGTATATTGTTTAGTTGAAGTGAAGGGTGATCAAGCAATAAAAACTCCTGTTGAAATTAAGCGAGCAAAGTTCTAAAAGTGGTAATGCTATTAAAAACTGTAAGGCGCTGTGAATAAATCAATAATACAATAGCCAAGGCATGAGGCTTTTTGAGAATAAAGTGGATCTTTTAAATTGAAAAGGTCTTTAAGAAAATAGGTCTTATAGAAGTAAAGTCTTAAATATACATTGTGTTTTTAATTACGATCCCTTCAACATAACTTCAACTAACTTCTTTCTACCTACAAGCACTACGTAGGTACTAAGTCCTTCATTCCAATGGAAATTGTAAACAACCATATCTCTAATCGCATGCAAATCTAGAGATATAAATCCCCATATAACATCACCCTATATTCCAAGAAGGATTAAGCAGAGGACTACCAACGTTCACCAACAGTTCGCCGGTAGGTACCTATAATTATTTAGGTCTCATAAGGTGCCGGTACGTAGATTTAGGTCCATGGGACCTAAATCTAGACCTAGATCTAGAGGCGAGATTATTTGCCACCAACCGGGCACAAATTCAAACTCCGAGCTGCTACTAAGAAACTAAGAAAAGAAACCTGTAAAACCCAAAAACACTGCTCGACACGGAAATCGAACCTCTACCGCGTTTACGATACGACCACTAACTAGGTCAATGATTCAGTTCAAAACATCCATATATATAACTATTTACTATGCCTCTGCCTAGCCTTTCGGCGAATATTGGCGTAACGGTATGTTTTTTATGAACATAACAAGCACTTATCATAATCCGTGTACATTTTCACCATTTAAAAATGATGACATCACAAAATCTAAGTAAAGTTAAAACCTTTCTTTAACAATGAAAACAATTTTATTGATAGATAAGGTTATATTATCTTAACCGACGAAAAAAACGGAGCACCTTCATATTTTCATCTTTTCGTGTCAATGAATGGTAGATAAGTATTTTATTTTTAGTTGAAGACACACAATCACCTTTTCAATCATGTTTTTACGAAATTTTAAGTAACATAATAGAATATTCGCATTAAACTGTATCTATTTATTTTGGCGGCAAATTAACGAGATTCACCTACAAATGGCGTGATGTTCGCGCCAAACTTATTGTCCGGGTTGAAGTTAGAAAGAAAAATATTAGATTGTAATAAATTAATAAAAACGAAAGCTCAAGTCGTAATCTGTCGTTATAAATTATTTTAATCCAATATTTTTCTTTCTCCGATTTTTACGGCAGGGTTAAAGTTAGCTAGCGCGAACTTCAACCCGGACAATAAGTTTGGCGCGAACTGTATCTATAAAAATACCATGGTGTTTCAGGATTTTACCTATTCCCCCTAAATTAAAATAATGAGGCATGCATGAGATACACTCATTATTATGTATTAGGTATATAATTTTGGGTACCTACTTAGTGTCAACTTCATAAACGATAGCCTCTTATATAAATGCGAAAGTAATTCTATCTGCCTGTTTGTCTGTTACGCTTTCACGCCTGAACCGCTGAATCGATTTTGATAAAATTCGGTACAGAGTTAGATCATGCTTTGGGGAAGGACATGGACTACCTTTTGTCTAAAAAGGCTTTAAGGGGTTGAAACATGAATGAAAGACTGTATGGGAGCCAGTCATTATCTACACTAATATTATAAAGAGGAAAGATTTGTATTTTTGTATGTAACGAATAAACTCAAAAAGTACTGGACCGATTTGAAAAATTCTTTCCATGTTAGATAGCCTATTTATCGGGGAAGGCTATAGGCTATATAATTATCATCACGCTACGACTAATAGGAGCGGAGTAGTAATGAAAAATGTTGCAAAAACGGGGGAAGAAATTATAAGACCACGCGGGCGAAGCCGCTGGCGGGAAGCTAGTTAAAGATAAAACAATGAAACATTTGTATTAGACACTTGATAAGAAATGAATAAACATTTGTATATGCGTTTTTAAAATTTCGATCTACATGGAGCTTAGGGGATGAAGATTCGTAAGAAACAAAGTAGGTATCTTAAGAGAGGTAGGGCATAGCCATTTATGACTCAAATCTGGAGCAGCCCATCTGGGGAAGTACCTCCACCTTACAGAAAACTGCAGCCAAATAACACACTTTATTGTGTGTTCTGTTCCTGCATCGAGTAAGGTCGCCAGAGCTCCTTCCAAGGATACGCTGTGCTGGCAGTAAGAGGAATATTCCCTCAAACTGTCAGCGCAGTGAATCCTCCATAAACCTCTATGAGGTTTTTCGGTAAAGCAACGCGCGAGTGATAACCCCTGGTGTTGCAAGCGTCCATAGGCTATGGTAACCGCTTACCATCAGGCGGGCCGTATGCTTGTTTGCCACCTTAGTGGTATAAAAAAAAAGGTAACTATTCCCCAGGAACGAATACGCGAGCAACAGCTTGTAACACACACCAGAGATACATTTCCACTTGCTACTATCCTGGCACACCACTTTCGCTTTATCTAGCTAGTAAAATATATATACAAACACACATACATACCTAATTAACATACAAAACAAAAGCATAAACTAAAACAATAGGTGCACTTGACCTCCATATTATTATAATATGAACGCTTCTCTTTCCGACAGTAAAATGACTTTAATAAGAGAGTAATTTGCACGAATTTACACTTTCTCCCGAACAATACCGATGTGAACGCTCCGTATTTTAAATTTAACTGGCACGTGCACGCGGCTTTGTCTGTGAAGAAATCTTCAATTTGATTAATTATCTTCCATGAGGTAGGTATATTTATGGTGTTGATGTTTTCACGCGTAGGTTAGTTAAATAGGTATCTACTTATATTGTTTTATGTAACGTCAGAGATTGTTATAAAGTTTATTACCACTTATTCGTATAAAATTGGTTTGATACTTATTCAATAAGTACGTGTATATAGGAAACATTCAAAAATTATTTTGGAAATTGATACAATGTCAATTACAAAATTCTCAATACATCATCAGTGAAAAAATAAATAACTAAAGCAAAAACTAGGTAGTATAAATTCTCAAAAAAATTATAATAAGAACAACGCCGAAACGAACGAACGAATATTAAAATATTATTTCAGTTAGCCTTACTTAAACAAAAATTATAAGTGATCCGTTTTGTTTGGTCCATTTGTCCTAGAGGATATAAATATTATATCCTCTAGGACAATTATAAAGCTAAAGAGTTTGTTTGTTTGGTTGAACGCGCTAATATCAGGAACTACCAGTGCGATTTGAAAAATTGTTTCAATGCTAGATAGCTTGTTTAACGAGGAAGGCTATAGGCTATATCATCACGCTACGTCCAATAGGAGCGGATGATACACCGCTTAAACAATGTTGCAAAAACGAGGGAAAATTTTAAACTTCTACGGGAACGAAGTCGCGGGCAAAGGTTAGTTTATAAAATAGGTATATAGCTTTTTGGGTGTAAAATCCTCATAGCATATGCTCCTCAGTAATAATACATACAACATATAGGTAATAGTAACTTAGTTTTTCAGTTTATTCATTACTAGCTTCCCGCCAGCGGCTTCGCCCGCGTGGTCTTATAATTTTTTCCCCGTTTTTGCTACATTTTTCATTACTACTCCGCTCCTATTAGTCGTAGCGTGATGATATATAGCCTATGTTACTCGGGGATAATGTAGCTTTCCAAAGGTGAAAGAATTTTTGAAATCGGTCCAGTAGTTTCGGAGCCTATTCATTACAAACAAACAAACAAACAAACAAACAAACAAACAAATCTTTCCTCTTTATAATATTAGTATAGACTAACAAAAATACAAAATATCATTATAGAATTAGTATAAATAGATATACAAACTCCTTGTTACCAACTTTATTACCAGATTTGATCAATATTAATTCAGGGCACGTCCGTCTACGCAACGATCTCGAAAACGCAGTATTAGTATTCGTTGTAAACGCGAAACTGAAAGTTAAACTTTTGAACGAAAGTAAGAGATATCAGTGAAACTTTACGATGAAGTTTATGTTCCATTTTACATACCATATCATCACGCCTGTATTCCCCGAAGGGGTAGGCAGAGGTATAGTAATGTACATCTACATTTCGCGGCTGTGTTTAGGTCCCAAGGGGCGAGCCTATTATTGTCATGAACCGGGAACAAATCCAGATTTCGAGCTGCTACTGGAAATTTCTCAGAAAAACCCAACAACACTTAATAATATGTAAGTTGTTTAATGCATTGTTAATGCTGTTGGTTTTCCATCGAATAAATAAACACTTTGCTCGACCCAGGATGCGAACCCAGGACCTCTAGCGTAGCTGGGACTACTAGACTAACGAGGCAGTCAATTTTATCGAAAACAAATATCAAAATACTGACCATGGACGCTGTAAAGGGTCCGAAACGTCGGGATTAAAATAATATCAATATAACGCGATAAAATCCGTAAAAAGTAGTTTTATATCAATCAAAATACTATACAAATACTGGACTGGACTGCCTCGTTGGTCTAGTCGCCTCAAGAGTCATGGGTTCGATTTCCGGGTCGAACAATGTTGTTAGGTTTTGATATCTAACTAGCTTTCCGGCCTATGTACCATTCTAGCCTATGTGCTATTCCAGACTATAATCTATCTCTGTGCCAAATTTCATCCAGATCCGTTCAGTAGTTTTTGCGTGAAAGAGTAACAAACATCCATCCATTCTTACATCCAATTTATATAATTTAAACATTTATAATATTAGTTGGTTTCCCAGTAGCAGCATGGATTTATGCCCGATTGGTGGCAATAGAGTCCCCCCTATTACATAGTAAGTACCTAAATATACCGACGAACTGTGGTTGTACATAAGTACACATCTGTCTAACCCTTCAGGGAATACAGGCGTGATGATATGTTTATACAAATATTAATTATCATCGTCAACATTATTAACATGGTTGTAAGTGCGACTGCTACGCTAGAGGGTTCGATTTCCGGGTCAAACAAAGGGTTTTCTGTGAAATTCTCATTAATAGCATTTCCGGATTTGTGCTCGATTTAGGCTCGCCCCCTATTAAATAGGACTTAAACATATCGGGCGAACTGTGGAAACAGCACTGAATCCTTATTCATTCAGAGACCTATAATTTGGGTGTCTACAAGACGAGAGTGAATCGGTTTCTTCTAGGCAAGCGCGCTCCACCGTAGGCCACAACGTTGCTTAACATCAGGTGAGTCTGTTGTGGACAAGCGCAAGCCTATCTAAGATAAAAAAAAACAGCAATACCCCTCTGCCCAACCCTTTGAGTAATACATGCGTGATGGTGTAAAAACAACGAATATTAATCAACCTTTTGTTCCCCGCTGGCCCACTGACATACAGACAAAACAGTTATTTTAATAATGAATTCGTTAACATGTGCCTTTACTGATAATTCGAAACAAAGGACAAACGGTAAGTGGACACGCTTCTGTGGTTAGTGTGTAGAAAAGACTTTTACAAGACTTTTTAGGTTCCGTAGCCAATAAAAAACAATTAATTATAGTTTTACACATTAAACAGTGATAGCCTAGGGGATATGACAGCTGTTCCAAGGCCACGTGCCCCTGACTTTCCGTAATCATGCGTATTATCATTCGCTCACAACGGTGAAGGAAAACATTGTGAGGAAACCTGCATGCCTGAGAGATTTTCTCGACGGCATGTGAAGTCTGCCGAACCCGCACTACGCCAGCGTGGTGGACTATAGCCTAACCCCTCTTATTCTGAGAGGAGACCCGTGCCCAGCAGTGGGACAATTAATGGGTTGATAATGAGGTATAGTTATGCCATGTAGCAAATTTGCTAGCTGTCGTCAGTCCATCTGTATGCGGCTTAGTTCGGTGGCTTTAAGGACTAGAAAGCATGTAGAAGTATAGTTAGTTAATTATACTGATAAATAGGTATTTTTACGATAGAAGACAGAAGAACGAGAAGAAGATAGACTTGTGAATGTAAGGTGAGTGGTAAAATAAAACATGAAAGAGGCGTCTTTATTATCAAGGATCTATTTTCATTAATATTATAAGTATAAGTATAATAATAATAATAATAATAATAATCATTTATTTCCGTTAAACAATTTGCATTTCCTTAGGTACTAAAATTAAATTATATCTATTTTATTTAATATACCTAAGAAAATTTTGACTAGTGGTCTCCACACTAGGACTAGCCTGTCTCGTGGAGACATTACCGGAGTATTACTTATCTATCATTAAACTCGACTGCCTCGGTAGTCTAGCTGCTGCACTAGAGGTCCTGGAGCCAATTTCCAGGTCGAAGGTCATTGGTTACTCTGCAAAATTCTCAATAGCAGCTCGGAATTGAGATTTGAGCCCAATGTCAATAGGCTCACTCCCTATTACATGGGACCTGAACGGTGTACACTTCTGCCTAACCCTTCGGAGAGTACAGCCGTGATGGTATGTTGCCACAGAAGAATCGATGACTGTTGTGAATACAAAACTATTCTGTAACGTCTCGCAATATATTCTGGCGATTTCCCAACGGAATCCCGTCTTAACCTTCCAAATGCTACGTGGTCCGCTGAGCCATAAACAACCCTTTCTCTTTTAGTTTCCGCGGTACACAATGGTATCGCCAGACGTGTGTACGGAGAAAGCACGCAACAATAGCGTGTGAGGTGACATATCGAAACCAATCTGTAACACAGGATGCGTAAAGGCGTGGAGTCGCTATTTGTTTTAAATAATTTAAAAATAAAATTAAAAAAAGTTTAATAAAAAGTTAAAACTAAGTGTTTACTCTATAGTAAACACTAGAAACAAACACTTAGTTTTTACTTTTCACCAAGAAAAAAATAGTAGGAAAACTTGGAGGGTGAGTTTGCCCAGCACGGGGACAGCAATGGCTAAAGAAAATAATAAAATAACGATCCGATGAAACTTTTTCTGTATTACATTAGTTTTCTATTCAATAGCACCGTACTCGAACCCAGGAAGACCCAGACTTCAGCGTAGTGACCACTGTTGAGGTAGTTCACTATATTTCCCGATAAATAAATTGGGATCAGAAACAACTAATTAACGAAGAAAAGAAACTTCATTTGCGTAATGATGCGACTCCACGACACCTCTGTCCATCTGTTCCGATCTACACAGAGCGGAGCGAACCGAAGCGGAACTGTTGCCTCATAGCGAACACATTTTCACTATTCCGCTTGGTTCTATTGCAATTATTTATAAAATTATTGTAACAAAATTAGTATGACTGCTTCGTTGTGGTGGTCCCAAGGGCGACTGGTACGCTAGAGTTCAAAGTGCAAAGTGTTTTTGGGTTTTCTATGAAATTCCCATTAGCAGCCCGAAGTTTGGATTTGTGCCCGTTGACGGCATTATAGGCTTGCCCCATATTATATGGGACCTAAACATACCAGCGAAATGTGTGTACGCCTCTGCCAGGCAGTCTGCCTACACCTTCCTGGAATATAGGCGGAATGGTATGTATGTATAAAAATTAGTTTGGCCAGGTCCATTCTCAATCCGCGGAAGAATATTTTGTGCCTTTAGCCCCCAACGCAGGTGTGAGAATAAGAAGGAATATCGAGATTGCTTTTAGTCAGAGAGAGTCTGACATATATCCATGAGGATTTCCAACGTCGTTGACAAAAAAAGAAAGGTTTGCGCTTCATAAAAAAGGTGGTAGAGGAGGAAGGAAGGAAGGTGGAAGAAGAACGAACTTCAACAGCGATGAAGTTCGTCTGGATTCAGACAACAGTGTTGCCTGAAATATTCTGCCGCTAAATAATAAAGCGATAACATTATTGTGTTCCGGTTTGAAGGGCAACGTAGACAGTGAAATTACTTGGCAAATGAGTTTTAACAACTGAAGTCTCAAGATGACAACGCGAATGCCAGCATTGCTGGCATCTGGCTGCGGTTGCCGCTTAAGATCATCAATCTTCACACGGTCTCTCAAAGGATATTTTCAGAAATCACTAAAGCCCTTTTAGCTACGGACATGACTTATGTAGGGCACGAATGAAACACCCGACTTCTTCTGAGGATTATCTAACAGAAAGCACAATATTCCTTTTAATACTAGACCTCACGTTTCATAGCAGGGCTTGCACTCCGGACGGCAGCGGCGGGGGCGGCGCAAGGTGATCCAAAAAAAAACCATATAACAACAAGATAGGGTACAAAATAGTTACGCTATAAACAACATTGCAGGATACTATGTGCCCGATCCCACGACACCAAACAACACAAGTACATATAGACAGTTTTTTTTTAGTGCAACATTAACATGTTAATTGAAATGAAAGTAAAATCCGTTGCTAAAACAAACAGCTGACACAGTTTGGGAAAATAGTTTTTACAATTCCGAATTGCAATAGACTAGTGTGGGGACACGGTCGATGCAATGTATTATTTAAAGTATTACGGAATTCTATTTGAGTAAATTATGTCGAGGATATTTTAAATTGTAGATTGTGTAAATGTAACATAGCTGCAATTATTCGTTACCTAATAAACTAATCGAAAATTCTGAGAATTTTATACCTATTTATTTAGTTTTTAGTTCCTTTATAACTATTGACTATGATCCCACTATGACTACGATTTATATTGTCGGCACTATAGGTCTATTGTAAGAAACCAATTTTGGTTTTTTTAATAATTATGTCTTATGTATGACTGTTTGATGCCAAAATAAATGAAAAAAAAAAATGATCCAATTTTACAAGGAAGAAAAAAGTTTGGGGAAACAGATTTGATTATGAGTTATGAAAATATTTTTTTGATAGGTACCTACACACAACTTTCATAAGAATTTCAATGAAAACATATTCTAGATTCTAGTATTATTATCATCAATCAGTTTAAAACTCGATTCACAAAATATAAATAAAACAAAAGCCACACCAAAATTAAACACCAATGTCGATAGAGTCACAGCACTATCTAACACTTTGTTCTCTATCTGTTGCACTAATCCGCGCAGTCGCATGCCGCGAAACCACGCGAACTGCCGCCCGCAACCACGCGGTTACCACTAAATAATACGACGCAACTTTTACAAACAAAATAAAACTCGTCAGCAAAGAGGCTGTAAGCATGTAACTTCCTTTGCCTAATTTATGGTAACTGTCAGTGACGCGCGGGAAAACTGAAAAAAATGGCGGACTGTTTAAAAATAATTTGTAATAAATACATTTATGTTTCTATTTTATAAAATGTGATGTTTTTTTTATTATTGAAAGTTAGAAATTAGTGTTTTTGTATGTAAATATGGTGATGTACTGGAGAAAAGTTATACTTGCGGCTGCCTTGTCGTCTGTTTTGGATGTCAATAGCGAAAAATTTGGAAACGATGTAAGTTTTTTTACTTATTTTATGAATATAAAGTTTTTTAATTATTTTTTTTTCGTTAATTTGTAAAGAGGTGTTAAACTTGTAGTCATCGGTATGGTTAAGTAATCTTCTATCGTCTTGATATATTTTGGCACCAAGCAGTAGTATAAAAAAATGATCCGATTATTATCGACTTATCGTCCCACTGCACTGAGGCCAATTAGTGTTCTCATTCCGATAAAAAAAAAAGAAATTGACAGCAGTTTTGATAAAAATAAACTTACCTACCTATTTCAAGTTGTCTGATGAATGTGATAGCAATTTTAAAAGATCCTAAGGTAATTTTAAATATAAAACGATCTTTTACAACGTAAACATTGTACCGGTTTGTGAGTTGATAAAAAATTTCTTTTTCTGATTATTTATTTATTTTTGCGACAACCTGTTTCTATGTAAATACCGATATCATATATCGTAAACATAATAGTAAGTTAGTATACTATGTTGGAAAAACGATACCGATTATGTGTGCTTTTGTATAAAAAAAATCACCATAGTTTTGAATAAGTAAGTATTTTATTAATACCAACCACCACTTTACAATCTGATCTTATACAATAAATTATCTATCTATATCTATACTAATATTATAAAGAGGAAAGATTTGTTTGTTTGTTTGTTTGTAATGAATAGGCTCCGAAACTACTAGACCGATTTCAAAAATTCTTTCACCTTTGGAAAGCTACATTATCCCCGAGTAACATAGGCTATATATCATCACGCTACGACTAATAGGAGCGGAGTAGTAATGAAAAATGTTGCAAAAACGGGGGAAAAAATTATAAGACCACGCGGGCGAAGCCGCTGGCGGGAAGCTAGTTCTTTATAAAATCTTCAATCTGTAAATTGTAATTGTAGTGATTATGAGTATTGAGATATCAGTATTGTGGAGAAATAAATAAATATTTATTATTATATTATTATTATTAATCTGTTCATCGAAAACTGGGCAAAGGTTTCTGTAGACTATCTTTATTATGTGAATATAATCACAATAAAACATATATTTTATGTCACTCAGTGATAGTTTACTTATCACACGTATGAAGACGGATGAAACGCATGTGACTAAAAGAGTGACATTGAATGTAGAAGGAAGGAGGGATAGAGGAAGACCAAAGAAAAGATCGATGGATTGTGTTAAGGTCGATATGATGGAAAAGAGAGTGAATGAGCAGGTGACGGCTAATAGGGATGAATGGAGCAAAAGGATAGGCTGCGCCGACCCCAAATAAATTGGGACAAGGGCAGGAAGATGATGAGTGATAGTTTACTTATTACTTATCCATCAGTGAAAGAATTATCAAAATTGGTCGAGTATTTCCTGATGTTATCTCTAACAAACAAAATAACGGTTTTTCTCCTTATAATATTTGTGAAATGAGACGTAATGTATATATAAACAATTATACACATCAAATAGATCCATCAGCAGATTAGCTTCTGCAAATTATACAACTTAAATAATAAAAGCAACTCGGTTGCTTTATTATGGCATTAGACGTAATTTGAAATACCAGAATGGACCATAAATTTTATCTTCGTTTTTGTAAACATGCTGTAGATGTTATGTAGGGTTACCAAACGTCTTGAACATTTATACAAGATAGCGTAACATCTGTCTGTCTGATCCGTCTACACACCTTACATACTTCTGAACTAAGGCTGAGATTCAGAGAAGAGACTCAGCATGAACTTACGCTTCCGTATGTCAAATTGTAATACAAATTTGACATACGGAAGCCTTACTTTACGCTGAGCATCGTCTCTGAATGTTAGCCTTAGACTTAGATATACTAAGTACATTTAAATGATAGTGGGTTTTTAGAAAGAAAAGATAGAATAAAGTTTATTCAGCACATTTTTTTTTTACCTTAAATCCTACTACTTAATATCTATATACAATAAAGATACTCTAATATAAATTGCGCTGAATGAAACGATGCTGATAATTCATCATTACGCCAATAGGATGCGTCTGACTTAAAAAAAGGTCAAATATTTTTTTTATGAACTTTATCGTTTTAGAATTATGTCTATGTAGATATTTTTTTATATTATTTCTTTTTTGATGAGAAAATAATTATTAAAAAGTCCAAAAAAAAACAGTTGGAAATTCAAATCACTTGAAACGCAACACTATCGGTCAAATGGAATATGACGTCAAAGTCTACTAAAACAGTGTCTGTTGTACGTGGTTGTTTGGTTGAGAGAACGTAGACTTTGACGTCACGGCAAGCGCTCCAAAATCGCGGGTGTTTAAAATGCCAATATCTGTCTCATAATTTAATAAATTTTTTTTGTTACTTAATTTTAGTTTTAAGGCGCTGGAATTTTTTTTAGGGCTACATAACGATATAAAGTATCGTTTAAAAATATTAAAAAAAAATGTGCATATTCCCTATTCACTTGGGGTCGGCGCAGTATGTCTTTTTCTTTCGTACATCTCTATTAGCCGTTATCTCGTCATTCAACTCCTTTGTGGTCATATCCTTTCTAACACAGTCCATCCAACTTTTCTTTGGTCTTCCTCTTCCCTTATATCCATCCACATTCATGATCAAAACCTTTTTGGTAACATTCATTATAGGTAAAAATAATTAAATTATATTTAAATACGTCTAGTTATAACAACGGTGAGTTGGCAAACAAATTTAATGTCCTGAAAGGTAAAAGAAAACATTGTGAGGAAACCTGCATGCCTTAAATTATTTCAACGGTGTGTGAAGTCTGCCAACCCGTACTAGGCCAGCGTGGTGGACTATAGCCTTACACCTCTCATTCTGAGAGAAGACTCGTGCCCAGCAGTGGGACAGTTAATTAAACAATGATAATATAGACGTTTGATGAAAAAAAACCCAAATCCTCAGACCATAGACTGCGCAATACAACTTTAAATTAAACTCACGTAACTTTTAGGTAAAAGAATAGCTGCCTGCATTCACGTTTTCCAAGTTTGAAGACCTAAAGCTGGGTACTCACTTAGCAGTGTAGCATGTAATGTATCAGATACGGTATCAAGTGAGTACGTAGCTACGAGCCCGCGGCAAGCCGCTCGCGCGTGGAGCGCTGTAAGCTCGCAGTGACCCGCCGAGTGGCGGTATCACTGCGAACACAAAGGCGTCTCCGGCAGCTCGTAGCTAGATACGCGGTGGACGAGCCGTACCCAATTGCAGATTGATACACTATCTGATACGTTACATGCAGCACTGCTAAGTGAGTACCCAGCTTATGAACCAACAAAATTAGTATTCCTTACCCATCGTACTGAGTACAATTGTAAAGTCGATCAGATAAGACTGGTTTCATTTACATTCTAAGACCGTAAAATGTAAAAAAATTACCAGTATTTTGTGTGCGAAAATTACAAGTTACTGCTACTACCTAGTCTAAAGTGCAACTGCTACGTTTACGGTCCTGGTTTCGTATCCCGGGTCGAGCGTGTGTTACTGAAATTCTCAATAGGAGCTCGGAGTTTAGATTTGTGCCCAGATAATGGCATTATGGTAAAGGTCACTGGGAGTCCTTGGATGCAGACAGCATACGTCCGGTCCCTGTGGAAGTCAGTGGGGAAGGCCTTTGTTCGGCAGTGGACCTCTTTTGGCTGATATGATGAATGGCAATAGGCGCGTATCCCACATGCGAGCTATGGGTTTACATTAGTATGCCTCTGCCTAACCCTTTGGGGAATATACTTAGGCGTGATCTCTAACGTAAAAGCCACGCGCTGTACCTCAACCATGAGTTCTATCGAATGGCTTTCGATAGGTTTTTTACGCATCGAAACGCTGTATTCTCATAGCAGATTTCAGTTCCTTATGTAACCGCTAGAGGCGCTGCGAGGGTTTTCCATACAAATATTTTACGGCGTCGCTGGCGAGTCTAGTGAGAAAAACTCATGGTCGAGGCACTAGATAGGGCAGTTATATCACAAAAAAACTTTACTGCTTATTAGTTATTATTTCAAATGTCCCAACCACGTTCCAAATTCGTGGAGGCATGCACATTGCACATTATTGTCAGACTAAACTTATCTAATTGTAAGACTTTCTCGTAATAATTGTGCTTTCATTAATAAGCAAGTCACGTGTTATGGGACTTACATAATAGCGTTTACAAAGCTGCTTTTGCTTTACAATGACTGGAAACATAAAAAGGTTGTAACTTTATTTAGGTATAGGTGTTTGTGCCCGGTCACGCGCAGCTAATCATATTAAGAATATTACCTACTAGCTTCCCGCCAGCGGCTTCGCCCGCGTGGTCTTATAATTTTTTTCCCCGTTTTTGCAACATTTTTCATTACTACTCCGCTCCTATTAGTCGTAGCGTGATGATATATAGCCTATAGCCTTCCCCGATAAATGGGCTATCTAACATGGAAAGAATTTTTCAAATCGGTCCAGTACTTTTTGAGTTTATTCGTTACATACAAAAATACAAATCTTTCCTCTTTATAATATTAGTGTAGACGTTCAATGTTCTGAACCCAGCAAGTTATGGAAATGGATTTAAACAAACCCTTAGAACTGGTTCCATAGTTCATCTCAGTATTTTTCTTTCGCTATAATTATTTTTAAATTAATATAATATTTAAAACCATATTTTTTATTAGTCATGAAGGTTTCCTAACAATGTTTTCCTTTACCGGAGTAAACTGGTGATATAATTAATTAAATTATGAATAGGTACGCCATGTGCGTATTAAATTATCACAGTAAAGCCTATTCCGAAGCCTAAGTAGAGATAAACTTTCAAACTGGCAAACATTCTAGTTAAGGTGAAAATCGTAAGTATAAATAGTACTTTTCACTTTTCACTTATTTTTTATATTTATTTTTAAATCAAAGACAAACTTCAATTTTATTTATTAGTACAGATTTTCTCGGCATTCTTGATTTCATTATTTATTTAAATCATTACAATATCAAATGGTTCTAGGTAGGTTCACTCATATATATTTTGCGACTTAAAAAAGTAGGAAGTTCTCAATTCATACATTGAACTCAAACATTTCGTGTGGGTAGCGCCTAGAAACTAGTGAGATCCTAGCCAAATCTCAGGATACCTACTCCTTAATAGCACGTAGGCAGAGATTAGTACTGAAATCACAACCGGTAGCACCAAATAGCCTAATGTAGTCCAATCTAGGGTCACGGTCATTGTCACAATGAGAGGAATTTGCCGAGAGTGGCAACCTTGACACAAGTTCAGTAGGCACGGCATGGCATGCAAACTAAATAGCTAACAAGTATGAAAAGTCCGCTAAACTTGGTCCGATGGGCTGGTTGGTTTTCTCTAGAGCATGGCATCTGTTTACTAGTATGTTCAATCCAGCGGGTACAGCAATTTATGACCCAAATTTGGAGCAGCTCATTTGGGGAAGTACATCCACCTTAAAGAAAACTGCAGCCAAATAACACACTTTATTGTGTGTTGTGTTCCTGCAGTGGGTAAGGTTGCCAGAGCTCCTTCTAAGGATGTGCTACTCTGGCAGCAAGAGGAATATTCCCTCAAACTGTCGGCGCAGTGCATCCTCCATAAACCTCTAAGGGATTTTTAGGGTTGGCAACGCGCGAGTGATACCCCTGGTGTGGCAAGCGTCCATAGGCTACGGTAACCGCTTACCATCAGGCGGGTCGTATGCTTGTTTGCCAACTTAGCAGTATAAAAAAAAGATAAGGAGTCAGTTAAACCTAGGACCTCTATAGTATCGCCGTCTACGAGACAACACAACGAATGAGGCTTTTGATTGTGTAGATAATTAACTAACTAAAAAAATATTTAGTCACAGTTAACTTTCTTTACCTTGGGAAGCAGTTCTTCCGTAAAGAAATGTCAAAGCGTTGCGAATTTTTGCAAGAACAGTAATTACCAAATCCATTCTTGTAGCAACATAATACTTCGGCCACCGTTTTGACGGGTATCAGAAGGTCATCAGGCCTACAGTTTGCCTACAAGCATACGGAACGTTTGATGGTAGACGGTTACCGCAGCTTATAAACGTTTATAACGCCGAAGCGTCACTCACGACCTGCAAAAACCTCTTGATGTAAGTATCATTTAAACTTTCATAGGAATCTAGTGCATAGCTGTTAATTTGAAATTACCAACAGTTCCTTCAATTTTATTTAGGTACTTATTTGTATAGATTGTTTACCTAGAAAACCCAACTATACTCTGCTTCGAGGAAAGATCGGCCTCTGAGACGTTCCCTAAGAAAAGCCTACATCCAGCAATGGATGAATATAGGCTGATGATGTTAATGACTATGCTAAGGAACAGCAAAATATTTACACATTTCGAATAACCTTTAAATTCGTGATTTTCTGTTTACATAAATCATTCGTCATGGATATAATACACTGTGCTATGCTACCGCTGTGTATCTAACAAGATAATTGAAGATTGCTTTAAACATTATTATATCATTTTATTAAACCGTGACAAGCATTTAGGATAGGATTTATGAATGGATGAAGTATGACGGAGCGACTGCCACCTTCAGCGACATATTTCAGCTAATGTACATAAAACTTTAACAAATTATACCTACACCTTATCCGTCCTCATGAATCTTTTGCCGGTGAACAACCTAAACTCTCTAAAAGAGAGGTAGGGCACAGCCATTAATGGCTCAATTTGGAGCAGCCCATCTGGGGAAGTACCTCCTTACAGAAAACTGCAGCCAAATACTTTACTGTGTGTTGTGTTCCTGCAGTGAGTAAGGTCGCCAGAGCTCCTTCTAATGATACGTTGCACTGGCAGCAAGAGGAATATTCCCTCAAACTGTCGGTGCAGTGAATCCTTCATAAACCTTTAAGAGGTTTTTAGGGTAGGCAACGCGCGAGGGATACACCTGGTGTTGCAAGCGTCTATAGGCTATGGTAACCGCTTACCATCACGCGTGCCGTATGTTTGTTTGCCACCTTAGTGATATAAAAAAACTCTGTCTTTTAGTGAAAACCGTGCTGTAGGTAAGTATGAGTTTATCCAGAACAGACGCGGTGGGGGCTTTGATTTTTAATGTATCTACTAATATACCCATACTAAAATACTATATTTCTTATGTAAAAACTAAAGCCATTATGTAAAGAATCATCAACTAGGTATATGTGCACAAAAACGTTACTTAACCTTGAAAATTTAATACCTCAATATTATCACATGCACAATTAATATCTTAATTAATTTATTATTAATTTCTTTCACAAATGATTAATTAGGTAACATTGTTACATTATATATAACCTCTAACTCTAAATAGTCGTATAATAATGGCAATAATTATTCTCCTTTGAGTGTTAAACCAAAGTTGAAGGTCTCATGGTCTCAGACCACTTACATTTACAAATTATCATGCACTGTGTCCATTTCTAAGATCGATAATTATCTATAATAGCGCTGTGGTATGTTTGTGCGTTTGACTGTAAGAACCCTATCTAATAATAAAAATGCTAAACACCAACTTTAAGCAACGCCTTTATGTAACCAAAACACTTAAGTTAGGTATTAAAAATATAACTTAACGATCATAAAGAAGTTACTCTTTTTTAACTTTAAATGCAAGTTACAGGAAATGATTCGCGATTGGGGTCTAAATTATATCTAATATTTTTCTCTTCAAGATACGTGGGAGTTTTTTAAAATATTTTAATGCCCGGCACTATTTAAACAAAAAAAAATAACTTTTGTGACTAAAAGCCCCTTGAGTAGAAAACTCAATTTTAGATATTATGTTCCAATATAGCCTGGGTGTACCATATTTTTAAGGGAGGTATTTGACATTATAGTCACCCTAACTACCACAAATGAAACATTTATACTCTTACAACAGTAGGTAAGAGAAAAAATATAGAAAACCAATATCTGGTGAAAATTATATTAAAAATCATTGAAACCATTGTATCTTCTAAACCATACATAGGGGTCTTGATCGTCGTATCTAAATTTTATCTTTGGATGTCACTTCTCCGGCCACTCTGTTTAAATAAATATATCTAATATCCAACCAATGTCACGAGTAAAAGCAAGTCGCAAGCGCAGAATACTTGAAGCAATGCTCGCTGAGAATATGCGAAGCGTTCACGGTCTCAATCCAGCAACTTTATGGCTATTTTATTCCAATTAATTTACTAAAGTCACGTCCAGATCGTATAAATAAATATTTAAAACGTAAATTATTCTGACGCCATATTTCTATTATGTACTTTACGATGACTCTCGCTTCTTATTTTAATTACAATGTTTTATAAATTATCCTTTATTATCCGGCTACTTTGGCCCATAAATACATACCTTAGAGATATTATAATATGTATTACAAAATGTGTTAGTATAGTTTTGGAACATCTCATTAAAAAAACGTTTTGCAAATAAAAGTTCGGACGCTGCCGTCGACCGCAGCGGCACTACTGGTTTTTATGTATTTCTTTGAAAAGTTCAATTGGCACACTAACATGCAGCCGCTGCATGTGTAGCCTGATTGGTAGCCTCCAATTGCAGTCGACAGCGTAATCGAATTGGGGCCTACATAAGTTGCAATTTGACATTCGAATCAACAAACGAATAGAAACAAAATGTATGGAAATGACATTAGTGATGGCCTGATTTATCGAAAGCTTGTGTGATTTCCATAGATTTTGTTTCTATTCGTCATGTCAAATTGCAACTGTCTACAGGCCCTTAAGACAACATAGTACCAATGCTTGTATTCCTCGAAGAATTAGGCAAACGTGTACGGCTACACCGGTAGTTCGCCGGTATGCGTACCATGTAATGATGGGCGAGCCTACTGCCATCAACCGGGCACAAACTGAGCTGCTACTGGGAATTTCTAAGAAAATCCCAGTAAGAAGTGCCTCGACTCGAGAATTAAAACCAGCCCCCCTAGCCCAGTTGCAATTTATAGTTCGGATCGACAAACGAATAGAAAGAAAATGTATGGTAATGACATTAGTGACAGCCGACAGACAGCCCGATTTGTCGAAAGCTTATGTCATTTGCATACATTTTGTTTCTATTCGTTTGTCAATCCACACTGTAGATTGCAACTTGGCTAGACCCGCAGGTCTTTTAGCGTAGGTACCTACTTAGTAGTCACGCTTACGACACCTTGAAAATTAAGTCTGCTTCTATAATTAGAAGCCTTAGAACCGTAACACAATTTGAAAAAACGGTTAAAATTCGTGTCGCTGCGCTCAAAAATCGCCAGAGCTTAGATCAAATTAATTTTCATGTTTACGGTAGGAGCTGTCACAAGAATGTCAACGAAATGGCTCAAAATTGCGAATTCAACACGACATGCCCTAGAGAATCACGAAAATTACTTTGTCTTACAAATAAGTGGGCAGGCACACGATTCACTTCAATTCTTCGAAGATTTAAGAATCTTCTAAGAAGCGTGATGTTTTTTCAAATGGTGGTTATTTCATGAATTTACAGCAATCAAGATATTATATAATTTACTAAGCGTATATTACCTACTGATTAATACATAATTTAGAGTTGGAAAGACTAAATCGTGAATACAATCCACGACGTACCACAGGTATTCTTAGGCATCGTCATTGGATCATGTTTAATATAATAGATTCCAATGATTTTATTGAAAACCCTTTCAGCTCAATTTATGTATCCACCTATCAAAACTGATTTCAAGGTATTCAATTATAATATTATTGCACTTAACTACCGCATCATCTTTACAGATTCATATAAGATTATGAAGGTAACGTATCAAATTAACTAAACATAAGTAATTAGATAGATTAAACTAAGAAAAAATATGAATATAATACTTATCGTCACGCAATGTGTAAAGGGTCAACTGAAGGAAATGGATAATTTTAAAAGCCAACATTGTATTGTCAAATTAAAGAATTCAAAAGAAGTTTAATCCAACTTATGAAGGTTAAATAATGAGTACAGTAAAGGAATACTACTAAGATGTTTGTAATAAGTATAATGGCTACTACATTAACTTAATAATCATCATAAATAAATACATTACCTACACGAAAACTGAATTATTTAACTTTTAATTCGTTTTTTATTGCAACATTAAATCTTCTTACTAAAGATTTAAAATAAACTCGTTATTTGTATGTATAACGAAAACTACGTAACACCGATTAAAATACATAAATTAATATATAGTAATAATAACACTCTTCGCCCTATATCAAGGCCGAAGCATCTCGTATACCCCAGCACTAACATTTCACACTTAAGGCCTCGTTAAGCTTAGAGAAACCTACATGACAACCGGAGCATTGAGCCTGACAAATTATCTCGCGAACAATGGCACTTCACTGATATTTTATTTGACATGGCATTAAAAGAGGGCTTTAAATGTGGGACATTTCGTCAGAAATTGATAATAACTCGTTCCGTTGTGAGAAACAACGGACTAATTATTGTCAATGTAATTTGACTGAGAACATAATAGCTGTCAGTGAGCGTGGAAATACAAACGGTTAAGAATGCCGTGCATGTGTGTATGCGCATGAAATGAAGCTTTAATGTGGTGAAAATAGCTATTGTGCCGGACGGGCGTTAACCTCCCAGCTTACGATGGCGAATTCCTTCGATGAGCTCGGTTAGCTGGCGAGACGCTGACGTCCTACACACTATAGGCTCCAGAATATATCGTGGATCAAGTGTGTCTTCAGATGTTGAAAGATGCCGATGACGTAGGCGGGAAGAATGGGAGGCAAATAAAACGCACTGGTGCTGTTCTAGGTGCTCCCAGTGGGCGGTGCGATCCTCTTCCTATTTTCCTAGTACAGTTCTTCCATGTAAAATTCGTTGCACCGATGACTACGATTTCCTATGTTTTCTAATTTACTAAGGTGGCACGAAACTTTACCTTATTGAGGACCGCGAACCGCTCACTGTTTGCACGATCGTTTATTCTATGTTTGTTCTATCCTATTTACATATTTTGACCTATAATCATTTGTTGCCTATAGTTTAGGCGCTTGTGTTACCTATGTCTGTGAAGGTTGTTTCATGCCCTAAATGCCTATACTATTTATCTTCCCCCCTCACTCACCCAGCCGAAACTATGCCGGTATGAAGTGGGGAGGCCTATCATTTTTAGGGCATGAAACAACTTTCCACACCTATTACCTTTAAACTATTTAAGTTATATAAATAAAACTACTACGAATAGATGGGGCATTTCCCCAGCTATCCGGCGATATATAATGCATTTATTTGTCTTAGGTATTCTATGACCTATAAACCTAAATACATGTATCGGGAAAAACTTAACTTAAAAATCACTATAAATCATGTATTTGTGGTGTTTTACTTGTCGCCGACGTTGTGACGACGTAAGTACAGACCCAGGGCATCTAAACACACTATTTACGACATTATATGTTGATTCTATTATATTTAAAACACTAAACTATAGACCTGGGCTGTACTTACGGTTCACGCAGTCGTCGTTCACACTGATGATTTTATTTGCAGACTACCCGAAACTATTTTTATCAAACTATAAATACTTTTGCAACAAATTTTTACTATTTCAGTTCACTGAGAGCACTGAGTCTAGGTAGGTCACTGTCTGCACTATGTTACACTATCACTATTTTTATTGGTGACGCGTCGTCGCGAACATCTCTCCCGCCGTGCAGCGCAGCGCCGCCTCCTGCTGGAAGCGAAGCTGCATCCTCTCCGGTGAGCGACGTCTCTCCATCATTGCGGCAGGGGGACGAGCTTCTTTGCTGGGCGTTTCAGGACGCCGCCAGAGGT
Source organism: Acronicta psi (assembly GCA_946251955.1). Classification (NCBI taxonomy): domain Eukaryota; kingdom Metazoa; phylum Arthropoda; class Insecta; order Lepidoptera; family Noctuidae; genus Acronicta; species Acronicta psi. The sequence continues at coordinate 2,092,950 of OX276486.1, forward strand.
GCGTACCTCGGCGGTCCTGACCTCGCCATCTGGACCAGGGTAGACGGCGATTACTCTGCCGCGCGGCCAAGTATTGCGCGGCAGCTGGCCGTCGGCGATGAGCACTAGGTCGCCCACCTGCAGACTGGGGCCACGGGCGTGAGGCTCCCGCCGGTTTTGGAGCTCCGGCAGGTACTCACGCACCCAGCGACGCCAGAACATATCGGCGAGTATTTGTGAGCGTCGCCAGTGTTTTCTGCCGTCTATGTCTTGCTCGTCGAATGTGCCGGGAGTTGGTAATCTCGCTGAGCCTCCCAGCAGGAAGTGGTTCGGTGTTATTGACTCCCCGTCTTCGCTATTTACCGAGACGTGGGTCAATGGCCTGCTGTTTACTGTGTACTCTGCTTCACACAGTAACGTCGATAGGACCTCTTCGTGCGGATGTTTCTCGTGCAGTACGGTGTACAGTGCGGTCTTGACGCAGCGCACCATACGCTCCCATACCCCTCCCATAAAGGGCGCGGAAGGGGTTATGAAGCGCCATACGATGCCGCGGCGATTGGCCTCTTCTCGGGTCGCCTCTCGAAGTTCTTTGTCTGCGCCGTGCATGTTCGTGCCGTTGTCCGAGTATATTTCGGTAGGACAACCTCGTCGTGCGGCGAATCTGCGCAGAGCTAGTATAGCCGAGTCTGCGCTCAGGCTGGCGGCGATCTCCAGGTGGACGGCTCTGGTAGTGAGACACGTGAACAGAGCCACGTATCGCTTCTGATGCTGTCGTCCGACGGTGACTGACACGGGGCCAAAGTAGTCCAGCCCTGTGTAGGTGAAAGGCCTCTGGTGATGAGCGAGGCGCGTCTTCGGATGATCACCGGTGGCTGGTTCTGGAGGTCGTGCCTTGCGTATTCGACACGGTAGACACTGGTTCACCACCCTTTTGGTAGTCGGTCGCAACTTTACGACCCAGTAGTGTTGTCGTACTTCGTTGATGGTGAGCTCTGTCCCGCTGTGTTGCAGGCTTCTGTGCGTCCAGTCTATGTACAACTGGGTGATGCGATGGTCTCCATCTAGTACGGGTGGACTCTTCATGTCTTCGGCGACTTGTTCTGCTGCGGCTATGCGACTTCTCAGCGTTATTGTTCCCTCTTGCAATTGCACTTGTAGGGGGCGTAGTCGGCTATCACTTTCTACACTTTTCTGTTTGCTGAGGTCGGCGATTTCCTTTCTGAATGCATCTTGCTGCACGACCCGCACGAGGGTCTTCTCAGCTTTCTTGAGAAATTCGGCTTCTAATATGACGAATTTCCTGGTTTCTGTATTTATTCGAATCGTTTTCTTGATCGGTGCAGGATGGCTATTTTTCTGTTTCCTCCAATCGGGATCATTTTCTTTGTTTTTCTTTGTTCTCTTGTACAACGTCGTTTCCTTGGGCCTTCGACATAACGCTATAAACTGTAAAACTCTCGCTGTTGCACGTAGAAGGCGTTCCCATCGTGAAAATCTCTCTGGATCAGGGACGGCTTCCCTATATTTCGATGTGCAGCATTTTCCTATAGCTGTAAGAGTTTTCTCCTCTGTAGTATTTTCTATGACTGCGAACTTTTCTGTAGGCCAATTCTGTGGGTCGTTGTAAAGGAATTTCGGTCCTGTGTACCACTCATGACGCGAATCGAAGCTGTGTGGTACTTCGCGTGTATTCTTTTCTATAGAAACTAACCTCTTCATGGCTGTTTCATAACTATTTGGCATTTCTATGTCTTCACTTCTCCATAGTAAAGCTGTTTCTATATGCCCGCTCTGTTGCTGTACTGTATATCTGTTCAATATGTCTTCTGCTTTCTTTTCAGGGTCTGATTCCGGACGTCGTGGATTTATCATCAGTGATTCTAGCGCGAAGTATTCTCGTAGCTGCAGGTCGAGGCTGTCATCGCTTGTAGTCAGACGGTTGACGTAGTGCACCTGTTGCCCTAGTGTTCTGGTGTGCGCGCCATGCAGGACCCATCCGAGTGCGGTGAGCGAGGCTACTGGCTGGTGCTTAGGTCCTCTTCTGACTTCTGTCGCCAGAAGCAGGTGCCAATTATCTTGACCTATGAGTATCTTCGGTGCACCCGCGTCGTAGCTGAGTTGCTCTCTGAGGTCATCTAAGTGTCTGCACTCTTCTATGTCCTCTTCTCGAACTGTTTGCGGCGCCAAGTCCAGCCTGGGTATGGTGCGAGCTTGAAACGGTATCTTCTTGTCCTTCTGACTAGCGAGTGTCACTGTTGTTCTTCTCGAGTAGGGAGCGTCGATGGTGACGCTTCCGATCGCTCCTATCTTGAGTGGTTCAGCGACTCCTTCCGCTCCGACTTGTCTTGCTATGTCTTCGTCCATCAGTGAGACGGTTGATCCGTCGTCCAGAAGTGCGTGCGCGTGGACCTCTCCCGCCGGTCCGATGACTCGCACCGGCACTATCTTGAGGTACACGTGGCTGGTGGACGTGTGCGAACTGGTCACTACTTCCTGTGGTTCTTTCTTGACGTCCGACTTCTTTTCGTAATGCAGCAGCGGATGGTGCGTAGCGGTGCATTCTCTCATGCCACATTTCCTCGGCTTGCACGTGTGTCCCTTGTATCTATACTTCAGGCAGCGGAAACACATGCCATGCTTCTTCGCTAGCTCCCATCGCTTGTTGCTGTCGGCGTCCTTGAACCTGTAACATTCAGACGTAAAGTGACCCTGTTTATTGCAGATGCGACATGATGTTGTGTGTTTGTCTGTAGCTGTGTGTGTTCTTTGAACGATACGTCTTACCCCCGCCGGTGTGTCACCTATATTCTCCGCAGGTGCGAAGACGCTGCAGTATCTCGCCTGCTCTGTCACGAAGTCACTGAAGAGGCTGAGGTCCGGAGTGGCTTGATACTTCTCGGTGTATATTCTGTACCACTGTACACGAAGGGAGTTCGGCAGCTTCTCTGTCAGGACGCGCAGTAGCTCGGCGTTGATCAGGTAGTGATCCTTCTTCAATGCGCGCAAGGTGACGATGCCACTTCTGACCTTGCTGGCGAAAGCGCATATGTCCTTCGGTGCTTCTCCACAGCGCGGCAGACTTCTCAATCTGTCCATCTCTGCCTGCGCGATTGAATCCGGGCGTCCAAATTGCAGCTCCAGTTCCTTCATGATGTCATCCGGTTTGGCGTTTCCTATGAGCTCCGAACTGACTGTGTCCAGCGCTCTTCCTCGCAGACTTCTTCTCAGTCTTGCTGTGTTCTCTACGTCATTGAAGAACTTCCTTGTGGTGTCGTAGATGGCACGGAACGACAGCCATTCTGTGTGTGACCCGCTGAAGTTCGGCAACATCATGATGACTTTCGAAGCAGCAGGGTTGTGCGAGGCAGCTTCACTATTCTTCTTTCCGGCGAGCGATGCTATAGCAGAGGTCAGCTCAGCTATAAACGGGCGTAGTGAATCTTCACTAGTACTATTTTCTTTCTTCTGTAAAGGCGCGATGTCCTTCTTCATCACTATCTCCTTGTTGGTCTCTTCTATATTGGAAGGTAACGATGGCTTCGATTGCTGTTGGAGTCCCGATTTGTCTATTTCCGCTGGGGGGGGCTGGTGCGCAGTGCCTATTCTTCTATTGTCCCCCTCAACGGCAGTGTCCTCCCTCGTCGCAGGTTCCGGTGCTTCTTCTAGCCAGGAACGTACATACTCATCGTTCGAATTTCTATCTTCCAAATAATCATCGTCCGAATCTTCTTCGGCCCTCTGTAATTCAATCTGTGCGAGTTCCAACTTGATTTTCAAAAGGTCTTCACGTGCCCTTCTGATTTTCTTCGATGCTTTGTTCGATACTGTACGCGGTTTGCTATGTTCGGTACGGGCGTCACCCCGGGTAGTCATCGGTGCGGCGCGGCGATAAGTCTTGTCTAAATTCTTCAAAGTCTGGTCCGAGTCCCCTTCTTCAGAGAGGGTCTTCATCCTGTCACTCGACGGCGCTATCTTCTCTGCAGGTGCCGGTGCGGAAGGTTCCCCCCCTCCCCCCCGGTGTGAGGGGCGCGGCGGCTCGGTTCCATCGACGGTCGACGGCGAGCGCGGCGGTTGCTGGTGACGTATTGCGGGCGCGCCGTGCTCCCCTCCGACCTCAACTGTCCATGCTTCAGCTGTTCTTCCATGCGAACGCGTGATCGGCATGCTTGAAGAATGTCTTGTTGTTCTTGATTCACGATAAATCCGGCTCGACAGGACCAGACGATGTGCCGGACGGGCGTTAACCTCCCAGCTTACGATGGCGAATTCCTTCGATGAGCTCGGTTAGCTGGCGAGACGCTGACGTCCTACACACTATAGGCTCCAGAATATATCGTGGATCAAGTATGTCTTCAGATGTTGAAAGATGCCGATGACGTAGGCGGGAAGAATGGGAGGCAAATAAAACGCACTGGTGCTATTCTAGGTGCTCCCAGTGGGCGGTGCGATCCTCTTCCTATTTTCCTAGTACAGTTCTTCCATGTAAAATTCGTTGCACCGATGACTACGATTTCCTATGTTTTCTAATTTACTAAGGTGGCACGAAACTTTACCTTATTGAGGACCGCGAACCGCTCACTGTTTGCACGATCGTTTATTCTATGTTTGTTCTATCCTATTTACATATTTTGACCTATAATCATTTGTTGCCTATAGTTTAGGCGCTTGTGTTACCTATGTCTGTGAAGGTTGTTTCATGCCCTAAATGCCTATACTATTTATCTTCCCCCCTCACTCACCCAGCCGAAACTATGCCGGTATGAAGTGGGGAGGCCTATCATTTTTAGGGCATGAAACAACTTTCCACACCTATTACCTTTAAACTATTTAAGTTATATAAATAAAACTACTACGAATAGATGGGGCATTTCCCCAGCTATCCGGCGATATATAATGCATTTATTTGTCTTAGGTATTCTATGACCTATAAACCTAAATACATGTATCGGGAAAAACTTAACTTAAAAATCACTATAAATCATGTATTTGTGGTGTTTTACTTGTCGCCGACGTTGTGACGACGTAAGTACAGACCCAGGGCATCTAAACACACTATTTACGACATTATATGTTGATTCTATTATATTTAAAACACTAAACTATAGACCTGGGCTGTACTTACGGTTCACGCAGTCGTCGTTCACACTGATGATTTTATTTGCAGACTACCCGAAACTATTTTTATCAAACTATAAATACTTTTGCAACAAATTTTTACTATTTCAGTTCACTGAGAGCACTGAGTCTAGGTAGGTCACTGTCTGCACTATGTTACACTATCACTATTTTTATTGGTGACGCGTCGTCGCGAACAGCTATACTGTACATTTATAATAATTTTTACTGAAAGAGTCGAAATAAACTTGCCTGTTTAGTGCAGTTTGCCACCCGATTTTGACAAAAGAAACAATATGTGGAGTATATAAGTGCGACTGCTACATTTGAGCTTCTGGGTTCAATTCCCAAATCGAAGAATTCATGAGGATTTTTCGCACTCAAAAAGCAGAGAGCACACCCTGCCTCGTTGGTCTAGTCACACGTGCGACTGCCGCTAGAGGTCCTGGGTTCGATTTCCGGGTCGAGTAAAGTGTTGTTGGGCTTCTCTATGAAATTCCCAGTGGCAGCTCGGAGTCTGGATTCGTGCCCGATGGCAATAGACACGCCCACGTAACATTACAACAAACTGTGGGTGCCAACACCTCTGCCAAACCCTTCGGGGAATCGCTGTGATAGTTTGTTACCCCATATACTAATAAGTATTCCTCATTGCTCACGTACTCTCAATACCTTCCGGGCATTGACCGTGGCTTTGGAAACTGAAGTCACGGCCATACTCGAAAGTGAGAGTGTGCGAGTCACGAAAAAATACTTCTACTATATTTTTGAACAAATTAATCAACTGATTGCTAACCTACTATTAAATAAGGTCATTATATAACAAGTATAAAGACCTATAACTTGTACGTGTAGTATAGTCTGTAAGTATAAGTTGGATATTGAATAAATAAATAAATAAATAAGTATTTCGGACCTCACACTTTCAGAACCTGCGCTTGTTGCCACTTAACCAAAGGACCAGCAATAGTCATATAGGTATTTTATAAATACGCATTGAATTCGCGAATTCAAGTTCAAGTTCAAATGTTTTTTTTTAACTAGCGACCCGTGCGCATCTTCACCTGCGTAACATTACAGTGAAATTTAAAAAAAATATACCTACCTAAATCTTTTCCCGAATATTTGGTACACAAAAAAAATCGCCCATATAGGTTGAGCCGTTTTCCGTCATCTTTCATACTGGCGACTGATTTTATTATTATTTATTTATTGAAATAATACTACTATTTACAGATTTAATCGCGTTATATCGATTTTATCCAGTTGTTTCGATTAAAATAATATCAATATACCGCGATAAAATCCGTAAAAAGTAGTTTTATTTCAATGTCTAGTATCAGATTTATTTAGATAAAGTTTTCAACCGACTTTGAGCAGGTAGGTAGATAGTTGTTATAAATATTATTGGGTTTCACATTATATTTGGCCGGTACCTACACAGCCTAATCTAAATAAAAAAAATATACAATATAGTGTTTCTAATGAGTATGATTTATAGCGATAACTCAATGAGCTTTCAACATAAAAAAATATACAGAAAATATCTCCTACCCAATCCAGAAAACCATTTTATCATTTATAGAAAATTCGCGTGTCAGAAATCTAATTGGGCTAGGTAAAGCATTGCAAATGATAGTGATGTTACTGCATTTACCTGAAATAGTGTTGTATCAGAAATCTAATTGTTATATAAAATTCTTGCGTAGTATCTGTCACGCAAATTTTGGCACGATTTCTAGTTCTCATTTAGCAATTGAAAATGTTTGGATGCAATTTGATTTGTAAGTCTGTTTTTGATTTGACGTGATTGCAAAATTTTACTTTACTTACAAAATAATCGTCTGATGCTGCTTAGTCGTTTTTTAAATGCGCGTTTTATAAACGCGCTGCGCGACGAATACGAAACAAAATAAATACGAGTCTAGCATGTTTCGCGACCGGCAAATTTTTTGCACATGTAGGAATAATTTTGTTAGGTATTATTAAATGTCACAAAAAAGGTGACATTTATGACTGGGCCTAAAGATTCTTTTCTGGGACTTTTAGGCAAGCTTTAATAATTTTTTTTGATAAGTTATTGATCGTTACAACGTTACGCTTACAATAAGATATTTTGACCAATAAGACGGTATAGAAAGAAAAAATAAAACAGCTAAAAAGTAATACCCTATGTTAGCAAAAAATGGTGTACCCACCTAGTTTAATCACTATTACCACACAGTAAAGGAAACGGTAACGAGGAAATCCATAAACCATTCCATTCCACTTTCCGTTCAACATAATGTAACTGACAGGTTCTTATTTGGAAATTGACAACTTTAGACATTACAATAACTAATAGCATACGTTAAGAACAGCCATACCTATGGCAAGTGTAAGCCAAACCTAGATCTCTAATAATATTATAAAGAGAAATTTGAAGAGATGTTTGTAATGAGTAAACTCAAAAACTACTAGACCGATTTCAAAAATTCTCTCATAACATACGCTATAATTTATAAAATCACGCGGACGAAGCCGCTGGCGGAAAGCCACATAAAAATAAATGCAACACCTTTTACTAAGGTAACAAAAAGAATTCTGTTACGGTCGCAGTAAATGTTATGAATCCCATGGCCATGACCTATAGGAGAAGGGGGGGTAAGTAACCCGCACTTCCCTTCCCTTGTCCTAGTCTTGCATTAGTCGGAACGAGTCCGACATACCCTGCCGCCTCCCCAGGTGGCAGACCTATAGGATTTTGAACACCCCAAAAAAGGTAACAAAATACGTACTTGCTGGCACCAGCTTTAAATATTTTGTTACTTTTAAAACCTGGATTTTTCGAACACTATCTGTTGTTTAAATATTATATTATTTTTCTATTCTTTGTTGTTTTTATTGCTTTTATTGTTCAAAATGTGTGTCTTGTGCTGTGTTAAATAAATTTCTTTTTTTCTTTCTATGAGTTATTGCCAATGAGTTCCTAAACCAAAAAGAATCGCTCCAGATGACACCAGCACTAATTGCGCACGCTTCGCGCTCAGTGTCAACGCACGACCGCAAACCTGTGACTAATTGACGAGCGGCGCGGGCGCAGGCATGGGGCCAGCTAGGGCGCCGATACTGTCGCAAAACTAGTGACAATTTAGAGTATAGAGGGCGTAACTAAACTAAGTATTACTAAATGACATAAGATAACATCAGGTCCATACTATAATATAATAATCAACCCATAAACTGTCCCACTGCTGGACACGGGCCTCCTCTCAGTATGAGAGGAATTAGGCTATAGTCCACTACGCTGGCCTAATGCGGGTTGGCAGACTTCACATGCCATCGAGAAAATCTCTCAGGCATGCAGGTTTCCCCACGATGTTTTCGTTCACCGTTAAAGCGAGTGATAATTACGCACATGATTTCGAAAATTCATAAGGTCACTACTAATAATGTTAAAATTCTATTTATTTATTATTATTATTTCATTAGTAAGCAAATCTATTGACTGATTTGATATAGGAATTAGGAATAATAGATTTTAGTAATATTTAGTTGCTAGTAGTAACGGTGTTTGCGTTTTTTTTAAGTTACCCAATTTACTGACCCGCTGGCAACGGTTATCACATAATAATATGTAAGGTAAGTACTACTGTTCGACAGCCTGGCTTCATGCGTATAGGCAGACTTCACACGCCGCGCCGTCGACTAAATTATGAATCAGCATTTTCGATTAGGTACTTAAAGATAAACATGATATGCATAAAAACTGCTATTCAAAGGGAAAGTAATTATACCTACTTATACATACTTTCGTACCAGACTACTAAACAAGACATACAACCAAGAAACTCAGAAATAGCGAAATGAGAAAATGCACTTACGCCACTTTCGTCGATACGCAACGGTTGGCAACACTGATGAGATGCGGCGATAGTGTTCATTTACTTCCCTCTGCATGACACGCGTTGATTGTAGAAAGTCGGTACGTACATATCTTATTCATATCACTTTGTAATTAATTGCATTTTTCCTCTCATTTTTTAATTATTAATTTACATTGTTTAAATAGCTGCAGTTTGTAAAAAGATTTCTACAGGTCACACATTTTTTAAATGCACGATAAATTTATGCAGGTTATTATTTTAATTTGTGAAAAAAGACCTTTATTAAACTGTGTATGTGGCTTTGACGAAATGCAACCGAGTCACGTTCAGTGAATCTGCAAAAAAGCATTTAATTTTCTAAGTGTATCGTTTTTATGTTTCTTCGGATTCTAGCGATTTTTGACAATTACACGAATGTCTCATACATAACATACCACCCCGCCCGTATTCTCGGAAGACTTGAGCAGAGGTGTATTGCTGTACACCCACAATTAGTCGGTTTGTTTAGGCCCCATTGGGGCAAGGGCAAGCCTATTACCATTAACAAGTCACAAAGTCAAACTCCGAGCTGCTACTGATTTCATAGCAAAACGAAATAACGCTGCTCGACCTGTGAATTGAACATAGTTACGACCTCAAGCGTGGTAATCGCGATTACGATCACTTAGGGATAGGCAGAGGTACCCAGACTTACCCGTCGGACAATACAGGCTGTTATATTTTATGATCATTAGGCAAAATTAACCTGCTACAACTATTACCAAACAGATTTTATTGTGATACTTAGGTTAATGACCCACAATTGTTTGCCTACACAAAATTGTGATCATTAGACCATGTTTTGGCTATCGCCGGAATTGATTCAGCGACACAAATGGATAATAGCATATGTTCAGTGCCGTATTGGCGAGTGGGAGTCCTATACTCGTCATTTATAGGTTTGGTGGGTGTTAATAGGCATAAAATGTATGTTTATGTAACACGCGTATATTCCTCAAAGAGGTAAACGCATAGAGGAAGGGTTACGCATAAAGGTTTACCAGACCACGCGGGCGAAGCCGCTGGCGAAAAGCTAGTAACCATACCATAAATCAATGAATTATTACATAAAACCAGCACGTGGTTGCGATACAGATCTATTAAGAGAAATTTCTTTTTTTCGCAAAACGAACGCCGTTGACCGAGTCGGAAGCTATTATCAAGTTTTTGTGCTACAACCACTGAACCAGTAAGTACTGTTAAGTAAGTGTTGCGTGGCTCTGTTTACTGTGTTGATTGGTTATCAGGTGTTAGTTATGTTTTATTACTTATAGACTACTTAATAAGTCATATTGGTGTAGACGGGGACGGTCTTTTATTGTTGAATATACCTAGATGTTTTTTTTGTTTTTTCAATAAGAGAGCTAATTTTTATATTCCGGTGCTGATACGTTCAATTAGCTCGGCAAATTATTATATTTTTTGTTTTTTTCTTAATTATAGATATAACAACTTACACACGCACCGGAAAACGCATCGTAGGATGCCCTCCAACCTCCAACAACATGGACCGACGATGGATAAAGTTTGGTCGTAGGATGCAGGCTGATGGCAGCCGTGGACCTCTTTTATCTTAAGGGTTCAAGAATATAGTAACCACAATTACAATTTTGGATAGGTAGTTACTAATCCTTTATTGCAAGTGAAAAAAGCTCAATTCTGACTAAAAAAAATTCAACTGAGATTCATACATACGAAATCTTAACACTTAACACTACACCTCAATTTCGATGCTTTTTTTTTCAGTTCTAGGAAACAAAGAGTACATATACATAACTGCAATTTTTACCGAACCAAGATAATTCAACTACAGACTATAACATGTATATCGCAACTCTTTCTCCAAGACCAATGAATGCATAATACATACAAATTTACATAACTGCTTATAAGGGCGAGCAGGTTTCAAGCTGCCTAGGTTCATTGTCCTGATGCGCATGCCCTGGCCACAAAGCTATTGCCTCGATGGTACTATGAACTTGTTTTATCTTCAATGTATATAATACGTACAATAGGGAAGTCCTGTAAAGTATAAAAGGCTATATTTGAATTGAAGATAATATAAGGCTTATAATTGCCAATTACTATTTGTATCTTTACTTCACAAAAACTCTTGATCTTTGACATTGTCAAAGTTGAAGTCAAGGTAGATTCGGTATAGACTGGACTCGGTAGCTCTTTTTTAACATAATTTGGATTTTTGACCATCCCCATGTTCCGTGCTTAATAAGACAATGATCACATTATTATCAGCATAATATCTAACAGTTCATTGTCCTATGCTCAGCAGATCATTATTTGCATCAAGATGGAATGCTGAGCCGTATTTTCTTGCATCCCGCGACTGCAACGCGCCGCGGAACAACGGAATACTCTCATCTACATGCGCACACGCAATCGTAGTACAGTGCAAATAAACGAAGAAGTATAACTCACATTGGGACGAAATATATGTGAAGGTTGTTTGATGTGATAAAATTCAGTACCTTAAAGACAAAGACCTTTTATTTTTGGACCTGTCTTCAATGTGTAATAGAGCCCGGGAGTGTCACTCAAGTGACGAGTTATGAATATTCGAAGAAACTGACTATAATTAGACTTCTGTTTATTTTATTTTGGCGAAGTGCATTTTATTGGGGAAATGGATTTGCAGTGGTTAATTATAGGGATAACTGGCGACATTTTTCCGGTTGTGAGGTTTGAAAGTAAATAATAAGTAAGTTCTAGGAAAATCGATTGAATGAGTAGAATTTACATCATTCTGAGGTCTGGTAAAGGTATTATCTAGGAGAATAGTCATTTGCCTTCCGTAAGTTAGTAATGTAAGCATTATAAAATTTTACCAAAAACTGAATCATGTGAAGTAAAGTTTACACCCTTGTGGGACTTTCATGACATTCAATGGTATCGCCCGAAGGGTTTAAAACTCTCACTGAACGTACCTACCCAACAGACAATTTATAATTAGAGCCTTATTAGGTAGAACGTTTCAGCATAAGCTTTGTACAATCTAAATTCAAATTAGCATAACCATTGTACCTATAGGTACTTAGTCTGCGTGAACTTTTCAAAACACAACCAAAATGGCCGCGACCTACAGTCATAATACACGCCTAATGCACAACAATGAATACAAGTAATAGTTCAATACCGGTACAAAAATATTAATGTCGTAATAGCTAGATCGATCGTGACTCGTTCATTCATATGGTATGCTGTTATCAAGGAGACGTATTGCAATTTGTTGGAGTGTCGTCTTTGTGGTTTGCTATCTCTTTCTACAAAACTAGCTGTTCCAAGCGGTGATATTCGCCTTCAATTATTTTTTCGGAATCCCAAAAGGCTTTTTTAATGGCTACGTCATAATAACTATCTGTGTGTCCAATTTCAGCCCAATGCGTTTGAGCTGTGCGTTGAATACTGGTAGATCAGTCAGCTAGTCACCTTTTACTTTTATATTTAATACTAGCTTTACGCTAGCGGCTTTGCCTGCATAGTGTAGGTATTTCTTATAAATTATAGCATAATGTTACTCGGGCTAATGGATAGTAATGGCTTAATGGTAGGGCTATGCTGTAGGCTACTACCGGGGTCCATAGGTGGCGGATAATGGATCGGTAGCGAGATATCGCTACTCGCTGCTTCGGCAGTCCCCGACCATACAGCAACTGCAAGCTACCTCGAGCTCAGGGATTCTAACACCGTTACGAGGTCGAGGTAGAGCAACCGGTATCAGTGCAGGATGTCGGTTTAGGGCGGCGGCGTAGGAGTACCTAGCGTACCAACGGCGGCGTCCACGAGTCCAGTCAGGCGACTCTCTGCACACCCATCAATCCGCATTGGACTAGCGTGATGGGTTAAAAGTCCAAACCCCTTTCCTCATGGCTAGTTCTCCTAAAAACAGGCCCCCAGTGCTCGGCGTCTCTAGTGGGAACTCTGCTCATGACAGTAGGTCGATGACCTCTAGAGCATGGGGCGCATACAATCCCCGGGCGAGATCTCTTAACTGTCAAACGAATCCGGCTTGTCATATGGAAACTGATAAACTAAAAATTATTACATACAATGTTCGTACACTGCGGACAGAAGCACGCCTATTGGAATTAGAAAACGCACTGAAGTTCATAAAACATGACATAATAGGACTATCTGAGGTAAGAAGAGAGGGCGAGAACTCTTTTGAGAGGAATGACTACATTTTTTATCATGTAGGAGAAACCAATACCAGAAATGGTGTAGGATTTCTGATAGCCAAGCGCTGGAAAAATAACATCAAAGAGTTCATCGCCTACTCTGAGAGAATAGCTGTCATAAAATTTAACACTACAAACAATAGAACTCTCACAATTATCCAGGTGTATGCTCCAACTTCTTCACACCCAGACGACGAGATTGAAGAATTTTATGACCTTTTGGATAAAGCGTGTGACGAAAATAGGGGAAAGTGGATGATAGTCATGGGAGATTTTAACGCCAAAATAGGCTTAAGAAAAGAAAACGACAACAGCAAAATCGTTGGACCATATGGCTTAGGATCTCGAAACGACCGCGGGGCTCGTCTTTTGCAATTTGCAGCTACTCAAAACCTAAGCATATGCAACACTTTCTTTTACAAGAGACCCCAACGTCGTTGGTCTTGGCTGTCTCCCGATGGCGTTACCAAAAACGAAATTGACTTTTGTCTTTCCTCAAGCAAACAGATAATTCGGAACACAGAAATACTGAACAACCTAAAATATAGCTCAGATCACCGTCCTCTACGTATAACGTTAAAATTAAAAACAAAAATACTTCGGCACAACATGATAAAAAATACGATAAAGCGACTTGACAATCTCACATTACTTGCAAATAAAGATCAATTCACTCTCGAACTAAACAATAGTTTTAGCGTGTTACAATCTCATATTTCCGACGACCCGCAGACACTATACAACAACATACAAACCTCAATAAAAATAGCCAGTCAAAAAATTCAAGTCACCAAAAACAGAGAAAAAATATTAAGCAACATCTCTAAACAGCTCATTGAAGAAAGACAGACTCTACCATTTCAAACAACACAGTACAGGGAAAAAGATAGAAAGGTCAAGAGAAGCATTCGCAGAGACTTGAGGCATCATAACATGAATGTAGTGCAAAGAGCCTTAGACAGGAATTCCTCCTTTAAAACTGCTATCAGGGGTATCGAAGAGGGCAAAACTTCAATCAACAGCCTGAGAGATTGTAATAGGGTGAGACACAGTGATAGAGATAAAGTTATAGAAATATGCAGCGAGTATTATGAAAAACTATATTCTAACCCAAACTTAGTTCCCTCAACTACACTGGAAACGTACTCGTGTTCCGATGATATCGCGCCAATAACGGAGTCCGAGGTACACAAAGCATTCGCAAACATGAAATACAGTCGTAGCCCTGGTGAAGATGGTATTACCACTGATGTCCTCAAAGTTGGTGAAGAAACATTGCTACCGCACGTTACTAGTTTATATAATTTAATTTTAAAAACAGGTATATTTCCGCAAAAATTTTGCCATTCGAACATCATTCTATTGCATAAAAAAGGAGACAAGTGCGAAATAAGCAACTATCGCCCTATAAGCCTGGTCTCACATCTTTACAAAGCATTTATTAAAGTGGTCGAGGGTCGCATTGGTGGCCAGCTAGACCTACATCAACCTGCTGAGCAAGCAGGCTTCAGACGCGGCCTTTCGACCACCGACCACCTACATTCTCTGAACCAGTTAATGGAAAAACACCAAGAGTTTCACATCCCTCTGTACCTCGCATTTATAGATTTTTCCAAAGCTTTCGACAGTCTTAATCACGATTCCATATTTCAAGCACTCCATAATCAAGATATTCACCCAACTTATATTTACTTACTACAAGCGATATACCGTAATAGCACTGCATCCGTAAAATTACATACCAAAGGACCATCATTTTTCATACAAAAAGGAGTCAAACAGGGCGACCCACTATCTCCTAAGCTCTTTACAGCTACGTTAGAAGAGGCTTTTAAGACACTGGCGGCAACCTGGGAGAATAAAGGCATTGTCATCGGCGAAAAAAGGCTTACTAACCTTCGCTTCGCAGATGACATCGTCCTTTTTGCTTCCACTGCCCAAGATCTAGGCTCAATGGTGCAAGAACTTAACAAGACATGCCTCAACGTCGGACTTGGTATGAACATGTCGAAGACCAAGGTCATGACAAATAGCACAAAACGTAGTATCGAAATAGAGGGGGTTGAGATTGCATATGTCCAAGAATACCTATATCTCGGTCAAATAGTATCCTTTCAGGCGCGACAAGACCTGGAAATTACCAGACGCACCGAAAACGCCTGGAAGAGCTTTTGGTCGATGAAAGATTACATGAAAGGTGAGCTACCACTCAAACTAAAGAAAAAGCTCATGGACATGTGCATTCTCCCTATCCTCACCTACGGTGCACAGACTTGGTCTTTGACTGTCCAGCAAAAGTCCAGACTTGGAGTATGCCAGCGAGCGATGGAGCGCAGTATTTTAGGCGTCCGTCTCTCGGACCGAATAAGAAACTCTACACTACGCGCCAAAACACAAATCGCTGATGTTGGCCATAAAGCCGCCAGCCTTAAATGGAACTGGGCTGGACATATCTGCCGCATGTCTGATGAACTGTGGGCAAAAACCACGACAATGTGGATGCCCCAGGACATTAAAAGACGCCGCGGTAGACCCAGAACGAGATGGCGGGATGAGCTTGACTCGTACTGCATGGTTTGGATGCAGAAAGCTCTCAACCGAGAAGACTGGAAGGAGGAAAGGGAGGCCTTTGCCCTGCAGTGGGACGATCATGGCTGAAATAATAATAATAATAATAATAATGTTACTCGGTATAGATGTAGTTTTCTAATAGTCAAAGAATTAATAAAATACGTTTAGTAGTTTCGGAGCCCATTCAATTCAAACAAACAATCAAATCTTTCCTCTTTACAATATTAGTACCAATAGATATAGATATTTATACATAAGGCTTCAATCATAGAGCTGGTAGACATTTATGTAAATTAAATTGAATAAATAATAATTCCTAAATAAATAAACAAATAAACAACAATCTCCATTAGACCAACTTGGTGGATCCATCCTACAATTTGTATTCGGTGAGGAAACCCATGTCCAGTTGTCAGACAGTAACTGGATTGCTGATGATGATTCAGAAAGTTTCAATATGATTATACAAGAAAATACGCAAGGGAGGAAGCGCAATAAATCCATTAAATTAATCTTCACTATCAAGTTATTTCATAAACTTAAACACCAGTTTACAATCAAAATTGCTTTCGTTTGGCAATCGTGCTCGAAATAATTGTACGCGATTTCATTTGCAATAAATAACTTAACGTACGGAACAATAACCACATTTTATCGATATATACTACAATATTTTACGTAATTAGGTCGAAATCCTATTCGATGGTCTGACCAGATTCGCAAGCTTAACGAGACACTTCACGTCGCCAAAGACAGGCACACAGGTGGCGCAAGATTGTCAACCGTATGATCCTTCCAAGGGATTATCACGACCCTCATGCGAAAACGACTTGAGGAGGAGGTTTCAAAGCTGCCTCATTGCTATCATCAGAGCTAGAAGTCCTAGGTTCCATTAGCATAGTGGCTCAAAACAGTATTTCAGATGAAACGTATGGTTTTTGATATCGCTATCTTGCTAGAGACGAGTAAAGATCTGACCTTCTCGGTGTCAGGACTTCTTCAGCTTGGATTGGCTGGTGACAACTCTTACGTTGAAATCTGTTGTAAAGCACCTTAGTGTGTATTCTGATTTTTGCGCCCGAGAGCCATTTCTCCCCTCGGTGGCTGCAGCAGGCTCTTAAGGGTCGGTAAGTCATCAGCAACTCCTCTAATGTTGCAGATGTCCATAGGCAGCGATGAATACCATCAGGAGGCTCATAAGTCCGTTTGTAGACAAAAACCTCAAAAAAATTAAGACCGACAATTGATTTCGAGTTCGTTCTACGTTTTATTTTGTCGTTGACTTCCTATTGGACTCTACGGGCATGTTTCACAGCTTACTGAGTTCCCGCTAAATTAGCGAGCACATAATTTTATACGAATTTTGTTCAATTTTTTAATTTATTCGGCAGTTAGCGGCTATCCAGAGGTTATGAACGGCCCTACGTCTATACATCTTTAAGGCTAATATTCAGAGACGACACTAGGCGTAAACTTACGCTTCCGTATGTCAAATTGTAATACAAATTTGACATACGGAAGCCTTACTTTACGCTGAGCGTCGTCTCTGAATATTAGCCTAAGATAAAATTAATGGAATCAGGCGTTACTTTGCGGAAATCCATGACAACAAATTGCAATGAAAATATTCTGCGCCCGCGCCGGCTGGAGCGAAAGATCTTCATCTTTCGCTCCAGCCGGCGCAGAGTCAACACCTCGACGTCGCAACTGATGATGCCTCGCGGAGAGGTGAAACACGTGTCGTCACATAGGTTTGGGTATGCATGTTGCACTAACAACTTAGTTCTCTCTGCATGTGCATAATTAAGCGGGCGGGAGGGCGGTGCTATTGCATCTCAGCATAAGCATTAGCCTAAGACATCATTATATCTGCACACTAAGGGCCTGTTTCACCACCTCTGGATAGCCTCTAACTTCTGGATAAGCTCAAAGCTGAAACAATTTTTTTTTTAAATTATATGCCGAGTAATTTAACTGGAACTTATCGGGAAATGCCGTAACATGCCTTAATGCTGTTAAAATCGGATATTATTACATAAAAGATAGTCATCTAAAAAGTCGTTACCACAAACAATAGCTTCAAAATTCGCTATCTAAAGATTATTTAACATAGAAAGAGTTTCCTATTGGACGAGTAAAGTAATTTTTTATTGCCTAATTATCTGTGGTTATGAAAGGTTTCTTTAAAATAGTTTAGGAATTTAGGTAGGTAGATAACACAAATTACGCGAGATAATGACACAATTGTTTCTGAATGATTTTTTAAGCTGCCTGTGCCAGCACATAAGTCCATATAAATATGTAGCACTGATCACTGATCCAGAGTTTCTTTGACATTAGGCTTACTAGGAAATCAAAATTCCTTCTCTAGTAAGCATATCCACTGATTGATTTGAAGTTGCTTACAGCAAAATTATTAAGTAGTACTTACTAGCTTTTCGCCTCGGCTTCGCCCGAATGAAGGAGTTAGGTTAGAAACCTTGAATAGCGTATGTCCTAATCCAAGGTATATGCCAGCACCATTTCAACTTTCAGCCAAATCGGCTCAGCCATTAAGTATGTATTTACAACAAAAAAAGTATATAAGTATTGTATCCATTGTCTAGTACCCATAGTACAAGCTCTGCTTAGTTTGGGACTAGATGGTGCTGTGTAAAAATGTCCCCAAACATAAATATTTTGCCGTGAAAGAGCAACAAACATCCAAACTTTCGCCTTTTTCATAAGATTTCTTCTTTCTTTCCTTCACCCTCAATTGCTTCTACTTGTCTATTGTTATTCCTTTCCTCTCTTGTAATACAACCTCCACGTGTATCACGTTTTTAATTGGTATATTTAATTACATTTGATATGTTCAAAATGCGGCTAATAAGACCTCGGCAGTAAGGTCAAAGTCTCTAGTCATTATGTTACACTTTATTGTTATGATGGGTTGTTAAATTCTTATGTATAACAATGAGTGAGGTCAGTGTGAGACATTTTCTTTGTAATATAACTTGTAGAGACTTACACGAAGATTAAATAGTGTTCTAGCAACTTATTAGGCTGAGTCGTAAGCCTAGTGGCTCTAAGCGAGTTCCTGGATTCGATTGTCAGATCAAGCAATGTGATATTGGGTTTTTGTATAAAATTCACAGTTGCAGGCTAGGCTGCACATAGAACCTCAACATACCGGCGAACTGAGGGTTTACATTAGTACATTTCTGCCTAACCCTATAGGTAAGGGAGGCGTGATAGAAGTCATACGATTGATATGACTCCTAATTTCAAATAATTTTAACTTATTGTAGGTATTTATATTATATTTTTGCATTAATAAAAACTTACACCATCTTTGGATAACCGCTAACCGCAGAATTTGTATCAAATTATCTGCCAATTAATTTAACGGGAACTTATCAAGTGGTATAACAGGCTCATAATATTTTAAACAGTAAATTATAAAAAAAAAATATTATTATTAATTTTGTTTCTAGTTTACACAAAACAAGTAAGTCTCTAAAATATACTCTCAATAGTTAGTTTATTAGCTACCTAGTGATGTCAGTGACAGTGACAGAGTCAGCAATTTATATAAATATGTAACATCAATAATTACAACTATTTACTGGCCTTCAACCAGACACGGATAATTTTCGTCGAGCTGACAACCAAATTGTTGTATGCTGCGTTTCCGTCACTCGTGTGTGGAATTAGGGTTGCCTTATAGTCGCTACGAGTTAAAAGTTTATTTTAGGGTTGCGTACCCGAAGGATGCCTACGGGAGCCCATTGCCAAGCCTCCGCTGTCCGTCCTTCCGTTCGTTTATCTGTCTGTAGGCGGGCTGTATGTATGCCATAAACCGTAATAGGTAGAGAGTTGAAATGTCAGTTTCTTTATTTTAATGACGGAAAAAATCGACCCATGGGCAGGACTCGAACCTGCGCCTTCTGGTACAATACACCAGACGCTGTGACCGCTAGTCGAAATCTTCCTTCACATTCTAAATTAACAAAAACATAGTTTCACAGTTTTTTTCTAGTGCTATTTCGACAAATACTAATTTTATTTATACTATTTAAAAAGGCACGAAACCCTTAATGTGTGTGTCCAACTGGCAATTGACCGGTATTTTTTTGTTGGGATGCGGAAAATCCCGCCACTTAGGGAGGTGGCAGGGTATATCGGACGCGAATCGACTAAAAACCGCACTTGCCCAATAGGCGCTTCGCCGACCGTGACAGGCCGTGACAGGCCGTGGTCCAGATTTCACAGAACCTCTCCGAAGAGTGAGCCGCGCTCTTCGGAGATGTTCTGCGAAATCTGAAGTGAGGCCGCTCCCATCCTACTCAAAGGCGCGCATCTCCCCACAGGCTGCGCAGGCTATACCGGAGGAGGCTGGAGGTTTGTCTGCGCTCTCCAGTAGTCTCCAGTGATGATAACTGCCAACCCTAGCTTAACACTCAGTTATAATAATAAATCATAACTGGTCATAACTATCTACGGCAGTTACCAAAATCGTTCACGTTTTATAGTGTCGTGTTCCGATACCAATCTAGAGTTTTGAGAGTGTACTTTTTTTGTAAATGATTACCTAAGTACTTAATCTCTTTAGGCTTCCGTTATGAATTATATCATTATTTTTATTTATGTTACTGTACTTTTATTAAGTGAATGTTTCCTTTATAAATGTTTATAATTAACACAATCTTTCGAAATAGATAGTTTCCTTTATACTTATTTTATTGAAATACTTTAATAATCTAGTAGTTTTAAGCGTGTGCAGAGCGTAATGATGTCCTAGGTTTCATTTCTACGTCGAGAAGCGTTTTATATTGAAGTTAGGATTTATTTATTCTTATCACGTCGTATTTTATCGTGAAACTTTTGCGTATTATGAGGTTATGATGTTGCGTATTTCTGCCAGATCCACGATCTCTTTTACGTGGGACGTAAAAACAACTGGCAAACCTGCATAATATTTCGGAGATTCCTTTTCCGAGAATTTCTCCCATTTCCTCAGATCCTAATTTCCAACCAGAATAAGTGTTATTATTTAATCTGGGAATTGAACGTTCCTAAGTGCGTAGCCGCACTTACGACTACTGGACCGATGCAGATGAGGCAGTTTCCTATTCTATTAAACAATTATATTCATATTACGCCGGCGCACAACACAATCGCCTGCCATGAAAGGTGGAAAGTGTCGAAACATTGGGCAACATTGTTAATATTCATGATGTTGGTAATGTAAGCCCAGTGTTGCCAGCCTTACGCTTTGTTCGGGTAACGCTGAGAGATTGAAGATTAGCTGTTACATAGTGGAGGTCTAGACTGCTAATTTAGGACTCATTTCATAAACTTTTTCCGGGTTTCACAATTTGAGGGAAAGCTGCAACTTTTGTTGACCTTTTTGTATGGTTAAAGAGCAGATGAAGCACCTGAGGGTAAGTCGTCATTACCGCCCATGGGCACATTGGGCACCTCCAAAAACGATGCTAATGCGTTACCGGGTCTTAAAAGCCCCTATCAACTGCGAAGCAAATGAGAAGCGGCACTGATTGTCACGCACAAAAGTCGGAACACACACAAAGGTGCTTTAAAACAGACTCCGACGTAAAGATGTCAGTCAAACCCCAAGAGATCCTACCGAGCAAGTCAGATCTTTTGGCAGAATTTATGTCACATGTTGTACTGGAGTAGTCATTAAGTTGAAGAGTACACAGATCATTGCGCCTGATTATTTATTTATAAGTGAGTCTTCTGTTGCGGCATCTGAGTGGCAGTGAGGAAATATATTCCAATCAGTCTACACCTCATGCCTCACATCTGTCTCCGACTGGTGTTTTGTGGTACCCTACAGTAATTTGACAGGTTTTTTAAAAACCATTCTACGTGTATAAGAACTCTATAGAAAATCTTAATTTTACGAAAACTAAAAATATATCCCGCGAAAACGCTTTTCCTGAAAATATCAAAATTTATGATTTTTGACGACGTCTGTGGTCTAGTGGTTCGAGTACCGGACTGCTGATCACGAGGTCGTGGGTTCGATTCCCACAGGACACAAACATTTATTGTGATGAACTTGCCTGGGTGTTTTCTATGTATTATAAGTACGTACTAGCTTTCCGCCAGCGGCTTTGCCCGCGTGGTCATGTATCATACATATAAACCTTCCTTAAGAATCACTCTATCTATTAAAAAAAACCGCATCAAAATCCGTTGCGTAGTTTTAAAGGTCTAAGCATACATAGGGACAGACAGACGGCGGATAGCGACTTTGTTTTATACTATGTAGTGATTTACAAAAAAAGGTATATAAGTATTATAACAATAAAATTCTCTAGTACCCATAGTACAAGCTCTGCTTAGTTTGGAACTAGATGGTGCTGTGTAAAAATGTCCCAGGATATTATTTATATGATAATCCATCGACCATCGAAGACCACATCGTTGCTTAACTTCAGGCGAGTTATGGTTAAGCGCAAGCCTATCTAAGATAAAAAAAAATATGGCGCCTCCTGTCATCGTGACGTCACCTGCTTGTATTTATGTACGAAACTCACTTTACACGCAACTGTTTACAAATAGTTGACGTCATCAACCTTTCGGCCAATCACAGCCGTTTACGATCACATGATTAAAATAGACAAAACAATCATCTTCTTTGTCAATATTCTCTTTAAAATACCTCGTATTTTTCTTAACTGAGTAAATAGTTGGTTTCCAAAATTCATATTCATTACATACATTTTACATACTGTCAAATACCCAATTGAAAAAACATTGTCATAACAATACGCAGGTTTGACCGACATTTTTAATTGCCTATGCAATGTATAGTAAGGCTAATTGAAGAAAGCGGTTGCGTTGCCGACAAGCAATTACATGTGGTTATCAAACCATGGCGGTGTGCAATGGTTAATGGTTATCGCAACCGGGTTGGTCGCAAGGTTATTTTCGGTGAAGTATTTTTGTATTAATTTGGAACCCTTTAAAAGAGTATGTGGCGACATCTATCGCGCTACATAAGAACAAATGACAAATCCTGAATCGCGCAAGTGAAGTTTACCATGCATATAAATGTATATATACAACCGTCCGTTATCAACCTCGGGCAGTGGCCCACTAGGCCTAACACCCGCCTGATCGGAGGATCCTTCCTTTGGATGGAGAGACATCACACCTCGTCCCTCCACTGGTGACCTCGAGCAGAGAACATCAGCGCAGCCTTCGATGACAGTACCCTCCAGCTTACGAACAGCGTGAAATGTACAAGTTCGGAGTTTGGATTTATACAGAGGCAGGGGCTTTCTCCCTATCACATAGGACCATTTATATATACCCATACATACTTACCATATATGGATTTTGGCGAACTATGGGTATAGATTTTAGTACACCGCTCAGAATACCTGTAAATATGCAAAGAAAATAGCCCTAGGTTTTACAATCCTTTCACTTATTTATGCCATTTTCATGGACGGTAATTAAATATCTCCCAGCGTTTAGCTTGAGGCTTAATAGATATGCTCAATATATAATTACTACACAGTTTTAATATACTGCAGGCTTTTCCTTTTAACTGTTTTCACTACAGAAATTACTATTACTGATATTTTCTAATCAGTTTATTACATCTATGTTCTAATCTGTACTAATATTATAAAGAGGAAAGACTTGATTGTGTTTGTTTATATTGAATAGAATGGAGCAGTGATAGCCTAGAGGTATGGCCACTGGACTGCCAAGTCAATGGATTCGAGTTCGAAACCAAGGCACGCACCTCTGACTTTTCGAAATCATGTGCGTAATTATCACTCGCTTTAACGGTGAAGGAAAACATCGTGAGGAAACCTGAGAGATTTTCTCGACGGCTCGTGAAGTCTACCAACCCGCATTAGGCTAGCGTGGTGGACTATAGCCTAATCCCTCTCATACTGAGAGGAGACGCGCGCCCAGCAGTGGGACAGCATATGGGTTGATATTATTATATTGACGACGTCTGTGGTCTAGTGGTTTGATCTGATCACGGGGTCGTGGGTTCGATTCCCGCAGGACACAAACATCTATGTGATGAACTTAAGTGTTTGTGTTTGTCTGGGTGTTTCCTATATATTTATTACCATATAAGTATTTATTTACAAAAAAAAAAGTATATAAGTATTATATCCATTGTCTAGTACCCATAGTACAAGCTCTGCTTAGTTTGGGGCTAGATGGTGCTGTGTAAATTAATGTCCAAAGATATTTATTATTTATTATTATTTATTGGATAGGCTCCGAAACTACTCGACCGATTTGAAAAAAATTTGCAAATTTTAAAGTTACACTTTCCCCTCTATACATAGGGTATAATTTATATAAGAAATACCTAGACCACGCGTGCGAAGCCGCGGGCAGAAAGCTAGCAAACTGTACGTAGGTAACTTATTATCAAAGACGTTTGATTATTGAGAATGAAGGGCTCGTAGCTATTAACTACGCTGATCAAACGATGTGCAAGGTAAAGCTAGGTACGCTTAAACCGGTCAGTCTGTGGGTGGGTACCATTCTCAAAACATCGAGACTCTCTCTGTCTGTTCTTTACCTCAACCATGAGTTCTATCGAATGGCTTTCGATAGGTTTTTTACGCATCAGTGCGTCAACCATGAGTTCTATCGAATGGCTTTCGATAGGTTTTTTACGCATCAGCTGTAATCTCATAGCAGATTTTAGTTCCTTAAGTAACCGCTAGAGGCGCTGCGAGGGTTTTCCATACAAATATTTTACGGCGTCGCTAGCGAGTCTAGTGAGAAAATCTCATGGTCGAGGCAATGTGCATAGATAGCACGTAAAGTCCTCGGTCATAATTGTCAAGGTTAGGGGCAGTCAGTAGCCCCAAAAAGCCTGACAAAAAATATTTATTTATTTATTTAAGGAAGACAAACAGCACAATTAACATTATTAAACACAGATAATATTATTATTTTATTTAATGATATCAAAAAATAAAATAAAAATGGGTAAAATTAAAAAAATCGTAAAAGGAACAAGTTTATTTATAATGCTTTTACTGATTATGAATAATTTTATTTTGACCTATTTTTCTCAAAAATAGAACACTGTATAGTACAATGCATTGTTATGTTAATTAATTAAAAACTATTTTGTTTAGATTAAACCTCTAGATACCTCGGTATCTGCTGATCATTTAACCAGTCTTAAGATTGATGATGACAGCTGCTATATAAATAACAAATGACCTGCCAAATATATTGTTTTTTTTTTTCATTTTCATTATCTACATGTAGTCTATTATACAGTATAATTAGTTATTAAATTACTTCACAAAATAGCACTTACAACACAGAAACTATTAAGTCTAGAAATCGACCTTGGACTTGAAGTTTTCTGTGACCAATCCTTCCAAAGGTTTATTCCGCCATCTTTTTTTGGACCTGCCAAAAAACCGGTCAAGTGCGAGTTGGATCCGCATATACACATATAGGGTTTCGTAATTTTTTTAATTAGTATCAATAAAATTAGTATTTGTCTTTGTAGTGGCACTTGAAATAAAAACTGTTAAAATTTCAACTCTCGCAGTCGCATGAAATACAGTTTGCTGATAGACAGACGAACGGACAGCGGCGGCTTAGCAAGGGTCCTGTTGGCACCGTACGGAACCCTAAAAACCATTTGCAAGTAGCAAATACTAATTCAATGAGGTTGACCATAGATATCTATGAAAAACGGTTTCCTGCCATTACCTACTTTACTTTACTTTTAAATTAACAAGCTGCTGTTCAATATTGAACATAAAGCCATAATAATGTTGTGCCTAAATCGAGGTTAGACTAGACTAGACCACTTATAAAGTCCAGTGGTCGTATCCAGTTTCTTATAATGTGTTACAAGTGGTTTGGGAGAGGTGGAGCAAATTTAGAGCTTTCGACCACAGAGCAGAAAATACAGAAGAATCAATAATGATTAGTAGGGAATTTCAATATTGTTTTTATAACACTACAGCGGCATTGCTTTTATATTCTTTTGTATTGCTTTTATAATCTGTACATCGATTATTAGAAAACTTTAGAGAAGAATGGACCGAAATATCGATCGCTGATAAGTACACATAACAAACGGTTTTTTCTTAATATAGTGTCAATGGTTGTGGTGTATGGATGTGGTTGTTAAACAATTTTGAAAAAATATGACGCCACCTCAATGGCATTAGGCGTGGTTGCATAAAGATCGCCCTTCGTACAGGTTCGGGAACAACGAACATAACAGCAAGTGTGACATATATTTCTCTGAATCGCCTCAATCACATGGAGCAAGATTAGGATCTCTTTTTTTTTTCATTTGTACATAATTTCCTCTGCAGCTACCAATCTGGGTGTGAAGTGGATTTACCAACCACAAGCCTATATAACAAAAACAAGTAAAAAACATTTTTTTTTCTACATGCAACTCAGTATACTGTAGAGCTTATAATCTACGGTATTAACAAAAAAAAACTATTTTATATTAAACGTACACACACTGAAATGCCAACTTAGCAATTTTTTAACTAGATCTAGCTATTTTGCACCCTGACAGCTACCATTTTTTAAAGTTTGTAGCTAAAAAATAAGGTACTTTGCTTTATTATAACATTATAATATAAATATATTAAAATGTTTGTTTCAATGTGTTCATTTGGTAACTTCTCCTTTGGAGCAACAAAGTCAGGAACTGGTGCGGTTAGTGGCTATCAAGAAGCGAGCTTTGTGCGCCACCAACCTGCGCTGAAAAGACCTTCTGTAGTATATTCTTTCTAATGGCGTTTGGGTTTGCACAGTCAAATGTTGCGCAAGCCGAATTCTTGGCCCAATCTAGGTGAACTACGAGCTAGTACCTGTTAGTAGTTGTGTTTATTGTCAAAACCTAGCCTAGTTTCTCAAAATAATTATATCGTAAAGTGAGCTATGATTTTAACTAATAGATGAGGTATTTTAGTAACTTGTTACATTTAAATACTAGTTTTTTTAATGTTGGTAGCTATTTTTATTGCAAAATTTAGAGAAAACTGTTCAGACTAAACTGTACTACAGACAAATAATTATTTTGTAATGTAAGTTTGTAAGGAGTGGAAGTTTCTTTTCAGTTCTCCATTTAAAGAACAACAAGAATTATTGTGCAACAAGTTTTTAATGGTTGGTATTTGGATGGACATTAAATGATCGTTTTTTTTTTAAATGTAAGTAGGTACTTATAATACCTACTTACTGTTTACTTAAGTACATAAATCCTGTCGATTACAAAAGGAAAAAATAAACAATACGTTCTTCGATAAAGCGTAAGTTGAATTCCATGTTGTTTGAACAATTATGAGCCTTATCACATACTCATATCTTCGTGCATAGCTGCAATAATATCTTAAAATCTAAGAAAAAACCTAAGGTTACGTGCAATTTAACAAATGTTATGACTGTCATCACGACAGTTACATAATCACTGTAATTCATGTAATTGCGGGGACGCAGCATGAAAACCGTTGGCTTTGACGTTGACAACTCACGCGCATCTGTCAGCGCATGCGCTACGGTGGCTGTGTCATTTGGCGGTGACACCGTGGCTTTTATTATTTAGGTATGTATGGCAAGATGAAGAAGAGAAGACACTAAGAGACAAGGGCGCCCGAAAACTAGATGGAAGTACGATACCCGCCTAACCTAGGGCCCAACAATGACAATGGACCAGAGTAGCAGAGGATAGAGCTCAGTGGAGAGAGCTGGAGGAGGCCTATGCCAGGAGGCACGCCGATTTGCGAGACAAACTATAGCGAAACAAACTGAAAATATGTATTACCAATATTGTAGCGAACTCTGAATAAATGGGCTTTATTATTATTATGACAAGATGTATGAACGTGGAGGAAGCTAAAGAACTATACAAGAATCGGCAAGTGGCAGTCTCTAGTTCTGCCTACTCCTGTGAGAAAAAAGCGTGAGTGTATGTATGTACAGTTCTCGCCAAACTTATTGTCCGGGTTGAATTTTACACGTGCTAACTTTAACGGACGAAAAGCACCTCTTTTACTGATATGATGATGACTAGGGACTTTTCATCATCGTCCTGTTTTATCGCAACATATTTAAATATCATTGCAAATTATAGTGTTATTTTTGGCTGAGGTTCTCAATTCGACTGTTTTTTACACTTATAATGTAAGTACAAGGTATCTACTCGATAACTTCGCCAGTAGGTCTTCTTTTATATGATTTAAGTTTTCGAGGGAGTTCTAATTCTTACTCTACAAAGTATACCTTAAAAGAACAAAGTAGGTACTAGTAACTTTTCGTAGAATCAGGTACTTAATGGAGTTTTATTTATTTCTTTGATTTCGTATCCAATATAAATGAAAATATAGTCTAATATAAGTTCCTATTTGGGTTCCATAATTTGTTTAGTGTTTGACTATTGTTTATTAAGATTCACCATAAAACGCTTGTAGCCCGTTTTATTTTTCAAAAAAGTTATTAATTTTATTACATCGTGCATATAAAATTCATACCCAAACACACAGCGGCATAAACTTAAATTAATGAACATTAGGAAATATGAAAAACGCCTTGATGGGTTCCTTCCTACCGATTACTCCATAACAATCAACATTCAACCTCTGAATAGAGGTCGTCAACTTAAAACAATAACAATGTTATATTACCTACCTAAGTGTTACAAAAAATAGGGAGTAAATACCTACTTATGTTCATAATATATAATAAACTAATGTTATCAAACTGCTATAGCCTAATCTCTCTCATATTGAGAGGACACCCGTGCCCAGCAGTGGGACAGTATATGGGTAGATTATTATTTATTATTATTATCAAACTACTGCCTCGTTGGTCTAGTGGTCCCAAAAGCGACTGCTACGCTAGAGGTCCTGGGTTCGATGCCCAGGTCGAGCAAAGTGTTGTTGGGTTTTCTGTGAAATTCCCAATAGCAGCTCGGAGTCTGGATTTGTGCCTGGTTGTTGGCAATAGGCTCGCCCCCTATTACGTGGGACCTAAACATACTGACGAAATGTGGGTGTACATTAGAACATTAGTACCCCGAAGGGGTAGGCCTTTCGGGGAATATGGGCGTGATGGTATGTATTATTATCAAACTGTAGAATCTGTTTGGCTGAACGCGGTAATCCACTCGCGACAATCGTTAGTGTTAGTCAGAAGCCCAAAAAGCCTGACAACCAGTCTATCCTTCGAATATCGGTATTGCCCAGAAATTGGGTTGCGGAGGTCTGATGGCAGTTGCTTCGTGTAAAATACTGATATTCAGCCGCATCTGGTTAGACTGGAAGCCGACCCCAACATGGTTGGCAAAAAGGCTAGGAAAATTAATGATAGCACATTTATCGAGGAAGGCTATATCACACGCTACGATCAATAGGAGCTAAGTATCAATGAAAAATGTTGCGAAAAACATAACCCTCCTTCTGGCGCAGTCCGGTAAAAAAAACGTAAGCGACCATTCAAAATAATATCTTCCTTGTGTCATTGTTAAACTAACTAATAACTTTATTAATTGTCTTTATACCTATTCAAAGAATAAATACATAAGTAAGTAGATATTAATTAATAACTCAAATGTCTTAAAAATCTTTTGCCGTCCTAATCTAAGTAGGAAAATCTTTACAAAGTTAGGGGAAGTAACATAATTACAAGGTTGTTTAAGTTATTAACAAAATATTACCTGCTTGTGTGTTAAAGTGACTAGAAAATTCTGCGTTCTTCAAGATTTTATCTAAACACTGATAACTTTTGTCTTGATAACTTTTTTCCCCCATTTTTGCAACATTTTTCATTGCTACTCCGCTCCTATTAGTCGTAGCGTGATGGTATATAGCCCATAGCCTTCCCCGATGAATGGGCTATCTAACATTGAAATAATTTTTGAAATCGTTTCAATAGTTTCGGAGTTTATTCAGTAGAAACAAAGAAACAATCAAATCTTTCCTCTTTATAATATTAGTATTGATATAGATAATAACACTTTGCTCGACTTGGGAATCGAATACAGGACCTCGAGCGTAGCAATCGCGCTAAGGTCCACTCGGCTAACGCGGCAGTTTTAGCAGCAAAGCCACTTTCTGAGTAGGAGAAAGAAAACGATGAAATTATTAAAAAGACAAATGATTCTCTTTACGCCGCTTCTTGTACAATCGCAGTAATTGCAAAGTTTGTAAAGAATCGCAAGGCTGCTAAAGATATTATCCGGCTAATATCACCGACAAATTGCTACAGTCGCAATGACAAGTGTTCAATGGTGTCCAGATTTTGGTATTAATAAATAAATATCTTGGGACATTTTTACACAGCAAGATCTAGTCCCAAACTAAGCAGAGCTTCTATGGGTACTAGACAATGGATATAATACTTATATACTTTTTTTTTGGAAATACATACTTTTAATATATAAGAAACACCCAGGCAAACACAAACACCTAAGTTCATCACATAAATGTGTGTGTCTTTTGGGAATCGAACCTACGATCTCGTGATCAGCAGTCCGGTACTCGAACCACTAGACCACAGACGTCGTTGAAATTATTAAGAATTCTTCCTTATCTCGTGTCGATGAGCATTAATTAAAGAAAATTATGGCACAGCAATTTATCGCTCAAATCTGGAGCAGTCCATCTTACAGAAAACTGCAGGCAAATAACACTCTTTATTGTGTGTTGTGTTCCTGCAGTGAGTAAGGTTGCCACAGCTCCTTCTAAAGATGCGCTACGCTGGCAGCAAGAGGAACATTTCCTTAAACTGTCGGCGCAGTAAATCCTTTTGTAGGGTCGGCAACGCATGAGTGACGCTTCGGTATTGTAAACGTCCATAGGCTACGGTAACCGTCTACCATCAAACGGGCCGCATGCTTGTTTGACAACCTTGTGGTATAAAAAAAGATGACGACAAAAAAATGATAATGAGCTCACCATCATAACAGCTAAAAGAACAAAGGCCTTCCCCATAGACTTCCACTAGAATGTTTCTTAGTCTTACTAACTCCTATGACAAGTAGTCAGAAGCCCAAAAAGCCTGACAACCCTAGTCTATCCTCCGAAAATCAGTATTGCCCTGAAATTAGGTTGCGGAGGTCTGATGGCAGACGCTACGTGTATAATACTAATATTCTGACTGGTTAGACTGGAGGCTGCACCCGATATGGTTGGGAAAAAGGCTAGGAGGATGATCCAACGACTCCCAGCCACCCAGGTCTTCTTATTGGAGGCCCACGCTGCACTTTCCAGTGCCTGGTCTCGACTTGCGAACCTTTCTACCCCAGCGGCCATCAGTTCTATAAGCTATGGGCTCATATCTACTACTCATTTTATTTTTCTCGAAATTCAAATGTTTCTTTTTAAACTAACCAAGTGGTAATGGGGCTTATTATATAAGCACTACATGACTTATCCTCAAAAATATAAAGTTCTCATAAAAACCCGGAACTCGTAACATTAAACAGTTGTCTGCCCGCCTGTACGTCTTTGTTTCATACATTATTGTGTGCGAAACGTTAACATCTCGGATTTTTCGTCTCGCATCGCGTCTTGGCCTTTTAATTGCAGCTTTAGACTTAACAAAGGTGGTAGCTAAGTTATTTTTGTATTTTCATACTGGTTTTCCGTAATATGATGTACGGAAATTTGTAAATGAAAGAGGGAAGATCAACTTGGTTAGGAAAAGCATGGCTAGGAGGACGATTATGAAGATGATGACTGCTTTGAGAATACGGCATGATGCTGGAGATGTAAGAACACCAGGGAAAGGCAGTGTCATCCAAAGCATAGACCATAGAAGAAATAACTACTTATGTAGGATATATTATAGTAGCGACAAGTCAATTTCAGTAAGAGAGACAAAGTCTAAAATAAATTCTCATCTTGATACTTTCTTCGGAAACAGATAGTAAATATTGTCATACATACCCAGTCATACATAGTCATACACTGTCATAGGCAGTCATACATCGTCATACTCAGTCATATACAGTCATAGACATTCACACATAATCATACTCAGTCATTTACAGTCATTCACAGTCATACACAGTTATACATAGACAGTCGTATAGTCATTTATAGTCATACACTGTCCTACACAGTTATATACAGTCATACACAGTTATACATAGACATTCGTATACAGTCATTTATAGTCATACACTGTCATACACAGTTATATACAGTCATACAGTCATATACAGTCATACAGTCATATACAGTCATAGACATTCACACATAGTCATACTCAGTCATTTACAGTCATACACAGTTATACATAGACAGTCGTATACAGTCATTCATAGTCATACACTGTCCTACACAGTTATATACAGTCATACACAGTCATACACAGTTAGACATAGACATTCGTATACAGTCATTTATAGTCATACACTGTCATACACAGTTATATACAGTCATACAGTCATATACAGTCATACAGTCATATACAGTCATAGACATTCACACATAGTCATACTCAGTCATTTACAGTCATACACAGTTATACATCGACAGTCGTATACAGTCATTCATAGTCATACACTGTCCTACAAAGTTATATACAGTCATACACAGTCACATTTCATAGACATGTCGATACAGACGGTGACTGTGAAAAAGGGAAGACTAAGAATCTAGTTGTATTTGTAAGCAGAATTCGTCAAATGATCGCACATCCCTAAGTTTTAATGTTGTTTTTAATATGTTCACTTGTTATTCAGGTGCACTTGCACTTAACAGGATGAACAGAATTTAACCTTTGTTGCAATGCCCTTGATATTTGGGCCGTCGTGACCTGAAACAGTGAAAAGGTTACCAAACCACATTACTTTTTGCGCGTACTCATAAAAACAAAACACGTCTATAAGATTTTCATCTAAGGAAACATTCTAAGGCGTTTTACCTTGGTCATATTCCCCGGAGGTACAGGTTAGGCAGAGCGGTGCCTACTTAGGTATAACACCATCTTTGTTAGTACCGCATGGCACTTTGTTTAGCCGGTCGCGGACTAGTTCACTTTGGTTTAGAAAAGACAATTTTTGGGACCAAGTTTGGGGTGTCATTTTCACATGCGGTCCGCCTCGTCCTTACGCAGTAATATATAACAACACTTTGTTCGACTCAGGAATCGAACGTCGCAAATGGCACAGGCAGGCAACGGGACTGTCTTGTCAACGAAATACCTATAAATATAAATCTTGTAATTGATCCAAGAGTGGTAGGGCACAGCCATTTATGGCTCAAATCTGGAGCTGCCCATCTGCCCACCTCCACCTTACAGAAAATTGCAGCCAAATAACACACTTTATTGTGTGTTGTGTTCCTGCAGTGAGTGAGGTCGCCAGAGCTCCTAAGGATGCGCTGCGCTGGCAGTAAGAGGAATCTTCCCTCAAACTGTCAGCGCAGTGAATGCTCCATAAACCTCTAAGAGGTTTTCGGGTCGGCAACGCGCGAGTGATACCCCTGGTGTTGCAAGCGTCCATAGGCTATGGTAACCACTTACCATCAGGCGGGCCGTATGCTTGTTTGCCACCTTAGTGGTATAAAAAAAAAAAGATCCAGTCACGGATATCCGTGACTCTTTCTGCTAGGAGAGTGAAAGCGTTTGACATTATCCCAGTATAAACGCTTGCCTTGACAGTCCGCCAAGGATACCAACACGACGCTCAATCACGATCCGTTACGCCCTAAGTCCTATTCAGATATAAGATACTAACTTTCCGCCAGCGGCTTCGCTCGCGTGGTCTGGGTATATCTTATAACTTTCATCCCCTATTTCAACCCCTTACAGCCCTATTTCCGCGATAAAAAGTAGCATATGTCCTTTCTCAGGCTCTAGACTATCTGTCTACCAAATCAAATTTAAATCGGTTCAGTAGTTTGGGCGTGAAAGCACGACAGACAGACAGACAGACAGAGTTACTTTCGCATTTATAATATTAGTAAGGATAATGTAAGGATTTATGATTATCGTTACCGTTATCAGTAACAAAAAATTCCAACTCCTTCTTTCTGCCGCAGTATGAAATTTCTTGGCTAAATGCCGGGGATACACAAGGCTAGTTTTTCAAGCCAGGATACAAAGATAGTTATCGTAAGCTAGGAAGCTAAGCAACTCTGGTTTCGTGTAAACAGAACTAGCTTAATTTCTAAGCTAATAAAATTAAGCTTCTGGTTATAAAAACGACAGCCTACGACTTGAGCTTTCGTTTTTATTTTTATTCAATCTTTTTCTCTCCCCATTTACGGCCAGCTTGAAATTGGCTCGCGCGAACTTCAGGCCAGAGAAAAAGATTGGCGATAACTGTATCTACTCTTAAAGCTTGCAAACATTACGTAAAAAGAAACGTAACAATTAAATGCTTTCATTGTGCTTACAAAATAATCCGACGCGTCAAAACTAATTACACACTTTCGCGTTCAGAATTAACCGTACGGAAATTAGATGAAAATTTTGTTACTTAATTACTGTGAAGAAAGTAAGGTAAGTAGAAGATTATGGTTGTAAAAGCTGAACGGCGTAACACCAAAGATTATTATCAACATCATAACTTTACATACTGTTCCCGCCAATCTCTTTGTCCGGCTTGAAGTTGGCACGAGCTAACTTCAACCCGGCCGTAAAATATTGGATTAAAATGAATCAAAACGATGGCCTAAGACTCGTTTTTATCTATTTTCACCCGAATTTAAAAAAAGGAAGAGGTTCTCAATTCAGTTGTATTTTTTTTAAGTCCCCCCCCCCCCATAAAATATAATAAATATTCCACTAAAACTTTTAAAATTAATTATTTTAAATTTATTTTTATTATAATAAATTTATGTTCTAACTAATTTGGAGGCGGTGCCAAACTACTAATTTAATTTTAATATGAATTTCGTTGATTGTCTGTTTGGCACCAACTCAAAATTGCTATACTTATGTTATTTTTTGCTTTTCTCTACGATTTTGAATATTGACGAGAACTGTACGTAGGTACATACTCTGTGGTCTAGTAAATAGTTCTGATAGCCGATCACGGGTCCGATTCCCACAGGACACCAATATTTATGTGATGAATATAAGTATTTGTGTTTGTCTAGTGTTTCTAGAATGTTAATATTCTAAAAGTGAAAATTTAGATGGATGGATTGATGTTTCACGCAAAGACTACTTAACGAATCTGGATGAAATTTGGCACAGAGATAGATTATAATCGCAATAGCACATAGTCTACTTTTTATCCCGGTAATATGTATGGTTCCCATGAGATAGATTTGTTTTAAGAAGATGAGTATAGACAATTTCGTCGTCAACATAGAATAATTTATAAGAAATACCTAGACCACGCGGGTAAAGCCGCTGGCGGAAAGCGGATTATAATATGAATTTACAAAAAAAGTTTTAAAAATAATAGAAAACCTTCATACAAATCGATAACTTAATTTTAAAAATTAAGCTTCTCAAATTGTTTCCTTTACGCATCTTTGATCATATTTACTTCCCGCTATAAAAGCCAAGGATAGTATTTATTTACAACAAAAGTCAAGATCACACATTGACCATATAACTATGTATATTCATATTTTATAACACCAATACAACTTAACGATGAAAATAAAGCTGTTAAGCCTACTCACTGACTGACCCATCAAAAGAAACAGTATCTAATCGTAAAATAAACAATACTATTCAAATTGCGGTGTAATATGTAAGCGGTTAGCGATTGGAATATTTTATAGATTACTAGCGACCCGCCCCGGCTTCGCATGGGTTTGAATTTCTTGTATTTTCTGTACTTTATATGTATGTATTATACGAATGGAAGAGTTGGAAGGGGCCGACCTCGGCGAACGTATCACAACCAGATTGCGGACGTTCTCAAAAAAGGCAAGGTTAAGAGCACCCTAAACCGACGAGCATGCATGGAGAGGTTAATGAACATAGACGAAGCGAAAGTGGTGTGCCAGGATCGTAGCAAGTGGAAATCTATAGTCTCTGCCTACCCCTATGGGAAGCAGGCGTGAAGCTATGTAAACCTTCCTCTTCAAGCACTCTATCTATTAAAAAAACCGCATCAAAATCCGTTGCGTAGTTTTAAAGATTTAAGCATACGTAGGGATATAGGGACAGGGAAAGCGACTTTGTTTTATACTATGTAGTGATAAGATATTTTAGTGACACTTTTACAAATCAATGTTTTTTATTTTAGCGACATCTATCGCTCGACATTAGAACTTGGATAAAACAAATCCTGAATGGCGCAACCAACATTTGCAAATGCTACTAATTCTTATCCTACCCTATTAATATTATAAATCCTGAAAGTTTGTGAGGTTGTTTGTAAATTTTTCACGCGAAAACTACTCAACGGTTTTTGTTCATCAAAGACCGTTATATCGTTAACATATGTATAGGCTATTAATTTATAACAATATTTTGGGAAATTTTCACGGAATTGGGAAAATTAAGCCACTGGGTCTAGACACAAGAATTTTTGTATGGTGAAAAAGGGTCTTAATATTGCAAAATAAATGGTTAATACATACATACATAGCTTCACGCCTGTTTCCCATAGGGGTAGGCGGTTGTTAAATGGTTAATGTATTAGTCTAATGTATTTTTAATGTTTCCCAGCTAATCGCCTTTCACTTGAACACTAATTAAGTTCCGTTTAATCGCAAAACTCCGTGCGAAAAGCATCTATTGTCAAAAATATCGTGTCGAGGCTACACATAGCCATTGGCGGCAAAAGACAATAGCTTTTAACTAATATTATTTATAATGCAAGGTTGCGCAGGAGTCGCGTGGAGAATTGACACTTCCTACACCTGTTTGGTTTACGTCTGACCAGTAAGACCGATAATTTCTCCCGGGTAACTGGGTTGAATATTTTTAGAAATAGTAATTGTACGTATCTTATTCAATGAAATATGTAGTGTATTGTTTTTTTTTTTAAAGATTATTGGTACTTGAAGATTGCTGATGGTTTTGTACTTAGGTATATATTCTGGTAGCCAGAAGCTTCAAATCAAATCAAATCAAAATTTATTAAATATAAATAAAAAATACAATGATGGTTTTGCGGTGGTTATTGCACTAAGCTCGGGGCTTGGATCGCAGATACCAACAGCGATATTATTTTAACATTATTATGTAATGGACAAACTAAAAGCTAAAAAAAGCTTATATAAACTGTAGGTATACGGTTTTCAAAACCATTGTATTTGTGACTTTAAATGTCTGCAGTTTTATGAGATTTTCGTGGTCACAATTAAGGCACTGCTCGCTATTGGTGACAGAGGCCTTGGTCAATTAATCGATAATATGCTTACTAATATTATAAATGCGAAACTCTGTATATCTGTCTGTCGCGCTTACACGCCATAACTACTGAAACGATTTAAATAAAATTTGGTATACAGATAGTCTAGAGCCTGAGAAAGGACATAGGATACTTTTTATTGCGAAAAAGGGCTGTGGGGTGTTGAAATAGGGGATGAAAGTTATAAAAAATACACAGATCCCACGGCGAAGCCGCTGGCGGAAAGCTAGTTATCTATATTTCCAAAAAAATGTTTAACTTGACTTTTTGTTTTGTTGCAGGACCACTCGAAGCAGCTATTGGAACATTTAACAGAGTCTGAAAAAATATTCCTATTTGGTGCCAACCCTAACGGTGCGTACGAGTTTAAGAACTATTTCACACAATTAATTAGTCTTAATTTACCTAGACATAAAGACTAACTTAGATAATATCAGAATTAATAGCCTAATCTAAGTTAGTGCTTATTGCAACACAGTTTCAAGATCATGTATTTTATTTTCGTGAACTTGTATTCTTTATGATAATTATTATGACACGTTGATACGTAATTTTACCTAATACAGCTATAATCGTACTAGTTTCTGATTTAAATTATAATATAATGCGATAGAAGCCTTAACAGATAGTTTCATTTTACCAGCTGCATTCATTTATTTATTTAAGAAACAAACAGTCACATTTACACATATTACAAAAATAAACAATTGCTTATAAAATTAGACCTGGAGTTTCCTTACGATAATACAAACAGTGAGAAAGCAGTGAGTACTTAAAACTTACAAAGGAAATAATTTTGAAGATTGAATAAAGGAAAAGAACTTTTATTTATCATTAAAGGTTATGGAGTTACAATTGAAGGCCAATGATACCATTAGTTGATTTTTATTGCTAGACCAAAACACGTTTAAGGGAATTAATATTATAGTTAAATAAATCTGAAGTTATTTTAATGAAGAAAAGAAACTTCTGGCGGGCAGGATTCGAACCTGCGTCTTCTGGTTCGGTACACCAGACGCTATGACCGCTAAGCTACCGCGAGCCCCTGCCCACCAGCCGATTTTTTATTTCATTAAAATAATTTAGCATGGAAAATGCATAAAAAATATAACTATAATCATGTTTACAAAATACCTCTGATACCTTTATTATAATGCGGCAAATCCGCATGGTACCCTGCCAGTGCCACCTTAGGAGTCCATTTGGATGGTGAAACTCAAACCAACTCTAAAAACCGGACTTGCCTACACTTGCTCTTTATGGCATGGCCGTGGGATCCAAAACATTTACCAGAACCATGACGAACTGTGGGACGGCATAACCCCATTGATCAATCTGGAAGTCAGACTCTGATTGGCCAGCAACTAGGCAAGAATTACATATCTATAGTTTAACCACGCTGGTCTAGTGTGGGTTGAACGACTTCACACGCCGAGAAAATATCTCAGGCATTTCCTCATGGTATTTCCTTCACCGTTGTAAGCGCAAGTAACAATTAATACTTACGTACACGATTACAAAAAGTCTAAGAATGTCTTGAAATCCAACTCGAGATCTATGACTTGGCTATCCAATAGTTATAATCCGTATGCTATCATTTACTGTGCCACATGTCACCAAAGAACAACATACCTACTCGAGTGTTTTTGCAAGTTTACTATTCTGCGAAAGTTGTATGTGTCATATAAGGTATAGTATAGGTGTCTGCAGGCCATGGGAGAAACAACTTTTTTTTAAACGAGCTGTAGTAATCATGGAACTAATATGTCAAACTTCGTTACACTTCGTTTACTAAGTATAAGTACTTACTACTTCCATGGTAGTAATACAACACGCAACTATCAGAGGTTAATATGTCATAATATTATGTCATTATGACATAAGAATATCAGATACAATATTTTTATCGCGCTGAAATCCTCATAGATCATCCACCGCTATTGGAAGCAAAGGGCATTTCAATCTTCTACTGACCAAGAACCTTGCATTCTTTTGACCTATAGTCAGTGCCGGGGGACCCATTGCTGCCTAAGATGTTATTCTAAGACTTAGGGATGAAATCGATACTAAATATGATACGTGGAATCTTCATTGAGAGTATTACGATCATTATTTAGTTAGCTAGTCGCCTAGTCAACGAAGAGATCCAGTCTATATATCTAGAGAATAGAATGTAGAGATCTTGGATCCTCCTCCTAGGTATGCTAGATATTGCCGTGTGTTTTAAGTATCTAATGCAATATATAATACAACTTCTTACAATTGTATTTCAGAAGCACGATTTGAAGTAGCACATCTCAAGCAGCCAAAACGTCGTAAACGCTCACTCCTCTACGACGACCAAGACCTAGTCGGGCTGAAGAAGCATCTAGACATAAAGCTTAGCCCAAGAAACAGTTTCCTAGACCCTCAGTTCCTGCTAATGAGAAGGTGGTCCAACAGCACTGAGGCTGTACTGGATCAGCATACTGACGAGGAGTTGGATCAATGTTACTATAGGAGTAATAATGCAGCTCTCTACGTTTGTGATGATGTGGTGAGTTATTAAATAATTAGTGTCTTAAAAATAATACAATTGCAGATATAACTTTAACGAAAGTCTTCCTTTTACTGAACATTAAGGATGAAACTTATAAAGTTGAAAATAACAATACTGTAGGGTTTTGGAAATAAGGTCAAAGTAGAAATGTACCTAGATACTTACTTGGGAGAAATAAAATAAAGAAAACGTATAAAATCCAAACAATAAGCCGTAAAAGTTAATGTTAACTACATCCGCTGTACAAGTAGTCATAAATTTGTGTCTGAGATATCTAGGCCAAAGAAATTTTAATACTTAACAATTAAATCTAGACACAATCCTGAGAAATTATAATTACACTTTCTTTTAATTACTAATTTATTTTCAGAGAGGCTTAGTCAGATCTAACGACACTTACTATTTTATACACCCACTGCCAGACAGATTTCACGATGACCATGCAAAAGCACATGTTATTGTAAAAAAAGAAATAACACAACATAACAATAAAGATGACACATGTATAGAAAGAGACAATATAATTCCTACAGAACCAGAGCCTGCAAAAACTTGGTCAAAACATAGAAGAAAAAGAGAAATACCTAACAACGCTGTAAATAACAATTTAGAAGGATTTAAAGTTAATTTAGCACATAGAAATAAGACTTTAACAGATTTTATACAAAAAGTATCGAATGGAGTGAAGAGAGAACGGAGGGCAATATTACCAGCAGTTTTTGTCGAAACAGCAGTATTTGTAGATAGAGATTTGTACAAGCATATGACAGTAAATTTTCCTAAAGACACAGAGAGGGAACTTGTAAGATTTGTACTGGCAATGATAAATGCAGTACAATTGCTCTACCATGACACTTCTTTGGGGAGGCCAGTAAATTTTATCCTCAAAAGATTGGAGATTTTGCACGAAGATCCAGCTAATTTGAAGAGACCCCATGATATAGATAGATTTTTGAGTAACTTTTGTACTTGGCAAAGGCTAGAGAATCCACCGGGAGATAACGATCCGTTGCATTGGGATCACGCACTGATATTGACGGGGTTGGACCTTTACGTGGTTAATAAGAATGGGAAAGTCAGCAGTCAAGTTGTGGGTAAGTGTAAAATATTTAGTTATTATTACTTTTAAGAAGAATGTTTAAAGGAAGTTAATTTGATGATTCATGATTTTGAAAAGTCTAGTAGTAATCTAAAAAGGAGGTGTTCAAACTCGAGACCTTTGACTTGGTAGGCCAACGGTCATAACTCATAACACAAGACTATCTCTGCAAGTTTAAGTAACAATTTAAATTTAGTAAATCTTAAAATGTATCTAATCATTCAGAGATTTTCTAAAATTATAGACTGTATTTTTATTCTCGGTCTTAGAGAAGGTATCTCAAAAATAGCGCTCTGACATTTAAAAAAAATATTGTGGTCAAGAGCTTTCTTTTTTCCATCATTTTAAAGTAAAAACTATTGAAGTAAAAGCAAGTGCATTACAGAAAGTAAGACCGTTGATAACTCGACTCATTAAGGCGACGATAATATAATTTTAAGTAGTTTATAACGACGCATTACGCCTATAGCTTTTGTTATAATTCGTGTCGCTTTCATCAAACGCAATAATGCTAAATGTCCAATTTATGAGGCAATGTCGTTAAACTGATTTATTATA
This sequence comes from Acronicta psi, assembly GCA_946251955.1. Taxonomy (NCBI): domain Eukaryota; kingdom Metazoa; phylum Arthropoda; class Insecta; order Lepidoptera; family Noctuidae; genus Acronicta; species Acronicta psi. The sequence continues at coordinate 2,134,234 of OX276486.1, forward strand.
ACAGGTATAAAATACTTATTGCTTTGTTCTGAAATTATGAACATTAGCTGTTCAACAAATTGTGCATCAAATTTTTCCAATCCCGAGTAGATTTTCCGACATTCTGTCTTAGCTGATCTATCACAGCTCAAATCACTGAACGGATTGGGCTGAAATTTTACACTGATAGATATCGTCGGTTAAATAGAAAAATGACGTTATTCAAAAAGACCAAATTTTACAGGACGGGCATTTGAAGTTTTTAATTTTATTAAAATTCATTTTTCTTTCTAATTATTATATTTACATATAAGTGTCTTATATCATTTTAAAGGTATTTGAGCTTTTTCACTTTAAATGGTGCAGGCTGTTTTTTGGCTGTCCCATGACAAAAAATAGACGAAATAAAATATATTGAACATATATTTCAAGAACATGGTTATACGTTGAAGGTATAACTAATGATCTGTATGGTTTTAAATTTAGGCTTCTGAAAGACCAAAGTTTCAATTTTATTTTATTTAAAAATATATCAAAGATATGTAAAATCCTGATGTCCCAACGACAGACAGCCCCCTAGAATTTGATTTTTTTGAAGTTTTTTGTACAACGAATTGCGTATCGATAATTTATTTTTATTGTGCCATAGTTATTTATGCATTTAAACTAAGTATTTCATATCAGTTATTAAATCATAATTAAATAAATTAATAAAAAGCTTGTCTTACAAATTCGCAACTACTGGACATGTCTGGTTAGTCACGCGTTTTTCTATAAAATTACCCATAAAATCGGGCTAATTCGGTCTTTGTGGCAATCCCAAGCACAAATGTTAAAGTCGAACAGCCAGTTTGAAGGTAATCACGAAACGTGTGTCCAGCTGTGCGGTGGTCTCTCTACACCAAAATTTTGGTAAAAAAAATCTGCTGAGGTTAGTAACGATTTTTTTTGAGATATTGTAAGTTTACCATTATATCCTTTTGAGATACATATATTTTATATCCTGTTGAAAGCATATAAGTAAAATTTGGTAGGTTCTTTATAATGTTTAGTGAATATTTTATTTTTGTTTTAATAACGATCTAGATTCGTCACGTCTTGTTAGTAACCGTTACAATAGCACGGACAAAAATGTTACGAAACGGACATGTAAAGCTTAGTACTCATCAACTGAATTGAAAAGCCGTTGAAAAGAACACCAAAAGAAGAAATCGGTGCCTCTACTCGTCAAACTAAATACGGAAGAAACAATTTGTCAGTTTTGAAATGTACTGCGTGTAATAGTAAAGCTGTACAGTTAGGCAAATGTATACTTTGCAAGTTATGGTATTGCTCTGCATGCTCCGGAAGCGAGATCACAATAGATCTTATTTGTGATACTTGTCTAGACACTTATGTCAAATAATAACGAATTTTACATGGGGACATTATATAAACATATCTCATTTTAACAACTAATATTTCACGTAAGATTTTGACCTTACAGTGAGCACTATTCTTAATAATTCTGTTTCGTCACGTTACATGTCCATTTAGTAACTGTCCCAAAACATTTTAACTGTATATCTTATACAAAACTTCAATATTAACGCTAAATAAATAATGTATATATTGTAAGTCGAATAAAAAAAAATACAATTAAGATTCTATTATAATTTTAGCATTCCTTTTATGATAAAAAAAAATATACGCAAAATAAAATTTGCATTTGGATAGTTTGTTCGATTCTGACCATATTGTTGAATTTTGATTAAAAATAAATATCTAATCATCAAGTTTTAATATTGAATTGCATGAAACAACTTAAAACTATTATTTAAACTTTTTTTTTTCATATTTCCATTACAGGAGTTAATTTTTAATCGCAATTTGCATTTTGCCAATCAACTTCGAAAAAATTAAATTAAAAGATAAAATACACATTTTTGCATAGACCTTTTATATAAATCACATAAATTATAATATTTTTTACAATTATTAATTGCTTTTAAGACCTTTAACCGTAATACATTTTTAAATACTGTTTTTATAACCTGCGCCATTTAAAATGAAAATGCCCATTTACATGAGGATTAATGTGGTGGTTTGTTAAATATATATATTTTTAAATGGAAGTAATTCTAGCAAGAAGTGTCTGTTTTCTACATTAATAAATAAATATTAAAAGCATGGATTTTCTAAAAAAATAAAATCAATAATGGAAAAGGAATGGTTTTATTTAATTATAACTTGAGGTATTTAAAGAACGGCACACCCACTTATAATTATTCTGAAATAACAATCATTAACTAACCTCTATCTTAAAATTGACTCTTACATTATTTAGAATTTTAAAAGACATTCTCAGTATGCATCGTTTCTACCAATTAATATAGAACAAAATGTTAGTCTTTTCTTAATTAAAATTCTAATATCTAAGAATGTATCTAAAAATCAAATAGGACCTCTTCTAAAAAGAAAAATATTATTACCAATCATTAAAGAATTAAAATATTGCTAGTCTCTTCTTATTGAAAGTTTTCTGAAAAACAAATAGGAATTCTTCAGAAATAACAATATTATTACTAAAAATTATAAAGTTTTAAACTTAGTAGACGTAAAGAAATAGCACTTATTTCTAAATGAAACAAAAAAATTTACTGACGAAAAGGTAAGCGAAAATAAATCTTTTTTATTCTTAATTAGCTTACCACCAGTGTCTTTGCCCGTGTAGTCTGGATATTTCTTGTAAATTATAGCTTATATTGCTCAGTAAATATGTAGCTTTCTAATGGTGAAAGAATATTTCGAAAATCAGTCGCGTAGTTTTTGAATTCAATCGTAACAAACAAACAGTCAAATCTTTCCTCTTTATAATATTATTATTACCTATTATCTTCTTAATAATTAATTTTGAGTCGGTTGCAGCCAAGCAATCAACGAAGATTATAAATTGAATTGGTTTGGCACCTACTCAAAACTAGCTATTATGACTGAAAAAGTTTTATTTTTCGCTTTTCAGTAACTTTTTCGTCAGTTGATTTTTTTGTTAAAGAGTAATTATTTAATATTTTTTCGTGTCTAATATCCAAGTAGTTCTTTAGTAACCTTACTTTAATTAAGTTAGGTCTAATGTTCTCATGAAGTTTAATGAAATAAGCCCAAACATGAAGTAACTGCTGTAAACCGTTGAGGGTTTCCTTTTACAGTCTTCCGTCTCCATCATCAGGTCAACGTTAGGTGTCCATTATGTTGTAGCATGAAGTTAAATAATCTCAAATACGAGGTAGCTGCTGTAAACCATTGAGGGTTTATTTCGACTGTCTTTCGTCTCCATCATCAGGTCAACTCTCGGTGTCCATTGTGTTCTAGGATCATCAGAACTACATAAATGTGCCAAGTTTCACCACAATCGGTTCACGAGTGAATATTTAGAAATCAATCATCCCCTTAAAATTCAGAAATCAATCATCCCCTCTTTTACTACCCTTAGGGCCTGTTTCATCACATCGTGATAAGTTTCCCTTTAAATTACTTGGTAGATAATTTCATACTTTAGTCCCATTTTTAAATATATCTGGCGGTTATCAGCTATCCAGAGGTGGTGAAACAGGCCCTTAGTCCGATAATTTTGTACTTTTAACTTTAAGATGCGTTTATTTTTAGTAATTGTCGCATTTTCTGATGAACTTCATGCTACAAAATGTATAAAAACTATAAAGTAAAATGACATTTGTACAAATATGTCATGTCTTATTAACTTCCATTTCAAAAAACGTAGTCACATTTTCTGTAATTTCGTTTTTCTATATAGGGTATACTCATACTTACAGTTAAATTTTAAAGGACAAACGTAATTTCTTATGAAAATGCGTTTTTATATAACATTTTCTTACCTTTTACAGTCATATCCAAACACTATTTTGGGATATGGCACTTTTATTTAAAAACACACAAGCACTCAGTATCGTGGGCGGATTGCAAATGACAGAGGGACATTTTTCTACAATCAAGAAGGCGGATGACGGCAAAGTATCGAAATGACACTTGCGACATCTAATGAACTTAACGTGTACTTTATTAAAGTGTCATTTGTTCATTTATAGTAATGTCATGTTATAGTAATGTCAATGTCAAAATCATATCAGACTCGTTTTATGAAATAATCTCATTTTCCGAAAATTTTGAGAAATGACATTTTTCTATTTAACCGACGATATAATGATGTATTCCAGGGATAGCAATGATCCCAATAGCAATTGACGTATTCCTAATATATTTTTATAAAATATATTCCACAAATAGCAATTGACCAAAATAGACCAAAATATTTGTATTTGCCATTCGTGGAATACGTTAATTGCTATTTGGATCATTGCTATTCCAGGACATTCCATTCCCTAGACAAGTTGCATTTTGACATTCGAATCGACAAGCAAAATGTATGGAAATGACACAAGCTTTCTGCAAATCCGGCAGTCACTAATGTAATTTACATACATTTTGTTTGTCGATTCGAATGTCAAAATGCAACTTGTCTAGCCCCCCTGGAATACATCGATATAATGACATAGATCCGCTAAGAAACGATTTTAATTCATACGAGATTGGAAACAATTAGATGAACGCGAGGACACCGCTGGGAACAGCCGCCAACCCTAAGAGCGTTTGTGCACTACAAGGAATTTTACTGTCGGGCAGTCCGACATGTTACGGTCCGGTGCGGCATGAAAAAACCGGATGATTGGTTCACTTCTCCGTCTTTTCTCATATCGGTAGCTTAAGCGCTTTTTTGCTATGCCCGCGCCCGCACCACCCCTCATCATCGCGGACGCAGTGACAGCCCGGAATGGGGAAAAATAAAATGTCGGACGGTAAAATTACGTATAGTGCACAAATTAGTATACATTTTTTAAGGCCTGCGGTATCGGACCGTAAAATGTCAGACTGCCGGACCGTAAAATTCCTTGTAGTGCACAAACGCCTAAGGATATTAGGATGCAGATCGATGATGGAAAATCCAGATAAGATAATACATTGAGATAACATGACAATGGGTTTCATCCCACAGGATTGGCACCGGTGGCTGGAATGTGCACGGTCACCAGTAGCTGCACGGTCAATGAAGGGAGGCATTTCGAAAGTGTTTACGTAGTCGCCCACGAAATCGGACACAAGTGAGTATCACGACAGTCGACAATGTATTCACATAAGTATACCATCACGCCAGTAATCTCCGGGTTAAGATACAGGTATAGCGGCTGATGTACACGAACAGTTCATGCGGAAGGGAACCTTATAAACCGGGCACAAATCCAAATTCCGAACTGGTACTGAGAGCTTTATAGAAAAAAGTGAATAGCACTACTCTGAATCCAACCCAGGACCTCATGCGTATCAATCGTGCTAACGACCACTAGGACAGTAAAAAAAACAGTTTTCTGTGATGATTTTGGACTGCCTTCGGTCTAGTGGTCCGAAGCGCAACTGCTACGCTAAAGGTCCTGGTTTCAATTCCCGAGTCGAGCAAAGCGGTGTTGGGTTTTTCTGTGAAATTTCCATTACCAACTCGGAGTCTGGATTTGTGCCCGGTGGCTTTAGGATTACCCTCTATTACATGGGACCTAAGCATTCCGGCGAACTGTGTGTGTATATAAGTACACGTCTGCCTAACCCTTCGGGGAATACACACGTGATGTTATGTTGGGACCTGGTTAAAAGAGGTCATCGAAATCGGCCCAAATGTTGTACCGAAAGTACACTTATTGGAAAAAATACCCTGTATTACGCTGGTTAAAACTCTAGTCGTAGTTTTTTTTAATGTTGACTGGGGGATGAGATAAAAACTTTTAATTTGAGAAAAATCACGCCATTTTGGCAAACTATTAGCTGTTTCGTAATGATTTCAATGTAAAAACTGTCAGTGTCAGTTTCGGAATGTCAAACGTACGCCATTACGGCAGATTATTATCAGATAAATAGTGAATTCATGGTAAAAACTATCAACTTGACAGCTGTCAAGAATACACAGAGTAAAATTTAGTTTATCATGCTTAATTATATTTGCAGATGTTTCTAAATTCATTTACAAGATGTCTTTAGCCTGCTAAACAGTTCAGTTATTCAAATAATCACAACAATCAAAATCGTTTCTGTCTGCGTAGGCATCTAAATATAATCTGATTTCGATTTCTGCAATCATTGTGGTTTCCAGTCCATTAAATAGCGATTGGTTCTTTTGTATATTTTGACAGACAGTTGTGATAATAATTTTTTCACGGGACTGAAGCCCTTGACGGTTGCATAAGAGTCAAAGAAACTAATGCTAAGGCCCCGTACATGAAGTATTAGCTCAATATTCAGAGACGATGCTAAGCATAAACTTAGGCTTCCGTATGTCAAATTGTAATACACATTTGATATAAGGAAGCATTACTTTACGCTTAGCATCGTCTCTGAATACTAGCCTAAGAGTTCATGTACGGGGCTACCGTTAAGTACCCTAAAGTAACCGAAACTTGGCCCCATTCAAGAGATAACAAACGAGATAACAAGAGCCCACGGACGGACATGTTTGGATATAACCTAGGCTAACTTTTTTAAATTGTTTATCAGTGATAAAGCCTCTTGAATATAAAAGCTATGCACTCCATAGTTCACAGGTATTAAGATATTAAGGGGCTGAACCTGGGCACTAGGGCAATAAGGTACATATAATGTAGGACTTATAGGTCCCATTAAGGGGGTGAGTCCTAGTGCCCACACTAGGGCAATAGGGTAAATGTTAAGTAAGTAATGAACGAGTAAAATCACGAAAATGTTTTGAGAATAATGTTGCCCATCTTTTTGTATTTTTTTAAGCATTTTCCATGCTAATTTTGCATGCATTTTCCTTCATTAAAAATAATGTTCCCCAATATGTTTTCAAACTTTCAGCTTAGGTATGCGTCATGACGGGCCGCTAGCAGACAATGGATGCGACCCGAGCGCGTACATTATGAGCCCAACGTTGGGCAGTGGAAAAATCACGTGGTCACAGTGCAGCAAGAGCTACCTGCAAAAGTTTCTTGAGTAAGACCTTCAATTCTAAAGCCACTAAACTAATATTACACCCCGTCACTCCGTGTACGGCTGCTGTTACTGGGCAGATGAGCAATTCTGGCGTCCTCAAGCTTAAACGCCACCCTTCCAGAATTAAAGAAATTAGCTGAAGACATGCAGTTCTCGCTAATATTTTTGTCCGACCTGAAGTTGGCGTAAGACACCTTCAACCCGGCCGTATAAATCAGAGGAAGATAGAAGAAGAAGAAATTGGATTAAAATTAATAAAACGACAACCTACGACTGTTAGTAGCTTTCGTTAGAAGTTGCCTCACGCCAACTTCAGTAAAAGATTGTCGACAATTACTGTACAGTACAAATTGTACAACACAAAAGTAACTAGAAATTGCATTATAAGTTAGTATTCGGACGCTTGAGCCAACTACGAGATCAGCCTGTAATGTCAAGTTTGTCTTTTCCAATCAGCAACAATTTAGAATTCTACCTTAAAATGTATGCCTTCTATAACCCTTATTTACAGCACAGTGCAATCTCGATGTCTACTAGACCATGGAAACTCAGCAGGACAGCTAGACCACAGCGCAGAAGGCATCCTACCCGGAGAGAGATTTGACGCTGATCAGCAATGTAAGTATAGTCTCCATACTCTTCACCTTTTTGCATTTTCAATGCTAAGATAATACCAGTTACCAGTCGATTTTTCTTTGATTAAAATAACTACTTTTCATCTGTTTTCTTTTCGCTTTATGAAAAGATAGGCTACAATACGTAAAATACGTTTATTTCTTTCAGGTATGCTTAAATACGGGCGTGGAAGTCGTCACTCAGGAGCTCAAAGCTTGGAAGACATTTGCCGAGACCTTCACTGTCAGCGAGAAAGGTACACATGGACTTCCCATCCTGCTCTCGAGGGAACCAGATGTGGCGAAGACATGGTAAGATCACTTAATATAAGATGATAAGATTACTTCTCGCAGTAGATATTTTTGCGAAGTGAAGTGACGAATGTAGGGTGGTATGCCTAGCGTCAATTTTTTTATCCAACACAGCTTAAACCACTGAAAGGATTGGTCACACAAATATGTAGTTATTATGAGGTACACATCCACTAAAAACGGATTATTGAAAATGCAACCTCTAAAGGGTTTGAAAACCCATACGTGGCGCGAGCGAAGATCCCATCAAAAGTTAATTTATATTTGACTCTCCGCAGTACTGCCGCGGCGGTGAATGCGTGGAACGCGAGGGTTCCACAATGGTGCGCGGGTCGTGGGGCCGCTGGTCGGGCTGGTCGGAATGCGCATCAGCCTGTCTACTGGACGACACCCACGCTCCGGCTGCAGCCGGCGTCGCTGTCGCCACCAGGAGGTGTAATCGACCTCGGTATGGCTGAATTTTAAACACTAACAAGAGAGATATAATAAGAGAAGATAGATGATTTCTGTCCGTCTCTGTATCTCCATTTCCGTCTCCGTCTCTGCCTAGCTCTCTTTCATATACATTTCAGTTCTAAAAGACAAGTAACTTAGGTTAATATAACTCTTTCGTATTTTTACTGCTGTCGTATGTTGCACAATTTTAAGCTTTATTTAGTACCTATATTTATAGGGGTATATCTTCTAGTTTTAAATAGCGCTGATATTCTTTGTTTAAAAAACAGCCATTGTTCCTTGGGATCCTTAAATTAAAAGAGTTTGACGGTCCAGGATAGAGATATTCCGATAAACAAAGAGTAGTCGATAGCGATCGGCATGCCTGGAGAGAAACGACTGGTATGTTCTTTTTTTGACACTCTTTTTGTTTCAGACACGATAACGGCAAGAACTACTGCATAGGACACGACAAGAAGTTCCAATCATGTCATGCTCAACAGGTAATATTAAAAAATAAAATAAATATTAAAAATTCCCGTAAATATTAAAAATTTCAGAAAGAAGACCAAAGAGCTATAAATAGCCTTTTGTGACCTTCAAATTCGATGAATAGACATTGACCAAAATTTGCTCCCATATTCGATTTGGAATTTATATTCTACTTACAGAACCTCCTCTTTTATGAAGTCGGTTGTAATCACAGAAGACGTCTTTTTACTTTTACAGTGCAGCAATGTACCCAGAATGACGGTGAGGGAGTTCGCTGACCAGATCTGTTTGAGAGCTCGCGATGTTGATCCAGACCTCATCGGAACCGGGTTGCAGCGGATTGATTCTGAAGGTAAGTTTCTTGCATGGTATTGTATTGTATGTAGGAAATTAAAAACAAAGTAGAAAAGTCGCCAACCAGCTAAACCTAGCACTGTAATAGTTCTGAGTACAGTTTGATTCAAGGCTCGGAAGTTAGCTACTCGTTGCGCAGACGCCACTTCTCAGCCCCGCTGTCACATAAATTCTTTACTGCGCAGTGACTCGCCTCATGTTCAGAGTCACCTGTTCGAATCGTACTGTTATAAGCTATTTGACATAATTTTTTTCACGAAACCATCATCATCATCATCCTCCTGCCCTTATCCCTAAAACCATAAACAACGAAAACCAAATAAAATCGGTTCGAAAATGTCCATGTTTTTTCTACGTAGATGTGAGCAGCGCATGCGCAGTGTGGTGCGACACTCGCGGCGGTGGCTACAAGTCACGCGGCTGGAGTCTACCAGACGGCACAGCTTGCTCCAACGTCTCGCCCATGTTCTGCATTAGCGGCGTTTGTCAGGTATCAAATCCAAATAAATCTGGAGATTTGTTCGCAGCAGTGGGACAGTAGTGGTGATGGAATTCTTCTTGTGGATAGAACTGGTTCCAAAGAGGTTCCTCAATTGTGTCGGGGCATGATGTCGCATCAGAAGCAATCTTAATCTGGAATGATTACGACACGACATTCCACTATGACCTCTATAAGTTCACCATGTAACATTTAGATCCTAAATTAAATGATACTTACGCAAAGCTTGATAAAAAGAAAGGGTTTACCTAATTTAAAAACATCGTTAAACGAGTTCTGATCCAAATAATGAAACCTAAGATTCATGCAGGGTAAAAGATATAAAAAAAGCAGGAGGAAACGGTCTTTCCAGTCTTAAGACTCTCTCACTCCGAACTGTTAACTTTGCAGAAGTTTACGTGTTCATCAAACCCTGACGGCGAGTTTTCTCTGAAGCCAAGCGATTGCGAATGGGAAGCACTAAGAACTGCTACTCCTCCTACACCACCGTAAGTTAATGTTTTGCTTACTGATTACTAAGTAATGTATGTCGACTATTCAATACTGCACATGAAGTATACTTGGCACTGATATCGAATCAGAAAAACATTGGTATTCGAATTGTTAAACTCAAAATGTTTTATTTCAATACCACGAAGCGTTTTGCTTCATCTTTTATCATGCGAATGGCCAGGGATTTGAATCCTTTACCAGCTACTGTTTCTCGATTTATAAAATTTAGGAACCTTCAAGCCGAGAGTGAATAGCCGTTATTTGAGTTTGCATGCTTAATCCTCGGCAGCATCGTCACTTACCATCAGTTGAGCTGATGCCAAACGCACTCAAATTTATACTAAAAACAGAAACAGAAGAGACGGCAATACTCCATAGATACCTACTTCTTTAAAAAACATAATTACAGTGAACCTACAATCCAAACCAGGACTGACCAAAACTAACATCAAGTATACATATACAATGGTGCACCTCCTATCCTGTCCTTTGTGCCCCGCAACCTGCAATCAAAGCGACCTCTGCGCTGCCACTGACGATACTGTGGAAGTGGCGAAGTTTTGGGCATACCAAATATATATTTTTTTTATACCACTGAGGTGGTAAACAAGCATACGGCCCGCCTGATGATAAGCGGTCACCGTAGCCTATGGACGCTTGCAACACCAGGAGTATCACTCGCGCGTTGCCGACCCGAAAAACATCTTAGAGGTTTATGGAGGATTCACTGCGCCGACAGTTTGAGGGAATATTCCTCTTGCTGCCAGCGCAGCGCATCCTTAGAAAGAGCTCTTATATCTTATATCGAAAAAAAATATCGTGCAATCGACACGAAGAAGAAGTATTCTAACCCGATATCTCCACTGTCCAGGGCTAAAACATCAGGCACATGGCGTCGTGCCGTGGGCGCGCAGTGGCGGCCGGCGAGCGGCTGCCACTACCACTGCGTGCGGCCCGGCGCCGGCGTGCGGCTGGTGAGCGCGCCCGGCCGCGCGCCGCCGCTCACCACCATACAGCTGTGCGAGCCCGACACACGACCTGATTCCGTACGTATTCACTGAGATAATATGTAGATGTCCTGCCGTCCTGTCTCAAAATCAAAACGGCCAAACAAAATGTGGCACTACCCACTAGTTTTAAGAACTTAGTTGCAGTACACGCTGCAAACCCCGAACTCTATATTGATGTATGACTCTTACGCGCACATGACATTGAAATAAAACTACTTTTTACCGATTTTATCGTGTTACATTGATATTTTTTTACTCTCGGCGTTCCGGACTCTTTACATTTTTCCCCGACGACACGGCAAAAAGACGAAAGAAGGGTTTTAGTGACTCGTCTTGACGTTATAATTATCAACAGCTACCCTAAATTATTGTTAATTATTCGATTTACGGAGAACGAGCTTACCGTATGCTTTAGTCTTGTAGTTTAGGCTTGGATTTAGATTTAATTGCAAAAGTTCCAAACAAGTGGAAAAACCCCAGCCATCTTCTCTATTGAAAATTACAACGTCAAGATTAACCATGAACGCTGTAAAGGTCCAACTTCGAGAACTAACTCTCGAAATTTCGAGATTAAAATAATATCAAAACCTAGATAGTTAACTATAGTTTCAATAACACGTACTAACGTTATGTAATATTTCACATTGTTTCACAGGGTTGTGCTCAAAGGAAGTCTCCATACCAGTATGCGACGATGGTTTGCACGAAGTACAAGGATAGAGTGAGAAGATTATCTGGATTGGGCATGCAGATATCACCAGCTTTAGGTAAGACACTTTCAATAATAGAGTACGCCAAAAGACGAGGATCATAAGCCACAAATACGAATTGAATTATCGTCACTGCGGCAAGTCTATCTATTTGCTCAGAACGACCAAAGAATGGTTGACCATTTTCAACCTTATTAAGAAAATCATAAAGTCAAAAATCTATCAGTGGTCATCGTTCTCGTAAGTAAAAATGCCTGTCTGTGATCAACTACTCCCGATAAAGAATACTTATAAACACTATCAACCTGCATGCTTTTAAAGTTTCTAATAGAGAACAGATAGCCCAATCCATTATCCTCTGGAAAACCCATTTCAGTAATATTATAACAATTATAGTCCGCGCGGAACTAGTTGGCCGCGCCTTAGGTATGTGAGCTGCGGGACGGAGGGGCGCGGTCTCCTGCGGAGGGGCGGGGGAGCATGCTTTTGTTCACAGTAACCCGCCGCCTCACCCCCGTCCCTACCTAAGGCGTAGCCAACTAGTTCCGCGCGGACTATAGTAGCAGATTTTCGCAATAGTTTTGTTGAATTTTGTTAGTTATATTTATTAAAAAAAAACTTCTATTTTATTGTTTTGTATTTTTAAAAGTGCAGATTTTTTAAGTATTAGCCGTAAGTTTATGTTTCAATTTATTTGGTGTGTATCCAAATCACTATTGTATTGGGGTTATCCTGTAAAGATAGTGTGTTGTATAAATAAATAAACAATTACAATTTGGGTGTCTTTAAGACGAGAGTGAATCGGTTTCTTTTAGGCAAGCCCGCTTCTAGACCACGTCTAGTGGTGGTCAAGCGCAAGCCTATGTAAGATTTAAAAAATGACGATTATTTTTGGCTTGGAGCTGAATCAAGCAGTAAAGTCTTTGTCTCCATTGCAGAGGATCCCGACCGGCCGTGTCGCATAGCATGTCAGGACGAGCGAGTGTCTCATCGGTTCTATTTGGTCAACGGCCACGAGGGCTGGTTCCCGCTGGGGACTTCCTGCGGCAAGAGAAATGCTTCTTACTGCGTCAGCGGCAAATGTTTGGTATAAATTGTATTTTTTGCTATTCGTGTATAACTTTTGCGCGTAGAGTTGATCTATTTTGTGATCTATTGGGCAACGAGTTTACAATTTTCGCATACTGTATCAATAAACAATCCCTTCTTTTGCATAAGCTTCCATTGCTCATATAGGTAGGCAATTTTCCCATAACATTAAAGAAAGAAAAAACGTGATCTTTAAAATTATTTAGGTTTTTTTTCCTGGATAGTCAGTCAGTTTGCAACATCTAAAATTATAGAATACCTATTAACAGCTACAAATATCATTCCTTATTATCGTCATACCCCGTTCCCCATTCCTAACAACTATTTTACGAAAATGTTCCAATCGTATCAATCACCCGAACTGATTATTATATTTAATTAACTTAAACCCTCCAGGAATTCGGTCCCGACAACACGCCTCTATCCGAAATGGTGTTCACCCTCCCGCTGCTGGCGCGCAGCACGAACAGCAGCCGCGTGACGTGGCGCACGTCGCGCTCGCCGCCGACGGCGCGGCGCCGGCGCCGGCGCAGCCTCGCCGCGCAACGGATCACCGTCAAGGCCACGCTCGACCAGCGACATCTGGACGACATCATAGCGAGGCTTAACTTGACTAGTGAGTATCCGAAACAGCGTAATTATTAGCGCCGGCATCGATATTGTTGGCGTCGGTTTTGAAATTATTAGTGTCGGCTCTCTATCTCTCAGGCGTAGGTACTGCTTTCACATTCACATTTACCTAGTATGATGATTTTAATCGTAGCTCCAAGAGGATATTAAAATTTTAATGTCAAAAAAAGCTTTTCCAAGAAAATAAGTCTGGATGCTATGGTCCAATGGTTGATCTTATAGAGAAGAATCGGACAAGAAATTCCATTCAAACGAACTATTCTCCATTGCAGATAGCTTGAACGACCACATAACATACTTCGACTCAATACCGGAGCACATTGAAGTGGACTTCAACAATCCTATACACATCGCGCCAGAAGACACACTCCTCAGAAAAGTACCTCGACCTACATGGGACTGAAAATTAATATAAAGACTAAAAGAAAGCCAGAAATAAATCTTCTGGCTGTTAAAATTTTGAGCAATGGGAATAGTGCCTTCATTTTTTCTGTTGTAATTTCAAGATAACAACCAAACATACGGGACGCTGGTAAGCGGTAACCACAGTCTATAGATGCCAGAAACGCCACTAGTATCACTAGAGCATTGTACTCTTGAGACCTGTTGTTATGGCACACCTGTGGCACTCCAAACTTTCCGATACCGCTGCATACTACGATACCAAATGTCGAACTTGTCAAAATTACGTTTGTACACGTGCAAATGTGTGCGTGAGAGTGCGTAGGGTTTGTTGGCAGTCCGGCAAGAACACCGGCAGGATGCGGGGGACCTGAGGTATCTGACGTTAGGGAGGGGCGGATGTGTGGCCATTCTGTTATTATTTAATCTGTGGTTATGGGCCTGTTTTACAACCTCTGGATAGCCGCTAACTGGCAAATAAATTCAAAAATGGAACAAAATTTTTATGAAATTATGTACCAACTAATTTAATGGGGACTTCTCAGTAACCTGTGAAACAGGGCGTCTACTCCGAAGTCCCTACGTCTCTTATGCCTAGTAATCATCACTAACCTTCATTAGAAGATGCATTAGTAATACATATGACAGTTAAGAGAGAAGAAGCTCTCGAAAATTATGAAAAGACTTGAAGAAATAAGTACATGTAAGATAATAGATATTAGGATTTATAACGACTCGCCTCGAATAGATAAATATGTAAGTCCAGTTCAGGCACTTAACGCTTTCTACATGCAAAGTTCAAGACATTATTTAATTACTGATATCTGACATTTACGCAACAGGAAGTCTTACTCTGAAGTAGGTGTCTTAAGAAAGTTTTGGTGCAAAAAGCAGAACACTTCGGAACAGTTATTTTTTTTACCGTAACCATATGGCAGTTCGTTTTAATCGACCTTTTATTACATACAGTTCTCGCCAAACTTTTTGTCCGGCTTGAAGTTGGCACGACCTAAATTCAATCCGGTCGTAAAAATCGGAGAAAAATATTGGAATAAAATTATTTAAAACGACAGCCTACGAATTGAGCTTTCGTATTTATTTATTACAGTCTAATATTTTTCTTTCTCCGATTTTTACGGCGGGGTTGAAGTTAGCTCGTGCCAACTTCAAGCCGGACAATAAGTTTGGCGAGGACTGTACTCCTACTGTTGTATG
Source organism: Acronicta psi (assembly GCA_946251955.1). NCBI lineage: Eukaryota > Metazoa > Arthropoda > Insecta > Lepidoptera > Noctuidae > Acronicta > Acronicta psi. Next base: position 2,149,517 of record OX276486.1, read on the forward strand.
TAAAGTTTTTAGAAGAAATATAATTTTAAGTCATTGTACATATTTTTATACTAGAATCATTGTGATGCAATTTTAGTAATTTATTTATAGAGATTTTTATACTTTTGTTGTATAGGTAGGTTTAAGTGAATAAAAATATAGTTATTTTATATACAAAGCGTATAATGTTTCATTTGAAGGCACTTATCATTTGTAACTGGGTTATACATGGCATATAGGGTATGTATTGTTTACAAAATATTTTCTATAACAAGAAGATTATAAAAAAGCAATAACACATACGAAATACTTTTACGCGTTTCGAGATTTAAGTCTACAGTATATTTTTTAAATACCTTTATTATAAACTTAATGACAATTGATTGTATTGTCATTCGAAAATCAACGTTATTTACAGTTCCATAATGTTACTTTAACCAAAGTTAGGCTTTCCGAACGAACGCACAGGTACAGTTCCAAAACGGTTAAAGCGCAAAAACGGTTAAAGCGTAATAATGTCGCTATTTCTATAGCCATGTACATGTAATACATAAAATTTGCAAAAAACAAATGAATTAGGCGGACCACGTCGAACTGATTCACCTTAAAGGTAGGTTAGGAACATTTTTCTATTTAATAACATACGTTCATTTATTTAAAAATATTATATATAAGCAAAGATAATTATCAAAATGTTACAAAATAGTCTCAGAAAAAATCGAGTCTATTTTTATCCCATACATTTTTATTCCACAGAAATGTGTAATAAAGTACCTATTTAACTTCGGTTCACCGCGTCAATTCGTAAACGCACCCTTAATACACAATAACACTGTTTTAAGCGACTGTACTCACGATAACATATTGAACTATACATCTCTAGTATATACTGACCTGTTATTGTACAGTAAGCCTTAACAATCCGAGGTCTACTTATGCTGGAAATGTACAACCTGTATCTGTGTGTAACTTACTCTCGGTATATTACTCGAACTGTATCTATAAATTAAAAAAATAATGTTACTTGAATATGTGTCCTTTATGGATAAATATTGCAGTTTGCGTTTGCGTTCTTTAGTGCTGAGAGGAGACGCGCGGGATCCGTCAGGAACCATTGCCAGAGTTTTCTGAGAGACTGCTTGTCCCCATTCTGAAAGAAATGGATTATGTTAGTCCACTAACCGACTAGACATGAAACATTTGCGATTCAATTAAAATTGGTTTCACACTGGCGAGGTGAGGCGCGAATTGAAATTTCGCTGAACATATAACACCAAAGATGGGCGAGACGAAAATTGAACTTTATTACTGCAATAATAGAGTACTGTACTTTATAATTGAACTTTATTACTACAATAATAGAGTACTGTACTGTAAAATTGAACTTTATTACTGCAAGAAGAGAGTACTGTACTGTAAAATTGAACTTTATTACTGCAAGAAGAGAGTACTGTACTGTAAAATTGAACTTTATTACTGCAATAATAGAGTACAGTACTGTAAAATTGAACTTTATTACTGCAGTAATAGAGTATTTATTACTTTGCAAAACAAAAACATCGCCTTAAATCGCCATAAATTATACATTTTTTTATATATATAGCCATACCTTAACTTTAGTAAATAAGTTGCTAGCATCAACAACTTTTTGGTCGACTTCTTCCATGTGATGTTTGAGCGCATGCGCGATGGCGGCTACGGCTCTGTCCCAGCAGTTGGGCTGACGAGTGCATCCGTCCCATATATAGGCACGAAGGGATTGCGTTGAGTTTTTACTGTCGATTATAGAAAAATAACGGTTTAATTTCACTGTATGACTGCCTCATTAGCCTAGTGGTTTTACGCACGACTTCCCGGTTTGATGCCCGGTTCAGTGTTTTTTATTTCTCTTTGAAGTTTTCAGTAGCAGCTCGATGTTTAAGAGTTGTGTAGTTCACTGGTATATTTACATCCCAAGTAATAAGCGGGTCTATTGGCACCAACCGTGCTTAAATCCAGACTCCAAATTGCTACTGGGAATTTCGCAGCAAAACCACTATGATACTGCTCGACTTGAGAATCTAATCCAGGGTCTATAGGTATCATATTCGAATCACCAAACGAATAAAAACAAAATTTATGGAAATAACACAAGCTTTCGACAAATCGAGCATTAACTTATGTCATTTCCATACATACCATCACGCCTATATTCCCCGAAGGGGTACGTAGAGGCGTACTAATGTACACCCACATTTCACCTGTATGTTTAGGACCCATGAAATAGGGGGCGAGCCTATTAAAATACTTTGAAATTCGAATATACTCACAACTCTAACAGCATATTCTCTTTTCTTCTGTACCCATCTTGGACATTGTCTTTCAACTGGTTGACGTGGCTCTGCAGATCCTTGTACATGCTGACCAGCACGTGGGGGTCGCAGCCCGACTGCGCGCCGATAATGTGAAGTAATGCTTGCACGAGCGCGTCTGATGATTGGAGCTTTAGCTCACACGACTCCTGTTCAGCGCATATCTCGTTCATTGAGTCCTGGTAACGGAAAATATATCACCATTAAAGAGAGTTTTGGAACGATTCGAGCTAAAATAATGATTGTATTTTAATACGTCCAGGATCAAATCGTCTGGAACATTTCAGTGGGTGGCACTGATGCGAACTTAGCTATTTTGTAGCTAAATCTAGCTATATTTGCACCACTGTCAGCTACAGTTTCTAAAAATATTGTAGCAAAAAGTTAAGGTAAGTACTTTTCTATCTTTTTGTATTTTTTTAAACATTTTCCATGCTAAGATTACAAGTTATTTTAATGAAGGAAAAACCAGACGCTTTGACCGCTAACCACCAGACGCTTTGACGCTTTGGCCGCGGTAGCTTAGCGGTCGCGGTCGGACGCAGGTTCGAATCCTACCCTCCGGCGATTTTTTCCTTAATTAAAAAAGTACTTTTCTTTCAATTGAACAATGATTTCAACAATTAGTTCAGTTTTTTTTAACTTCGACAACTTCTAGTTACTTTTTGGTGGAAGATTTAGAAATCTGGCAACTTTTTGCAGAAGACTTAGCTACAGAGATGATAGTACAGTTGGCAATACTGGTGCAGAGCGGCTGTCATTTCGAGACAATTTGGGCTAAAATAACAACAATGCCAGTTACTCACAATCCTGCTGTGCACAGCGTCAGCGTCAGCGGCGGCGTACTGACGCAGCTGTGACGCCAGCTGCAGGAACTGCTCCACAGTGTACAGCTCGTGACGTAACGCGCTGTACACGATGCGGTCTAGGCAGAGAGCGCGGTGGCTCGTCTCCAATAAGTGTGATAGATCGGCGTGAATCTGTCTGTAAAAGTATAAATAAAAAATATATAATAAGGTTTAATAGGGGATTACGAAACTTTCTTTATTGACAACCATCAAAGCTCTTGCCCTCTTGGCTCGGCTCGGCTCAGACGACGTGAAGAGAGGCAATGTAATATGGCATCTTGACTTGGCTTTTCTAAGTAGTGTTGGGCCACACGCTCGGCTCAAGTCAATCCCGTGTAGATAAACAAATAACCATCTAGTCCAAACTAAAAAGAGTTTTTACTAGAGCAGACAATGGACATAATACGTATATAAGTTTTCTTTATTTGTTTCTGACGACGTCTGTGGTCTAGTAGTTCGAGTACCGGACTGCTGATCACGAGGTCGTGGGTTCGATTCCCACAGGACACAAACATTTATTGTGATGAACTTAAGTGTTTGTGTTTGTCTGGGGCTGAGATTCAGAGAAGAGACTCGGCATGAACTTACGCTTCCGTATGTCAAATTGTAATACAAATTTGACATACGGAAGCCTTACTTTATGCTGAGCATCGTCTCTGAATGTTAGCCTGGGTGTTTCCTATGTATTATAAGTATGTATTTACAACAAAAAAAACCGTATATAAGTATTATATCCATTGTCTAGTACCCATAGTACAAGCTCTGCTTAGTTTGGGACTAGATGGTGCTGTGTAAAAAATGTCCCAGGATATTTATTATTATTACTATATAGATCCTGTATATTATAGTTTTAAGACTTTAGTCTCTTTTGGTACTTACTGTCTTACAGCCAATGCGCAGCACGCTGTCGTGTCTACGGCAAGCGTCGTCCGCGAGTCTACAAGCTTTCTCACTGCGTTGTGTAGTTGCTGATACAAGATCGATTCCTCTTGTTCTAGCAGTTCTATTGCACTCTGAGCTTCCATTAGACAAGAACTGAGAAACAAGAAAGTTTTGTCATATTTTTTATGTTTAACAAACTCGTCAAGTCAAGAGACAGAGCAGCTTAAAAAGAGGGAAGGCCCACCTAGCCCCACTGCTGGCCGCTAGCCCACTTTACCCAGCAGTGAGGTAGTGGGCTAGAAAAAGAAATATAAAAAAATAAAATCTAACACAATCATCACACCTTTATTACCTAAAAGGTTTAGGCAAAAGTGTACTATATACACCCAAAGTTTACCAGTACATTTAGCTCCCATAGAATAGGGGTCCAGCCCGTTGCTAGTTTCTAATTAATTTAAAGCATAATAAAAAATTGTCTTATACGCACAAAGCTCGTAATAGGTACTCCAGGGATAGTATATAATGAAATGAAATGATATTTATTCTGCAAACAGATCTTTTCAGACACTTTTATAAGTCAATGTTTTGCGATTTTGTGCTAGATGGTGTTCGGCATTTCCTAACTGACGACCTCTGAGAAGAAACTCCGAAACAAACTCAGAGAATCATGTTCTCTTTTAAAGTCCAGACATAGTTTTTTTTTTAGTATCAATTAAGTGAGTGTCACAGGGCAGGACTATGTCTGCAACGGCCTTTTGAGGAAAGAGAAAGAAAAGAGTCGCAGCAGCCATGACTTATAACTTCTGATTATAAATGAGGCTAAAGCATCTTGAATTAGATTGCAAAATGTTCTTTAACTTTTGTTGTTGACTATACCTACAGATAATCAGCGTTGTACTTACGTAATTTGGCTAGGATGGACGTCTTTGTAGTTAGCAACTAACACCACCTTGGCTTGCTCCCCGCATAGTTCTGCTTTTGATTCTATGTATGAGCAAATAGCCTCTGATAGCCTGCAAAAAAAACAACCACATTTATAATGAATATTGTAAGAATTACCTATGTGAGTATGTCTCGAAGAAGCACTTATGTCTGCTACCTACGTCAGTACAAATAAATATCTATACTAATATTATAAAGAGGAAATATTTGATTGTTTGTATTGAATAGGCTCCGAAACTACTGGACCGATTTGAAAAATTATTTTATTGTTAAATAGCCCATTTATCGGAGAAGGCTATATATCATCACGCTACGACCAATACAAGCGGAGAAGTAATGAAATTTTTTGCAAAAACTTATAGGACCACACGGGCGAAGCCGCTGGCGGGAAGCTAGTGTGTAATAATCATCACTACATATTATAAAACAAAGTCCTCCGTCGCGTCTGTCTGTCCCTATGTATGCTTAGATCTTTAAAACTACGCAACGGATTTTTTTAATAGATAGAGTGATTCTTAAGGAAGGTTTATATGTATAATAACATACCACGCGGGCGAAGCCGCTGGCGGGAAGCTAGTTCGAAATAAAAATGATGCAATACCGGGGTTTTAAAAAAATAAAATATGCCTACCCGCGCGAAGCCGGGACGAGCCGCTAGTAAGAAATCAACTTGGCGCCTAGAGCAACTGCTCCTGTCACCTCACTCCGGCTTAAAAGATTATGTAATCTATACTAATATTATAAAGAGGAAAGATTTGTTTGTTTGTTTGTTTGTTTATTTGTTTGTAATGAATAGGCTCCGAAACTACTGGACCGATTTCAAAAATTCTTTCACCTTTGGAAAGCTACATTATCCCCGAGTAACATAGGCTATATATCATCACGCTACGACTAATAGGATCGGAGTAGTAATGAAAAATGTAGCAAAAACGGGGAAAAAATTATAAGACCACGCGGGCGAAGCCGCTGGCGGGAAGCTAGTATGATTATAAAGGCAGGCATAATCTCACCTTTCTTCCATACTCTTGGCCTCCATCAGAGCAGCCCGCAGCTCTTCATCAGATGAAGTATCATTCAGTCTCTTGACAAACTTCTTGCTGGTGTACAGATCAAAATGCGATCTGAACAGAGCCTGCGACTGTCTGTAATTCTCAAATGGACCAAATGTGAAGAATTTCTTTGCATTTTCCTGTAAACAAATATTTTTTTTTGTACATTCAGGAACCAAATCATGAATTGATATTAATAACTAGCTGATTCCAAATTGAAAATCTAAAACCGTAAAAATCGGTCCAGCAGTTCTCGAGTTATCAAGTGTTGTAACAAACCCGACTTTTTTATATATAAGACTAGCTGATTCCCGCAACTTAACTCGCGTTTGAGCCCCGTCACACCAATTTCTTTTAGTTGTTCTGTTATTCGAGGTGGTGACAAATCCAATAAATCAAAGATCATGAAAATCGGTCCAGCAGTTCTCGAGCTATAAAAATGTTGTAACAAACCCGACTTTGTTTTATATATTAGATAATTAATCAAAGGCTTTACAGAAGAATTCAATTTAATGGCGGCTCGCTGTGCAGTGCCCACTTCTCACCCCCGCTGTCACATAAATGTGTTACTGCACAACAACTCGTTCCAATTCCAAACCACCATTAAGTTTGAATCACACTGTACTTTCCTTTTGTTTCTTCTTTCAAATTAGTAAACAACAGAAGTCAGACACAAAGACACAACAGACCTTATCGCAATGACAACTACTGTACACCTCCAGTGTATCCGCGATCACATCTATCACTCCGTTAGTGATGGTTTCCACTTCATGAGCGAGGTTAAGGCACTCTTCAGCTGCGGTACTCTCGTCACCCTTGGACTGCTGGTGGGCAGAGTTCAGCTTCGACACCTCCAATGTTACCTCTTCCTTTGTTAAGCTGTGGAATGTATTATGTTATGAACACCTGCCTGACGATGATATGTTCTACAGTTCAACAGTTCCATTTAACTGTAATGTCAGCAGACACAAAAACAAATGCGGTGTAGTCAGTTTAAAACAAAAAATTACTACTTATAATTTTTTTTTTGATGACAAGCAAATAAATGATTCTCCAAATGAGGAGTTACTCGCTGGTAAGAGCCTCCACAGTCTACTTTTTTTAAAGATATTAATTTAAATTGACTGACATTTTTGATTAATGTAAGTACCCACTGTGGAATAGAGATGGTGTATTTATTATTATATTTAGAGTGAGAGATTGTTTGTGTTTTACTATGCATGCAAAGAATTGATATTTCCACATACTTGTTCTGTCTCTTCAAGTCAGCAAGGACTGTCTCCTGTTTTTCCAACAAATGAAGCCTTTCTTGAAGCATTTTGATGTCCATCTGAGCATCCTCTTTACCATCCTTATCTCCTGGTATACAAATACCTTCATACTGTACTTGTATGCTTGATATAGAAGATTCTAGATCTTCTGGAGAAAGAAGGAGACCTTTCTTCTCAAGTTCTATGTAACTGTAAAATTAATGATTTTTAATAAGTGTGTAATCAGTGTATGAATGAGTTTATTACTTAATTGTTATTACAAGAGTACACATGAGATGATTAGATTTTACTGTAGTAATTTACTATTGTAATAGAAAAAGTGTATGTTATCAAAACGAAAATAAAAACGGAATTAGTTTCATGCAGCACGTATTAAAATTAAGTTTTTATATTAACAATATGTTTTATTTAACATACCGACACTCCTCGCGAGCGGTCAAAGCATTATTATGATCCAAATTATTGTAAAGCCAACGTAGAACGCCCGCAAAGTCGCGATCATTCAACATCCATTCAAACGACTTTTTGTAAGTGTCCACACCTAAACTATGGAGGAACGGCACGAATTCTTCATCACTCATCTCATTTAAAACATTCATTTTAGAAAATTAAAAGTAATTTTCATGTAAAACTTGAAAAACACATTCGCGATCCGTTGTTATTTTCGAAAAATCACAACAATCTTTGACGTTTTCTCTTTCGGGCTGCCATTGCTAAGGCGATGAATAATAATTAATTTATCTGAAATAATCTAATTTTTAAAACAATATGCTTGCACGAAAAATTTACGATAAGTTCAATTTATTTTATTATCTAATAAGCTACAAATCCTAGCTCAAACAAACATGTTCCCCTATTAGCAATACAAATTAAACGGTTTTATTATTCCTGGTAGCAATACTAAGTAGCGTGCGTTTGCAGGGGATGCTACGGACACATTCAGATCGTGCAAAATTAGATAGTTATTAAAAAAAACATAATTGTTTCACTAATCGCACTTAATTTCTTAACTTAAACTTATTAAAAAAATATACGCTTTTATTGGTACAGAGGCAGGCTTAACATTCTCTCTCTGTCTCGATGTTTCCATACGATTGTGATACTATAATTTGCTTTGTAAAAGCACCTATCTACAGTGCAAAGGAATTCCTAATTCCTAGGTGTATACAAATTAGCAATGAAAAAACTCCTTTGTGGAAAATTCAATAACACTGCTACTGCTTGGATATCGCGCTCAGTTAGCACTCAAACGTAAATAAAATAGTGGAAGAATGCTCTGTCTCACTCTCGACGGATGAAGCAGTCACTATTTCGGCTGCGCCTTACGTTATTTTATGGCAATGTGTTGTAGATATTTTACGACTTCTAATATGAAAAATATAATCAGGCGGTACTGTATGGTGGTGGACTAGACGGTGTTTGTAAAAATGTTACGAAAAATAGATACCTTTAACTAATAATGTTATTCACTTCGATCGTTCCCTTGTATCTGAGAGATGGAAAAGAATAGGCCTAACTATTCCTGTTAGCAACAAAACCGTTTGACTCAGTATGTTTGATTGTATCTAGTAGGTACAAACCGCGCTATTACCACTGTGTTATGATGACGTATAACGTACACTTATTGGGCTCAATTTGACCATACAGAATTGTTGTTAGGTAGGTACCTACGAAAATATTACCAAACACAACGTAGGTACTAGGTAGGGTAGGGGTTTGTGAACCGTTTGAACCGATTTGGGAATTTTGAAGCTACACTTGGGTATCACAGCATTGTGGATAATAAAAAGATAATGTTTTCTTTTATGTACTCATTGTGTTCTTTACTTGCTTTATAATTTAGTTTTTTTTGTAGATGGACCTTCCACCCTAACGTTAAAGACCACTTCACTGCGTTGTACACAACGAACGCCATCTCATCCCGCAAGTTACTAATGGGCTGGAACCCAAACCTAACCTCAAAGTGTCGTCATCCGCCATTCTTGCCAGCTAGTGGTGTTAACGCGTACTAAGAATGGTTACGTCACCAAGATGGCCGCCAGGCAATTATCAATTTGCGGCGCTATAATACTCGTGGAAGGTATTGGAACTGTAACTTTTCCGTCGGATGCCTTAACAGTATCCTTAATGGGGGACTGCGTTACTTAAAAATGTAAATCGCTACCTTATTATGGTAGCGCAACACAAAGGCGAATAACTTCTGCTTACCATTAACGACTTTCATACCGATCCTTCAAAACAAACAAAGAAAATCACGACATTACGACGCCAACCCATATATCATTTGATCACTGTGACACAAAGAACGAAGGAAGTGACAATTTGGAGTACTATTAGTCAATCAGAACCCTCTGTTTCGGCATATCCTCGCACTTGAACGCTTGGCAAGTTCAGGGTCACGGGCAAAAGGACGCGGGACTCGAGTGGTATGTTCTGGATTCGATCGGGAACGGTGTAGGGGTTATATAGGTATCTAGGTATGGATTGTACTAAGTAGGGATATAAATAAACAAGAGCACTGGAACTACCGACTTTTCTGAGCGATAATATTCAGGAGAGGTCGCCCTAGCTACCTTCTAGCTAGGGCGACCTCTGAGACACCCTTTAAGAGAGGTAGGGCACAGCCATTTATGGTTCAAATCTGGAGAATCCCATCTGGGGAAGTACCTCCACCTTACAGAAAACTGCAGCCAAATAACACACTTTATTGTGTGTTGTGTTCCTGCAGTGACTAAGGTCGCCAGAGCTCCTTCTAAGGATGCGCTGTACTGGCAGCAAGAGAAATATTCCCTCAAACTGTCAGCGCAGTGAATCCTCCATAAACCTCTAAGAGGTTTTTAGGGTCAGCAACGCACGAGTGATACCCCTGGTGTTGCAAGCGTCCATAGGCTACGGTAACCGCTTACCATCAGGCAGGCCGTATGCTTGTTTGAAACCTTAGTGGTATAAAAAAAACTTTTCGGTCATATTCGGGAGTGATAGCCCTAGAATGACCCTAAGCCGATTATATTGGTGAGGTCCTTTAAAAAGGTCAAGTATGTAATACTTGCAACCTCCTTGTTCGTGTCGATAAGGTACAAATTCCTTTAAAATGAAATTTACTTGCAATTGCCTTGTATGTTTATAGGACGTCTGGACGTGGAAGAAGCAAAAGAAATACTTAGGCATGTACCTAGATGTGAAGATGTGTGTGAATGTTCCTCCTAAAAGGCTTTTCCCGACTACACTTCGAGGTATTACATTATGCGCCGTCAAACCTGGGCAATACTTATATTAGAAGGAAAGTCTTTATTATCAGGCTTTTTGGGCTTCTAGCGCGAGTATATAAGTAATAATAATGTAGCCTGTAAACTCACAGTTCTCCAATAAGATAAGATTGATATTTTCGTAACACAAAACGTACTCAAAGTACCCACATCCCAATCATCAAAATCATCAAACCCAGGACCTCAAGTCAGTCGCGCTTTCATACCAACTAACAAGATAGTTCTATGGTGAAAAGCACCGCAATGACAAGGAACTAGGCGCATTTATTTAGTACTTTGGCAGTGTGTAAAGAGCATTCGCGCATTTTGTCCACATCATGGAGAGTCCTCCCATTCTCTGCGGTTTCATTATGCAAAGTGTTAGCTGTTCGTGCGGTGAGTCCACTCAATGCGGACTCGCTTCCGTGCTCACTACATGCACAGCTTTCTAGCGAGTCTCCATTGTTTCGTACGACACGACAATACTCAAATAGATTTACTTTTCTAATCAGCCCCTCAACCATGAGTTCTATCGAATGAGTTTCGATAGGTTTTTTACGCATCGAAACGCTGCAATCTCATTCAGATTTTAGTTCCTTACGTAACCGCTAGTGGCGCTACGAGGGTTTTCCATACAAATATTTTACGGCGTCGCTAGCGAGTCTAGTGAGAAAAACTCATGGTCGAGGCACTGTTCACAGCTCACTGATAAGTTTCCGTTAAACTTGGCAGAAAATTTCATACAAATATTCAATTTTTTATTTTTACCGGCGGTTATCAGCTACGAGGTAGTGAAGCAGGCCCTCATCTTAACATATCGTCGCTTACTTTCTATTCTCTAACATGAATAGAAAGAATGAATGAATAAACATTGTTTCTACAACGCTTTCTTCTTTCGAAATCTGTTCAGCGGCTTATATGCTTAAAAGTAAGACTGATACTTTCGTCTTAATAATATTAGTCTTAAATCTGCTTTAATTAATGAGGAGCGATGAAACTTTGAATGTTGAAGGATGGGGGGATAGAGGAAGGTCAAAGAAAAGATGGATGGCAATCCATCCATCTTTTCTTTGTTATGGTCGATATGATGGAAAAGGGATTGAATGGGACAAATAAATTAGGAATGGCAGAAAAAATAGTCTTTAATCCACAGCAAGTAACCAATAAGACTCAGACCTAGAAAGTATAAGGAAATTATAAGCGAAATTATACTCTCTTTCTATAAAATGCTCTCTTTCTAGCCTAGAAAGAGAGCGTAATAAGATGTATTGTGACGTCACATCGCACTATGCCATACAAATTCTAACTAACTCTTGATTTGGGGGAAAGGGACGGAGCTTCCTGACTCAATCCCCACCAACCAAATTTAAGAACAATTTGATTTACGACAATTAACGTCTTGTTTCACCACCTCCTCATAAGTTCCTGTTAAATTACTTGGCAGATCTATAATATCATACACATTTTCTTATTTTAATTTATTTGACGGTTAGCGTCTATCCAGAGATCGTGAAACAGGCCCTAGTTCTAAGTTTAGTATCAATCTTATAAATATCGTGTTCAAATGGACACCAACCCATATTGCCTACACACGAACTTAGCGACGTGAAGTACTCTCTACATCACAGCATTGTTCTCACAAAGAAAAACAATGCAGTCAGCTTGTTCACCCATCACAATCGACACTTCCAATCACGACCTTGCATAAACAACCTTGGTGCAACGTAATAAGGTTCAATTTCTCCAACATTATCGTATTGAAGTTGACTGAATGGGTGTCAAAAGTCCTTATCAGTGTGAGAGGCTTTAGACTTTGTTCGTGAGTCTGTTTAGTACCTATTTTCTATTTACCTTTATTTTCCACTGGCTAGCTAAATGCCTCATATGTTAACCGTCTCATTAGTCTAATACCTAATCATAAGTGCGACTGCTACGTGAAGGGTCTTTACTTCGATTCCCAGGTCAAGCAAAGTGAATTGGTTTTTTATTAAATGCTCAGTATTTAGCGGCTTGGGGTTCTTCTTCTTTTCGTGTCAATGGTAAATCGTAAACCTATATATAGAATTTGAGCCAAGTAGGAGGCCACCTTAGTTGCGGCATCCGTTGCGTTTATCAAGTCCTCGAATGTGCAGGTGCATGGACACTTCGGGCACTCGAGTAAGTGAGACATGTTCTGGCAGGCTAACATGCGCGCCACCATAAAATTTTGTCTACTCTTTTGTCTCACTCTTTCTTGTGCGAAAACGAAACAAAAGCACGACATAAGCGTAGACAAAATGTTCTCGCGGCGTGCATGTTAGCCCGGCTGGTCTGGAGCCCCACACCCGCACTGGATGATCGACGGATCAATAATCTCCCATCATCTTCCTTTTTCCCAACCATGTTGGGGTCAGCTTCCAGTCTAACCGGATGCGGCTGAATATCAGTATTTTACACGAAGCGACTGCCATCAGACCTCCACAACCCAATTTCTGGGCAATACCGATATTCGAAGGATAGACTGGTTGTCAGGTTTTTTGGGCTTCTGACTACCACTAACGATTGTCATAGTTTTTCGTATGGCAACCTGGACCGACGGCTTTACATGCTCTCCGAGGCACGGAGGGGTCTCGATGTGTTAAGAATGGTCACCCATCCACGGACTGACCTCGGCAAACCTTGCAGATCGGTTGATCAGCGTTGTTATAACTTAGCCACGAGTCCCTCGTATCAATAATCCCCCATTTTGGCAAATTGTGTTTACAGTGGCTTGGGGTTTAGATTTTGTGCCTGGTTAAGGTTTGTCTCGTCAAACCACGTGGGCACAGCTGCTGAAGGAAGGAAGTAAGCTAATCATTCAGTTTAGAAGGTTGAGCTGCGCTTGCCACGGCCATCTTCCTCCATTAAATAAATAAATAAATATCCTGGGACATTTTACACAGCACCATCTAGTCCCAAACTAAGCAGAGCTTGTACTATGGCTGCTAAACAATGGATATAATACTTATATACTTTTTTTGTAAATACGTACTTATAATATATAAGAAACACCCAGACAAACACAAACACTTCAGTTCATCACATAATATTTGTGTCTTGTGGGAATCGAACCCACGACCTCGTGATCAGCAGTCCGGTACTCGAACCACTAGACCACAGATGTCGTCCATTTGATTGAAGACACGATTAGCAAGCGTATGAGAGGTCGGTTTGACCACCAGGGGTTGCAATTCTCAAACGAAACCAATCATAGAATATCACCCTTCCACTCACAGTCCCCTTTATAGGGGAGGTACAGAGGTTTTATAGAGAGTTCATTATTATTATATTGTATAGTCTATTTGTCTACTATGCAGGGCGTCTCTAATTAATCTGGCTATAAAAAGAATCTATTTGTGTACATAGTTGTTAGTGTGTTTCAGTTTGTTTGTTTGTCTAGGACGCGCCGTCGAATGTCTGTGCCTTCAATGTAGGTGGACAGAACAAGGAATGGAGTTGACTCGTGTTGTTGTTGTGGTATTTTTTTAGTTATTAGCTGCTTCTTTAGCCCTGTGGTGCTGAGTGCAGCTGATGAGTGTAAGGCCCTGGGATCGATGCCCAAGTTGAGCAAAGTGCATGTTAAGGTTTTCTGTGAATTTTATAGTATCAACTCGAAGTTTGTATACCTACATGTAAGGGAAATAAAATTTCCTAGCGAACGGTGATCTGTGAATTTATTTAAACACTGCATAATCCCTCAAGATTGTCCCAAAAATGATCCTAAGAATTGGCAAAGTCCAATATGTTAGTTGGTACCTAGTACAGTATACTTAATACTCAAACAATTTTATTTAGATATTACAATAGACCAATAGTAGGTACTTATTATAAATAATAAATAAATATCCTGGGACATTTTTACACAGCACCCAAACTAAGCAGAACTTGTACTATCGGTACTAGACAATGGATATAATATTTATATATTTTTTTATTTGTAAATACATACTTATAATACGTAAGAAACACCCAGACAAACACAAACACTTAAGTTCCACAATAAATGTTTGTGTGTCCTGTGGGAATCAAACCCACGACCTCGTGATCTGCAGTCCGGTACTCGAACCACTAGACCACATACGTTGTCGTATAAGAAACATGTGTGGGCCTTGTCAGGCACGGAAAATGTAGGAGAGAGGAGGAACTCTGAACTGTTTTATTTTATTGTATTGTAGGTCTATTGTATATTGTATATTGTACTCTCTCACTCCTACCAAAAGTTTTTTTTTCTAATATTGTTGAGCAATACCTATCTTTATCGTAACTACTGCCTACTGATTACTCAAAATACTTGTTAAGAATAAAAATATTTTATAGTATATCAGTTTACAATAAGAAAATATTTGGAAAAATATTAACACTAGCTACTCTACACCATTGCAAACAAATCAGGATCATTTCGTTGGCGCCCGTACAAAAGGACCTGCCTATAAAGAACGAATATATTGTGTAAATAAATTCACTACACGTGCCCGCCCTCTGTCGGCTGTGAGTAGATAATAATAGCGTGGATGAAATGGGAGTGTTTTGTTTGCTATGAACTGTTTTGAGGAACAGTACATGATATTATTTTTATTGTTAATTTATTCTTTACTAACCTTTGTCCGCGACTTCGTTCTCGTAGCAGTTTATTTTTTGCTCCCCGTTTTTGCAACATTTTTAATTGCCACTCAGCTCCTATTGGTCGTAGCGTGATGATTTATAGCCTATAGCCTTCCTCGTTAAACAGACTATCTAACACTGAAATATTGTTTTAAATCTGACCAGTAGTTCCTGAGATAGCGTGTTCAAACAAACAAACAAGTACAAGTACCTTGTTTTTTTTATTATATTGCTGGTTTAAAAAAAAATTGCTGTGAGGGAGCACAATAGCTAGATCTAGCTACAAAACAGCTAAGTTGGCATTTCAGTGTGTTTTTGTTTAATATTATTATAGAATAGTGTTTTATTTTTTTTAATAACATGTTTCAAGTGGAAAAAAGGTTTTTTTACTTTTTTATAGCTTGTGTTTCTACTCTGTGTGGCAGTAATAAATGTTTTTTCTTTTCTTCTTTTCAAACAAACAAAGTCTTCAGCTTTATAATATTAGTATTAGTATTGATAGTATAGATAAAAGACGGTGAGTCCTGTTCCAAATGATTGAAATAGTCGAACATCTTTGCCCCGTAGTCCTGCAGTGTTAATTGGTAATCTATTGGGCCAGCTCTTATAGCTAACTTTGATAATTCTGAGTACCATTGAAATTCCCATTCTAATATTAATAAATAATAATAGTAACTAAATATTTGGGGACATTATTACACAGCACCATCTAGCCCCTAACTAAGCAGAGCTTGTACTCTGGGTACTAGACAATGGATATAATACTTATATTCTTTTTTTTTGTAAATACATACTTATTATACATAGGAAACACCCAGGCAAACACATATTCATCACATAAATATTTGTGTCCTGTCGGAATCGAACCCACGACCTCGTGATCAGCAGTCCGGTACTCGAACCACTAGGCCACAGACGTCGTCATAATATTGCAAAAAATCTGAAAATAATTATCTTACAAAAGTAATTTGATAATAATTATGAAAGCATTATACCAACATAAAATGTTGTTTTATAATAATACATTTTATATAATTGACTTTAAACCCATAAACTAATATAATAATATACTTAAAAAATAATTGCCATAAAAATGTGATCCGTACCTTACATGATTTCAACGTATCCATTATCTCTTACAAAATAATCTATGTTTAGCGCCATTTATCTGTCGACACTTAATCCTATAAGTATTTACAACCTGTCAACGCCGAACATGGTCTATTTGACAGGTCGAAGCTATTTTCGGAACTAAGGACCACTTTTTAAAAGTGTTGCTATACTGTTTATCATGTAGGTACCTACCTAAATTACTTAACAGTTTAAAAATAGAATGTCTAATCGAATGCCACCTAAACATTGGAGTTTATTTTGTTTTTATGGAATTAGAAACTGCTTACTTTCGATTCAAAGTTTTGAAATAATGCACCTATGAGGAAGTTGATATCAAAACACTTATATAATGAAAAGCTAAGTAAATTAAACTTTAAAAAGCCCATTTACAAATCAAAACTCAATTATTTAAGACTAGCTTTCCGCCGGCGGCTACGCCCACGCGTCTGGGTATTTCTTATAACTTTCATCCCCTATTTCAACCCCTTACAGCCCTTTTTTCGCATTAAAAAGTAGCCTATGTCCTTTCTCAGGCTCTTGACTACGTGTGTACCAAATTTTCTTTAAATCGGTTCTGTAGTTTTGGGGTGAAAGCGCGAGAGATAGACAGAGTACTTTCGCATTTATAATATTAGTAAGGATTCTAGATTGTAATTGGGTACTTATATATCCAAGTATCTAACTATCAGTAACATACGCCTCCGTACAACTATATTTAGACTGGAATGGCTACTGCATCGGATTACGACTAATGCATATCTGACGTGTGATTACGGTTAATTACTCACTAATAAAACATGACCGTCGTCTGGAAATCTGATCGGGTCTTTAAGACCCACTGTCGTTAGCATAGAAGTTGTATACTAATGCTCATAGTATGGTATTTCTAGTAACTAACTCAGATCATGACACTTACATTATCGTCATAATTAAGTAAATATGAGTAAGATAAATATTTTAATAACATAACAGCTATTAAAAAAAATACATAATTATTTTTAATGAAGGAAAAAATCGGCTGGCAGGCAGGATTTTTTCCTTCATTAAAAATAACTTTTAATCTTAGCATGGAAAATGCTTAAAAAAATACAAAAGATAATAAAAATACATAGTGTAAAAATTCATTAAAAAGAAATTTCACCTTACCTAGGTACCACCGTACCTTGTCGGATTCTTCTCCTAAATACTACAAATGTGCATAAATTTATAATATATACTTTCAGACTAAGTACCTCCTTTCCAGTACTGTTTTGTTTATTAATTTAAAAAAAACATCGATGTAATGATATTTATTTCTGTAAGTAGATCCTTTTACAAGAAGTCATTATATATATATATATATATATTTTAATGCTAGATGTCGCCGGCATTTCCTAACTGACGACCTCTGAGAAGAAACGCCGAAACAAACTCAGAGAATCATGCTCTCTTATCTTCATCGTTAAAACCTTTCAAGATTTCAAGGTGATCCGACGCATATAATGAGACTGCGGCTTTCTCTTCAGTGTAAAATCAGTAGGTATAATATAAGGAGAACGTAAAGTAAAGTAAAAGTAAAGTAAAGTTTAATTTGCACAGATTGTAGATTTATAAAACGCTTTTTAACTTCAGTCAAAATCACAGTGAAATTCAACGCATGTGCTAGAAATAATACTTGCTGCAGATCCAACCAAGCTTTTACAAAGTTGTCAAAGGCCAAACAATATGGTAATTCATTTCCTCTTATTAGTAAACACTGGCCAAGAGAATGTAAGTTATCTTGTTAACACGTAAATTTTACCGTAACACAAATATATAGAGGTTGATAACAAACTGAGAACAAACCGGACATCCTCATTGTCACTTACGTACGATACGATAGACATTGAATACCGGTTTACAACATTTTCTTTATAATAACAGACCTTTGAACCTACTTACTTAAAAACTGTAATGTTGTGACCTCACTAAACTTATGACTGTCTTTCCACCAAAGATGATTACATAGCTAATTCAGGGATTGTTGTCAAATCTATCTCCTATCTTTTAACAGAGGGAGATAGCCATTTATGGCTCAAATCTGGAGCAGCCAAGGGAAAGTACCTCCACCTTACAGAAAACTGCAGCCAAACTGTTGTGTTCCTGCAGTGAGTAAGGTCGCCAGAGCTCCTTCTAAGGCTGCGCTGCGTTGGCAGCAAGATGTATTTTAATATTCCCTCAAAGTGTCGGCGCAGTGAATCCTCCATAAATCTCTACGAGGTTTTTAGGGTCGGTAACGCGCGAGTGATACCCCTGGTGTTGCAAGCGTCCACAGGCTATGGTAACCGCTTACTATTAGGCGGGCCATATGCTAGTTTGCCACCTTAGTGGTATAATAAAAACCACTAATAGGTTTCTTTGATTGCTTAGCTTGGATAATAGTAAGTTTATTAGATTTGCAATGGGCCTGACATATCATATCATTTATATAGCTGTCACTGTCAGTGGTGACAAGGGGTTCAAAGAAACGGTTATAATATAAGTTACTTAGGTATTCGTTAAAGCAAGGGATGAACATTGATAGATATGTAAATTAAGTATTTGAGTCATAAAAAATGACGTCATTTTTGCCATAGTTGTTGCGATAGATGTACAATCAAGTGTGCGTACCAAAGGACCAATTACCATATCGGTTATAATATTATGAATCTGCAAAGTAATTTTAGAAATGATCTATAATTTAGACTGGGGAATCGCAAGTAAATGATAACGTCCATATATTCGCGCTAACATGCGACTAAAACAGATGTTTACCCCAGTTCATTGGCCGTATTCTGTCCCACGAAATCCTGCTAAAATAATCAGCATTGCAAATTGTACTAATTGAGATCATAACACATACTAAAATAGAAATATTCAAGCGGCAGTGTGGCTTGTCAATCATAATATGGATTTGATACTGCGCATTGCCTCATTAGTCTAAAGTCCTTTCTTTGATTCCCAGGTCAAGCAAAGTGTTAAGTATTCGTTTTTTTAATGAAATTATTAGTATCAGATTTGAGTTTAAATTTTGTGCCAGGTATAATGACAATAGGATCGACCCTAATACATGGAATCATGGCTTATCCATGATAGGAAGAAAACTTGCGATGTAGGTACATATATGTACACCTCTAGGTATTCAGTTTACCGATATGTTATAGGTTGCAACCTTATTGCTGCTTAGATTTCACAAAAAAAAACCCCTAAATCACTATGGTTTACCTAGGAACCAAACTCTAGACCTCACATTCGCAACAGCGCTTGCGACGACGAGACCAATACCTCATTACTTTGGACCCAATTTAATATTTATCTACACATGAGCACCTCATATGACAACCTTGCATGTTCGAAACACACTGTATAGCCAAAACAATTGCATACCGACCATTAAATATAATTACTAAGTACGCCAGATTACTATCAAAAACCGTTGGTACAAAAAACTCGTTGCGAATAAAAACGGTTGCAAAGGGGCGTCGCGGTGGACGGGTTGGATTAAGGCGAAGATGATATTCGCAATTCAAAATTGTTGCAATTATTTTTTTAATATCGTTTTTTTATTGATATTTTCGTGTGCAGCAACACCAGACATAGTTGAAAAGGAAAATGGAAAATCCTTTTACCCGTTATCGGGTATAGATAATACGTGAAATTATGACAATAACTGACGCTAGGTCAAAGTTAAGGTATAAAGATTGAGAAATTAAAAGTTACAAATATGAGACGTAATTTAATTAAAAAAGTATTTTTACTCAACTTCTAAGCAGTGATAGTATAAGGGTATGACCACTGGACTGCCAAGTTAAAGGTCTCGAGTTCGAACCCAAGGCACGCACCTCTGACTTTTCTAAATCATGTGTGTAATTATCACTCGCTTCAACGGTGAAGGAAAACATCGTGAGGAAACCTGCATGCGTGAGATTTTCTCGACGGCATGTGAAGTCTGCCAGCTAGCATGGTAGACTATAGCTTAATCCCTTATACTGAGAGCAGACCCGTGCCCAGCAGTGGGATAGTATATGGGTAATGATGAATTCAATTGCTTCTAATACAATAATTTCATTATCTGGTCAGATTAAAGAAGTTCACTGCTGAACTAAGCTCTACAAGAGTTAATGTTATAAAATTTCCAAAAGTGAATCTTCCCCCCCTTAATTGCACCCACCCCTGGTATGTGCGTATGAGTCATGCTAGTAAAGTGGTAGGGATTCCCTATATTTGATCCACCTGATAGGTACGCTTGATAAAACAAATTACTTACTGGTTTTTTGTTGGAATGGGAGTTATATAAAAAAACTATGTATACCCAGATATACCATCACGCCCAAACTCCCTGAAAGTGCTATTATGCTGCCATAAAAACAGACTAGACAAAATCTCCAAATATGTAATCACTACATATTATAAAACAAAGTCGCTATCCGCCGTCTGTCTGTCCCTATGTATGCTTAGATCTTTAAAACTACGCAACGGATTTTGATGCGGTTTTTTTTAAATAGATAGAGTGATTCTTAAGGAAGGTTTACATGTATAATAACATGCCACGCGGGCGAAACCGCTGGCGGGAAGCTAGTATAAATATATAAGCAGCTTATTCAGCTGCTAGTGTGCTTCAATGTACTTATAAGTAATAATTAAAACACACACGCACTCCGATCTGGGAATCTAACCCCAAGACCTCAAACGTAGCAGCAGTTTAATCAAACACAGCTGATTATAATAATCATGTAAATCGTGTCTTGTATTGAGTTTTTCTATAAAATTGCCAGTAGAATCCCGAAGTTTAGATTTGTGGAAAGAACAATATTTTATTTTACATAACGTGCGAACGCTCACAACAGAAGATCAACAAAATTAAAAGAGTAAAATAAATGAAAACTACTCTAACCCTCTACAGGCTTGATATATTTTATCAATGACAATCGTATTTTTATCGCTCTAATCTTCATACAATCAACTGCAATCACAGGTAGCGTCAGTAAACATATAATATTACCTAGCATGAAATTTGACGGGCTCGCAGCGTTATATTATGATTTATAGTCATTTTCCCTTCCCCTACGGAATAACAGCGGAAAAATAAATTAAGTCCCATAGGTAGGCGTGTCATGGGGTGCACGTGCAAATACTTGTAGAGAATTGCGTAAATGATGGAGGGAAATATTAAATCACTATGAAATAGATAATAAATAGCGTGCCAAAATGGCGTGATTTTTCTCAAATAAAAAAATATTTTTCTCATCCCCCAGTTAACATTAAAAAAAACTTAAAAAATTATCCAAGAACAACTAAAATCAATCAATCTCAACGATCAACAGTCAAAGAGTCAGTCAAACACGACACATCATCTTGACAATTAATTACGAGCTCCCGGTCTACATTTAGCAGATAAAAGTGACGGGACATCAAAGATACACGCGAACTCCTGAACTGCACCAATTTCTCGATAAATAAGTACTAGATACATTCTAGGACATATCAACTGCCTTTGTTTAGTTCTTATACTCAGAATTCCTTAGAAAGATGAGTGTCATGATAACAATTTAGTAAACACTAGCATCGCGCCAGCGGCTTCGCCCGCGTGGTCTTATGAATTTCCCCCCGTTTTTGCAACATTTTTCATTGCTACTCCGCTCCTACTAGTCGTAGTGTGATGGTATATAGCCTATAACCTTCCCCGATAAATGGGCTATCTAAAACTGAAAGAAATTTTCAAATCGGATAGCAATTTCAGAGACTATTTAATACAAACAAATAAACAAATCTTTCTTTTTTATAATATTAGACTAGATTACATAGCATTATCATCACGCCTGTATTCCCCAAAGGGTTAGGCTGAGGTGTATTGCTAAAGATCTACAGTTAGACCGGTACGTTTAGGTGACATTTGATAGGCGGAGAGTTAGGAGTCTACTACCATTAACTGAGCACAAAGCTGCTTAGACCCTTCGAGGAATATGGGCATAATGATATGATGCACCACTTTACTTCAAAATATTTTTGTATAATAATATTCTTCCTCCTAGGCTTTTCCCAACCATGTTGGGGTCGGCTTCGAGTCTAACCAGGATGCGGCTGAATATCAGTATTTAACACGAAGCGACTGCCATCAGACCTCCACAACACAATTTCTGGGCAATTACCGATATTTGAAGGAAAGACTGGTTGTCAGGCTTTCTAGGTTTCTGACTACCACTAACGATTGTCATAGGTGTTTTTATGACAATTTTGAATAATAATATTAATTACTCTACTCATACCACCTACAAAACATTTTAATACACTACAATTTCCTCTCAAAAATACAACTTGCATCACACGGGAATCAAATCGGTGATCACGAGCATCCTTATTTCGATAATGGCAGATGATAGGCGTGCGCAGGCGCTTATGCAACGCTATCATTATGACCCATATATTGGCCCTTCGCCCTAGGGTCCTTTGGTACGAAGGGCAATTGGAATTTGTGTCAGTAATACTGTTTATTATTGTACTAGTTGTTGCTTTGGATTTTACTTGCAGTGCAAAGGACTTTTCGGCCAGCCTCATTGGTCTTGTGGTCCCAAGCGCGACTACTACGCAAAAGGCCTTGGGTTCGATCCCTGTGTCGAGCAAAGTGTTGTTGGGTTTTCTGTTAAATTTCCAGTAGCAGCTCGGAGTCTGGATTTATGCCCGGTTAATGGCAATAGGCTCGCCCTCTATAACATGGGACCTAAACATACCCGGAAAATGTGGGTGTACATTAGTACGCCTCTGCCTACCCCTTCGGGGAATATAGGCAAGATGGTATGTACAAACGACTTTTTGGTCTTTGTCAGTCTTCAGATCACAAACTAGATACCTATCTATTTAAATATTAATAACACTTCATTATTTTTGCCATGAACCTAGCTCTAGCCAAGCCTATGTCAAGTAAATGAACTTAAAACCTAAGAAATGAAACCATTGAAGTAATTTATAATAATTTTATTAACAAATTCTTTCTTATTAACGTTCAACCGTTTAAAATTAGTGTAACCAACTTGTTTTTAATACTACCTAGTAAAAATAAAATCAATAATACTGATTAAAGTATGAAAATTGCTGTACAAAGCACAAATAATTGCCGTATTGGGCTATAAATATACTTTAAAGTTAAAACTAAACGCATTCAGTTATCAGCCCCTGTATCCGTCAGTAATAAATTACTGTTTGCGTAATAAAATAATAATCTTAATTATTGGTCCTTTTATACAAGTAAAATAACTAAGGACTATTACAATTAGGGTAAAGAAGTTTCTTTTTAAAGGAGGTTATCAAAAGCCCATACAACTCAGCCCAAATTTGTATCGGAGGTACATGACAGCTGTCAAGTTGATAGTTTTTACCATGAAATCACTATGAAGCTGATATGAATCCGCCTTAATGGCGTGCGTTTTGCATTCTGAAACTGTCAGTGTATGCGTAATTGCGTATATATAATAGTATGCTAAAATGGAGTTATTTTTCTCAAATTAAAAGATTTATTTCTCATGTCCCAGTCAACAGTAAAAAAAAGTACGACTAGAATTTTAACCAGCGTAATACTTGAGCTCCTTTTCTTATAAAAAATCAATTTACATTCTTATTTTCTATCTTTATAAAAATAATGATAAATTAGAAAGATAATTATGGTACTTATTCTTACCAAAATTGTCTTTAACATAAATAACATATAATATAAATACATAACTTAGGTACCCAGTGATGTAGGTATTATAGATGGCTGTCCGATATCCGTGAAATCGCTCAAGGACCTAGCAGAATACCAGCGCTACGGCATTTATTATAATGAAGTGGCATAAGTTAGGGTCCTTTTTTGTTCTCACAAATCAGCATACCCAAAGATTAGATTAAATAATTTTGTATATTCCTTTTTTTTACTATGTATAGTGTTCTGCTGTGACTTGTGAGAGCAAAATAAATATGTTTCTTTCTTTCTTTACCTAGGTACATTAACCAACATTCAATATTTATTTCTGGTACAAAATAGACGTTACATCGCGGATTTGCATCCCTGTCACACCAGGCTTCATAAATAACTAGGTACAATAATATTTACATAAATTATTCACCGCACTTTCAAATACCACACAATATTTGTATGCCGCTTAAACTTAACTTATGTATTTATTGCTTAGAATAAACCTGTACAATAATAATGTTATGTACTGGGAATATATGGCGAAAATTTTCCTTTTACATTGTATAAATGTATTTTATAATAAATTAAGTACACATACATTGTGATTTATAACTATTAAATAATACGAAATCAAATCATCAAAATTAATAATTTAACACCAAACCATGATATAGATTTAAAGACATGATATGTTAATCCTACACTAGCTTCCCGCCAGCGGCTTCACCCGCGTGGTCTTGATAACTATTTTCCCCTGTTTTTGCAACATTTTTCATTGCTACTTCGCTCCTATTAGTCATAGCGTGATGGTATATAGCCTTTAGGCTATATAGCCATTTATCTAACACTAAAAGAATTTTTCAAATCCTTCCAGTAGTTTCGGAGCCTATTCGATACAAACAAACAATCAAATCTTTCCTCTTAGTATAGATTTTATTCTATCAATTAACTCTATTTTATATCTTGCTTTCATTTCAGCTGTATTTTTCCACCATTCATATTTATATAAAAATATCATCACTTCCAACACTGAAGCAACATTCTCTATTACTCCTATTAATTTTCTAAAACCACTACACATCACTAAGACACTGTGACTGGTCTTCTCTCGTCATATAGTAAAGTCCTCACAGTATGTCGGCTTTCTTCCGACTTTAGATCATAGGCCTTTGAGTGGTGGTGGGAGAAGTTACGGCTGATGACGACCTGAAACAGAGGAGAGGTGATTTTGAAGATAAGTTCTTTATAAATATACAAATAAATTAATTCATTTACCATCGTGACTAAAGCATCGAAACACTGCCTTTAGGCCTGGCCCTATTGTCACGGCTATAAGAATTTGTGAAATTCGCCACGACAGTGTCGACCAACTACTTCAAATATCAGGCAATAGAGGTCTACTGCTGAACAAAGACCTCTCCTATGAAATCCATAAAGAACGGTTGTATGCCATCTGCATATAAAGACCAGCATTTACCAGATCTTTTGTCCATCTTGTTGGAAGCCGTCCTTTTGTACGAGCGATGTGCCCAGCTAAATAAGTTTGGATGCATGTTGATACTTACAGCATAATAAACGGTGGTCAATCCAATCGCTGAGCCAACCAGCACATCCCACCAGTGATGTCTGTGGTCGGTAATCCTGGTCAGAGAGCAGATGGCTGCGTAGGAGATGCAGATCATCTGCAGGACAGGCACGAGGAATACGGAGCGGTGGCTCCAGTCGAAAGCACGGCGTTGTAGATACCACTGAATAAAGAGAACAAAATATAAGCATTTTGGTTAACGATTTTCACGGGTGTTTGCATGACAATCGAAGGACGGCTAAACGTACCATCTAGGCACGGATTGGTCTCAATGGGCTTGAAAGTCTAGCAGGATTATTGGTTCTGTTTTTATTTCCAGTTAAGTAACACTTTTTTACGTTTGACTTTAAAGGAAACTCTTCACCTCATTTTGGAAGCATCTTACGTCCCACTTATGAGGACCAGTCAATGAAAAAGATGAATCTACATAGAAAAAAATGGTCCTTCGAGCCGGATTCGAACCATCGAAAACTCACCGCAATGAATAATCCGCAATAGACCGACATGGATGAGTGTCCTGAGGGGAAGCTGCGGTAGGAATCCATTTGGTACCAGCTCGGGTACTTGGTAGAAGTGCACTGGAAGTCGCTTACGAACTCAGAACTGAAACAAAGGAAGAAGAAGAAGCGTTATTTGTGTCCTGTGAGAATCGAACCCACGACCTCGTGATCAGCAGTCTGGTACTCGAACCACTACACCACAGATGTCGTCATAAAACCATACAACTTGTTAAATCTTGATCCAGTGTCAATAATCCCATGAATTCATTCCCACTGACACTTGATGTACCTACGTCAACTTCACGATTAGATAAGTACCCTGAGATGTCGCAAGATCACTCAATGTCAAATGTATTACTCCTACGAGTCAAATATATCGCTACATTTTAATACGGAAGCCATAAAATGTACAGTCAGTGACCGAACGAACTGTATGAAGAACTGTCGTTGCCTTTTTATTAAAACCACATTGGAAAAAGTTACATAAATTGATTTTGAATTTGTACTAAACTGCTTGAACTGCTTATTAATCGTCACTATAATTGTGGTCTATCAGCTGTTCACTCGCGTTCATGCAATTTTTCCCAATCCCGTGGGAATTTTCCAAAATCTTCTCTTAGTGCACACCTACTTTGTGCAAAATTACATGCTTCTAGACCCAGCGGCATCAGCAGCTGTCCGTTGATTTATCAATCAGTGATTCAGTCTATCAGTTTCTTCTCTAAATAAACATTTAAAAGGATTTTGTACTAACAATAACTATGAAATACATGAATTAATATTATCATCTTACCCATTGCAAGTTTTCAAAGTATCAGGCTCACAGAGATCAAAGAAGGTAGGCCTCGGGGTTCCCGCAAGGCCTTTCATGACCTCTACAATAGTCAAGTTGAAGATCAGGCCGTAGATATACGTCCTGTATAGATAGAAGGTGTTCTTGCATGTCTGCAGTATTCTGGACTGGCTTAGGAAGTCGGAGGCTATGAACATGTACTCCGTTATGGCTATCTGAAAAGAAATATTTGAATTTTTAATAAAATGTTAGGCGGAACTTGAAATAAATTATAAAGTGGTCAAGGATCGAGATGGCTGATACAGAGTAGGATTCCTCGAATGTCCAAGAGATAGAGATACTATTTCTAGAAGGTGATGGAAAGATTTTCTGAAACTGTTCGATAACAGTCGAAGTAATTATTTTGAATTGGAAAATTATGCCACTTTTAAAAGAGTAATTTTCAGAGCGTATTGAAAGAATACTAGTGTACTTATAAATTATCCAACCAACACTTACGAGGAAGTAAAGCATCATAAAGCAACGTATAACTAGAATTGTTGAAAGTAAGGCTACAAAGGTGGTCTTACCGCTAATACTGATATCTATTGGAGAGTGAGTAAGTAAAATCACCTTTGAATCAACTGTCAACTTTTGAATGGATAGGTGAAAAGTGAAATAATTGTGAGTACTTCGTGGTATACCTTTATCTATTTCTATTCCTAAAGTTTATTCTAATTACTTACGAAAAAGATCGGCATCAGCAGCACAGTGGAAATAATCGTCTCGGTGTTGACGGTATCTCCATTGAAGGGGAAGCTGAGGGCTGGATCGTTGCAGTAGAAGCCAGCCTTGTTGTTCGGGATGATGCCCAGCTCGAAAAGCCCCACCAGGGTTAGCACTGTGGAGGAATTGTGCTGTTAGAAATAGATGGAGACCAAATATCAATACGAAGTACATACCTACATTGAACGAAATTAAAATTGAAGATGATTATAAAGAAGTATTGGTCCTAAGCGCGACTGCTTGGCTAGAGATCCTGGATTCGATGCCTAGTGTAAAGTGTTATTAAGTGAAAATATCAACAGTGTCCTCGGTTAATAGAAATAGGCTTGGAGCACCCCTATTACATGGTGCCTAAACGTACCGGCGGTTCGGTAACCCAACCCTACGGGGAATACAGGCGTGCGTTTGTATAAAAATAAGATAAGAAATGAATATATTTAGCCGTAGTTCTTGTAGGACCTGTGGGTGCTAACTTTAGTAAAGTTACAATAGAATGTGAGGACTACACTAACGACCTGGACACCTATGTGACCTCCTGATCATGCCCTTCTGTTTCCTCATGCGACAATTAAGTAATAATTAGTTTTGTTATTGTTGTTTGTTTGTTAAAGAAACAACCGTAGGCATAGAAGGAAAATCGGTCAAGCGTCATGCGCGTAAGCAAGTGTCACAGAATATTCTGAATCAAATTCAAATGACAAATGCAGTAGCTGCATTTGCAACAACAGGTGCTCACGTTTATACCTATTATGAAACCTGTTTATTGTTTCATACATATAAGTGATCAGTTATGTAAATGACAGAAAAGCATACGAGACTGAGAGTAAGCGGTAGCTACAACCTAAACACGCCAGCAATACCAGTGATATCACTCGAGCGTTGTCATCTTCTTCTTGAGACCTCATTTGCCTAGTCGCTACATTGGCCACATTACCCTTTAAGCCGGACCATAATGATGTTAGGTAGCAGATTATTGATTAGACCCAGCAACCCATACAAAATCAGCAGTAAAATGTTTCCATCGCAAAATCATCATCATCATCATCCACCTCCTGCCCTCGTCCAAAATCTATTTGGATTGGCACAGTATGTCCGTTTCTTCCATATTTTATTCCTTTCGGATTGGATCATATTTTTTTTTTATCTTAGACAGGCTTGCGCTTGATCACAACTCGCCTGATGTGGCCTACGATGGAGCGTGCTTGCCTAGAAGAAAGCGATTCACTCTCGTCTTGAAGACACCCAAATTATAAGTCTCGGGGAATAAGGATTCCGGCAGTGAGCAATTTTCTCCCATTTCCAATTCTTCCATCTCTCTGTTGCTTCTTATTCTACCGGTTCCATGCAAAATACCCGGAACAGACAAACTAGTTCCAGTATTATCTAACTACATATAATCATAATTTGCACATGCGAGCGTCCCCGTGACATTGCGTTGGACGTCGCACTCCATTAGCCAATTTGTTTGCCAATCCCCCAAACTTTGCCAGTTCAGTTCAAAGTCAATGTCACACGACCAGGAACTGACTGGTACACGACCAGTATATCTTGGCCGTTTATTGTAGCGCTGCTTGCTTATTCTAGAATCGAGTTGAGCATGGAAATTTAGTTCTAATTCTTGTTACGTGTCTATTTTAACTGGTCTTCGAGATAAAACACGGTGAATTTTGTATTGACGTAATTTTGAAGCATTGATTTCAAGGTATATGATTTACGGAGCTTCATGTGGATTGATAGTTCCTACTTTGTTACGGGAAATCCCGATGGATCATCTACAACTTGGAGAGTCGGCAAGGTGTCGCTGACGAACTTGAACCGAAATACTGCAATTGCCTTCCATTGTTCTATAGTCATGGTGATAGGGTTCGCGATATTATCATGATCGTCAAAGGCTGCGGTCCTGTAAGGTAACTATGAGTAGACAATCCAATGTATCCTTAAGGAAAGTATCACCTCAGAGTCCATTCATCTCGATTTCCAGCTGCTTCCTTATCTTATTTAGTCACTATTAATGCCTGTTATTGCCAAATAGCAAAACAAATTAAATATTTTGCTCAACCTTTCCCTTGCTTTAAGATTATTTGTCAAAATATTTCAATAAAAAAGTACGTACCTATGCTTATAAACTTGCTCGGTAAAGAACATGCTAGAACTATTCTGAACTCGCACGCAATGCAACTGCATTACATAAACCGCACATGAATGAGATGCACCTCGCTACAGATAACGTGTCCAGCCTATTACTTGACGTAACGTTTCTAATAGACCAATTGTAGTGCATCCGACACGTTGGTAACCACGTTGGTACCCACGTGGACCGTCGCCGTGGTCATCCACGTTCCAGTGACCAGACACGCTTCTTCAAAGGGCACAATTGCGTAATTTGAAAATTGTGTCTCTTTGTGGCAGATGGAATGCTTCTAAGTGGTTAATCGTGCGTCAGAGCCGGTTTATTGTATAATTTGTGTCATTGAATGTCAATTGTGGGATGTAAAATAATATTTGACTTGTGAAATCAGACTTTAAAATTCACTTTTATATTGTTTTGCTAAAGTGTACTGCCGCTACTCGATAACAGATGGCGCTGCCTACCATTTTATTGGGTTGTAAATTGAATACCTACAATGTAATGCATAAA
Source organism: Acronicta psi (assembly GCA_946251955.1). Taxonomy (NCBI): domain Eukaryota; kingdom Metazoa; phylum Arthropoda; class Insecta; order Lepidoptera; family Noctuidae; genus Acronicta; species Acronicta psi. Next base: position 2,179,764 of record OX276486.1, read on the forward strand.
ATTTATAAATTTAAATTGAAACTACTACATTAGCGTCTATCTATAATCAAATTTACACAAATGCGTATGTGTAATGCGTAAATTTTGTTCATTCATTATGAAAACTATAATTATCGAATCGATTACGACAGTTAATTATTAATCGGGAATCGATTACAAACGATAATTACCGTAAAATCACACGTCCATAAATAGGTATCGATTAAAATACCACTTGAACGACCAGGGCACAGCGTGCGACGCAACGGGGTGTTACATTTAGGGTATAAGGTACTGTTTTTGGTAGTAGATAATTTATGAATAAATTTAGTTTATTTTAACCAAAATATTAAAGTGAATTTAATGGCAACCTTACTAAATCATCATGAACGATGAATAATAAAAAAGCAACTTTGCAACAACAACATTAAAACATAAAATTGATATTGTTTTAAGTTTAATTTAAATAAAAAAAACTATACAGCGATATGAAATTATCAACCAAATTGGAAATAAAATCCCAATTGAATCCAGCTGACACTTCGTGAAATATTTAAAAAAAATCACTAAAAAAAATCTGGTAGTAATAATTTTGAGCACAACTGTACGTTTCACCCTATCAAAGAATTACATACTTCATAAAACAGATTCTGTAAAAATAGAAAGTGTGGATACGTTTTATTATTTATTATTATTATTATTACGTGCAAGTAACAGTTTGAAATTATTTTTATTATAGGTACAACATGGTATTAGGTAATACTAAACATTTACATTAAACAGTAAAACGATAATTATTTTTAATTTTATTAAAAAAGGTTACATAATAAAAGATAAACAAATAAAAAATTAAGCTATGAAAAAATGCATCAATTCAAGTTCTTTTTTTAAAATAATGTACTAGTGGCGCCCTAATGAACGCCCATTTGTGTCAAAAGGTCGTTGACACAGTTTTTTTTCGTCTTCGTAAACAGTAACTGCGATTGCATGCATTCTGCCACATGCGGCGAGTTCTACAGCTGCGAGCTTGTAATTATACCTACCAAACTTTTTTAATTACTTTTTTACCGATCTTTCTTGTAAATGAAAAGATGTCCTGAAGCATTGTAATACAATACTGTCTGCCATTATATTATTCTTTTTCGCATCAAAAATCAATCAAAATCATGAAAAAAAATGTCAAGCAGATATTGTATCCTAAGAATTTAAATTTTTTATTGTAAATACAATTGAATGAGAAATCTCATAACATAAATACAAAAAAAAAACGAAAAAAACATACTGTCGAATTAAGAACCTCCGTTTCTGAAATCGGTTAAAAGTCGTTGCAAATGAATTCGCGGGCAACAGCTAGGAAAAGTAAGTAATAAATCTCAACCAATATTAAACACGAAAAATATGGACCTATTGTTAGATGTGTTATTGTCAACTTGGGAATTTCCTTTAGGGAAATCCCATTCCCGTTCTGATGCAATCAGCAATAGAAAAACAATTATTCCAACCCTCCACTGTGTCTCTAATATTGGATCTGATACATAAGCTCTATATTTATGGGCCTAGGTATCTGCTACATTTATTACAAAGTTCGATTATTAGGTAGTTATGTTATTTAATAACCTAACTACTTAAAACATCTAATTTTGTAGGCGTAATAAATTCGCAATAAACCAGTAAAGTCTAAGCGATATTTTTAGCTTTTATTTAAAGCTAATAACTTATCATTCGAATGAAATGAAGGGCTCGTAAAGTGTTATTATTATTGACAGCTAAATACACAAAGCAACTCGCAGCTAAATCAATCAAGAACTGTATTAGTTTACCGCGAGTTTGACGTCATTAAATGCAACACTTTATGTGTGTCGGTCGACGCATCAGAGGTAAAATAATCCCTGTGTGTGACACGTGTGACGTTTGTGTATTACCTACGTTAATTAATTCATTACCTACTGTTTTCATATGTAGGTACAGTTCTCACCAATCTTATTGACCGGCTTGAAGTTGGCACGAACGAACCCAGCCGTAAAAATCGGAGAGAAAAATATTGGATTAAAATGATTAAAACGACAGCCAACAACTTGAGGTTTCTTTTTTATTTATTATTGTCCAATATTTTTCTTTCTCCAGACCTTCAAGCCGGACAATAATATTGGCCAGAACTGTAGGTATGTAGCAGATTCTACGCACGATATAAGTTGGCTGAGCTGAAGTTTGTCGTTGGAATGCGCAATGGATTGTTTAGAATTTAGATTATAAATTGAATATTGCGCAACCAAATAGCTAAGTTCACGGTGGACAACTTATACCGCGTGAACTGTAAAACAGTTTACTTGCTGGGCAGTACTGAAGGACCTAGAAACTGTTGACTCTTCGATCAAGCCCCCCCTGCCCATGATCGTAGGCTGATTTTAAAAATATTAAATTTTAATTAAGCTCTAGGATTGGGATAGACAGTACATCACGTTTATTCTAACTTTATCTTTACTCTATCTTATATTATTAATTTATCTTTATTACCTATTCTGTGCCGTTTTAAAGTATCCAAAATAACTTTATGTAAGTATAATATTTATTTTTTTTGTAATTTTTGTTCTGTGACAACCCTTAACATGACACTGTGGGTGTGGGGTCCAACACGTGTGTCTCATAAAAATATTTTTTACCTTTTTGCCAGGCGGAGTCGATAATCTATTTATAATTATTATAATTATCTTTAAATGTATCTTTTTTATTATAAAAGGGGACAGGGTGGCATTTTAATGGCTTTTTTAAACTTAGCTGTTTAGTATTTATGAGTTATAACTTTAAAAAAATATAATTAAAATAATGATTCATTATGACGGAGGGCGTTTGGAAGCAACATTATGATGAAAAGAAACACGATACAACGGCAAAGTTTGCTCTACGAGATTTTTTCGTCAGCGTGTGAAGTCTGCCAACCCGCAGTACGCTAGCGTGGTGGACGATAGGCGACCAGACTAGAGCAGACTGATGACCAGCAGTGGGAAACTTCGAACTGTTATTGAGTTTGTTTTTAATAATATACTATAGCATCCCGTGCACAGCTTCGCATGCGTTTCCCGGTTGATTTAAAATCAAATTTGGTGACATACCGATAGCAACGCTACCTACCGGGTCCAATTATGTTTTCAAATCATTTAGGAACTCTTTGAAATATTTTACATACAAATTTTTCAACCAAATCGATCCAGCCGTACAGCGGGGCTAAACAAGTTACATTTTGACTTTCGAATCGACAAACAAAATGTATGTAAATGACATTAGTGACAGCCCGATTTGTCGAAACCTTTTGTCATTTCCATACATTGAATTGAATGTCAAAATGCAAATTGTCTGCCCCCCAGAACGATACGATATACGATTTATGATAGGTTTTTTTATCTTAGATAGGCTTGCGCTTGACCCACACTCGCCTGATGTTAAGCAACGATGTGGTCTACGATGGAGCGCCCTTGCCTAGAAGAAACCGATTCACTCTCGTCTTGAAGACACCCAAATTATAAGTCTCGGGAAACAAAGATTCCGGCAGTGAGTTCCACTATAGACCAGTTTAGTAAGTAACTTACCTATTCACTCGTGATTTAAAGATAGAAAACCCAATTTTCTATACCCGATAGAAACTAGGGCTTATTGCGCAGCAGTCGTGCTTATTGCCACCAAACTTAAGAGGAAGTCTTTAAATAATATTTATTGATTCTACTTAACCACTTGTTGTCCACAACATAACTACTGAAAAGGATAATAATTATTTTTAATATACTGTATTACATTTTCTTGGTTTTCCTGTAATTATCTTAAAGCCTTTATGACAATAACACAATTGCTTTTAAATAATAATAATAACTGTTCTATAGGTACCCCATATTTATAATATTTAAAGCAGTAGGCATCCGATAAGAAAGAGTTTGAGGGGAAATTCCCAGCTACTATCGTTTACTATTATATTCTAACCAGTAGGTTTCACTCAGGAAAAATGAGTAACCCATATCTGGGAATCCCCAATATGAAATTGTTAGGTACCTAGAGAAAAACATTTTCCATTGTTGTAATAATATAATATAATATTATTATTGTGGCATATTATATATATTGTAATTTGTGGCAACCCTGATAATAATTATTGCAAATAGGTACTTATTATGTACATCGTGAATAATATGCTGTTTATAATTATATTATAATTATTCCTTCTTAACTGCCTGTGACTGCTACGCTAAAGATCCTGGATTCAATTCCCAAATCGTCCAAAGTGTTATTGGCGCTCGCACCCTATTACATGGGACCTAAATATACCGATAAACTGTGGTTGTGTACATCTTTTCCCAGGATATATTTTTTTTTTACATAAGTTCATATACAAAGATGGGCAAGAGTTTCATAAAACCAAGAAATAAAACCATTTTTATATAATATTTTTTTAAATACACATCCAAAGAGAAAAATAAAGTTCGGACGTAAAATCAATTTACAAGCTTTTATTTTTTTTACATTTTATTTACGAAAAACACCACTGAAAACTCAACTTTATTGTGAAAAGATAGAGTTTAAAAAAGAATGTCCGTGGTTTCCATCCGAAAATAAATTAGGTCGATTAATTATTTCTGGCAACATTATATCTGTCTTCGTTGCAATCAAACGGGAGCCATTTTTGGTAGTCAACGTGTTTTGCTCATGAAATTTTATTTTACTTGTGTCCGAGTAGCATCCGTTATTCGACCAATATCAATTAATCGAATAATTTATTCGATATGGTCGAATAATTTATGCGATTAATTTGGGATGTACAAGTCTTTGAGGCGCTTCCTTATGGGAGTTTGGAGTTAGTGAAAAACTTGTATCGTTCCATGTACTGATTATATTATTCGATATAATTCGTATTTTAAGACCACACACGAAGTAGAAACAAATTAGGAATGAATTATTATTGGTTTTGGCATTAGCAGGTTAGTGGCTAAAACGTCCGGGATGGAAGCAGATTCGAAATTTCGAATCTTAAAGATATTTTAATTTACTTAACCGATTTATTGGATGCAATTACGGTTACTAACATGTCCTGAGTTAGTTTCCCAGGTCTAGCAAAGTTGTTATTTTAATGAAGGAAAAAATCGGCTGGCGGGCAGGATTCGAACCTGCGTGTTCTGGTTCGGTACACCAGACGCTTTGACCGCTAAGCTACCGCGAACCCCACTCGCCAGTCGAAATCTTCCTTCACATTCTAAACTTACGCCTTAAGGTGACGTATTTGGTTGTGGTCATTAAAATAACTTGTAATATTAGCATGGAAAATGCTTAAAAAAATACAAAAAGATAGCAAGCAAAGTTGTATTAAATTTTTTCATGTGTGTCTGTCTCATTGGCTTTTGCTGAATAAATGTATATGTTTTTATTAGAAGAATAAATGTTCTTTGTCTGTTGCCATAGTTTTAAGTCAATAATTTAAAAGGGAAACTTATCGTAACTTACGTATTAAAAGTAGTGGTATGTCGATGCCCAGTGTCCACCACAGACGATGCCGCGTCCAACAACCTGTTTTGGTTGATTGTGACTCCACATCTCTCCTCTGCAACAAACAGATAAAAAATTAAGTACATAAAACAAAAGAAGAGAAATTTAGTTGGTAAAGTTACTGAAACTAATTATAATCAAATCAAATCAAATCAAATTTATTGCGTTCCATAATGTATATATAGGTGGTAAACTTATATCTAGGGATCAATTATGGACCCTGTCGGGCACAGCATAGTAAAATTAAGTAAAGTAGGAGAGAGGGAGAGTTTCAATAGGTTTTATTGTAAATTAATTAGTGAATTTATGTATTTTAATAATTATCACAAATAGATTTATCGTTTATATCCATTGTTTAGTACCCATAGTACAAGCTCTGCTTAGTTTGGGACTAGATGGTGCTGTGTAAAATGTTCCAGAATACCTATTTATTATTTATTTATTTTAATGGAACTTAGTCCACCACCCCCGTTTAGAAGGTGACTGTACCAGCATTATATTTTTATAAGTGTAGGTAGGTATTAGTTTCGCCATCTTTACTTTCTAACATTAAAATAGTCCTAGTACTCAGAAGCTTTTATGAAATAAACATGAAGACGAAAGCTCCCCCATCCAGTTAATCCTAAGTAGACTCCAGCTAAGTCGGGCGTTAAAGTAGGATTACATAAAATCCTTTCAGAGCAAGGTTGGCGCGACCTTGGCGGTGTGACCTTCGAAGGTCGGAGGGCTGACCTTAAACGAATGTGAGGTTCGTGACCTTTTGTACAAAAGTTATAGATAGAAGGTTCATTTGCTATAATATGTGACAAAAGTGTGAGTGTGTTATAAATATCGATGGATCCGAAAGGGAATACCTTTCATTAATCTATACTAGGTAATATTTTAAAGCTGAAGAGTTTGTTTGTTTGTTTGAACGCGCTAATCTCAGGAACTCCTGACAGATAGCCTGTTTAACGAGGCAGGCTATGAGCTATATCATCACGCTACGTAAAAACGGGGGGAAATTCAACTTCTACAGAGATGAAGTCGCGGTCAAAGGCTAGTTTAACATAAATGTAACCTATATTAATGATGACATTGTGTCAAAATGTATAAAAACGGCTTGCTAAAATTTTCGTTAATTCTAATTGTTACTGTGACCTATGGCCCTTTATGTATTAAAGTAATGCGTCTGGCATGTTTACGGAGGCTAGAGTAGATGACTTCTATGCCATTATGCGCAAGCGATGTGCATCTATGATGCGGCGATTTAGGGACAGTCCTAACAGTATACTAGCAACACTGGCAGACAAAATTGATGGGCCGTTTATCAGACACTGGGCAAGTAGACATGTGCGTCCTGATGTCCATGTCAATAATTGATAAATATTAATAAGTAACTGTTTTCTACTAACATTAGGATATGGAACTACTAACACATTTATATGGATCTCTGGTCTGAAATAAAGAATTTATTATTATTATTATTATTATTTAAAAAATCTCGGTCTTTATTTCTAAATCATACGTAATGCCTATCGTTTTTCTAATAGATCTTCTGTACTCACTTATAAAATGTCTCTAGCCTTTTGAGTATTTACTTAGGTCTTATAAGGGGTGTGTATTTGGCAAACGTTTGCATTTTCAAACCCTCTTGTATTTACTTAGGAACGTTGTTAGTACCAGAATTGTGTTGTACTTAAATAATTAGGTATGCTATGTTATATAATGTAAAGAGGCCACAATAGGGGTCTCTTTACACTCGATGCAGAATCGGATTAGGTTGACGCTCCACCTGGCCGTAAAAAGGCTTTTCTTTTTTAAAAGGGCGTAATTTGACGACGTCTGTGGTCTAGTGGTAATATAAGTGTTTGTGTTCTTCTGGGTGTTTCTTATATACGTACGTATTTACAAAAAATAAGTATTGTATCCATAGAACAAGCTCTGCTTAGTTTGGGACCAGGCGGTGCTGTGTCAAAATGTCCCAAAATATAAAAAAAACTGGAAACTGCCACTTGCTATGATTCTTGCATGCTTCTTTAGGTTCCTCCATGTCATACATCTTGTCATACACACGTGCCGGTTGTGAGTACTACGCACCTGACTTTTTTGAGCGACGATGTTGGGCGACGGCAATACGGCGAATTGTCTTTGGTTTTCCTAGTACCATATTGATACGCACTCAACTCAAACCCATTCTGCGTCACTAGTGTGAGGACACCCTAACAAGGCCGGAGTGAACGCGGTCGCTTTATAGTCAGCGTGTTTAAATATTTGAGCCGTGTTTGTTTAGGTTTTGAGGCATATTTTCTCAAAGGAAATAGGGGCACCCGTGTACCTTTTTCGGTAATTAGGCAATGTATACCTGGCGGGCTATGTCAACATGTTTGTGCTAGATCTTGATAAAATATAGGTATACTAACTAAATAAAATGTAACACTAGGTCCTGCCTGCGGTTATGCCCGCCTAAAATTCGTATTTGTAGTTTTTTTTTCCGGGGATAAAACTTATCCTATATATTAATCCAGGAAAATAAGCTCTCTCTATTCTAAAATGCAACAAAATCATTCCAGACTTTGTAGCATGAAGGAGGAACAAACATCTAAAAATAATAATATCCAAACAAAGTTTTAGGTAGGTACGTGGTTTTACTTTTTTAATATTAGTAGGGTTATTGGTTATCACGAGGGAAACTTATCATTAATTATATCTACGCATACTTAATAAAAAAATTAAGGGACACCTACATGGGCTAAGTAGGTCTGTTTAGAAAGTCAAAGGTCTATAAAACTATAGAAACTACAAATTCCCGTTAATACAATATTACTAAACCGAATCAAATGCATTTTAAACAAATTTATCTAACTAGCATTCTCAATTAACCCACTTAAATAATATATTAGTTAATCGCCCAATTAAACTGACAAATCTGACGCGACTAAACCAGTCAACGACTTAGCATTGAATTATAAAAAAGTGGACTAACCAGCGATTATATTGACAAGGCGATTCATCGATCGATCAATTAATCGGTTGTTAGTAAAAATGTTCAACATAAAACGACGGGTCTATAATGTCATACATCCCACGTCATGTTATACACCCCACGTCATGTCATATAAAATAATAGCGCAGTCGTGTATGACAACAAAATAGGTAATGAAAGTGGATGACTGATTGCATAGTGATAATTACCTAATAGACTGAAGGTGTTCGAATCCAAGGCACGGATTTGTTTCTATGATATTTGTTTTATTCATGTTGGAAAGCATAATGAGGTTTACTAACAGGACAGGTAGTTCCTGAGATTAGAGCGATCAACCAAACAAACAAACTCTTCAGCCTTATAATATTTGTATAGATTATAACATCTCATAAGAAACCCGCAATGAATAATAGACTGAATTAAAATATTGGAATAAAAGGTAAGTACCTTTTATTCCAATATTTACATTTTCACTTTTTTTCAAACTTTTTCCCATGAAATTACTAGCATGCAGAGTTCCCGCATGAAATCCAACTTCCTTGCCAAATCAAATTATATACTAATCCCTTCAGAGATTCGTTAAAAAGTAACAAATAGATACATGCAGTTACTTTGGCATTTAAAATAGATACTGTTTGACATTTATAATATATATTAAGCATAATGTAGACCGTATATCTTATATGGCAACATGATTCAACGGGGCAGAACAATAGCCCTAAGTACTAAGTAATCCGGCTTTAAAACGTCAAGCAATTTCACACAGTCCTTTTTGCGATTCTTGACATGCGTAATAAACCAGAATATCTTGACCCCAACCTTTATACCAACATTCATTCATGCTCAGTAAGTAGTACTATGTTTAAATCATTGAAGCTCTAATTATATTGGACGGTAAGTAAATCTTCTACAGTATATTTATCGATTTTGAACTTTGATTCGAACTGAGTAAAGTTTATTTTTGTTTGTGGGGATAGTATAAGATTCATTTTGAATAACCGTCTTTTCTTTACGACCGTGAACTCTCCGACCGAACCGTGACATCTCAAAAGGTAAAAAACTTATGAATTCCAGATTAAACATGCTTAAACGTCCTTTGCACTTAAATTATCTTTTGTTCACAAAACAACTTAACAAATAAGTTAAGAGAATAATATAATTACAGCGTCTTGGTGAGTTACACCAACAGTTAACTAAAAACCAGAGGCGACAAACACTTACCAGAAAACCGTATCGAAACATTTTGGAGATAAATGGTTCGTTCAAATTAGTTGTAGTGAAAGTGAAAAATATAAAATTCTATTGAAACAAGTATACAACAATAGTATTTTACGTATCTATAGTCAAACCATATCATCACACCTTTATTCCGCAAGGGATTAGGCAGATTTGTAATGTTTTATTATAATACTGACAGTTTGCTGGTATATTTGGGTCCCATAAAAGGGGGCAAACCTATTGCCATTAACCGGGCACGCTGTTACTGAGAATTTCATAGCAAAAATATTGCTTGATTTAGGAATCGCACCCAGGCCCTAGCAGTTGCTAGACGTTGGTTAACCAGACAGTTAACCAACGTTTAAGCGTTATAAAGTAACGGGAATTTATTATCTTAGAAACTTACTAATTGCTGAGAAAAGTTAACACCTAGCTCAATAAAACAATGTTTTCATGTGTTAAGTACTAAGAACTTACAGTCTGCGTGAGTTTGAATATTATAACCATCATTATGTTTTGTATGTACACTTAGCAACTTGCTAAAATGCCCGTTAACGACCTTTGGTGATAATGGGCCCTAGTATTGTCATATTTTAAAGTCACGATAACGTCTGTGATCTAGCGGTCAGTGTCGCACTGCTGATCACGAAAGTCGTGGGTTCGATTCCCACAGGGCATAAATGTTTATGTGATGAATATAAATATTATAAAGAGGTAATGTTTGTTTGTTTGTTTGCATTGAATTGGCTCCGAAACTATGGGAAATTCTTTATCCATTTTTATTTACTAAATAAGTAAAGCACCTATGTAAGTATACATTGTCTAATACCCATAGTACAAGCTCTGCTTAGTTTGGGACGAGATGGTGCCGTGTAAAATGTCTTAAATAAGTATATTTATTTATTTTACAGCTGTTTTATAATCTAATCGTGTTGCAATACATATTAACACATGCGTAGATTTCACACGCTGATTAATAACAGATTATAAAACACGGTTTTTGGTGTTTATATTAAGGATTATGTTGAGCAATTGCATACCATGCATACCATCATTCCTATATTCCCCGAAGGGGTAGGCAGAGGCGTTAGACATCGACATTTCACCGGTATGTTTTAGGTCTCATGTAATAGGGGGCGTCGGGGCGAGCCTATTCCACGAATCCAAACTCCGAGCTGCTACTAGGAATTACAAAGAAAACCCAACAACACTGTTCGACCCGGGGGTTGAACCCAGGACCTCTAGCGCAGCAGTCTTGGAACCACGAGACCAACGAAGCAGCGCAGTTAAGCAATTATATAAACACCTATGAAAAAATATTCAAAATTGGAACGCTCAAATACGAGTTTTCTAAAGGTAGGGGAGGCAACGATGCTAAATTTGGACTTACTCGAGCGCCGTGGGGACCTATAAGATTTTGAAGATTAGATGGAAATAAGTAAAATGGTGTAATATGTGACTTGCAGTGGTGGACCCACCACACGTTTTCAAAAACTTTCAAACCCCGATTCTGAATTTTTTATTTTTTTTTATACCACTGGTGATAAACAAGCATACGGCCCGCCTGATTGTAAGCGGTTACCATAGCCTTGGGACGCTTGAAACACCAGGGGTATCACTCGCACGTTGCCGTACCGTAAAAACCTCTTAGAGGTTTATGGAGGATTCACTGCGCCGACAGTTTGAGGGAATATTCCTCATCCTTAGAAGGAGCTTAACGCATCCTTAGAAGGAGATTAACCTCCAGAGACGGGACGAAGTCACGGACAAAGGCTAGTTAATTAATTAGCATAATAATTATACTCCAATAGTTTCATAAAGACAGGTGTCTAGTAATGAATGACAATTGACTCCAGGTGCCAGTGATAATTGATTGATTATAAACTAAACGCATTGTATTGTTAAGTGCTAGTTCAAGTGTATAAAACGCGTATCTTATTAATTGATTGATAACTAAACGCATACCTATGACGTGCAAGGCTGTCGCAAGTGGAATTGTTTTGTTTTAATCATCATCATTGCGTCATCATCTTCCTAGACTTTTTCCCAACTATGTTGGGGTCAGCTTCCAGTCTAACCGGATGCGGCTGAATATCAGTATTTTACACGAAGCGACTACCATCAGACCTCTGCGACCCAATTTCTGGGCAATACCGATATTCGAAGGATAGACTGGTTGTCAGGCTTTTTAGGCTTCTGACTACCACTAACGATTGTCATAGGTGTTCGTATGACAACCGGGACCGACGGCTTTTACGTGCTCTCCGAGGCACGGAGGGGTCTCGATGTGTTAAGAATGATCACCCATCGACGGACTGGCCTCGGAAAGCGTAGCTTAACCTTGCAGATCGGTTGATCAGCGTTGCTATAACTTAGCCACGATCATCATTGCGTATGGCATTCATCCTGCGTGGATCAAACCTCTGTGTTAGTTTTTTAGCCAGTTTGCGGCGGCGAGTGTACTTGTGGACTTCCCATATTCCGGGGAAACAGCGAAGTGGGCATTCGTTTACAACATGGGGAAGGGTCTGATCAGATTTTACGAGTGATATGATACCACTACCTTGTTTTAGAACGATTCCCAAACCCGTGACAAATTCCCATAATTCTTTCTTAGCGGATGCCTACGTCATAAGTATCTGTGTGTCAAAGGAGGTCATCAAAAGCCCATCCAACTCAGCCCAAATTTGTACCGGAGGTACATGACTGCTGTCAAGTTGACAGTTTTTACCATGAAATACACTATGAAACTGATAATAATCTGCCGTAATGGCGTGATTTTTCTCAAATTAAGTCTTTTTTCTTATCCCCCAGTCAACATTAAAAAAAGTGAAGAGTAACAAATATCTATCCATCCTCACAGTAGGATTACCGAAAAAAATGAGTGGAAGTGATAAAAGCTGATTTTTTATAGATATAAGACTAAAGATTTAACTACTTGAGTTTAAAAAAGTCCCGACTCCCGCAGTTTTTTAAATGACCAGGAAAATGTATGTCTTTAATAGGGACGTTTTCCTTTATAAGTACCTAGCTTTGTAAGTTCTTATATTAATCTAAATAATTACCTGCACAGACTCATATGAGCGGTAAGGCATTCTCAAAAATCAACACACAATTTACTTACACCACTAACACATTAATTAAACACGTAAAGTTCAATAAAAAATCACAATCCCACTAATAAATCGACATATTTTATCGATTAGCAATTTGTAACTGATAGATATACTCATATTCTAATCAATTTCAGGACATGCGAAGCCTTATCATGCGAAAACGTGCGATTGTAAAATGTGCCAAGTTCCGCTATCAGTTGTTGATATTGTGAGTAATGGATTTCCAATGTAAATAGATTAATAGTGACGTAGCTAGATTGTTTGTATTTACTTACTATGTTTTTTTTCTTCATGTATCATTCATAAAAACTAATGCAATCATTGGTAAACAAAATAGTAAATAATACTTAGGGCCTGTTCCAGCTCCTAAACTTTGTTAAAGTTCCCGCTAAATTACTTGGCAGGCTCTGTGAACTTTCCTTTACCTTTTTTAGGTTTCTTGTAAAGTTTCGGTTTACTTATAATTAGATAGTATTTTTTTTCAAAGTTAGGTGCCAAGTTCACATAGTCTATTTGAATAGACAATTTTTTTACATTATTTTGTTTATCCGGCGTTTATGCTATCCGGAAGTGGTGACACAGGCCCTTACTTTATAATATAAGTAGTTTGTGTACATTTAAGTTACTATTTTGTACTTTGCCGCAAATCTATGGGGCACCAACGTTGGACTTAGAAACCAAATCCACTTATTAGTCATGTTACCCTTCAAGGTCCTAAAAGTTCTGACTTGTCATACTGACCTCGTTACAGTATGACAAGTCGGAACTCCCTATTAGACGCAAGAAGAAGATTCATACTAAATTATTTTGATAATTCTAAAACTTCGCACATAACTTGGTTCACATTCTACTTGATTTATAGATAAGATAATCTTTGTCCATACGCAAATGATAAATTGTGACGAACTGATAATTTACAGGTATAAATTGTTATCTAGAATGTATAATTTTGTATGTCTGTTGCTCGTTATCTATAAGAAATCATATCCTACTCATTATAAATACGTATGTGAGTTTGTTTGTATGTCTATTCCCTTTATTTATGCCCATGCCTGCAACGGCTGGACGGGTTTGGGTGAATTTTGAAATAGACCTTATAGATACCTACGCGGGACTGGTAAAAATCGAATTTTATATCGCCGAAGCTCCTGTAAAGCGGTAGTCTACATACATACAAATTTTAGCCAACAAAAAATATGACCACGAGTAGCATTCCAGTATCTTTTCTTTATATCTTTAAAGATTCTTAGCATGTGTTAATAATGTCAAACATAATCTATACTAATGTTATAAAGAGGAAAGATTTGATTGTTTGTTTTTATTGAATAGGCTCCAGAACTACTAGACCGATTTGAAAAATTATTTCAGTATTAGATAGCCTATTTATTGGGGAAGGCTATATACCACTACGCTACGACTAATAGGAGCTGAGTAGCAATGAAAAATGTTGCAAAAAGGGGAGGAAAAAGGGAGGACCACGCGGGCGAAGCCGCTGTTTGGAAAGCAGAAAAGAATAATTTGCTTACAGTGTACCGAGGTTTTTCCATTCATCACCATTCACCACAAAAACATTATTTGCAATTGTAAATAACAAACCTCATTCCTCATGTTTTTTGTTATTGAAGCCAGTCTTTTTATTTCTTGAACACTCGTACGAAACGGTGATGTTGGTTGCACCATTTTAAATTCAGTTCTTTTTTTGAGTTAGTTCCAAAAATATATTTTTTAAATATTTTAACACTATTACGAGAACATTTTTAACTTTCACTCATTGTATGAAAACTTTTTGGGTAGAAAACTTTGTGAAAAAATATTAAAATGTTTTTTTTATTAATTGACAACACAAATGAAACCACAGTAATGAACGGTTAAACATTAACTGAATGATGTACGTGACTTCATTTAAATGTGACCATCGATGAGTAAGTTTAAGGAAAATCCTCAGGCCCCAATAACGTCAATAAAACCTACTTAGCCTAGTTATTATTATTTAATAGTAAAAAAGTTACATTTTATAAGAACTTTATTTAGTCACTTCATGAATTGCAAGCTCTGTTAGTTTACTAACCTATATTTTGGTGCATATGTACTTGAATCCGAATTATGACGATCTTAAACGTCATTATACACGTTGAATAAACTAATTGCGTAGTAATTTACACGGTCACGTCTCTTGGAGAACCGACAATCGTTACAGCGAATAAGTACTTGAGTGGGGAACCGCCTCTAGATTACGCCCCTTACAAGACTGTAAGGGGTCTTCTCTAGACGCGGTTCCCCACTCAAGAAGTCGAAGTTGAGAGTCCTTGGGACACTCCCACGGATGTGCGTTAGTTGTTGTCGCACAGGGGTGGCTTTTAAGAGGAAAGTTTTATGTGCTGCTGGCAGTTGTGACGTTCTTTAAAAGACGTGTAACAACTGATGATGATTACACGGGTCTTTTTATTCCCTACAACATGGTTGAGTCAAACGGCGCCGATACACACGTCATGCTCGTGAACGGGTGCTGTCTGTCGGGAAGGGTCAGCTCTTACTGCAATGGCTATCTTCTTTTGTTTGTTTTTTGTTTTTTAATCATACACATCATACTGCATTATACTCATACTATTCATCACAAATTTTATCGTTAAGTAACAATAAAATTTTGTAAATCTATTTTTTTTTTTAAAGAGTGACTGGAGTTTCTTGCCGTCTCTTCTCCATAAGTCCCACTTTTTGGTACCGTGCAACTAGTTTGACAATTCAAAAGTGACTATTTATATGGTCTAAGTGAAATAAAATATTTTGAATTTGAATTTAATGATGATTTTGATTTGATTTTTTTTGATGATTTTACAGCAGTGGCAAGAGTAAATTTTGATGTTGAAGATGGAGCATAAAATACTACTATTGATTTACTACTACTTGGCAATAGTTACTATATCTTCTGTCCTACTAATAAATGTTTAAGGGAAACCAATAATAGTTTACTATATTACAAATAACTACAATTCCTTTTTTTCTAAATTCTGAGCGTTATATGTATAAGTCATACCGCGTAAATAATGGCATGAATCACTATAATAATAAGCTAATTAGTGTGGTTGGCTTTATCATAAATTATTGTGTTCAATTTGTCCTTGTTGCTATCCTAGAAGGAGAAGACATGCGTCATTATCTGTGCCACTGCGTAGGTAAGAGGAAGGAGGTATATTGTGGCTTATAGGCGAAAGAGCACAGAATCATAGTGGAAACTACCATCATAGGGCGAACTGGCCTCAGTTGGCAGCACCGCGCGCGTGCCTTAGGTACGGAACGAGCTTTGCCCTGGAGTATGTTGTGGCGAGGAAGTCGGTTGGCGGCAGCATGCATCGTGCGGTCCACACATCTTATGATCGTAGTCTGTGGAAGCAAGCAACATATGGTCGCGGTCCTCAGCAGTGAGGGAACGAGGAAGAAGATGTTGGTTGCAATGGACCACGTCCGTTCGTGATCAGTGCCTCGACCATGAGTTTTTCTTACTAGACTCGCTAGCGACGCCGTAAAATATTTATATGGAAAACGTACGATACGTATGGAACTAAAATCTGCTATGAGATTACAGCGTTTCGATGCGTAAAAAACCTATCGAAAGCCATTCGATAGAACTCATGGTTGAGGTGATCTCTTTGGATATAGAACAAGGGAAAGCAAATGCGGCTTTAAGTCGGAGTCCGACACACCCTGCCACTGATAACTATATCATCTACCCATTAATTGTCCCGCTGCTCGGGTCTCCTCTCAGTATGAGAGGGGTCATAGTCCACCACGCTGGTCTAATGCGGGTTGGCAAACTTTATGGCATGCATGGCATAGAGAAAATCTCTCAGGTATGCAGGTTTCCTCGCGATTTTTTCCTTCACCTTTAAAGCGAGTGATAATTACGCACATGATTTCGTTAATTTAGGTTTTGACTTGGCAGTCCAGCGGTCATTCCCCTCGGCTAATAACTATAGTAAACTGAAATTACTACTACTTTGCCGTCTAGCGGTCACCCGAGGAACAAGAATCGCCTAAAAATCAATCGCTTTTGTTTAAACTGAAACGTTATAAGTCCACAATCGGCTCTCACACGGCGCTTGAGAACCGCTGGAACCTACCACAAATAACAACAAATCGTATACTTCACATAAATCACATGCGTTTATCTACGATCATTACTCGGGACACCTAGTCCCGACAAATAGGTACAATATTTTAACCCCTTAGGGTGTACTCAGACGAGTAGAGTAAATTATTAAGTGACCATAATAATTCACTCGAATGAATAATTTACTATTCATGAAGCTGTGATGAATGTAGTAATATAGAAATAGGTAACTACAAGATCTTTCTGTATTTTTCGATCTGCAAGGTTAAGCTACACTTGCCGCGGTCAGTCTGTGGATGGGTGACCATTCTTAACATATCTAGACCCCTCGTCTCCGTCGGTCTCGGTTGTCATACGAACAATGACAATCGTTAGTGGTAGCCAGAAACCTAAAAAGCATGACAACTAGTCTTTCCATCGAATATCGGTACTTATTGCCCAGAAATTGGGTTGCGGAGGTCTGATGGTGGTCGCTCCGTGTAAAATACTGATATTCAGCCGCATCCTGGTTAGACTGGAAGCCGACCCCAACATGGTTGGGAAAAGGCTGGGAAGAAGAAGTAGTTGTACATATCTAGGTGATAATCTCCGGGATTAATGATCCGATTCTTAAAAATATTTTACTGCAAAATAGCTATATTATTCCTAAGTGCAATAACCATCACACCATCTTATTAAATCACATGTGACAGAAGTAGGGCCTATTGTATTTAAGGCGAGGCATTGACAAACTATGAATCTGAAATCGGACCCCCGCACCGCGCCATCCGCTTACACCCCGCAAATACTTCGTGGTTTGCGATCGTAGGCTCGCGCTATGGAACAGAGACGTCATAGAGTCGCGCTTACTATCTTTATTTTTGTTGCAAGAATATTAATTTGAACAATTATTTTGTGTAATGTTAAATGGATATTTTAAGGGGTTGTTCCCAGAGGTCAACGATTATATAATAATAATAATTAGCTCCAGGACCAGATGGACAGAACAATTTTTGGTTAAAATGGGTACGTACTTCACATGCTCGCTTGGCGTATAGAATCTGGGACGCTACCACCTTCCTATTCTTAACTATTGAAGTTACCCATCCGCTCCATAAGTATGGTAGTACTGCGGAACTAATATGAATGGAGTGCGTCTAATGTAAGGCTGGTTTATTACTAACTCAAACATGGCCGCGATAAAGAAAGCGCTCGGCGGCGGCGCGGCGTCGCGTAGGTATTCATCAGGAACCCAAGAATCACGCACCCATCACTTGTTTACCGACGGTATAGGCTTCTTACATATATTTTGAGAACAAAAAATATTGATAAAAATTCAATTAAGTATGTCTGCGTTTTAAAAATGGATGTAGGAACGTGGTACTAAGGAGCTACTATAGTACGGTAGTAGTTGTATGCTAGTCCCGGTAATGTCTACCCTTGTGACGTCGGGACGGACCGCTAGAAATAAAAAATTACATAATTAAATTATTATGTACCTAATGTTAAATGTATATTTTAAGATTTATAATTAAAGGTAACATGTCAAAATAGCATGCTAATAAATTTATAAGTCGATAATATAAAATGGTTTACAATTTTCATGGTTGTCATACTGCTGCTATCTACAAAAGATTCTTAAACAAAAATTATAAAAATTTAAATATGGCAACACATACAGTCGTTTCTGGAGCTCATAACTGAGTTATGAGCCGTTTTGTGTGATGATGTGCGTGTATAATTATACTGGTGACCATTTTTAACATACCGAGACCCCTCCGTGCCTCGGTGAGCACGTCGTAAAGCGCTCTTTCCCTGTTGTCAAGGGCTAGATTCCTACAAGACACAAATATGTGTGATGAAAATAATGGTTTGTGTTGGTCTGGGTATTTCTTAAGTATTTATAAATATATATAATAAAACTATTTAAGTATTATTTCTATTGTCTAGTGCTCTACTAATTTTGGGACTGATGGTGCTGTATAAAATGTCCCCTAACGAACGAACGAATACAGACAACTATGTCAATCGTTAGTGGTAGTCAAAAGCCCAAGAAAGCCTGACAACTTCGAATATCCTTCGAATATTGGTACTGCCCAGAAATTTAGAAGCATATAATTATGTCTGACTGCAGTCACTTCGTGTTCTTGTAAAATATTGGTATTCTGCGGCATTGGTTACATTGGAAGCCTATCCCTACATAATTGAGAAAAAGCTAAGACGATGATCATTCAGTCGTTTTATCTAATCAGTCACAACGCCAAGCTTAGGATGTACTAGGTACATCCTAAGGTTGACTTTGTAGGTAGGTAATAATTTGATGGCAAATGGTTCACCACCTCTTACATGGGGCCTACACATACCAGCAAACTTTTAGTTATCTCAGTTTATCGCCATAACCCTTGACGAATACAGGCGCCGACGTGATATTATGTTAAGTAATATATGAAAATTGGTGTCGGTATTCGGTATTTTTTCTTCCTATGTAAACCAGAATAAGACAAAATGGTCTACCGTTCCTATTAGGATCACACATTGTTATTAGAAATTTATATTACTTAATAGGCTTAGTTGTAGTGTGTAAAAGTGTATAGAAATAGTTTTTATCAGAGTCTGGGAAGATGCCGTGTTATTTATGTAAATTTAATAAATGCGTGGAATTCGGGCTAACGTTTGGTCCGGTCTTAACCAACTTTCGTCCAGGCAGAGCTCGCAAGCCCAGGTACTTACTTGTACCTTCTAGTTTATATTATTATTTATTAGCGAGTAACGACTTGCCCAGCTTTGCACAGACAGCAGAGCATATAGGTATGCATTAATTTTCTTAACCGACGAAGAACCGGAGCAGGTTTTATATTCGTCTGTATATTCATAATTGTATATGTTTTTACTACCCTTGAAATGAACCCTTTCAAATTTTTACTTGAGAACCGATTGTGATGAAACTTAGCACAGTTATGTAGTCCTAATGACCTTACAACATAATGGACATCTAAAGGTGACCTGATGATGGAGACGGAAGACAGTCGAAGAAAGCCCTTAATGGTTTACAGCAGCTACCTCGTGTTTGAGCTTATTTAATTCCATGTTACAACATAATAAACACCTAACGTTAACCTGATGATGAAGATGGAAGACTGTCAAAGAAAACCCTCAATGGTTTAAAGATAGACCACATTAAATAATGTAACCATTTTTTTAAACATTAGAATGGGTATAGTAAGCTATCTTTAAAAGATACACTTATGGTATCGGGAACTTTTTTATAGGCCTATCAAAAAGGAACAATTCTACTATACATTATTTTTTATATCTCAAAGGGATAAGGCAGCATTTTCCATGAAAGTTCCCAGTCGGTAAATTTTATAGATTTAATTTTGATTTTTTTTTACGTTATTGTATGTTGATTTATAGACCTGGTTACCTGAAATACATTGAAAATATATTAAATGTGATAATATTTTTTTATATTCGCATAAATCCAAAGACGACTCCATTTAGCTTTGTTCTATTTTACCGATTGTCAATTTATAAAGTCCAGTCTAATAAGCATTTACATTGTATAGGCTTTCCGTACACTGAAAGGTCAGCTTATACTGGTCGTGGGAGCTCATCTGACACAGACCCGGCGCTGATAACAGTCCGTGGCGGACTGACAGGAGACATTCTCCATACAAAAACAAGTGCAAACTAGCTTATAGTGGAAAGTCGTATGCGCCAAAACGGTTTTTCTCGTTTAAAATCTAATCTAAAATGTATTTTAAAAAATCCAATTACCATTTCAAAGAGTCTGTTGAAACTTATCTATAGTGAAAATTTGAAGATTTAAATCCGTTCCGTTTCTTCATAAAATGCGAATCCATGTTTTTGAAGAGCTGTCTTCAAAATTTTTTTCTCTGCAGTAATGTTTAACCGATCGTGTTTCTGTACTACAAATTTATAGCTAAAGACATGAATAATGACATATGTAAAAATCAGATCCGTATGTTTTGTAATGGCTGAGAAATATTAAGATCCATGACCCCCAAATCTTCAATGCGTCGTCTTAATCCTCTTAACATTTTTCCAAGTTTGTCCTTCTGGCTAACAAACCCCAGGACCTCAAACTCAGATACCACAAAATCGTTATCTAGTTCATAGATCGTCAACATTTGCGATAAAAAAAATCGGTGGTCCTAGAAAAAGAAACTCAAAGGGGGACAAAATAAGGTTGAGATCCTATGGTTTAAGTAAATACATTCCTAAATTTAAATATGAATACAACTTTGACATTTCACCACAGAGTATACAGTCATTACCAGTCGACAACACTACAAAGAAAGCTCACAGACTTGTTCGTTTGTGCTTGTCCTTAGGGTACGATAAATAAGCTTGGTAGTGATAAATAAAGGCTCACTTCACCACGGCAGCCGGTCACAGGTCGCCAGGTTATCTGTTATATCTTGGAGTGAATGTCGCTTTAAAGAAGGAACCAGTAATTTAAACTTTTTTATTTTAAACGGTTAATGGCCTGTTTCACCACCTCTATGATATAAATACTATTAAACATAATTCGTGTACCTACTGTAAACAGAAATAGATTAAATTGAATTTTAAAATAAATAAATAATAAATAAATATCTTGGGACATTTTTACACAACACCACCTAGTCCCAAACTAAGCAGAGCTTGTACTACGGGTACTAGACAATGGATATAATACTTATTTACTTTTATTTGTAAATACATACTTATAATACATAAGAAACACCCAGACAAACACAAACACCTAAGTTCATCACATAAATGTTTGTGTCTTGTGGGAATCGAACCCACGACCTCGTGACCACAGACGTCGTCTGTAAATTCTAAGATAGGTTTAAAGTTTTCGGTGGAGATGGAGAGGCGATGCTCTGTCTCATTCCCGCAAAACTAATGTTTAGTGCTCAACTCCTCAGTCCCTTTTATTTATCTATTAACTAAGTATTTACAATTGTTTTAAAGGCTAACGCGTAATGTAACAATAATAGATTAATAAAAGTTTTTTGGCTTATAAAAACTAAAAAAATAACCGAAAAAAATCTTGTTTCTTTCTCGCATAAAAGCATTCAAGCGCCGGCGCATAATTCAAGATGCTTCGGATAATCGAAGGGCTGCGAAGTGATAGGTTTACCGCGGCAGTTCGCGCAGTAAATAACTTTATTGTTAACGTTGTATAAATAACTTCTTTATAATAAACATTTTACTTGCAATTGTGTGGGGTAAGTATTATTAACTTTAACATACACGCTTGCATCCCCCAAAGGGTTAGGCAGAGCCCAGAGATGTACGGATGTACTACACCCAAATATAAGCAGTAGTAGTAATATTAGTATAGATAAAGATTTAAATTCAACAGATCAAAGATTCATCGGTTGACACAATAGAAATACAATTGTTTCTATTCTCAATAAGGTAACGGCTTCCTTTATGACTAAAGCTAGTAGAAATTAAACTTTTAATCATTCTTGTTATTTTATTTATGTAAAAGCTAACAAGCACCGCTCTATGTTGTAATAAAATAGCGATAATATGTTTCGAAGAAATATTTTTTATCTTTGTAATAATGTGACCATTTGTTAGGTAGCTTTATCAAATCTACGAAACAGTTTTTAGGTTTACAAAGTTATTATTATCAAGTTATCCTGCTAGGATGAATAAATGGTTAGGCAGAATAGGTACAGTACGCGTGACATAACATGGCCGGACTGAAATTAGCTGTTTGTCAATGTTTGGTTGCGCAGTACACAATTTGTAACCTAAACAATCCACTGCGCAAAACGGCGAACTCCACTAGTGAGTACTGCAGTTGTTTACCTACTCATATTTACAGTTCTCGCCAAACTTATTGTCCGGGTTGAAGGTTGCACTGGCTGACTTTAACCCCACCGTAAAAATGGGAGAAGAAAAATATTTGATTGTAATTTAATAAAACCGAAAGCTCAAGTCGAATAAAAAAATACAGAGGTGTTGAAACAGCCCCTAAACTTAAGACTAGATAGCTCCATTTAGCAAATACTGAAAACATAGTTTCACATTCCTGTATTATAATTAATTCAAAGGTTTTCAGAATTTGGGATTTGTGGTCGCCCCTAATAGATTTATGTAAAGTCCGATTTACATAACAGTGAACTAAACATAGTGGCCAGCGAAGTGAGTAGGTAGGTACAGTTCGCGCCAAACTTATTGTCCGGGTTGAAGTTGGCACGAGCTAACTTTAACCCGGCCGTAAAAATCGGAGAAAGAAAATTATTGGTTTAGAATAATTTATAACGACAGATTACGAATTGAGCTTTCGTTTTTATTTATTACAATTTAATATTTTTCTTTCTCCGTTTAAGAAGTAGTTAGCTAACGCCAACTTCAACCCGGACAATAAGTTTGGCGCGAACTGTAGTACAGGCCCAAACCTATAAAAAATATAACGAGATATTCTCATTGATAACCATATAACTGTCTAGCTAATTATGCATTGCATAAGCATTACATAGGTATGTATTAAGATGTAGGATAATAATTATAGTATCCGATTGCGGTAGCCAATGACTGTAATTAGTAATTTTAGAAGCGTGAAACTACTTGTAATAGATACTCTTGAGCTCGCTTGATTTAATTACAGATAACTACCTAAGTGGAACAATTGGGTTCATTAAAATCTTCATTTTAATGTTTTTTAAGGGAAAACGGAAATACATAGTAACATAATAAATACTATCAAGATTAAATATAATGAAAGAGTAAGAAAATCAGTATAGAGATATTTTAAAACAGCGCCATCTGTTGTCGAGTAGAAGAACTATTTCTAAAATTATTTTTGCGGTGAGATCTGTTATCTGAATTGTACTTAATTAATGCTAATGGTTTTATTTTAGGATACATCAGTAAATTTTCCCATCGCAAAAATGTGCAAGCTCTAACCGGGATAATTACGTATTATTGTAGTTTTGTGATGTTTATTTTTTAAACAACATCTGCGTTACGTTGTTTAGTAAAACTACATTTTTTTCGCTAAAATACAAATAGTTATCAGAATGGCTCACGGATCTATACTGCGATGTTTATAACTTCTTAGGCACGATTTTTTAGTAAGAAAAATGTATGAGCCAACATTTTTAGCGGATATCATTACAGGATATCAGATTATGACTCAGAAATGCGATTTTTACCTTATTTTTATTTGATTTTGGATAACTGTATTACCTAACCTTTACGTCACGTTTGGCGTAATGAAAAATGATTACACAAATATCACGCCCGTATTTTCCTAAATGGTTCGACAGAGGTGCACTCCCGTCTTGGTCGTGGTGAATGTTCCTGTTTTTTTAACCCCCGACTCAAAAACGACGGGGTGTTATAAGTTTGACGTGTCTGTGTGTGTGTGTGTGTGTGTATCTGTCTGTGGCATCATAGCTCCTGAACGAATGAACCGATTTTGATTTTGTTTTAATTATTTGAAAGGTGAATTAGTCGGGAGTGTTCTTAGCTATGTTTGATAAAAATCGGTAAAAGATGGCCGCCACCACAAAATGGCGAATACTTAACATTTCGTGTCGGGGGTTTTCTAAATTTTTAATTTATTGTCTTAGATATGTAGGCTTGCGCTTGACCACAACTCGCCTGATAGTGGTCTACGATGGAGCGCGCTTGCCTAGAAGTAACCGATTCACTCTCGTCTTGAAGACACCTGCCTAGAAGTAACCGATTCACTCTCGTCTTGAAGACACCCAAATTATACCTAAGTCTATCTCTGATCCCATGTCCATGACGCAAAGTTTAGGACAAGTGATGGCAACTGCGGTTTTTAGTCGGTATGAGTCCGACATTCCGTAGGCCTACCCAGGAGGCTTTTCTGGATCTTTTTAGATCCCTCCATGGGGATTTTCCACACACCAAAAAAAAGTATATTTACGTCTCATGTAATACCTAGAGAGCCTTGCCAAGTCGATCGAGCCTACGATGATCAATCGATCTGCAAGGTATAGCTACGCTTGGCTCGGTCAGTCTGTAGATGGGAACATTGTTAACATATCGAGACCTCTCCGTGTCTCGGAGAGCACATAAAGCCGTCGGTCCCGATTGTCATACGAACATCATTAACAATCGTTTGTGGTAGTCAGAAATAATAGTCAGTCGTATCCTCCGAATATCGATTCTGTCGATTCAATGAAGTCAAACGTTGATCAATCGTTTATTTACATGACAGTTTGACATAATTATATGGCGGCTACTATATTCGTTTTTAGAAATACAGATTAAAAAAGTGAAAACTTTAAAATTAATTTCGTTCTTTTATGAACTGAAACTAACATTCTCCGACTGGACACATGGACATGGAAACATTGACATTAAAATAACTTGTAATCTTAGCATGGAAAATGCTTAAAAAAATACAAATAGATAGTATTCTCCGACTGCTTATTGCCTAAGATAACTCAATTGCATACTTTTAGATTTTTTTTCATATAGAGTGAAATACCCTATCGCAAACCATGGTATACCTAGATTGCCTAGTATCCTATCCTTTGTGCCTCACAACTTGCAGTCAAAGCGACCTCTGCGCTGCCACTGTTGATAAAGTTCTTGCCAAACTTATTGCCCGGCTTGAAGTTGGCACGAGCTAACTTCAAGCCAATTAAAAATAAGATTTATGAACGTGGAGGAAGCTAAAGAAGTGTCGGTCTCTAGTTTCTGCCTACCCCTGTGGGAAATAGGCGTGAGTATGTATGTAATACCTATGTATGTAATTAAAAACTAGACTATTAATTTAAAACAATGAAGCTGATATCAATTTCAAGATATTTCCTCGTGGGCCTTGCGTGATTAATGATTAAAATACAATACCTACTTACACGTGCATGGAACAATTAACCGACAAAGGGGGCTCGTGGCAAATCATTCTGCGCATTTCGCGATCAATTTGCGGATGGGTACCATTCTTAAACACATGAAGAGCCCTTTAACCAATTACTAAATAATATAGCTGACCGTTTTTTTCCTCCACATTGTCACCGTTATATCCTACTTCCTACTAATATTATAAATGTGAAAGTTTGTGAGGATGGATGGATGGATGTTTGTTACTCTTTCACGCAAAATCTACTGAAGGGATCTAGATGAAATTTGGCACAGAGATAGATTATAGTCTGGAATAGCACATAGGCTACTTTTTGTCCCGGTAAAATGTATGGTTCCCGTGGGATAGCGGGCAAAGCCGCTGGCGGAAAGCTAGTTATTTATATTTTTTTGCAAACATAATTTATGAATCATCTACCGAATGACGTCATAAAATACACGAATTGTACATAAAATTACACCAATTAGTTCCGTACCGCGCACATGACAACAATAAAACATGGACAATGGAATAACGACATACATAACACAAACGTATAATATAAACATACCATCACGCCTGTATTCTTCGAAGGGTTAGCAGAGGTGTACTAACGTGCACCCAGAGGTCCCGTGTAATAGGGGGCGAGCCTATTGCCAACCGTGCACAAACCCAGCTGCTACTGGGAATTTCACAAATCAATCAAATCAAAATCATTTATTTGCGTCAAATGTGGTAGGTACAAGAGATGATATAAAATTATTGTAGTGCAAAGACACATTTCGCCATGAATTATAAGCATGCAAATATTTGGTAGTTAAATACAAGATAATTAGTATAGTTAGTCATCAGTCTACAACGCATTTCTAAAATGATAGGACTAACACGAATTTTTTTTTAGAAATTCACCTATTGAATAGAAACTATTATCTATTAACCATTTCTTCAGCACCCTGCAAAACTTTCCGTAAGGCAACAGAAGAACCCAACAACACTGCTCGACCCGGGAATCGAACCCAGGACCTCTAGCGTACCAGTCGCGCTTGGGACCACTAGAACAACAAGGCAGTCACTTTTTAACAAAAGTAGACTGTGTAGACTTAAATTCCTATCAATATAACTAAAGAAAAAAACGTTGTAACTGAATTGATTCCAAATTCTTCCATTGAATAACACGCACGGTTGGTTCTCACATAAACACAGACGCGTAACTTTTCCTCGTCTTTAGAAACACATGAATTATATTGAAATTGATTTTCCACCGTTTATGAAATGAATATTACATATATACATACATACATAATACATACAACATTTATTGTGATGAACTTAAGTGTTTGTGTTTGTCTGGGTGTTTCTTATGTATTATAAGTATGTATTTACAAAAAAAAAGTAAATAAGTATTATATCCATTGTCTAGTACCCATAGTACAAGCTTTGCTTAGTTTGGGACTAGATGGTGCTGTGTAAAAATGTCCCAGGATATTTATTTATTATTTATACATACATACATAGCTTCACGCCTGTTTCCCATAGGGGTAGGCAGTGACTATAGATTTCCACTTGCAACGATTGTGGCACACAATAAATATTGATATGAAAATAAGAGAGAAATAACTATTTGACGACGTCTGTGGTGTAGTGGTTCAAATACCAGATTTCTGATAATGAGGTTAGGTTCGATTTCCACACGACACAAATATTTATGTGATGCATACAATATGATTGTATTCTTTTAGTAAATATTATAAGTAGGTAGGTACCTATATATTTTTTATTTATTTTATTTCATGTCCCAAAATATTTATTATTTTAATCTTCTTAAAATATTTATAATTTCTAAAAATAATAAATATTATTTTTATCTTAATAAATACCGCCAAGCGCGACTGCTGCGCTATAGGTCCTGGGTTCGAATCCCGGGTTAAACAGTGTTGTTGGGTTTTCTGTGAACTTCCCAGTAGCAGCTCAGAGTCTGGATTTGTGGCCGGTTGATGGCCAATAATAGCCATAGGCTAGCCCCCTAATACATGGGACCTTAACATTATCGATGTGGGTGTACATTGGTACACCTCTGCCTAACCTTTCAGGAAATACAGGCGTCATTGTATGTTATGTTATTTTTAATTTTTAATCCCCGACGCAAAAACGACGGGGTGTTATAAGTTTGATGTGTCTGTGTGTGTTTCTGTCTGTGGCATCGTAGCTCCCGAACGTATGGACCGATTTTGATTTTGTTTTTTTTATTTGAAAGGTGAATTAGTCGGGAGTGTTCTTAGCCATGTTTGATGAAAATCGGTCCAAGATGGCCGCCGCTACAAAATAGCGGATTACATATTTTTCACAACTTCGTCAATATGGGTATCAAATGAAAGGGCTTAACTAGTAGAATACTATACACTTTGATTAATTTCAAATCCAAGATGGCCGCCACCACAAAATAGTAAAATACATTTCGTGTCGGGGGTTTTCTAAATTTTTTATTTAGGTTAGGTTATTAAATAATTGGTTTAAATTAATTGCATATTTTCAGTGAAATATATTTTGTTCCTAAGAAATAATTATAAATAGGCAGGACTTTGCCATTGTTTTTGCTAGATAAGAAGTGACCAACGTAATTATAGCTATTTAATAATAATATAATATTATTCACAAACCTAAATATAAATCAGGACAATTAAATTATAAATGAGTATTTTTTTTATAATCTGTGTGAGAATGAGAATATTAATTACTTATCTGTTGCAATTGTGACAATGAGGACAATAGGACACTGATTACTAGAACATGGATTCATAGTTATTACCTATCATTGAAATATTTTGCTTTATTGCGATTTTTTGCTTCATGCCGCTATCCATTAAAGTTATCAGAGTAATTATAATAGTGAATGAGATGGAATGAATCGCCTGTGACTAGACTTGGTCCCAAATGGTCTTCTCTAAACACAACTGAACTAGATCGAAATTGCCTAAGAATAAAATGCCATGCGATAATAACACTGTTTACAGCGAACGCTTCTATTAAATATTCGGACGGCTATCTTTGGTATTTAAATCAATTAAATGGGTCAAAGGCAGGATTTGAAGACTACACATTAGCATATATACTAAGACTATCTATATAAATAAAAATGAATCGCTAAATGTGTTGCTAAACGCAAAACTTGAGAACGGCTGAACCGATTTGACTGATTTATTTATTGTTGTGTTTGATGAAGTCTGAAGAAGGTTCTTATGGAGGGAAAACTCCTAAAAAATACGAGGAAAAAGAAAAAACAACAATTTTCTTTTCCCATGGAAACCACTCTGGGGGCTAGACAAGTTGCATTTTAACATTCGAATCGACAAACAAAATGTATGTAAATGATATTAGTGACAGCCCGATTTGTCGAAAGCTTGTGTTTTGTTTGTTGATTCGAATGTCAAAATGCAACTCGAATAATTAAAAACCCGCATAACTTTAAAAACCAATGTAAAAAATTTATCCGTGAAATAAAAATAAAAATGCCTACCTAGTTCAGGTCATAGATCAATGCTGCCATTCCACTATATTACATATATTTAACTAATTCCTACAATCCTACTTTACTTAGCCAGAAAGCCACATCCATGTTGCCAGAAAGCCAGAACCATGTTCGAGTTAGTATGACTTAATTGTTGTTGTTTTTATTTTCAATAAAATAATTAGTGTAACGTATGATCAACACGTTAGCCTAAAAATAATAAACCAAAATAAATATCTACTTAGTTTTTCGCTGTTGTAAACGGGAGTCAAAGGTTGAAGCTGAAAACCAGCGCTAGGTAACCCTCTAGGGGGGCTTAAGCATAAGCTGACGCTTGAACCTTTTGCTTTCGGTATTATAGTTATTTTGTAAGTACCTAATTACTACAATCATGGCTGTAATATTGAAAACAATAAACTTTTATTCTATTCTATTCTATTCTATTCATTCTATTCTATTCTATTCAACTTGTCTAGCCCCCGCCCCAGCTGTCAAACATTTGACGTCAATCAAAACAAAACAACGTTAGGAAGAAATAGAAATGAGATGCAACCTCTAATCAACTTGAAGGCATACCAAGGATAATTCTAACGGGGCAGAACAAGGTCTGCTGGGACAGCTAGTTATAAACATAATTATATAAATAGGTTCATACATATTAAGTAGATGAGATAATGGGGAACTACATATTTATAAGTCACTGTATAATAAAAATAGTAATTTAATTGTAATGATTCACAATAAATGATGCAAGGCTAATCTGTAAGGACGAGTGAAGTATTTATGATTTTATTTTATTAACAACTTAGCTTCCCGCCAGCGGCTTCGCCCGCGTGGTCTTATAAATTTTTCTCCCGTTTTTTGCAACATTTTTCATTGCTACTCCGCTCCTATTAGTCGTAGCGTGATGGTCTATAGCCTATAGCCTTCCCCGATACATGGGCTATCTAATACTGAAAACATTTTTGAAATCGGTTCAGTAGTTTCGGAGCCTATTCAAAACAAACAAACAATCCAATCTTTCCTCTTTATAATATTATTATTAGTTAAGATAAAAACAAAATTAATTATCAATACTAGTGTACCGTAGCTAACCACCTCGAGGAGTGAAGAACGCTTTACTCGACCCGGAAATCGAACCCAGGATTAACGGTTAGAGAACTCTAAAAATTTGCATGTTGAAATAAATCTACTTTTTACGGATTTTATCGCGTTACATTGATATTATTTTAATCCCGACGTTTCGGACCCTTTACAGCGTCCATGGTCACGGGTGACTAAGGTGGTAGGCGTTTTGACGTTTCAATTACTAACAGCTACCCTACATTTCTGTTAATTGTATTTTGCATGTTTTTTAAGAGCGCTATCGAAGCCTCTTATTTAGTGGTCCTAAGTGCGACTGTTACGCTAGAAGTGTTGGGTTCGATTTCCGGGTCAACCTAAGTGTTATTGAGATTTTCTATGAAATTCTCAGTAGCAATTCAGATTTGGATTTGTACCCGGTTAATGGCAATAGGCTCGCCCTTTATTACATGGGACCTAAACATTGAACTGCATTATGTTCATTAGTACTCCTCTGCTAAACCCTTAGGGAATACAGGCGTGATGGTATGTTAGGTTATTTTCCGGATTTTGTTTAAAAACCTTCGTCTCGTGAAGCAAAATATGAATATTATCTTAATTACGGTATGTAAGATTCTTGGCATTTCCTGCCAATTACGAGTAGCTTTTGGACACGAGGTCGCCGGGTATGCGAACAAGTGACGTCATTACTGGATATTCAGGTTATCAGGTACTTAATGAATTCAGATTGGCAACCCTGCCGTTACTTTGTGCAGAGAAAAGTATTGACTACCTATCTATACTTATACTAATACTAGCTTCCCGCCAGCGGCTTCGCCCGCGTGGTCTTATAATTTTTTCCCCGTTTTTGCTACATTTTTCATTACTACTCCGCACCTATTAGTCGTAGCGTGATGATATATAGCCTATGTTACTCGGGGATAATGTAGCTTTCCAAAGGTGAAAGAATTTTTGAAATCGGTTCAGTAGTTTCGGAGCCTATTCATTACAAACAAACAAACAAATCTTTCCTCTTTATAATATTAGTATAGATAAAATTTAAAGAGTTTATCTTTTGTATTTTTAAGCATTTTCCGTACTAAGATTACCAGCTATTTTTTTTTCAATTGAAATAGTTTGGTTGTTTATTTGAACGCGCTAGTCCCTGGCACTACTAATGGCATTTGAAAAATCTTTTAGCATTTGATAGCCAAGATAATCTTGAGGAAGGTTATAATTTTTGTTTTTTTTTCTCAATATTTCAAAGTAAAAATAAGATAATATAATTTTGTAATTATTAAATAATATTAAAAATAACGTAATACCTAAGTATTTCTTGAAAAAATAATATTTTTACAATAATTGTCTACCGATCTTATTATATTGATCTTATTATCTAATAAAAAAACGTGCTGTGTAAAAATGTCCCAGGATATTTATTTTGTATTATTTATTATCTGATATTACTTATTATCTCGACTCCGCACATTGTCTCGGTATAAGATAAAGAACGACAAATTATGTCGTGGTGCGCATGTCAAGCGGGACAAAAAAACATTCGTAAACAAGCCTTAGATCTCAGATTACAATAATATCTAGGTTGAGATAATATACAAAGACCTTCCTTATTTAAAAAAGCTAACGGTTCTTCGAAAACGCTAATTGGTAGACTAAATGATGTGAGAGCTGGGTTGAATGAGAAAGTTGTGCTGTTTGTGTCAAATGGCTTCAATGTGAATCATGGTGCTAACCTATAAAATATGATAGCACGGTTATATTTTTTTTTGGAGTGCGGAAAATCATTATGAGACCTCTTACACCTGGGGAAGCGAGAGGGTGTGTCGTGTAGTAAACTCCTGGAAAAGCTACACGCTAACTGAAGATATCGAAGAATTTGTGTGCTGTGGCGTGGTTTGTTATGTAAAAAACAAATTCAGGACAATATTTTTTTAATCATCATCTTCCTAGCCTTTTTCCCAACCATGTCGGGGTCGGCTTCCAGTCTAACCAGATGCAGCTGAGTATCAGTATATTACACGAAGCGACTGCCATCAGACCTCCGCATCTCAATTTCTAGGCAATACCGATATTCGAAGGATAGACTGGTTGTCAGGCTTTTTGGGCTTCTGACTACCACTAACTATTGTCATAGGTGTTCGTATGACAACCGGGACCGACGTCTTTACGTATTTTCCGAGGTACTGAGGGGTCTCCATGTGTTAAGAATGGTTACCCATCCACAGACTGACTATGACAAGCATAGCTTATCCTAAAAAAATCTTATCCCTTACTGTTAACAAAGATAATTTTTCAAATAATTATGTAATTCATAATTTTCGTGGAAGTCGGTCATTATCAGAATATCAGCGCTGCAGGCTCATGCTGCCTGCAGGGGTAGGATAGGTAGGGATAGGGGTCAATCCTGACGTCGAAGATGACGTAACTAATTTATTATTTTATTGTCTTGATATATGACACATAAAAATAATAAAGGATGTCGGTTCATTAAATTTTCTTAAAAAACAAATGTAATAATAATTTCTTGTCAAAATAATGTGACTGTTGGAATAAATTCGTTATTTCCCTCTCTCCAGACATGGTCTCTTATACAGAAAAAAAATGGGTTGTTTTTTTTTGTAGTTATTTTAAAGTCGAACCCAAGATACCATCTCTTCCAGCCATTGACAAGGTCAAAGAAGCGATAGACGATAAACATTATCTTATCAATAGACATAACATAAACGTATATACATATACAATAGTCAATAACAATAACTAAGTATAAAATAACTCACAGTTTCATTCAATGTTGTATTTGAAGACATGTTTACAGTAAAAACTTCTGTACTCTCAGTTGGCGTTATTTTACTGGCACTAACACACTCAAAAACACCCATTGTCAAAAAACACTGACACAAACACAAATTACACGTTCCAACTACAAAAAAAAAAAAAATTTAAAAAGAATAAAAAGTTTTTGTATTTTAAAACATGATTTTTATAAATACGTTCGAAGTTTAAATAAAACTTAGAGCACTTAATTCTCGAGTGGTCTAAGTTGAGATATCGCGGCAACTGTCGGTCGCCGTGTGCGCAACACTGAGTGTGTGTTCATTGATATATTGCGGCTGGAAGTCTTATGAGCGTAGGTAGCATTGTGAGATCGGAACTAGATCGTGGGAATTTGACTCCTATTAAGAACTTTATGATTGACATTTTTTATTTTATTTTTAGATGTCCTTTTTTGTTGTAATTTTTTTCCATATTTGTTTTATTCAGTGTTACGTAACACTATTATATTATACACTCGTAATAATAAACATATAAAATAATAATTATAAAAATCTAAAAAACATTTCAATGAATTTTAAGCTCGAATTCATTCACTTTTTGAAAACCTGCTATTGTAGAGGACAATAAACTCTAATTCCTTTTATGTTTTATTTTTTATCATTATTTCAAAAGATAATGACTGTGTTATTGGTCGTGGTCTGATGAGAGAGATTTGTAGGCAAAAAAGGCTCGCTCTTAATATTACATGGGATCTTCTAAAAACATTTCGGCGAAGTGTCACATTGAGTGCGCAACAACAGAAAAACAATTGTCAACCCTCTAGAGGGTTACCGTTCTGTAATCCTTTCGGGAAACACCAGCCGTGACGGTAAAGCCACGGATACACTAGGGGACAAATGGAGCAACATGTAGCGGAACATGTTCCTCAACAACTACGTGGAATGTGCCGACATACATGTCGCGGAACATTTTGTCGACCACACTTCTCAGTGTTTATAGAAATGTCGCCCGAGGAGGTTGTGGCTATTAGTGCTGTGTACATAGTAATTATATCGAGTGTGTTGAAACGTAAGAGAAAGAGAAGGTGGTGGATGCGGAATTTCTTATTACAACGAGAAAGAAGAGTTAATATTCTAAGTGATCTCCGAATGTCTGACGGATCGTTTGTGAATTTTACTCGCATGTCATCATCTGATTTTGAAACTTTATTGCTAATGATCGCACCTTCCATAGCCAAACAGGATACAATATTACGGAACGCTATTAGTCCTCATATCAGACTAGCCATTACATTGAGGTACTTGTCGACTGGAGATTCTTATGCTTCTTTGTCGTACACTTTTCGAGTGTCAAAACAACTAATAGGTAAAATAGTACCAGAAGTTTGTAAAGAACTGATAAAAAAATTGAAGATATTTGTAAAGGTAAGTTGAAGAAAACGCATACATTTTATTTATAATTGTATTTTAATCTTCAGTAAATTAAATTTTAAAGAGTACATGATGGATATAGCGATCAACGTAAATTAATTAGTATTAGTGCCATCAATGCTATTAGTGCTCGAGGAATCTATATTTGCTAGTATATTTTGTATAATATGGTCTTCAGAAGGCTCGGAGTTAATATCACTGGATGCAGTGCTATAGCCCTGTTGAACAACTGACTGGCTTTGATTATTATAACTTGTAGGGTATTTTCCTAAGCGTGCATCTATTAAAATATTATTAATATAATATTTAGCCATAATTACACTGTGTTCGTCATTTAATGCACGTAACTCAGTTCCTACGTACTGTCCATAAACATCGAATTCATCTCGGGACATCATTCTGTTTTTAGCAGCATGCAGAACTTCATAAGCCTCCTCCAATCTATCTTCATTGGGGTGGCTCCTCTTCCGAGTTGGTCGAGACGATGAAGGTGTTGGTGCAGGGGTTGTGGGTTGCTCTGCTTGATCAATGATAGATTGCGATTCTAGTTGATGAGGAGATTGAAATTCCGGAACGGTAGATTGAGAATGTAGAACGACATCTTCATCCGGAGACGAAATCGAGTTTTGGCTTTGTGGACTCTGAAAAATTAATGATATAAATATTAAGTCAATTATTATAATAAGAATATACTAAGTATAAAACACGTATTGTATTATATCAAACATCTGTTAGACATGAATCCTTAATTATTAGTACGCAAAAATAGTATTTAATGTATAATTATATTTTTACAGGTCCCAGCTACTGCAAATGAATGGAAAACCAAGGCTAAAAGCTTTGAAAATATATGGAATTTTCCGCATTGCGTTGGATCTATAGACGGTAAACACGTTTTAATCCAAGCTCCTTCGCATTCAGGAAGTGACTATTTTAACTATAAGGAACAATTTAGTATTGTCCTATTGGGTATTGTCGATGCAAATTACAATTTTATCTATGCAAATTGTGGTGCTAAAGGAAAATCTTCTGACAGTGGAGTATTCCAAGAGACTGCTTTTTATAAAGCTTTAGCTGATAACCAACTCAACTGGCCAACTCCAGACCCAATACGACAAGATGGGCCGAATATGCCTTACGTACTTGTAGGAGACAGCGCCTTTGCACTGACAGAAAACATGATGAAGCCATATCCCGGTAATCATGACGTGGGTACAACAAGACGCATTTTCAACTATCGATTGTCAAGAGCTAGAAGAATTGTCGAAAATGTGTTCGGTATCTTAGGTGTTGTATTTCGTATATTCCGAACTCCCATAACCATCCTACCCTTTAATGCTGAAGTTGTTGTAATGGCGTGCGTATACCTCCATAATTTTTTAAGGCGAAATAGTCAATCGAGATCACTGTACAACCCACATGGGACTTTTGATTCTGAAAATGTGGATCACGATATTTTAGAAGGATCTTGGCGCAGAGAAACTGGCTCTGTTAATATGTCGAATTTAAATGCTATGGGAAGACGCTACCCTGAATCTGCTATGGAAATAAGAAACAAATTTGCTGAATATTTCATGAGTGAAGAAGGACGTGTTCCCTGGCAGAATAATTTTTAAATGAATAAACTAGTATTGTACTATATTTTTTCTTTTAATGTTTTTAGAAGTGAAGTTTCGTGGGTGAGGTGTGTACAAATCTTACTTTATGTAAATAATATAGGTACTTATTAATTTGTTACTTTTCCTTTCCTTGTGTCCGTACAATAAATTATAAATAAATAAAAATAAACCCGTTTGCGCTAAATTTGTCGTAGGTGATGTGACCGTGATTACTGATTACAAATGACAAAATAACTAAAGTATGACTTACGTTTGTGTCCAAAGTGTCCAAGCTTCCAGAAGTTGTGGCTCCCTTTAGCAAAAATTTCATTGCATCGTACGCAAACCATGCACTGGACTTCACGTCCTCTCGTCCACTACCAGTAGTTTTTCACGATTTCACTTTCTTCCTTTCTCGGACAAATTGCGAACGCAGGGTATGAACTTTGGTTTCTATTTCTTTTCTAGGCAATTTAAGCGCCTTGGCAATATCCTCCCATGCATCATTTTTCTTTATTTTATTTCGATAGTCACGGTGTGAAGTATCCCACAACAAGTCACGACTTTCGTAAAGCTCTATAAGCAAAAGCACGGTATCATTTCCCCACACTACAGACATTTTAAAAGCACGTTGCGTACGCGACTACACTCAGTGACAAGTGGCGCAACACTGACGCGGGACACGTGCGCTCGCTCTCGAGGCGGGAGCAAGCAACATGCCTCGCGTCACGTACAATGTTGTGGGTCATGTTGCGGGACACTATGCAACGTTGCAGCGTCACGTATATTTTGTGTTGCGCGTCATGTTGCGGGACAAAATGTTCCCTAGTGTATCCGGGGCTTAAGTTTAAGTTTATAAAAAAAAAATGTATAAAAGGAAACTGCAAAATTTAAATGTTATTGTGCATGCTGTGGTCTCTACTAATTGAGTGACACGTGATAGAATTAATTTGTTTAATAACTTGTAAATGTTTCTGTGTATCTTTTGTTGGAGATCCTTAAATAAATAAACTAATTCATTTCTAAATCCCTAAGTAATTTCTGGTAAATAAACCCATTCCGACTGTTTTAAACTGATATGCAAGCAGAAAATCATTAACAAGAACTTGTTATAGAAAGTGTACTGGTTTTGTCCTTGTTATAAAAGCTGAGTCGACTTTCAACTGGTATTAAAACAGAATCCATACAAATAAATGTAAATGAAAGTAACTCGTGTCTCTGTCTGTTTAATGTCTAAGCCGGTGAACCGATTTTGATAAATTTTAGCAAGGAAATATATTTCATCTTGAGACTCATGGTTATTGAGAAAAATGCCATCGAAAATTAAACTTTTTTATTTAACGTTTTTCTACTTTACTTTTTTTTCTTTCTAAAGTTATTTATTTATTTATAATTTGTAATCGTATTGTTACAAAGTATTGTCCGAATTTTACAGTGAGTAAAATGCAAAATTTCATTCATTCGGCTTGTTGATTAAGTGAAATTGGAATCTTATAAAGAATCACTTTGTCTTTCGCTGATAAAGTTTATCTATACTAATATTATAAAGAGGAAAGATTTGTTTGTTTGTTTGTTTGTTTGTTTGTTTGTTTGTTTGTTTGTTTGTAATGAATAGGCTCCGAAACTACTGGACCGATTTCAAAAATTCTTTCACCTTTGGAAAGCTACATTATCCCCGAGTAACATAGGCTATATATCATCACGATACGACTAATAGGAGCGGAGTAGTAATGAAAAATGTAGCAAAAACGGGGAAAAAATTATAAGACCACGCGGGCGAAGCCGCTGGCGGGAAGCTAGTTTTTTATAAAGTGATACTATTTTACAACTTAATTATGAAAGAGCAATTAATAATTAGCTAGCTTAGCTATTCAATAAAATAATAAAAAACGTTATTTACACACTGTACAAAAAAAACACAAATTCAAAAAGAAATATGAATATAAAAGAAACCTCTAGATAGGCGCACTTTCGCAAGCGATCATGCGCCACATCTAGTACAGTGATAGTAAATACATCAATGTCACAAACACAATCTCTACACAATGATTCATTCAGGTGAGTGAAGTGAATACTAATAACAATATGAAGCGTCTATCAGTTTGTAGGTCATTGTATGAATGTATGAGTTGTGTGACTTGTATGAGACGGTTCCGGCTGCGAGATATCGCGGCGACCTTTCTTGCGCAAGAAAGACGGAGATATTGTTGTTTTTGTTATCAAATTTATAGTTGAATGAAATTATTTCCTGTCATATTTATTTCTGCCTCTGTCTCTGAATTTTCTCGTTAGTCTAAGCCTGACTGCTACGCTCGAGGTCTTGGGTTCGATTCCCAAGTCGAGCAAAGCGTTCAGTGTGTTTTTCTATGAAATTCTCAGTAGCAGTAGGAATTCAGTTCGGAATTTTCATTTTCGAAAAGTGTCTCAATTTGATCCCAACGTGCTAATAAACCAATAAAAATTTTGATTCAGTCGTCAAGTGCCATAAAAATGAAATTTTACATTTCAAATTTTCACGCATATACGATAAAAACGCTAGACGCAATGTTTCAGTGTGGTTATGAGGTAAACAAATAAACAAAGTAATAATAATTGAAGTCATGACACTTTTTAGTTTTACATGACAGTTTTTAGTGACATAAAAATATGGCGGCTACCGTTTCACATACTAAAAAAAATACTTATATATTAAAAAAGTGAAAAGTTTGAAATTAATTTTGTTATTTTGAACTAAAACTAACGTTTTCCGATTGCTCAACTGCTCAAACTATCTCAATTGTATAATTTTAGATTTTTTCTTATGAAGAGTGAGATACCCTATTGTGTCCTTTTAATGGTAAAAGGCTCACCCCCAGACCTAAACCTACCGGCGAACTGGGGTTGTTATTGGTACACCTTTGTCTAACTCTTCGGCGATACGTGATGTGTATGTGAGTAAGACGTGTTTTGTATGAATCGTTCTGCACGCCACCCGTGTATATTACCACATTAGTAAGCGGTTGGTTTGTTAATGCAAATTTCTTCCATTTATGTAAATCCTGCGGTCACCACCGGCGTTTACGCAACGGTGACAAAGGGCTTAGGCTTCAGCGATTCTCCAACAGTAGCTCCACCTGCCGAGCTAATATATGCACTGCAATATTTTTATAAGCCCCGCCCCCGGTTGCTATTGCACCCGGCCGCCATTTTGGTGACGTCAAAATGACGTAACCGCACTCAGTACCGTTAGCACCAATGGCGAGCACGGCGGATGACGTCACGTGTATATTTATTAGACAAGGTTACAACGCATTAGGAATTTGCGGGACTTATACCGACGCTTGTATTGATTTTTTTTAAATATGTTTGCACATTTTACATTTTTTATTTTGACATTTTACACAGCACCATCTAGTCCCAAACTAAGCAGAGCTTGTACTATGAGTACTAGACAATGGATATGAGACTTATATACATTTTTGTGTAAATATATGCTTATTATACATAGGAAACACCCAGACAAACACAAATACTTATTATTTTTAATGAAGGAAAAATTCGGCGGCCGGGCAGGATTCGAACCTGCGCCTTCTTGTTCGGTACACCAGACGCTCTGACCACTACGAGCGGTGGCTTAGTCGATTTTTTCCTTCATTAAAAATAACTTGTAATCTTAGCATGGAAAATGCTTAAAAAATACAAAAAGATAACAAATACTTATATCCATCACATCAATATTTGTGTCCTGTGGGAATCGAACTCACGACCTCGTGATTAGCAGTCCGGTACCGGAACCACTAGACCACAGACGTCGTCAAAATTAATCGTATTACTTGTATATCGTACACTAACTGGTGACCAAGGTTTCACTCGTATCCTAGAAGATTTTTTTCTTACCTATGTGGTATTACGCTCCAAAACTCAAATCGCTGATGTTGTCAGAAAGCTGCTACTATCAAGTAAAACGGCGGAGATCACGTGTGCCGCATTTGGAACGGTTTGTGGGCTAGAAGACGCGGGAGGCACAGACGGAGATGGCCGGACGAACTGGATTCCTACTTAAAATATTGGGCTTAATAAATGGAAGGAGTATGGGAGGCTTTTGTCCTGCAGTATGAGCAACCGGGTTAATATAAAAAAAGGATATATCTTATTCTGATGTATTCAATGGTAGATTTTTTTTTCAACCTTCCCTAAATGTTACCCATCTGGGGCTATTACGACTATTCGAGTCCTGTAGTTTTCGAACGACATTCTTCAATGCGTACTCGTTACTCATTCGAACTGGCTTCAGATTGCCGATATAAAAGCACTGTTTTCTAAATGTTCTTAAAAGAAGTAGAAGCTGAGCAAATATGATTACTGAGTACACAATTTGCGATACATGAAACGATACAGATTTCCTTGTAGACCTCCCCTATTTCGTCGTAATAGAGGAGATTTTTTAACTGCATCTGTAGCTTAAAATGTTGTGATATGTACGCGAGTATAACATGGTTAGCCGATGAGTCATTCCCCATGCCATGCCGTAGTATTTACTCTTGCGGTGACGCATTTAAATTATATACTACGTTCGGTAAGCAGGCGCCCGCGCCGATGCCTGACTCACTACGAGTGGCGCTTGCGCCGCGATTCAAGTAACATGAACCGAGTTCCCCGAACTTGATCAAAGGTGAATCGCTACCATGTACACACAGAGCCGTAGATGGACTGTTTTCTTCTTCTTCTTTAGGTGCCTCTCCACTACTGAAGGTCAGCAGTCATCCTTTTAAATTTTTTTAATAGATAAGGTTGAAGTTTGTCTCACAGATAGTTTATACTATGTATGCGAAAGCCGAACGAAAATTTTTTCTTAAATCCGAGTTTAAAAAAATTCAACTCCTAAAACTTGATTCAAACATGGCGTGAGCGAAAAGCTGTTTAGTTCTTAACTCTAATTTTATTTTTACTTTCGACAGCCAAACACAAGGGAAAGCTGTAGTCATCAATCTTTACCATGCTGAAACAAAATGATCATGATATAGATCTGGTAATAATCATCGCGTGATTGATATATTTTTGTTCAAAATTATGCTGTAATAGAATGATAAGTCAAATGGATTAAATTGCCACCTGCTTATCAAATATGTTCAATGATGAATAGATAAGATTGAAAATAACTTTTTAAGGATTTTATCACTGTACATAGCATCGCGTCTATATTCCTTAAAGGGTTAGGCAGAACAGAGTCAGACAGGCTGGGTTAGGTACCATAGAATTAATCCATAAACGACGACCCTATTGCCATCGTTTTCCTTCTTCCTAGTCGCTACCTAATGACTGAAGGACATGACTATAATTAGGGTAATTTCGGTTGTAGGTCAGCGTTGCCAGTTTTTTTTTTGTCAAGTCGGTATTAAGGTACTTTTTGAGTGAGAAAAGCGGGATTCTTTCGTCGAAAGCGGGACATAGTAAAAAAAAGTATATAATCAAAAGTTTATGAATATTTATCTTTTTATTCGAGTTCAAATTACGTTTACGTGACAATAGATAGCAAAAATATCCATAGTAGGGCAGGCGGCCAGTCCACACTTGTCTGTGCCACCGCGCTTTCTCAGTACTCTGCACGCACGGTCGAGTTATTCACAAAAAGCGGGACTGAGCCTGTCCCGCGCGGGACATTTAATTTTGATTTAAAAATTGGGACGTCCCGCCCAAATCGGGACTTCTGGCAACGCTGTTGTAGGTATTAACTCTAGACTCTTGTGCCAAGTGCATGGCCTATTTTAAGGTCGTTCTGACGTCATTCACTGTGTCGATCCATCGCAGAGGTGCGCGTACTAGGTGCGCGTACTCAATTTGTTTTTGTTTTTTTATACCACTAAGGTGGCAAACAAGCATACGGCCCGCCTGATGGTAAGCAGTCACCGTAGCCTATGGACGCTTACAACACCAGGGGTATCACTCGCGCGTTGCCGACCCTAAAAACCTCTTAGAGATTTATGGAGCACTTATTTAAGTGAATATTCCTCTTGCTGCCAGTGTAACGCATCCTTAGAAGGAGCCCTGATAACTCTACTCTTATACTCCTGGTGCCATCAACCGGGCACAAATCCAAACTTCGAGCTGCTGCCAAGAATTTTACAGAATAATTGAAGAAAGAATGGAATTGAACCCTGGACCTCGTATCATTCGCTTAAGCGAACACTAAGGTACCTAATGAGGCAGTTCTAAAACTCTCACATTCAAAAACAGTGATACGCGTCGAGTCACGAAGTACAATGACCGCTAAACGTAACTAAACATTGACATTTTCACAATAATATTGTGCTTGACTAATTTCATTTTGTACCTACGTACCGTGTTTAGTTTTTGTTATAATTGCTAGGTGACAATAGCAGGAAAGTCATTCGTGTGAACATACACTCTTGATAGTTATTCGTTGACGCAATCGTGAAAACAGTGTCGAGGAAATGTATGGTTTACAGTTAGGAGTATCAACTATGCACCATATCCCAGACAGAAGTCTGGCACCTAAAGAAGAATCTTTGCGTGCTTTCATCCTTTAAAATTCTACGTTGTTCAAAGCCAGTCTGAACAGATCTTCTACTTTCCTTATCCCAGTCTATTGTTGGATGTTGCGGAGCTAGGATAATTTTCTTCTTCCAATACTTAATTTGCCCGGAACTATTTCCATCATTATCCTGCAGCAGTTGGAAGCAAGGTACGCAACTTTTATCTCTTCGATGATACGTGCAAGTTCGAAGTTCTTTTGTCTCATTCGTTTAAGGACTTCGATATTTGAGACCTAATCTGTCTAGCTTATGCGGAGCAGGTGGCGATGCGCCCACATCTCAAACACTTCCAGTCTCTTACGGAGGCCTTGCCTCTGTGCTGTCGAGGATGCGAAAGTTATCATGATTCCCATAGATTGTGGCAGCTACGCACCGCCACCTGGGGCGGCGACAGGGCTTTTATTTATTATGGTCCAATATTTTTCTCTCTCCGATTTTTACCGCCGGGTTGAAATCAGCTTGGGCCAACTTCAAGCCGGACAATAAAATTGGTGAGAAATGTAATGATGTAGGAGGAGCGACGACAGCGTACAGGGTAGGTACAGGGAACTGACGGAATGGCTAGTGTGTGCGTAGTACTTTCAATTTATTTGTGACGTAGTAACTAATGAAACTACGTCATTGGTTTTACAGACAATGGAATTTCATGTATAGAGGAAGAGAAATCAAGAATATGTATTATGTATGGTATTCCCCTACAACATTTTTATCTATTATGAATGATTTAGATGAAATTAAAATATCTGAACATAGGCTTTGCGACCCAGATGAACTACATAAATTCATTTTAAGCCCCCCAAAATATTTAAAAATTCTTTCCCAAAATATACGTAGCATAAACGCTAACTACGATGGTTTAACTGTACTATTATCAAGGTTACAAATTAAGTTTGATATTATAGTTTTACCTGAAAGCTGGGTGTGTACCCACAGTGTTATACCCATCATGGAATCGTACAATTGTCATGTTACAACAGACAACTATAATCAAAATGATGGGTTAATATGTTATGTTAGTACGTGTATTCCTTGTGAAATTAATGAACCACCATTTCCAGAAACTAACTGTTTGGTTATAAAAATAGCTAGGCAAACTGCAATCGTTGCAATATACCGCCCCCACTGCTACCGGCACAATATCAGAAACTTTGTCCAAAACTTGAATACTTTGCTTTCTTCACTATCGCGCTTTCAGAACATAGTATTGATAGGGGATATCAATATCGACATCTCGCCCGGCAGTACCGAGTATGGTTCTATTGACTATTTAACGTTAGTTGCGTCGCATGGTCTTTTGCCGACGCATATAACGTCTACAAGACATGAATCATGTCTAGACCATATTATGTTAAAAACCAAGTCCGTAGCTAAGAGCTTCACTATTAAATCTACAGTCACGGACCATCAGGCTATATCCATATGTATCCAGCAGGTAC
The DNA here is from genome assembly GCA_946251955.1 of Acronicta psi. Classification (NCBI taxonomy): domain Eukaryota; kingdom Metazoa; phylum Arthropoda; class Insecta; order Lepidoptera; family Noctuidae; genus Acronicta; species Acronicta psi. The sequence continues at coordinate 2,223,860 of OX276486.1, forward strand.
GATCAGATCCAATCCCAACTAAGCAGATTGTATCCAAAATAGATTATGATGGCGTCCAAAAAACACTGGAGGACATGGATTTCAGTGCAGTTCTTAATTCCCAAGAACCTAATGCTGCAGCCCAAATATTTATTCAGCTTCTAAACAATGTTTTAACTACGAACACTATAACCTGTAAAATACGTTGTCGAGCCAGATTTATCAAACCATGGATGACTGCCGGACTACTAAGGTGTATTCGAAATCGAGATGCTATCCATAAAAAGATGAAACAAGCCCCTACTAGCGAAGTTTTAAAAGCCACCTACCGTAGATATCGCAACCACTGTAGCAATGTTTTGCAGAAGCTCAAAAGGGAACACGACAAAGCTGAATTAAGAAAGGCTGCCGGTAACAATAAAAAGCTATGGGACGCCATTAAAAAGGTTACCCACCTGCAGAAACCACGTGAGGTGGCGCACCATCTTCTTTCAATATCCTCTTCTGCCAAACAGTCTGCGGATTTAATTAATAACTACTTTGTTAGTATCGGCAGGACCCTAGCAGAGCAAATTTTAAAAGATAGTTATTACCAAGCTACTGTTTACCACACTGCCACTCCTGTTTCACCCTCCCACTCCTTTGCGATGTTAGATACCGATGAGGATGAGGTTGCACGTTTAATAGGGTCTCTTAAATCTAGCAGTACTGTTGGCTGCGATGGCATTCCTCCAAAATTTATCAAGATGTTTAAAGGCCTTCTTACTCCCATAATTACGCATATTTGTAGGCTCAGTATTTCAATGGGCATATTTCCTAAAGTATTTAAAGAGTCTCTGGTTATTCCGGTATATAAGGCAGGGAATCGAGGCTGTGTTAATAACTACCGACCCATCTCAATTTTACCAACTTTCTCAAAGATATTGGAGCGCATAATAAACTCTAGGCTTATTAATTATCTTGAACAGAATAGGTTGCTGGCCCCTCAACAGTATGGATTTCGTGCGGGTATGTCTACGGCTGATGCTGTGCATGACTTGACTGACTGTATTGTCGCAAAGCTGGACTCTGGGAAAAAGGCTCTCACTATATTTTTAGACTTGGCAAAAGCCTTCGACACAGTCTCGATTCCCCATCTTATTAACAAACTTAGCTATCTGGGTATCAGAGGACACCAGCTAGACCTTCTCAAAAGTTACCTGGACAAAAGAGTGCAACGTGTTAAAGTGGGTTCACACGTTAGTGATGAACTGCTAGTGTCGTACGGTATCCCTCAGGGCAGTGTATTAGGTCCTACCCTCTTCTTAGCTTACATAAATGATTTATGTCAAATTCAACTAGAAAATGGTAAGGTAATATCGTTTGCTGATGACACTGCACTGGTATTTTGGGGGGAAAATTGGGAAGAAGCCTTCTATTATGCTCAAAACGGACTAAACGTAGTTATGCAATGGCTAAAATCAAATCTCCTGACAATAAATTCGGAAAAAACTAATTTTGTTATGTTTACCGTCCGAAACTCACCAACTCTCACGCAAAATGCACTGTCCATTACAGCACACTCTTGTCCGACTCAAGGTGCTACCCAGTGTTCCTGCCCTAAAATAAATAATCTTCCTGTGGTAAAATACCTGGGTGTAATGATTGACCATAACTTAAATTTTCAGTACCATACTTCCCAGCTTACTACCCGAGCTAGAAAACTTTTGGTTGTATTTAAAAATTTGCGACATATATCGGATTTCAAAATTATAAAACTGGTTTACTACTCAATGTGCCAATCAATATTCACATACTGCATTACAACCTGGGGTGGATCATCAAAGAGATGTATTATGAACCTGGAAATAGCACAGCGAGCAATCTTAAAAGTTGCCACCTTCCTTCCAATGCTATTTCCTACGACTGAGTTGTATAAATCGTGGCAAGTCCTAACAATACGACAATTATTCATTTTACACGTTGTATTAAAAAAACACACCATGACACCTTTGGACAATAACATTTTCAATAAGAGAAGATTTGACATTGTGTGCAGTAACCCTACAACAAAGATAAAATTTACTAAAAGATTCTTCTGTTTCATGGGGAGTTACCTTTACAATAAATGCAATAAAGAAAACAACATTTACGCTCTAAACTACTACAAATGTAAGTTAATGGTCACAGCTTGGCTCTTAAAACTGAACCATAAGGAGACAGAAGATCTACTTCAAGTTACGACATGAATGTAACACATAAAGGACACGTACTCGTACACACAACACACACACACACACACACACACACACACACACACACACACACACACACACACACGCACACACACACACACTCACATACACACACCCTCACACACTCGCACCCACACACAACAAACTTGCACACGCAAATTCATAATTTTGTTAACTGAGGGTGGAGACCTGGTGACCCGTAACACAAGGTTCCCACCTTATCTCGGGCACCAGTCTCCACAATATATTTTTGTAAATTGTAGTTTGTGAGTATTAAAATATCAGTATTGTGGAGCAATAAATAAACATTTATTATTATTATTATTATTATTATATTATCTAAAAGTTCGAGTTTGAAACATCAAAATCATTATCATTCTTGAAATGAATTGAAATTAATGCAAATTAACACAGTAGGTACTTCTTATTACACACGTGAAAAATATTAAAGTACTAAATAACAGTTAATAGATTTTAGGTCTCTACTAGACAGACTCGTCCTATTGTGAGGTCGACATAAAACATGTTTCTATACATGCTAAGTACTTTTAGCATTAGCGATCGGCGATTTTGCGACTGCATCGATGCTGCATCGCGTTTTAGCGATTGCGTTCGATTGCAGTATCAAAATCGCGCGTTTTGGATGCTCGCAGTTTAGGAATCGCCTCTTTTAGCGACTCGATCGCTGCGTTTGGCGTTTTTAAGTACGCAGTGTGAATTTTTGGAATGCTTGTTGCTGGAAAAGCAACTAAATCGCCTATCGCTGATGCTAAAAGCACTATGTCTGCTATAGCCCATAATTAAGTAAAATTATTCTTATTATAATTGTTGTTTGATTAATTATTAATGACTTCGTTTAATGTAATTTAAATTAGCTAGAAATCCACATCAACAATATTAACATCTTACGTCACTATTGTTTGTACCATGGAGTATTCAGCTTAAACAAACTTCAACAAAAAGTTTCAAACTACAAATGCCAAAAATTTTTAAAACAAAACAATATCAGTATGACGTGACGTAACCATATATTTTGTCAATATTTATTTAGTATTTTACTGAAAAAAGTATAAATAGATCGGAATGAATATACCAGAAATTAAGTCCTATGAAGAACAGGCCATCGACACCGTGGTCTCTGTGATTAACCGGGCCAAGGAGAAACTAGGGGTCCGGCAGACCCTGAAACAGCTAGCGAGTGAGTACAGAGCCACGGTTCGGGCCTTGTCAGCTATAAAAAGACGATCATGCTATATCATTGTACGAATATGTTTTTAATAAATCACACACCCGACTGAGACACAGTATATTTTATGTAAACAAGCAACCAATTTACAAGCCATTTTGCCGTAGTCAGGCAGTTTTTTTTAAAAGCTAAATAAAAAATAAGATACATATTACTGTTCTTTACTTTTATTTTTATAAGCCAGCAATCGAAATATTTTACAGATTTTTATTATTTTTTATTTTAATGATTCCGTCCCATACCCTCATTTCGCCCTCCGTAAAGTTAGCAAATTATTGAGGTTGGACATTATAAGAATCTATAATCTAATACACACATTATGACATTTCGCACGTGTAAGAATGGTATGTAGGTCATTGACCATAATCAAGATTAATAAAGGACCTAGTATCGAGCCTTGAGGTACTCCAGGACGCAATTGATAGGCTTGGTCTCATGCGTAGGTTACTTAAATTGCTGACAATCCTGAAAATAAGCAAGAAGTATAAGTAATAAGTTTCACCTATCATTCCTATCGTTAACCTTATCAAGTGCTTTTCTGATTAAAAAAAATAGAACCGTACACCAGGCTAGTTCAGTCTAGTGGAAATGAAATTAACGAGTGAGTAGGTTAGAGTTATCAGGTTTCTTGGATCCTACATTTTAGAGATTCTAACGCCTTCTGAACTTATATGATTTTGTTACTGATATTTAGGAATACACTTTCACTGTATTCACTTATAGTGGTGTTTCTGTCACCACATGCAGTACAATAAATATTATTATTATTATTATTTGTATCTCCTTTTGGAACTCACGGCATGCCTCCTGTGAGGGAGATATCCGGTCCTTCCGGTCCGGTCCGGTCCGAGCTTTGATCTAATGTGAAATGGATTATTACAATAATACTTTAAAGCCGTGGAGATTAAGGAGATTAAAGAATCAGTAGGATCATTGCCCATAATTATATAGAATCATCATCCACTGAGTAATAATTTGATGGTGGTATTGCCGAAGTTAAAGATATTGCCTGACTTAAAAATGTTTTAACTACTACACAGTACTACAAACGGAACGGTCGTGCTTTTTCACTAACTGTTAACGTAGTGTTTTCTCTTAAACAGGGAAATGAATGTTAAAATAGTTATCCTGTTTACATACACACACATTTGCTCATGAACAGACGTCATTCTGTAGTGTTTACTTGTGGTAGGCATTGGTATTCAGTATGGAGTATTTGGGGGTATGTCACAATATTAAACGTCATTTTAGGTTAGAACGGGTCCTTAATCTAACATCATCTATTCCATTACAGACAGTCGCGACTTCGCATGCAATGCCAAACTCTCTCTCAAGGCTATTGGTCCCCCGTTCGCGGTTACCAGCGAATGGTTCATCAATCACACCATTGAGAAGAAGTGGAAGCTTGGAGACAATTTCATGTATGTCGTCAGATACATGGGAGGTTCAAAAGATGAAGTGTCACAGTATTACTATTTTGAGGTGAGATTTAGTCAGTATCTGGAAAATTGTTTAAGTTAAAAACGATTAAGTGGTGACTGAAGAATCGTACAAATACATAAACAAATAAATTCATGGGTTGGGAAAAATAGAGTAGTTACATACTGTACTGACAGAATACTGTCAATTAAAGGCAAATAATTTTTATTTTGACAACAGCATATTGACTCAATTTAAACACAGTGTTTGGTCTTGTCTTGCTTTATGGGCATCAGGAAAGGGTCTTAGATGGAGAATGCAATAATATACTTCAGGCAACAAAACTGTTTGGAAGATGAACGCATTTATATGAATTTTAAGCAGAAAATAAAAAGCTTAAGATTTCATTTGTCTTGCAGGCCATCTTTAGCCAGCCGACAGTATCCTACCCAATTCCTCAGACACAAGTATCGGTATTCTTCAGACTTGAGGACAAGCACATCGAGCCGCCAGAAGAACGAGGAGTACCTCTGGTATTTAAATGTTGTGTTAAATATTGTCAGCAAATATCCGCGTTCCGCAACTTATTACAGTAAAAAGGGCAAGTCCGATTAATTATGTTTTGGAAAATTAAAACGTACTTGCTCAAATTACAAGCAAAAAATAGAGGGAGTAGCTAAAATTTGGATCTGCCCCGTGCTCGATTTTAGTTTCTAAACCGTTTCTCATCTGCGGGCCTAGCCAAGTTGCAATCGATCGTTCGGATCGACGAACGAATGGAAACAAAATGTGACGTTTACAATTAATGTCATTTCCATACATTTTGTTTCTATTCGTTCGACTATCCGAATTTTAGATTGCAAGTTGGCTAGGCCCGCTGGACATAATATCACAATCATTATCATTAACATAAATTCATCATGATAAATACGGCGTCAAAATCAAAACTTCTGACACAGAGAAAGTTTTTGGCAGACAACGTTGCTGCCAATTTTGCGTGTGGCAATCCTCGTGGATTTTCTGGGGAAGGCGAAAGAGCGCTGCACCACTTTGTATGGGATCCACAAGGGCAATTTGTCATTTCTCCGCGTCATTGAAGCGTTTAAATAATAATTAAGTTATTTAGGTAATGCCTAATACGCTATCGCGGTCATAGAATGGTACGATGCAGTGGGCTTTCCAAGCTTTGTAGGTACCTAAGCCTGGCTGCCTAAATAAGTCACTGTTCGCTAATTATGAGCCATATTTAAGTCATCATGTTATACGTGCTAAATGTCACGGTAAATTATACTTTATACCTATTACATAACTATTTAAACCAATGTTCACCCAGTGGTCGAAATACAGTGATAATAATTACTATCATATAAAGGATCATATTCCTCCATCCGCGGACCGTGCTTCAAAAGGTTGGTGCCTCAAAAGTTTTATATCCTTCATCATATCAGCCTACAGAGGTCCACTGCTGAACAAAGGCCTCCCCCATAGACTTCCACAAGGACCGGTTATATGCCACCTGCATCCAACGATTTCCAGCGACCTTTATCAGGTCATCCGTCCATCTCGTTGGAGACCGTCCTACGCTGCGCTTTCCGATGCATGGTCTCCACTCGAGAACCTGCCCCAGCGGCCATCAGTTATGCCCCGCCCATTGCCACTTCAGTTTGCTTATCCTTTAATCATCCTTTCTATTCTTATAGATAAGTAATTCGTAACTGCCTAATTTGTAATTTGGTTGCAACAGTCAAGTCGTGGGTTCCATTTGGGTCGAACAAAGTTCTGTGGCATTATTCAGACTGCCTAAGAAGGAGGGTGATATTTTCTCTCAAGTCTTCATTAGAACCTGCCTCATTGGTCAATCTTCGTCGGTAGACTCTGCCTATGGTGAGACTTCGCTAGATACAGAGGTTCGCTAGGTACTATTAACCGTGATAACTGATAACTTTTGCGAATTCTTCATTTCTAAATGGAGGTAAAATTTGTATCATATAGGTAGGGAATAATTAGTATTTGATACGGTGTGTTAATTTGCAACTGTTATTTAGAATTGAATTTTAGTTTTAGGCAGTTATTTTCAAAATCGAAAATTATTCAACATGGCGTCCATGTTGTCCTGCTCTTGCGTCATAGACTGTAGGTGCACCAAGTGTATCGCCTAATTGGTTTTTAATTCGTGACCTGAGTCACGTAAATTTATTATTGCACCAATGCGGGTTTTTTGTGGAAAAAAAACATTAATCACTGTCATTGATCCAGATATTGTGACATTGCTTTGTACGGGTCTCCTGTCAGAATTTAAGAGTGTTAGGCATTTATAGGCCACGGCATTGGCTGCAATTTATTTGAAGGGTGTGCCCAATTAGGGGACACTCAGTTCAATAGCGATCGTAAGCGCGACTGCTACCCTCAAGGTCCTAGTTTCGTTTTCCAGGTCGAGGAAAATGTTATTGCGTTCTATGAAATTCTCAGTAGCAGCTCGGCGTTTGTTTGGCCCGGTTAGTGGCAGGCAATAGGCCAACCCCTTATTTCATAGACCTAATCATACCAGCAATTTGTAGATATAAATTAGTATACCTCCACCTAACCCTTTATAAATATTTTTTCTTGCTTTTTTATTTCTTTTTTTCTTCTTTATTTCTATAGTGTTGCCATCTATCCATAACTTGGCTTGTTCCTCTTGCAGATGTGGTTCAGGATGGAAGGTCAGCATACAGAGCACGACGTACGCTACGTGGCACTAACAGCTGACTGGATACTTGCTATTATCAAGATGAAGATGTCACTATTCAAAAGGATAGAGGCTATACGAGTGTTTTAATTGTTTTGTGGAGATTGTGATGTACGGATTGTTTTGAGGAAGACAGACTGGTCCCACGCACGCAACGTGTTGCGACGTTTGGACTCTAAAATGTATGGAAATATACGCATGCGTTGCATACTTTCTTATAAAGGTTGGAGGTAACGGTGACCGACGGTAAGATATTAAATGAAACCACAGCCTGTAGGAAATAATAATTAAAACAAACAAACTACTTTTTATAAATTCATTCTTTTCTTGAGCTGTCAACTTGTATGGGAAGCTGATTTTTCTTGTTTTAATAATTATTTTCTATTTGACAATGTTTTTTGGAATAGTCTAGGATCCAGGTGGTAAAATCGAAAGTCTATATCGATAATCTCTATACTTTTGATTTTGAATCGTTGCATACGTTGCAACGCATCAAGATTAATGCGTTGCATACGTATATTGCGTTGCGTACGAACATTGCGTTGCATACGTTAATTTGCGTGCGTGCGGTCAGTTTGTTTTCAAATTTGTAATGATTTTGTGTGTATGAAAATGGTTATCAGGCCATTTTCAATTTGCAAAAATTGAAACTTTTTTTATCTGGCCTGCACAGAACATTAATTTGTGCTTATATGAAATAATAAAAACTGAATCTTTAAGACACAAAATTAATAATCTCCTCCTATTTTAGAGGTTTTATTAACAAAAATTAGAAAATGTCATTATTGAACAATAAATACGAGGTGTTTTCGAATGTGTTATTTTTTAAAATGATTTTCATATTAATGCATAAAGTACAGTCAGTATCAGACTGATCATAGCTTACAGAGTAGGTAAAAAGATGTGGAACATAGAACTTCAATTCTACGTTGGCATTCATAGCTTCAAATTGTTGTAAGCAACCATAGTGGTGAAAACATTTTAGCTATCAGTTTTCATTGTTGTGTATGCTGTATTGTATCCTGATGATGAACATAACGATATGTTACTCTCTGTCTTAATAAAAACGTAAGTTTTTAAAATTTCAAACCCGACCAAATCTACTGAAATGCATGTAACAAGAACATTTAATCCTATGTCACCTTTCTAACAGACAATAATATTGAATTGAAATCAACACTGTGAACAACATGTTGTGTCTAATTTATAGCCATGTCGAAATTGACCGACACCTCATTCGTCAAAATCAGATGAGTAGTTTAGGCGGTGCAGAGGAACAATACGTAAATATAAACATAGATAGACTTCCTAATTCATTACCCTACCTTTTGGATTTTTACTGTTGTCGGGTTAAGTTCTTTGGGTAGCATTTAGCTGGTAGAATAAACTTTACCCTTTAAACTTTACCTGTTAAACCGTGAGAGATTTTTCAATGAACTAGTAGAAAAACCAGAGGCTTTTTTTACACAGGAAAATGTCGAGGATGAGTCATTCATTGATAGCATGCGTTCCGAGAATGACGTATGTAGATTTTGGATCGACACAGCTCCGCAATACCTTGCATTCTTTAGCTTATAACCGGTTTCGCTGAATTGATTCGGAGTGCGAGTGTTGCGAATGATTTATCAACCGTTTAAAACCATCATGCTTGTAGCCCCTAAGGGCTAGGCAGATGTGTAGTATAACACACCTATACTTCGTTGGAAGGTTGTTACACAAATCCAAACTTCATCTGCTGGGTGGGAACTGTACACCATGCTGTAAGAAGAATACAGATACAGAATGATGCTTTATACATATATAACTTCAAAACTTAAAACCTTTTCCTTAACGTTTTTGAATTATTCCAGCAAGGGCCATCAAGCCCAGCACCTAGTTCCACAAATAGCAACTTACAATATTTTTAACGGTTGCTCTTCCCATATAAATAAAAATACTACATTATATTCTACCATCATATTCCACTTTGCTGGAAGGTTGTTAGGTGCAATGTAATAGGAGACGAGCCTATTGCCTTTAACCAGTCACCAATCTAAAGTTCATATGCTATGTGGACAGTTTCCACATTCCACCATGCTCTTCTTCTTACAGATGTGTAATGAAGCCCGAGTAGCACCTAAGATATTCCACGATTAGCAACTTCCATTATATTTGACAGTTGCTCTTTTCGGAAAAATAAAAATATTACATTGTATTCCAGGAATAGCTCCTACATTTTTTAGGGATGTGGATATTAATTATTAACACTTTTTATTTTTACAGCAAGAGTCTTCATCTTCCTGCCCGCGTCCTCAATTATTTGGGGTCGGCGCAGCTTATCCTTTTCTTACATTCATTCCTGCTAGCCGTCGTATGGAAAAGGGATTGAATGAGCAGGCATTCAATCCATCACAATCCATCCATCTTTACAGTAAGAGTAACCGTCAGAATCATTGGGAGTTGCTATTCGTGGAATACCTCTGTTGCTATTGGGCGGGGTTCCTTTACTAAAATACGTCGCCTTTTCTAGCAAGACATTGCAATCGCCAGTTCATTGATTCTATGAATCATTTACCGGTACTCGCGATCAATGTCCTTGCGCAACGTGTACTTTCACTTAACAACACTGAGATTTAAATTCAAATGGAATGATCTTGCACGCGCATTGTCGCGAGTCGCGACCATTAATACTGTTGTCAGGGGGCCTACTAAGTACCAAAGTTTTTCGGATCCGATGCTCGATTTCGAACTTCATTTGCTGAGTTGTAGGGTCCAAAAATATTATTAGACATTATAATTTTTTTTTTTAAATTAATGTAATGAGTAATTGGTATTCAATCGAATTGTCAAATTGTCTCTCTATCTTTTCTATTGCCTAGTCTTGTGAAAGATTTTTATGTGAAATTCTCAGTACCTAGTAGTTTGGAGTGGATTTGTCCCCGAATAATAGACTTGCCCCTCCCCGTCCCTTATTTACATCCAACAAGGACATTTAGACAAAAGGACCTACCAAAAACCCTTCGAGGATGCTTCAAGCAATATACTTAGGCACAAATTATTCCGTCTTGGTGACAAACTTCGACGTTAGATTTTCGTAGTAAGCCCCTAGTACAATGTTTGAACGATAAACAAAAGTGTACTGTTAATGGATTTATCTGCTTTCTCCACACTTTGTTTTTAAATAACAATGGGTTGATGGTTACGACTTGTTTTGTTATGATAGTTTTTGTTTGTATAATAAAAGTTTTTGTTTGACATTGTTATAATTACGGAACGCTTACGGATATCAATAATAATTCACAATGAAACTGGAAGTCCGTCAATTAGATTTGGATAAAATTGTTATTATGTAATAAAAAAAAGTTATTAAAGTTACTTAAGTTATTAAATTTCTATTCTATTGCATAATCTTATCAGTAAAAACTTAGGTTAAAATTAAGAGTAAAAATATTATCGTCGTGATCCCAGTCGTTTCCGAGTTAAACTAACCTTTCAAATAATCAAAAATTTATAAAAAAACAAATTTAACAGCTTCATAAACTATTAGCTTCGTGGGAATAAAAAACGGCCGTAAAGTCCCATCCTTCTCGAACATCACGGTTAAGAAACAATGCAAAAAGTTTTTATCTCGGACCATCAAGTTCCTGATAATAGACAAAATCTACCTGGCTGGTTTGACTCACCGGCCGCTCGCGCCATTATGACCCAAACTGTCACTCTACCGCGCATGCGCGAAGCGTTCGCACGGACATCGCGTTTACCCGCCATATTTGTTTTTCGAAGTGTAAACACACGGTTTTTTGAATTAAAAAGTGTTTGTTGTGCAATTTGTGATAATGGTGCGTACTTTTAAATTAGTGGGGTGCTTCAAAGTGCCAAAACGTGGAACTAAAGTGGTACCAGCGTCGAGTGGCGAGGGAATTTTCACAATTGACCTGTCTTCTACCTCCACTTTGGATGTTGTTGTAAGTTAATTGCAAAATAATGATCTATTACGCTGCTAAATTAAAATGTTGTATTTACGAAGAGAAACGAATGAAACGATCGGTTTGTTATAACTTTTCGATAGTGTTGTGTCAACTATCAGCTGTTTTGACATGACGTCATACTTACATGTGTAACTTGATCGTAAATTTTTGATTGGTAATTTCATAATTTGGTACTACAGCGTACGTAGTTAGGTAATGAGGTAATATTAACTGATTGAATGGTAAACGCTTTCGTAGAAGTTATCAGGACTTATCCTAAAATGTTGTGTATGTACCCAGGTATAATAACTTCAACTAACTTGAGTCAAGTTCAAGTCAATAAGTCACTGTACCCAAAGATGCTTTTCTATCTACATTTATATTACTCCGTGAGTATTGGCAGACGGTTAAAATAACTGATGGTTCAAACGAGTATAACTAGTTTATACCTTAAACTGGTATACCTAAGTGTAACCTGATCTCCTGCTAAGGCATCTGCCCAACCAAACTTCAGAAGAATTCCAAAAGCCTTTGGGTCCTTGTCTAGCATGTGCTTGACATGAGCTAAGATTATGACCATGGACTGCCACTACTGCCACTGTGCTGCTGACGCAAGTCTGACCTTTCTGAATTATATGCGTATTAATCGATTAAATGGTGAAGGAAAAATCGTGAGAATCGAATTGAGATTTTCTCGGCATGTGACGTCTGCGGACCCATACCAGACCAGTTTGGTGGAATACAGACTTCCTTCTCACATTCAGAGTCTAAACCCATGCTCAAAACTCGGATAGGCAGTGTGTTAGTGATGATGATGGTTACATGACATGCCATTATGCACTTTAAGTACAGATCAATAAACTTTACTGTTGTTTGCATTCAAATATATTTTTCTCACGCAATCAACATTTGGTCTAATTACTGGTAATTGCTGATAATTAATAACATTGTATATTTCTCGTTAAGACTTAGGTTCATATTAAGACTGGTTTGACTGGTCAAGCGGGTTATAAAGAATATTTTGCGTTGGATTAAGCATTTTCCAGACAAATGTCTTCCTTCAAATCCATGAACGAATCGCAACAATAAGTAGGGACAAAAAAAGGCCTAGTTCAAATACTTTCGAAAGGATAATTTACCTAGGCTTTCGACGAAGAGGGTGTCCTTTGTCGAACGCTTAGGTCGGTTCTATTCTTACGTCAATTCAAACGTTAGTTTGCAACTTGGCGTTTGCGGTTTTTGTCATCAGTAGCTCAACCATGAGTTCTATCGAATGGCTTTCGATAGGTTTTTTACGCATCGAAACGCTGTAATCTCATAGCAGATTTTAGTTCCTTACGTAACCGCTGCGAGAGTTTTCCATACAAATATTTTACGGAGTCGCTAGTGAGTCTAGTGAGAAAAACTCATGGTCGAGGCACAGTCTGCTGTCCATGTGATTACTTGCATGATCCATTTTTGCCGTCCAGCCCAGTCATGCGGTGGAATTGTGGTGTAAATTACCAATTACTAAATCGCATAACAATGGTGCTAAGGGTACAAATATACTCTGATATGTCTTAGCATGTTAAGAGAATAGATGACACATGATTACCAAAGAGAATAGCATTGGCAGAAGATAGTTTTTATCCTTGAAAGACATAAGTACTTCTATTTTATTGGTAAGGTCCTTCAAAAGCATCAGGTGCGTACATTGGAACCGGGCCGTTTGCATGACAAAAATGACAAGAGGGACGTAGAAGAGGCAAAAGTTTGGAAGAATCGTAGCAAATGGCGGTCTGTAGCTTTTGCCTTAGGTATGTCTCTTAAGGAAGTTTCGACAAGAACAGCATTACAGTTCATGCCAAACTTATTGTCCGGGTTGAAGTTGGCACGAGCTAACTTTAACCGGCCGGTTAAAGTAAAAATCGGAGAAGCAAGAATATAGGATTATAATAAATATAAACTAAAGCTCAAGTTGTAGGCTGTCGCTTGATATAATTTTTATCCAATATTTTTCTTTCTCCGATTTTTACGGCCGGGTTAAAGTTAGCTGGTGCCAACTTCAACCCATACAATAAGTTTGGCGTGAACTGTACTATGAAACAAAATAAACACAACTACTCTAAAGACTTCCTAGACATTAAGTCGTCACGTGTTTATTTGTTTGTTGCATCACTCTCGTCCCGTAATTTCATTGAGTACAATTTTTCTTATTTAAGTAATAAAACGAAAAAATGTCGCGTTCACGAGGTCAACGAGTGATCCGGTTTTTGGCAGAACATATCAGTAACGATCTTGTTGCATAATATTGTACATCAGTCCAATGTTATGTTGTTTAGACAGGTGTTCTATCAATTAGAGAAGTCGTGCCTGGTAGTGTGGAATATCCTCATGTTGATCCAAATGAAAATGATCATATGCCATCTGGAGAAGCAGCAGGGTATGTCGATCTCGTATCGACTAAAAATACACAAGTTAGTTTCCCTTACCCTATACTCACAGACGTGGGTTTTGGGACATTCGTAGCAGAAGAGTTGATTGCCTAATAACGAATACACGGTGAAATATAAACAACACAGATTTTTACAGTTATCTTGTATTGCAAAGTCACACAAGTGGTCAGCCTTCGAAATCATTTGCGTAAATGTTTCTCACTCAAGAGACAGTGAAGGAAAACATCGCGAATTCGCGTAGAAACCTGAGATTTTCTCAACGGTATGTGTGGTATACCATTCCACATTAGGCAGTTAGGTGGGTCGAGATCCATGCCCACCAATGGAACAATGAATGGGGAATGGGAAATGGAATAGGTTGATGATTAATGATGGTGAAATGAGAAGTCATTTAGATTGATCTGTTCGATTACTGCGTGACAGAACCTTATCCAAGTCTAATATTTTTCGTAAAACAAAACGTCTTTGTTACACTACTACTCTAAAATATCCGTTTTTAATATTTACATTATTTTGTTATTCAGTAGCAAGTGAAAGTTAGCATTGTTATGCAAGGTTTAAACAAAGTTCAATATCTTTTGGAGGTGTATTTCTGTCCGTTATGTTGGTAATATTATTGCGTTAATATGTTCCTCCTTTTCTTATCCCTTAACAGTTATGAGGACCCGGCAACCCAAATTTTTTTTAGTGATTATGTAGTTTTTGTATCATTTTTTCTTTTTTTATCATTTTATCTACATAGATAATAATACTCTGTTCCAAATACGAAAGCCCCTGATTGTCCTGGAACCCATATCCCTGCATTTATAACGTTGTGATTTACTTGAAATCAGTGCAGGTCTCCTTTCATATTACTATAGTATATATCTCTATCAGCCGTCATCTCATCAGGTACTGCCATTCTATCCATATTTTCTTTCGTCTTCTTCTCATAGATCTTGAAGGTTTCATTCTATTTTTTATAACTTATAACTACTATACTTATGGTCGTCTACATAATGTTTCTAGATTTCCCTTATTATTAGGTGTAAGCAACGATCTCATTCACACAACTATCTTATAAAATTGTTTACTACAATCTAAATATAGTGCTTTATCTTGTGCCCAAGACGTGTCTCTCAAGTTTTGCAGTTAATTCATAATAACAATGGGAGTTCCATTTATGTGACACGAGTTATTGCGTTCGTAGATAACATACGAACTAGTGTGGAAGCTAATTGATTCAGTGTAATACTAAAGTACCTATATAAATAAATATGGGATACATACGTAAAATTTTATCGAATACTGTACTTCGAATATTATCTATTTGCTTGCCGTTTTGTCTAGGGTATGAATGTACTCTGCTACTTTCATAAATGCTTGCATCATTCCTTTTCTTTGTCTTCAAATCATTGATTCCTTCGAGTCAAAGGATATATACCTAAGGATTAAGGGAAAGGATATATAATGTCAAGTAAACTAATTATCACTGATGATGCTATACTGGCTGTAAATGTAACGTCCAAGTGTTGTTTGACACGTCCGAAAACCGTTGTGACGTTACCCTGGTAGCATTGTGACGTTCTGCAACCGAACGTTAAAAATGCTTATGCAGTTTAATGATTCGTTGGTCTAGAAGTCCCAAGCGTGACTGCTACGCTAGAGGTCCTGGAAGCGATGTCCGTGTCGAGAATTGTGTTGACTGGGTTTTTCTGTGAAATTCACATTAGTAGCTCGGAGTTAAGATTTCTGATAATGGAACTTGACTCACCCTCTATTACATGGGACCTAAAAATATCGGCGAACTGTGGATACATAGAACACCGCTGCCTAATCCTAAATAGAGATCCTATGTTTAGAAGTAAATCTTGACTTGACATGATACGTACATTCTAGAGGGTGCGAAGGTAAAGGAGGTCATCAAAAGCCCATACAACTCAGCCCAAATTTGTAATGGAGGTACAAGACAGCTGTCAAGTTGATAGTTTTTTGAAATTAAAAGATTTTTTCTCATCCCCTAGTCAACATTAAAAAAAGTACGACTTGAGTTACGTAATATAGAATATTTTTTCCAATAAGTGTACCTTCGGTACAACATTTGGGCCGATTTCGATGACCTCCTTTGGGGGAAGGATTTTGAAGGATGAAGGATTTTATAGATACAGTTTAATTGCTTAATTATTTTCTTAGAAACTATACGCAATTCTTACGTGCAAATGAGAGAGAGTGAAAGCCAATTTAATGTTCTCAGGAAATGAGCTGTCATTGTAATATGCTACGAGTATGAGAGATACTTATGTTATTGCGAATACCGCTCACAGTTGGGAGCGATAAGTTTATTGTGAGCTTGACCCTTTTTAATTATAATATTTGTATTACTCGCTGGTATGGCAATAGGCTCGCCCCCTATTACCAGCGAACTGTGCTATGGGTGTACATAAAAATACACCTCTGCCTTTTTTTTTAATTTATTTGTTTGCATTTGTAGTACCTATAACTGCGACCGTAGTGGGTATATTGTTATCACCACTTGATGATTTGAAGTACAACACAAAAATGCGGCTGTCACACCTTTGCCTAACCCTTCGGGGAATACACGATGCGTGATGGTATGACGGTATGTTTTCCTCGCTCGTTCGCTTAGTTTGTTTCTAACACTAACCCGCTTTGGTTGTAGCAATCCTTGTTTCGATTTTAAATCCAGTAAGTAGTGATATAATGATGACTGCTTCGTTACTCGTGGTCATAAGACAATTGTACACCCAGTTCGCAGGTATGTTTAGATCCCATTTAATAGCGGGCAAGCTTAAACTCTCAGCTGCTGCTGGGAAATTCACAGAAAATCCCAACATCCCAAGAACTTCCTCTAATGTAGCAATCGCGCTTGGGACTAGACCGTAGGCAATCACTTTATATTTTTTATTTTCTTTTTTATTTTAGGTAAGTACTTGGTTCCATTCTTGCCAAGAAAGTATTTGCCGAATGATTTATTATTATCAATTTTATTGCAATATTTACTTATTAACTTTAAAAGCATTTTATGGTCGTAACTCATTTTATCTTATCTTTGTTAGAAATGCATTAAGAAGACAAATAGTGGACTTATGTAGATTTGTTTATGTCTTGTGAAAAATGCTTTGCTGATAACATGTATTTACCTATGTTACTTTGGTTATGTCTTTACTCTCTATCTCTGTTACACTGACTGACAGGTTATCTTCCATATTATTATGTATCTAGAAGCAATGATACAGTTCTCGCCAAACTTATTGTCCGGGTTGAAGTTGAAGTTGAAGCTCGTGCCAGCTTAAGCCCGGACAATACGTTTGGCGACAACTGTATCATTGCTTCTAGATACATAAGGGTATAGGGTAGGGTATAGGTTGCATCATCATCGCTATAGGATTTTTTGCGAAAGATAAATTCTAGGTCTAACAGCCAGGATTTGAACTTAAGTCCTTCCGGTTAAGCCAGTAAGCTACCAAGACCAATGCCTGTGATGTCATTATCTTCAAGATTTAAAGTCACTTCTGTCTGAGATCGATTTTTTTCTTTACCTAGAATTTATATAATATATTTATTTATAGCCTATTTCACCAGCTCTCTATAGCTGCTAACTGATGAATAAATAAATAAAAATAATCAAATTCGTGTGAAATTATCTGCCAGCTAATTTAATGAGAACTTATCAGTAAGCTTATTGATTTCAGACACTTACGCGAATACTACACATCGAAATAAAACTACCGTCATAGTACGAGATCCCACCGCTCAAATCGGTATGTATCTGTTTTTTGGATAAGACTATTTTTTAATAAATCTTACGTGATAGTAGAATAGATTACACCAGGGTTGCCTGGCCAAATTTGGCCGCAACTACCTTTAATTATAAATATTCTACTCGAGTTTTGGAGAAAAAATGTAGTCACATGTTTTTTTAATGAATCCAACGTCATTTGAAAGAGAATAGTGTAGTGAGTGGAAAAAGCCATGGTTGCCAGCTCTCAGTCGGCCGCAACTTAAGGGTTGCCAGGTTTAAACAGGTACTCCACTGTTGATAATTTGCAGTCATCTGTTTTTTTAGTAAGTTATATATCAATTTAAAGGTTATTTTTTTCTCTACATTATAACATAGGGTTGCCTGAAAAATAATGGCCGCAAGTAGGGGGTTGCCATCATTTGAATTAATTTATTCCACTTGATGAGGGAGCGAAAAACAAGAATAAAAACGAACAACAAAACATACCATCACGCCTGTATGCCCCGAAGGGTTCGACAGAGGTGTACTAATGTACACCAACAGTTCGCTGGTACTATCCAAGAACACTTTGCTCGACCCGGGAATCGAACCCAGGAGCTCTAGCGTAGTAGTCGCGCTTGGGACTACTAGACCAACGAGGCAGTCTAAACAAATCAAAATATAATCATACTTGGATGCTCGTACCTCATCTGTTGTAGTGGACGGCGAGGAGTCTGTAATATTTCTGGCATCTTCTGGAGTACCACAAGGTTCTAATCTAGGACCTCTATTCTTCAATATATTTATAAATGATATATCAGACATCTTCTTGCATTCTTCTCCTTACCTTTTTGCTGACGACCTTAAGTTAACCCGAGTGATACGAGATGAATCTGACAAACACCTGCTTCAAACAGATATCGATAGATTATGCCAATGGTGTGACGAAAACAAAATGCATTTGAACAGTACTAAATGCTATCATATAACATTTACACGTAAGCATAATAAAAGTACGGCGTCGTATAAAATCAAAGGCAGCGTATTATCGGAAGTATCCGTTATACGAGATTTAGGGGTATACTTGGATAGCAAACTGAGTTTTGTAGAACACATCGACAAAACTGTCACTGCGGCGAATCGGGCTCTTGGATTTGTTTTGCGATGCTCGAAAGAATTTACGAACCCTGCAACAGCAATCCTTTTATACAACAATTTTGTCAGGAGTAAGCTCGAGTATTGTAGTACAGTATGGAATCCGGGTTACAAAGTTCACTCGATTCGTATCGAACGTTTACAAAAGAAACTGCTCCGCCATGTTTCTTTTAAAGCAGGTGTTTCAAGGTGTATTACTTCTTATGATGACAGGCTTGCCTTCTTTAAGATGATGTCTCTGGAATCGCGGCGTACACTTTCTGACCTACTGTTCCTATACAAACTGTTTAACAATTATATAGATTGCCCGGCCCTCTTGGCCAAAATAAACATTAATGTGCCTTATAATGTCCCGCGTTATCCTGGTTCACTCTTTAGACCTCCCCGTCACAGAAGTAATCTTGGAAAACACTCACCTATAGTAAGGCTATGTAACAAGTACAATGAGTTGTCGGGTGCGTCTAAGGGCATGGATATTTTCAATAACTCACTAACTATCTTTAAAAACAATACACTTCGTCAGTTACAAGAGGGTTCGACGACACTCAGTGGTGAAAAGTTGTAAAAGTTGTAATTGTAGTGTAATTGTAGTTTAGTTTAGTTAAACTCATTTAATTTAATTTTAATTTGAATAATTATGTAATCCCTTTAATTTTAATAATTATGTAATCCCTTTAATTTTAATTTAATTTTAATAATTATGTAATCCCAATTTGTATTCAGTATTTGCTATTATTAATCTCATTATCTTAAATTTAAGTTTTAAGTTAAGTTTTATCTTTCAATCTGTGATTAATTTTGTTTTATAATTTTCATTTTATCTGTGTATACAATTTTGCATGTTGAGGTCTCTTATAATTGAGAAAGCATAAGATCTACAACCATTTTTGTTTTTTGTACATGCTTGCATAATGTGTTTCTTGTTAGAGATCCTTTTAATAAATAAATAAATAAAAAATAATATACAGGGTGGCCGGAGAAGTGACGTTCAAAGAGAAAATTTAGATTCCTCTTTTACTAGAATAAATAATGATAAAATCAAAGAGAATCTGAGTTCTGTTGACTGGTCCCCGGTTTATGAAATGAACGATTCAAATGAAATTGAATGTTTTATTAGTGGTACGTTTCAGACAATTTACAATACCTGTAAGCAGGAGGTAACAATAAGATTAAATAAAAGATATGAATGTAAATGGATAACAGATAAATTAAAATTTATATCAAATAAAAAAAAAGAACTCCTAGAAATATGGAAAGCTGATTTGGGTAATAAAATAAATAAACAAATTTATAACAAATATAGAAATAAAACTAATAGATTAATGGGTAAAGCTAAAAACAAGTCTATAAAACAAGACATCTATGACAACTTTCGTAATCATAAAAAAATGTGGGGTATAATTAACAGACTTACAGGTAGAATCGTAAAGGCAATAGACGACATCATCCTAAGATCTTTTAGATTAAGCCCTCAACTTATATCAAATAAGTTTGCTTGTGACTTTGACAAAAATGTAAAAAATGTGTTATCTGTTTGTAATCAGCCTATCCTTGACACAGGGCTGTACACAAGTATTTCTAATGTTTCCATTCGATTCAACAAAATAAATAATGAAACGTTATATAAAATTATAAGAAACCTCAATGAAAAAAAAAGTCCGGGCATTGATCAGATCAGAGCAAAAGATATTAAATTCATATCAACAGAAATTACACCGGTTTTAACACATTTAATTAATTGTTGCATATCAAAGTCTGTTTATCCCAATAACTTAAAAATAGGTATAATCAGACCTATTCATAAAAAGGGTAGTTTTATGGATACAAATAATTACAGACCAATAACAATTCTTTCTTGCTTAGATAAAATTATTGAAAAATACGTAGGGAATATTGTGAGCAGCTTTTTGTCAAGCAATAGCATAGTACACGGAAAACAATTTGGATTCCAGAAAAATAAAAGTACCACACAATTGTTGTCACAGTTCACAGACGAAATAAATGATTACCTTAACAGGAAAAAACATGTAATAATAATTATGATAGATTTCAGCAAAGCATTTGATACACTAAAATATGACGTGCTTTTCGAAAAATTGCAGCAGAACGGTATACGGGGTCCAATGTTGGAATGGTTCAGGGATTATCACCGTAACAGAAATAACGTGGTTAGTATAGGGGGGGCGCACAGTGCATTAATTCCGACCCAATATGGCACGGCACAAGGATCGATCCTTGGACCGACTGAGTACCTACTGTACGTTAATGATATGTGTAACCTATTCCGGTTTGGCTCGGTGTACCAATTTGCTGACGACACATGTCTTATCACAGCTCACGGAGACCTAGGTACTGCGGAGAAAATGATGCAAAGTGAATTTGATATTCTATGTAAATGGGCTCATGACGTTGGCTTAACCATTAACTACCAAAAAACTAAACTTATGCATATACATTCACCGTACTTAAAAACTAAAGGAACACCGAGAGTCGTTGCTCATGAGCATCAGTGTCTGCATCAGTGCTTGGATGTCTGTGACTGTAAGCCAATTGAAATTGTTAAAGAACATGTTTATTTAGGTCTCAAGATAGACCATAAATTCAACTGGGGCCCCTCATGTGGACTATGTTTGCAATAAGCTTAGGGCTATCATGTCAAAATTGCGGATTTTAAAGCAGAAATTGCCATATAAAACAATACGACTATTGTATATGTCACTGGCTGACTCAGTAATCAACTATGGTATAAATTGTTACGGAAGGACTTATACAACTTACCTTAAAAAAATCTATGATATACAGATACGTTTATTAAAAATAATGGTACCATGTAAAGTTAAATTACAACTTAAACCAAATTATGATTTGTTGTTTAAATACTGTAAAGTAGTAAATGTATTTGATAAAGTTAAATTAGCTGTTGCCTCTGATTACTCTGAATATATGAATAGGATACAGAAAACAAATAGACCTAGTTTTGTTCGTAGTCTGTCATACTTGCCTCTATATAAACTGCCAAGAGTGAACAATGTATATGGCAAGCGGGCCTGGACGTATGCTCTTCCTTACGTTCTGAATAAATTACCAAAGGGAATTGCCAAAAACATTGTAAACAAAAAACCTCGACAAATTAAAAACATCCTTAAATCATACTTCACTGTGGGGAAGTTTAGAACGGGGGAGGGGCATTCGTAGGGTATTGTAAACAATAATAATGTATATTGAATTAAGTAATAGTTTTCATAAAAAAAGTTACTCTTTTGTTACTTTGAATGCAATTTACAGGAAATAAATCCCGATTGATCTCTAGATTTTTTAAATGTATTTTTATCTTCAAGATATGTGGCATTTTTTAAAAATACTCCGAAACCCTTGCACTATTCAAACAAACAAAAAAATAAGAGTCAATTTTTTGTGACTGAAACCCTTAAGCAGAAAATTTGAACTTTAACCTCAATTTTTTCATGATCCATTAGGCCTAGGTGTACAATATTTTAGGGGAAGTAGTTGACATTATAGTTATCCCTTACCATAAAAAAAACATTTATAATCATACAACAATAAAAGAAAAAACACAAAACCAATGTCAGGTGGAAATTATTAAAAAAATAATCAAAATCATTGTATCTTCTAAGCAACTGAAAATCGCGAAACATACATGGGGGTGTTTTGGATACCCCTTGATTAGAGGAATCTAAATTTTCTCTTTGAACGTCACTTCTCCGGCCACCCTGTATATTATTTTTTGATTTGTTTAGACTGCCTCGTTGGTCTAGTAGTCCCAAGCGCGACTACTACGCTAGAGCTCCTGGGTTCGATTCCCGGGTCGAGCAAAGTGTTCTTGGATAGTACCAGCGAACTGTTGGTGTACATTAGTACACCTCTGTCGAACCCTTCGGGGCATACAGGCGTGATGGTATGTTTTGTTGTTCGTTTTTATTCTTGTTTTTCGCTCCCTCATCAAGTGGAATAAATTAATTCAAATGATGGCAACCCCCTACTTGCGGCCATTATTTTTCAGGCAACCCTATGTTATAATGTAGAGAAAAAAATAACCTTTAAATTGATATATAACTTACTAAAAAAACAGATGACTGCAAATTATCAACAGTGGAGTACCTGTTTAAACCTGGCAACCCTTAAGTTGCGGCCGACTGAGAGCTGGCAACCATGGCTTTTTCCACTCACTACACTATTCTCTTTCAAATGACGTTGGATTCATTAAAAAAACATGTGACTACATTTTTTCTCCAAAACTCGAGTAGAATATTTATAATTAAAGGTAGTTGCGGCCAAATTTGGCCAGGCAACCCTGGTGTAATCTATTCTACTATCACGTAAGATTTATTAAAAAATAGTCTTATCCAAAAAACAGATACATACCGATTTGAGCGGTGGGATCTTAGGCTATCACCCGTGACCATGGACGCTGTAAAGGGTCCGAAACGTCGGGATTAAAATAATATCAATATAACGCGATAAAATCCGTAAAAAGTAGTTTTATCAGTAAGCTGTTTAACAGACCCTTAGCATGCCTTATTACAAAAAAACATAATGTAGTGTTCAAAATTCGAAATAACTTCAATTTAACGTAATACACGTAAAGGAAAACAATCGTAAACGATATTAATTTATGCAGTTTTGATTTAGCATCAGACTGTCATTGACATTTTTCGATTGAATACAAAAAAAAAACATACGACTGTTGCATGTTCCAGAAATAGTCAGCAATTTTAAAAATAGAACCTCATGCAATTCTTTGTATAACAAAATACGACTTCTGAAATAAGTCGTATTATAACTTACCTGAGCGATAAATAGCTTTCAACTTCGTGATTCTAATTTGATGTTTATCTTGAAGTAATATAAGGTGTATTTTAGAATGTATGATTGTCAAAGGATATAAAAATGGTTACCTATTGGGAATTCCTTTGTGGTTGTTTCATAGTTCGAGATGTATAAGTTATTATAAGCTTTTGCGGTGGTACACTGGTTATTTAATATTATTATCGAACTGAGAACCATGGAGTTTCTTGCCGGTTCTTTTCCATAGGAAACGACTAATTTCGAACCGTGCACCTAGTTTCGACATTTCATAAGTGCCTGCATAAGGTCTATGTAAAAATAAAACGATTTTGATTTTGACCTCATAATGTACGCATGTATTCCCAATAGCAGCTATACTCGGTTAATAGCATGGCTCGCTCCCTTTTATATAGGATATAGCTTTCCCGCCAGTGCAGCGGCGTTCAACCGCGTGGTCTTATAATTTTTTCCCCCATTTTTGCAACATTTTTCATTACTACTCAGCTCCTATTAGTCGTAGCGTGATGATATATAGCCTATAGATTCCCCGATAAATGGGCTATCTAACACTGAAAGAATTTTTCAAATCGGTCCAGTCGTTTCGAAGCCTATTCAATACAAACAAACAATCAAATCTTTCCTTTTTATAATATTAGTATAAATATGGTATATAAAAGTATGGGTATACAAAATACCAGTTCTGCCTAACCCTTCGTGGAATACAGGCGTGATGTTATGTAAATTATACACGGGGGCTATTCGTCGATGGCTGTTCAGAACTCTAAAGGGTCTGTAACTCTGTAGACGCACGAATAAATAAATATCTTGGGACATTTTTACACAGCACCATCTAGTCCCAAACTAAGCAAAGCTTGTACTATGGGTACTATACAATGGATATAATACTTATTATACTTTTTTTGTTGTAAATATATACTTATAATACATAAGAAACACCCAGACAAACACAAATACTTCCTACAAATACGGCCTCGTGACCAGCAGTCCGGTACTCGAACCACTAGACCACAGACGTCGTCAGAATAAGTACGCGTACATAAGGCTCGAAGATTTTTATTCGCTTGTGTGTCACTATATATAATTATATACTCGTAGGTACTTTCATACATTACAACCACCGCGCAAGTTTGTTAGTTCATCAAAACCCACGTACTTTAAGTTCGTGCGTCTATCTGGCACTTAAAAGCGATAAGCAATTTACTCAAGCGTAGCTATTATCTTAAAGACTGCCTGTATATTACCGGTACCGGCGCCAATGTGTAGCGGTACCAGTAATATTTATAACTAGCTTCCCGCCAGCGGCTTCGCCCGCGTGGTCTTATAATTTTTTCCCCGTTTTTGCTACATTTTTCATTACTACTCCGCTCCTATTAGTCGTAGCGTGATGATATATAGCCTATGTTACTCGGGGATAATGTAGCTTTCCAAAGGTGAAAGAATTTTTGAAATCGGTCCAGTAGTTTCGGAGCCTATTCATTACAAACAAACAAACAAACAAACAAACAAATCTTTCCTCTTTATAATATTAGTATAGATTACTAGCTTCCCGCCAGCGGCTTCGCCCGCGTGGTCTTATAATTTTTTCCCCGTTTTTGCTACATTTTTCATTACTACTCCGCTCCTATTAGTCGTAGCGTGATGATATAATATAGCCTATGTTACTCGGGGATAATGTAGCTTTCCAAAGGTGAAAGAATTTTTGAAAT
Source organism: Acronicta psi (assembly GCA_946251955.1). NCBI lineage: Eukaryota > Metazoa > Arthropoda > Insecta > Lepidoptera > Noctuidae > Acronicta > Acronicta psi. The sequence goes on from OX276486.1 coordinate 2,249,257, forward strand.
CGGTCCAGTAGTTTCGGAGCCTATTCATTACAAACAAACAAACAAACAAACAAACAAACAAACAAACAAATCTTTCCTCTTTATAATATTAGTATAGATATATTATATTATATTATTAGGATAGATGATAGCCTTAGGCGTTCATTGAATAGTGCTCTTCTGCTTTTGCCTGACTACCGAGGGATGGTAAAAGCTAATATTTTATATTACTTTGCCGGATTTTCTTTAATTTAAATATTGAAAGTGAGAATATTAAATTACTGCCTTGTTGGTCTAGTGGTCCCAAACGCGACTGCTACGCTAGAGGTCCTGGGTTCGATCCTCGGGTCGAGCAGTGTTGTTGGGTTTTCTGTGAAATTCCCAGTAGCAGCTCGTAGTCTGTATTTGTGCCCGGTTGATGGCAATAGGCTCGCCCCCTATTACATGGGACCTAAACCATAATGTTTATTACACTGTGCCTAAACATACCGACGAAAATATGTGGGTGTAAATTACTACGCCTCTGCTTACCCCTACGGGGAATACAGGCATGATGGTATGTTAGTTTTTCCGAGTAGGCCCTCTTATGCATCATTGTGACATTTCGATCCGAAGCTTCTTCTAAATTTCCGTAGTATGCCCCTTGGTGCTTATATCCGTAACGCTGTATACTGCATCAAAAATGCTTTTAGGTACAGTTCTCGCCAAACTTATTGTCCGGGTTGAAGTTGGCACGACCTAACTTTAACCCGGCCGTAAAAATCGCAGAAAGAAAAATATTGGATTAGAATAATTTAAAACGACAGATTACGACTTGAGCTTTCGTTTTTATTTATTACAATCTAATATTTTAAGGCAATAAGTTTGGCGGGAACTGTATAACGCTAACAACTCGACCGCGCCACAAAAGACCAATTCACTGAGTCGTAGCTTCCTGCCATTCACTGTATAACAAATGGACTTGTAGTCCACAGATATGTTTCACTGGAATTTCAAAGGTTATTTAAATAATTATACAATACTAATGCATTATCTAAAGTGAACATGTGTTGCGGTAAGGGAACTGCCGATGTGTTAATGATAAGAATCGCTTGTATAGTCGACCATAAAATTGTTTTACCATTTTTGACAAAAACTTCCGTCAAAACTATCAAAAGCCCGTACAACTAAGTCCAAATTTGGACCGAAGGTACATGACAGCTGTCACGTTGATAGTTTTTACCATGAAATCACTATGAAACTGGTGCGTTTGACATTCCGAAACTGACACTGACAGTTTTTACTATGAAATCATTACGAAACCGATAATAGTGTGCCAAAATGGCGTGATTTTTCTTAAATTAAAAGTTTTTTCCTCATCCCCCAGTCAACATTTAAAAAAGTAAGTATTAGAGTTTTAAAAAGTATGACTAGTTTTTTGGGATGATTCGATGACCTCCTTTACTAAGGCTCATCATCAATCTGTCACTTGTATTGTAAGCTAAAATAGACCTTGTTGTTTTGTGATGTGCAAACATTGATATAATTATAAGTTAATGTGTGTAAACGACATTCACTCTAAAGGTGATAAAGCAATTTTATCGTCGACTGTACACACGGCAGCTCGGCTACACATCAGGCTATACATTTCCAGTTTATGCTGACCTTACATTGTCGTACATAGAATGCAATGCAATTCTGCCATTCAGATGGGCATATCTTAAGAGTTTTGAAATGGGTAGAATGATGAGAATGGACTGCCTCGTCATCATCTTTCTGCCCTTGTCCCCTTGTGTGTTTATTTGGGGGTCTCCTTTCATCCGTCATCTCATTTATTCCCTTTCCAATCATATTGACCCCATCCATGCCTCAACTTTCATATATTATTATTATTATTAATAGGCTCGCTCTATCATGGGACCTAAACATATCGGTGAAACGTGGGTGTCCAATAATACACCTCTACCTAACCTTGTGATGATGTATACCATCACGCCTGTATTCTCCAAAGGGCTACTAGTGTACACCCACATTTTGCCGGTATGTTTAAGTCCCATGTAATAGGGGGCAAGCCTATTGCCATCAACCGGGCACAAATCCAGACTGCAAGCTGCTACTGGGAATATCATAGAAAACTCATCAACATTTCGCTCGACCCGGGACTTGAATTCATATAAATACGGTTCTGATAAAAACAAGGTAAAAAATATTAGCCTTAGTGAAGGTCATAGACCATTGAGGTTTTGCTAAGGAGTGCTATGAAGTAACTATAGTTACTGTGGTTTACCACAATCTAACTTTTCGTTTCGAAACAGAAAAATTTTACAAAACAGCGTCAAAGTCATCGCCCGCATACGGATAATAGTGAGGCCGTAAGTACATTTCCATATTAATATTATAAATGCAAAAGTAACCCTGTTTGTGTTGTTACGTTTTCACGCCGAAACAGGTTAACTACAGTTCGCGCCAAACTAATTGTCCGGGTTGAAGTTGGCACTAGCTAACTTTAACTCAGCCGTAAATATCGGAGAAAGAATATTATTAGATTGTAATAATAAATACGGAAGCTCAAGTCGTAGGCTGTCGGTTTAAATAATTTTAATCCAATATTTTTCTTCCTCCGATTTTTACGCCCGGTTAAAGCTAGCTCGTGCCAACTTCAACCTGGACAATAAGTTTGGCGCGAACTGTAATTTTGATTAGTGGTCTCAGTAGCGAACGGGACGAGTTGTCCGATCCAAATATGCAGTAGGTCATCTGAATCCGCGAAATTCATTAAAGAACGAGTTTACTAAAGACGTACCTACTAAACCGGAGGGATGGAAGTTAGAACCTTGCCTGTATTTTCCTTTGGCTAAAAAGACCTTTGATTTTGATTAATTTTACTATAGAGTTTGACACTGGCGTTTAGAGAAGCACATAGGATTTTTGAGACAAAGGGATTTTCTGTCCTTCGATTTGGTCGCGTAGAGAAAGACTAAGCATGGCTATGCTTGGTGTTTCTTTCAAGAAAACTCAAGAAACTGGAACTGAAAACTCAAGGTCACTCAGCTGAGTGACCTTAAGTTTCCTGTGAGGCTCATGAGTGTGATCACGTCTCTCACGTCATACGTCATCACTGGTAACACACACTAACTGTTGACTTTTGTCAGCAGAATTACAATTATTGAAGTTATGTTTATTTATATGTGTAACAATGTGCAATTTTATGATTAAACCCATATTTGTTTTAATGGTTATTGTGATTAACAAAAAAATATACTACATCATCATCATCATCCTCCTGCCCTTATCCCTATTCACTTGGGGTCGGCGCAGTATGTCTTTTTAACCCCCGACGTAAAAACGACGCGGTGTTATAAGATTGACGTGTCTGTGTGTGCGTGTGCGTGTGTGTGTGTGTGTGTGTGTGTGTGTGTGTGTGTGTGTGTGTGTGTGTGTGTGTGTGTGTGTGTGTGTGTGTGTGAACCGATTTTGATTTAGTTTTTTTTTATTTGAAAGGTGAGCTAGTCGGGAGTGTTCTTAGCTATGTTTAATGAAAATCAGTCCAAGATGGCCGCCGCTACAAAATAGCGAATAACATATTTTTTCACAACTTTCTCAATATGGGTATCAAATGAAAGGGCTTAACTAGGAGAATACTATACACTATGATAAATTTCAAATCCAAGATGGCCGCCACCACAAACTGGTAAATTATATTTCGTGTCGGGGGTTTTCTAAATTCTTAGGTTAGGTTATTATTCCACACATCTCTATTAGCCATCATGTCATCATTCACTTCCTTTGGTCTTCCTCTTCCCTTATATCCATCCACATTCATGCTCAAAACCTTTTTAGTAACATGCTCTTCACTTCTACAAAAAATATACTATATACGGTTATAAATAATGATAATATTATAATGTAACCTTAAACGATACCGTATGATTATTATATTTGTTTTTTTTTTACAATAACTTGGCGCTTTTCCAATCCGCCATGTTTAACTGTCATCGGCATTGTTTTGGCAATATATTAATCATGTTTTTTCATAAAGGAATTTCCATTGTTGTATAAGTAAAAGTTGTCACACTTAGTAGTTGCCAACTATAGCTACTTACCACCCTACTATCCTATGTAAAATTTTGTTGAGATTTTAGTGACAAAGTCAAATCATCAAAAAGTTTTGTTTCATCAACAAGAATTTATCAACATCTCATGATTTATCTACTATTTGTATCTACTCTGTTTATTTCAAATCTTGTGTCGACACAATTGGAAAACCACAAAATTCGAACAAGGTGTTAATTACAGCAATTTACAACTTAACTCAAATGTGTTTGTCTATTTGCTTACTTTTTCTAGTGGCGTTTCTAAACAAATTGCTGAGATCGTTTCTTTTGATAGACATGCTAAATTTCTAAGTCGACGGTGATTTACTGTCTTATTAGGTTGTTTAGCTTTCTTTATTTTACGGAGGATGAGCAGAAGTAATTAGTACGTACTTATCGTCGAAAATAAGTATAATTATGTTTAAATTTAATATGAAAGAGGATAAAACAATATTTTGTTACAATTAGCTCTTCAGTTTGAAAAAAACCTATTAAACTGCCTCCAACAAGGTGGACAGATGAATTGATAAAGGCTGCTGGTAGTAGTTAGATGCAGGCGGTATATAACCTTGTAGTGTAGTCTATTGAGGAGGTCTTTGTTCAGCAGTGGACCTCTTTTGGCTGATATGTGGTCTAGTGGTTCGAGTACCGGATTGCTGATCACGAGGTCGTGGGTTCGATTCCCACAAGACAAAAACATTTAAGTGATGAACTTAGGTGTTGTTATTGTCTGGGTATTTCTTATATATTATAAGTACGTATTTACAAAAAAAAGTATATAACTCCATTAGTATCCATTGTCTAGTACCCATAGTACAAGCTCTGCTTAGTTTGGGACTAGATGGTGCTATGTAAAAATGTCCCAAGATATTTATATTTATAAAAAAAAATATAAATTAATTAATTGTATTAATTTAACTATGGATCTGCTGGTCTGACATTATATTAAACTAAAAGATGGTAAGACTTCTTGCACAGTGACGTTATTAGATTAATTTCTCAGATACGAACGATTGCTTTCGAATCCTCAGATATTAGTTTATCGATAAAATAGAACAACATTGAGCTGTTGATAGAACTAGTCGTGGGAACCGGTCGGCTTACCAGCGCGTCTGATACGTACTTACGTAGACAGACTTTACCTTGATACTCTTTGGTAACAACACTAGTAACCGGTTACAATTATATTGATCAAATGGGCTTGCAAATCTTATGAGACTGTTGGCATAGACGATCTAAATAAAGACGTAGTATCAAGGATTATATTCCCTGAAGAGTTAGACATACAAGGTGGAGGGGACATCGACACACAAACGTCGTGACAAGGTTTCACTCAAGGTCAAAAATAAAATGACCTACGTCATTCATGTAGAAAATTATCGGTTATTACAGATATTGACAGTTTTGACCGCGCCGTGTATTGCTAAAAACAAGATTATAACGCTCCGCGGTGAATGTTATCGCGCGCGCGTTCTGAAATAAATAAAATAATGATTTTTTAATTATAAATCAAATTTAAGTAGATAAAAATAATGTTTTTTTACACGTTCAAGTAAAAAAGCAGCAGAAAAAATTGATGAAAAATGATTACGGAAATTTTCAACGCAGGGGGGCCAGAATCATGTACTGAACTCATGGTATTCGGATGTGCGCTGAGGATCCCCTCCACCTTGTATATCAGGCTTTTATGTCCCAAGGCAAAGGGGGTACTGATGTAGGTATATACAGATAATTCACGGTACCTATTTTTAGGTCCCATGTAATAGGGATTGACGTTAACCGGGAATAAATACAAAACTCCGAGCAGCTACTGAGAATTTCATAGAAAAATCGACCTGGAAATTGATCTAAGATATCGAGCAACAAACAAACCCGACTGTTTTATATAGTAGATTACCAATCTCTTTAAAAGAATTATAAACTAAGTATTATATTAAGTTGAATATCTTTAAAAATTTCAAGACAGTAATTCATTATTTCTCTTCGGTATCCGTAAAGATCTATTTATAGAAATATCAGGATCGGACCCATATTACTGGTCCAATTATTCCGAAGGTCGTTGAGGATCAGCCAAAAACTAGTTTGAATTGAAGCAAACAAGATTGTGACCTCGGGAAACGTCTTGTAAAGATATTCAACACGTTCATGATTATTCATAATCTTTCGTAGAACCGACGAACAGCCAGACGAAATTGATTATTCTTAACGGCTAGGATTTAATTTATTTTTAAACGACTTCTAAAAACTCCAAGGAGGTTCCGAGTTATTTTTTGTGTGTTATCTTCGATGATAGTGAACTGCAACTGATTTAGATTTTACATATTGAGGCTAGATCAATGGTTTTCCCTTTTTCTTACTCACAATGTGCATTTGTGCAACTATACATATAACTATTTAACGTTTTATGAAACGTTAAATAGTTATATAGCTAGGCTTGTAACACCTTATCTATCTACATAAATAAAAATTTACGGCTGCATGTTTTACTAAGCGCAAAACTCGAAAACTGGATCAATTTTGCAATTATTTTCAAATATTAATTGAAATTCGATGAGGTTCTTATGTTCTTATTTAAGAGAGGTAGGGCACAGCCATTTATGGCTCAAATCTGGAGCAGCCCATCTGGGGAAGTACCTCCACCTTACAGGAAACTGCAGCCAAATAACAAGTGAGTAAGGCTGCCAGAGCTCCTTCTAAGGATGCGCTGCGCTGGCAGCAAGAGGAATATTCCCTCAAACTGTCAGCGCAGTGAATCCTCCATAAACCTCTAAGAGGTTTTTCGGATCGGCAACGCGCGAGTGATACCCCTGGTGTTGCAAAGCTACGGTAACCGCTTACCATCAGGCGAGCCGTATGCTTGATTGCCACCTCAGTTGTATAAAAAAATGAATTTACATAAAATAAGGTGCGGAAATGCAATAGGGCTACAAACTTGTCGCGGGTGAAACAGCGGGCTGGTTTATTCGAAAGGAAAACATTTGAACTTTAGTAAACACAACACCAATTATAGTTGGTCACATAAAAAATCCGTTGGTTTTGAGGATATACCACAAAATGCTTGATGTCAGTATTTATAAGTTGTTAATAAGACTGTTTCTAGGTGTACAGTCGCGAGCACAGCCATATAAACACTTACAAAAGGGCTAAAGCGATTTTTACATGAATGAACGATTGCAACTTTGTGATAACACAAATGTCGCTATAGTATTGGTTCGTAAATACTGTGTGCGTAATATCACAAAAGTTCTATTAATATCACAAAAGTTCTATTAGTACTTTAGGAGAAAATCGATTTAGCACTTTTGTTAGATACATGTTTTTGCTCGTGACTGTACCTACTGGTCTTCAGGAGAAAGAAGGCGGCGGAAGTCCATGAGGATCTCCAGCTTTAAAAAAAAAAGTACCTACCTATCCAAGCATTGTTTCAATTTTACACTGTTTAACTATAAACGCAATATGCTCCATTTCGATTCGTGTTAATGTAGTTTTCGTCACGAAATCAATTAAGAATTAGGTTTAAACATCGTAAAGTTCCGATTGTTAACCGGCAGTGTTTATATTTAACTTATTTATGCTTCTGGCAACATTATTTGTAGTTACTGAAGTTGCTGCACTATGCTGATAACACAGTTTCTGTGTTGGTTGCGATTAAAGAGCATTGTAAAATAGTTTTGCGTACGTAGGGTATTGTGTGCCAATTATACAGAGTAGGCAATACACAGGTATTTCTTAATAACCTCACCCCGCGGATCCAATATAAGTGGGACCAGTTTACTATAAGTATAATAGAGCCTACGTTACTAAGGGACTGTTTCACCAACTCCCTGATAAGTTCCCGATAGATTACTTGGCAGATAATTCCTTACAAATCTTCTTACATTTTTTATTTTATCCGGTGGTTAGCAGAATTGATTGAATTGCGAAAAAGATTTGTATTTTTAATATAAAAAATCTACAGAACCGATTTGAAAAATGTTTACACTCGCTACAAATCCTACAATGCTATAATAGGTATTATATCGAAGTAACATTGAATATAATTATGTTTAGTGTTCTCCCGTGCGAAGTTGGGATAGGCCGCTAGTCAAGTCTGTCGCCCAGCACTAGGCCCGAGTAGGTGATGCGGTCGGAGTGTACCGCGTCCCACTCAGTGGATTGGTAGGAGAGGAGGGTGCACACCTTACGCACCCTCCCAAAAGAGCCGGGGGCCGCATAGGCAGCCCGTCACCGCCGAGGTCGCGGAAGAATGTCAACACGTTCCCGCACCCCGGCTGAATGGTGATGAGGCGAACACCCGTCTGGTTTTAGTGGGTATACGTCCTTTTCAGGATGGAGTTCCACACACCGCGCCGCCTTCAGCAGGGCGGCGTGACGGTGTATAAAGCATTTCCAGACGCAAAAAAAAGGCCGCTAGTCAAGTTATAATATTGCACCCTCGGTGAGACAAGGCCAGAGTAATTGTGTTTTTACAAATTTTTTTGACTACAGGCATTTTCAGTTTATTTGGGACTTTAAAATACACTGGCACACTTAACACGTTTTAAGAATAATTTATGTCTTTTACGCCCTTGTCTTACTGTCTAATGTTTGTTTGTTAATTTTGTACACTTAACAACTTAATGTAACTTTGTCTCTGTATCTTAGTCAATAATAATTTGTGTAAATTTTAATTTTAATTTTAGCTTTTCTGTAATATATTGTTACACTTAACTTATTTAAATGTGATATAATTATTATTTTGTCTGAGAGCCTAATAAATAAAATAAAAATAAAAGCAAATTGATGCCCACCGAATTGAGTAATATTTTACGTCTTATCATGTAATATTTGTCTTCTACCTTTCTTTACTTACGCGTAGTATGAGTTACATAATAGTCATACATTCATCGCACAGGTAATCAATCGGTAAATATTTAACTTAAGCAGGTAATGCAATTAAAGGCAACACATTAACTTGAACGAATCATCTATGAACGCACAAAGACTTCTGTTTAACTATTAAGTCATCGGTTAACTATTATTTAATGATTACCTTATATAAAATTGAACCAGGATATAATGGAATTCGATACAAGGCTTCGTAATAGATTGAATACCATACATGCCATTGCCCCTTATTCCCCGAAGAATTAGGCAGTAGTGTACTAAGGTAAAAGCAGTGATAGCCTAGGGGTATGACCACTGGACTGTCAAGTCAAAGGTCTCTAATTCGAATCTAAGGCACGCACCTCTGATTTTTCGAAATCATGTGCATAATTATCACTCGCTTTAACGGTGAAGGAAAACATCGTGAGGAAACCTGCATGCCTGAGAGACATTCTCGACGGCATGTTAGGCCAGCGTGGTGGACTACGGCCTAATCCCTCTCATCCTGGGAGGAGACCCGTGCCCAGCAGTGGGACAATTAATGAGTTGATGAAGATGATGATGTATAAAGTACCTACACCTACAGTCGTATGTTCGCAAGTATGTTGAGGTAAGTCTACTGCCAATATCGGAAACAATCCAATCACCGATGCTAGAAAATCGTAAAAAAAACTATGCTGGACCTGGCAATTGAATCCAGAATCTCTAGCGTACCAGCAGTCACGCTTACGACTACTAGGCTGACGAGGTAATTGCTACTAGCTTTTCGCCAGCGGCTTCGCCCGCGTGGTCAGATATTATGTTACTCGGCACCGGTGCGTTCACCAGAGATCCCGGAGCCCCGTTCACAGTATGCTAGAGACGGCCGTGTGTTTTTAGTCGGTAAGAGTCGGGAGATTCGGCGACGAGATGATTCATTTTCCCTAAAAAGGAAAGTTGGATTGGACAGGATGTGTTTTTATAATATTGCATAACAAAAAAACCTTACGGATCTTGATCGAAACTTACTCATACCGCATACGACATTCCCAACCCTATACCTACTCGTATTATCCTCAAAAGTATGATACAGCTTTTTCCCTATTAGATACGTTTGGGTTGGCTTTTAATCTAACCAGATGCGGCGGAATCTTTCCTGCTAATATTATAAATGTGAAAGTTTGGATGTATGGATGGATGGATGTTCGTTACTCTTTCACGCAAAAACTACTGAACGGATCTGGATGAAATTTGGCACAGAGATATATTATATTCTGGAATAGCACATAGGCTACTTTTTATCTCGGTAAAAATATGTATGGTCCCCGTGGGATCTGGCGGAAAGCTAGTAATTAATATTTTACACGCAGGGACTGCCTTCAGATCTCCACAACAGGGCAATACCGATATTTGAAAGACACGCCAGTTTTCAGGCTTTTTGGGTATCTGATTTCCACTTGCCATTGTCATAGGTATTCGTATGACAAACGGGACCGACGGCTTTACGTGCTCTCCGAGGCACTTAGGGGTTTCGATGTTTTAAGAATGGTCAATCATCCCAGGACTGGTTGCGGCTACCGCAATATGGTTGGTCAGTGTAATTAGATTTAAAATTAGGTTTTTCTTTTTATAAAGGCATTAAAAACCTAGTAAAATAATTAATTAAATTTTTGTTTGGGTCTCATTAAATGCTAGACGACATCGTGGTAGACTAGGGCGTTGATGAAAAGACGTAGATACAGTTCTTGCCAAACTTATTGTCCGGGTTGAAGTTGGCACGAGCTAACTTTAAGCCAGCCGCAAAAATCGGAGAAACAAAAATATTGGATTAGAATTATTTAAAAGGACAGCATACGACTTGAGCTATCGTTTTTATTTATTACAATCTAATATTTTTCTTTCTCCGATTTTTACAGCCGGGTTAAAGTTAGCTCGTGCCAAGGTAACTTCAACCCGGACAATAAGTTTGGCGAGAACCGTAGATTGGCCCCCATTAGAGATGTCTGGAAAGGGGAGAGGGAGGCGGGACAATACAGGTTAAATAGATAAAATATATTTCAATTATTATCATTTCAATAACATCTTGTTATTTTTACTGACAATGACAACCCTAAGCTTAATTAGTAGTTAAAATTCATAAGCTCTTAGCGCAAGGCTCTGTACCTAATCTTGTATAAAAAACGCGAATCAATTAACCATTAATTTAGTCTCATGAGCTGAGACAATGCGTATTATTAGACAATTTGAACGATATTCATTTGTATGGCACCCATTAGTCTAGATAACATATTTTTGTCATTAATCAACAAAGCAATTTAAAATGTCGATTTCACTGCCATCTATCGGCGAATAGAATTACTAAAAGTACGATACTAATGTGGTGATTGTAGCGCCATCTAGTATGCAGTAGAAGTATACATAACTGCTATTGTTTTGTATTCCGATTCTGATTATTTGATGAAGCAGGTGTAAGTTTTTAATAATGATTCAATAAATCGGAGTATTCTAAAACTAAAACAAAATTCCACTAATTAAGCAAATTCTTCAACAAAACCTTTACTGTACTGTGTTGAGCTTTGTTTACAATACAGAATAGATCCAAGAACAACTTGTTTACTTTTTAATATTTTAGCCCGGCAAAGTTTTGTCAACGGCAAAATAATAAACAACGCACATCCGCTTTATTGCGCGGTGTGGGTGTACCGTGGACCCTCCAATTTTTATTCCACAGTCCACACGCTGAACCATCGGGTTCGCGGCAATCGCGTCAGTCGGCGAATGCACAGCGCGCTCCACGAACGCGCGTCGATTCCCGCGCACTTTCAAATTTCGAACGCGATCGAACATAGACACGATAATATTGTGTTATTTTCTCAATTCGACTAATTTTATTATTGTTTTATTTCTAAAAGATTATTTTGGGACAGTGATCGTGTTTAGTGAGGTGCTTCTTTTTATTTTTGAGCGAAAATTGTTTTAAAAAATAATGTTTGCGGATATGTTTTGCTGCATTTCTGGCTAAGATAGCCGGACCGAATATTTTTTTGGTAAGTAATAAAATTATAATTAAACGGCATTATGTCATATTTAATGTGCTACTTTTAGTAACAAATTATCGATACAAAATGTAAATGAAAGTGTAAGTTGAATTCATAACAGAAATATTATTTATTATAGTATCTAAGTACTTATTCTGTACGTAATTAGTTAATTAGTAACGCATACTTGAACCATTAGTGTGTGCATAAGGTGAGTGCATTATCAAAGCATTACACAGCTATAAAAAAAACATAACCTACGCAGTTTATTTTTACTTTTTACTTGAGTTTTTTTAAATACTTTTTTAGTTTCTTCCTTAGGCTTCACAAAAATCAATTCCATACAAATAGGTACCAACTGTACCTACCTTACCAGCTTTAAATTTTAATTTAATGGACAATGTCAATTTTAACTTAAAATACCTAGACATAAAAACTACCAATGAACACACTTTAAAAAAAACCGCACTTATTATGATTTACAATTTCATTTAATTTGAAAATTAAAATGATCAAAAGCAATATAATCTTAGTCTTACAAATTAAGATGTAATTTACAAAATAAGATAAAAAAACATCTTTTTCTGTGGTAAATTGATATTATACAATTTTATTGCTGTGAAGTTGCTTCTTCTTCTTACGATCTTACGATCTGTAATTCTGTAGATACTATTCTGGGGGGCATCTCATATCTTTAGTGTTTATTTATTCAAATTGAGGTTAGGGACCTAGACCTTCCAACCAGTACCTACTCAGTTGCAATACAAGCAAATCGCGTAGGAAAATATGTAAAAATATAATATTATTGCCGGTAGACCTACTTGCATTTTAAACCATTTGTATTCCATAATATTAAAGCATGTCTGGTAACAGCCTGTTTTACCATCTAGTAAGCTCTTGTTAAATTACTTGACAGATTATTGCATACAAACATTGTTCCATTTTTAATTTTGTCCGAGCGTTAAGTAGCGGCTATCTAGAGGTGGGGAAACAGATCCATAGTCTACTTAATTTAATCGTATTTGGATATCATACTTCTATATTGTGCTAAAAATAATCGTTTTACTTAATTTTATTGCATTTATATTTATTAATCTACACACATTATCATTGAACAGTCCTAAATTATCGAGTCGAGTTGACACTCGATAATTTATAATGAAGAAAACTTTACATCACTATTTTTATACACAGAAAAAGTATTACCCAATTTGTTCGATAACATTCCGACTAATAAAAACGATGTCATATTTATCGTTAACAACATAAAAAGGTTAAAAGTAACGCTCATTCACCACAAAAAGTAACCGTATCATTATGACGGGCGACATTTCTTCGCGATACGGCAGCGTACAACACTATATGTTATCGCCGCCTTGACCCCTCACACGTTGACTGACATTTGACTGATAAAAGAACAAACGGTCCCGTGACACTTGCGTTCTTGTGCCAAAACTAAAAAAATTATACTGTTAGTAATCTTAGCATGTTTTTTTTTTAATACAAAATGATAGAAAATGAATTGTCAAAAACACTGCATATTGAATATGTTAGATGTTGGGATAGTACTCTTCTCTGAATCTCAGTCTGAATATTAGCCTAAGAGTTACCTAAGTAAAATTATTTAAGGGACTATTCCCCGAACACGAACAATAAAATGGGTGCGGAAGTAGCAAAGAGTTTTTATGTGTTATTGTAAGAGTATTATAGCATTTATAACTCAATACCAGTTCTAGCTACGAATTACACTTTTACTAAGGAAACGTTACGATTATAAAATATTTATCGCACGTGACTTTTGGACTGTTTTGTTTTTATTGAAACACAACACTCACTGTTCGCTGCGATGTTACTCGCATTCGTTTATTTTTCTCCGATCCTGTGAGAATTTCCCGAAATCCTTTCTTAGTGTGTGCCTACGTTATAATATCTATGTGTGTGCCAAATTTCAGCCCAATCCGTTCAGCGATTTCAGCTGTGCGTTGATCGGTCCGGTGAATCTCAGCCAGACAGTTTCATAAAAGATAACTAGCTTCCCGCCAGCGGCTTCGCCCGCGTGGTCTTATGAATTTTTCCACCGTTTTTGCAACATTTTTCATTGCTACTCCGCTCCTATTAGTCGTAGCGTGATGGTATATAGCCTATCCTAAGCCTTCCCCGATAAATGGGCTATCTAACACTGAAAGAATGTTTAAATTCAATACAAACAAATAAACAAACAAACAATCAAATCTTTCCTCTTTATAATGTTATTATTAGTATAAGTATAGATAAGATACATTATACTCTAAACAGTACCAGACGTTTTACTAGCGTACCAAAAGGACTATATGTATATTTACCTACATTTTCTTTTTTTGAGGCGAGAAGGCAGGAGATAGAAGAACAGTAGCCATTGCTTCACCGGCAATATAAAGAGGTAAAATGAAAGAAAAAATCTACTTTAAGAAAAGTCTAAATCAACCTTGGTTTACTTGACTTACAGATAATCTGCAGAGAAAATTCAAATTCAAATATTTTATTTCAATTAGATCTTATGAGTACTTTCGAAAAGTCTAACTAGTTGGATGTTTAGATGTTAACTTGACAATGACTGCAATTAGTCTTTCGATAATAGGACGACATTTTTAACGATGTATTTCGTCTTTTTCCCGGGTCAATGAAACTGAGAGTAGCTACTAAATAAAACTTTTTTTTAATGGAATTTATCATGGTTTCATGGTCTTGTCCCATTGTCAATTACCGTGAATCCTGCTATCGGGTTCAAGTCGTCGGGTTAGGTGACAAAAGAGTACCAAAAGGCACAGGCAAAACGACTTCTTTGTCTCGACTTATTTACATACCATCACACCTGTATTCTCCGAAGAGTTCGGCAGATATGTACTGTTGTACACCTACAATTTGCCTGTATGTTTAGTTCCCCTGTCAGGGGGTAAGCCTATTGCCACAGATCTTAACACCTAGGAGTAACTAAGCATTTCACAGAAAAACTTTACAACACTCGACATTGCTCTACCCGGGAATCTAAACCCTAAGATCTATGACTATTAGGACGACTACAAGTTACAATTTGACATTCAAATCGACAAACGAATAGACAGAAAATTTATGGAAATGACACAAGCTTTCGTCTAATCGGGCTGTCACTAATGTCATTTCCATACATTTTCTATCTATTCGTTTGTCGATTCGAATGTCAAAATGCAACTTGTCTATCCCCCCTGTACTCACAAGGTTTTATGTGACAATAAATACATTTTCTTTCTTAATTAGCTTATGAGATCAAATGGACGCATTAGTTAGAAACACACAGACAGCAGAATCATATTGTCATAATAACTTGCATGTAACCCAAGCAACGACCCAATTAGTGTTAATTTCATCGTCTCACTCGATTATGTGTCAAGTAGCGGACTGGCATTTTAAGTACCACTGGCAACACTCGTCACATTGACAACCACTAGCATTTTGTTATGCAATTGTGATTAATTCAATCGATAGATGAATTATTTAGTAGATATGTAATGTTATTAATGGAAAACTATAGTGTCACTTGGGGTTCAATATAAAAAAATCGTGCCTGAATAGGTAATTATAAAAAAATACCGTGTAAATCAGATATCAGATATACCGTATAAATCAGGTAGCAATTAATCAGCCCATCCTTCGCAGTCATATACTAGTGTACCTAATTGGTTTAGGGTCAAGATCAGAATGAGAGTAATCAATTAAGTATAGTGAATCGAAAAAATAGGTACTTTTGGCAATTAGAAAAAATAGATCTATGGATGCAACGTTCTAGAAAAAAAGTAGAAGAGTGACCTCTACCTTAAAAAAAATTAATCCATCAATTTAAAAATCGAAAACTGAAACACTGACTGGCCAGTTAGATGCAATAAAAAAAAATGTTATAGTTTTTATGAATCGCGATTGGATTGGCTGAGGCATTGAATGCGATGAGTGTGATGACCCACAAAATAGTGTCTGGGTCAACAAATTTGGTTCTCGACATTATCCAAACATGGTTTGTCTGCTGAATCTACCTACAACATGTCGGCAAATTTCTCTCATAAGGCGGATGTCACTTAAAAATGTATTTTTTTATCTTATTCTTAGCTAATACTATTTAAAAAGATAATAAAAAATGTAATAGAAATAAAAAAAGTAAATTCTATTTTCAAATACCTAAATTCCTTATTGTTTTGTTTCATGAAATTCAATTTTGAAATGCAAGTAGCACCTCCTTTTATCCAGTTTTTTTTTCAGTTTTGTTATACTGATGTCAAGCAAGAGTGTGTACCTACCGACCTATTAATAACACAGACCGTATGGTTATGATTTTGACAATACTACAATAGGATTACGACACAAAGCAATATCGATTGTAGAAGTCAATAGCGATTGATATTACATAGCGTGTACGTATTTAAAACCTCAAAAATTGCACTGAGTCATTGAATTTTTCCTCGACCTGGGGATCTAACGCAGGACTTCAAGCGTAGTAGTCGCACTTAAGACCACTAGACTAACGCGGCAGTTACACAAAGCAAAGCAATTAAACAAAACAAATATAATATATTTTATTACGTCATAATACCACATATGAACCAGAGCTAATTAAAAAACACATCCGCGTATTCCGCAACTCAACAAAATAAAAAACTAAAAATTAAAACAAAAACTTTCTCACAGATATGCGGTTACGAAATGGCTTTGTTAGTCTTTACACTTTAATCTGTTGAACGCCCGCATTTTACGAAAGCTGTGTTTCATCGTGTGTAACTTTTATAGGTCATGTTACGAGCTACTGGCAGAGCTACTGGGCCTGTATACAAGTTGAATTTGACATTCGAATCGAGAAACGAATAGTTCAAACAAAATGTATGGAAATGACACAAGCTTTCGACAAATCAGGCTGTCACTGTCATTAATGTCATTTCCATACATTTTGTTTCTATTCGTTTGTCAATTCGAATGTTAAATTGCAAGTTTTTTAAGCTGGTTATTAGATAGTAAGTGGGTAGTTACTAAGGGACCTAACGAAGTTAGAAAGACGGAGGTGTAGAAAAAATATGGGAATGACATTTGTAAACGTCAGATTTATCGAAAGCTTATAAGTATATCATCATTCCCACATACATTTTGTTTCGATTCGTTACATTTCAATTTGGCTTGGCCCGCTGATCATAATCCCAAGATATCATCCATAGACATGTTGCTGCCGTGAATACAATGTGGAAGAGAAATTCTGAGTTGATTAAAGCGTCTGGTGTACCGTGTAGGTACCAAACTGGAAAATGGTTGGAATCTAACGTCGGTTCTTTAAAAATTGTTAAGCATACATAAATGCGAAATACGATACAACATAACTAAATGAAAATAGTATTTTTTAGTTGTATTTAATTAATTTTAATTCTGCTAATAATGCTAAGCTGAATTTTATGTAATTAGTACTGTTTACTATTAATTTATAACAATTACCTGCTTCCAACACTAGTGTAAGTTTAAATTATACGTACATGTAATTTATAACGCTTGTAACAGTAGCGTTGACATGTAGGGGAGTTCCAATCATCAATAATTGAGAAAGGCAAGGTGGCGCCCCCTGTCGATGGGGCGTTGAACTTGACAGATGTTTGAAAAAGGAAGCTGATTAGTTCTAAATTGATTTATAGTTTTTTTTTTAAGCGACATTGAAAATGGACTGTATGTAAAACTTTTTGTTTGTTGAGTAAATTAGGTAAGATATTAATTTTTTTTTATTCGATATTATTATCAGTTCAATAATGAACATTAGGTCTCTTAAATTCTATATTTTTATATTATCAAATGTTTTTGTGTAATTTTTAGTGAAGTTGACGCAAATATGTATTCATTCTCCTTATTTTATATATTTTATGATGTGAAAAGCAAAGACTCGAAGATCTTATAAAATATTCGCAAAAGAAAAAATCGATAAAAGGGTTTCGAACCTGTGTCCACGCTGACTAAGCTACCGAACCCAGGCATTGGTCATGATGATGCTGCCTCGAAAGTGGATCAGGCAACCGTTGCGACATACATTATGTTCGCACGTAGTTGTCGTCATTACAACGACTAATTATCCTGGAAAGCGACGATTATGCGGTAAAACCCACGCCGTAATGAGTCCAGCAGCGGTTTGAACTCACCGCAAATGTAATCCCAGAATTAAAATGAAAAATCCCACTGGAAAATCTAAATAGTCGACAAAATAGATACACGGACGGACTAGCTTTATCTTTACAAAATATTATTCTTCCTAGCCTTTTCCCAACCATGTTAGGGTCGGCTTCCAGTCTAACCAGATAGGCTGAACGTCAATTTTACACGAAGCGACTGCCATCAGATCTTCGCAGCCCAATTCCTGGGCAGTACCGATATTCTATGGATAGACTGGTTGCCAGCCTGCCGGGGCCTCTAGATTGTAGACAAGTTGCAATTTGACAAACGAATAGAAACAAAATGTATAGAAATGACACAAGCTTACGACAAATCAGGCTGTCACTAATGTCATTTCCTTTTTTTTCTATTTGTTTACTAAAGATTTTCATTGGTGTTCGCATGACAATCGGGACAAAGATTGTGTAATAATATACACCCATTATGTGTGAAAACCTACTTAACAAAGGCAAAGCCTTTGGCGGAAAATTAAATGCCAAATGGCTCCTATTTAACCAGCGCTTATGCCTATACAGCTTAGTTTTCCCTTTAACGTCTAACACCAATATGTTACAGTCATTTTATCACACGAAGACCAGTGATGCCCACTATGTCATTGACATAAAGTTCAAATTTCAATAATTTTTCGGATTTCGTGAGATACAAGAAGTAAGCTTAGAAGTAACAAATAATAATGCTGTTTAACGTCCATCAACTCGCTTTAATTCGGTGCTCCCTCTGAGTGCGCTTCGTTCAGGGATGGACTTGGAAATTTTATTATATAACTACTGCATGTTGAAGTATATACGAAGGTCGAAGGTGGTTCGGAAAGATGTCTATGATTTTGGAAAGCAATCTCGGGGCTCCCCGGGATGGGTATTTCCCTCCCAAATTGTGTATCATAATAAGTATTAATTCATAATGTTATGACGCATGCTATGTCTAGTACTTTTGGAATTGATAACAATAAAATTAATGTTATGAAAAAAAATATTGTTATGTTACCAGTAAGAACATTAACATTATTTATGTCTGTTTTAATATGTTCTAGAAAGATTAGGTACTTAGTAACATTTTGTGCGTCTATGCAATGACATTTTAACTTGAGAGGAGTACAAAATGTCATAGGGCAAGGCAATTTAACAAAACAGCTATCGGATTCCGTACAAGTGTAGCTAGAATTTACACCTATTAGATAAATAGCAGTGGTTTCAAGGAGGTAACTGTTGTCTTCATGCTCTAACCATCTTAGGATGAAACGAGAACTGCAAAACGGTGTCACAATAATGTCTAAGTATGTTAAAATCACTTGAAGCTAAAGGCTAAATTTTAGGTCAAATCTCATTAATCTTGACCCACAATTAAATACTGGAAACAACACCTGTATCACTAAATAATAACTATTGTACCTTAACAATGTTACCTTAATCAAATACATATTCTGGGGCATTTTACACAACACCAGTAGTCCCAAATTAAGCAGATTTTGTAGAATATACTTTTTTCTAAATAGATACTTATACTACATAAAAAACACCCAAAAATAATATGTTCATCACAGAAATATTTGTGTCCAGTGGACAGTCCACGACGTCCTAATCGTGATCAGTAGTCGGACTCCGACCAGACCACAAACATCGTCAAATACTTGCGCGGATTATTTTACTGAGTACTAAAATTACCCAAAATCGTCGCGCGATATCTAGGCAGGATTCTTATCGTGTTATTTAGTTTTTAACTTACATATAAGTGTCCATGAGTTTTTTTTTACAATAATCGTTTCCGTTTGTATGTTTTGTTTATCTTCTTTTCGTATCAATGGTAAATGGTAAAATTAATATTTTGTTCTGATGACGACGGTGATGAAGTTTGGGTTTCTTTATAATCAATTGATGACTAGTTTTTGGATAATCTGATTTTCAAAGTTTAGCTATAAACATTTTTGAGAGTTAAAGATAGATTGGAAATGTACAGGAGTCAAGATCAAGACTCAAGACATACAGATAATTTTATATTATAAATTAATATGTTTATGCCTAATTTAAATATCTCCATTTAATGCTGATCCTTATTTGCATTGCTTAATTAAAACTAAACACTACTGTTAGGAAAACAAATCAATCCATAGTAAATATTTAGTTATTTTATCGGAATATTTATTTCCTGTACAGCTTAAGCTGATTATTGAGGTCCGCTTGAGGTTAATTTAATTTTATCGATATGAGTTACTACTGCTTTTCAACTAGAAATAAAAAAAATCTTCCCTAATCTGACAAGTGAACGAATAAGCAGACAGCAGAGATCGTTCTACGCTGCCGGGGGTAACTGAAATAAAAAAAAATGGGTAAATTTATTTTTGAATAGATTTTTGATCCGTTGCACTATGCAACAAATTCGCTTGAAACATGGTCTATCAGTTGAGTAGTAATAATAAAAAAACAGATAAATCTTTGTCATTGTTTAAAACAGTTTACGGAACTAACTTTACTCCTTTTAGCTTAGTGTCTCTAAACGTGACTGCTAAGGTTTGGTAAGGTGCTCAAGGTCCTGGATTTCCAGGTCCAAGGAGGGTATTTGTGCCCGATAAATGATAAAATAAGCCCTGTTACGTGGGACCATACAGCGAACGGAGGGTTTAGATTAGTACACCTCTGCCTAGTCCTCTACGTGATGGTATGTTTATGCATTAAGTATCGTATGCTTTGCTTTTAATCCCGCTTATCTGTAAAAAAATCCACACCACACACGATAAAAGAAAAGAGTTCCCATAATATTTTTATTCCCGGATTATCAACAAACTTAATTCATTATGTCGTCCTAAATTCTTTGAACTCCACGTAGACAAAACGTCTTCCTGCTGTCAAATAGAATTATCTTGAACATGGGTTTCTTTTTATGCGGCGGCTTTATGTCATTGATAAACTACTTATCTTATCACAACAATAAATATTTGAGAAAGCACTTGTTTATAAATTATGAAGTAAACAAATGCGCTTTGTCTCTCTCAGTTATCTCTAGAACGCGTCGTTTTCGTGTTAAAATTTATTTGTTAACTTTTTTGTGTTTTAAAATATGATATAGCAAAGCTTCTATGTCAGCAAAGACTTTTATGTATAACTTAGCTTTCCGCCAGCGGCTTCGCCCGCGTGGTCCCCGTTTTTACTATTGTCCACGCATTTTTTTTATAGTATTAAACCCGCAGTTTATTGATGAACTTAAGTGTTTGTGTTTGTCTGGGTGTTTCCTATATATTATAAGTATGTATTTACAAAAAAAGTATATAAGTATTATATCTATTGTCTAGTTCCCATAGTACAGGCTCTGCTTAGTTTGGGACTGTGACTGTGTTAGATGGTTCTGTGTAAAAAATGACCCAGAATATTTATTTTTTATTTATACAAAAAATAAATTTGCGGAATTGGTCCAGCCATTCTTAAGTTATGCGCTTACCAACATTATTTTTTTTATAAATTATACAAATGAAAGAAGAAGAAAAAAGAAGATTATAACCTACTACTAACAATACCTACCTACTAAGGTTTTGTAGGGCAATTCATGTCGATCTAATTCCAATATCGTAAATGTCACAAAATATATCATTTTAGGGTTCATTTTCAATCTTAATTCAATCAAACTTGGTCGCTTTTGAAGTTGTTTTTTATTAGTTTAGTACCTAATACCATTTGCCATTTATAAAACTGAGTCTAAAGCGGAATTATATTTTGAATAAGTAACAGAATTACCTTCAGATTCTAGAGGTTTAAGCGTAAATTAAGCTTATATTAGGTATTGAAATTATGTGTGTTAAACTAAGCGTTTTACAAGAACTTCGAAAATTAATGTAGGTAAGTTTAATAATAATAAATCCATGATCCCAAGTGCGTCCCTGCAGCATCTTACATCTCTATACACCATAATGGTTTGCTCAGCTGCGGCGACGTACGACGCCATCAAATAATAGCTTTAGAATAAAGATTATTGATCTACGGGCGCCATCTTAAGGACCATTTGTTTAAATGCCAGTGGGGCCTTCGTTTCGAAAGGAGAAGACGGGGCTAGTTAGTCACATTTAGGTGTAGGAATTGGATGCGATATTCGTTTTATAGTCATTTATACTGCGTTTCGGCCAAAATCCGTATAAGGTATACCGGTAAAACCTAAATTCGGCCTATTTCTACTTAGGAGCGTATTGCGACTGCCTCGTTGGTCTAGTGGTCCCAATCGCGACTGGTAATCTAGAGGTCCTGGGTTCGATTCCCAGGTCGAGGCCGAGCAGGGTTATTGAGTTTTTCTATGAAAATCTCAGCAGCACAGCTTGCATTGCCTGGTAATAGACTCGCCTCCTATTAGGCTCAAACAATTTGGCGAATTATTGTGGGTGTACTTATGTACACCTCTGCCTAACCTAATCCTTCAGCAAATACCGGCGTGAAGGTATTTTTTTTTATACCACTAAGGTGTCAAACAAGCATACGGCCCGCCTGATGGTAAGCTGTTACCATAGCCTATGGACGCTTGCAACACCAGGAGTCACTCGCGCGTTATCGACCCGAAAGACCTCTTAGAGGTTTATGGAGGGTTCACTGCGCCGACAGTTTGAGGGGTTATTCCTCTTACTGCCAGCGCAGCGCATCCTTAGAAGGAGCTCTGGCGACCTTACTCACTGCAGGAGCATAACACACAATAAAGTGTGTTATTTGGCTGTAGTTTTCTGTAAGGTGGAGGTACTTCCCCAGAAGGGCTGCTCCAGATTTGAGCCATAAATGGCTGTGCCCTACCTCTCTTAAACAGTTCTTTATGTATTTAACATTACTCTCTTATTTATGTAAGATAATCATAGGCTGTTATTACAAAAAGATTTAGGTACCAGCCAACCGTTGATTAGTTTAATGGCCGTTTCAAATCTGAGCCTATAAATCAAAGTAATGAACTTATGAGCTATACATAGTCCCACACTTCAGAGCAACTCACTTGGCGCCATGCTACTTACACCAACTTATTTAAACAAACTCAAACGATCTTATTCCAAAACCACTAAGACATAGAATTGTGTACTGCAGCTACATCACTAAGTTTGCCTATCCAATTGATTTACAAAGTGCACCTTGCAGTTCTTGACAACTTTATCCATTTCAAAATAAGGTTTAAATTCATGTAGATTCGTTCCATCTAGTATGGTTTTGAGTTAATTGCACTCGTAATAATGACTTTGTAATAAAGCTTGTGCATTGTACTCGTTGCTATGGCAACCGGATCATTTTCAATTTTAACTTTGACCTGAGTAAGAGAGAGAGAGAATGTAACATAACATTTCATCACGCCTATATTCCCCGAAAGGTTAGGCAGAGGTGCTAATACCACTAGACACCTACAGTTTGCTGGTACAGTTCTACCAAACTTATTGGCCGGCTTGAAGTTGGCACGAGCTAACTTCAAAACGGTCGTAAAAATCGGCGAAAGAAAAATATTTTAATCCAATATTTTTCTTTCGCCGATTTTTACGACCGTTCCGTTCCGAGCTTTCCTTTTTACCCGACGACACGGGAAACAGCCGAAGGAAGGGTTTTATATTTAGTGGAACATACGTAAATAGGTAGATACGTAGTTTGTGGCCGTGGTCGCATGCCACTATGCCCTGGGCTTGCAAACTTAAGTATAATATGGGTGGGACACAACAATTCCGTTTGTTGTTGATTTCAATTCAGTAAATTGTTTATCAGGAAGGTGACATAAGAATTACGATCTTGTTACCTACATGATTTTCAGTTGATTTCTTCCGTAGTCGGCGGGTTGTAGTTTTTTTAAATTACATTTTATTATTTGATATAAGTACTTAGTCCAATATTTTTCTTTCTCCGATTTTTACGGCCGGGTTGAAGTTAGCTCGTGCCAACTTCAATACGGACAATAAGTGTGGCGAGAACTGTATAAACATGATATAGGTTCCATGTAACAAAGGTCGAGCCTATTGCCATTTACGGGTACATAAGTACCCAAACTTTGAGCGCTTACAGAGAATTTCATGTAAGTACGACTCGACTTGCAGCTCATAATTTAGATGTATACCCGGTAAATGACAATAGGGTCGCCCCCTATAACTTAGGACCTTAAAAACTTTGGATATACCTACACAAGTATATTCTGCTGAAATACAGCAGTGTTTCTATGGTATTTTGGATGAAATTATTGCTTACAAATTACAAACTAACTAAACGCCGCACTCAGAGACGTCACTTAGCCTACTGAATCATTAGCTAATGAGACCCAGTATATCTAAGTACACTGACAACAAACTCAAATATGGAAAAATAGGCCGAGATATAATAGCCACTATTTGTTAACGATTCATTAAGTTGGGGCCTAAGTACCCACATAATTTTAATCCAACAAGTCCTGTGAAGAAATAGTTCTGTCAATCAGACTATTATACATAATTATAAATACGCACACGATGACTTAAAGACCTCTTAAAGTCCAGTGTTCATATCTCTACCCTATTACTGCTTCAATAGCACACTAGTCCCAATACTCTAAAACCGTATCTCTAAATGACATTTATTTCTAAAAATAAAACACTTAAACTGCACTCGCAGTATTTAAATCTAAAATAAAACGCACGATTCCAAAAGTACGTACAAACTAACATTTTATTACACATATAAATCAGTTTGTACATCACTAGTGCACGCCCACTTGCGCGTGCGCATCTTTACTCTTAGACCACATAAAAAGAAAATGCAGAAGGTCTATTGATTGGTACGCCTGCGTTACTAGTCAAATGTCTTCGCCAAGATTTCATCCGATTTCTTTTGCGAATAGAGTGTTGCTAGTCGCTTGTTGCTAGTATATCTGATAAAGAAATTTTACCCAATCTCTTTGATCAAAGTGACATTCATCATCATCCATACCCTACTGCCCTTATCCCTATTCACTTGGGGTCTGCGCAGTATGTTTTTTTCTTCCATACATCTCTATTAGCCGTTATCTCATCATTCAACTCCTTTGTGGTCATATCCTTTTTCAGACAGTCCATCCATCTTTTCTTTGGTCTTCCTCTTCCCTTATATCTATCCACATTCATGCTCAAAACCTTTTTGGAAACATGCTCACTTCTACCATACCACGCTAAGCGGTTACTGCACGACTTTTCAGTAACCGGTGCTACTTTCAAACTACCTCTTATATACTCATTCCTGACCCTGTCCATTCTTGTAACTCCACACATTCCGCGTAGCATTCTCATCTCAGCTGCATGCAATTTTTTGCAACCTTTCATGCATCTCTTTTCTAGCCCAACATTCGGACCTATACAATTGGAGAAATATAATATAAAAAATCGGTCAAGAGCGAGTTGAACCCACAGATACAAATAAAGAGTTCGTTCGAATTTTTATTAGTATCAATACAGACAATAAGTATAATATCAGTAGAAAACATCTTATGTTATTATGGGGGCTGGTACAACCAGCAACACTTCGACCCAATGGGATCTTTTGTGTTGTTCCCATTACCGTATATTCCTTACTCGTTGAAGACGTGGTTCATGAAGGCGGCTAACCCACTGAGAGGAAGGAACGTAAAATAGAAAACATAGATTAACTACTCTTAGCTTAAACCTTGTCTACACTAATATTATAAAGAGGAAAGATTTGTATTTTTGTATGTAACGAATAAACTCAAAAAGTACTGGACCGATTTGAAAAATTCTTTCCATGTTAGATAGCCCATTTATCGGGGAAGGCTATAGGCTATATATCATCACGCTACGACTAATAGGAGCGGAGTAGTAATGAATGTTGCAAAAACGGGGGAAAAAATTATAAGACCACGCGGGCGAAGCCGCTGGCGGGAAGCTAGTTTATTAATAAGCCTTGTTGTTTCAAGTGAGTCTTCTGTTTATTATTCTAGCATATACCAACATCTTAATCACCATCGCCCACCGATCGCGAGTTAGCGCGTTATTTGTAAAGTGACATTTACATTAAGTTATACATACATAATGTTACATACATTATGCATATGTATGACTGATCTTAGAAGAGGTTTAGCATGTAATTATACTTTTTGTTAGACCGGTTTACATTTCACACTGTGATGCATGAATGGGACCACCCCTTAAACTAATGATGCGATGAGTTTGGTATGGACATTAGACTTATGACCTGTTTTTTCTCATGTATCTACTTAAATATGTGATAGGTTCAAGCAATGAACTGCTCCGGGAATCGTAGTATGCTAAACTGCTTCACTTCACTTTACTTAAGTTGTTAAATGATATTCTCAGTAGTATTCGCAGCTAGGGATATGATTTGACTTAATTATCAGTATTTTAAACGAAACGATTGCCATCAGACCTCTCCATTGTCTGAGTAATCAGCAGTCTGTTCATCGGATATAGGTATATATTCAATGAACAGACTGCTTCTCAGGCTTCTGAGTAGCACTAGGTAACAATAAACATAAAAAATAGTACCTAATTACCTAAGTATCTCGCTCCCGCTGTTCGTACGCTTACATCTTTTAAACTACCCAACAGACTTTAATGGAGTTTTCAGCAATAGATGAAATGATTCAAGAGGAAGGTTTACATAATTATGTAGTACTAGCTTCCCGCCAGCGGCTTCGCCCGCGTGGTCTTATAATTTTTTCCCCGTTTTTGCTACATTTTTCATTACTACTCCGCTCCTATTAGTCGTAGCGTGATGATATATAGCCTATGTTACTCGAGGATAATGTAGCTTTCCAAAGGTGAAAGAATTTTTGAAATCGGTCCAGTAGTTTCGGAGCCTATTCATTACAAACAAACAAACAAACAAATCTTTCCTCTTTATAATATTAGTATAGATAAATGCGTATTATAGTAGAGAAAAGCCGACAAATTCAAACCCGTGCGAAGCCGGGACGGGTTGTTAGTAGGTATACAGATAAAAAACACACTGGCAACTATTAAGATATAATATCTTGGGACATTGTTACACAGCACCATCTAGTCCCAAACTAAGCAGAGCTTGTACTATGGTACTAGACAATGGATACTAATATACTTTTTTTTGTAAATACATACTTATAATATATAAGAAACACCCAGACAAACACAAACACCTAAGATCATTACATAAATGTTTGTGTCTTGTGGGAATCGAACCCACGACCTCGTGATCAGCAGTCCGGTACTCGAACCACTAAACCACAGACGTCGTCCTATTAAGATTGATTTACATTTCAAACTAACCAAGTACACTCAAAAAGAAACTAAGTACACATAATATCGTACATATCTTTAATTTCTAATCGCTCCAACATTTTTTTCTGTCAAGGGCGTGTCCTCATAAATTTTTCAACAGGCTGGAACAGGTAACAATTTTCTCACATCATCAACTTATCATCTCGAAGTGAAAGGGTACTTGAAAGTTGTTAGGCTAGGAAAGGGCACGCTGACAGGGTTAGCACACGTAATTGATTCGGTAGATGAAGGGTTTGGCTTTCGTTTTCAATGTTTTAGCAGAGAAATTGCAAATTGGAGAGATGTAAAATAATGTAGCATACTCATGTAATATTTTAATGAAGGAAAATGCTATTAAAAGATAAATATTGTAGATTTTATAGATGTTAGTTATTAGGGGTCTATTTCACCATTAGGATTTACCGCTATCCATCAGTTAAATAAAAACGAACAATACAAAACGTTAAATATAAATGGAACAATACTCGTATGAAATTCTCTACCAATTTAACGGGAAGTTTCTAGGAGGATCATACAAATATTATGTTTGTTATGATCGCTGGTAGATTAGGCCTAGGGCGATTACAACGGGATTTGAATCTAAGGCGGCCAACTTTCTGAAAATTGAATACGGGACTCTTTGTGGATAGGGTTTGGGGCGAAGTTTAGTCGGTAAAAATTACATAAAAACATAAAACTTAGTTACGGGTCATTTATTTTTTTTAATCATATTTATCACTAGAGTGAAACTTGTCAACGGAACTGATGAAATAAAAACTTAAAGCAATCAATACAATATGAATACAACCTATCAATGTCCTGTCACGGCGTGCACTAATTTTTCAAATCAATGTATGTGTGGTAAAAAAATAGGCATGCGGGACATGCGAGACGCATCCGATGTTTTACGGGACTATTTTACTAATTATTTCAAAGCGGGATTACATCTAGCATTACGGGACGGTCCCGCAGAATACGGGACGGTTGGCCGCCTTATTTGAAGCAAATGTCATAATATGTGGTAAGCGTGATATTATTGCCATTATAAGCTATCTACTATAAGTTTAGAAAAAAAGAGGTATTAATTCATAATGAAGAAAAATAAAAGCCAGTGACAACAAATTCATCCTTGAATAACTTTTTAAAGTTTTTTTACGGTTTTTCGCACAGTTTTCATGTCACGTGCTTTCCATTTACATGTCACGCGTGCGTGCGATAAATATAATATTTCAGGTGCAGCGGAAACAATATCCCGTGCTATGGTGTAAGCTATATCGAACCGGATAACAAAATAGTAATAACTTTTATGTAGCTATAAAGTAAAAATTACTGACTATAAAAAACGGGAAGAAACGTTATTGGACGAAAATATCAGCTTATAGGGATATATTATTATATTATATTGGGTGGAACTTTGTTTATACTACTACGGTGGCAAACAAGCATACGGCCCGCCTGATGGTAAGCGGTTACCATAGCCTATGGACGCTTGCAACGCCAGGGGTATCACTCGCGCGTTGCCGACCCTGAAAACATCTTAAGAGGTTTATGGAGGATTCACTGCGCTTCTACTAGATCAACATTGAGACGATCTAACATGTTTTTATTTGTTAATTTTACCTAGCACCCTAGTCCCAAACTAAAGCCAAGCTTGTTCTATAAGAATTTCATAGAAAAACCACATAGCTCGACCCGGGAATCAAACCCCCGGTAGCCCGCTTACGACCACTAAGCTAACGAGTCATCTAGTGAGCTATCGTATAAAAGTGCTCCCAAGGTTCTGTCTATAAATTCTTAAAAGTATTGAAAATACCGAATCTTCGGTATTCATTCTATTTGGAAGTTGATTCGGTAACTACTTATTACTGAAAAGTAAGGGTTTTTAATTTTATTGTACTTGTAGCTTTCCGCCAGCGGCTTCGCCCGGTCTTATAGTTTTCCCCCGTTTTTGTAACATTTTTCATTACTACTTCGCTCCTATTAGTCGTAGCGTGATAATATATAGCCTATAGCCTTCCCATTTAAATGGGCTATCTAACACTGGAAGATTTTTTTAATCGGTCCAGTAGTTTCGGAGCCTATTCAATACAAACAAACAAACAGTCAAATCTTTCCTCTTTATAATATTAGTAAAGATAAAGATAGACTACAAAATATCATTTTATTCTGTAGATACTATAAATTCATATCATAATTTAATAATTGTATTAACTGCTTAATCGGAGATATTAACTCAGCATGACTCATCTCTACCTTTTATAAATAAATATTGAACGCAGTTATTTTCTAACTAGTGATTGATTGAGTGGGACTCCGATAGAATGCTTTTTATGTTCATAAATTGTCAGGTGACCACGATTTTAATTTAAACCTAACGGTTATTTTATCTCCCACTGCGCCCGCGCGTCATTTGTGTAAAAAGTTGCGTTTTGTACAACTCCGAGTGATATTATTTGTTGTTGTTTTTTTTTATCATGCGGTATTAGTGGAATATTTTGTGTATCAATCAATTTATTTAGCTTGTTATATGTAGGTATTCACGGCTTTGGTGGAAAATACATGTGACCCAATTGCAATGACGAACAGACAATAGCACTAAGGCTAATTTCAGAGTCGACGCTAAGCGTAAACTTACGCTTCCGTATATCAAATTGTAATATACAAACACTTATATTCATCACATAAAATATTTATGTTTTGTGGGAATCGACCCCCACGAATTCGTGATCCGGATTCGCAGTCCGGTACTCGAACCACTAGACCACAGACATCGTCAATTTTAAGTTAAATTAAATTAAAAGTAATATTTATATATATTCAGGTGTCAATCCCGTGTTAGTACAACATACCAAGCGAATCAATCTTTTGCCATTCATATTTTTATACTTAATTTTTTGCTATCTGTACCATCGCGGCGTGTTCGTAACAATAGGCAGGGACAGTTACTCATGGTTTATTCATGACATTCAATCAGTAAAGAGTTTATAAAGGGATGAAAGAAGGTCCAGTATGAATGATTCTTCAAAATAAAATAAAAACCAAAAGACGAATTTTTTTTTGCAAAAATCACATCTAGTATAATTAAATCAGATGTATTGTAATTTAATATACTATCACTCCTGTATATTCTTCACAGGGCTAAGCAGAAATATACTCACGTACAGTCACTAGCAGAAATATCTATACACTACCAAAAGTGCTAAATCTATTTTCTCCTGACTAATAGAACTTTTGTGATATTACGAACATAGTATTTACGAGCCAATACTAAAGCGACATTGGTGTTATCACAAAGTTGCAATCGTTCATTCATGAAAATATCGCTTTAGCCCTTTTGAAAGTGTTTATATGTCGCTATATTTTAGGTCCTATGAAGTAGGGGGAGAGCCTATTACTATACCGGACACACTAATTCTGATAGCTGCAAGCTGCTACGGAGAATTCCCTAACAGAAAATCTCTGTGACATTTTACTTGACTTGGGGGAATCAAACCTAAGACCTCATGCTTAGCAGCCAGGTTCGCAGCCACTAGAACAACTTTTACTCGACTTTTACTACGGTGCAAAGGTAGAGTAAGGTTTTTCACTTGTATGTATGTCTGGTCCTTTATTCTCTCGTTTCAGCAAAACAGCGATATTGATTTTAATGAGTATGCCAAGTGTCATAAAATCAAATTAGAAACCAGTAGCGTTCATTTAATATTCTAAGCCAGAAATCCGTAAAATTGACTATTTCAATTTGTATTGAAATTAACACTGGTTTTAAACGCGCGTTTTATACAAAGTAGCCATATTAAAGCAGATAATGTATTACTAAATGCACAAATACATAGTAGTATTTGCACAAGAGGTCGGCTATTTCGCAGTAATTAGCGTCTATTAGCATAAAGCTTATGCTAACTAATACTAATTATGTTATTAGACGTACATTTACTAGTATTAATATGTATGTTTCAGCTATTATTAGCAGTTATATTTGAACTGGTCACCTAAAGAAAATTAATTTTATTTAGTTAGGTAAAACGTTCATTAGTCTAGCGATCAGGGGGGCTAGACAAGTTGCATTTTGACATACGAATCGACAGACAAAATGTATGGAAATGACACAAGCTTTCGACAAGTCGGGCTGTCACTAATGTCATTTCCATACATTTTGTTTCTATTCGTTTGTCGACGAAGACAGAGAAAATGTATGGAAATGACACAAGCTTTCGACAAGTTGGGCTGTCACTAATGTCGTTTCATACTTTGTGTTTTTATTCATTTGTCGATTCGAATGTCAAATTGCAACTTGTCTAGAGGCTCAGGGGGCCTTAGACAAGTTGCAATTTGAAATTCGAATCGACAAACGAAGACAAAGAAAATGTATGGAAATGACACAAGCTTTCGACAAGTTGGGCTG
Source organism: Acronicta psi (assembly GCA_946251955.1). Lineage (NCBI taxonomy): Eukaryota > Metazoa > Arthropoda > Insecta > Lepidoptera > Noctuidae > Acronicta > Acronicta psi. Next base: position 2,280,997 of record OX276486.1, read on the forward strand.
TCTCTAATGTCATTTCATACATTGTGTTTTATTCATCTGTCGATTCGAATGTTAAAATGCAACTTGTCTAGCTCCCCTGAACCGCGACTGCTACGTTAGAAGTCCTGGGTTCGAATTCCAGGTCGAAAAAAGAAGTTTGTGAATACAGACATCCCAGATTCAGCCACTAGTTAAGAAAGGGGTACGATGATAATGATATCACAACTACACTTCTGCTATTTATCCGCCATACCAAACACAATAACACATCATTTTGTTATATAAATATACACTATTTTGAACAAACAAACATAGCATTGGATTGAATTGACATCTACTGACAAATATCTCTGATGACTAACAAATAAACATGCTTGATGTTGGTCAAGTGGTTCTGTCCCAAATGTGTTTCAAGTTATTATAGTATTTTAATATTTTTTATACATACAATCCATCACGCTTGTATTCCTCGAAGGGTTAGGCAGAGGTGTACTAATGTACACCCACAGTTCGTATGTTGAGGTCCCATGTAATAGGGGGCGAGTCTATTGCCATCAACCGGGCACAAATCCCGACTCCGAGTTGCTACTGGGAATTTCACAAAAAAAAACCCAGCAACACTTTGTTCGAACCGGGAATCAGAATCGAGGATCTCTAGCGTAGCAGTCGTGCTATGAGACCACTGGACCAACGAAGCAGGCAGTATTTTTAATAAAATATAATATTTATATATTATGATGACAATCATATCATCATCCACAATCTTCATTATTCCACTATAGGCCTCCATCAAACATTGTCATTTGCCTCGGCTCCTGCGCTTGAACCCGCAACTTTTACTATGTTGTCGACCCATCTTGCTACAGAACGACCGACGGCAATCCTTAGTCATTTTTAATAATCACCTCTTTCTAAGGATATAGGTAAATCGGTATTACCTCAAAACTTTACAAAGTAAAGAAATTTTACAGTCGCTTCGTGTAAAATACGAAGCCGCTTCAATTCACAGAGACAAACTATGCAATTAATAGAACACACCTAGGTACTTTTGTACTCATTACGATTCGTATGCTTTGGAAACAATGCAGTATCGTTCTCATACTTTTTTAGAGAAAAGGTTTTACTGGCAAACGTCCGTTTACAATCAATCTTTTACGTGTAAACGTCAGCTGTGAAAAATCGAATCTTTGTTGAATATCAACTCGATTTGTTTGGTGCGAGTGTGGGAACCGAAGTAATTGCTGCAGCAATTGTAATTTAAATTTCTATGTATACTCGACCATAAAATTGCTTATCCACTTTTGGCAAAAATTCCGTCAAAATTAAATTTACTAAGGCTCATTATCAAACTGTCACTTGGTTTTGTAAGCAAAAAAAGACCTTGTTGTTTTGCGATGTGCAAACGACATTCACTCTAAGGGTGGTAAGCAATTTTATGGTCGACCCTACATACGGCGGCATAGAACAATATTTAAAGTTGGCCTTCTAAACCTTTATACCGTTGTAATAGAGACGATTTTTGCAATCAGCTGTATCTACATTGCAGCCCGTGACTTCACTGGCATCATATAAGACTTTTTTTAAACTAAAGGCATGGGCGGCTAGACAAGTTGCATTTTGACATTCGAATCTACAAACAAAATGTATGGAAATGACACAAGCTTTCGACTAATTGGGATGTCACTAATGTCATTTCCATACATTTTGTTTGTAGATTCGAATGTCAAAATGCAACTTGTCTAGCGTCCCTGTTCCAGCACTTCCAAATAAGTTCCCGTTAAATTAATTGACAGATAACTTCGTACAAAATTTGTTCCATTTTTTTATTTATCCAGCGATTAAATATATAAATATTTTTGGGACATATTACGCAGCACCATCTAGTATCAAAGTAAGCAAAGCTTTTAATATGGGTTCTAGACAATTAATATAATACATTTAATGATATACTTTTTTTTGTAAATACATAGGTATCTACCTATTTATTATACATAAGAAACAATCAGACAAAGAAGTACTTATATTCATTACATAAATATTTGTTAGGTTACCGGCTATCCGGACACGTCGACACAGGCCCTGGTATAAAAGCTGTGAAGTTTCATCAAAATTAGTTCTGTAGTTTTTGCATGAAAGAGTAACAAACATCCACACATCCTCAGAAACTTTCACATCCATACTAATATTATAAAGAGGAAAGATTTGATTGTTTGTTTGTTTGTATTGAATAGACTCCGAAACTACTGGACCGATTTAAAAAATCTTAGGAGCGGAGTAGTAATGAAAAATGTTGCAAAAACGGGGGTAAAAATGTAAGACCACGCGGGCGAAGCCGCTGGTGGGAAGCTAGTGGTTTATAATATTAGTAAGATTGTTATAAGTATAGTTTGCTTCACGCATCAAAAGAAAAAGGCTGAAGGGCTTACGACCATCGGTTCGGTACTTCGGTACGATAACGTCTGTCCACACAATAAAATGTGACTTAATATCGTCCCAACGGTACAGGATGAGTATAGAGGATGTTACGTCATAGAATTGCATTGCATAGGCTAATTTTTATGCCAACCGGATAGATCCCTCGGGCTTTATGGAAGGTTTTATTCTGAATACTGAATAATAATCTGTTCGCTAGATATCAAATTCAAATCAATAGTTTTTTTTAAGAATTGAAATATTGATTTGATACTTAACCTCCAATTCACTAACCACACGGACAGGGCAGGACACTTAGGTAGGTAAATTAGGTAATGTCCTGGCTTCAATTCTCAAGTCGATCAATTCTCAATAGCAGTTCAGTTAGGATTTGTGCCCGGTTACTTGCAATAGACTGGCGAGTCTTCGTTCTTCTTACGCTGTTTCTGGTAAAAAAACAGGTCTGCCAAGTCAAAGGTCTCGAGTTCGAATCCAAAGCACGCACCTCTGACTTTTCGAAATCATATGCGTAATTATCACTCGCTATAACGGTCAAGAAAACATCGCGAGGAAACCTGCACGCCTGAGAGATTTTCTCGACGGCATGTAAAGTCTGCCAACCCGCATTAGGCCAGCGTAGTGGACTATAGCCTCTCAATATCTAATCTATCTATCTAATCCCTCTCATACTGAGAGGAGACCCGTGCCCAGCAGTGGGACAGTTAATGGGTTGATGATAAATAATAACTGTGAGTATATTCATACACTTCTACCGTACCCTTCAGGGAATATAGGCGCGAAGCTGTGTGCGAGCGAAACAGCAGCTTATTGTACAAAGTCACTCACTTAAGTGTTACATTCTTGCCCAGTCTAAAAATATCCTACACTCCCTTTATAGGTCTCAGGAAATGCCAAATGAGTTGTAATTAGTAATGGCTTAATATGACCGTCGCACGCGCAGGCGCCACAGCACACTTGGAATTGATGGTGACGGACAGATGTCTGCCCAAGGCCAGTGCAAGACAATTAGACCTGAAGACAATATGACAATATTGTCACTGGTATGGCGACAAATATTAGCGTAATTATGAAAAAAAAATATTATCTTCTGGCAATCTTTATTCAAATACATTATTTTCTTTTTTTGATTGGCAGGGGACGCCAGCCTCCAAAATTAGCTAGGAGACAAATATTAGCGTACCTATTTATGAAAAAAATCTATTTTTAACTTCTGACAATCTTTATTCAATTCCATTATTTTCTTGGCAGGTAGGGGTTGTTAGCCTCCAAAATTAGCTAAATAAATTAAGATATTTATGCAAACAACGGTCTTTCGACAAATCGGGCTGTCACTAATGTCATTTACATACATGTTCTTTCTATTCGTTTGTCAATTCGAATGTCAAAATGCAACTTGTCTACAGGTCCAGCTCAGGTAATGGTTGGGATGCCTATATATTATATGTATTATAAACATTCAATGACAGTTGTAACCGTTCTAAAATTATACATTGCCCCCACATAATTGTACCTGGCAGTAAAAATATTACCATAGTACGTACTATACGTAGTTTTCCGTGCGGCGATCGAACCTCTAGAAGTCATTTTCATCCAAATATTTAGCTGTTATGTCACTTTTTACCAGCATATAGGCCATTAGCCCTAAATAACGTCAAAAGTAAACATTAAAATCAGTAATAGATGTCTTATATTGCCCATACAAAAGTGGTTTCCACACATTAAAACTTCAAAGTGGGTTCACATCTTGCTGGCGCCTGCAACAACAAAATTACAAAACCAACGTTTTGAGACAAGAGGGAGGTAAACACAGAAGGTCCAGTGGCGCATAAGCAACTTGCAATGACATAAATCTTAGAAACGCAGATAAAGTTTTTTGGTACCTATTGTAAGTGAAAGAAAGAAAGAACATCTAAGTCGTAAGAGCGTAAGCAAGTAACAGCACTACAGCATACAAGTGTGTATTATCCTTCAATCTTCCTACCAATGTATGACCTGACCTGTCGAATTTTGATATCAAGATCACCCTAAGGCCGACTGGTGGGAAATGCCTTGGGCATTAAGTGCGCCTCATTGCAATGTGCATAAAGTATTCAATACAATCATAATTCACATCACATTACTACAATTAAATGCTTTTTAAAAGAGGTAAAACTCCAGCAGTTTGAATTAAGCTTTGGGGAAAAAGTGATTTAAAAATAGATCTTAACTCGTCGCCGTTACAGAAACATAGATGGCGCTGTACCGATATTTTTGTTCCGTCATTCTGGCGTTATTCGTTCAAATTCACCTTCTGTCAGTTACTACCTCTTAGTACCTCACACGCATCAATGCAAGTACCAGAGGGGGTTATAAAACAATTTGTGTACTAGTGTCTAATAACGCGTGTCGCATAGCCAATCGGTTTGGTTCGTCTGTTCGCATGTAAAGCGCGGCAAATAAGGAATTCAGGGCAGATGTGTAGGGTCCCTTAATTGTTTGGACGTGATGAGAGACTGGTTGAGGAATTGTTTTGTAATGATCTTCATGGATCATGGATGGTTTGAACTTTGATGTTTACTATAGAAAACGTTCAGTTATTTCATGTTATAATGTAAGTTATGTTCAATAATTTAATTTTGTAGTACTTTTGTTTATCTATATTTTTTTTGGTTATAGGTACTATGACATTTTATTTAGGCATCAGGCACAGTGTCATCAAAATTGGATTTGTATTTCCTGAAATAAAGCTTATATCTTAACAATAATAACAAAATATACCTTTTTTGGTCATTTCGATAGAGCAATGGTCGTTGATTCCTATCCTCTATGTTCTTTTTGAACTCTTGTTAACAGATCTACTCACAATAATGAATCGATACGAATTTTCCTGCGACTAAATTATGTTCTTTATATTTGTCTGGCAGTAAAAAAATTGCGGTATATGCAAGGAGTATTGTAAATGTAATTAATAGATTGATACTTCTGTTTTTTTTATAAAGAACCTGTTGTACCTATATTACACACGAAACCACGACAAAGTTGTAACATTCTTAATACAATTATGTGACTAGGAAGTTAGGAAGCCTTGCTAATGTTTAATACCAGCTTACGAACCAGTCGTTTGAAAAAAGGGCTTAGCAACAGCAGTTTAGGGTTTTGTTAACATGTCTTTTAGGAATGAAAGAAAGATAAAAACATTTATTTGTTATAATATGGGTAATTTAGTAGGTATACAAAGTGGTAGGTGTTTATGACAAAAGGATTTTTATAAACAGGCGTATTATAAAGAATTTCTGTTAAATTATTACCTACTCTTACATAACCTAAAACTTTTATAACTGTTAAGATTAATTATGAAATAAGTTTATTTTCCTTCATAGCTTCTGCATTTTACTAAAGTATAATTGAGATTATACTTCGTTTTATACAAAACCCCAATAAAACTTTGCTTGACCGGTAAATCGAATTCACGGCCTCTAACTCAATAGCTAAGGTTGCGACCACAAGACCACAAAGTCAGTTTATACATAAACAAGAAAAGCTATCATAATTCAAAACCCCAGTCGTAAACTGCCAATAAACTTTCAATATAAACGGAGGTACATTCACGCGCATAATTGTCCAATAACAATATTATAATAACGGTCATTACGACTTCAAAGTGCTTGTTATCGTACATTCGAGCACATAAATAACTAGAGGTCGGAAGGTGAAAGACTTCGCTCTGTGCACTTGCAAGTTCAGTATGTGATTTGTGGTGTACCAACTTTTGTGTGCGAATGTACCTACTGTCATTTGTTTTTTCTTACATCCATATCATCATAGCCTTTTGTCGTTGATGCGGTTACCATGCCCTTAGACTTCCGAAATTTCTGGAGAATACCGATATTCTTAAGATAAGCTGGCTGTCAAATTTTATCTTCATCATCCAACCCAAAAGAGGTCCTTTATTGAACAAAAGCGTCCTTCATAGACTTCCACGAGGCTAGACTCGAAGTCCAGATGGCCACTCCTTAGCCTGGCTAGGACGCGTCCTTCGCTGCGTTTTTTGGTGGTCTCCACCCGTGAACCTTTTTGCCGCGATCAGTTTTACGAAGTCTATAATAGCTATGGGCATTGTTAGTTTATTATTTAAATTCTGTGGTAAAAAATGCAGGTTGTCTACTAACGATACTGCAACGGAACGGTATTATTGCCGTTTAAATTTAAATAAAGAACAAATAAATCACCTATTCCATTGGCGCCTGCGCACATGCCAGCCGGCGTACATCGAATACCAACCACTCATCACTAACCAGCTTACTCTGCCTACCCGTTAGGTACAATGATGCCTGATGCTTACGTGCTATTCAAATGTCAATCGTCAATATATTCTGTATTCTATTACAATGTCTAACCTAGATTCTAGTAGTCGCTACTATCATTGAGGTTATGTGTCCTAGATAGAGATACCGTGAAACTATTGTTGGATGCTTGCAGAGTGGGCGCTACAACTCTTCTCCACTACTTCTGTGAATTGACAGCATAAAACATACCTAATAATATATAACATGTAGTAGGTACTGCAAACAAGGTGTTTACTGGATTCTGACCTTAGCATAAAAGTCTTTAAAATCCAACAAACTTCCACCTGTGACTTTCGGGTAATGTTTGGTCACAACGAAACTTGAGTACGATTGTATTTAATACCTCAATGCCACTATTAAGTAGATAGCGTGATAGCGCCGGTGACGGCTTGAAAGCTATGAGTGGCTAATAGCCTCATTAGCCTACTAGGAATGCTTCTTCCTGAGTTTTCCTAGTCGGGTGCCAGGTTTCGCTTTTGTTTCAATTGATAGTAAACACATTAATTAATCCAAAGAGATCTTATTTGGTTTTATTATGTCTACATGACAAAAAAGTATGAAACAATGATTCTGTGATATTGGAACAGAATTAAATGGTTATGAATAATGGAATCTTGATCTTTTACTGGAATCTGCGAGAGAAGAAATGAATACTTGTATCAAGTAGGTAGGTATAGAGGGAAAGTGTAGGACTATATCACATTTTAACCTGTAAGTATTAAGTTCTCAATTCCCGAGAAAATGGAGAAACTTTCTATAATGCGGTATTGTTATGGAGAAATTGCAATAAATGTAGCAGCGTGTGGACACAATATAAAAACACGTGTAGAAGTCCCATCCTAAACACAGTTCGTTGAAATGTTTAGGTCCCATGTAATAGGGGGCGAGCCTATTGCTATCAACGGGATACAAATCCAAACTCCTAGCTCCCGAAAATCAAACTCCTCTAACATAGTCGCGCTTATAGTGCTTACTGGTAGGTGTCAGCGCGACTGCTGTGCTAGCTAGAGGTCCTATGGTCCAATGTTATTTCCGTGTATCCTATTGTCGTGGTGAATGGTACTGATCCCATGGCCATGAGTAGGGGAAGGCAAATGCGGTTTTTAGTCGGCATGATTTCGAAATACCTAATAAATACAATAATACTACCTTCCCAGATGGTAGGGATTGATGAGGATTTTTGGGATCCAAAAATAAGGTCGACTTCTGGGTGGAGTAAAGTGCTGTCGAGATTTTCTGAACCAGAGAGAGAAATTGAGAATGTTTGGCGGATATCAGTTTCTGATGAGGAGGGATGAAACGCATGTGACTAAAAGAGTGATTACATTTAATGTTTAAAGACGGAGGCATAGAGGAAGATCAAAGAAAAGATGGAGCGATTGTGTTAAGGTGGATATGATGGAAAAGGGATGGAATGAGTAGATGACTGCTAGCAGAGATGAATGAAAGAAAAAGATAAGCCGACCGCAAATAAATTAGGACAAGGGTAGGAAGATGATGATGATGAGATTCTGAGTAAGGAGTTGATCTTCTGTACTCCATTTAATGATGACCATGGCAGCTTTCGATCGTTTTTTATGGTGTATTAGGAGCATTTGGCACGTGCAAGCTCATGGCAGGCCGTTATGGCGATCGGATTTGCACTTTCTAATCATATCTCGTCAATATTGAATGTTATGGAGTAAGAAAGGGGCTTATTCCATTTGTGGAGTGTAGTAAAATTTAATGATCTTGATCTTTTTGGATCATTAGTAATTTATTATGGTTTATGTAAGTGCTGCTGTAAGTGTAAATATATTATGTTGTTATCTATACATACATAGCTACACGCCTGTTTCCCATAGGGGTAGGCAGAGACTATAGATTTCCATTTGCTACGATCCTGTTGTTATCTATATCTATAGAGGAAAGATTTGATTATTTGTTTGTTTGTATTGAATAGGCTCCGAATGGACAGATAAAAAAAATCTTTCAGTGTTAGATAGCCCATTTATTGGGGAAGGTATATATACCATCACGCTACGACTAATAGTTGTGGAGTAGCAATGATTTTTTTTGCAAAATCGGGGGAAAAAATTATAAGACCAAGCGGGCGAATCCGCTGGTGGAAAGGTAGTGTTACATACTTATTTATATGCATACACTACACTCAACGGCTATCCAAAACAAGATTGTAATGAAAATATTGTAACCAAATTTGTTTAAAGGAGTCTATGGAGTTTCTTGACGGCTCTTCTCTATAAGATCCACCTTTTGGAACCGTGCAACTAGTTTGACTTTTAAAAGTACCTATTGATGTGGTCTAATTGAAATAAAACATTTAACTTTGACTTTGTCATATATAATACACGCTAGAGGGTTTTTGTTTGATTTCCTGTCCGAGCATTGTACGGTTGGTTAGAATACATACTAAAACAATTTTACTACTTCTGAACAAGTACGCTGTGGACCGTTAAGCAAATTGCTTGCAAAAACTGCGCAGGATTATTTATTTAACATTGAATACGAATTTGAAATAACGGCCCTAGTATAACTATTCGTCTGTTAGTTCCGTGTTATTATAATATTTAACATTTGTTAACCGACTTGATAATAGTACAAAGTTTTGTTAAATGCGTGCGTGAATTCTGCGTTTGCGTGAATATCAATAGCGGCTCGGAGTATCTTCGATTCGTAATGCGTTTAACCCTTGCTTGATAGCAAGCACACACAGGACCGAAGATCCCTTTCGGGGTAGGGTTAACTTTATAGAAAACGTAACAAACATAATATACGCCCTATTCCTAAATATATCCAATTACGTAAAGAATTTCGTAATTCAATCTTTTATTCATTTATACTTCCAGGTCACTCACAAATTATTCAAACTTAATGCCAGCTTATTTGCGTAGGCACCCTAGTAATCCTTGAAAACACGAATTAGAAATAAGTAGGCCAAAAGTGTCATAGGTTCAGTGCGTCAATTGCTATGTAACTGCTAATAAATAAGGGAATGCGTCCAGTGCACTGTAACATAATTATGGTGAGAGTATTTTTTTTGCCGGCAACGCCACAGCGACTCCTCCAGCGTGTTGCAGGTATTCATATGCCACTCGTTCACTTACCATCCAGGTGGTTTGTCTGCTCGTTTGCCGACTTGAAAGCATAAAAAAAGTCTTCTAAAAAACTCTCTTCTTTTTATTTAATAAGATGACAAGCGCTTACACTCGGCCTAATGGTAAGCAGCCTATCAACAACATCATTGATATCGGTGATCATCAATGATCTTGAAACCTCAGTTGTTATTACCCCGGTAATTTCACAGCCTACATTACCCTTCAAATTAATGCAGTGGTATACCAACCCAGTCGAAGACACCAACAGAGTTCGACCACCTCTAGTTATTTCATATCTGTTTCGAGTCGAGTAATTTGTGTCCTTAAAAACAATATAAAAAAAAACAAAGACACGGCCCGTTTCACTACCTCCTATTAGTTCCTGTTAAATTAATTTAAAGATAATTTCATTATTTATTTTTTTATCCGGAGTTAGTGGATGATGTTCGCAGCGATTGTGATACTATACAATACGGTGTAGTGAGCAGGTACCTTAACACATAAACATTACCATAAGAATGTCTGGCGCCAACGCTGGAGACTTGGGACCAATGTTTGAATTGATGCCAAGATTAAACCGAATCAACTATTATTTGCATAGGAAAGTTTGCAAATACTTTGGCTGTCTTGAGTTTTAAATAGAGTTTCTGTTTCGCTTGATAGAATTAAACATGAACTTAGTATTATTCTGAGCGAAGTAAGAGCTGTCAAGACATGAAATTAAAGATAATAAAGGCCAGTAAGTTCCCGTTAAATTAATCGGCAGATAACTGCATAAGTACAATTTTTTAAATTTGTCTGACGGTTAGCTGCTATCCAGATGTGGTAAAAAAAGGCCCTAAATATTGTAGACTGCCTAATTGGACTTCTATTTACCCTAGCTGCTATTAAGTATGAATTCTTTGGAGGCATCCCACCACTATAGGTACTATTAGGTCCAGAGAAAGAAAAATATTGGATTAGAATGGTTTAAAACGAAAGCCTACGACTTGAGATTTTTTTTTTTATTTATTACAATCCTACATTTTTGTTTCTCCGATTTTTACAGCCGGGTTAAAGTTAGCTCGTGCCAACTTCAACCCGGACAGTAAGTTTGGCGAGAACTGTATGTAAATGTCAGTGTCACTCACATTTCTAACATCTTCTGATCAACAAGCAGTAAAGAATTAATAATAGGCTTTGTAATGTATTCATTTGTTGTAAACAAATTAATATAACGTCTCTCATAAATTAAGTTTACAGAGACCCATTGTTTTGACTACCATAAATAATAATTATTGTTTTTGAAATTGTCAGCACAAAATGAATTATATTTTCTTGTTTGTCGCGTCATAATTTATATAGTCGTGATTGCACATGAATTAAAGTAAACTTCATTATAATAAATCGCCGAAGCAGCCGAAGATTTATTATTTTCATTATTTAGCGATTAATGTTAGTAGGTAATAATACTGAATATTGTGCTATAAAATGTTTTACACTTAGGTAATTAATAAAATTCATTAATTACATTAGTTTGACATTAGCAGTTTTATTTCAAAATTACTTTGTCTTACTGCTGGGCAAAGGTCTCCCCCATATCTCTCCATGAATACATTCATAGCTATCCGCTCATTCAGAAATCTAAAAAGACCGAAACAATTAATACGTTATTTTATTTACAAAGACAGATATTAAGTACATATTTTTTTCTCTTCTGTTTTATTTCTCTTCTTGACAATTATTAGCTTGTCCTAATAATTGTCAAGAAGAGAAATCAATGACAATCGTCATCTTCACCATTTTCGTCACTCGGGGTTGGGGCAGTATCTAATTTTTTCCATACCTCTATTAGCCGTCATCTCGTCATTAAACTCTTTTGTGGTCATATCATTTGTCACACAGTCCATCCATCTTTACTTTAGTCTCCCTCTTCCCTTATATCCATCCACATTCATGTTCAAAACCTTTTTGGCAACATGCTCTTCACTTCTACGCATCACATGTCACCACGATAAGCTGTTACTGCACAACTTTTGAAATCAATGACAATACTTATTAAAAATTAATTTATTATTATTTACACATTAATTTTCCACAACACACAGCCCTAATTATAAGGCACTTAACTCACTTACACGCATTCCACCGCAAATACCTGCGCCCATCCTTTAATTACTCAGTCATTTGACAAAACATTTGGCCAAACATTTGTGTTGTCAGTTCACGAGTAACAACTATTAATATTGAAAGCTCTACCCAAGATTGGCTCGATATCCACGGCAATAAAACATTTGTAATGGTCAGGGAAATTTGTGAAACATCATCCTGTGAATTGTAATTTCAATTGCTTGGGTATTTCATGGCGAATTCTGTTTTATCCTTTGTTAAGACATAGCAATAGTTTACTAAATTATATGAATGCGTGTAAACAATGAATTTATTAAATAGCAAGTTCAAATTTAGCTAATCTTTTAGTTTTCCTCACGTAGCCTAAATACGAGTATAGCCTATCTGGTGGCCAATAACCATTCATATAATATCAATGACGGAAAATTAAGCATTAAGTATTTTTTCAATGAAAATTTCAATAACAGCTCCGGTTTTGGATTTGTGGGCGGTTAATGGCAATATGCACGCCCTTAAACATTCCGGCGAACTGCGAGTGTACTCTGCCCCTTCGGGGAATATAGACGTAATGTGTCTAGATAATTATATCACAGTGATAACGGTAGCACTATTCTTAAGATAATACTTGAATGATCTTTCTACCGGTACTTTAGTTTAGGGCTGGTGATAAAGTAGATTGCAGCACAAATCAGCAGAACCGTTCGTTACAGCAGTGTACTCTGGGCTTTATTCCGTGGTAGGTACATGTTCATTAGGGTTGTTACTTGATACTGTTTTGTCTATTTTCAAACTAACTGGACACTATTGCCAAGATCGACACTATTCAGTAGTGTTGTTTAAAAGTTCCATCGATTATAACTGGTTTTAATTCAGGGTTGATCAAAGTCTTATTGGATTTTTCTATGATATTTATTAATAGTAGCTATATCGGGAACTTCGGGAGTAAAGCAGTAGGTACCTAAACACTGCTGCCTATCCCTTCGGGGGAAAAAGGCGTGATATCTTGACGGATACCCTTACAGCAATAGAATAGTAATGGATCGTAAATAAAAGTAAGTTTTGTTGATGAAACTAAGAATATAACATAGCCAATAACAAATCATTCTTGCTCAAATCGTTTTGCTTTATAGAGATAGAATTTTGACATTAGGTGCCTCATTGTGTGTCAAACCTTATGTCAAAATCCTATCTCTAATAAGAAAATATACCTACTGACTGATTTGTTATTATAGAAACCGGTAATATGGAGATGTATTTTACCTTCAAGTCTTGTACCTCAAGTTACATATATGTGGCGCCACATATCATACATAAGCTATTATAACATAATTACATATGATTTGCGTTAATAACATTTTAATTTCTATTTGATGCCACTATAATTACCAAACATTAGTTGAAATTGACCATCGTTATACCTTCTCTATTATCTTACCGCCGCCATCTTGAAATTAATAACTAATAAAAAAAATATAGATCATATTTGGTAATTATAAACAATAATCTACATAAAACCAGTACGAAACAGTTATAATATTTTTATTATTCATCTAACACACGTAATTAAGGCCTGCGTTTGCGCAGCTCAAAGTCAATGACAGTTTGACAGCGCGCCAAATATGGCACTGATGGCTCCTGTCAACCGCATCCCAGCTATAGGGCTGTCACATTTAAAATACGTTTTTTCTTCAGCTCTGACATGATGGATGACGTGAAATAAGAAAAATGTTTCATTTATGGAATTTAGACGTGTTTGTAAAAAGAAAACCAAAGCTAAAGTAATTTATTATTTTTAATACTATAAAAGGAGAAAACCAAAATAAGTTTTGAAGTGTTTCTGAATGCGAAAGGCGACACCCGGTCCCCTGAATATTCTCTATCCAGCAGTGGACTGCACTGTTTAGTTTTTTTCTTAAGATTATTCATGCAGAACCTCGTCGGCGACAAGCGAATTTTCCGCATTATAAAAAAGAACACCTTTCACCAGGGATCGGGAATCCGCTTACTTCGGGGATCTTTTCGCAATGCAACACAAAAACTACAAATCTATACCACACTCAAAGTCAAACAACGTACGATTCACAGTTAACATAGGTACCATAAGCCATCAATATCGATAAATGGAGATAGGCTCACTATCTATTTCAGTAACCTAACTCCGTAGCATCAAACAATGGATACACCTTCAAGGATTGATGTATCATTGATTTATAATCTGATGTTAATTAAGAATTAGATTTTGAGGTCGGCAACCCTAGAGTTAGGGCCATACCTGTCAGCGAATCGCAAATTGTAGATACACCTGGTGATTGTTATTCTGCATGAACTCATGACGATGAGCACGGAATAAATATTTTTAATGGACATTATAACTATAAAGAAACAATAGTCTCTTAGTCATAAAATCAATCTGAAGCTCCCGTTATAATCGGTCTTGTTAAACCGCCGATTAATTCTACACACGTCGTTTAATGGCCCGTTAATCGTGGTTTTTATACACTATGGGTATAGGCGAAGCTAATATAGTAACGAAAATGCATGTTGAATTAAATCTTTTCAATGATCGATTAACAGACAATTTAAAAATACTATTGTTTAGACCCTAGGAGACTTACGGTTTTTTTTATCAATTATATCACTAAGGTTTATTTAGCAGTTGGAGGTATAGAACCTAATCATTTTTTCTAGTTCGCAACTTCGGAAACAAAAGTACCCTCCGAGAGATAGTCAGCAACATCGGGAGTGTGCTGGCGTTTCTTGAGGAGTTAGGGTGGTTTGAGTAATATTAAACATCCCCACCCGTACGCAAAATACCATAGAATGGTATGGTATAGCGGGCTGTTTTCCGCAACTCGCAAGTTCGCAATACATACGTCATTGTACAAAAAACATATCCGACAATAGACAATGCTAGGTGTCACTCAAAATATAAAAATAGATAGATCGCCAAATAGACGCCGGAGTATACCATATAGTTAACAATGAGTTAATTTGTTGATTCCGATTAGCGTCAACAAGAGACTTTAATGCTATAACGTTGGTTATTTGACAGTAGTCAGGCTTAGTATTGTAAGTTAACTTGATTTATGTATTCCTAAGTGATTTGTGGCCGTTATTATAACCACTTCGATAGTCTAGTAGCATTTAGCTCGGTAACGGTAGTTTTATTAATAGGTTCTATGAATATTGATT
Source organism: Acronicta psi (assembly GCA_946251955.1). Taxonomy (NCBI): domain Eukaryota; kingdom Metazoa; phylum Arthropoda; class Insecta; order Lepidoptera; family Noctuidae; genus Acronicta; species Acronicta psi. The sequence continues at coordinate 2,296,130 of OX276486.1, forward strand.
CTAATCTGTGGTTTTGTAGTTATTTTGTTAGAATACATTAGCCATAATATTTTGTCCAATGAAATTAAATCTTTTGATTTATTATACTTTGAATTTACAATCCTTTGAAATTATTAATAAATTCAGAGGATAGTCAAAATAAAACTCCATTTGGAGCCAGACAGAAAAGATATTAATATTTAAAGTTTATTGTTTGTTACTGATGTTAATTGTTCATATCCCTGTTTATATAATTCAAATAAAACTTATCACGTTAGAATTACTTAAAATTAAGGAACCTAAATTCTACGGCTCTTTCTTCAAAAGGCCAGTTCCGATCTTATCCTACACTGTCAAACTGTCTGGACTTTAAAAGAGACTATGATTATCTGAGTTGTTTCGACATTTCTTCTTAGACTTTGTCAGTTTGGAAATGTCGGCGCCATCTAGAATAAAAACAATATTTACCCCTAAAAATCTGAACCCCTGAATCTAGAGTTGTTATTATTTCATAGCGCACAAATATTAAAGATCAAAGATTTGACATTATCTTGAAAGCCGCACCAACAACATTATTTTGAGACACGTACGTCCCAACTTTTTAACTCCAACTATTTGTGTTAACTGGAGTTAACGTTTGAACAGTTAAACTGGGTTTACGATGGGCCGCGACAAATTCGTTCGTTATAGTGCAACCCACCCAATGTTGCTAGAATATTGTTAAAAGCTACTTTTTGTTAGCATCAAGCTTATGACTAACGGTATTCTATGAGCGAAATGGGTTCCTAAATGGTTCCATGTCAAACTGTTACTTAGTTGTGGAAACTTCAAAGGTTAGTGACATGCAGGCCTGAAAATATAATCGATAGCTTAAAAAGAATATTTACCGTTGACATTTTGGCTCGCATTACTATAAAAAGACCCAACACACAACGCCACTATCAGCAGGACATTTAAGTGAGCATGACAAGCTCTACCTCGGGCTGGTTAATATTATATTATACATTAATATAATAATTAAAGCAACATCAAAAGCTGCAGAATACTCATACTGTCACTGACTGCTTAATTATTTTCGAGGGATCTGTAGATCACATCTCATCCATATTTCTCTAGCATACTTTTTGTTGGGTTCTAAGCATTTTAGTTACATCATCACCATTCCTGTCCTTGTCCCAAGTTATTTAGTGTCGACGAAGCTTATTCTTATCTTCCATTTCTTCCTCTCAGATGTCATTTCACTCCTTTTGACGTCTCCTCTCCTCTCCATCCGTTCGCATCACTTTTCTAGTCACCTGCGTTTCATCCCGTCAAGACAAACGATTCCTTTTCAACTTTATCAACTAAATGAAAATCAAATTAATATCTTGTCATGTACGCTTCTTATTTCTTCCGTTCACCTGCTCAAGCCTGTATGTATGGTATATCTAATGGTCTTGTTTGTTTGTTGCAGTCAGCATCGGAGCAGCGTGCGCCCGCGCCCGAGGAAATGCAAGCGCGACGCGGTCTGTTGTGGCACCTGCTCATTGACCTGCCTATACTGTTGTTAGGTAAGTGCTCTTATTTATAGTACATGTATATGGATAAGGATATCAGTCTACAAATGAGTGTATCGAAATATGAAGCCTGGTGAAGACATTTGTACAGTTGCAGGGTACAGCTTCTTTAGAAGTAATATTATTAGGTTATTTGCTACTGAAAAGTAATGCAGTACCCGCTCGTGGTACGGACATGTGATTCGTAGAAGTGAAGAGCATGTTACTAGAAAGGTTGAGGAAGACCACTGAAATATGTGTGAGACAAGAATATGACTAAAGAATATGACTGACATAAAGATGTATTGAAGAAAAAGATATAGTACGTTGAAACTGGGATAAGTACTTAGGATGAGGTAGGAGTACGTATGGTGATAATAATAGGCAATTAGTTGCCTGATTGCCTCAATATAACCTGATACAAGTATGATAATATGTGTCATATTTATATTTTAGGTGGACATATTTTTAATTATTGTTGGTGGGAATTAAAAAATTCGTGTTGATTGATGAGAACAAACTGCTCAGCGTGAGATGCATTCCAATAAACGCTAATCAAAAAAATAATTACAAACACACGCTTAATTAAACACGACAATTATTACTTACCATGCATCATAAGCGGCTCATTGGATAAAATATAAATAAAAATGTTTAAAAAAAATCGAGTCGAAGAGCACCTATTAATATTTTTGACGGTTGCTCTTCGGGAAAATGATTTGAAATTGAAATAATCCTTACCAATATTATAAATGCGAAAGTTACTCTGTCTGTCTGTCGCGCTTTCACGCCAAAACTACTAAACCGATTTTAATGAAATTCGGTACAGATATAGTCTAGAGCCTGAGAAATCACATAGGCTACTTTGTAATGCGAAAAAAGGGCTGTAAGGGGTTAAATATTAGTAAGTATACTCAACTAAAAACTAAAAATAGTTAGTACCTATACTCAACTTCTACGTTTCGAATTATCAAAATAGGTACATATGGATAATTACGTAGGAAAATCCCATGAGTAGGTATTTACTGTTACTTATGTCAAACAAATGACTTCCTTAGTGACACACACCTTAAAATGCTTGTTGATAACAGTTGCTTATCTCAACTTAATGTGCACATTAGCCCACCCTGCCGTTGACACCACAAAAGATTACAAAATTAACATAGGTACATTTTAAGTAATGGTTAGGCGTTCGTTGGACCTGTGGAGACACTGGGATCACGTTGGGTTCACCACTGTGGAGGGACGAGGTGTGTTGTCCCTCGCACCAAAGGGAGGCGACCTTCGACCAGGCGGGTGTTATGCCTGGCGGGCCACTGCCCGACGGTTGATGTCGGGCGGTTGTATTATGCAAGTTGCACGGTAAACTTCACTTGGGCGATTCAGGATTTTAACTTCGTAGAAGTTCTTATGTAGCGTGATAGATGTCGCTACAGACCCTTAGGGCCTGTAGCACCATCTCCTGATAACTTCCCGTTAAATTACTGGTCAGATAATGTAAAAGTTTTGTTCCATTTATTGATTTATCCGGTGGATAACGACTTCGGAGTCTGGATTTGTGTCCATGATGGATGATGGCAATAAGCTCGCCCGTATTACATAGGGAACTAACTGTGGGTATTTAGTGAGCCTCTGCTAAAATGTGAATGCAGAGAACTGCATTTCAAATCATATTTTAAGATCATTGTGATACAATTCACTACGAAAGCATTTTTACATAGTCGCGGTGTTTGTTACCAAACTCCTCCGAAATGGCTGGACTGATTTGTATAAAATTTTGTGTGCATATCGGTTTGAGAATCGGCCAACATCTATTTTTCATACCTCTAAGAGATAAGGGTGACCCACCCCATATATGGCAAAACAACGTTTCCCGGGTGGTTATATACTTATTTTTTTTTTCTATTTCCATTTAATAAACCTTTCACATAATCCACCTTACAAATTCGACGTATAAAGTCTAGTTCTCACGGCGGTCTACCATAATATCGGTGTAACGGGTCAGCATGTTGTGGGAACCGGCCGCTTTTTGTCCGATTGTCCGACAATCCCGGCATTAACTGGCTTAGAATTCGGATTATCGGGCGTAGAACGTTGTAATTATAGAATAATTCGATATTATTACTAGAACGGTAGTTATTTAATAGGTATATTTATAAAATACTAGCTTTACGCCAGCGGCTTCGCCCGCGTGGTCTTCATAACTTTTTCTCCCCATTTTTACAATATTTTTCATTGCTACTCCGCTCCTATTAGTCTAGCCTATTAGTAGCGTGATGGTATATACCTATAGCCTCCCCCGATAAATGGGCTATCTAACATTGAAAGGAGTTTCAAATCTGTCCAGTAGTTTCTGAGCCTATTCAATACACACAAACAAACAAATAATCATATCTTTCCTCTTTATAATATTAGTAAGTATAGATTTATAGTGTGTTAAAATAGTTATTGCTTTAAGCATTAGAAATAGATAAAGGGCCTTTTTAACAATGTCTGAATAGTCACTATCCGCCGTTTATTAAAAAAAAAATAACAAAATTTTTTTGACTATCTGCCAAGTAATTTAACGGAAACTTATCAGTAAGCTATGAAACAAGCCCTAAGTCTTTTTACTTTTTTATCAACAGCAGTGACAAATTATTATTTTACTAGCCTTTGCCCACGACGATTTTTTCCCTTGTTTTTGCAATATTTTTAATTTATACTCAGCTCCTATTGGTTATAGCGTGATGATATATAGCCTATAGCCTTCCTCGTTAAACAGGCTATCAAATACTGAAAAAAATATTCAAATCGGACCAGTAGTTCCTTAGATTAGCGCGTTCAACAAACTCTTCAGTTTTATAATATTAATATAGAGTATACAATAAAACAAATGTGTCACTTCTAGTACTTTGTACATATACATAAATTAAAAATTTAGAAAACCCCCGACACGAAATGTAATTTGCCATTTTGTGGTGGCGGCCATCTTGGATTTGAAATTTATCATAGTGTATAGTATTCTCCTAGTTAAGCTATTTCATGATACCCATATTGAGGGAGTTGTGAAAAAATATGTTATTCGCTATTTTGTACCGGCGGCCATCTTGGACCGATTTTCATCAAACATAGCTAAGAACACTCCCGACTAATTCACCTTTCAAATAAAAAAAACAAAATCAAAATCGGTTCATCCGTTCGGGAGCTACGATGCCACAGACAGACACACACACACACACATACATACATACACACACACATACACACACACACATACACACACACACAGACACGTCAAACTACTTTTTACGGATTTTATCGCGTTATATTGATATTATTTTAATCCCGACGTTTCCGAGACGTGTCCGAAACGTCGGGATTAAAATAATATCAATATAACGCGATAAAATCCGTACAAAGTAGTTTTATTTCAAGACACGCCAAACTTATAACACCCCGTCGTTTTTGCGTCGGGGGTTAAAAAAGGTGCGTGATGTTAATACACATACCTACGTAACTACGTATTAGTAATTCCTACTAAAACTGTAATATTATGCTTATCTCGTCGATTTGGTTGCACTTCACTAGGTAACATGACGTGGCATCGCATGTTATTGTTATTTGATACTCGACGAAATTAATCAACTGGCTACTTGAAAGGCTTCGTAATCAGCTTTAGCTGCCCTTTAAAAAGTAAACAAGAATATATTGATGAAATATTATTATTATTCAAAATTAACTGCCTCGTCAGCCTAGTCGTAGCCCTTTTCTTATTGTCTGAATTACTCGAATTATTGTTCAAACTGTGGGGCTAGACAAGTTGCATTTTGACATACGAATCGACAAACAAAATGTATGGAAATGACAAAAGCTTTCGACAAATCGGGCTGTCACTAATGTCATTTACATACATTTTGTTTGTCGATTCGAATGTCAAAATGCAACTTGTCTAGCCCCCCTCACTAGTTAAAGCTGTTCTCCGCGGTTCCCAAAATCTCGTTATAAATTATAGCCTGGGTATATGTTATTCTGATGTTTAAACAATAATACCTGCCTGCTGTAAAGTTTCATCGAAATCCATTTAGTAGTTTTTGCGTGAAAGAGTAAGAAACATCCACCCATCCATTAATCCATCCTCACAAACTTTCACATATTTTATGACGACGTCTGTGGTCTAGTGGTTCGAGTACCGGATGGCTGATCACGAGGTCGTGGGTTCGATTCCCACAGGACACAAATATTTATGTGATGAATATAAGTATTTGTGTTTGTCTGGGTGTTTCGTATGTATTATAAGTATGTATTTACAAAAAAAGTATATAAGTATTATATCCATTGTCTAGTACCCATAGTACAAGCTCTGCTTAGTTTGGGACTAGATGGTGCTGTGTAAAAGTGTCCCAAGATATTTATAATTATTATAATTGATTAAAAGTAGGAAGTAGGATACAGCTAGGTACCTACTTATAATACATAAAAAAATTACCAGTTTAATACTCTTGTAATTGCGAAAGTACGTTGGAATTACGCATAATTTTTAACACAATAGTGTTTCATCATCGATCGAGTTTAATCAAATTACTTGAAGTCATCGAAGTGTTTTAGTAAACACGTTCTGTGAGAACCCGCGTACAGTCCGCACCAACGGTGCTCAAACTTTATAACTATTAGTTACAATACTTATTATTCTTTACCAAGCTTTTGGTTTTCATTTCTACTTCAATAAAGAATTGCGTTATAATTAATCACTCATGTGTTTAGCGAATAATATCATTGCATTTTTTATAACATCAATAATATTTATTATCATTTAAACCTGTACTTATATTAATTAAATTACTTTATTTATTGTCTTACAACAGACTTCACTTTTAATTCTTCTTAGAGAAAAGGGAGACATTACATACATTCGTTATGTGTACTCAGGGATAAAAATATCTTCCGAGTTTAACGATGACAATAAATAAACTTTGCACAACTTTGAGCATCACTGCCCTGAACTATAGCGTTACAGTTTCGTGTGAACACATACCACTTTGTGACGTGTGTGGGTGTAATGTGAGAGCATTGTTTTTAAACTCATCCACAGCCAGCAAAGAATGTCAACATCATTGTAAGTTTAATAACCGAGCCCTCGTGATCTACTTGTTGTAAGTACTTTTGAACCAGACCACCAACGCATGCAGATTTTTTGCTGTAGACTTGAATGGGTGTAACCTTAATTTGGCCTGATAGAGACAGTATTATATAGCTGTAAAAACAGTGACTCTGTAGGTCTAATTTTTTTATTCGATTTTATCGTATCACATCGACCCTGATGGGTCTATTGTGACCGCTCGATGAAATTTAGAGCTCACCGCTAAATCCTGCGTTTGAGACAAACTGCAGGATTTGCTTAGGGGTAAGGTATTTCATCAGGGCTTAGAGTGTGTTTCCCTAAATGAGCACTGCGCTTGTGTATTAGCGATCCACATTCCCCTACAAGGTGAAGTGGCTAGAAAGTGAAGGTATTCGCTGAAAGATTATGCAAAGGTGTACTAATGTACACCCACAGTTTAAGGCCGAGGCCATTGCCATCAACCAGGCACAGATCCAAATTCTGAGCATCTAATAAAAAAACTCCTACTCCTACTGAGAATTTAATAGAAAAACCTCAATAATACTGTTTGAATTAAAAATTGAACCCAGAATCGAGCGTAGCTGTCGCACTTAAGACCGCAAGGCTAGCTAGGCAGTTAGTATTAATAAATTAATTAGTTAGTTAATTAAGTACTTATAATCCTCTGCCGTCGTCGGGTACAATAAGGATGTACTTATAAATAAAAGTTTTACTCGATTGTACACAGCGAAAACTTCACACAAGGAAACGATTCTTTACGATTGTTTCAAGCATTTCTCATACAACTACCATGTTTATTCACAGTCGCGTACGCATGTCACATCCTATTTGTCTTAACGCCTAACGACAATATTCACGGTATTTCAACGGTTTTTTCTAAGGTTACACGCTAGCTGGGTGGTCAGTGGTAACATGCGATACCTGACACTGTTGACACAACGCTGACATCGCCTTGACACCAGTCACGAAGGGTACTCGCCCACACAAGTGCATAAGTTCAGCTTTACGATTTTCACATAAAAGGCTAATTCTATAAAAAATTAAAAAGATCTGACATTTATTACGTTTTAAAATGTAGACATTATTTTTTATGTCAGAGGTAGTCGTAATTGGACCTGTTTTGGATAAATAACGTAACATAATGGAACATCATGCTTGTATTCCGCGACAGGTTAGTCTGAGCTCTAATGATTTGCACGCATATGGAGCTGTTGAAATTAACCGGGCATAAATCCTGAAATCCATACCTATTTTGTGCTGACTGCCTATCGCTCGAGCTGGTATAAAAAATCCAGGACTATAAGCTCTTTAACTCTTGTAATTCATATTCCTAGCCTTTTACCAAGCAATTGGGGTCGGCTTCCAGTCTCATCAGATGCCACTGAATATCATTATAGACACGAAGCGACTGCTATCAGACCTCCGCAACCCAATTTCTGGACAATACCGATATTCGAAGGAATACCTGGTAGTAAGGTTTTTGAACTTCTGACTACCAATAACGATTATCGTAGGTGTTCGTATGACCGGGACCGACGGCTTTACGTTCTATTTGAGGCACTCTTTTGTAATTCAAATCACAAATAAAATCCAAAAACTATTCTTAAAAGCGTTATGTAACCTATATATTAGGCTCCATTGTAATATAATAAAATGTCTATCAATTCCTTATCTTATCTCAACTTGCTAAGGGGCTGGTATAGTACGAGCAACACTTCGACCCAATGGGATCTTTTGTGTTGTCCCGATTACCGTATATTCCTTACACTTTGAAGACGTGGTTCATGAAGGCGGCTAACCCACTGAGAGGAAGGAATAATCCTTCATCAAACATTTCCTTAACCCAATATAGAATAGTTACGTAAACTATTACAAAACAGCCTTATTTATTATCATAGTTAATTTTATAATTAATTACTATCATTTTATCCTAGAATTATACGAGCAAAGGCTTGCAAAATGCACAAACATAAATCTTTATCTTTTATGATTAAAAGATAAAGATTTGTTTGTGCATTTTAAATAAAATGTTATGTCTCTACTATAAACAAGATAGGTACTTGATAATTACGTAAGTTTAATTAATTTTACGCATTTAAATAAGAATATGCATAAAAATATTTTGTTATATATCTTATGATAGCTAATTATGAGATCACTATTATCACTAACGGTTAAGTAAACATCAAATTGATACCTATACGTTAACTTTAAAATAATGTGGTTAACTCAACCAATCCTAATTTAAAAAATACTTACCTACTTAGTATAATACAGAGTGGTGGATCATTGGTCAGACTGTTAACATTGTTAGATTAAAATCTATCTCGCGAAATTCTAAACTGTAGATAAATTGTGAATAGCTAGAATAGAAAGCGCTAAGTACAAAAACAAAGAAAAAAAGAAAGATTTTTTTTAAATAACAAATATTTAAAAAAAAACTTTCTTTTTTTCTTTGTTTTTGTACTTAGCGCTGCAGTTTTCAGGAGCGTGGTGTAGAATTGTACCTTAACAGAAAAATAAATCGATTGCACAACACTATAAATTGATTAGTTTTAACTCTGTCCCAATTAACAAAGTCCTTTTAACGCAACTTAAATTAATAGCTTAACCTCATTCTTTAACATTAATGAACATAACTACGAAACATAAATAAAATACAAGTAAATTTACTAAGTCTAATATTCAGAGACGACGCTAAGCGTAAACTAACGCTATCGTATGTCAAATTTGAATGACAATTTGACATAATATGGAAGCGCTACTTTGCGCTTAGCGTCGTCTCTGAATATTACCCTTATCTGTCTAATGGTCGCCTGCGCAGCTGCTAAACGTGTGGTTCTGGATTCTATTCATACGTCAAGCAAGTACGAGTATTATTGGGTTCTCGATGAAATTTTCAGTGATTTGTGGCCGGTTATTGGCAATAGGCTTGCTCCCTAACATTGGACCTAAAATCTTGCCATCGAACCGTAGGTTATATAAGTACACCACTAATGGTAACTGGTAACTGGCAACACCGGTATTTAATATTTAAAAAAAAATCATTCTCTAACTTCAAATTATTGTTAATTTGAGACCCTTTTGAAGAATTCTAGAATGACCGAAGTACCTTTGTTTACCTTATAGTTTTATTGACCCAGTTCTTCTATAAGTGATGCCTCCCGTTATCATGTGGGCAGATTTGTAAATGGTCAACGAATCGTCCCAAAATGGTTTAAAATCTTTTATGTGGAACCTTCATCTATCACTGATAAACGTAGGTGGACTGTCATGTGGCTCCAATATATTTTATTAGCCCTTTAATAAATTAAAAAACATTATGTCAGATTTCTAAAGACAATTTGATTTTCAGTTTGAGAGGGCGTTTTTTCTCTTAAGGTCATATCAATTAGAAAATACTTGCACGGTTTCCTAAATAAAAAAAAATCCTATAATAATAAATTTACTTTTTAAATTATTTTTTTATTTACGTTTACTTTACTTTTTGTTACTTATATATATGTGTGTGTACTTTATAATACTTACATAAATTGGATACGGACAGATGATCAATTTTTTTTGCATAAAAAAACATTATTGCTTCTAATTTATTTAAGTTTACTTTCTTTTTATTGCATTTTTTACTTATGTTTTTTTATTAAAACCAAAAGCTTTTATATTCAAAACTTTTAAAAAACTTACAAATAGACTACAACGCAAGTAAAATTATAACCAATATAATTTCAAAACTACGATCGCTGTTGCACTCGACTGTACAACGAGCCTACTGAGCCTACCAAAGTACAAGCATAAAGCTTCGTGTACATATGCGTACACAATGTTATCGCCTACTTTATCAGACACGTAACAGCCGATAGCCGATCTAAACCAATGTCAGTTTTTTTTTCTCTTGAACTTACAATGTCAATGATAAGGTACACTTGGCTTGTGAGAATATTTGGGAAGATGAGGTATCATTATGCCTTACAGAACTATTTACACAAGAAAAGAGAATGTTTTTTTTATTTTATCTATCATTTGTTTATTTATATTCTTCTAGTCTACGAGTTCGCCATACCCTAACACCGCTAGACAAGTTGCAATTTGACATTCGAATCGACAAACCAATAGAAAGAAAATGTATAGAAATGACATTAGTGACAGCTCGATTTGTCAAAAACTTGTGTCATTTACATTTTGTTTCTATTCGTTTGTCAATTCTAATATCAAATTGCAACTTGATTAAAGGCCCTGGAACTCCAAAAAATTTATTTTGAATGTCTAGATAATCATGCGACCACGACATTGTATATTCGAATAGGGACAAACTAAGAATCCTATGCGATGATGCATTAATGTACCTAACTTTATTTTTTTTTTACAATTTTATTAATCTTGAAGCAGGTAAAACTTCTTTTGCCAGCAAGCATAGACAAAAAAAGTTCAGGGTAAAATCTAAACTTTTTGTCATGGCAAGATGTGACGTAACAGTATACCTTATTATTTCTGTGTTTATGTTGTATTTACGATCCCTTGTAATCGATACCGTGGACACATGTGTATCCGTTTCCCCCAGGCACGATACTAACCCATTTCAGTAAACTGGAGTAGGCTACATTCACGTAAACGTTTACGACGATCGCGCAGGAGCACTGTTTTACGGCCGGTTGCGACAGTTCAGTCGCTTTGTGCACTTATTACCTAATTTACTTCCCCTTTTATAGAGTTTGCGTGTTGATGTTCAAGATGGCTGGCTGTTTTGTAAGAGATTCAATAATGGTCTTACATTATAAAACACTAGCTTCCCGCCAGCGGTTTCGCCCGCTAGGTATTTCTTATAAACTAGGTATATAGCCTATGATACTTGGTAAATATGTAGCTTTCTAATGGTGAAAGAACTTTTCAAATCGGTGCAGTAGTTTCGGAGCCTATTCAATGCAAAGAAACAATCAAATCTTTCCTCTATAAAAGTGTAGTTAGTTTGTACGTCTCTTATTATATTTCTAAAATAAAATGAGCATATGTTACTGCTTACTCAACGCCAGCTATCTGACGGTGTAAGACTAGTTGAAACCGGTGCAGCCGTTTTGGATATTACTTACCCGGAACCTATAGAGATTCCTGGAGCAATTTCTCCAAAAGAAACTATGGAGCCCTGGGTGAAATGTAAAATTTTTGACACCAAATTCGACATTGTTAAAACCAAAGTATATAAACCAGGTTTCGCTAATCGTCAGGTGACAGTCGCTAAGCGCGTACTACCGGAAACATGCCATATGATGTAGGAATGTGCGCCTGCGCTTGCTAATTGTCCCTCACCTAAAAGGCAATCCATTGAACAAAGCGGATACTAACTATAGGCAGAGAAATTATTGTTATTAAGTATATGAGAAAGAGAATAAGGATTATAGTGTCAGGATTTAAATTGGAACAAGAAAAGAAAAAGTAAGATTGGACTATTAGTATCAAACGCAGCCTATTGGTGGAATTTCTCCTCGCTAACGCTAAGCTTCTTCGTACATCTCCAGTAGACACGCAGCTTTAGAGATACCTACCTTAGGGCCAGTTATAGCCGCCAACTGCCAGATAAATAAAAAACTGGAATAAAATTTGTGTGAAATTATCCTGCCAGATAATTTAACAGGAATTTACCAGGAGGTGGTGAAAAAGGCCCTTAGGGTCTGTTTAATATATACCACGATCATCATCATCAACCCATTATCTGTCCCACTGCTGGGCACGGGTCTCCTCTCAGAATGAGAGGGGTTAGGCTATAGTCTACCACGCTGTCCTGGTGCGGTAGCATGCCACGATATAAAAAAATATAAAATGTGTTAAGAAAACCCTGTCCGACCCGTGAAGGTATTATTAGGTATCGATATTAGATTACATTTATGTAATCCTTTTCAGTTTTCCTGTAAAAAAAATATTCCGAATAAAAGTAAGTAAATATTTTTTTATAAAACAATGTAACTTAGATACATAGCTAACAGGTGCCAAATATACCACGGCAGGTGATAGTGTTGTCACATTCAAGAAAATTGCAAGATTTTGGGTAATTTTGGTAATTTTTGTACAAAAATCGTGAATTTAGAACTTCATTAACAGCCTCACTTGTATGAATATTTTATTTTATTTGGTAATGTGATTGGGATACCTATATACCCCTTTCGGGTCGGACAGGGTTTGTTAACATATTGTATACAAAATTGTTTTGTGTAATACGAAAGTGTTCTAAAGATGGAAATATATAATTATATAGTATATAATATGTGCAGCTACGCTTACGTCATTACCATCTTATTTGGAGGCTTTATGTATGACGTCAACAAGGTACCATTTAAGTCGGAATGGTATCATTCTTTCTCTTTTAAGAATGTTTACTAAGCTCATGAGTGTTGAAGTTATCCGGTCATGTGTTGTTAAGGAAAGAAATGAGCCTTTGTGCCTGAATTCTGTATAAGGATACTCCTTGGAGGATCTGATTTCCATACATTGATATTTTTTTATATTACAAGACTGGCAAACAGCCAGTTTGATGGTAGGCGGTTACATGCATTCTATGGTCATTTTAAACACCGAGGCATCGTTCTTACGTTGACGACGCTGCATAAACCTCTTTACTCTTGAAGATCACTTACTTTAGTCTCCAGGAAAAATTATAGTGACAGCACACATAACCATATAGTAAAGCAAAGGTGTAAGAAGGATTTATTAAAGGTAATACTTTTTAAGAAATTGATATAGCGGTTTTAGGCGTGAAAAAATAACACACAGTTATTTTCGATGGATATATAACAAAATGTACACTACATTTACTATATTTTTGATTAATTCCAATGCAGACTAAAATTTTATGTAAAATAATTTTGCAACATGCAAATTAAATGATAATATAATAAATTGCAATGAAATCATGACAGAACCTTTTAGTTCTAAAACTTGGTATCACGTTTCTTAAACATATAATTTCAGAACGTATAAATTCTAGGTATAAAACAATCATAATATTCGTTCAGAAACACCGATCAGATAGACTTGTGTGTCGCAACCTAGGGCTCGGTGCATGCTAATTCTGCAGGGCTGTTACTTAAGACGGAAATCAAATAGACAACATGTTGCAAAAGTTTCTAAGATTTATATTACCTACAACATTTATGGCTATTTTGATAGCAAATTGCTGCCTTCTCTAATGACATCCGCGGCTGTGAGTACTGCTACTTTAGAGGTGCTAGGTTGAAATGCCGGGTCCAAGAAGGTGTTCTCTTCTCTCCTAGTTAACGCCACAGAGCCCTATTTTCGGCTTTTCTCGTCCAGTTAATTTTGATCAGGCCCGGCTTACTTACTTATTTGATATACATCCAACTATGTTAGTGACAATTACCTAGATCCTAACCAAATCATCAACAACCCATATACTGTCCCACTGCTGGGCACGGGTCTCCTCTCAGTATGAGAGGGATTAGGCTATAGTCCACCACGCTGGACTAATGCGGGTTGGCAGACTTCACATGCCGTCGAGAAAATCTCAGGCATACAGGTTTCCTCACGATGTTTTCCTTCACCTTTAAAGCGAGTGATAATTACACATGATTTCCAAAAGTTAGAAGTGCGTGCCTTCGATTCGAACTGGAGACCTTTAACTTGGCAGTGTAGTGGTCGTACCCCTAGGCTATCACTGCTTAACCTAACCAAATGCGACACAATATCCATAGCTTACATGAAGCCATCAGACATTCGCAACCCAGTTTTTGAACACTATCTTAAGTATAATCGTAGATATACGATATCTGCTCCTAAGCTTGCTTATGATTAATACAGTTTATTGTTTCATTAAAAGCAGGAAATATTGTTGATAGACAAAGCCTGGAGCTATGCGTTGTTGAGTTATTATTATAAATGTAAGTTCAGACATTCTCTGAGGCGATATGTCCTAACTAGTTTCATGATTATGAATTATAGTTTTATAGATAAATCTTGTTGCTGATACTTTGTATCTACTATTTTATGCTCATTGCCTCGGTTTTTCATCCTTTAATCTTTACATAAAGGAATTGAATGACGAGATGATGTCTAATACAGATAAAAGAGAAAAAAATACATACTGCATATATACATAATGATAGGGGCAGAAGGATGACTCTTTACAGAAGATACACATAGGTTAAGTTCTGTAACGGTAACGTGCCTGCTGCATGATTTACAAATATAATTTTGAAATCAAACCTATGCGGCAACTCACAGCTCAGAAGTTTTCAAACTGTGTCAGTGTGAATACACAAATTATTACATATTGAAGTTGGCTTTAAAAAGGCTATAAGATGTGACGACATAATTAATGTGTATAAAATCAACATCCTTTTCTTGCAGGAAGCGACAGTGTACTGTTATAAACAATAATAATTACATTATGTAAACACCATAAATAACGGTATTAGCTTTAAAAGGTTCATTGTAACGACGATGTCTGTGGTCTAGTGGCTCGAGTATCGAACTGCTGATCATGAGGTTCGAATCGAACCCAACTTCGATTTCAAACGACAAAAATATTCCAGTGTCTAGTACAAGCTCTGTTTAGTTTAGGACTAGATGCTGTGTAAAAATGTCCAAAAATATTTGTTTACTTATTTATATATATTTATTGTCTTTTTGAATTTATAACATAATCTACCTTTCGGAAATAGGTACTATTTACTAAAATGAAATAAATAAAATACATATCTATTTAGGTATATTATCTATTTGCCCAGCAGTGGGACGATAATGGCTGAATAATAATAATAATAACATATCTATTTTAAGGCTTTTATCGAGTTATATTGATATACGAGTAGTTATACCTATAACGAGATAACATCACTTAGTTTTATTTCAATAATTAATGTTCACGTAACTGTCAGAGAAGCGCACTATTTACTGAACGGAAGTAGAATTCTTATAATTATAAATACCTACTGATTATACAAAGACACTTATCAACTGGTTATGGGCATCAAAAATCATCTCTGCACCGCTTTAATGATTATTGCAACATTATAATGAAGTACCTATATTTTATTAATTAACCTAAATATCTGTTGAATGTAATGTTACGTAATTTGATTAAATAATCTCGCTGGGATTTTAGAAAATTATGTAATTTATTATAATTATAGAGATATTATGTGAAAATATTATGATATTTATATTATGATGGCATGGCATGTAAGCCATCATTCCGGAATGTATGAATTAGTGTCGACTTTTAATTGGTCATAAACACACACTAAATCTGCTCACACCATACTTTTGCGATATACAGGTTGTTGTCTATGAAAATAATATAAATAACCGTAGTACATTTCCATAGCTAAAAATAATCTTAGGCTAAGATTCAGAGAAGAGACTCAGCATAAACTTACGCTTCCGTATGTCAAATTGTAATACAAATTTGACATACGGAAGCCTTACTTTACGCTGAGCATCGTCTCTGAATGTTAGCCTTAGCTTTCAAAGGTTTCAGGATAAAACTAGGAAGATATTGCTTGCTGACTATTTATTATTGGACAGGGGTCTCTCTTTTTATGCTTTCATCATCCTCAACGGGTGTGTGTTTATGTATATTGTTTAAGAGAGGCAGGGCACAGCCATTTATGGCTCAAATCTGGAGCAGCCCATCTGGGGAAGTACCTCCACCTTACAGAAAACTGCAGCCAAATAACTAAATGTATGTTGTCTTCCCGCAGTGAGTAAGGTCGCCAAAGCTCCTTCTAAGGATGCGCTGCGCTGGCAGCAAGAAGAATATTCCCTCAAACTGTCGGCGCAGTGAATCCTCCATAAACCTCTAAGAGGTTTTTAGGGTCGGCAGACGCGCGAGTGATAACCCCTGGTGTTGCTAGCGGGCGGGCCGTATGCTTGTTTGCCACCTTAGTGGTATAAAAACATGTATATGAAAATAAACAAACGGAATTTCAAGTACAGAGCCACAGTACCTACTAAATCCAATTCATAGCTCCAAACCTAGCTGTCTATGTGCATTGACCCCAACGCGCTAATTACTCCCGAACGACATACCACCAAATAATACACTACCAACGCGTAAACCTTACTACTAAAGTACTAAGGTTTACTCTCGCAAAGCTAACGGTATTTATAATTTGGTTCCGACCAGAATAAGGTCGGTGGATGCAGTATGCTAATTTAATAAAAACGGTGTTGTATTATGTTGGTAATACTTCTGAATGGTCTTTGTGCATCTGAAAATGAGTGCGGTCTAATAATTTTAATGAAGTTGCTCATGCGCCGACTGTGGGTCCGTAGACAGAGCAAAGTAAATACATAATATATTATTATTATACTTATACTAATACTTTTAAGGTGTAAATTTACCCCCTTACTACGCATACTATAGGTATATCATTGAGAGTAAAATACTTTCATTTTTATTTTTCATTCCTTTTAATCTAAAATTTATTGCATTTTTACAATTGGTTACCGGTGAACTGTTATAGTACATTGGCATCCTCCTTTTTCCGGGTTCCTCTGCATGTAGTTTTTATTATCTTTAAGGGTCAAATTAAAGACACCTGATGCAAGAAACAAGTAACCCCAACCCAGACGTTATAATAAAAATTATGTAGGTACCTGTAATAGAAGATAATTTAATCAATGCGTACAAATAGTATTTATGTCCACAAGTAGTATGAACTATGAACTGTTATGCCAAGATACGTGATAAATGAGCAATAGGTACTTAATCGTGTATACGTCATTTTGTCAAGTGTCAGTTCGATCCGAGGGAATCGTAAGAATGTCTGGAAGCTGTAGACTGTCTCAGAGTCCTACTTAAATAACTAAGAAATGAAAAATCTTGACTTCTTCTTCATATCATATCGACAGCAAATGGAAAGGACGCTATCGACAGAGAGTTCATAGACACAACCTAGAACCGATATGGTCGCGTACCAAACTGTTTCAGAGGCATTTCCTTCCTCGTACGCTTAGGATGTGGAATGAACTCCCTGCGGAGGTTTTCCCTGGAGACAGCATGGGGTTCTTCAATAAAGGAGTTAAGAGGTTTTTGCAGGGTCGACAACGCGTGAGTGATGCTCCGGTGTTGTAAACGTCCATAGGCCGAGGTCACCGCCTACCATCAAACGGGCCACATGCTTGTTCGCCACCCTTGTGGTATACGCGCTTAGGCTCTGGTGTTGCTAAGTCCATGGGCGGTAATGACTACTTCCCAGCATGTGGTTCGTCTACCCGTTTGCCGACATAGACTATAAAAAAAAAAAGATCTTTCAAATTAAAATTCAAAATATTTTATTTCAATTAGACCATATAAATAGGCACTTTTGAATTGTCAAACTAGTTTGCAAGGTTCCAAAAAGTGGGAATTATGGAGAAGAGCCGGCAAGAAACTCCATAGTCACTCTTTAAAAAAAAATATAGGTAGGTATTTATAGCAGTTAACAATAAAAAAAATTTAAACCGATACTCAAAGGATAAACTGGTTGACAGTCTTTTTGGGCTTCCGACTACCACTAACGATTGTTATAGATGTTCTTATTCTTAAGAGAACCAGGACCGACGGCTTTACGTAATCCAATATAGAACTTATACACATAACATGTCGTCCAAGATAAATGACTAAATATACTGCAATCAACTTACAACTAATTTACAGGAAACGACTAATGACTATCCATTTTTCAAACTGGCAACCCTAAGCAGTAATAAAACCTTATTGCAACATTTCGTGTTTACTTTTCCATGCAACCAGCGCACGCGATGTGACTGTTATATAAATTCAAAAGAAAACTATTTAGAAAAAGAAAATATTTCATGTATACGTGAGTGTTATTAATAAATAATGCCTTCTTTAAATAAAAGGTTACATGTAGGTTAAGAATGTTTTTATTTTATTTTTTTAGGTTAGGCTCTGCTCTCTGGCCAGGTCAAAGTTCTTCGGCATATTACATTACCTATTAGTTGCTAACTAAATTTATTTTCTTACAAAAATTTGGTAAGAGGAATGCTAAAGTTGAAATGGTTGAAATGTTTCGTTGGTCCTACTTTACGCTTAGTTTCGGTTTTGGTTTCGGCTTAGACACTAATACTGACTGACTTAAGTCGGTACAAATAGAGTTGTATAAAGCCTGAGCCACTGCCTCTATCTACACTATCAAAACATTTTCCCTTTTGAATAGGGAAAGTGGAGTATTTTAGTATTTGACTACTAAATACTGCGCAATTTAGTAATAAATGTCAGATAAACTTATCAGACAGATTCAATACTTAATGCAAATGTATTGACTAAAGTGTTTTATGTGACAGATTCAATAAACAGCCGTTTGATCTACTCAGCTTATGTCAAATTAAACAGAGATGAAATCATAGGTTTGATGTCTGATATCACAAGTTTATCACGACAACTTTTACCTTTACTGCAGTTATAATAGAAATAATAAACTGTACATATTTGACTTACCTTAAGATTTATTTAATTGCTTTTCTTATATTTCTAATCATTCCTTAGAAGGGGTGGCTTTGTGCTCAACTGTGTATGGTTTGTTGCGCATATATGTATAATTTATAGGCGGACTTAACTTAGAAATTTCCTATCAAGCAATCTTAGGATGGAGTGACGACTTGTGGAAGGCAACGACTGGATATAAAGAATACTATTTACCATTGACACGAAAAGAAGAAGTGACTGGATGAGGAAAGCCTAGTCCAGCAGTATTCATCATACAGGCCGATGATGATAAGAATCTTATGGTGATGCAGAGATAAAATATGGTTGTAAATGTACCAACAGTGGAACTGTGACCAGTAATATTTATCTATACTAAATATTATATAGATGAAAGATTTGATTGTTTGTATTGAATAGGCTCCGAAACTACTGGACCGATTAGAAAAATTTCGGTGGTAGATAGTCCAGGCTAGGAAGGCTATAGGCTATATACCATCACGCTACGACTAATAAAATCGGAGTAGAAATAAAAAATATTGCAAAAACGGGGGAAAAAATTATAAGACCACGCGGGCGAAGCCGCTGGCGGAAAGCTAGTAAACTATTAAGGTGTTATCGGGATATTGAGCTTCTTATATTATAGTCTAGCTTGAGAGGAGAGCTTAGAAGCTACACAATGACCACGCATGCCGTCATTTGGCCCTGGTCTATTCAAAGCCGCTATGGTTCTTTCTTCGAAAGGCCAATATGGACGTAATTGATCTGCATAGCAACACATATTTTTTATTGCTGTCTGGCATTTAGGTTTCGGCATTTTTTTTACTGATGACTTTTCCAAGTGTCTTTTATTTAAAGGACTAGGTATTAACTTACAGATATGTTATCATTTAACCCTGGTGATAAAAGCGTTAGTACTATTATGTTACAAAAATATGTATTTACCAAAATTATTACCCTTACCATTTGGCTCTTCCATTCAAAACGAGCCATGAACGCCAATAAAGTTCATAATAGACCTACCTATCTACCGCTGTCTAACCTTTATTTTGTCATTGATAGAGTATCAGCGTGTCTTACGATAGCCGGACTCTAACCAGTCCAGAGGTCAAAGCATTATCTACTGCACCAGATAACCATCAATTTCCTAATAGGATAACACGGGAAAATATTGCGGGCGGGAACGATTACAGAGAAGATGGCTTTTGTATACAATTTTTGAAGCTGGTCAAGGCTTTCTGTAACACAGAATAATTTAAACTAACGTATTAGTTTAATATTCTATGTGACAGGCAAATTCAGTTCAGTACTTTACCTTTAACTTAAATAATTGAGGAGGAGAGAACAATAACAGGAGATTTTTACTGATTTTTAGATGAGACTATCGCTATATTTATCTAGGTATACTAATCAACTTATCAACTACAGTATGAAAGTGAAATACTCACAAAATAATCACGAAATTTCAGATACTACAACTGTATAGCATAGCCAAGCCTATTAACTTAAAATTGTTCAAATTCAAAAGATTTATTGATACTGTAAGTGTAACTGTAAGTGTAAGTGTATAATTAAACGTGTAGGTTAGTTTTATAATTTAGTATATATCATTTGGAATAACTAGGTGAACACGGGTAACGCCTAGAATAGCTAGTAAAATTATCATCAGTCACATTACTCATGAAGTCGTTTTCTTTTGCTCTGTTTGCCTTTAATGCACTGAAATTTACACTAAACTTTGTTTAGTCTTGTGGTGCTCTGAAATGCATTAGTATTTCAAAAGAATTTGTAGTGACTACTTAAATTTCATCACACTTATTTGACATTTATATTACATTAGACAAACGCTCTGGTATTTTGACTCAAAGCAATTTAAAAATAGTAAAAATCTACATGATCACATAAATCACAGTGTCGCGCGCGCATCCACTGACGTTGCACGCATTTTTTCTAAACGAAGCGGTACTGTGCGCGTGTCGCTAAAAAAAAAAAAAATGGCGAATACGATACAATGTGTTTCTTGTAAAATTGTGATCGATGAACTATTGTCATACGTCCAAAATAAAGTTTCATTGGTTGATGAAGCGAGCCTGGTTCGAATACTGTCGTCAGCTTTTACAAGTGACGAAATTGAAAAATCAAAAACGTTATTGTTTGAATTGGTTTCCAGTGACTTGCTAAAAACGGTACGCAAAGGAAAGGGTAAAGAGAATCGAGTATTGAACGACATAATTAGTGTAATTAAAGTGACCGAACCTACACGATTACCGATATTTGTGGCGCGGGACCTGTCCAAGTTACCACCCATAACTTTTGAACATCTGGATGTTTCGAAACTCCTTAAGGATCTCTTGGTAATGCAGAGTGAAATAAAGGAAGTTAAATCGTCATATGTTACACAAGACCAACTGGAAGATCTCAGAAAAGATTTTCAAAACAGTCGACAGTCGTTTACGAGTGTGAATGTTGGACGGCACGTTGTACCCCGTGGTGGTGAGTCGTCAAATGAGTCACACCTAAATGAGAGTCAAATACTGTTATCGACAAATGATAATAATATTATTGGAAGAACTAGTAACATACGACGTATCGAGGGTAGCATTGAATCGATGCACCAAATAACCGGCTGTTGTGAATCAAATAAAAAAACTAGCAGCGTAAGCCGCGGTGAAGGCGGGGCTACTGTGTGTCGGCAAGAGGTCAATGTTCGCGTACCAGTTACTGATAACGAGCCGAGCGATCAGCTGTTTAGTGCGTCGCAGAATAAAACGTATGCGAATGCATTAAAAGACAACGAGGGGTTTACGACAGTACAATCCAAGAAGCGAAAATCTAACTCGAAGAATCGTATTATGGGCAATTTAGGTACAGTTGTAGTCGCATCTGAAGAAAAGTTTAGAGCCGCTGATAGGCTAGTACCGATGTTCATTACGAACGTAGATAAGAACGCTGTTGAATCGGATATAGTTAATTATATTAAGAGTAAAACTGGAGAAACGGTCAAGCTGGAAAAAATATCCATTAGGAGACAATGTGAACATTATGCCTACAAGTTCTTTGTTTCACACTTTAAATTACCCATGTTTCTCGACGACAAAATATGGCCACAAGGAGTTATTTTTCGTCGTTTTGTGCATTTTAAGCCAAAGCGTGTTATTGACGTCGTTGGCGACGAAACGGGCACAACAACTCAATGATTATGGATGCACGTATACATAAGTTGGTTTCCTTCAATTGTAAAAGTGTGAAGAGATCCTTGCATTGTATACGTAGTTTGTGTCAGTTGTCAGACATAGTAGCGCTACAGGAAACATGGCTGTTGCCAGAGGAAATCTCATTCCTAAACACAGTTAGTGACGAGTTTAACTATACTGGAGTATCTGCAGTTGACACATCGAAGGGTATCATACGTGGAAGGCCACACGGAGGAGTGGCCTTATTGTGGAGACGGAGCTTATTTCACGACGTAAGTGTTATACAGTGTGACAACCCGCGGCTCTGTGCAATTAAAATAGTGCTAAATAATAAATCGCTAATTGTGTTCAGTGTTTATATGCCCACGGATTCAAATACTAACCTATCGGATTTTACGGATATTCTAAGTTCGGTAAGTGCGATAATTGAAAACTCTAATGTAAATTATGTTTATATTCTTGGTGATTATAATGCGCATCCCTCGGAGTTGTTTTTTCATGAATTATTAGAATTTTGTAAGGATCAAGAGTGGACCTGTATTGATACTGAGATTTTAGGGTTGTGGTCAGATACACACACATTTCTCAGTGAGTCGCATGGCTCCAAGCGCTGGCTTGATCATTGTGTGGTGACTAAGTCAGCTGTACAGTCTGTTTGTAATGCTTATGTTCTGTACGATGTATTATGGTCGGATCATTTTCCGCTTGTATTAGAATGCAATCTAAACGTGATAGCGCCAATGCGTTCCGACATTAATGTACTACAAAATAAAGTTGTATGGGGTGATAGGAACTCCGAACAAATATGTGTGTATACGAAAGAATGTAATGATAGACTGAAATTTATTGAATTTCCTTCAGAACTAAATAGTTGTTGTGATAACACCTGCGATATAGATAGCCATAGTAAATTTATAGATCAATTGTACAGTGATATTGTTCAAGCCTTGTGTGAGGCTGCGATTGTTGGCAGAGAAACAAATAAGCCTCTGTTGAGAAGGAAAGTCTTAGGCTGGAATAAACACGTGGCGGGGGCTCACAGGGAGGCTCGAGATAAGTTTATGCTGTGGGTTTGGTACGGCAAGCCTGCTTCCGGTTATATTTACGACCAAATGTATGAAACCAGGAAAGTTTTTAAATCACGTTTGAAATGGTGTCAGGACAGGCAAGACCAAATTAAGATGGACATTCTAGCCTCACACCATTCCAAACATGATTTTCGTGGTTTTTGGAAAAGCACGAATAAGTTGCACGGCAAGTCGATGGTCCCTGTGAGCGTCGGCGGATTTAGTGAACCTGAAGAGATTTGCAACCTCTTTAAGGAACACTTTTTTGTGAAGTCTCCACTAGGGCCTTCTCAGTCGGTGCTGAATGTTGAGCCTGGCAGGAAACTAGGATTAAACTGCAAGTCGAAAGAAGTGAAGCAAATTATAAAATCCATGCCACGTGGCAAATCCCCTGGACATGACGGGCTCAGCATTGAGCACCTCAAACATGCTGGTCCTCATCTACCCAGAGTTTTGGCCATGTTATATAGTTTTTGCGTGTCACATAGTTATATGCCTAGGGAGATGATACGGACGGTGATAGTGCCTATAACGAAAAATAAGTCTGGTGATTTTGCTGACAGAAATAACTATAGGCCTATCTCATTAGCAACTGTCATTTCTAAGGTACTTGACAGCATGTTGAATACACAATTAAATAAGTATATAACACCTCATGATAACCAGTTCGGGTTCAGACCAGGACTTTCAACGGAAAGCGCTGTGTTGTCTTTTAAGCATGCTGTCAAATACTACACCGACCGCAGTACTCCTATTTACGCCTGCTTCCTGGACCTGTCCAAAGCATTTGACCTGGTTTCTTATGATATCCTATGGGATAAACTTGAAAAAGCGCATGTTCCATCTGATATAATAAACATCTTTAAATTTTGGTATAGAAACCAGGTCAATAATGTGCGATGGGCAGGGGCTTTGTCTGGTCCGTATGGGTTGGAGAGCGGGGTGAGGCAGGGGGGTTTGAGCTCATCAACGCTGTTTAACCTATATGTCGACGGGTTGATTGGCAGGCTCAGCAGCATCAAGATCGGTTGTCATATAGATGGTGTTTGCGTTAACAATATCAGCTACGCAGATGACATGGTGCTGCTGAGTGCGTCAGTCTGTGGCCTCAGGAAGCTTGTGGCTATTTGTGAGGAGTATGCCGATTCACATGGCTTAATTTACAATTGTAAAAAAAGCGAAATAATGGTCTTCGGGGCTGGGGGTAAGTATCCTATTTATGTACCACCAGTCTACCTTAAGGGTGTGCCATTAGAGAGGGCATATAAGTTTAAATATCTTGGCCACATACTTACCCCTGACCTCAGGGATGATGAAGACATTGAGCGGGCGCGGAGGGCCTTGTCTGTGAGAGTGAACATGCTGGCTCGCAGGTTTGCTCGTTGTACTGGACATGTTAAAATTATTCTTTTCAGAGCGTACTGCACTACTTTTTACATGAGTGGCCTGTGGGCTAGATATACTCAACAAGCGTACAATGCCCTCCGCGTGCAATACAACAACGCGTTCAGAGTGCTGTTGGGGTTGCCCCGCTACTGCAGTGCATCGGGGATGTTTGCGGACGCTCATGTGGATTGTTTCTTTGCCATAATGCGTAAGCGCTGTGCGTCCCTGGTGCGTAGGGTGTGGGGCAGCAACAACAGTATCCTGTCACTGATATCGAGCAGGCTGGACTGTCTGTACGTGAACCGCTGCTGCACCATGTCTCATGGAGTGGTGCAGCCACGGTGAAGCGTCGGACAGTACTGCTACTGGGTATATTGTAAATAAATTATTTGTTATCGTTATGAAATAGGAATTTGTTAATCAAAATTATTATTATCTTAATTACTAATCAATTACTAATATAATTATTTTTTACTAACAGTCACAATATGAGTCATGGTTACTTGAAATAAAGATATATTATTATTATTATTATAAATCTTCTTAATGGTTAGTTTTATATCTCAAAACGATCTAAATTGAATGGGACTGATTTTATTTAGTTGTAAATTAAATTGTATGTTTTATAATGATTTGTGTGATACAACGGAAAAATATTATTCTAATTTAAATAAACTTTCACCTCACCCACCTTGTCCCATCTATCACCAAGTATGACGAGTTAACTTTTGGATATAAAATGCGCGAGTGCAAGCGTCAATGGAGCTGTCTCCATTGGAGCTCTGGAGGTCTCTTGCTTTTAGAGCCCGACTGAAGTTTGATATGCTGTCCGTTCGGCTATCAACATTATTTTTGGCGGACAAAGTCCAAGATGCAATATTGATAAACAGAAATTCAAGAAAAACTATGTACCTAATCTATATCTATAGTTCTATATTAATATTATGAAGACAAAAGATTTTATCGTTAGTTTGTTTGCATTAAATAGGCTCTGAAACTACTGGGCCTGTTTGAAAAATTCTTTCACTATGATAAAGCTACACCTTTACTGAGTGACATTGGCTATATATGAGAAACACCCAGACCACGTGGGAAAAGCCGCTGTCGGAAAGCTAGAATTTAAAATAAATTATATTATTGTTTCTAAATGATTTTTGCGACCTATCTATGACAAAGACATTAACGAAATAGTACTAGAGTCGGACCTTTCTAGAAACACCTCAGATCGATGCGACGTGCTACCAAATCTATAGCTTGTTTGCCGGGACTGAATGTGTGGCCGAAAGCCGAAACTACAGCCATAGAATACTTGTTATAAATATACACACCATATTCGGAAAAACAACTGGCATCAACATTATGTTATTCGCCTATAATCAATTTAATTTATAGATGCGTTTATTTCCATTTAAGTCGTTTATAGTACGGTACATTTAAAATGTGGGTTCGTTCGGGCCCGGTTTTTATAAATAGTCTTGTGAATGCAACGCGATGGGCGATGCTGTAAATATGTCGATTTTATAGTTTGTCCATATGATAGGTATTGAAATTTAAATTTTTGGCTGCCATTCTTTATTTTGTATTAAAATGAAAAAAAAAAACCGTTACACATCAAACAAATTTACATATAAATTGCGATAGTTATGACATGTCTAAAAATAAAAATAAAAACTTAGCTAATGCCCTTTATAGAACTATCTATCCATGTTTTATTATCTATAAAACTACTTAAACTATAAATGATAAATATCAAGTTTCTAGGCCAGTTTGTGAGATTTCAGGGTTAGATTTATAGGCTAGTTTCTGCTTACCCCTGTGGGAAAAAGCATTTATGTAAACAGCGTTTCAACTTGTTTCCACAACGGGCCCGGACGCATTACGGCCCCGTGTATTTCACGTCCTAACATCAATTGCGAGCAGTCAAATGCAATTGCAGTTACAATTGCACTGGCCCAGTTTCGCTACATTTGCATTCTCCTGGGAAACGTTCTAGATAGGTTAACATTCTAGGATATTCCCGAAAATTCTAATTTCCGGAATAAAAATTTTCTTATTTAAAAAAAATACTTTTTTACTGCCTAATAGGTCTGGTTTCAATTGCTCTGCTAAACAAGAGGTCCTTGGTTTGATCCAGCGTTGAGCAAAGTATAAGACAAAATATTTTTTATTGAATTTTAGTTTTTCAATTAAATTCTTATGCAGTTTTCTTTCCGAAATTCGGTGGTATGTTTTAAGATGCTATAAACTAGGGGGCAAGCCTACTATCATGCACAAACCGGGCACAAATTAAACTTATCATCAATCTCAAAGCTGCTACTTAAGTTCTCATTAGAATTTCAGTAAAATTGCCTTTAGGTACTTTTTTATTTTAAAGCATAGTTTAAGAAAATTACGCGACTATCTATTTTCTTTTACATTTAAATATTTATTCTAGTAACCATTTCCATGTCATAAGTAGTTATAGTATCGATCATTCAAGTGTATTTTATAAATAAAAATGTCTCATCTTTAATGTATTCACTTGTTTTATAACATTATCCATTGTCTTTACGTGTCTTCTTGTTTAATCAGCTGAAAACCTTGCTTCATAATCTTGACAGTGAATAGATCAGCTTGGGAATAAATCTTATGATAGATCAGAGTTATTGGTGACTCTAATCATCACATCTTATAAACATTAGTACCTGCGGGTCAGAATAAAAGACAAAAATAAAGGAGGTCATCATACAACTCAGCAAAATTTTTACCGGAGGTACATAACAACTGTCAAGTTGATAGTTTTTACCATGAAATCACTATGAAACTGATAATAATCTGTCGTAATGGCGTGCGTTTGACATTCCGAAACTGACACTGACAGTTTTTACCATGAAATCATTACGAAACAGATAAAAGTGTGCCAAAATGGTGTGATTTTTCTCAAATTAAAAGTTTGTTTTCTCATCCCCTGGTCAACATTAATAAAAGTACGATAGAGTTTTAACCAGCGTAATCCAGGGTATTTTTTCCAATAAGTGTACCTTCGATACATCATTTGGGGCGATTACGAGTAGTAGGCGTAGTTTGCTCAAGACACAGTTTTAAGAAAAGAAGCAACAATAGATATAATGTGCTAATACCTCCGCATCTGCAAAGGTCTTTCCTCAGACTTAAGAGATCTAGGCCGTTTGTGAGATTGGGATCACAATCGCTGGTATGCTGTAGTATCCCACCCATGGTGACCGCAGTACCTACTCCAAATGGTGTCTGGTGACTTGCAACTTGTAAAGTAGCCATCTTTAACCCCAGGGAACCGTTTGAAGCTTTTTATCTGACTGTACAAAACAGCTTCGGTGTCCGAATAAAAAAAAATCCGTCAGGAATAATTTATTTTAATTGAAAGTGATAGCTTAGGGGTATAACCACTGAACTGCCAAGTCAAAGGTCTTGAGTTCGAAACCAAGGCGCGCATCTCTGACTTTTCGAAATCATGTGCGTAATTTATCACTCGCTTTAATGGTGAAGGAAAACATCGTGAGAAAACCTGCATGCCTGAGAATTTTTCTCGACAGCGAGATGTGAAGTCTGCCAACCCGCATTAGGCTAGCGTGGTGGACTATAGCCTAATCCCTCTCATACTGAGAGGAGAACCATGCCCAGCAGTGGGACAGCATATGGGTCGAATAATACGGAAAACGGGCAGACGACCCACCGTTTTCCGTTTGATGTTTAAATCACAACATATTCTCACCAGTTATGCAGTGTTGACGTCTTACATACCTTACGGCCTTTCCCCACATTCCAACACAAACCCTTGACACAAAATGCATCAACCAACTTAAGATTATCCACTTCTATGCAAATCCCTTAGTGAAACCTCTACGTTAAATTAATACTTCGATAAAATCAATTAACAGTATAAAATTTAATGGCAATTATCATAATTTATTCCGAATTATGGAGTTGACTTGTCGCTTTTGGAAAGGGATGCAGTTATACGAAGCGTATAGCGTTGTTTCTCTCTTTGATAGTAAGAGTAGGTAGCGGCTATTGTCATTTAATTTAAGCACTTTATGTACAAGATTATTTTGTTAACTATAAATGTTTTATCTGTTATGTAGGGAACATTGAATTTATATTTTGAATCTATTAAAAGTCATGGTGAAGTTACTACTTGCGGGAGGCAGCTGGCAGTGACTGGATTAGGAAATTCGAAGATCGGGCTCTGTGAAGTTCACTGGAGAGGCCCTACGTCCAGCTTTGGACGAATATAGGAGGATCATGATGAAACTGTTTCATTAGTGTCCTTCAATTCCCTGGTCAAACAGTTTATATAAAATTCCTAGCAGAGTTTGGAGCAGGAGGATGATGATAATATAAGGTCATTTGCTGCCTGACTGCTAGGTCAAATGACCACGTGGGCTTAGGTTTTATTCCCAGAACCAGCAGTGTTATGAGATTTTTGTGTAAGATTCTTAATATCTGTTCAGCTTTATTAGCTACCTTGGTATTTATTAGCACAGTACCACCCCAGAAGAACACGACACCAGAGTTCTAGCACATCAGACGCAAATTAAACCTTCGCGTTGTTACCAATAAAATTATTCTAAACTAGGATCTCTTGTCCCATTCTAGACGAGTCCTAGAATTAAATTTAGTTGTTATGTCCGCAATTATTATGATTTATGCCCACTGTGTCAATTTAAACGAGTGACATTTCGATATCACCCATATCTAGCTTACTTGGACGTTACTATTGTGTGTACTATTTAGATATCATGAGAAGACTGTATTTTATTGTCCTACTCGGCACGGGTCGCCTGTCAAAAGAGAGGGGTAGTCTAAATTGCGTGATAGACAAACGAACTTAAAGGTGCGTTTACAAATCTGAAGAAAAAATAAGCAGTTATTCGGTACATTTTCCGGCTAAATAAAACGACCAAATGTAACTAATAATTACAACAGAGAGATTACTCCATCATCTTTACGGGCAGGATTTTTTCATTCATTAAAAATAACTTGTAAGTAATCTTAGTATGGAAAATTCTTAAAAATAGTACAAAAAGATAATTATCAAAATGTTACAGTCTCAGAATAAGAAATACAAATCCAGTATTTTTGTCCCATTGGTACATTTTTATGCCACTAAAATGTATCATGAAGTATGAGACTGCGGTTTGCTGCGTCAATTTGTAAACGCACCCATAAGATCGTTTTTTAAGACCGACAAGGACCTTTAAGCTGCGTCTTCAATGTTGGTGGATCACTCACGACCTGGCGCGGAGGTTTTAAAGTAGGTATACGTATAAGTGACACACAAACTAAAAAGATCGTCGAGCCATAAGCGCGTACTTGCTCGTGCGTCTATCAGCCCATAAGTACCACGCTGGCCTAAGTGGTTGATTTTCAAGGTATTCCAGCTTAGCTGAAGTTTTGTTTCTGATTTTACCTAAGCCATAGTGTTTTAGTTTCTTTTCTTTCATAATTATGGTTAAATCCTAATTGTAGGTACATGTAAGGTGTACTCTTTACGGGTCTGTGGGAAATCTTAAGAAAATAAAATGTCGGAGGTGCTCAGGACTCATTGAGGACTTCTAGTACAGTAGGTATAAATAAGATTTTGTTTAATATGCAAACCTTCTCTGTGTTTACTTATTAATTGGTATTTTTATTTTATCTTCTTCCTATATCACGTAGTATGTTGATTACATAGTGTCAATATCCGCATTAGCTAAGGACGTTTCCTCTTGCATTTATAGTGATAATGTAATCAGAGATTGTTTTTGATGTCGCTGGGTTTTGAAATCGTCACGACAAATGACTATTATCGATCAGACAGTACATAGCGGGACAATTGACAAAATAACAGTTAAATATCTAATATTGATTACACCCACATGCCATATTAATCTAAAAATGTAAATACTGCCTATATAATATCTTACCAATGTATTGTGCGCAATGAGGACGTAAGGTGCGCACTACACTACAGGAATTAATATTGTGAAGCGTTAAAAAAAATATAGCTTCAGGTCAGTACTTAAGAATTATAAATATTTAATAAATATTTTCGTGACATTTTATACAGTACCTACAATGTAGTCTCAAACTAAGCACAGCTTGTACTATGGGTACTAGATAATGAATAATACAATTATGTACTTTTGACATTGAGGACATCAATTTGATGTGTATTCATTGTAATATTTTTGTTATTTTTTAATATTACGTGGTACCAGTCCGCACAAGGAAAGGGGAAATTAAGATTTCCCTTCTGTCCAAAAATCCAAAACAATAAATTTTGGTCAAACAATCGTTTATTTAAATTAAATAGTGTCAAAACTTTAAAAGATACGCAGTTCAGTATATTTTAACAATAAAACCAATCTTCTACTAATCTAAACATCTTAAGTTTAAATGATTATTTTTTGTTGTCCATAACTATTGTATCAGTTTTAATCCAATTAACTATACTCGTATTGTAATTCTCACTCACTCATAAACTGTTAAATCACTAGTTTTACAAAATATTCCTTTACAATTTCATTTAAAATAACGTATCTAATAGTTATTACATGGCTAACCGCCACTAGAACAAACTATTTAAGTATTTAATTTTCTTGTACTACAAAATGACTTGCGGCTGTAGTGCAGGTCAATTGAAAACCACTGTATTACCTTGAGCAAGAGTATTGTGATATTACTTATGTATTTACAATATCAGTTTTACTTTTAGTAGAATATTTACTGGTTTTTTTTTTTCAAATTTATCGGCCAAAAACCTTGAAATAAGGGGATGGACATTAATTTTTTTTTTCGTATAAAATATCAATGGGTGTGACTTTTAGAAGATAGACAACAGTGGGTGGGTGTTGTCGGCGGTTTCGTTTCATTCATAAAAGTGATATTTTTTCTTTAGATAATTCTATCCACCTCAATCTTTTCTAAGTGTTAAAAATTGTCATCATATCATAATTATTTTCTCTACTTGCAACGCAACGTTTAATATAGGTATATTTGTTGAATTCAAAAACACCGAAGTCCAGAAGCTAACAGTTATATTTTGTACATTCTCAGCATATAAATACTGTGTAATGTGTTATGAAAAACGGAAACACCATATTCTATTTCTGCTACTTAACACGCAGATAAAAATCCAGTTTCACAGATTAGTAGATAATGTTATTATCTATAATTTTCCATGTTAATCTGTGAATTAAATAAGTACCAGTTGCTTATCATCAAGATGCAAGATGTAACTGTCAGATCATTTAGATGTAACCGGTTGTCTACGGTGATTCGATTGGTATGATAATTATAATCTTTTAATAAATTATACATATTATTGCTTATGTACATACTTGTAATCTGGTTTCGCTAAGCCTCTCCGAGGAAAGACAGAAGGATGATTTATGTGATTCTAGCTTCCCCGGAGCGGCTTCGCCCGCGTGGTCTTATAAGCGAAATTCATCTCCTAAGGGGGATGCAAAGTATGAGACTTTGTCATTTTTAAATGAATAAAATAATTAATTAAATCATGATTCTGGCGCCCAAATACCGATTTCTCTAGTTTGCCACTATTTTTTTTACTAAATGAAGCTATATATAAAACAAATTCGGCTTTGTTTCAACACTTATAACTCGATAATTACTGGATCCATTTTCATGATCTTTGATTCGTTGGATTTGTCTTTACCCAGACAAAATAACTATTATAACATCAGAAAATTTCACGAAAAATACTAATGGGGTTCAAACCTGAAGCGAGCGAAGCTAGTGAAGCTATAAACCTCTCACACTGGACTACAACACCTCCACGCATCACCTACGCAGGCTTTCTCTTCCGAATCAGTAACTGACCAGTGTCTTATATTAATTCACTCGTAATTATGAACCTTTGTTGTCCACAGCTGTAAATTTATGGTTTGTTTATGAGTTTTAAAGCAACACGTGTATGTGAGAATGTAGGGCCACCTACTGGCCGTTGTAGCTATAAATTAGTTGTAGGAAACTTTATGTGTCGGCGGCTACTGAAGATGGGTACTTAAAATGATACTTTAATGAAAACGTTAAACTATCTTCAACAGAAATTTCAATGAAATTAAAGGAGACGAATTATTTGTAGTTTCATAATGTACTACTGGTTTCTGAACTTACGCGATTTTTTAAAGTTCTGTGTAGTTTTCTGTCAATATTTCACAACCTTTTTAGTAATCGAAAATGATAGTGAATTCTAGCAATTACTGGTGTATCTTTAGAGTTCAACAAAAACTTTTTTAAGGGAACAAAAAAGCAGAACCGTTCATGAACAACAAAGTTATACGCGGACCATACATACATGATTGAAAAACTGCCGCTTATCGTATGAAATTGTTAATAACATCCTACTAATAATATTAGAAAGTTTGAATGTTTGGATGGATGGATGTTCGTTACTCTTTCACGCAAAACTAGTGAACCGATCTGGATGAAATTGGGCACAGAGATAGAACATAGTCTGGAATAGCACATAGGCTACTTTTTATCCCGGTAAAATGTATGGTTTCCGTGGGATAGCGGGCTGTTGGCGGATAGCTAGTTTTATAAGGCTGTATACGAGTCTATTAACCATTATAATAATAATAATAATAATAATAATAATAATAAATTTTTATTTGTGTAAATGTGGTTTACATAGTTGTTAAAAAGAGTATAAGTTCGGCACATTTGTCATCTTAAGTCTATGACATACAAATATAAAGCGGGTACACAATACAAAATTAAATTAAATTTACTAATAATAGTTAGGTGTTAAATTACACTTTGCATTTTAAGTATTCCTCTACAGAGTAAAAACAATTCACACATAGCCATCTACGCAATTGGTTTTTAAACTTATTTATGGGAAACTGCCGGACACCTTGAGGTAAATGATTAAAAATGCGCACAGACATAGCATAACTATTTCGGCTGCACAACTCAGTCTTTATAAGTGGAAGTGCAAGTCGATCTGGGTACCGTGTATTAAATTTACAAGTATCCTTTATGGGTGTAAATAAGTCCGGATTAGTTTTCACAAAAATGCATATTTCTAATATGTATAAGCAAGGCACGGTTAGTAACACCAGTTTTTTGAAAAGGGGTCTACAGGACACCCAAGGAGCCACATTACAAATGGCTCTTACGCACTGTTTTTGGGCTATAAATGCTCTGTTGATCTTCACTGAATTGCCCCAAAGTAAAATGCCGTATCTAAGGCTAGACGCTACAAATCCATGGTAAGCTTTCAATGCGGTTTGTTTATTGGAAATTTTTGTCAGGCGCCACAAAGCGTAAGCAAATCGATTAATTTTGCTGCAGATTTTATCAACATGAGCCTTCCAATCGCATTTGTCGTCTATAGTTAAACCAAGAAAAGTTATTTCGTTAGCTTCTGAAAGAGATTGCCCATTATAATTTAAATCTAAACTATGTTTCTTTCCACCTCTATTGTGAAACTGAATATATTTAGTTTTGTTAATATTTACAGTTAGGTTATTTCTACAAAGCCAGAGAACTATATCATGAACAGTTTTATTTAATTCCTCATTGTAGTTTGCTGTGCTTTCAAAGGGAACTATTATTGATATATCATCTGCATATAGGATGCATTGATGCTTAGTCACTGAAGGAAGGTCATTTATATATAAAATAAAGAGGAGGGGGCCCAAGATACTCCCTTGAGGCACACCAACTCCATTATGTCTTACGTATGACCTACTGCATACCTCTTCATTGTTGGAATTATAGTTGGTGATTTCTACAAATTGTTTTCTATTGCTCAGGTAGCTTTTTAACCAATCAAGAGCAGGACCTCGTATACCATACAGTTCACATTTGTGCAGCAACAAATCATGTGATACAAAATCAAATGCCCTGCTCATGTCGAAGAAAATTGTAGTTATGGGCGTTTTTTTGTTGATGTATTTTATAATATTATTTATCAGTTTAAATGTTGCTAATGTGGTTGATTTTCCTTTTTGAAAGCCGTGTTGTTCCGGACATAAAATTTTGAATCGGTTCATAAAGGATACTAATCTATTATACATAATCTTCTCGAATAATTTAGATAAAGTGGGAATTAAGGCAATCGGTCTATAGTTGTTTATGATTGTTTTGTCCCCTTTTTTGTACAGTGGTTTTATGACCGTTGTTTTTAGTCTATCTGGGAACATGCCCTGGGCGAGAGACAAATTAATTATGTGCACTAACACCGGAATAATAAAGTTCCTGCATTCTTTTAGTAGCTTAGTAGGCAAAAGGTCGTAACCTACTGAAGATGTATTTTTTAAGGAATCAATAGTTCTTTGAACTTCTTTGCTGTCGGTAGGCATTAGAAAGATACTGGCATTGTTTGAAAGAATATTTGTATCCCTGAAGCTACATTTGTTACTATCTATTATATTTGTTATATCAATAAAGTGGTCGTTAAATATATTTGCAATCTCGTCAGAGTTATGTACAGTTTTAGCATTATGTGTTAATTGTGGTATAGTTCTAATTGAAAAGTCAGGTCTTATGTTGTTGTTTATTACTTGCCATGACGCTTTGCATACATTTTTTGCTTTACGTACGTATGATTCATTATTCAGTCGCTGAGCAGTCATAAGACATTTCTTAAAAAGTTTGTTGTATTGATTATAGGTTCGTTTGCTTGATGCCGTACCCATTTTATAGCTCAAGAATCGTAATTTACGTTTTTTTTCTGCTGCTATTCTTATGCCCCTCGAAATCCAAGCTGTGTTATTAGTTTTGGTACTGATTTTTATACGATACACAGGAAAGCATAGTTCAAAGAATAAAATAAAATTGTCATGAAAAGCGTTAAAAGCTACATTACTTACCCTATCCAGCACAAATCCAAAATCTACTCAGACTTTTATTGAAAAACCTCTAAAACACCGGTTGACCTGCGAATTGAACCCGGAACCGCACGCTTAAAAGCCGCGCTTGAGCAGTCATAAAAACACTTGCTACTTTGAGTAGTTTTTATTGCAAAAAGAATGCCAAGACTGGGCTATCTTTGTTTCCAATTTCTGGTTTTACTCCACACGGAAATCGAAAGTGGGACACTATAATTACTGGATTCTTGCGTCACAATTGATTTCTATTATAACTAAAGAATTTTAATCAACTTGGAACTTAATGATCTTTGGGTTCGCACGCCCTACAAAATGTTATATTGAATTTAGTTGCTATATTGGTTAGATTAAAACGGTCAGAGTAGTTCTAGTAGTAACTTTAATAGTATTTATCCTAGTAGGAGTAATGGTAACTTCATCGTTTAGTGGTCGTAAGCGCCTCTGACTAATGATATGACCATTGAACTGCCAAGTCAAAGGTCTCAAGTTCGAATCCAAAACTCTGACTTTTCGAAATCATGTGCGTATTATTACTCGCTTTAACGGTGAAGGAAAACATCGCGAGGAAACCTGCATGCCTGAAATATTTTCTTTAAAAAAAACGTCTGCCAACCTGCATTAGGCCAGTGTGGTGGACTATAGCCTAATCTCTCTCACTGAGAGGAGACCTGTGCCCAGCAGTGGGACAGTATAAGGGTGGATGATGAAGATCCTGAATTCGATTCTCGGGTCGAGCAAAGTGATATAAGGTTTTTCTAAGAAATTCTCAGTAGCAGCTCGGAGTTTGATTTTGTGGCCGGATAATGGCAATAGACTCACCCTTATTAGATAGGACTTAAACATCGAACTGTGGATGTACTAGTATGCCTCTGCCTACCCTTCGGGGAATACGTAAATCATATGCAAACTGCATTTTCCCAATGGCTATAATCCAAAACAAAATATTGTAACCATTTTTTTGTAAAGTATCTATCGAGTTTCTTGCCGGCTCTTCTCCATAAGATCCACTTTTTGGAACCGTGCAACTAGTTTGACTTTTAGAAAGTACCTATTGATATGGTCTAATTGAAACAAAACATTTGACTTTGACTTTGAAATACAGGCGTGATAATAATTATGTTAGAACACAAACAACACTATTACATAAACAAAACAAATAGAAACAGTCGTCAAACATTCCTAACTACTAGTAATTACAAGAATTTCTTGTAACCTTCAACCCAGAAGGTTGTTTCATTATCCCTAGTACTTCCTAACCTTGAAAGGCTTCAAGGTCGGCCAAACACGCTATTGCGTGAAGGACCTTTAGGTTCAGGGTCGTTAGGCTTTAGGCTTGCCTCAAGGGTAATGGGAAGGCATTTGTAAGATGGTAGGCACTTTTCTTACACGAGTATCGACTGAAAGTATGATTAGAAAGGTCACTTAGGTACTTCCTAAGGGCAAGGGCTACATTATTTTGTTTATTTTACTTTAACATTTGTAGTAGTAGGTAAGTGAGGGGCTCGTGGCTAAGTTATAGCAACGCTGATCAACCGATCTGCAAGGTTAAGCTACGCTTACCGAGGTCAGTCTATGGATGGGTGACCATTCTCAAAACATCGAGACCCCTACGCGCCTCGGAGAGCACGTAAAGCCGTCGGTGCCGGTTGTTATACGAACACCTATGACAAATTAACGATTGTCATATCAAATTTGTACCGGAGGTACATGACAGCTGTCAAATTGATAGTTTTACCATGAAATCACTATGAAACTGATAATAATCTGCCGTAATTGGCCGTAATGGCATGTGTTTGACATTCCGAAACTGACACAGACAGTTTTTACTATGAAATCATTACGAATCAGATAATAGTGTGCTAAAATGGCGTAATTTTTCTCAAATTAAAAGTTTTTTTTCTCATCCTCCAGACATCATTTAAAAAAAGTACAACTACAGTTTTAACCAGCGTAATACAGGGTATTTTTTCCAGAGTACCTTCGGTACATCATTTGGGCCGATTTCGATGACCTTTATCATTTGCCAAAAAATTTGACTAAGGGGCTATTTCACCATCTGGTAAGTACTCATTTACTTTGTAAATAATTTAATCAAATGTATAATTTTTGTCCGGTTATCTATCCAGAGATTGTGAAACAGGCCCTTAGAAATCAACACCTTTATAATTAATTACCATACATTAAGCCCATGATTGCCCACATCTCCCAAACCAGTATAGGTACTATAAATAACATACGATTGCCTAATCGAGTTCCTATCATTACGCGGCTACTGTCTCGACTAATTAATTTTTAGGCGCCATGACACTTTCGATATCAACTGGCATTTTCCGGCTGTCAATTAACATGGAAATCTTGGAGATTATAGTGATGTGCAAGCTGTACTTGTACTGAATCTCTTTGGTGTCAAACTTTTTGGAACCAAAGCATAGTCGTAGTATTTCGTCGGGTTCATTTTTGTTTTTTTATTTTATAACTGGCTGTGGATTCGGTTGCATTATCTTTTTTCTTTTATAAATCACTAGCTTTCCGCCAGCGGCTTCGCCCGCGTGGTATAATTTTCATCCCCTATTTCAACCCCTTACAGCTGTTTTTTGCATTAAAAAGTATTGTAAAGCCTATGTCTTTTCTCAGGCTCTAGACTATCTGCGTACCAAATATGGTTTAGGCGTGAAAGCGAGACAGACAGACGGCAGACAGACTTACTTTCGCATTTATAATATTAGTAAGGATTATATATGTCAGATATAAACCTTTGCAGACACCGCAGCTTAACAAATCCGAGTTGATAAGTACTGAGAATTTTATATAAAAAACCAGTAACAATTAGCCGGCCTCTAGCATCGCAGTCGTACTTACGACCACAAGACTGCTGGGATGCTCGTTATTATATCCCACATCTATAGCAGTAAATTCAAACTCTATAAAGTGCAAGTTTTTCAAGTAATTATCGCAATTTGCCGCAAGGCTTTTTGTAGCACTCGCTAAGTTCTTAGATCCTTCAGAAAAGCTGTAGTAATTGTTCTATAAATCTAAGCAATTCTCAGCGTCTTCACATAGCACAGTAATTTAACGTCTTGTCTAGTCGACGACCCTAATTTGGACAATAATTACTAATCGCTTTGGCAATAAAAACTAATAAATTGACGTACGCCTGTCCTAGGCTTAGTCTTAGGCTTCTCCGGATATTTCTGAAGATAAAGGCTTTTCTCAGAAAGATCAATGAATAACTTATATTTATTTCTCTTAAAAGATTTGGATACATTTAACGCGGCATACGTTGGCTGGCGGATATTTCTGAAGTTAAAGACTTTTCTCAGAAAGAATAATTAATAACTTATAGGTATTTATTTCTGTTTAAAGATTAGAAATCCACCTTGTGTACCAAGTTTATAGTTAACACAACACCAAAACTAGGTAGGTAAGAAAATAATTGGGATTGACGCTTGCAAGTTGTTTTACAAACAAACCTACATCTGAAAAGGATTGACGGTTAAAAACTCTATACAATTACGTGTATTAATGGCATTCATTTTCATACTTCTCGTGGCCTGTTAACGCTAAAGAATGTCTTTACTAGATGACAGATTATCAGTTATTATTCGGTGACTGCTACAATACTGGGACAGATAGCACGCTGCATTGAATACAATCATATTGAATGATTGACTGGCTGTCTTTGCATGACAGTTGCGAGTGATTGACAATTAAACGTCATAACAACATCAACATCTCTAAAGAACGAAGGAAGTCGCATAAATAATATACCAACTCATTCATTGCGCGGCAAGCTCAACATAACCTCAATGACTGAAGGTTGTCTGACCTACCTGTCATTTTTGACACATGCAAACTTTTTTATTGTAAAAAGTTCTCAGTTGCCGCGCCAATTGCAGACTAGACGCTAGCAACAACAGCTGTATCACTCGCGCGCTATCATTTTGACACCTCATTTGCCTGTAATTTCATGGGCTACATTACCTGAATACAATAATGTGGACACATCATTGTTTGGCGGCAGAATATTTGACGTTGTCGTGGGAAAAACTAGACAAAATCGGCAGTAATTCTACCATCTCAAAACTCTCACTGATGAAGAAATACTTACTACACAACAATTGTTACTGCTACTATAGTTTTTTAAAAACAGTGTTTATTACCAGCTCTTCTCCATACTTATGGACACACTATGTTTCACTGTTCCAAAAAATGGGACTTCCACTTTTTGGAACAGTGAAACTAGTGTGAATGTGATCTTTCAACAGTGCATATTTAGATGGTATAATTGAAATAAAAATATTTTAATTTTAATTTGTCGTTATTTTCTCATGAATTTTGACAATTCTTGACAGAAACTAAGTAAATTGTATCCAAAGATGACTATCACAGATTAGAGACACAAACCAGCCCAAGATAACATAATCTTTGTTATACAGCTTCCTTTGCCTAATGAAGCTATCTACATAAATTCGAAATCGACTTTTCCGAGCAATGTCAATTTATAATCGATTTATTGGATAAATGTCCCCATCTCTACCGAGTGATCGTGTAGAAAACCGGTCAAGTGCGAGTGCAGGAGATTGGTGTTGCCAGTGATAAGGGCTCGACAGTGGACAGTACGAATAATTATTATTACATAGGCTAGTGTAATTAGTAAAAGCTTAGATACTGAATAAATTCTAACATTGCTTTCGAATCACTTTAATGGGTAAGGCCTATTTTAATAGGTAATTAATATCTGAGCGTGAGGTGCTCTGTCCAATTTCCAATGTTATCGAATTTTTCTATGAATAAAGACATACATACCATCTACCACAGGAAGTATACTGCCTCACGTGCACAGTTCGCCACTCGCCCCCTATTATTGCATGTAACCTAAACATACCGATGAACTGTGGGGGTAATTAGTACACCTCTAACTTTACCCTTCGGGAAATATAGGCGTGATGATATTTTGTATCTATATCCGAAATTTGATATCCATTAGAACCATCCATCCATCAACAAATACATCTGTGTCACCAGATGTTCACAAAATGTTTTCAAACAAAAAATAAATCTAGAACTTGCACATAAGGCTTATCATCGACAGTTGAATCCTTTTATGGTATGCAGGACACCGCGCTACTATAGCGGGGGTACATTGGGGTCACACAACGGCATCGAAGTTAAATTATTGCAATAATGCACATAGCTTGACGGATTGATAACCCTTCTCGAATTACCACTAAGGAATAACGTTTTTAAATCAATAAAATGGATCTCGAAAAGAGTTTCTTCATTTATATCAAACTCTTTGGCCGTTCCTGCATTGAAAACTGTAAAAAGATTCAAATTTTTTTGGCACTATCTGATCGACGTTGGGATGTTATGGATGCAAGGGCCATAAGACCAGTCCTTTGGAATTCTATGGATGAGGCCCTTATTCAGCAGTGGATCTCTTTGTATGATGATGATGCATCAAAGTACTTTTTCATGCAAATAAATATTTGATCTCAAGCAGGACTCCATCTTCGGACGATGTTTAGCCTATAATATAATTAAAAAATAACTAACCTTATAGTCTTTACAAATACACAATTTGATCTAATTACAATAGTAATTAAATACAACAAATGTAATATTGTGTTGCACGCGGTTTAACACCTGTATTGGTAACCAATGACCGCAATGGATCAAATTGTAAGGTATAGTATTATAGATAGTTAGGTCCGGTTTCACATCTTATTGATATGTTCCCGCTAGATTACTTGGCAAATAATTTCATACAAATTTTGTTCCATTTTATTTTCATCCAGCGGATAGCAGCTATCCAGAGGTGGTAAAACAGACCCTTAGGCTTATTCAGAGATGACGCTAAGCGTAAAGTAAAGCTTCCGTATGTCAAATTTGTATGACAATTTGACATACGGAATTGTATGTGTGCGCTTAGTTTTTTCTCTGAATTTAAGCCTTAAAGTTCTAAAGACCTGTTTTACTACCTCTTGTAAGTTCCCGTTGAATTATTTGACAGATAATTTCATACAAAGTTTGTTCCATTTTTTTATGACAGATAATTTCATTCTTTTGTTCCATTTTTTATTTATCCAGCGGATAGCGGCTAGCCACAGATAGTTAAGCTGGCCCTAAGTCTTTTAATATCATCTGGGCTCAAAATATGTTTCCTTTGCCTTACCTGAGCAC
The DNA here is from genome assembly GCA_946251955.1 of Acronicta psi. Lineage (NCBI taxonomy): Eukaryota > Metazoa > Arthropoda > Insecta > Lepidoptera > Noctuidae > Acronicta > Acronicta psi. Next base: position 2,337,870 of record OX276486.1, read on the forward strand.
TGCGCGTATGTATTAGAGGTCAATATTGCCCCAGAAAGCGAAGTGGCATTAAAATTTTGCCTTCTTATGAAAAGGTTAATTAAATGATGTACTTAACTTTCATGCTATGTCATAACTATTAATAATGTTATAAAAGTTGACAGGTTTTTGTACCAGAATAAAAATAATAAAAGCTACACAAGTTAACTCATCCCGCGGGTCCAGTCCTGGTGGGACCAGTGGACAAAAAGCATCTTGGTAAAGGTGCAAACAAGTGCTGTCTTAGTAGCACTTGCTTACATCCGCATATTGTAAAACAAAAGTTGTTAATATAGCCTATGTTAATGACTAATAAACTCCACCATAATTACTCATTTCACCACCAAGATGGCTGCCAAGTCGTACATGCATAAATCATAATAAAACGCATACCTACATTGTTGCTTGATTAGATCATTAATTTTATTACACTTTCACATAGATAAAGTAGAATGTGTTTTAATTACTTTGATTGGCGGTAGAACCTGACTAGATAGGAATTGGGGGAGGATGACTGGTTCGCGACAACCCTTACTTCGGAGTTTGTCGTAAAGCATTCTTGTGTGTGTCCGGACTTACAGTACGATTCAAATTTAATGGCGGCTCGGAACGTGAGGCGAGAGACTGCGCAGTAACGAAATTATGTGACAGCGGGGGTACTGCGCAGCGAGTAGCTAACTTCCGAGCGGCCATTAAGTTTGAATCTTACCGTACGCGCGTGATGCTCTCTCGGTTGCTTTGTAGTCGATAGGGATTGGCATCAGCAACGCCTCTGGTTTTGCCATGGACGGTGATGACTACTTTCCATCTATACCATGTCCATAAGACCTTTGCAACAATTTTTTTTCCTTAAGTTCTGAATATCATAGGTATCAAAACAGTAACAGTATTTCATAGACAAATAATGATTAATGTTTACTATGGGACCAACCCGGAATCCCTGAAAAATTCTGTTGTTCCATTGTTTTGTTGTTGTAATTATGAGCTCATCGTGATTTTTTGAAGTAGGCTATTAAAAATCGTTGATAATGATGAGTACCTCTGCATAATTACATTTGGTGTTTTCTCTCCTACTAAATATAATAAATAATGTTTACTGTAAATCGTGCGAAATCATAAATTTACATTTAAATAGATGAAAGTATGTCGAATTATAAAGGTAGGACCACATCAATACAAAGAAGAGATCACCAAGTAATTAGTTGCGTGTTGTCTCCAACAATTTTACAAGAGCTTATTATATGCAGCTACAATAAAAGACGTTTTACTGACACTTTACAATAAACATTTATTACGAAGAGTATTGTTATTACTGCATTGTGTCAAAACTCATTTAAACTTAGTACATTATTATGGGAAATTGTTCGTGTGGCCTACAGTGTCTCTACAGAGATTAAAGTATTCTTTATTATTAACATAAAGCTGTCGGTTCCGGTTAATTTATGAACACATACTAAAATCGTTAATGGTATTCAGAAGCCAAAAAGCCTGTCAACCAATCTATCTTTGGAAAATCGGTATTGCCTAGAAATTGGATTGCGGAGATCTGATAGCATTGTTGGAAAAGACTAGGACGTAGGAGGTCCTTTTCCCAAAGTTACATTGCTAGTTCATATTGAAAACACTCCCCAATATCGCAGGCTCAAACTATGCTACGCCATTATTTTCTTTAGCTAACATTTATCTATTTAAAGATAAAGATATTCTATGATAAAGATATTTTATAATGCCAAATACAATAAAATATATTTTAAACCCATATAGGAACTGTGAAATATAATCGTATGGGATTAATCTACCTTGTATAACCATATTTGTACACAAAAGTTTATCTACTATTATATTTAATCTAAAATAACAGCATTAATAAATTTTAAATTCCAAATTTGAAATTCTAGACCAAGCTTTATAGCCCCGCAAATATTATGGGCATGTCCTAATCGCACGCACGGTACGATTCATCACTATACTTAAGTAGTAGCTGTCAAATTAGAGATTTGTATCGGTGCCTACAAAATAAATGATAAGTTGCCCACCTGGATATGACTCATGACAGTCGCTGTCAAATTACGCGACGTGAATGGCGAGCTTTATTTAGTAGGAAATAGTTTATGGTAGTAAGGATGTAGAAATGGTTTAGGTTATTATTAGGCATGAAACATTTAATTTTCACAAATACAAAGTTATACTGACTTGTGAAAAAAAACTAGTATTGGTCATACCTGTATCACTTCATGAAAACTTTTGAAGAATCACGGATAGTCAAAATTCTTTATTTTGATTGATTGATTGATTGAAAGAAAATAGGTACCTAGGTAACTTTTAAATCCAATAAAGTAGTATTGCCATAAAGCAAGCGCCATTTAGTATTAATAATATATTATCATTAACCAGGTACAAAAATTAAACTCGACATAGTGAAAATTTCAAAATCAACCCAGGAAAGACCAAGGACAGTTTTTTTCAAATGTAACGGATATATGCGATTTTTAATAGCCTTAAATACATCAACTGCGATAATCTGAATTATATTTTATTATTCAAAATAAAACCCATAAAAAGATCGTTAAAATAATTTTACCTTTACACCGTTCCGGGCTGAAGCCGTTGACATGATAGCTCGTTATAGTTGAAGGCTGTTAATTTTATGCCCTATAAACTTTACAATGGACAACCAAAGACACAATCATATATCGTTTGGCACAATAATTTTTATAGGTTATCAGAACTTATTAAAATTTGGGCTTTAGGGTTGTCGCATATCTGACGGAAGATACAAAGTCAAACTCAAATATTTTATTTCAGTTAAAGCAAAGATTCTCAAACTATTTTTTATTTAGAATCCTCCAATTTTTTTATCTGTCGTGAATCTGAAATTGGTAATTGCCACGATTATATTCAAACGTGTGACATCTTAACGCCTCCCTCGCCTCATCCTCGGGGTCTCTGAAAGTCTCAACCTCCCAGATGGGTCGTTATCGCTCATGTTGAGAACCTATGAGTTAGACCATAATTATATTTACGTAATTTTGAAAAGTCAATGTAATTGTACCTACTGCATATTGATGATCACGGAGCATCAGAAAAAATAAATAGGTACTAAAACATTGCACACAATCGATTAAATACGAATACGCCGCGCGTCGACCACACGAGTCTGATTGACTACGCTAACGATTCGTCCGATGCAACCGTTAGATGTGCGATGACCCTTAATTTTAGAATTCATAATTATTTTTCTGGTTAGGGTGTCAATAAATTATATTGAAATTTGTATTCGGTTGATTTATACATATCCTGGAATTGGTTAATTTCCTGTTGATTCTTGAAATGGAGTTTATTAGAAAACTGATTAATGGCTTTAGTATTAACGTCCAAGTTGGGTTGGCAATAATAAATAAAGTTATTGTGATATATTACTAGTTTGACTTATTGCTTGATACGGGAATTAAACCCAGAAGCCCTAGTGTAGAGCTTACGACCACTATACCAGTAATACCTTTAAAGATAATAGTATGAAGCTAATGTCCAAGCATGTGCAAGTTAAAACCTAGTACAAGTTAATTATAGCTCGGTTATCTATACAACAAACGTTTTGACGGTCGGCACTGATTAGATTGTAGATAATTACAGTCTGCCTGCATCCTGGCCGTACTAGAGAGTGTTAACACTAGCAATTGTCTGTGGCTGCGCCTATGTAAAATGCATTTGCAAGAAAATTGCACATGCACTTTTTAACTGTACATTTTAACTGTAATTTTGTATTTTTAAAAGAGACCATGATTCTCTGAGTTTGTTTCGGCGTTTCTTCTCAGAGGTCGTCAGTTAGGAAATGCCGGCGACATCTAGCATTAAAAAAAAATGACTTGTAAAAGTGTCTTTAAAGGATCTACTTACAGAAATAAATATCATTTCATTTCATCATCATTTCATTTCATTTAAGCATTAGTAGTTATTTTTATAAGGATAAGTCTGAACCTGAGTCTCCTGGTTCAATATACCCGACTCTATGCCGGCTAAGCCACCGCGAGTACATGTAGGTACATTTTAAGTTAAAGTTTTACATAACATATATTGTCTACAATTTTTTAATGATGCTCATTGGTCAATAATTAATACAGCAAATCTAGCAAATTCCCCAGATTTTATTCAAGTACGAGGTCAGCATATTTTCTTACAAGAATAACCATAAAAACACTTCATACACGACTAAGTATCTGATTATCTAACACGTTAAGTCTAAGCTTGTCCAGTTCCATATCTGTTTAGCACAAACAAATTGTCTCAAGATAGCAACGCCTAGAAATCTCCGGGACAAAGTTCAAGTTATTGAATGCTTGCAGTTGTGAGCTTTTACCGGAAACTCATTAACGTTGGATGAATGGGAACGGTTTGTGAGACACGAACAACATTAAATGTTGCGGATAAAGGATGCGTGGATGGCAAGTCTTAAGTGTCGCTTAGAGAATATTGAGGTCATTTACACAATACGGAATTATTGATCCACCCAAAAAAGTTAATTGCCGACGACGACGAAATTGACGACGTCTGTGGTCTAGTGGTTCGAGTACCGGACTGCTGATCATGAGGTCGTGGGTTCGATTCCCACAGGACACTAACATTTATGTGATGAACTTAAGTGTTTGGGTTTGTCTGGGTGTTTCTTATATATTATAAGTATGTATTTACAACAAAAAAAAGTATTTAAGTATTATATCCATTGTCTAGTACCCATACGAGTAGTACAAGCTCTGCTTAGTTTGGGACTAGATGGTGCTGTGTAAAAATGTCCCAGGATATTTATTATTATTTATTTATTTATAATTTTGTTTTTAAATTCTTTTGCAGGGACTTAGGTCCCCCGCGTGCTATCAAGACGGTACCGTGTAGTCGGCCTATTAGACCCCCTTTGTACAGTAAGAGGCCATAAGTTCATTATCATGTCAAGGATCGTATTTGCCTGCACGATACTGCGCGTATACATGAACATATACTTACCACTATCTATACGCCATCGCGACATCACTGCACTGAATGATCATTACATCGCTCTGTTTCCGACTAGATAATTATGAAAGAGTACGATACACGAGATTGTCTATGTATGCAAAATGTTTGTTATAGAAAAAGGTCGTAAGTTGTTGTTTGTTTCATATGCAATAGATTTCTAAAAATGGTAATGGACTTATGACCGCGACCGTACATACATTCTAAATCAATAATTTCTGATGTATACAGCTCATAATTTGCACTTCTACTATCTAACTTTAGATCTAGCTTGTCAAGTAAAGAAAAATGAGCATTATAATTTAGCTGGTCGTTTGAATAGCGTGCTGTTAAGCCATTACCAGTAGCCGCCGGCGCTTTGTGAAATATATTGAAGTAAGGATTGCAATAATGCAGTAGTAATTATTGGTTGCTCAACTTTTGCCTACAAATTACCTATGTACTTTGGCCTTTTGTTAATAAAATTGCACTGGATAAAGAACTGATTAATTTACTGATAATGTTGCATAGTTTCTGTATTGTTCTGTAATCTTCATCAGTAAAATAAATATCCTGGGACATTTTTACACAGCACCATCTAGTCAAAAACTAAGCAGAGCTTGTACTATGGGTACTAGACAATGGATATAATACTTATATACTTTTTTTTGTAAATACATACCTACTTATAATATATAAGAAACACCCAGACAAACACAAATACTTATATACATCCCATAAATATTTGTGTCCTGTCGAACCCACGACCTCGTGATCAGACGGACAGACAGACGTCGTCAAGTAACATACCACTAAGCCTGTATTCCCCTAAGGGTTAGGCAGGAGTGTAATAATGTACACCCACATTTCTCCGGTATATTAAGGTTCCATGTATTTATAATAGTTGGCAAAAGAAAATGGAGAAAGAAAAGTTTGGATTAATATAAACGGAAGTACGAGTCGCAATCTTTCGCTTATAACAATATTTTTGACCGGGGCGCGCACTGCCAAAAAAATTGGCGAATGCTGTAAGGGGTGAGCCTATTGCAAACTCCGGGTTGCCACTGATACTGGGAATTTAACCCAAGTCCTCAAGCGTAGCAGTCAAGCTTAAGACCAATTGGCTAATGAGGTACTCAACTCTATCATCATCAACCCATTTATTGTCCCACTGCTGGGCCCAGGCCTCCTGTCAGTACGAGAAGGATTAGACCATATAGTCTACCACGCTGATCAAATGCAGGTTGGCATACTATACATGCCGTCGAGAAAATCTCAGGCATGCAGGTTCTCTCACGGTGTTTTCCTTCACCGTTAAAACGAGTAATAATTACGCACATAATTTCGAAAATTCAGAGCTTTGTCTTGCATTGGAACTCAAGACCTTAGACTTGGCAGTCCAGTGGTCATTCCCCTATACTATCACTGTTCAATTTTTTAGCTAACTTATATTTCTCTTCTTCAACAGTGGCTGCAGTATGTATCCTGCTGGAAGTAGGCGCGCTGCCGAGCCGGCGCGCTGGCTTCACGTGCAACGACCCTGCACTGTCATACCCTCACACGGGAGACACCTTCTCCATATCTCTGGTGGCAGCCATCACTGTCATCGTACCTTACTTAGTCGTAAGTATTTGTTGTATTTTGTATCTATGGCCTAATGTTATAAAGCTGAAGTTTGTTTGTTTGGTTAAACGCGATTATCTCAGGAAACATTGGTCCGACTTGAAAAATTATTTCAGTGTTAAATAGCCGCTTTATCGAGGAAGCCTATGGGATATATATCATCACGCTACGACTTATAGGAGCGGAGTATTAATTAAAAATGTTACAAAAACGGGGAAAAAGAATTAATTTCTACGGGATCCAAATCGCTGTCAAAGGCTCGTTTACGCTAAGTGATGACTACGCTGATCAAACGATCTGCAAGGTGCAGCTTACCACGGTCTTACCATTCTTAACACATCGAGTTGAATATTATTATTATTAAAAAAAAAATGTAAAAAGTCAGCCAAAAAATTCCATCTCCTAAATCGCTACACGCTCTAACAGAAAGGCGGATTTGAAAAGCAGCTTAACAGCTTATTATTGTAACAAAACCGTTTTTGTCATACCCTCCTATTGTCGTGGAACGCCGTTTGTAGTGGAAACGCTATTGTGGTAACACTTAGTTATGTACACAGGTGTATGGTAGACACAAGTTGATGCACAACTTAGGGGGCGTTCATAAAATACGTGCGATGTTTAAGGGGGGAGAGGGTCGAGTCCAATCTCATCTAATCTTACTTTGAAGAGAGAGGGGGGTCTCGGCAAATATCACGCATTTTTTTTTATTGAAACAAAAAAAAATACTATTTTTATTACACTTATAATTAAACTTTCAGCTATATTGATTACTAGTCTTAACTAGTCGTAAAAAAATGCTTCGTGCTTTTAGCACGAAGCATTTTTTTTTTCTTTTTACAATAACAATCCAACGCGTTTACGTATGAAACCCACATTTTGAAAAATCTCACGTGAGATTGGGGGATGGGGGAGGGGGTTGAATAAAATCTGACGACATCTCACCAGGGGGGAGGGAGGGATAGAAAATTTAAAAAAACACCTCACGTAATTTATGGACGCGCCCCCTTACGACAAAGCGGCTAATTTCATGCAATGCAGTGCCCGCATGAAAATTAAGTCTAACAGATTTTCTAGAATTTTCTATGAATATTTCAAAGTATGTTCTTCACAGAATTGACAATAGCCAAACAACTGGGTGCAGAAGTAGTGATAGCCTAGGGGTATGACCACTGGACTGCCAAATCAAAGGTCTCGAGTTCGAATTCAGGGCACGCACCTCTGACTTTTCGAAATCATGTGCGTAATTATCACTCGCTTTAACGGTGAAGGAAAACATCGTGGGGAAACCTGCATGCCTGAGAGACTTTCTTGACGGCATGTGAAGTCTGCCAACCCGCATTGGGCTAGCGTGGATCTCCTTTCGGTATGAGAGGTAGGCTATAGTCCAAGCCTAATACCTCTCATACTGCGAGGAAACCGGTGCCCAGCAGTGGGACAGTATATGGGTTGATGATAATTGACAACTGCGTTAGTGATTAGCAAAGGAAAGCTCAAGTTTGACTTTTTTGCTAGATATTGCTGTATCCACATTCCTAGGAAGATGATGATCTTCCTAGCCTTTTCCTAAACATTTTGGGTCTGCTTCCAGTCTAACCAAATGCGACTGAATATCTGTAAGTATTTTACACGAAGGTCTTTAGGGAATTAGGTCCCATGTCATAAGGGGCGAGTCTATTGCCATCAACCGGGCACAAATCTAAACTCCGAGCTGCTACTGGGAATTTCACAGAAAACCCCAATAACACTGCTCAACCCGGGAATCGAACCCAGGACGGCTAGACCAACGAAGCAGTCGAAGACGAAAACGTTTAGCGTGTGTTAATGCATAATAATTAGAGAAACATATTCTGTGCTATTTTTGACTTAAGAGAGTCGGCGCATTTATCATTTTAAATTACAATAAAATCAGCTTAAGCCTTAAGCAGCCTCTATGACACCTAATTAGCATTTAAATACCCACCTTTGTTTGAACTGATTGGAGTAATAGACACATATTATTGCGGATATCATATTTCCAATGTGTTTGCCAGTTTTAGCATATGCACGTCAATTTTGTGAAATACATTGACAAAAACTTGTCATTTGCTAACAAAACTGTCTGCTTCTAAGTTGACAGTGTCCAATTGTCCTTCGCTGTACAAAACAAATGTTATTTTTTTTATTATGAAGAGTCCAGACCATTATTCTGTTACCTAAATACTCTGCCATGCAATTGATTGATTGGAGGATTGCAAGTTCAATATCTTCTGTAACTCTGGTCTACTGAGGTAAATTTACCTACTATGTTACTCTGACTTTTTCAAAGTAGATCTACAACGTTAGCGTTACTTTGCCCTACTGAGAGTAATTCTTTGCGTTAGGTACCTAATTAACTTTTTGAGCATAGAATATTTTACAAATAAGCCTTTGCCCGCGACGTTGAATTATCCCCCGTTTTTGCAACATTTTTAATTTATACTCAGCTCCTGTTGGTTGTAGCGTGATGATATATAGCCTATAGCTTCCTCGTTAAACAGGCTATCTAACACTGAAAGATTTTTTTAAATAGGACCGGTAGTTTCTAATATTATTGCGTTCAACCAAACAAACAAAGTCATCAGCTTTTTAATATTAGTATAGATTCAAGAAGATTCTCAGTCTATGTCTAGTCTAGTCTATGGTAGTCTATAAACTCATATCAGCTTCACAAACATCACAAAATTCAACACCTCTTTTCTTTCCAGCTATGGGCAGTTGAAACAACTCTCCAGCGCGAAGACGAGTACCTCAAGAAGAGTAAACTCCTAACCAGCGCTAAAACGGCCGCATTCTTGTACCGCGACTACATCTACGGGTCGGTGGTTAACCTGACCATACTGGAGGTCGTCAAGTGCGTGGTTGGGTCCCCGAGACCCACGTTCTTCGACCTGTGCCAGCCTGATAAAGCTAGCACTTGCAACGAGTGAGTATTACCTGTCAATAGATTTTGATGTAACCTGTTATCTTACTTCACTACATAGTATAAAACAAAGTCGCTATCTCTGTCCCTATGTCCCTATGTATGGTTAAATCTTTAAATCTACGCAACGGATTTTGATGCGGTTTTGTTTAATAGATAGAGTGATTGAAGAGGAAGGTTTATATGTATAATAACATACCACGCGGGCGAAGCCGCTGGCGGGAAGCTAGTTATATAATAAAGGTGAAAGTTTGCATGTTTGAATGTTTGTTGCTCTTTCATAGGAAAACGGCTGGACTGATTTGGCTGAAAGTTGAAATGGTGATGGCTTATGCCTTAGGACATAGACTACATTTAAATCACGAAAAATTCAAAGTTTCTATTTTGCGAAAACCTTTATATTAGTGACATAAAGTTCAAACTTATTTACCTTACTTGATGATTCCCCGGCCGTCGTGACTTAGAACGTCTATTAGATATATTCCTCCTTGTGAGCTCTTTATCATATCTTGGTACATCGAGCCTTTTTATGTGAACAGCTTCCTCGTGTGAGGTACGTCGAACTCGCACCAACTAAAAACTGCACATTGCCTTCTCTTCCCCTATAGTATGGATCATGGGACTCGTCATGACATGTTTGATCTTTGCTGAGCCGCAATCGCTGACTTATCCAAAGATATGGTACTGACTTTATAGACCTACACCGGTGCAACAAACTTATATGTATGAAGCACAGAACAGAACAGCTGAATAGCACTTTTACAAACAAACTCTTTCGTATTATTTCGTTTCCTTTATAATTATGCTTCTACAATTATATCTTTATACCAACAGTTCGGAGTACGTGAGCAGCTACAAATGTACCTCACAGAAGTACAGCCGGTACCTGATGATCGACTCCAGCCGCAGCTTTCCGTCTGCGCATGCGTCTCTATCCGTATACTGCGGATTGTTCTTAGCTGTAAGTACCTACAGTGTTTCCATTTTATAATCATTTTCACAATGTACATAAAATTTACAAAAAAAAATGTAGATTGATTATGGTTACTTGACAGTGATTGTCAAACTTATTGTTTGTTATAAATGATAAATTTGAAATGATTGAAAACATCATGCAAACCTTTAAAATATTAATTTATACTTTATGTTTTTAGCAGTTGTAATAATATTGTGTCATAATTAATGAATTGTAATTTTACCTTAATTTCTTAATAAATTTTCTTGTCTTATTACGATATTAATTATCATCACTATTGTCAACTAGTCAATCTAACCTAAATCTCCTCTCCACAGTGGTACCTCCAAAGGCGAGCCTTCAGCTGGCACAACCGCTCCGTCCTGCTGGTACCTCTGCTGCAAGTACTCTGCATCATCTACGCCGCTGTTTGCTCGCTCAGCCGACTCAGTGACCACCGGCATCATTGGTGGGATGTGCTTGTCGGAGGCGCGATGGGCGTTCTTAGTGTCTTGTACACGGTAAGTTTCCTTTAATATGTTAGATGATTCTTTGTAAAAGATTATGGTAAAGAACATGTACTATTGTTTATTAAAACGCATCAAAGATGACGTCATTGCAACTAAAATGTTTAATTAAGAAAAACATCAACAATTCAAACACAATTTCGGTCAAAGTAAATAATTTCCACAGTACTACGCATGCGCATTAATGTCAACACGTTTAATTAAAATCTTCGTTTGAACACATCATTTTGCAAATGTTATTGCGTGTAAATTGTGTTGCATTTAAATTTTAATCAGATAATTATGTTGCCACCGCGGTATTTTATTCCATTCTTGTATGCGATTTATGACCCCTAGGTTATAAATCTCATTAGAGTACATGTAAATGTTTGCAAGGTGTTAACTATGATGGAATCCTTTTATGGCTGCAAAGGATTACCTCAGCATTGCCGGCTTATCTATATTCTGACCATAATAGATAATTACATTGTATTTTCTATCAAAACAACTTTAAACTATATTCATTTCTTTAGGTATTGTTTCAATGCTTTCTTTTTTATATGAGTCTCACAAAAAAGTGTTAGAATGTCGACTCTTCCTCACAAGCTCCCGTAGAAATTACTTGTGTCTTATTACTAAAACCTCCTTTCCCTTTTAGGTCCTAGTTCTTTGCAAGAACTTCTCGCAGCCCGCCGTGGTCAGCACAAGCGATATCTCGAGCAGTGACGGCAACAACCACCAGTCTGTCCGGCGGTTGCTCTCCAGCGAACCTCACGTAGTGGTCCCCTAGCCAGAAGCGGTGTAAGCGACAGCTTACAAGGACTAGAAGTGAAGTGATGGTACGTAGAAATGGACCTCATTTAGAAGTAGTTGAGGGTCTGAATTTCATTTGGTTTTGGATATTGTAGTGGTTGAAGGTTGAACCAAATCTGTAGATATTGTAATGTAGATTTGACTTTACTTTTTGGGATTTAAAGCAGACAACGGTATTGTGCAAGCTGTATCTTCGTTACTGAATCTAAAGAGGTAACGGACTGTGCATGTCAGGGCTAAGATCAATAGTCGCATAAGTCAGATTTGGGTTAATTGCAGTTAGCCTCAACCAGCTGAAACAAAGTTCATACCAATATGATTGAAGAAGCAGTCATGTAAATGAACTTGTGTGTAGTTGTGATGAAAATATTTCTGAACTTTGTGACTAGAGGTCCTAGCTTTATAGATTAAAGAATGTGTCATTAATTTGAAATATGTTGAAGGAAAATCTGATCTGAAAATCTTGACGTTATAATCCTAATCTTTAACAATGTAAGCCTTGAGCTTACTTGTTTCATAAGTTGGATGAGTCAGAATCTTGTTTTGTGCTGAGTTAAGATCCTTATGGAAATTAAGTCTGGACTGTAAAACGTAGTCATACATGAGTATTACTATGGTTAAAGAGTTTTTAAGCCGAAAAATGAAGGTATTCTAAAGATCATGGGGCTTTTTGGAAATCAGTTTGTTTTTTAGCATATTAAATAAATCTGTGTTTTATGTACCAAATTGGTATTGCTTCCAACACCATGAGAAAAAAATTAGCCTCATAGTTTTAATTTGATCGTAAATTTTTCGTTTAAATTAAATTGTTCAAGGAGATTATAATGTTTGTGCGAGTGCATCTTAAAAATGTACCTAGATTTCTTATAAGTTTATTTTATCAGATAAGTGGGAAGAGAAATAAAATGATAACCAAGAGTTATATTTTGAAATGGTTCTCGAACATGACCGATACTTTCAAAAACAAAAATACATGATTTTTAAGAGCCATTATATAATACGCACGTTAAACTATTGTGAATTGTTCAAATTAGTTTGTTAGTGTATCAAAATTAGTTTTATTTTTATGATGAGAAAATTATGTTGTGTTGTTGAAAAACCTGTGTTGAATTGTGTATACAAGTAGACTTATTGAGTTTTTAGTATTGATCATCGAATGTGAATAGTGATAATTATAGATAAAAAAGTTATCGTTTTATTGAAATTTTATAACGTTTTCCTAGCTTTCAATTTTTAAGCTAAAAATTACATGGCAGCTGGAACCTAAAAAGTATTTCTTGTAGTTACACTTAATTAAATCCAAGATCAAAGTAGTTTCAAAATCTTAATAATACCGAGCTAAATGTACAAAGCAATTGCTAATTTATAAACATAGAAATACACTTACATTATACACAGCTATAAGTGCTTTTCTTTCATCTAAATCATCTATTTCAAAAGAAAGGGTGTTTCAATGTTTTCTTAGAAGCGGCATTTATTTCGAAGGGGAAATCCCCTCTAGCTTTGTTTACATTTACAAATGGAATTAGTCAATCATTTTCAGTGACACCCTCTTGTTTAAAAGCAATGTATTTTTAGAGGGAGTAAAATAAAAATTTGGGAAACTTTGTCATTTAAGATGTTTATTTTGAACAATAATACGATAATGGCGTATTGGTTGTCTATAAAAATAATTTTGTTTTGTGATTTATCAAACAAGAAAAGCGTTATTTAATCCATAACTTCTGCTAAGTTCAGATATTTAATATCTACTTAAAAATATTTCTTCCATAAAAATCAGTTTTAACTTAAAAAAGAGATCTGAATATAAATTCAATACGACTTTATTCGAAGTTTCTTCGTCGTCATTTTTGTCGAAGTCGAAGTCATTTTTGCGCCTAATTATATTAACTGTAATGAGTCATTCGTAGTTGTACATTTCTTTATAATTATATATAAGTTAATTATAAACGAAACCAGTGATATAAATTGTAATGCTAATTTATTAAACAAAAATGGATGCATTTTGTTGATTACATAATATACATAATATAAAAAGATTGAGGATCTCTGCTTTTTCGGATAAAAATTAATTAACAAGAAGTAAAATATATACACAAGCACAAGAGAAAATACTTGATATTTTTGTTGAAGTTGAAACAAAATGTATCCATATTTTATTGCAAATGCTTAAATTTTTTATGATACTAATTACGAGTAAAGTAGTATACAGCTTCCATTTCACTTTATATTACATTTAATTACCACTTTTACAGACCTTTTTTAGTAAATACCTATATTATAATTATTATGTAAAAAGATGTATATACAGTACATGTTTGACCGCACACCGTAATAGAATGTTTCCACGGCAATACTCTACTTACTAATTTATTAATTAGCTGTAATAAATACATTTTAAATAATAACAACATTTTGACAGTATTCACTGCTAAGTACCTGTCTAGTCGTAAGATTATAAAAAAAAATATTTATTGTTATTTTTCACGCAACCATGTTTGAAATCGCCCACCTGTATTTATAAATAATTATAATTAAACACATAATACCTTAACCGTAGTTGGGTGTAGTTTGACATATCAAAATTATTTTCTGTAGCGTAAAGTGGGGCCAAAGTTTGAGAACCACTGGTGCACAGGGCTTGTGACAAATTTAAGAACAGACATTTAGCTATTTGCCGATTATGCATTGTTTCAATGAAATTGCTACTGTAAAAATTGAACCGTAATTTTTGTCAAGCTCTTGTTCATAGATTTCTCTCATAAATATGGCCCCAGCTTTACGAAAATTTGTTTTAAGAATTTGACATTCCTGTGCATTTAGTATAGTAGTTTTAGTTTTTTTATTTGAGAATTGTAAATAGTTTATTTAAGGTGTAGATGTGTGTGTCTGTGGCTGTCTGTATGTATAAATAAATAAATTAAACAAATTTTTAGCTCTTGGTTTTATTTTTATTGGGCTCAGAATGTAATTAATAGCATAGCGGTTGGATCACTCGCCTGACGAGCATGTTACAGACTTCAAATCCGGGGCATGCGGTGACTAATCAATTTTAGATTACTAAGCTGTCTCATCGGTCTAGACGCAATTGTAACCCAAAGCAAAGTGCTATTGAGTTTTGCGTTATGTTCTGGGTTCGATACCCAGATCGAGCAGTTTTATAAGGTGTCTATGAAATTCTTAGTTTCCTCACACCAATGATAAAAAAAAAATCTCGAATAACAACTTTCATACCGGCACTCAACCAATTAATCGCAATATCTGAGTGAAAGTAAGATAATTAAATAATTACTCAACACTTCCTTCTAAACACACACTTCGCCGGTAGCGCACACCTCTGCCGCCCTTCAGCGGGACACAGGCGTGATGGTATGATATGAAAACCCTCTGTACTTAGACCCTTCGAAGTTAAGACCGTCCCGGTTCTACGGACGACCTATAACAATCGTCAGTAACCCTTAAAGCCTGATAAGCAGACAAGCAACCGATTTTTAAGAAATATCGATCTCCTGAAGTTAAAGTAACGTCATGAGATCGATATTTGACGACTTAGGCTAATATTCAGAGACGATGCTAAGCATAAACTTAGGCCTCCGTATGTCAAATTGTCATACAAATTTGACATACGGAAGCGTAAGTTCATGCTGAGTCTCTTCTCTGAATCTCAGCCTTAGACTACTTAGCTTAGAGACGACGTGTGTGGTCTAGTGATTCAGGTACCGGACTGCAAATATTTATGGGATGTATATAAGTATTTGTGTTTGTCTGGGTGTTTCATATGTATTATAAGTATGTATTTACAAAAAAAAAGTCCATATCCATTGTCTAGTACCCGTAGTTCAAGCTCTGCTTAGATTGGGACTAGATGGTGCTTTGTAAAAATGTCCCAAGATATTTATTTAAAATGTCCCAAGATATTTATATTTCTTAGAAATCGATTGCAGAGGACCTACTCACGCCGAATAGGATGACATCATTTTTTATTAATAATATAGATTAATTTTATTTATGATAATGTTATTATAATTCAAAGCAAATATTTTCAAGACATTCCAGATTAAAATTAAAAATCCTTTGTTCCGAAATACTTTACAACTATTAAAATTTATGATGTTTTTCATAAAGCATGGGAGCATTCCTCGCTATTTTAATACTTAAAATAACAACTGCATTCTTTTCTCGAGTTCTGAAAAGAGAATGGAATTTTTGCCTATTTTAATCTATGACACATATTATAGTGTCTCCATTGTGCTGAAAATCTGCAGAATGACGTGCCCAGATACAACTTTGGACGGTTTACCTTCCCGCACTAAGCGTTTCACTTCGACATTTCTTGTGCGCACAGCGAAGCTGTGGAATTCTCTTTCGGCGACTGTGTTTCCTGACAACAACTTGTGTATTTTTACGGCCTGAGTGATTGGCGGGCATCTTGTGGGTACACGCTGTCCATCTCAGGCCATATCTACACTTACCATCAAGTAAGATTGTGCTCGAGCGCAAACCCATCCATGATAAGAGAAGCTTATGTCACAAAATTGTACAGTTGTACTAGTGAGACAGACGTTATTCTTCAATGGACCTTTTGGAAATCAGGAAACGAGTTTTGTGTCTATTTTTCTAAGTCTATTTATTCTTTTTTAAGGTAAGTATGTGCCATTGTCTAAGAACACAGTAATGTAACCATATTCTTTATTAGAGACACTCGACAAACATATTTGGATATGCGTTGCCAACGTCAGCAGAAGGTGACTAAAGTTTCCTGCAATTTGTTGTAGTTTTCATTGTCTTTAAAACAAGGGTCAGTGGGCGAAGGAACGTAAAATAAGCTATCAGCGTAAACATAGTCAGACTTTCTCTACCGTCATAAAAAACCACACTTTTGATGACAAGTCACTAAGCCCGCATGTTTCTTAACTTGCTTCTAATGTTCTTTTTTAATTAAATAGCCACAAGGGGTCCTACTTTATTAAGTTAAAGATATTACATAAATGGAAAGTGCAAGTAATGAATATTTTGGTGTTCATTAAAAAAAAGCTATCTAAGCTCTATTAATTTATAATATTTAATCACTATTTGATGGTTCTCAGCAAGAGTTCATGTTGGTTTTCTGAATGAAGATAATTTAATTATGAATAAAATCGTAATTTTGTTGTACATTTTAATAGGTTGTAATTATTATTAAAATTAATGGTATAGTTTTAATTTCTTAATACACACTCCATTTTAATTAATTTCTAAGGTCATTATAAAATTAAATTGCTGGTTTAGGGCTTATTTCCCCACTTCTGGATAGCTAACTGCCGGATAAATTTCAAAATAGAACAAAATTTGTATTAATTTATCTGCCAAGTAATTTAACGGGAACTTATTAGGAGATGACACATTAGTCTTTTATTCCTAAATTCTTTTGTTTACTTTTATACTGTAATTTTGTTGTTGACTCATAAAAGGTTTTTTTATGTCCTCTGAGTGAGTTCGATTTTCAGTTTCAATAGGTAATATTTCGTCGTTTCTCGCATCTTATATAGCATAGTTGTAGACTATTTTTTTTCCAATTCGACTGGTAATTACAGATATTAGCGTGTTCAAACAAACACACTCTACAGCTTTATTAAATAGTATAGATTACTAGCTTCACGCCAGCGGCTTCGCCCACGTGGTCTGAGTATCTATACTAATATTATAAAACTAAAGAGTTTGATTGTTTGGTTGAACGCGGTCATCTCAGGAACTACTGGTCCGATTAGAAAAATTCTTTCACTGATAGATATCATTTTTAGTGAGGAAGGCTATAGACCATATTATGTCATCACGCTACGACCAATAGGAGCGGATTTAGTTAAAAATGTTGCAAAAACGGGGAAAAAATCCGTAGAAAAAATCGTAGCTTTGGCGTGAAAGCGCGACAGACAGACAGACAGCGTTACTTTCGCATTTATAAGGTAAGTAAGTAAGGATCAGTATTTCTGATTGAATATTTTCAGCAGCAGAGTAAAATATAGGTATTTCTAGTAGCGTCTGTACCTAGTTTCTGCAAAAAGCCTAGCTTTTAGTCTCCAGATCTCAGCAAAACACGGCGGCAAGCTGCAAAACATAAAAGTTGAGCATAATTTGTGCGTGAAGTCTCCTCGGTATGTTTTGCATGTAAAGTGTACAGCGCCGGGGAAATAAATTAGTGTATTTTTAAGCCAGGGTTGTCACTATTCCGTCATGGTCATGACTACCCAGTTTAACATGATAATCTATGGTTATGACGTCTTGTGTAGGGGTTGTACCAGACTGCTGATCACGAGATTGTGGGTTACATTTTTACGGACACAAATATTTATGTGATTAACATTGTGTTTGTGTCCGTCTGGGTATTTTACACTTAACACACTTTTAACTATTTTATGATTCTAGACATTCTAACATACTAATAGTGTCATGCGCGGCTGCTGAGCGAAGCGTCTTGTATTTACTTCCCAGGTCGAGCTGAGAATTTGAAATTGTGCCCAGTTCATAGGCTTGCCGTCAATGACAAGTTAATATATTATATCAATATGTGCAACAATGCTAATAAATATTGTCAATCTGTGTTCCTGTTCCGTGATATCTTGTCTTGTTTCTTTACGAAATCAATTCTAGCTTCAACCCATAACAAAAAAAATATCAAAATTGGTCCAGCCGTTCTTGAGTTATTTAAAATGGTGTAACTAACCTGACTTTGTTTTAATTTTGACAAACTACTCCGTACAGCCCTAGCCTCGGTAGAACAAGTACCTATCCTGTCCAACGTAAAATAGTGAATAAAAATAAACGAAGACGCGACAATCACGAATACTGGAGGATATAAATTTTGTCGTGACCGAGGACGCCTACAGACGGACGATACCAACGGGCAGACACTGGATCCCAAAGGTTACAACTGAAAGTACACACAGCGACACAATGGGATATACCCTTTTACATTGCAATAGGGGTGATTTTTGTAGTGCAACTGTTGCTTCACGTGTTGATTTGTGTACGAGTTATAAAATGTTTGTTGATTTTAGCGAAAACCCATGCCCTTATTTACTTTTTGTGGATCTTATGTCTGTTGAAGGACGACGATATCACCAAAATAGAAAATACTAGCTTCCCGCCAGCGGCTTCGCCCGCGTGGTCTTATAATTTTTTCCCCGTTTTTGCTACATTTTTCATTACTACTCCGCTCCTATTAGTCGTAGCGTGATGATATATAGCCTATGTTACTCGGGGATAATGTAGCTTTCCAAAGGTGAAAGAATTTTTGAAATCGGTCCAGTAGTTTCGGAGCCTATTCATTACAAACAAACAAACAAACAAACAAACAAATCTTTCCTCTTTATAATATTAGTATAGAAAAAAACGTGAGATACGCGCGGTTTGAAATTTAACAAACTGTAATAATTTATGACAATCACAAACAAAGCATACGATCCGCATGATGCTAAGCGGCAATTGCAGCCTATAGACTCCAACAACAACAAGACAAGTTGCAATTTGAAATCGCCAAACGGAATAAACAGAAAATGTATGGAAATTACACAATCTTTCGACAAATCGGGCTGTCACTAATGTCATTTTCATACATTTTTTTTTTTTTTTGGGGGCATTTTTCTATGGCAATCTGCCGATACTTTCAGCAATTTCTGCCAGTGTCGTGTAATGATTACTCATGGGTATAGTAGTTATATAGTTGACTTTAGAATAATAATGTTCATATTATGATGTTACTTTCGAGCCTGAAACAAAAGACGAACACAAATATGAGTTAGTTAATAATACATATTTAAAATATATACACATTAATGCCTACTTAATAATATTATAAATAGATATCATAGTTTTATCATGTTAGTGGTTATAAATTTAATAAAAGCGTTTATCATAAGGGGATTTGGAAAGAAAGAAAGGAGGTGACGAACATTGACTGGAAATTGAATTCTGACACTTACGCGAATACTAGACATTGAAATAAAACTACTTTTTACGTTAAACATTCAATTTCCATTGAAATAAAACTACTTTTTACGGATTTTATCGCGTTATATTGATATTATTTAATCCCGACGTTTCGGACCCTTTACAGCGTCCATGGTCACGGGTCATGGTCACGGGTCACCCGTGACCATGGACGCTGTAAAGGGTCCGAAACGTCGGGATTAAATAATATCAATATAACGCGATAAAATCCGTAAAAAGTAGTTTTATTTCAATGGAAATTGAATGTTTAATTTTGAAGCAAGAAGATCTAATGGAAAGGTTTGATTTAATTGACAGTCAAGAAAAATTTACATTCAAAAGAACATTTCTTTCTATTCGTTTGTCGATTCGAATGTCAAATTGCAACTTGTCTAGGGTTTTATCTCTGGTTCATTACAAGACACGTCATGGGCAAACGCAGTTCTATATTTACTTACGTAAAAATCATTAACTTTTTATTATTATTTCCTGTGTATAAAAGTATCATGATTTTTAGTGTTTCAACCCTGACATGATGTAACACTTTGAGAAAATGTTGAGAGCCACTGGTTTGTGATAAATAGAGAGATGTATGTGTCGGATAAAACTCGAGATTACAATCAAAACACACTCGTCCGGAAGCCTGTCTCACTTGTACTGTGTGACAATTGTATAACTTGTTCTTTTATATATTTTTTTATTCTTTGAAAAAGATATCCGGCCTCTTTGGATGTATAATTTGGAACATCGTCACGCCTTTGTTCCCGAAAGGGTTAGGCAGTGTTGTAACAATATACCTACACCCGATTTTAATTTTATATAATTATTATACAAGGTGGAAGGGACATCGACGCACATCCAAATACCATGAGTTCAGTACATGATTCTGGACCTCACTGCGTTTAAATTTTCCGTAACCTTTTTATTTTTTTTCTGCAGTTTTTTTTACTTGAACGTGTAAAAAAACATTATTTCTATCTACCCAAATAAGATTTATAATTAAAAAAACATTATTACATCTCTTTCGGATCGCGCGTGCGATAACATTCATCGCGGAGCGTTATAATAGCAATACACTGCGCGCTCAAAAATGACAATATCTGTAATAATCGATCATTTTCTACATGAATGACCTAGGTCTTTTATTTTTGATGTTGAGTGAAACCTTGTCACGACGTTTGTGCGGCGATGTCCCTTCCACCTTGTAGATAACTTAATAATAACTGGAAGTATCTCATGCAAGGCAGGCAAAGTCCTTAAGTAACATTATAAATAATTGTCAGACATAAAATTTGTACCCGTTATGTTTAATGCGTTTAGAAAGGGGACAGATGGCGCCACTAATCATTGGACAGAGTCTTCTACCGCATCGAATGCGAAATGAAGATGAGGTTACGATAAGGAATTAAATATTACTTGTAATACCGACTTATCTAATTTAACTGATTATACAAATAAATAAATGGATTGGCTTGACAGCACCATTGGCTCAGTCGCTATGGGGTTAGCTTATCCGATACGGATCACGAGTTCAACTGCTACATGAAACAATATAATCATCATCATACATTCATCATACCGTCACGCCCATATTCTCCAAAGGGTAAGCTAGAGGTGTAGTAGTACTATAAGTATACACTCACAGTTCACCGGTATATTAACGTCCCATGTAATAGAGGGCGAGCCTATTGCCATCAACCGGGCGCAAATACAGACTCCGACTAGGAATTTCACAGAAAAACTTAACAGGGAAACAAATACCTTTAATTCCTGGGACGAGTAGTGTTGTTGAGTTTTTAACCCCCGACGCAATAACGACGGGGTTATATAAGTTTGACGTGTCTGTGTGTGTGTGTGTACACCACACACACGATGCCACAGGCAGACACACATCATCATATGTCTGTGGCATCGTAGCTCCCGAACGGATGTACCGATTTTGATTTAGTCTTTTTTATTTGAAAGGTGAATTAGTCGGGGGTGTTCTTAGCTATTTTTGATGAAAATCGGTCCAAGATGCACATACATGTTACATATTTTTTCACAACTTCCTCAATATGGGTATCAAATGAAAGGGCTTAACCAGTAGAATACACTATATACACTGATACATTTCAAATCCAAGATGGCCGCCACCACAACATGGCAAATTACATTTCATGTCGGGGGTTTTCAATTTTTTTTATTTAGGTAGTTATTCTACAAAATTTCTAGGAGTCTAGATTTGTGCCCAGTTGATGGGAATAGACTCGCCCATTATACATACCGGCGAACTGTGGGTGTAAATATTAATACACCTTGTAGCAGTGATATCCGAACGCAGGCAACTCCCTGGGCGCAAGGGCCGTGGTAAGGCCACAGAATAAATAATAACAGAATGGCCACGCTCCGCCCCTCCTTAACCTCAGATACCTCGAGTCCCCCGCATTCTGACGTTGTTCTTGCCGGACTGCCAACAAACCCTACGCACCTTCACGCACACATTTGCACGTGTACAAAGGTAATTTTGACAAGTTTGACATTTGGTATTGTAGTGTGCAGCGGTATCGGAAAGTTGATATGGAGTGTCATAGGTATGGTAAGGGTCTAAGGAGGTATTCCCCTTCGCGCTAACTACACTGTACGTGTATCCGAACATTCTACCGCGCATGCGTACTGCGCCGACCAATTACAAGACGGCCGGCGCCGATCGCGTTACATTGTAAGCCTATTATTGGCTGTAGTAAAGTTGGTAAGAATATGGCGGATTGACAGTAGAAGTAAGACCCGTGTCGTGTGTTTAAGTATTATTTTTATATTTTATTAAAGTTTTGTGTCCTATGAACAAGACTCATTTTCAGTCATTAACTGACGACGTCTGTGGTCTAGTGGTTCGAGTACCGGACTGCTGATCACGAGGTCGCACAGTGTTCAAAAATGCCTTGGGGTCGGACATTTTTAGTGAAGAATACTCCATGATACGTCTACAAATTCTAAGCCTTAGAGTAGAATACCCGAGTGACAAATCCTCATAGTTACTGAGAAAAATGTCATCAAAATTCATCATTTTTGGGTGTAAAAAAAGTACAAAATATTTTTTTTCCAGAAAAGTAAGCATTTTTCTGTAAATTTCTGATAGTCTTGTTACAAAACATTTTAAACTACATTTAATAAGCTTTGTCGCATGTCCGAAACCGGAGTGTATCGGTAGTAAATGCAAAATATGGCATTTTTGAACACTGGGTCGTGGGTTCGATTCCCACAAGACACAATATTTATGTGATGAATATAAATGTTTGTGTTTGTCTGGGTGTTTCCTATGTATTATATGTATTGTCTAGTACCCATAATACAAGCTCCGCTTAGTTTGGGACTAGATGGTGCTGTGTAAAATGTCCCAGGATATTTATTTATTTATTATTTATTAACCGACCCACCCCGACTATAACGTCTGCCTAACCTTTCGAGGAATACGGGCGTGATGGTATGTTATGTGTTATGCTACTAAACATACAATTTACCTTCTAACCTCGATACCAGGAAGGGCAAATGTTTGCACTTTTAACACTAATTGAATCAATAACTAATTGAATGCTACCTTCATAAGCATTCATAATTGGTATTAATTGCATTTCTCTGTGCATTCTATTTGTTTAATTACTGTTACTTTCATAATCACTATTTCTGATTAGCATTCGGAATTAGTATGTATGTTTTTAAGGTTAATGTAATCGGAAAATGGTTTCTTCTAAGTTCTTATATAAGTGCGAAAGTACTTATACAAGGTGGAAGGGACATCGACGCACAAACGTCGTGACAAGGTTTCGCTCAAGGTCAAAAATAAAATGACCTAGGTCATTAATGTAGAAAATGATCGGTTATTACAGATACTGTCATTTTTGAACGCGCAGTGCATTGCTAAAAACGCGATTTTATCGCTCCACGGTGAAAGTTATCGCGCGCGTAATTTAAAATAAATGAAATAATGATTTTTTAATTATTATAAATCTAATTTGGGTAGATAGAAATAATGTTTTTTACACGTTTAAATAAAAAAGAACTTGAAAATTTAAAAATTGATGTAAAAAGTTATGGAAAAATTCAACGCAGCGGGGTCCAGAATCATGTTCTGAACTCATGGTATTCGGATATGCGTCGATGTCCCTTCCACCTTGTATAACTAAGTACTCTTACTTGAAAATATTCAAAAGTAGCCTTCCGCCATCTTCGCCTGCATGGTCCGGGTATTTCTTATAACTTTCATCCCCTATTTTAACCCCTTACAGCCCTTTTTTCGCATTAAAAAGTAGCCAATGTCCTTTCTTAGGCACTAGACTATCTGTATACTAAATTTCATTCAAATCACAGGGTTACTTTCGCATTTATAATATATATTATACAATATATATATAATATATATATGTATATAATATATATATATTAGTACTTAAGGAGTAAATATTAGTTTTTTTATTTATTTATTTGATGCACAAAACACATTACAATCATAATATAAACACCATAAAAATTAAACATTTAGACCTAGATTGTAACGTAACACTATGTGCATACTACGAAATCACAATAATAAGATAGTAAAAAGCAAATAAAATTTAGAACGAATAAAAGGAAAACATTATGTGTCGAATGACAACACTAGTAATTTTCACAATACTTATGGGTAAATATTGGCAACACCAAATGCTGCTGGGGGAATATCTTTGAAGCCAATTATTGAGCTTTTACCCAAATCTAGCGGGGCTAAAGTTGCCAATTTTGATGGATCATGTAATAGGAGCGAACCTATTGCCATTAACCAGGCATAACTCCCTCCGAGCTACTGAGAATTTCAAAGAAAAATCCAATAACTGCTCGACCTGAGATTGGAACCCAGGACCTTGACCGTAGTAGTCGCGCTTACGACCACTAAACTAATGAGACAGTTATCTTTTTGTATTTTTTTAAGCATTTTCCATGCTAAGATTACAAGTTATTTTTAATGAAGGAAAAAATCGGCGGGCGGGCAGGATTCGAACCTGCGCCTTCTGGTTCGGTACACCAGACGCTCTGACCACTAAGCCACCGCTCGCAGGTTCGAATCCTGCCCGCCCGCCGATTTTTTCCTTCATTAAAAATAATGAGACAGTTGTTGTTTCAAGTTTCTTTATTGCTTAAAATTGTTTTCAATTTAATTGTTTCTTGCTTAACTTGCTTTCCGCAATTACTCTTTAAAGTGAACTCAAATAAACGAACCAATTAAATCGAATTGTGATCGATTTTATATCTCGATGCGATCGCAGATTGATATCAATTAACAACTGCGTTGCTATGGCAACAATGTTTACGTACAACAATAATAAAGACCCAATATCTCCCACTACCATACAATATTCAACCTTAATTCTGCGCTCCTAAACTTTAAAACAGAACGCCAGCCCATGAGAGAAATATGCCTGACAACTTTTACTCCATTACTATTCGTATTAAATAAGGAATAGAGGTTAAATTCCTCTGCACATTGTTATCTAATAATAAACTTGAAGACACTGCGTGTTGTGCAACTATAAGAATCACTTAGCGGTATCAGATGGTGCATTTTATAGCTCAAGAAGGGTCAAGCGACAACCCTAGAAGCTTTAAATCGTTACAATGTTGTTTTCCTGTACTACCATCCCTAGGCAGTAGCGTGATGTCAGCACATTGCAGTAAAATAACAAATTAATGGTAATCTCTAAGATCTAATCTAATTATGTCGAGAATTCTCATTATTTTGTTACTGTTCTTGTTTTAAGCAAGCTTTTATTTAAATGGCTACAATGCTACATGTTTTTTTTTTATTATGGATTTCACGATATATTATTTTTATCTACCTAAACTAAATACACACAGCATTAAAAATTAGTACAACACAGTAGTATCGACGTCTTACCTTTTTTTTTTTCTTGTGAAAATCCTCATGGGTACCCTCCGGCTCCCCAGAAAGGAAAGTCAAAGAGTTGTGTCGAACTCTTACCTACCGACTAATTAAAAATTTAGAAAACCCCCGGCATGAAATGTAATTTGAAATTTTGTGGTGGCGGCCATCTTGGATTTGAAATTTATCATAGTGCATAGTATTCTCCTAATTACGCCCTTTCATTTGAGACCCTTATTGAGGGATTAAAAAAAATATGTAATTCGCTATTTTGTAGCGGCGGCCATCTTGGACTGATTTTCATCAAACATAGCTAAGAACACTCCCGACTAATTCACCTTTCAAATAAATAAAACAAAATCAAAATCGGTTCATCCATCCACACACACACACACACACACACACACGCACGCACGCACGCACGCACGCACGCACGCACGCACACACACACACACACACACACACACACACACACACACACACACACACACACACACACACACACACACACACACACACACACACACACACGCACGCGCACACACACACAGACACGTCAAACTATTATGCAAACCAACCGCGACCCTAAGAGTATCCACTGCTGCATTGGCAGGGATTCGGCGTCTAGCCCTAGTTGGGCTAAGCATCGACGTCTTACCTAGGAACGTGCTAAGGATCAGATTTCGCAGATGATTTTTCGCCATCTGTTTCTATCACCCGTAGATTGGACAGCAACGTGAACGAATTGTACTATTTACGAGTTTTGTTACAATACAATACTAATGACTTGACTCAAGACTTTCATTAATAACCTTTGATCTTCTATGATTAAGGTATGATTTCGCAAATCTAATAGCTATCGTCCCTTTAAATGTGTACCTAGTTTAAAATTATGATAGTGAATCACTAGTTCCAGTGATATGCGATGTATGTGGGTCGAGACTGCTATTTCTATTCGTTTTGTTTGGATTTAATTAACTGTCTCGCTTCCAAGTGTTAAACGAAGAGCGAGAATCGAATAAAGAAGGAAGGATTATGCAGCAGTATGCTGCGGAACACCTATAGTTCCCCGGTATGTTTAGGTCCCATGCACCTATCAATTGGGGAAGGCCTTTGTTCAGCAGTGGATCTCTTTTGGCTGACATGACCTATCAATCAAGATGATGTCTTTAAACGAAAACTACTTCTTTAATGATCTTTTATTTGCACCGCATGGTTTTAGAGATATTTTATTTTTCTACTATTGAATCCCAACAGCTAATGTAAGTTTGGATGGATGGATGAATGTTTTTCAAATTCAAAATATTTTATTTCAATTAGACCATATAAATAGGCACTTTTGAATTGTCAAACTAGTTGAACGGTTCCAAAAAGTGGGACTTATGGAGAAGAGCCGGAAGAAACTCCATAGTCACTCTTTTAAAGAAATATAGGTATTTATGGCAAGTAACAACAATATTTGTGACTAGCTTCCCGCCAGCGGCTTCGCCCGCGTGGTCTTATAATTTTTTCCCCCGTTTTTGCAACATTTTTCATTACTACTCCGCTCCTATTAGTCGTAGCGTGATGATATATAGCCTATGTTACTACTTAAAAAAACAAAAAACAAACAAAAGAAGATTGAGAAGAAACAGAAGCAGAAGCCATTGCAGTAAGAGCTGACCAGTCCCGACAGACAAGATGGACAATGGATGTTTATTACTCAATCACGCCAGAACGGCTAAACGGATCTAGATGCAATTTGACAAAGAGATGGTATATGTAGTCCGAATAGCACATAGGCTACTTTTTATCCCGGTAACATCTATGGTTCCCGTGGGAAGTGTTTCCTACTAAAGTTCTTCCAAAAATCATTTCACATATTTCTAAGTAAATAAACCTTTAAAACTACAAAACGCTATGAATTTCAAAAGAAACAGTTATGTACGCGCCGCAAAAAATAAGCAAAATTATGTTTTAAGCATCGTTAAGGGTAAGTTTATACCTTGTACAGTATCATCTTCAAGCCGCAACACAATAATAATAATAAATATTCGTGAAATTTATGAAATTCGTGAAATTTAATAATTAAATTCGTGAAAATTAAATTTACAGAACATCACCTAGTCCCAAACTAAACAAAGCTAAACCCAATTATAATAATAAACCCAAAAATCTCAGCAGTGAAGTACCAAAAAATAACCTTATCTACTAGTAGTAGATACCTACATTACCTACCTATTTTTTTTTTTGAAAATCGCACCATAGAATAGACATATTTCGAAAAAATTGAATCTTATGTCTTAGACCAAACGACAGCAATAAAACATACAAAATACAGCAAGTACTTATTTCCTATGATTTAATATCTTAGTTAAAAAGTTGTAGGTAAATTACAAAATATTACACTTCCCGTTGTGCAACTTATTTATTTATAAGCAATAATGATTATTTATTACGAATTTAATCATCGGGAGGCTTGATAACTTATCGGTCTGATTTAATGTTATGGCTTTGACAAAAGACTTTGTGTGTGATTATCTAATGGTTTATACTTAGATAAAAAAATATTTTACGACTAAGTTAGCTGTTTTATCTCTAAAAAGTCAAGCAGTAATACAAATATCGGAATATTATCCTTAGTCTCATACGACAATTCTGTATTAACAACTAACCTAACCTAAATTAAAAATTTAGAAAACCCCCGACATGAAATGTGATTTGCCATTTTGTGGTGGCGGCCATCTTGGATTTGAAATTTATCATAGTGTATAGTATTCTTCTAGTTAACCCCTTTCATTTGATACCCATATTGAGGGAGTTGTGATAAAATTCGCTATTTTCTGGCGGCGGCCCTCTTGGACCGATTGTCATCAAACATAGCTAAGAAAACTCCCGACTAATTCACCTTTCAAATAAAAAAAAAACAAAATTGGTTCATCCGTTCGGGAGATACGATGCCACAGACAGACACACTTATAACACCCGTCGTTTTTGCGTCGGGGGTTAAAAACTACGAGCTGCTACATATTTGGAATTTCTTAAAACACCAATAAGTACCAGTTTTTTGACCTGAGAGTTGTGCCAGCAGATGACCTAATGCCGCTGATACACACCCATGGTTCTCGGGTCCCATATGATACGGCGAGCCTACTGGCATTAACCAAAACCAATCATAACTTCGAGCTACTGAAAATTTCATAGAAATACTAAATAACACTTTACTCGACTTGAACTTAACCTTGCTATATTCAACAACCGTTTGTAACCACTAGTTTAAAGTCTAGACTCAAGAAGGCATGACTTACATCTAGTTAATAGTCAGTAAGTAGAGTTCCTCTGCCTAACCCTCCGGGGAATACAGGCGTGATGGTACGTTAGTAACTTTAAACTTGGGTAACAACTATTGCTTAAGCTCACCTCACCACAAAACTACGCAATACTATTATCATCATCTTCGCCATCATTACTCCGGAATGAAGATTGCCGCATGCATTTATTTGAATGCGCAGGAGTGGGTTATGCGTTCGCAACAGTCGTGCAAAATTGTCATACAGTTGTACCTATTAAAGCACTACTAAAGACCTTTGAGTATTTATTATATGGATTGGAAATAACGAAAATACGTTTTGAATAAACATAGGTACCTACCTACACAAGCATTAAACTAAATAAAAACGATGTTATACATATAGTTATGGTAACTATTAGTTCTTCTGTGATAATGTAAAGAAAACAAATGGAAAAAAGAATTAAAAAAATATATAAAAAGGGCACTGTCTGCGATTTTATGTATTAATTTTATATTATTGTGTTTGCCCTTCCAATTGATCGATATGTCACTCATTTAATTAATGAACTAAGAAAATAAAATATGAAAATAAAGTAAAAAATGTATGTATAGTCGACCATAAAATTGCTTTACCACCCTTAGAGTGAATGTCGTTTGCACATCACAAAACAACAAGGTCTATTTTTGCTTACAAAACCAAGTGACAGATTGATAATGAGCCGTAGAATTTGGACGGAAGTCTTTGTCAAAAATGTTATGGTCGACTATATAATTTCGCTTATTCTCGTATCATACTATCACGCCTTTATTCCCCGAAGAGTTAGGCAGAGGGGAAATAATGTACACCCACAGTTCGCCGATATGTTTAGGTCCCATGTAATAGGGGGCGAGCTTATTCCCATCAACCGGCCACAAATCCAGACTCCGAGCTGCTGCTGGAAATTTCACAGAAAAAACCGACAACACCGCTCGACCCGGGATTTGAAAACCCAGGGCCTACATAGCAATTGCGCTAGGAACTACTATACCAACGAGGCAGGCTTGTTGTCGGCCTTTAAATTTTTTGCAAGTTTATTAACCGCCAACTTGTTCGAATATAAAAAATACATAACGATTCCCACACACTACAATTAACAACGGTTTTAAATTCAAATAAAAATTCTATAAGTACAGTCAACTACAAAATTATTCAGGTGGTAATTTATGAATGTTACACATCACTTCGTAAATTAATTTCCCAATATATTTATGTTGTTTGAACATAAAATTATCCATACTTATCTATAAACGTCATTTTTGTGGGCCCAGCTAAATAAATAGGGGACACTTAGATGTAGGCATGTACTTTATAAGGTTGCGCAATGGATAATAAATGCTAATAAGTTATGGTGCAGTGGTATTGGGAAATATGTAAGTTGTACTGTCGAGGTGAAAAGTGTTTGTTGTATTTGGTGTTCGTCAAAACTTTCTTTAAATATTTTTTTGTTATGATTATTTTGGTGAAGGATATACATTATTTTTACAAAAACTTAAATTATATGACTATAATAATTTTAATTTACGACTTTTTTTGTCATAGAAGTCTTCTGTGGTTCAGCAAATACGTATTTTTTGTTTACTATTGGATTGTTTGATTTATTTGTTGAGATATTTTATTACATGCACAATTATTATGTCTTTGCATAAATATAATTATTCTGCAATAAGATGTCAGAAACTCAGTTTTCTAATATCGTGTATTTTTTTTATTCATTTACTTTATTATTATAGGTACCATTTTAAATTTTAATTGACCACCCATGGTTATAATACAAAAAACTACTTAAATAAATTTAAATTTTAGCCAATATAGTAACTAAAATCACTTTTGTCACTGACGATACGCACCTCTCAATGGCACTCGTAAATGGATGAAGAGTTTCCAACATAGCAGTAACAGATACTATTACTGGATGCACAACTATTGATATAACTCTTAAAAAGATTAGATAGCTTATTCTGTTTACAATTCTTGACAGACTCGCCTCGCCAAGCGGGTTTGCTTGTGGTGATTTTTTTTGTACTTCTCAAATAATTATGATAAGTTGAATCTTAATCCCACCAACATATGCAAACATTAGAGAAGTTACAATGTCCATTCAAAGCGTTAAAAAGTCTGTTGCACCTCTTCCTGATAAGTTCCCGTTAAATTACTTGGCAGATAATTTCTTACAAATTTTGTTCTCTTTTTTTATTTATCCGATGGATAGCGGCTATCCAGAGATGATGAAACAGGCCGTTTCTTAGTAATTTCTGTATGAAAAACTAATTTGCATTATTTTCGGAGCTACTTGACGACGTTTGTGCCTTGACCATGAGTGTTTCTCAAGCGATAACGTAAAATATTTGTATAGAAAACCCTCGCAGCGCCTCTAGCGGTTACGTAAGGAACTAAAATGTGCTATGAGATTACAGCGTTTCAATGGGTAAAAACCTATCAAAAGCAATTCGATAGAACTCATGGTTGAGGTATTGTGGTGTAGTTGTTCGAGTACTTACCGGACTGCTGATCACGAGGGTTCATTCCCACAGGACACAAATATTTATGTGATGAAAAAGTATATAAGTAAGTAGTAATTCATAGTCTAGTACCCATAGTAAAAGCTCTGCTTAGTTTGGGACTAGATGTTGCTGTGTAAAATGTCCAAAGATATTTATTTATTTATTTACTTAGTAATTTCTTTGTAAGCAGTGATAGCCTAAGGGAATGACCAGTGGACTGCCAAGTCACAGGTCTCGAGTTCGAATCCAAGGCACGCACCTCTGACTTTTCGAAATCATGTGCGTAATTATTATATTACTCACTTTAACGGTGAAGGAAAACATCGTGAGGAAACCTGTATGCCTGAGAGATTTTCTCGACGGCATGTGCAGTCTGCCGAACCGCATTAGGCCATCGTGGTAGACTATGGCCTTATCCCTATCACACTGATAGGAGACCCGTGCCCAGCAGTGGGACAGTTAATGGGTTGATGCTGATGATGAATTTCTTTAGTATTTTAGGGGAAAAGTAGTCATTTTAACTCAAAGATGGCAGTCGTTTTGTTTATAATAATTTACTGTTACTTATCCGAAGCCGACACCGACAGTTCCGCGTTCAGTCACCGCGTTCTGTGTGTTTGACGCCTTAAGATAAAACCTTTGTTCGCAATGCTCTTTGTGAGAAATTCAGCAATGTCTGTGACTAGTGTTTATAAGTCCCTTGTGCTTGGCGCCACATATTCACATTCAAAGTAAGCGTATTGTCAGACACCGGCGCGCGCGCCGCTCTATACAACATTCAGTTTTGAATATAAACATTAAAATAAACAAAATACTGTTTTGACTGCAGAAAGGATGTTCTATATTGATGCATACCATCACGCCTGTATTCCCCGAAGGGGTAAGCAGAGGCGTCGTAATGTACACCCACATTTCGCCGGTATTTTTAGGTCCCATGTAATAGGGGGAAAGCCTATTGCCATCAACCGGGCACAAATCCAGACTCCGAGCTGCTACTGGGAATTTCACTGAAAACCCAACAACACTTTTCTCGACCTGGGGATCGAATCCAGAACCTCTAGCGTAGCATTCGTGCTTGGGACCACTAGACCAACGAGGTAGTCAGTCTATATTGGTTTTATAGAAATCAACTGTAGCTTTTGTCCGCGACTTCATATTATACCTTTTTTTCGTGTGAAAATCCTCATGGATACCCTCCGGTTCCCCAGAAAGGAAAGTCAGAGAGTTATGTCAGACTCTTACCGACTAAAAACACACGGCCGTCTCTAGCACACGGTGGAGGGGCTCCGGGATCTCTGGTGGATCGGCCCTCTCCCGAGCCCGCTCTGCCTCCTTCTGGAGCATAACGCTTTCGCAGAAGGAGACCATTCATATTATACCTACACGTGCCCTACAAGAACTATTATGAACTAGAACTTATGTATAAAGTACAACCGGGACACATTCCCGGGTGTCGAAGTGATAATAAGTTTTACTTACTTATTAAGTACTTAGATACCTATGAATTTTTCAGTAGCAACTCGGGAGTTTGGATTTGTGCTTGATTAATTAATGACAATAAAGAAGAAAGAAAAAGAAAGAAAGAAAGAACATTTATTTCTGCACACAGAGCAAAAACACAAACAAAAAAAACAAAAACGTATACTGTAAAGCCCATAATCCATGGCATTAACAACAACAACAAAAAACAAAAAAGTAACTATTCTAATTAAACATAAACACTGAAATGCCAACTTAGCTATTTTGTAGCTAGAGCAGCTATTACACGACAATAGCCTTATTACACGGGAACTATAACATACTGGCGTACATTACACACCTCTGCCTGACCTTTTGGGGACTACAGGCGTGATAATAGTATCTTTTACACTTACAACGAATTTTCAGTTCAAATATTCACAACATATAGGACCTCTGGAGTTATCGAAACATCATCATCATCTTCCTAGCCTTTTCCCAATCATGTTGGTCAGCTTCCAGTCTAACCAGATGCGGCTGAATATCAATATTTTACACGAAGCGACTGCCATCAGACCTCCGCAACCCAATTTCTGGGCAATACCGATATTTGAAGGATAGACTGGTTGTCAGACTTTTTGGACTACTGACTACCACTAACGATTGTCATAGGTGTTCGTATGACCGGGACCGACGGCTTTACATGCTCTCCGAGGCACGGAGGGGTCTCGATGTGTTAAGAATGGTCACCCATCCACAGACTGACCTCAGCAAGCGTAGCTTAACCTTGCAGATCGGTTGATCAGCTGATGGAGTTATCCAAACATCATCCGCTAACTGCCGGATAAATTCAAAAATAGAACAAAATTTGTATGAATTTATCTGCCAAGTAATTTAACGGAAACTTATCAGGAGGCGGTGAAACAATATTGCAACCATTATCAATGATCTCGTTGAAACGCAAGGAAATAAAGTTCAAGTACTGCGCAGGCGCCATGAAAGCGCGCTTCGTGTCAGTCGGCGGCGCAGGCGCAGTTACAAGCGGTTACGTCCACAGTTTGTATGTAAACAGACGTACGGTTTCACCGCTAACGCTAATCTAGCCACTGTTTGGATTGTTTTGTTTTTTTAACTCCGACGCATGACACATGATAAGTTCAGTTTAGGGATTTATGAAAAATTTCTGGTAGTTAACTAGAAACTTTTTATAAATCTCTTTATAAAAAAAAATATGGAAGGAAAAATCGTTATAAAAAGTTTTTAATTCGAATTGTGACATTGAGGTACTTACTGCTTCAGATACAATGTATTTGACCAGAGGAGTGATAGTCCACTATAATCCACCACTGGACGACACTTGGAGGGTAGCAATATGAAGAAAAGTAAATATATCGAGATGGATCTTTAAATAAATAAATAGCTTGGGACATTTTACTCGACCTGAGGATCGAACTCAAGACCTCTAGCAAGGCAAACGGGTTTACAACCACTAAAGAAACAGTAAAACCTTTGTGTTTATTTGTCGATATCTAAACAATAAAGAAATTAAAGAAAGAAAGAATAAATTTTAACACAGCACAAGACACACATTTTAAGTAATAAAAGCAACAAAAACAACAAAGAAAAGAAAAATTATATAATATTTAAATAGTAATATCGAAACAAAAGAACGTGAAAATATTAACGAAATATTGGTAACTTCACAATAATACAATTTCTTAGTTGCAATGCAACATACTGCATATAATTAAATGTACAAACATAACGCACGGAAGTACAAACAATGCCAGTTTTAAACACGATTTTGACTAAGACCGGCTAATCTTTGTTCGAAACAATTAAATAATAACATTACGGAAATAACTTTCATTTCTAATATAATTAAATTGTGTTGTGGCGATGGCCGGACTGTTATATCAATATTGAGCTGTTGCAATGTTTAATCGTCAAAACATAGAGAACAGTTATGTAGAGAAGGGGTAGGCAGAGGTGCTGTACCAATGCACAGTTCTCGCCAGAAAAATATTGGACTAATATAATAAATAAAAACGAAAGTTCTATTCGAAGGCTGTCGTCTACACTAATATTATAAAGAGGAAAGATTTGTATATTTGTATGTAACGAATAAACTCAAAAAGTACTGGACCGATTTGAAAAATTCTTTCCATGTTAGATAGCCCATTTATCGGGGAAGGCTATAGGCTATATATCATCACGCTAAGACTAATAGGAGCGGAGTACCTAGTAATGAAAAATGTCGCAAAAACGGGGGAAAACATTATAAGACCACGCGGGCGAAGCCGCTGGCGGGAAGCTAGTTTTAAATAATTTTAATCCAATATTTTTCTCTCTCCGATTTTTACGGCTGGGTTTGAAATCAGCTCGCACCAACTTCAAGCCGGACAATAAGATTGGCGAAAAGTTTACACACAAATCGCCAGTATGTTTCCCATGTAATAGAGGGTGAGCCTATCGCCATTAACCGGATAGAAATCCAGACTCCGAGCTGCTACTGACAATTTCAGAGAAAAACCCAACAACACCACTCGACCCGGAAATTGAACCCAGGTACTCCAGCGTAGCAGTCGCGCTTGGGACCACTAAACCTACGAGATAATCTAGTATTTAAACTACTACTACTATAAATCGTAAACTACATAATCTTCCATTCAAATCAAATCAAAATTAATTTTAAATAAAAATTCAATGATGGTTTTGCGGTGGTTACTGCACTAAGCTCGGGGCTTGTATCGTAGATACCAACAGAGTTTAACAATTACTATTTTAACATTGTTGTATTTGCCATCATTTTTTCACTGCAGGTCGTAGGTACCTGGGAACAACAAAGTTTCGGAACAAAGTTACATCATTGTTTGCCACTATTTCTACCCGACTGACAAAGGAAGTTATTACGTAAATGAAATCTACAAAATAAACCATCTAAACTGTCCAAAATAACTGAATAAATAGATAAATAAGTAATAAATATTTTTGGACATTTATCCCCAACGCAGGGATTGTACTGTAAATACTAGACAATGGATATAATACTTAATATAGGTAGTTTTTTGTAAATACATACTTATAAGTAATACATAAGAAACACCCAGACAAACACAAACATTTACACTCATCATAAAATTATTTGTGTCCTTAAGAATCAAACCCACGACCACCTAGTTTCGACATTTCATAAGACCTTAAGTATGTCTATGTGAAAATAAAACTATTTTTATTGATTGATTGATTTCGACCTCGTGATCGGTCGGTGAGCAGTCCAGTACTTGAACCACAGACGTCGTCGAATAGTAATTGGGCAGCTGCGTTGTAATCTAATCTCAGCTTTTCTCTTTGGAGGCGTCAAAATAATAACCAGTAGCATCAATGTCAGGTGTCTTACAAATATTATAATTTGGAGCACGTCCGCCCACTGACTTTGGAAGATATTCAACACTATGAAAGTGTTAATAGGCTGTTAAAAACTTTTTACTATAGAATGCAACCATAGAGTTTCGTATCGTTAAAAAAGTGAGATTAACCCATTGCGAAACAGCTATAAACGGGCCCTTATCACTTAAAACTCGTGATAAACCAACCTTCATTAATACTAATCCAAAGTGGACTATATTATCTATGGCCGGCCATAAATTAAGTGGCTGAGGTTAGCCAACATCCCGACTTGGACTTTTGAAGAGTACGCCTTGGCCACACACGGTGTAGGGAATAAAAAAGTTTATTGACGCATCGTGTGTTGTCTATGGTCGTTGCTCCTTTGTCCTGCAGATAAAATTGTTATTTATGTATTCATTTCAATCATGCTACGAGGATTTTTATTTAGATAACATTTAAGAATTGAAGAGGCTATTAAGATAAGGCGCGTACCTACTTGGACAAATCGAGGCGACATCTTCAACTGAATAATTGTGTTGCGTCTCAAAGGCGCTATGAGGGTCGAAATAAAACTTGTCTACTTGATTTCAGACCCTTATATTTTAATTAAAAACTAGTAAAAAAAACTTGTAGAATACTTAAGTCTAGAGAAAATTAGATAAGACTAGTGGCTCGACCTGCTGATCTAGAGGCAGGGAATATAATGGCAGAGTATAATTTTATTATAGTTCATTGAAGCTAGGCTTGAAAAACTAATGACAATGACTAGGCTAATATTCAGAGACGAAGCTAAGCGTGTGTACGCTTTGCGTCGTTTCTGAATATTAGTCTAAGGCTAATATTCAGAATCAGAGACGATGCTCAGCGTAA
This sequence comes from Acronicta psi, assembly GCA_946251955.1. NCBI lineage: Eukaryota > Metazoa > Arthropoda > Insecta > Lepidoptera > Noctuidae > Acronicta > Acronicta psi. The sequence goes on from OX276486.1 coordinate 2,375,097, forward strand.
AGTAATGCTTCCGTATGTCAAATTTGTATGACAATTTGACATACGGAAGCCTAAGTTTATGGTTAGCATCGTCTCTGAAAATTATTAGCCTAAGAAGTTTAAAACATAAAAAGGATGACAACTAATTAACAACATGTGGCGAGTTGCTATTGCAAGTGCGCAGGCGTTTACAAATTATGATGTGACAAAACACGACTGCTAACGCTAGATCGAATCCTAGGCCGACTTCGATCAATAATAATACTATTGATCGAAGTAGGCCGAGGAAAGTACTATTGTTTTATTTTTGTGAAATTCTCAGTAAGTAGCAGCTCGGAGTTTTGATTTATTAAATGTCAAGTTTAATGGCAACAGGTAGAATTATTTAAATATTAGCTTCAATTATGATTTATACTCATTTATAAAATATATGACATAATTAATTAAAAATATTAACTATGACACTAACTATAATACCTATGTATTAAATAATTGATAACTAAAATCATTGCCATAAGCACAGATTTTCATGATTTAAACATAAAACTTGTGTTCTTTTTTGGGAAATAAATTTCTCTAAACCGAATTACATAATATTAATAACAATAATTTATTTATTATTTATTTATTATAAAGGTTTCTATTTACCCATACCTATTTTTAGGTAAAACATTGTGTTTCTTTGAATGTTAATATTTTATAAAAAATTCAGTACCTAATTTCAAATAGGTAGCACACGTAGATTTTATTGATACCACGGTACCTAAACATACTGATGAACTTTGCACCTCTGCCTACCTTTCAGGGAATACAGGCGTGATGATAGTATGTCTAACTGCTTGCTTTGCTTCGTTTGTTTTTTGGCATCTTTTGCTTCCTGTACAAAGTAAAGGTGGTTTTTACTGACGGAGAAAAAGTTAGGCTGTAGAAAAGCAATATTGTAGTGGCAAGAAAAGTTAATTTATTGTTCATAGTGTTTTGTTTCCGAAACGAATGGTGAAAGGGTTCTTGCATTTTTTAAGTTCATGAGCGTTGTTGTATTGTCAAGGGGGCAATATTCGTAGTAGTGGTGCGAATCGAATCGGTTTTTTCTCGAGTGATTCGATAAAAATAACGATTCAAGTGCCCTCGAAGACGAGGCAAAATTACATTAGGCACCCAACATTTCTGAAATTAGTACTTGCCATAGTGATGTGAATCGAGTACCTTTTTACTCGAGTGAAACAACATCGACTCGAGTGGACTTTGTCTCTAGTCAAAATTACTATCATATCCGAAATTATTCATATTCAATTATTCATATTCTGAATTTGTCGTTTGATATGAAAGAGTTTAGCGACCGTTTTCTAGAAACCCCACCGAGTGACTCGTTCACTCACGAACTCGAGTAGAATTCGAATAAAGCTGCGAAATGACTCGAGTAACAAAATCGAACTCTAGTCGCATCACTAACTCATAGTTCGTGTTCGTAACTTGTTCAACATGGATTTTAATGGTTTAACTCTCGTAACACGTCGATGCATGTAAACAATCGACTATTGTTTGTTATAATTCATAGCTCATGTACGAAGGTAAAGGTTACATAAAGTGTAAGTTGTTAATATTCTGCAGCATATGAAGGTAGCAACAACATAAAAACTTTACCTTCTTGACGGAAAATAATTGATAAAAAATAAGATAACCGGGCACAAAATCCAAAGCTGCTACTGAGAATTCCATAGAATTTTAACAACCCAAAAACACTGCAAGACCTGGGAATCGAACCCAGGGTCGAGCGTAGCAGTCAGGTGGACCACTAGGCAGGTAAAAAGTGCGTTTCAAACAGCAACACCAACTTTCTTCAAGAGTATTGAATGAGTAGTAACACGTTTTATTGTATTATTGCGCGTAGGCAACATATTGCTCACTCAAAACATAAAGGCACCACACATTATGTTTGCAAACTACACCGCATTTGTATTGCAATGCTTGTTAAAAGTCGCCAAGTTGTAAGTAGGTATGTACACTTAGCATGTAATAAATCTTTGATTGAAACATTTTTCTCTAAATTAGACGGATTAAGTCAAAGTCAAAGTATTTATTGCTTCCATGTGTACATTACGGTGTTATAAAATAGTTTTGTTTCAACATGAAACCCTGTTAGGGCACAGCACAGAATACATAATTGTATCAAGAAGTTACATAATAAAACTAACTTCGACCACCACAATTAGACCACCATGCTTCCACCTTTTTTATCTCGTGTGGGAATCCTCATGGATGTAGTATCTCCAGATGGTGTAGTAGCACTGATGGCACTGAGATCTCCCGAGGTACGCTACCATATCCTCGTTCAAGCAAGTGATAGGTAATAATATAGTTTATTTGCACAAACATGCGTATACATTCACGAATATGCAAGATCACACAAAATAATAGGTCCGACATGTTTGCCATATGTCATGGCATGCAAATTTGGCATTAAAATTTACAAGTTTCCAATACAAATTATTTTATACAACATTAAATTTGTCTGTAAATAATTCTATCGGTTATGAAAATAAATATGTTACATTGAAGATTCCATTAAAAAATCGTTGACATTATAATAGGCTTTTTCTGTTAAAAATTACTTTATTTTATTTTTAAAATGTACATCACTGAGTACCTTCCAGTGCTTAGGTAACTTATTATAAATAACTGTTACTGTATTGGTAATCATTTTGTTATACTCGTATTACGCACAATGATATAATTTTAACTTTAGGTACCTATATAATGTCATTGATTAAGCACATGATTTTGAAAAAAGATTCCTTAATTTGTTTCGATGGTAGTGTTACCACAACAATAATAATTATATCGGGGTGAATGAACTATGGAATGAACTGTTGTTGTTCATGCGTCAACTGCTCATCGAAGCGGAAAAACAGTGCGAGTCACAGCAATGACAATGACACGTCTTGAAAATAAGATGCCTATTAGGTTACCTTTTACTTTTTTACTGTTTAAACCTTTTTTCTGGTAATGCAGAAAATATTCAGGGTATTAGTCTTCGTCATCATCCTCCGTCACTTATCCCAATTCACTCGTGGTATTTTCTTTCATACATCTCTATTAGCCGTTATCTCTTCATTCAATTCCTATAAGACCTTATATCCTTTCATCCTTTCAAACAGTCCATCCATCTTGTCTTTGGTCTCCCTTATCCCTATGTCCATTTACATTCATACACAAAAACTGTTTGGTAACATGCTCTTCAGGTCTGCGCATCATAATTATGTTATGTCCATACCACGATAAGCGGATTCGTACCGATTAAAAACCGCTCCTGCCTAGCCATGGGATTCGTGACATTCACGACAACCATGACAGGCAATGGTCCAGTGACTACAGCTGACCAGATCCAAGTGTTCGCCTGGAACTGCCGGGCTAACATGCACGCCGCGAAAAGATTTTGTCTACTTTTTTGTCTCGCTCTTTCTTGTGCGACAACGAAACAAAAGCACGACATAAGCGTCGACAAAATGTTCTCGCGGCGTGCATGTTAGCCCGGCTGGACAAGTTTCAATTTGACATTCGAATACAAACAAAATGTATGTAAATGACATTAGTGACAGCCCGACGGGTCATCATCATCATTATATCAGCCAAAAGAGGTCCACTGCTGAACAAAGGCCTCACATAAAGGTCCCTGTCGAAGTCACAGGACTTCCACAGGGACGGGACGTATGCTGCCTGTATCCAACGACTTCCAGCGACCTTTACCAGGTCATCGGTCCATCTCGTTGGATTCCTGTCCCACGCTGCACTTTCCGGTGCGTGGTCTCCACTCAAGAACCTTTCTGCCCCAGCGGCCATCAGTTCTACGAGCTATGTGCCCCGCCCACTGCCACTTCAGCTTGCTTATCCTTTCGGCTATGTCGGTCACTTTGGTTCTTCGACGGATCTCCTCATTTCTGATTTAACCGCGTAGAAAAACACCAAGCGTAGCTCGCTCCCTGTCTCGCTGAGTGACCTTGAGCTTTCTTATGAGGCCCATAGTTAGTGACCACGTCTCCGCCCGACGGCTACCTCGAAAGAATGTCATTATTATGTTACCGTTATTTTGTCAACAAAGGTACCTAATCAAGAGTACATTTATTTACTAAACGGTATTCATGCTTGTAACCTGTCACACATATCACAATTTAAGCCTGAGTATAGCAACAATCTCTGTTACAACCACAATGTTTAAAATTATGACGTTTGTGAACCAATAACCTTAGGATATTATCCCTTCTAACATAGCAACATAAGAATTGTTTTTTTTTTGGAATAGTCGATTAAGTTTCTTCTTCATATTTATTCGAGAAGTATTTTTGAGTGCATACGTTTTGCTGTTTAAAAACCTAACTTAGATTGAGATTTTACAAAAAAAAACTAATTGAGAACGTCCTCCTTTTTTGAAGTCGGTCAAAATGTAAGTACTTAGTAGGTACTTTTACGAATAAATAAATATCATAAAGTTGGTATTATTAATAATGTTCTTTGGCGCTCACACAACAGAGGGTCTCATCTCATTAGCGGACATAAGATTTTTTTCTTTTATGTTTTTTTAGTATCTTAAAGTTAATCAAGGTGCGTTAATGCATAAATGTAATGTAATGTAAATAAAGCATCTCGTGCTTTATTTATGCGCTAGCGCATCTTGATTAGATACCTATCTTGTGAATGAGAATTGTGATTGAGAAAATTCTTTTACCTTTGCCACATTCCAGAAACCTTAGTAGGTATTCAACTAATGACAATTTAAAATACAATTAATTCGAACTATCTAACTGTTCGCATCTGGGGGTCTACTCCCTAAGCACGAACTCCGTAGTTTCGGTCTTCGTTACGGGCGTTTCCTACTCCGTATCACCTACGGACGCATGATTCGTTCGGGGCCCGAACAATTTAACAGTTGTCAGTACTCCAAATTTGTGTTTACCATAGGTTTTTACCTATCCCAAAAATTTTACCTGACTTGTTTTTATCTACTTTCGGACGGGCCCCTTACTCCGAAGATAGGGTGTGGACCTCAATAAGAGTATTCGCGTTAAAGACCACTAGGATTACGAAGTAGGACATTTACGTGCAATACGCCAAGAGGGCAAGAGCACTCTTTGAATTGATTAAATTACAGTGATCCTCCAGAAATTCGTAACAATTTTATCGATTTTCTAATTGTCTGCCGATATTTCGTTGACAGTACCTAAGGTTTAAAGCAAGGAATAGTAAAACACCATGTAGACGGCAACGCGGGCAGGAGCCTAGTGTTACGTAATGGAGCATTGTCGCCGGATCGTGGGCGATGCGCCTGACATCAGATTTTGTTCGTAACCAGTAACAATAAAGATATCATAACATCTTACTTAGTTCTAGTTTGCGAAATAGAAATATTGAACAAGAGGCGGACAAGAACAGCTTACGTTGACGTTACGTTGTTAAAGGGCCTCGAGGATAGATAGATACAATAGAAGTGGTTTTTATAAAAAATAAAACATTGAATGGAAAATATTGTAATATATTTTTTTTTTTATATCTACATATTTACATTCTACAAAGAAATGTTTTTGTATACCATACTAGCTTCCCGCCAGCGGCTTCGCCCGCGTGGTCTTATAATTTTTTCCCCCGTATTTGCAACATTTTTCATTACTACTCCGCTCCTATTAGTCGTAGCGTGATGATATATAACCTTCTCCGATAAATGGGCTATCTAACATGGAAAGAATTTTTCAAATCGGTCCAGTACTTTTTGAGTTTATTCGTTACATACAAAAATACAAATCTTTCCTCTTTATAATATTAGTGTAAAAGGGTGGCAAACAAGCATGCAGCCCATTTGATGGTACACGCTCACCGCAACCTACCAGGAGAAGTTAATAGGAAAACTGCCTAAGTAGGTTTATCTATCATCTGCTATCCAATACCTACATATAAAAAGTTGACAAGGTAGGCCCACAAATAAATCTGATAAAGTGTTGAACCATCTGCTTCATTGGACTAGCGATCACAAGCACAGCCGCTGAGCTGCTGAGAGGTCTTAGGTTTGAGCCATTTTCTTGTAGTATTTTTGAACTTCTCTTTGAAAATCTGCATTAGCAGCTGAAAGTTTGGAAAGTCCAACTAGTGACTGGCTCGCTTTGCGTATTACCTAAGAACAAACCATAACAGCAAATGTTAGGCATACGGTGTAGTCAGCAGTTAGCACAATATCCCTGCCTAACCATTCAGAACATTTTAAACAGGCCGGTAGCTGATAATGATAAAATCATAACCATCTTCGTAAACGGGCCCTTCCTGCCTCTCAAACTGTGTGTCAAGATGTCAATGAACTTAAGTCATTGACATAATGGCAATTATAGTTTCGTTCAAAAATATTATAAGGTTAAATTAGCCATAATTTACATATAAGTAGTGATTTAAAAGTAAAATTATGTATTTTATGAAAATTTAAATTTCTTAACTATCGTGTTAAAAAAAAGTATGTGTAAATATTGTTGTCAAAACTCAAGTCAGCTGTGTATCAGTCAGTGTCAACTGTCAATCAAAAAGTCAAAGAGCTTGTACTAGTGATGTAATTGAGCCCGATTTTACCATTCGAGTCAATACGCAATTTCAATCGAGTACCACTCAAATGGTCGAGTCACTCGAGTGGTTTTCGAGTCACTTGAGGACTCAAATCACTCGAGTAATCTGTCATAACTCTTGATAAAAACATGTGCCTATTACATAAGGCGGAGGCGTAATAAAACCATAAGCTTAATTCATTAATCAGTCATTGATTTTGAAATACTAAAAATTGTTTACATTGATGAAACTGATGCCTGATCAAATCAAAGTATTCGAAATTTAAATTTAAATATTAAAATACACTGTAAATGTAATTTAATGTAAATACGGCAATAAATTGTCAAAAAACTTTTCAACATGATTATAATTTTAAACAAAACTTTTTTAGATTTTATAAATAAATCAAAATAATCACTTTTAAAAACAAATAAATATATATTTTCCTTACCTATGCAATTACTGGTTATTAAATCCTGTAGTCGCATTATAATTATACCAATACCAACTAAACTAAATTAAAACCTTTGTTTATAAAACCTTCAATAATATCTATCAATACAAAAAAAAGGGTTACGAGTACGGCTAAGGGTATTGCAAAAAAAAAACAATATTTTGAATTAACGAAACTCGTACAAGCACAAACTTGTTTATCTTTTCGAGAGATGGGCGAGTGACTCGAGCCTCTCGAATAAAAGTGAACTCGAGTCGCATCACTAGCTTGCACTGGCTGTCGGCTGAATAAATTAGTGAAGTGGCGGCGGCGAAAAAAGGAACGCGGAATCGTTCTCGGTGTTGTGTTACGCACTGCTTCGATAATTTTTATTTAATAATTATCACGGAAAAATCTTTACACTCCCTTGACAATGCTACATAAACAAACGTTTTGATTAACAAGTTACGGCAACGGCTGTATACTCTTGTTTTCTTTGCGATTGAAGTTACGAAAAACGCTGTGGACTAAGTGAACTTGCATGAGGCCGCTTCTAATAAAATTATGACTGTTTTATTGCGAAAATGAGAACTGAGTCATGAACTCATGATTTAATGTGTTTTCCCGCTCGTGAAATGATGTGTTAGCTAAGTACTTTTGTATTTAGAATACGTTGCTGGTTAAAATATTACGTTCATAAACTTAGAAAATGTTAGAAAAATTAAAATTATTGTGGTCAAAAACTAACCGGTGGCATAGAGGTTTGTAGCATTTTCTCTATATTTTTTTAATATTTAATAAGAAACATTATTATTATTCATAGAATCATAGTTACTGATTTTGAAATTATGTTTATGAATGTATGGCATTATTTAATGGATGTGAAAGTAAGTGAAAGTAAAATGTAATAATCAAGTAAAGACGATGATGTCTGTGGTTTAGTGATTTGATTATCACAGGATACAAACATTTATGTGATGAACTTATGTGTTATGTCAATTATCTAGTACATATGTAACAAGCTCTACTTAGTTTGGGTATGGGACTAGAAGGTGATGCATAAAAAGTCACTGGAAAAAACATTTGTTTCTAAAAAAATTAAGTAGTTTGTTTCCTTATTCTTTAATTGTTTTATATTATGTAACAAAAACATGCATATACCTAACATGCATGTTTTTGTTACCTAACTATGGAATAAAAATAACTATGCCTATAATTATTCACCTTAAACATAAGAGCATTAGTCTCCTTTCAGAGTAACAGATTGAATCTTAACTTTCGTTCAACTGCAAAGAAAACTGAATCATGCAAGCTGGAGCGTAGATGCTTAATCCCATAACAATATTAAGTTGGTACAGAGATCATTAATACTTACTCATCTTTCATTTAAACCATTCATAAACTATTAAAAAAAGAATATGAAATATTCATTACCTTAATGGTATTTTTTGTGCACCAGGTACCATGTATATAATTAATTATTATGAATGTTTTAAAATAACCACTACTGCAGAATCTTTACACAGACTTTTTGGCGATTTCAAAATAAGCGGGGTTGGGCAAATATATCCAAAGTTGTTAGAAAAATATTCATGACTACTAAAAACTCGACACCGCAGTAGAGTCCACCTATATTATATGTATATTACCTGGAACCGATCTCATCCAGCACAGTCCGCTCCCAAAGATCATTCCTACCCCGTACTATCAAGCTCTGGAATGAACTACCTGCTATGGTGTTTCCCGTGTGCTATGACATGTTCTTCTTCAAAAGAGATCTCTATCATACACAGTAGGCAGCAGCTTAGCTCTGTCCCTGGCGTTGCTGATGTCCATGGGCGGTGGTTACCACTTACCATCAGGTGAGCCACCTGCTCGTCTACCACTGTAGGCAATAATAATAATAAAAAACTACTTACATAATTTGTACAGTGTGTAAATATTTTATAATAATACTAGTATAGATGTAGTATTATAGTTTTGAATAGAATTATTATCAGAATTTCAAAAACAAAAAACATGTTTGTCGGAGTCTTAGCAAGGGGTCCCGAATTTATCATAGAAAATTTATCAAGACTCGGGTGCAAGAACATATCAAAATTGTGTGTCTACTGCAGTAGAAAAAGGAACAAATTGTAAAAAATATCAATATGACAAATATTTATAACTTTGTATTTTATAGAAAACTGCAGCATGTGTTCAGAATTTAACCATGGATTGTCACCATAAAGTGTTACCGAAAGGGCACCCAGAAAAATATTATCATACTTAGATAAATTTATAAAAATTGTTTAAACACTGTCATATTTCTAAAGTACCATGCTTTATTGCTACAATAAAATTTGACAAAACTATAACACAAAAGCTTTTCATAAAGTATTTGATAGATATCTTTTTTAATATAATATATTTGACGACGTCTGTGGTCTAGGGTTCGGGTACCGGACTGCTGATCAAGAGGTTGTGGGTTTGATTCCCACAAGACACAAACATTTATGTGATGAACTTAGGTGTTTGTCTGCATGTTTCTTATATTATAAGTGTGTATTTACAAAAAAAAAGTATATAAGTAGTATATCCATTGTCTAGTACCCATAGTACAAGCACAGTGTAATAAATCTCTAACAGTGGAACGACTCGGGCGTCTAGACAGGTCAACGATGAGGTAGGTTGCGGGGCAGAGCGGCGTCCCCCACCGCTTTTTCGCAGGCGGCCCGTCCGCCCGACCTACACTGCGCGTCGGTACGGAGTTTCAAGTGCATCGCCATCGCGCTGTCGCTATTTATGCTGATGCGACAATTTTTCAATAATAATGCGTTCTACATGTGCAGTTTATGGTTGTTTGTCGAGATCGTACAGCAGTAATAATGGAGAATTGAGATTTAATCGGTTTCCAAAGGATGAGAATCGATAAGTGCTTCCTAACCTATTATGTATACCTACCTAAAGTAATATTATCTCTACAGTAAACAGAATAAAGTATCTATCCCCCGCCACCGTGTGTTTAGGTACTTACTAAAAAAATATTTTAACTTTCCTTATAATAATAATAATGATATTTTTACTAGATTTTTTAGATAAGTAGGTACCTATTGTTGGTATTTTACGAGATAATAAGTAAGATTTGGCGAATCTAAACGTATTTATTACTTTATTATCTATGTAGTATGTACCAATATTCTATAAACTAATATAATTATTAGGATATTATTATTTATAATTTACAATTATAAAGCAAAGATATTGTTTGTTTGGTTGATCGCCCTAAACTCAGGAACTTACCTACTGGTTGGAATTGAAAAAATATTTTTGTGTTGGATAGTCCATTTATCGAGGAAGGCTTTAGGCTATATTATTATAACATTACGCTACTACAAATAGGAGCAGAGCATAAATGAAAAATGTTGCAAAAACGGGAAAAAATATTCTTATCGCTTCCGTAGCGTTAGCTCGTGCCAACTTTAACCCGGACAATAAGTTTGGCGAGAACTGTACCTATGCCGGAAATAGCATAATGTCTAGGTATCTAGAAAGGTTGACGTAATATAACCCTATAACCCTTTATACGAGAATGAAATTTGTTCTAAAATGAACTTACAAACATATCACCTGTAGGAACGTAGGTACTTGCAAAATGTGTTTTTGACAACCCTAAGCTATTCATATTTTTCTAGAAATCAGTACTACTACAACTAACACATAGATTAATTTGAACTTACACATATATCGCCTGTAAGTACTTGCAAAATGTTTTTTGTGACAACCCTAAGCTCTTTTCAGTGTCTAGACGATTGTCGGCATTTAGCGTCCACACAGAAGATGGATCACTATCCGTTGTTACATTATGGTACAAGCTTTGTTTAGTTTGGGACTAGATGGTGATGTGTAAAAATGGCAATAAAAATGTGCGAAACCGGGATTCAATTAAATTAAATTCCGGGCCGCTAGTTCAATATAAATGGAATAAATTACTCTTGGAAAGAGGAAGGCCTTGAACCAGCAATGGGCCAAATTGAGCTAGAAATATATAAAAGTTTTCAATATAACTCTCAACAAATCAAAGCAAGAAATATCTGCTAATCCAATAAAAAGCGTATATATTATCTCATTTGTAATGTCTTATAATAGCTGAATGACATAGCATTTCCTACGTCATGGACTTGGGTCGATATGACGTAAAGACTACATAGATATTGGATGCCAAGGTCATTTAACCGCTGGGTAGATTAGATATGAAATCGAGATGCACTTGAAGTTCTTACCGTATGGTATTTTTAGAAAAAAAAAAAACACTTCTTCGACTGGCGAGCAGGGCGAGCGGTGGCTTAGTGGTCAGAGCGTCTGTTGTACCGAACCAGAAGGCGCAGGTTCGAATCCTGCCCGCCCGCTGATTTTTTCCTTCATTAAAAATAACTTGTAATCTTAGCATGGAAAATGCTTAAAAAATACAAAAAAGATAAAAAAAACACCTTTATTAGACAACAATTTAATTGGATTGTATGTTTCATTGCATGTTAATTATTAACTTGTAAACCTATATGTAATTGCTGTGTACTCCTGTAATTGACAAATTCACCCTGTCTTCAATGTGCCTATATGTATTATTATATAGTCCATGCGGAACTAGTTGGCCGCGGCTTAGGTTGGAACATCCTGCCGCTCACATACCTAAGGCGCGGCCAACTAGTTCCGCGCAGACTATAGTGAATAAGTCATTGGAGTACCATAATAATAAATAAATAATAAATAACAATGAGAAAGTATAAAAGCAAACAAAATTATCTAAATAAATGATTAAGGGCCTGTTTCACCACCTCCTACAAAGATCCCGTTAAATTAATTGGGAGATAATTTCTTACAAATTTAGTTCTATTTTTTAATTTATCTGGCGGTTAGCGGCTAGCCAGAGATGGTGAATCAGGCCCTAACAAACGATGTTGATGTCATAATATTGAAAAAAAATATTTAAAGGAACATTATGTAGGTAAGGTACTAATACTATAATCACACTTGTGTTTCTCGAAGTAGGGCAGACCGCAGAGGCTACAGTTCTCGCCAAACTCATTGTCCGGGTTGAAGTGGCCACGAACTAACTTTAACCCGGCCGTAAAAATCGTAGAAAGAAATATATTGGATTAGAATGCTACGAATTGAGCTTTCGTTTTAATTTATTACAATCAAATATTTTTCGTACGGCTTTTTTACCCAAAAGTCCTGCCAAACTGGTTGGTCTGTCCGGGTATTAAGTTTTGCGACGTGGCAACCCTAATGGCTTCTATAGACTACGGTCACCGTTTACTATCAGGCGACCCTTAAACTAGTATAGTTGATAATAGCTTAATCCCTCTCATTCCGAGAGACCTGTGCCCAGCAATGGGACAGTTAATGACTTAATGATGATGATTCCATTGCTTGTTTCAGGTCTATTCCTGTTCCTCCTGGTGGAGTTACGGATACTTCCTGGGGGTCAGTTGGGGTTCACGTGCAATGACCCCGCGCTGTCACATCCCTTCACTGGGGACACTATCAGCTGGAAGTGGCTTATGGCCACCACTATACTCTTGCCTTTGGCAGTTGTAAGTCTCCCCCTAAGGCGTTGTGCAAACGTGTGTCTTATGTCGAATACAGGGTACCAATTTTATATAGAAACTAGCTTTTCACCAGCGCCTTCGCCCTGAAAATCATAAAAATATACTTTATGTTACTCTGGAAAGATGTAGCTTTCTAATAGTGTAAGAATCTTTGAAATCGATCCCGCAGTTTTTGAGTTTACTTATTACAAACTTTCTCTTAATAATATAAATTTTCCCTTTAATAATATTAATATTGATTGGTAGCTGTATCCGACACAAGACACAAAAGTGTCCACGTTTGCGCAATGCCTAAAAGAAAAAATTCTAAGGACATGTAATAAGGTTATTACTTTGTAGGCACTAACTCCTTGTCTCTTACACGACAGTTATTGAAACATTCAATTCAAAATATTTTATTTCAAATAGACCATATAAATAGGCACTTTTGGACAGTCAAACTAGTTCACGGTTCCAAAAAAGTGGGACTTATGGAGAAGAGCCAGCAAAAAACTCAATAGTCACTCTTTAAAAAAAAGATAGTAAGACAGTAACATTTTTTTTGTTGTGAATGATATAAGTGTATTGTAGTTTGATGTGTAAGGATTAAAAATAGAAAAGAAAGGAAAATAGCCATAGCAGTAAGAGCTGATCAGTCCCGACAGACAGCACCCGTTCACGAGCATGACGTTTGTATCGGTGCCGTTTGACTTAACCATGTTATAGGGAATAAAAAGACCCGACACACATTATGATGCAAGTTCCTATAAAACAGGTTCCTTCAAAACATATTCTCCAGGTTAGGCAGAGGTGTTCTAAGGTACCCCCATGGTTCATTGGTATGCTTAGATCCCATGTAATAGGGGGCTAATTTTATTAATTATTTTTCTAAACTTTTTTTCCAGATGCTTATAGTGGAAAGGTATTACCACAGTGACAAATCAGTGAAGCCTAAGCAGCAAGCGCTGTGTTGGTTCAAAGAGTACCTCTTTGGCGTCCTTATCAATCTCATCATAGTGCAATCGTTGAAGCTAATAGTCGGGTCTCCGAGGCCCCACTTCTTTGATACTTGCAGCCCTAAAGAGGCAGCAACTTGTAAAGAGTAAGTAAATTAAGAAGTTTTATATAATCACTGCCTATGCCTGCCACATATTATTATTCGCTTAAAGTCCCCCGCAGCACAAGTGATCAGGTTGTTTGTTCAATCTGGTCTTAGAAACTACTGTACGGATTTTGATTTCTGAACGCATTAGCCTTATAGTCCGCGCGAAACATGTTGGCCGCGCCTTAGGTAGGGACGGGGGTGAGGTGGCGGGTTACTGTCAATGAAAGCAAGCGCCCCCGCTTCTCCGTCCCACCGCGCGCAGGCGACCCCTCCCCTCTGTCCCGCCGCTTACATACCTAAGGCGCGGTCAACTAGTTCCGCGCGGACTATAAATAGTCTTTGAACTTTGTGTTCTAGGGTTTGAGAAAAGAACATTTAAAAAAATAATAATTATTCATTGAACATTTGAATGTTCTAAAATTCTAAATCAAAGAAGTATCGACATTTTTAATGAAGGAAAAAATCGGCTGGCGGGCAGGATTCGAACCTGCGTCTTCTGGTTCGGTACACCAGACGCTTTGACCACTAAGCCACCGCGAGCCTCGCTCGCCAGTCGATATCTTCCTCCACATTCTAATTTACGTCTTAAAGGTGACGTAGCGACATCTATCGTGAATGCTTCACAACCGACACGACTAACTTTACAGCTAGTTCGATGTCGTATGATGCCCCTTTACCTAACTCTCTTTTTGTATTTTTTTAAGCATTTTGACATGTTTTCTAAGGCTTTTTATTTTTTGCAGGTCTGAGTACGTGGCAAGCTATACGTGTACGAAGGCGCACTGGCTGAGTCAGTCGGACAGAAGCTTTCCCTCGGGGCACACGTCGCTTGCGGTGCATACGGGATTGTTCCTAGCTGTAAGTTATATAAACCTCTAGTATTAGATTGAGCTTTACTCGAGATAGACATAAACAGTCAGGCTTAATATTCAGTACCTCAACCATGAGTTCTATCAAATGGCTTTCGATAGGTATTTTACGCATCGAAACGCTGTTCTCATAGCAAATTTTGGTTCTTTACGTAACCGCTAGAGACGCTGCGAGGGTTTTCCATACAAATATTTTACGGGGTCGATACGACTCTAAGCATAAACTTACGCTTCCGTACGACTAATTTGTATTGCAATTTGACATACGGAAGCATTACATAACGCTCAGCGTCATCTCTGAACATTATCCTAGTTTATTGGTCTTAGCTTGTTTAGCTTGTTAAACACACACACACACACACACACACACACACACACACACACACACACACACACACACACACACACACACACACACACGCGCGCGCGCGCGCGCGCGCGGCGTCGGGGGTTAATTAAAAAACACTATGATTTTTGATTTGATTTTGACTTGTTTGATTCTAGTACTACCTCCGTCGTCGAACTAGTTGCCCGACCACCAACAAGATCCTGTTGATACAAGTGCTGTGCGTTCTGACGGCGGTGGGCTGCAGCGTGTCCCGCATGATAGACCACCGGCACCACTGGTGGGACGTGCTGGCTGGCGCGGCCATCGCGGCGCCGGTACTCGCATACACTGTGAGTACCTACATGAATGGGTGGTGACTATAGTCCGCGCGGAACTAGTTGGCCGCGCCTTAGGTAGGGACGGGGGTGAGGCGGGTTACTGTGAACAAAAGCAAGCGCCCCGCCACTCCGTCCCGCCGCTCACATACCTAAGGCGCGGCCAACTAGTTCCACGCAGACTATAGATGTAGTACCTATTCAGGCATACTACATGTAGTCATTATTTAATCCATCTTGGTCTAGTCTGCAAATAATTGTGATTAGATGTAGTATTAAGGCATACTAAATGTAGTTATTATTATTTAATCTATCGTAGTTCAAACTGGCTAGATGTAGCCGTGCTATTAAAAAATCCTGAATATGATATTTGCGGGTGAATGGAAAATAATAATGCGTGTATATTTAGTGTTCTGTGAGGAAATGTACGCAAGGGTGTCTACTGGTCCATGTTAGATCTTAACTTGTTATTATATTATCTTTTTGTGTTTTTTTTTTTTTTAAGCATTTTCATTAAAAATAACTTGTTATTATATGTAATATTTCCATTTCTATGTTAATTAATGTAATTGGTCTTTTGCCGTCTTCTTAATTAACTGTAAATAAATAAATAAAATACACCGGATGATGGCCCAGTCTGGTCGGTTGTGATTAGATGGAGTATTTAGGAATACTACACGTAATCATAATACTCGTATTTAGAGCTACCATTGCCTAATATTTTCCTGAAAAGCTAATATTATATAGCTATAATAAGCTAATATTATTGTATTCTGGGTTGAAGGGTAATGTAATACAATAAAATTAAGTATAAAGCAAAACAGTATCAGATTCCTAATTGCAGGTCTCCAAAATACTTTGTATAATTCTAATTTTGATTCTTCTTTCTCATAGATTCGGTCCCTATGCGGCGACTTCGAGTGCACTTCCAATTCAAAAGCGTCTACAGAAGATCTGACAGAAGCCGACAAAAACCACGTAGACGCGCCGCTTATTAGCCTTAAGGAAACGTAACTAAAGCAGTATTATTTATTAACTTTATAGGGGAAATACAAAACGTAAATAGGCCTGCTAGAAAAGATAATTTTATCGAATCGACAACAGAAAATAAGTTTTGAAACAGATTTATCGAGTGTTCCTAATGCTTGGTTTAGGAACTGCCGCGCGAGCAAGAACCGTCGATATCGATACAATATCGAATTTATTAATCGATACAGCATTTGAAAATCATGTGAAAATCACATTTTGTACCGTGACAAATTTATCGATCGCTAAGTTCCGTAATTGCTACCGTTTACGATAAACTAATCGATTTATGACGTATCGATATTTTAACGATTTGATTTCATGCTCCTACTCTGCTGTGTTACACCAAAGTATTTATCGTGTGATATAATTTTAATGGTTTTAATTTCGCACGCTGTTTATAATATGAACACAATGTGACTAATCTACTCCGTGCGATAAATTGCTGTTGTCTCGATTTATCTCACAATTCGGGTCACAAATAAATAAAGTTTCTTAAGTATCCTAAGTTACTCCTTATAACTTAGCTATCTGCGAGTGAAAGTCCCATCAAAATCGGTCCAGCCGTTTAAGAGATTAGCCGGAACAAACAGACAGACAAAAATAAAAAATAAATGATTTTTTGATATCAATACCGTACATAGTTTCATATGCATTTAGTGAAAAGCCGTTAATTTAAAATTACATACAGACACTTTAATAGATGATTTGGGACGATTACCATGTGACTGACTAGAATTCACAATTAATATACAAACTAGCGCCCCACCACGGCTAGTAGAGGCAGCGTTTTCGATGGAAGCTCCCAAGCGGCTTGACGTCTTCCGACATTTTCAAAAATTATCGTCATATTTATTAACAAATTTACACTATACACCTAAACTTCCTGGTGAAAATCACATGGAAATCTGTTCATTCGTTTTTGAGTTTATCCCGAACAGACAGACAGACCCGGCGGGGGTGGTACAATATGTAGTAAAAGTAATTATCAGTTTATCGATTTTACATTTATTATGAACATTACTGTCACTGGCCGTCGTTGTGTAATGCCTGATGTAGCGTAATGACGTAAGAAAGATAGTAAAAGGATGCTGGTCATTGATTCCATAACTACAATACTGCACCTAGTGCAACTAATTTATTTTTTATTTTATTTTATTTATAAGCTTTTTTTTTATCTGTGACTCTAGTATTATTTTGTGATTTTAAAACTTGGTTTTCAGATATTAGTATAATTGAAAAAAAATACATAAAATGTATTTTTGTGGGGAATTTTTAATTTAAGTATGTCAATTTTGCTTTTAAAATGTGTATTTTAATTAGAGTTTTAAGCGGTAATGGAGGTGTTTTTTCTAAATCTGCTTTATATTGTACATATGGATACAGATAGACAAATCAAAATAGACTGCTAAAGAAAATGGAGAAGACTCGCTAGTAAAATATTCCTAATTTAACAGACGCATACGACTTAAATTGCATAGAAAAATGTGATCATAATAAGTCTTAATAATTATAAAGAACGCCTTATAAATCATTCTGGAGATTATACAGTTAGGCTCAATTTACATTGCCATAGAATGGAAGCGTAGCATCAAGAAATTTACAAAGCATTTTGAACTTTATCTGCATTGTGTAACGTTCTTGAATACCTCGACATCGTGCGAATTCGCCAAAAGACGCTCACGGTCTCGTTTTCGTCACATTGAATTTGAAAGTTACCTAATTGAAATAAGGTTCAAAATGCTTTGTAAATTTCTTGATGCAATGGCTCCATTTAATGATAATGTAAATTAACCCTTATTTGGAATGTTACTATTATCCAGCTCAAAAGAAAAAGGTCCAAATCACTAAAATTATATAAGCAATACTAGTTAATTGAAGTACAATACGTATAATAGGTACCATCACAATCATTATACTGTAATCATTCAAAATGTTTATGTATCATTATCAACCCATTAATCGTCCTATCGGTTGGCACGGGTATCCTCCCAGAATAAGAAGGGTTAATCCGGGTTCGTGTTTATGTGTATATTTATTATATCTTATTTGTTACAATCATTATCATAAAATTACAGAAATTATATACAATAGTCATAAAAAACTGTTTCTTACAAAGTTTCCTTCTGATCATATACGTAAGGCTTTTTGATATTAGTAAATCAATTATGAAGTACCTAATGGCTGAGCCAAATTTCTGTCACGCAAACAACGTGCGCAAGCTGCAAGTCACAATAACTTGCATAAAGCAGCGTTTCCGTTAAGCAAGTAACTCGCATGCAAGAATAAGTGGGCAAGGCGGCAAAGTAAATACATCCGTAGAAATTCATAGACACTCGGATACTGATAGCTATTACAACAAGGTGATGCAAGATAATGTTTGTAATTCAGACCAGTCTGTTGATGCGATCGGCAACGGGCATTATTTATCTAAATTAAACATAAATAAAAAGGGCTTGCGGAGAGTAGTAGGGAATCTAAAATCAGGGATGGCTATGTTGTGCTAATAGTTTACAGCATTAAGTTGTATCTTGCATGCAAGAGACTTGCATAATCGAAATGCGGCACTACCTTGCATAACAGAAAGTCACCATAAGCACATAACTTGTACTAGTAATCGTTAACTATGCCAAATACTACATTATATATATTTAAGAAAGTAATAATAATATTACAATTTTAATTATTTTATATATACAATTATATTCTTAACACATTTGTGCATTCAATTAAAGGTGGTTTATTTAAAATATGTTTTTTACTCCTAGGAAAGCTAATTATTCTGAACTTCCTAGTAATGTTCATGCTGGTCCCAAACAGTGTGTACCTACCAAAGAGTGTGTGTGTTGTGCCAATAAGTAAATATTGATTTTAAAACATCGCAGGTTGTACCTACAGAACACTGATAATGTTAATATATTACTTATTTGATTTTGATGAATTTGCTTTAAAACAATAATTAAACTTTTCATTTCCCATTATTAGCGATTTTTTCTACTCAATTACTTTGTGTTAATTAGCATTTTTATAGCTTAAATTCGATTTAACATGTTTTTAGCATTTTAGGCGGCAAAGTTTAGCATTTCCTTCATAAAAATGTGGCAACACTGTTTATGTCAGTGTCACTCATGTGACTGACAGCAGTTTATGTCAAAATTGTCAAATAAAGAGAGAGAGGTCGTTTGTTTGTTTGTTTTGATTCTTACTTTTCTGTGTTTTTCAATATATTACTTGTTATATCGATAACTTTAAAGTAATATGTACTTACATATTACTTTTTCGACAAAAATGACAAGTCATATTGGTGCAAGACGGTGCGTTTTTTGTGGAGTGAGCACTGTTCGTGGACCGCGTCGAAGATCTCAGCGACCCATACAGTCTTATTTGTTAACTAAAGACTACACAGCTGATCACCCAAACATCATTGAATACTCTCGTTTCCTGTTTGGCGATCGGCAGGTCAGTACATAACAAAATACTAAGTACGTTTGCTATACCTACCATAAAAGGGCTTTGCTTTAATTTGGCTTTGATTTTAATTATTATAAGTAGGTAGGTTATAGGCCATTGAAGTAAATACTTTTAAGCTTTTTTTGCGGAAACAAACAGCTTTCCGCCAGTGGCTTCGCCCGCGTGGTCATTTTAAATATTTTAGCCAATGTATGCAACAACTTGACAAATTAAATACTAAAACCTTTCTCGAGAAGCACTCTATCCATAGGCTGAAAATACGTCAAAAACCGGTGCAGTACTTTTTGAGTTTATCATGAACAGTTTGGTTGCAGTTGTTTGGAAGTTATGCATATACAAACATTTTGGCGATAAAATTTTATTTATACAGTGTGGTCTTTCTAATGTGCATATATCGAAATGAGGAGTTCCATGCTTAATTTCATTGACAGAAAAAATATTAGAAAAACATTTTTTTTTAAGGAATAAAAAAAATAATTGCTACTGTGACCCCGTGTAAGCAAAATGGTGTAACATTTAAACCAATTGACCTATCGCGATAAAACAAACTCCACAATAATTGGAAGTAATTAAGCGTCCTTATAAAATTAAAATTGTGGAAAAAAACTACCCTCAATTGAAAGTCATGGCTATCTACCTGGTAAAACTTTTTGGCTTTGTGTTTGACAAAAATATGTAATGAGGATAATAAAGCTAAATTTGTAGATAATCAGATACCATCAAACTTCAGAAATGTGACATCTGACTCGTTCCATATTTGATATTCGTTTAATAATAGCCTTTGACTTAATTCGAAGTTTGTACCTATTGACATAGGATTTTACAATTTGTTCTGAGGATTGTAACATTCTATCTAAAAGGTTCCCGAAACTTTTATCATGCGAAATACTAATATTCAGCATTATTTATTACTAATTTCAGTGTTTTCATTTAATTTATTGCTTAGGCTGTCACCCAAACTCAATTTAGCCATGTTCTTTGCCATAATGGATTGATCTTTGAATTGTTAATTGCGTCATAATATTGACGTAAGTATTGTTTCGCTATTGCAAACATTCCATTGAATTTTTTCAGATAACAGTGCATGACAGAATATGCAGACCGTGTTTGCAACGCACTGATCGTTTTGTAGCAAGACAAATAAGGGCTCAAGAGGAAGAGGAAGCTGCTCTAGCAATACAGCGAGCAGCTGTTTATGTGCTTGAATCCCCATACATTCAATTATCAGATTTACAGAGTGATCCGACAAGAGTTATTCGCCAAGAGCATGTCGAAGATATTTGCATCAAGGAAGATAACATTGCTCCAGAACAAGCAGCAAAAGTGCCAGAAAAGCTAAATGCGACTCTGAAATATGTAGCAGGTTTCTCGCGTATACCCTTTAGTTCGACGAACTGTATTATGGCAGGCTGCAAGCACAGACAGAATCTGAAAAGGATCAACTTGGTGTTAAGAACAAATATTTTGTTTAAACAAAATATATATATTCCGAATGGAGTTCGGGTTTGTGAAGAGCATTCGAGAGATGGAGTATTGTGGCTCGATTTAGCGGTACATGGACGTCCAACAATAGACACTTTTAATAGCGCACAAAAAGCAGATATGTTAAAGATGTTAGAAAATAACAGAGTTTAACCCTTAAATACGTCCTTTCCTTGTAACAGTTCTAAAATCCCTCCGTAATAACGTAATTGCGTTATTATGTTTGAATTAGTAAATTTGATGTTGTTTTAATACATAAACATAGGGTAATATTTCCAATTCCTTATAAAACGGTTAATTATTCATTTCCTAAACACAACTTAGGTACTCTAAACCTCTTTAATTTTGGTAATTATGTTTCGCAAACGCCATGACACGACTTTCAGAATTTAATTACATATGTAAACAACAGAAACTTGCAGTTGTATAATGCTCAGTGAATCCATTCATTATAATTATAGCTTTGAACACCAATAATTAGGGTTGTTCTAACTAATAATTCCAAATCAAAATGAACATTTCTTGGCGATGTCATTGAATATTTATATACCTATGAACGTCGGGTGCTCGGTATTACAAAGTGATTTGTAGTAGGCCTTTGGCACTGTTCAAATCAGTTTTATTCCCTTCCATGTTTTATAATCATTCGAACCTCTTTTATGTTATTTTCTATCAAAAAATTTAAACATATTCAACATGAGAAAATTTTTTTGGGCATTCATTTTGGGTTTTGTATTGTTAATAAGAGAAGTATACACCAAGGACGCAACTTGGGTCCATTTTATAAAAAGTTATGTTGAGAATGAAGGGGCGCCGACTATCTTGATTTTTTGCGGACTGTGCTGGAAGAAGAGTAAGTACTGTTTTTTTAAAATATGCCATTGAATTTCAACAAATCCCATTTTTATAGTTTTCGGCCAACCATTCCATTAAATTTATTATAATTGATCAATTTCATTACAGATAAAGTAGTGAATTTAGCAAAAGAAATATCGAAGATTGGAAGCAGGTCGTCAACCTCAATGGATATAGACGCAAAATATCAACACCATAACTTACTTCATCTCATTGATCTCGACTGTCCAAGAGCAGAAGAAATTATTAATTTGGTAATTTAGCTTTTAAATTAAGATGAATCCTAGAATAGGTTATTTGTATGGTGTGAGTTTGATGGAAAAATTTTCTTCTAACCTAAAGATATTCATTACGGCAGAACATTAAGAAAATAATTTCTGAACATGACTGAACTTTCTGACATGACGTTGTTCAAATTTTTTGACTAATGCGTTAAATTGCTGAAAAATGTACTGGTTTATTGCTAGAGATGAAAGAAAGCAATATAATTTCCCGAAACACGATCAAATAAATTCTTTTGCATTCTATTTAACTGAACTAACATTTAAAGGCAACATCACGGAAGCTGTTTAGTTTTCCGTACCGGTGGCTAGCGATTACTAGTCAGATGGAATACGCCAACGCGACTGCACTCTGGGACCGCCCCATTTTGTCCGACAGCGATTTGGTCCTGGCCACAGGAAAAGGGAGCTTTTTGGAACTGGTCGAACGTAAGTTACATAATATTCTCTAGATTTTGCCCGCAGTTTTACATGAATTTGAAGGGATTTCTTGAAAAAAAGGTAGCTCCAGCCCTTTCTCAGGCTGCACTGTATCTCCTTGCCAAGAAATCTGTTTAACAGCTCAGGAGGTAACAAACAGACAGGAGTTACGTTCCTATTTATAAGTAACGAAGTTTGGATTTGTTGCCAATGTGGTATGAAGAAGCCCAGAATGGAAAATCCTGAATTACGGAAGGTCATTTTTTATGGTTTATGTCGGCAGACGAGCCATCCGAAGACATCTACAACATCAGCAGAGGTTTTGCTGATGCCAACTACAGCCTGCTGAACCCTCAAATTCATATTAACTTATCTGGTTTATGGATCAGCACAGTTAACACCATCGTCTTTTCCATGCTAAGTCCACAAGCCCTCATCAAACGGCTCGATGGTGACCACACTGCGGGGCAGTTACAACGGCAGTCTGTATGACCTGCGCCCCCACCGGCAGCTGTTCCGAAGACGCCAAGACTTGATGGGCCACAACATTACCATGTCCAACGTCATCCAGGACAGCAACACCACGATCATTGATCTTCCCAGGGAGGAGGTCAAGTAAGTGGCTTATTAACTTTTTCAAACACGTAGCGAGGGCCAAATTCAAGATTTGGGTAAAGAAATACCTACATTGTAGAGTTGAATATAATTAAGTTAAAAAATTTAAAAAGTGATACAGAACAACTCCAAAATAAAACATAACTCCTTCTGCTGTTTTTTACCTTTTTGCAATAATCGAATAACGCAGAATTCACAGAATCTTCAATGAGGCCGGTTGACTTTTTGTAACGCCGTTGTCTTGGTATTTTTTTCATTCTTTGTATCTTCATGCTTGTATTTCGGAAAAGATGGGCAAAATAGCTATGCCAGCAACATCTCTGATTTTTCATGTTTTCATGATTTTCATTCGATTTTATAAACAGTTTAATGACTCTAGGGAGCCGCAACACGACGCAATACCGAAGTTATGCTGGCAGAATGTGAGGCTAGCGATTCAGATGTTGAACGCTACCCCTGACTATATATTTAGCTACCGCTGGGGGTATAAGGTCGACGGCAAGTGGTCCGGGATGATTGATGACCTGCATTCTGGACGAGCGGACGTCGGTGAGTATCTGATTCATTACCATCAAGCCTGTATACTTCGAAGGGTTGCAGGTCGCCAGTGTGTTTTATTCCGATGTAATACCGTACGGTGCACTAACTTTGTCTTTGACAGTCACTAGAGGTTTACCAACGAGCGATGGAGTTCAGCATTCTGGGCGTAAAACTTACAGATCGTATAAGAAATACAATGCTGCGTTCCAAAACTCAAATCGTCGACGTCACGTGCAAAGCCAGACAGGTCAAATGGGATTGGGCGGGGCACGTATGTCGCATGCCAGATGAACTGTGGGCAAAAGGTCCCACAAATTGGATCCCCACGGAATGAAGCGACAGCGTGGTCGGTCCAGACGGAGGTGGAGTGACGAACTCGACTCCCAAGAGAGAGATTGGATCCTCAAGTCAACAGACAGAGCGGCTTGGAAGGAGGGAAGGGAAGCCTTTACTCAGCAGTGGGAGTAGTAGGGAGCGAGCATATTGCCATCAACCAGAAAAATTCCAAACTCCGAAATGGTATTGAAAGCTTAACGCCCAATAAATATTGGCTATTCTCACAATATAACCCAAGATCTCAAAAGCAGAAAGTCTATCTTCTATCTAACCAGCCTTCATCATTATCATCATCTTTTAATTTATCCATCTTTTAGGTACAAACTGCTTAGTGTTCGACGCTGAGCGACTGGACGTGGTGTCCTACACCGACCGGTTGGCACCATTCCGTGTGCGCTTCATCTTCCGGCAGCCCCCCCTGCCGTACGTCGCCAACATATTCTCCATGTCGTTCTCCAAAAACGTCTGGATCGCTATGTTTGTGTGTGCTCTACTGTCTACAGCGACGATGTATTTAGCTGCGAAGTTTGAAACTCAGGGGCGTAAGGTAAGGTTTTAAAACACGTTTTCCTCAATATTGCACAAGAGTTACTTTTATAACGTAGGTATTGGGAAAACAAGATCATTGTGCTAAGTATACAGAGGTGTTCAAAATCATCAAATTGTTTTAGTATAGTCGAAGCAACAAAAGTCACTGAAAACAGTCAAATATTTCAAATTTCAAATTTTTACAGCAAAAAAATAATACAATAAAATTTGATTGTAATTAATATAAAACACTAACTTTCCAACAGCGGGTTCGCCCGCGTGGTTTAAGGCCCCAGTCTAGCAAAATTTGGCAGTTGTCAAATTATTAGCTCATTTTCGCAACGTTTTTTTAAGGAAAGGAAGGATATAGTGTCATATATTTTTATCGCGATAGAATATATGTTATATAAGCTTTATCTACGTATTTTTTTCACGTTCCTCTGGTTAGTTTATGTTATATAAATCAGGCATCAAAGATGGCGCTCTCGCGCCCAACGCCATTTAGAGTCATGTTTGTGCACGTTAATCGGGGTATTCAAGACTAAATTCAAAAATCTACTCAGCGCAAAATTATCTTAAGATAGTCGTCTTCAAAATGCGCTGAGTAGATTTTTAATTATACCTTTAGTTTTCTTAATCCGAGTGTCATAACATCGTCAAATTTTCCTGTTTTTGGTCCCAAAACAAACGGTTTTTTTATAATAAATACTCAAAATATTTATGAAATCATTTGATCATTTTAAAGTACGTGTATTAAATGACACAACCAATTTAAAAAAAATGTGTACCTGCTCCACAAATATTTTTTATAGTGTTTTCAACAGGCACGGTTTATAAACGAAAATCTCAAGCCAATTTCTTCAGAGGCGGCCAGTCGGTCGTAGCGGTTGGACGTGGATTCTATGTCAAATTCAAATTTGTACCTCTCGCTCTAATTTTGCTCTCTCTCTAACCTTGCTGGCGTACTATCGGGCATTGAAACTTGCTCTACTTCATTATTTTTATGTCAATTTATCAGAAATTATTTCCGACGCGCGTTTCCCGATCACGCGCGTTTTTATTTCACAAGCAGTTTAATCGATCGATTGTTTTAAAAATTCGGTGTGTTTAGGCATTTATTGGACGCCTAAACGCTTGGATGTCCGTCTAACTTTATGGTCCCGATTATTCTGTCCCTAGTTAACACCTGGGTACAGAAACAACTCGACGCCATTTTTTACATTAATAACAGACATAGACTGTTTTGTTAGCAGTAAAGTGCGATAGTAACAAGTCTGTTACTATAGTTTATTAACTTGTTACCACTAGGTAACAAGTTTGTTACTATGGTCCGTTAACTTGTTACCAATAGGTAACAAGTTTGTTACTATGGTCCGTTAACTTTTTATCACTAGGAAACAAGTTCGTTACTATGTTCCGTTAACTTATTACCACTAGGTAACAAGTTTGTCCGATACCCAAAAATTTACCTATGACCCTCCCCGGTTTGAATCACACAAATTGAATAATTACTATCCTAATATAATTATAAGTATCAGCCAAAAGAAGTCCACTGTACATGTGGAACAAAGGCCTCACCCATAGACTTCCACAATTACTGTTTATATGCCGCCTGCCTCCAACGACTCCCAGCGACCTTCATCATCATTGAAAACCCACTCCTGTGTTCTCAATGATGATGAAGTCCTGTGTGTTCGGTTTCCGTACTTAGTCCTGCAGTGGACCATTGTCCCAGCTACCTTTATCGGGTCATTAGACCATAGTTAGAAAGTGGGAAAGACTTAGTTTGAAAGTGAGTGTGAAAAGTACTGAAAAGTTGTGCAGTGACCGCTTATCTACTATATATGGACATATTATAATGCGTAGAAGTAGAGAGCCTAGTTACAAAACAGGTTTTGAACATAAATGTGGATGGATATAGTAGAAGAGGAAGACCAAAGAAAAGATGAATAGACAGTGTGAGAATGACGACGATGTACGTAAGAAAAAAACAATGCGCCGACCCCAAGTGAAGGTAAGGTGGTGCCTATAGGTGTACATACACGAGCTAGATGGAAATATGATATACTGGCTGGATGTAAACGATTGCAGGGCAGATAACCCCCCGATTGTCGGTTAATATGGCAGTGGCATAATAGAGAAGAGGCCCTGACTCAGCAGTGTGTTGCACGCGGTTTTTCATTTACCCCACTTCATGCGCCTGGTTCAAACCCGTGTGATCTGGTTCATCTAGCTCATTGAAAGCTGAGTTTACACACCTCTAATGATAGCCAGACGGCTATAGCAGTCTTGGAAGTGTATTCTATGTCAAATTCTTACTTCTCGCTCTGAATTTTGAACCTCTAACCAGTTTAGATCAAGAAATAAAACACAAAGGTCTACTCCAAAGCAAACCATCTCCTGAAACTTGACCTTATAGTGAATCAACCTCCTTTTTCATGTCTGTTAAAACGAAATTAAAACCTCGACTAAAAATATCTACTGTTCCATAAATCATAAAGTACTTAAATTATTTCAAACGACAGATATTTTTTTCAGATTTTCAGGGTATAATCCCACAGGCCACAGTAGTGTTGTTCATTATAATTAAATAGAAATATCTTTTTGTATTTTTTAAGCATTTTCCATACTAAGATTACAAGTTATTTTTAATGAAGGAACCACACACACACCACGTGTACACCACGGTACACTACGGTTGGTTGGGGCTCGCGGTAGCTTAGTGGTCAAAGCGTCTGATGTACCGAACCAGAAGACGCAGGTTCGAATCCTGCCCGCCAGCCGATTTTTTCCTTTATTAAAAATAAATAGAAATATTTTATTTTGTAAAGTAGAGCAACTTTCATTTCGTAGCACTGCTTTACACTTTGTAATTTACGTATCACAGGATGATACAGAGGGTGCCTCGCGGGGTTCGTGCCCGCGAACTGTCAATATACTGAATTCGTTTGTTATGCACAGCTAGACTGGGGCCTTAAGTATTGCTAATTATTTTCATCCCCTATTTCAACCCCTTACAGCCCTTTTTTCACATAAAAAAGTAGCCTATGTCCTTTCTCAGGCTCTAGACTATCTCTGTACCAAATTTCATTTAAATCGGATCAGTAGTTTTAGCGTGAAATCGCGACAGACAGATCGACAGAGCTAGGATTTAGACAAGATAAGGATTTTATTTCCCTATATTTAGAGAACTTATAGGTACTACGTTCACAGGTCAGAAAATTCTGGATAATAAAATGTTATAACTGTATTTTGATGCAGAGTGGAACACAGCTGCACAGCATAGGTGACGCAATGCTGCTAACTTTTAG
Source organism: Acronicta psi (assembly GCA_946251955.1). NCBI lineage: Eukaryota > Metazoa > Arthropoda > Insecta > Lepidoptera > Noctuidae > Acronicta > Acronicta psi. The sequence continues at coordinate 2,403,157 of OX276486.1, forward strand.
CGCTATAGGCCAGCAGGGCTGCGTCATGGAGCCTACGAGACTATCAGGTATTATACCTAAAAAAAAATTGAAATAAGCAGCGGTCTGCTTTGAGTTGACCAGTCCCAACGGGATAACCCTGAAGAAAATATTACATACCTTCACGCCCATATTCCCCGAAAGGGTAGGCAGAGGCGTACTAATGTACACCCACATTTCGCCCGTATGTTTAGGTCCCATGTAATAGGGGGCGAGCCTATTACCATAAACCAGGCACAAATCCAGACTCCGAGCTGCTATTGGGAATTTCACAGAAAACCCAACAACACTGCTCGACCCGGGGAAGAGAATATTGAGTAGTAATTAGCAATAGCTGAACTAATGTGGCCCCGTTCGCCTATTATCAAATTAGAAAAGGTGGAATTGGTCCCTAGTTCCAATTCGAAGTGGACGATTTGCCCCCTCACCCGTCCCAATTGACGCATTCATCAGTCATTAAGTATAGCTCACTGTTGATAATTGAGTTGACTACACTATGATACATTTCATGGTGTAGCATTTAAGTCATTTTAGTTAAAAAATTAAGTTAGTGAATCGTGAGCGGGCAGCCATTTTATAGTTCGATGTCTAGGTCGTATGATGGTGTTCGTGCTGTTCACGGCGCTGATGGCGCTATACGCAGCATACTCGGCTAACATCGTGGTGCTGCTGCAAGCGCCGTCCAACAGCATCCGCAGCCTGCCGCAGCTCGCCAGCGCCAAGATAACCCTCGCCGCCAATGACGTCGACTACAGCCATTTCGTTTTTAAAGTGAGTTAAGAACTTTTTTAAATTGTTTTGTGGATCCAAGCGGCATATAACCGGTCCTTGTGGAAGTCTATGGGAGAGGCCTTTGTTCAGCAGTGGACTTCTAGGCTGATATAATGATGATGGGTTTTCGTAAGGAATTTTTTTCGAGCTCATCTTTCGTATCTACAGTATAATAGGTACTCGTAAAATTTTTGGTTTCTTGTCTTGCGCAGTGGTCGAGCAATCGTGTGCTGCGCTAGTGGGCTTCAAAATCCCCATACATTAAATGACTTACAGATAGTTATTTCTGATAAAGTGCACAGACGTCGATAGCGATTTTTTTTCCATACATTGTAATATTGATAGACTTCGTAAAAAGGTGAAGAAGAAAATATTTTCAGCTAGCCATTTTATTTTTGGCCTTGAGTGAAATCTTGTCACGACGTTTGTGCGTCGGTCCCTACCACCGTGTATAATATTATACTCTGCGGCTATTATCATAGAGTAGGTTTTTGACTAAAGCCACACGCTATACACATTTTCTCTTTCTATAGGCCTCGGAAGTGCTATATAATTATGTCCAAAGTGGACCAGAAGTGCATTGGTTCAATAATTAATGTTACTGCTCCAGTTTCACACAGACCCGATACGCGTGGCGGTGAGCAAGAGAGTCGACCCTGAGAAGGGCAAGAAACAGTTCTACGACATCACAGAAGGAGTCGAGAGAATTAGACAGGTAATTAATTACGCAAAATTGCGCTTTTTTTCTTGCAGAGATAAGATGCACTATTTAGGGGGCGAATGTAACTTCCTCATTAGTCCAGTGGTGGTGAAAGTGACTGCTACACTTAAGTTCCTGAGTGAGATTCCAGAAAATATGAGTGGTTTTTCTGTTAAATTGTCATATGTAAGGTTTTCTATCGGAATTTGGGTTTATGGCCGTTTAATGGCAATAGATAAGCTCTAATTGAACTGTGGGTGCAGATTAGTACGCCCCTGGCATAAACGCTTAATTTTAAGTTTATTTGGGTATTTCTTATAACTTTCATCCCCTTACAGCCCTTTTCCACATTAAAAAGTAGGCTATGTCTTTTCTCAGGCTCTAGACTATCTGTGTACCAAATTTTATTTAAATCGATCCAGTAGTTTCGGCGTGAAAGCGCGACAGACAGACAGAGTTACTTTCGCATTTATGTATAATATCAGCAAGAATTATTTTTGTGAAAGTAGCTTCTCTTTTTGTTTAATACACTTTCATGCCTAATTGCTGATCAGATTTTTATAAAATATGTTAAAGAGATAGAGTGCATCTACCCATTTTCAAAAGTAATTAAAAAAGTTGATCCAAAATGCACTACCTCATTGCAGGGTCTCTTCGCGTTTCACGGGATAGTGCAGCCGGTATACCGTCGCATCGAGGAGACGTTCTTAGAGACGGAGAAGTGTGATCTAATGGAGGTGGACTATCTGAACAGCTTCGAAGCCTTCGTACCAATCAAGAAGGACTCGCCGTACTTGGAACTGCTTAGAGTTACGTAAGTAGCATATTAGCATTTCAATTAGCCCATTTAAAAATCTTTTGTAGTTCGTAAGTACCTACTTTTAAAACGTCAAAAACGAATTGAACAGTTCAAAAAAGTGTAATTTGGAGAAGTGGCAGTAACAAATTTATGTGACAGTGCGGGTAAGAGGAGGGGTACTGCAGTTTGAATCGAACTGTGGTCTAGTGGTTTGAGTACCGGACTGCTGATCACGAGGTCGTGGGTTCGATTCCCACAGGACACAAACATTTATGTAAAGAAATTAGGTGTTTGTGTTTGTCTGTGTGTTTCTTATATATTATAAGTATATATTTACAAAAAACAGTATGTAAGTATTATATCCATTATTTAGTACCCATAGTACAAGCTCTGCTTAGTTTGGGACTAGATGGTGCTGTGTAAAAATGTCCCCAGATATTTATTATCTATACTAATCTATACTAATATTATAAAGAGGAAAGATTTGTTTGTTTGTAATGAATAGGCACCGAAACTACTGGACCGATTTGAAAAATTCTTTCACCTTTGGAAAGCTACATTATCCCCGAGTAACATAGGCTATATATCATCACGCTACGACTAATAGGAGCGGAGTAGTAATGAAAAATGGAGATAAACGGGGAAAAAATTATAAGACCACGCGGGCGAAGCCGCTGGCGGGAAGCTAGTTATTATTTTTTATAGTAAGGAGGATAAAAGCATTTTACCGACAGATCACACCACAGCGCCATATGAATTCTATAAACTAACACTCATTTTGCTTCCCGCTAAAGACAATTCAGACATTCTCCATCGTCACTTTTATGCCTAATTTTCGGCAGAAACTCCTCATAGATAGTTCACCACTTAGGGAGATAGCTGTGCATGTCGTATATGTACAGTTTTCGTCTATGGTCGTACGCATATAAAATTTATAGACGCCTGTTATCAAATCTAACTAGTTTTGCAAACGTTGATAGCGCGATTCAGGGGGGCTAGACAAGTTGCATTTTGACATTCGAATCGACAAACAAAATATATGTAAATGACATTAGTGACAGCCCGATTTGTCGAAAGCTTGTGTCATTTCCATACATTTTGTTTGTCGATTCGAATGTCAAAATGCAACTTGTCTAGCCCCCCCTGCCGGGCTAACATGCACGCCGCGACAAGATTTTGTCGACGCATATGTCGTGCTTTTGTCTCGTTTTCGCAAAAGAAAGAGCGAGACACAAGAGTAGACAAAATTTTGTCGTGGCGCGCATGTTAGCCTGGCTGGACTACATCGTAGTTGGCCAGTTGTATGATTACGTCAGTATGCGTCATTTATATACAAGGTGGAAGGGACATCGACGCACAAACGTCGTGACAAGATATCACTAAAGGCCAAAAATAAAATGGCCTAGGACATTCATGTAGAAAATGATCGGTTATTACAGATATTAGCGCGCAGTGTATTGCGAAAAATGCGATTACAACGGTCCGCGGTGAATGTTATCGCGCGCGCGATCCGAAATAAATGAAATAATGATTTTTTAATTATAAATCTAATTTGGGTACATAAAAATACTGTTTTTTTACACGCTCACGTAAAAAAAACAGCAGAAAAAAATTAAAAATTAATGAAAAAAGTTACGGAAAATTTCAACGCAGGGCAACTCATGGTATTCGGATGTGCGTCGATGTTTCACCTTGTATAGCACGCTACACCTTTTTTGGCGTGCGGAATATCCTGTGTATTTCTTCAGTGTGTCGGACCTACTTCAAATCGTACTTGCCTTTCCTTGATGTATACCTGGCCATTGATCAGTAACATTCGCCACGACCATGCCTTGGAAATGTCTTTGAATCAATATTTTCACCAGTTTCAAACAGATCCGCGAGTCGGGCATCCAGTCTGCGCTATCGAAGCGCCTGCAAGTCCCGAAGCCTCACTGCACCACCAAGACGTCGTCGTTCAGCAGCGTGGGCTTCATGGAGATGCGGCCCGTGCTGATCCTCATGCTGTACGGCGTCGGCCTGTCTGTGGCCATCGCTTTCGGAGAGATTCTTGTGTATAAATTGTAAGATTTTTGTATGCTTTCAATGTGTGCTATACTCAGGGATGTTATGCTGCCGTGGTAATCGACAGGGCAGTAAGTCAAAGGCGCCAATTTATTTTTTGTTAATTTTAAAACCAATTTATTATTGTGTTACTACACTGTAAAAAAGATATTTTTCTTTCTTCTTTCTATTCGTTCTTTTGATAGATAGAACATACAAATCCAGTGTTTAGTTTTATCAGAAATTGTGACAAAATCGAAACCACCTTTTCTGACTTACTGCGATTACCACGGCAGTATGGAGCTCCGTAACCTTAACCGAAACCAACGGATAGTCCGAAATAATTACATATCCGAAAGTGATATTATAATTTGATTCCATAATTGTAGCGAATGAAAAATGAGGACGCAGGTTCGAACCCTGTCCGACATAAATATAATTTTTGCTTAGTTGTAATTTTCGGATTTTGTATAACTTTAAACTGATCGTAATTTATAGGGTACTTTATTTTTTTTTAACTTTGTATAAAAAAACGAAAGTAATTCAGTATAAAATAACACACTCAGAACATACATAATTCTTTTTTCGAGTCCGTTAAAAATGGTCAGCATTTTGATATGATTTTTTGAATAATGATCTTAGATTTCTAGTGTGTAAGGTTTGTAATAGCTACTCAATGCAATCTGATATTACTTTTTACAGGACTGCACGGAGGAGGCATTATAAAGCTAAGGAAGAGAATTAGTCATTATAATTATTATTACAATCGTAGAATATAAAATCATGTAGTATAGAATAGTTTAAACATATTACTTGCTTTTTATTTTTAACCCCCGACGAAAAAACGACGGGGTGTTATGTTTGACGTGTCTGTGTGTGTGTGTGTGTCTGTCTGTGGCATCGTAGCTCCCGAACGGATGAACCGATTTTGATTTAGTTTTTTTTATTTTAAAGGTGAATTAGTCGGGAGTGTTCTTAGCTATGTTTGATGAAAATCGGTCTAAGATGGCCGCCACCACAAAATGGAAAATTACATTTCGTGTCGGGGGTTTTCTAAATTTTTAATTTAGGTTAGTTATAAAACTTGTGTAGAATATGCTTCGAGGAAAGTATATAAGGGTGAACTAATCGTCCCAGAGGGGGTTAGTCTATAGTCCACCACGCTGGCCTATTGCGGGTTGGCAGACTTTACACACCTTCGAGAAAATCTCAAGCATGCAGGTCTCAATACCCACATGATTGATTACCGAGACCTACTTGGCAGTGACAGGTGAGTTCATAAGAACAAATATTCAAATCTGAAATTTATCCTCGAAGTAGAATTATCTAGTCCACCTTTAGTAAAAAAAATATTAGCGTAAAAAATTGTTTGTTTATTAATTAAGTATGTATTTGTGGTATAATAAAACAAAATATCATCATAAAAGGTTTTTATTGTACAAGATAGGTTTAAAACATTTTAAATGCTTAAACATAAAGCGCACAAGATCACGAATCACACACCGAACCTACACTACTTTTCCTATCCATCATACATTTGCTAATTCAATCATAACTACATTACATATAAAGTTTTACAGAGTTTTGTTTGTTCGTCTTAATCTCAGAAATTACTGTACGGATTTTCATACGATTTCCACCAAACCAGACGTAACTAGCTCATTCCTCACTAGTTTGAACCCCATTTTAATTGTTATTCTGTTATTCGGGGTGGAGACAAATCCAACAAATCAAAAACCATGAAAATCGGTCCAGCAGTTCTCGATTTATAAGTGTTGTAACCAATCAGACTTTGTTTTATATATCAAAGATTAAGATTTATTATGAACTCTTGCGAAGCCAGGGGCGCCAGACAAGTTGCATTTTGACATTCGAATCGACAAACAAAATGTATGGAAATGACACAAGCTTTCGAAAAATCGGACTGTCACTAATGTCATTTCCATACATTTTGTTTGTCGATTCGAATGTCAAAATGCAACTTGTCTAGCCCCCTGGGTCGCTAGTTAATAACATTGAAACATTGAAAACTTTTGACCTCAAAATTGCCTAGTATTCCTATTACAAATATGAGAATAGTTTTACTAGGCTTGCCCTTAAACCTTACAACCATGATCTAATCTGGATCGGTGTGTGATCTGTCAGAAGTTGAAAAGCAATAGTTACTACTCAAATAAATAACTACAAGATTGAAAGGTACAGAAAGTATTTGAATATCCAACAAGTTGAGTCTAGTATTCAGCTAGAACTTTGCTCCGAATCTCATATTGAGATACCTAACCTAGTATCCCACTGTTGGCCAAAATGTAATGTAACAATATTAAAATCCCTATTTTCCTACTTAAATCTTGAGTGGGACGATGGGAAAACAATTTAATTTTACTTTTTTAAATTCCCGTTCGTCCCACCGTTGTCGAAACACCGGTAGGGAAAATAGGAATTTAAAAAAAAAACGATTGTCCCACTCAACATTTTAGTGGTACATTCAACCTGATACTTAAAATAAATACAGAAAACATCAAGAATATCAATTCCTCTCGTTGTCGTATTCTGATTTTGCCCAGCAGTGGGATATGAAATGCCAACATAAAAACTGAAATTCGGTGCCTTACATCCTATACGAAGATTCACATAAGAATCTAGCGTACTAAATAAATAATTGAACAAAATGCTTCTAAACCAATGGTTTGTCGGAATACTAATGTTTATATTCAAGAAAAAGATTCAGTTTTTGAAGCGTTCATATTAATCAAGTTTACCTTCAACAAATCTAACATCATCACTACAAAATTATATAAGTCTCGCGCCACACATGGGTTTGTCCGACCTAATCTCAGAAACTACTGCGCAAATTTTCATACGGTTTTCACTAACAGAAAGAAAGATTTTAGGCTACAATTTGCGATATAATTTGGTTGCTTATTTCGTCTCTGATTGTATCAAAGCGAGATATACGCGAGTGAAAGTTGTTGGAGAAGATTCAAATCATATATTCATAACCAAAAAATAAAAATAATAAGAATTTGCAATACATACCAGGCAGTTTAAGAATAAAACATTGGCACACAAACGCTTCAAAAACCGAATTTATTCCGTTCAAACACCATTATTCTGTTTATTTGAGCAGTTCACTGTCTTCCGATAGCGTTTTGTCCTTAACGAGAGTGTTGAGGTGGTCGATAAGGCCCTGTATCGACATCTCGCCATGTACCTTGTTGTCGCGAGTACGAACGTTCACTGTGCCTGAAGTCTTCTCGCGGTCGCCAACCACTGAGGAACGAAAATGTAAAAAATTTTAACTTTTAATTATGATATCTGCCTAATTTGTCGAATGGAAAGCGAGAAAGTCCTGGAATGAATCCCCAAATCGAGCAGTATTTGGAATAGTGTGATTGTGGTTCTCGCCCCCTTAGTACTTGGAACCTAAAAATATATCAGCCAAACGTGTGGACATCAGTACACCTCTGCCTTTCCTCATCTTACGACATTACGTCGCGCAAAATTACGTTTTCGTCGTACTTTGGAGGTACTGTTCTCGCCAAACTTATTGTCCGGGTTGAAGTTGGGACGAGTTAACTTTAACCCGGCCGTAAAAATCGGAGAAAGAAAAATATGAGGTTGTAATAAATAAAACTCAAGTCGTAGTCAAAAGCTCAAGTCGTAGGCTGTCGTTTTAAATCATTCTAATCCAATATTTTTCTCCGATTTTTAGGGCCACCCGGCCGTAAAAATTTAGCTTATGCCAACTTCAACCCGGACAATAAGTTTGGCGAGAAGTATACTGTAGGTTATGTTATTTTTAGCCAGTAAAATAGATAGTATAGATAACAACGGATTATGTTCTTTACTTATTTTAGGTTTTCTTCTATTATTATTTAAATACTTTAAGGCTGAGATTCAGAGAAGAGGCTCAGCATGAACTTCCGTATGTCAAATTGTAATACAAATTTGACATACGGAAGGCTTCCGTATGTCAAATTTGTATTACAATTTGACATACGGAAGCCTTACTTTACGCTGAGCATCGTCTCTGAGGCTGATATTCAGAAACGAGACTCAGCATGACCTTATGCTTCCGTATGTCAAAATCGAGTGCTTACGTTCAAATTTGTATTCAGAGATGTTCGGAACACTGCTTAAACTTCGCGTAAACTATGCTAAGCCTAAGTAGTCAATATCGGTTACTTTAGCTGTCTAAGCAGTGGATCTAGCGCCACCCGGCGGACAAAGCTGTAGTTATTTTTGGTAGTTTGATATATTTTTATTTACTTAGATTTATTAAATAGCTGTTTCATATCATTTTGTTTAGTTTTTTATAGAATAGATAATATGTCAATGTAAGTAAATATTGTTTGTCAATAAAAACTTTTATCTTACCATATAACTTTACAATAAATGTGTATGTGGTGCTTTTATTGTGAAACCACATCTACTTAAAAATATTATCATTATAAAAAAAAAGATATTTCTTGGCGAAAATAATAGATAGAGCGCTGTTTACTGTGATAATGTTGCAACAAAAATAATTTCTATCTCAGATATTGTTGTTTCGCTCACTCTTATGAAATTACATATATTGCTATCCTTTATTTATACCAGAGCGTAGGCTAAGTTAAGACGGACGAAGTTTGAGACGTACTATGTTTCTGAATACCACTTTTTAAGATGCGGTAAGCCGATTCTTGTCTTAGACTGATCTAAGCCCGTCTTACATGAATATCTCTGAATGTCAGCCTGAATGTTAGCCTAAGTAAGTATATAAATATATTTGAGACATTTTTTTGCATTTCCTGTACAGTGTGGCAAGAATAGTAGCGACTTTTGGAGGCTATACACAATGTCAATTTTTAATAATTTGCCTTCAATATATGAAGTATAATCTCACCTAATATGTAGTTGAACTGCGCGAGCTGTGCATTCCGTACTTTCTTGTTGAGCGTGTCGCCGGCATCGGTGTCCACCTCCGACATGAACCCAGCTGCAAATAGCTTCTCGTTCACCTGAACAAACAGAAAAACGTAAGTAAATACTGATGATAAATACATTTTATTACTAAGTATACATCATACTCTACATCTATACAAATACAAATAAATAGTGTCTGTTTGTAATATCAAATTAACAGCTTTTCACTAAATGCATATGAATATGGTTGGTACAGGGTAGGTTAGGTACTAACATTAAAAAATCAATTTGTAAAATTGTTGTCTGTCTGTCTGTTTGTTCCGGCTAATCTCTGAAACGGCTGGACCGATGTTGACAAGAGTTTGTGTGTAGTTAGGAAAAAGGCAAAAAAGATGATAAACATAAACGTTTTGCCTCCACATATTTAGTGCGAACTGCTATAATGTGGAACTCACTGCCGGAATCTTTGTTTCCTGAGACTTATAATTTGGGTGTCGTCAAGACAAGAGTGAATCGGTTTCTTCTAGGCAAGCGCGCTCCATCGTAGACCACATCATTGCTTAACATCAGGCGAGTTGTGGTCATACGCAGGCCTATCTAAGATAAAATAAAATAAAAAATTACTGACCTGCACGGCATAGTCGTCGAACGCCGGTCCGACGGGCACGACGCAGACCTGTCGCGGACTGAGCCAGAAGGGCCACTTGCCGGCGTATGACTCGCTGAGGATCGCGATCATGCGCTCCACTGAGCCCAGGATCGCGCGGTGGATGATCACCGGACGCTTCTTGTCGCCACTCTCACTAAGATATTAAAAAAAAAGATATAAAAATTTTTGGGGACCGGTCTAGTCCCAAACTAAACAGTTTGTACTATGGGTACTAGACAATGGATATAATACTTATAGGTATATTTATTTTTGTAAATATATGACGTCATCCGCCGTACTTGCTGTCTATTGCTGCTAAAGCGTACTGAGAACGGTTACGTCATATTTACGTCATCAAGATGGCAGGCACGTTATCAATTTGCGGGGTTTAGTTGACAGTTTTTCTTACCTGACATAAGTGAGGTTAAATCTCTCAGGGAGCTGGAAGTCGAGCTGTATGGTGGCACACTGGTGCGAGCGCCGCAACGCGTCCTGTATGGTGATGTCGATCTTGGGCCCGTAGAACGCGCCATCACCGGGGTTCAGTTGCCACGGACGACCGAACTTGTTCAGAGAGTCTTCTAACGCCTAAAAAGAAAATAGATTTCAACTCCAAACCAGTAAACTAAAACTCCAAACAGTATGTATGTTCCTATGTTCGCTCGTAACTACTCAACGGCTCAACGCTCAAACATCAAAATGGCGGAGTTTACGCGTTTTAAAGTGCGGGCTGATTTTGAAAATAATCTCTAGGTATATAATTTTTCATTTCAAACTATTATTTGGGAACTATCGACTGATTCTATGATGATTTACAAACTAAAGAGTATGAAATTAAATAAAATTAATGAAAAAAAACCGACTGCGTCAAAAGTTACTAATAACTAAAAATCTAAAAGCAAGCTCTATGTATGAAAATGTATTGCAGGCGGGACAAGCAAAGAAACAATTTTGTTTATAATTTAGTCAGAACCAATAGCTTGTCCCGCGTTTTCATTTAATAATTGATTCATACCCCTAAATGATAAGAGTGGCCCACCCTTATATGGCAAAACAACGTTTGCCATATAGGGGTGGCTGCCATTGGCTTGCACACCAAATTTAATTTAAAAATCTCGTACCATTGACACGAATAAGAAGAACGTTTGCCGGGCCAGTTAGTAAAATCAAAAGATTCTGTATTTTTAACCCAATAATACTTGAAATAATTTATTTCATTAGACCTCTAAATCTGATAAATTTTCCCTGTTGTTTAAATGCTCAACATTCACAGAAAAGTTGTGTTAATAGTACTATACTTTAACAGTGAGAAGATTCAGGCTATGGATGCTGATGGTAAAGTCGAAAATATCGTCTTCTTCTTCGTGTCGATGGTACGATTTTTTAAATTAAATTTGGTGTGCCCAAAACTTCGCCACTTCCACAGCATCGTCAGTGGCAGCGCAGAGGTCGCTTTGATTGCTAGTAGCGGGGCACAAAGGACAGGATAGGAGGTGCACCATTGTTTGCGGCAAATTTCCACAACTACAACCTGCAACCTTTTCATCGAGATATCCCCACTTTACCAGATTTGAATTACACCTCCCCACTTGGGTTCGGAGTCGGTTTAGTGAATTCCAAATGTGCCAAGGAAGGTTACATCCTGGGGGGTGCTCGCTTGGTGTTGTGTGCAGTGTTGAACGGGTTTCAACGTTATACTGTCAATAATAATGGTGAATAGTTGCCAGTACCTTCTCAGCCTGGTCCCAGGTAGCGAGGTCTCCGAGGTACTTCTCTGGACGCGTGGAGAGCTTCAATTGGAACGTGAAGCCGAACGTTGTGTACACGCAGTTCAGGAAATCTAGACACGCCAGCTGATGACAAAATATTTAATTATTAACGTAACAAAATTATTAGAAAATTGTTTATTACATATACGAACGGGAACTAAGCAGCCTGTGTTTTTTTCAGTATGACAAATTAAAACAAATATTGATTACATTTATGTTAATTCGTAATACTGAAGTAAAAAGAACGAAAATGAAGATATTTATGATTTGTTTCCTTTAATGACTAAAATTTTAGTTTGATTTTGTTTTAAAAAAATATATTTACATAATTATATACAGTAAATAGTTAATGATACTATCGCGACATTCTGCGAAAGAGACAATATGAGAAAGCGACCTTTTGAGAAACAGACATTTTGCGACTAAGCCGGCGGAAAGTTAGTAATTTATAAGAAATACTTAGTTCACGCGGGCGAAGCCGCTGGCGGAAAGCTAGTTAGTGTCATTACCATTTCCTGTTCGATGTGCTGCGGCGTGCAGAAGATATGCGCGTCGTCCTGCTGGAAGCGGCGCACGCGCGTGAGCCCGGTGAGCGCGCCGCTGAGCTCGTTGCGGTGCAGCACGCCGAAGTCCGCCAGCCGCAGCGGCAGCTCGCGCCACGACCGGATGCGGTTGTCGAATATTAGGCTGCCCACCGAAACAACAGTTAAGAGCCGGCGGAATTACGTCACAGTCATAGGGGAGAGTGTCATGTATAGACGTGATAATATAGAGATCGGAAATAGCGTAATGTATAGTCTGCGCGGAACTAGTTGGCCAATGGCCCTTTTGGCACATTACGAATACTGTTATTTATATTTATTGATGGTCTTAAATGCTCGCTCGCATAGCTTAGCGGTCAAAGCGTCTGGTGTACCGAACCAGAAGAGGCAAGTTCGAATCCTGCCCGCCGCAAAAATAACTTGTAATCTTAGCATGGAAAATACTTAAAAAATACAAAAAGTTAGGTCTTATTAATGTTTGTGTCAATAAATAAATATTTCTTTCTTTCATCTCATCGTTTAAACTTGCGTCGCTCCGGTTGAATACACCGGACGATTTAGCCAGCTAAGTTATCGAGACCACTGCCTATGATGTCGAATTTTGCTTCTACTTTCTTATTGATGACGTCTGTGGTTTAGTGGTTCGAGTACCGGACTGCTGATCACGAGGTCGTGGGTTCGATTCCCACAAGACACAAACATTTATTGTGATAAACTTAAGTGTTTGTGTTTGTCTGGGTGTTTCATATGTATTTACAAAAAAAAAAGTATATAAGTATTATATCCATTGTCTAGTACCCATAGTACAAGCTCTGCTTAGTTTGGGATTAGATGGTGCTGTGTAAAAAATGTCCCAGGATATTTTATTTATTACGTCTTAGGTGACGTGACGGTTATAGAACGTATTAAAGTGGAATGGAAAGGAGGGAGTTCAAAAATTCAAAATATTACATGACAATATATGTTTGTAACGTTTTCACTTCTAAACAACTGAACAGTGCCTCAACCATGAGTATTTCTCACTAGAATCGCTAGCGACTCCGTAAAATAAATATCTTGGGACATTTTTACACAGCACCATCTAGTCCCAAACTAAGCAGAGCTTGTACTATGGGTACTTTACTAGACAATGGATATAATACTTATATACTTTTTTTGTAAATACCTATAATGTATAATAAACACCCAGACAAACACAAACAGCTAAGTTCATCACATAAATGTTTGTGTCTTGTGGGAATCGAACCCACGACCTCGTGATCAGCAGTCCGGTACTCGAACCACTAGACCACAGACGTCGTCAGATATTTGTATGGAAAACCTTCGCAGCGCCTCTAGCGGTTACGTAAGGAACTAAAATCTGCTATGAGATTACTGCGTTTCGATGCGTAAAATACCTATCGAGATCCATTCGATAGAACTCATGGTTGAGCTACAGATTTCAATTAAATTCGTGATGAGGATAAATTTCTAAATCAAGATACGTGTTGTGTCAAAAACAGCTGAAAAAAAATGATGATGAACTAGCTTTCCGCCAGCGGCTTCGCCCGCTATCCCACGGGAACCACACAGTTTACCGGGATAAAAAGTAGCCTATGTGCTATTCCAAACTATAATCTACCTCTGTGCCAAATTTCATCCAGATCTGTTCAGTAGTTTTTGCGTGAAAGAGTCACAAACATCCATCCATCCATCCTCACAAACTTTCGCATTTATAATATTTGTAGGAAGTAGGATAGGATTAATAAAATCAAAAAATACCAGTGTCCAGGACAGTTCATGGGTTTGAGTGCGAACGTCTCCTTCTCCACGTCGAAAGAGAACATGTTCTCCGCGTAGTGCGCCCAGTGGCCCGAAGTCTGCCAAAGCTTGGAATTGTACATGTTGGGGGTCACCACCTCTTGGAAACCGCGGAGTCTTGACAAAACATACAAGGTATAAACAGACTAAGAGGCTGAAATCACGGCTGTATTCCCCAAAGGGTTCATTCTTGCTTTGAAGGTTGGTTAAAATCATGTGCGTAATTATCGGTGAAGTAAAACATCGTGAGGAAACCTGCATGCCTGACAGATTTTCTCGACGGCATGTGAAGTCTGCCAACGCGCATTAGGCCCGCGTCGTGGACTATGGCCTCTCATACTGAGAGGAGACCCGTGCCCAGCAGCGGGACAGTTAATGGGTTGATGATGGTGTGACGGTTAGCATAGCCAGCACCACTTCGATCCAGTGGGACTTATGTTTTGTCCCTAATATCATTTATACACCTTCTTTACTCTTTGAAACTACTACCCACTAAGGGGAAGGAACCTAAAGTCTTCTGGCTTCGGGTACCCGTTGCCGAGCACTCATCCATTGCATCGCCAGGTCGACACAATCCTTTCCTTGATTCCTCAAAGGGTTCGCAGCTTTGTACTAATGGCGTGAAAAAGGAGTGATTGTATGTATTGAGAACTTCATTGAAAGACCCAGTAACAAAGTTCAAACAGTTTGGATTAGTGCCTGATTAATGGCAGTAGACTTGCCCCTATTACCTGGAACCTAAAAATATTGCCCTAAGCAGCCGCTGACATTCGCTTTAAAATTACTTTTTACTTTTTGTTTGTCGTCCTTCATTAACTATCTATAACGGCAGAATATTATTATTATTATTATCAATTCAATGTCTTTTTGAAGATCGGGGGGGGGGGCGTATTATGAAGCTTTAGAGTCATCGTCGTTCCAATGAGGGAGGGAGATGCTGCTATACAAGTTAGGTAGTACCATCTCTTTTTGGCAACATAGCTTAACACTTCATAATTGCCCTGACAAAATTTTTAGTAATAGTTCTATATGTAGGTACATAGTTACATACCTGTACTGATCTCTGATAAAGTTTACAAGTGTGTTGTATATGTGAGCGCCACGCGGCTGGAAGAAGCACGAGCCGGGAGACAGCTCGTGGAAGAAGAATAACTCTTGTTCCTATAACAATACGGGTTAATTTAGATTACATGGGATATAAAGGCGAAAACCCACCGCCACGCACGGAGAGGCTACATGTACGTCAAGCTTCACTTTGCTAGAAAATGTATGGAGCTGTATCCACTGCAACCCACAGTCACGCTACGAACGAATTGACGTCATGACACAAGCTTGGCTTGCTCGGATATATCGCCCACGTAGCTCAACGCGAACATGAATTCGTGTATAGCGTGTGTTGCAGTGGAAATGTAGACCCACGTTGTCAAAATGAACCCACGCAGCAAACGTGGGACCTATTATATATAATAAAGTACCACAGTGCTATAAAGAACATTCATTGCGGATATTCAAAACTAAAATAACATCCTTATTGTTAAATAAATGTTATTATTCTATAAAAGATTTTTTGTATGCTAATATAAATTTATCTTTTTAGATTCTATAATAGTTTAGTTCTCAAAATGTTACCTTAAATTTTATTAAATTCATAATTATGTACCTAAGTACAATACTTGGATTTAAGATTGTATTTTGAATTATCATTTAAATTTTTACCAATATTCTTATTTTTTGCATGCCGTAAGGTAGAATGTATGAGAACTTTTTTTTATTCTATGTTTCCATCTTATGTTTATACCTACATTCAAAGCAAAATAAACGATTTCATTTGATTTGAACGTGCGCCGCGTGGCCTTGGACAGCGTGCGCCGCGGTGGGTTTTCGCCTTTACTACTAAGTTAACAAGGCAGTTCTCATTCTCTCTCTTGCACTTACCCTGCCGATTTTCCTGTGGTCCCTCTTGGCGGCTTCTTCCTGGATAGTCTCCCACTCCTTGAGCTGTTTGGGCTCAGGGAATGATACGCCGTACACCCGCTGCAGGCTCTCCGCGTCAGCCTTACCCTCCCAGTATGTGGCGGAGTTCTGCAGCAATACATAAGGCCATCATTAATGATCTGTGTTGATTGGGAAAGAGTAAATTATATGCAGCCAAGATAATCTATACAAAGTTGATACGACCGAGGGGCTTTCCTTTAAACTATACTGGTCCTTTAACCATTTTCAAGCTCTGTACCAAAAATCAATTAAATAGGAGCAGTAGTTTAGTCGCAAATGATTTTTTAAGTTTTTTCCCCCATTTGAACACGATGTATTTTTCTTAACAGCTGATTATGCCTGTACGCAGGTCAGGCACCTTAAAACGATAAATCTGAGTACGATGCGACGTTGCCGCTTTGTTACCTAGGTATCTAAGGTCAGTTCAATTTATTTACAAAGGGGGGTTGCTATTTAGTTTGTTTGAAAAAAAAAAATTTTTGGTGCTTTTTATTTTCATTCCGTATCGATTTAATACTAAACGTATAGTATACGTAGTGTAATTTAATGCCCCTCTGTCGTATCAACATTGTATAATAACAATTTAATATTTAAAAAGAAAACGTGACTGTCTTGGATTGGGCTTAAATTTAGCACACATATTGTTTTGACGTAGACATCCGCTAAGAAAGATTTTAGGTAATTCCCATGGGATCAGGCATAACTAGACGAATGCGTGTATTATAATCCAACTTGTGATCTGTTTGAGAATGAATCTTATCTTGCAGTGGGGGCTGGTATATCCAGCAATACTTCGATCCAATAGGATCTTTTTTGTTGTCCCCAGCGGATGCGGATAAATGGTCGAAGATCTTGTCGTTAGGTCATAATAAATATTAATGAGTCGGGACTTCATTTACTGTTATCGGTCCTAGAGTATTTATAACACATCGAGACCCCTCCGTGCCTCGGAGAGCACGTAAAGCCGTCGTCGATACGAACGATACGAACATCTATGACAATCGTTAGTGGTAGTCAGAGGTCAAAAAGCCTGACAACCAGTCTCTCCATCGAATATCGGTATTGCCCAGAAATTGGGTTGCGGAGGTCTGATGGCAGTCGCTTCGTGTAAAATACTGATATTCAGCCGCATCTGGTTAGACTGGACTGGACCCCAACATGGTTGGGAAAAGGCTAGGAAGATGATGGTCCTAGAGTATTTAAAGTAAAATAAAATCTTCTCTTAGTCTTCGTGACACTTAATGAAAACGAAAAATATATCTTCTCATATTTTTTAAACTCTAGACCATATTTGAGGTTGAGAGAGAGTAGAGATATTAAAGGTCAAAATTACATTGTTAATTTTTTTTTAATATAAGTACAGTACATACATATTTTTGTACTGTACATTGTAATCTTTATACATACCTTGGTAACTTTCAACGCCTTGACTTTCCCCGTATGTCTGACATGGGGCCCTCTGCACAGATCAATAAGGGGTCCACACCGGTACACCGTAGTGGTGGGGGTGTTAACTTTCTCATTCAGGATGCGCACTTTGAACGGGTTATAGTCGAACATCTCTAGTAGTTGCTCTTTAGTGAGCTCTAGGCGCTCGAACGGTTGTTTTTCTTTCGCTATCTTTTTTACTAGGCCTTCTAAGACATGGAAGTCTGTAGATGAGATCTGTGAAAAGTAAAAGGAACTTGAAGGCTGACGTCATCGATTCGATATGATTTTGTATACATGACGAAAGAAAGAATGTTTTAATATGACCTTTTTGATAAATTTTGTAGTACGAAAAAGTAATATGAATTTCGTGATCAATTATATTCCAATAAAATTACCTACCAATACTTTTTGATATAACAAAAGACTTTATTTTAATGATTTGATCATCTAATTCTAAGATGACAAGTAAGAAATAGGTCCTTACCCCCTTTTCAGGATAGAACATGTCGTAATAGAAGCCTTCTTCAATAGGTGGCCCGTAGCAGAGGCAGCCTCCGTAAACCTGGTAACCAAAACAGCAAATATATAAAACACACGGAATAAGGTGGCCAACATTATAAAAAGGGAGGGTTGCCAGTGTGAAAATATTAATACTATTTGGTAACACTTTAAAATATAATAATTAAAAAAATCACAAGAAAAAGCTATTCATTTGAAAGTTAAGCTTAGTTATTGTGTATTATTCAATCTATAGTCCGCGCGGAACTAGTTGGCCGCGCCTTAGTTATGTGAGCGGTGGGACGGCGGGGCGGGGTCGCCTGCACGCGGTGGGACGATGGGGCGGGTCCCCACCTAAGGCGCGGCCAACTAGTTCCGCGCGGACTATAACCATATCCACACTAGCTAAAGAAATAATTAAACGCTAATGGTCATTGGTGTTAGCGAATAGGTTTGTAAGTTGAAAATCTATCACTACAATTATAAAACAAAGCCCTCCGCCGCTTCTGTCTGTCTGTCGCGATAAACTCAAAAACTACTTTACATATTTTCATGCTGTTTATCTAATGGTCAGATTGGTTCTCGAGGAAGGTTTTTAGTATATCATTTATCAAGTTTTTGTAAACATTGGCTAAAATATAAACGGCCGCGGGCGAAGCCGCTGGCGGAAAGCTAGTTAATTATATTTAACACTCACTCTCTCCATAGCCTCTCCTAACATATGGGCAGAGGAATGCCAGAACACGGCTTGGGCATCCGTGTTGTCCCATCTCAGGAGCTCCAGCTTACAATCGACCTCCAAAGGCCTGTCCAGGTCCCACAGCTCATTGTTCACGCGGGCGATGATGGTGGAGTCCGCCAAGCCCTGGCTGCGATGGAGGACAGTCAGCATGAGGGTCGGATGTGGAGAAGCAGGGTGGAACTAGTTAGAATGGCTTTAACTGGGATATTGGTTAGCTGTATTGAGTACACTGTGGCTTTGGTTCAGCCCAAAAGCTGCAGATTTTGTTATACTGTGGTTTATATGAGGCAGGGTTGTTAAATATAATTCATGCATTTGCGACATCGATCCCTGAGCAGTATTATCACCACCTTGCTGATTAATTGGTTAACCTTTTCACCACATTAATGAATGTTTTCATTTAGTTTCATTCATGTTGTTGAATTTCATTCATTGTATATGCCACACACAAATTGTGTGTTTTTGTGTGAAATCCTGATTAAATACCTACAAGGAATATTATATTTTACTCTTGAAACTACAATTTGGTCTTATTTTTAAAGTACACATTGTTACAAATATTGTGTTAGAGGCAGCCAATTACAGGTATTTTGGCATAATTATCTACTACATTTGAATTACATTAATTACTACCCAACTTGAATAAATTAATTGGGTGTTATATATCATATAATATATAAATTATTACACATAATATAATATTGAAATAAATGATTTACACCAAGAATAGCTAAGCACAGATACACATATTGAACACTTATGCTTATGTTGTTTTAAGCATGCTTATATTGGCAACATTCCTTTAATTTGGAATAATTATTACAGTTTTGTTCTTTATCCAATCCCAAAGACCAATGAAGAATGAAGAATGAAGAATGTGAGCACATGGTTTCTAGGCAGTTTCCCCACTGGTTTCCTTTTTGACAATAATACCTATGTAGTTATGTACCATTGAAACACCAATCAGTTAGGAGATAAATAATGTTGTTAATGTGTGATATGTGCTGTTTGTTTGTTATAAAATTCTGATAAAAACTTCAACCCTTTAACAATATATTTTTTAAACTATTTTTTTAAAGTTCTGTGCAATCATAAGAATTAATATTGAAAACAAACTTCTAAAGACAAAAAGTCAGTTAAATAAGTTGTTAATTCTTCACATAAACTTATTCATTTCTACAAGCCTGCTTGGTATTTCATTGTTTGACAAACATGTTATTATCCACAATAATCATGCCTCAGGCAGTATAGACATTAACCAGTGAAAGCCATATCAACAGTCCACCCATATGTAAAGTACTTACTATTCTCTCCACCACTCGCTTGTGTGCAGGTAAATAAGCAATTAATTATTAAATATATACATTCATAAATTTTTTTGGTTGGCAACATTTTGATAAACTTTTTATTGCCAGCCAGTAATCATTCCTGCCAGTATAATCATGATTCAGGTTAATACAAAAATAATAATATTGTATATATTGCAGTGGAATTGTGAATTCAAATTGTGTTCAGAATAATCATAAATAAAATAGGGAAAATTGATAATTTAAAGTCTCACACTTATGTGTTTGTACATGCTATAAAAAAAATTAAGTGGGGATCAATAGACAAGACTTAAGTATATGAAGAATTCTACCTCTTAATAAAATTTATTGGAAATAATCAACTCACCTAATTCCTTTTGCAACATCATACGGAGAAGTTTTCCAAGCCTTTGCTTCTACGGTCTTCCCATCAGGCAAGGTAACCACTATACTGACATCAGGCTTGTTTGCCAGTTCTTCTACATACTTTGTTTTGTACTTGTCCCAAAGAGCAATACGTTTTTGGATGAACTCTGGCCACGGATTCAGCTCTGCCACCCCTCCGGATGCTTCATCGGGCTTTTTCTTTTTTTCTTTCATTGCTTTGGTTTTAGACTGTAAAGAGGTTTATCTAGTTCAGACAGCATTCTTAATAAGTTCCTATCAAATTTAAGCATGCAGGCCTTACTTAGGAAAAATGGTAAACAAACTGACACTATAGCAAAACAAAATATCTAAGTAGTTAAAACTTATTACTTGGACAATGTATCAATTTCCTTAAATATCACTTTATTAACAGCTTATAAAAATATAATAAGTTCATCAAACATAACATAATGAAGATAGAATGGTAATAATTGTTTTAAACTAAATACAATTGCCATGCCCCAAACATTTTGAGATGTTAAGAAACCTAAATAGTAATAAGATTAGAATATTAAGTAACTAGACTATTTATGTAGGTACATAAGGAAATAATCATGGAGATGTTAGTAAATAGGCTTAATGCTACATTTTATATCTAAACTTTTTCGTCCACAAAGCACTGAGCAACTATTGACTTGACTAGTCAAGGCCTCCCCTTTTCAAATACGAATTTTCAGTAGAGGTTACATGAATGGTTGGTATACTTTCTACCATACAATCTGGTTTCGTCAAATATACAAAATAAAGTTTCACAACACTCGCACTTGCAGATAACCGCAGGTAAAATACAACAAAACTCTTTGGAAAAAAAAGACATAAAAGGAAAAAGGCAAAGGTAACCGCATGATATCATTCCAGCTAGAAACGCTGACGAAATTCCTACAGACCCATGTGGCATATGCGTAATCCTTGCAGCGGACCACACAGCCTCCACGGATGCCAATAAACTTTAGCATGACTTACATAACGTAAAAATATACTTTCTCAAACTAAATATAATGTTTAAAAGCCTGCCTTATCGTTAATGTTTAGTTTCTGGATGTTTTCAGCTGCAGTGTCACCCATTGCGGAACGTGTTTCTTTCCGGTTTGACAAATGAATGACACTTGAATTGACATTTTACGTGACACTTGACAGCTAGGATAGAATGTTGCCAGTGAGAAATTACGTTGGCAGAATTGTCGACATCGGCATAAATTGCCATAAAGAAAAAAGAAGAAGAGAAATTACGTTCCGATTTACAAAAAATATATGTAGCTTTGTTTTTCAATTTTGTAGCTAAAATTAAGTAATTATAACTGAGGTACTTTTTATGCATCTATGGCTATGCACTTTTCAGTGTTAAAACGCATTTTATTGAAAAAAGATTCCTACTAACATTAGAAATGCTGAAATGCGAAAGTAACCGAGTCTGTCTGTCGGTTACGCTTTCACACCGAAACCACTAAACTGATTTTGATAGTACAGACTGCAGAGATAAATTAAACATGGATTAAACCTTGGACAACGACCAGGCCAGGTGTCAGGTGGCCAGAAGGAACATATATCTTGGGACATTTTTACACAGCACTATCTAGTCCCAAACTAAGCAGAGCTTGTACTATGGGTACTAGACAATGGATATAATACTTCTATACTTTTTTTTTGTAAATATATACTTATAATACATAAGAAACAACCAGAAAAACACAAATACTTATATTCATCACATAAATATTTGTGTCCTGTGGGAATCGAACCCACGACCTCGTGATCAGTAGTCCGGTACTCGAACCACTAGACCACAGACGTCGTGGCACGACTGTCGCGAGTGTACCATCGTCAATCCATTAATTGTCCCACTGCAGGCATGGGTCTCGTCTCAGTATGGGAGTGGTTAAGTTTTAGTCCACTACGCTAGGGCTAGCCTACTACGGGTTGGCAGACTTCACACACCGTTGAGACAATCTTTCAGACATGGAGTTTTCCTTACGATGTTTTCCTTCGCTGTTGTAAGCGAGTGATTATTAATACCTACGCACATGATTACGAAAAGTGCGAGAGAGAGTGAGAGAGGTGCGTGCCTTGGATTCGAACTCGAGACCTGGGTACCGAAGACTTGGCAGTCCAGTGGCCAAAATTATCCATAGTGGGCTATCTATCTATCTATGGCATGTTGTTCTTGTTACAAAACCAAACTGCTTATAAACCTACTTAAATTCAATAGTTAGGTCGTAAGTACTTTGTTCATTTAAGGAATCGAATTCAAAGAAAATAAAACGCTCTTTCGCCGCATTTGCAGTAGACTAGACCGCGAGGCAGACGTGAAAACGTTTTTCAAAAATAATACCTGCATTGAGGATACTTCAACAAATCATTAGTCAGTGTCATAAAATGACAGTTTTGAGTAAAACAAAATTCAAAAATACGAAGTCATATAATTTAATTTTCTAGTGCAATCTACTTTTTGTTAATAACATAAAATGTCTGTACAAAGGACACGTCCAATAGACGCATTGCAACGAATCATGACTTCATTTAAACATTTTGAAAAGAAATTAGACAAGTTACAAGATGATTTGAGTGTTCATGGGCAAACTCTATCAGATCTTCGAGCTATGGTAACCAACCTTTCTGGCGGGGCTATTGTAAGTGCTGACGGTAAATCCGAAGACAATAGGCGGCTTCCAAAGAAAAGTACGGCTATACAATATGAGGAAAAGACGAACGTTGAAGAGCCTATTAAAACTAAAAGGAAGAATGTCGTTCAGCCTTTGCCTACGAAACTTAAACCGAAGGGTACACACAGCCAAAAGGACTTGAACGTGACCTCTGCAATACCACCATTTCAGGTACATGTAAATAAAGTGGAAGTAAAATCTAAAAATACAAAGCACATCAAAAGACATAGGAAAGCCGAAGCCTCGAGAAAGGCAACCACAATACGGACACAAAAAGTATTAGAAAAGAAAAGGAGCAAATTAGCAAATTGATAGATTGTACTAGAAAATTAAATACAATTTTTAGTTTGGTATGATTTATTTGTAAAATTGTTGTTAATATTCTTGGGAAGTGGAATTAATAGAGGAAAAAAGAAAGTTAAATAAAAAGTGTTACATGTGACGTATTATTTTTATTGTTCACTAGCAATATTTTTTGTTACTTCTAGCCTAGTCATAATATTATCGATTGAAAAGTAAAGTTGTTGTTCCGATTCCGTACCTACATAACTACAGTGTCTACTTTACAGAAGTTTACGTTAACTACAGACGCCAGCGGTGCGTTGCGTTATGTTAATAAATGGTTTTTATCATTTTTACTTTTGAGATCCGCTTGTGACGATGAATTCTGTAACAAAATCAAAGAAGCTTAGCAAAGTAGATAAGGCCTTTTTACTGATCTTGACAACATTATTAATAATAAATTACCCTGCAGTATTAACCCTAGTCTCTGCGCTACCATAATCTTGTTTGAATATTATACCAAACGCGATCATCGAAACATTTTCTCCCTTTTTTATAAAGTACTCTGCCCACCAGGGTTTCTTCTTCTGCTTCTGTAAGACCATGGGTAATAATGTTCCGGTAAATCAGCCAGCGACCTTGCTGACTGGCCATTATAATTGAGTTTAATACACGAACCGGCGACGGCGGCGGCAGCGGCGGCGGCGGTTTAAAAAGCATAGGGTTCTTGAAAAAGTTAAGAGGTTTTTGCAGGGTCGGCAACGCGTGAGTGATGCTTCGGTGTTGTAAACGTCCATAGGCTGTGGTAACCGCCTACCATCAAGCGGGCCACATGCTTGTTTGCCACCCCTGTGATATAAAAAAAACTCACAATTTATACACAATCATTTCCCCGATGGCAGTAGCCACAGAGACGGCGACGCCGTACAGCATGAGGATCAGCACGGGCCGCATGTCCATCAGCCCCACGCTGCTGAACGACGACATCTTGGTGGTGCAGTGAGGCTTCGACACCAGGTATCGCTTGCGGATCGCTGACTGGATGCCCGACTCACGAATTTGTTTGTGACTAGATTACCAGAACAATGATTATTTTTTTAAGGTAACGAGTGATAAACGTGGCTAAATTATAGCATTGCTGATCAACCGATCTGCATGGTTAAGCTACGCTTACTAAGGACAGTCCGTGGATGGGTGACCATTCTTAACACATCGAGACCCCTCCGTGCCTCGGAGAGCACGTAAAGCCGTCGGTCCCGCTTGTCATACGAACACCTATGGCAATCGTTAGTGGTAGTCAGAAGCCCAAAAAGCCTGACAACCAGTCTATCCTTCGAATATCGGTATTGCCCAGAAATTGTGTTGTGGAAGTCTGATGGCAGTCGCTCCGTGTAAAATACTGATATTCAGCCGCATCTGGTTCGACTGAAAGCCGACCCCAACAGGGTTGGGAAAAAGGCTAGGAGGATGCAACGAGTGACAAACACTTGAAACGCACGAAATCATTTCTTAATTTATTTGAAACCCATAGTACTTAGGTTCTTTTTTGGGGTTGCGGTAAATCCTCATAAATTCCTGCCGGGACGGGAGTACTTAGATCCTGATGAATGTGAATCCAAATATTATGATTTCTATAAAGTTGCGTTATTAGCAGTTCAGGTCATCTCTTAGTATGAGGTGTTACCTAGGCTATAGGAAAATCTAGC
The DNA here is from genome assembly GCA_946251955.1 of Acronicta psi. Classification (NCBI taxonomy): domain Eukaryota; kingdom Metazoa; phylum Arthropoda; class Insecta; order Lepidoptera; family Noctuidae; genus Acronicta; species Acronicta psi. Next base: position 2,428,200 of record OX276486.1, read on the forward strand.
CAGAAGGCTCTCTAATCGACGCGGGGCTCGTATGCAGTTGCCTACTTTAAAATACCTTCAGAATAATTTTCCCTGCCTGTGTCTAATAGTTCTAATTGTTTCTTTTTGTATGTTGCTTCTTTGTATGGTGTGCAATAAAGATTATTCAATTCTATTCGAGAGTAAAATGGGTTTAGGTATCCTTAGATAATTACAGAACTAACACAACTCTAATCAGTTCCAAATAGGATGATCCCTTCCTGACAGGAGTGAAAGAGTCAAAGGTCACAAGGTAGTCCACGGTGGAGATGTCACACTTCTCGCCCTCTAAAAACGTGGCCTCGATCTGACGGTATACCGGCTCTGCTACCGAATGCAGCGCGAAGAGACCCTGGGAAATTAAAACAGGCATAGCTTTAACTTTCCAGAACTTACAGATTTCAGAAACTTACACGAATACTAGACATTGAAATAAAACTACTTTTTACGGATTTTATCGCGATAAATTGATATTATTTTAATCTCGACGTTTTGGACCCTTTACAGCGTCCTAATTTTGTTATTACTTAAGTAATATCATTATTTTAGGGAAATCGATACCTACCTTTCGAATTCTTTCAACACCATCTGCGAGACTGTAAAGTCGCGCTTTCCCATTTTCCGGAAATATTTGGTCGCGTATTGAAATATGTAGTGGCTCCTTGCTTTGATTCTAAAAAAGTTTTACTTCGTTTAATATCATTATGTAGTTGGTTGTATAAAAAAATATACAACGTTTGGCCTTGATTTAACTACAATGTAGTTACATAAAAGACTCAACATGTGGCCTGGATATAACTACAATGTAGTTACATCAAAGACTTTATCAAAAAAAATCAAGCTAATTATAAAGTTTATGTAATTTTGTGCCAGACCATTTTTGGGTCAACTCATTCGAGAGACCTTCATGAACAAACTTAACGACATCATATATTAACACCAATATAAAAGCTTTTTATTTTTAAGAATTAGCTACAGGTATCTTGCCAAGCTAGAAAGGGACCTACGAAAACGAAATGGTTGTAGTCGACGTCATTGGCAGCGAGGGTGATCTTGGCGCTGGCGAGTTGCGGCAGGCTGCGGATGGAGTCAGACGGCGCCTGCAGCAGCACCACGATGTTGGCCGAGTACGCCGCGTACAGCGCCATTAGCGCCGTGAACAGCACGAACACCATCATGCGACCTAGAACCATGACCATGGACCCGAAAGGTTAGGCAGAGAAGGGCTCGCCCCTTAGCCATCAACCGGGCGCAAATCCAGACTAAGAGCTGCTACTGGGAATTTCACAGCCTCTTTGGTCTAGCGGTCCCAAGGGCTACTACTACGCTCGAGGGCCTGGGTTCGATTCCCAGGAAGTACAAAGTGTTATTGGGATTTTCTAGGAAATTCAGTAGCAGCTGGAAGTTTGGATTTGTGACGTATTCGCTGTTTATTATAAAAAAAACCTGATGCTACTGTTTTTTTTATTAAGCTGGCTCAATTTTTAAAGTGTATAGAGAAATAATATATCAGGCGTGTCCATTATGAGAGGGATCGAGAGGAATACCTGGTGCCCTTCTTGGTTCTATGTAACACCCTTGCTGGGTTACGGCACTCATTGTCAATAGCAGCGCATCACCTATTCCACCATCCATCTGCTGTTGTGATGTAACCTAAAAAGACCAATCTCAATTATGATTAAGTCTTGAAAACTTCTTAAAGGTGTACCAAGATAACCCACTGGTTAGGAATTTTCTTAAGGACAGGGAGTCTCCAAAAGGTACAATTTCGAACCACACTCCCGACTGCACAGCTGCAGCAGCGTTTGGATGTACTTTCCTAGAAGTACATAAAAACCATTTAAATAGAAAAAGATAAAACAAATGAAGAAAAAAATGTCAAGAGGTAAAACGGAAGAAGCCAGAGAAAAGTAGCGATTGCAAAGAAGACATAAAAACCAGTAGTGACTCTGCGGTCGTCTGTATGCAGCTGCATGTGCAGCCTGCAAATTGCAGTTGCCAGCGTCGTTCGAAATTGTGCCCTAAACTTACCTTTGTAAGAACAAGTTCCACCTTCCCTGCCAGATACAGAGTGACTGTCGCGATAGCAGTACACACAGCTATCGTAACCCAAACCCTTGTGGAGAACGGAAGGTAGAACACATTGGACACGTACGCCAAGGGGGGCTGTCGGTAGATGAACAGCATCCTCATCGGAGCCACCAAGTCTGTGTACGTTACCACGTCGTAACGATCTCGGAATATCACACAGTTGGTGCCTAAGGTCAACAAAAGGAAGAACTGATGAAGGATCTTCGTAGGCTAAGTATATGACCACACGCTGCACAATTGAGAGACTATTTTTCTATTCAGATGTATATATCGCATGCATGCATTGTGCATTATTTTTTGTTTCCTTCATTACCTGAGCAATATATGAGAAGCATTTCTTTTCTCATATTTAATCAACGGTTTCGACAGGTCAATGTATATCCAAGTGCTCTTTTTAGAACCATTGCGATATACTTCCTCGCTGCCTCCCTTAGTGGTAGAAATTCCTCGAGGATATTCCACAGTATAAAAATTATTCATTATAACTATATTTTAACATTAGCCATTGCTGTCCCACTGCTGGGTAAAGATCTCCCCCAGGTCGGAAGGACTCCTTTCTCGTGCCGCTTCGAAAGTCCTTGCGGTACTCATCTAGGTCGCCCCGCCACCTCTTTCTGGGCCGGCCCCAAAGGATCTACCACCTTCAGGCATCCATTATGCAGCCACTCTTGCCCAGCGGTCACTACTTAAGAAATATCATTCGGGAAACCATAGAAACTTCTTTAATGGTAAGGTAGGTATTGTTAAACTTACCCATATCAGCCTTGTTGGAATAAAGATCAGCGATCATGCCAGACCACTGCCCATTCACTTTGTAACCGTATCGGTAACTATAGATGTATCGAGGAGTCGCGTTGATCATCTCAAACCCGATCTTAGCGGCAGACCAGCAAGCTTTTGTGATAGAATCGTATTGGAGCTCCCTGAAAATTGTCAGTCAGCATCACCGTCCTAGGTTTTTTACCAGCAAAGGTTGGGCTAGGCTTTTAATCTAAACATCTCAATATAACGGTCATTCTCAGGCGTCTCATTATTTTGTTGACTCAATTGGACATGTTTCTTAGACATGAGGTACTAACAGCAAATATCAGATCTTTAAATAAATGTAGTACGTAGAGAGAATTGTATTGCCCAGTTGGTTACGAAGTCATTAAACTGTTTTTAAATGGTGTTCACCGAAATCAATACCTACCTGGTCTTGTCACCGTAATCAAATATCCTACTTAAAGAGCTAAAGAGTGAATTTGTTGACCTATATAATTTATACGAAAAGCTACTTTAGCGATAAAAAAGTGGTTGTGAGGCTTTCGACTCATAATTGAAGCTCCGGAATAGTCATCCTAACCTAATGTACCCATATAAAGAGCGATCCACCTGCTGTCAAACCATTTTACTGTTGTTCAAATGACAATAAACTTCGTATGCTCAACATATATTTTACAGGTAAACGAAAATTGCATTAAATTGCATCTCTTACAATCGGTCCTCCTTGGGCAGATGTATCCTCGTCGAGTTGCTGTCCTGGATGACGTTGGACATTGTGATTGTGTGTCCCATCATGTTGCGTCGTCTGCGGTACAGCTCTCGATGGGGTCGGACGTCCACTAAGCTGCCGTTGTAATAGCCTCGTAGAGTCGATATCATGGAGCCGTTCAGTCCTGGCCTGTGCACTTAGAAATAGATAAAACAAACAGAAGGTATAATAAACATGCCTATTATTAGACCGAGATGGCTAAAATAGCAACATTAAACAATTCGTCTTTAAATGAATTCGTATTTAGAGCCTTTGTAGCAAATTATTCATCAAAAGTGACATTCTCTGCTGGAACTGTACGCTTTATAAAATTAAACTTCAAAGGAAACAAAATAGAAAATAATAATTAATACGGGAACTATCCATCAGTATTACAAATTAGTAAAACGGGGAAAACAAAGTTACACTCAATGTCAACGAGTGGAATTATAAGAAAATTTCCGAAACTGTACTAAGAAGTAAAAGGATACTACATTCTAATAAATATGCTCCAACGTCCCAAAGGTCAGCATTACGGTTTTCGTAACTTACTTTCAACCATTTTGAACTGGTTTCCGATCCTCTCAGCGACCACGACGTCGCTGTCGACTAGCACTGGACCTTTCTTCATGAGGGTCAGCGTCGAGTGCTGCCGTTCAAGCGAACTGACCAGGATTAGCCAACGGTACGTGAATTGAAACAGTTCTTTTTTCAAGGCCTGGAAGGAAATGGTTTGCTGGAAATAGGTCTTCTTACATACAAATCTTCACGCCTCGGCAGAGATTACCACTTGCTACTATCCTGGCACACCATTTTCGCTTCATCTGTGCTCATCAAACTCCCCGTGCATGCTCGTCTGTTTAGGGTGCTTTTAATCTCGTCTTTTTCGAGAACGTCTGCAATTTGGTTGTAGTACCTTCGCCGAGGTCGAACCCTTCCGATTCTTCCATTCGTACTCGCCATGTACGAGTATACTTGTTTCGTCAATTTCCGTCCATCCTTCGTTAACCTCCGTTCTGACTTTTTACATTTACTTTCCTTATTTTTATTGCTACTATTTGAAGGCAATTATTCTAGTCCTCTCTTTCTAGATCGGGATAGGTGTGTTTGCCACTCTTTGTATATTTCCGTTCTCTCTCAGAACTTAATCTAACGCTTTATACATTAAATAAGGGCTATTAGAGATGTATGGTAGAAAAATACAGGCTACTACACCGACCCCAAGTGAATTGGGATAAGGGAAGGAGGATGATGATGCAATTTATCAGATACAAAGTACTAAGCACATTATTTTAGTTAGTACATTATGATTGTTTTGCGGCAGAATATTTTGCAATGGCCAGACCACCCTAGACAACCTTCAGAAGCGTAGTCCTACCAGCGGAGACCCACTACAAATTAATACATATTATATGTAGATTATGTAGTCACATCTAGCGATCTACATAAGAACTACAGCAAAATCCTGAATCGCTTTAGTGGAGTTTGCACCGCAAATTGCATATTAAACGATCGACTGACATCAATCGTGTGTTAACTGCCCGCCAGGCAAGAATACCCGCCTGGTGAGAGAATCCTCCCTTTGGTGGGGTGCCTCTTCCCTCCACATACATACACTCACGCCTTTTTCCCAAAGGGGTAGGTAGTAAACTACAGAACGTCTCTTGAGATTATTGCGTACTTCTTTCGCTTCCTCCAGGTTCATACACAATATTAAGAAAGAAAAATGGTAACTGGTTAGATTGATCTATCGACTTGTATTTCATACTGATTATATTAATTAACTTCTGCTTTATGAGTATACCTATTGCAGTCAAGTTTCAGTAGTCAAAGTGGTTGAGTACCTTACTGTTCACTTCTACTTATCTCTGCTTGCTTTATGTCTTTATACTTAACTAGCTTTCCGCCAGCGGCTTCACCCGCTATCCCAGGGGAACCATACATTTTACCGGGATAAAAAGTAGCCTATATGCTATTCCAGACTATAATCTATCTCTGTGCCAAATTCCATCCAGATCTGTTCAGTAGTTTTTGCGTGAAAGAGTAACAAACATCCATCCATCCATCCATCCTCACAAAATTTCACATTTATAATATTAGTAGGAAGTAGGATAGGATAGGATACTTACATGAGTAATAATAGCCTTGGATTGAGCACAGTCCAGATCTGTGAGGTATAGTATGGCGTGATCTTGATACTTTGACAGAGGTTTAAAAGAAGCTGAGGTTCTTACTCCTATGCTTGACATATCCATGACTAATTTGTTTATGGCATCTGCAAGCCAAAAAAAATGACTTATTGGATACTACGCCGCTCTTTTTTAACCCCCGACGCAAAAACGACGGGGTGTTATAAGTTTGACGTGTCTGTGTGTGTATGTGTGTGTGTGTGTGTCTGTCTGTGGCATCGTAGCTCCCAAACGGATGAACTGATTTTGTTTTTTTTATGTAAAAGGTGAATTAGTCGCGAGTGTTCTTAGCTATATTTGATGAAAATCGGTCCAAGATGGCCGCCGCCACAAAATAGCCGCAGCAGAATCATATATTTTTTCACAAGTCCCTCAATATGGGTATCAAATGAAAGGGCTTTAATTAGGAGAATACTACACACTATGATAAATTTCAAATCCAAGATGATCGCCACCACAAAATGGTAAATTACATTTCGTGTCGGGGGTTTTCTAAATTTTTAATTTAGGTTAGGTTAGGTTAGGTTATTTTTACTCTTGATGCCATCTTAATCGGATAAATTATGTAGGAACGCGCAAAGGACAAACAAAAAAATAATAAGATAAAAATATTCATTTTAATGTTTTGTTAAATGGGAATTTTTTATGTTTTTAATGAAATAAACGTTATAATAATTTATTTTTTTAAATTTTTAAATTTTAATATTTATTTATTGTATTTTTCAATAATTATAGCTTTTTTAGTTATATAGGTACTAATGCTTCGATGTTTCTGACAACATAGCATGCTATGTATCAGCTCTCAGGAGGATCTAATGTTGGTGTTTTATTGCTTTTCCCGATGTCCCCTAAGTCCTTTCCAGTTCTTTTATTATTTTTTTCTCTTACCCGGTTTCTTCTCCATAGGAACATTTTTTTGGAATTGATGCTCGTAAAGCTAAAGATCATTTAGTCGGATCGATGCTCTGCCTTGAGTGTGTCACTATTGCTTTGTGTACCTAAGTACTTATATGTATAAAATCTTCTTACCATCACCCCTATTCTGAGCTTTTCTAAATTATTGGATTTTTTCCAATTTACATCACTATAGAACCGTGATCATTCAGAGAGTCCCTGGAACTTATTTTCTATTTTATGTGTTAATTTTCTGTTTCCCTTGACAGAACGTTAGAAGAAATGGTCATGATCTATGGGGCCTTTATCCCAGCGGGATAGGTTAGGTTAGGACCCACAGTTCGCCGGTATATTTAGTTCCTATGTAACAAGGGGCGAGCCTATTGCCGCAAATCCAAGCTCCGCTGACCAAACAAGTTGTTGCTAAGAATTTCATAGAAAAACCAAATAACACTCTGATCGAACCTGGGACCCCGAACAGGTCATATATTTAGAGCCACTAGACCAGCGAGGCAGATCAGAATAAAAGTACTATTTCAATTTAATACATTAAGGAACTTACTCTTTTTCCAACACAATCCTCCGTAGATCAGATGCGTAGGTTTCTGGTCGTTCAAAATTAACAGTTTTATAAAATTTAATGTAGATACATCTTTTGCGGGAACCGTTCGTTGTGATAGAACCAAAATTAATAATGATAATATTACTTTCATATTGCATTAATTCATTTACAGAATTAATTGAAAATTATGTTGTCTGGAGTTAAAAAACTGAAAGACGGGGTTTCTGTTTTTACCCGACTACGGCAAAAAGCCACAGGAAGGGTTTTATTGAATTCTGTTCCTATAAGTTTCTGTTTCTGAACGTAAGACTTTTTTCCAAAGTTTTTGTCGTTTTGTGACGTATTTATTTAAAGCAATTGTGGTGGACAGGTACTCAAACTTAAGTAAATACAATTTGAGATAATGATACTACGCTATGCTACTATAAATGTAGTTGGTTTGTCTGTTAGTACATTTTCCAGTGACCGTAATATTTCTATTGAAACTTAATATCTATTTAGGGAACCGCTATCTGATAAAATTGTAAGCAGAAAACATGTATCTACCTACACTTACAAATTACAATAGAATTTGTTATGACAATTTGTTAGCCATATTAAGTATGTCGTAGAGATTATGTAGAAAGTCGCCTAAATGTGTATCATCCTAGCGATATTACAATAAACCGGGCACAAAAACCAACGAAGGTGCTATTGATAATATCATAGAAAATCTCAAAAACATTTTGCTCAACCTGGGAATCGAATCCAGGACATCGAGCGTAGTAGTCGCTCTTAGGCTAACGAGGCAGTCGAGGGCATTCCAAATTTTAATATTTTAACAATGCCAATAAAATAACGTAAGTTACAAAATAAAACACGCGCGCGTCTACAAAACACCTGTGTCAATAATTAAGCCAATATTAATACCTAATGACAAGATGTATGTGTAATATGTATAAAATGAGTGAGAGTGTGTATGACAAGATGTATGGACGTGGAGGAAGCTAAAGAAGTGTGCAATAATCGTAGCAAGTGACCGTCTCTAGGTTTACCTACCGCTGTGAGATAAAGGCGCGATTGTATGTACCTATGTATAATAATAACTTAATATATTAATAACTTCGAGAAGGAGGCGAACAGAAGAATACGCTTGGGCTGGGCGGCATTCGGGAAGCTACGAAATATCTTTGAATCGTCGATTCCACAATCCCTAAAGACAAGGATCTTTAACCAGTGCGTCCTACCCGCGACGACTTACGGAGCCGAAACGTGGACACTCACCATGGGACTAGTCCACAAACTCAAGGTTCCTCAACGTGCAATGGAGAGAGCAATGCTCGGAGTTTCTTTGGTGGATAGGATTCGAAACGAGGTTATTCGCCAAAGAACTAAAGTAACCGACATTGCGCGAAGAATAAGCACGCTGAAGTGGAAGTGGGCCGGCCATGTCTGTAGACGGACAGACGGTCGATGGAGCAGACAAGTGATAGAGTGGAGACCACGTTTAGGCAAGCGTAGTGTAGGACGCCAAAGAAGGTGGTTGGCAGCGGATGGATGCGAGCTGCCCAAGACCGGGACGGTTCGCGCTCTTTGGGGGAGGCCTACGTTCAGCAGTGGACGGCAATAGGCTGATATGATGATGATGATGATTAATAGCTCAATTGTTTGGGTTACAGAGGTCTTTCCCTCAGCATTTCAGACAAACGAAAAAACTACAATATCAATTACACTTTTACATTGAACTTGTAACAATTCGAGAAACGAATCCAGGGCACATCGGCCTAGTTTTTTTACCAAGTAAAGATAATAGAACGTATTTACTCATCGTTTTCTCATGAATATTTCATGCGGTGCGTTCATGTTTGACAAGGTTCGAAATGGTGACGTCAAAGTATACACTCATTTGTTTGAGTGTAAAAAGAAATTGTGGGTTATGAATTAAACACAAGATTCTGTTTAGTTTTTATTGTCTATCTACTTACGACTTTTAATTTGTACGTTCCAATAATTAACTGGGTGATCGATTTGTTTTTTTTTTAGATATGGCCATGGGATCAATAATAAATACGTTAACGGTCCAGGGGTCTACCTCTGTATCTCTTTTTCTTCTTAAATTTAAGAGCTTAGCTTTTGTCGGTGGAGCAATCGCCACTGTTCTCGATCTTCTGCCTTTCGTTTTACCTCTTGATACGACTCGCTCCTCACTTTTTCCTTCACTTGCTCTATGAAACTTCGTCTGGGTCTTCCCCTTCCTCTTTTTCCTTCAATTTCTGTATCTACTCATTCTATATAATAATATCTCTATCTCATACTATAATTATATTCACAAAAAAGTAACGGGCGAAACCGTCCGAAAGTAACCCGTTCGATCCGTTAAAACTAGTGTAAAGTTCAATTTTTCGGATGGGTAAAAACTCAAAACACATCGGGTAAAGGGACAACTGTCAAATTGTATTATCATTCATTCTTAGTTCGATCCCCAAACGAATCATGCGTCCTTAGGTGATACATGGGTGATACGTAGGAAACACCCCTAACGAAGGCCGATACGAGACTTTGTGCTTAAGGAGTAGAACCCTTGGGTTTATTTACCGGGTCGGCCGGACAAGGTTTTTCTGTGAAATTTCCAGGGGTTTGGATATGTGTAGCGACCCACCAATAGCGTCAATGAGGAGGTTGATGAACGTAGACGTGCTCTTAACTTTGCTTTTTTTGTGAATGTCCACAATTTGATCACTCTATTTAGAGTGACATTCTCACCCACCTACGTTTGCTGAGATCGACCCATTCCAACTCTCTATCATAATATGGTCGGCTCTTAGGAGGTATATTTTCAATCCTAATACCTACTCTTTAATCCCTACATCGACACATCAAGCTGCATCATCCTCATTACTGTTCACAACAATTGTTAATTTTACCATACATTTTTTTTAACAGAGTGTTTAAGGAGTTTCTTGTCGGCTTTTCTTTATACGACCCACTTTTTTGGAACCTTGCAACTAGTTTGACCCTTCAAAAAGTAACTATTTATACTTAAGGTCTAATTGAAATAAAAATATTTGAATTTGAATCTATCCGTACCAACTATTTCTTGCCCATTATTTACTATAATATTACATCATATTCTAGGATCTACCTACTTAGGTATTCAGGTTTCTAAAAAACTGTATAATCGTGATTCGGCGTCACGACCGTGCACCATGCGTGCTTTCGCAAGAACTTCTACAGTGAATCATTTAATTCTATTAATTAATGTCGAAATGGGATGTGGTCATCATTCGCCAAACCCCGTTTCTGTAGCCTGATTGTCATTCTGAAACAACACAATAAATATTAAATAAATAAATAAATATCCTGCTGGTCAGCTCTTAGCCTATAGCTCTATCTTTTTTATCTTCCTCAAAACTCACATAAAAACTGTTACCGTATTTTTTTTTAGAAGAGTGACTATGGAGTCTCTTTCTGGCCCTTCTCCATAAGTCCAACTTCTTGGAACCGTGCAACTAGTTTGGTTTTTCAAAAGTACATGCTTTTACGGTCTAATTGAAATAAAATATTTGAATTTGACTTACAGGCGCTTGTAGAGGATCTCCAGCATGAGCACAGCGGGGGCAAGGAGCATGCCATACAGCGTCATCAGCATGGCAGGGTACATGTCCGTGATGCCCACACTGCTGAAGGTCGACACGTGGCCGGAACACCGCGGCCTGGCCACCGTGAGGCGCTGGTGGACGTTCGCCTGCACTCCTGACTCACGGATCTTGAGGAAGCTGGGCATAAAGAGGTAGCACATCAAATACCATTACACCTGTAAGGAGCCACAGTAAGGAAGAATTCAGTTTTTACTACTTAATACATGAACAGTTTACATGGCTTGTGGCTAGCGTTGTCAGGCATGCGGAAAAAGCCGGATATAATCAGGGTTTTTAGTTGCGTGTCCGGTTAAATTGGACGGTACTTTTATTAAAAACAAGAATTCTAAAAATCACTTTTTTGGGTTCGCGATCGTTTATATACTCTAACTCTGTTTTTTTTTTTAATATCTTCAATGTACAGACACGACTTTTTTACAATTTTATATTAGTATAGATATATTTTTAGTTTAAACAGGTAGGTACGTAGACTAAAAATTAAGGGTGTCACCCCTTTCCACCCAAATGTCCGGCTAATCTGGCAGTGTGTCCGGTTTTAAGACTTGGCAACCCTACTACTACTTGTGGCTAAGTAGTAAACTACGCTGAATGTTGCATCGCTGCACAACCTGCACTCTATGAATGCGTGACCGACCATCTGTGCTTCGGAGAGCACGTAAATTCATCGGTACCGGTTGTCATACGAACACCAATCACCGAGAGGTATTACCTACAAATTGGGTTGCAGAGTTCGGATTGCAGTCGCTTCGTGTAAAATACTGATATTCAGCCGCATCTGGAAAATTCTAAGGAAACGGTTTACAATAACAATTTATATCTACTTCTTCCACCGCAACTCACTTTATCTTGAACAAGTCTTTAAATGGAGATCTTTTCTGGCCAGGCACCCAAGGATCAATCTCATTGATGTAGTCTATCTCTACCAGGTCGCACTTCTCATCTTCCTGGTACGTCTCCTGGATCAGACGGTATCCTGGGTTCAGCTCCATGTGGAATGCGAATAGACCCTGAAAAGTACTTAGATTATTTAACAGGCTTTTCTGAACAGAATTTATAACAATGTTAGAAATAATATGCAGAGGTATACTAATGTATAGGTCTCGCCAAACATTGTCCGGGTTGAAGTTGGCACAGGCTGTGGATGGGTGACTGTACTTAACATATTGAGACCCCTCCGTGCCTCGGAGAGCACGTAAAGTCGTCGGTCCCGGTTGTCATACGAACACCCATGACAATGGTTAGTGGTAGTCAGAAGCCTAAGAAGCCTGACAACCAGTCTTTCCTTCGAATATCGGTATTGCCTAGAAATTGGGTTGCAGAGGTCTGATGGCAGTCGGTCCGTGTAAAATACTGATATTCAGCCGCATCCTGGTTAGACTGGAAGCCGACCCCAAGAAGACGTGTTATTCAAGCAGCTAAAAATAAACTGATTATATAAAAAAATATTTATCAAACTAATCAGAATTCATTAGAATTTCCAGTTCACGACAATCGTGCATAATAAAATGGCGGACGTGTGATTAAAATATTCTTCGAATCCATTATTGTCTTCTGCCTGCCTTTTATTTTACGTTTTTATGGCAGTATGTTTAGGGCGAGCCTATTGCTATCAACAGGTACAAATCCAAACTCCGTGTTGCTACTAAGGATTTCATAGAAAACTAATTAACAATGCTCGACCCGAAAATCGAACCCAAAACCTTAAGCGTTACAGTCGGGTTTAGAACCACTAGGCCAACGAGATAGTCTCTTATCATAATTCCTACTAATTACATTTTCATAGCTGTCAGGTGGCGTAATTATCACAATTACTAAAAAAATATTAGATTATCTACCAAAAGATTTTTAATCTTACAAATAGTTTAACGATAACATTATTAAATTAATAAAAAGTTATCGACGAGGATGGGATTCGAACCCACGCGTGCAGAGCACATTGGATTAGCAGTCCAACGCCTTAACCTCTCGGCCACCTCGTCATGTTCAACCATTGGCTAAATAGGGGTGTGATATTTAAGAATCTAATTATTATTTTGCGTAACTGACTTGACGAAGTGCGCCATCAGATCCAGTCTAGACTTTCCCTAGGTTATGTAGAATATTGCTGTTGTGTACAACCATTATTGCCTTAAGTGTGTTTTTTTTATACAAGGTAGAAGGGACAAGGACGCACAAACGTCGTGACAAGGTTTCACTCAAGGTCAAAAATAAAAGGACCTAGGTCATTCATGTAGAAAATGATCGACTTATTACAGATATTGACATTCCTCAGCGCGCATTGTATTGCTAAAAACGCGACTATAACGCTCCGCCGTGAATGTTATCGCGCGCGCGATCCAAAATAAATGTAATAATGTTTTTTTTAATTATAAATCTAATTTGAATAGAAAGAAATAATGTTTAAGTAAAAAAAACTGCAAAAAAAATTGAAAAATTGATGAAAAAGTTACGGAAAATTTCCAATTGATGAAAAAGTTACGGAAAATTTCAATTTCCCTTCCACCTTGTATTTTGACGTTGGCAAATGAGCAGACCACCTGATGGTATGGTCATCGCTGACCATGGGCCCGAAGGATTGCTGCATAGATTAATATGTTATATTGGATAGATTGCTGACGCGTTGCCCAAAAGGGTCCTGTGTATGCGCCACGTATAAAAAGTAAGTATAGTCCAAAATGTGCGCCAACCCTTAACAAACAGACAAGATTTCCATAAATCACTTTTTAGGTTCACATTATGTATACTCTAAGACTAACATTCAGAGACGAAGCTAAGCGTAAAGAAACGCTTCCGTATGTCAAATTTGTACTACAATTTGACATACGGAAGCATAACTTTACGCTTTTACCATCGTCTCTGAATATTAGCGCAACGGATGCCGCAATTAAGGTGGCTTCCTACTGGGCTCGAACTCTAAAATAATCTTATTTATTGACACGAAATTGACTCGACACATTGATTTCCCATTGACACGAAAAGAAGAAGAAGCCTAAATCTCTAACCCACTAGTTTTTTTAAATATCTTCAATATGTATCTACAGACACGGCTTTTTTACGGTTTTATAATAGTAGAGACTAATATTATAAAAATGTGGAAGTTTGTGACGTTGGATGGTATACTCGTCTTACTTTCCGTATTCTCTCGACCCCCTCCTTCATGGAGTAGAAGTTAGGTTTCTTCCCTTTGGGAGCTATTTTCTTCTCGTAAATTGCCTTGCGTATCGGATCGTTGAGTTTCTAGAAAATAAAATTGATATAATTAATAAAAAAATCTACATACTATTTATAATATATAAAAAATATCCAGACAAACACAAACACTTATGTTTATCACATAAATATGTGTGTCCTGTGGGAATCGAACCCTCGTGATCAGCAGTCAAGGTGCTAGAATCACTAGGCCACAGACTTCGTCTTACCTTAAAGAAGTATCGATTGTACTCAAAGTCACTAGCCCCGAGCTTGAGCGGTGAGTTGAGCAAGTCTGGCAGACTCCTCACTGAAGAACTAGGGGCTCGGAGTAACACTACAATATTAGCGGAGTATGCTGCATACAGGATGGTGAGAGCCACGAACAGAATAAGAGTGACACATCGACCTGGAATTAAAATGGATTAAAATTTCTAGTTATCTATGGTTGTTCAATTACTGTCAGTTCTGTCACTTCTCTCTCCCTTGACCTATTTAGGCTCTTTATCATCTCTTGAGCAAATTAATATATGGTTTTTAGGGTTACGTACTTCAAAGAACAAGTGACCTTTTAAGGATCATTTCGTTATCTCGCTTGTAGAGTTCTGTACCCGAAGGTTGCCTTCTGGACTCTATTACTTACCAAGCTTCCGCTGTCCATCCATCCGTCCGTCCGTCTGTTTTTCAGCGGGCTGTATCTCATGGACCGTACCTACTAGGTAGAGAGTTGAAATTTTCACAGTTTCTATTTTTAGTGCCATTAAAACGACAAAATTGTACACTTGTTTTATTGTCAAATATAATACCATATTTAATTAGTCCAGGACCGACTCGCACTTTTTAAGGAGGTGGAAGCATAGAGAACAAAATCCTTACTAATATTATAAATGCGAAAGTAACTCTGTCTGTATGTCGCGCTTTCACGACAAAACTACTGAACAGATTTAAATGAAATTTGGTACACAAATAATCTAGAGCCTGAGAAAGGATATGGGCTACTTTTTAATGCAAAAAAGGGCTGTAAGGGGTTGAAATAGGGGATGAAAGTTATATGAAATACTCAAACCACGCGGGCCAAGCCGCTAGCGCAAAGCTGGTATATGTAATCAAATCAAATCAAATTTATTGCGTTCCATAATGTATATATAGGTGGTAAACTTATATCTAGGGATCAATTAAGGACCCTGTCGGGCACAGCATAGTAAAATTAAGTAAAGTAGGAGAGAGGGAGAGTTTCAATAGGTTTTATTGTAAATTAATTAGTTAATTTATGTATTTTAATTATCACAAATAGATTTATCGTTTAATTATTTATTATTATTATGTGTAATTGAATATAGAATTTTTTATTTATTGTTGATTTGAATACGCAGTAATATACTGCGAATTAAGTATTTTTATTTAGGAGATTGAATGTCATTTAATTGTTGTTATTTGTAGGAAGTTTTTTTTATTTAATTAACTTTATATTATAATTCAGTATTTGGTATGTATATATATAGGTACGTGTAAAGGTATATGTAGGTTTACGGTCCCTTGGAATTGTACGGTGGTAACCAACCTGCGCCATATCTTGGCTCCAAAGTGCAGCCTTGTTGCAGCACTGCTCCGATGATCAGTATCAACACATCAGCCCACGATCCATCCAGCTGAAGTGGGTGCTGAAATTATATTAATGATTCCACTTTTGTCTGGTTGATACAGAACCCATAGTAGATTCTCAACAATTTGCATTTTTTTTAAAGCACCGGTCCTCTAACATAATTTTATTCATATTTTAACCGCATACAACTCTTTAATTTTCTAAAGTGATTATCTAAAGTTTATAATTATTTTCTGCTCATAGGTGGCCACCAAAGATGTGCGAGGAAGCTAAGCGGTGCGCGAGAAGAAATTCTACCAATAGGCTGCGTTTGCTTCTGTTTTAAACGCACCCGATTGGTAGATTTCTTCCTCGTTAATCGCTCAGCCTCCTCGCACATCTCTGGTGGAAACGCAGCCTTAAATTCTGCTTCATCTGCGTTGTATCTTGATAGAAACTCCATTTTTATATCATCACGCCTGTACTCTCAGAGGAGATTGGCAGAGATGTACTGGTTCACCCACAGTACGCCAGTATGGTCAAATCTAAACTCCGAGTCGCTACTAAGAATTTTATAGAAAGACCCAATAACATTGCTCTACCTGGGAATAAAACCCAGGACTTGAAGCGTAGCATTTTTTTTATTGCCTACAGTGGACGAGCAGGTGGCCCACCTGATGGTAAGTGGTAACCACCGCCCATGGACATCAGCAACGCCAGGGACAAAGCTGAGCCGCCACCGCCGCTTATTGTGTATGGCAGAGAGCTCTTTTTAGGCGTTTGTTTGAAGAAGAACATGGCTAAAGATCATTAGCTATTTTCTGCAGTCAGGACTTACCATACTCATACTGGCTTCCCACTTGGAAGCTATATACAAAAAGATGGAACAGCCCAGTACACAGATGAATATTGCTAGCCACACCGCTCCGGAGAAGGGGAGCGTGAAGATATTGGACACGTAGGAGAGTGGGGGCTCCCTGAACACGAACCGAACCGCCGTGGACCCCACCATGGCGATGTAATCCACTGCCATCATACGCTCTTGAGTGAAGATTGTTAAAGTGCCTGTGGAAGTAATAACAACCATCACGCTTGCATTCCCCAAAGGGTTGGACAGAGGTATACTAATGTACCTACACATTTAACCCATTTATTAAACTTATTAAGTAACTAGGTTTTCACCGCAGCTTCGCTCGCGTCACGTTTGAACCCCGTTACACCCCATTTTCTGATGTGTTAATAGTTATTCTGTTATTCGGGGCGGAGACCATGTCTGTCAAATCCAACAAAGCAAAAACCATGCAAATGGGTCCAGCAGTTCTCGAGTTATAAGTGTTGTAACAAACCCGACTTTATATTATATGATGAGTTCTATCGAATGGCTTTCGATAGGTTTTTTACGCATCGAAACGCTGTAATGTCATAGCAGATTTTAGTTCCTTACCTACGTAACCACTAGAGGCGCTGCGAGGGTTTTCTATACAAATATTTTACGGCGTCGCTAGCGAGAAAGTCTAGTGAGAAAAACTAATGGCAGAGGCACTGCCTAACTCTTCCGCGAATTTAAGCATTATGTTAGCCCATACGACTAAATAGGTAGTAATAGTAGGTAGCTCAACACCAACCAGATAATTATAATTAGAAATTTTAAGATATTGAAACCTGTTCAATTTATTTCAAATCTGGTTGATCGTTTTTGTCCAATACTAATTAATTACTATTAAAAAATAACATGCCTAAGCTATGTTTTGGGTCAATGAACGAATAATAGATTCGTGCAAAATACTATTTATAAATTAACAGTTTCATACCAATATACAGATAAAATATGACACGTACAGTTAAAAATTATATACGTGTTCAAGATTTTTGTCAAAAAAATATCTCAGAAGAACGAGCTAAGTTGTAAGAGTGCGATAAATTAAGAAGAAAGTTGGATACAGTCTGGCTAAAGGTTATATATAGGCCGCTACGACCAATAGGACCTGAGTATCGATTAAAAATGTTGCAAAAACGGAGGAAAAAATCGAAATGAAGTCGCGGGCAAACGCGAATACTCATTCTATTTATTCTATTAATACTTATTACTACTTATTCTATTAATACTTATTAATACTATAAATACTTATTCTATTCTGTCTACTTATTCTATTAATACTTATTCTATTCTATTCTACAATCATTTCACCATGTGTTTGAAGCAATAAGTCTTGCCCCCTATTACACCGGACACAAACACCGGCGAACTGTCAGTGTGTATTCGTACATAGATTCTATTTAGCAGACTTTGTAAAACCAATACAGACTGCCTAGTTGGTCTAGTGGTCCCAAGCGCGACTGCTACGCTAGAGGTCCTGGATTCGATCCCGAGTCGAGCAAAGTGTTGGGATTTCTGTGAAATTCCCAGTAGTAGCTCGGATTTTGGATGTGTGCCCGGTTGATGGAATAGGCTCGCCTCCAATTACATGGGATCTAAACATACCGTCGAAATGTGTGTGTATATAAGTACGCCTCTGCCTACCCCTTCGGTAAATACAGGCGTGATGGTATGTGGAACCTATACAAACCAAGGTCAGCCTCCTTCTTCAGCAGCTGGTCCACAATCCCCTGCCATTGTCCGTTTTTATCCTTATACCCCCACGTATGAGTAAACATGAGCCGCTCGCTGGCGTTCAGCATGTGAAAGCAGATCTTCACTACGGCATACGACATCTTCGTTATGGAGTCTTGATGGAGATGTCTGGGAAGACAAGAGAAGAAAGTACTAGAAAGTGTAGTGCACTAGCTTTCAACCCTTCGAAACTAACCTGTCCTGAGTTAGCCGTTCTTAGGCTGAGATTCAGAGAAGAGAGCTTGAACTTACGCTTCCGTATGTCAAATTGTAATACAAATTTGATATACGGACGCCTTACTTTACGCTGAGCATCGTCTCTGAATGTTAGCCTTAAAGTCTTCTTGTCAAGCTGACTTGACAGGAAGACTTTAACCTGTTGCCCGCGGCATCACTCGAATCCTTAAAGACTATTTTCTACCCTATATTATGATGTAAATGTTAAAATACTGTACATTTTTATCAAAATCCGTCCATTCATCCTCACACACTCCCAGTTTCACTACCTTTGGATAGCTGGTAACCGCCGCATAAGTTATTATTTTTAGGAGAATACTATGATAAATTTCAAATCCAAGATGGCCGCCACCACAAAATGGCAGATTACATTTCGTGTCGGGGGTTTTCTATATTTTTAATTTAGGTTAGGTTAGGTTATTAAACAATCGCGGAAGAATGTCAACACGTTCCCGCACCCCGGCCGAATGGTGATGAGGCGAACACCCGTCTGTTTTTAGTGGGTAGACGTCCTTTTCAGGGCGGAGTCCCACATACCGCGTCGCCTTCCCCAGGGCGGCGTGACGGTGCATAAAGCATTTTCAGACGCAAAAAAAAGGTTATTAAACAAAAAACAAGCCGCCTGCAAATACACCTAGGAACTAATAAGCAAAATATAACAGGTACATAATAATATATACCTACATTATGATTTCTAATTTGGAGGCGATGCCCACACACAAAAAAAAACAGTCGCAATGAGAACCCCCTCCTTTTTTGAAGTTTCGGTTAAAAAATGAAACAAAATTTGTATGAATTTATTTACCAACTAATTTGACGGGATCTTAATGGTGACCTGGCTAACTGACTGGCCTTAAGTGTGCCCTAAGTACCTAGGACGATAGTTTAAAAAAAAGTTTGCTCATCGGTATAAATAGAAATACTATTGCGTTTGTGTTTACGGAGTATCTAAGAGGATCTTAGCAAAACTTGAAATGCAAGTAAGCTATGCAGGTGAAGGTGAGTTATAAAATACAGCAAATAATATCGTATTATTTATGTATAATTTTATAAGTACCTTTTGAGTAAATGTGTTGTCAATTTGTATGATAATGAATGTCTGACCGTTGAGGACGCATCAGATAAAATCAAAGATGAATAAATGAAGACTTTTCGACGTTGATATCCTTACTAATATTATAAATGCGTAAGTAACTCGGTCGGTCTGTCCGTCTGTCTGTCTGTCGCGCTTTCATGTCAACTGATTTAAATGAAATTTGGTACACAGATATTCTAGAGCCTGAGAAAGGACATAGACTATATTTCAATGCGAAAAAAGGGCTGAAAGGGGTTGAAATAGGGGATGAAAGTTATAAGAAATACACCGACCAAGCGGGCGAAGCCGCTGGCAGAAATTTAGTTACTTATAAGTGCATCACTTGAGAACGACAGGACCTTGGACTGATTTGGTTGTTTGAAAAAACGTTTGTGATACTTAGTCCGAATATGGTTTTTATTTAGAGAAAGGAAAATTGGAAAAGTTGCTTCGAAATTTGAAAATCTCTGGAAGAACGAAGTATTTTATTAATGCCACCAGAGATGTATCTACTAGCGTGATAGCGTCACTTATAAAATATTTATATGAAAAATAATTACATGATCAGCTCAAGTGCAAAATGGCAAGGTAAAAAATATGTTTAAACGTGCAGCTACTGTAATATTTTGAGTCGAATATGAGCAGGTTTAATGCGCCTAATCTATTCATCATAGAAGATACAACCTTCATAGTTATATTACTTGAAGTCGTGCCGATTTGCACGAACGATATTGCATGGGATTTCTAGTATTATGTCAACTTTAAAACTAAAAACAACTTATTACAACTACCTCGTTATGACCGATTTGAAAAATTCTCTCAGTGTAAGATAGCCCATTTATCGGGGAAAGCTATAGGCTGCCATTACGCTACGACTAATAGGAGCAGAGTAGCAATGAAAAATGTTGCGAAAACGGGGGAAAAATTCATAAGACCACGCGGGCGAAGCTGCTGGCGGAAAGCTAGCTAGCTAGTTATAAATAAAAGCACTTAGTCAGTGATAATCATAATCAGTGATTTTGTGGTTAGTGTAGAATTAAAAATTGCAAACTTTTATTAACCTGAACAATTTGGTTAAACACGCTAATCTCACGAACTCCTGGTCCGATTTACAAAATTATTTCAGTGTTTGATAGCCTGTTTAACAAGGAAGACTATAGGCTATATATCATCACGCTGCGACCAATAGGACCTGAATATAAATTAAAAATATTGCAAAAACGGGAAAAAATAATCAACTTTTACGGGAACGCACGCAAAGGTCTTCGTATAAATTTACTACTAAGTTGTGGGTGTTACTTACAATCTGTCATTCATATGGAGCCTCGTCTCATTGCTGTCAGTGATGACGTTTGACATGGTCAGTGTATGTCTCCTCAAGTTATGTCTCCTGGATGACAACACCAAGGAACCTCTGTAATCTTCTATCAAACCATGCTGATTCCTTAATATCTTCGGTAAAAGATTCTTACTTTCCAGAAGAGCCAAACTAGTATTTTCGAGGTATTCGGGCTTGTAAATCAAGTTTCCGATTCCAGAATCGGTATTCCCGACTTCAAAACGGTTATTTCCGAGTTTATAAGTTTGATTTCCGACTTCGAAACTCGGATTTGCGGGTTTGTAAGCCTGACTTCCGACTTGTGTTGGGTTCATGCTTTGCCATCTTGATCTTTTTGTGTAAATAACTTCGGTGTTTTCTGATATTTTGTATGCTGTAAAAAATACAGATTATAGTAATGTATTTTTAAACATTTTGTAGAATTTGATTAATATTTAAATCGACTTATAGAAATAATTAAGATAAATAAGATAAATTTTATTCATTCCTTCGTTACATTGGGTTTCTTAACTTAAAGCTTACAAAAGTAAAAACATGTAACTTATTACAACAATCTTAAATTATTTGGACGGTGACCCCCAAACTAGACATTTGTCTGTATCTTGGGGGTCAGGATAGATTGATTAGTTAGTATAGTATTATTGTTGTTTTAAATTATCTTGGATATCTGGTTAATGAGGAAGTCATAATAATTATTTATCGCCAATTAATTTGATCACACATTAGTAGAAGCTGAAGTAGGTCACAATTTGTATTAATTTTAAATATTATTGATAGAAAGTAGGATAGGTAATTATTGCCCATTTTACTAACATAAAATTTACATATAAATAAAATCAGGGGGCTTGCTGTGGTCAATCTATGAATGGGTATTTCATTCGCACATTGATACCTACCACTCTGTCTCAGAGAGAACATTATTAAATGATACACACAACACCTACCTGTTCCTATGAATACGTTCCGGTAGACCCAAGAAGCGGAAAGCCTGACAACCAGTTTATTCTTAAGATTTCAGCCGAAGCAGTTTGTCTATAGAATAGTATTTCAAAACACTTTTTGCATCGGCCATTAAAAAAATCGACAATTTGCTTACGTCATTTTATTTTAGTTTTTTATTGGCGGATGACCTTGCCTCATGGTTAACATAGACACTATTACTTAATTTGAAAAAAAAAAAAATAAGAACACAAGAGTAAACTGCAATTGTAAGGAACTAGCTTTGCTCAGGGTTTTACTCACATCTTCAAAGGAGTTAAACTATTTAAGTATACGTCCTTGTTTACGACGCAGTCTATCTGTGTAGGCTTCAAGTAATTATACAGTTTCTGTCAGAACCATCGCCGAAGAATCACAAACCCATTGCAGAAAACCGTATCTAAATCTAACCGTTTTGAAGATAAATGGGGAACCTTTTATTTATTATTATTTATTTACCTTTTTTTATCTTTAATGTTACTGTACTGTATCAAATACAATTTTTTTCTTTATTTGTGCACCAACAAACAAACAACCTCTCACTCTAAACGCATACACAATCTCCGTTGCGTCGTTGTTAAAACATACTACACGCAGACCAACACGCGTGACTAAACTAGCTATAGAAATTATCTGTTTAACTCAAAGCTAAGTAGTCAATATTCAATAAGCGTACAGCACACATTCAGATTATGTGGATTAATGATATGACCTACACTTGACTTAGTGTCTACGTGAAGGTGATTATGCGATTAAGCGTTTTGAATATCACATACAGAATATACATTCACGCTTTTTTCCGACACGGTTAAGCAGTGACCACTTGCTATAACTACACAATATAATTTTTTTTAATATATCTCGTTAAATACGATCCAAATATCAGCACAGTCACGAGTAAAAACATGTCAAAATTCAAAAGCCATTTTCTCTTTAGCCGTAAGAATTTTTGTGGTATTACGAACATAGTATTTACGAACCAATACTATAGTGTATTACATGTACATTGGTATTATCTCAAAGTTGCAATCGTTCATTCATGAAGAAATCGCTTTAGTACTTTTGTAAGTGTTTATATATCTTTGCTAGTGACTGTACATAATGTCAACAAAATAGGGAAATCATGAATAGAAACGGTAGTTATGCATTTGTAAGCTCTGCCTAAGCCTTTGGAGAATACGGGCGTGATGTATGTTCGTTTCTGGTGGGTTTCCTCGACAGCACACGATTTATTTTTTTATGAATTTAAAGTCACCTGTTTAAATAAAAAGAATTAGGTATGTAGCTAATTATTATATCTACCAAAACCAGGTAGCTAGTACCTGCGTACCTACTCAGACGGTTAAGGGCTTGCGCCCACAGGAGTATGGCAATAGATCTCTACGCGACGTTCGATGAGTGCTTTGGTTATTTTCAAATTAAAATTCTATCGCTAAGAACCACAAAACAAAAAGACACATAAGACCTTAATAAGTCTTTTGAGTATTTTTGTTTAAGTTATTAAAATTGGATACCTATTATCTTCTTTATTTATCGTGTTGTGATTAGCTACTTACGACCACAGTTTTTTAAATTATTTTGTTTATTTTCATATGTCCACTGTCCAATGTGACAACTCTAACTCAACCCGGAGTTCCAAATACAGGCTTAGTATTGTGAGCCACTGTAATTTTTTTGGTTTGAACACTTTATTCCCGTAAAGAAAAAAAAGTCACTTACATGAGAATATAAAATAACATAATGTACATAGGTAACAGTAAAGGTCACTGATCCAAAGTAAAAAAATGAAATTTTGTTTACAAATTTGTGGTTCCACGTTCAATGGGTTTATTCTCAACCAGTAGGCCAGTAACACTAAAAGTGATTGGTTAGCATTATATAATTTGCTAGTTGTGATTTAAAACCGTTTTTGAAAACTAAATCATTATTTCATAGGTAAATTCTAATGGTTTTCATAGGTATATTTAATGTATCACTTGGTGTACAATAAAGTATATATAAATAAATAAATAAATAAATAAATAAATAAATTCTAAATTTAAGAGCTCTCAGCTCTTGTCGGTGGAGCAAACACACAAACAAAGAAACTTCAGCTTTATAATATTACCAGCGGCTTCGCCCGCGTGGTCTTATAATTTTTTCCCCGTTTTTGCTACATTTTTCATTACTACTCCGCTCCTATTAGTCGTAGCGTGATGATATATAGCCTATGTTACTCGGGGATAATGTAGCTTTCCAAAAGTGAAAGAATTTTTGAAATCGGTCCAGTAGTTTTGGAGCCTATTCATTACAAACAAACAAACAAACAAACAAACAAACAAACAAACAAACAAACAAACAAACAAACTAATCTTTCCTCTTTATAATATTAGTATAGATAAAGTACTTTTATTATTTTATTTTATTACTGTCACCCAAAAATCCCTTACCGTGTCGTGCCGCCAGTGAGCGCAGACCCTAAAACTGTCCTTTCTATGTCCTATAGGTAAGGTATATGACATGCCGAAATTATGCAAGTTTCGCTTCAATGTGACTTTTTGTGCTCACCGGGAAATTTTTGTTTTTATAATACCCTAAAATATGCATAGCACGTATTTTATTACCTACAGTTTCTTTGTTTAGACTGTCAATAATATACTCATTGCCGAATTAAGTCATTTTTTATAATAGATAAATTTTATTATGTCCATTTGATCACCATGTCACCTTAATTAAAATGTACCTTTGTAAAATACAGTTCCGATAAAGTTTCAGTGTCATAAATGTCATAAGTGTCACTATTGGGACATTTTTTGCCTTTATATTTTTAACCTTATAAGTATAATGTCATTGCTGTATCCATACAAAGTCTCATTGTTTTGTCCTCAATAATGTCGGACGTATAAACTTTTAATTAAATATCTTGGGACATTTTTACACAGCACCATCTAGTCCCAAACTAAGCAGAGCTTGTACACAATGGATATAATACTTATATACTTTTTTTTGTAAATACCTACATACTTATAATACATAAGAAACACCCAGACAAACACAAATACTTATTCATCACATAAATATTTGTGTCCTGTGGGAATCAAACCCACGACCGTGATCAGCAGTCCGGTACTCGAACCACTAGACCACAGATGTCGAATTGAAATTATTTTCTTTCAATTTTTTTTTCGTGTGATAAATCTAAATGAATAAATAAGGAATAAAATATAATTCCTAAAAGAATCAGCATTGCCATACAACGTGGCAATGCAGCCAGCCTTCTGGGTACCCTTCCAGCTGATGGCGATGCGGAGAAGTTTTTTGATGCCTTATTGTAATAGTTATTTTATTATTATTTTATTTAAGTTGTATTTAGGAATAGATTTTTAATTTAGTACATAATAATTATATTAATAAATGATTATTAGATACCTAAAAGTTAGATAGGACGTCTGGTGTTTCACTGACCTTCTATGAACAAGTACTCCTGGTTGCTGACCTGCTGGGCTACGACCACGTCGCTGTCTACCAGGATATCAACGTCATTGAGTATTGTCAACTGTTCCCCGTGGCTTATCAGCAGCCACCGATATGGAGCTTTAAAGAAACCCTCATTGCTTGCCTGAAAAAATAGTAGTTAATGTATATCTTCTATACTAATATTATAAAGAGGAAAGATTTGATTATTTGTTTGTGTTGAATAGGCTTCGAAACTGCTGGTCCGATTTGAGAAATTCTTGATTCTCAGTGTCACATAGTCCGTTTATCGAGGAAGGCTATAGGCTATATATCATCACACTACGACTAATAGGAGCGTAGTATCAATGAAAAATGTTGTAAAAACGGGGGAAAAAGTTATCAAGACCACGCGGGCGAAGCCGCTGGCGGGAAGCTAGTAATATATAAATTACGTGTCACGTTATTTTTAATGAAGGAAAAATTTGGTTCGCAGGATTCGAACCTGCGTCTTCTGGCTCGATACACCAGACGATATGACCGCTAAGCCACCAACGTGTCACGTTGTTTGTCCGCTATGGTGTCATAAACTACTGAACCAGTTTTAATAAAATGTTGCACACAATGTGCAGTTTTATTTCACTTAAAGGATAGTGAATTTTGAAAATACTCTCCAGAGGAGTCCTAGAACTATATACAAGGTGGAAGGGACATCGACGCACATCCGAATAGCTCAGTCAGTTCAGAACATGATTCTGGATACGCCTGCGTTGAAATTTTTCGTAAACTTTCTCACAAATTTTTCAATTCGACGTCTGTGTTCTAGTGGTTCGAGTACCGGACTGCTAATCACGAGGTCGTGGGTTCGATTCCCACAGGACACAAATATTTATGTGATGAATATAAGTATTTGTGTTTGTCTGGGTGTTTCCTATGTATAATAAGTATGTATTTACAAAAAAAAGGTATATAAGTATTATATCCATTGTCTAGTACCCATAGTACAAGCTTTGCTTAGTTTGGGACTAGATGGTGCTGTGTGAAATGTCCAAAAAATAATTCTTTCTGCAGTTTTTTTACTTAAACGTTTGAAAAAACATTATTTCTATCTACCCAAATTAGATTTATAATAAAAAAATCATTATTTCATTTATTTCGGATCGCGCGCGCGATCACATTCACCGCGGAGCGTTATAATCGCGTTTTTTGCATTATACTGCCCGCTCAAAAATGACAATATCTGTAATAACCGATCATTTTCTACATGAATGACCTAGATCATTTTATTTTCGACCTTGAGTGAAACCTTGGCACGACGTTTGTGCGTCGATGTCCCTTCCACCTTATATAATAATATGGTAGTTTACACACTAGATCCGATTTTCGATAACCGATTTCTCTACACAAATAGTTCTACGACTACTCTGGACCGTATTTTCACAGATTCTGATCGGATTCGGATCAGACGTGTAAACCGCTCTAACAACGCAACTATTATAAAAATATTTATTGCAAGTCAGTCATGCATTATCTAACAGACAACATTCAGCTGCGTTTTAATACAAACCGCGATTGATCTGACTAACCTTGACTAAAAACCTTTCAGTGCCCGGGCAGGTCAAGTCGGCGATGACCATGATGTACTGCAAGTCATACTCCGTCCTATTATACTGCATGGATGTGGCAGTACTTATACCGGTACTGGCCAAGCCCCGAGCTAAAGTTTTGATGGTATCTGAAAGTAAATTTGACTGATAGAGCTCCTTCTAAGGATGCGCTGCGCTGGCAGCAAGAGGAATATTCCCTTAAAGCGATAGCCTGAAACACAGGATTAACCTAGTTCAGGCAGGCTTATGTTATTCTAAGACAAGCTGACTTATTACTTTAAATAAACAATTTATTTTTATAATAAGCATTATTTTATAAGTTATTTAAGGATCTCTTGCGACCATTGTAAATATTTATTGTAAAAGTTTAATAAATTATTATTATTATAAACTATCGGCGCAGTGAATCCTCCATAAACGTCTAATAGATTTTTCGGGTCGGCAACGCGCGAGTGATACCCCTGGTGTTGCATCCATAGGCTACGGTAACCGTTTACCATCAGGTGGGCCGTATGCTTGTTTGCCACCTTAGTGGTATAAAAAAAAGTTGGGTGTATTGTTACGATGCGAAGCGTGGCGCGGTTTAGTTTCCACTTAAGACAAACATTTGTGTATTCTACGGATATAATTTAAAATAAAAACACACTAATATTTTTCAAGTCCCTGCGATTTCGGCAGTGTGGAATCTGTTATGTTAAAAATACATATATATATAGTGTTGACAGTAATTGTTGTAGTGTTGATAGTATACACGAAGACTAGTTTGAGTCATCTTAGCTCTCCAGAAACAGATTTTAAGCTGCTACTCAAATTTCTTTGTCCAATGTCACTTTGATCAAGGAGGTTGGATGATATTTGATACCTTTATCAAATAAACGAGAAACATTCTATACGTTTCGATTCGATTAAAGTTATTAGACAAGTGGTATACCGCCCTACTCCGTCGCCGGGACTCACTGGATACAGGCGAGCGGTTCTTGTGGAAGTTTGTGATCACCGGTGTATTTCTTTTAGCTTATATATGATGATGATGATACCGCCCTAAGATTTCACAGGTTTTAAGATAGGATCTTGATTAATTTACTTGTCACATATAGCTTTCCGCCAGCGGCTTTGCCCGCTCCCACGGGAACCATACATTTTACCGGGATAAAAAGTAGCCTATGTGCTATTCCAGACTATGTTCTATCTCTGGGCCAAATTTTGTCTAGATCCGTTCAGTAGTTTTTGCGTGAAAGAGTAACAAACATTTATCCATCCATACATACAAACTTCCACATCTAATATATAAAACAAAGTCGGGTTTGTTACAACACTTATAACTCGAGAACTGCTGGACCGACTTTCATGATCTTTGATTTATTGGATTTGTCACCACCTCGAATAACAGAATAACAAAAAAAATGGTGTAACGGCGTTCAAACGCGAGTGAAGTTGCGGGAATCAGCTAGTTTATAATATTAGTAAGATTAGATGTTACAAATCTTCACGCAATCTGTTTAGCGGTGTACAAAATGTTGACAGACGAGAACATTGTACACATTTACAAGTTGATCAGGTTCGTTTAAAACACTTACGGCGACTCCAACACGAGAAGGGTATCAGCACAGACGTAGGCCTCCCATCCATTGACACAAAATCCATAATCATATCAAAATCATTTTTATGAAAACTTGTTACTATTAAAACAAAAGAAAAAAATAACAAAAGCAGTATTTTCAGGTTCATTTTGTGAAAGTTTTTGGTTAAATCATAGTAAATGACTGGTTGTCATGTAAGAAGAGAAGTATTATATTAACATTAGCATTTAATATGCAAGTAGGCTTCTTGTATCAAATGTGAAGGAGATACAGTCGTAGACAACAATGAAAAGATTATTTTTAATAAAGGAAAAAAACAGTGAAAAATACTACAAAAAAAACAGTGAAAAGATTTTATCCAAACGATTATTTCGATTTATTTTTTTCTATTTATTATTATTATTTTAAGTAGCTGTTATCAGTATGTCTAAAGTAGTTACCGTAGCAGTTGTCCTTAAAGTGACGTATCGAAATTAAGGAAATAAGTACAACAGTTTTAATTTTCAAAATGAGTTATATCGTTAAATTTGATTTTTCTAAGATCTTCCCAAAGCTGCTTAGTTCTTAATTTCTGTCCGGTAATTGGCAATAGGCCGATTATAATTATGACACCTGCATTCTACGACTTTGAAGTGACCCTTATGTTTGTTTTTATTTCGTTGGGGGCCGTCCTACAATCATTTTTATTTTTATACTTTATTAAATATGATGATGTAAAAGTACCGGTCGTCATACTATATATATAATTAACTTAGGTATACATTTGTTCGTATGAGTAAAAAAAGTTTTACACCTAAAAGTTTTACTCCTTTAAGCCTGGTAGGTACGGAAATTTTGAAACACTAAAATGGTAGGTAGGTACGATAAAAGTGATGTGATATTTCTTTAATTAATAAATTATCTATTTACAGAAATATCAATAACACCGCTATAAATTGGGCACCGCAGTTCCTTTTGTTGTTGATTTCAAATTTTCATACCACCATACCATCACGCCTGTATTCCCCGGAGGGTTAGACAGAGGTGTACTAATGTACACCCACATTACGCCGGTGTGTGTAAAAGAGGGCGAGGCTATTCCCGTCAACCGGGCACAAATCCAGACTCCGAGTTGCTACTGGGAATTGCACAGAAAAACCCAACAACACTGCTCGGCCTGCGGATCGAACCCAGGAGCTCTAGCGAAGCAGTCGCGCTTGGGACTAGACCAACAAGGCAGTCGAATTTCAAATGTTCATTTTAAATTCTATCAGAAAAGGGACATAACAGTTATGTTCTTATTACAAGATTTTCAGTTCATTTGTTTCGTAGTCTGTAGTATTTTAAACAATTGTTTTATTACTTTACTTACACTATTATTTTATGTATTCTATTACTATTACCATTATTACTATTCACTTTTGTCAGTGACTGTACTCGGTCGGCCTGGGATATCAAATTATACGCCAGCCCTAATGATACGTTTCTGACTATGATTACCATAATATTTCACTTTGTTGCTACGCTTTAATACAGTTAACTCAGTAAGTATAGGTACAAGAAATACATTGATTTTCATTGGTTTATTGTTTAACCACATACCATAAGATATGACTAGGTACTAGACTGGCAAGTTGTAGGTCTGGATTTCAAATCCAAGGCACGCACCTCTGATTTTTCTAGAACTAGCTTTCTGAATCTTATGAATTTTCCTCCCGTTTTTGCAACATTTTTCATTGCTACTCCGCTCCTATTAATCGTAGCGTGATGGTATATAGTCCATAGCCTTCCCCGATAAATGGGCTATCTAACACTGAAAGAATTTTTCAAATCTGTCTAGTCGTTTCGGAGCCTATTTAATACAAACAAACAAACAATCAAATCTTTCCTCTTTATAATATTATTATTAGTATAGATAAAGATTAATTATCACTTACTTACAACGGTTAAGGAAAACATTGTGAGGCCTGCATGTCTGATTTTCTCAACGGCGTGTGAAGTCTCCCAACCTGCACTACGCCAGCGTGGTGGAGTATAGCCTAACCACCCTCATTCTAAGAGAAAACCCGTGTCCAGCAGTGACACAGACGATACGAAGTAATAGGCAGAGGTTTCTTTATGTAGGTAACTCATAGATCACCGGTATATTTAGGCCCTTTAAAATAGGGGGAGGCCTAGCATAAATCCACACTACGAGCTGCTACGGAAAATTTCATAGAAAAATTCAATTCAATGCTCAAGCTTTGAATCGAACCGAGAACAGAAGAAAGAACTATTTAAAGAGAACAGAACTAATTAGACTTGTAACATAACATACCATCACGCCTGTATTCCCCGAAGGGGTAGACAGAGGCGTACTAATGTACACCCACATTTCGCCGGTATGTTTAGGTCCCATGTAATAGGGGGCGAGCCTATTGCCATCAACCGGGCACAAATCCAGACTCCGAGCTGCTAATGGGAATTTCACAGAAAACCCAACAACACTGCTCGACCTGGGGATCGAACCCAGGACCTCTAGCGTAGCAGTCGCGCTTGGGACCACTAGACCAACGAGGCAGTCTTGTGTTTATAGGCAGTTTGTGAGGCAATTAGACTTGTGTTTATCAAAAATCAAATATAGATTGATGATATAGATCGCTTTGCTCAGACAAATAGAATACATTTTCTATTGATCTGCGATTGCTTTTAACCCATGAAGTGAAAAGTAGGAGGTTATCAATTCGGTTGTAATTTTTTTTTAATAAAAATTAACATTTAAAGCTAAAGAATACATCGTACCTATTGTTTGTATTTTTATTTCATATTATCGGTAGATAGTGTAGATACATATCATGTTTTATGTTAATAATTTAATGAATTATGATTATTAAACTTGATGAAGAACTAGTTTGGTTAAACCAGTTTTAAAGTAAAAAACATATGTTATAAATTTATTTAACAGTCATAATAGTAAATGATGATAAAACTGTCTGGTATGTTAAGTACATAAAATTTATGGTATTATGTTGAGTAACCGGACGTCGGAGATTTCCCATACGAAGAATCTGCGGTTCTTTCCCCTAATATAGATAAATAAATAAATATCCTGGGACATTTTTACACAGCACCATCTAGTCCCAAACTAAGCAGAGCTTGTACTATGGGTACTAGATAATGGATATAATACTTATATACATTTTTTTTTTGTAAATACATACTTATAATAACATAAGAAACACCCAGACAAACACAAACACTTAAGTTCATCACAATAAATGTTTGTGTCCTGTGGGAATCGAACCCGACCTCGTGATCAGCAGTCAGATATAAAAACATACCATCACGCCTGTTTTTCTCAAAGACTTAGGCAGTGGTGTAACACCCACAGTTCACCGTTATCTTTAAGTCCCATGTAATAGGGGGCGAACCTATTGCCATCAACCGGGCACAAATCCAGACTGACTTGACTACTGGGAATTTCTCCGAACAACCCATTAACATTTTGCTCGACGATAGTTCGCAAATACTTACCTATAGATATTAAAATATCTACATCATTATTCTTTCAAATATTCCCACTGTTTTGTTATAATACTGTGCCATGTATGTACTCGTATGCCCCTTATATGAAACCCCCATATCTCAACATGTAGGTACAGTACAGGATTCTAGATAAATTTCCAGTCCTAGTTGAGTAATTAGTAGATTCTTGTGCGTCTACCTCGGTGAAGTATTTAGTCTGTTCAAAGTAATGCGCAATCGTAGAATAGATATCTATACAAGGTGTTGATTTGTATACGTACATATCTACTACCTATTTTTTAGAGAAAATGCTGAATCATTTAAAAAGTCTACTGTTATGAAAATTAACTGCTCGTATTGAAATGTCCTTAGCATCGGCATTACCAACTGCGGGGCGAATTAATCTAAGATGATTTTTAATAGTTTTGTTTGTGTTACATGCGCATACGACATAATTAGTATTTCTACAAATATAGAAACTAAAAGAAACCCATGCGCAGCATCGCCTGCGTATTTCTTCGGTAAATTTAAAAAAATCGTTAACAAATATTGTCTTGACAATTACATTATATGTGGGTGTGATCTTTCATACATGAGTCATTTGATTTTATTTATAAGGTCATCATCAATCATCAATCATCATCATCCACCCATTAATATTGTCCCAATGCTACTCTGCAACTCGAGACCTTTGACTTGGCAGTCCGGTGGCCATTCCCCTAGGCTATCACTGCTTGGCAAAGTCATCAACACAGACCCGCAGCTGCAATGGACATTGGGTCTACTCTTAGAAAAAGAGGGGTTAGGCTAAAGTGGACTATGGCCACAGAATAAATATTAAACAGAATGGCCACTCTCCACCCCTCCCTAACGTCAGATACCTCAGGTTCCCCGCATCCTGCCGGTGTTCTTGCCGGACTGCCAGCAAACCCTACGCACCTCAACGCACACATTTGCACGTGTGCAAACGTAATTTTGACAAGTTTGACATTTGGTATTGTAGTGTGCAGCGGTCGCCGAAAGTTTGTATGAAGTGTCACAGGTGTGCTATGGCCTCTAAGGCCCTCTAATTCTGAGCCAGGTTTCAGGATTCCACGCTGGCCTAGTGTGGGTTGGCAGATTATGTAAATACGTACCAAATCGACTATATTCTTTGCTGGTTATGTCTCGTACATACAAATCAACAGCTTGTATAGCTAAATAGTTAATGGACATGTAATTGTACAACAAATCTACATATATTATTTCTGAGATGAAGTTGTAACTAATGATGAAAATGTTAGTTACAATGATAATTGATTGAACCAGCGGTAATTAATGTCAGATACTTCTGTAGATTGGTTTGTTATTTTTATTCAAATAAGTTTTTTCCTACCCTATTTTTTTTTATTACCAGGAATACGAACTAAGTACCTAATTTTAATTTTTTTTTCTGGTTTAAGACATTTATTTTTCATAAGAATATAACATAGTTCATTTAACTGAGAAACACAAGATTGGCTTAAATTAAGTACATGTATACAAGTGATCGGAGCACGGAATTTTGACGGAAAACAAATAAAAAACCACAAACCCAATGTTATTCCAGAAGGTTTAGGCAGTGGGGTATTTCTATCACCAATCCCAAAGATTGAATGTCCAGGGTCACGCAGTGTTATTCGTTGTTTCTAAAATTCTAGTTCTCAGTACATCAGAGCCTGTAGACAAGTTGCATTTTGATATTCGAATCGACAAACGAATAGAAACAAAAGGAATGGAAATGACACAAGCTATCGACAAATCGGGCTGTCACTAAAGTAATTTCCATAAATTTTCTTTCTATTCGATTGTTGATTCGAATTTCAAATTGCAACTTGTCTAGCCGTCATTATCAACATAACTTTTCTCACACCCTACCGAGAAAGGATAGAGGATAAAAACAAAAGAGATTCGTTTAAAAATAATTCCATAATAAATAATTCTTTATTCAAAAAAAAAGTAGGTACTGCACAACGGTGACCGTGACCCAAAACCGTTGAGGATAAATGAATACCAAAAACTTAACGCGCCAAAATGAATCAGCCATCTTTAATTCTTCGAACTCGGTACTCCATTTATTTAGTAGTAATAGTAACTCTACAGCATTTTATGCTGTATGCCACGAGTAATAAAGTTTAAAATTATGTCTTAATTTGTGTGTGGTAGCCACGATTGGTTGAACGTGAGGATCAGGGCGGCGGCGGCGTCAGTTTTCTTGCGTTTATTTCTGTTTAAAACAATTGGTTTGTTTGTTACGTGTTGTTGTGTGTCTGTTTTATTGGCGTTGGTCACCAAATAATTAATTTTAACTATGCCAAATATGTCTATTAATTTCCCGCCAATTGTTTTCTGTCTGTTAAAAATTGGTCTAAGCGTTTGTTCATTGTACTCGAGTATCGTTTGCTTTTGCAGTTCGTGCCTACTAGAATGATTTTATTTATTGAGGTAGGGCTATATAAATATTTTACTGGCAAATGTTATTGAATATTTTCTTCATATATTTTAGGCAAATTAATATTCTATTTTCTCTACATAAGCAAAATTATGAGTACCACATGCTACTTAATAAATACCTATAATAATTATAGATTGTCTCAATACGGATATCGGAAAAAGGACATCTATTTCTTCTTCTTTTTATATTTAAAATATTGTGCCAAAACAAACCTGGCTGGATGCCTTTGGTGTCTCACCCAGCTACGTTGTCAAGCAACTACCAACTAAGTTTCAAAAACAAATTGAAACTTTTATCATGAATTTTTTTTATAGCAGAAAGGAATATCCTATCCTTCTTAAAAATTATGGCCACGCTAGGTGCTAGGTACATTATCCCGTGATTGCATTCACAAAAGTATGTCAAGAGCATGCATCCTGTGCATTCAGCCATAAGTCATGTTCCTCTGTAATTAGCATCCAAGGGTGTTCTCGGAACAGTGATATAAATGACTTATCATTTAGTTATTGCCCTTAATTGTATATTTCTATGTTTTATTGGTAGTCTGTGCAATTCAATGATTGTCATTATTAAGGGGAATTTCTCAACGCCTCAGGCTCAAGGCTTGAGTCGTGAAGTGTTACTTAGGTTATTGACTGACCTAGCTGCCACGTTAGCCTAATGGTTGTAAGCGTGAATGCCACACAGGTCTTGCTCGGAAAGCTGCATCTTTGCAAAATAAAATTTGAAATACATATTAGGTATAGTTCGCGCTAAACTTATTGTCCGGGTTGAAGTTGGCGTTAGCTAACTTTAACCCGGCCGTCAAAATCGGAGAAAGAAAAATATTGGATTAGAATAATTTATAACGACAGATTACGACTTGAGCTTTCGTTTTTATTTATTTCAATCTAATATTTTTCTTTCTCCGATTTTTACGGCTAACGCCAACTTCAACCCGGACAATAAGTTTGGCGCGAACTGTAGGTACTCACAACCGGCGCGTGTGTATGACAAGATGTATGAACATGGAGGAAGCTAAAGAAGTATGCAAGGATCATAGCAAGTGGTGGTTTTTAGTTCCTGCCTACCCCTGTGGGAAAAAGGCGTGAGTGTATGTATGTATAATTAGGTAGAGGTATACTAATACAAGGTGGAAGGGACATCGACGCTCATCTGAATACCATGAGTTCAGTACATGATTCTGGACCCCCCTGCGTTGAAATTTTAGGTAACTTTTATCATACATTTTTCTGCAGTTTTTTTTACTTAAACGTGTTAAAAAAGTCTATCTTTCCAAACTAGATTTATAATTATTAAATAATTATTTCATTTATTTCGGATCGCGCTCGCGATAATATTCACCGCTGAGCGTTATGATCGCGTTTTTCGCAATAAACTGCGCGCTCAAAAATTTTAATATCTGTAATAACCGATCATTTTCTACATGAATGACCTAGGTCATTTTATTTTTGACCTTGAGTGAAACCTTGTCACGAAATTTG
This sequence comes from Acronicta psi, assembly GCA_946251955.1. Taxonomy (NCBI): domain Eukaryota; kingdom Metazoa; phylum Arthropoda; class Insecta; order Lepidoptera; family Noctuidae; genus Acronicta; species Acronicta psi. The sequence continues at coordinate 2,464,175 of OX276486.1, forward strand.
TGCGTCGATGTCCCTTCCACCTTGTATACACCCACAATAATTCGCTGGTTTAAATCCCGTGTAATAGGGAATTTCACAGGAAAATCCAACAACGCTGCTCGACCCGGGACTCGAATCCAGGGCCCTGTAGCGTAGCAGTCGCGCTTGGGACCACTAGGCCAACGAGGCAGTCAATATCTATTACAATGTTAGCAAAATATACATACATTCTTAACACCGACCTCAATCTCAAAACCTCGTGGTTTTCCTTACGAATTGGCAACACAAGTTCATATCTATATCCTCAATCACATATACGAATATCACCCTTATTTACAAAGCAGTTTGATATAAACTTGTGTGTAGATTATTGATGTTATATTTAATATGCAGTGTAGGTTATGTAATTTAGTTACGATTATAGGCTTTGTCATTTAAAACTGTAATCAATGGATTATTAATGTCCAAAAGCGTATTATTATCGTAATTTAATAAATTGTCTATCATATTGGTCTAGTACTTATAAGTAGTCGTAAACGATTGCTACGCTAAAAGTTCTTGCGACAGAAAGACGACGTCTGTGGTCTAGTGGTTCGAGTACCGGACTGCTGATCACGAGGTCATGGGTTCGATTCCCACAAGAAACAAACATTTATGTGACGAACTTAAGTGTTTGTGTTTGTCTGGGTGTTTCTTATATATTATAAGTATGTATTTACAAAAAAAAGTATGTAAGTATTACATCCATTGTCTAGTACCCATAGTACAAGCTCTGCTTAGTTTGGGACTAGATGGTGCTGTGTAAAAATGTCCCAGGATATTTATTTATTTATTTATTCTTAGTTACATTCCTGTGTTAAGCAAAGTATATTGGGCTTTTTTTGTGTAATTCTCAGTAGCAGCTCGGAGTTTGAATTTGGGCTCGATTGATAGCAATAGGGTCGCCCTAAAGCCATTGAAAACACTATCTTTGAAATCTCTGGGTCGCCCATTACTTGCTAAGCATACCTACCAGCTAACAGTTGGATGTATCTAGGTACCTACTTATGTTTTCCTCTGCCGTTAGCCCTTCGGGGAACACAAGCGTGATGATAAAAATGTTACTAATAAAATAATGTCTAGACACTATTTATCAGAATCGTGTGTATTGAATAAATATTTGTCGCCCATTTTGACACTACCATTTGACATATTATTGACATTGTACAATTTGACATATTGACATTGCACATTTTCATCATGTTTAGAATTCTTAAAGTACATCGGGATTTTTGTTTACGTTTTTGCACGATGACGATTAAGTCATCACCGCTGATTCCGATGACTGATGACCGTAGGCGGATCTCGTGCGCACACGCATAGTATGACTAACTAAGTTCAAGAATGAACGCTATTAGTAATGCGTTAACAAAGAAATTCGCCAAACATACCGTAAATGAATTAATATTATTAATATTGTGAGTCAATAGTTTATAATAAGTCTAGATCTAGAAAAGGTCTAGGAATATATATTAATAAATATAATAATAAATATCTTTGGACATTTTACACAGCACCAGCGTACCACCATAGTCCCAAACTAAGCAGAGCTTGTACTATGGGTACTAGACAATGGATATAATACTTATATACTTTTTTTTTGTAAATACATACTTATTATACATAGGAAACACCCAGACAAACACAAATACTTATATTCATCACATAAATATTTGTGTCCTGTGGGAATCGAACCCACGACCTCGTGATCAGCAGTCCGGTACTCGAACCGCTAGACCACAGACGTCGTCGCGTAATAATTATCTATATACATATACCTATATATCTCATGTTCAACATCACGTATATTTAGCCAGATCACCAAACATATTGACGACTAGCATCTTCCCGCGTTCGTCAAATTTTGCGTAGAATTCCTCCAAAAACCATTCTTAGCGAATGCCGAATGCCAGATACCTAGTACATAATTATTATTTCACCGACTTCAAAAAAGGAGGAGGTTCTCAATTCGACTGTATGTTATTTTTTGTATGTATGTTTCGCGATTTCTCGATCAATTGTGGACCGATTTTGAAATTTCTAAACAAAAAACAAACCGCCTCCAAAAACACTTAGAAACTAAAAAGCAAAAAATAACAGATACATATTTTAAATTATGATTTCTAACTAATTTGGAGGCGGTGCCAAACTACTAATTTAATTTAAATATGACTTTCGTTGTTTATAAAAAACAGTGATAGCCTAGGGGTATGACAACTGGACTGCTAAGTCAAAGGTCTCGAGTTCGAATTTAAGGCACGCACCTCTGACTTTTCGTAATTTTATTATCACTCGCTTTAACGGTGAAGGAAACGTCGTGAGGAAACCTGCATGCCTGAGAGATTTTCTCGACGACGTGTGAAGTTTGCCAACCCGCATTAGGCTAGCGTGGTGGACTATAGCCTAATCCCTCTCATACTGAGAGGAGACCCGTGCCCAGCAGGGGGCAGTATATGGGTTGATTATTATATTATTTTTTTCGTTGATTGTTTGTTTGGCACCGACTTAAACAGACGAAAACATACATTCAAATAGAGAACCTCCTTTTTTGAAGTAGGTTAAAAAAGGGTGATTATGATGTGACGTTTTATAATGATTCAACTTGATATTATAAATATGGTAGTAGGTGGGATGACTGTGATTACCATACATTATCATAATTATATCAAGGCACAATCTTTGTACGGTATAGTGGCTAGGCTAGTTCCGTCAACTGATTATGAATTAATTAAGCGTTAACTTCCTAACTGCCTTGTTTTAGTCCAGTGCCTCCACCATGGTTACCTATCTTAATACCGAATTTTAATATTCCGAATATCATAATCCCGAAAACGTTTGGCCATTTTTTTATAATCCCGTTTATTTCAAATTCCGAAGTTTTATTTGCCATAAATAATCGCAACTCCGAATTTCATTTACCCATTTATTCATTTGTACGACGTTTTATAATCCATACGAACGAGTTCCAGACACACAAAATCAATAATTACAAGGTAGGTACTTAACCTTAACCTGTCTGTAATAGGCAAGTAAAACAATAGCGAGTAGGTTCTGGCAGGGGTCGCAGTTCTAACCTAACCTAACCTGGATTATGACAATATGGGAAACAAAAAAATACTACTTGAAAATTTGGTTTTAGTGCACCTGTAAATTGATTCATCTGGGAAATTAAAAACGGAATTATAGAAAGTTGTCATTCATTACACCTGTCTTTTAAAAGTTCTACCAACCGTTTTCGGGGTTTTAAGATTCGGGTAACAGAAATTCGATATTTCAATAGGTTACCCTCGACCATGAGTTTTTCTCACTAGACTCGCTAGCGACGCCGTAAAATATTTGTATGGAAATCAGGACCTCTGGCGTAGCAATCACGCTTGAAATTGTTACTGGGTTCTGTAGCAACTCGGAGTCTGGTTTTGGGCCCGTTTGTTGGCAATAGGCTCGCCGCTTTCTACATGGGACCTAAACATACCCGCGAATTGTGTGTATACCTATTATAGTACCTTCATCTTTGCCTCACCCTTCAAGAAATACAGGCGTTATAATATTATAAAGAGAAAAGATTTGATTGTTTGTTTGTATTGAATAAGCTCCGAAACTACTGGACCGATTTGAAAAATTATTTCAGTGTTAGATGGCCCATTTATTGGGGAAGGCTATAGGATGTATACCATCACGCTACTTCGAATAGGAGCGGGGCAGCAATGGAAAATGTTGCAAAAACGGGGGGAAAAAGTTATTAAAACCATTCAAATTCAAATATTTATTTGCTTACAAATATGGTTACAAAAGGTGTTACATAATATTTATAGTATAGTCCATCATATTTCGTCATAAAGATTAGTATTTCGTCATTAGATAGTTTAATACTTTGTATCACGACAAATGAGACACTCGTCACTGTAAAATTGGGAAAGCTTTTTGCGTAACCATGACCTCAGACCCTATAATGAGGTCAATGATTTATGGTCAATTATCGAAAGAGGACCGTTTTGCGATACTTATCGTTTAAACTGGTTTTGGACAGACGAACATGGTATTGTGAATTCGGCCATTGCCGCCGAGTATTGGCGAGTATCGATCGGGGCTGGTCTGTGTTTATATTTAAAATCCCTTTTTTAGGGTACCGTACCCGCAGGGTGCCAACGGCAACTTATGACCAAGCCTCCGTCTGTGTGTGTCAGTGTGTTTATATTTCTAGTGCCACTATACCTAAGGAATAAAAAAGTATTGATATTAATTAAAAATCGTACGAACCCTTTGCCTACCTTTTGCTAATGCGCCTGGCCATCATTTTGGTAACGTCAAAATGACGTAACCGGCCCGGGATAAAGGTCATCGAAATCGGCCCAAATGATGATACCTACTTTTTTTTAATGTTACTGGGGGATGAGAAAAATTACTTTTAATTTGAGAAAAATCACGCCATTTTGGCACTTTATTATCTGTTTCGTAATAGTAATAACTGTCAACTTGACAGCTATCTACTGTCAGTGTCAGTTTCGGAATGTCAAACGTACGCCGTTAAGGCACATTATTGTTATTGTCAGTTTCATAGTGATTCCATGGTAAAAGCTGTCAACCTGACAGCTGTCATGTATCTCCGGTACAAATTTGGGCTGAGTTGTATGGGCGTTTGATGACCTCCTTTGCAGGATTTAATGGCATAGTTTACGCTAGAGTTTCGTAAAAGACTTGTGTGTGTTCGCCAGCCAGTCATACCCCAAGATAAATAATAAATAAATATCCTGGGACATTTTTACACAGCACCATCTAGTCCCAAACTAAGCAGAGCTTGTACTATGGGTACTAGACAATGGATATAATACTTATATACTTTTTCTTTGTAAATACATACTTATAATACATAAGAAACATCCAGACAAACACAATCACTTAAGTTCATCGCAATAAATGTTTGTGTCCTGTGGGAATCGAAACCACGACCTCGTGATCAGCAGTCCGGTACTCGAACCACTAGACCACAGACGTCGTCTTGTTTGAAGAGATCCTCTTATGTTTGATGTACTTATTTGTCTTTATTTATGTAACAATGATCATAACAATAAACTAGGAAAACTAACTTCTTGGAGAGACTACTAACTTAACTAGTTGGGGAAAAGTACAGTTCGCGCCAAACTTATTGTCCGGGTTGAAGTTGGCACGAGCTAGCTAACCCGGCCGTAAAAATCGAAGAAAGAATAATATTGGATTAAAATTATTTAAAACGACAGCCTACGACTTGAGCTTCCGTTTTTATTTATTACAATCTAATAATATTCTTTCTCCGATTTTTACGGCTGAGTTAAAGTTAGCTAGTTCCAACTTCAACCCGGACAATAATTTTAGCGCAAACTGTACTTATAACACAACTTATGTAAGAATATGCAAACATGAATTTATTACGTTTTAATTTCTACTAATAGTTAACTTCGTACCTACATAATTGTTTACTGATGTTGTTCTTTAGTTTTTGTTCGATCAACTCCATGCGCCAGAGTTTTTATTATATGAATCGCGTTCACGAGTATGCACTTTATGTAGTACTATTTGTTTTTCTGTGATTGTTCGGTCTTGAGCTTCCGCGAAGCGCGATAGATGGCGTTGTACCATTTGGGTGCCCGGCTGAATCGCGGTGTTAAGAGTCTCCGCGCATTGTATAAGGTCTGACGAATAAAATTATTTTTTGTACTCTCCAAGGAACAGTTTTGTTTTATTTACGTTCCTCAGTGTAAGTTCAGTGTGCGAGTGGTGCCTGAACAGTGATACCTCGACGATGTTTCCCCTTTGTACGAATAGTTGAAGCGAAAATAGTGTGGCAGGATCGTAGCAAATGGAAATCTTTAGTCTCAGTCTACCCCAAAACAGGCGTGAATCCTATATGTATGTAATACTAGCTTTCCGCCAACGGTTTCGCCCGCGTGGTATTATAACTTTCATCCCCTATTTCAACCCCTTATATCCCTTATATATCGCAATAAAAAGTAGCCTATGTCCTTTTTCAGGGTCTAGACTATCTCTATACCAAATTTCATTTAAATCTGTTCAGTAGTTTTGGCGTGAAAGCGCGACAGACAGAAAGACAGAGTTTCTTTTCGCATTTATAATATTAGTAAGGAATAAAGGTTCTATCAAATGTGGTAATTTAAGCCCCACTTGTGCACCTCTGCATAATCCTTCTGGGAATATAGTCGTGATAGTATAACCTGCAATTTTATTAGTCTATGTCTGGCTATTTTAGATAAACCGTATTCTATTGAATTCATCTTCAAATTGAACAGATGCTCTTAGACAGATCATAACAAAAAGTTTGATCTCTTGCCAACAATCTAGATGAATATAGAATATTTTTTTTAAATCTACCTCCGAAAATAACATTTTCATTTCTGTAAAAAAAAATTTAGGCAAAGATTTTGGCAAAGACATTGTAACATAAAACACATCATCATGTCTGTTAAGTATTCCCCGTAGAGTAATGTAGTGAACTCCAAATTCAAATATTTTTATTTCAATACTAATTTAAAATAATAATTATTATTATTATTAATATTAAATAATTCAAGTTTTTGGGGACAAGTTACATTAAAATTTTATTTCTGTAAGCATTATGTTGTTGTAACCCAACATGTAACGAAAGGAATTAATAATCTTATCTTAAAGTTGCTGGTCCAATGGTGTTAATTTGGGCTTGTTTCCTTGTTTTGGGCAAAATGATTGATAAAGAGTCAATGAACTTCCTGATTCACCTATAAATAGGAGGTAGGTACCTATAGTAGGTACTTTAGTTGTCTGGATTTGTGGTCAATTATAATTTGATACTTATATATATAAACTTTAAATTACTTGTCACACAATAGCATGTAAGTTATGTCTTACTAATATTATAAATGTGAAAGTTTGTGAGGATGGATGGATGGATGTTTGTTACTCTTTCACGCAAAAACTACTGAACGGATCTGGATGTTTGGCACAGAGATAGATTATAGTCTGGAATAGCACAGAGGCTACATTTTATCCCGGTAAAATGTATGGTTCCCGTGGGATAGCGGGCGAAGCCGCTGGCGGAAAGCTATTAATCTATACTTACTAATACTTACTAATACAAACTTTGTATAGCTAAACATGTGGACTTATAATAATATCAAACTGTACCTAACAACTTTATACCATGTTTAAGGTAAATAAAGACTTATCTAATAGTATAAATCTGAAGAGTTTGTTTGTTTGGTTGAAGAGCTAATCTCAGGAATTACTGGTGCGATTTGAAAAATTATTTCAGTGTTAGATAGCCCGTTTATCGAGGAAGGCTATAGGCTTTATATCATCACGCTACGACCAATAGGAGTTGCAAAAACGGGGGGGAAATTCAACTTCTACGGAAACGAAGTCACGGTCAATGACTAGTTCAAAGATAAAGTTAAATTCGTGATGGCTCACATCTAAATTCACCATAGGGTGAAGCTCGTTTTTGCCAGTGATACGCATGCTTTTGCGGCATTGAATCAGCCAACTACACCCCCATTTTACACGAAGAACACACGCTTTGTAGGTAATTTGAAAACGCCAATCCCGCAGCTATTTTTGTCTTATTATAGCAAAAATCGTGAGAATTAACCGTGACTATGGTCGTGTCTTCAGTGATTCCTGCTTACGTCACAAGGTCACGATGTAATACCTCATTAGTCATGATAGACTCATAACGCGTAGTCCCCCCAAGGAAATACAAAGTCCAAAGCTGGCTTTAGAAAATATTTTCTAACTACAGTCATCAGGTAAAGATTATTGACTTTTACGGGACAGATAAAAAAAAGCCAGGTACAGTTTGTCATTGTTTCGGGATCTCGGAAGCAGGGGAAATTACCACTGGACCGCCAAGTCAAAGGTCTCAAGGTCGAATCCAAGGCACGCACCTCTGACTTTTCAAAATTATGAGCGTAATAAAATTATCACTCGCTTTAACGGCGAAGGAAAACATCGTGAAGAAACCTGCATGCCTGAGAGATTTTCTCGACGGCATGTGAAGTCTAGGTCTAGTCGCATTAGGCCAGCGTTGTGGACTGTGGCCTAATTCCTATCACACTGAGAGGAGACCCGTGCCCAGGAGTGGGACAGTTAATGGGTTTATGATGATGATTTCTTGATCTAACATGAGATGATTGATGTTTCTTGACCCTTTATTTAAAGATCTCATTTTAATTTGTCCCCCTAAAAGTCCTAATGTTGCCCACAACACCAAACAATCGAAAACTCTAATATTTTCTACATGATATAGATATTTATTTACACATTTATTTGTTAAATACATATAATAATTAACATTACTATTATTAGGAAACAAAAATACAACAAAATGTTGCAAAATCCTAATCGACAAAGATATAATAATTATATTGAATTGTATTATTTATAACATTCATTTCTTGGGTTCGGTTTGAACCAGCCGACTACGCCTTTGCCAAATCAAGAAAAAAAAAAATCGATGACGCATGATGATGACGGGTATATGATGAAAGCTGGAATATGCATGCAACGACATAATTTTATCGAGTGAGTGAGATTATCTTCCGCCATAGTTTTCGCACGAGATCATAATGAACCGATAGGTATATAGGTACTGTTCCATGCTGGGAGCAGTACCTCAACCACGAGTTTCATCAAATGGCTATCGATAGGTTTTTTTCGCATTGAAACGCTGTAATCTTATAACAGATTTTAGTTTCTTACTTAACCGCTAGAGGCACTACGAGGGTTTTCCATACAGATATTTTTACGGCGTCGCTAGCGAGTCTAGTAGTCGAGGCACTGGTCTACTCTTAGAATGAGAGAAATTAAGCTATAGTCCACCACGCTGACCTAATGCGGGTTGGCCAGACTTCACACGCAGCGTCGTTTAGATAATCTCTCAGGTTTTCCTCACGATGACAGATTTCCTCCTTTTTCCTGTAAGTCATCATTGATTTTATCAATATGCACATTATGAAAAGTCCAATGGCCTTGCCTTGGATTCCAACTCGAGACCGACTTAGCAGTCTGTAATCTATTCGACGTATGACTAGGCTATCACTGCTTTTTCGCGTTATTTCGTGGCTCGCATTTTGACCTAGTAGTTAGAATTACAAGAATAGGGTGACTAAGTTTCAAATAAATTCACAAGGAAAATTTTATATATCAATTTTGTCATTGACATACTTTCCTACTAAATATAGTAATAAACATTTATTAATAAATCCAATTATTCCCGACGGTCTCATATCAAGTATGACACAATTAATTTTTACCTTAGATTAAATTTAATACCAGTTTTCACCATGTTGTGGTAACAGGATGAACTTTAACGTTTGTTTGTTGATCCAGGGATCTTAATCGCGTCAGGGATCTTGTTAGAGGATTAACACAAAGGTAGATACCTCTATGACGTGTATTGGAAAAGTGGCTGGAGAGGTCTCATGGCGCTCTGGATCATGCAGTTACACTCGGGGCGAGATTATTTTAACAAAGAAGGCCTTACTTATCTCTTATACTCCGCGGAAATAAACACGTCCTGATTGTCAATTTGGCTTTACTGCGAGTTTTAGCCACATGCAGTTTAACCGCAAGTCGTAGGCAACAAAAGGAAAATAAGGACACTATTGTGACGAAATATCGTCAGGAACTACTGCTAAAAATATAATATTGTTTTAATTTAATTGGCTAATCTCAAGTTCTCAACCCTTCAAGCAGCCTTTCACAGTTTCGCAACTTAACACAAAAGAAAATATAACATTGTTTGCGGGTAAGTTTTGATAAAAGATTGATGTAATAATGTAGCCCATTTTTTTTGTAAAAGAAACTCAAAATCTCTTTGAGATAAACAATATACCTACTTATTTTTTTAAATTGAAACGGGTGTGTAAGTTCAAACTAAGGTTAAAGGGGATGCCCCTATATTATGATGCCAAATGTATATTTCCTCAAACTTCAATTTCGTCACAGTAATGACGAATTAGATTGATGTATCGTAAATTTGGCCTTTGGAAAATACTTAGGTACACGTAACAATAATTATCCGTATTTAGTACCTAGTTATACGGTGAATTTGGTGATAAAGTATTACGTCCGAATAGGATGACCATGGCTTTTACAAATAGCAGGACATTTTCTTTGTAAACAATTTTGAAATGATAATTTACTTGGATATTTTCATTGCATTGGATATTTTTTGTAAAAATTTCAAACTATATATACTGCTTCGCATTCGGTGATTCAATGGTGGGTTAAATTATAATAGGATGTTTTAATCTAAAATAGACTTTTCTTTCTTTCTTACCACTTTATGATCATAATCTTAAGAGTTTGAACCATTTCTTCATTATTTCAATACACCAGTCTCTCTTTTACATGCTTACATTTTCTATTAATGCAAGGATTTAATGAAAATATAGATAACATTAAAGGAATTAAATAAAAAATAATTTACGTGCCTGGGAATCTGCAAAAGAGCAGATAAAAGCTACCTGATTGTAATTGTGAAAGTGGTTATCACCACCGGAGAGTGCTGATGCGTCATCGGCCCTTATTCGGCGGTGAACAACTAGTCTAGTATCTAGTTATTTCACTAGGAATGTAGTAAATGTAATAAAGAGAAGTTGAGATAGCCAGTCTTTCAAAATAGGTTTATTCCTTTTTAGTTCCAGTTTATTCCATATTCGCAGTTTCCCAGAATTGTGGTGTTCCTATAGTCATCGCCCAGGGCGTCGATCGCGGTCATATACATACTCAAGCGTCGAACATTGCGCGTCAGTCGAGCTGCGGGTGCGCATCGTACGGGTTAATTTTATATTTTATTTATTTAATTTTACGTTTTAGTAACGTGTGCGCGTACCGAAATAATTGTTTGTGTTTTGACCTTTGTGGTTTAGTGTTGTGATTTTTTATAGAAGTTAAAAATTTTAAAGGTAATTATTTTATTTTCAATTTGCATCTAAATTGTGTTTCTTTATTAGTTTGTTGGGTTGGTAATCGGTTTTAAAATACATTAATTATGTTTTTGGTAACAAAAATACGTAATTAATTCGATAAAATAAAGCTCATCGGTATTGGAACAGGATATATATACATAATTGTTTTTTTTAACTAGATTTCACAAGATTATTAGAAAAAATAGATGTGGACTATTTATAGTTTGATCCATGTGATGTTATATTTTATGTATATCTTGAGTTATCTGTTAGAGTAATATCTAATTTAGTAGGAGACATAAATAGAACGAGTTAATGAACTTTTGCCGATAGTCACCGAACAAAATTCTGTTGGCTTATTCATGAACTTAAAAATACTTCTATTTAATTATTTGATAAGATGAGACTTATATCGAAGAAAACAGTTTTTAGAAGAAATGAGAGAATAGTGAGAAAAAGTGTGACTCTGTTTCTCTTTCTCTTTTTTTTTTCAATGGAAATATGAAATTATTAAAATTATGGAGTAAAAATTATCAGCGTTTTATTTAAAAGGTTTATCGTAATGATAAGATTTCTTTCTAAAACTGATAATGCAGGTGCTGTTACAGTTGTGTTTGCATAATTGTTTACTCTCGTAGGTGTCATAGCTAAAAATAATATCTTTGATCTTCACACATAGCGATTAGTGAAAAAAGATTGCTATGTGTCTACATCATAATAAAGCATATTTACATCTTTTTTAATCAACTTCAAAAAGAACGAGATAAATCCTCTAGTGGTAGATTTGTTAAAATGAAAATAGAAATCAATTTCTAGCATTTTTAGGTATTTCGCTAAGCTTTTGATTTAATTTAATAACTTTTTTATTAATGTTATGATCAATACCATCATTATTATTTAAAATTAATAGGCTTTAATTCAATAGTGACCATCAGTTGACTTATAACACGTTGGTTATGATACTCAAGTGCGTACTTTGTATCTTCATTGTCCTTTTCACTGGGTAATTCTTTATTGAGGAAAATTATATTGGAATCTACGATACATCCTCGTCACTTTTTCCACCAGGCAATAATTCATGTAATATAATGTCTATTAAAATAGTGTAATTGGTATATGGCCGTTCTAGTTAAATTGTAAATAAATAAATGTTGCTAAAACTATTAAGTCTTAGCGCCATTGGTCGACTTATTTCGAACTGATAATAACAAACTTACGTAAAAAAAATAAAGAAGTAACTGGTAGTTAAGTAATTTAATTACTTATTTGTTTAATTATTTCTCTCAAAATTGTATTGCTTCTTATTCTTTACTTACTTTGTTCAAAATAAAACAACCAGAATAAAGCATAATTGCTTTGGTTCAAATACAATAATATGCGTACTAAATTATCTACCAAATAATTATTTTGGTAACTCCATTAAGTGAACCCCAACCACATTATCGTTTAAGGAAAATCAACCAAAAACAGTTAACCCGTTGGTTATAAGACATATGTAGTTTTTAAATGGCTTCCGAGACCCCATTAAGACTGCACATAGAAAAATAAATCAATTTATTTTTACGATTTCCGACCATGATATGTAATTTGTCTGATTAAAATAACTACTCGAGTCTTGATTGCTATAAAATATCTAACCTATTAAGACTTATAAGGAACTAGCTTCCCGCCAGCGGCTTCGCCCGCGTGGTCTTATAATTTTTTCCCCGTTTTTGCTACATTTTTCATTACTACTCCGCTCCTATTAGTCGTAGCGTGATGATATATAGCCTATGTTACTCGGGGATAATGTAGCTTTCCAAAGGTGAAAGAATTTTTGAAATCGGTCCAGTAGTTTCGGAGCCTATTCATTACAAACAAACAAACAAACAAACAAACAAACAAACAAACAAACAAACAAACAAACAAACAAACAAACAAACAAACAAATCTTTCCTCTTTATAATATTAGTATAGATAAATCTAGCAGTTTAGATTGAGCGTAGCTTGAGATAATAGTCACACAAAATATCAAATTAGTAATTTGATAACATAATTGCCGTTGAACTGGCAATCAAAAGATCGTGAAATTAAATTTCATTCGTTGTTAAGCAGAGATGGAACATATCTTAGTATTAAGCTTAGTTTAACAGAATATATGTCTTAAAACTTGCCTGCATAGCAGCGGGTCTACAGATCATAACAATTTTTATGATCATAAAACATTCAAATCAATGGTTTACTGTACAAAAATAAGCTTTGCACATTATAAATTACTTAGATAACGTAGGAGAATTCGCAAACACTAATCACATACTTAAATTAAAATTGAGAACAATCTTTGCTTATATGGGTGCTATATTTAGTCCGCGCGCAAATTTTACCACGGTCAATAAATCTGAAGTTTCCTAGATTTATGAGTAAATCATTGCAACTATAAAAGTCAGACATATTAATTAAAAGTGATAATGATAACATAATAAATTACGAAATTGACTTATTTTACTACCACTGTTTACACGGTTTACCGCTGTAAAATAGTAAAATGTCTTCAAAGTCGTTAAATGCTATATTTTAATTTTATAAAATAGTCTGATACGTATAAATTACATTTGTGATAAGTATCAAAAACTAGTTTCTCGGTTCCAAACAGTGGACCATAATATATAAATTCAATAAAAATAATAATTGATTAAGTTTGACAATGTATTAGGTACTTCTGTTTAAAATTTTTCTTCGCGTTTTACATACAATACCATACTCGCATGCAACTTCAGAGGTTTATTAGCTTGACAAAAGTTTTACTTTAATTGTCACTGAGAATTTTATAAAAAACACTAAGTATAGGTATGGAATGAATGGATAGATGTATGGAAACCGAACCCAAGACCTCTCATTCAGCAGCCCAGCATGCTATTTCCAGACCAATTATTTTTTAAATAACATGTTTAAAGAACTATCTTCTTAGTTTCTGTATTTTTTAAGCAATTTCCATGCTAAGATTAGCAGTTATTTTATTGAATTTGAAATTAAAACGATCAAAGAGCATAAATTGTGAGACTGGTAGCAATATTTTATAAATAATATATTTATTAATTCTTTTAACACCACAACGTAGCGTAAAATAATCGTAGTTCAAGGTTAATAAAGAAAAAAACACTGTTTTGCTACCAATTAAATATGCTTAAAATTTGGCTTGAAATATTACCTAGTTTGTGAAGTAAACAAAGCAGTTATAACTGTCAAAAAGAATGGGACATATCTCTTAAACTACGTATTCTGTGGAGTCTCTACAAATCTCTATAAATTTTACGACGATATTATAGTTTTGTGATTCAAAGAACTATTTTGTTTAACATATTCTTTAGACATTAGTTGTAAGTTATTATGAGATTTAAAAAAGATTTTTATTTTATTTACAAGGTTACAGCTCATAGTTACATAACAAAACACGGCGTATACAGTTTTTTTTTTGGGATACGTAAAATGCCCATAGATCGTCTTGCCTTACCTTGCCCTATTGCGTGACTCTCAAAATTCAATAATAATTACCTTTTATATTACTAAATACACTCACTAAATAATTTTTCAACACTTCCTATTTTTGATTCTGATTCTGATCCTTCCTGATTTTGTCATAATCTATGAGCGCAGTGACGTAGCCACATACCCCTGTATACTAAAAAAGTCTGTATAAAATATTCTATCTAATAATAATCAACCCATATACTGTCCCACTGCTGGGCACTGGCCTCCTCTCAGTATGAGAGGGATTAGGCTATAGTCCACCACACTAGCTTAATGCGGGTTGGCAGACTTCACATGCCGTCGAGAAAATCTCTCAGGCATGCAGGTTTCCTCACGAGGTTTTCCTTCACCGTTAAAGCGAGTGATAATTACGCAAATGATTTCGAAAAGTCAGAGGTGCGTGCCTTGGATTCGAACTCGAGACCTTTGTCTCGTGGTTGGCATTGACTTGGCAGTCCAGTGATCATACCCCTAGGCTATCACTGCTTATGCTGCAAAATATTCTATATTTAAGGCCCCAGTCTAGCAAAATTTGGCAGTTGTCAAATTAATAGCTCATTTTCGCAACGTTTTTTTAAGGAAAGGAAGGATATAGTGTCATATATTTTTATCGCGATAGAATATATGTTATATTAGCTTTATCTACGTATTTTTTTCACGTTCCTCTGGTTAGTTTATGTTATATAATTCAGGCGTCAAAGATGGCGCTCCCGCGCCCAACGCCATTTAGAGTCATGTTTGTGCACGTTAATCGGGGTAATCAAGAATAAATTCAAAAATCTACTCAGCGCAAAATTAGCTTAAGATAGTCGTCTTCAAAATGCGCTGAGAAGATTTTTAATTATACCTTTAGTTTTCTTAATCCGAGTGTCATAAGATCGTAAAATTTTCCTGTATTTGGTCCCAAAACAAACGGTTTTTTTCATAATAAAAACTAAAAATATTGATGAAATCATTTGATCAGTTTAAAGTACGTGTATTAAATGACACAACCAATTTAAAAAAAATGTGTACCTGCTTCACAAGTATTTTTTATAGTGTTTTCAACAGGCACGGTTTATAAACGAAAATCTCAAGCCAATTTCTTCAGAGGCGGCCAGTCGGTCGTAGCGGTTGGACGTGGATTCTATGTCAAATTCAAATTTGTACCTCTCGCTCTAAATTTCGCTCTCTCTCTAACCTTGCTGGCGTACTATCGGGCATTGAAACTTGCTCTACTTCATTATTTTTATGTCAATTTATCAGAAATAATTTCCGACGCGCGTTTCCCGGTCACGCGCGTTTTTATTCCACGAGCAGTTTAATCGATCGATTGTTTTAAAAAATGTGGTGTGTTTAGGCATTTATTGGACACCTAAACGCTTGGATGTCCGTCTAACTTTATGGTCCCGATTCTTCTGTCCCTAGTTAACACCTGGGTACAGAAACAACTCGACGCAATTTTTTACATTAATAATAGACATAGACTGTTTTGTTAGCAGTAAAGTGCGATAGTAACAAGTCTGTTACTATGGTTCATTAACTTGTTACCACTAGGTAACAAGTTTGTTACTATGGTCCGTTAACTTTTTATCATTAGGAAACAAGTTCGTTACTATGGTCTGTTAACTTATTACCACTAGGTAACAAGTTTGTCCGACACCCTAAAATTTACCTATGACCCTCCCCGGTTTGAATCACACAAATTGAATAATAACTATCCTAATATAATTATAATTATCAGCCAAAAGAAGTCCACTGTGCATGTGGAACAAAGGCCTCACCCATAAACTTCCACAAGGACTGGTTATATGTCGCCTGCCTCCAACGACTCCCAGCGACCTTCATCATCATTGAAAACCCACTCCTGTGTTCTCAATGATGATGAAGTCCTGTGTGTTCAGTTTCCGTACTTAGTCCTGCAGTGGACCATTGTCCCAGCTACCTTTATCGGGTCATTAGACCATAGTTAGAAAGTGAGAAAAGCGTAGTTTGAAAGTGAGTGTAAAAAGTACTGAAAAGTTGTGCAGTGACCGCCTATCTACGATATATGGACATATTATGATGCGTAGAAGTAGAGAGCCTAGTTACAAAACAGGTTATGAACATAAATGTGGATGGATATAGTAGATGAGGAAGACCAAAGAAAAGATGAATAGACAGTGTGAGAATGACGACGATGTACGTAAGAAAAAAACAATGCGCCGACCCCAAGTGAAGATGTGGTGGTGCCTATAGGTGTACATACACGAGCTAGATGGACATATGATATACTGGCTGGATGTCAACGATTGAAGGGCAGATCATCCCCCGATTGTCGGTTAATATGGCAGTGGCGTAATAGAGAAGAGGCCCTGACTCAGCAGTGGGTTTTACCGGCAGAATAGATAGATAGATAGATGAGTATATTTATAGATAACCGTTGCACGTGGTTTTTCATTTACCCCACTTCATGTGCCCAGGAGAAAAGTCTTTTGATCGATATTTTGGTGTTAAACATTTCTAATCCCAACTAGGACATGAGCTGTAGCTTTTTAACGGCTGAATAGATTTACATGAAATATGGCTAACAAAAATCCCATTTAATTTAAAAGAAATTTGTAACAGAATTACAAGACTAATCTGTGGAGGGATTTACAAATACAATAAGAGCTGGATTGAGCCGTGGGTTAGTCATTTTGTTGCTGAGCTATAAGCTCAACGGTTCAAACCCGTGTGATCTGGTTCATATAGCTCATTGAAAGCTGAGTTTACACACCTCTGATGATAGCCAGACGGCTATAGCAGTCGTGGAAGTGTATTCTATGTAAAATTCTTACTTCTCGCTCTGAATTTTGCTCTTCCTCTAACCAGTTTAGATCAAGAAATAAAACACAAAGGTCTACTCCAAAGCAAACCATCTCCTGGAACTTGATCTTATAGTGAATCAACCTCCTTCTTTTTCATGTGTGTTAAAACGAAATTAAAACCTCGACTAACAATATCTACTGTTCCATAAATCATAAAGTACTTAAATTATTTCAAACGACAGATATTTTTTTCAGATTTTCAGGGTATAATCCCACAGGCCACAGTAGTGTTGTTCATTATAATTAAATATAAATATCTTTTTGTATTTTTTTAAGCATTTTCCATACTAAGATTACAAGTTATTTTTAATGAAGAAAAAAAATCTGCCGGCGGGCAGGATTCGAACCTGCGTCTTCTGGTTCGGTACACCACGGTACACTACGGTTGGTTGGGGCTCGCGGTAGCTTAGTGGTCAAAGCGTCTGATGTACCGAATCCTGCCCGCCAGCCGATTTTTTCCTTCATTAAAAATAAATAGAAATATTTTATCTTGTAAAGTAGAGCAACTTTCATTTCGTAGCACTGCTCTACACTTTGTAATTTACGTATCACAGGATGATACAGAGGGTGCCTCGCGGGGTTCGTGCCCGCGAACTGTCAATATACTGAATTCGTTTGTTATGCACAGCTAGACTGGGGCCTTAACAAAAATATAAAATCAAAATTGACAACAAAGCGACTGTCGCACTAAGTATTTTCTTTAGGAAACATAACACTTGATTGACATACAAACATCTAAATAAGGTACGAACAGTATTAATCAATTTGCACAGTGGCGAATCATATCAAATATAGCCGAAGGTGAGAATCTCGTACAATAATAGCAAATGAACACAATTGCATCACTGCGGTATGCAATGGAGCAGATTGTACTAATTCAATACATAATTTTTTGTACCTACTTACGTGAAAGATAACAGGTAGGTACCTAAAAATTGGTGGCTACCTATATTCGGCTTTAACCTTTGCAATATCACTGAATTAAAAGAAACAAAGAAAATGTAAGTACCTAGGTAGGTATTTATTTGTCATTGACTTACCTACGCGATTAGACAATAAGTGTTATTCGCCGATAAAAGCGCTTTTATGCGCTTGTAAGCAAAATAGCGATCGCTGATCAGTAAGCGCTGTCAACAGTGTCAAAATCTAAGTAATGAAAAAAGTAGTTTTTAAAATTTTAATTCAATACCTAGTCTACTCTATAATAATATTATAGAGGAAATATTTGATTGTTTGTTTGTATTGAATAGGCTCCGAGACTACTGGACCGATTTGAAAAATTCTTTCAGTGTTAGATAGCCCATTTACCAGGGAAGGCTATATACCATCACGCTACAACAAATAGGAGCGGAGTAGTAACGAAAGTTGTTGCAACAAAAAAAAATTATAAGCTAGTCAAAAATAATTATAATAATTTCAAAACCGTATTATCATTATTTTTTAACAAATTTGATTGAAAGAAATTATTGATTTGAAAGATAGAGTATTTTCTGACTACCCCTATGGGAAAAGGCGTGAGCGCTTGCATGTATGTATTAGTGTAAATAAATGTACCTAGGTACAGACAACACCACAAAAATGTATGCACTTATAAAAATCCAAACAAAACATATCAAAAACATCCGTCGAAACAGGTATACATTGTAAATTATCGAAATTAAATACAAAATGGTTTCCAGAATATATTCTGTGAACATAAATCAAGTATTTATAGAGTTTATTGACGTTTAAGCGCAGTCCATGTTTATGTTTATGACGCTTACAAAATAGACGGTGACCGCTGTGTTCGCTATTTTGAGATCTGCACAACACTGGTTGCTACACAGACTGCATTTTGACGCGCTTGGATTACGAAATCGAAATTTATTTACATTTTCTAGAAAGATGGTATTTTTATTTTTTGACGACGTCTGTGGTCTACTGGTTTGAGTACCGGACTGCTGATCATGAGGTCGTGGGTTCGATTCCCACAAGACACAAACATTTATGTGATGAACTTAGGTGTTTGTGTTTGTCTGGGTGTTTCTTATAAGTATGTATTTACAAAAAAAAAGTATATAAGTATTATATCCATTGTCTAGTACCCATAGTACAAGCTCTGCTTAGTTTGGGACTAGATGGTGCTGTGTAAAAATGTCCTAAGATATTTATTTATTTATTTTGTATCGTAAATGACCACTGGACTGCCAAGTCCAGCCTGCCAAGGTCTCGAGTTTAAATCCAAGGCACGCAGTTTTAGTAATCATGTGCGTATTAATAATTAATTAATCACTCGCTTACACCGGTGAAGGAAATCATCGTGAAGAAACCTGCATGTCTGAGAGATTTTCTCGAGGGGCGTGTGAAGTCTAGCAACCCGCATTAAGCCAGCCTGGTCGACTAGGTATAGCTTAATCCCTCCCATAATAAGAGGAGACCCGTGCCCAGCAGTGGGATAGTTAATGGGTTAATGATGATGAACGTTGCAAATTCATATGCTTTTCCACTGTTAAGCAGACGAATGATAGGGATTAAACTATAGTGCCTCACGCTGGCCTAGTGCTGGTTCACAGACCTCACAAGCCGTTAAGAACATCTCTCTGGCATGCAAGTCTCCTCACAATATTTCTGTCTGTCTGTTTGTTATCTTTTTATGCCTGAACCACTACACAGATTCAATAAAAATTTGCAATGATGCCTTCAAACGAAAGATATAGGCAAGGCTTAGGCATTTGTTTTAGAAATTCAATAGAATGCGCTCACAACAGCCAATATAAAAGACATTATTTACTTTTAAACATTGCAAGCAATACGCAATATAAATCTACACTAATGTTATAAAGACGAAAGATTTGATTGTTTGTTTGTATTGAATAGGCTCTGAAACTACTGGACGGATTTGAAAAATTCTTTCAGTGTTATATAGCCCATTTATCGGGGAAGGCTATAGGCTATATACCATCACGCTACGACTAATAGGAGCGGAGTAGCAATGAAAAATTTATAAGACCACGCGGATGAAGCCGCTGGCGGGAAGCTAGTATAGTATAAAATGAGTATTGCAATGTCAAGTACCCTGCTCACGCATTATAATATCTAATACATGTCTTATTCACGCAACAGTATGTCAAATATACAATATTGTAAAAAACCCTGTCCGACCCGAAAGGGGGCACATAGGTATCTCAATCACATTACCAAATAAAATAAAATATTCTTAAAATAAAAGTAAGGCTGTTAATGAAGTTTTAAATTCACGATTTTTGTACAGAAATTACCAAAATTACCCAAAATCTAGCAATTTTCTTGAATGTGACAACACTATCACCTGCCGTGGTATATTAGGCACCTGTAACGATTGCCCTAGTACCTAGCTATTTATCTAAGTTTCATTGTTTCATAAAAAAATATTTACCTACTTTTATTCGGAATATTTTTTTTTACTGTAAAACTGAAAAGGAGAAACTGAGAACTTTAAAACTGAGAAATTACATATATATATGTTTTTTTTTATACCACTGACGTGGCAAACAATCATACGGCTCGCCTGATGGTAAGCGGTTACCGTAGCCTATGGACGCTTGCAACACCAGGGGTATCACTCGCGTAAATGTAATCTAATATCGATACCTAGTAATACCTTCACGGGTCGGACAGGGTTTTCTGTATACAAATTCACGCATTAGACACTCATGCATTCCTTATTTTGACATTACACTGTCCCTAATACGCTACTTATATGCGTATTGCAGTTTAATCCTAATTTATACGCGCATTGTATTGCAAAATACATCGTTGTTGCATTAGGTAGTCTAAACACAGAGTAGGTTTATATAGTATGGTCTAACTGAAATCTGACGCATCTCACAATCATTCATTCTATCGATATGCAAACTACGCTATTTTTGGCGCGACGACGACTGTGGTCTACTGGTTCGAGTACCGGACTGCTGATCACGAGGTCGTGAGTTCGATTCCCACAGGACACAAACATTTATTGATATTGATATTGATGATATACTCATTAGATTCGTCTTGATGGCACGACTGTCACTGGATACATGAAATTTTTTAAAAATCAATATGGCGGATCTAATATGCTTTAATGTGCGAACTGATTTTGAAAATGATCTTTAGTTGTATCAATTTATATTTTAAATCATCATTTAGGATCTATCTAGTGATTCTATGATGATTTATAAACTAAAAACAAGGAAATAAAATCAATTATTAAAAGAAACAAAAAACCCGACTGCGTAAAAACTACTAACTAAAAATCTAAAAACAAGCTCTGTGATGTTGGAAAATGTATTGCAGGCGGGACAAGCTGTTCGTTCATAAACAAAATTGTTTCTTTGCTTGTCCCGCCTGCAATACATTTTCCAACATCACAGAGCTTGTTTTTAGATTTTTAGTTAGTAGTTTTTACGCAGTCGGGTTTTTTGTTTCTTTTAATAATTTAACGATGATGACAGCTCTTAATGCCAACCAGGGCTTTTACGAAACGGCCTCTGCAGAAACCTCCTTGCTTGAGTCTCTACAGTACTGTAGGTGTCTAAAGTACTATCTTATCAAGTGGCGTCTGCTCTTTACCAGCATAAACTATTCAAAATGCATTTGACGTGAAATGCATTTGTAATTTGATTATGCGATTAACTAATATCATAAATGCATAAGTTACTCTGTCTGTCTGTTACATCATCTCAACCAAAAGAGATACACTGCTGAACAAAGACCTCCCCCATAGTCTTCCACCGGGACTGGTCGCACGACTCCCAGCGACCGTCGGTCCATCTCGTTACAGTAATCGCAGAACAGATTCTGATGAAATTAAGGAAGGGTCATGGCTACTTTTCGCCTTAAAAACTCTTAAAAAGACAACATTTAGTAATATAATATGAAATATTAGTTACCAAAACTACCTAGATTATTTATCAGTCTGTCTGTGGTTAGATTATAATAACATATATTATTTTTGACCTATCAAGTTAGGACATTGATACAACCGTTTAAAGGTTAATAAAACAATGTTTTAGTAGCAAACCATCACGCCTGTATTCCCTAAAGGGTTAGGCAGAGGTGTAGGTACACCCACAGATTACCAATATGTTTTGGTCCCATGTAATAGAGGGCACAACTGAGCACAAATCGAGCTGGTAACTGGGAATTTCACAGAAGACCCGACCGAACCCAGAATATAGCGTAGCAGTCGCCCTTACGACTACAAGATTAATGAGGATTACAATGTATTTAATTGTTCCAGGTTCTAACTAAAGATGGAGCCACTGCAGGTTGATGTCGTTCACTTTTACCCGCGAGAAAATGCACAACCTCACAACACAGTCAAGTAAGTCTTTTAATATATTTTTTTTGCTTTTCGTTCATCACCAACCCTTTTGCTGGCACACCACTGAGCAAGGGTCTTCTCTCAGAATGAGAGGGGTTATAGTCCACGCGGAACAAGTTGGCCGTGCCTTAGGCAAAGTCCTTTTATAAGAAACTAGTTCCGCGCAGACTATAGTCCACCACGCTGACCTAGTGTGGGTTGGCAGATTACAGAGAAAATCTCTCAGGCATTTCCTCACTCACAATGTTTTCCTTCACCGTTGAGTAAATGAATGGTTTAAAAAAACAATTGACTTTGACCTCTACAGCAATGTTTGATAGTAAATTTTAAATACTTAGGGATTTTTTCACCACCTCCCAATAAGTTCCCGTTAAATTTGACTTGATTTGGTTTGACGACGTCTGTGGTCTAGTGGTTCGAGTACCGGACTGCTGATCACGAGGTCGTGGGTTCGATTCCCACAGGACACAAACATTTATTGTGATGAATTTAAGTGTTTGTGTTTGTCTGGGTGTTTCCTATGTTTGTATATAAGTATGTATTTACAAAAAAAAAATATATAAGTATTATATCAAATTGTCTAGTACCCATAGTACAAGTTCTGCTTAGTTTGGGACTAGATGGTGCTGTGTAAAAAATGTCACAGGATATTTATTTATTTATTTATTTAAATTATCTAGTAGATAATTTCATACAGATTCTATTCTATTTTTTTTAATTTATGCGGTGGTTATCCGGAGGTGGTGAGACAGAGCAATATATAAATATACTACGTACTTTATTCATGCAAATATAATAAGATTTTAATTTGATTTTTTATACAATTACAATAAAATAATGATGAATGAATGATGACGATATAATTATAATCTCAGTCCAATGATCTTGTCGCTCTTTGCCTTATTGTAATTTTTATTTATTCCTTGACTAGGTTTGAGGTGATAAACGAGGAAAACCCGTTGACCACCATAGTAAGACGTGGTCAGCCATTCAGCGGCGTGGTGAGGTTCACCAGAGCCTTCGATGAAGCCAACGATATTGTGCTACTGGTATTCAGTTTAGGTAAGATCGTTATTAAATAATTTAGTATGGGGCGACATATTCAACGTCTATCGTCATTATATTTTAGACAGTTTACATACCTAACACCCCAACTCAGAGACGTCACTTAACCTTAATGAATCGTTAACAAACAGTGGCTACTATATCTTGACCTATTTTTCCATATTAGAGTTTGTTGTCAGTGTACTAAGATATACTGGTTGTCATTAGCTAATGATTCATTAGGTTAAGTGACGTCCCTGAGTGCGGCCCAAAAACCTTAATGAATGATTTAATTATCTATATCTATACTAATATTATAAAGAGGAAAGATTTGTTTGTTTGTTTGTTTGTTTGTTTGTTTGTTTGTTTGTAATGAATAGGCTCCGAAACTACTGGACCGATTTCAAAAATTCTTTCACCTTTGGAAAGCTACATTATCCCCGAGTAACATAGGCTATATATCATCACGCTACGACTAATAGGAGCGGAGTAGTAATGAAAAATGTAGCAAAAACGGGGAAAAAATTATAATACCACGCGGGCGAAGCCGCTGGCGGGAAGCTAGTTTATTATATTTAAATAAACTTTCGGTGAAAAATGATCTAGGTGTTGGTGTAAACTGCTGCAACATCGGGTTTAGTGGATATACAGACACATTTCAAAAACTATGTAGTAAAACGGTAAAGGATAAGCGGCAACCAAAACTTATAGATGCTTGCGAACTTATGAACATTGTATTTCCCTTTTAAATAAATCTTAGAATGCAACCTATGCGAAAATCTGCAGTATGTGGGTGCATATATGACTATTATTGCCATCCTTTTCGTTTCCCTACAAATTTTGCAAATTAGAGCAGGAAAAATATAGTTTTACGAATTTCCATGATAAAATAAATCGCCAACTTTTTTGCACACATGGTGTGCAAACTACATTTACTGGGATAAGAATTATAATTATGATCTTTATTGTATAGGTGATAAGCCATCGATTGATACCACTGGCAGCATGTACATACGACGAGACGCGGTGACGGACAAACATACATGGAGCGCCAACTTAGAGGACGTTCTTGAAGATGGGACTACTGTGTCTTTTAGAGTAAGTACTGTATTATAATAATATATATTTAGTAGTGTGGAACTGTGGACTGACTAGTAGGTGACCATAACTTATGTACAAGTTTAAACATTGAGTTATTACCCGACTGCCGAAGGAGAAGGACGCAGTATTAAATAACCCATTTAATACTGCGTAAGGACTACGCGAACCGCATGTTTTAATGCCACCCTCGAACATAGCCCATAACTTAACATATAACTTAGATAGAATAAATAGATAAACTATATTATATGTTTAATGTCATTGGATACAATATATAAATATGTATAAAGTAAAAAACAAGGAAAATGTGCAAGTTTAACAAAATACCTTCCTCCTCTCTCCTACATTGCCGTGCCCGACAGGGTCCATGTGTGATACTTTATTTATTATGATAACAACTGTTAAAAAAACATTGTGGAGTGCAATAAATATATTGAGTATTGAGTAGCCCAAAATGGTCTTCTCCGCGATCGGCTAAAAACAAACGATATGCGCCACTTACTAACAAAGATGGCGTGACTGTTTCTGCATTTGTCAACGCGTGTGTCAAATGTTCGGCCCCATCTTTAGTATTTACAACAATGCCTTTAACACTTTAATTCAAAAGAGATTTTCTCATAAATTATTGATTTGATTTGATTGATTCTATGATGATTGTGATTACATACACAATATTATTGCACCATTACTTTATTATTGTTATTTCAGGATAAATCGCTTTCGAATTTTAGAAAGTATATACATATTTATGCTTGTGACTGTACTAACATTATTCTCGTAAATAAAAACAAGTTATAATTATTAGAAATCGAATTGAAAAAAACACAGGAAAGAGTTAGCACGTAGACAGCGAAAAAACTAGTCAAATTACTAACCTGCATATTACTTATGTCTAACAAGTAATTCGACTAGAAATAACCAATCTAGACACAATTTATTGGCTATTTTAGAACCTGTTTTACCAAATTGCTATGTTAATTATAACACGTAGATATAAAATTGCGCAGAAGCAAAAAATAAGACAGGTTATGCGCGTACGCTTTAGCTGACACTTCACTTATACAGGTTAAACATAGTCACCATCACGCCTGTACCGTCTGAAGTAATAGGCAGAGGTGTACTAATGGCAGTAGGGGCGAACCAATTACGATTCGATCGAATCGATTTTTAACCCCGACGCAACAAAAACGACGGGATGTTATAAGTTTGACGTGTCTGTGTGTCTGTGTGACATCGTAGCTCTCGAACGGATGGACCGATTTTAATTATTTTTTTATTTATTTGAAAGGTGAAATAGTCGGGAGTGTTCTTAGCTATGTTTGATAAAAATCGGGCCAAAATGGCCGCCACCACAAAATAGCGAATTAGGTACATATTTTTTCAGAACTCCCTCAATATGGGTGTCAAATAAAAGGGCTTAACTAATAGAATACTATAGGTACACTATGATAAATTTCAAATCCAAGATGGTCGCCACCACAAAATGGCGAACTACATTTCGTGTCGGGAGGTTTCTAAATTTTTTATTTAGGTACCTAGTTATATCAACCAACTTCAAAAAAGGAGGAGGTTTTCAATTCGTCTGCCTGTTTTTATTTGCACAGATACTATCACGCTCGCCTGTATACCCCAAAGGGTTAGACAGAGTTGTACTAATATACACTCACCATTCCCCGCTATGTTTAGTTCCCATGTAATAGGGATAAACCTATTGCCATTAACCGGACCCAAATCAAAACTCCGAGCTGAACATTTCATAGAAAAACCCAATGACACTTTGCTCGACTTGGGAATCGTACCCACGCCCTCGAGCGTAGCGAAGCGCTTAGAACCACTAGGCTAATAAGGCAGATTTTCTTAAAATTCCTGAATGGCCCAGTATTCCTTTTACAAGTTCTCGCCAAACTTATTGTCCGGGTTGAAGCTGGCACGAGCTGTAAAAATCGGAGAAAGAAAAATATTGAATTAGAATGATTTAAAAGGACAGCCTACGACTTGAGCTTTCGTTTTTAATTATTACAATGTAATATTTTTCTTTCTCCGATTTTTAAGGCCGGGTTAAAGTTAGCTCGTGCCAACTGCAACCCGGACAATAAGTTTGGCGAGAACTGTAATTAGGTACACAGTTTTTCAGATCTTCATTGTAAAATAGTTATTATTTCCTAACTACAATGCAATTATATTTATATTCTTGGTTTATAATAAGGTAATTCCGTATACAAGCGACAAGCTTTGAATATTGATGCTACATTACTTATAGCATTATTTCTACGAATATTTTCTTAAAACGTGTAGGCATCTTATTTACCTAGGTATCTAATATTTATTACATCGTGGAAGTATTCAAGGTTCGTGTATTTAAATGTCCACTAAAAATAAATACCTACTTAGGTAATTCTTTGTAATTGATAAACAACTGCTAAACTAGAGGTCTTGGGTACGATACCCATGTCGAGTAGTGTTTTTGGGTTTCCCTATGACATTATCAGTAGAGTTAAAATGTGTGCCCGGTTAATGGCAAAAGGCTCTCTCCTTATTAGATGGGACCTAAAGATATTGGCGAACTGCAGGTGTACATTAGTACACCTTCGACTAACCCTTCGGAGAATACAGCCGTGATGGTATGTTTTCTATTTCTGGGATGTCATTACAATTTACAACTTTTTCTTACCTTGACGGTTTACAAGTAATGTATAAAGTTAATCTTTGTATCATAAGCACAAACTGAACTTGACATTCTTGACCAACATAGACATCACTTGGAATGCTCGTAAATTGTTATTTAACTTAACTGTTAATTTGCATACATATCTAGTTTTACCTAACTCTTCTACTCATGCTGCCAAAATACGAGTATATTGAAATCCATACTCGTATTCATTTAACTTCCCTGCATAAGTAATTAAATCTATAGTCTCTGCCTACCCCTATGGGAAACAGGTGTGAAGCTATGTATGTATGTATGTATAATTGAAAAATTCTAAATGCAAAATATTTTTATTTCAATTAATAATAATAATAATCAACCCATATACTGTCCCACTGCTGGGCACGGGTCTCCTCTCGGTGAGAGGGTTTAGGCTACAGTCCACCACGCTAGCCTAATGCGGGTTGGCAGACTTCATATACCGTCGAGAAAATCTCTCAGGCATGCAGGTTTCCTCACGATGTTTTCCTTCACCGTTCAAGCGAGTGATAATAATTACGCACATGATTTCGAAAAGTCAGAGGTGCGTGCCTTATATTCGAACTCGAGACCTTTGACTTGGCAGTCCAGTGATCATACCCCTAGGCTATCACTGCTTCCCCCATTTCAATTAGACCATATAAATACGCCACCATCAGCAGGACATTTAAGTGAGAATGAAAAGCTCAGACTGCGGGGCTAGTTATATTTAAGTAACATCTAAGCCTGCAGAATACTCATACTTTACAGTTCATATTGTTAATTTAAGTAATTTAATTTAAGCCCAATTTTATCAAGACGAAATAAAATAAGACTTATGAGTTTACCTTCCTAAGTTGCAGTTAAGTAACTAATTGAAATCTCAAAAGAACATAAGGACCTAATACCTAATAAAATAATTGAACCTTACGACTTATGTATCTAATAGTTATAGTATTCTTTATTCTGTGGATTATGGTACGGGTTTTCCATGTACATACCTACCTGTTTATAAATAATCGTAAATTTATGATAGGTAGTTACCGACCAAACCATTAATATATCTTTGATTTATGACAATAACAATAATGATAAACACGTTTTACATCTGCACGCTTAAATTTATATGAGTAGGTGATAAATAATTTATAGTAGCAGTAGTAATTAGTTAAGTTTAGTTTTGTTGTACTTTTCTACACTTTTGACAACGTCTGTGGTCTAATGGTTCTATGGGACTGCTGATCACGAGGAGACCGATTTATGTAATGATGAATATAAGTATTTGTGTTTATCTGGGTGTTTCCTATGTAAAATAAGTATGTATTTACAAAAAAAGTATATAAGTATTATATCCATTGTCTAGTACCTAGGTACCTACCCATAGTACAAGCTCTGCTTAGTTTGGGATTAGATGGTGCTGTGTAAAAATGTCCACAAATTATTATTATTATTCTCTTTATTTATTTTCATACACATTATTTGTGTTTTTAAATATTTTTATAAAAAACAGAAAATATAAAAACCATTTAAAAATATAAAAAATAGTAGCCCACCGGCATCTGGAACAGAGTCCAAGCTACCGGTGGTCAGGGCTCCAGGGAAAGGAACCTCCTAATAATACGTGCCGTATCTAGGAGTACCGCTTTCTGTATCAGGCCCTTGATCCAGCCACTCAACGAGAGCCTCCTTATTATTATTAGTTTAGTTTTGCTGTGCTTTTCTACACTTAGCATCTTGATTGGGCCATTGTGCAGGTATTCCTGTTTGGGCATCTGTTTTATAGTAGGAAAAGGAGATATTTTAGTAAAGTAAAATAAATAAAACGAGAGGATAATAATGATATTTTTTAACATGTACGTATTGAACACTATTCGTACAACAGTTTATATAAAAAAACAGTAGCGTTTTTCTTTCCTGAGTACATGTACTAGGTGGCTCTGCTGGAGAGCATACTCTCAATACTAAATGTCTATTTTATCGTTACGTATTGCACGTACAGGGATATCGGATATACGTACATTATGTACGTTTGACGTACATCATTTTATGATATAATTGATCATTTTCTAAAAGGTGGCTCTGCTGCAGAGTATGACACGAATAATGATAAAATAGTAATAGAGGCATTTGAAGCTGTGACAATCTAAACGACTAATGATTAGTAGGTATTTGCGTTTGTAAAATATCATTAGTATTCTAGGGTTAAACGGGAAACCCAGGCTTAACCTAGAAACTTAGCAGCCTATTGAAATTGCTGCAGGCTTCCGGGAGCGATGCTGGGGATTGAAGTATTTGTACCCACGCTTCTGCATTGGAACACATTTTTCTACCTCAATGCAGTACTTACTAGTTTTTTTTTATATACCACTAAGGTGGCAAACAAGCATACGGCCCGCCTGATGGTAAGCGGTTACCATAGCCTATGGACGCTTGCAATACAAGGGGTATCACTCGCGCGTTGCCGACCCGAAAAACCTCTTAGAGGTTTATGGAGGATTCACTGCGCCGACAGTTTGAGGGAATATTCCTCTTACTGCCAGCGCAGCGCATCCTTAGAAGGTGCTCTGGCGACCTTACTCACTGCAGGAACACAACACACAATAAAGTGTGTTATTTGGCTGCAGTTTCCATATTATTTCTTATTAAATTTATCTACTAAGAAAAGTAGAGAAATGAAAGCGGTCGAAAGAGGTCCGAAAGCATAGCTAGGCTCTCTCCCTACCGAGCACAAAAATACAATCTGTGCTTGACCACGGAATTAAACCCTAAATGTTATATTATCATCTTTGTATCACAGGTATCGACGCCTGTAACCGCCCCGGTTGGTGTCTGGAGTCTGCGAGTGTACACCTGGCGACGAGAATCACCACAGAGGGCGTACTACGACTTCGACCAGGATATCTACATCCTATTCAACCCTTGGAACCCTGGTAAGTGCAATAAGAACTATTATCGTTTAACTTTAGGTAGAAATTGTAGCAAGTGGAAATCTATAGTCTCTGCCTACCCCTATGGGAAGCAGGCGTGAAGCTATGTATGTATGTAACTTTAGGTAAGAGAAGAAAAAAAGCAAATTAAATAATGACGACGTCTGTGTTGGAGTACCGGACTGCTAATCACGAGGTCGTGGGTTCGATTCCCACAAGACAGCAATATTTGTGATGAGTATGAGTATTTGTCCAGGTAGTTGACAAGTATTGTATGTATTTACAAAAAGAAAGAATATAAGTATTATATTCATTGTCTAGTACTCATAGTACAAGCTCTGATAAGTTTGGGAATAGATGGTGCTGTGTAAAAATGTCCAAAAATATAATTAAAAATACAAATTAATACTAAAGTTATTCAATAAAATATTTACACGCTACAAAAAAAAATCAAAACAAAAATAGTAATAATAAAAAAGAAATCCATAAATAGGCGCGCATTGATGACGTAAAATAAGGTTTTCAGGGAAGAAAAAATTTTAAAAATCCAGGTTTTTTATCGGATTTACCCGATCAGTTGAAAAATTAGAAAGGAAACCGAATGCAGTCAGTGGTTTAATAAAAATCCGTGTGACAAAGTTCTGAAGCTCTAAACTTGGAACAATATAAAACATTTTAAAGTTGCTGAATAGAGTAACGTAGGTATTCAGTAGCTATTTACATTTTTAAATTGCTTTAAGTATTCAATAGTTTTTTTTTAAATACTGGAGAATTTTACTCCATTTTTCTTTTCACTGTATTCAGAATGCAATCTCTTCCATTTAAAGTTTAAATAGTTGCAGTAAAATAAATCAGAGCCGGGTTCCGCAGACATTACTAACATATCTAATTTATTTATAGCGTTGGAATTTGTTTCTATAAAGATTTCTTGAAATAGAACCGAGAGTACGATTTATAAGGATAAGCAACACAGTTCTTGCTGGGTTCCAGTCGATTTCTAATAATAGTGCAGTTGGAATATCCTTGCTAATATTGTAAATGCGAAATTTACTCTGTCTGTCTGTCGCGCTTCCACGCCAAAACTACTGAACCGATGGTATACAGATAGTCTAGAACCTGAGAAATGACATAGGCTACTTTTTATTGCGAAAAAAGGGTAGAAAAGGTAGAATTAGGGGATGAAAGTTATAAAAAATGCCCAGACCACTAAAAAAACCAAATCAAAATCGGTTCATCCGTTCGGAAGCTACGATGCCACAGACAGACACACACACACACGCACAGATACGTCAAACTAAATAACACCCCGTCGTTTTGCGTCGTCGGGGGTTAAAAATAACTATATAAAAGAAAAAAGAACTTACAATATGCTTGCTTGCATGCTTGCAGATGACCAGACCTACATGGAAGATACGGCTCTGCTCCAAGAGTATGTGCTGAACGATATGGGCAAGGTGTGGGTGGGGCCCATCAAGACCACGCGTGGGAAGCCGTGGGCATACGGGCAGTTCGACGAGGTCGTGCTGCCGGCTTGCATGTTCATGCTGGATAAAGCTGAAATACCTTTTAAGCAGTAAGTTTATATTTATTTAACATACCTACCATACTATCACGCCTGTATTCCCTAAAGGGTTGGGCAGAGGTGTCCCCGCAGTTCGCCTTCTTCTTCTTCTTAGTCGCTACATTCTTGACAGAGTGATCGTGGTCGTCACATCAGCGGCGGTGGCACGCTTCACAATTCGTCGCCATTCCTCTCGTACCGCAGCTTTTCTGGTGCACTCATGCAGTGGACCATTCAATGCAGCTTTAATCTGGTCTGTCCAGCGCATTGGTGATCTGCCACGAGCTCTTGTGCCATCAACTTTCCCTTGTTCGCCTTCGCTCCTATAATAGGGCGCAATTCCAGTACTTAAATACCATATTATACAGATTTGTTGTGTCTACTGGTTTATTAGTTGGTGGTCCTCAGTGCGACTGCTGCGCTAGAGGTCCTGGGTTCGATTCTCAGGTCGAGCAATATATTTTTATGAATTTCTCAGTTACAATTCGGAGTTCGGATTTGTGCCCGGTTAGTGGCAATAGGCTCGCCCCTATTACATGGGACCTGAACATACCGGCGGACTATTGGTGTACATTAGTACCCCTCTGCCCAACCCTTTAGAGAATACAAGCGTGATGTTATGTAAACAATCTAATAATAACAATTACTAGATTGTTTTCTCATACTCGTGTAAGTATCCATATTATTATTGTATCAGATGTCATTGTAAAAAACCAAAAATTTAAAAGAGTAACCATAGAGTTTCTTGCCGGTTCTTCTCCATAGGAAACGACTAATTTGGAACCGTGCACCTAGTTTCGACATTTTATAAATGCCTGTATAAGGTCTATGTGAAAATAAAACTATTTTGATTTTGATTTAATTAAATACTAGCTTCCCGCCAGCGGCTTCGCCCGCGTGGTCTTATAATTTTTTCCCCCGTTTTTGCAACATTTTTCATTACTACTCCGCTCCTATTAGTCGTAGCGTGATGAAATATAGCCTATAGCCTTCCCCGATAAATGGGCTATCTAACATGGAAAGAATTTTTCAAATCGGTCCAGTACTTTTTGAGTTTATTCGTTACATACAAAAATACAAATATTTCCTCTTTATAATATTATTAGTATAGATATTAGTACTTATGTATGTATCTTTATTGTATCTTTATTAAAACTTTCAAAAATTACAAAGTTAATCAAAGCCCCACAAAACCGTCTTTACGGTTTGTCTGTGGGTACAGAAAACAACTTACGCACTAATAATATAAACTTATACTTATAGAAGTATAGACTAATATTAATATGATCGACACTATAAAATATATTTTTTTGTTTCGCTCACATTACCAGTAGGTAAATGCACGTAATCGTAATATAATATGTTTTGTTTATAGGTAATTCGTAGGGAATAAGTGGCATTTCATAAATTCAAGACTTTTACGATCGTGTCGCCTGCCAATTCTTATGTCGTTTATCTACATAATGCGTCTAAATAGTCCCAGTACAATTAATCTAGAATGAAATAATGCTGGAAATAGTTGATCATTTGCCAATTTCTATTAATCATTGAGGATACTTATAGTTACCTATAAATTTCATAAAGTAGGCATCAATTCCATTTATACGTTGTGTCAACTGCTTTGTTAATCTTGTGGTTGTTATCGTGACCGCTACACTCAAGGTACCGGGTTCGATTCCCGGGTCGAGCAAAGTAGTGTTTTATGAAAATCTCATTAGCATCTCCGAGTGTAGGTTTGTGCCCGGTTAATGGCCATAAGCTTGCCCCCTATTACTTGGGTCATAAATATACTAGCGAATATTGTGGGTGCTCTGCCTAATATTTCGGCTAATTTTAAGGCATGTGTTTTTATATAAATACTAGCTTTCCGCCAGCGGCTTCGCTTGCGTGGTCTTATGAATTTTTCCCCGGTTTCGCAAAAAAAAAATATTGCTACTCCGCTCCTATTAGTCGTAGCATAATGGTATATATATCTAACACTGAAAGAATTTTTCAAATCATCCCAGTAGTTTCGGAGCCTATTCAATCTCTCTCTTTCTGGTCGGTCCCTCATGTCTGAGGTCAGCGTCAGGGTTGAATCTGGAGCGGATGTTCTGTCTCCACCGGTTTCTGTCCAGCGCGTTTCGCATATTCGTGTAGAATTTGGAGGCCGACGAGTCTTTTACTTGATCGGTCCATCTTGTTGGGGAATCCAATACAAACAAACAATCAAATCTTTCATTTTTATAATAATAACAAGAGGTAGGGCACAGCCATTTATGGCTCAAATCTGGAGCAGCCCATCTGGGGAAGTACCTCCACCTTACAGAAAACTGCAGCCAAAAAAGCACACTTTATTGTGTTGTGTTCCTGCAGTGAGTAAGGTCGCCAGAGCTCCTTCTAAGGATGCGCTACGCTGGCAGTAAGAGGAATATTCTGTCAAACTGTCGGCGCAGTGAATCCTCCATAAACCTCTAAGAGGTTTTTCGGGTGTGATACCCCTGGTGTTGTAAGCGTCCATAGGCTATGGTAACCGCTTACCATCAGGCGGGCCGTATGCTTGTTTGCCACCCTAATGGTATAAAAAAGAAAAATATAGATATAGATAATATTATGTAAGATTGGAAACACGGGTTGCACAGCGGCATACAGGTAGTCAACAACAAAAAATTAGAATAGAAATCTAGACAGATCTGTGAAGATGCTAATATGAGCATAGCATCACATACCGTGACAAAACCTTCAATTGAAGACTATACATGAATATACTTTGTGATTAGATTTAAATCATCATCCTCATCCTCCTGCCCTTATCCCCATTCACTTGGGGTCGGCACAGTATGTCTTTTTCTTCCATACATCTCTATTAGCCGTCATCTCATCATTCACTTCCTTTGTGGTCATATCCTTTCTCACACAGTCCATCCATCTTTTCTTTGGTCTTCCTCTTCCCTTATATCCATCCACATTCATGCTTTAAACCTTTTTGGTGACATGCTCTTCACTTCTACGCATCACATGTCCATACCACGCTAAGCGGCTACTGCACAACTTTTCAGTAACCGGTGCTACGGTCTTTCAAACTACCTCTTATATACTCATTCCTGACCCTGTCCATGTGATTAGATTTAAATGCTCTAAAATATTGTTTTGTTATTTAAATTTTGCATTGCAAAGTTGTTGAATAATTTGAGTTTTATTAGGTCTAGTTCGTATGTTGCATTCAAATGATCACTCATCTTTAAAATAAGTAAGAAACTGACTGGCTGACTGATCGATAAATTCACAGCTGAAACCGCTGAACGGATTGGTCTGAAATTTGGCACACAGACAGTTGTTATGGATTAGGCAACCGCTTAGAAACGATCTTGGGAAATACCCACGGGATTGGGAAAAATTGATAAACGACGAAAAAGGTAGTGCAGGACAATCTCCAGCTATCCCCAATTTAAGTTACATACAGTTCTCGCCAAACTTATTGTCCGAGTTGAAGTTGGCACGAGCTAACTTTAACCCGGCCTTAAAAAATTTTGGGTTGTAATAAAAAAATAAGAAAGCTCAAGTCGTAGGCTATCGTTTTAAATCATTTTAACCCAATATTTTTCTTGATCCGATTATTACGGACGGGTTAAAGTTAGCTCGAGCCAACTTCAACCCGGACAATAAGTTTGGCGCGAACTGTACTCTTCCCCAACTAGTTAAGTTAGTAGTCTCTCCAAGAAATCACTACAGACAAATGAAAGCAGAGTAAAAGATCGTGGTCATACAAGACTTAAAGTTGTTTACTTACGCACGCGGGTTTCAAATGTCACCTGGGAGTAGGTTTAGTACTTAAGTACGTTTTAGAAGGTTTCTTAGTGTCCGGGGGCGTGGCAGACAGGGCTGTCTTGTAAGTATTTATAATGTGAACTTGTTTCACGTTAATTTACGCGTTGACATTTTGTTTTGAGGCTACAACCCTGGGGAGTGGAGTAGGTACTTAAATTAGGAAAAGGAGAAGTGGCCATTCTGTGAGTAATAGGTAGCCTATTAGTTAATCTGTGACCATGTATTTAAACCTAGACTTTTTTTAGATTCTAGCTCAGGCCACACTTAGGTATAAGAGCATTTCAGGAAGGAGTGCGCGATTCATATTATGATACATCAAATGCCATTTTAGCCCCAACCTGAGCTCCGAATCTGAAGATTAATAATCTCAACGTCTGTATTAACCTTTTGATGGACTAAAATTTTTAGGAAAAAAAATTCTACTTAATCACACTAACGGTGAGGACTCGTGGTGGCTTGCTTAAAGGCCTCTGGTGTATTTAAAAAGAAGATGCAGGTTCGAATCCTGCCCGCCAGTCGATATTTTCCTTGATTAACGTACCTTAAAAAAATACTTATACATTATCAATGTTTTCTTCTCTAGCCGTGGTGACCCAGTGAAGGTGACTCGCGCGATCTCGCGCATAGTGAACTCAAACGACGATGATGGCGTGCTGGTGGGCCGTTGGGACGGCATGTACGAGGACGGAACAGCCCCCTCCGAGTGGACCGGCTCCGTGGATATCCTAGCGCAGTTCCTAGAAACACAATCATCTGTGCCATATGGACAGTGCTGGGTTTTTGCGGGCGTCGTCACCGCTGGTAAGACGATGTAATACTTTTGTAAGAATAATGTCATATTGGTGACATTAATGACATCAGCAACATTATTTCAATAAATAAATACTCTAGGACATCAAACACAGCACCCACCATCGAGACCCTAACTAAGCAGAGCTTGTATTATGGACAATGACATTCACAAAATGACATTCATAAATATTTGTGTGTGTGAGAAGGGAACCCTCGATCTCGTGATCCAGCATACTGACACAGAAGTCAATGACGTCATAACACTTTAGTATGTTCTTCAATATGACCGACATGTATAATATATTATCCACACTTCATCATCAACTCAGTTACTGTACCGCTGCTGGGCAAGGGTCTCCTCTCAGAATGAGAGGGATTAGGGTATTGTCAACCAGCCTAGTGCAGATTGGCAGACTTCACAGGCTGCAGACTTTACTAAAGCAGTTATTTTATTTATTTTGACGACGTCTGTGGTCTAGTGGTTCGAGTACCGTGACTGCTGATCACGAGGTCGTGGGTTCGATTCCCACAAGACACAAACATTTATGTGATGAACTTAGGTGTTTGTGTTTGTCTGGGTGTTTCTTATAATAAGTAGGTATGTATTTACAAAAAAAAGTATATAAGTATTATATCCATTGTCTAGTACCCATAGTACAAGCTCTGCTTAGTTTGGGACTAGATGGTGCTGTGTAAAAATGTCCCAAGATATTTATTATTATTATTTTAATACTTTATGCACATTACAATAATGATGTACAAATGCAGACTTAATGCCATTAGGCATTCTCTGCCAGTCGACCTTAGGGTGATGCAGAAATAAATCTAGTTATCTAGTAAATAAAGAAATAATTTTCACAATTGAACGGTTACATTCAATATTTATATAACAAATTCAGTAGTAGTCAGGTCAGTAATTTTTAATTGAGAGATAAATTCATAATGGTAGACCCCATTAAGATATGCGGGTTATCTCCTATAACTGATTTTTGAAGTTTATTGGGACAATTTAAAAAACTACTAGGTACGTAATAGATAACTAATATTAACACAGTGGCTGATAGAGAGAAAAAGCAATTATTTTTATTAATTTCAACAAGATTACCCAACAAATATGTAAATGACTAGTTTTCCGCCAGCGGCTTCACCCGCGTTTCTTATAACTTTCAACCCCTTACAGCCCTTTTTTCGCATTGAAAAGTAGCCTATGTCGTTTCTCAGGCTCTAGACTATCTCTGTACTAAATTTCATTTAAATCGGTTGAGTAGTTTTGGCGTGAAAGCGCGACAGACAGACAGAGTTACTTTCGCTTTTATAAGTAATATTATTTAGGATTGAGGTATAATTAAAGTCATATTACAGTTTTATTCATTGTAGTAACTAATCTTTCGATTGTTTTTCCTAGTGAAGATCGAAATTACACATTACTTCTATGGAGCTAAATCTAATTTAGATTTTAGTGGGGAAAACTATCGAATTCATTCGTTCATTAATGATTTTTTTCCAGTTTGCCGTGCCCTGGGTATTCCATCTCGTGTGGTTTCCAATCTGGTGTCAGCTCACGACGCCAACAGCACCCTGACCGTCGATAAGTACTACTCCGAGACTATGGAGGAGTTAGGGTATGACCCCAGCAACGAGGTGCCTGAGCAAGTCGACTCCATCTGGAATTACCACGTTTGGAATGACGTTTGGATGGCCAGGCCTGATCTGACTGCGGGTAAGCATTGTGTCTATAGTAAAACCTAGGGCTATCGTTTTTTGTTTCCCCAGATGGCGCAACTGTTGAGTGAGGTCCTGAAGTATGGCAGTCAAAATTTGTTAATACGCGCGTGTAAACAAAGTTTATATTTAAATTATATTTAATGCAATAGAAAAGTTGTGTAAACTAATAGGGCTAATATGGATGAATGGAGGAAAGGGATAGGCTGCGCCGACCCCAAATTAATTGGGACAAGGGCAGGAAGATGATGATGAGAACCGTAGTGTAAACATATCGGCCATCCCACAGTATTGCTCAGTTCCGTTTTGTAAGAAAACAAATAAAGTTTAAGTTTAAAAAACTACAACCCGCCGACTACGGAAGAAAACAATGTAACAAGAACATAATTCCTATGTCACCTTTCTGATAAACAATTTACTGAATTGAAATCAACAATGTCCAGTTTGTGGCCCAGATACTAGAATCAAAATATTTTTATAAGCCTGTATCCCTCTGCAGGGCCTCCAAACTCTTCTTCCACTTCTCTCTATTTGAATTCCTAACCAGTCCTTTCGAATGACTCTAGCTCATTCCGCCTTTTTCATCTTGCCGTATTGCCGTTTACCTGTAGATGGTACCCATTGGGTCGTCAGTTTGGCCCAAAGATCCTCTAACAATAAACGTTGATTTTATTACATCGATGCACATGAAGATAAAGTAATTCCACCTCAGGTTATGGAGGCTGGCAAGCTATCGACGCCACTCCCCAGGAAACCTCCAAAGGAATGTACCAGTGC
Organism: Acronicta psi; assembly: GCA_946251955.1. Lineage (NCBI taxonomy): Eukaryota > Metazoa > Arthropoda > Insecta > Lepidoptera > Noctuidae > Acronicta > Acronicta psi. The sequence goes on from OX276486.1 coordinate 2,503,187, forward strand.
GGTCCAGCTCCACTGGAAGCCATCAAGCAAGGTGTCATCGGAATGAACTATGACGTGGAGTTCATGCTGGCGTCAGTCAACGCCGACCTGATGAGGTGGAGGATCGACCCTACCGCGGAGACTGGATATGCTATGGTCGACAGCAACACTTACCAGTAAGTATACCTTTTACAGGGCAATACGCCACAAACGACATGCTCCATAAAATGAAGCTGGCTTGAACAATGACTGCCGAACCTGTGGTGAATTCAAGGAAACAGTGCAGCATATCTTGTGTGATTGTGATGACGAAACGGATGAGTCTGCTCGGCAACGGGTACCCTAAACCAGAAGACTTTAACGTTCCGTCCTCTAAGTGGGTGAGCCGCCTTCATAAACCAACGTCTTCAAAGAGAAAAGAATATACGGTAATGGGCACAACGCATAAGATCCCGCTGGGTCGAAGTGTGGCGTGTGGCTATGCGAGCCCCCAGCTAGATAAGATTAAAGTATACCTTTTGACCTGTCAATTACTTCCTTTTTCTGTGGGTGGGGAAATGCGCCTTCCGCATGTCGACCAGATATGTGGGACTCTCCGGCCAAGTGGCCAGCATACCGACTAAAACCACCACCACTACCACCACTCTGCATTGTGCCGGATCACGGGAAGGATCTCTGGCCTTTCCCAACTCCTCGCCAAACAAGTCAGATTAAAACCAGCGCACTTTAAATTCATCTATCTGGCACTTTGAAGATGCCAATCTGAACGTTACTAGTGAAGATTTGTATTCAAAATTGCGCAATTCTTCAAATATAATGTTTGTTTTTCCAGTATTGGTCGCAAGATCCTTACTAAGAAGCCGTATGTGTTCGACCCTAACGGCGATGAAGATCGGGAGGACATCACAGACCAGTACAAGTTTAATGAAGGAACTGCCTCCGAACGACTGGCCCTCATGAACGGTGTACGGTTCTCAGAAAGGGCTAAGAGGTAAGATTTATTTTAATAAGTAACCTATTGAACTGCCAACCCAAATCATTAAGCATAATATCAGTAATTCCGATGAGGTTTTTGTGAAAATTAATTGTAATTAGGTAATTGAATTAATTGCGAAAAGATACAAAGCTTGAACGATTCTTTGGACATACATACAACTTTCCCAAATTTGTACCGGAGGTACATGACAGCTGTCAAGTTGACTCTTTTTACTATGAAATCATTAAGAAACTGGTATTAGTGTGCCATAATGGCGTGCGTTTGAAATTCCGAAACTGTCACTGACAGCTAGCAGCTTTCAGTTTTTACTATGAAATCATTTGTATTTTGTAGTGTGCCAAAATGGCGTGATTTTTCTCAATTTAAAAGTTATTTTTCTCATCCCCCAGTCAACATAAAAAAAGTACCTACGATTAGAATTTTAACCAGCGTAGGTATTAAAGGATATTTTTACCAATAAGTGTACCTTCGGTACATCATTTGGGCCGATTTCGATGACCTCATTTACAACAGTACCTACGTTATTTGTGCAAAATACAAAAAATAAGATTATTTAATTGAGGTATCAGTAAGTCAGTTACATATTACGAAGTTAAATAAGTATTTTGATCTTAAATTATGTAAATATTTACAGGTACTACTCGGTAGCCAGTAACTTACAGAATGAAGTTGCATTTAAACTGTGTGATTTGGACACCGTACCCATCGGCAAAGACTTCAAAGTAGTTGTCGATATTCAGAACAATTCCAATGAGGTAAGAACATAGAAAATCTCTTATCACTACTAGGTAATCATAAAATCTCTGTAACTTGAAATCTATGTAAAAATGATTAGTTTGGTGGGCGTATGCGCGACGCTAGAGGTTGTGGGTTTGATTCCCAGGTCTAGCAAAGTGTTATTTATAAGTGGGTATGAATTAAATTCTCAGTAGTTTGGATTTGTGCATAGCTATTGGAAATAGGCTCGCCCTCTATTCTATGAGTTCTAAACATCGGCGCACTGTGGATGAACCTTTTGAGGAATACAGGCGATAATATGTAAATTGTATCTAATATTATGTTGAAGACTGTTGTTGTTAAGTACTGTAAATTTTATTTTAAATACAACTGCATAATTTTTGTCTTCAGGGTCGTAACATTAAAGCGTCTGTATCAGTTGCTAGCGTGTTCTACAATGGAGTGAGGGCTGACATCGTCAAAAAGGTCGAAGGAAAAATGTTTGTGGGACCCGGCAAAAGTGAGTTAACCTTATTTTTATCGATTACCTACTTATTACGGCGTTTATTTATAATTGTCACGCGGGAAGGCTCTTTTATTAGATCTTATCTATTTATTTGTGGGCAATAACATACTCAAGATACCTTCTACATACTGAGTGAAGTACCTAGATGACACTGAAGCTCTAAAGCGTACACCAAGTAGACAGTGAAACGCTGAGCATATACATAGTAAGCCTACCTAACTATACCTAGGTAGGTATACATTTTAGCGTCTTAGTCTATGTAAGTTCGAATCGGGAACCCTACCAGCATTATTATTTATCTTACTAGGTAAGGTACATAAAGGTGAATTAGTCGGGAGTGTTCTTAGCAATGTTTGATAAAAATCGGTCCAAGATGGCCACCGCCACAAAATAGCGAATTACATAATATATGTTTTCACAACTCCCTCAATATGGGTATCAAATGAAAGGGCTTAACTAGGAGAATACTATACACTATGATAAATTAATAAATTTCAAATCCAAGATGGCCGCCACCACAAAATGGCAAACGACATTTCGTGTCCGGGGTTTTCTAAATTTTTAATTTATTATTCTGGTAGCTATAGGTACTTTCATGAAAAGACCCTGACTGACGGATCTAACAACACGTAACTCAAACTGAACGCATTGTGCTGAATAAAGGTACACAGATAAATAAATGTTTGAAGTAGGCACCCGCTAAGAATGGATCTTTGAAAATTCAACCCCAGAAGGGGTGTAACTGGGTTGCATGTAGAGAAAAAGCGAAGGCGTAGCTAAAACTAGTCTACATAAAAAATAACCGAACTTTCTCTTTCGCAGACGAACAAATAAGGATCCAAGTGAGATCAGACGACTATTTGCCGAAGCTGGTGGAGTACTGCAACATGAAGATATCGGCGATGGCCATCGTGGACGAGACCAAACAGTCCTGGGCTGATGACGACGACTTCCAAGTTATTAAGCCTAATATTAACATTAAGGTGAGTTTATGACTGTCAGCAATCAACTGTTCCGTATATCTCATTCATTCAACTCGAGTCTTAAAAAGTTGGTATTCTGGGTCATTTTGCACAGCATCATCAAGTCCCAAACTTAGTAGAACTTGTACTATGGGTACTTCAATCCTTTCTTTTGTAGATACCTACTTACATAGTTCTAATACAAACACCAGGACGAACACAAAATACGTACCGTTCTGTGTCCGTTCATCACATACCTACTTACATAATTTGTGTCCTGTCGGAATCGAACCCACGACACAGTCTAATGTATACTATGCCTACGACTTCGTGATCAGCCGACCTCCAACCGCACACTCAAACAGACATCGTCGGAAGTGTTTGGTACAGCTTTTTTTTCGTGTTTTCATAATTGACCCCACAGCAAAATTGTTCAATCACCTCTTTTACGTTAGGTAATTGAAAAATGTTGGTAAAGCTATAATATCTTTACCTTCCAGTTCAACGAAGACCTAATCCTGGACCAGCCAGCGGTGGCATTCCTGTCGTTCACCAACCCTCTGGAGCGCAGGCTGACGGGGTGCGAGTTCCGAGTGACGTCATCTGGTATAGCCGGCCGCACGTTCAAGCTGCCGGCACCAGACGTGGGGCCCCTGGAGCTGATCAGTGCACAGCTACCTATACAACCTAATGTAAGTCACTAAGTGTCAATTTATTTATTCAATTAATTACTACGAATCCACAAATTACAGTAACTAAAAAAAAAACAAAATTTATTAAAAGCTACAAAACAAAGTAAAGTAAATAAAAGAAGGTATAAACACTTTCATACCTTCCTCTCACAGTACTTCTGACATACAAATATAATCTTCGGATTAGAATACATTGAGATCATTTAGCGCCGCCAGAGTGCGACTAATAATAATTGGCGACTTAGCATGTGCAACAGAACGGCATGGGGGTACGGCAAACAGCCTGTGTTTCTTGCCACGGCAGTAATGGTCTGGGACAAAAAAGCACGTTAAGTGTCATTACTGTCAAAGTCATTAGTATCTTTTTTTGCTCGCTTACAACGGTGAAGGAAAACATGGTGCATGCCTGAGAGATTTTCTCGACGGTTTGTGAAGTCTACCAACCCGCACTAGGATCTAATCCCAAATAAGTACCCTACTTTTTAAGTCGTTTAAAAAATAAATACACATAGGTATTCTTCTTACCGATAGTTTTTCATAGATAGACCTTTTACTTTTTTAGAAACTTGGAAAAATCAACTTCGTGGCAACATTCAAGTCTGTTGAACTCAAAGACATCAGTGGAGCAGCTAGCGGTGAAGTGTTGGAAGGATAAGCTACTTTATATTATACGCGCTAAGGCATCTTTTAGGCTGTAGTTATTATTATTGTTTAATTTTTCGGATAAATTAAGATATTTTTTTTTAATTACAATATCGATTATTTGGGTTTCAAAGGGCCACTTAGGCGAACAAGCATTTTTTACACTAAAAATGCAATAACTTAATACGTAAATATGATGAAATTCAGCATTTTACTTTTTTAGTTTAAGTTCTTATTTACTTTTTTTTTTAATTGTGAGTTGACAGTGCCAAGTTGTTGTTTCGTAAGTTTTTAAAAAAAGGGCCAATGTGCCTTTGTAACTCTTTTGAGCAAAGTATATGGGACATAGTTCTTTAAGCTCACTGTACTTATTATTAAAGTACTTACATAATGTTATATTTCAAAAACATTAGATATAAGTAGCCATATCAAAATTTATATTTTTGTTAATTTAAAAGTGCCATACAATGGCTTTTAGCATTTCTTAGATAATAAGTTTGTTTTATACGTAATCTCAGAAATATTACAATGTATTTAAAAAAATGTTTATACCAATTATTATTACAATAAATATGAAGTTTTAAGATAGTGGTGTTGTTTGTTTATGTAATTTTTCCTATTTTAAAAACTATCGACCTAACCATACCAAGACAGGGTCAAGGAAAGCCCTACATACTCACCCCCCAACAATCTATGAGGAATTCCGAATGTTTCGGGAAAAAGGAACATACAATGTTAAATAAAAATCATAATTTAAAACAAAATTTTATTCAATTCCATGCAGCGTCCACCATTTTCGCTTACAAACACAAACAGTTTGACAATTTGTTCGAAGTTATCGACTTAAATTGAAACAGGACACAGACCGGACAAACTTATATACAAAAACAATGTTTTATTGAATGCAAAAATACATTACCTAATGTCGAAATGAGAGTGAATAGCCCGCTTTATAAATTAATCAATATAATATTGATTTCTGACACTGTTAGTAACTACCTATTAAGGGACTGTTTCATCACCTCTGGATAGCCGCTAACTGCCGAATAAATTCAAAAATATAACAAAATTTGTATGAAATTATCTGCCAAGTAATTTAACGGGAACTTATCAGTAAGCTGTGAAACAGGCCATAAGACGCCCGTCATATTAGTGTACCCGTGACCATAGACGCTGACGCTACTTAAAAGGTCCGCAAGCCGGGATTTAAATAATATTTGTATAACGCGATAAAATCTGTAAACAGCAGTTATATTCCATAAATTAAATTAATTTATTTCAAACTAGTTATAATACTACTATTAATAGAAGTAGCAAATCCCTTACTCACGATGTTACCATACAAAATAGTTATAATGTATAATGTAGAACACATAGGAATAAATGAGTTTTTGATCCATGGTCTAAGATTTAAATAAAGAAGATTTGACTAACTCTTATTTGAAAAGAGACAATTAAGGTTTTATTATCCCTGCCTGATTTATTAAACAGCCAATGTGACATTACCTAGAAGAGCATATTGTATATTTCAACAACCAGTTTTTTATATCGGAAAACGAGCCGAGAAGTCACTTTATGGTGACTAGTCATAGCCGCTTTTGGACAGCTATAACACCAAAGGCTTTGCTGACGTGTTGCTGACGCGTTGCCGACACTTAAAACCCCCTACGGCAAGTCAACCCAGAGAACGAACTGGTTGTCACAAGCAAGTGACACGATTCTATATCCAAGATCACAGATGAATTGGGCTGGACACAGGGTCTACTTCCAGAACGAGAGGGATTAGACTAGTCCACCACATTGGTCCTTAAAAGTTTACAAATGACTTTATTAAACTCATACAAAAACGTAATTGTCATTTTTGACGACATAACAAAGCGAACGGTTATAAGAATAATATTTACCAAGCATGCACGTTTTAATGTAAATTAAATCCGTATTAGTTTTTATACAGAAAACAGGGTGACAGAGAATATTAACCTATTCCTTTAGAAGGGTTATAGGGGGAGATCATTTGCAACAAATTGACCCCTACAATCGGGGGTCCTAAATGAGAGTTGGGCTCATTTTTCACCCACCTCCTATTAAAGGTCGATTTTCCCTGTCAACCTGTATAAAATCACACATTTGCCAATATTAACTACAAACACTGGTAATTTCACGAAATATTTCACAAGTTTGCCCGTCTGTATCCTTTGGATGCACCCAAAACCGTAGGATATTAAATCTTAGCCTATTTATTTAAACTAAATGGAAAACACAACATCGCCATACATAAATAAAACAATATACTTTTATCACATATTATTCGGTTGCTATACGGCTTGGTGTCCACATGTATTTTTCTTAGCATTATAACATTTAAAGAAGTAAAAAAATTCACTTTATATTTATAACTTTGATGGCAACTTTTCGCGCTGACCATACTTCAAATACCCTATATGATATTTATGATGGTTTGAGAAAATGAAGACTGAATTGAAACCCATCTTGTATTTTTTTGTAAATAAAAAAACAATGATTGTTCAATTATAGAGAAACTTAAGCTTCTTGACATCCAATTAGGTTAGTAAGTCCTTTGGATTTTATTGGGCAAATGCCATAGAAAGGTGCAACAACCCTAAGCTAATAATGTCTGAACACCAAGCATGTAAAAATAGATAATAGATATGTATGGAAAATATGGAAAACAAATGCATAACTGTACAAGGAACTTGAAGCTCAAAGGACGGCCAACAAAACCACTCAGTATATTTATAACATCTGTATTTATAGTAAAACGATTCTTTTTAACTAAAACAAAACTGTTATATTACAAAAAAAAAAAAAAATCTGCTGACAGTACTAAATATTAAATTTTAAGGTCGAGGTAAAGAACCTAAAATATAGTGCTTTTTAAAAAAAAATGATGCAAATTATAATAAATTGCAATTTAATAAAAAAAGTATAAATTAATTTAGGATAATTTGGCATGATGAACATTTTCGAAACAAATAATCAGAATAATACTTAGACGAGATAAACACGCACATCTTCCAATAAATTATGATTCTTAATTTATATAACATGGAATTATTGCTTTCAATCTTAATTTTATACACGATATATAGACTTCTTGGTAAAATTCTGTTATTAAAAAATAAAGAACTCTTCCATTTTATAGAGGGTGCTACTAAATATGTTGTCAGTTGAAACGTAACGCTAACATACTATGAAAGGTAATACAGAGGTATACTGATGTAGGTACCAAAGTTTGCTGCCTTGTAATATTTTAAAACTCACAGAACCTTTAACCTGGCATCAATCTTAACTCCATCAATAATTATTGTGGCCTTAGGGTCGCACTTAGAGACGTCACATAACCTAATGAATCATTAGCTAATGAGACCCTTTATATGTTAGTACACTAATACATTGACAACAAATTCGAATATGGAAAAATAGGCCAAGATATAGTAGCCACTGTTTTTAACGATTCATTAACGTTAAGTGACGTCTCTGAGTTGGGGTCTTAGAGCGGATTCCCACTACGTCCGATCAGAATCCGTGAAAATACGGTCCGGAGTTACAGAGTCTAGCGGCCCGTATGCTTGTTTATCATTTTAAATAATATAAAAAAAATCAACTGACAACAATCTAGTTAACCATCTAGTAACAATATAGACTGCTTTATAAATAAACAATGTTGGAAATTATTTTCTCTTTCATAAATTATTTGTGAACTTACGCCTTATTATGTAAACCGAATTGTTCAACACTTACGCGCTAATATTGACTTTGTGGTGTGATTGTGGTAACATTGTATCGATAAACATCCGTGGATTATGTATTACGTATGTCTATTTGTAATTAAAACCTTATCTACCGCAAATAGAGTTGAAAATAGAGACCATCGAAATGCCAATGACATTTACTGAAGAATACTTGTATCCAATATTCGACTCTATCTGAACACTATAAGGATAATTTTGGATTTTGCCAATTGTTGTGATTGCTGGACCGAAATCATTTGATAACTGTCGACCAATCATATCGTTTGTCGTAAGATTTGACAGTTGATATTTGAATATCGTTCTAGAAAATGAGTATTCGTGATTCAAATATTGTTTAACATAGATTCTAATTATTGTTTTTATGAGTATTGCGGTGTTTGTTTGTAGAACAAAGTTTTTAAATTATTTATCGATACATCGTAGTACATAATTCAAAGAACTGTTGGATAAATTTATACTGTTTTTGATTGATGACATCACACTTGAAAAAAGAGATTGATAGTTGTGACAATAATGTTATGCTAATTAAATGTACAGAAATCAAATCTATTTGCATTATTTGGCAAGAGACCATGATTTTCCGAGTATTTTGGTTTTTATTATCAGAGGTCCCCAGTGAGATGCCGGCGCCATCTAGTTCAGAATCTAAACTATTGACTTGTAAAAGTTTTTTTTAGAAATAAATAACAATACAGTGTTGCCTGGTTATAAAAAATTGGATCAACATTTTTGTCACTGTCTGCATAGGATCCTATTTTTTTCTGAATCTAAAGCTAATACAGTGATATATCCTACAAATTATAGCAACATCTATCGTGCATCTGAATCGCGCAAGCAAACATTTGCAACGCAATGCAACATTTGAATATTAAACGCCCAAACATCACCCGCCGGGCAGTGGCCCACCAGGCAAAACACCCGCCTGATCAGAGGAACCTCTTACCGTTACTAAATGGGAAAACCGGCGGCCGGCCTGTCAAAGATGGCCTGTCAAATGCCACATCTGTGCACGAGCCGGCGGCCGGCTCTGTGCACAGATAGGGCATCTTAGCAACGGCTATTGGTGGAGCGACAACATACCTCGTCCCTCCAAATGAACCCAACGCGATTCCTCTACACTGGTAACCCCAAACAAACTTTTTCCGTACATTTAAACAGCATAGCCATATTTTAAGGTTATTTTTCACACTGGTCACACCACACGGTACTAAACTAGTGTACTTTGGCCTTCCCCGTGACTATTTTGGCGTACTCTTCATAGAAGCGCGGGAACAGTTGTATAGCGAAGTACACCACGGAGAGGTACGCAACAATCGCTAGTGTAAGTATTAAATCGAATACTGCTGGTTTAACACTGTGGAAAAATATTGTATTATTCATGTGTCTAATATGTATATTCCTTATCTAGGGGAGCCTTCTAAATAGTTTTAATTTACTTTCTGTTGATATTTTTATTACATATACAAGGTGGAAGGGACATGAAAAGTGACTCGAGTCGCATCACTAGTCATCAACACAGCCTTGGGAAACATATGAGCCTATTTGAACTTTCTTCCCTCAAGTAAGTTCAGCCAACCCATTGTGTCATCTTACTAATATTATAAATGTGAAAGTTTGTGAGGATGGATGTATGTTTGTTACTCTTTCACGCAAAAACTACTGAACGGATCTGGATGAAATTTGGCACAGAGATAGATTATAGTCTGGAATAGCACATAGGCTACTTTTTATCCCGGTAAAATGTATGGTTCCCGTGGGATAGCGGGTGAAACCGCTGGCGGAAAGCTAGTTAAGTATAAAGACATAAAGCAAGCAGAGATAAGTAGAAGTGAACAATAAGGTGCTGAATAGGGTTTCTGCTCGAGAATTCTCGAGTCGGGAAATATAGACAGAGAAAGTTAACCTCTTTGCAAGGAACCTATAATCCTAGAAGGATAAGTACACTCACCTATACACAAATAGTGCTGCTCTCGTGGTCCCGTAGAGCGTGTACTCTGGCTCCCGCTTGTCCGCCGTGTGGGTACTGACGGTGACCTCCATGTATCGAGATAAGGCCCGCTCTAACGCGCCCGTCACACCTGTGATGGAACACGGTTAGGGTCGATTCATAGTAGCGTAGAGACGATGCGAAATTCGGAAATGGATTCATTTTACATAGCATATTGACCTCTATTTCGTATTATATAGTTATCATTTTACCGTTTCACTTGAGTCTATCCCAAGGTTGTCTCTAAGAGATCGTTATTAGGGATAAAACTGCCCATTTTACCATTTATTGTCTATAAAATAGTTCTCATCCCCCAGTTAACATTAAAAAAAGTACGATTAGAGTTTTAACCAGCGTAATACAGGGTATTTTTTCCAATAAGTGTACCTTCGGTACATCATTTGGGCCGATTTCGATGACCTGCTTTTTGCAATTTTTTGTTGGTCAGCGCCATTTAATGGTCAACATATTGATAAAAATAATATAATCAATTATCTAGCCAATCCTGCCGGGCTAACATGCACGCCGCGAGAACATTTTGTCGACGCTTATGTCGTGCTTTTGTCTCGTTTTCGTTCGAGGAAGAGCGAGACAAAGGAGTAGACAAAATTTTGTCGTGGCGCGCATGTTAGCCGGGCAGGTCATCACACATAGGATACGGCAGCAGGCTGCAGGTATACTATATTCTTGTGTCCGATACAACCCTCATCTGTGAAATAAACTCACCAGCACTTGGCGGAGACGTGGTAATGATCTGCGGCGCTCTTGGCTGTGACGACAAGTATTTGTACCAATGCCTTATAGACGCTTCGTCGACGCTCTGCAAATAACAATTAAGACTTTATTGTCCTCTTATGTCATACGTGTACCTGTCGACGCTGTGAGGAGGCTGATGAAACGCCACTTCACCTTCTAGGGGAATGTGGATCGCTAATACACAAGCGCAGTGCTCATCTAGGGAAACACTCTAAGCCCTGATGAAATAAAGGAGCTTACTCCTAAGCACACACTGCAGTTTGTGTCAGCCGCAGGATTTAGCGGTGAACTGTAAATTTCATCGAGCGGCGATCACAATAGACCCATCAGGGTCGATGTGATACGATAAAAGCGAACAAAGTAATAAAAAAATAATCCTCTTAGTCAATTCTGCCAACCCCCATTAGATCAGCATGGTGGACTATATAATACTAATCAGTAATGTCTCTTCTATATAGAGAAGCCTCGTTATTTTGTGGTGCTCGGAGTTTGGATTTGGGCCCGGTTAATGGCAATATGGATTTTAACAGCTGTTGTGCATTAGTACATCTCTGCCTAACCTTTCGGAGAATACATGGTGATGGTATGTAACCCATTGATTGGATTGTATTTGATCAATATAGACCTTATATTGCAAATTCCGCGCAGACGCATGTTTAAGTACAATCTCGCCAATCTTATTGTCCGGCTTGAAGTTGACACGAGCTAACTTTAACCTCCATCATATTTTTAAGAAGGGGTTGAAGTTAGCTCGTGCCAACTTCGGACGATAAGATTGGCCAGAACTGTATGTTCTAATGATGGTCATAAACAGTACCAGTAATGATGTTGAAACTATAGTCAGCGCGGAACTAGTTGGCCGCGCCTTAGGTATGTGAGCGGCGGGACGGAGTGGCGGGGCGCTTGCTTTTGTTCACAGTAACCCGCCGCCTCACCGCCGTCCCTATCTAAGGCGCGGCCAACTAGTTCCGCGTGGACTATAAACTAACCAGTGCATCATTATAAAGGGCAGCGTCCTCGTCGTTAATTTCATCAGTCAGGTTGTAGACGTGTGATGCCAGTGCTTTGGCCGTCAACGCGATGTTTTCAGTTAAGTGCTTGATAGACAAATCAGAGGGAGTGTCCAAGACTGTACTGCGGGATGGGTCTTTGTGGCTCTGGAAAAAAGAAAATTCAATAGAATATTCACAATAAATAAATATCTTGGGACATTTTTACACAGCACCATCTAGTCCCAAACTAAGAAGAGCTTGTAACTTGCAACTTCAAGCCGGACAATAAGATTGGTGACAAATGTACGACGATTACATTAATAAAATTATGGTATGTTATGACAAATAGTACCTGTAGAGAGCTTAAAGTGAAAGCTGTCATCCTTCTGATGCTAAACCTCTCATGCTCCCACGCCAAGAGCTCGTCAGCAAGGTTGATCTTCTTATGGTTGATGGGGACACCCAGCCTGGTCTTGATGGAGTGTGCTGCGCCGCCCGGCTTCGGCGGCTTCGAGACATGCATCGTCATTGATGAAGACGAGGATATGGAGTCTAGGCACATGACGAATGATACATCCTGGAAACAAGGGAGAATTGTTTACAGATCAATTGGACCATATTGTGCAGAAATGATCCAATCCACAAACTGAACAATATTAAGGTTAAGAACATGATCTGTAAAAATGAACATATTTTTTTTTTTGAATCAGCACTACTTTTATTTTTGTTTTTGTGGATTGGATTGGATCCTTTCTCGGAGTCACAAGAAAATGAACTTATGTTTTAAATCAGCACAACTTTTATTTATGTTTTTGTGGCTCATTAACAGTGATAGGGAGCAATAAAATTAGCATTCCAATCAAAACGCTTTAAAATATTTATAAGAAAGAACGAGTTTTGTATGGCAGGCTACTGCCCGACGGGCAGCCGATGTCGGGTGGTTGCATATTCAAGTTGCACAGTAAACTTTACTTGCGCTGTTCAGGATTTGTTTCTGACTAGTTTCTCATGTAGCACGATAGATGTCGCTACAGAATAAAGCACATTTTACTTTAATACCTTAAGCTTAAGGTTCATTTTTGATAAAATTTCGATTTACTCATAGTTCTGTTTCAGGTATAACTAAAAGAAACATACTTGCAGCAGCGAAGCGTCAGTGGAGTCCAGCTGTTCCTCGAGCCACTTCTTAGCGGAGAAGTAGTTGAGCGAGTGTCCCAGTGACGTCAGCACGAACAGGAGCGAAGGCGCGCCGCGTACTGCCGCGCTCGAGTACAGCCGGGAGAAGATACGCGCCAGCTCCAGCACTGCCACCGCGCCTGATGCGTTGGAGTCTGCGCCCTGAGACAACTCCTGCGCACAAGAATTATCATATTATAACATATTATATACAAGGTGGAAGGGATATCGACACACATCTGAAAACTATAAGTTCAGTACATGATTCTGGACCTGTGGTGGATTCTGTGAAATTTTCCGTAACTTTTTTCATCAATTTTTCAATTTTTTTTTACTTGAACGTGTACAAACATTATTTCTACCTACCCAAATTAGATTTATAATTAAAAAAACATTATTTGATTTATTTCGGATTGCGCGCGGGATAATATTCACCACGGAGCATTATAATCGCGTTTTTAGCTATACACTGCGCGCACATCTGTAATAACCGATCATTTTCTACATGAATGACCTAGGTCATTTTATTTTTGACCTTGAGTGAAACCTTATCACGACGTTTGTGCGTCGATGCCTGTATTCCCCGAAGGATTAGGCAGAGGTATACTAATGCTACTTCGGCATTCGAGTAAAACTAATAACTCAATATCAAATATAATACAGTATGTAGTTGTGTGAGAAATAAAGCTTTTATAATAATAATACTAATGTACAGTCAACAAAAGAAATGAGTAAACAGAAATTCTGTGTAATGACAAACAACAACAACAATTTCTTCACGATGTTTTCCTTCACCGTTAAAGCGAGTGATAATTACGCACATGATTTCGAAAAGTCAGAGGTGCGTGTCTTATTAAAATATTATTATTATTACTTACAGGTACCACGGCAGAGGCGTCGTAGTGTGCCGCAATGACTATTGTTGGAGCAGACCCGGACCGGCCGACCAGCTTACCATGCAGTGTCACCGGCTTGGAGTCCAGCTTCTGAGGAGTCGGTGCAGATACCACTGAGGAAAAGACATGTTCATCATCAACCCATGATATTTTCCTTCACCATTTAAGCAAGAGATAAAAACACTACTGCGCATGATTTTCGAATAGTCAGTGCGTGACTTGGATAGAATTTAAGACATACGTCTTGGAAGTTCAATGATCATATTATCTTTAGACTAGCTGACATAAGCAATAGCCTTCTAATATAAATTCACATATGAAGTTATTTAAAAGAAAATGTACAGTCAACAAAAACTAATCTACTGCAAAAACACATAATGAAGTTATTTAAAAAAATTACAGTCAACAAAAAAGATAAGTATACACTATACAGGCAGATGAGACCTCTGTGTTTGATAACTTTTGCGTAAAACATTATTACACAATATTTTGTTGACAAATATTGTGTAATAATGTTTTACGCAAAAGGTATCAAAATGCAGCCGTTGTTAGCTGTCTATATACCTTTTGTAGATAAAAAAGCATGTAGATATATCATCTCTGCCGATATACAGATTGCCTGTATACTATCTTCTTTTGTTGACTGTACTAAGACGAAAAACAATAACACTGATATTCAGAAACGATACTTAACATGAACTTATGCTTCCGTATGTCAAAATCGAGTGCTTACGTTCAAATTTATATTTAGAGATGTTCGGAACACTGCTTAAACTTTGCGTAAACTATGCTAAGCCTAAGTAGTCAATATCGGTTAATTTAGCTGTCTGTGCCGCCGCTAGGTCTGAGGTTGTCAGTTCTATGTGTTTTTTTATCATTTCTGTGTGACTCTTGGCAAAGGCTTCCTCCAACTGTCTCCACTGGGCTCTATCAAGTGCCACTCTTGTCCACAATAAACAACGAATTTTAATAAATAAATAAATATCTTGAGACAAGTAGTTTAGTAAGTAACAAATAGTAGCTTGGGAGACTGGTTTTGTGCCCAGTTAATGGCAATATGCTCAACCCCTATTACATGGGACCTAAAAACATATCAGCGAACTGTGAGAATACCTAAGTTGACCACTACCTCACCTTACGGAGATACAGGCATGATGGTATTTTCCTCGACTATTCAATAACAGTAGATACATAATATTATCATATTTTTTAGACAGTTATCTTGTTTGTTTATAATCTAGGCCATGATATAGTATTTACTTTCAGATTTCTATATTTATGACCTATTTCATAGTGTTGTATACTTATTAAATCTCACTTATCATTATGATGTGTGTATAAATGAGAGTGACGATTTGAGGAAGGTAAATGAGAGTGACTGGAAGAAACTATTGGGCTCTGCGGCATTCACTAAAAGAGGTTTACATCCAGCAGTAGAAGAATATAGGTTGATGAATGAGGATGTATTATACTATGTGAAAATGGCAAAAACCAAAAATTTTCATCAAAAACTTTGATGCCAATTTGATTTAAATTTTCTTTCTTTGGCTAACATATGACAGTAGACAGAATGTTTATGCGTACAAGTATGACCATTGATAAAACAAAGTTGCTTTCCAAACCTGTCTAGTATATCTGCCAATTCCTCCAAAATCATGCAACTAATTTTAATGCAGTTTCCATCATCAGTTAGGTCTTTTATACAGTAAAATCATACAATACAATATAATGAAGCTACTGTGGAAAAGTTACTAACTGATGGTAGTAAGTAGTAAGTACTAAGGCTAGTAAGATAAACAATATATGATTTGGTTCATATAATGGGACATTATTTGTCGCTCATATTTTTAAATTTTTATACCACTAAGGTACAAGTAAACAAGCAAACGGCCCGCCTGATGGTAAGCGGTTACCACAGCCTATGGACGCTTGCAACACCAGGAGTATCACTCGTGCGTTGCCGACCCTAAAAACCTCTTAGAGGTTTATAGAGGATTCATTGCACCGACGAATATTCCTCTTGCTGCCAGCGCAGCGCATTCTTAGAAGCAGCTCTGGCGACCTTACTCACTGCAGGAACACAACACAATAAAGTGTGTTATTTGGCTGCAGTTTTCTGTAAGGTGGAGGTAGTTCCCCAGCTGGCTGCTCCAGACCTCTCGTAAAACAAAATTTTATACGAAAAACTCACCGATCTGATATCCATTAGAAGACACGGTGTTCATCATAGCTTCCAGAGCAGTTCCAGACTTATCGTCTGTGATGAAGCTGTGCTGCAGGTCCCGTAGTATATCCTCGAAGTCAGGGGTCCAGTGAGCGAAGTAGACTGGTGCATTGACTTCCTGCTGGATCATTGCCATCTCCAAGAGTTGGATATGCTGGAGATGATGAATATGATTAGTAGAATTTATGATTTAGTAACTCGTCATGTCATGCCTGTATTCCTCGAAGGGTTAGCTAGCACTTCTGTAAATGTTTACCTATATATCTTTGGTCATGACTGTACTAGTGTGAACTGTATTATAGTTGTCAATATGTCTAATTTGTTAATTTAGTATTGGCACCTATTCTACTTTACAATCAATAAAATACCACCCACCTCTTTCTCTTCAAGTGTCAGAACTGTATCATTCTTAGGCAAAACCAGTAGCAAGGCGCCAGCTTTGCTACGGATCTCCATGAACTGATCAATGCTGATGTCCTGAGCCCTTGCCACCACACAGTGGCGGGATGTGCTCCATGATGTCAGAGAACGCCCTTCTAAGTTGAAACTGGCACTGCGGCATCCTGATTATGGGGATAAATTATACATTACATTCTGTGTTTATGTACATGCGCAGTAACATGCAGGCAAATATGATCCTTAACAACATGATAATGGACTTATGGCCTCTTACTGTACCTTCATGCAAAATATTGGGTTTAAATAATTTATTTTCAAAAAGACAAACAATGCCACTTACATGAAAATACTATTGAACAATTTAGTGAACTTATTGCAATGGTCACCGATATTCAAATCAATCATTGTCAATTTATGGACCCTGTCGGTCACACCAAATTTATTTAAAGTTAAGCCTGAAATGTGTGTGCACGCTGGCAGTACCAAATTAAATTCTCTGCATCACACACATTTTTTTTAAAAGAGTGACTATGGAGTTTCTTCCTGTCTCTTCTCCATAGGTCCTACTTTTTTTGGAACTAGTGTGACCTTTCAAAAGTACCTATATGGTCTAATTGAAATAAACATACCATACCATCACGCCTGTATTCCCTGAAGGGGTAGGCAGAGGCGTACTAATTTACACCCACATTTCGCCGTTATGTTTTAGGTCCCATGTAATAGGGGCGAGCCTATTGCCATCAACCGGGCACAAATCCAGACTCCGAGCTGTTATTGGGAATTTTACAGAAAACCCAACAACACTTCAGGACCTCTAGCGTAGCAGTCGCGCTTGGGACCACTAGACCAACAAGGCAGTCAAATTCAAATATTGAAATAAAAATATTTGAATTTGAAATGACTTGAAAATAATTGAAAAATAACACATAAATATTGTATTTCATGATGCAAGAATAGTCCAAACAGTAAATATTAAGGTTTTAATAGTAGACACTTTACAAGTACACACAACACAGGTTTGAAAAATAAGGAAACAGGCAACCAATAACATTTAACAACTCTGAACAGTTCAATCAACACATTGAACATTTGCTGACATTCTTTTAACTACAATCTCTTAAATTGATTTGATATTCGGTAAATTTTATCTAAGTATTCAATTCATAAAGTTGACACTATCGAATTTACCATATTATTTTATGATGATGTTAGAATTAATGGCAGGAAACCTGATAGCCTGATACACAATTTAAAATGTAGCATAAAAAAAGAAATTGTTTTTTTTTTATTGAAGCTGAGCTGAGTAACAGTAATAAAATAAACATCTGATTCTATCCATAGCAACTCTAACCTAAAAAAAATGTATGTAATCGATTTTTAGTTTTATAAATTACAACTTCGATAGTATAATGAACTTACCATGGGGCACGGTGTGGAGGTCATAATGTTGCATCCTATAGACGGAAAATTCATGGGAAGCGGCGACCGGGTTCACAGGCGACATTATGATAAAAATAGGCAGAGCCACAAGCAAGTAGTAGGGCAAGTAGCCCTTAAAAATCTCAGCAAAGCCATCCGCCTCATCTAGCCACATCTTGGTGACTAATTGTATTTTTCAGTTAACAAAATAAGCACTAAAACCGATTTTTAGTAATAACCATAATCCAATTAGAAACCCTACGTGTGATAAGTCGGTCAATGACATTCCATTTGCGTGACACTAGTGATGCGAAGTTGCTTCTTTCTTAGTATTACTAATTGAAATAGTCGAGTTTATAACATGTTGTAATTGGTCTCTAAATGGCATTAGGACTGGCATAAACAAAATAATTATAGCTTTACACATTTTTTTTATTCAATTAAATTAATAAGTTTAATGAATAAATACCAACTAAATAATATTACCAAAGTTCTATTCACTCCACACTAAAGGCGGAAACCTACCGCGGCGCACGTTGTCCACGGCCACGCGGCGCACGTTTTCTGCGTGGGTTCATTTGTTTGACAACGGGTCTACTTTTCCACTGCAGCACATGCTATACACGAATTTACAGTTCGCGCCAAACTTATTGTCCGGGTTGAAGTTGGCACGAGCTAATTTTAAACTTGCCGTAAAAATCGGAGAAAGAAATATATTGAATTAGAATAATTTAAAACGACAGATTACGACTTGAGCTTTCGTTTTTATTTATTACAATCTAATATTTTTCTTTCTCCGATTTTTACTGCCGGGTTAAAGTTAGCTAGCGCCAACTTCAACCCGGACAATAAGTTTGGCGCGAACTGTACACTGCGTGCATGGCATTTAGCTACGTTGGTGCCGTATTCGAGCAAGCCACGCGTGTGTTATGACGTCAGTTCGTGCGTAGACAGAGGTGTTCACCCCGAGTTTGTTGGTATTTTTAAGTTCCTACGGGGCGAGTCTATTACCAGTTACCAGGCACAATATTACGATGTGTGTGTGTGTGATTTCATAGAAAAACCCAGTAACATTGCTAGACCTGGGAATCTTCAATTGTAGCAGCCTAGTCGCATTTTACGACCACTAGACTAATGAATCAATAATTAAGCAGCTATAGTCTGCTGTAGAATATACGTATAATATACTTATAGAACTTCCTGCAACGAAGCGTGTGTTCTGTTAAATTATTTGCCAAGTTCCAAAGGTCGTCTCGATTAAATCTATGGACTCGTCCGATTTGCGGACTATCAATTACAGCAATCTGATATTGCAAAACGACGAGGTCAAGTCTGAACCGACCTAGTTAATACTTGTAACCTATTTACTTACTATAATTTATTTGGTATTTAGTTCATTTAAAGAGCTACTTTGCGAGTAGACAATACGGTATACTGTGAGAAAGGATTAGGGAATTTCCGACAAGATTGGGAAAATGACACGAATGCGCGCAAACTGTAAAGAACAGTTATAATTACTTCATTCAAATAAATAAATAAAAAATGAATCGCCGTAACGCTTATTAACTTCCAAACAACTGCGCCAAATTAGATAATTCTTTTTATTGTGTTTGTTATTGTCAGGAGAAAGGTTTTTATTGAAATTTAAGAGTTTTTAAATCCACCCGAGTTAAATACGCAGGCAAATCTGTGCACGGATCTCTAGTTTAATATAATGATGACTTGATATTTCTCTGTGTAATCAGATTTAATGACGGGATCCATTGCATTGGGCGGGGACATAGCTTGTAGAACTGAACCAGTTGGGGCAAAAAGGTTTTTGAGTGAAAGGAAAAATCGAAATGCAGGACGGCTTCCAAAAAGATTGGACAGACGAGCTAGTAAAGGTCGCCGAGAGTCGTTGAATGCAAGCGGCCTGTAACCATAGTCCTTGTGGAAGTTGATGGGGAAGCCTCTCTTCAGCGGTGAACCTCCTTTGGCTGATAAGCTGGTGATGATGAATTATGACGTCAGTACTAAATCTAACACAACCATAACTTAACATACCATCACGCCTGTAGGTTCTCTCCCAAACTCCGAGCTGCTACTTACCGAGAATTTCATAGAAAATGGGGCAACTGCCCCATGAGTTAAATTATGTCAACTTGATAATAATTATTCTGCGCAGTCCATGTAGGTAAGCCCAAAGATTGTTTTAAACCTCATCATCATCAACGCATTAATCGTCCCACTGCTGGGCATGGGTCGCCTCTCAGAATGAGAGGGGGATAGGCTATAGTCCACCACGCTGGCGTAGTGCGGGTTTGCAGACTTCACACGCCCCGGCGCCGTCGAGAAAATCTCTCAGATATATGCACTATGCAGATATTATGTTTGTTTGCCTCACGATGTTTTTCTTCACCGTTGTAAGCGAGTGATAATCAAATATTAATTAATTAAAATCGCCGCCCATGAATAATACCAGAGACTTTGCTACGTTACGTACGTTTTGACTGCAAAGAATTCGAGATAGAGAACTAGCTCTCACACGCATTTGGAACACACACAAGTGCTTTCGAAAACTACACCAAGATTTACAGAAACACAGACTGCTGTCTGCAAAAATTTAAAAATACCTAACAATTTCTCGTAGTTGCTTGCTACGAGTACTACGCATTGAAATGCTACGAGACTTAACGCGACACAAATTGCAGCGCTAGTGTCTACAGTGTCTACACTCACCGCAATTTATATCGCAGAGCGAGCACGACACTGATGTGGGCAGCGGTGTCGCAATATGTTCCAAGGCAATTGTGGTTAAATGAAAAAAGTTGCACACAAAAAAGTATTCATGCAGGATATTTATTCTGACTGGGAATTTATAATTATTTTATTTTTAGCTCAGCGTAAAAGTAACGCTTCCATATGTCAAATTTGTATGACAATTTGACATACGGAAGCATAAGTTCATGCTTAGCCTCATCTCTGAATATTAGCCTAAGTTTCACTGTCAGGTAAGGTCAACGCTCTAAGCTGGGTTTTTCTGCTACTGCTACGCTCGAGGTCCTAGGTTCGATTCGGGGTCAAGCAAAGTCTGAATGAGTAGCAGCTTCAAGTTTGGATTTAAACATACTGGGAAAACAAACTGTTTATTTACAACACCTCTACCTAACCGTTCGGGGAATACAGGCGTGATGGTATTTGATGGTGTACATAATTATTTTCAGTAGCCTGAATATGTTGTAATTGGAAAACTGTGATTGTACACACTGCTTAGCTAGATGTGTAGCATACTATTGTACGCCTAGAGTTTACCGGTAGGTTTTAGGTCCAATGTAATAGGACACGGCAAGCTCTTACGGACGCTACATAAGAAGAATAATAGTAATTCGTACGTCTACGACATGTCGTAGAATGAAGTAAGCTTTAAAACCACGTACATAGACAATAACTCTTCCCGAACGTGACTTCGGATACCATGAAGTCTCTCTTGTTGTAGAATAAAAAATTCTTGCAATGAAATCTCTTTTATTTTCCTTCAAGAAATTCTTGGGTGTCGTTTTATTCCCGCCAAATTTCATTTCGCCATTACATCCGGAGTTTTATCTTCAGATCGAGATAGGAAGGCAAACGCAAAAATGTTTTGCAATTATCCAGAACAGAATCACGTTGTGTGTTAAGAAAGAGGCGTTTAAGAATGTTGTTTAGTATCTACAACTTGGGGCAAGGTTGTACTATATTATGGACGATCGGATTAATAGTAATCAGACCTACGAGTGTGTTTACATATACGGATTAAAGCCTCAAATGAGGGTTATTTGGAAAGGATACTGTAGTTACTGTTTTGAACAACAATTCTAGGGTTATGTTACTTATAACATAATAGATTTTCATTTTTAGCATGCAATGTATGTACATCATGTTTATACAAATAAATTAAATATATTATTTAATGTCCTAAAATTGATTGTTAACTTATCATTAGTAAATTAGATTCGTTAGTTAAGATCAGGTTTTCTGGGCAAATCAATACCATCTCGATGTAACTTTACCATTAAAGTATTAACGGAACTAATTTGGGATACTTTGTTACGTGAAGATAATTTGAAGTAATAAGGGCTTTGGAGGTGTATAGTAGGAGCGGTTGTCGAGTCCCGGGGCGTCGGGAGCCGGGGATGCGTCGTAGAGTACGCGTAACCACATAATAGAGGCATCAAGAAGGTCTATGTCAATAATAGAGCAATTAGAAGCACATAAGTTGAAGGTAGTGTAACTACAGGCACAAAGAACTGTTTCAGAGTACTGCAGATGCAGATTCTATATGTGTGTTGTCTATTTTTGTGGCTATGAGAAGAGAGAGCTTCCAATCAAGTTTGGTATGGATTGGAGGGTTCGCACTCAACTGTTGAGTGGCTTCGGTGTGGTGTGCGAGGCGCGAGGCGGCGCGGCGCAGTGCGGCGCTATCGAGCGGGCCCACGGCGGGGCGGGGGCGCGCGGCCGAGCGGGCGCGGGCGGGCTGGCTGCACGCGGTAGTGTGCGCTGAGCCCCCGGGAGCGCGGCATGGGTGGCGCGCTGCTGCTAGCGCTGCTGGCGGCGGCGCGGGCCGGCGAGCCCACCGCCAACACCACGGAACTCAGCCCCTCGCCGCCACCAGAAGAGGAGAAGACCCCGCTCTTCCCAATCGACCTGTTCACCGAGGAGCAGCGGCGGTCCGGCGCCGTGCTGCTGCATGTGATCGGCATGGGCTACATGTTTGTCGCTCTGGCCATCGTATGTGATGAGTTCTTCGTCCCAGCACTGGACGTGATCATCGAGCGGCTGGCCATCCGGGACGATGTCGCCGGCGCCACGTTCATGGCGGCGGGGGGCTCCGCGCCGGAGCTGTTCACGTCCATCATCGGCGTGTTCGTGTCGTTCGACGACGTTGGTATCGGGACAATTGTGGGCTCGGCCGTGTTTAACATTTTGTTCGTGATCGGTGCGTGCGCGCTGTTCTCCAGAACGACTTTGACTTTAACTTGGTGGCCCTTATTCCGTGACTGCTCCTTTTACTCTGTCAGCCTTCTGGTGTTGATATACTGTTTCCGGGACAGCGAAATATACTGGCAGGAGGCGCTGGTGCTGTTCTCGCTGTACGGGGCGTACGTGATGTTCATGATGTGGAACCAGCCGGTGGAGCGAGCGCTAAAGAAGCTCATCTACAAGAACAAGGTGACTCGCGTGCGGAGTACTGATCAGCTGATGCCAACGGTGAGCTCGCCCGCACACACCCAAGCATGCTGTAACAATTTGGCACAGATTTGGATGGAATTCAATTACCTTCTATGTCATAATTTCTCAGTATTCTTGAGATAAAAGACATCGACTGAGATACAAAACTCTGTCTAAAATTCCAATTTTAATTCATAAATTCACATAAAATGGGCAATTTCGTTCTCGCCAAATCTGCGCCAAAACTTAGAGTATCGACTTTCAATAGAGCCTGCGATGTGTTGAATCCTTCTAATCGTTAGATCAAAGACATTTCCTATCCCTTACTGTTATAAAAGTGCATCACAATACTTAATTAGAATTTCAACTGAAACGGTAAATAAGGTCCTTAGCATCATCCCAAGCATGGAAAGGACCAAAATTCTACATTGACTTGTAACGATTACCTTGTGATTTTTACTTCAATTAGCTATTTAATAATAGGTACCTATGCTCTTTTGTGTCGTTTAAACTGGTAATAAGAAATTCATGATCAATTTTATGTTACAACTACTACCTCTATACTAAATCTAAAATTCCGTACAAAAGGACCAAAGACGTGTGTCGAAGGACTAGAATGTAAAACCAAATATCAAATGAATCTTTCACAGAATGTAACTTATCGTGTATACGTAGTTAGGTTTTACAAACGCAAAGAATAAAAAGCAAACTGGTAAAAACAAAAACAATACCGTAGAGAATTATTAGGTAGGTAATTAAGATTTTGGTCCTACATAATTTTGTAACAGTAATTTATGATTTATGTTCGATGCCCGAATTCTAATTTCGAATTCTTCTATTAACAACGATTACACGCAATGTGTACCTACAATTTTATATATTGAAGTATATTTGCTATTAGAACAATATCAAGCGTCAATCGAAAAGTACTCTTCGGGTGACCGGGCCGGTTGGAGAGCGTGCTGTAAGAGATAATATATATAAGACATAGTGGTCATGCTCCTCAGCATTGAGGGACTGACGAGACGAATGGATGGATGGATCGAAAAACACAGAGCGTTTACAAAATTACGTTACACATATCGAATGTGTTGGAATTTTAATTTTGACAGAATTTTTTTTTTAATGAAGGAAAATATTTTTAATGAAGGAAAAAATATAGTTTGAAAAAAAAAGATAGTTTGACAGATTTATTTCACTCTCAATACCAATTCAATTTTGGAATGAACGTCAATATAAACTAGCTAATGCCGCGGTTTTACTCGCGTTCTTCTTTCTTCTTTCTATTTGGCTTTTCAGAGTCGTAGTGTAATACTAATAGCTTATAATAAGTTAATAACGTTCCTCATGAAATAGGTTATAAAATGGAAAAATATTTTTTCAAATCCCATTGGTCGTTCCAGAGAAAACTCATTGGAAAAAAACAAATTCTTCAGCTTTATTAGATAAACTATTAGTTTAAATGGAAATTGATATAGGTAGGTATTAGTTTTTAATGAAGTTAGTAGTACTCTTGATTTTGATGATAATATCAGATTATTTCAGACAATAAAACATCGATACCATTTTTAGGATATCGATTTTATTTTATCGGAAAGTATATCGCCATGATTGGTTTTAAAACGTAATTTGGGAGTGTTAATTAGCTTTCGTGAACGTTGAAACCAATTAGAGTAATAGAACACTTTGGCCTTATCAAATATAACTTACTTCCGTGTATTTTAATTTTTAATGTGACAATAATCAAAATTGTTAGGTGGGTATTTTAGAATTTTAACACGCAATAGACGAACCATGCGAGTGTAGTAATTTTCACAGAACAATAGAGCGGGTCATGTAAAAGGCTGGAAACAAACATGACAGTGACATAAAAGTAATGGCGCCCATTTATATATTATCAAGGCAAAGAGAAACCTTGCAACGAGATAATTTATAAAAACATAAATATGTTTTTCAAATTTAGAACAATTAATAAGTAAGCTGTCTATTAAATTTTCAACATTTGTATTACTTGAAGCTAGGCATTTATTTGAAAACTCGTTCCTATTATTTTTAACTAGCTTCCCGCCAGCGGCTTCTTTTAGCGATTAACTTTTTCCCCTGTTTTACAAAAAACAGGGGAAAAATATTTTTCCATTTTTTCATTGCTACTCCGCTCCTATTAATTGAAGCGAATTTTTCAAATCTGTCCAAAAGATTCGGAGCCTATTTAATACAAACAATCAAATCTTTCCTCTTTTTAATATTAGTATAGTATAGGTAATGATATTTTACCAAAATTGCATAATTATAATGACTGCTACGTTCAAGGTCTGGATTTAATTCACGGGTCACCCAAAACTGTTATTGGGTTTATATGAAATTCTCAGTAGATTGGAGTTGGATTTGTGCCCGATAAATGGAAATCTCTATCCCATTAGCTTGCTCCCCGATTGCAATCAAACCCTTCGAGAAATACAGGCATGATGGAATGTATGTTTTGCATCATAGTTCGCAATACCATTATAGACAGACGTTATTGGTCCTCCGGTACGTGAGTCAAACTGCGAGTAGCACCTACTCTGACAGACTAATTTACAGACTGATCAATCAACGCACAGCTAAAACCGCTGGGGCTAGAAGCTTCTACACCATTTGTGCAAAATTTGTATCTGTAATGCACCTTCGGTAACGTAAGTCTGCATTAAGAACGAATTTTGGGAAATTCCCAACGGGATTGGGAAAAAATGGATGAACGTGAGTGACACTACAGGAATAGCTAGTTTAAAATATAAAATTGCTTTACAAATTGTGTTATCATAGTTTTAAAAAACGTAATGTAATTCCACCCGTCGGAATAGAAAATGGAAATGCATGCAGCGGTTTTAATTGAGTTACATTTGAATTGGACTATCAAACTCTGTCTGGATTTAAAATGGATTTTCAAGGTCCTCTGCGGTTTCATCGTTTATAATTGCATCAGCAAAATGATATTGGATTCTGTGTAATGTGTGGTGTAGACCACAGTTTGGTATGTTAATACCTAGTATTATGTGCTTCAACTTAACTATTAATTTGCTGTGCCCGACACTTACTGTAACTTTAAACCAACATCTGTATATAGTATGGAATGCAATAAAGATTCAATTGAATACACTGATGCCCTTTTCCTACAAGAGTAGGCAGAAACAAGAGACCTATTTCTTAATTAATAGAAATAAAAATGATTAAACGGTATATAAGAGCAATGCTATATGTATGTTGAGTTTATTTATTTGAGAAACAAACAGTCATTTACAATAGTTCAGTTCCTAAAATTATATATTGACATTTAAATAAAATGACTTTTTACGGATTTTATCGCGTTATATTGATATTATTTTATTTTAATCCCGACGTTTCGGACCCTTTACAGCGTCCATGGTCACGGGTGACTAAGGTGGTAGGCGTCTTGACGTTTTAATTACTAACAGCTACCCTACATTTTTGTTAATTGTTGGCAATCCGATTCACGCAGAACGAGTTCACCGTATCCTTCGCATTCCCAGTCAGACAGCTTGGTATTTTGATTTCTGCCCGCAGTCGCACTTAGGACCTCGCGAACGAAGCAGTCTTCCTTTTACATTTTATTTATTTATTTATAATTCACAAATTAATGGTACAATCTGTTACAAATTAAGATAAACAAGTTAGAAGTAGTTAAAATTTAAATTAGTAACAATAGATATTCAGATCTGATGCCCTAGCTAGGTTACAAGGTAGCCTGTATTAAGGACAATCAGCCCTCATATCCCAATAGTAGGATAAAAACAATGGTAAGACTGCAAGACAAAATTGAGCAAATTTCAACTATAATTATTGATCAGTTTAAAACTTAATCTATTGACAATTATGTGAGTAATGTTGTAAGTGGAAGTGCGAGTGTAGGGTGTTGAGAGAGAGAGTGTATGTGTGAGTGCATGCGAGTGGGTGTGAGTAATTGGACGTGTGTGTGTGTATGTGTGTTTAATGTGTTATATCAGTGTTGTTAGTTTTTACATAATACAGAAGTTATGTAGCTGTGTATAATCGAATTCATTATCCTCCTAGCCTTTTCCCAACCACGTTGGGGTCGGCTTCCAGTCTAACCAAATGCGGCTGAATATCAGTATTTTACACGAAGCGACTGCCATCAGACCACCGCAACCCAATTTCTAGGCAATACCGATATTCGAAGGATAGACTGGTTGTCAGGCTTTTTGGGCTTCTGACTACCACTAACGATTGTCATACGTGTTCGTATGACAACCGGGACCGACGGCTTTACGTGCTCTCCGAGGCACGGAGGGGTCTCGATGTGTTAAAAATGGTCACCCATCCACGGACTGACCTCGGCAAGCGTAGCTTAATCTTGCAGATCGGTTGATCAGCGTTGCTATAACTTAGCCACGAGCCCCTCAGTGTATAATCGAATTTAAATCTTAGAAAAGGTTTTACCGACTACCAAACTTCTCGCCTTAATAAAAACGAACCCATGACTCGATAATTGACAACGATATTAAAAAGCAAGCCTAGAAAACCCGACAGAAACAAAAGCAAATAAAAACAAATGAACGGAATTTATGGAAATTGTTCTTTTGACTTTCATTCCTACATTGACGGAGAACGACGCTTAAATATTTCTAATAAAATACTTTTGAGACACGAACGAGAGTTATACTTATCTTATAAGCTCTTTCGTAAAGAATATTCGAGGGAATAAGGCATAATACTTCATGATTGTGAGCGAAGAAAAATCTGTGGTCGCCAATTCATTTACCTACTTTATACATTGACCGTGCCTTTTAGAAGAGTTGCGAGATCTGCGACTTTTGAATCTTTATGATTCATGTGTAACAATTTTGATGACGTCTGTGTTCAAATACCGGACTGCTGATCACGACCTCGTGATCCTGCTGATCACGGAACGGACTGAAAACTCCCACAGAACACAAATATTAATATGTGATGAATATAAGTGTTTGTGTTGGTCTGGGTGTTTCGTATATACCTAATATTATAATTATGTATGTATTTTTAAAAAAGTATATAAGTATTATATCCATTGTCTAGTACCGATAGTACAAGCTCTGCTTAGTTTGAGACAAGATGGTGATGTGTAAAAATGTTCCAAAATATTTATATTATTTCTATGGGGTTCTATATGAATCGGTTCAGGAGGTTCCTTTTCGGCCTTGATCTTGCTTTGACGTTTGGAGCAAACATGGATATAAAAGTACGAAAGAAAAAAAAAACGTTTACTTGCCACATAACAGACAAGGACACACTTTGGTAACCAACAGAAGGTTTAACTTATAAGTATTTAATATTAAATTAAACAACCAAAATAAAAAAAGAGAAACGGTACTATTTTTAGTTGGCAACAAGATGTTTTTTTTTGCTAATATTCTACAAAGACTTAGATAGAAACAACAAGGAGACAAAATTACAGTTTTTTTTAACGCTCGGTGTGTGTCTCGGCTGCAGCAAATAGGTATCCAGCTCAGCATGTGTCAGACTAACATCTGGCGCTGGTATTATGTCACAGAATAAATAATAACAGAATGGCCACTCTCCGCCCCTCCCTAACGTCAGATACCTCAGGTCCCCCGCATTCTGCCGGTGTTCTTGCCGGACGTACTGCCAACAAACCCTACGCACTCTCACGCACACATTTGCATTTGCACGTATACAAACGTAATTTTGACAAGTTTGACATTTGGTATTGTAGTGTGCAGCGGTATCGGAAAGTTTGTATGGAGTGTACTTATATGTATCTGATATAGTATGCCTCCAGGTTTCGGAGAGCACGTTAAGCCATCCCAAGTTTGAAACTGACCGGTGGTGTGTAAAATGTCCCAGATTATTTATTTTATTTTTAACCCCCGACGCAAAAACGACGGGGTGTTATAAGTTTGACGTGTCTGTGTGTGTGTGTGTGTGTATGTGTGTCTGTCTGTGGCATCGTAGCTCCCGAATGGATGGACCGATTTTGATTTTGTTTTTTTTTATTTGAAAGGTGAATTAGTCGGGAGCTATGTTTGATGAAAATCGGTCCAAGATGACCATAAAATAGCGAATTATATATTTTTTTACAACTCCCTCAATATTGGTATTAAATGAAAGGGCTTAACTAGGAGAATACTATACACTATGATAAATTTTGAAATTCAAGATGGCCGCCACTACAAAATGGCAAAATACAATGCGTGTCGGGTGTTTTCAAAATTTTTAATTTAGGTTAGGTTATATTTAATAGTATAGGATAAGATACGAAGCGTCGGTGCGGCAAAACTGCTCACCAAAATAACTATTTAACGTTGTCATGGTGTATTATAAGAGCTTTTGTAAACTTGCCGCCCACACGGAAGAATTGTGGCCATTAATTAGGGAGCAGTTCATTAATCACTCCCGTTAATAATGATCAGCATGAATTACCAAAATTTTGCGTAAATATAACCTACTTATAACATAATAAATTATAATCTATATATATAAAAGAAAGTCGTGTTAGTTACGCTATTTATAACTCAAGAACGGCTAAACCGATTTCGCTAGAAATTGGTGGAGAGGTAGCTTAGAACCAGGAGACGGACATAGGATACTTTTTATCCCGTTCCCGTGGGACGTGACATATTTTTGACATCGGGGGCAAATGATGACAAACTTCAGCAATTTGATGGAAAGTACTAGGGTAGCATAAGCTGTACGAAGATAGTAGGAGATACTGGTTTTCGTCACGGGGGCGATGTGTATGACGTTGACGTTCTGAGAGACTTCGGTATTCTAGGGTTGTACAAAACATACTTGGCGTTGTATGCTGGTTCCGGTAATGTCTACCCGTGTGAAGCCGGGACGGGCCGCTAGTATCTTATATAAAAACTTGTCATATCATCACGTCTGTATTCCCCGAAGGGTTAAGCAGAGGTGTATCCACAGTTGCTGGCATGTTTAAGTTCCGTGTAATAAGGAGCTTAAATAAAGACTGAGCTGATACCGGAATACCACCGGAATAATCCATAGTACAAGCTATGCGTTTGGTGCTAAAAATATTTATGTAACATGTTGTTATAGTATACACAAATTTTATCCTACTTGATAGGGAAAACTACAAACACTTACCGACACGAACGGGATCAGGTCCTCGGGAGACGGGAGATCACCAGGATGATGGATATGCACACAATAATCACAAGTTTCGTCATAGTCCCGTGTTGCAAAGTCAGAGCGAGTGGAAAAGGAAATGGGAAAGGAATGGACAAGGAAGATGGCGTGCGGTTGCAAAAAAAAAAAAAAAATTTCAAATTTCTTTTATTATTTTATAAAGGGAATATTTACATTGAGGAAAGGGACTAAGCGCTAACCTTAACTAGATTAAAATAACTTAAATCTATGTAGGTCTCAGACACGAGCTGCCTACAACCCTATCTACGTATTAACAGTAAAAGTGCTTTTTTAATGTTTTTAATGTTACAATATTATCTTAAAAGTATAACCAGGAAAGCTGGGAAAACCTGGTTTATAACAATTTGCAATAACCAATCAAATAGGCCCAAATTTAATGCGTTTAGTTTTTACATTAATTTTACTAAACACTACTAATATTACAAACCTAAAAGTTTGGATGGATGTTTGTTACTTAATCATGCTAGAACGGCTGAACGTATCTGGATGAAATTTGGCACAGAGATCGGTATATTCTGGAATAGCACATATTAAATTAATTAGTCCAACGCTTAAGCTGCACTTGGGATAATGACAGTTTACTATTGATGTATAAATTATCATTTAGGCATTTACCTTGTTTAGTAGTAGTATTGCAAATGGTAGACAAAGTGAATTATTTTATAAATATTATGCTACTTTTTATCCCGGTAAAAGGTATGATTCCTTTGGTAGGTATAGATTTGTTTTAATAATTTATAAATAATACCCAGACCACGCGAGAGCCGCTGGCGGAAATATAGCAATAGGTATTCTAAAAATTAACCATCACAGTTGTGAATTAACAGCGTGTTATGTAAGGCTTGGCGTGTTCTCGTGTAGTCGATTTGATTCGAAACGATTACGAGTTTCGTATTTTTATGCCTACGTTCGCGTTTTAGGGGTCACGCTCGCCCTTTACGCGTTATGATGACACACGAATTAGGTTATAGGGTTAAAGGTTATATTTGCGCAGTAGTGAGGGGAAATTAGTCGATTTTCTTGACGTTTGTGGTGCAACGGAAATGGGGAATGTGTTTTACATAAAGGCGTGTGTTATATGTAAAGTAGGTTTGTTCATAAATTGTGTTCTATAACCTAGGCCGGCGTGGTGAGCTATACCTAGAATTAATTCATAGAAGAGCTCAATTTCTCTGAGGTCTGATTATCACTACATAGAATAAAACAAAGTCGTTTTCTCTGTCCCTATATCCCTATGTATGCTTAAATCTTTAAAACTACGCAACGGATTTTGATGCGGTTTTTTTTATAGATAGAGTGATTGAATAGAATATAAATTGATGATAAATATACCATCACCCCTGTATTCCTCGAAGGATTAGGCAGAGGTGTATTAATAAATAAATAAATAAATAAATATCCTGGGACTTTTTACACAGCACCATCTAGTCCCAAACTAAGCAGAGCTTGTACTATGGGTACTAGACAATGGATATAATACTTATATACTTTTTTTTGTAAATACATACTTATAATATATAAGGAACACCCAGACAAACACAAACACTTAAGTTCATCACATAAATGCTTGTGTCCTGTGGGACATCGAACCCACGACCATCAGTAGTATCGTGATCAGCAGTCCGGTACTCGAACCACTAGACCACAGACGTCGTCACATTAATATACACCCATAATCCACCTGTAGGTATATTTTTTGGGATCCCTGTAAAAAAAAATTCAATGCAAGACCCAAACTTCACTTCCCTAACAAAAGTATCCAAAGAGCATAAAATATTATTTCCACTGTGAATTTCTCGTTCCAAATAATTCCAATAGCTTTCTTTCTTCTTGCAGCGTAAGTGGAAAACTATGTAAAAGGCAGTCTATGTAATAACTTTGATAGCATCGCTGAATTTCTGGAACGAATCTATATAAAAAAACGCACTCTCTGTCTTCATGTTTAAGTTGAAGTTTGGTAGCGATATGTCAGAAATATAAAATTTAAAATTTTTAATTGTAGAAGAAAAGTTATAACAGCACAAGATTTTATAAAATACTAGCTTTAGCCCGTGACTTCTATCGCGTACAAGTTGAAAATATAAACGGAAATTTTCGATAAATGAGCCAGCTAACACTGAAAGAATTTATCAAATGGGACCGTTAAGTTTTTGAGATTAACACGTTCAACCAAAAACACAAACTGTTCAGCTTTATAATATAATATATATTAAGTAAAGATACAGCGAGAAAGATAGTTTGATTGAATGGTGAATGACAAAAGGGATTTATAAGGTCAGTGTAAGCGCCGGGAGGGGACGCCCTATAAAGACTTACACCGACCTTATTGGTGAGGTCCTTCAAAAAGGTTAAGTGCGTAGTACTCACAACCGGCGCGTGTGTATAACAAGATGTATGGACGTGGAGGAAGCTAAAGAAGTGTGCAATAATAATAGCAAGTAGCAGTCTCTAGTTTCTTTCTAGAAAAAATAAATTTATTTACATATACAAAACGCACACAACATTTTTTTTATACCACTAAGGTGGCAAACAAGCATACGGCCCGCCTGATGGTAAGCGGTTGCCATAGCCTGTGGACGCTTGCAACACCAGGGTTATCACTCGCGCGTTGCCGACCCGAAAAACCTCTTAGAGGTTTGTGGAGGATTCACTGCGCCGAATTCACATTTGTAACTATATTAAACTGCCTTGTTGGCCTATATAGTGGTTCTAAGCGCAATGTTTCGCTCGGATATATAATAACTGTAGAATTCGATAAAAATAACTTTTACATAAATACTATAAATATTTTTTTACAGCGTTAAAAAGCATTTGTTCGTGAAGTTGCGACATTAAAACCTCTACCCATACTTCTTTAAACAGTTATGTAAAAAAAGTTCTACTAACTAGAAACCAAACAAAATGAATCCAAACAGAGGAATCAACATATTCTGTACTCAGAATACACCTAAATACTCGCTACGAACGCTACGAATGCTACGGAGCTACGTCAATACCGCTACGGGCTACGCTCGTAGCGCTACGGTAATCGCTACGCTGGCGTGCTGCTATTAAAATGATGCATTGTATTGTCGGCGAAGCAAATGGATGACGGTTTTTAGGGTTCCGCACCTTTTGTTTTATTTGTTTGTGGGTTTTCTTCTTTGTTTTGAGGCAAAAGTTTTTGGGATTATGGTGGAGTATTAAGTTTTTTTTTATGTAACGCAAATGTTCATATTTGGGTATAAAAATCTAAAATTTTGTATAAATAAATCACTTAAAATGTAGTAGTTATAAGCGCGATTGCTATGCTAAAGGTCCCGGGTTTGATTTTCAGATCGACCAATGTATAGGTTTTTTAATGTAATTCTCAATAGCAGCCGGCCGGTGTCTGAATTTGTGCCCAGTTAGAGACCATCATAGAAAAATAATTGAAAAATCCAACAACACTTTACTCGATCCAAGAACCGAACCCAGTGGGCCTATATAAGTTGCAATTTGACATTCGAATTGACAAACAAATAGATTCAAAATGTATGGAAATGACATTAGTGACAGCCCGATTTGTCGAAAGATTGTCTAGGACTCTACTCTACTACTACTCAACTTGTCTAGGACCTCTAGCATAGCAGTCATACTTGGGACCACTAGACCAACGAGACAGTACCTGAATTTATTGAAGACTTATCTACTCGTAAACCAAGCGCGAATGCTACGCTAGAGGTCCCGGGTTCGATCCCCGGGTTGAGCAAAGTGTTGTTGGGTTATCTGTGAAATTCTCAGTAGCAGCTCGGAGTCTGGATGTGTGCCCGGTTGATGGCAATAGGGTCGCCCCTTATTACATGGGATCTAAACATTCCGGCGAAATTTGGGTGTACAATTGTACATTAGTACGCCTCTGCCTTCTCCCTTCGGGGAATATAGACGAGATGGTATTTTAAATAATTTGGGATATTTTACACAGCACCATCTTGTCCCAAACTAAGCAGAGCTTGTACTATGGGTACTAGACAATGGATATAATACTTATATACTTTTTTTTTGTTGTATTTACAAAAAAAAAGTATATAAATATACTTATAATATTATATGAAACACCCAGACAAACACAAACACTTAAGTTCATCACATAAATGTTTGTGTCCTGTGGGAATCGAGCCCACGACCTTGTGATCAGCAGTTCGGTACTCGAACCACTAGACCATAGACGTCGTCATGTCATATTCATATTATTTATTTGCATTCCACAATGTAGACTTAGGTGGTAGATTCAATGCTTAAAGCTTGTAACAATCATGGACCCTGTAGGGCACAGCAAAATATAAATCACAAATAGTGATTTATATTTAAATGTCGGTATGTACTCACAAACCAATGTGTTTACGTTAATAATAAATCAATGTGTTTACGTGTGAGCCACGTATGAACGTAAATGAAACCACCTGTTAGAGTGGCCTTGAACCATTAATACATTATGTACGATGATGGCCGATGGTGTAGTAATGATTGTGGCATACATCGCACCTGTGGTAGCGAAGGTCGATGTACAGTGAGTAAAAGAGAATAAGTTAGTCGTGTCAGTTGTGAAGTATTCACAATAGATGTCGCTACGTCACCTTAAGACGTAAGCTTAAAATGTGAAGGACGATTTCGAGTTGGCGGTCATAGCGTCTGGTGTACCAAATCAGGAGACGCACGTTCGAATCCTGCCCTCCACTCTCCAGTCGATTTTTTCCTTCATTAAAATAATAATCTGTGCATGGAAAATGCTTCAAAAATACAAAATGATAGTATCTTACAGGCAATTACGGATTTACGATTGAAATGCTAAGCACACGTGTGCGTGTGTGTGTGTGTGGGTGTGTGTGTCGTTCGTCGTCGTTATACATAAAATTAAATAATATTATATCATTTTGAGATAGCGGAATATATCTACTGCAAGATCCTTAAGCTGTCTCTTTTAACTAGCGCCTTTTAAAGAACATCTCTGAAGATGTTTAACACCTCAGTCTGAAGGCTTCAAGTGCTGGAAAGCGCTTGAACAGTTTAAAAAGCTTTGACACTTTTAATGTCGGCACTCCGAATGCTTATATTTATGTCAGCGTGAAATTTAAATAAAAAAACGGTCAGATTACAATTTATATCGCGAGACTATAAACTCTATCGAAATACTGTTAACTGTAACATACTGCTACCAATTTAACGCATTATTTTTCGGTTCTGGCATTCATTTTTAATTAATAATTACTTTATTTACTATCTCATCACAAGAGTTACCTTAGATGCTATGAGTAAATAATTATTGCCATAATTATCAAGTAGGTAGTAGTATTTAGTTGAAGATGGCAGTTCGTTTTAATAGTGTCATTTTCAAAGTTTCGATCAAAGTTAGATCGTAGAGGATGCCATAAGGCATAAAGTGTCGCACCCAGAAACGTCAATTAACTTTACTGAATCTTTAACAGTGGCTACTATATTTTTCCATATTTGAGTTTGTTGTCAGTGTACTAATATATAGTCTGTCTCTATTAGCTAAAAATTCATTACGTTAAGTGAAGTCTCTAAGTTCAACAGTAAATCCTTTTGTACTACCGTTGTATGTACGACGTACGTACAGTGAATTCTAAATAAATAAATTATTTCTATTATTACTGTTTACCGTAAATCTAACTACATTTTAATTGCTTCAAAATTAATAGCCTACCTCCTTTACCTAACATAGAGTAATGTGGCTATAAAACACACAACGGTACACTATTATTGAAACTGCAGCATCCGAACGGCACTTTGGCGGCAAGCCAGCCGTCTGAAGCCGTGGCCAGGCTTTGCGGCCTATGCGGAACCAGTAAAATTGCTTTTACGTTATTTTAGGTGTTTAAGCGTGTTGTGTTAGGTTTTATATACAAGGTGTTTGGGACATCGACGCACAAACGTCGCGACAAGGTTTCACTCAAGGTCAAAAATAAAATGACCCTAGGTCATTTCTGTAGAAAATGATCGGTTACTACAGATATTGACATTTTTGAGCTCGCGGTGTATTGCTAAAAACGCCATTATAACGCTCTGCGGTAAATGAAATGATGACTTTTTAATTATAAATCTAATTTGGGTAGATAGAAATAATGTTTTTTACATATTCAAGTAAAAATAACTGCAGAAAAAATTGTAAATTTTATGAAAAAAGGTTACGGAATCTTTCAACGCAGGGGGGTCCATAATCATGTACTGAATTCATGATATTCGGATGTGCTTCGATGTCCCTTCCACCTTGTATATTTACATACATACACGAAGGATTAGGCAGGGTTGTACTTATTAGCGAGCAGCATGAGACGGCCTCCAACGAGATGTACCGATGACCTGGTAAAGGTCGCTGGAAGTCGTTAGGTGCAGGTAGCATACGTCCGGTCCCTGTGGAAGTCAATGGGGGAGGCCTTTGTTCAGCAGTGGACCTCTTTTGGCTGACATGATGATGATGATGATGATGATGTACTTATTAGTACACTCTGCCTAACACAGCGGAGAATACGAAGGAATGGGAGAGTCGGAAAGGGTCGACGTTCTTAAAAAAGGCAAGGTTAAGAGCACCCTAAACCGACGAGCATGGATAGGGAGGTTGATGAGCATAGATGAAGCGAAAGTAGTGTGCCAGGATCGCAGCAAGTGGAAATCTATAGTCTCTGCTTACCCCTTAAATAAACTAGGAAAAAAATAGGTAATAATAGACAAATAAAATAAATATCCTGGGACATTTTACACAGTACCATTTAGTCCCAAAATAAGCAGAGCGTGTACTATGGGTATGAGCCAATGAATATAATACTTATTTATTTATTTATTTTAATACTTTATGCACATTACAATAATGATGTACAAAGGCGGACTTAATATACTTATATACTTTTTTTTGTAAATACATACTTATAATATTGACAATCACATAAGTTCATCACATAAATATTTGTGTCCTGTAAAAATCGCACCCACGACCTCGTGATCAGCAGTCCGGTACTCGAACAACTACACTACAGACGTCGTTGATAAATCGTAATAGATAAATAGATATGGATTTATACTTGTATACTTACTAGGCATTACCCTATCCGCCATTACGGAAACTTTTCACCTTTCAACGCAAGGCCATTAACAGAGCGTGGGTGCTTTTAGTCTAGAATACAGACAAAAGATTCCCTGACTCACGTTACCACTCAGATTAGGTGTTCTGAACATTGACAGTCAGAATAGTGATAAATCAGTGTCGAGAACTGCCTCGCCGTATTAAGTGTAACTTAAGGCCCTGGGTTGGATTTACAGTTCCAGCAAAGTGTTATTGGGGTTTTCTATAAAATAACTCTTTAGTTAAATAGCCATTCAGTATTTAAAATCTGAAATCATATATTATTTTTCTAAAATATTATTCATTCGATTATCATTAAAGATCTGTTTTGTGGCTGTCACATGCCACGCCAGACAACAGTGAGCCTTCATACAGGCTGCTACTAGTGCCAGTTAAATTCTGGCGGAATGCCAAAAAGTATTTACAATATAAACTTGCCAAAAAAATGTTTTTATAACGACACAACTTCGAGTTGCTACTGTTTTCATTTAAACCTATTGCCGTTCATTGCTAAACGTAGGCCTCCCCCAAAGAGCGCCTCTGTCTTCGGCAGCTCACATCCATCCGCTGCCAGCCACCTTCTTCAAATCGTCAGTCGTCCATCGTGTCTGCGACACTACTGGTTATCCTTTCGGGGAGTATAGGCGTTGTAATAATATTCTTCTTCTTCGTGTCGATGATAATATTAATATGCTAATAATTTGCTTACGTGAATCATACGTGAGCTTTTAAGTTAGGAGAAATTGATTATCAATTTGCTTTAACATGTACGAGTAGATAGAGCTGTTCCTCGCGATGTTATTACATGCGTTCATCAATTTTTCCTAACCCCGTGGAAATTATTAAAAATCTCACTATTAATCGTCTATAAGTTATTCTGATGTATAAAAAATAATACAGTTTGATGACGTCTGTGGTCTATTCGTTCGAGTACCGGACTGCTGATCATGAGGTCGTGGGTTCGATTCCCACAGGTCACAAACATTTATTGTGATGAACTTAAGTGTTTGTGTTTGTCTGGGTGTTTATTGTGTATTATAAGTATGTATTTACAAAAAAAAGTATATAAGTGTTATATGCATTGTCTAGTACCCAGCTCTGCTTAGTTTGGGACTAGATGGTGCTGTGTAAAAAATGTCCCAGGATATTTATACTGTTAAGTTTGATCGCAATCCATTCTTATTATTATTTATTAGGTACATAATCTTACACGCCTATTTTTCATCCGTGACACCTCGCAATGGCCCAGTTGAAAATCAGCGTCAAGCACTAGTGGCCTGACATCATGCTGAACTGGGCCTGTTTGGCGCGGCCGCGAGGCACACATTAATATGCCATTGAATAGGTATAATTTAAATATTATATTATTTTTCTTTTCTATGTTGTTTTTATTATTTAAAATGTGTGTCTTGTGCTGTGTTAAATAAATTTCTTCTTTCTTTCTTTCTTTCATTCAGTAGTTTTTGCGTGAAAGAGTAACAACACATCCCTCCATACATACATCCATCCTAATATAAGTAGGATGGGAAAAGCACTTATTCTGATGTAACAGTTGTGTGGCTGCTATCTGCCTTGGTCAGGTGCAGTTTCAGTTCGATATTGCCATCATAACGATGCCTGTAGGCCGTGATAACAGTTGTCATTAGTTCCATATTATACAGACAGGTGGCGCTGACAGTTCAACGTCTGACTATTGGTAAAACATGCTTATAATATACTCACAAAAAACTTATACGTACGTAAAAAAATATAACTTTAAATTATAAAACATGCTTATAAATCACTCACAAAGAACTTTTACGTACGTAAAAAAAACTTTAAATTACGTAGAATTTAAATAAAGATATACTTAGTAATCAAATCCCACATGACACATAGGTATCATGTGATCAATTTAAGTGTTTGTGTTCGTCTTACATTTATGTACATTGAACTCCGCAAAATGTTAGGAACGGCTGGTTTTTTATTTCAGACTAGCTGTCCCGGCAGACCTTGTTCTGCCCCGTTAGAATTATCTTTGGTATGCCTTCCAGTTGATTAGAGGTTGCATATCATTTCTATTTCTTCCTAACATTGTTTTGTTTTGATTGACAGCCAAAGTGGTTTGTATAGCAAAAGAAATTTTTTTTTTACTCGTTTTTTTTTTGTTTTTTCACTCCATAAGAATCTTCCTCAGACTTTATCAAACACAACAAAAAAGAAATCAAACAAATCGGTTCAGCCGTTCTCGAGTTTTACGCTTATTTAGCGATTCATTTTTATTTATATAGATTTCAATGTTGGCCCCATAGTAAAAGTTGTTGACAATGTGTACTAATGCAACCCTTTCGGTTATAATATGACTAAAATGTCACGGCGTATATGAATTTACAATATTCGTTTTCATCGTTTAGTTTTGAACCTCTTTGCTCATTGTTGTCACTCCAAACTCAAAGTAAAAAAGAACAAAATGTTGCCACATATAAAAATTAATTAAAGAAGCCAAAATTGCTTGCGAGACTGTTCACTTTCTTTCTGCTATATAAAAACAAAACCTCTGTCGCGTTCTCTATTCAAAAGTGGCTCTTTTGTTTCGTTGGGCATTTTCTTAGAAAGGTTCTAACCTTTCAGGTAACTAACAATAGAGTAACAATAAACTTATGTCCTATTCTATTTTATACATAGTTATATCAAATGTAGTTACTACTTTTACTACTTACTACTACTACTTTTTATCTTATTTATAACTAGCTTTCCGCCAGCGGCTTCGCCCGCTATCCCACGGGAACCATACATTTTACCGGGATAAAAAGTAGCCTATGTGCTATTCCGGACTATAATCTATCTCTGTGCCAAATTTCATCCAGATCCGTTCAGTAGGTTTTGCGTGAAAGAGTAACAAACATCCATCCATCCATCCATCCATCCATCCATCCATCCATCCATCCTCACAAACTTTCACATTTATAATATTAGTAAGATTGTATTTTTATAATTGTATTTAACATATAAAATGTTATTTTCATCCCACCATCTCGGAAAGAGTATTTTTACCCTTCGATATCTGAGTGCAAAAGTCGTTTTTATCCTCTAGAGAGGCAAAGTAAATTGAATTTAGAACATCGTGC
This sequence comes from Acronicta psi, assembly GCA_946251955.1. Taxonomy (NCBI): domain Eukaryota; kingdom Metazoa; phylum Arthropoda; class Insecta; order Lepidoptera; family Noctuidae; genus Acronicta; species Acronicta psi. The sequence goes on from OX276486.1 coordinate 2,543,899, forward strand.
TTTTACCCCCCTGGCGCCGAATTTATCATACAACTTTTTTTTAATTTGTTAAGAACTCAGACTTGGAACCTTTCCTAGGTTCCGAGTATAAACGCAACAAAGTATCGATATATGTCGAATCGATATTTTTTGAAAATATCAGTATCGATACTGATATTTTTATTTAAAAATATCGATATATGGGCGATATATCTTAAAAACCAAATTATAAAACAACAAATCAAGTCGACCAAAAACAAAAAATACATTAAATATAATTTGTTAAAAAGATTTTAGTATAAAAAAAGTATTCCTTTTTGGGATTTTATAATCTTTTTTTTATTTTATTTTATTTATTAAGGGATAATAAACAGCTACAACATAATATATAAACAGAAAATAGAATTTAACAAAAAGAATAAGTCATGTTGCAGCCCACTACATTATCCACAGATTAACATAAATAATAAATCAAAGGGTGCCACTAGATGAACAATAACATTATAGAAACACTGAAGTAAGTTAACTATCTAATTCTATACTATAGAGCTAGCAGTAACATTCAACTCTATTTTAAAATGACTTAATACATATTCATAATACATAAAAACGTTTTCATGGCAATAATTATAAATTTGAAATTAATTTTTTAATAACATTAGATTTAAATTTAGATTTAGAGCACGCAAATATATCAATATCTATGAAATTTAAGTTGTAGGATTCCAACATTCTATGAATGGGGCAACGTAAGCCTGAGTTAGTCCGACAAGAATTCACTGCAAACAGGGCACCTGCACGAACTCTGCGCACATTAACTGTTCGGGGGACTGCATAACACAGCTTGCTCGTGAGATCAATGGCATCAAAGTGATTGTGGACAATGTCATAAAGCACATTAGCCTCCAGATACTTGCGTCGGTTTTCTAAACGGACAAGCTTGTACTTAACAAGTAGCTGAGTATATGACAAATATGACTTAGTCCTAAAGCACCTGTAAAACATTGCACGGAGGAACTTGCGCTGAACCTTCTCAATTGCAGCAATATACTTTTGATAGAAATCTTAAAACTTTTATAAATTTATTGGTCTGTAAAAAATATAGATTTTTATACCTTTTCGATACTTTGAATTTTATATCGATGCATCGATATATCGAAATATTAAATATCGCTTAAAATATTTTTAAGCGATATTTAATAGCGATACTTTAAAAAAATAATATCGATATATCGATGTATCGATATTTTTCAAGCCTATCGGAACTTTCTTGGTGTACTTTTTTAAGTCACTAACACCAACATTACAATACCTAAAAAAAATATTACACTCAAGTAATGGTAGCAACGTTACTTTTAATTTCTCTTAATTATACCTAGTATTATTTGTTTTAATTTAAGGAATAGGTATTCTGTAAAACGTATTTAATACCTAAACTGAAATAAAAGTATCTTGTGGTTGTAAATGTTTTTTTTTAGTCATTTCCTCGCTGAGGTGGGATGAAAAGTTACGTGTTGCACTCGAGTGCAAAGATTTTTCACCTTGTGCTCTTTTAATTCCCTCGCTGACGCTCGTGATTCAATTTTAGAATCCTTCGCTTGCTCGGTCATCAAAATTGAGCACGCGGTTAAAAAGCAACTTTGCACTCTTGTATAACAAATAACTATTACACTACACTGTGTACTGATCAGGAGGGTCGCAGGTTCGAACTCGGACCAAGACCATATTTTTCTTCCATTAAAAAGAATATAAATTAGGTATCTTTTCATATTTTGTTACAATTCGATATAAGTAATATCACACTTAAAAAAACTGTCTGTCTAACTGCGCCGCTTTCTTACGTTCTAAAGCAGAAAATATCCGACTTCTTCTAATTAAGAGATCCCACCTTTTCTGAGGTGGGCTCTTTACGAAATTGCATCCTTTTTGCTCAGGTGGGCCCCTTAAGCACAGGCCTTTTTAGCTCTATGAGGGTGTAGGGACCATCTGCGGCCACGAACAATTTTTGACTTCATCTTATGAGTGTGGCGCAAGTTATGTTTTGTATTACAGCAAATATAAGTTTGATAAATACAATTTGCTTTTGGTAATGAAACTTTTTACTGATTCTATCGCATTTATTTTTATTTATTTATTTAATTAGGTACCTACACCAATAGCATATATATTTTTACAACCAATAGAAAACGTAGGTACATAGAAAAGGTCTGATAGGTAATTGTCAGAAACCAGTATAAAATGTGAAAATGTGATTGTTCTATATAATAGTTTGCACGGAGATGTACATAAATGAAAATCTGCTGTTCCATACATTTCAATCATCTGATTTCAGAGCACTCATTCAACAATTGTATTTACTGATAGGCAGTCGAAGAAAAAGTAATTATATTTTTCTGTTTGGAAAATTCAGTTAGAAATTGGATTTGTGCTCGACAAATCGCGATCGGGCCGCGCCCTATCGCACTGGAATCTAATAACGATATTGACAAATGTGAACGCTGGGTCCTCTGGGAATCTCCAATATGAAGTAAGGCTGTAGTTACAAGAGCACCTCCACAGATCTTGTTATCCAAACACTATAATGTCTGAAGTGTATTGTAGAGATTGGTTGAATAAGTTATACGTGACCATGGACGCTGCAAAGGGTCGGAAACGTCTGGATTAAAATAATATCAATATAACGCGATAAAATCCGTAAAAAGTAGTTTTATTTCAATGTCTAGTATTCGCGTAAGTGTCAGAAATCAGTAAGTTATAATATGTTCTAAACGCCTTTTCAGCCATTGCCTTGCATTGTGACAAAAGATAATATTTAGAGACACGTTTATCGTAAACTTAGGCTTCCGTATGTCAAATTGTAATACCAATTTGACATACGAAAGCGTTACTTTAAGCTTAGCGTCGTCTCTGAATATGAGCTTGTGTTTTAAATGTAAAGGCGTTCTGAAAAAAGAGTCTAACATACCATCACGCCTGTATTCCCCGAAGGGTAAGGCAGTGGTGTACACACACAGTTCCACCCCGGTATGTTTAGGTCATAAATAATAGGGGGCGAGTCTATTGCCATCGACCCTGCACAAATCCCCTCCGACTGCTACTGGGAAATTTCACAGAAAAACACTTCACTCGACCTGCGAATCGAACCAAGGACCTCTAGCGTAGCAATCGCGCTTGGGATCACTAAACCAACGAGGCAGTCCACGTTTGAGTCTACTAGTATATTTTTTTTATATTGGGACATTTTTACACAGCACCATCTAGTCCCAAACTAAGCAAAGCTTGTACTATGGGTACTAGACAATGGATAAAATACTTCAATATACTTTTTTTGTAAATACATACTTACTTATAATATATAAGAAACACCCAGACAAACACAAACACCTAAGTTCATCACATAAATGTTTGTGTCTTGTGGAAATCGAAAATTACGCATATAATATTATTATTACATCAACAAGGCCTGAAGTACTATCACCCCTGTGTCCCCTGAAGGGTAAACAGTCCTAGTTTCCTCTCAAGAAAGCATCCACAATGTAAACTCCACTTCACATAGCTTGTAATACCCTGGAGAGCTGCCAGCCCGTTCTATATATCTGCCGGACCGATACCGAGTGACAATCGTTCGGAATATTTTGCGGTACTGACACATATCGAAGTATCGATATTTTGATTGCTCTGCCAACTGTTTTTAAGTTATAAGTTTGTTTTGATACTTCAGCATCAACCAATATAATATTTTAAAGAGTGGCTATGGAGTTTCTTGCTGGCTCTTCTCCATAAGTCCCACTTTTTGGAACGGTGCAACTAGTTAGACTTTTCGGATATACCTATTTATATGGTCTAATTGAAATAAAATACTTGAATTTTGAACCCATATACCTACTGTCCCACTGCTGGGCAAGAGTCTCCTCTCAGTATGAGAGGGGTTAGGCTTTAGTCCACCACTCTAGCCTAATGCGGATTGGCAGACTTCACATGCCGCCTTCACAAAGTCTCTCAGGCATGCAGGTTTCTTCACGATGTTTTCATTAAACGTTAAAGCGAGGGATAGTAATTACGCACATGATTTCGAAAAGTCAGAGGTGCGTGCCTTGGATTCGAACTCTAGACCTTTGACTTGGCAGTCCAGTGGCCATATCCCTAGGCTATCACTGCTTTTCGCTGCTTGTTTTGATACTGGTTACTGGTTTAGTTTGTTACTGATTTCTAATACTTACTTATGCGAAGACATTGAAATAAAACTACTTATTTAAGGTTTTTTTATCTCTGAATATTGACATTATTTTAATCCCGACGTTTCGTACCATGACGGTGCCGTACAGCTTAAAAAAAAGATAATATTTTTTTAATGTTTTAAATAATATTATCTTTGCCATCTCTATTGCCATTATTTTAATCTCGACATTTCGTACCATGACGCTGCCTACAGTTTTGTAAAAAAAAGATACTTAATATTTTTTAAAACGAACGTTAAAAAAGCCATCTATCAACATCACGCGAAAAGTCAACATTTCCGAGCAATTAACCCTTCACTCGCAATAAAACGTATTTAAACCCGCAAGCCGGTCAGCAATCGGAAGCCGACGACTGAAATTGACAGTTGCTGATCGAAAACCGTAAATAAATACCACGTATCTATATCGCTTGCAAGATTATAATCAATAAGTTAATTGTATTTCTGTTTTCATAGCATACTACACGCCTATAATCTCCAAAGTTGGTCAGAAGTGTACTAAATGAAACCCACAATTAGCTGGCATGTTTTTGTCCATGTAGGTACTGCCGCTACTGCTTTCTACTGCTATCATCACCTGGACTTGGTGATAATAGCAGTAGAAATCAGCTCGGTATGTAAGTACCTATAATTTATTTTTAATGAAGGAAAAAATCGGCGGGCGGGCAGGATTCGAACCTGCGCCTTCTGGTTCGGTACACCAGACGCTCTGACCACTAAGCCACCGCTCGCCCTTAGTGGTCAGAGCGTCTGGTGTACCGAACCAGAAGGCGCAGGTTCGAATCCTGCCCGCCCGCCGTTTTTTTCCTTCATTAAAAATAACTTGTAATCTTAGCATGGAAAATGCTTAAAAAAATACAAAAAGATACCTATAATTTTTTATAAATACTGCTGTTTTTCTAATCCATTTTTCTAAATTCCGGCATTCTGGTAAAATTACTTTGTTCTGATAAATTGAACAGGGGTTAGGACGAGCTATTTGTTAGCAATTTTATGGATTGCACAAGTTTATTGAAATATCAATAACCCTGCCAATGCCATTACCATGGCATGGTCTTTCAACTGCTATTATCACCAAGTCCAGATCATTATAGCATTAGAAAGAGTTAGGAATTTGTACCTGGCAGCACTAGAAAGTACCATGCTGTGGTAATATAATAGGCTCGCCCCTATTTCGTGAGACGTACTACACATACCAGTAATCGTTGTACAGCAATACACCATAGGAAGTACACAATAGGAGTATTCAGTCGTGACGTTCGACGGTCCTTGTAAAAACGTTTTAAAAATAAATGATATCAATGCTCGTAAATCTGTTTGTATATCGAATTCAAAAAGTTCTAATTCGCATCCAAAACAGCAATTTATATAATTCAATGCAATTTGTAAATAAACAATGCGGTTGATTAAGCAATCGGTCAATTGAACAACTGTGTGGCATTTGCAGGGTTATTTATATTTCAATAAAATTGTGCAATCCATAAAATTGCTAACAAATAGCTCGTCCTAACGGGTTGTTTAATTTATCAGAAGAAAGTAATTTTACCAGAATGCCAATTTAGAAAAATGGATTAGAAAAATACCTTACATAAGTCAGACGATTTTGTTACATACTTAAGCTTCTCCGACCACAAGTTATAATAATTATCTAATAATACGTACTTATCATTTATTTCTATCTAGATATTTTTTTATTTACAAAATCAGGAAACAGGTGAGTTCTTAGGAAGATGATGCTACTTAGTTAGACCATTTAACATCTCAGTAGGTAACATTAAATACTGTTCAACACACAATCGCACTCTAATCATACATAAATTAAAGTAAAAAAGATCCTTTCACACTTGCGGGCAAAATTCTGACCACTTCACAGACTTTGATCATGCGGCCATTTCTGATCACTCTGCTGCATCTGATCACTGACCGTTCAGCCGCAGCTGTGCCCGCAGTTTGAACAATTCACTCGCCGACTCTGTACTAACAAAACTGTCTTTGTCACCCTGCTTTATTCTAAAATGACTCTTCTATTACTGGCTTAACTGACTGAAGCCTGTTTTTACAGCACCAGACAGCTGCCCAAACTTTGGTGAGTGATTGCCTAATACAGCACTTCTTTTTTTCCTTTTTATTGCACTGTTCAAACTGCGGGCGAAAGCGAGATTGTTCACAACATTTGTTCATTGCACAGAATAAACTACAAAGATTTTTTTCTATGCAAAAAAAAACTGTGCATATTATATGTTTACTATTGGTTATTTGAGAGACCGTTATTGAAATTCTCATTTAAACTTATGCGACATTTCTGCTTGCACAGAAAATTATTTTTTCAATTCAAACAAATTGGATTGCACAGTAACTCTCCATGCATTTACTAAGCTGTTCTCTCGCCCGTTGTTTAAACATTTTCAAAATTATTTCTTCATACTTTTTACATTTTTATATCGCTTTACACTCACATACATAACTTTTATAGACTTACATACTCACATATACATTTATTTAAAAAAATTTGCTTTTACCGAAACAATTATGTAACCTAAGCCTTTGAAATTTTTGCTTTTATTATACTTGTTGATATTTTTTCTTATTTTAATTACTAAACACTTATAATAAGACATATATTTCTGTGCTAATTGCTAAAAAGAGGAAGCGAGCTTAGGAGCATATCTGGTGCTTTGAGCGCTTCCAAAACGAACTGTGCTTTCTAAGTGATTCAAACTTTCGTGCGTGTCGTAGGGAATCGACTACCCTTTTTAGTACGGCTGTCTTTATCTTACAAGAGAAATATGAAAGAGAGGCATAATATTCAGAGCTCTCTTCATTTTAATAAATAAAATCCTTGGCTTCACGGCACAATTCACAAGTTTCATCAAACTTGTGAATTATGACGTCATAATGCTATGTCATATTTTATTTATCTTCTGTTGTATGATCGACACTTGCCTTCACATAATAATATAAATTATATCCTACAGAATTCAACCCTAAACATACATACATAGACGCCTTTAAAACGCCACTTGCTAATTCTTGCATATTTTTGCTTCATCCACTTTCATACACCTTGCTACATACATGCCCCTGTTGCAATTACATACATTACATGCATTTTAATTAACTGAAATCCGCCTGCGTGCATGGCCTGACGAGCTTTATCAGCGGATTATACTTGACCTAAAAAGCCATGCGCCCGATTTGACAGATTTTGGCGCTTCGCCGAGCACGTTGAATGAGATGAATTCCGCTATTATGCTCAATTTTCCCGTTTAAAATTGTTTTATCTTGCAGAATCTGAATTACAGATTAAGCGTTGAGAAAAAACAGGATGGTGGCATCAATTTGAAGATACATTTCTCGCCAAACTTATTGTCCGGCTTTAAGTTGGCACGAGCTAACTTCAACCCGGCTGTAAAATCGGAGAAAGAAAAATATTGGATTAAAATGATTTAAAACGACAGCCTACGAATTAAGCTTTCGTATTTATTTATTGTTGTCCAATATTTTTCTTTCTCCAATTTTTAAGGCCGGGTTGAAGTTAGTTCGTGCCAACTTCAAGTCAGACAATAATAATGGCGAGAACTATACTGAAAGTATCTTCTTACTTTACAAAAAATAATTGACACTCAACATGAACTTTTAGGGCCTGATTCAGAACCTTCTGATAAGTTACCGTTAAAATACTTGGCGGATTTATATCATTTTATTACATTTTTTTATTTATTCGGCATTTAGCAGCTGTCCAGAAGTGGGGAAACAAACCCTTAATATTTGATTACCACAGACTAACATAGGATAATCAAAGTCAAAATGTTTTATTTCAAATATACAACTTAAATAGGTACTTTAGAAAAGTAACCTGCCTCGTTAGCCTTGTGGTCCTAATTGTCACTGCTACCCTCGAGGTCCTTGGTTAAATTCCCAGATCAAGCAGTATTTCATGTTTTCATAGATAGGTGGCGTTGTGTGTCGGGTCGTTTTATTCCCTGCAACATGGTTGAGTTAATCGGCGCCGATACACACGACATGCTCGTGAACGGGTGCTGTCTGTCGGGACTGGTCAGCTCTTACTGCTTATAGCTATCCTTTTTTTTTAAATAGGTAAGTACTCTTTAATTTTACATATCGGACAGCACTATCCTTAAAACTAAATTATTACTGTAACCATTTAGATATTTTCTTTTTAAAAAGAGTGACTATGGAGTTTCTTGCCGGCTCTTCTCCATAAGTTCAACTTTTTGGAACCGTGCAACTAGTTTGGCTTTTCAAAAGTACCTATTTATATATATATAAATAAAATATTTGAATTTGAATTTGAGATAGATTTTAATCTTAGATTAGATTCTGCAATATCAAATCTTCAGTAGTCGCTCAGAGTTTGAATTTGTACATGAGTTTTTCTGAAGTAACAATGTTGCGTCTATGTGTTAAAAATAACGTAACCATTTACTGACCTTGGCCAATGCAGCTTAACCACGCAAACGGAATGATCAGCGTAATTTTGCTACGCCCTCATTCGATACTAAAATGTAAATTATGTAAAGATTTATGTAAAGAACTGCCTCGTTATCTAAAAATCCTGGGTTCGATTCTCGGGTCGAGCAAAGTGTTGTTAGGTTTTTCTGTGTAAATTCCAAGTAGCAGCTCGGAGTCTGAATTTGTGCCCAGTTGATGTCAATGGGCGCCCCTTGTACACGTCACAAAAAACGTATATTTAATTGTTAGTAAAACACAAACTTCTTCAGAGCAAGACAATTTATTGAAAATTGATACGATATAGGTACGCGGAAGGAACTGGCGGAGAAACTTAACACCGCGATTCAGGAAACAATTGAATTCGCACAACTCCATCTATGATCCAAAATAAGCACTACAATTCAAAATTTTAATATTCGAACGGATTCGACACCCCCTATTACATGGGACTTAGACATACTGGCGAACTATGGGTGTATTTTGGTACGTCTCTGCCTAACCTTTTGGGGAATACAGACGTGATGGTATGTTATAAAGATGTCCATGAAAAGCAGAAGATAGACTAGAAGATTTCTCTTGTAATTTAACCGAACTTGTTGAACTATAGGCTTTAACTGTGTTCAATTGTGTCTAGTTTCAAAGGCCAGTTTCTATTCAAAACTAAAGTGAAACATTTAGACGTAAATGCTCTATCTAACTTTACTTCTCAGACCACATTGTTCGATGGAAATGCTTTGAGAAAGCAGATTTTTGCGGTACTTTTTGTGAGGACAAAAGTTTACATTACTTTTCCTAAAAACGATCTTTTGAAAGGAAAACATAAATGAATAACTATCTTTTTGTATTTTTAAGCATTTTCCATGCTAAGATTACTTTTAATGAAGGAAAAAATACGTCACCTTTAAGATGTAAATTAGAATGTGAAGGAAGATTTCGACTGGCGAGCGGGGCTCGCGGTAGCTTAGTGGTCAAAGCGTCTGGTGTATCGAACCAGAAGACGCAGGTTCGAATCCTGCCAGCCAGCCGATTTTTTCCTTCATTAAAAATAATAAATGAGTAAAGTAATTTTCACCATCAGCATCATCCCATATTCTTTGAGCATCTTTGTGTAGAGTAACTCAAAATTGTGTACGACGCACGTCAGTGTGTTTAGACGTCTGTGGTCTAGTGGTTCGAGTACCGAACTGCTGATCACGAAGTCGTGGGTTCGATTCCCACAGGACACAAATATTTATATGATGAAAATAAGTGTTTGTGTTTTCTAGGTGTTATTTATTATAAATATGTATCACAAAAAAGTACACAAGTATTATGTCCATATTCTAGAACCCATAGTACAAGCTCTGCTTAGTTTGGGTCTAGATGGTGCTGTGTAAAATCGCATGAGTAGGCAAGGAACAGAGTTTAAGCTTCTAAGAAGCGGGCAAAATGTATACCTATACTGGTAGGGTTGGTATAGTAGAATAAAATAAAATAAACAAAACTTTTCAATCATTTGTTGAGCCTTTTAATTGAAAGGTCACGTCAAAAATCTCACGTATGTAATCTCCTCTGTTCCGTACTATCTGTGGTTAAATGTCCGAGGATATTTATAATTATTTCAGGTTAAGCAAAATGTTATTGAGTTCTCATATGAAATTCTCAGTAGCAGCTCGGAGTTTGTATTTGACCCCGTTTAATTCAGGCTACAAGGCCCTTATTATATAAAATGTTATAATACAATAAATAAACTTAACGTCCGCGCGGAACTAATTGGCCGCGCCTTAGGTAGGGACGGGGTTAAGGCTGCGGCGGCGGGTTACTGTGAACAAAAGCAAGCGCCCCTGCCCCTCCGTCCCACCGCTCACATACCTAAGGCGCGGCCAACTAGTTCCACGCAGACTATACATAAACAATAATAAAATAAACTAAGCACTAATTTACACGATGAGTCGTCGTTAATGGCAATGGGCACCCCTTTACATGGAACTTAAACATATCAGGGAACTGTGGCTGTACATTAGTACAGTTCTCGCCAAACTTATTGTCCGGGTTGAAGTTGGTACGAGCTAACTTTAACCTGACCGTAGAAGTCGGAAAAAGAAAAATATTGGGTTGTAATAAATAAAAACGAAAGCTCAAGCCGTAGGCTATCGTTTTAAATAATTTTAATTCAATATTTTTCTTTCTCCAATTTTTACAGCCAGGTTCAAGTTCATCATCATCATGTCAGCCAAAAGAGGTCCACTGCTGAACAAAGGCCTCTCCCATTGACTTCCACAGGGACCGGACGCATGCTACCTGCATCCAGCGACTTCCAGCGACCTTTACCAGGTCATCGGTCCATCTCGTTGGAGGCAGACCCACGCTGCGCTTTCCAGTGGTTAAAGTTAGCTCGTGCCAACTTCAACCCGGACAATAAGTTTGGCGACCTTTTAAATCAGGCGTGATTGTACCACTAACATTAGCGAGGCAATCACACTGTCACCGGTGCCTATCAGAAACAACGGTTTCGCATCCGCGGCTGTTACAATCACAAACGAGCAAGTCACGCATTTTCTGAGGGAGAATCATTAATTTAGCCTTCATAATAGCTAATGGGGTCGGTGAAGGCTAGTGATACTCCAGTGATAATATGACCTTTGGACTAGTCAAAGGTCTTATGTTCAAATCTAAAACACGCATTTCTGGGGGCTTAGACAAGTTGCAATACTTCGAATTGACGAACGAATAGAAATAAAATCAATTGATTTAAATTCAAAAGATATGGCCGTCGGAACATTACGACAGACGCGTTTGCCATACAGAGAAACACCAACTTCATCTTTGTTCTTCTTCGTGTCGATGGTACGATTTTTTAAATTAAATTTGGTATGCCCAAAACTTCGCCACTTCCACAGCATCGTCAGTGGCAGCGCAGAGGTCGCTTTGATTGCAAGTAGTGGGGCACAAAGGACAGGATAGGAGGTGCACCATTGTTTGCGGCACAGTTCCACAACCACAACCTGCAGCCGTTTCATCGTGATATCCCCACTTTACCAGATTTAAATTACATCTCCCCACTTGGGTTCGGAGTCGGTTTAGTGACTTTCAAATGTGCCAAGGAAGGTTACATCCTGGGGGGAGGTGCTCGCTTGGTGGTAGGTAATAAGTAGGCGGGGGAGATATCTCCAACTACAGTTTGCAGCGAGCCTCGGCCGGGCAACCCGATAAGGCCTTCGCCGATTTTAGGAAACTGTGTCGACTTTTAAGACGTTGTTTTGGTAGTTGGGCGCCAAATAATATTGCATGTTATTTGCTTTTTAGCCGATCGCGGACTAGTTCACTTCGGTTTAGAGGAGACCATTTTGGGACCAAGTTCGGGGGTGTCATTGTGACATGCGATCCGCCCAGTTCTTACGCAGTAACGCAGTAATATGTAAGTCAACAGGATAAGACATAAACTTTCAACAAATCGACCGTTCACAACTAATGTAATTTACATACATTTTGTTTCTATTCGTTGCTCGATTCAAACTATTCTATTTGTAACTTGTCTAATCTATAGTCCGCGCGGAACTAGTTGCCCGCGCCTTAGGTAGGGACTAGGGTGAGGCGGTGGGTTAAGTTGAAACGTCATACAATATTACTATGGGAAACCGGAATTACCCGCAGCTTGTATGAATTTTCCGTGTCTATAATTATGTAACATCTGTTCGTTCCCTCCGCCGACAGTTGGCCGTAAATACTAAATATCTTGATATGACTCATATTGGAGACGGTGAAACTTTACTTCCATATCTAACTGGTCCCCGTGGCGTTAGGAATTTCCCAAAATCCTTAATTAGCGAATGCTTACATCATAATATTGGTGTGCCAAAGGAGAAGGTGTAAGACCCATACAAAATTAACCCACGTCCTACAGTAAACAGAAGTATCTCAAAAAAGGTAAAATTAAGTTAAAAATGATGGCATTTTTCCGATCACCTTACAGGCTAACATATAAAATTCTATGAAAATTCGTTCAGAAGTGTTTAAAATAGCTGCTTTTTGCATAGACTGTAAAAATGGATTTTTGAAGTATGGTATCTTTTTATAAACTTAATTTTATATATTTTTTGGGTTACTTTTCATTGCTGTGGGACGTGGGTGAATTTTGCACCTTCTCCTTTCAGTGGTTTGAACTCTGCGTTGACATAGAATCACAGTCACAGGTCAGCCACCTTGTTATCTCATGTTAAAATTTTCATTGTACCTACTACAGCGATAAAATGATGGTAAGCGGCAACTTAAAAAAAACAAATGAAACGCTGAACTAATAGGTACTCGTAAAAACATGCAATATACAAAATTATTACAAAGGAGTTGAGTGATGAGATGACGGCTAATAGAGATGTATGGAATGACAAAGGCATACTGCGCCGACCCCAAGTGAATTGAAATAAGAGCAGGAGGATGGTACTAAATTATTAAATCTCTAGTTCTAGAAAGTACCACAAAAGATTGAGACAAAGTTGCACACAGAAAGCTAAAATCATCATCATCAACCTATTAGTCGTTCTACTCTGAGCACAGGTCCTGAGCACGGGACTCCTCAGAATGAGAGGGGTTGGGCTATAGTCCACCACGCTGGCCTAGTGCGGGTTGGCAGACTTCATACGCCATCGAGAAAATCTTAGGCAGGCAGGTTTCCTCAAGATGTTTTCCTTCACGGTTGTAAGCCATATGTTATTGTATCAGATATTTTTTTTTAAGTAACAATTTAAAAAAGTACCCATGGAGTTTCTTGCCGGTTCTTCTCCATAGGAAACGACTAATTTGGAACCGTGCACCTAGATTGGACGTTTCATAAGTGCCTGTATAAGGTTTATATGAAAATAAAATTATTTTGATTTTTAACATACTTCAAAAAAGGAATCCTCAGTTCGACTGTTTTTTTTTTGTATTTTTCAGTCAATTGTGGACCGATTTTGAAATTTATTATTTGTTATGAAAAAAGGAAATTTTTTGGCGGTACGAAAATTAAAAAAAAATTATACAAAGATGATATTTTGGTATTCTCCGAAACCTCGCTGTCTTATTGGGGCAGTACGTTTAGTTGGCCTTCCCTTAAGATATAATAGGTATAAAACAAAATACTCCACTAAATCTTTTCAAATAAATTATTTTAAAACAAAAAACAAGCCACCTCTAAAAACACCTAGGAACTAAAAAGTAATAAATAACTGGTACGTTGATTGTCTGTTTGGCACCGACTCCAAATTAGTTAGAAATCATAATGAAAATATGTACCCCTTATTTTTTCCTAGGTGTTCTTGGAGGCAGTTTGTTTTTGATAATTAATAAATCGAAAAGTCATAGGTCATAACAACTTGGTAGAATTAAAAGCAAAAATACCAATATCAAATTCTGCAGTGTATACTCGCCATTCACTTGCATCAAAAGCCTGTTCAAGTATGAAACTGTATTTGTTCTATTTCAATACGAGCTGGCCGTTTAGAGAATCAGCGAACCGAATCGCATAACTCGAATAACTGAATCGTTGCTCGAATAGCAATATCGATTAGAGATGATTCATGGGCGCTAGGCATGCGATAGAACTGTGGGGAAGTCGCGGATGTTTCGAATAGCGATTTGTATTGATTAGAAACGATTTGTTTGTTATGTGATCAGTTTGACATTGTGCTATGAAACTACTTTGTTAGCTGAAGTTACCGGTTCGATTACTATGCTGAGCAATGTTGCCTTTAAGAAGACAGCGGGGAACCAGTTATTGTTAATCTCATAGCTCTGTAAATTGGGGAAGGTATGGCAAGTGCCTTGCACACTTTCAAAGATCCTGCCGCCTCCATTAATGACAATGGTACTTTCCAGATTAGAGTTGTGACCAACCAATGTAACCTTTTGAGGATACAAAAACCTATCAATAAATGTTGTTTCTGTTATGTGTGATTAGAGAAGTTGGCGAATAGAAGATTTTGGTCCTTAAATTATAATTTGACAATAATCTCGTTAGTTCCAAGGGACACGCTTGACTGCTACGCTCGATACTGGTTTGATTCAGGTCATGTAAAGTGTTATGGGTTTTTCTATGAAATTCTGTAGGACCTTGGAGTTTGGATTTGAGCCCGGTTAACGGCAATAACATCTGCCCCCAACAATGCTAATACATGACGACCACGAACACTGCCAAGAGCGAAACGTTATAAAAAATAATCGCAATATTACATAGGATATAACCATACCGGCGCACTGTGGGTGTATATTAGGGCACTTCTGCCTAACCTTTTGCGGAATGTAAAAGTGATGGTGATTAATCCTTAATCCTTTATCTATACTAATATTATAAAGAGGAAAGATTTGTTTGTTTGTTTGTTTGTTTGTAATGAATAGGCTCCGAAACTACTGGACCGATTTCAAAAATTCTTTCACCTTTGGAAAGCTACATTATCCCCGAGTAACATAGGCTATATATCATCACGCTACGACTAATAGGAGCGGAGTAGTAATGAAAAATGTAGCAAAAACGGGGAAAAAATTATAAGACCACGCGGGCGAAGCCGCTGGCTGGAAGCTAGTAATAATATAAATGCAAAAGTAACTCTGTCTGTCTGTCAGTTTTCTGGTTAGTTTAGTTTCATCACCTTTACTGTTACTGTTTAAGACCATTACATTACATCATTAGGCTTGATGTTGGCATGAGCTAACTTCAACCCAGTCGTAAAAGTCGGAGAAAGAAAAATATTGGACTATCCTTACTCAAATTATAAATGCGAAAGTAACTCTGTCTGTCTGTCTCGCTTTCACACCAAAACTACTGAACCGATTTAAATGAAATTTAGTATAGAGATAGTCTAGAGCCTGAGAAAGGACATAGGCTACTTTTAATGTGAAAAAAGGGCTATAAGGGGTTGCCATAGGGGATGACAGTTTTAAGAAATACCCAGACCACGCGGGCTAAGCCACTGGCGGAAAGCTAGTGGCATTCTTTTAAGGAATGGAAGGTATTTGCCATAATATGGAACGACCATAGCTGAATAATAATTGATGGTTTATCTAAAATGAGTACTAACAAATTTTATTTATGATTTTTATTTTTAACGATAAAGACAAGAACGTACCATCCGCTAACCAGTACGAGTTACCTTGCAAATATTTGTAAATTCAATATAATATTCTAATAGAACTACATAATAATACAAGTTTTATAAATAAGAACAAAACTAATAGTAAATTATACAATATTACTTTCTTGCTGCATCGGTCCAACAAAATCTAGCTGGGACTCTATTAGGCCGGTCAGGTTTGACACCAACCGTGGAAGATGCCTTCAATGTACCACTAGCTTCTCCTCCTAAAGTCTCCGTTTTCTTCTCCAAATCTTCTGCTACTAATTCAATAACTGCACTCTTGCTTCTCCTGTCCAAGAGCTCTTGGTGGATTTCTTCCTCCGAGCTAAAATCTTCTCTCATTTCCATATCTTCTCCTAACTCTTCCAGTTTAGATGCTTTAGGTTTAGGCATCTGCATTTGCACCCTTGGCACAACTTTTTTTTCTGGAACTTGAGCCTCTAATTTCTTTTCAATGCATGTTAGTTTATCTAGAATAGTATCTAGTTTGTGTGAATTGCACTTTAGCACTTTTTGCACTGTAGTCAATTCTGTATTAGAATTATTGTTGCTTAATTCGGCCATACAATCTTTGATAGCATTTAAAATGGGTAATTTAATACTGTCACTAAGGAAATTCTTATCTTTATCATTCATAAGATGTATTTTTATCTTGGACTCACCCACATTTTCAGTCGCTAATGCTTCAAATGATTCGGAAACAACTAACTTTTGTCCTTCATTTTGCTTTTTGTTGTGACCTTTTTCCTTTCTGTGGTATCTCTTTTCTGAAACTTCAGAAAATGTGCAGCATAACGATTGGTTGATGTTTAAATCATCTAAAGTATTGCTTGATGAATGACTGACGGATTCTCTAACACTAAAACTTTCTTTTCTAACTTTCCTGTACGTTTCGATAACTTTCTTAGAATCCCCAATCTGCGTCGCCTCATGGTGTTCGAAACTAGTTTCTTGTGGTTTCTTTTCTTTTTTCTTGTGATGTTTTTTTGACGATTTTACTGTATAAAACACAGGTAGTTTATCATCACTCGGTGGTATTACCAATGGAACGATATTTTTGGCAAATCTAATGGTATGTTCTAGAACAGAATCATTATGATTGCTGACTTTATACGTTCTGTCTTTGGATATTTCAGTATTCTTTTCACTGTTAAACTGTTGACTTTTGTCCTGCTTACATTCTTTCCTCTTTTTCGATTTAAACTTTTCCCTCTTTTCTTCAGAACGTTTAGGTTCATCCAGATATTTCTTGTGTATAAATACTACGGAATTGTATGAGCGTTGGTGAGGGAAGTAGTTAGATAAGTTGATTCCGTTTATTTCTTTGATAGGAGGTTTCCAATCTGTGGAAAAAAAGTTAAGTTACCATTAATGATGAAAAAAATTGAGTGGGCCTATTCGCAGCTTGGAGTTTGGATTTGTGGCCGGTTAATACAAGCAATAGGTTCGTCTCTTTTTAGGCATGGCTCTTAAACCTGCAAACTGTCCGTGTAGAGCAGTATACATATCCGTTTACTCCTCCGAGGAATACAGTATGTTTTGTTTGATGGCTTTTATCAAGTTTTGATTCTCTAGTTGCCTCGCCAGGAGACACGTAAGATTATGTTATCATAGTTCTTCAAAATATTATTATTATTATCAGCCCGGTTGGTCCCACTGCATAGCAAAGGCCTCCCTACCTTCCTTCCACTCCTCACGGCTTAATGCTTTATGAGACCAATAATTGAAAATATACACACAAAAAATAATACCTGAAGCCATCTAGTACATGAAATAGTAAACACAATATAGCAAATAGAAATATTGGAGCAGATATTTAAAATTCACACAAAGTAAACTGGGTAAACTGACAATTTGACATTGACGTAGAGTTCACTATGGTATCCGAGGAATGAAATAGTAAAGTTAACTGAAGAGGTTTTATTTATTATTACAGATTCAATTAAATCTAAATCCAAGCCTAAAATTGCAAGACCGAAGGATACGGTGAGCTCGTTTTGCGTGAATCAGATTACCAATAATTAACAAAAATTTAGGGTAGCTGTTAGTAATTAAAACATCAAGATGCCTATCACCTTAGTCACCCGTGTCCATGGACGCTGTAAAGGGTCCGAAAGGTCGGGATTAAAATAAAATAAAATCAATATAACGCGATAAAATCTTTAAAAAAAGTAGTTTTATTTCAATGTCTAGTATTCAGATAGGTGTCAGAAATTAAAAAGGTTTTATTCAATTTACACAAAATTTTACACACCGTAAAAAAGGTAAGTTACAAATCCTGTCACCATTGTGATGTATGTTTTAGACCCTTCTTCCTAGCCTTTTCCTAACCATGTTGGGTCGGCTTCCAGTCTAACCAGGATGCGGCTGAATATCAGTATTTTACACGGAGCGAACGCCATTAGACCTCCACAACCCAATTTCTGGCCAACACCGATATTCGATGGAAAGACTGTTGTTTTGGACCCATGAACCTAATAATGTCAAACTTCGTTACACTTCGTATGTACCCCATTTCCGTGACGGTATAGGAAAAGGGACGGCAAGTGCGGCTTTTAGTCGGCATGAGTCCAACATGCGAAAACTCCTCATTAATACTTGCCGCCTAAGTTTATTATCTCAGAAATTCGTCCTACAAACTTGGCCGAAAGATTTTTTCATACTCAATGGGTTTCCGTAAAGCAGTGATAGTCTAGGGGCATGACTACAGGAATGCCAAGTCGTATAGCATCTTGGAGTTTGGATTTATGCCCGGTTAATGGCAATACGGCCGCCCCCTATTACATGGAACCTAAAAATGCCGACGAACTCATCTTAGGCACTATTGCTACCTTGAATAATACAGTACAGATTTATGCCTATGCAAGATTAAAATGGAGAACAATTCCAGAGAACTTCAAAAGAGTTCGTTTAGGAATGTAGCTACTATCTAAATATTTAATTGAACTCTTGTGTACACAAATGCACTTATATAGCTTTTGGATAACATACCTACTGTTGTAGTTAAACCTCCATTTTGGATCGGCAAACTGGTGGTGTATCTTAGTACACATCCACTAACACGCGTCAACAAATGGCGCTGAACACTAAACACTTGCGGTATACAGGCATGATCATAATGTTACTGTAGTAGCATTACATGGGTCTGATGGGTCTATTGTGATCGCCGCTCGATGAAATTTAGAGTTCACCGCTAAATCCTGCGGCTGACACAAACTGCAGGATTTGCTTAGGGGTAAACTCCTTTATTTCATCAGGGCTTAGTGTGTTTTCCTAGATGAGCACTGCGCTTGAGCTGAGCAACTAAAGTAATAAGAATATATATTCTTATAACTGTGTATCTAGATAGGAGGTAAACCACAGTTATACAGGCATACATACACAGGTCACAGTTCACAGGCAGGCACAAAGGTCTGCAAGGAGGCATGTCGACTGCAGGTTGTGAGGCACAAAAGGATTAGCTTTGTGCTTTTTTATCTATCGCCTATTATATGGGACCTAAATACTGGCAAACTGTTTCTACTGTACTTTGAGTGAGTACCATGCTAATAATCGGGCACAGAAATCAAAATACTGAGCAAAGCACCAAGCGAATTTGCCAATAAAAACAATTTACTCGACCCGGGAATCGAACCCCATACTCTCAGCATCCGCGCTTGTTACTAGACTCAGAGGTCTCAATATTTTCCTTAATAATATTTATTACATAACTACTGTTATACGTTATCAAGAAAATCAATACAAGCTAAATATAACTTCAACAAATCTCTCTCCATTTCAACAAATGTCAAAGGTAACATCGAAATCAAAGTTATACCTACCTAAATAACACTGGTACATACCTGCTACGGGGGGGATTCCTTCCCCCTGCTATCTACCTACTAATTAGTATTGACGCAACCGGTCTAGGCTGCGAGGTCCTGAAAATGAAATAGCACGACTGCAGTGCAATGCATTTTCATCCCTATACTGAAAACTTAAACCTTCGTTTAAATATGGCAACCCTGACGCAATATTGCGAGGCACTTTGAATGTTACGTGCAGCTAGTTAAGGTAGGAATTCTGCTGGCTAGATTTATTGCGACGAGTTCTCTTTGTAGTAACTAGTAGGGGTGGTAGCGAATCCCGGGCAGAGCTAGATTCATACCGTTGAGTTACCAGCGGGCTCGATTGATCGATGTTCGGTCAGTACGTGGCGGGACCCCGGAGTGGCCTGACGTGTTTTTGATATATCTCCTCGAGAAATATAATATAGGGTGGGGCCGTTCTGGAGTGTTCCGCTAGTGGTTATAATTAGACTTTTGAAACAATCCACGTGGGCGTTCCTTCGAATAATGGCGGATAAGGCCGAGCTGAAATCAAGGTAGGCAAATTTTAATTTAATTTGCGATTTTCTTTTGTTCTTTTTTTTGATCTACCTTCATTTTGTTTGTTTTTTTTTTGCATTTTCGGTAGTGTGTTTCCAGAGGCGGGAGGGGGCAGTGTTTTAGGCTGTATTGTATGTTGTGTGAGGAACAGAAATGGTGGCAGGAAACGGGCTCAGGCCGCTGCGTAGTTCACCCCCTCCCACCCCCACTGCACGGAAAATGCATCTAGGGTTGACCGCGCTTGTCCTCACAGTTTTCCACATTCAAACTTTTTATTTAGCTTGTAAATATGTGTGTTTTGTACTGACCCGCCCTTTATTTCGCAAAGGTTCTCTTTATCAATTAAACATGTTACGTAAAATGAACATTTGTGTTAAATAAGCCTTATTTTAAAAGGCGATTTATTATTTGCAATTGTTTTAAAAATAGAATAAATCGATCATTTTAATTGGTTTTCGCGCCTGCGCTATAGGTTAAGGCGTCGTCGATGTGTTGGTTAAAAATGGCGCCGATAGCGGTTGGGTGGCAATTTTTTTAAAGTTTTCCTTGTGAATATAGACAAATAACTAAGTAAAATATCTGTTAAAGATCAAAGTGCAATTTATTGTATGCTGTATTACAATTGGAATAGGTCGATATTCGTTATATTCGTGGGAAATCGATCGGGTGATTTCGCGCCTGCGCTTTATGAAATAGGTGTGTCGCGCACCATCCATACCGGTTCTTTTGTACTGTGGTGATTTTTTAAAAGGTTCTCGTGTGCCCATAGACAAGTAACTAAGTTGAATACGCGTACATATTAAAGGTGAAAGTGCAATTTACTATACTAAAACGACCCATTCTATGGTCGATATTTAATTTTTAATACAAAATTGATCAGGCGATTTTAAATAAAAATGGCGCCCATAGCAGTCCAGTGGCAACTGGCAATTGTTTAAAAGGTTTCTCTTTGTTCGCAAACACAAAACTAAGTAGAATACGTATCTAATAAAGTTGAAAATACAATTTATTATTTGCTACTATTTTAAAAATAGAATAGGTCGATATTAAATTTTTAATACAAAATTGATCGGGTGATTCCGCGCCTGCGCTATACGAAGTGGCGTAGTGCGTGGCGTGTGCGGTGCCCATACCGGTTTGGTGCCAAGTGGCAATTGTTTAAAGGTTTCCCTTTGTCCGTAAACATAAAACGAAGGGCCTGCTTCATCACCTCCAGATAGCCGCTAACCACCAGATAAATAAAAATATGGAACAAAATTTGTCGGAATTTATCTGCCAGCTAATTTAGCGGGAACTTATCAAGAGGTGATAAAACAGGTCCTAAGTAGAATACGTATCTGATAAAGGTGAAAGTGCATTATATTATTTGCTACTATATTAAAAATAGAATAGGTCGATATTTAACATATTAGTCAAAAATTGATCGTGCGATGTCGCGCCTGCGCTGTACGAAATGACGTCATAGGTGTATCGCGTGAAGTGCATCAAAAATGGCGGCCATTGCAGTTCGGTGGCAATTATTTTTAAAGCTTCCATAGGCAAGTAAATAAGAAGAATAAACTATATTTACTTAATATAAAAATGGAATAGGTTGATATTTAACTTATTAGTCGCAAATTGATCGTGCGATTTCGCGCCTGCGCAAGGTGGACAAAAAATGGCGCCCACAACGGTTGGGTGGCAATTGTTTAAACTTTAAAAAGTTCTCTTGTGCCCATAGATTAGACTAGTAACTAAGTAGAATATCTGTATAATATGTTAATGGTCAAAGTGCAATGTATTATTAGCTGTATTACAATTGGAATAGGTTGATATTCGTTATAGTTGGGAAATTGATCGTGCGATTTCGCGCCTGCGCTATACGAAATGGCGTAGGTGCGTTTTGCGCAGTGTACCCAAACTGGCCATCGCGGCTCGGTGTGACGCGTTCGCGATTGTTCTTTTTAAATCGTAGAACCCTGCAGGACTTAATAGAATTTTCCCAAATTTGCGATTCTGGAATCTTCTTTAAAGAAGAAGAATGATTTGGAAGGATACCGCGCATTTTATCCAAATCTGCCGCGAGTTTGGCTCTTCTGCGCAGTATGGGCAGTACTATTTAGTGTCTCTGTGATATCTTGAAATTAAACCGTTTTTAAACTTTGATGAATAGAACTACTGTGGGTCACGGCTTAAATTATGCTTTTAGAAAGCACCTTTCATATGAAAAAGAAATCGCCCATGTTTTAGGCAGTTTAATTCTAAAGGATGACTGATTTAAAACTAGAACTACTTTTATTCCGTGATTTAAAAGTACAGAAAAGGTATTAATTTGGGATTTCAAAGTCTTGTTAAAGTTTCTTCAGAAGTAAAAGGTAAGTCTTTACGTTTATTATTTAATACCTACCTAACAAAGGTCGGGTGATTTTAGAACTCTGACCACCATTTATTAAAACAGACTTCGAACCACTACTGAGAATTTAATACAAAAATCTAAATAGCACAATAAACTTGCAGCCTTGCAACCACTAAAACAACAAAACGGCCTGAAAAAAAGGTGTGTGTGTGTCTCAGTATTAGAGATTTTAGGCAATAAGCGTGGTGGACCCACGCTGGTTTAATGCGGGTTGGCAGACTTCACATGTCGTCGATAAAATCTCTTAAGCATTCAGGTTTCCTCACAATATTTTGGTTTGCACAAAGCGATTGATAATTAAATTATACCTTGGATTCGAACTCAAGATCTTAGACTTGCCAGTCAAAAAATGGTCACATAGAAAAGCAAGTTTGAAAATACACAATCCACACAAGACATTATTGTCATAATTATCAATAGTTGTTTATCACTGCTTCGTAAAGTATGTGTGTATAACTATTCTAATTTTAAATTGATGTTACACTAGCGATCCGCCTTCACTTTGCTTCAAGTACTATTGTTATAATTTTATCTAAAAAGTAGTCTATAGTACTCAGAGATAATTGTACCTTTCTAACAGTGAAAGAATTTTCAAAATCGGTTCAATAGATCCAGAGATTACCCCTACAACCTCATAAACTCACAAACTTTACCTCGTTATAATAGTATACAAGGTGGAAGGGACATCGACGCACAAACGTCGTGACAAGGTTTCACTCAAGGTCAACAATAAAATGACCTAGGTCATTTATGTAGAAAATGATCGGTTATTACAGATATTGACATTTTTGAGCGCGCAGTGTATTTCTAAAAACGCGATCATAACGCTCCGCGGTGAATGTTATCGTGCGCGCGATCCGAAAAGAACGAAATAATATTTTTTTAAATATAAATTAATTTTAGGTAGATAGATATAATGTTTTTTTTCACGTTCAAGTATAAAAAACTGCAGAAAAAATGAAAAATTGATGAAAAAAGTTACGTTAAGTACGGAAAATTTCAACGCAGGGGGCTCCAGAATCATGTACTGAACTCATGGATGTGCGTCGATGTCCCTTCCACCTTGTATATCAATTTCAAGTCTTGCGTGCTTTAATATAAAGTTTCTTTCGACTCCCACACAGATACATTTCAATTTTATTCATACGTACAATATTACCTGCTGTTGAATATAAAATGAAGTACAAGTACTTACAAAATCTCTTTGATATTCCTACGATATGATATTAAAAGCAAAACGGTTTTCAATTTCCCCCCATCTCCGCACCACCCCACCTGTGTGACACGCCACCCCATTCCGAGGTGGTGTATCTAGTCCCCAATTAACTAGCTAACGTTCATTGTATTGAAATATAGTTAATTGGTTATTAGGGAGACTTAATACACAAGTGTTGTCGATTCCCCTCTCTCCCACTCATGTGTAATTGGACGAAATCGATATTTGGACTCGATATTTATCATGTTCTGACATTTCAAAATTTCTTTTTTGTCTCTAAGGTGGCAAACAAACCTACCGCCGCCATGGTAAGCGGTTAGTCATCATAGGATAATGCACTACAATCCTTACTGGTCCTTACTAGTATTATAAATGCGAAAGTAACTCTGTCTGTCTGTCTGTTGCGTTTTCACGCCAAAACTACTGAACCGATTTAAATGAAATCTGTAACACAGATAGTCTAGAGCCTGAGAAAAACTCTGCTAGATTCATCTCGGCACTGATTTTTCTGTCTGAGTACATATATATATTATGTATTGTATAGGAATATTAAATACGTATCTATGTAATGCTTATGTAAGTTTATACGCTTATAATCTTTAAAATTGTCTTCATCTCATGCCTCTTACTACCATCCTTTTAGTACATCTACCGTGATCGTCTCTCCCCCACCCTAAGGTTGTCTGGTAGAGAATACTTATGGCATTAAGACCGCCTTTGTACATTACTTGTGGACATAAAGAATAAAATAAAATAAATAAACGACAAAGGCTACTTTTTAATGCGTAAAAGCCCTTACCCGTAAGGGCTTGAAATAGGGGATGAAAGTTATAAAGAAATATCCAGACCACGCGAGCTACCACTCTAGACACATAGGTAGAAATTGCAACACAAGCCTCCCCATCAAATTGATTTTCCGTCGAAATACATAGGTAATAATTGGCTGCTAGGGAGGCAGACATGTACCACCCTCCATGAAGGGGGGATGTTACATTTAGTATTTAAATTCACTCCTCAATTAGAGCCGGCTGTCAGCATTGTATCAAATAAAATATTCACAAATAGCGACGAGGTTATTACTGTAGCTTTTTCCTTCAACTTATGACTCATCTTATCTTCCTGTAAGGCTTATATTCAGAGACGATGCTAAGCATAAACTTAAGCTTCCGTATGTCAAATTGTAATACAAATTTGACTTACGGAAGCATTACTAAACACTTAGCATCGTCTTTGAATTTTAGCCTAAATGTAGCATACCTTACCATCGTATTTCCAGAAGAATTAGGCACAGGTTAACAAAAAGTTATGTGGCTCTACACAGGGTGGCCGGAGAAGTGATGTCCAAAGACAAAATTTAGATATCTCTAATCAAGGAGCATCCGAAACACCGCCATGTATGTTCCGCGATTTTCAATTGTTTAGAAGATACAATGGTTTCAATGATTTTTTAATAACTTCCACCTGACATTGGTTTTCTGTGTTTTTTCTCTTACTGTTATATTATTTTAAATGTTTTTGTTTAAAACTATGATGTCATCGCCTAAAAATATGGTACACCTAGGTCTGATGGAACATGACTAAAATTGAGTTTAAAGTTCAAAATGTCTGCTTAAGGATTTTAGTCATGAAAGTTCGGCTCTTAATTTTTTTTGTTTGAATAGTGCCAAAGGCTTTATAGTAAATATTTTAAAAAAACTGCCACGTATCTTGAAGATAAAAAAACGGAATCGAACCCAGAAAGTCAAACGCAACAGTCACGGTCAGCACCACTAGGTTAATAAGGCTCCTCTAAATATTGATAACTTTTTAACTTGTTTTCATTTTCAATTTTGCAAACCCAGGTGACAGAATCCCAGACAGTACTCCCTCCCCACCCAATATTAAGCCCATTTGAATACATAGGCACAGTATATAACCTCCCCCCTACCGAGACATGTACCCCCCTTATATGTCTGCGTCGAATGCATCTACAATCAGGATACACGTATAACAACTACGAGTATGTATGTACAGTTATCAGCATTGGTATATAAACACTTAAAAGTGCTAGACTGCCTAGTTGGTCTAGTAGTCCCAAGCGCAACTGCTACGTTAGAGGTCTTGGGTTCAATCACCGGGTCGAGCAAAGCGTTGTTGGGATTTCTGTGGAATTCCCAGTAGCAGCTCGTAGTCTAGATTTGTGCCTGGTTGATGGCTATAGGCTCGCCCCCTATTACATGGGACCTAAACATACCGGCGAAATGTAGTGGTAGTTTCACCTATGTAGGAAAGTATTCATTATGTTTCGGATTCCTAACAGAAACCAACTAGTTCTTTTGTTTTAAATTTCCCTTTGTACTTTGTTTTTAATAACGGCTATTGTTGGGCGATGCAGGTGCAATTTGGACGATGTTACTTTGGTTAGTGGAGTTCATATGAGCATGTGAAATGCTTGAAGTTGCTGTAGATTCTGCAACAACTGTAGATAGTAAAATTGTCAACAACTACAGATTCTGCGTACGTTCTTGAATAAATAAATATAAATAAAAGTTCCTGAATAATTAAAAGTTCTTGAATATCTAAAAGTTCTTGAATACCTAACAAAAAATTTTTGAATAACAAAATCGCTATTTTATAACTTTTTGTTATGCAAACACTATAACTTTTAACTATCCAAGATCTTTAAGATAGTTAACTTAGGTTCTTGAATAACTAAAAGATCTTGGATAGTTAAAAGTTCTTGAATAACTAACATTTCTTCAATCTTATTCTTTTCATTTAAATGGTAAAACTATTTTGTATCTCGTTCTTCGTTCTTATCAGTAGTAGTTCAGAATTTGAATTTGTGGTTAACAGCAGCAGGTTCGCCCCCTGTTACATGGGACCGATCATACCGGTGGATTTTTTTTGGGACATTTTTACACTTCACCATTTAGTTCCAAACTAAGCAGAGCTTGTACTATGGGTACTAGACAATGGATATAATTCTTATATACTTTTTTTTTGTAAATACATACTTATAATATATAAGAAAATACTGATGAACATGTCTGCTAAATCTCTGATAATTTCATCTTAAACCCAGTTTGTGTTATCCATCCAAGATCAGACTGAAAACCACTAAAGTCAACACAAAAAAAAAATACAAATGACGTTAAATCTCACAAACATTCAAACATTTTTCACAAACAAATGTAATTTTAAATGAATTTTTTCACTCGTTGTAACGGAAACGTGGTGAGCCGTCGCTTAATAATAAATAAGGCAAGTGTTACACTGCGACCGTGGCCCCGCCTGTCGCCACACATGTCTAACTCATATTAACAAATGTTTTACGTACTTATGGGCCTGTTTCACTATCTCTGAATAGGGGATAAGACTGGTGTTGAATCTGTAAATAATCACACGCTCATTGAAAAATTTCATTAGCATACTTCGTTTACTGAAAATAAATATTAAATCGACCAAGAAATTTCTGAGATAAATGCGTAAAAAGTTTTTGGTGGGGATTGAGAGGGGATGCTCTGTCTCTTTCCCGCAAAACGAGTGTTAGTATAGAATTAGTATAGCGGATACTACTTTTGACGTCATTTGTAAGTATAGTGCGCTCTCTATCTAGCACAAAATTAAAATGCTTATAACTTCGTTATTTTGGAACCAATTTAAATTTTGTTATTGATAATCGGCTCTATTTATGGTTAACTTTTTCATGAGACCATAAAAAATAATTAGTCGCATAGCCTATTGCCACTAGCTGCCAGCTAATTAAACTTTAATTTATCACTAAGCTGTGAAAAGGCCCACAAATCTTTTTAACCAGGCAGAAGTTAGCGCGCGGCTCGCACCATCTTCTGCCCTTCTCTGCTGCGTAGAATTGCTAAACGGTATAATAATACTAGGTATATCGCATATTTCGTCAAGAAAATTAATAGAAAGAAAGCCGCGGCTTCACTCGCACCCTAAAATACTTTTTACCGTACCGAATGCAGACATGATGATATTTATTATTTAATATGATGATGATGATGATGATGGCCTATTTTATTGTTTCTCATGGAGGTTCCTATCAGAACATAACCTTTTTCCAAGGTCCTTCAATAAAAATTCATGTAGACACATTCAGTTTTTCATAGCCCGTATCAGAAACAAAAGACATCCTATATTTAACAACAAAACCCTACAGTTGTCTCCATAAGGCTGCGGTTCCACTAAAGATTTACGAGGAAGCTGAGCGGTGCGCAAGAAAAAATCTACCAATCAGCTGCGTTTAAAATTGAAGCAAACGCCGCCTATTGGTGGAATTTTTCCTCGCGCACCGCTCGCTTAATAGTGGAAACGGCTTAGAGGAGCGAGGTGGTACATGCAAAACAAATTAAAATGTATTTCAATTTTTTCTCGAATAGGAAACGTCCGTAACGTAGGCCGAAAATACGGGCTTCGTGCTTAAAAAGTGAACTCCTGAAACGAGTCCGCTACACATCCTCGCATCGCTCATTCTCGCACCGCCCAGCGGCCTCGCATGTCTCGGGTGGAAACACGCCTACCGTTCTACAGCCCCGCGGCGCATCCTCGCACCGCTCCGCTACCTCACATATCTCTTGTGAAAACGCAGCCTTACGGTCGCATATAAACATGGCATTGCCACACAGCGGAGATAAGAGCGACAGTACCGCCATCTGTACAATTTTACGAGTACTCCTGACCTCGTGTAAGGGACCCGCAAATGACGTCATAAATAACGCTTCTTAGCCTACTTTTTAGTACGGTTTTGTTTTTTTGTCAAGGAAAGGATGTTTGGGTTTGTTTCTGGTTTATTTTTTTAATAAAAAACTGACGTCACCTTATAATGTGGAAGAGAAATTTGACAACATATATTATGCATAATGCAGTGATCTCAGCAGATGTCACTTTGCGTAATGAATCATTACGTAACAGTGCCTCAACCATGAGTTGTATCGAATGGGTTTCGATAGGTTTTTTACGCATCGAAACGTTGTAATCTCATAGCAGATTTTAGTTCCCTACGTAACCGCTAGAGGCGCTGCGAGGGTTTTCCATACAAATATTTTACGGCGTCGTTAGCGAGTCTAGTGAGAAAAACTCATGGTCGAGGCACTGATCTTAGTACGCGGACAACAAACTCAAATATGGAAAAATAGGCCAAGATATAATAACCATTGTTTGTTGTGCAGCCTTTAGTGCCTAAAGTGTCCGGTGTACTTAACCGAACCACGTTCAAATCCTGTCTGCGAGATATTATTTTTCGATCGGAAAAATTGCCAGGAGATGATTCTTCTACACAAACTTATCCCATAATTTATAAAGAAAATAATAAAGATAACGGTGATTTTTTTCTTTAAAGTAATACATTCTTAAACATCACTATCCCTAGTATATTTTTAATAAGGAGATCTCTAGGAACTAAAATAAATACCCAAAACAAATAGCGGCTGTAATTTAATAAATCTCTGGTATATTCCATTAATGGCATAATCAGTATCGTAATTCAGCTGTCAATAACATTGACAAATGGTTCGGGCGAAGTACGGATTCGTGTTGCGTCAATTAATGTATCCCGTCAATTAATCGCTTCAATTCAAAGGTATCAAGCCATTAGGCACATGTGGATTAAAAAGGCTATTTCGAAATCCTCTGAAATCAATTGATATTCAGAATTGAAGTCATTTAATGCTCCTTGTATGACTTATATTTTATTAGAATTAGCATAAATAATAAAATAACCTTCTATAAATATAATAAAGAAGTTCAGTGTGTAAGTTTGTGAGGCTGTAGGGGGGGGGGGTATGGTGGATCTCTCGATGAATAGAATCGGAGATACAGGTCTGGTGAGACTGCCACGGTGTTGGATATGAATGTTTATAATTGAATTATAATAATTGTACCCAAAGCGAAGCGAGGGTGGGTCTCTAGTGAATTATAACAGAAAAAGGTGTCTGAACGGATTTGACTGAAAGTCATAGGTAGAGATAGTCGCTAAGAAAGGATTTAGGGAAATTCGGTCTTAGGAAACATTAAATGAACACGGTGAAGGAAAACATCGTGAGGAAACCTGCAAGCCTAAGAGATTTTCTCTATGGCATGTGAAGTCTGCCAACTCGCACAATGCTGGCGTAGTGGACTATAGCCTAACTCCCTCCCCCTTACTCTGAGAGGGGTTAGGCTATAGTCCACGTCCAGGTTCGTTAGTGTAGTGGTCCGAAGCGAGACTAATAATAATAATTCTTTATTATCAGGCTACATTGGCCCATAGATACATACCTTACAGACTAACATATATATTATACTTAATATTACAAAATGTGTTAAGTAGTATAATAAAAACTTAGCATATGTTAGTACCACTTCACTTATTATGCTAGGGGTCCATGGAATTCCCAGTGTCAGCTTGAAGTCTGAATTTGTGCCCGGTCAATGATTATTATTGACCATAGACTCACTCCCCTATTACATGAGACCTAAATAAACCACCAAACTGTAGTTACACCTCAGTACCTATATCCCTGCTTAAACCTTGGAGCATAGAAGCGTGACGGTACGTATTCAAACGAAGCTCAAAAATAACCTCAATAATATAAATATATCGACTATAAGACGAAAATGTCTCACTCGACATTACAACTTGATAACCAGCCCTTTAAGAATCCCATCAGTTCAACAACGTGACTCTTAACATCCTAATTTGAATACTGCTTTCTCAGACCTACGGCTCAAATTCCCTTGTCACAATCGTGGCCTACAATACGAAAATGAAAATTGGTATGCCAAAGTTTTGGAATTAGGTCGCCGAGTGGTTTAAAAATCGTCAAGAGCGAGAATTGGGGGTAAACTCTATGTAGGTAGCTATATAAAACGGATTTACTAGGGGTACTCGTTTTTTTTATATATTCTGTCCCTTTTCTTACGTTTCGAGAAAAACAACATTCTTTATTCAAATAAAATAAAATAAAATTCTACTTAACTAGATAAGTAAATAAAATAAAATTCTACTTAACTACTTAAGATATTTTGGGAATAAGCTAGAAGGATGATGAAACTTATGTTATTTTGTTAGTGAGTTTATTTTTTCTTTTTCAGGAACAATTTATAATCCTAATATTATCTTGCTATGGCTGGTACAACCAGCAACAATTCGACCCAACGGGGTCTTTTGTGTTGTCCCCATTACCGTATTATAATCCTAATAGTGCTAGGTAACACTTGAGCGAAGTCACGGGAAAAAAGCTAGTCAATACAAATATTATAAAGAGGAATGATTTTTTGAATTGAATAGGCTCCGAAACTACTGGACCGATTTGAAAAATTCTTTCAGCGTTGGGAAGCTACACTATCCCCGTGTGACGTAGTGTGTAATTTATAAGAAATACCCAGACTACAGACTTAGAGGACTTAGAGGTATGACCACTGGACTGTCAAGTCAAAGGTCTCGAGTTCGAATCCAAGGCACGCACCTCTGAGTTTTCGAAATCATGTGCGTAATTATCACTAGCTTTAACGGTAAAGGAAAACATCGTGAGGAAACCTGCATGCCTGAGAGACATTCTCGACGGCATGTGAAGTCTGCCAACCCGCATAAGGCCAGCGTGGTGGACTATGGCCTAATCCCTCTCGTACTGAGAGGAGACCCGTGCCCAGCAGTGGACCAATTAATGATGACCCAGACCACGCCGGTGAAGCCGCTGGCGGAAAGCTAGTTATTAATTGGGAATACCGTAAAAAATGTCGTAGCGTATTATATCGAACTCATACAGACCATACCACCGACCACACTTACCATTCCCTGCCCAGTATGTCAAGCACTCAATCGACTGCGCACCCAAGTAGGCCGCTGTAAACACAATTTGGCAAAATGGGGGATTATTGATCCGTCGATCATCCAGTGCGAGTGTGGGGCTCCAGACCAGCCGGGCTAACATGGCGCACCGCGATATAATTCTCGTTTAAAACGTCAAAAATAAACCGATGTAACCATATATGAAAAACGTTGTGATTTTTAAAGTATCAACATCGGCACATTTTCCTTTCATTCGTTCGATTTTACGTCCCACCTCTACTTATATTTATGATTTATAAAAAATATTAATTGTCAGTTGGACATTTTCATAATGTCAACTTATCAAAGTTTAAAATTTTTAATAATAAATTGAAATCTAGTTATTTTAATTAGGTTTCGTGATCATCATACATCATATTCGCAGTGGTGATCCGCCACAGTGACTGAAATTAACTGTCCCTAAGATGAAACGGATTACAATTAATGTCACTTGTTCTTTTGCGCTGATTTTGTCGTGTGTGGAAGTGGGATTGTATCATAACAACACAAATAAAACAGAATTAAGCAAGGCGATGGAAAAGCTGGCGATGCAGCTCGTGGTGCAGCGGTGGCCTACACGACTACAAAACTCGTTCATTCCTACTTCGAATTAAATGTATTATAATTTGTAGATGTAGTACCTAGATTTTAATTTTTAATATATAATAAAATTATAAACAATTATATTGTATGAGTCATTCGACGTCGTTTAGATATACTTCGCCTCTCCTAAATATCTATACTAATATTATAAAGAGAAAAGGTTCGTATTTTTGTATGTTTGTAATGAGTAAACTCAAAAACTTCAGGACCAATTTAAAAATTTCTTACACCATTAGGGAGCTTCACCTTTTCTTAGTAACATCCTTACTAATATTATAAATGCGAAAGTAACTCTGTCTGTCGCGCTTTTACGCCAAATCTACTGAATCGATTTAAATGAAATTTGGTATACAGATAGTCTAGAGCCTGAGAAAGGCTTGACATAGGCTACTTTTTAATGCGAAAAAACTGACTGTAAGGGGTTGAAATAGGGGATGAAAGTTATAAGGAATACCCAGACCACGCAGCGAAGCCGCTGGCGGAAAGTTAGCTTAACTATATAACGTCTTTATTATTCACCGCCATATTTTTTATGTTAAAAATCGCAGTGATGGCTCGATTACGGTGGTTTTTCACATTTTAGTGCTTTCTCGTCTCAAGTCGTCGATGGAAATTACCGACGACAAACAATTCATGTAGAAGTGTCAAGATTCGAAAAAAATATGGTGGCATGTTAGTGTTCGTCGACAAATTGTCAGGAAGTCCGGTTTGACAGAACGAGACGAGTAGCTTGCACTGCCATGTTAGCAACGGAAGACATAGAGCAATATCTCGTTTTGGGAAGAGATACGGCGACGAGAAACTTATTTCACGCTGCGCATGTTAGCCCGGCAGGACATGTCTCATTTACTCGAGTGCCCGAAGTGTCCATGCACCTGCACTTTCGAGGACTTGATAAACGCAACGGATGCCGCAATTAAGGTGGCTTCCTACTGGGCTCGAACTCTATAAATAATCTTGTTTATTGATGAAATTGACTCGACACATTGATTTACCATTGACACGAAAAGAAGAAGAAGATGTCATGGACTCATGGCCATTCAAAAAAAAACCCCATCAACACTTTACTCGAACCGGTAATCTAGCCCAGGACCTAACCAGGATAGCAGTCGCTCTTGGGACTACGAGACCAACAAGGCATATATACTTTCAAAAAACGCTGCCGGGACATATATTTTAATTACAGTAATCTACGGGTCGTTCATGTAATGTAATCTAATCTCTCATGCGTCAGTAATCATGTCACATTCTGGCTCAACCCTTAGTCCGGTTTGTAACCAACCCTCTACGTGCTAATTTAAATCTACCACTTGTGGATTTAAATGTGCCCTTTCCACGCTTTAATTGGTTAATTTATGTGGGATCGGGTGTTAAATATTAATACAAATTTACGACAGTGACCTAAATTATTTTGTAGATATTATATTAATGGGTTTGTGATAAAAATAATTTAAGTTATACACATTTTTACTGATCCACTAATGGACACGGATTTCTTCTCAAAATAAGAAGGGTTAGGTTGTAGTCTAAATCTAAAAGTCTAAATAGGTCTATAAGTATATATCTAATCTATACTAATACTAATACAAATAATAATAATAATAATTAATAATTATTATCTATACTAATATTATAAAGAGGAATAATATTATAAAGAGGAAAGATTTGTTTGTATTGAATAGGCTCCGAAACTACTGGACCGATTTAAAAAATTCTTTCAGTGTTAGGTAGCCCATTTATCGGGGGTTATTATAGGCTATATACCATCACGCTACGACTAATAGGAGCAGAGTAGCAATGAAAAATTCTGCAAAAACGGGGGAAAAAATCATAAGACCACGCGGGCGAAGCCGCTGGCGGGAAGCTAGTAGGTCCATAAGTCTAAATAGGGTATACTTTGTTGGCGGTTGACAAACTTCACAGCCATAGAAAACTTTGACTGATAATTTCACACAAAGTTTGTTGCGTTTTTTAATTTATCTGGCAGTTAGAGGCTATCCAGAGGAAACAGGCCTAGCCAAGTTGCAATCTAACGTTTGGATCAACAAACGAATAGAAACAAAATGTAGGGGAATAAAATAAGCTTTCAACGAATCTGACGATTACAAAAATGTCACTGCGTCGTTGGTCTAGTGGTCCCAAAAGCGACTGCTACGCTAGAGGTCCTGGGTGTACATTAGTACGCCTCTGCCTACCCCTTCGGGGAATATGGGCGTGATGGTATGATGGTATTCCCAAATATGTATTAAAATACATATTTGGGAATACCATCATAATGTACACCCACATTTCGCCGGTATGTTTAGGTCCCATGTAATAGGGGGCGAGCCTATTGCCATAAACCGGGCACAAATCCAGACTCCGAGCTGCTATTGGGAATTTCTCAGAAAACCCAACAAAACTTTGCTCGACCCGGTACTCGAACCACTAGACCACAGAGGTCGTCAATATATCTTGTCATACACACGCGCCGGCTGTGAGTATTACGTGTTTGATTCACTGTCTGCGGATTGGGGACCCTATGGTATAGGAGACCGTGCTTGAAGGCCAAAATGACAAAGCACCTTATCACAGATCAGTTTATTGGAGTAACTTACAAGATTTTTGAATATAAAACAACACACGTGAAAAATTGACCACCCGCACCGTTCGCGGTTGGTAAGCAAGCTAGCGACAGAGTTGCCACCTTATAATATTAGTACAGTTTCTGTCGGTGTTGCCAACATGCTGCGCAACAGCGCAAGAACCATTATACAAGTAAATGGCTAGGAATTTAGCATTATTCGTCAAAATATATTTTTGTAACACATTAAAGAACACTAAGCTATGTATAACGTTTTTAACATGAAACAGTATTTATAACAAATTTTTACGTTAATTAGTACAGTTTCTGTTGGTGTTGCCAACACTACGCACCTGACCTTATACCTTAAAGTTATATGTCCTTCCCAACTCCTAATAAAACCATATAGATTCGTTAATCCCTAAAGGCTTACATAAAGCATAGCTTAAATGGATGTTATAAAATGTATGTCTAGTAGAGATATTCCGCCGCAGGCTGTAGTTAACTCATAGGGCCCGCGGGACGACAAACTCACCTCGTATTCACAGTAATATACGTGTTGTGCTAAGGGATTTAGGTATCATTTTGGAGTGTATGTTATTATTATCAGCTTCATATATCATCACGCTTGTATTATCCGAAGGGTATGCAGAGGTATACTGAAGTTCAGCGATGGTAGAATAGTATGTTTTAGGTCCCATGTAATAGGCGGGGGCTCACATCCAAACTCCGAGCTGTTACTGAGAATTTTTGCTCTACCTGGGAATTAAACCTAGGATCTCGATCATAGCAGTCACACTTAAGAACACTATAACATCACGCCTGTATTCCCCGAAGGGTTAAACAGAGGTGTACGTAAAGTAAATTAACAGTTTACCGGTATGTTTTTCCCATGTAATAGGAGCGAGCCTATTGCCATTCTTGTTCTCCTTTCTAAGCCTTTGTTTACCAAAAGCTTAGAAAGGCCTTAAAAATAACAGGCCAACTTAGACCTTAACGGAGGCCTTCCTTTACACACAATTTTTTACACAAATCTGAACTTATACGCACGCATGCACGCACACTCACACACACACTCACTCACGCACACATACACACACACACACACACGCAGACACACACACATTTGTTACAATTCTTGTAAAACTAAAAAATCGTAAATCTTGTAACATCGTACAGGGCTGATTGAAATACTTATGCTAAATAAGTAACTGGAAGGTAGCACTAGCCACTTAATCAATTGAGCTATTAATGGACAAAAATGTAGCCCAATTCTTTTTTGTAAAACAAATGTACTTTTGGAAATAAAAATAAACTTATTATATTATATTATATTATACTAGCTGTCCCGGCAAACGTTGTTTTGCCATATAGGAGTGGGTCATTTTAGGGGGATGAAAAATAGATGTTGGTCGATTCTCATAGATACCGGATAAGTACACAAAATTTCATACAAATCGGTCCAGCCGTTTCGGAGGAGTATGGCAACGAAAACTGTGACACGAGAATTTTATATGTTAGAAGATATAGCTGCTACTAAAAATTACATACGAGTACCCCACAGCACTAGGCTTTGCTCGACCTGAATCCACGACCTCTAGCGTAGTAGTCGCACTTACAATCAGGCCAATGTTCCTGCCCAGCCTCGAGGAACACAAGCATGATCGTTTGTTATCTGGGGGCCTAGACAAGTTGCAATTAGTCATTCGAATCGACAAACGAATGGAAACAAAATGTATGAAAATGACATTAGTGACAGCCCGATTTGTCGAAAGATTGTGTCATTTCCATACATTTCGTTTGTCGATTAGAATGTCAAAATGCAACTTGTCTGGCCCCCTGTACTAATAAATAAATAAATAAATATCTTGGGACATTTTTACACAGCATCATCTAGTCCCAAACTAAGCAGAGGTTGTACTATGGGTACTAGACAATGGATATAATACTTATATACTTACTTTTTTTTTTGTAAATAACTACTTATAATATATAAGAAACACCCAGACAAACACAAACACTTAAGTTCATCACAATAAATGTTTGTGTCCTGTGGGAATCGAACCCACGACCTCGTGCGTCCGGCATCAGCAGTCCGGTACTCGAACCGCTAGACCACAGACGTCGTCAAAATAAGCGAAAAGATTTGGTTGTTTGTTTGCATTGAATAGGCTTCCCAACTATTGGACCAATTTAAAAAAATAAACATGGAGTTTCTTGCCGGATTCTTCTCCATAGGATCAACTTTTTGGAACCATGCAACTAGAATCATTTAACGTAACTTCATATATGCTTGTAAAAGCTTATTTGAAATAAAAACATTTGAACTTGAACTTGAAAAAATGGAGAAATTCTTCACCATTATAAAGCTATACCTTTAACAAGTAACATAGGCTACAATTTAGGCTTTGTGAACTTGGCACCCGAACGAAAATATTTAAATTGTTTTTACTACTATCTACTACTAAACGAACCCTTGCAAACGAACCGAAAAAATTTTTTTTTTTTAATCGGGTGCCAAGTTCACAAAGGCTACAATTTATAAGTAATACCTAGACCACACGGACAAAGCCGCTGGCAGAAAGCTAGTGATATATAAATTAAATAATCCTATAAAACGGTAGGTATATATTTTATTACGTCATAGCCAATAAAATTGAATCGCATTGCGCTCACTGAAAATAATAAATTATAATTTTCTGCATCATAACATTTACATTTATATGGTATAAATAGTAATAAAAGTAAATCATCTCGATGTGTTGAATTTAAATACCTACATATAGGTATTTAAATACAACACATTTACACATACATTACATTTACATAGGTTAGGTAGGTGCCACAACTATTGCGAGTTTTAAATCGCGTCTAAGGCTGAGATTCAGAGAAGAGACTCAGCATGAACTTACGCTTCCGTATGTCAAATTGTCATACAAATTTGACATA
This sequence comes from Acronicta psi, assembly GCA_946251955.1. Lineage (NCBI taxonomy): Eukaryota > Metazoa > Arthropoda > Insecta > Lepidoptera > Noctuidae > Acronicta > Acronicta psi. Next base: position 2,581,579 of record OX276486.1, read on the forward strand.
CGGAAGCATTACTTTACGCTGAGCATCGTCTCTGAATATTAGCCTAAGACGCTGGCTGGTCGAGCATGCGGTCGATTATGACGAATTCATGAAAATCTAAATATTAAATTCAATGATTGTAATTGACATTTCTATGTAACAATTTAATTATGTAATAATGACATGTAATTAACGTTACCAATAAATGACTATTGACTATAATATACAAGGTGGAAGGGACATCGATGCACATCCGAATACCATGAATTCAGTACATGATTCTGGACCCCCCTGCGTTGAAATTATCCGTAACTTTTTTCATCAATTTTTCTGCAGTTATTTTTACTTGAACGTGTAAAAAAACATTATTTCTATCTACCCAAATTAGATTTATAATTAAAAAATCACGCTACGACTAATAGGAGCGGAGAAGCAATGAAAAATGTTGTAAAAACGGGGGAAAAATTTATAAGACCACGCGGGCGAAGCCACTGGCGGAAAGCTAGTTATTTATAATCGTCTCACTGCTGGACACGGGTTTACTCTCATAATGGTTTAGGGTATAGTCCACCGCACTGGCCCAGTGAGAGTTGGCAACTTCACACCCCATCGAGAAAATCTCTCAGGCATGCAGGTTTCCTCACGGTGGCGGTGTTTCCTTCACCGATGTAAGCGAGTGATAATTAATTATGATCACGAATGGTCAGAGGTGCGAGGCTTGGATTCGAAGTCGAGACCTATGACTTGTCAGTCCTAGTGGTCATATCTAGGCAATTACTGCTCATCAAAGTTACCCACAATACAAGGATATGTTCAATTTAACTCCAAGTCTGTCCCTTGCGTCCCACATAAACTTAAAACAAGCAAAACTATCGCCAAAGTTGACAACTTGTAGTCCGCTTCGATTACTTGTAAGTGGTTTTCTTTCTCGATAACAACATAAGGGAGTTCCTTTACTTACCAATTTAACTTTTACTAATTTTTCGAACTAGATTTGACACTGTTTCTGTAGTAAAATGGCGAAATTTAGGAATCGTGCGTGAACGAAGAACCAGGGACTACTTATAACTTAATATTATAAAGAGGAAAGATTTGATTGTTTGTTTATACTAATTTGAATAATTCTTTCAGTGTTAGACAGCACATTTATCGGGGAAGGCTACAGGCTATATACCATCACGCTACGACTTATAAGAGCGGAGTAGCAATGAAACATGTTACAAAAACAGGGAGTAACATTTATAAGAACCACGCGGGCGCAGCCGCTGGCGGAAAGCTAGTGTTATATGTATAAAATAAAATATAGGTGGCTCATTAATAGGGTAAACACATCCATGAAACAGAAGAACAATAAAAAAATATTATGTAGCAGAATCTACACAAGCAATTTTTTATGTTATTAGCAAGAAGCCCCGCTTTATTGCTTCTTCTTCTTCTGCTTCTTAAATTTAAGAGCTCAGCTCTTGTTGGTGGAGCAATCGCCACTGTTCTCGATCTTCTGCCTTTCGTTTTACCTCTTGATACGACTCGCTCCTCATTTTTTCCTTCACTTGCTCTATAAAACTTCGTCTGGGTCTTCCCCTTCCTCTTTTTCCTTCTTGCTATTAACATTAAAAAACATATACTGAAAATCGGATCCTTATGGATCATTGGAAGCTGCAGGGTATGCTGAGCTGGTACCGGCTAAAACTGCTTTTTACTGTCACTATACTATGATCTACTACAATAAATTATAACTTATAAATCTTCATATATAATACCACTTTCTATTAACAAACCGTATACAAATCAATACAGTAGTTTTCTGAGATTAGCTCAATCAAACATAATAAATATAAATATCTTTTTGGACATTTTACACAGCACCATCTAGTCCCAAACTAAGCAGAGCTTGTACTATGGGTACTAGACAATGGATATAATACTTATATACTTTTTTTGTAAATACATACTAATTATACATAGGAACACAAACCGAGCGCGTTGGGGAACATTAATTTATAACTATGTAGAGATGTATTCATTATAATTTAATTGTTATGTATTTTGTTCATATTTTAGACAGTAATTACAATTTGTAACATAAATATAGTGTATCTTATTCTACCATCTCATCATCCTCCTAGCCTTTTTCCCAACCATGTTGGGGTCGGCTTCCAGTCTAACCAGATGCGGCTGAATATCAGTATTTTACACGAAGCGACTGCCATCAGGCCTCCGCAACCTAATTTCTGGGCAATACCGATATCGAAGGATAGACTGGTTGTCAGACTTTTTGGGCTTCTGACTTCCACTAACAATTGTCATAGGTGTTCGTATGACAACCGGGACCGACGGCTTTACGTGCTCTCCCTCCGAGGCACGGAGGGTCTCGGTGTGTTAAGAATGGTCACCCATCCACAAACTGACCTTGGCAAGCGCAGCTTAACCTTGCAGATCGGTTGATCAGCGTTACTATAACTTAGCCACGAGCCCTACCATCCTACCATCTATGATTTCATATTTATTCTTATTATGCATCCTAACCAATCTTTCATAATATTATATACCTTGTACGCAATGGCAATGTCTGCCAGCGTCGGCCATTGTGTACACAGGTCATTAGAGCATGGTCTAGAGTCGATTCTAGATTTAAAATTTGAAATTAGAATGTTAGAACATCCCTTTTTTGAAAGCGGGCGAGCTGACTGTATAACTATTGCTAGAATTATTTAATATAAATAGATAAATATTATAATATTGTGTATTATTCATTTTAATGCTCGTCAACAGATGTCGCTTTGCAAAATTCTGCGGGGTGGCGGTGTTTTCAATTTAAAAAGGTCTCAATTTTTTTTTTCTAACTCTTGTCGATGTCAAGAGAAATATATATTATGTTTTAGTTCAGTTTAATAAACCTCAACAGATACAAAACATACACTGCACACACACCACACTTCGAGATGTATGTAAGTACTCTAGAACTATGAAACTTGACTACGTTGCTGCTACGCTGGCTACGACGTAGCATGGCGTAGCGGCTACGAGCTACGGATCTTACTTGGAATAATATATTTTTAACCCACGACGCAAAAACGACGGGGTGTTATAAGTTTGACGTGTCTGTGTCTGTGTGTGTGTGTGTGTGTGTGTGTTTCTGTCTGTGGCATCATAGCTCCCGAACGGATGAACCGATTTTGATTTTGGGAGTGTTCTTCGCTATGTTTGATGAAAATCGGTCCAAGATGGCCGCCGCCACAAAATAGCGAATTACATATTTTTTTCACAATTCTGTCAATATGGGTATCAAATGAAAGGGCTTAACTAGTAGAATACTATACACTATGATTTAATTTAAAATCCAAGATGGCCGCCACCACAAAATAGCTAATTTCATTGAGTGTCGGGGTTTTTCAAAAATTTTTATTTTGGTTAGGTTATGTTAGTCTATCACGACTATATTCCCCAAACGGTTAGGCACAGATGTACTAATGTAGGTACGTCCACAGTTTGCCGATCTATTTAGGTCCCATTTATAGAAAGTTTATTCCCAATAACCGGCCGCAAATCCATACTCCAAACTGAGAATTTCACAGAAAAATCCAATAATACTTTGCTTGACCTGGGAATCGGGCGGAGTAGTCGTTCTAAGTACCAATCGGCTATACTGAGGTTATAATGTTAATAGTCAATAAATATATCGAAATAAGTACGGTGTAACTCGAAATGACAGATAGGTACGGGATTGCTGATCACGAGGTCGTGGGTTCGATTCCCACAGGACACAAATATTTATGTGATGAATATAAGTATTTGTGTTTGTCTGGGTGTTTCTTATATGTTATAAGTATGTATTTACAAAAAAAAAAAAATATATAAGACTTATATTATCTATCTAGTTCCCATAGTACAAGCTCTGCTTAGTTCGGGACTAGATGGTGCTGTGTAAAATGTCCCATTAATATTTATTTATTTATTATTTATAGTATATTGGTTATAGTATATTGACGACGTCTGTGGTCTAGTGGTTCGAGTACTGGACTGCTGATCACGAGGTCGTGGGTTCGATCCCCGCAGGACACAAATATTTATGTGATGAATATAAGTATTTGTGTTTGTCTGGGTGTTTCTTATATGTTATAAGTATGTATTTACAAAAAAAAATATATATATAAGACTTATATTATCTATCTAGTTCCCATAGTACAAGCTCTGCTGAGTTCGGGACTAGATGGTGCTGTGTCAAAATGTCCCAAGATATTTATTGTTCCTAAACGCGTGCCAAGTATTGCTGGGTTTTGCTCCTCGGACTTTAAAGCCCAGTTAATGGCAATGGAATCGCCCCTCTATTATATGGTACATAAGGTAAGGTGTACATAGGTAAGTTTAATAATAATAATAATTGTTTTTGCCAGAAGTGTTTTACATTTCCTTAGGTTCTAATCATAGATATCTAGTCTAGGTACCTACTACGTTTTTAACACAAAGGAATAAATGTTTTACTTAAGAACTCCACACTAGGTCGAGCCTGTCTCGTGGAGTCCTTTGGTGGTATTACCATAAAATAACCTAACCTAAATCGAAAATTTAGAAAACCCCCGACAGGAAATGTAATTTGCCATTTTGTGGTGGCGGCCATCTTGCATTTGAAATTTATCATAGTGTATATGTATTCTACTAGTTAAGCCCTTTCATTTGATACCCATATTGAGGGAGTTATGAAAAAATATTTAATTCGCTATTTTGTGGCGGCGGCCATCTTGGACCGTTTTTCATCAAACATAACTAAAAACACTCTCGACTAATTCACGTTTAAAAAAAAAAAAACTAAATTGGTTCATCCGTTTAGGAGCTACTAGATTATTGTTGGTTTATATAATTGCATTATTTTAATCAGAAAACAACAAAGGTGTGGGTGTGTGTTTGTGTGTGTGTGCGTGTGTGTATGGGTGTAAGTGTTTGTGTGTGAGTTACGATTTAAGTAGAACTCTGCCTAACCCTTCTAAGAATACAGGCGTAAAATAGTTTAGTAAAATAAAACTAAAAAGGCCGACCTCAATTTTGCAAATAGCCAGCAGTAACACTGACCACATTGAATTAAAAAATCGTAAACGGTTTTTTATCGTTCGTTTAATAGCCGATTAATAGCGCGATTAGAACTGTAGGGCGCTCTGAAGTGGCTGTACATCCCCTACTATTACAGACATCGTTAGGGTTGGCACTAGCAGCTTAAAATAAAATATTATTTATTAAAAACATTAAGGGCCGCTCTCAGAAACTTCACTTAACCTAATGAATCATTAGCTAATGACACCCAGTATATTTTAGTACACTGACAACAAACTCTATTATGGAAAAATATGTCAAGATATAGTAGCCACTGTTGGTTAACGATTCATTAAGGTTTAGTGACGTCTCTGGGGTGATAGTGTCATTCATTAATATTTCAAGTCAATGGTTTCGAATTCGAATCTCAGAGATTCACTTGTGAGTTCTCGAAATCATATGTATATCACTCAGGGAGTTGGGGAGGCTTTTACCCGACAATAGGACACAAAAAACGCTAATAAACACATATAGAATATTTGTTCATAAATCTTGCAATGTTATTTTATTAATATACCTACTCGTAATTCTTTTTTTAATTTTTGGGATATTAATGGCCTGTTTTACCACTTCCTAGTAAGTTTCCGGTAAATACCTGACAGATAACTCCACAAAATTTTTGTTCCATTTATTATTTATCCAGCAATTAGCTACTATCTAGAGGTGAAACGGGCCTGAAGACAAAATTTAAGAAAATTGGCAAAATCCATTAGTTGACAACCCTAAGTAAGAAGCACTCAGTAACAGATAATGTTCACACACACGGACACACACACATATAAAGAAGATCTAGGCTCAGCAAATAATTGTGATGACTTGAGAAATGTAGTAGTACCAAAATAGTAAGATTTAAAAATATACTTTATTACCATGATTATTTAAGGTTGTATTCTAAAGGTCCAATTACATCACACCGGTATTCCCCGAAGGGTTGGCAGAGGTGTACTATTGTACACCCAGAGTTCACCGTTATGTTTTGGTCCCATGTAATAGGGGGCGTTAAGGTGACACAACTCCAAACTCCGAGCTACTAAGAATTTCATATAAAAATAATAACACTTCACTCGACCTGGAAATCGAACCCAGGTTCTCAAGCATAGCAGTCACGCTTCAGACCACTAGGCAGACTAGACAGTTTATCATCATATTATTATTATTATCAGCCAAAAGAGGTCCACTGTAGAACAAAGGCCTCATTGACTTCTACAAGGACCTGACGACCTGACGTATGCCGCCTGCATCCAACGACTCCCAGCGACCTTTGCCAAGTCCTCGGTCCATTTCGTTGGAGTCCGCGTTGCGGTGCATAGTCTCCACTCGAGAACCTTTCTGCCCCAGCGGCCATCAGTTCTACGAGCTATGTGCCCCGCCCACTGCCACTTCAGCTTGCTAATCCTTTCGGCTATGTCGGTCACTTTGGTTCTTCTACGGATCTCCTCATTTCTTGATCGCGTAGAGAAACACCAAGCATAGCTCGCTGAGTGACCTTGAGCTTTCTTATGAGGCCCATAGCGAGTGACCACGTCTCTGTGCCATATGTCATCACTGGTAACACACACAGGTTGAAGACTTTTGTCTTATGGCATTGTGGTATAGTTGACGAAAAGACGTTACGAAGTTTCCCGAACGCTGCCCAGCCGAGTCGGATTCGATGAGTGACCTCTTTCTCGAAGTTGGACCTACCAAGCTGGACGGTTTGTCCTAGATAGACAAACTCGTCAACAACTTCGAGAGCAGAGCTCCCAACGGATACTGGAAAACTTACGGATACTGGGGAACGAGAAGGTTACCAAACATCAATTACTAAAATTAATTATAATTATCCTTACCTAAATTCCTGAGAGTTAATTATTAAAACCTAACCCCTCTCAGTCGGAGAGGAGACCCGTGTCTAGAAGAGAAGAGTAAATAGGATGAAACTGATAGGTCACGCAATACTTTTTTTTACAGTCTGTGGTCAAGTAGTTCGAGTACCGGACTGCCGATCACGAGGTCGTGGGTTCGATTTCCACAAGACACAAATATTTATGAGATAAATATAAGTGTTTGAGTTTATTTGGGTGTTTCTTATTATTTGTACTGTAAGTAATTATTAACAAAAAGTATATAAGTATATCCATTGTCTAGTACCATAGTACAAGCTTTGCTTAGTTTGGTACTAGATGGTGCTGTGTAAAAATGTCCCAAGATATTTATTTATTTATTTACAGTATTATTATTTATACACCGCAATAATATATAGGCTATAATTTAAAACGATCATCATTCTCCTAGCCTTTTCCCAACCATGTTGGGGTTGGCTTCCAGTCTAACCAGATGCGGCTGAATATCAGTATTTTACACGAAGCGACTGCCATCAAACCTCCGCAACCCAATTTCTGGGCAATACCGATGTTCGAAGGATTGACTGGTTGTCAGGCTTTTTGGGCTTCTGACTACCACTAACGATTGTCATATGTGTTCGTATGACAACCGGGACCGACGGCTTTACGTGCTCTCCGAGGCACGGATACGGGTCTCGATGTGTTAAGAATGGTCACCCATCCACAGACTGACCTCGGCAAGCGTAGCTTAACCTTGCAGATCGGTTGATACGATTTATAACGATATTTTGCAAAATTCTCAAGATTGGGTAAAAATATATGAACGCGTGTAACACCGCTAGTATCCTAATATTACCGAAATTAATAAAAAAAAACTTTTCCAAATAGCATAAATAGTCGATATCGTATTATAAATAAAGCAATTAGCGATTTAACAGCGATACGTATTAAAAAGCTGTTGAAATATCGGCGTTGGATTGTTGATACGCGATTGGCGATCACCGAATCGCGTGATTGCTATCTGAACCAATTAAACGGCTGTGCAAGTGTGATTGTGTTCGTGCCGCGAACGAAACGGATTTTAATTATTGTTCTACTATAACCGTGTTAAGTAATTTTCTGGCGATTAATTAAACCCTTGTTAGCCACTAGGCTTATAAGCTGAGATCGACTGCTACGCTTGAGGTCGTGGGTTCGATTCCCAGGTCAAGCATAGATTTATAGATACGATTTCGCATAATGACCAGACTCAACATTTTAGCTCAAGTACAGTTCGCGCCAAACTTATTGTCCGGGTTGAAGTTGGCACGAGCTAACTTTAAACCGGCCGTAAAAATCGGAGATACAAAATTATAGGAGTTTATTAAATAAAAACGAAAGCTCAAGTCGTAGGCTATCGTTTGAAATAATTTTAATCCACTATTTTTGATTCTCCGATTTTTAAGAATGGGTTAAAGTTAGCTCGTGCCAACTTCAACCCGCACAATAAGTTTGGCGAGAACTGTGTGAATTAATTGGTTATGCATTAATTCCTTTTTTGTTAAAATAATTACATGAAACAAGTAATAATTTTGGAGATTCTATCCCTATATGATAAACTAGCCCTTGCCCGCGAATTCGTTCCCACAGAAGTTGAATTTTTTCCCCCGTTTTTGCAACATTTTTCATTGATGCTCTGCTCCTATTGGTCGTGGCGTGATGATACATAGCCTAGACCCTTCCCCGATAAATGGGTTATCTAACACTGAAAGAATTTTTCAAATCGGTCTAGAAGTTCCGGAACATATTTAATAACTAGCTTCCCGCCAGCGGCTTCGCCCGCGTGGTCTTATAATTTTTTCCCCCGTTTTTGCATCATTTTTCATTACTACTCCGCTCCTATTAGTTGTAGCGTGATGATATATAGCCTATGTTACTCGGGGATAATGTAGCTTTCCAAAGGTGAAAGAATTTTTGAAATCGGTCCAGTAGTTTCGGAGCCTATTCATTACAAACAAACAAACAAACAAACAAATCTTTCCTCTTTATAATATTAAGTATTATTAGTATTATATTTAATAAAAACAAACAAACAAACAAATCTTTCCTCTTTATAATATTAGTACCTATAGATATTCATATATCCTCATGTTTATTACTCTTTCACGCGAAAACATTACAGTATTAAAGTTTAGAACATCGGAAGATCATATTTATATGATACTGAAAAAACTTTTAGAATGCGAGAGAATCCGTGAGCAAAAGTTAGTATTATAAATGCGAAAGTATGTCTAGTTACGCTAGGGATTAGACCTTGGAGAAATACAATATACATTTTGTTCAGAAAAAAATCTTGAAGAGAAAACAATATAACTTACATAAGCACTAGTACAATACAAAAAAAAACAACAATTAAATTAAATATCTAAATAAACACAATAATAAATAATTTTAATAATAAAAATATGTATACTTAATCCAATGCAACAAAAAAAAATAAATTAGATAAATAATATTATAGTATAAAAAGTTTTATAAAACTATATATCGACGGTTAAAAGGCTATTTGATTTAAACGCCATTTTGGTAACTTTACAGGAGCACGATATGTAAATACTAGTCTACTATCATCACATAAGTATACTTTTATATAAATATAAGTACATGCATACATTCAATCGCGTATATCCTGCCTCCCTTTTGGGTTGACAGAGACTAAATATAATATACTAGCTTCCCGCCAGCGGCTTCGCCCGCGTGGTCTTATAATGTTTTCCCCCGTTTTTGCAACATTTTGCATTACTACTCCGCTCCTATTAGTCGTAGCGTGATGATATATTATAGCCTATGTTACTCGGGGATAATGTAGCTTTCCAAAGGTGAAAGAATTTTTGAAATCGGTCCAGTAGTTTCGGAGCCTATTCATTACAAACAAACAAACAAATCTTTCCTCTTTATAATATTATATATATAATATATATATAGTATAGACTATCATTTTGTATTTTTTAAGCATTTTTCCATGCTAAGATTACAAGTTATTTTTAATGAAGGAAAAACGTCACCTTTATTCGACTGGCTCGCGTGGCTCGCGGTGGCTTAGTGGTCATAGCGTCTGGTGTACCGAACCAGAAGACGCAGGTTCGAATCCTGCCCGCCAGCCGATTTTTTCCTTCATTAAAAATAAATATAATATATTATAAATAGTATCATCCTCTCTTCTAAGTTGCCGTGCCCTGCAGGGTCCACCATTTGTGATATTTTAACATCGAACATGATTATGGAGTGCAATAAAAATATTGAGTATTGTAACTATAGTATTTGAAGAAACCTTCAGAGATATCCACTTACGTTATATTTTTTGTCCACAGCACGGCAATGCGACAACGTCAAGCGAGACCTCTGTCGGTACGAACACAGCGACGGCCGCTACCGCAGCCGGTCCCAGCAAAGCGCCGCCACCGGCCGCCAAGTTCCGCCACGGTCTGCTGCAGCTCATGATACATACCATCGATCCCATGCATGACGGTGAGTTAGGTACGCACGCTGCTTTGCATTCACTTTACACTATGCTAAGTCGTACTTTCAGTAATTGAAGCCTTAAAACCTCCTTTTGCACCAAAGACATGAAGTGGGCCTGAAAATTACACTTACTTCCTTATTAATATTATAAATGTGAAAGTAACTCTGTCTGTCTGTCTCGCTTTCACGGCAAAGTTTATTTGAATGAAATTTGGTACAGAGGTAGTCTAAAGCTTGAGGGAGTACATAGGCTAGTCTTTAATGCGAAAAGAGGGCTATAAGGGGTTGAAATAGGGGATGACAGTTACAAGAAATACCCAGACCGCGCAGGCGAAGCCGCTGGCGGAAAGCTAGTTTCCTATATACGAGTAACTAAGCTAATATTATAAAGTGGAAAAAAAAAAAATTTTCTGTTTGTTTGTTACGATTTGACTCAAAAACTACTTGACCAATTTTGAAAATTCTTTCACCATTATGAAGCTACATTTACCGAGTAACATAGGCTATATTATGGGCTATACATAGGCTATATATAGGCTATACATAGGCTATATGTAGGCTATACATAGGCTATATATAGGCTATACATAGGCTATACAGGGTTACTTGTAATTCGACGTATATCCGCCAGGAGCTGATTGGGGGATCAAAATGCAACAAATTGAACACCACCTATGTATAGCCGAAGTTCAATAGTTTTCGAGATATTTGATTTTAGGGGATTTTCGATATTTACCCAAAATTTTACACTAAAATCCAAATAAAAAAAAATCTACACATTGAATAGGTACCATTAAAAAGTGATATTATAGCTGACACTTCAATTAAGCTACGTACACCATTAAAAGTGCTTCATCCAACAAAATACCTAAATTGATGAGCGATTTAAGAATGATATCGAACCAATATTTTCATTTAATACTTCAAAAAATTTAGTCTAGTTAAAAAAAATACTATGACATGAATCGTACAAACAACTAAAAAAACTTCCCTATTCTCTCAGCTTTCCAAAAAGGTTTTAAAAGTTAATTAAAAGACACTTAATTCATGACATACCATGCGTTTGAATCGGTGCGGGGAGAAAAATCATCTGTGTTTGTGTTATAAAGATACTAGCTTTCCGCCGACGGCTTCACCTCCGTGATCGGAGTATTTCTTATAATTTATACCCTATGTTACCCGGGCATAATGTAACTCCCCAACGGTGAAAGATTTTTTTAAATCGGTCCAGTAGGGACCGATTTGAATAAGATAATAGGTAGAAATAAGATTTGATAATTATTTACTGGGCCCCCATTTCTTGTCGCAAAATTTGAACAGCGAAAATTACGAAGAGTTTTCAAGAAACAACCTCAATGATTTGTTGGCGGATATTCCCGAGGAAATAAAAAATAACCTCATGTTTCCACATGATGGTTGCCCAGCACATTACCAATTTATTGTCCGACAGTGGCTACACGAGAGGTATCCATACCGATGGATTGGGAGAGGAGAACCAATTCCGTGGCCAGCACGAACAAGATGTGTAATTTTTTTAATAACATACACGTTTTTCAGTGCTTTTTCTACTAATATTAAAAAGAGGTTTGATTTGTTTGTTTATTTGTTTGAATTGAATAGGCTCCGAAACTACTGGACCGATTTGAAAAATTCTTACACCGTTGGGAAGCTACACTATGCCCTGGTAACATAGGGTATAAGTTATAAGAAATACTCCGATAATGGAGGCGAAGATTTTTCTTCCCACGCCGATTCAAACACATGCTATGCCATGAATTAAGTGTCTTTTAATTAACTTTTATACCTTTTTGGAAAGCTGAAAGAATAGGGAAGTTTTTATAGTTGTTTGTACGATTCGTGTCATAGTATTTTTTTTAACTAGACTACATTTTTTGAATCACTAAATGAAAATATTGGTTAGATATTATTCTTAAATTGCTCATCTATTTAGGTATTTTGTTGGATAAAGCACTTTTAATGATGTACATAGCTTAATTGAAGTGTCAGCTATAATATCATTTTTAATGGTACCCATTCAACGTGTACTTTCTTTTTTATTTGGAACTTAGTGTCAAATTTTGGGTTAAGATCGAAAATCCCCTAAAATTCAAATATCTCGAAAACTATTGAATTTCGGCCATACATAGGTGGTGTTCAATTTGTTGCATTTTAGCCCGCCAATCAGCTCCTGCCGGATATACGTCGAATTACAAGTAACCCTGTATATAGGCTATATTTATAAGAAACTTCTAGACCACGCGGGCGAAGCCGCCGGCGGAAAGCTAGTCACTCGATCTCAATTGGTCATAAGGAACACGCACTAAATCTGTTTGATTAAAAGGAAAATGAGACTGAGTTATCTATCAATGCACAGTTCAAACCACTGAATGAATTGGGCTGAATTTGGCACAGAGACAGATAAATTAAAGGTACCCGCTAAGATAATAATAATATAATAATAATAATCATCATCTACGCGTTGGACCTTAAGCCTTCCAAAGGACCGGATGTCAAATAATAATCAACCCAATAATAATAATGTTTAAAGAGAGGTAGGGCACAGCCATTTATGGCTCAAATCTGGAGCAGCCCATCTGGGGAAGTACCTCCACCTTATAGAAAACTGCAGCCAAATAACATACTTTATTGTGTGTTGTGTTCCTGCAGTAAGTATGGTCGCCAGAGCTCTTTCTAAAGATGCGCTGCGCTGGCAGCAAGAGAAATATTCCCTCAAACTGTCGGCGCAGTGAATCCTCCGTAAACCTCTAAGAGGTTTTTCGGGTCGCCAACACGCGAGTGATGCCCCTGGTGTTGCAAGCGTCCATAGGCTATGGTAACCGCTTACCATCAGGCGGGCCGTATGCTTGTTTGCCACCTTAATGGTATAAAAAAACCCATATACTGTCCCACTGCTGGGCACGGGTCTCCTCTCAGTATGAAAGGGATTAGGCTATAGTCCACCTCGTTAGCCTAATGCGGGTTGGTAGACTTCACGTGCCGTTGAGAAAATCCCTCAGGCATGCAGGTTTCACGATGTTTCCCTTCACCGTTAAAGCACATGATTTGACTTTGACTTGGTAGTCAAACCCCTAGGATATCACTGCTTCTGCTAAGATAGTAGAAAGTTCGCGTGGGTTTGGGATAAATTTGATGAACGCTAAAACAACGTGAAGAATGGCTAGTTAAAAAGCACAGCGCTTTGCATTCACTGACAAATGCTAATATTTATTTGAAGCTCCAGCGACCCTTAAGATCATCACTGCTGAATATTTAATAACCTATTTACCAATAGCATCACGCCTGTGTCCCCCAAAGGGGTAGGCAGAGGCGTACTAATGTAAAGTCACGAGCAAAAACTGGTTTACATTAACAAAAGTCCTAAAGCGATTTTTTCATGAATGAACAATAGCAACTTTGAGATAACACCAATCTACACTAATATTATAAAGAGGAAAGATTTGTATTTTTGTATGTAACGAATAAACTCAAAAAGTACTGGATCGATTTGAAAAATTCTTTCCATGTTAGATAGCCCATTTATCGGGGAAGGCTATAGGCTATATATCATCACGCTACGACTAATAGGAGCGGAGTAGTAATGAAAAATGTTACAAAAACGGGGGGAAAAATTATAAGACCACGCGGGCGAAGCCGCTGGCGGGAAGCTAGTGTCACTATAATATTGGTTCGTAATATCACAAAAGTTCTATTAGTACTTTAGAAGAAAATCACTTTAGCACTTTTGTTAGTGTTTACATGTTTTTGCTCTTGACTGTACACCAACATTTCACCGGTGTGTTTAGGTCCCTTGTAATAGGGGGCGAGCCTATTGCCATCAACCGGGCACAAATCCTGACTCCGAGCTACTGCGAATTTCACAGGAAATCCCAACAACACTGCTCGACCCGGAGATCGGACCATTAGACCAACGAGGCAGTTACTTGTGAATATTCAATAACCTATTTGGGTTTGAATAGGGTCGTGCTTAATTCATGTTCCTTTAAAATCGCAGCCTAAACCCGTCGAAACATCTTTTAGTGAACGCCACAGTCCGATCTTTAGCTCATTTCATTTTTTCTAGTCACTGTATGTAATGTAGAGTTAAAATTATTATGGGCATTGAAATAAAACTACGTTTTACAGAAATTATCGCGTTATAATCCCTACTATTAATCCTTATTCTTACTCAATATTATAAATGCGAAAGTAACTCTGTCTGTCTGTCTGCCGCGCTTTCACGCCAAAACTACGAAACCGATTTAAATGAAATTTGGTACACAGATAGTCTAGAGCCCGAGAAAGGATAAAGGCTTCTTTTAAATGCAAAAAAAGGATGTAAGGGGTTGAATAGAATAGAATAGAATAGAATATACTTTATTGTACACCAAGAAACAATACAAAGTAAAAAAAAAGAAATAATGATACAAGAGTACAATTGGCGGTCTTATCGCTGAAAGCAATTTCTTCCAGACAACCACTGGATGGATAAAGGTCGAAAAAGAAAACAGATAACGGGCAGTTGAAGGTGTACTCAATGATACGATATATACATAGATAGACTAGAAAATTTAAAAATATATATTGAATATATAAACTAAACACATAAAATATATTAATATAAGATATGAAACTCAAAAACAAACGCAATACTTATCAATAATACATTTTATTAAATTATATTCCTGAATTACTTACATAACAATACTAATGAAAACAAAATTAATATCCAACATATACATATATATTTTAAACTTACCTAATAAATGTAATTATATAAAAAAAGAAAATAATAATAATTTTATGATGTTAGTAACTGTAGACACACAGTGCTTCCTCTCTCCTACATTGCTGTGCCCGACGGGGTCCATAATGAACAAAATATTTGTACTTTTTACCACCTAACTACTTACATTGTGGAATGCAATAAATATTGAGTATTGAGTATTGAAATAATACATAGAAGTAACAATTTATACGGAAGGAGACAAGTAGTGTTCTTTCACCAGTTTTTTAAAAGAGGCCAACGTTTGTGCACGCCTCTCGGACACGGGTAGTGCATTCCACAGACGAGTGGCCTGTACGGTGAAAGAATGGTCATAAAACTTTGTAGTGTAAATTGAAATAGGGGATCAACCACACGAGATACCATCAGACCACACACATCAGACCACACGGGCGAAGCCGCTGGCAGAAAGCTAGTATATCATAATTTTATGTAGATGCCGCCGACGTTTCGGACCATTTACAGCGTCCATGGTCACAGTAGGCTAAGTTAGTATGCGTCTTAGGGGCCGTTTCACAGGTTACTGATAAGTTCCCGATTAACTAACCGGCAGATAATTTCATACATATTATGTTCCATATTTGAATTTATTCGGCAGTTAGCAGCTAACCAGAGGTGGTAAAACAGGACCTTATTGTTAAGCAGGACTTCTCTTCGCGCAAATGTAAGAAACCGGTTTACCGGAAAAGTGCTACATACACTATAAAATGCCCTAGCATTTTAAAGTGCATGTAATATTTGCCCGGTCGACCCCTAGTCACCATAAAGTCTACAGTCACGCACAGTATCAACTGAACTAATTACAAATAGCGATTGTGCCCGTCTATCTGCCCATCAGGAAGGTGAGATTGCCTGTCGGGCACGCGATGTTGCGCGTAGGTTTTAGCCGTAGCAAGGAAATGTATGCAGGCGATATTTTGTCTTGTCGTTTAGAATGGAATAATGAAAGCAGTAGTAGCATAATAGTAACGCAATATATAATGCGTTCAGGGTGCTGATGGGGCTGCCTCGGTACTGCAGCGCGTCAGGGATGTTTGCTGATGCCAGGGTAGATTGCTTCTATGCAGTCATGCGGAAGAGATGCACTTCCCTGTTGCAAAGGGTGCGGGGCAGCGCCAACAGTATCCTGAGTATGATAAGAAGCAAACTTGATTGCTCATTTATGAACCGCTGCTCCAAGGTGTATGTATATGTAAGACGTATTATAAGTATGTATTTACAAAAAAAATGTATATAAGTATTACATCGATTGTCTAGTACCCATAGTACAAGCTCTGCTGTTGTGCAAGTTTGGGACTAGATGGTGCTGTGTAAAAATGTCCCAGCATATTTATTTCTTCTGATATCGCCATTGTGTATCAGTAAAACAATTAAGAACTCTTATTTTAAAATAGTATCCATGGAGCTTCTTGCCAGATTCTTGTCCATAGGACCAACTTTTTGGAACCGTGCAACAACACTACTCATGTTGTGCAACTAAAATAATTTAACGTTTCATAAATGTTGGTAAAAGCTTGAATTGAATTGAGTAGTATCTCTTAGTATAATCAATCAAGATGAGAAGCAAGTACTAGCACATTCGAGGATTAGTAATGTAAAGTACTAAACATTTGCAGTACCGTGGTACTTTTGGTTACTAAACCTTGCGTGTGTTATATTCATCAGTCAACAAGAAAATGAAGATTTTCTTCGCAGGATTTGGTATGTGCTAATTTAGTTAATTTTAACACATCCCAGGGCGTATTTCTTCCTTTTTTTTATTGTTTTTTTTTCTTTCATAAAAATACTGTTGCCTCTATATCTAATAGCTTATAAATATATTATTATATAACTCGGGAATGGCGGAGCTTCCTAACACAAGCAAACTAATCAACTTAGGCGCTTCTCGCCGTTAAACAATTACGTTTGGCGAGTATAATTAGTCAGTGTAAAGCAAAACAATAAAAAATAATAATTGATTGAAAGGATGTTCCTCAATGTAAATAGAATAAGTTATTTTGGCTGATGCAATAATCATTTATTTTAAGATTTTAAAAATGTGTTGTTTCTTTCGCTCAGTACCGCAGAACTGAATTATAAGCATTGCAATGAGGAGATTAATTAAATATATCTATAAAAATATATAAAAAACGAAAGTCGTGTTAGTTACACTATTTATAACTCAAGTACGGCTAAACTGATTTGGATGTAAATTGATGGGGAGGTAGCTTAGAATCAAGAGACGGACAAAGGCTATTAGGATACTCACGAACGTTCTGAATTCCGGATCTGAATATTTAAGTGTGCGATTTCATAATGGGCGTAACTCCATACATGACACTGTAAGCTGCTCCAGTTTCTTTTTTTTTCTATACTAATGAGTAATACTAATATACTAATAATAATATTATAAAGAGGAAAGATTTGATTGTTTGTTTGTATTGAATTCAGGGTTAGATAGCCCATTTATCGGGGAATATACCATCACGCTGCGACTAATAGGACCGGAGTAGCAATGAAAAATGTTGCTAAAACGGGGAAAAAATTTATAAGACGTATTTGTAGTATACAAAGACGAGCTTATTAACCCAGTAAATGTAGTTTGCACACCATAATATGAGCAAAAAAATTGGCGATTTTTTTTTCATGGAAATTCGTAAAACTATATTTTTCCTGCTCTAACTTGCAAAAATTGTAGGGAAACGAAAAGGATGGCAATAATAGTCATATATGCACCCGCATACTGCACATTTTTGCATAGGTAGCATTCTAATCGCGGAAGAGGTTAAAAATAAAACCCCAGTATTCGAAAACTCAACAGTACCCCAACCATGAGTTCCATCGAATTGCTTTCGATAGGTTTTTTACGCATCGAAACGCTGTAATCTCATAGCAGATTTTAGTTCCTTACATAACCGCTAGAGGCGCTGCGAGAGTTTTCCATAAAAATATTTTACGGCGTCGCTAGCGAGTCTAGTGAGAAAAAACTCATGGTCGAGGTATAGTAACAAAATTCTATATTGTTAATGTTACAAACTAAAAATCTTGCTTTGCTCATAGCAAAATATACCTTAGGTCTTTACAATACGAGTTACGATGTAACTTCGACGAGGAATCTATTGTCGACCCCACCTTGACCGACAAGCCCTGAGTATCGATTCAACTGTTTTAGTTTGTATGTACATAAACAACTTCCCTAATATTTGCAACACGATTTTCGGTTACGCTATTGTACTATTCAGCGTTATCGTATCGTACATAAGGTCTATTATTAAGTGTTTTATTCCATTATTTTATTTTGTAAATACACACTTATATATTATAAGTATGTATTTACAAAAATAAAAATATATAAGTATTATATCCATTGTCTAGTACCCATAGTACAAGCTCTGCTTAGTTTGGGACTGGATGGTGCTGTGTAAAATGTCCCTAGAATATTTATTTATGAAAATACTTGGTAAATTCAAGTAAATTGGGCTTAACATCTGAGATTTTATGAGGACAACGCGTGCGCCACTGGTGTTGCTGGCGTGTATAGGCGGCAATTATCCTTGTTTGTAAGATGGCAAAAAAGCAGCAAAAATATACGAATATGTCTCATACTGTCCACTAATGAAAAATCGCTGCGATTAGTCGCGTTGTCCGTTAGAGACGTAGCCATACGATCTGCTCGCCGGAATACCACCCTTAAAGCGACAAACATATGACAAATGTTAGCAAATTGTGTGAGATATCTTTTTGTTGACGATCTCCTTCCAATGTTGACCTTGATGGAGATTTAGACAGGCAATATTAAACGCAGTTTTTTGCTAAGTGCTAGCTAAGCTAAGTGAAATGTGGATTGTTAGACATTTTTAATTACGTTGCTCGGTACAGTAAGGTTCAGTATGCTTTGAGATCTTTTATGTACATAAATTAAAATGATCCTCGATCTGCGGGCCTAGCCAAGTTGCAAAATATAATATATAGTTATTCAGTTATGTACATAAAAGATCTCTAAGCATACTGAACCTTACTGTACCGAGCAACGTAATTAAGGGCCGATTTCACCGTTCGCATTATAAACTGAGTTCAATAAAACTAAGTTCTGCTTAATCTAGTTCATATGTTGGTTCTGATCTCGGTTCACGTCTCGCAGATTTCACCGGGTAATTTTTGATCGCGTTTACGAGAACTAAGTTTACTTTGACATAGAATGTAAATGTTGTCAGTTCGTGACAATCATAGACAAATTACGATGCGCTTTGCAGTTAAAAATGGTAAGTTATAATTTTTAAGTGAGATTTGAGATGATTTTGAGGATAGTGAAGTTCGAGTAAATTCAGAGAGTATTAAAATAAAAAAATACAGCTTGTAGGCAATATAATTACGTTGAATAAATATAAATTTCTATGATAGCTCATAGATGTCTTTGTAAACATTTTGTTGGATAGTATCTTCGTAAACGTACGTGTTTCGTTTCCGTTTTATGACACTGGTGGCGCTGTTTCTCTTCTCCATTAAATAATGTCATTTCGCTTCTGCATAATTTATTAATTATCGTGTTTTAAGAATTCTAACGAGTTTTATTGAAATACTGCCGAAACCCAATAATATAGACTATATCTCTAATAAATTAATTAAATTATGAATTAGGTTATCTTTTATGGCTTTGACAGGTCTTGATCGCGATCAGATACGCTAAACGTCCAAAATCGGGCGTTCAGAATTTAAACTAAGAAGAGCCTTAACTGAGTTCAGTTTATGTTGGTGAAATGCAAACCTGCGTCCTGAACTCAGTTAACCGCGAGAACTGAGATTAACTTGAATTGATCGCGTTTAATTTAAATGGTGAAATCGGCTCTAAAAATGTGTAACAATCCACATTTCACTTAGGAATAAAACCGCCTACTCATAATTTAGATTTCAAATTCGAAACCAAGTCCAACTTTTTTCCTTCATTAAAAAAAACTTGTAATCTTAGCATGGAAAATGCTTAAAAAATACAAAAAGATAGTTTTTGAAATCATGTTCGTTAATAATTAATTATTCATCGTCTCTTCAGTGCTTGTTTGTTGCATTTTCAGTTTTTTGGTTTTGAAATAGGTCCATAACGTTGACAAGAGTATTTTTATGACAATCTGATCTGCACGATTGGTGCACAAATCTTGGTACAAGTGTGTTGTACATACACAAATGTTATTTTCTTAATTTATTCTTTCGAGCACATCTGTAATCTGTATAGCACCAATGGTCATGTTCACATCATAAGTTCTCTAAAAAGTATGGTATATGGCTGTAGCATTTCCCTGACATTTCAGGCCCACTGATTCGCATATTATGCTAAAATTACTTATTTGATTTTTGAAACCATAATTTAATGTTGGTATAAACCAGAACAGTATCTTTATCAAAATTCTTCCAAAAATTACTTTTTTACTATTTAGATGCAAATTCCTAAAAGAAATAATTTTCCAATTTTTACATAATATTTTATCTGTGGTCATTAGTCTGCTGGTTAAAACAGCGACTGCTGAGATAGAACTCCTGGGTTCGATTCCTAGGTCGAGCAATATTTTATCGAGATTTTCTATGAAATTCACCCCAATTTAATATGTTCACCCCTATTATATGAGCCCGATACATACCGGTGAAGTAGACCTCTGCCTAACCCTTCAGGACTAATTTAGGCGTGAGAGGTGTTTAGTTAATAAAATAGGTACTTTTTCCCCCCAGGCAAGGTGGATGAGAAAGCGACGCAGCTACACGCGATAGCTTCATTGAAGGTGCTGTTAGAGGCGACGAGGCCGACCGCGGGCGGCGCGGGCGCAGCCGCCGCGCGACACTCCGCTGCGGCTGCGCAGGCGAAAGAGACAACCCTAGACCTGCCCAACGGCGGGATCGCGGATGTCCAGTTAGATGCTATAGAAGAGGTAGGATTTTGTTTCTGTATTTTTTATAGAGATGTTCATTGCAGGGTTAGCCCTCCCCACCCGTTCCTCTCCTCTCTGTTTAGAGCCGTTTTCGATGAATCCTTTCAATAAACGTCTAGCTCGTCTATCGCCGCGATGTCGTCTAAAATTGTATTATGAAAGTTGTATTTTACCAACCAACACCAACATACCAACCTTGTCCTGACAATAAGGAACACAGCAAAATAACCTAAATTAAAAATTTTGAAAACCCCCGACACGAAATGTAATTTGCCATTTTGTGGTGGCGGCCATCTTGGATTTGAAATTTATCATAGAGTATAGTACTCTCCTAGTTAAGCTCTTTCATTTGATACCCATATTGAGGGAGTTGTGAAAAAATATGTAATTCGCTATTTTGTGGCGGCGGCCATTTTGGACTGATTTTCATCAAACAAAGACACACACACACACAGACACGTCAAACTTATAACACCCTTCGTTTTTGCGTCGGGTGTTAAAAAGAATGATTCAATTCGGTGCCGTTGTTCGGAAGTTATGCGCGTACAAGCGTTGTTTTTAAATGTCTCCTAAGCATCTTATCTTTCAGCTTTCGTATTTTACGCCGTGCCTTCGCCCAGAGTTTAGTGAAAAATGGACGCTACCATTGTGCCAAAAGGATAAGCTACATTCAACCATTTTGGTCTGTACGCATGGATGGATTACAATCGAATTAAAATTGACCTCGCATTTTAAAGGCTTTCCATTGCTAAGATTTAACATTGCTGATGGGAGGTCAGTTTACACGGGAAAAGTATAGCTTTATGTGTAGCATGAGAATTCTGTCAACAAAGATGTTCTGTAGCTAGCAATATTGTTAATAATTCCGGCTTTATATTATCAAACAAAAATAGTTCTTGTTTCCGCACAAAACGACTACAATTATACCCAAAATCCTGTCATATCAAGATAACAACGACTTTTGTTCGATCGAAAAGATTTATAGAGAGCCGATGTTCGTCTCTCATTGTGTATGAAGCGGCAAATGATTAATTGACTCCGAGACCCGAATCAAGGCACAATTTATCTGCGTCGTTGAGCGTATGGTTTTTGTGGATAGCACAACCAATTTTTTGGTCACCCGACATTTCTATTGATGACCCTGAAAATGAAATTTGTGGACATGATTTATGTTTACTGTAGTGATGCGACTCGAATCCCTTTTCATACAAGTGACTCGAGTAAAATTGAAAATGAACTGACTCGACTCTGACTCGAGTGAAAAAATTATCGACTCGAGTGGCTCGGACTTGAGTATAAATTTCAGTGCCCGGACTCACATTCACTCACATTCATATTCAAAAATTTGTGATTGATGTGGCGGGTTTGAGTGACCTTTTCTTAGAAAATCATGCGAGTGACTTATTCTCTCACGAAACTACTCGAGTGAATCGCCCACTCGAGTCATAATCGAATGAAATTTTATAGTGACTCTTGTCACTCGAATGACAAAATCTGACTCGAGTCGCATCATTAGTTTACTGTGGTTTGAAGATGGAGAAAATCTTAGGGTAAGTACCATTTCGACTGATCTTTTACGATAAATAGTTGTAAAGAAAAACTACTTTGTCATTACAACACCTATATGCAATAAAATCGTAACATTTTTCTATATTGTATAAGAAAAAATATAATTTTGAAAGTTTCGAAATTACAGCTTTCAACACACAACACATACCAGTATCTTGCTTTCTCCCACTGAGTTAAGCTTGTTTCTTCGCTCGAGTGTGTTTATATTTCACTCAACGAAGAAAGAGGCTAATCTCGGGCGGGTGCTCCCGACGAAAATGGTGAGATTTATCACTCAAGATGTTTCAAGAAAGCAAGAAGGAGAGGAAGGTATTACAAACAGTAAAATAAAGTTCTCAATTTTAAATATCAGTAATGTTTTCTAATATTATCATTTTACTGGTCAACAGAATTTTATTAATTCCGTTTAATAAATATTGTATCTAATAAACTTATTCTCAATAATTAAAATTTATTAAAGATAGGTTTTCTTGAAGGGTTAGTCTTAAAAAACGAACAAGTATCAGCTTTCTCCCACTGAGTTCAGCTTGTTTCTTCGCTGAAGTGTGTTCATATTTCACTCAACGAAGAAAGAGGCTTATCTCGGTCGGGTACCCGCAACGACAACAGCAATAATGATCGCAAAGATCTTTCAAGAGAGAGAGAGAGAGAGTTTTTCAAAGAAAGGTAAATTAGAAATAATGTAGTTTTTTTTTAAAATCATGTCTCAAATTGTACAGGACACTTTCAGGTTGACGTTTATGTTTCAATGAATATTGTACACATCTGATTTGATTGAGGGTGGTCTCATTTATAACGGTTCATTGTTAAGCGGTTTTCCTAAAATAGTTATTATTGTCCTTCACGGTAAACAGGCACCAGGGTCTTGCTTTGTCCCACTGAGTTAGGCTTCTTTCTTCGCTCGAGTGTGTTTATATTTCACTCAACGAAGAAAGAGGCCCATCTCGGTCGGGAGCTCTTCACGATAATCAATGGCAAGACTTATCATGACAATCTTTCAAGAATACAGCATTCAACAGACCACAAGTACCAGTATCATGCTTTTTCTCACTGAGTTAGCCTCCGTTCTTCGCTCGAGTGTGTTCATATTTCACTCAACGAAGAAAGAGGCTTATCTCGGTCGGGTGCTTGCAACTACAATGGCAAGGTTTATTACTCAAGATGTTTGAAGAGGGCGAGATAGAGAGTGGGGAAGCTATTACGAACAGTAACTGGATATTATTAATTCCTTTATTTATAATATTGTAACCAATAGTCGAGACTATTTCCAAAAAATACAGTATGTTATACTTACTTACTTACTGAGTTAGCCTCCGTTCTTCGCTCGAGTGTGTTTATATTTCACTCAACGAAGAAAGAGGCTTATCTCGGTCAGGTACTTCACGATAATCAATGACAAGACTTGTCAATGTAATCTTACAAGATTTCAAGAATACAGCATTCAACAGACCACAAGTACCAGTATCTTGCTTTCTCCCACTAAGTTTAGCCCCTTTCTTCGCTCGAGTGTGTTTATATTTCACTCAACGAAGAAAGAGGCCCATCTCGGTTGGGTACTCGCAACGGCAACAGCAATAATTATCACAAAGATCTTTCAAGAGAGAGATAGAGAGGAAGAGAGGTTTTAAAAGAAAGGTAAATTAGAAATAATGTAGTTTTTTTTTAAATCATGTCTCACTTTGTACAGAACACTTTTAGGTTGACGTTTGTTTCAATAAACATTGTACACATCTGATTTGATTGAGGGTGGTCTCATTTATAACGGTTCATTGTTAAGCGGTTTTCCTAAAATAGTTATTACTGTCCTTCACGGTAAACAGGTACCAGTATCTTGATTTCTCCCACTGAGTTAAGCTTCTTTCTTCGCTCGAGTGTGTTTATATTTCACTCAACGAAGAAAGAGGCCCATCTCGGTCGGGTACTCGCCACGACAACAGTAATAATAAATTATTGCCAAGATCTTTCAAGAGGGAGAGAGCGAGAGAGGGAGTTTTTCAAATAAAGGTAAATTAGAAATAATATAGTTTTATTTATAAGACACTTTTTACAGGACACTTTGAGGTAGACGTTTCCTTTTTAATGAATGCATTGAACATATCTGAAAGCGGTTTACTTAATAAAGCAATCGTAGTCCTCAACGGTACCAATATCTTACGTTTTCCCACTGAGTTAGCATTCTTTCTTCGCTAAGTGTGCTTATTTTTCACTCAACGAAGAAAGAGGCTTATCTCGGCCGGGTGCTCGCAACGAGAACAGTGAGGTTTATTGCTCAAGATTTTTCAAGATACAAGATACTTAAACGAAGAAAGAGGAAATAATGGTTAGGTGCTCATAACGACAATGGCAATATCAATTATCACCAAGTTCTTTAAGGAGAGAGAGAGAGAGAGAGAGAGAGAGAGTTCCTCCTAAGAAAGCTACTTTAGAAGTAATAAATTTTTTTGTTTAGAACCCTCTACCACTTTGTCCGTTCCTTCCTTCCCTTTTTAATGAATATTGTACCTGACTAACATGCTCGAGGGTGGTCATTTATACCGGTTCAATGAAAAGTGGTTTTCCTTAAAAATGCTTACAGTTCTCCACGGTTAACGGGTACCAGTATCATGCTTTTTCTCACTGAGTTCAGCTTGTTTCTTCGCTGAAGTGTGTTCATATTTCACTCAACGAAGAAAGAGGCTTGTCTCGGTCGGGAGCTCTTCACTATAAATAATGGCAAGATTTATCTTGTAATCTTTCAAGAATACAGCATTCAACAGACAACAAGTACCAGTATCTTGCTTTCTCCCACTGAGTAAAGCTTCTTTCTTCGCTGAAGTGTGTTTATATTTCACTCAACGAAGAAAGAGGCTTATCTCGGGCGGGTGCTCCCAACGACAATGGTGAGATCTCAACTCAAGATGCAAAGCAAGAAGGAGAGGAAGTTATTACAAACAGTAAAATAAAGAGAGGTTCTACGTTTTTAATATTAATAATGTTCTAATATTATCATTTTACAGGTCAACTGGATTTTGTTGATTCCGTGTTAATAATATTGTATCTGATAAACTCGAGACTATTCTCAATAATTATTTACTAAATTGGTTTACTTAAAAGCTTAACAATTACAGTCTTAAATAGTAAACAGGCACCAGTGTCTTGCTTTGTCCCACTGAGTTAGGCTTCTTTCTTCGCTCGAGTGTGTTTATATTTCACTCAACGAAGAAAGAGGCCCATCTCGGTCGGGAGCTCTTCACGATAATCAATGGCAAGACTTATCATGACAATCTTTCAAGAATACAGCATTCAACAGACCACAAGTACCAGTATCATGCTTTTTCTCACTGAGTTAGCCTCCGTTCTTCGCTCGAGTGTGTTCATATTTCACTCAACGAAGAAAGAGGCTTATCTCGGTCGGGTGCTTGCAACTACAATGGCAAGGTTTATTACTCAAGATGTTTGAAGAGGGCGAGATAGAGAGTGGGGAAGCTATTACGAACAGCAACTGGATATTATTAATTCCTTTATTTATAATATTGTTACCAATAGTCGAGACTATTTCCAAAAAATACAGTATGTTATACTTACTTACTTACTGAGTTAGCCTCCGTTCTTCGCTCGAGTGTGTTTATATTTCACTCAACGAAGAAAGAGGCTTATCTCGGTCAGGTACTTCACGATAATCAATGACAAGACTTGTCAATGTAATCTTACAAGATTTCAAGAATACAGCATTCAACAGACCACAAGTACCAGTATCTTGCTTTCTCCCACTAAGTTTAGCCCCTTTCTTCGCTCGAGTGTGTTTATATTTCACTCAACGAAGAAAGAGGCCCATCTCGGTTGGGTACTCGCAACGGCAACAGCAATAATTATCACAAAGATCTTTCAAGAGAGAGATAGAGAGGAAGAGAGGTTTTAAAAGAAAGGTAAATTAGAAATAATGTAGTTTTTTTGAAAATCATGTCTCACTTTGTACAGAACACTTTTAGGTTGACGTTTGTTTCAATAAACATTGTACACATCTGATTTGATTGAGGGTGGTCTCATTTATAACGGTTCATTGTTAAGCGGTATTCCTAAAATGTCCTTATTACTGTCCTTCAAGGTAAACAGGTACCAGTATCTTGATTTCTCCCACTGAGTTAAGCTTCTTTCTTCGCTCGAGTGTGTTTATATTTCACTCAACGAAGAAAGAGGCCCATCTCGGTCGGGTACTCGCCACGACAACAGTAATAATAAATTATTGCCAAGGTCTTTCAAGAAGGAGAGAGCGAGAGAGGGTTTTTCAAATAAAGGTAAATTAGAAATAATATAGTTTTATTTATAAGACACTTTTTACAGGACACTTTGAGGTAGACGTTTCCTTTTTAATGAATGCATTGAACATATCTGAAAGCGGTTTACTTAATAAAGCAATCGTAGTCCTCAACGGTACCAATATCTTACGTTTTCCCACTGAGTTAGCATTCTTTCTTCGCTAAGTGTGCTTATTTTTCACTCAACGAAGAAAGAGGCTTATCTCGGCCGGGTGCTCGCAACGAGAACAGTGAGGTTTATTGCTCAAAATTTTTTGCAAGATACAAGATACTTAAACGAAGAAAGAGGAAATAATGGTTAGGTGCTCATAACGACAATGGCAATATCAATTATCACCAAGTTCTTTCAGGAGAGAGAGAGAGAGAGAGAGTGTTCCTCCTAAGAAAGCTACATTAGAAGTAAAACATTTTTTGTTTAGAACCGTCTACCACTTTGTCCGTCCCTTCCTTTCCTTTTTAATGAATATTGTACCTGACTAACATGCTCGAGGGTGGTCATTTATACCGGTTCAATGAAAAGTGGTTTTCCTTAAAAATGCTTACAGTTCTCCACGGTTAACGGATACCAGTATCATGCTTTTTCTCACTGAGTTCAGCTTGTTTCTTCGCTGAAGTGTGTTCATATTTCACTCAACGAAGAAAGAGGCTTGTCTCGGTCGGGAGCTCTTCACTATAAATAATGGCAAGACTTATCTTGTAATCTTTCAAGAATACAGCATTCAACAGACAACAAGTACCAGTATCTTGCTTTCTCCCACTGAGTAAAGCTTCTTTCTTCGCTGAAGTGTGTTTATATTTCACTCAACGAAGAAAGAGGCTTATCTCGGGCGGGTGCTCCCAACGACAATGGTGAGATTTATCACTCAAGATGCAAAGCAAGAAGGAGAGGAAGTTATTACAAACAGTAAAATAAAAAGAGGTTCTAAGTTTTTAATATTAATAATGTTCTAATATTATCATTTTACAGGTCAACTGGATTTTGTTGATTCCGTGTTAATAATATTGTATCTGATAAACTCGAGACTATTCTCAATAATTATTTACTAAATGGGTTTACTTAAAAGCTTAACAATTACAGTCTTAAATAGTAAACAGGCACCAGTGTCTTGCTTTGTCCCACTGAGTTAGGCTTCTTTCTTCGCTCGAGTGTGTTTATATTTCACTCAACGAAGAAAGAGGCCCATCTCGGTCGGGAGCTCTTCACGATAATCAATGGTAAGACTTATAATGACAATCTTTCAAGAATACAGCATTCAACAGACCACAAGTACCAGTATCATGCTTTTTCTCACTGAGTTAGCCTCCGTTCTTCGCTCGAGTGTGTTCATATTTCACTCAACGAAGAAAGAGGCTTATCTCGGTCGGGTGCTTGCAACTACAATGGCAAGGTTTATTACTCAAGATGTTTGAAGAGGGCGAGATAGAGAGTGGGGAAGCTATTACGAACAGCAACTGGATATTATTAATTCCTTTATTTATAATATTGTAACCAATAGTCGAGACTATTTCCAAAAAATACAGTATGTTATACTTACTTACTTACTGAGTTAGCCTCCGTTCTTCGCTCGAGTGTGTTTATATTTCACTCAACGAAGAAAGAGGCTTATTTCGGTCAGGTACTTCACGATAATCAATGACAAGACTTGTCAATGTAATCTTTCAAGATTTCAAGAATACAGCATTCAACAGACAACACGTACCAGTATCTTGCTTTCTCCCACTAAGTTTAGCCCCTTTCTTCGCTCGAGTGTGTTTATATTTCACTCAACGAAGAAAGAGGCCCATCTCGCTTGGGTACTCGCAACGGCAACAGCAATAATTATCACAAAGATCTTTCAAGAGAGAAATAGAGAGGGAGAGAGGTTTTAAAAGAAAGGTAAATTAGAAATAATGTAGTTTTTTTTTAAATCATGTCTCACTTTGTACAGAACACTTTTAGGTTGACGTTTGTTTCAATAAACATTGTACACATCTGATTTGATTGAGGGTGGTCTCATTTACAACGGTTCATTGTTAAGCGGTTTTCCTAAAATAGTTATTAATGTCCTTCACGGTAAACAGGTACCAGTATCTTGATTTCTCCCACTGAGTTAAGCTTCTTTCTTCGCTCGAGTGTGTTTATATTTCACTCAACGAAGAAAGAGGCCCATCTCGGTCGGGAGCTCTTCACTATAAATAATGGCAAGACTTATCTTGTAATCTTTCAAGAATACAGCATTCAACAGACAACAAGTACCAGTATCTTGCTTTCTCCCACTGAGTAAAGCTTCTTTCTTCGCTGAAGTGTGTTTATATTTCACTCAACGAAGAAAGAGGCTTATCTCGGGCGGGTGCTCCCAACGACAATGGTGAGATTTATCACTCAAGATGCAAAGCAAGAAGGAGAGGAAGTTATTACAAACAGTAAAATAAAGAGAGGTTCTAAGTTTTTAATATTAATAATGTTCTAATATTATCATTTTACAGGTCAACTGGATTTTGTTGATTCCGTGTTAATAATATTGTATCTGATAAACTCGAGACTATTCTCAATAATTATTTACTAAATTGGTTTACTTAAAAGCTTAACAATTACAGTCTTAAATAGTAAACAGGCACCAGTGTCTTGCTTTGTCCCACTGAGTTAGGCTTCTTTCTTCGCTCGAGTGTGTTTATATTTCACTCAACGAAGAAAGAGGCTCATCTCGGCCGGGAGCTCTTCACGATAATCAATGGCAAGACTTATCATGACAATCTTTCAAGAATACAGCATTCAACAGACCACAAGTACCAGTATCATGCTTTTTCTCATTGAGTTAGCCTCCGTTCTTCGCTCGAGTGTGTTCATATTTCACTCAACGAAGAAAGAGGCTTATCTCGGTCGGGTGCTTGCAACTACAATGGCAAGGTTTATTACTCAAGATGTTTGAAGAGGGCGAGATAGAGAGTGGGGGAAGCTATTACGAACAGCAACTGGATATTATTAATTCCTTTATTTATAATATTGTAACCAATAGTCGAGACTATTTCCAAAAAATACAGTATGTTATACTTACTTACTTACTGAGTTAGCCTCCGTTCTTCGCTCGAGTGTGTTTATATTTCACTCAACGAAGAAAGAGGCTTATCTCGGTTAGGTACTTCACGATAATCAATGACAAGACTTGTTAATGTAATCTTACAAGATTTCAAGAATACAGCATTCAACAGACCACAAGTACCAGTATCTTGCTTTCTCCCACTAAGTTTAGCCCCTTTCTTCGCTCGAATGTGTTTATATTTCACTCAACGAAGAAAGAGGCCCATCTCGGTTGGGTACTCGCAACAGCAACAGCAATAATTATCACAAAGATCTTTCAAGAGAGAGATAGAGAGGGAGAGAGGTTTTAAAAGAAAGGTAAATTAGAAATAATGTAGTTTTTTTTTAAATCATGTCTCACTTTGTACAGAACACTTTTAGGTTGACGTTTGTTTCAATAAACATTGTACACATCTGATTTGACTGAGGGTGGTCTCATTTATAACGGTTCATTGTTAAGCGGTTTTCCTAAAATAGTTATTACTGTCCTTCACGGTAAACAGGTACCAGTATCTTGATTTCTCCCACTGAGTTAAGCTTCTTTCTTCGCTAAGTGTGCTTATTTTTCACTCAACGAAGAAAGAGGCTTATCTCGGCCGGGTGCTCGCAACGAGAACAGTGAGGTTTATTGCTCAAGATTTTTCAAGATACAAGATACTTAAACGAAGAAAGAGGAAATAATGGTTAGGTGCTCATAACGACAATGGCAATATCAATTATCACCAAGTTCTTTAAGGAGAGAGAGAGAGAGAGAGAGAGAGAGAGAGTTCCTCCTAAGAAAGCTACTTTAGAAGTAATAATTTTTTTTGTTTAGAACCGTCTAACACTTTGTCCGTTCCTTCCTTTCCTTTTTAATGAATATTGTACCTGACTAACATGCTCGAGGGTGGTCATTTATACCGGTTCAATGAAAAGTGGTTTTCCTTAAAAATGCTTACAGTTCTCCACGGTTAACGGGTACCAGTATCATGCTTTTTCTCACTGAGTTCAGCTTGTTTCTTCGCTGAAGTGTGTTCATATTTCACTCAACGAAGAAAGAGGCTTGTCTCGGTCGGGAGCTCTTCACTATAAATAATGGCAAGATTTATCTTGTAATCTTTCAAGAATACAGCATTCAACAGACAACAAGTACCAGTATCTTGCTTTCTCCCACTGAGTAAAGCTTCTTTCTTCGCTGAAGTGTGTTTATATTTCACTCAACGAAGAAAGAGGCTTATCTCGGGCGGGTGCTCCCAACGACAATGGTGAGATTTATCACTCAAGATGCAAAGCAAGAAGGAGAGAAAGTTATTACAAACAGTAAAATAAAGATAGGTTCTAAATTTTTAATATTAATAATGTTCTAATATTATCATTTTACAGGTCAACTGAATTTTGTTAATTCCGTGTTAATAATATTGTATCTGATAAACTCGAGACTATTCTCAATAATTATTTACTAAATTGGTTTACTTAAAAGCTTAACAATTACAGTCTTAAATAGTGAACATGCACCTGTCATGACCATGTCTTGCTTTGTCCCACTGAGTTAAGCTTTTTTCTTCGATCTCGTTCGGGAACTCTTCACGATAATCAATGGCAAGACTTGTCAATGTAATCTTTCTAGATTTCAAGAATACAGCATTCAACAAACTACAAGTACCAGTATCTTGCTTTTTCTCACTGAGTTAGGCTTCTTTCTTCGCTCGAGTGTGTTTATATTTCACTCAACGAAGAAAGAGGCTTATCTCGGTCGAGAGCTCTTCACAATAATTAATGGCAAGACTTGTCAATGTAATCTTTCAATATTTCAAGAATACAGCATTCAACAGACCACAAGTACCAGTATCTTGCTTCCTCCCACTGAGTAAAGCTTCTTTCTTCGCTCGAGTGTGTTTTTATGTTTCACTCAACGAAGAAAGAGGCTTATCTCGGTCGAGAGCTCTTCACGATAATCAATGGCAAGACTTATCAATGTAATCTTTCAAGATTTCAAGAATACAGCATTTAAAAGACCACAAGTACCAGTATTTTCCTTTCCTCCACTGAGTAAAGCTTCTTTCTTCGCTGAAGTGTGTTTATATTTCACTCAACGAAGAAAGAGGCTTACTTACCAGTATCTTGCTTCCTCCCACTGAGTAAAGCTTCTTTCTTCGCTCGAGTGTGTTTATATTTCACTCAACGAAGAAAGAGGCTTATCTCGGTCGAGAGCTCTTCACAATAATTAATGGCAAGACTTGTCAATGTAATCTTTCAATATTTCAAGAATACAGCATTCAACAGACCACAAGTACCAGTATCTTGCTTCCTCCCACTGAGTAAAGCTTCTTTCTTCGCTCGAGTGTGTTTTTATGTTTCACTCAACGAAGAAAGAGGCTTATCTCGGTCGAGAGCTCTTCACGATAATCAATGGCAAGACTTATCAATGTAATCTTTCAAGATTTCAAGAATACAGCATTTAAAAGACCACAAGTACCAGTATTTTCCTTTCCTCCACTGAGTAAAGCTTCTTTCTTCGCTGAAGTGTGTTTATATTTCACTCAACGAAGAAAGAGGCTTATCTCGGTCGGGTTTTTGCAACAAGAATGGCGAGGTTCATCACTCAAGATTTTTCAAGATAGCGACCGAGAGAGAGGTAGTTGGTCCGACAGAGAATAAAGAAGGATCTCAATATGATCAAGTTTATATTTTAAGTACTTATTACGTTTAGGGCATTTGGATTTTGTCTATTCTATTTTAATAAATGTTTTATCTGATACAATCGAGAGTGGTTCCGATAACCTAAATTAAAACTACTACTAAGTAAAATAGGTTTTCTTGTAGAATTTAAAATTTTAGTCTAAAATAGTCAACAGGTAAATAGCTGGCTTCCTCCCACTTAGTTCCCCTTCTTTCTTCGTCCAAGTGTGTTTATATTTCACTTCAACGAAGAAAGAGGAAATCTCGGTCGGGTACTCACAACGACAACAGCAACATAAATTTTCGCCAAGATCTTTCAAGAGGGAGATAGTGCCTCCTAATAATGGTAAATTATAAACAATATTATGACCGTCTATCATTTTGTAAAGACACTCTGAGGTTGATGTTTCCATTTCATTTTATTTTGTATCTATCTTATCTGACATAATCCAGGGTGGCTTAAATAACCATTCGTGTATTATTAAGCGGTTTTCTTAAAAATGGGAATTGCAGTCCTTAACAGGTACCAATCAGTATCTTGCTTTTCCTACAGAGTTAGCCTTTCTTCGCTGAAGTGTGCTTAACTTTCACTCAACGAAGAAAGAGGCTTATCTCATTCGGGAGCTCTTCACGATATTTCAAAACTTATTACGTAGTTTTTTAAGAGAAAGATAATGTATTTCAAGAGAAAATAATTAAGTAAAAAATATCTCATGCAAAGATAAGTTTCTAAAATGGCATATAATATTTTTTAATATTTTAATACGCTATATATATTAAGGTTTTGATGATTCTATTGAAATTAAATTTGAAATGCTAGAGGGTAGCCCCATTTATTAGAATTTGAAGATTTATTTTAACTTAATAATTTACCAATTACAGCTTTCAACACGCAACAGGTACCAGTATTTTGCTATCACCCACTGAGTTCAGCTTCTTGCTTCGCTGAAGTGTGTTTATATTTCACTCAACGAAGAAAGAGGCTAAGTTCGGGTGGGTTCTCCTGACGACAATGGTGAGATTTATAATTCCAGATGTTTCAAGAGAGCAAGAGGGAGAGATGGGAAATATTGTTAATTCCTTTTCATATAATATCGTAATTGATACTCATTTTTTCAAATAAATAATGTTTGTTATACTTACAGTCCTCCATGGACTACAGGTACGAGATTCAAGCTTTTTCTCACTGAGTTAGCCTCTTTTCTTCGCTCGAGTGTATTCATATTTCACTCAACGAAGAAAGAGGCTTGTCTCGATCGGGAGCTCTTCACAATAATTAATGGGAAGACTTGTCAATGTAAACTTTCAAGATTTCAAGAATACAGCATTCAACAGACCACAAGTACCAGTATCTTGCTTTCTCCCACTGAGTAAAGCTTCTTTCTTCGCTGAAGTGTGTTTATATTTCACTCAACGAAGAAAAAGGCTCATCTCGGTCGGGACCTCTTCACGGTAATTAATGGCAAGACTTGTCAATGTAATCTGTAAAGATTTCAAGAATACAACATTCAACAGACCACAAGTACCAGTATCTTGCTTTCTCCCACTAAGTTCAGCCCCTTTCTTCGCTCGAGTGTGTTCATATTTCACTCAACGAAGAAAGAGGCCCATCTCGGTCGGGAGCTCTTCACGATAATCAATGGCAAGACTTGTCAATGTAATCTTTCAAGATTTCAAGAATACAGCATTCAACAGACCACAAGTACCAGTACCTTGCTTTCTCCCACTGAGTAAAGCTTCTTTCTTCGCTGAAGTGTGTTTATATTTCACTCAACGAAGAAAGAGGCTCATCTCGGTCGGGACCTCTTCACGGTAATTAATGGCAAGACTTATCAATGTAAACTTTCAAGATTTCAAGAAAACAGCATTCAACAGACCACAAGTACTAGTACCTTGCTTTCTCCCACTAAGTTCAGCCCCTTTCTTCGCTCGAGTGTGTTTATATTTCACTCAACGAAGAAAGAGGCCCATCTCGGTCGGGAGCTCTTCACGATAATCAATGGCAAGACTTGTCAATGTAATCTTTCAAGATTTCAAGAATACAGCATTCAACAGATCACAAGTACCAGTATCTTGCTTTCTCCCACTGAGTAAAGCTTCTTTCTTCGCTCGAGTGTGTTTATATATCACTCAACGAAGAAAGAGGCTCATCTCGGTCGGGAACTCATCACGATAATCAATGGCAAGACTTGTCAATGTAATCTTTCTAGATTTCAAGAATACAGCATTCAACAAACTACAAGTACCAGTATCTTGCTTTCTCCCCCTGAGTTCAGCTTCTTTCTTCGCTCGAGTGTGTTTATATTTCACTCAACGAAGAAAGAGGCTCATCTCGGTCGGGAGATCTTCACGATAATTAATGGCAAGACTTATCAATGTAAACTTTCAAGATTTCAAGAATACAGCATTCAACAGACCACAAGTACCAGTATCTTGCTTTCTCCCACTGAGTAAAGCTTCTTTCTTCGCTGAAGTGTGTTTATATTTCACTCAACGAAGAAAAAGGCTCATCTCGGGCGGGACCTCTTCACGGTAATTAATGGCAAGACTTATCAATGTCAACTTTCAAGATTTCAAGAATACAGCATTCAACAGACCACAAGTACCAGTACCTTGCTTTCTCCCACTAAGTTCAGCCCCTTTCTTCGCTCGAGTGTGTTTATATTTCACTCAACGAAGAAAGAGGCCCATCTCGGTCGGGAACTCATCACGATAATTAATGGCAAGACTTGTCAATGTAATCTTTCTAGATTTCAAGAATACAGCATTCAACAAACTACAAGTACCAGTATCTTGCTTTCTCCCCCTGAGTTCAGCTTCTTTCTTCGCTCGAGTGTGTTTATATTTCACTCAACGAAGAAAGAGGCTCATCTCGGTAGGGAGATCTTCACGATAATTAATGGCAAGACTTATCAATGTAAACTTTCAAGATTTCAAGAATACAGCATTCAACAGACCACAAGTACCAGTATCTTGCTTTCTCCCACTGAGTAAAGCTTCTTTCTTCGCTCGAGTGTGTTTATATATCACTCAACGAAGAAAGAGGCTCATCTCGGTCGGGAACTCATCACGATAATTAATGGCAAGACTTGTCAATGTAATCTTTCTAGATTTCAAGAATACAGCATTCAACAAACTACAAGTACCAGTATCTTGCTTTCTCCCCCTGAGTTCAGCTTCTTTCTTCGCTCGAGTGTGTTTATATTTCACTCAACAAAGAAAGAGGCTCATCTCGGTAGGGAGATCTTCACGATAATTAATGGCAAGACTTATCAAAGTAAACTTTCAAGATTTCAAGAATACAGCATTCAACAGACCACAAGTAACAGTACCTTGCTTTCTCCCACTGAGTAAAGCTTCTTTCTTCGCTGAAGTGTGTTTATATTTCACTCAACGAAGAAAAAGGCTCATCTCGGTCGGGACCTCTTCACGGTAATTAATGGCAAGACATCAATGTAAACTTTCAAGATTTCAAGAATACAGCATTCAACAGACCACAAGTACCAGTACCTTGCTTTCTCCCACTAAGTTCAGCCCCTTTCTTCGCTCGAGTGTGTTTATATTTCACTCAACGAAGAAAGAGGCCCATCTCGGTCGGGAACTCTTCACGATAATCAATGGCAAGACTTGTCAATGTAATCTTTCTAGATTTCAAGAATACAGCATTCAACAAACTACAAGTACCAGTATCTTGCTTTCTCCCCCTGAGTTCAGCTTCTTTCTTCGCTCGAGTGTGTTTATATTTCACTCAACGAAGAAAGAGGCTCATCTCGGTCGGGAGATCTTCACGATAATTAATGGCAAGACTTATCAATGTAAACTTTCAAGATTTCAAGAATGCAGCATTCAACAGACCACAAGTACCAGTACCTTGCTTTCTCCCACTGAGTTAAGCTTCTTTCTTCGCTGAAGTGTGTTTATATTTCACTCAACGAAGAAAGAGGCTCATCTCGGTCGGGAGATCTTCACGATAATTAATGGCAAGACTTATCAATGTAAACTTTCAAGATTTCAAGAATGCAGCATTCAACAGACCACAAGTACCAGTACCTTGCTTTCTCCCACTGAGTTAAGCTTCTTTCTTCGCTGAAGTGTGTTTATATTTCACTCAACGAAGAAAAAGGCTCATCTCGGTCGGGACCTCTTCACGGTAATTAATGGCAAGACTTATCAATGTAAACTTTCAAGATTTCAAGAATACAGCATTCAACAGACCACAAGTACCAGTACCTTGCTTTCTCCTACTAAGTTCAGCCCCTTTCTTCGCTCGAGTGTGTTTATATTTCACTCAACGAAGAAAGAGGCCCATCTCGGTCGGGAGCTCTTCACGATAATCAATGGCAAGACTTGTCAATGTAATCTTTCTAGATTTCAAGAATACAGCATTCAACAAACTACAAGTACCATTATCTTGCTTTCTTTCCCTGAGTTCAGCTTCTTTCTTCGCTCGAGTGTGTTTATATTTCACTCAACGAAGAAAGAGGCTCATCTCGGTCGGGAGATCTTCACGATACTTAATGGCAAGACTTGCCAATGTAATGTGTAAAGATTTCAAGAATACAGCATTCAACAAACTACAAGTACCAGTATCTTGCTTTCTTTCCCTGAGTTCAGCTTCTTTCTTCGCTCAAGTGTGTTTATATTTCACTCAACGAAGAAAGAGGCTCATCTCGGTCGGGAGATCTTCACGATAATTAATGGCAAGACTTATCAATATAAACTTTCAAGATTTCAAGAATACAGCATTCAACAGACCACAAGTACCAGTATCTTGCTTTCTTTCCCTGAGTTCAGCTTCTTTCTTCGCTCGAGTGTGTTTATATTTCACTCAACGAAGAAAGAGGCTCATCTCGGTCGGGAGATCTTCACGATAATTAATGGCAAGATTTCAAGAATACAGCATTCAACAGACCACAAGTACCAGTATCTTGCTTTCTCCCACTAAGTTCAGCCCCTTTCTTCGCTCGAGTGTGTTCATATTTCACTCAACGAAGAAAGAGGCCCATCTCGGTCGGGAGCTCTTCACGATAATCAATGACAAGACTTGTCAATGTAATCTTACAAGATTTCAAGAATACAGCATTCAACAGACCACAAGTACCAGTATCTTGCTTTCTCCCACTGAGTAAAGCTTCTTTCTTCGCTGAAGTGTGTTTATATTTCACTCAACGAAGAAAGAGGCTTGTCTCGGTCGGGTGCACGCAACGAGAATGGCGGGGTTTATCACTCAAGATTATTCAAGATAGCGAACCAGAGGGAGAGGAAGATGTTTTTGTTCAAAAATAGAAATAAAGTGTCAGAATATAAAGTCTGACACTTTGGAACAAATACAATCTCAATTTGCAATTTTTATATATACTTCAACACAACAGATACCACTATCTTGCTTTCTCTTACTGAGTTCAGCTTCTTTCTTCGCTGAAGTGTGTTTATATTTCACTCAACGAAGAAAGAGGCTTATCTCGGGGGGTGTGCTCCTGGCGACAATGGTGACATTTATAATTCAAGAAGTTTTAAGAGAGCAAGAGGGAGAGAGAGGGGAAGTTACTACGAACAGCAACTGTATATTGCTAATTACTTTTCATATAATATTGTAACTGATACTCGAGACTATTTCCAATAAATAATTTTTTTATATTATTTACAGTCCGCCACGGACTTCAGGTACCTGTATCAAGCTTTTTCTCACTAAGTTAGCCTCCTTTCTTCGCTCGAGTGTGTTTATATTTCACTCAACGAAGAAAGAGGCTTATCTCGGTCGGGAGCTCTTCACGATAATCAATGACAAAACTTATTATGTAATCTTTCAAGAATACAGCATTCAACAGACAACAAGTACCAGTATCTTGCTTTTTCCCACTGAGCTAGCCTCCTTTCTTCGCTCGAGTGTGTTTATATTTCACTCAACGAAGAAAGAGGCTTATCTCGGTTGGGTGCTCGCAACGAGAATGTTGAGGTTTATCGCTCAAGATTTTTCAAGTTTGCGACCCAGAAGGAGAGGAAGATGTTTATTTTCAAAAGAAGGAACAAAGTGTCAGACTTTATTCGTTCTTTGCAACAAATACAATCTGAATTTGCAATGTTTATACATCAGATACCACTATCTTGCTTTCTCCTACTGAATTCAGCTTCTTTCTTCGCTGAAGTGTGTTTCAAGATTTTTCAAGTTTGCGTCCCGGAAAGAGAGGAAGATGTACTTGTTGCAAACGGCAAATAAAGAGGGATTCTAAATTGGAAATGTTTATACTTACATATTTTTTATTATTATTATTATACAGTGCAACTGAATTTTTTTGATTTTCTTCTATAGAAATAAAAATGAATCACTAAATGTGTTGCTATGCGCAAAACTCAAGCACGGCTGAACCGATTTGACTGATTTCTTTTTTGTTGTGTTTGATGAAGTCTGAGGAAGGTTCTCATGTAGAGAAAAAAACGTAAAAAAAACGAGTAAAAAAGTAAAAATAAGGAAACGTAGGCGAAGCTGCGCACAGGTCACTAGTTTTTTAATAAATGTTGTATCATACAATCGAGAGTCGTTCCAATAACTTAAGTTGGAACTACTTTCGATTAAATAGGTCCTCTTGAAGAATTTACTATTTTAGTTTAAAATAATTACAGGAATTGCCATTTTAATTTATATATTTATTTCAGATAACAAATATCCATAGTTAAAAAAAACGTATAGGAAAAATAACAATAAAATTTCATAATACGAGTAATATACAAATAAAACACCAAAAGTAAACCAATGTTTAGTCAGAACATTGTTTAACTAATGTATTGTATCCAGAAGTATAAACTGTTAAGTCGTCGTTCTGTTGGAACATCCATTTTATTCAATGGAAGTTCCAGCAAAACGAAGACTTTCTCAAACAACAACTGAAACTTCTTGCATCGTTGGAGACTTCTTTGAACTACTGCCAGCGGTTAAGGATACTTGCAGCGAACATTTTTCCCATTGGGTTACCACTGTTCTTCGTTGCCGTGTGGTCATATTTCACTTCAACGAAGAAAAGAGGGCTAACTCATTTGGGAGCTCTCGACAAAAATCTCCGTCAAAGAAGAAAGATATATTTTATTTGAGCAAAAGAACACTGTATTACACATATTGTTACAATATGTTTCTGCCTCTAAAACCTTGCTGCAGACGTAATGAATCATTAGTTAATAGAACCCGAGTATATTAGTACACTGACATCAACCTCAAATATGAAAAATGATTCAAGATTTAGTAGCCACTGTTTGTTAACGATTTATAAACGTTAATTGACGTTTCTGAGGAAGACTTAAATAATTATCGTCATATCTGTCACTTCTATAATGTCTCCCATTTTACTGTGATTTATGATATTATCTTTTAATGCACATTTTATTCACAGCCTCTTTTCTGCGCTTTAATTTTCCTGATAAACAGGTGTTTTTTTTTATCAGAACACCGAGAGAGAAAAGAGGCTATCGTCAATAGGACGGACTAATCCAATTGAACGATTGTTTTTTTCTGTCAATCTCATGATTTCGTCATTATTGCAAAAGTAACATACAAATTAAGGACATTTTGTATGACTCAGTCGGGTGCTGATATGAAAATGTTCACATTTCGAGAAAATGTCTCTTCATAATGAAGGACAGTTAAATGGAAAAGTTCTATTTTCCATTTAACTGTCCTTCCAACTATCTAAGGCTTTATGAGGGAGGCTCTATAATAGAATGGCAAAATTGGGTCCTCACGGTAGTTCCCTTTGTAGTCGAATTTATTGTTTGGGGAGACCTTGGGAAATTTCCTGCCTTCTGAGAGCCTTAAATGGTCACTTCACATTGCGTATCGGCAATGAGGGTTGACCTCGCGTCGTATCGGTTTTTCTTACAATGAGGGATCAGCTTGTATTGGAAATGCATGACAGCGTCATTCTGTATGATTCATTAAAATGAGAGTCTAGTCTCCAGAGAATTTAGGCTCTATTTTAAATTAAGCCCTCATTCGTCAAGTGTTTTTTAAGATAAGCAATTTTACTGATTATGTATTTTTATTATGAAATTCTTTTTGCAGCTCGGAGTTTAGCTCTGTGACCGGTCAATCGCAATCCCTCATGAAACTTAAAAAATATTGATGCTGTGGTTATAGTTCTGCCTAACCTTTTGAAGAATAGAGGCGGTGATAATATGGTGATATGATATTGTTATTAATTAAATTATAATTAAAGCATATATTTTTGTACTACTAATGTGTGTCAAGGTGTTTGATTTGTGACAAGTTCAATTGAGTCTTTATTCTCTAATCACTATGTATTTTTTTCAGATATAACTACGGCCTGTATAACGTATAAAACAGAGATAGCGCTACTTACCTTATATAGCGGCATTCCATTCTTTCAATCCCTGTGTCCCTATTCCACCGGAATTTAAGCCCTATTGCCCTAATCTTTAACTCTAATTTCGTCCTTAAGCTTTAAGGGGTAGGGTCGTCTATCTATTTCCATAGAATCTTATGAAGGTTCCCTTGTTCCAGATCGGAGACCTGGACGAGGACACGACGCCGCTGGACATGTCGTGGCCGTCTGGTTTCCGCAAGAGACTGACTTACTTGTTGGTCGCTCCAATTGTCTTCCCGCTCTGGATGACCCTTCCAGACACAAGAACGCCGAAAGGTAAAGCATTGGAATTGGATCCATCATAATTCATAATTATTTCATACTTACTAGTCCTTATTAATATTATAAATGCGAAAGTAACTCTGTCTGTCTGTCGCGCTTTCACGCCAAAACCACTGAACCGATTCAAAAGAAATTTGGTACACAGAGAGTCTAGAGGCTGAGAAAGGACATAGGCTACTTTTTAATGCGAAAAAAGGGATGTAAAGGGTTGAAATAGGGGATGAAAGTTATAAGAAATACCCCGACCACACGGGCGAAGTCGCTGGTGAAAAGCTAGTCATTCATGATTATTTCATTTATTTTAATTTTATACATGAAAAGCAGTGATAGCCTAGGGATATGGCCAGTGGTCTGCCAAATCGTTAGTCTTGAGTTCGAATCCAAAACAAAAACCTCTGACTTTTCACAATCATGTGCGTATTTATAATAATAATTTATTGTTATCACTCGCTTACAACGGTGAAGGAAAATATCGTGAGGAAACCTGTCTGCCTGAGATATTTTTTTCGAAGGCGTGTGTAGTCGGCGAATCTACACTAGGCCAGGGGGACTAGACAAGTTGTATTTTGACATTCGAATCGACAAACAAAATGTATGTAAATGACATTAGTGACAGCCCGATTTGTCGAAAGCTTGTGTCATTTCCATACATTTTGTTTGTCGATTCGAATGTCAAAATGCAACTTGTCCAGCTCCCCAGAGTGGTGGAACTTAACCTAGAGCTTAACCTCTGTCGTTCTGAGAGTAGACCCGTGCCCAGCTAGTGTGACAGTTAATGGGTTGATTTAATAAATAATCATACTTTCTGCCACTTGGTACATTTTTTGACATTCTGTTCTAGTTTAGGACATTTGACATTTAGGAAATATTCTCTTATTGACGTTTACCATTTTGACCATTTTTTATTAGTTAAGCCGAATTTACATTACGAAACAAGTTTCATGCATGATGAAATTAATTTCATGACACTAATTTCAGTACCTATGAAACTAGTTTAATTGAAAATAATGAAGTCGTGAAATCCACACAGTATGTCTGTGTACATGGCTCCGCCAACATTAGAGCTTTCTTTTGCATTGCAAAATGTTGTCATACAGATATTATTGTCTAAAAAAAAAGACGTTAGTTTGATATTTTCAAATATATTTTTATCAACTGACACCACGACTTAAATCACATGTCCTTTCAACGCAGGCGCTTTCGCGTCGCGTTGATACGATGACATTAGTTGCATGACACTAGTTTTATTCAAAAATAGCGCGCGACAAAACTGTTTCGATGTCGTGAAGTTTTACATGCGAATTGTTGATGAAATTAATTTCACGAAACTACTTTCATGCCACTAGTTTCGTAATGTAAATTCGGCTTTACTGTCTCATAAAAGAGGTATTAATCACTGCATTCTCTTTACAGGGAAAAGATTTTTCCCCATAACATTTATAGGGTCAATAGTATGGATAGCTTTCTTCTCGTACCTGATGGTGTGGTGGGCGAACGTGGCGGGGGCGACGGCGTACGTGCCCCCCGAGGTGATGGGGCTCACGCTCCTGGCCGCGGGGACCTCAGTCCCCGACCTCATCACATCCGTGATCGTCGCCAGAAAGGGGTTCGGAGACATGGCCGTCTCTAGCTCAGTTGGCAGCAATATTTTTGATGTTACTGTTGGGTAAGTATAAAAGTAGAACTATTTTATTTATTTAGTAGATATATGGAAAGCTAAACAAAATGTATGGAAATGACATTAGTGACAGCCCGATTTGTCGAAAGCTTGTGTCATTTTCATATATTTGGTTACTAGTCGTTTGTCGATTCGAATGTCAAATTGCAACTTGTCTATAGGCCAGGGCCAGGGACAAGTTGCCTTAATATTTTAGTTACCATTGCGGTATCAACTTTCCCGTTTACAGCATTGCAGATTTTCCGCCTCTAGAGAAATAGCAACTGTGTGATAAAATGCTATTGCAGTTGAAGATATTTTAGTGTCCGCTTGTCGAATACTTTAGCGAGAGGTATTCTTTAGGGAGCTTTGCTTGTCCCAAATTTCGGTAACGCAGTGTTATAAATGAGTCTTAGAATTTCGGGGCGCGATACGATCTTGATTTTTTTGCTGTAGTTGATAGATGCAATTTTGAAAGGTTTTCTTCGATTGCCTCGTTGGTCTAGTGGTCCTAAACGCGACTACTACGCTGGAGGTCTTGGGTTCGAATTCCGTTCCCAGGTACCTGGAACCTAATTATACCTACACGCGAACTTTAAGTGTACATATTGTACACCTCTACCTAACATTTTAAGGGAAAACATCTATCTTTATGTGGGAAAGGGATGGTGCTATATAATAATGCGTGTAGAGCAGCATCTTTCCCGAATGCCATAACACGTCGCACCCTATTTGTGCTTATAATTGGTTGAAATACTTCGTCCACACCCCAATAAGTTTTCCTTGATTATATTCTTTGATTGGATACGAAAATATTGGGGATTTTTATACAGAAATCCCATTAACATTCTGTTGCTTACAAGACTTATTTATTTAGTAGAAACAAAGTCGTCACCCCTGTATTCCCCAAATTGTGGTGTACTAATGTACAATTGTACACCCAAAGACTCCAAACTGCTACTGGGAATTTCACAGAAAACAGAAACAAACAACACTTTACTCGACCCAGGGATCGAATCCGGGACTTTAAGCTAAGCAGTCGCGCCACTAGGCTGATCATTTAGAAGTAAGAAAGTATTCACCCTCCTGGCCTTTTTCCCAACCATGTTGGGGTCGGCTTCCAGTCTAACCAGATGCGGCTGAATAATTATCAGTATTTTACACGAAGCGACTGCTATCAGACCTCCGTAACCCAATTTCTAGGCAATACCGATATTCGGAGGATATTTTTATTCTGCTTGTCAGGCTCTTTGAGCTTCTGACTACCACTAATGATTGTCATATGTGTTCGTATGACAACCGGGATCGACGGCTTTACGTTCTCTCCGAGGCATAAAGTATTATAAGAAAAAATTAAATACGTTTGTAGTACACCTCTGTTTAATCCTTCGTGGAATACAGGCGTAATGGTAATTATGTATAAATCGAACGTAAACTAAAACAAGTTAACAGCATCCACAAACCAGAATAAAAAACATAATCAAGTAGAGTTTCCCACCAACTTGTGCACACAGATAAGAAAATTCTTAAATGTAGCTGACCTTAAGTAAGGAAGCGCCATCTTATAAGCTTACCTACTCAACTTGGAACTTCGCCAAAATGAGGGTAGATGTAAAATTGCGCGCTTTTTTCTGCACGTTAGCAGATGGCAGGAAATGCGGCAATGGAAATGTTGCATATCTTGGAATATACGTCTTAGGTAAAAGCCTCTTTATTTGTATAAGTATTGGCTTGCCATTTGGAAAAAACTTTAGAAAGAGAAAGAGAAGAGTTAAGCAGTACGAAATGTACCTACAACTACAGATCATCGGAATATTTTAGGTCCCATTTTATACGCGGCGACGGGCTTATACTATTAACTGTGCAGAAATCCAAACTCTATTGAGAATTTAAAAA
Organism: Acronicta psi; assembly: GCA_946251955.1. NCBI lineage: Eukaryota > Metazoa > Arthropoda > Insecta > Lepidoptera > Noctuidae > Acronicta > Acronicta psi. Next base: position 2,626,431 of record OX276486.1, read on the forward strand.
AAAAAACCCAGTACTTAGGTAATACAGATAGACAGAGTTAATTTCACGCTAAAGCTACTGAACCGATTTAAATGAAATTTGGTGTACAGATAGTCTAGAGCCTGAGAAAGCACATAGGCTTACTTTTCAATGCGAAAAAAGGGCTGTAAAGGGTTGAAATAGGTGATGAAAGTTATAAGAAATAAACACAAAACGCGAGCGAAGCCACTGGAGGAAATTTAGTATAAAATATACGTTCCAAATAAAGGGAATTGATTGTTGCGTAAGGTCAGTGTGCCGAGGATGGTAGGTTTAAGCTTACAAAGTTCAAAAGTAGCTCTAAGGTTGACATCTTAAGGTTAAGTAGTACCTCTACTTTCAATTAAAAGAGTGTTGCGGCTCAGCCCGGCCACAGTCGATTTCGTAATATAAAGACGTATCAATTAAATGTTCCTAAATTGTTCTTGCTGTACCAATGAATAGATTAAATGCACCACAAATATATCTTGTAAAAAAAGCACTTCTTTATGATTCAGTATCCCTAGAAGCATTATAACATGCCAACAACGCGTTCTTTCGTTTTTTGGAATATGTCCAAAAAAACGAAAGAACGCGTTGTCGTCGTCCTGATAGCCTCGAATATCTGGTTATGACGGGATACATATGGGCCCAAGAGCTCGAGGTAGACCACCTGCTAAGTGGAGTGATCAAATACTCAAGGCCATCAATTTAACACTCCAAAAGGCAATCCACTCTGCGGGTGACCGGGCCCGTTGGAGAGCATGCTGTCGTCCTAGAAGACATAGTAGTCACGATCGTCAGCATTGAGGGACCGACGAGATGGATGAAAGAAGAAGAAAGAAAACACATTTATTCAGACACAAAACATCCGACAAACAGAGATATATATATTTTTTTAATAATATCTTGGGTCATTTTTACACAGCACCATCTAGTCCCAAACTAAGCAGAGCTTGTACTATGTGTACGAGACAATGGATATAATACTTATATACTTTTTTTGTTGTAAATACATACATATGATATACAGGAAACACCCAGACAAACACAAACACCAAAGTTCATCACATAAATCTTTGTGTCTTGTGGGAATTGAACCCACGACCTCGTGATCAGCAGTCCGGTACTCGAACCACTAGACCACAGATGTCGTCATAATAAGTACAAATGAATTACTAACAAAAAGGGACTATAATATGTTGTCGGCATGCTTGCCCCGAATGGGTTGCCAGCTCAGCATTATGCTGGTGGTATTTATTACCTATAGATGGATGGATGGATGGATCCCTAGAAGCATGGATAAAATAGAATATTTTTCTTCAAATTCCATGTAGAAAGATAAATGAAAATTGGTACTGCATATCTGTTTAAAGCCTGTTTCCCACACCTCTAGATAGCCGTTAACCACCGGATAAATTACAAAAAGGAAACAAAATTATCTCCCAAGTATTTTAACAGAAACTTACTAGGAAATTGGTGAAACAGGCTAGGTTATTAAAAGACTTCCTTTACATGAAAGACCACTTGAGCAAACGTACGCTTGAGACAACTGCTCTAACCCGACGCGGAAAATCGGCCAACTCTGTTTTGCCGCGATCGCCACGCACGGAGAGGCTACGCACGTGCGCCAAGCTTCGCTTTGCCAGAAAATGTTTGGAGGTGTTTCCACTATAACCCACGGACACGCTACGCACGAATTGACGTCATTGGCACACGCGTGGCTTGCTCGGATACGGCACCCACGTAGCGCACAGCCATGCACGCTGTATGAATTCGTGTATAGCGTGTGCTGCGGTGGAAACTTAGACCCACGTTGGCAAACAAATAAACCGTGGCCAGCGAATAAATAATAACAGAATGGCCACTCTCCGCCCCTCCCTAACGTCAGATACCTCAGGTCCCCCGTATTCTGCCGGTGTTCTTACCGGACTGCCAACAAACCCTACGCACCTTCACGCACACATTTGCACGTGTACAAACGTAATTTTGACAAGTTTGACATTTGGTATTGTAGTGTGCAGCGGTATCGGAAAGTTTGTATGGAGTGTCACAGGTGTGCCGTAGCCGTGGCGCGCACCGCAGTGGGTTTCCACCTTAACGCGGCAGGATTAGACTTTCCGCGGCAATAGTCTCCGCGCGACTATCGAGCCTATCTTCGAGGGTTTGCCACGTAGGCATGACACGGCTCTACGTTAATAATATAAAGAATTTCCCTACAAAACCAGGTCAAAGGATACGTATCTTTGACCTCAATAAGAAACCTTCTGAAGTGCGGATCACCCTTGTAAGTCGAATTTGTACAATTTGCTTCATTTGAATATAACCAAGCGATTGACTTTAGTATATTTTTCTTTATATTATATGCCTCGAGAAGATCGGGCGCTTTGGCGTTTACTAGGAGTGGCCTACGTCCATCAGTGGACGAATACAGGCTGATGATAATGATGATGATGCCCAGAGAAAGCTACTTAAGCATAGTATACGTTATAGATAGCATATAAATATATAACTAACCTAAATTAAAAATTTTGAAAACCCCCGACACGAAATGTAATTTTCCATTTTGTGGTGGCGGCCATCTTGGATTTGAAATTTATCATAATGTATAGTATTCTCCTAATTAAGCCCTTTCATTTGATACCCATATTGAGGGATTTGTGAAAAAATATGCCATTCGCTATTTTTTGGCGGCGGCCATCTTGGACCGATTTTCATCAAACATAGCTAAGAACACTCCCGACTAATTTCCCTTTCAAATAAAAAAATCAAAATCAAAATCGGTTCATCCGTTCGGGAGCTACGATGCCACAGACAGACACACACACACACACACACACACACACACACACACACACACAGACACGTCAAACTTATAACACACCGTCGTTTTTGCGTCGGGGGTTAAAAATATAATAATTTATTATAGTAGGCACATTTATTTATATTTATACTGAACTAAGTACTTGTGTTTAGTTATTTGATTATTTCTATAATGCATGTTGTGGTCTCCTATAAGTGAAGGAGTACACTGACTTGACTGATTCCTTATGTTATATTTTGAAAAATTGTGTATGTCCTTTGTTGGAGATCCTAAATAAATAAATAAATAGATCCTAAATAAATAAATAAAAACTTTTGCTCGACCTGTAAATCGAACCCAGGACCGACTAAAAGTTTGCATGGGAGCCCATCATTATTCAAGATAAAGTAATTAAATTGCGGACGTTCTAAAAAAACGCAAAATTAAGAGCACTTTAAACCGACGAGCATGCATGGGTAGGTTGATGAGCATAGATGAAGTGAAAGTGGTGTGCCAGGATCGTAGCAAGTGGAAATCGGTAGTCTCTGCCTACCCCTGTGGGAAACAGGCGTGAAGCGTATGTAAAACAATTAATCCTTGCTTTTAGGAACTTGATAAGAAATAAACAAACATTTTGTATTTTAAATTTCGAGCTGCATGGTGTTGAAATAGGGTATTTTCTTTTCTGGTGTTGAAGTAGGGTAGAAAGAAAGTATGGAAGAAAATAAATTTTTGACGTAGACGAAGTCGCGGACAAAAACTAGGCAAATATATAACAATGCCACAGTAAAGGAAGGAAACTAAATTTTAAATTCAACAAGAACAAACTCCAACATGACCCGAATACAAAATACGAAGAAAGATAAATTGCAAATCGTTTCAAACTGCATCGCTTTAACCATTTGTACTGAAGCTGCAAAGGACCAGAAATCAGGGTTGACATGTGTAACACATTAGTGATTATCGGCAGGTTTTATTTGATAATGTGGGGGTAACCATCACGCCATAGAAGAACCGAAGTGACCGACATAGCCGAAAGGATTAGCAAGCTGAAGTGGCAGTGGGCGGGGCACATAGCTCGTAGAACTGAATCCCGTTGGCAGAAAGGTTCTTGACTGGAGACCACGCACCGGAAAGCGCAGTATGGGACGGCCTCCAACGATATGGATCAACGACCTGGTAAAGGTCGCTGGGAATCGTTGTGGCTGGCCTAATGCGGGATGGCCGACTTCACATGCCGTCGAGAATGTCTCTCAGGCATGCAGGTTTCCTCACGATGTTTACCTTCCTACCCTATACAGCGAATGATAATTATTACACACATGATTTTGACAAGTCGGTGCATGCCTTGGATCGAACTGGATACCTTTGGTGGCAGTCCAGTAGCCATATCCCCTAGGCTATCACTGCTTATAATAATCCCCTATTGAGCAACCCTATTGTCACAAACCAGAAACAAATCCAAACTCAGAGCTGATAATGAGAACTTCATAGAAAACCCCAATAACACTTTGCTCGATTCGGGAATCGAATCTCGGACCTCGAGTGACTTCGGTAACTCTCCAATTATTGAAAGTTGGCCATAATTTCTTACTGATTATTTTTATTTTCCTTTGGGGAAAGCTTAACAGCATTTGTAACCATTATGAGTACTAGTACTGTTGTGGTGACACCTGGATCACGTCGGGGTCACCACTGTGGAAGGACGAGATGTGAAGTCCCTCCAACCAGGCGGGTGTTCTGCCTGGCAGGCCACTGCCCGACGGTTGAAGTCGGGCGGTTGTATATATCCAAGTTGCACGGTAAACTTCACTTGCGCGATTCAGGATTTGTTGCTTGGTACAAGTTTTTATTTAGATGTCGCTACATCACTTAGAGACCGTCCCTCCACACTGTTACTGATTTTGAAGTCATAGTAAAAAGGTTGTAATTTTGTTAAATGCCCTCGAAACCAGAACAAATACTGGATGGTAGCAGCCCTATCTCATGCTTCTGTTTACGACAGCTTTTATTTTTCTGATTTATTGCCCGTTATCCGCAAATGTTGTTCAAATAACGACTTTATGGCTTTAAACATAAGCTGTGTTATTACTCAAGTTCTCGTATCTGGAACTCGTTTTCTCTAAGGATTTATAGCGTTGTTTCTTGATCTACAAATTGTTGGTAGCATAAGAGCAATAATATAACATAACATCACGCCTGTATTCCCCGAAGGGTTGGGCAGAGGTGTACTAATGTACACACAGATTTCGCCAGCATGTTTCAGATCTCATGTAACAACGAGCGAGCCTAATTACCCGGGCACTACTCCAAATGATTCAGAAAATGATGCAGAAAATTTTATGGCTGATACAGAATTGTATCCAAAAACACAATAATTCTAGTTACCCTACCCAGGAATTGAACTCAAAACCTAGAGCGTAGCCTGCAGTCGCGCTTACAACTATTTTGATAACGAGTACCACACAATAAATAAATTCGAAGCTTTACAAAATAAATTTAAATTCAAGCGTTTTGTCAAATGCCAAAGTGCCAAAAACCGAGATTTGTGCTGCAATTATTCATTTTTGTTTTCGCGGTTTTCACTGCGGTCTGGCACATTGAAACTGCCAAAACAGTTTAAACTAGAACTGAAACTAGTTCACGTACGTTTGTGTTTTAATGGGTAACATACGTTTTATTAAATATTTATATTTTAGAGGTCTCATAGACCCGAAAAAAAATTCACACGAAATGCAAATAATTATTATTTTCATCACTACATAATATAAGACCAAATCCTTTGCCGCGCCTCTGTTCGCGATAAACTCAAAAACTACTCACTGTTACTGTGTTACTCTGTTTTCACCAATGGATAGAGTGGTTCTCTGGGAAGGTTTTAGTATATAATTTGTCAAGTTTTTGTATACATTGGCTAAAATATAAATGGCCACGCGGGTGAAGCCACTTGCGGAAAGCTGGTACCTATATCTATAAATTCGAGGGTTGGCCAGAGGTGTTATTTAAGATCGCGGGACGTCCTGCAGGCTGCGAGTCCAGTATCTTTTTCTTAAACTTCGTCACTTCCACAGCAATGTCAGTAGCAGCGTAGAGGTCGTTTTGATTGCAGGTTGCGGGGCACAAAGGACAGGATAGGAGGTGCTCCATTGTTTGCGGCACAGTTCCACAACCACACCCTGCAGCCGTTACATCGAGATATCCCCACTGTCCAGTATCACGAGTCCAGTATAAAGAATGCTTTCAGGATGTTATCTCTGCTTCCTTACTGCAGTGCATCCGATATATTTGCGCAGGCTCAGGCAACAGATTCATATGCAGTTTTCGCAAAAAATCGGCATCGCTTCTGACGAGAGTCAAAACAGCATACTAAAAACTGTAGCTGAAAGCTTCAGCTCTCCGATTTTAATACAGTTTTTGTGTAAATTTAATTCTTACACTAGGTAGTAAGTTTGTTACTATCATTCTTATGTACTTCAGGGTCCTGTTTAATAAAGCTGACAATTTGACAAGTCCGACATATGCCAAAAAGTGACAACTCGACAATTCCTGTTTAATAAAACTTACAGGTGACAAAATTGTCATAGTGGAAAATTCTACAAATATGTCGAATTGTCACGACGATCTGATAATTGTCAGAACTAATTTGACTGTGGTTTTTTTATTTATGTCGGTTTTATTAAACGGGTCTTTAAATGACAAATTTGTCACGAATTTACCTGTCGATTTTCGACATATTAATTGTCACTTTTATTAAACAGCTTAAGCGTGACAATTCCACAATTTTGTCATTTTTGGACATAAATGTCGAATTGTCAGCTTTATTAAAAAGGGCCCTAGTCTGAATTAAAAGTATTATTATAAAGTATCTATATTGCAATATGCCAAACCTTTGTAATGTAAGTCAAAACACAGCACTGCAAATTTCCCACTAAACACGAATTCGCAATAAAAGAAACTCGCCCATTTTAAATAGGTACGATTTAAAACAACCGTTCGTGCCCAGCGCCATTTTGTTAAAAGATTTGTGTGTGGAACGCGATCAGAATTTGTTTATTCATTAATGACATACTATGTTTACCTGGCATTTCATATTTATACATAAATACGATCACCCTGAATGGTTAAGCAAAGGTAACTAATGTATAGTCGACCATAAAATTGCTTTATCCTTAGAGTGAATGTCGTTTGCACATCACAAAACAACAAGGTCTAATTTTGCTTACAAGACCAAGTGACAGATTGATAATGAGCCTTAGTAAATTTAATTTGGACGGACGTTTGTCAAAAGTGGTAATGCAATTTTATGGTCGACTATACATCAGCACACTGGTATGTTTAGGTCTCATGTAATAGGGTGCAAGGCTATAGCCATCACCGGGCACAAATCCAGACATCGTGGTGTTATTGAGAATTTCACAGAAAAACCCAACAAACACCCGACCCGGGAATCGGACCCAGGACCTCTGGTGTAGCAGTCACGCTTACCACTAGACCAACGAAGCAGTCTGAGAGCTTAGTGTTGAAATTCACAACGCTGCTAATTACAAAGATTTAAGAGGCTTATAATCGGACATGGGTTAAGTAGAGGTGAATTGGTGTACACCCACAGTTCGCCGGTGCTTAAGTCCTATTTACTTAATGGGGCAAGCCTTTTGCCAGGTCTTCTTAATTGTACACTTACAGCAGAGTGGTCGTAGTTATGGGTTGTCTTGATCCATCACGGTTGAGGTTTTCGCGACATTTCTCCATCTTTCTCTGTTGGCGGCTCTACATGTACATTCTGTTAGGGAACATTTTGTTGCTGGTTTTATTGCATCTGTCCATCTAGTGGGTGATCGGCCGCGACAGCGGTGGCCTTTTACTCACCCCTGCATTACTAAGCGTTCCATTAGCTGGGTCCACACCAGACGATCCACTGCGCTCCAATCGCACGCGGCAGGAGCATGATCCAAAGACGGTAACCTTCGAACCTTCGAACCTTCTGAATGCGTCTTTGGATCGCGCTCCTGTCGCGTGCGATCGGAGCGCCGTAGGTCGTTTGGGGTGGATCCGGCTATTGAGCTTTGCGGATAAAACAAACATCTCGAGGATTAGCACTTGGACAATCGACGAAAGTCTTTGTTTCATGTTAAGCTCTTGGATGGAAACGTTAGTACGGTGACTAGTCCATTTTATCCTCAGCAGGCGTCAGGTCAATCTTTTTATGGTCTATTTAATGGATCGTCCAGGTTTCAGCTCCGTATACGAAAATTGGAAATATCAAGCACCTCATCAATCGAACCTTGGTGTTTTTGGTTATGCGACGATCTTTCAATTTTTTTGCCAGTATCCGGGGACAAATCCAAACTCAGGAGATTTAACAAACTTATCAGGAGGTTGTGAAACTGGCCCTTATAGTCGTTAATTAGTGCTTAATAATTATTCAAGCATGTAAACGTATTTTTTACATTGTAAACAAGTCTACGAACAGGTTGAACGCGTAATTACTATTTTACAATGTAAAGCGACGGCTGATTCGGGGCTTTAACATTACACTGGGAATTTAAAGCTATAAATTTTATTTGGCCTATGTTCATGAATGATCGTATAATAGTTACTACGAGTACATACGTTACTTTGTGTACAAAATACTGAAATTACGTTGCACTTTGTACACGCATTACAGGACAGAAGGTCCGAGATACCCTTTCTGATGGATATCTGGGGATGCGGCAGGATTTGTCGGACTTCCCGTCATGGGCGTCCCATGGTCCCATGACCATGACGCATGGCAAGTGCAGGTTTGAGTCGGTACCTATAAATCCGACATACACTGCCTACTGGGACTTTACGGACGATTCATTGGATTTTATATCATCATCAGCCCGTATTCGTCCACTGCTGGACGTAGGCCTCCTTTAGTGAACGCCACTGATACCCAAAAGCTGCGCCAAATAGCTGCCTCGCTTAGTGCTGCTATTGCATCTTAGTGGTCGTAGGCGCGACTCTAAAGTTCGATCTCGGTTGAAGGTCTTCCCAGTAGTAGCTCGGTATTTGGTAATAGGTCTCCCCCCTCAGTCATTGGGTTGCGGATGTCTGTAAAATACTGATATTCAGCCACATCTGGTTAGACTAGAAGCCGACCCTAACATGATTGGGAAAAAGGCTAGCTATTGATATTATTCTGCTATTCTTTTGTTTAGATTCGAAACTGTGTTCGATTTTCGTAATAGGCCGAAAACTAAGTCAAAACAGGTGAATATAATATGACCTCATGTAACCCACCCCTGCCCGAAGTTGCGATAAAAAATAACACTGATATTTATCAGCGTAATTCGGCACGCGGCCTTGTCCCAAATATTGGTAACAAAATGCCAGCCGAAGTTGTAACATAATGTTGAGCGCCCCTATTTTTATGTTATAACATTGATTTTTATTGATGGTAACATTGTCGTATGTTTGCTACATCTGACTTATTAGTGAACTAGCTATGTTCCGCGGCGTTAGCTCAGTCGATCTACTTTTTTCTGTTATTGATGTGGATGGATATAAGGGAAGAGGGAGACCAAAGAAAAGATGGATGAAGTGTGTGAGAAAGGATATGACTACAAAGGAGTTGAATGACGAGATGACGGCTAATAGAGATGTATAAAGATAATAAGAAAAAGACATACTGCGCCGACCCCAAGTGAATAAGGATAAGGGCAGGAGGATGATGATGATAATTGTAACATAACATTATTTCATGTTTGTTTACCCTAATGTAATAAATGAATAAATTAATAACAGTACCACCACTAAACATCATGAAGTTTTGGGAATAATGTTATTGCTTGACAACTACAGTTTGGTCCTATGTTGGCTGTTTCCTAATAAGGCTGCATTTACACCAGAGATCTGTGAGGAAGCTTAGCGGTGCAAGGGGAAAAATAATTCAATCAGGGCTTGTAGACCAGTTGCATTTTAAAATTCGAATCCACAAACGAATACAAACAAAATCTATGGAAATGACACAAGCTTTCGACAATTCTTTCAGTGTTAGTTAGCCCGTTTATCGAGGAAGGCTATAGGCTATATATCATCACGCTACGACCAATAGGAGCGGTGAATCAATTAAAAATGATGCAAAAACAAGGGAAAAAATTCAACTTCTACGGGACCGAAGTCGCGGGCAAGGACCAGTAAGCTATAAAATGTAAGATGGCAAGAATCGATAAGCCGCTATAAAGAAATAGAAATATTTCGCTAATCCAGTTTTATGATCCCTTAACCGTTACAAGCTATAATCTAGTTGTAAGAACTAATGAAACCTTCAACTAATATTTTTACTGCGGTGACCTAGTTTGGTCGACAGTGACTGTAAATATTATAAGTAGAAAATTTAATTTATAAAATTACTTGTTTTTTTATTGTCACGATTACTATTAACATTCGTCTCTTTTTTGCTAGTAAAACTAATCTAGTGCCGGTCAATGCGTTTAGTTGCCCCCCATATAATATAATATTATATATTCCACGAAAACTTTTAAAATAAATTATTTTTAAACAAAAAACAAACCGCCTCCAAAAAAGAACTAAAAAGCAAAAAATAATATATTTACATTATGATTTCTAACAAATTTGGAGGCGGTGCCAAACTACTAATTAAATTTAAATATGACTTTCGTTGATTGTCTGTTTGGCACCGACTCAAAATTAGTTAGAAATCATAATGTAAATATGTTATTTTTTGCTTTTAGTTCTTTTTTGTCATAAAGTAAATATTTCAGAATATTCAAAATAAAAAGCTGTTCTGTAAAATTCTTTTCTTTTTCATATTTCCAGGCTTCCTCTACCCTGGCTCCTATACGGGCTGATCAACGGCGAACCAGTCCAGGTGAACTCCAAGGGCATGGTGTGCAGCATAGTGCTGCTCTTCGCCATGCTGATCTTCGTCATCATCAGCATTGCCTGCTTCAGGTGGAAGATGAACAGGGGACTAGGATTCACCATGTTCCTCCTCTATTTCGTCTTCGTAGGAGTCAGTTTAGGTCTCGAGTACGGGTACCTCCACTGTCCGAGCGAATAGACTGGTCTTTTCGTCTATTGGTCTTCTGAATTATTGAATAAGGGATTGGTGAAAAGAATTCTCGCAAAGGATTTGATGGTGACTATTCGTTTTGGGGACGATAATGGAAAATAAAATGTTTGGATTTGAAAGCAATAGAAAAGTCGAGAAAGTAATTTTATTGTAGAGTTCATAGAGAAACGAGTATTGCTGAATTTAAAATAGTTTGTGGTAAATAGTGGAGAACGCTAGATTGAAGAACTGTTTACCTAAAACAAATAGTCGGCAGTCGAATAGTAGCAAATTGATACTTCCAGCAATATTGCAACTCGGTTGCAGCAAACTACGTTCACAAATCTAGTAGCGTCAATTCGACGTCACATTGTATAAATGCAGTTATACATTCTGACATTAAAATGTCGATCTGTATAATTCATTTTTAAACAATTATTTTGTATTATGTGACGTCGACAATTGACAGATTATTAATTTAATTGTTTCAGATAAATAATTAAATCTAATAAATTAAAATAATGATATTATTATAAGTAGTTTTGCTGTAACCGAGAACAAAGTTCCATAAAATATTTAATTACAGTGTATAAGTATTATAAGAAAGTTACTTTAGCGTTGTGAAGTATTTAGTTTTGTATTTTAGTTGTCTAGTTGCCATAGCACAAGCAGTAAAATATTGCTCAAAGATACTCCTTTACTTTGTTATTGCATTGCTATGTAGTTTCGTTTAGGTGTTTTTAAATGGACGCTTGTAATAGGTGTATTGATCGAAATGACGAGAGATTTACGTGCACCAAATATACATAAGAGAAATTTATGACGGTAGAAATATAAACGAAATATACAATTCCTATGAAATGCAATAAATGAAAGCTTCCGTGGTTCTGATCATAATGATAAGAATTTTGCATTGTATATTATTATGAGATACTACATTTTTGTATCCAAAGTAAATAATTAGCCATGATAGAGACTGTAGTTATTTATATAAATGTTAGTTGTTTAACTCGATGGCGCTTTTACGAAGTTTTAAGGCTAAGTTCTTTTTTAACCATCGATAAACGTACGTATCAGTGGTGTTTTGTAAATATACATCTTGTGTTTCTACTCTGATTTCTCTGTTCGGTCAGACGACCGTCGGTCCATGTCGATGATTTACATTTAAATGTGTCGTTATAAAAGAAACGGTTTGATGTATATGTGTGTTACGCGCACAAATTGCTAGATTGTAAATAAAACATAGAAGGCGCGGGAGCGGGGCAAATGTCAAAGTTTTTATTAAAAATCTCATTCCATAAAATGTGCCTAAGAGTTCTATGAACTCAGTAACATTTAGCTTCGATTTTTACAAATTAACAGTAAAAAAAGGAAAATGTTTAAAAGTAACTTTATCATCTAATAGCGGATTATAGCTTACATTAGTGTTATAGACTATCTGTGGTCGCATCTGTCCCGCTCTACGATATTATACTGTAGTTAGAATTTACACTATCTCTATGAAGTCTTCTGCTATAAATTATAATGAGACGCCATACTTACTCTTCATTTCATGTATTGACTTTCGGCAGAAATGTTTAGATCATCTGGCTAGTCAATTCTTAATATTACGGCTATGTCTTCAGACAAAAATCTCTTCTTCCTTAATATTTAAAACGGCACGGTTCAGTAAAACTTAATAAAATAAAAACATCTTGTTAACCGTCCATAGTTTCTGTTTTATATTTACTTTCCGCTTCTGCACGTGATCACTTCGTTATCTATGGCTGAATATTAATAAAAATGATGTAAGTTCAATTGTTGATACCCAAAAAAGTTTTATATTAATAACCCGCCTATTTGACATAGCAATAAATAGTCTAGAATAGATAGTTAAATATTTATATTGTTAAGCTTTAACATTTCAGACCGCTGTGTCGCTCAAATGATAAAAAAAGCATTATTGGACATCAATATATCTCTGGCTTGGAGAAGTGGCACAAAGGGTCTTGGAAAATTGTTTTAAATAGTACAATACAAAAGTTCATTGCCACTTCTTTGAGTCTATCTAACATTCTACTTAATATAATACGCACAAGTAAACCAACATTTATTAAGCGTTCGCTTCATACAAAGATCATAAAAAGGAAGGTTTGTTTTCAACCAGACCAGAAACCAGTATCTTTATAAATTTAGAGTCTACATACTTCTCTTGATGCGTATTCATTTAAAAAAATAGAAACAAATAATACAAATACATTTATTAAAGAGTTATATTGTAGAATGTCATAATATACAGAGTCAATTAATTATTTTCTACAATTTCACTTTTTTATTTTGACTTAATTTTATTATACGTTTACTATTGCTGTTTAATTTGAATATTGTTGTTTACTTTTATAGAGGTTAAAAATTTTAAAAGCAACTTGTTTTCTTTAATAACTGACAATTCCGTTTCCATTATTACAATTAATGTATTTTTACTAATAAATTAGTTGAATATTGTTCATTTACTTATCTGTTGCTTTCCCTGTGGAATATACCACTAATATTTAAAGTAACAAAAAAATAAAATACGTTAATTCTGCGATAACGACATATCGGTAAACACCGGACATTCGTTTAGGTCATAATCTGTGATAAGGGCATGCTTATGACATATGTATAACATATATATAGACATCATCTCTCTTCGAAGTTTCACAATATAGTATCATATAATTATATATAAGCTTGAATTTGATAGCCTTCTGTAGTACGCTTAGCTACGCCACTACTTGACAGTTAAATAACAAAATTTAAAAATCATAACAGGTATATTTATATAAAATTAGAAAAGCGAAATCCATAATTCTAAGCAGTAACTATAAACAAGCATCTTTAAGGAATACCAAAGCGACAAATTATGTTGTACCTACTGAAATTACTGTTGTGTACTATACTTGTTAAATGAAGGTGTCAGCCCTAGCTTTACTGTCGACACATAAATTTTTGTGTGTGACAGCCCTAACAGTTTGGACAAAACATACGGACGGCATTTTCTTTGAAATGTCTCAGAAAGGCCTAAGAACATTGTTGCTGCTTAGAAAAATTGTTGCTAAATGCGCTTAGCCCTGAAAACTTATTTTTATGTTACAAAACGACCCCGAACCTCATGTTTGAATTTTTTTTTACTTCCATTTTGCGTTATACCAAAAATATACAAATAATAACAAAAACTGTACAATGTAGTGGCCACTCTATAAAAATTTAAGAATTTGAATCTATAACGTAACTTAATTCGATTTAAATAACTTCCTTTACGGTGATACAACAAGCTAGTATGTAGTAAACTAATCAAAAATATATTTAAAATTATAATCTGACGCACCAAGTACCAAAAGTACGTACGCTGAGGAGCCCAAAAATGTACTGAAAAAAGATGAAGGGTCATAGAAAAGTCGCGTCATGTTGTATAATTATTAAAAAAATAAACAACGATTGTATTAAAATGTTATTTACGTCCAGGTGTTTAAGAAATGCGACACAATAATTAAATTATACTTATACATAATATGTGCAATTTCATAACAAAAAATAAAGCCTTCATAACAAAATAAACTACAGTGCATTTTTGGGACTCTTTGAAATATTCTATATGCTATTAAATATTATATAACTATATACACTAGATTTCTATCTATCTATCTCTTGTATATTGTAATTAGACTTTGTAAATTAACCATCCTTCCATTTGTTTAAAACGGTTAGTTATTGAACTGATAAAGAATATTTATAATCATATCACGAGGCTGTATAGTTTGATGTCAAGTTGTATAAAAGATATCACATTTTATACATTTTGACATTAAAATGTCACGGAAATTGAAACTCGCCTTGCATGTCATACCACGTAGTTACATTAAAATTGCATTTGTTCAGTACCAAATAGCACAAGCCGAGCTAGAATTCATTAAATTTCAAAATACGTTACGACTCCTAGTGTCTATAAGAGTTACAATTTATCAATAAACTCGGTGTCGTCTACGGACACTGATTGAACACATTAAAATATCCTTTATAACTTCTTCGTAGTTTAAGATCTAGGCTTAAACGCTATCATTAATATAAAAAATGTTTATTAATAAAAAATTGAAATAATATGATATCCAGGTAGAGATTGTTACTAGAAATGATGGTTTTTATATAAAATTATAAAGTAAAATTTATTGCAGATACTAAAAAAATATTGTTCACTCCACTTTTTTTACGACAGTGTATTATTGAACACCATTAATAGTTAAGTGAAAATGTGATTATTTTTCTCTTAAAGTTTCAGCTTTAAATTGATCGATAAAAAAGTGGAGTGAATATAAAATAGTCATCAATTTTGTTTATAGCTGATAAGTCTCGATTTCAAATGACAATAAGCAATATGTCTAACTGTATAAGTTTTGCACTTGTTATGTCAATTAATTTCACAAAATAATTTTAAATAAATAGAAAAAAAGTGCATTGACGTCAAGTTTACTGTTTTTGACGTTACTATTATGTAAAAATCTTTTGGCGTTGTTATGTTTATTAGTAATAATTTGATAAAATAAAAGTGTATAATTTTAAAAGGAAAAAAAGTCATTGAAATCGAGACGACAGCGTAGGTTGTTAATAGTGATATTACAAATTAGGTGAAAGGAGAAAAAAAATGTTATTAATTTAAAAAAACTGTAGGTAAGTTTTAGGAATTTTCATCATGTTGTAATGAATAAAATGGGGGGAGAAAGCTCTTGTTGGGTAATTGTTTTAATTTTTAAACGATAATTAAATATCGTCTTAATAAAGTTCAAAGCAGTATTATACTTCCGTAGCTAATTTCGTATTTTTTTAACTTTTGTGAATTTTCGCTGTGAATCTCGATCGGAAAGCTGGCAGTGATTACAAATAGACAAATAGATTACGCTAGAACCTTTTTATATATACCGTAGAACACGTAACATATATTTTTCGATAGATCCAACAAAGGTCGTTTAGAATAATGTTATTTGAACGTGGTTTTTTATCAATTCCAAGTTATAGGACATGAATAAGTAAAGCACTATTATTTGTTGATATATAAATACTTACATTATTAATATTTATATGTATACATCGTAATTGGAAAGCGAGTAAAAATGGAAAGAGTATTGTGGTATCCTTGATAAAAAAAAACTGCATTTTAATTTTATCATTTTACATTAATATTTTTTAAAGAAAAACACTAACTATAC
The DNA here is from genome assembly GCA_946251955.1 of Acronicta psi. Lineage (NCBI taxonomy): Eukaryota > Metazoa > Arthropoda > Insecta > Lepidoptera > Noctuidae > Acronicta > Acronicta psi. The sequence continues at coordinate 2,642,491 of OX276486.1, forward strand.
CTAGCCATGCTTTGTTGTGGCTTAGTTTAATATTAATGAACGAAAAGCTAAGAATTTAACGAAAACCTATGTAAACTATGGGATAAAAAGGTATATAAAAACATTCTATAAATAGAAATGTTACAATGTGTAAAATAATTAGGGCAATCCATTGATTAAATATTTATCTTTTTTAAACAGCGTGGTGGCTGTCAATCTGAAGTTTTTTTTTATTTAAATAAAGTAAAAAATCTACTATACCATAGTCTATTCTATGGCACACACTACAACATCTTTTAGAATTTTCCTTTTTTTTAAATTGAGTTTTTTGTTTGTATCGAGGGTACTTCAATAATATCTTCTATTTAGTTGGTACACATAGCTACACATCAAGCTATAGATATCTAGTATAAGTGTGTCTCCAATTATACAGAAGGCTTATACAATGCGACGTCGGCAACTGGAAATGTATAACTTGAAGTATAGTGATGTGTATCTCCTTTTCAACTTTGTATAAATCCCGATCGAGTGGTTGTTGTTCTATTAAAGCTTCTAATGATTGTTGACGATTAAAAAGATTGTGATAGTTTTAATATTTCACTGGTTGATTGCGTATATTGTGAAATAATTTGATATGTATCAGTGTTTATATAATTTTGGCGTAAATACAGAGCGTGGCGTACCCAAGCGTCGGCTGTCGGCGGTATTATGAAAAATTACAATAAAAATTATAAAATAGTGAGTGAACATGTTTGGCTTTTCATTTTGAAACTATCCCTCGTACACAATTTTTCCTATTCCTTAGGGAATTTCCCTAAATATATCCTATCCTACTATTGTGTAAGATTGTGAGGATGGTTGGATGGATGTCTGTAACTCTTTCACACAAAACTACTAAACAGATCTTGATGAAAATTTGGGGTATTAGAGCTTATACATCAGACTAACACATAGGATATAAACAGTCTTTTAGGATGCGAATGAAGCCGTGATTTTTGCCAAAATCCTTTTTTGCAGATGCCATAATAACAATGTGCCAAGGGAGGTCGTCAAAAGCCCATACAACTCAGCCCAAATTTGTACCGGAGGAACATGACAGCTGTCAAGTTGATAGTTTTTACCATGACATCACTATCAAACTGATATCATTTCTGATATCAATTATCGGCCGTAATTGGCCATACATGGCGTGTGTTTGACATTCGGAAACAGACACTGACAGTTTTTACTATAAAATCATTACGAAACAGATAATAGTGTGCCATAATGGCGTGATGTTTCAAACTAAAAGTTTTTTTTCTCATCCCCCAGTTAACATTAAAAAAAGGAGGACTCAACTATAGTCGTACTTTTTTTTAATGTTGACCGTCGACTTTTTTTTACTGTTAACCAGCGTAATACAGGGTATTTTTTCCAATAAATGTACTTTCGGTACATCATTTGGGCCGATTTCAATGACCTCCTTTCAATCCGTTCTGTGGTTTCAGCTGTGCGTTGATACATCAGTCAGTCAGTCAATCCTCATCCTTTTTAGACAGATAATTACGTACTATTACTCGTAATAGCAAAGAGCCTCATCTAGTCTCCAACCTGTAGCCAAAACCTGTAACTAAAAAGTTTTGTGAGCAAAAGACTACGCTTGTATTCCTATACCTCAACAGTGAGTTTATAAGTCACTATCGAATTGCTTGCGATATGTTTTTTACGCATCAAAGGGCTGTAATGTTCTAACCGATTGTGCTAGAGGCGTTGAAGGGATCCATTCAAATATTTTACTGCATCGCTAGAGAGTTTCGTGAGAAAAACTCATGGACGAGGTACTTTTGATGTATGTAATGCCCTCTAGCGGCCATCTCAGGAACTAAATTTGCTATTTATACAATTTGACAATGCACCTTACGCCCTCTAACGGCTACACTAAACATTGTTATACCAAATCAGCAGTTCTATGATTTTAGCAATAAAACACAATGATACAATCAATATAGTTTAATACAATATTACCGTTGTGTTGTTTTATTTTACGAAAAATACATATATTAAATATGAAACAAAATTTACTGGAAAAAATTAAATAGATATTTAAATTGGCTTCAAGCTACTTAATGGCACACAAAATTCTATAAGTACTTAGGTACATTTGATTGCGGCTTACAATAAATATGAGGTTCTTTAATAACTCGCCACATAACATACATTATTTACACAATTTAGACATATATAGGACAATAAACGGATGCAACATTTATATTTATAAATGATTAGCTAATAAACTAAGGATACGTACACCGAAGACCGATATTTATATTACTTTCATGCGTTTTTTACTAGCCAGAAAATAATGCTCTAAATTTATGGACACCGTCCCCACCCTTGTAGCACTTTAAAACCTATATTAATCGGAGGCCTCAAGCTTATAATTTTATTGCATGACAGCGAAATTGTAATGTCTGTCTGACAGACATTTCAGTTTTACTGTCATAAAACAAAATGATAAGATGGCTATGGCCCTTCGATTAGTAAAGGTTTTAAAGTGCTACAAGAATGGGCACATTTTGAGCATTGTTCTTTGATAACGGCAATCAGAACAATGGACATTGGTAATATATAATTTAATATTGGACCGGAGTAATACAGGATCAGCGATTCTATATATTTATTTATATATACTTTATAGTACATCAAAAGAAATACACAGATAAGATAAATAATAACAATTAAAAATAAACAATACCTAAGTGGCCTTGTTGCAATCTGCGATCTCTTCCAGACAATCTTAGGATGGACATAACTGAACTGAACTAAGGCTAATATTCAGAGACGATGCTAAGCATAAACTTAGGCTTCCGTATGTCAAATTGTAATACAAATTTGACATACGGAAGCATTACTTTATGCTTAGCGTCTTCTCTGAATATTAGCCTAAGAAATGGGGATGATATCGGTGCTGATATCATTTACAAATAAATTAAAATTATAACATATACTAGATATTTTATATAAATACAACAATATGTATACCTATAAATGTATATACTCTATATACGTATCTATTACAAAATCTAACCTAAAAAAGGACTTTACAAATAAAAATTGTGCAGAAAAATCCTAAACATTCAGACTTAGTACAATTTCTTACATAATAATATATATTATACATGTTTTATATAAGATACCATTACAAATTTTGTGAAATAAGTTCATTTAAATTCCACATCCTACTCCGTTTGTTTACTAAAATAAAAATTGTAGATAGCGCTGTCTCTCTTTATGTACCTCAATATGACAAAGCCAACAACTTATTCAAGTGTCAATTTTAGAATAAAGTCGAAAGAAGAATTTCATTGCACGTTAAATAGCGAAAAACAGACATCACCAATAAAATCATGGCCTATTACTTATATCCAATTGGCCAGAAATAGTTTTGTCTCTGTAATTATTATGTCAGCGTGACAGAGATATCAAATCAAATTGAGATCAAAATATTTGTATGAAAATGTTCTCACTGTTCGTTTCTCAACCCTTTTAACTATCTTTGTTAGTAGCCATCATTTCATGAATATCATTCTAGCCTCACACAGGCTTCGCATACCCGTACAGTAGCCGATTACTATAATAATCAAGCCACTTAAGATGATTAAATCCAAACGCGTTAAGCGTGTCAACTGTTCCTTTTTGGATTGGAGGGTAGTCTTACAAACGCGCAGTGCGCAGGCGCGCTCGACAGAACAACAAAAATGCCAGTAGCGCCGCCAACGCCGCGCCGGCCAGTAGTGTGGTTTCGTCGCGGCGTGCACCACCAGCACGCTCTACTACTGTACTCTGAAATAAATATGAAGAAACAATATAGATAACTATTTCCTTGTAAAACAGCTGCCCCTAGAGGTTCGTAATAATTGTTTTTCTACTGTGTCTACTATTAAATCCGTTTCTAACGTCGTATATCTAAATCATAACTAATTTCAACAACGTCGTGTAATCGTGTTTAAACTTCAGTTCAAAAGTGCCAGCAATGATAAAAAGCATGTAAGTATTACCAAATCTTGAATACATAATTTTACATACCTACTGTCACATTTATACCGGTCGTATTTATGTTATGGTTTGAGAAAACTATGGATTATAAATGCAGATGTCTAGTATACAATACGCTCAGAGTTTGTTGAAGTTTTTGTGTCTCATGTAATTAGGGCCTATAATATTGTCATAGTGTTACCTAATTACTTCCATGGTTTTCAATATTACATGGGACCTAAACATACCGACAAACGGTGTACATTAGTACTCCTCTGCCTAACCATTCGGGGAATACAGCCGTGATGGTATGTGACATTGATTTCTTACCCATCCTCCATGTCTGATGGCCCATGGTGTGGCGCACTGGGCCACGTGCTTGGCTGCCCAGTCTACTGCTCTGCACCAGCCGCCGACCCTGACTGCGCGGGCACACACCTCGCAGAGAAACGCCAACACTACCAGCGCTCTTTGTTCTGTGTGGACGCATGCCTGGAAGCGTAATAATACACGGTTATAAGTAATTTTATTATAACCATCGTCATCGTCATCCCCTCCCTGCCTTTTTTTTCGTCTGAAAATGCTTTATGCACCGTTACGCCGCCCCGAGGAGGACGGCGCGGTGTGTGGGACTCCGCCCTGAAAAGGACGTCTACCCACTAAAAACAGACGGGTGTTCGCCTCATCACCATTCGGCCGGGGTCACGGGTACGTGTGGACATTCTTCCGTGAGCCCGGCGGTATCTCCGTGCCCTTTTTTTTTTTTTTTTTTTCCAGGTTGGAAATCCTCATGGATGTCCCCCGCCCCGGGGAGGGCGGGGGGGGGTCTGTCAGACTCCTACTGACTAAAACCAACCCCGGTGTTCCCACTCGCACTTGCGTCGGGGGCTACGGGAACAATCTCCCTGCCCTTGTCCCAACTAATTTGGGGTCAATTTCTTTATAATAATATGTATTACCTATTTAGTAACGTAGTAAATTTTTTTTTTCCATATTTTATTAAACAATTTAGGCAACAAGGCCCATAGAAAAATATATAATAGGTTACTTATAAAAAAATAACAAAATATAAAACATAAAATACTAAATAACATACATATAACAATAAAACTAACACTATTTTACACTTATGATCGGTGTGTGTTGTACACTAGGTATCCGGCCTCGAAAGTGCCGGAAAACTACCCCTTTCGGCCAATACTCCTCCTTCATGAAGGTCGACAGATGTTCAGTCGGAACTCTAACCACAAAGAACTTGAAGTTCACGTTGTGTCTAGAGTCTAACCGTTCGACCCTCAGAGTGAAATTGCTCTTAACTGCAATATACTCTACGATCTCTTCGGCCTTCGTGGAGTAATGCAGTCTGGACACATAGAGCGGCATCACCGGGACTGCTGGACGCAGCAGGTGTCTCGGTCCGGTCGGTGCGGTCCCGCCCTTGTTCAGGCAGGTAAGCTTCCTCTTCTTTTTTAAATTAGCAGCGATAGCAGTGATAGCCTAGCGATATGACCACTGGACTGCCAAGTTTAGGTCTTGATTTAAAAACCAAGGCACGCAGCTCTGACTTTTAGAATTGATGTGCGTAATTATCACTCGTGCGTAAACAGATTTTCTCGACGGTATCTGAAGTCTACTAACCCGCATTAGGTCAGCGTGGTGGAATGGGTCTAATCCCTATCATACTGAGAGGAGACCCGTGTCCAGCAGTAGGAAAGATTTCATGAATTAAATAAGAAGTGAAAAATATCCTTGGCATGCGTGTCATCCCAACCTACAAGACTACCACCCCAACTCAGAGACGTCACTTAACCTTAATGAATCGTTAACAAACAGTGGCTACTATATCTTGACCTATTTTTCCATATTAGAGTTTGTTGTCAGTGTACTAAGATATACTGGGTATCATTAGCTAATGATTCATTAGGTTAAGTGCCGTTTCTGAGTGCGGCCCTAAAACCTACAACCTAAGAGTCGGTTTAATTGTAATTAAATGTTACCTACCTGACACAACTCCTGCATGATATCTTCAAACTCCACCTCATCGAGGCACAACAGAGAGATGTGTTCAGCCTCTGCCGCTAGCCGAGCTCTCGCCTTAGTCTCCCTGAACCTTCGCGCTGCCCGCTCCAGGGACCGCCAGTCGCGCCAATACATCCACCATCCCCTGGAAATATTAGCGTAATGATGAAAACTATGGTGTTTGAGGTCAGTCACTAAAAGGGTTTAATTTTACTCGACTACCGAAGAAGGGTTATGTGTTTGAAGTGTATGTATGTAGGATGGGTATGTGTGTCTGTTCCCATGTCCGCTCGTAACTACTCAACGGTTCAACCGATTTAGATAGGTAAATGAGACCTTATTAGATTCGTTATTTGTTCGTTCGCTATATTATAAACAACGTTCAGTCTAAATTATAAACAAAATTATTTAATTGCTTCTCCCGGCTGCAATACATTTTCCAACATCACAGAACTTGTTTAAAGAAGTACTTTTAAGACAGTCGGGTTTTTTGTTTCATTGAATTATTGTGGTTTCTAATTATTTTTGTGCTGATCCTGTTGTCGATAGTAAAGGATAGTGATAAATATTATTTACTTGTTTCTGCAAATTGATCTTTAAAAAAGGACCTTTGTCAAGTCTCTTGTTGTGTGTGGAGTGTGGAGTGTGCGGTCGGTATTTCTTAACTGACGAAACAAATTCAGTCATCATAGGTATCACTTATTTGTAGAAAGAGCTCAGCTGAAATTGAACTTTCCCCGACAGACGGCAAGAATAGATCGTAGGTTAGATGGTTGGTGGTTGGGTGGGTGGTTAGGTGTAGGTTAACCATATTCTAGAGAGCTGAACTACATAAGTGGACATAGTTCGCATCAAATTCATTGATTTCAATACTAAAGATATTAAAGATAGGCTCGTCCGAACATTTGACAGACGCGTTCGCCATAATCAGAAAACTAACGTCATCTTTGTTAGTATCGCATGGCATTTGTTATTTAGTCGATCGTGGACTAGTTCACTTCGGTTTAGAGAAGACCATTTTGGGACCAAGTTTGTGGGTTTCATTGTGACATGCAGTCCGCCCAGTTCTTACGCAGTAATGTATAAGTTTATTCTCAAATTATACGTTGACAGAAACCAAACTCCGGCTTAGAACTTTTGACTTAGAACCTCGTACGATGTAAAATTTGCTTGAGACATCCCACCATTCTACCTTGTATCTCCACACGTCTAAAATGTTTCCACTCCCTCACCTTTGATCAGGTCTGGCTGGTGCCACGAAACAGGGTGGCGGCCGCAACTGCTCTAGCCTCAAATGCTGCAGCAGCAGTGCTCTGAACAGCCTGACTCCCCTCTCCTCCTCCTCGCCGAGCAGCTCGGGTCCTCGCCAGTGCCCCTGGCACTCGTCTCGCCTCTCCTCGTCCAGGGAAACTTGGCGGAGGAGTGGAGCTCTTGGTGTGTCGTAGTCTTCAAGACCTTGGACGCTGCATGCTGGGGAAGAGGAAACAAATTATTTATTATATAGTGGAGATGGCTGCCAAGGTCTATGGTGGTCGTAAGCGAGACTGCTACGCTAAACCTGATTTCGATTCCTGGGTCAAGCAGTGTTATTGGGTATTTCTATGAAATTCTCAGTGTCAGCTCGGAATTTGGATTTATGGCTCGCCCCTTATTATGGTCCGCGCGGAACTAGTTGGCCGCGCCTTAGGTAGGGACGAGGGTGAGGCGGCGGGTTACAGTGAACAAAAGCAAGCGCCCCCACCCCTCCGTCCCACCGCGCACAGGCGACCCCGCCCCTCCGTCCCGCCGCTCACATACCTAAGGCGCGCCATCTAGTTCCGCACAGACTATACATGGGACCTAAACATTTATGGGCGAACTGTGGGTCTACATTAGTACACCTCTATGTAGCCCTTTTGTTAAATACAGGCGTGATGGTATGTTATAAAAGCTAAGCCAATATCACTGGCTAAATGTACGATAAATATTGCCAGATTAATTAAAACATATTATTTATAGGTCGACCACAAGCGCTAAAAGCCTCATATTTAAAGCAATTTTCACCTTGACACAGCAAGCGCCACTTTAAATGTACCTATTAATATGTTGTGTGTTGAACTTTAATTAACTTTGTAAAGCAATCAAGATTTCATAACACGCAATATTACACATTCATACTACACACACGTATTTATACACCAGCAATTAACACCTTCTGTAAATATATTACGTTCGTTACGTTCGATTCTCGGCACGATTCCCGGGACGAAAAAAGCGCAGCTTTTTTTAGCATTGATAGCCTAGGGGTATGACCACTGGACTGCCAAGTTAAAGGTCTCGAGTTCCAATCCTAGTTATGCACCTCTCATTTTTCGAAATCATGTGCGTAATTATCACTCGCTTTAACGGTGAAGGAAAACATCGTGAGGAAACCTGCATGCCTGGGAGATTTTCTCGAAGGCATGTGAAGTCTGCCATTAGGCTAGCGTGGTGGACTATAGCCTAGTCCCTCTCATACTGAGAGGAGACCCGTGCCCAGTAGTGGGACAGTATATGGGTTGATGATTTCTCTCTCTTCTCTATAACATAGGTATACACCTACATATCTCAAATGACCCAAAAGAACTACCTGGAAGCCGTAAGGCTTCTAGGTAGTTTTACATTTGTATAAATGTATGCTTGGTCCAGAAACGTTACGCTTTACCCTATGTATCAATCCATCATCATCTTCCTAGCCTTTTCCCAATCATGTTGGGGTCGGCTTCCAGTCTAACCAGATGCGGCTGAACATCAGTTACACAAAGCGACTGCCATCAGACCTCCGCAACCCAATTTCTGGGCAATACCGATATTCGAAGGATAGACTGGTTGTCAGGCTTTTTGACTTCTGACTACCACTAACGATTGTCATAGGTGTTCGTAAGACAACCGGGACCGACGGCTTTACGTGTTCTCCGAGGCACGACCCTATGTGTCAATCTAGGGTATGTAATAATTATATTCCACAGGGTGTACATTAGTCCCAGCATTGTCGTCGTTACTGATCCCACGGCCATAACATAGGTATAGGGTAAGGGAAGGCAAATGCCGATTTTAGTCGGTATAAATCCGACATACCGTGCCATCCATGAGGATATTCCGCATCAAAAAAAGGGTGTACAGTTCTCGCCAAACTTATTGTCCGGGTTGAAGTTGGCACGACCTAACTTTAACCCAGCCGTAAAAATCGGAGAAAAAAAAATAGTGGATTAAAATAATATAAACGATAGCCTACGACTTGAGCTTTTGTTCTTTTTATTACAACCCAATAATTTTTAAGACCGGGTTAAAGTTAGCTCGTGCCAAATTCAACCCGGACAATAAGTTTGGCAGAACTGTACATTAGTACAACAGCTCTTCCTAATTCGATGGACGTGATGTTCCACAGCCATATCCGCCCAGTCGTTGCAGCTTGAAGGAATCACAAACATCAAAAACCAAAAACTTATCTAAACAACAAAACTTTCACGTTTATAATATTAGTAGAATAGATCCATCCTAGTCTGTAGTAGCATGCCATTCGTTAAAACCAATCAAAAAGTTATAAATTAATTGTGTCCAATAGAAACAAATTAAACTCGCGCAAACTAATAAATACACAATTAATTTCATATCCAATGTTCTAGAAATATCTAACGGAAAAATACTCGGTATTTTTTACCCAACTGCCAAAAAAGGAGGGTAAAGTTATTGAACGTAACAACAGTTTATGCTAGAACTGCTTCAGTGGTCCAGTGGTCAAGCGTGGCTTTTGAACTCGAGGGCGAGGGATGGATTCTCAGGGCGCGCAGTCTGCTTACAGCCAATAGACTAATGGAGTAATTAACCATGGAATTCGTGGATCATAAGTCATATTTAAATCATATATAATTATATGACTGGCTATAATCTGGGATCTACACATTAAGCTGCATCATCCTCATTATTATTCACAACAATTGTTACTGTTACCACACATATTTTTTAAAAAGAGTATCTATGGAGTTTCTTGCCGGCTCTTCTCTATAAGACTCACTTTTTTTTGGAACCGTGCAACTAGTTCAACGTTTCAAAAGTACCTATTTATATGGTCTAATTGAAATAAAAATATTTGAATTTGGGAACATTCAAGTCGCTTTTCAAAGTTCCAGAATATCGCGCTACACTCAAAACCCTATTGTAGAAACACCACAAAGTCTACTTACCCCTTAAAAACGACGACTGTGAGCGATGCATTGTTACTGCAAAACTGTAAAGAAAAACTTTAAATTAATTACCTTGCAGGAAAATAATCAATTGCCGTACGTTAGGCACGGAAAACTTCAAAAATGGTTGGACTGATTGGGATGAAAGTTTTGTAATGTCCTGTTTGAAAAATACAAATAAATTGAAATAAATTTCAAGTTAAATATTAAATTTCAGTTTGTTGTAACTGAAACGTTATTTAAAGGACTCGGGGACTGTTTAAAGAAAGAAAGAAAAAGAAAGATTTTTTTTTATTTTTGGACTCGCACAGAACAAGAGATACGAAAGAAAAAAAAATCCTCTATAAAAATCCTCTAAGAAAAAAGAAAAGTCCCTATCTCAGCATAATGCTGTGACATCAGGTTACGGAACATACCCGATGCCACAGCGCTGGTTTTCTGATAGGGCCTTGTGACGCCAGGAATAGCCACAAGCACCACGCAAGTGCAGAAAAAAAAAAAAAAAACAATAATTATTATATTATAAAAAGTGTGTAAACTCCTAGTAAATAATGTTTCAACGACTTCAAGTTAGTTCCCATTAAATTATTTATCAGATAATTTCAAAGGAATTTTGGTTAGTGATTATCCAGAGTTGGTGAAACAGGGATTGTCTTTATGACATTATTTTTTTTTTGCTTTACCCGTGTTGTCTGGATATTTCTTATAAATTATATTTATCATCCGGGGACAGTGTAACTTCCCGACGGTGAAAGAATTTTTGAAATCGGTCCAGTAGTTTCAAAGCCTATTCAAATCAAACAAACAATGAAATAATCAACTCTTACATCTTTATAATATTACTTGTGTAGATATAGATAGATAAACCCCCGACACGAAATGTTATTTGCCATTTTGTGGTGGCGGCCATCTTGGATTTGAAATTTATTATAGTCTATAGTAATCTCCTAGTTAAGCCCTTTCATTTGATACCCATATTGAGGGAGTTGTAAAAAAATATGTAATTCGCTATTTTGTGGCGGCGGCCATCTTGGACCGATTTTCATCAAACATTGCTAAGAACACTCCCGACTAATTCACCTTTTAAATAAAAAAAAACTTAATCAAAATCGGTTCATCCGTTCGGGAGCTACGATGCCACAGACACACACACACACACACACACACACACACACACACACACACACAGACACGTCAAACTTATAACACCCCGTCGTTTTTGCGTCGGGGGTTAAAAAAGGTTAATACAACAAACATACATACTCTGTTCGTTGAGTGACAACTCACCATCAACATTAAAGACGAAATAAACTTAATGATATACTTCACACTTAATTAAATTTCGGTTAATTGGATTAACCTGTGATATTTAATACGTGGACCAGGCTGTCAACAAAGCGGTAGAAACATGTACAATGTACGAGTATTTTTACTTTACTAACTGATGCTCTCGGTTTTACTCGCGTCCTTTTTTATCTTTTTACTCGGCTCCCAAGAGTCGAAGCGTGATTTTAAATAGCCTATAACCTTCTTGAAGAAATGGCCTATCAAATGCAAAAAGAATTTCTTTAGTCCCATTAGTTTTTTAAGATATTAACGCGTTCAAACAAAGAATCTTCAGGTTTTTTACGAGTATAATAATATTATTAGTATAGATTTACGACTAAACAAACTCATCAAAAATGGTCATAAGCTGAACAGGGGCCGTAAGTTCAATTTCCAGGATAAGCAATGTAATATTGTTTTTTTTTAAACAATGACACTAAAGAAAATTTCAGCGAAAGGAAAATATTTATACTGTTTGTATTTTATTTATGCCAAATGTAATTAAAAATTAATTACTAAGCGATAGAGTATTTGGCAATACGTCGATACCATCCCAAACAAATTCAATAACGTCCACTTCAAAGATTGTTTTTCAATCTATTAACATACATGAAGTTAATTGCATGACTTTGCCATATTTAAATTTATACTTCCTAAATATTTCTTGAAGATATCGTAAATAGAAACTATCTTCACATTAATCTTCGTATAACCTGTTTCAGAAGCACTCACTTTATTATGCATAACCTCTAACAGTCTAGACTAGCATAAACTCACAAAATCAAAACACCTTACACTACTCTGAAAAAAAAACAAACCCCTGGCCACTTTAATCAACATCACTGCTTAGCAACAGCCCTAAATAAAAAAAAACACTTCGATATTCAAAATGCCCGAACTCGAATTCTATTTTTAAAATGACACACACAGAAAACACACCTTGTTTCAATGATGTCCTAAGGTCCATTTTGAGGTGTTAAGGTCCATTCTGAGGTCCAAGGCACCACCAGCGTGTATCCTAGAAAGCTTGCGAACTGACAGTGAGTTAAACAGAGGCGACCTTGCGGCTCAGGTCACGACCCTGACACATTTATGCACGCATGCGCGTAGAAATAGGGGTTGGAGCGCTGAAGAAGGGCTGATTTTCTAGGAATCTCGCTTCGCCTTTGATGTCAGTGTCATATTATGATTGATGCTTTAGCAATATTATGAAAACGATTATTGGTTTATTTATTGTTGTAACGCCACGTGTTGCTGAGAAAAAGCATATAAGAAACTGGCACTTTCGAGAAACTATCGAAAGATTGTTTATGAGCTAACATTATTGTAAAATTGGGGTTGGGGCTGATAGTCGTAGTACAGGCATTGCCTAGTTCGACTACAGCTGATTCATCAGATTAAATATAACCATTCTTAGCCTAAGTTATCTTTGTAACTACTACTAAGTTTCTTGCAAATAAAGATTATTATTATAATTGTGTTTAAGATAATACATACTGATGTATATCTACAATTCGCTTGTATGTTGAGATCTCCTGTGATAGGGGGAATACCTATTGCCCTTTACGGGACACAGATCCCAAATCCGAGCTGGTACTTAGATTTTTAAGTACCAGCCTATGTTACATCTAGCCTAGTTTCTATAAATTTTCATAGAAAACCCCCAGTTACACCTTGCTCGACACGGGAATTGAACCCAGAACCTTACTCAGCAGTCGCACTAACACTAGACAAATAAAGCAATACGAGTATTATAAATTTTTCTTTCTATTTATGTAACGACGGCTTTTCAGGGTCTCTAAGTTAACTTGCGTGCAAAAACCAATTAAAGAATAAACTTCGTCTTGAAGGCTTTGCTTTAGACTAATAAAATACTGACATTTATTAAATTTGTTCTAGAATTATGTCAATGCTGTTAAAGAAACGGGGACTAAAACTTTGCGCTACTGAAAGTCAACTTAGGTATACTTATTTAAATCGAATTGCAAATTGCAGAACTGGAAATAAAATACATGCCTTTATGACGTAAAGTCTTCATCTATAGGTACTAATATTATAAAGAGGAAAGATTTGATTGTTTGTTTGTATTGAATAGGCTCCGAAACTACTGGATCGATTTGAAAAATTCTTTCAGTGTTAGATAGCCCATTTATCGGGGAAAGGTATAGGCTATATAGCATCACGCTACGACTAAAAGGAGCGGAGTAGCAATTAAAAATGTTGCAGAAACGGGATATAAAAGTTATTAAGACCACGCGGGCGAAGCCGCTGGCGGGAAGCTAGTATGGAATATAATTTTTTCACGAAAAGTTTATAATATTATGCGAGATCGCGTTATATAGGATCTGGCAAACAATGAGTGTTCATAAGTTAACCCTGTCTAACCCTTCGGGGAATACAGACGTCATGTTATGCCGTTAAATTTCTGTTAGTACTTTAGGAGAAAATTGCTTTTAATTTTGTCTAGTGTATACATATATATGCTCGTGACTGTATATACAACAAAGTACTTATATACTCGACGATTTGCGGAAATCGGAAAAGAAACCCCATATTTTTATAACAGCTCCTACGTCTGTCGATTGTATGATTGAGTTAGTTCAATAGTCGTTGATTTAATAGCCCGGGACTCAATTGGTTATCGGCGGGCGTTGTGCAACTACTCATATCGTACCGGAAGATCCACATTGGTCAGGATTACGTCCAGACAACTTGCGCTGGGAACACGTGTTTAGCACCACCAAATTTTAGGACCAAATTTTGGGTCGTATTGCATCAAAAATGCTTGCGAATTGAATTAAAATCCTTCAAAGAAGTTTGAGGAGTGTTTTGATACTTTGTTTTTGTGTTGAAAAAGATGTGTGACCAACCAAAATGAAAACTAGTTTGAAGAGAAAAGTGTCAACGGACTCTGAACCGTATTGCTGCAAAAAGCTGTCAGTGATTGCTTTTGCTTTTGCTGTAGTGTCTCTAATAGTCCAAACATTTAATTATGTAGGAAATGGTGAAGTGAACTTTGATTTAGAAGCTAGGAAGTTAATGAAGAATGTTCTAGAAGAAAGAATAGAGGAGAAAATAGAAGATTATTTGATGGAGATCAGTGGGAGTACGTCTCATAGGCTAAAAAGAGAAGCAATGGTGGTAAGTAGAGACAGAGAAAAAGAAGGGGAAATTTTGTTAACAATATATTCTGTGTATATATAAAAGGAAACCGTGACAGACAGACAACACACAACTCAAACCATTGAAGTTTAAATACGTATAACGTACTCGTATATAGATAGGTATTTAAACTTCACTGGTTTGAGTTGTGCGTTGTCAGTCAGTCACGGTCAAAACAGTATTTTTTCATTTACAGAGCGAACGTATTTCATTTTATGTAGAAAAATGGTACATTATCTACTTTCAGATGTTATTGTGATGTTTGTAACTTTATTCCTTGGCCTGCCAAGCAATAAATTACAATTACAGAAAATTATTTGTGAATGGGCGCCGGCATGTTGACTGCTACTCCATGTCAGAAAGATTATACAAATAAAAATAGCATATCACTGTTGTAGAGTATCGTAATAGAGTAGTACGGTACACCCACGTATTAAAGCGAGCTTACAAGAGTATTTACTACGTCAATTCTATGTACAATTTATTTAAAGACATGGTTATAAATTCTGGTAGTTGAATATGGCTGTATAGGTATTGAAAGGGACTTCACCACATGAATAGCATGATTGGTGTTTGGATCACCCCCTTCTCGGACCCTCTCATGTATTATCTTTTTGTATTTTTTAAGCATTTTCCATGCTAAGATTACCAGTTATTTTTAATGAAGGATGTGTTTTAAATTTACGTAGAACTAGTGTAAGAAAGGAAGCAGGGATAGACTGCACATGCCGTCAAGAATGACACCATGTCAACACTCATTAGTCCAGTGTGGTGGACTATAGCCTAACCTTATATAATATATTATCCTAACCTAGACCCTTGCCCACCAATAGGACAGTATGTGGGTGCATGATGGTGACGTAGAACCAACTTTAATTCTCTACAAACATAATTATTGCATCTAAATGTAGACGATAATAGTTTTAAAGCATATATCAGAAACTATTCAATTCTTTTTACGCGATTTTCTGCAGAAGCAATCGATAAACCAGGAAGACAACACAGTTACTCCTCATGTGGAGTTCTTCAACCCTAAGATGCGGTCAGAGCTTGAAGAGAAGGATGCAGCAGAGATGAGGAGGACAGGAGCCAAGGGTCCTGCCCCTGGAGGAGACACGTGGGTCTGGTTGACCAGCTATTCTAGGGTTCCAGTGAGTAATACCCATGTTTCAGTAGCTTGCTCGCGGTTTCATCCAAAAGTCCATACCATTAATTAGGCATCTAGATTATGTCTACTTGTCTAGGTACCTGGTAAGCTGCTACACGCAAACTTTTCTTTATAATATTAAATAGGCTTGCGGTTGTCCACTACTTCTTGTAATAAATTATTTTTCAAGGCAAGTTTTACCTAAATCTAAATAAACTGATATTAATTTTTATTCTGCATTGATCACAACCATTTGGGATTTATATTAGGTAGAGTCATATTTTCATCACGTTTCTTAACACAATGTCCATATTATAATATGTTATTAAGTTCAATATTTTTTTAAGATCTTTCAGTATCCATCTCCATTGGGATGCCCGTTTATCTAATCCTTTAATATTGAAATTAAATGAAATGATATTTATTTTTGTAAGTAGATCCTTTAAAGACACTTTTACAAGTCATTATATAAATTTTTTAAATGCTAGATGTCGCCGGCATTTCCTAACTGACGGCGTTAAGAAACGCCGAAACAAACTTAGAGAATCATGGTCTCTTTTAAAGTCCAGACAATCGTAGTATATATCGGATATGCGAGTTAAACAATGTAGGGCAAAATCTGAAACAGTTTGGGTTGACCAGTCCTAACTGACGGCAATAGTTAATATCATTCAATATTCCAGTACAAAGTGGTGCAAGGTTTCTGCAAAGCAACCCAGGATTACTGCCCGCCCGGAGTACAGGGTCCTAAAGGGCCGACGGGTTTACCAGGACCTAAGGGTGAGAGAGGAGAACACGGGGCTCCCGGTACTCCTGGACATTCTGGCGCAAGAGGACCAGTGGGACCTCCTGGACCGAAAGGTTAATATTTTATTTCTCATTGAATAGTTAAAGGCATAATATAATTATAGTAATTTTACTACTGTAGGTGTTCTTCCGATCAGAAATATTAGACTTTTAGTTTTGACTGCTACCTGTAAAAGTTGGCCTAATTTAAATGTTTTCATTCACATTATCAGGTGAACGTGGTTTCCCTGGCAACCCAGGTCTTGACGGCCGAGACGGGGTCCCAGGGGAGCCGGGCCTTGACGGTATGTCGGGCCGCAACGGTGCTGATGGAGCCCCGGGCAAGGATGGTCGTGATGGCATACCAGGAAGAGACGGCAGTCCAGGCAAGAATGGAAAGGATGGAAAAGATGGTAATGTGATTTTAGGCAGAAACATTTATTTCATAGAGTAGTTTATATTAATACAATAATGGTATTAACTGCCACGTAATCTAAGAGCGAGGTCCTGGGTTCGATTCTCAGGTTAAGCTAGCTCGGAGGTTAATAATAGCCTGGACTCTTGTCCTGTTAAATGGAATCTAAACTTCTGGCGAGTGTGTAAATTTAGTTCACCTCCATCTAAGCCTTCGTGGAATAGGCATGATGGTATGTTAATTTTATCTCTATAACAATTTAAATTATTAGCACTACGATAGCTGGCCAAAATTCTTTTAAGGTTTACTAGTGACGAATCAGCGTAAAACCAAAAATAACGTACACTTAAAAAAACAAAAATACGACGATTGTACCTTTCTAACATCAAAACTTATTACTGATAGGCAGGGCTGGTGCCCCAGGGCCGCCAGGAATGCGAGGACTAAAAGGGGACAAAGGACCAATCGGACCAAAAGGCCAGCGAGGCAACGATGGCCGCGACGGAGCTCCAGGCAGGCCTGGCCTCTCTATTTACAACTACACATTGGAGAAGGAGCTATTTATACCCCCTACTTTTGCCCGTAAGTATCCACAGCAACCATCAAGTAGAATTTGCCCAATAACCATTATAGACTTATCAGATTCATCATCTCTATCTTTTACTATAATTGTTTTTTTTACCATATTTATGAACTATTTACTTATTTATTACACAATTTATTTATTTAAACGCCTCATTTTCATCCGTGATACCTCGCAATGGCTGAGTTGGAAATCAGTGTCAAGCACTAGTGGCCTGACTTAATGCTGAACTGGAGGGCGATCGCGCTATTTGCAACGGTTGAGGTTTGGAAATGGTTCGCATCAGATTTGGTCAAAAAGATCAACAATCATTCGTTTATTCTAGTAGGTATAGTAGGAAGTAAGTACCGTAGGTATTGCAAAAGGAAAATAACTCATATGAACCCTAAAAATCTTCCTCATCAAGATGCAATCTAGGTACCTAATTTTAACCATTTCCAAACCTCAACCGTTGCAAATAGCGCGATCGCCCCCCTGGGCCCCTTTGACGCACCCGCGAGGCACACTAAAAATATGCCATTGATGTATTTTAGTAGGTATAATTTAAACGTGATTTTTCTTTTCTTTGTTATTTATATTGTCTTCTTCTTCTTCGTGTCGATGGTACGATTTATGTATTATTATTATTTATTTATTTTTATATTTATATTGTATTTGTGTGCTTCTATTGGTAAAGTTAAAATTGTGTCTTGTACAAGCTGTGTCAAATAAATTTCTTTCTTTATATTTTTCTTTCTTCTTTCTTTTCCTCAGAGGATCAAACGCGTGTGATAGTGCGAGAGGGTGATACGATGCGTATCAGCTGCAATCCCATGGGACGCCCAGAGCCTACTGTGGAGTGGAGGAGGCACGACGGCACCGCTGTCATACAAGTAAGAGAAAACATGCTCTACCTGACTTTATTGGTACAAAAGTACAGCATAGTACCTTAAGCTTAAGCAATAGTCGACGGTATTTTAGACTTGAAGCCAGACCTATCACTATATTGGATCTAGAAGCATTTAATCTGTTCGTTTACACTTGAAGCCGTAAAAGTGACGGAATTCCGTCCTTTAATCGTGAGCTAGCCTAAGGTATATCAGAATCTAAGCGATCAGAAGGTTCCTTAAAAAAAAATTAATGAATGAATGACACAAAGTTATTCAGTCATTCACTCATTCAATTAATTTTTGTAGTACGCGTGGCTTAACCTGGCATTCAGAATGGTAACTCTGGTTTACTATGGCCAGGATATGCCGAGCGTACTGTACCTACCCTTTGTGTCATTCAATCATTAATTATTAAATATTGTATTTGTGTGCATTGCAGAATTGACCCTGTTTCTGTGCTGGCGGTTTGCCCGCCACACCCCCTTGTTCTTGTAAAAAATGCTTACCTAAGCCTTAAATGTTAGAATAGCTAGAAAAAAGTTGACCCATTTATTCTATATAGATCTAGGCCTTAATACTAAAATTTTATTACTATTAAGTATGGTTGTAAAATCACAATGGACTGGAACTTTGTTTTAATTTTTAATGGATTTGTTTTTTTAGTTTTTTCCGTGGGGCCAGAATAAATATTTTTTCTTACTTTCTTTCCATGTTCTTTGTGTGTTGAAACATGGCGTGTCCACAAAATACGCAATGAATTAAAAAAAACAGCAATCATTATTCATTATTCATTATTTAGGTACCTTTTAACGATGGCCGAATAGTGTTGAATAGAGGATCTATTTTTGTTGATTTGAATCTAAATAAAATACACAGGCATAGCAAAAAAGTTTTGAAACTTTGTCACAGAATGTGACCTGTATTGTTTCAGAACCTTTTTGGTGAAATTTCATATGGCATGAAGGCACTACTCTCTTACGCGAAAGCCTCAAATTACTCAACTTAGAGGCATCCCATTTACGCAGCTTACGAAAAGCTCTCACTACAGGAGGAATTTACTTAGCACTCTTGTCACCTCCCCAGGGGTCATGGAGGGATGCGTCAGTGAGTGGTCACGTCTTGAACATCCCCCACGTGTCTCGTTGGCACACTGGCAAGTATGTGTGCTTGGCCAACAACGGCATGCTGCCATCCGCCAACCAGACGACCGATGTTGAAGTTCACTGTAAGTAGACAATTAATACAATTATTATCGACACGCCCAGCTTCGCCTGCCTTTCCCGGTGTATTAAAAAAACTTAAGTAATGTTCATTCCGACAGGAGCGCCACCTACCGGTTCGAATTGTATTTTCAAATCATCCAGGAACCCATTGAAATACGTTGGAGGAGTTACAAACACATACAGAAGAATTATATGTAAAATATATTAAGATTAGTAAATGGTAGACTACAGCACTCTTTAACGACTGCTAATTTTAAATTTTAGTTCTTGGGATGACTAATCGAAGAACTAAAATCATAATTATACTATTAAATGAGCAATATTCGTTTAAGATGTAAGTAGGTATACATTTGTTATCACGTTCGTTATTGTTATTTTATCTTGTTTCAGTTAGTCCTTACATACGCGTGCCAAATAACGTCATCTACGTCACCAACAAAACCGTCAAAATTGAATGTGAGGTAAGTTGTCTAATCGTTATCGATAATTCTATAATATATATAAAGGGACAACCCCGCAAAAGGAGTGTTATTAGGAGTGAAATTTATACGGCGTACTACACGACGTGTAACTACATAATCGAATATCAATAATGATCGTTTAAATTACCGAACGGTTCGTTTGTTTCAGTCTCTATTTAATGTCCTTTTTTGTATGGTCATAAAAATAATCAGTCAAAAAGTTAGCTATGTGCATAAGTACTGGTTAATTTATTTCACATACCTAGACATTCAGTGGGTTAATACTACATTATTTTCTAACTTTGAATACTAGGTTAAAAAAACTGACCTGAGTTTCTATAAAGTACATCTTTCATTGACTTAAACCAATACATTAACGTCTCCAGATCCAAGCATGGCCAGAGCCAGTGCTAGCTTGGGAGATAGATGGCGTCACACTGGAAGGTCTGCGGTACAAGACCGAGGTGGCACCGACCGGAGACCCCTGGCGCTGGATCATGAGGCTGGAGATACCAGGTGTCAGAGACCAAGACCTGAGACATTACAGCTGCGTAGCCAAGAATGAACTCAATAACCAGACAGTTAAGGGACGTATTGAATTGATGAGTAAGTTTTCAATTACTTCACTTTTGTCAGAATAAACATTCTACCAGCAACATTTTTGTAAAAAAAAAACCTTTTTTCTTTGTTCTATTTTTTCCAGGACTTCATTACGACATATTCTGTGTTTATACAAACAGGATTCATTACGATTCATTATTTTCTTGTATAAATATTGAGGAGTGATATGACCATTGGACTGCCAAGTCGCAGGTCTCGAGTTCAAATCCGAGGTATACACCTCTTACTTTTCGAAATTATGTGCGTAATTATCACTCGCATCAACGGTGAAGGAAAACCTCATGAGGAAACCTGCATCCCTGAGAGGTTTTCTCGACGACATGTGATGTTTGCCTACCTGCATTAGACCAGCTGGTGAACTATATCCTACGCCCTAAGTCAGTATCGTGGGTATATTTACGAACATAAATTCTTCTCAAAGACCATAGGTACAAATAATAGGAAGCAGCTGCGAATCTCATACCATGCGAGAAAAAGACAAGTTCAGCAGTTTGTGTCTTTACTATCTATCTTTGTGTTATGTTTCACTAAGTCCTTATGCTGATCTTGAACAGGACCAGGACCAAACCATCAGGTGCTGCAACAGCAACCCGTAGAGTACGGCTCCCGGCCTCCAGCACTGACCTCCTACGAGGAGTTGTGCGAGGTCCAGCGCTGCCCCACGTGTCCTAGATGCGACCGTGCTCAACTCCTCATATCACCTATGAATGGAACTGCTGGACTGAAACCAAGGAGGAACACTAGTAAGTGAATTTTAATATCGACCAGTACGAGCCCCCTCTTAGGACCCTCTTTCTGGATGGACTGGCCTGGGAGCCCAAGACGGGCTGTCAACTGTCAAACCTTCAAGAGTCTTGGGAACTCGTTCGATACGAATGACAGTGGCCGTGTCACATATGAGACATATCAGGTAGACGTGTGGGGTGCGCCCCGCCAGGATCATCAATCGTAGAAAGTGGAGGACATTGTCTCTGCCTACCACTCTGGGAGACAGGCGTGACGCATACGTTAATTAATCAACCATTACATCTATTACTTTATTCATATGTAAAGCTACGAATGACGACTACTTACAAGAATAATAATTTAAGGTCCAATAATTATCTATTTTCAGATTGTCAACTATATGCTATTGGTAAACCAGTTTACCATCGCTACAAAGAAGAAATGTTTGGATCATGGCTCAGAGACTCAAATGGCTCTGATGCGCAGGTACAGAACTAAGCATTTTTTTTCCTTAATGAGGTTCCTACTTACTGCGGAAAAAAGTCAAGACACACTTTGAACACTCCATAAAAACGCTCAGATGTCATTTTACATGCACAGATGTGTTCGTTTAGAAGATAAGCAGTAGTTAAACGCTACAGGGAAGTGCAGGGGTTCTTAGATTTGACGTCAGGTAGGGGTGGAGAGCGGCCATTCTGTACTCAATCTATAGATCCATTTTAAACTGTCTGCTAATAAGTTTATCTTAGTGCTAAATGGACGATTTCATTTGAGCCCAGAAATGATTCCATATTCCTTGGTCCCTTTTTTATAGTACTGAAAATTCTTATGGATCATCCGTCTTCAGGGTAGGCACCGAAATTTGTGCAACTCATATCTACCTCTCATGCCTCTCTTATTATACTTTGCCATATCATACCAGAGTATTACATTCACCACGATCCTGTACTTCCACCAAACCCGAATCATCCTACTCCGCCTACTAAACCTCACTATGTTTCGATGCTGATGAATGGCGTTCCTTATCGCAGAGAGAGAAACTATGGACGACCCAGGAGAATGATGTGGAGAGACTCCGGGAGTACAGGACCAAAGCGAGCTTCAAAGCAGACCACGTCGACGAGTATCATAAGTTACAAAAACCGTTCTTTGTAAGTAACTACTTTCTGTTTTGGTAACCACTGTCTACTTCAAATATGCCAGGAAGAAAGGTTCTCAATGAAAAAACTTGACGAGGAATCTTGGACTATCCCATAATCTGCATGGCAATGGGTTATCCCATGGGCTGAGAATGTAAAATTAATATAACATCACACCGGTATTCCCAAAAGGGTTAGAAAAGGGTATACCCACCGTATGTTTTGCCAGTATGTTGAGACTCGCATTATAGGGAGAGCGACCCTATTACGATAAACCACAAATCCAAATTCCGAGCATTTACTAAGAATTTCTTAGAAAACCCTAATAACACTGCTCTACCTAGGAATCGAGACCAGGACTTAAAGCGTAGCAGTCACGCTTCAGTCGAGGCAGTTGATGATGAATTTTATTATAATTGGGTTAACGCTACTTCTACCTTTTTTCTTCCAATCTGCTTATCTTCTTCTTTACAGGGTAACGGCCACATAGTGTACACCGGCTCCTTCTTCTACCAGGCGAACGAGTCTGGCAACCCTGGTGACATCATCCGCTATGACCTCACGCAGAGTCGCATCAAGTCTGTTAAGCTGCCCAACGCTGATGGCAGACTGTATACCGCACAGCATAATCAGGTAAATGGGATCATCATACTCTTGATAACGGTAAATGCGTCCGTAAAGCGTAAATATTGCTCACGCTAGCATCTTGTGATATATTCACAGGGGAGGTTAATGTCAAATTCCTCTTTAGAAATCACATTTAAAGGGGATTTCTAGGATTAGGGTCAAAATCCTTTTCAGCTTGAACTTGTAGCACAAAAAGGGATTTTGAGAAATTCCCTTTCTAACTTCTAAAAACTTTAACACTAAGCCACTAAGCTAGAAGGCTTGGGCTAGATTTCTGGTTCGAGCTGTGTTGATGAGGTTTTCGTTGAAATTACTAGTCTAGCTTGGAGACTGGTTTTGAACCCGGTTTAATGGCGAACTGTGGGTGATCCATAATACACCTGTGCCGATCCCCACGGGAGTTAACGGCGGCGTGATGTCATGTTTATTACATACATTATATAGTGGGAGATATGGTCTTATTATGAAAGTTTAAACAATAACACCAATTTTTCAATGATTTCAGGTGGATTTCAGTTCTGATGACAACGGTCTCTGGGCCATTTATTCTATAGAGGGGTCAAACAACACTGCAGTGGCTAAGGTAACTATCTAATAAACTACTATTTATAATATCATTTATTGAGTACACCTTCAACGAACATAGCTAGATAGTTGTGTGGAGGGACGATGTGTCCCACCATCCAAAGGGAGGATCCTCCGACCAGGCGGGTGTTATGCCTGGCGGGCCACTGCCCGACGGTTGATGTCGGGCGGTTGTATATATGCAAGTTGCACGGTAAACTTTACTTGCGAGATTCAGGATTTGTAGCTTCGTATAAGTTCTTATGTAGCTCGATAGATGTCGCTACAGCTGTTCGTTGAAGGTGTACTCAATCCATCGAAAGATTCCCTTGACCTTAGCGATAACAACCACATTATATATTCTATAACACCTGTCAAACCTTGTATTTCTCTTAAATAACGTTTTTACGTTTTCTGTCTCCGTGTGAACCTTCGTCAGACATCAAACACAACAAAAAACAATTCACCCAAATCGGTTCAGCCGTTCTCAAGTTTTGTGCTTAGAAACACATCTAGTGATTAATTTTTATTTCAATAGATATATTGTACTCATATTGATATAGTTTGTATATTTTTTCTGACTTGGCCTTTTGCGTATTAATAAAAAATATCTGATCAATGGAATTATCTATCGGTTTCAGCTCAGCTTCGATCCCAACAAAGATGATTTGAATATTGACTACATTTGGAATATATCGTTAAATCATAAACAAGTAAGTGAATATTATCTTTTTGCATTTTTAATCTTTTCCATGCTAAGATTATCAGTTATTTTAATGAAGGAAAAAATCTAATGTTAGGCAGGACTTGAACTTGCGTCTTCTGGCTAAATACACCAGATGCTACGACCTCTAAGCCACAACGAGACCTACTCGGCAAGTTGAAATCTTCCTTTACATTCTAAATTTACTAGTCTAGTCTATGGTTCGATTCCCACAAGACAAAAATATTTAAAATATTTATGTGATGACTATAAATATTTGTGTTTGTTCAAGTGTTTCTTATCTATATCTATCTATACTAATATTATAAAGAGGAAAGATTTGATTGTTTGTTTCCATTCTATTTCTATTTGAAGAACACAATTGTTAATTCGATCTCAAGGTCTCCACGAGACAGGCTAGTCCTAGTGTGGAGACCACTAGTCAACATTTTCTTAGGGATATTCAATAAAATATATATAATTTAATTTTAGTACCTAAGGAAATGTAATAGCAAATTGTTTAACGGAAATAAATGATTTATTTATTTTATTTATTGAATAGGCTCCGAAAGTACTGGACCGTTTTGAAAAATTATTTCAATGTTAGATAGCCCATTTATCGTGGAAAGTAGGTATAGGTAGCATAGGCTATATCATCACGCTTCGACTAACAGGAGCGAAGTAGCGAAAGACCACGCGGGCCGGCGGCGGAAAGCTAGTATGAATTTACAAAAAAATGTATACATAAGTATCATATCCATTATCTAGTAGCCATAGTACGAGTAAAAGCTCTGCACAGTTTGAGACTTGATGGTGCTGTGGAAAATGTCCAAAAATATTTATTTATTTGTATGCCATAGACGACGACGTCTGTGTAATGGTCTAGGGGTTTGAGTACCGGACTGCTGATCACGAGGTCGTGGGTTTGATTCCCACAAGACACAAATGTCTATGTGATGAACTTAAATGTTTGTGTTTGTCTGGGTGTTTCTTATATATTATAAGTATGTATTTACAAAAAAAGTACTTATATAAGTATTATATCTATTGTCTAGTACCCAATTACCCATAGAACTAGCTCTGCTTAGTTTAGGGCTAGATGGTGCTGTGGAAAATGTCTATGGCTAATATTCAGAGACGATGCTAAGCGTAAAGTAATGCTTCCGTATGTCAAATTTGTATGACAATTTGACAAACGGAAGCGTAAGTTTATGCTTAGCATCGTCTCTGAATATTAGCCTTAGTGTCATAAAACTAAAATGGCTGTGAACTATGGCACTTCTGCATAACAACAACTGACTATACCAGTTTTGAAAATAATTTGAATTTGAACTTGCTTTTCAGGTAGGAGAAATGTTCATAGTATGTGGGGTACTGTATGCCCTGGATTCGGCCACGGAGCGGGAGAGCAAGGTGTCGGTGGCGATAGACCTGTACCTCAACAAACAGGTGGAGGTGGCGCTGCAGTTCACCAACCCCTTCCGGAAGACCACGCAGCTTGGATACGACCATATGCATAAGGTTTTTTTTTTATACATATACAAGGTGGAAGGACATCGACGAATTAACGTCGTGACAAGGTATCGTCAAAAATCAAATGACCAAGGTCATTAATGTAGAAAATAATCGGTTATTACAGATATTGTCATTTTTGAGCGCGCAGTGTATTGCTAAAAACGCGATTATAACGCTCCGCAGTGAATGTTATCGCGCGCGCGATCCGAAATAAATTAAATAATGATTTTTTAATTATATACTAATTTGGGTAGTTAGAAATCTACTCGTACAGATAAAAAAAACAGCAGAAAAAATTGATGACAAAAGATACGGAAAAATTCAACGCAGGGGGTCCAGATATGTTCTGAACTCATGGTATTCGGATGTGCGTCGATCTCCCTTCCACCTTGTATTCCACAAGGCTGGCAAACAAGCATGAGGCCCGTTTGATGGTAGATGGTCACCGCAGGCTATAGCCACTGAAGCGTCACTCACGCGTTGCCAGCCCTGCAAAGGGCTCCTGTTTAAGGGAATATTCTTCTTGCTGCTAGCACAGCGCATCCTTAGAAGGAGCTCTAGCAAAGTTACTCACTGCAGGAACACAACACACAGTACAGGGTATTTGGTTGTAGTTTTCTCTAAGGTGGAGGTACTTCCCTAGACGGGCTGCTCCAGGTTTGCACCACAAATGGCTGTACCCTACTTCTTTTGGTTACCTTGTTTTATTATCATGTCCCCCACACCGTGAGTTAGTCATTATTATGGGCTCTGATGGGATTTGCAAAGCTGAACTTCGAATTGAAGACAGGATCACAAGGCACACAATACAGCTGACCA
The DNA here is from genome assembly GCA_946251955.1 of Acronicta psi. NCBI lineage: Eukaryota > Metazoa > Arthropoda > Insecta > Lepidoptera > Noctuidae > Acronicta > Acronicta psi. The sequence continues at coordinate 2,669,391 of OX276486.1, forward strand.
GAAGAACTAAACGTATAGGTATTTTGGTCGAGTCTTCCGTAGGTACTTGGCTTTTCGCGTCAAGGTCTTCTAGATGTTTTTCTTCATAAGTGTCTACCTACAGCAGTGTGGACATTTACTTTGATGAAGTCTATTCATCCATATAGTTTTTGTGTTTGCTTAGGATGCTTGAGTTTTCAGATGCTCAGAAACTTTTCTTTTTCTCCTTTTCTTATTTTAATCTCGACGTAAGATATTAAACCTATGAAGTCCACAAATTCTGATATCGAAATATTCTACCAGTGAAGAATATAACTCTAAAGAGTGTCTATAGAGATTTTTGCCGGTTTCTTCTCTTGTTTTGAATTGAACTAAGAAGGTAAATATTAACAGATTGATATGACCATTGGACTGCCAACTCAAAGGTCTCTCGAGTTGGAAACCAAGACACACCCAATCATGTCGAACAGTGAAAGAAAACATCGTGAGTTCCTGTAAGCCTGAGAGATTTTCTCGACGGCAGCAGCGGCGGTGTAAAGTCTGCCAAGTGCCAACCCACCTGCCCAGTGTAGGACTGTAGCTCTCAATCCGAAAGGAGACCTGTACCCAGCAGAATCACGTTAATGATGAAGTTAAGACAAACATAATCGCCTGCTTAAAGGTAAGCAGCTAACGCAACCTGCAGACGCCAGCAACAACTACTTACATAAAGAGACTTACAATTTTCATATGTGATGTATAATGTCACTAATAGATGGCGCTGGTAGTCAGCGCAAAATGAATTTTATGACACTACAGAAAAGAGAAATTACTTTTCGAAAAAATATTCTTTATTATTATAATAGAGTTTGGATTTATGCCCGGTTAATGGTAATGAGATCGCCGTATATAACATTCATCATAAAACTCGTTTGTAAACTGTAGGTACAGTTCTCACCAAACTTATTGTCCGGGTTGAAGTTGGCATGTGCTAACTTTAACCCAGCCGTAAAAATCGGAGAAAGAAAAATATTAGATTTTAATAAATATAAACGAAAGCTCAAGTCGTAGGCTGTCGTTTAAAAATCATTCTAATCCAATATTTTTCTTTCTCCGATTTTTACGGCCGGGTTAAAGTTAGCTCGTACCAACTTCAACCCGGACAATAAGTTTGGCGAGAACTGTAGTTGTAGCACCGAAAAACTCTACCAAACCTTTCAGAGGCATAATCGTGATGATATATTCCGTTATGTTTCAGGAGTTGTACTCCTGGGATCGTGGAAACCAGCTGACATATCCTGTGAGGTACAATGAACTTCCCTGACGTGACGTCACCATACCAAGTATTAACAATAAAAATAACAGCGTGAAAATATTTTTATACATTTTTTCAAATACATTATCTACAATACATATTATTTGTCATTTATATTACCACTCATTATTCCTATATCACACATACCGTCGATCACAATGGTACGAATTTCTTTAACAAAATAGATAACTGTTTTAATAACCCGTTTAAAGTTAAAGCCCCCTAACAGAAATCCGTGGAACTAATTTAACTTTAGTTCATATTTGGAACTAGAGTTAAAGGAAGTAAGTACACTGCTACGTTACCGCTAGAGGTCGTGACTACAAAACCGTAACACTTACTGCATAGGTGGCGCTAGTGTATAATCTAATAAAAATTAATGACTATCGATCAGAGTACAATAAGTAGGTACTATAATTATATTCTGCTATCGACCGTTTCATAATTAAATCATGGAGTTTTATAGAACTCACTGTGCACTGCAGTATCATCTGAGTCGATGTCGCTTTACGTACAGTACCTCAACCATGAGTCGAATGGCTTTCGATAGGTTTTTTACGTATCGAAACGCTGGATCTCATAGCAGATTTTAGTTCCTTACGTAACCGCTAGAGGCGCTGCGAGGGTTTTCAATACAAATATTTTACGGCGTCGTTAGCGAGTCTAGTGAGAAAAACTAATGGTCGAGGCACAGAATCCCGCGATGGATACACCATACCATCACACCGGTATTCCCCGGGGGGTCAGGCAGAGGTGAGAGGAGAGACAATTATTGGTAACTAGCGACCCAAGCGCAGCTTCGCGTTTGTGTGTGGATAATATACAAAAATACACACAAACCTTGTCCTGACAATAATGAACACAACACTAAAAGAATTATTCAATTTGGTGCAGTTATTCGGAAGTTATGCGCGTACAAACGTTTCGGTGATTCATTCTTCTTATTGGTAATTTGAATGCACTCCCGAAAGGTGATAAAGGGACTCAAATGCAACTAAAACCGGGTTTGGGTTTGATTTGAGTAAAAAAACAACAAAATTGGGTGTCCTGTACTGGACACCTCCTGAGATAATCACTTTTTTATGATTATTTGAAATTTTAGAAGTAAATTTTATCAAAACGCACCCAGAGAGTTAAGAGTGCCATGTCTCTATGATTACTCAAAGTCGTACTTCATTGGACAACGGTCACCCATCCCTATACTAAGCGCAGCAAGTGCAGCTTAACCTCAGAACGACCAGCGCAGTCATAAAGCCCACAGTTCAAAAATACAACAATAAATTTAGGATTTTCCCTACAACAGGAACTATCGATAGTGGGTAATTTCCACCTTAAGTTATGAAATACTAATAAGTTCTCCTTCCCATTGGTAAAATATTTACAGAGGTGGGTACAGTAATAACCGTCCTACCCGCATTACGGAAATACCAGCCTGTATTCATATTTCAGTGTCTTTGTAATTATGTACTTGTAGTAAATAGCGGGATATGGTGGCAGTACCCCCACATTAGGAAAACACTCGGTTGTAAACATTACAAACAGTTCTCGCTAAACTTATTGTCCGGGTTGAAGTTGGTACGAGCGTTCAACCCGGCCGTAAAAATTGGAGAAAGAAAAATATTGGATTGTAATAAATAAAAACGAAAGATTAAGTCGTAAGCTGTCATATTAAATCATTTTAATCCAGTATTTTTCTTTCTCCGATTCTTCCGAGTTAGCTTGTGCCAACTTCAACCCGGACAATAAGTTTGGCGAGAATTATTGTACTAGGATGTGTGTGCATGTGAATATTTTGTGTGTACGTTACTGATATTTAAACTTTATTTTCATTGCCATGAAAGTCGTCACACGGGTGTTCATTAGGTAGGATAACTTATAAGTATGCAATTCTGACCCAGTAGTCTGGTCGTGTGGTGTTTTACCCTTACTGGGTAAAAAATTTAGGTACTGCTGAAGTTACTACACACTTTTACCCTTATTGATGGATATTGTACCATCTTAAATGATAAAATCTTTCCATAAGTAACTCGTCATCCTTTGGTTCGAAATAAAATTTGATAAACACTTTCTGAAGTGAAATTTTAGGGTCCTGAAGTTTTATCGGACACTCTTAGGCTGATATTCAGAGACGAGACTTAGCATGAACTTACACTTCCGTATGTTAAATTGTAGTACAAATTTGACATATGGAAGCGTTACTTTAAGCTTAGCTTCATCTCTGAATATTTATCCTCAGTCGCTCTGCACCGCTTGTGTCTTTGGTGTCTGACGTCCCCGTATAGAATGAATAATATCCAGCCCTCCCCTCCAACCAAAAAGGCTGCATACAAAAAATCCTCACGCATAGACACGGCGCGACGCACATAAATCGTCGCCTCACACTAGGCGCGCACTAAGCGGGCAGGCATTCCACGCTCATCTCAACCCCCCATTTTTCGCCACAATAGCTAGCAATACATTCCGTGACTTGGCAGAACCCGATGTCGAGATATTTGGCCCCCATCGCGCGATCAATACGTGCGCACAGCGCCATCTAACAGCCATCGCGCATCCAAATTGCAGTTTAATAGTTCATTAGATCCGGCAAAAATGGCGGGGACACGACATTTTAAATTCGGAACGCGATATCGATTCGCGGGAACGCCCGTAATGGAATACAGGTTATAAAATTTTAAGTAAAAACTTTTTCGAGAAGCCTGCTTCGGAAAGCCGGTTCGATTCCGGGTCAGGGTACCTTTATGTCAAGACCACAGTTTTTTTCTTGATGTCGGTAGACAGTTTTCTTATTTAATAGATAAGTAATAAAACTCCTTGAAGGAAGGAACAACAGAAAGGTAGTTTCGCTCTACTTTTTCGTAATTATTATTTTAACGAATTCTATGAAACCGCGATTAGTATTCACTAATAATCACAAAAGGAAACATTGTACGGAAAACTATTATTTACTCAATTATATCTTCCAAGAATTTATTATCAAACACTGAATACCTTCACAGTTTATTTTTAGTCTGTGGTGGTTACGCGCCACCCGCCTCCACCCCCGCCCGCTGTAATGAATGAATCATTGGAATTCATTCGATCAGTGGTGTTAACTCTTAATACTAATCGATCAGATTACCATATATTTGTTTACGGCGAACACGGTTATATTTAAAACGATTTATTAGTGTTAAAACCGCGTAAATTGTGTAAATTTTGTGCAAAACTTCTTGGTAAGTAAATGCTGAATAATTGGCGCTTTAATTTATAAATGGAAGTGTCATTACCTGAGCTTCAGCTGCAGTCTTTCCCGCGCACTTTAAAATTCGAACGATATAAATGAATGATTGTGAATGGCGACTGCTTTGAGGGGGGAACTTATTATAGTTTAATATTGCGATTTTATATGCAGACTGCATGCTGCCTACACATCGACATTGATAATTTATTGAGGCGTTTCCTTGAAATTATTACAGGCTTGAAACAAGTTTGTAGCAGACACGAGGAGTAAAAATGTAAGTTGGAAATGTGAACTTTACATGTGAGGTAGCCTGAAAATTTAATCAAACCATAAACATGGGTGCGACTTGCACAAGATTGGCAACAGTGGCGTAATAGAGAAGAGGCCTTTATTCAGCAGTGGGTGTTACAGGCGGAGTAGATAGATAGATAGATAAACATGCATTATTCTGACCCAATTATTTTACGATGGTCTGCGCCTCTGCTACGCTAAGGGTCTAGCCTCGATTCCCGGGTCGAGCAGTGTTATTGGGTTATTTTAAGTTTTTATAAAATATATTATGCTCGGTTCATGGCAATAGGCTCACCCCCTATTACATGGGATCTATTTATACCGGCGTGGGTGTACTTAATACACCTCTGTCTTACTCTTCGGGGAATACAGGCGTGATGGTATGTGGCAAGTATAGTTTGTTACTTTGTGCGCAAAGACTTTGCAATATTGAATATATACACTTCTTCCTAGCCTTTTCCCAACCATGTTGGAGTCGGCGTACAGTCTAACCAGATGCGGCTGAATATCAGTATTTTACACGAAGCGACTGTATTTTTTTTTATGGCACAAGGGTGGCAAACGAGCATGTGGCCCGTTTGATGGTAGACGGTAACCGCAGCCAATAGACGTTTATAACGCCGAAGCGTCACTCACGCGTTGCCAACCCTGGAAATACCTCTAGGTTTATGGAGAATTCACTGCGCCGAGAGCTTAAGGGAATATTCCTTTTGCTGCCAGCGATGCGCTGCACTATATAATAGAATATTCCCTTAACCTTAGAAGTAGCTCTGACAACCTTACTGCATGAATACAAAACGATAAAGTGTGTTATTTGGCTGCAGTGTTCTGTAAGGTGGAGGCTTCCCCAGACGGGCTGCTCCAGTTTTGAGCCATAAATGGCTGTGCCCTACCTCTCTCAAAGCATCAGCTATCAGATCCCCGCAACCCAATATCTGAGTAATACCGATATTAGATTAACCTAACCTAACCTAAATTTAAAATTTTCTACTAACAAACTGCGTCGTTAGTCTAGTCGTTCTAAGGGCGATTGCTACGCTTGAAGTCTTGGGTTTGATTCCCAGGTCAAGCAGTGTTATTGGGTTTTCTATGAAATTCTCAGTAGCAGCTCGGTGTTTCGATTTGTGCCCGGTTAATGGCAATAGGCTCGCCCCCTACTACATGGCATCTTACCGAACTGTGGGTGTATATTAGTACCTACGACTCTACAGCCCTTTCACACGGCAGTTTTGCAGGAGCGGCTTTTTACGGTATCCTGCAGAACTGGACGCTGAGTTCACATGGCAGTTCAGTTTTGCAGAATTCAGTAAAAAGCTCCAAAGACCGGATCGGATTTCTGCAGGATCCCTCATGCGGGATGCTCGTTTGTACGCTAGCATATAAACACATTCGCCATCAAACGGGATCCTACAGAAAACGGGATCCTGCAAAAAACTAGACTGCCGTGTGAAAGGGCTGTAACAGTTCGCCGGAGACAGGTGTTTTTAATATTGGTCTTTGGTATGAATCAACCCTTTTAGTCACCCACTCCTGGGTACAGGGTCACAGGTCTCAGAATAATAATGATATTTTATTCAGAAACATATTATATAAAAAAAATACAATATAAAGCATAGAAAATATAAATGTACAACAATATATGGAACCTGTAGGTACTGGAACCAACCTGTGTCACAGGCGACACATGGCGAATGAGAAAAGTTAGGTTTTAGCTCACACTTTTGCCATAATGCGGGTGGACAGAAGTCGTCTAGAAAATATATAATTTAAAAAATATAGTGACCTGTAAAGGATCTATTGACAGAAATAAATATTATTTCAGACTTCAGACACTAGTACAGAAAATCTCTCAGGCATGCAGGTTTCCTCAAAATGTTTTCCTTCGCCTTTTTAAACGCGTATATAACAGAGATGACTGTATTATATCTATGGGTGCGTGTCTTGGATTCTAAAACCTTTGACTTGACAGTCAAAAGTCACATCACTAGCCTATCACAGCATCTACACATTGTTCTTGAAGCGGCGAAAATTATATTCCATTTTCTCCACTATTCTTTTTTTAAATAGAGCGTTTTCAAACGGGATTTCCTATGCTATTTTTCCATTCCAAAATTAAAAACTAAACTACAAAACGATTCGTCACGAAAAAAGAGTTAATTCACTTTCAATGGCGATCAGCTGACTGCTTACACATAAATCGACATAATAGCATTATGTATAAACAGTAGGTATGTACTGTATATATAGGTATGTTCGCGCAGTCGGGATTTCCTCGCTGTCGTCCGAGACATGATAGCAACAGCTTCCAGCGGATGAAGCGCTTTTTATTTGTAATTCTATTGTTTTTGTCGCTTATTTTTATGACGATTATTTTTGTTTGTGGCAAAATTTAAACAAAAATTTAAGTTGCATTTTGACATTCGAATCGACAAACAAAATGTATGGAAAATGACACAAGCTTTCGACAAATCGGGCTGTTACTAACGTCATTTACATACATTTTGTTTGTCGATTCGAATGTCAAATTGCAACTTGTCTAGGCCCCTTGACATTTTAGTTAATGTCTCTAAGGGCCGCACTCAGAGACGTCGCTAATGTAATTAATCATTAGCTAATAGATACCCAGTATATCTTAGTACACTGACAACAATCTCAAATATGGAAAAATAGGTCAACATATAGTAGCCACTACATCTTAACAATTCATTAACGTTAAGTGTCGTCTCTAAGTTAGACAATAAGTGTGTTTTCATTGTTAAACTGTATTAGTAACTATAGTGTTTTGACATTTCCTTGTGGTAAATTTCAATCAATTCTCATTTCTTAAGAAAGCGTCGTAAAGTGGTCTATGAAAAAAAATACTCTCAGTATATGAAAGCGTTTCCAGAAAAAATCTAAAGATACAGATAAATAACACGACTCAATTTGACTAAACCATATAACAAGATATAAACTGCTATTGTCACCCGGACATTCAATATCCGAAACGATATTACAACAGGCAGCAGTTTCTAAGACAATACATTATAAAATCATACTTTGTTTTCCTCAAGTGCGGCAGCGTGAGTAATGTTTACAAAAAAAAATGATAAACAAAAAGGTCAATGTACATGCGTTGCAAGTAAGCGGCTGCAGCGCTGCGCGGCGCGCTCAATCACAGCTGAGCCAGCAGGTCGGACACCTGACGTCGGCGGCCCCGCCCCCCCGCGCCCGCGCGCCCTTGCCATCAGCTGTTAATGTACCCCCCCTGGCCCCGCCCCACCGCGCCAGCCTTTCCCCTTCGTTTGTGTAATGCGAGGAGCGTCGGCTATTAACAACACGCACCAGCATAATATTTTTATTGACATTGTTCTTATGTTATTTCTGTACCGAGTTTTTATGTTAAGTGCGATGTTTCAGATTTCACAACAGCTGAAATGAATATTCTTAAAAGATTTTTAACGATCAATAGCTAGGTTCTGATGCAATTATTTATAACAATAATGCAACGTGGTAGTTTCATCGACTAGTTATTAATTCGCACACAATTTATAAATGCTAAGCACTTTCAATTCATTTTTAATTAATATATGCTCACCGCAACCATTCCGGCTGGCTATGGATTTTATTCGATGCCACACAGAACAACAAAAATGCCAACTTTTAATAATATATGGCACATAATGCCTGCCAAATGAATAATTTATCGTGGTGTGTCAATTCGGGGCTCACATCCCCGGGGTTCGCGGGGTGCCCCCCGGGGGGCGAGGGGCGGGCGCCCCACCGCGGGAGGGGCGCGCTGGCCGTCAGTCCGCGCCGAGCGGCCGAGCGAGCGCCATGTCCGCGTGTGCGCCGCGCGCCTGCTGCCGGCCGCGCGCCCCGCCGACGCTGCTCGACATCACAGCGAAAATAGTTGCCGCCGCGATCCCGTTTCAACGCATCGAGGAGCGCTATGAACGCATCCCGGAGCCGGTGCAGCGCCGCGTCGTTTACTGGTCATTCCCGCGGGATGAGCGGGACATATGCATGTACTCATCGCTGGCGCGGGCGCCGTCCGATGATCACCGCAACATCGCCTTCTGCCGGGGCCTGAAGCTACTCGAGGCAGGCTACGTGGAGAACGTGCTACAAGTCGGTGAGTGTCCGCCGCCGACGCGCCTGCGCCTGTTTACTAATATGCGCCTCGCCCACCCGCGCCGTATAAATAAAAACCTCGACGTGTGCGATCGATAGCTGCTCCTCTCGGGAATTATTCATGCGTCGGCTCGTAAAAGTTTCAGGAGATTAGGGCCTGCCGAGGCTGGTGATGGTGACCCTACAACCTCCTCTGATCACACGAGGTCGCCCGCTCGAGCCGCTCTATCTCTGTGACGCAACTAATAGGCTTATCTCGCTGCGATATCGATAACCCGGTAGTTGCATTGACGTTTAATCGATGCGAAGTTCAACATAATTCACGATTTTCCAGTGGGCCCTCGCTACAGCGGCCCGATAATGTCTCCCTGGGGTACGCCGGCTGCCCGATAGGAAATCAGAGCGCCAGTAATTAATTGAGAGTCATTACTATGCATTGATTGCGTTCCGCATTCATAATCCATAAGCCACTTCAATGGCTTTATTTTCCTGATCGTAATATCGATGTAAAACCGTGTCATATTATCAATCGAATGCCTAATTAAGATCTACTTTCGAAACTATGCAGATGTATCGTGAAATTCGGCTGTGATTTACATAACTGGAAGTCCCGTTACATAGGGAATTACTCAACCGGATCGGCGTGGTGTCCGCGGCATCGGTGTCGCGGACAGCGGACCTGCGAGACGCGCTCCGATGGCATTAATCCATGCAGACGTCGTTTGTTACTGTCGCCGCTCTGAATAACGGACGCGAATAAACAATATTAATTGCCTGTTTTTATTTTTATAGGGTCAGGCTCGGTTTTATTGTGCTCGGTCGTGGGAGGACGGGCGTTACATATTCATTTGTGCTTATCTGCCATCAGAACAGCGATTACTGGTCATTTCGGGCCATTTCAGGTCGCACTGCGGTCGCATACGCCACATTTGGTGGGGCCGCGTCGTTCATAATGCTGTCACGTCTCAGGAGAACTTTGGACGCATTAATGTAATAAAAGATATGGAGCATAAACACGAATTCATAGTTGAATCATGTCCGCAGTACGATTTTAGGCACTGGCTTACGTCCAACTTTAGGGCGATGGAAGAGCCGGCGAGAGATAGCGTTTCCGATACGAATCGTGTACTTATGTTACAGATAAACGTGTTAGTGGTCGGTATGTTTCTCGTGTTCATAGTGATGTAAGTTCTCACACCCATATCATCTGAGTCACACAATCTACGATCAGGCAGCACCGCCCACTTGACGTAAAAACAGGCTGAAATATGTTCCGAGAATTTAGCCGTAGCTAACGAAGGTTGAAACGGAGGAAGGATTAAATTGTCTGCTATGTAAATTTGTAGGTCAGACGAGGTCCGCACGAAAGAAAAAGGAGCTCTGTTGAAATTCCTATTGAAACAAACTCGATTTCTACTAAGTCTTCTTGCTTTGCAATCTGCATCGGAACTTTTAATGGAGTATGAATAACTTATGTACGCTTTTAAACTTTTAATGCATGCATATCGAGTTCCATCGGTGACAGCGTTCAGACAGCACGAAATGTCATGAGAAGGAAAAAATATCTGGTTGGCACCATTCGGACGACTCACCAAACGAGAATAGCCAGATTCGTGTGTATGAATAAAAGAACACTGCGCCCTCAAGGTACATGCAAATGATCGAAAATGAACCCCACGTTTTTAATGTATTGGAGGCGCATGTACATATTTAATTGTCATGCAAAAATAAACGAGCGCACCCGGCACAGCTCTGTAAATATTTTAATTCAATGTTAATAACTTCATATCAATTCAGTTGGGACGAATCTCGGTGCACGCCGAACCGGTTCCCGTACTGATCGAGAGCGCTGCAATAGGGGTGTGTTTGATGAAATCATCGATACCACTCTTTGTTTGGATTTCATTTCACATAAATCGAACTACAGTACGTTCCTAACAGCCCACTTCAATTAAAATTAGTAATTCAAAGGAAAAAGTATTTTTCCGTACTGTGTCGACAGCGATCGTAGATTATTCATTAGAATCGATTTTCATTGGCTAACATAATGGATGCATTAAATTTTTAAGCACTCCATCAACGTTTATCTTATTAAATATTGCTTTACTGTTATATAATTCAGAGTTCATTAAGGAATTTCTAGGGTAAGTATTTTAGTTTGGCCTTTTAAGAAATATAATTTCCATTAAAAATAAAACAGCATACATATCACTCTCAGCCACCGGTCATAAAAATTCATCTTTAAACACGTACATATTTTTACCAAAATTGACGCATACATCACAAACAAAACATGAAATACTGCAAACAAATATTTTAACAGTCAGTAAGCCATCACTCCTGGGTTATTCGAATGAGCATCATGAAATGAAACGTGTTTCAGTCTACAAAACATACGTAATAAGTATTATAATTGCGATTTTGAATACAGGTAAAGTAAACCATGTAACAAAATAAATAAATTGAAAAGAACGCAATTTTGACAGTGTAGAAATGATCGCGGGTATTTCCGACCACATCGGATTGTCGGTCTCACGACATTTCGTCACCAATTTAAGAGTTCACGGCGTGGCTGCACTTCTTAGAAGGTCTAAGTAATGCCGCCATTATTCATAAGATGATCGTATGATATCCATTCTTGTACATAACAAGTTTGGGCTTTTAGAGCTTAACATCTGCCGTTTTTGTCGGATCCTTTAAGATTTTTGGAGCATCATTTCTTATAATATGACCAGTTTTATTTGTGAACTTTCAGTTAGTACTCTTGTATTGTATTGCAGTTTTCGTTCGTTAAAACTCAGAATCAAGTTCCACCGGTTGGTTTGGAGAATGTGTTGAACTATAACCGTGTTTTAGTACTCATGTTATATAGAATAGGGTTGTTAGTTGTTACATTAAAAGATACGTGGGCGAGAAACTATCAATTTGTATATTTCGAATTATTGCGAGAATCTTATGAAGTAAGACATCATTATGAAAGAAAACGGAAATCGGAAGATGTTATAGTAATTGGAAAGTAGAATAAATGGAGCAATGTCCGCTAAACCAACCAGACTAGATCTCAATTCATTCATGAAGCTAGTGATAAAACACGAATTAATATCAATTAAAATCGTAGCAACCAAAGATTTTTCGGGCTAGACAATTATTCAGTCCAAGCCAAATAAATTGAAGCGAGATGTCCGTCCAAACTAAATACATACAATAGTTGTTTTCATTCGGTAACTTTCCAAGACATTGTATACCTTACATTCTAGGTAATTCAAATCATGTCTCTTCGACAAGAAAACTAATAGACAACAAAGTATAACTTTAAGCATGGTCTTAATGTAACTATAGTACTCAGTACAAAAGTTTATGGATAAATACATACATATACATACATAATGTACACCCACATTTTGCCGGTATGTTTAGGTCCCAAGTAATAGCGGGTGAGCTTCTGGATCATGTTTTATTTAAATATAATTAAATGTACGTATAGATTATAGTATAGTTCCCCATTCAAAGCCTCTAAACTAAATTTCAGATGTCTAAATATTATTTTTTTCCATTTTATAGATCTACTCTGTATTTACACAAATCTATTTATTTCGTAATTCATTCAAAAGGTTAGAATACTTAAGAGTGTCATGCATAATGCCTGCCAAGTTCAAACATTGCAATGTAAGCATTATCTATTTCTATTTATCTTCGGGGTCGCCTGCAGGCACCAGGCGGGCGATCAGTCCTCTCGTTGCAATGTAAGCATAAGACAATGGTTTTTACAAAACCATGAAAATGGAATATGTCACTGTAATTACTGCTTATCGTTGTTTAAATAACCATAATCGTGATGTGTGTAATTGTAAAACAATCTGTGTGCTATTATGTCTGAAATAATCTCGTGGTTTCATCCGTAATTGCTTTGGAATGAGAATAGAAATATTTTTGGTGACACACCGGTACGGTTGTGCCAACAGTATCAAGCATGATTCCTCTGTGTTTATAATACTCGTACTTTTAAACCTAGAAGTCTTTTTTGTGGTGCGGAATCTCCTTATCGACCTTCTGGCACCTGGAGGCAGGATTTAGGCATTACTTTATAGACATTACATAAACGTTCACTAGCAATACTTGGATAGCGGTCTTGCTGTAAACTGAGGAACTAGCTTTTCCATACAAAATGTTTGAGAGATTCGATTGCGACTGTAAATAATTTTCTGATATGGATAACTTTTAAGTATCATTCAAATACTGTTTCTTTACCTTATTAGAGATCCTCTCAATTTATTCTTACAGTGAAGAACGAACTGCCACAGTATCGTCTTTAGAAACAACGAAACCATAGATTATGTTTCGCTAGTCGGTTTCCCTTGCCATTATTGGAAATACTACAATGATTCATTCTACAAAACCATATCCGTTAGTATTTTAACAACTGAAGCATCTATTCACGAGCACACCATCACATCCGTAAAAAAACCACGAACCACATCACCACATGTCAATACAATCGCGATTCATAGCAACAAAGAAATAACACAGCGAACTGACAAACAGACAAACTCAATGATCCACTGTCCAATAACAGTGTTTCATAGTATCCACACAAGAACAGTTCTGTCACACGACCTCGTACGTAGAACCAAAATGACATGACCCCCCATATCCTTCACATCACCCTTTCCGATACCTATTCTAGTACGTGATGGGAAAGGCGAGGTAGTTCTCAACATACTGGTCGCCCTCACAAAGACCTGCTTATGAGTACCAAAAGCACCTCCGCATTTTAGAATCCAATTGCAAGTTTACGTGTGCAATTCAGGGGACCCTAATGTTCAAGGAATAGAGGGTGTTTTGCAATGAATAGAGGCATTGTTGGTGAACGCACACAGTGAATCTTTGAAGGCAAACAAGCTTGTGAAGAGTATTGAATGCTTGATTTGATGGTGTAAGATAAACTTGCGAGTACCTGAGAAATTTGGAAGCGAACTGTTGAACAGTTTCTTTGTAGAAATATTTCATTCCAACTTGTTAAAAATTGGATTTAACGCCACTATTGTGATTGTAAATATTTATGTTATTAGTTTTCAGTTTATTTGCTGTGGTTATTACCAAGTATATGTTAACGTATCGATATAATCTACGATAGAAATGACTTTGTGCCTTGCTTACTTTCCAGCGAATACTAGTTTGTTTTGCTCTGTTGATATAGAAATCAATGTGGAGTCAACAATTAGATATGAACGATATGAATCATAAACTTGTGACGTCGATAACCATAGAGAAACAAATACCTGTTTATGGACTCTATCTGACTACAAAGGTCATAATATAACGTCATTATGAGAGAGATGCCACTATAGAGGTCAAATAGCCCTATCCCTTTCTCTCAGTCAGTCTCAAAGTCTGTGTGACTTGCCAATCAAAGATCATTTGATGATGATTCAGTACCTACTTAAGTATCAAGTGTATTATAATCAACTATATTAAGATTTCATCTGGAACAAGCTATGGCCAAACATTTTAGCTACCAAACTGTATGAACCGTAAAATTCACTTTCAAATTCAGCAATTGTTTACAATTTGTTTAGGGTGGCAACTGCAATGAGTAATACCAACATACCGGATGCAATATGCAGAGATAATCAAATGTATAGAATGCCAATCGAGATACTAATTTCCATAAACAAAAACGTTGAAACAAACCCACATACATTTTGCTATTCGGCGAACATAATAAAATAGCGATTCCGTTTTTGAAAATGTATTTAAAGCTACTAGCTTCCCGCCAGCGGCTTCGCCCGCGTGGTCTTGATAACTTTTTTCCCTCGTTTCTGCAACATTCTTCTTTGCTACACCGCTCCTATTAGTCGTAGCGTAATGGTATATAGCCTATGGCCTTCCCCGATTAGTGGGATATATAACACTGAAAGAATTTTTCAAATCGGTCAAGTAGTTTCGGAGCCTATTCAATAAAACAAACAATCAATCAAATCTTTCCTCTATAATATTTAGTATAGATTAATCTATTGATCACACACATTCCAACAAATACTCATATAAGATCTATACTCAACTTTATACAATCAACTTGAATCGGAAATCCAAGGTTGCAATAGTACTTGTAATAAAATAAATGCGAAATCAATTACTTAATGATTGAAGTAAAAATAATGATTCAATTCAACGTGAGAACAGCTAATGTTATAGTGTTAATTGAATCAAAGTTCAAGGTCAAAATATTGTCAGCTGTAAAGCTAATCGACCTTGATGGTCAAATGAACTTGAATCACTTTGGATTGTGAGTATTGTGACCGATGAACTTTGGTAAAGTGTATTCGTTAACGTCTCAAAGCAAACCCGATGTGTATAATGTACTAACTACCCTATGCCCGAGATTTCGTTGTAGAAGTTTTAAGTTTTAAGTTAGAAGTTTTTCCCCCGTTTTTGCAACATTTTTAATTGCTACTCCGCTCCTATTGGTCGTAGCGTGATGATATATAGCCTATAGCCTTCCTCGTTAAACAGGCTATCTAACAATGAAAGAATTTTTCAAATCGGACCAGTAGTTCCTGAGATTTGAGCGTTCAACCAAACAAACTATTCAGCTTTAGTGTAGATGTTGTATATGTATATATTTGAACATTTTGACCAGCGGTGGGATCTGGTATTTTTGATTGCAACGCAACTGATTTGCATCGCGAAACTCTGCTTGAGGGTATACATTTGGTTTGTTACCCGACTGCCGAAGGAGGAGGGTTGTGTTTGACGCGTATGTATGTATGTAGGTATGTATGTATGTATGTATGTCCGTTCCTATTTCCGGTCGTAACTACTCAACGGCTCAACCGAATTAGATAAATGACACCTCATTAGATTCGTCTTGATGGGACGACTGTCACTGGGTACATGAAATTTAAAAAAAAACAATATGGCGGATTTTATACGCTTAAATGTGCGAACTGATTTTGAAAATGATCTTAAGTTGTATCAATATACATTTTAAATTATCATTTAGGATCTATCTAGTCATTCTATGATGATTTATAAACTAAAAAGAAGGAAATAAAATCAATTATTAAATGAAACAAAAAACCCGACTGCGTAAAAACTACCAACTAAAAATCTAAAAACAAGCTCGGTGATGTTGGAAATGTATTGCAGGCGGGACAAGCTGTTCGTTCATAAAAAAAATTGTTTCTTTGCTTGTCCCGCCTGCAATACATTTTCCAACATCACCGAGCTTGTTTTTAGATTTTTATTTCAATTACAAATGTTTATCAAACGGCGAGGAGTCATATATAAAGCAGGACAAACCATTTACTTTCAAATGATCCCCTAATAGTTCCCTTGTAGATAACATACCATCGCGTCTGTATTCACCGAAGGGTTAGAAAAAATATGATTACCAATGTTCAATGTTTTATGTATATACGTATATAAACCTATATAAAAATTAAGTTTTAAGGTCATGGTTTCGTTTGACAATTATTTTGAATTGTTTTCTTTAGTTACGGAAGAGCGGAGTCTTCTACTACAGGCTTTTTTTGCTTAAAAGAAGGCTCAAATCACAATCTTACTGCATGAATATTGTTAAAGAAATAAACTAATTTGTATTTGTACGTATAGATTTGTTTTTTTTTTAAGTTGAGAATAGTGCAATAAAATTTGCGTTGCGAAAGCTTTATTCAATACACATATAAACGGTTTTAGACAGGATTAGGTATATCGACAAAATATATATCCAAATCGATGACCCAGTTCTTAATACCTTGTCATCTAAACAGTGTTTTGTGATGATTGTCCTAAACACATACCTACCTACAGCATATATAGTGACTCACGGAAATGTATGTAGGTAATGCATATTTAGTATTAATGTAATAAACATAGGTATGTACAATTTAAATACAATGATTTTATATGAGCTCATTGTTTGCAAAGATTACGAATTTTAAAACAAATAAATATGACTTTATTTGTTTGAAACAAAATAATGTCGTATTTATTTATTTGAAACAAAATAATGTCGCATTTATTTGTTTTTAATTCTTCCGGGTTTAATAATTATCGAATATTTTTTGGGCTTCGGCCGAGATGTTCGGTACGGTATCGTTAATCAATCCTGAAATAAAAATGTATATATTTTCCACATTTTGTCGAGAGATCTGCCTCTCAACCATGAGTTCTATCGAATGACTTTCGATAAGTTTTTTACGCATCGAAACGCTGTAATCTCATAGAAGATTTTAGTCCTTACGTAACCGCTAGAGGCGCTGCGAGGGTTTTCCATACAATATACGGCGCCTAGTGAGAAAAACTCATGGTCGACGCACTGGGGTCAAAAATGGTCAGATTTTTACGGTTGGACAAAAAGTTTTGCGAGAACTTTACCACGACGAATTTTTTATTAAATTGTAGAAAACTTCAGTAAAAAAAATACTTTATCCAATACGAAATAAATTTCTTCACATAAAAGTATATCCTGTATTGCGGAGTGACGTTCCTTTTTGACATATTCAAGAACATTCCCTGAGTAAATATTACCAATGCCGCCTTCTCTGAACCAGTCTGTTAGTTATTCGCGAAGCAACAATGTGCATTTTATTATTTTGTAAATAAAACCTGCGCATACACACGATGCTACCGAGAACACTGACAAAGAAAATGTTACAACACATCATTATGTTCATAAGAAATCATAAGATTGCTTTATGATTATGAAATTATATTTTTCCTGTGTCGAGAGATGAATATCTTCTATTATAATCCTGTCTCAAAATGTATGACGATATTTATCACTATTATACACATATCTTTGGTTTAGAAGATAGGGTCGAATCACAAAGCTAGAATATATTTGCTTTTTAATATTTGGCTTGTAATTTTGTAAACAACAAACATAACATAATCAAGTCTCCTAAACAAAAGAAAAAGGAGGAATGAAAATAAATACCATAAGTACACCATAGATGATTTAATAACTAAAAACTAAAATAAAAGTGAATAAACATTAAATAAAAACGATTTCTTTTATTTAAATTTAGAAATACTAGTAAAATTTTCTACGTTTGCGACGTACGTGTGTTATTTTGGAATTTTTATATTGGGTAAACAGATTAGACTTAGATACAAATTATTCTATAAAAGTAATTAAAAAAAAAGGAAATATTAGAAAAGCGAATTAGGAAATCTTCCTTTTTTAAATCATTATCACAACAAACTTGTTTTTTTTTACTGACGAATCTAAAACAGAAAAATATCAACATGTCATCTGCCACACAGGCGCAGCAAAATAAACTCAGAATAGTCCAATCTAAAAATACGACTACATTAAATACTTTTAGCCTTACGCCTGGGTCAAACGTCGGCAGGTCAGGCCTCAATTACCGTCACAAAGGGGGGTGAAAGGTGGGAGGTCGTGCAATTAGCTTCAATCAGACGCCAGGAAGACGAAATTAAGTTATTATGGAGCAAGCTTTGGCACTGACCCCAGAAATTGTGCGTACCGAGCGAATGTAGGGTTGGAAATACGAAGTACATTATGGAAATACGTTATATTTTTTTATTGATTTAAAAAAAGTTGACAATTCATCTGTATCTGTACACAGGGTGGTTATGAAATCTTATAGAAAAAACAAAATAGGTTAATGAAAAGATTATGAAAGTAAATACATCATATTTTTTTGGATCTCTCCTACCACGTCATTCACTAAGCGGTTTTATTGAGGAAGTAATCTCAACGTTTCAAATTACTTCATTTTCAATTCATAATTTTATATCAATCTTAGAAATTTCGAATGAATTCAGTGTTGATTCTCACATCAATTTCTTATTCGTCACTTCTCACGACTGCCAAGCCATCTTGAATTCAAATCCTATCTTATCTGTAATAATAATGAATTAATTAAGTTTCACTTAAACTGTAAATAAAAACATCGTGATAAATACCTGAAAGATTTACTCGATGGGACTCTAACTCGTCTGGTATTTACACTGCTTATACATTGTAAGCTTTAAGATTAAAATAAATAATTGAGCTCCCAGAACTAAATGTCGATTGTTGACTTAGAAAATCAATTTTATATTTCCGAACGAAGGAATTCACATCCTCAAACCTATTTGGTTAATTTTACCGTTTTTTGCATATAAATTGCACATTAAATACAATAAATTGTTAATAACGGCCAAATCAAAGTTTTAAAATTAAAATTAACCGCATTTGGTATATTTAAGCACTCAGTCTCGACTTAAGTGCATGTTCTCAAAATTAAACAGGATTTATTGAAAAGGTATTCGACATTTAAATCTGAGTCGTTGCAATTTGGCCAACCAATCACAACAGTTATCATGATAGTAAGCACCAATTTGAGAAACCAAGAAAATTATATTTTCTGTCAATTATTTGACCGTGTTTATGACTATAACCGTGTTAATAACTTTTTTTAAGAATTCTTCTGGAATTAGTTTATATTCTTGGCAATTCTTTATGTAAATTGTAATATTATGTTTTATGATTCTTAAAAACATTTTTTTCCTCTACACTGCACTGTCTTTTTTGTTATAAAAATACGATCTAAGTCTATTACTATCCCGGATTTCAAGTTCCATTTTATCATAAAATATGCAATAATGAACTCTAAAGCTATATAAAAACTAAAACCAATATTCCAGCAATTCCTTTAAAATCCCAATAGAAGTAAACATCAATTTTTAAATATCTGTTGCTACATAGAGGCCAATATCCATCAAAGTGTTACCAAGAAGGTTTTGTAATGTAGATCTGTATCATTTGTTATTGTCAATTATAATGATACGAGTTGCTTGAAGGCTGACATGGCTCTATTGTACATTAATATCGACGGGCATAAACGGCTTGACAACGATTAAGCTGGACATAGGATGACTTTTTGATGTTCAATCTTTTTTTGATGGAGTTGAGACCGACTTTTGATCTCGTATGAATTTTAATTCTGATCTTTTTGAGCCAGAACAGAATGAACTAGTAGTAGTAATAGCTAGTAGATTAAATCCTCTTTTGAACTACGCCTGATGGTAAGCTGCAATCGCAGCCTTTAGTTTCGAGCAACACTAGTAGTAATTTAGTTAAGTCCTTTAAAAGAAACAGAAATGTTAGCATATTATTACTAAACTAGACAGCATCCTTTCCTAAACCATTTTTATTAGGTTTAGCAGAATAGATCTTCCATACATCTCTCTAGTGTTGGACTTCTCATCAAAAGGTCTTGAGCTTAATTCCCATAAGACACAAGTATTATTTGTAACTACAAGCATGTGTTAACAAAAAAAGTATATTAGTATTTTATACGTTGTCTAGTACCCATAGTACAAGTTCTGTTTGACTGTGTAAAATGTCCAAAATATTTATTTATTGACTTCCCAATCATTTTTGACGCAATCTTAGGAAAGTTCTGTGTTTCAAACTCGAAAGAAAATCGTCAATGTTGACAAACACTTCTCACATACATTTCAAGCACTCAGGAATCCTAAAAAATAAGGTCGATATACTCGAAAAACTAACAACTAATCTAGTTTCGCAACTCCGGCCACACTATCGACCGATAGGCTCGCATGGTTGACCCAAAACCCTATCTCCGATAGCGTAACTGTGTCAAAACATTTTGACAAGCACAACCAATATTGTAACTTGTTTTAATGTGTTGTGGTTAGCACATAGGTACTAACTAATAACTTCACTACATAAGAAAATATTCATAAATTACCGAACGGATTTTCATACTGTTTTCATTAATGGACTGATAGTGACTTTACTGGGTGAAGCCTGCATGACAGCCTAAAATCCCTCTCAATAAGAGAGGAGATCAGTTACTGTTTTCAACAGTGGGACAGTAGTTGGGTTGATGATAATGATGACCAAAATGACGTCCTTTTCAAATGAATTTCAACAGAATCTTCTCATATGTTAAGTCCTTGGACAGGTCTGGTGGAAACCGGAATCCAGCACTCCAAACCATTTGTCTTTACACGAAAAAACCTTGTTCTGCGAAACAATAAACAATTATAGCAACACCTCGGCAAAATTTTATCACCCTCGGGTCAGTGGTATCATTAACTCTATTTAAAGGTTCGCACTTACTAATACGTTACAGTTCTCGCCAAACTCATTGTCTGGCTTGAAGTTCGCACGAGCTAACTTCAAGCTGGCCGTAAAAATCGGAGAAAGAATAATATTAGACTATCTACCTATATTAAATATTATAAAGCTGAATAGTATGTTTGTTTGGTTTAACGCGCTTATCTCAGGGAATACTGGTCCGATTTGAAATTTTTTTTCAGTGTTAGATAGCCCGGTTATCGAGGAAGGCTATAGGCTATATACCATCACGCTTCACGTATCACGCATAAGGGCATTTTTTATTTATGATGCGTTGGCCGATTGAGTGGTGAGCGTTACACGGAAAAGTTCGATTGCGATTGAACATTATCATTGTCAATCAGCATTGACGATTAGCGTGATTGTCAAATCACATTATATTGCATTAAAAACGGCCTATTTTGCCCACCTGTTCGTTCGTTTAATGTTACGCATCAGTTTCCGAGCACCTTTGCCGTGACTATGTTCGGAACAGAGCGGAAGCATGTTTGAGAATAGCACTTTATTCAACATTATATTGTGTGATACAGTGGATCTACTCCGTAATTACTTATTCAACATGCTTTTTTTAAGTGTCTCGTATAGAAGTCTTTGTTCTCGATGCTTTGAAGTTAGCGGTACCTCGACCACGTTATGACGTCATGAGTGCGGAATAGATCTTCCACCTGAGGTAGAGTATGAGAGAAAAGAAGGAAAAAACATAACATATCATTACGACTGTAATCAACAAAGGGTTATAAGGTCCTGTTTCATCACTCCTGAATAGTCGCTTACTGCCAGATGGAAAAAAATGGAACACAATTTGTTTGAAACTATCCGTGTTTTCTTCTGTTTTAACATGACAAAAAAACACCCCTATTATTTTACTTTATTATTATTTTATTAAAAATAACATTTTAATTATCATAATTATAAATGTTATTGTAGGAGCAATTGGAGGACTTAATCAAACTAATAGCATTTTCTTAGAAGATAAAAATAAGTGTTGTAGGTATTTTCGAATAAAGATTATAAGAGCTTATGTAGATAGGTATATTAAAAAATGTTATCGAAGCTATGTATGTTATGTTAATTAAGTATTTTCTGTAACTACATAACACAATAAATAAATAAATACCTGAAAATAACTTTTGACAGACAGTTTACCATCTCGGGAGATCAATTGTTCAATCTTACGGTGACATAATATATCTAAATACGAGTACATATGATACATATTTCTATATTACACAGCAAAAAAGTCAATTGTTCAGCCACTGAGCGAATCAATACCTACGTAATAAACAAAAAATCATAAAAAATATCGTAGTTATAACCTTAGTGGCGTTCCGTAGGGCTTTACAATAATAATTTGTTTTATTATTGATACAAAGTGGTACCAAATTACATATGATTGGTCCGTACGTGAGCTTTGGTACGCTTAGCCCTGTCGCCTCGGGCTTATTTATAGTTTTGATTGGTTTTTAACGTCGAATTTAGTAAATTATTCTACCCTTGTTTTAGAACCGAATATTTTTAGGGACCCGTAGCTAATTCGTGCCGTTTCTATACGGAAAATAAAGGAAATTGCGGTTTTAAGTTAGTACTTTTTTATACACCTAGTTTTTTTTACCTACAATGAGTACCCGAAATTATGTATTTTTTCTAATTATTTTTCTTTTTTCTTCCCGGCTGCATCGTTACATTAATATTTGGGATCAATCGATCAACAAAATATCCATGTTTTAATTCTAAGTATTTGAATTGACATCGATGTCATTTTCTTGTAAAAATTTAGCTCTTATCTGATCTGGCTGTAAAAAGAAAATAAATATCTACTCGCAAAACTCATAAAAACCTAACACATAGACAATGCAGGCTCCGTCAAATTTTATTACACAAACTCCTTACAAATTCTACCATCAGTTTTATATGCAAAAACGTCGGTAAATCAATCAAGATGAGCGTCGGTCGTAAGTTCGTAACAGCGATCGGTTCAGTGTGGCGATAAACAACAAAGTATGAATGTACTAATTTAACAATAACCCTCTATCGCCGGGTGGGGGCTTGAAATTGCTGCGGGGGTACGCCCGACCCGACTTGGTCCGGTACGCTTTAAAACTTGATGCCTCCCGAGTGGGGGTCGTAACTCTTTACAATTCAACTGATTTTTAATAGATGCGCCGCTTTAGGGTTTTTCTACTGTTATTGCTGTAGAACTGATATTGTTTTGTTTTTTATCATTACTTTTTACGACTCTAGAAAGTTTGCGGATATTGCATTTAGGGGGAAAGCGCCAGATATTGAAATTTTAAGTCATTTTTAAATCTAAACAGATATGCAGAGAAGCACAAAATTTTTATTTGTATTATTAAAGGATGATTTTGATAGGATCATTGTAAATAATGATAATATTTATTTCCCAAATTAATGAAAATATAAATAAATATCTAAAATTCTAAACCCCTTCGGCAATCGGGTAAAAATACTGATGGCAAAGCTTGTCTACAATGATGCACCCAATAATAAAAAGATACACGAACTCTATCTATATTCGAAGTGCAACTAACTCCGGTTGGGCCTTCTCAGGTAAACGCGGATGAGTAATGGTTATCGTGACACATCCTCGCACAAAGTAATAGCGCAGGTATCCGTACACAGCATACATTATAGCCAAGGGGAGGAATCACAAAGGAAAACCATACATAATTAATAAGGAGAAAGTCCCTACTCACATTAATAATCTCCTTTTAATAATATCTACAGAATCTTATTTGGGAGAATTGGCGGAGTGCCCGCAACGAAAACGCCTAGGTTAGGAACTTTACATAATTTACTTTTGGCAAAAAACCTACAAAATTATTCATTCTACGTTCGAAAACCAATATCGGTCCGCCATGTTGGCTGAATTCGAAATAGGCCTCGCAAATTTGTGTTGTGAAAAAAAGCAGCGAGATTTGGCAGTTGGCAAGGTACCTGGCACACAGCGGCCGGTTGGGTCTTGGCAGCGCCCTTAATGCGCCTGCCAATGTGCGTTGGCCGGTCCAGACATTTGGCAAGCTAACATATTTCGACACCTTGTAGGAAAGGATTTAATGCTGTTTCCTTTGGCATGATGTGGGCACCATCAAAGTGAAGCGTCGACCGCAGACTTACAAAGCGATCCACAGATACTTCTGCGGTGAAATTTCGATGTTGGTAATGCGCGCTAGTAAATAAATTTATTTGAATCAAATATTTTGTGCAAGGCTTGAATTAAAGGGCTCTCATCACCAAGAAATCAGGAAACTCATCACCTCATTTTACAGCGGACTGTGTTAGATTTTTTTAGAAAAAAAATACGTTTTTAAATTTCAAAAGTATTTTTCAAGGGATGCCGATGCCTATAACCAGAAAAAACAAGGCAAGAAAGGAAAATTATTATAAGACTACATAAAATACCCCTTTTTTGTATCGGTGGCAAAACTGTACCCAATAGTCGTTTAAAACAAGCAGGAGCCGAATAATCACTCCAGGCGCCGCACGAAATGATCTCCACTACAACCAATTAAAATAGAATTAGTAAAAATACAAAAACTCAAAGAATTTTAACTCTAATTAACTGAAACTTTAAAAAAAAATATATAAAAAAACATCTCGCGTGTCATTAGACCCCTGCGTCCTCGGGGGGGTTAAATAATGAGTATGTGTATTCCATTTTCAACTCTAAATTATGTTCTGTAAGGTTCAATTTCCTGTAGTTATTTCGTAGAAGTAAATATGCTTTTACTGCCTCGAAGGGGTCCTTTTTTTCTACAACTTTTTCGTTGTTTCGTACCTGTGGGCTCGAGAAAAAGTTGCCGGGCCGCGCCAGATGCTTGCACTTGTATCAACACAGCACATGCGTAGCTGCACCATTGTGCAAACCGCTCAGAATGGGTTGAGAAGGAACATTTTGTATAATAAGTCTCGTATTACTAAGATGGAACTCTATATATAAAAATGTCGGTTATTTTTGCTGACATGTGTTTGAGATTTTGGCGGATTTTACAATGTCGTAAGAAGAATGTACATATTTACGTCCGACCTCAGTAGTGAGTGTTCGTAAGCGCTACTGTTATGCTAGAGATCTTGTGTTCGATTCCCAGGTCAAGCAAAGTGTTATTGGATTTTTCTATGAATTGCTCAGTGTAGATTCTAATTAAATGACTCCGTTTATTTATTCTGTAGGACCTTAAAACACACCGGTGCACTCTAGTTGAACTTAAGTAGGTACACCTTTGCCTTATACCCTTTCTGGACTTCTCATGATGGTATCATGATTTTTATTCCAAGCACGACCAAAGTAACAAAAGGGCGCTAAGATTGTATCAAAAACATTTCCTCAATACAACATTCATCCAAAATTGTACCTTCAAAGCAGTACTTGAACCGCAAGCCGAATCTGACATTCTGACCACAATACAACCTTGCAACCTTACCTCGACCCTAACACAAAGGAGATTGACATTTACATCTTTCTCATAAGGTATAATCGACATGCACGTGTAAGTTAGTCTTCTCAACCCGTCGAGCGAGTTCAGGCTATTGTTTTGAACGTATTTTTTACTTCGTTTTACTTCCCAAGCCCACCCGGATGCCTGCAATCAATAGATTAGATTTGATCTTAGATTATCGTGAGGCAGGATGGCTTGAAACCACATTGTAATAGCAACCTTGGATACAACTAAACATGGAAATGGTTTTAGAGTAGAAATAAAACTAAGTAAGAGAAAGATGTGGAAATACAGAATTGTTAAATAAGCCTGCTGCCACTGTCGCTGCGTAGTAATGCCTACGCGGTGACTAGACAGGCTACCCGTTGGCTACGCAGCGCCTACGCGTTGACTACAGAGCGCAGCGTCTACGCGTTAACTACGCAGCGTCTACGCGTTGACTACGCAGTGACTACGCAGTGACTACGCAGTGACTACGCAGTCTCAACCCGAAAACTAAAAATGCTTGAAAATGTTTGACAGTTTATTTACAAACCCAGCTGCCAATTAATACTGCTTACTACAAATGCAAATGAGATTGTTTGAGTCAGCCACATGCACAATGGCTGCTGAGTAAGATTCTCCACACAAATAGATTCCGGAAGATGGAAATCACCGTCAAGGCCGGTCCGGGAACTGTTTCAGGGTAACTTTTATGCGTACCTCGAGACCTGGTACGTCGGCCCAAACTATGAGTACCAGGAAGAGTCTGAAACAGGTCTTTGACCAGCGATGTCACAGCATTTGAACAAAATCTTTATGCAATAGTTCCATTGACTTCGCTACAAAGCTCTATATTCCGTAATACAATACAAACACACTTTTGTTTTATTTTGCCTACACATTAAAAACATTTTACCAAATTAGCAAGTCCAAAAAGTACATAAAAGTATACAAATACTCATTAGTGGTACGTTAACCTCAAATTTAAGTCATTGTTACAAGCATCGTGTACATAATTTTTGCGAAAATGTTATCCTTGACTCAACTTTATAACATAAATATACCATCACGCATGTTTTTCCTGAAGGGTTGCGCAGAGGTGTACTGTTAAACAACTACAGTTCGATGTTTATGTTCTACATAATAGGGGGCGAGGCTTACGCCATCTCCTCTCCTCTCCTCAGGTCGTTTTCCTCATTGCTGAGGGTCATCATGCGGTTGACAATTTTGCGCCACCTGTGCCTGTCTTTGGCGACGTGAAGTGCCTCGTGAAGTTTGGTGTCCAGAGAGGTGCGAATCTGGTCAGACCATCTAGTAGGACTTCGACCTCTAGAGCGCTTGCCGTCGATTTTGCCAATAACCATCAGATGTTCAAGGTTGTGCCCATCTTTCCTGGCAATGTGACCGAAGAACTTAAGTATTATTAATATTTTAAGAGAGGTAGGAGCAGAGCAAATCTGGAGCAGCCCATCTGGGGAAGTACCTCCACCTTACAGAAAACTGCTGCCAAATAAC
The DNA here is from genome assembly GCA_946251955.1 of Acronicta psi. Lineage (NCBI taxonomy): Eukaryota > Metazoa > Arthropoda > Insecta > Lepidoptera > Noctuidae > Acronicta > Acronicta psi. Next base: position 2,696,360 of record OX276486.1, read on the forward strand.
ACACTTTATTGTGTGTTGTGTTCCTGCAGTGAGTAAGGTCGCCTGAGCTCCTTCTAAGGATGCGCTGCGCTGGCAGCAAGGGGTATATTCCCTCAAACTGTCGGCGCAGTGAATTCTCCATAAACGGTTTTTCGGGTCGGCAATGCGCGAGTGATACCTCTGGTGTTACAAGCGTCCATAGGCTACGGTAACCGCTTACCATCAGGCGGCGGTTAGAGTTAGTTCCTGTAGAATTGATGCATTGGTGCGGTAGGCAGGCCAAGGAATTTGCAGCATTTTCCTCCAGCACCACCAACTTCACCTTACGCCATCAATGGGGCACAAATACAGACTCCAAGCTGCAATAGGGATGGTTACTCTCTAAAAATTAAATGCATAAATTATACATCTTCTATATTTCATTATGGTTAAGTATTTATTTCACAAGGCTATAAAAGTTACCTAATTAATTACTCATCTAACCTATTATTAAGTTAGTAGTAGTAATGTAACATTAAATAGGCTGGAAGGGTGTCAACTATTTATCCTTAGGCAAATATTGGGACGGGGAAATACCGAACATGTTTCCCTGAAAAATTGTTCCAGATAATCACTCTCGCAAATGGCCATACTGATACGATAGCAAGCCTTTTTTAGACATCCAGGAAAAGGGGTTTAATACGAAATGAACCAATTCAGCATTATAATATGGCTTAGTGACGCTTAATGCAAAAAAATTAATAACAACCCAACAGTAATTATTGAAACCACAAATATTGCGGTTTTAACCATTTTAGTCGAACATGTCGATTATATTAACATAAGGATATCTTGCAATTCTTTAGTCTACACGTCAAACTGCTGCTCTATAAAAATCGCCGCTATTGCCACGGAATACGGGCGATGAGCCGATCCAAAGGACAAATATGTAGTACCTATATTTGAATGTATGTGTGAGTGAGGATGGAAATAAAATGTACCAAATAAATTTTTTTAATAAACATGGGACCTAAACATACCGGTGAACTATGGGTGTACTTTAGTAGACCATTGCCTAAGCTTTCGAGGAATATAGACGTGATGGTATGTATTTAAATATTAAACATATATGTACTATGTACAGTTCTCGCCAAACTTATTGTCCGGTTTGAAGTTGGCACGAGCTAACTTTTACCCGGCTGTAAAAATCGGAGAAGGAAAAATATTTCACTATATCATATTTCAAAAATATTTACCATCCTTATTGGGTTTTCTGTGATACCTCGGGTATTACTGAGAATTTCACAGAAAACCCAATAACTCTACTCGACCTAGGAATCAAACCCAGGACCTCTAGTTTGTTCTCTATATATATTTTTTCCTTATCAGTTTTTAAAGTGTGCTGCTATGATGCGACTTTCGATTTTCAATTCGACAAGCGTCATAAATACGACCCACCCTGATAGCACCCCAACTCGTATGTTTTGCATTTGAAAGCGTTCGAGTTCGAAATATAAACACACCACCCTAGCGCTCGCAGCCTGGCACTGACACGCTAATCTGATGCCACAGTGATGTGACGTCACTATTCACACTACACAACGGTATTAGGAATTATTTTAATATAAATTTTCAGAAACAAATTTGACAGATGTCAATGTTTTTTATCAAATCTTGTTTTAAAACAGTGGTAAGTTTTTAAGTCTTTTATCATTTGGTGTCCAGTTGGCACTGATTCTTGGGATAATATTCTTGGGAAAAGTAGCAAGTAGAAAGATTACAAAGGTTTTTGCCTACCTAGGAGGACATCACGAAACTACTACTCGATACCCCTAGGTACAAAGTTCACGCCAAACTTATTGTCCGGGTTGAAGTTGGCACGGGCTAACTTTAACCCGGTCGTAAAAATAGGAGAAAGGAAAATATAGGATAAAGGGTTAAAGTTAGCTCGTGCCAACTTCAACCCGGACAATAAGTTTGGCGAGAACTGTAGTATGACACTCCGATCGAAGTTTTTGTATTAACATGTTAATATTTTAGATGTTGAAATATTATTACCTATTTAGTTTTGAATAAACCATCCACTCGTAACTAATGCTTTTATTTTCCGGTAAAAAAAACTGTTTTCGGATACTAGGAGTAATTGATACATACCTAAAATTTGCTACTAAGTATTTTGTTTGGCTTTTATGTATGATTATAATTATATACACTGGTAGCCACAAATCTGTAGGTAAGTACAATATTTATACTACGTTTATTATTTACATTTTATACCAAAAATATTCATATTGTGATATGTTTTTTTCCATAATATTTACCTATTTGCATAAATAAGGGAAATACCAGTTACTTATCGCAAAGCCAGAATAGAACCACAGATAAAATAGGTACCTAATTGGTAAAAATTAAAACCAAAACAGAACAAGGTTATGGAACTACACACATAGATTACAATTTTTCTATAACGTTTATAACAAGGATATAGTGTGTTCAAAATCAGCACCGATAATGGAAGAAAGGTTGGAAGAATGTTTTTTAGAAGGGTTTAACAGTATATTGCCAAAAACAATCACGGAGACACTCTTTAAAAAAAAATCTTCAAAGCAGCAAATCTATTAGTTACTAGTTGTAAAATTATTTTATAGAAACCGCTAAACAGTTCTTTAATCCCTGGCTTTCACAATAGCTACAATTAAAACCCTTTACATATATTCTTAAAAACGAAGCCCACGAAGTGATTTTCAAATTGTCCAGCTATTTGTCATGCAATTAAATCATAAAATTGACGCTAAAAGAAAAAAGTAAGTCAGCAATTATGATGACGGAACCGTTATTCAAATTTAAAAAAAGTACTTTGACGTTTCGGTTTATCAATTAGTTGTCAGTTAAAGATGTCACTGTTTTATGAATTTTATGTCAAAATCAATAGCAATTATTTGTGTGACATATGCCTAGGACAGGGAGGGATTAAAGTCATGTCTAAGATTAATATTTTAAATCCATGTTGCCTATGTTATAATGAGTAATTGAATGATTTCCAATTGTATCATTTATTAAATAGATTTTTACAGCTTTGAAAAGGAGAATGACAAGGGTATTTAGATTAATAATTTTGAAAACTATGTAAGGATTGAAATTGAAATTTTTAAAGTGAATTACGACGCGGGTGCAAGCGTCGCGTGTAGTGCAAAGTTTAACCAAAATTGATTCAGTAGTTTAGTCAAAAATATACAAATACAAAATCTTACTTTCGCATTTATAATCATGCTTCTCTCGACTTCTCTCAACTTACCTTATTTCCTGTATACTATAATATTATTAAGAACTAGAATTACATTCGATTAAGAACCATTTAAGTGCCAAAGGACATCCTACCCAAATAATTCTCTAAGGAGCATACCCGAACAAGAAACCAATAATAGAAACGGATAGAAATTAAATTAGACTAAGTTTGGGGTCTCGGGGTCTAAGATTAAGGGGGATTAGTTGGCCGCACCCTCTATATACGGGATTATGCCGACGTATGGCGAAACTGGTATTCTATAGAATGGCTACAGTAAATTTGATAGGGTTAAATAAGAGAAGAGTTAATACTTACATAGTTTTACGCCTGTCTCTTATGGGGTAGGCAGACACTTTAGGCAGATTTCGGATTGCTACGATCCTGGGGGGCTAGACAAGTTGCATTTTGACATTCGAATCGACGAACCAAATGTATGTAAATGACATTAGTGACAGCCTGATTTATAGAAAGCTTGTGTCATTTCCATACATTTTGTGTGTCGATTCGAATGTCAAAATGCAACTTGTCTAGCCCCCCTGGCACGCCACTTTCACAAGAATCAACCCTTTCATGCATGCTCGTCTGTATAGGCTACTCCTAACCTGGCCTTACCATCACGCCTGTATTCCTCGGAGGGTTAAGCAGAGATGTACTAATGTACACCCACAGTTCGCCGGTATGTTTGGGTCCCATGTAGTAGAGAGCGAGCCAATTGCCATCAACCGGGCTCAAATCCAGACTCCGAGTTGCTACTGGGAATTTCACATAGAAAGAAACAAAGAAAAGAAAAATTGTTTATTTCCTCGACCAAGGACACACAGTTAAAAACTAAAACTAAATAAACCTAAAAAAGTAAAACATATTAATAAACTGGCAACACTGTTTCAATGTCACACAGCGTTGACTAGAGATGGGTCGTTGACAGAATTTCCCTTAACGAAACGTCAACGTTGATTTCCGTTCGTCAACTAGTTGATCAACTAGTTAAATTCGTCAACGAGTTAACGTACTTCTAATGTCAACTTGCAACGTAAACTGTTTATTGATATGAACGGTTTTTATTCAACGCTACTTTTATGTACGCTACTTAGAGTTCAAATTGTATGAAATGACCGTCCCTCGCGACTTACGTTATTATTAACGTAAGTTTTTTAAATTTGTTCAGTTCGTTTCATTTGCGTTCTCGATTATTGAACGAGAAGAACGAGTTAAATTCATAAACGTCGTTGACGAATTCAACTAGTTGATTCATATACAGTTAACGTTAATACGTTGACATGAGATCAACGGTTGATTCAACTAGTTCGTTGATTCAACGCTCATCCCTAGCGTTGACACACTGACAGTGACAATGACCTAATGAGAAACGTCAACAAGACTACAAGAAAAATCTATCTACAATAAAATAATTACATTTAATAAAATTTGTTAAAAGTGACATCAATCAAACCCAGGGCCTCTAGCATAGCAGTCACGCTTGTGACCACTAGACCGACGAGGCACTCCCTCATTACAGTAAATCAATAATCCTTTTTTTTCTCTGCTAATCAAATCAGTTAAAATAACAATCCGATGCAATAAATTTCAACGACCGCAGCACCAAGCCTGTTCAAGTGGTCTCAAAAAACAGCAACTGGGACCTGAACCGGCTGCAGTCCGGAAATGCCGGCGACATGACGACATCGACACGGGACGAACACCGACTGTCGCATTTATCAAGTGTGTTTAGTATAGGCACGCCATGGGTTTTATCTCCGAGTCGAGCGTAATCAAGCTTGTTTACCCGACTACCGAGGGAGGGTGGGTTATGGGTTTGATTTACCCGACTGCCGATGGAGGGCTATGTGTTTGACGTGAATGTATCCATATATGTAGATGAACGGCTCAACCAATTTATATAAATGATACATCATTAGATTCGTCTTGATAGCACGAGTATTACTGGGTACATGAAATTAAAAAAATCGAAATGGCGGATTTTATGCTCTTTAATGTGTGGGCGGATTTTTCAAAATCATCTTTAGGTGTAGACAAGTTGCAATTTGACATTCGAATCAACAAATGAATAGAAAGAAAATGTATCGAAATGACATTAGTGACAGCCCGATTTGTCAAAAGCTTGTGTCATTGTCAACGCGAATGTCAAATTGCAACTTGTCTATGCCACATGTGCTGCATTATAAAGCCTATTCAGTGGAAGGTCTGCGTATACTGGAGCAGTATAGCTTAATGTGTAGAGTTTCCCTAAATGTGTACGTCAGGTCTTTATGGGGATGGGTGGGATTACAAACCGGCTTCAAGCTAGGGAGGATTAATTGCGCTTGAAGTCATGTAATGTGGGTTGAAAGGCCGCAACTCACGAACTGCCGCTGCAAACCAAAGGAGCATAAGTCTCTTATGAAAATGGTGAAAATGGTGTCCTGGGGTTATAATGAGGTACTAACAGTTCCTACATTTTTGTTAATAATTTCAATGTCTTATACTTGCGTAATTTACTGGTTTCTGACACTTTTTTTTGAGTTATCGGCAGATTGCCATAACTCAAAAAAAAAGTGTCAGAAACCAGTAGATATTTGATATACCAGCTAGGAATGAAAACGCACCGTTCTTCGGAAGATGCAAAGTTCTAATATTGCATAGTTACATTATACGTACTGATATAAAGACTACATAAAATTCTATCGAAGGCTTTAGTGATAAAATCTCACAAGATACAAGAGAAGTGAAGCCACACCTTAGTGCTAAACCCCCGGGGGGTGGGGGGCGCCCCCACACGACATATTGGAATGCCCACCGCTGGCTACAAGTTCGCCTGATTAAAATTACTTTTCCGACACATTTATCTGAGGAATAGTTCAGTTTCCTAGGTAATTTCACGGGAACGAGAACTTTGACCCTTTTTCAGTATCTGGGGTAGATTGAAGTGCATATTGGTATTAAATTCTGCTTATTGTAAACTTGCCACATTGTCGAATCATCACACTTTTGTAAGTTCCATAAATGATACTAGCTTTTGGCCCGCTCGGTCTTATAAATCTTTTCCCCCGTTTTTGTAACATTTTTCATTGCTACTCCGCTCCTATTAGTCGTAGCGTGATGGTATGTAGCCTATAGCCTTGCCCGATTACTGTGCTATCTACCACAGTTTTTTTTTTAAATAGGTCTAGTAGTTTCGGAGCCTATTCAATACAAACAAACAATTAAATCTTCTCTCTTTATAGATAAAAATGTATCTAAAATAATTGTACTCCAAAGTTCACATAATAACGAGAAGATTGGGATAAATGTGACTTAAAAATTTACCTCTTTATTAAAGTTTAGTCCATTTACTTATCCTATCTAAATCTGGGTACGTTTCTCCCCTCAGAGGGGTTAGGCTACAGTCTACCATACTGACCTAGTGTGAAAATTGCAATTGAAATTATTGGCATAAATACTGAGTTCTCGCGATGTTTTCCGTTGCCATACGCAATCGAAATGTCAAAGATGCTTGGATGAGACACGTCCATGATCACAGTAGACCATGGACGGATACCAGTGGTACAGCAGGTGTATATTCGAATAATATAACAAGTGGAATCTAAAATGGTTTCCATACCAAAAGTCCAAGATATAAAAAAAGAAATACTCCTCGTATCATTATAAATATTAGGTTAGACAGGACAAATTATCTTTACATCCCTTTTAGTTCATTAGTCTCTCCCCCTCGACCCTTTTCTCCCGATAAATAATAAATGGCACAGCGGCCCTGCATTACTTTCTCGTAAAACATGCATCTGTGGATTGGAGATACCTTTTTATAGAATACTAGCTTCGCCTGCATGGTCTTGGTATTTCTTATAACTTTCATCCCCTATTTCAACCCCTTACAGCCCTTTTTCGCATTAAAAAGTATGCCTATATCCTTTGTCAGGCTCTAGACTATCTGGGTACCAAATTTCATTTAAATCGGTTCAGTAGTTTTGGTGTGAAAGCGCGACAGACAGACAGATAGAGTTACTTCCCCATTTATAATATTAAGTAAGGATAAGGATTTGGAAGACATATTATTGATTCCTCAATAGATATATCATTTACCCAGGATGAGTTTCATCATCTTAACCATACCCAAACAACATTAGGGTCAGGTTCCAGTATAACCAATAAAGAATGTTTCTACGGACGTACTCTCCGAGGTTCGGAGAGGTCTTGATAAGAGAAGAAAGGTTACAGCCATATGTCCAGTTTATTCTTAAGACTAGCCTTGGCCCGCGACTTAGAAGTTGAATTTTTCTCTCCGTTTTTGCAACATTTTTAGTTATTACTTCGCTCCTTTTAGTCGTAGCGTGATGATATATAGCCTATTGCCTTCCTCGTTAAACAGGCTATCCAACACTGAATTTTTTTTTTTAAATTGGACCTGTAGTTCCTGAGATTAGCGCGTTCAAACAAAAATCCAAACTCTTCCGCTATTTTTTTTTTACATTTTTAGCTTTATAATATTAGTATCTAAGATATGGCCTAGAAATGTGCTTGAAGAAATCGGATGGTAGTGTAAAATTAGCTGCATGTAGTTAGACTGGGAGCCAGGTCCAATTTAGGAGAGATTTTTTTTTCTATGTATCCTATAGTCGGCAACGTAAAAGCATCCGGGAGTTCTCTCGGCATCCTAACAGCCATCTTCAATCTACATAAGTGTATTAATCTAAGAGCCGAGCCTAAGTGGCCGACTTCCCATAGAAACTCGAGTGATTTGGGAGCAAGGGGCTTCGGGCCATGGTTATTATGGCCACATGTGGGGCCCATCTTTGAGAACTGTCAATCGAAAATTGATTTTGCACGAGTTACCTTTTTGACGGAAAACTTTTGCGGAAAAAAAATATAATCTAAGTTTATCCTTTTTTTATTTTAATTAAATATCTATTTCCTTAGAGAGCCTAGCAGTTAGCCCAATTTCTTAATTTCTCTTTCGGCAGTCGATTAAAAAATCCTCTTGCGAAATGTTTCGCTACAAACTGCCTCTCATCCAATATTGCTGCACAAGCTGTGTGTAAAATTAACCCCTTCAAACTTCGAATTCCAAATTTAAACGAATCGTTCCCCACGCTCGCGTCCATTGTTTTTAAATTCCATATTTTATGCAACAAGAACAGATGCGTCACGATCTTACGCCATAAACGGAACGCACCCCGCTGATGACCGACATAAATTGAGCCCCCACACCCCCCACGCGTCTTTATAATACTAAACGCCGCAGGGGAATCGGTGTAGAATGTCAGAGGTCTGGCTTTAATGGTGCTTCTAGGCTGAGGGGGCCACACATTGCCGCCATTGGCACTTGATATCGATCTTTGTTCAGGCTCCCCCGCGTCTTAAGCCGTGCTCTCTGAATTAGGGCTAGGAATTTATGTTACTGGCTTACAGCAGAGGGATTGATACAGTTTGTAACTGGGAACCGGCTTAAACTTCGACAGAGACTAATTTTCCGTGTCGCTAAAATCAAATTTTATGGCGCGATCTGAAAAACGGGTTATTCTGCAATAAACTATTGTCCATTTTTATCTTGATATTGGCAGCACTAAAAGATTTTTTTTTATTTAGAGTTGTTATTTTTTTTTTACTAGTATTGCATTAGGCAACAGCAAAAATAGCCTGCACCCTGCAAAAACAATGGTATTATTGTAACTTTACATATCTATAATTACTATCGTGACAACGTATGCATAATAAAGAGGTAAATGAGCACAATCTTATCTGCCGTTGATTTATCTTAGTACAGAATACATAGCCAGCACTCGCACGTTTCACCTCTACGCCGCCCCCTCACGTTCGTTCGTGATGATACATAAAACCTGTCTGCGACAACACCAAGGCGGTTCTAACAAAGCAAAGAAATAAAACGTCCTCAATAACAATGCAGATTAATGAAAACAATGTTAGACACGAACAAATTTTTACGTCGGCCCTGCAAGCCGTCCCCCGCAGACAATACGAACTTATCGGTCCGACTAAACAAGTTTTCGAGTGGGGATGCCGCCGCTTATCTGTTCGGGCACATGTGAGCCCGTGCCTTGGGGCCTTTAAACTAATACCACCATAAAAAGGCCCCCTTCGCCCCCCGCCAGGCATCATAAAAGCGGCCATAGAAGGAAATGGGCGTGTAAACTGGGAGGTCAGGCTATGTTGGTCGTTCGTATAAAAGCTTTTGCCCGATTACTTGGTTGGCTGGCTCGCGTGCGTTCTATTTTCAAACGTGATAATGATAACCGGATAGTTGGGACGTTGCGAGTGTACGCAGTTCGGTGTTTGAATGTGGAACAAAAAGGTAAGTAAAAGTAAAGGCATTTAACATACAGCCCACAAGACCTTTGATTTTTATTTTACTGAACATATTAAACAACAAGTCACGCAAGTTATCGAACAATTACAGAACATTTATAAAACACAAAATAAATATTAGGTTTCTGTGCAAAAAGCCGGTCAAATTATAAAGCTTACTCGCCGAACTGGATTATAAAATTGATTTAAGGTAAAAACTTGTTTCAACTTATAATAGCACAGCAAATAAAACCTTTTTACTTGGTTCTTTTTTTAAATAGCTAGTTATTAATATTTTTAATGGGTTTTCTGCAAAATAAAAAAGAGTTCCTCATTGTCAAATTTGACAATAGCCATGTCAATGCGTCCTAAAAAACAATGCAGCACAATCGTGCATCCTTATTTGTTGTACAGACTATAATTTAATCTGCGATACAGATTACTTGGCTTGGTGACCACGCTACCACAATGTAAAATTGAGATTAACATTTTTGTACAAAAAATAGTTTAAGATTAGGGTCAACGTTCTGTACAGCCAGATCAGTCTCATTGTGATACTGCTGGCTGGCTTATCTTTTAACCAAGAGACAATGGACAGGATAGAAGAATAATTGAGCAGATACTAAGATTTTTTGTCTTTCAACCGTTAAAAAGTCCGAAAGATCCGAAGGTGTTAATTTCAAACAAATATTTTAACGCTCGGAACTCGTTCTGTTCTTCTCTGTTCTTAAAGATGCTACAAGGCTGTAATAGAACAATTATTGAAAGAACTCGTGCCCGCCAGTCGATTATTTCCTTCATTAAAATTAAATAACTGGTTATCTTATCATGGAAATACTTAAAAAATTACATAAAGATAATGGCAGAAATAATTTTGGCAAAAGCATTTGCAATGATAGTTTTGCCGTAGTGCGCAAAACCTGAAATCCTAATTATTTTTGGACTAGTAAAAACAAAATGATGACCAATTCCCTTTATTTTAACAGAAAGCGTAATAGAAAAGATTTTTTCACCCAAATACCTTTGTAACAATGATATATTCGTACCGCATTGCACCGGTTTCAACAACAAAAGACTCAAAAAACACCTAGGCGTGGTACCATAAGTCCTGATTAAGCCTAATGGTGGAAATGGTCATGCTGTCCGAGCGGGGATGGGTTATAACGCCCCGGGGAGTGGGGAGTGGGGTCTATTAGATGGTCATCACTGGCCAGGTAAACCTCGGTACTACGCAAACTCGCTCTTATATCCCAACGCGGTGTTTTAGAAAATTGGGTGGCATTGTAAAAGGGTATTAAAACTGATTAGATTTTTTTGTGTAATCTGCAATTTTTGTATCGAAATAATGTTTGTAGGGAAGTAATGTAAGCGCTGATTTGAATATTTACCTAAAAGTAAAAATAAAAGTAAAGTAAAATATATAGGTATTTTTGTAATGAGTAACTGCATTAGCAAACATGGTATGTGTTTGTGAATCAAAGCTTACTCCCACACGATTTTATTTACATGAAAACTTTAGCAACATGGCAACACAAGAACCTACCATAATACTAATAGAAATCCTCATAGATCTTTTCTTTTTTAAGCTTCGACACCAATACAACCTTTCTTTTCTCAGGTAAAGATTCGTTTGGTAAACTTTTTTCGCCGCTTGGCGTGTTGCATCGGACAGACAAACGTACGGCCGTACAAATTTATGTTTGGTACGTAAAATTTTCGTTGTATTTTACGGAATCCGTACGTGCGATTTATGTGCGTCTGTGTCATATAAAATATGAGTACGTTTTTACGATACAACGTTATTGATTGAACGAGTTATAGTTGTTCTATTTTTGATTTTTTTCCTTTATTCCTGGATAGTTGCCAGTTATACCAAATCTGTCTTTTTGTCCAAAAAGTCTGTCCAAAAATTTGAAAAGTATTCACACGATATTTGGTACCTCCCTGACTCATACCGATCTTCTTCTTGTTCTTCTTTTGGTGCCTCTCCATTACTGGAGGTTGGCCGTCAGCTCAGCGAACTTCTCTCTACCACTCAAGTCATACCGATAGGTACTGATTTTTTTTATTATAAGCTTTTCTTATATTGCAAAAAAAAACTACAGCATTATCAATTATAGATACAGACACAAGATTGCAATCAATAATTATTTATATTATTCAACAGCTACAAAGAACTTTATTGAATCACCTGGGATAAACAAAAGCAATGCGGAGAAAACCTACAAAGACCTCATTCAGTGATCAGATTCAATCTAGTCCCAATGTCTAGTTGAATTTCAAGCCCCGAGGCTGCGTGTCAGGGCATAATGCGCCGTCCGTGGCTCAGCATAACGCTAATCCTCCAGCGGGTTCGATTCTCGGACGAGCACGTACGACAGTATTTAGTTAGAAACCGTCCTTCGACGGTCACGTATCACTGTTTGTTCTACGGATTCTATTAATTGTACGTTTTTATCTTCGCTCTGTATCGCGTCGCTCGCTTAGGTGTGCTCACGTTTTATGACTGTAACTAAAGAGGCTAGTTCTTATATGGCTTTTAATTTAATGTAATTATACAGGTTTTTTTTCGGAAAGTACTGGCTTTTAACAAAAAGGCTCGTATTGTCAACAACGCTCTCTGATGATAACTATCCATAGAGCTATCCGTAGAAGCCTGTTTTAAAATATTCCCAAACATCGTTAAGCCTAGTAGGCATCTGCAGTGTTCCAAAATTCACAGATTAAAAACCACCCTTCTTTACATCTGTTATAATTTAAAATAAACTGTGCGAATCGAATCGGCCATCTAAAGCGTACCCTCGCAAGCGGTGCAGTTACGAAACGCAGATTTCTATGTTTTACGACACTACCAATTTTTCGTGGACTCCCCTGCCGCTGTGAGCTCGTACTCTAGAGGGCTATTGAGGGGGAGTGGTGGGTGATGTCTGGGATCATAGCGTAATGGTCATGTTTTATAACACGGCCCCTCCGCATTAAGGCGCGGGCCGCGTATAAAACGCGTAATAGAATTTCAGTGACGACTGCCACCCTTGATAGCGCTTCACTTTACTGCCCATGTAACGATGTTAACGCAGCGCATGCGCCCGCCCGCTGCCAGTTATGTCAAAGCCCAGACGTGACAATGGCAACATTGTGACAAGGATTATAATTTTCTCGCGTTTCTAAGGAATACTTGGTGTGAACATATTGCTTGGAATTTCAGGCGGTAATTTTGCTTGAGCGAATTAATTTAGGCAGATTAATGATCGAAATTAAACGTTATAACATTTTAGTCTTAATCAAAAATTTGCAGAATTACCCGTTATGCGCATGCAATTAATTTAACACCCCCGTATAAGCATGCAATGTTGTGATTATAAAAGAAAATAAGGCATCGTGCCGTATAGAAATTCTATTTAAATGTTTATTTAGAGCAACAAAGCCAAAACTTTGCAACCCCTATTCGATTAAAGCGTACTACCCGCACATTTCCCAAGAAACATCACACAAACAACTGACTACACAAGATGACCGTTCCCGCCAATCAGCGCGTCCAAACTTTTCCCAGCAGAGGCGTTATGTCCAAACCACCAATGGGGGAGGTTGGCGCCCTCATTGTTATCCAATTACGGCCTCCCGCCTGATAATACGCCGCGAATTCAAATTAGGATCGGGGAGAGCGGTCGCCGACCCCGCGCTGATCAATCGGTGACCGCGCCCGGCATCGATATGTGGAGTCGATCGTCGCACGCGATACTTAATCGTTTCCCGCGAGCGATTTTTGTAAATCGAACTCCGTTTTGATTGGGAAGTGATTTGTGAGTGCCGGATCTGCAAAAATGGTGCAGATATTTTATCTGGTTTGGCAAAAGAAATACGCTACCGGTTTTTAATATGGCTTCTTAGCAACTTCGCCTTTATTGGTGTAATATGCTTTCGTAAATCAAGATAAATACCTCTTACAATTAACTTAGGGCCTATTTAACCACCTCCTGATATGAGGAGATGATTTCATATATTTTTTTTTATCATTTTTTAATCTATCTGGCGGTGGTTAGTGACTATCCATTATCCAGAGGTGGTGAAACAGATCCTTACAAATAAATAAGTATAAGATGAATATTATGTAGTTCCAAAAAATATATATAAGTATTACTTTTATCCATTGTCTAGTTCCCATAGTATAAGCTCTGCTTAGTCTGGGACTAGATGGTGCTGTGTAAAAATGTTCCCAGAATATTTATTTATTTTTTAAAGATACGATATTTTTTGTTCTTAACCTTCTTGGTACATCCGTGTCAATCAAATCATTAGTACAAATTATTACAGAACCCATTAAATAAATTAAGAAAATAGCTGCTCAAATGCGGCCTCTTATTAAACTCTCATTAAAACCCAGCGGTATAATTAAGCAATAATTTCGATACGACGTGTGGGAGCCTGCAGTATGGGACAAGTTTGACTCCTGGGCCTGAAGACAAGTTGCAATTTGACATTCGAATCGACAAACGAATAGAAACAAAATGTATGGAAATGACACAAGCTTTCGACAAGTCGATCTGTCACTAATGTCATTTCCATACATTTTCCTTCTATTCGTTTGTCGATTCGAATGTCAAATTGCAACTTGTCTAGCCCCCCTGACATTTGTAAAGGAGAAACGCCTACCATCTCTGGCTGCTTAGTCAGGAGTTTAGGAGTTTAGGAGGAGGAATCTTTACCATTTTCGGTACAGACCAGTATATACTGACCTCGCATTGCGCAAAAAACATATACAAGGCGAGATCAGCATAATTATAAATGTAGCCAAGTAATGTAGCTAGAGAACTTGGATGCTTAACTTTATTTACTTGAAAAAGAGTTATTATAAAGTTAAGGTCTTGTAAACTATGATTAGTTTTCCTATTTTGTTTAACACCTACTGTCAATCAATATCGAAATGTTTAACATAGTTTTCTTCCCGCGATGGCGCTCGGTGACGTCACAAATGTCACGATCAATGTTGCCAGTGATTGACATCTTCAATAAAATTAAGGAAATTTTAAAATAATCGTGAAGATAAAGTAAATTGCTTACTAGTCCAATTATTGTTTCTCTTATGTTCTTCGTCTATTTCATGGTAAAAGTAAACTGTATAAAATTACTACTACTATTCATAATTTCTTTCATAAAGAAAATCTTTTTGTTTGAGTAATTAATTTTCACAAAATCACCGACAAACTGCCGATGACGTCTCGAGAGCCTATCACGTGACCAACTCCTTCCTAACTGTCACAGTAATTCTACCATGGTATTCTTAAATAATGTTTTTTTAACTGTCGATCCCATACGTTTTCATTCCCGACCGCAGTATTATGTGATATGTCCGGGAACGCATAACGGGATGTTATGTAACCCGGGAACTGTTCTCACGGTGACCAGCCACGCTGGATTACTGCGGTTTTTGCTGTTGTCGCCTTCGAGCCGAAGAAGCCATGTTCCTTTTTTAAATTACAATCTTACCTGCTAGTATACTTTTTAATTCTTCGAATGACATTTGCTTGGTAAAACGTATCCAAGTGTTCTAGATATGAATATGAGAAAATCTAAAGAATCGTTCTTTTTTTGTGTTACTCGTACAGTAGTAGAAAGTATTGCCATTATTAAAAACGTTGTTGATACCATCTTCCTTCTCTTCGTAGCATTATTTGTTCACCTAGTCCTTGAGACCGCTGAGATTTCTTTGTTCAGAAAAAATATAATGTTCCTATAGCTTTTAAAGATTCAATCAGTCAGCATTGAATCTTCAAAAGCCTACTCTTAAGCAGACCTACTTGCATAGACGCACTAAACACCGGGGTCAAAGATAAAAATGTTTTTTCTTTGGCTCTAAGTATTCGAAGTAACTAATGGACTGCCAACTCAAAGGTCTCGAGTTCTAAACCAAAGACTCCTCAGACTTTTAATTATCACTCGCTTTAACGGTGAAGGAAAACATTGCGAGGAAACCTGCATGTCTGAGAGATTATTTCGCGGTATACAACCAAGTCATCCCGCTACGCCTCAGAATCATTCATTTAAAAAAAGTAATTTAAATTATCGAATGTCCCGCAATTTGACAGTGTTGCCTATAATTCCCACCCTATCCTGTCATACGGCGACACCAGCGCCATTCACACGCAATTAGAATTTATTATTAAGCTTGCGGCTTTCCGCACCAGTTTCTATCACTGTTGCGAGCTAATGATAAATTTAAAACATAGTTTCGAATTCCTGGGATCGAATAAGTATCGTGTGTACTTCGCTTTATACATTGATTACTAGCTCTTGCTTGCCATTAATTTACTCGCGTCACAAAGAACTAAGAACTTTTTCCGACAAAACTTTTTTTGGTAGTCTATAATACAATCTAACTCCTTGTTAAAAAAATATATATATATAATTTTATCAGTATACACTTAAAAATTTTACATACGGACAGCCAGACAAAATGCCTGACGACCAGAGCGCAGGGTTGCGCAGGTCTGATGGCAGTCGCTTCGTGTAAAATACTGGTATTTGGCCACATATTTTTAGACTGGAAGTTTGGAACCCGACGCCTACATAATTGGGGCTAGCGGCTAGCTAGGAGATATCGTTCATAATGATTTTTTTTTCTACATAATACATAGAACATACACTCACGCCTTTTTTTACAGGGGTAGGCAGAAACTAGAGACGGTCACTTGCTACGATTATTGCACACTTCTTTTGCTTCCTCCACGTCCATACATCTTGTCATACACACGCGCCGGTTGTGAGTACTACGCACCTGACCTTTTGAAGGACCTCACCAATAAGGTCGGTGTGTCTTTCTAGGGCGGCCCCTCCCGGCGCTTCCACTGACATTCGTCTTTTTCTCTATGGCAATAATATTAGTCATAGATTTATATCATATATCTATTTTTGTAGAACAGAAGTAGAATTTATTAATAAAAAATATAAGTACACTGGTAACACAAAGATTGAATAGGGTCATAGGCCAAAGTAACAATTTACATAGTCAGGATCTAATTAACATTGACACACATAGCAAAATACACAACGATCGGACAACGATTCGATATCACTCACACAATTACCAGTGGCGAAGGTTCGGACATAGCACGTCTGTACTATCCGAGATCTCGAGCAAAAGAGAGCAAAGTGACGTTCCGGCAAGCCTTTTATACGTTCTGACAGTCATTATGAAAATAGGCGGGTAGTCTTGAACATTATTTTTATAAAATCCCTAACACTATGATATCAGTATGTTGACGTTTTTTTATTTTTTACAGGTAAGTTCGAGTTGGAAGCATTGGATGATACACCATATCCATAGAAGTTTATGTCTTTCCTGTTACGAACACTAAGTTGTTATGATTTATTGGTAAGTTTTTTAAACGAATTTAATAACAAATATAGGGGGTGGGGGTATAAACTACACAAAAGACAGGGCGCGGACGGTTTGTTCCGTACAAGAATCGAATCCGCGTCATTTATTTTCCGCGGATTTCGATCACTTAGACACTGCGTTATTCGTATTGTCACAGAAAGATATGTACATATAGTTAATCTCATGATAGTACAACGTAGGTATGTATCATAGAAAAAGATTATCA
Organism: Acronicta psi; assembly: GCA_946251955.1. NCBI lineage: Eukaryota > Metazoa > Arthropoda > Insecta > Lepidoptera > Noctuidae > Acronicta > Acronicta psi. The sequence goes on from OX276486.1 coordinate 2,713,502, forward strand.
TATTGTATCATAGAATTTCATGTGACTATTCAATGTCACTACTTATGATGATGAAATTTATATAGGCCATACTTATCTTACGTTTATGAAATAAAAAACGAATACCTACTTAATTCATGTAAGTTGGTCATACAATATTTTCAACCGACTTCCAAAAAAAGAGGAGGTTCTCAATTCGACTGTATTTTTTTTATGTTTGTTTGTTACCTCAGAACTTTCGACTGAGTGAACCGATTTTGATGATAATTTTTTTATTCGAAAGCTGGTGCTTACAGATTGGTCCCATAAGGGCTCCTAAACTACTAATTTCATTTAAATATGACTTTCGTTGATTGTCTGTTTGGCACCGACTCAAAATTAGTTAGAAATCATAATGTAAATAAATATGTTGTTTATTTGCTTTTTAGTTCCTATGTGTTTTTTGGAGGCGGTTTGTTTTTTGTTTAAAAATAATTGGCTACACGACTGACTACCAGCGAAAGACCCACCCTTGCTCTGCAAGGCTTTCTATAGGTACGTTTTTTAATCTCGACGACATACGGTACCTTTCATAAACTTTTTAGTGCATTCGGAAAATTTCAATTAATTTGGGCTTTTAAGTTACAATTTGGAATAGAAAACTTTTAGGCGAATCGTCTAAAACTTACGATTCAACAAACCGGTATCGTAGGTGCAACACTACACAAAAAAGCTGGCATCATTATTTGTAATTTTGACATTTGCATGTGTCAATCTAGTCTCTGAGATTAAAAAAGAGACTATAATTTTTTTTCCACGACCGAGTAACAGTTTATCATAGAGCCTGAAATACAAAAAAGGTTCTAATGTAAGGAAATTATAAGCATTTAAATTGTATGTTAGATGTAGAGCGCACTATTACTGTATTCTGACATCACTCTCTCTCTGGGGTCGGTCCCTCATGTCTGAGGATCGTGGTCAGCATCAGGGTTGCATCTGGAGCGGATATTCTATCTCCACTGGTTTCTGTCCAGCGCTTTTCGCATAACCGTGTAGAATTGGAGACCGACGAGTCTTTTACTTGATCGGTCCATCTTGTTGGTGAACGACCGCGCGATCTTTTGCCTTCGGTGTTCTCAACCACAATCAGTTTTTCCAAACTTACGTCGCCTCTACGCATTGTGTGCCCGAAATATGCAAGGATACGCTGTTGGCATATGGTGGACAAGCGAGTTTTTATGTGAAGCTTGGTAAGGATCAATAAGCTGGGTACTCACTTAGCAGTGTTGCATGTAACGTATCAGATACTGTATCAACCTGCAAGTGGGTACGGCTCGTCCACGGTCCACCGCGTATCTAGGTACGAGCTGCCGAAGACGCCTTTGTGTTCGCAGTGATACCGCCACTCGGCAGGTCACTGCGAGCTTACAGCGCTCCACGCGCGAGCGACTCGCAGCGGGCTCGTGCCTCCGTACTCACTTGATACCGTAGCTGATACATTACATGCTACACTGCTAAGTGAGTACCCAGCTTTTCATTGGTGCGTTTCGCAGTCCAAGGTACTCTTAGCATTCGTCTCCAGCACCACATCTCGAATGCATCGATCCTTTGTCTTTCTCGGGCCAGGATGGTCCACGTTTCAACTCCATCTCCATCTCTCATCTCTCCTCCAAGAAGATAGGGAATACCAGGGCTCGTATCAATCTGATTTTGGTTTTGATACCAATTCCTCTCCTCTTCCAGATGTTGTTTAAACGGGTCATAGCATCTTTTACCATCCCGATTCGCCTTTTTATTTCGGCCACATGCTAATACGCCATACAAATTCTATAAAACTTATTTTATTTTTATTTATTTATCTAGGTCTTCCGAGAGTCCGTGCGCGTTATTAAAAGGTTTTTTAACTTAATTTTTAATGTTTTTATCAGTATATTGATTATATAGAATTATATTTTTCAAGCTGCTTATCACTATCACTACATAGTATAAAACAAAGTCTCTTTCTCTGTCCCTATATCCCTATGTATGCTTAAATCTTTAAAACTACGCAACGGATATTGTTTTTTTTTTTTAATAGATAGAGTGATTGAAGAGGAAGCTTTATATGTATTATAACATACCACGCGGGCGAAGCCACTGGCGGGAAGCTAGTTCTTTATAAATACAACAGCAGTCAAATGCCCTATTTATAATAAACACTGTAGCGTAGTGATGATAACAATATTACATATTAAATACACAATAATATACACGCAAGAGGTAATAAATACGCAGTTTTAATAGGTACATGTACATTGGGTTCATTGTCTCTGTAGTAGGTAAATAATGAGCGTTGGCATTGTCAGCGCAAAAAAATGTAAGGTTGTTTACGCAACTGGCAACACTTTTTATCGAAAATTTAATGTTCGCACGTTTGCCAATAGGTGAAGTAGTTGGCGGATTTAATCATGATTATTATATAAGATGGAGAGGTATATCTTGCGGCATCATAGCCAAAATTTTCCATTAAAAAGTCTACTTCGTTAGAGTAGTGGTCAAAAGCGCTTGAGATCCTGGGTTCGATTCCCAGGTCGAGCAGTGTTAATGGGTTTTTTCTATGAAATTCTCCACGATATAAATCTGGCATTCCTTGAATAAAATTTTTTTTGAATGAGGTTAAAAACAAAAGGAACTTAATCGTTTCTCCAAATTACTACTTTGGAATCATAAAGATCGACTACCTCGTTGGTCTAGTGGTCCCAAGCACAACTGCTACGTTTGAGGTCCTGGGTTCGATCCCCGAGTCGAGCAAAGTGTTGTTGGGTTTTCTGTAAAATTCCCAATAGCAGCTCAGAGTCTGGATTTGTGCCCCATTGATGGCAGTAGACTCACCCGCTTACTTAGGACCTTAAAACATACCCGCGAAATGTGGGTGTACATTAGTACGCCTCCGCTTACCCGTTTGGGGAATATAGTCGTGATGGTTATGAATCATAAAGATCATCAAACTGTGTTTATGTAGATGCACACCACTTCGAAGCTCTCATGCGTGGCAGAGCAGCGGTTACACCTCAAATACGGCATACAAATTAGCAGTCCCTTTCAACAATTTGTTTTCAACAGCCCTGCGGTTTTCCGTCAGCTGCAACAATTTAGCAGCCTATCCCTAATGATGTAATAAGATATTATCGCTGGTATAATCAGCTATTACTATACAATGGACGATTCCTATCTCCTTTGAAACCGGACAGAGTGGCGACGTATCGGAAACGTCTCCGCGACACATCTGGCCCGCATTCACAATGCCATTCGTTTTTTAAATTTCTTTCCTTGACCACACAGGGACGCACTTGAATTGAGTAAAACAAAAATACACTGTCTTTAATAATGTTTTTTATGCCAACGAAGTTAGTTGTTGGTTACTAGGCTCTAGATACTGAAAGCTAACTGTTATATATAATTAATGGAATCAGGCGTTACTTTGTGGAAATACATGACTATAAATTGCAATGAAAATATGTAGTATTAATTCCGCAAGCTGAGTTGCAAGAACACCGCCCTCCCGCCCGCTAATAATGCACATGCAGGGAGAACTTAGTTGTTAGTGCAACATGCATACCTAAACCTTTTTACGACACGTGTTTCGTCTCTTCGCAAAGCATGATTAGGTGCGAATTCGGTGGCTGCAGCTCCAGCCGCCGAATTAGCGGCCGGGTGCTCGTGCATCTCAGCATAACCGAAATTAAAACTAAATATTTTCATTGCAATTCATTGCTAAGAGCCTATTTCACCATATCTAGATAGCCGCTAACCACTGGATAAATTATTATAAAATCGAACAAAATTTGTATGAAGTTATCTGCTAGGTAATTTAACGGGAACTTTGTAGGAGGTGGTAAAACAGGCCTTAATATTCTTCTATCCGTAAGATATCGGACATATCTATCGCCTAGAAGTTGGGTTGCGGCCGATGGCAGTCGCTTCGTGTAAAATATCGATATTCAGCCGCACCTGATTAGCCTGGAAGCCGACCCCAACATAGTTGGGAAAAGGCTAGGAGGATGAGCTGATGAGGCGAGTTACTACAGATCTTCAGTCTTCTTCACAGACCAGAAGGTACATTGCAGGATCCTGTCTTTACTGTTAACCTTGGTCTTGATATTAGCTTCTAGTTTTTACTTATTGTTTTGGGGATCAAGATTGTCAGGAATAATTAGAAATGTTACATGAAGCATTGATTTTCTTTTCACATATTCTGTGTATTAATTTTGTCTTAAAAACACCCTCCACTGTGTTCTTAGCAATCTTCTTAGCTCAGTCTCTTTAGGTATTGATGAGAGCCACAAAATAGTCGACACAGATTGCATAAACGGTCCACAAGCGTCAAGAATGGCCTCGTCCGTAACCATTGAGCTACAAAAAACTAGCCTCGGTATCTTAGAAAAACCATGACAAAAAGAAAGAAAGTCGATGTTGGGACAGTTTCAAATACAGTTGGCCAACCGAATAAAAACTCTTGTCCTTCAAATTCTGCTGTTTAAATAGTATAGTATAGCAAATAGTGCTGTGTGTTTGTGTAGTTAATTTTTACTCTGATTGTACCTAACAAAACGGAAAAGTCACGACACTAGTCATTAAATTGCGCAAAACTCTTTACAAACTACGGCCCTTGACCATCCGTTGTAAAAAAAAGCATTTGCCGGTAATAAATTTGTACTTACATCCGGAAAATATTTAGCATAATGCGTCCCCTTTTGCGTTTGCTGTGTTTAACCACCATATAATGGAAACAAAAGTGTCACCGACTCAACGGACGAAAAAAGTGACAGCTGTCATGCGGGCTCCGCGCCATTTTCTTTGAAGCGACTTTGGCGCGTAGTAAAAACAAATGAGAGACTCATCAACCTTTGCTAGGTCCTTAATTACCTGATTAAACTTGAGTTATTAAGAACTCATTAATGTCACATCGAATCGAGTAAAGCAGTTAATAGTTATCGGAAACAAAATTAGATGTTTTATTTTATTACATACATTATCTGTTTTATGAACCCGTAAGTCTCGATATGATTGGTTCTGGGTAGTATTAATTAAAGGTTACACTGTTATTGTGCCACAATATTGTTTCAAGCGAAATATATTGTGTATTGTACATCAATTTCGCTTGGATTGCTCATGGCTGCTAACATTTCAAAGCCACACAGGTTTAACAAGTTTCGTACGAAATTCGACATTCAAGTAAAGACAATATCGTCAATATCCCAAAACAAACATGGCGCCCGATAAAGATGCGTTCAAACGTTACGTCGGAACAAAGGGCACGTTCGAATACGTGTTAAGTGCTAATAGATTTCCGGCACCTGTGAGGCAGGTGCGTTAGGGATTGCGATTCGGAACGCAACCGACACGCCTACACGCGATATTGGATTTACTGCGTAGGAAGAGGTTTAGTTAGGGGTAAGATAGTTTTTTTTTTACAAAAAGCGTTTGCAAGCTAAGAATCAACCAGAATTTATTATTATTTATTTAAACATAACATACCATCACGCTTGTATTTCCCGAAGGGGTAGGCAGAGGCGTACTAATATACACCCACATTTCGACGGTATGTTTACGAAAAATAGATTTCTAGACGAATGATAGATTGAGTGAAAGAGTGAAAGAAAAGAGTACTAGAACGAATGAATGAAAGTGAAAAGCAAGATGGTGATTTTCCATTATAGAAAGAAGTTAAGATTGTTCAAAAAGTTGTGAAAAAAGGCGTAAGAAGAAAAGTGTTTTTCTGGTAATCCCATCACTACATACAAGGTGGAAGGGACATCGACGCACAAACAGGTGAACGTGAACAGGTTTCACTCAAGGTCAAAAATAAAATGACCTAGGTCACTCATGTAGAAATCGATGTATCGACGTAGTGATCGGTTATTACAGATACTTATTAAAAAATTTGCGCGCAGTGTATTGCTAAAAACGCGATTATAACGCTCCGCGGTGAATTTTATCGCGCGCGCGACCAGAAATAAATGAAATAATGATTTTTTTATTATAAATCTAATTTTAATAGATAGAAATAATGTATATTTTTAAACGTTCAAGTTAAAAAATCGATGGAAAACATTGAAAAAATGATGAAAAAAGTTACGGTAAATTTCAACACGGGGTTCAGAATCATGTACTGAACTCATGGTATTCGGATGTGCCGTGATGTCCCTTCCACCTCGTTTATTATGTAAGTATCTTTAATTGCCATCTGTAGGTATTGCGGTTATCGTTTGAACAGAGCATGTTTATTTATTTATTTATTTAATTAACTACAACGGATCCACCAATTACAGTAACTAAAAAAAAGCCTAAGTTTATTAAAATCTAAAAAACAAAGTAAAGTAAAAAAAAATGTTATATCTATATAACCACCATATGTTATGGTAATCTATACAAATAAATAAGATTGTAGTATCTGTTTTTAATTTCAAATTAACAGCTTTTCACTAAATGCATAATACGAAAGTTTAAACGGTACTTACATAAAGAAATATTTTTTTAATTTTTGTCTGTCAGTTTGTTCCGGCTAATGTCTGAACCGACTGGACTGATTTTGACGGGACTTTCACTCGCAGATAGAGATGTTATAAGAATTAACTTAGGCTCCTTTTATCGCTTCATGCGAAGCCGGGGGATGGGCCACTAGTCTATACTTTTATACTTATATTATAAAGAGAAAAGATTTGTATGTTTGTAATAAGTAAACTCAAAAACTACTGGGGCTTACCACGACCTCTTATCGCGATTCAGTTTAGGACCTAAATTGAATTGTTTTGCTTATTGGTACCACAACGTCATAATTACGATTGACTTTACGCCCAACTCCCTGTCAGCGATTCAGTCTCAAATTGTTTCACTAATGCTCATTTCATTCGCTTAAAATCGGTACCATAACCTCTTAATAAACCTAAACTGAGACGCTGGACTGTCAAAGTTAACGATTCAATAATTTCAAAAATTCTTTCACCATTAGATAGTTACGTCTTTCCTTAGTAACACAGTCTATAGTTTAAAAGACCACACGAGCGAAGCCGCTGGCAGAAAGCTAGTATGTAATAATTGAATACACTGATATTGCGGTTGCCTTTGAAACAAGAGTATTGTAAAGCCACGAACATCTGCTACGTGAGTTTAAAATACATTTTGTCTACTTTGTATTGAATATACTTGGCTGTAGGCTAGGCCTTGTTGCGTTTATAACGATTAATAAAAGCAAGGCTTCCTTTGGGATCTTATGGTCTCTTTACCACATCAGAAAAAAAATAAAAACAAAATTTTTGGTTAAAAGTTATGGTAGTACCCAAGAACAATTGAAAGACAAAAATGACAAAAAGAAATGTGAAAGTTTGGATGGATGGATTTTTGAGACTATTTTACGCAAAAACTACTGTACAGATCTGGATGAAATTTGGCACAGAGGTAGATTATATTCTTGAATAGCACATAGGCTACTTTTTATCCTGGTAAATTGTATGGTCCCGTAGGATAGATTTGTTTTAAGAAGGTGAGTATAGACAATTGCGTCGTCATCTTATCATAATTTATAAGAAACTAGCTTTCCGCCTGTGGCTTCGCCCGCTATCCCACGGGAACCATACATTTTACCAGGATAAATAACCTATGTGCTATTGCAGACTATAATCTATCTCTGTGCCAAATTTCATCCAGATCGGTTCAGTAGTTTTTGTGTGAAAGAGTTACAAACATCCATCCATACATCCAAACTTTCATATTTATTAGTAGGATAACCCCCACTACACCTGTGGCACTCCATACAAACTTTCCGATACCGCTGCACACTACAATACCAAATGTCAAACTTGTCAAAATTATGTTTGTACACGTGCAAATGCAAATGTGTGCGTGAGAGTGCGTAAGGTTTGTTGGCAGTCCGTCTGGCAAGAACACCGGCAGAATGCGGGGGACCTGAGGTATCTGACGTTAGGGAGGGGCGGAGAGTGGCCATTCTGTTATTATTTATTCTGTGCTCCCACAAAATAGTTTCACAAACATGTTTGCAAGCAAATGTATGCCAAGATAACAGAAAACTAGATTGGATCAGCTGCTAATAATTTCCTCAAATATGCGATAAGTAGTTGTGCTATATCAACGATATCAGTAGAGCTAGGGGGTCCGTGCTGGTATGAACAGCTTGCGGCTACAAATCAAGCTATAAATTTCTAATATAAACTGAAATCGCATTGTTTACACTTTCAAGTCAATCAAAGTCCAATGTGTCATCGGGGTCATGACCTCCCTGAGTCAAAATCAAAATCAAAATAGTTTTATTTTCACTTAGACCTTATACAGGCACTTATGAAATGTCGAAACTAGGTGCACGGTTCCAAATTAGCCGTTTCCTATGGAGAAGAACCGGCAAGAAACTCCACTCTTTAAAATTTTTGTTTTTTTTACAATGACATCTGATACAATTACATGGATACTTACACAAGTATGAGAAAACAATCTAGAAACGTTTGCAAAATCGAATACAGAATAAATTTTAAAAGAAAAAAATTAGTAAAATACAGCTAGGCTTGAAATATATGTCTAAAGAGTTTTCCCATTTACAAAGCGTGAAGCGTGAAGTTGGGCCTAGGTTGGCCATAGATAAGTTTTTGCTTGATCAATTTATTTTAGAACCTACTATTTTAGCCTGCCTCGTTGGGCTTGTGGTCCCAAGTGCGACTGCTGCGCTAAAAGTCCTGCGTTAGAGGTTTAATTTCGAGAAATTCCGTGCAATAAGAGGTCACTGTTATTGGGGTCATAACCTCTTTGAGTTGGGCTTCGGTCGACCCAAAAAAAACTTCTCTATTTTGATAAAAAAAATTTTTAGACTGCATCGTTGGCATAGTGGTCCCAAGCGTGAATGTTACGCTAGGAATTCTAGGTTCGATTCCCAATTAGAGCAGTGTTATTGTTATTGGTGTTTTCTATGAAATTCTTAGTAGCAGCGGAGTTTGAATTCTTGCCCGGTTTATGGCAATAAGCTTGCTCCCTTATACCGGCGTAGGGATGTCGGAAATTCAAAAAGTATCGATATTAAAAAAATATATCAATATCGGTATTGATATTTTCAAAAAATATCGATATATCGGCCAACTTAAAAACCAAATCATAAAACAGCCAAAAAAAAAAAGGGGATTTTTAATCTTTTAACTTAAAAATGTTTATTGGTCTGAAAAAAATATCGATATACCTTTTCGATACTTGGAATTTAATATCGATACATTGATATATCGAAATATTTAATATCGCTCAAAAATATCGATACATTGAAAAAATAATATTGATATATTTTTGAACTACCCGGCGAACTGTGGGAGTATACCAGTACACTCCTATCTACCCTTCGGCGACACAAGCAATAGTATGTTATGCTTTTCTTTACTTATTTCACAAAAAAAAAACGTTAAGTGAAATTCTCCTAAACCTTGAACGCAACATATTTTGCCAACTGATCCGACATTGATTACATATTGCAACACCGAAGTCGCAACAAGTTCCGCCAATTTTATAGTTGCGCATGCTAAACTCTATAATCAGAAACCTTTACCCTAATACAAGTGTATAAGGATCAAAATCGCACGGCGTATCATTTCGGCAAGCATAGATAATTTTGTATGGTAGTATCTACCCCTCCCAAAGGGTCGGTCCCCAGTGTCGCAGATGTTTGAGCGCTTACAAACACTTGTTACTTACAATACGACATGCTCCAATAGCCAAGGTGTTGGGCAAACGTTTGGGCAAATGTTGAAATTGCGTGGAAATTAAATTTCACTGCTGTTCTGTGACCTAGACATGACAGACATTAAGTTGACCATAAACAGCAGCTCTATTTATGGTCAACGTTTTCATCACCAAAAAGGTTAATTAACAAAGGAGTTACATACCTATAGGAATTTCGGTAATATGCTAGACAAAGAACGTGATGTTTTCAATTTTCATCAACAAAAACAAAATTTAAAAAGGTTAAAAATTAAAGTCAGAAATGCCTAGACCTAGTTAGTCTTAGGTGTCATACAAATTGTAAACTAACACTCGTTTTGCGGGAAAGGGACTGAACATTCTATCCCCTCCATCTCCACCTTAAACCCTTAGGACAACGAGTCGATAAAAATATTTTTTTCATAAATCACTACATATTATAAAACAAAGTCCTCCGTCGCGTCTGTCTGTCCCTATGTATGCTTAGATCTTTAAAACTACGCAACGGATTTTGATGCGGTTTTTTTTAATAGATAGAGTGATTCTTAAGGAAGGTTTATATAGTATAATAACATACTACGCGGGCGAAGCCGCTGGCGGGAAGCTAGTTATTTATATTTAGTTTCTAGCTTTTCGCCAGCGGCTTCGCCCGCGTGGTCTAGGTATGTCCTATAAATTATTAAAACAAATATATCCCACGGGAACCATACATTTTACCCGAATAAAAACTAGCCTATGTACTATTACAGACTATAATCTATCTCTGTGCCAAATTTCATTCAGATCCATTCAATAGTTTTTGCTTGAAAGAGTAACAAACATCCATCCATCTATCCATCCATTATAACATTCAAATTTATAATATCAATAGGATATTTTACAGTAATCCTGCTATTTTTAACCCCCGACGCAAAAACGACGGGGTGTTATAAGATTGACGTGTCTGTGTGTGTGTGTGTGTCTGTCTGTGGCATCGTAGCTCCCGAATGGATGAACCGATTTTGATTTTGTTTTTTTTATTTGAAAGGTGAATTAGTCGGGAGAGCTGCTTGATAAAAATTGGTCCAAGATGGCCGCCGCCACAAAATAACGGATTACATGTTTTTTCACAACTCCCTCAATATGGGTATTAAATGAAAGGGCTTAACTAGGAGAATACTATACACTATGAAAAATTTCAAATCCAAGATGGCCGCCACCACAAAATGGCAAATTACATTTCGTGTCGGGGGTTTTGTAAATTTTTAATTTAGGTTAGGTTATTAATAACTTCTTCATTAATCATCTACCCTATTCAGGGGACTACAAACTATCCATCAGCAATATAAAAGTTGGAGATGAGATGTGTAACAAAAACCATTCCTAGAAATCTGCTTACTCCAAATCCCAACAAAAACATCGTTGGCATTCACTGTGAACCATCATTTTTTATCATTCCTTAAGACAATAAAATAGAGAATATAGTCACCTTTATAACATGACACTTTGGGGGCAGGATTATATTTTATGAAGTGGTGTAAAAAATATGGTTTATTGCTAGTCGTAATGTGGGCAGAACCTTTGATGTAATAGAATTTAGCTAAAAGATAAAATTCTAGTAAGGTAGAGTGAGAAAGAGACTGGTCGTGGGTCTAGTGGTCCCAAGCGCTACGCTAGAGGTCCTAAGTTCGATTCACGGGACGAGCAAAGTGTTGTTGGGATTTTCTGTGAAATTCCCAGTTCCCGATTTGCCCGATTAGCCAGGTTGATGGCAATAGGCTCGCCCTCTATTACGTGGGACATAAAGATAGCGAACTGTGATGTATGTGTTGGGAATGGTATGCAGAGAAAAAATCAAATCAAATCAAAAAATCAAAAATCAAATGGAAAAAATCCTGTCTAATCCTGCTACAAATATTCAGTCGTACACACGACTATGTCGGGACCTTTCAGGATAAAAGGTCCCGTCATAGTCATGGAGAATGTTACGAATCCCAACTTATAATATACTAGCTTCCCGCCAGGGGCTTCGCCGGCGTGGTCTTGATAACTATTTTCCCCCGTTTTTTGCAACATTTTGCATTGCTACTTCGCTCCTATTAGTCGTAGCGTGATGGTATATAGCCTATAGCCTTCCCCGATAAATGGGCTATTTACCACTGAAAGAATTTTTCAAATCGGTCCAGTAGTTTCGGAGCCTATTCAATACAAACAAACAAACAATCAAATATTTCCTATTTATAATTATTAGTATAGATAAGAAAGTAGAGATCTCAAAAAAGTTCACATACTTATCAAAAACGACGATTTGCTGGTCTCACAATGAAGGTTTAAAATGTTACTTACATAAACCATTACCGTTTCCGCAGTAATACAAATTACAATACTCTGTGGGTTTTGTAACTCCACAACACAATTTATACTTTTTGTTGAACAATACTCTTTGGTCAAACAAATACTTTTTATTTTGAGAAGAAACAAAAATATTTTTTTTCGAACACTTTTTATAAAGCTCAAAAGTTGTTGTTGTTTTGTTTAAAAAAATCTAAATATAGGTTTGTACGGATTAGATGAGAAAACTTAAAAGTACGGAGTGTAAAAATAAACTTTTTTATTTTTACACTCCGTACTTTTAATTTGTTTCGGAACATATTTCAGGAATGTGTGTCAAATGTTTGTCCAACGCTTGGCGACAGAGCAGACAGCTAATTATCTCTTATCAAGTCATTCGACCTTGTCATTGTGGCTGCTTTGAGTACATTATCAGTGCGACTAAATTTGACATACATTACTTTCTAGTAATTTTGACATAGCATGTTTAAACAGCTACACATAGACAACAGGGTGACGACGTCTGTGGTCTAGTGGTTCGAGTACCGAATTGCTGATCACGAAGTCGCGGGTGTGATTCCCATAGAACACAAATATTTATGTGATGAATATAAGTATTTGTGTTTGTGTGGGTGTTTCTTATATATAATAAGTATGTATTAACAAAAAAAAGTTGTCTAGTAGCAGTACAAGCTCTGCTTAGTTTGGAACTAGATGGTGCTGTGTAAACGTAGACGTTTATGGTGTCGAGTGGTTCTAAGCCGAAATATCGAACCCAGGACCTCTAGATAGGAGGTAGAGATCCCTATTAAACATTCAAACATTCGTTGGTGTATATTACCTATCCTACCAGGCTGACATGCGCGCCACGACAAAATTTTGTGTACTCTTTTGTCTCTCTCTTTCTCTTGCGAAAACGAGACAAAACCGCGACATAAGCCGACCGTGCATGTTAGCCCCGCTGGCCATATCATATAAGAAAAAAAAGCTAGTACAAATCCTACAATACCTAGATGACGTGATAATAAAATTAATCACGAGCTATCACTGGAATTTAGTACACAATCATAGAAACAAAATACTGCGCGTTTACAAACAAAACAGATAATTTTGTACAAAGTAGGTTAAAATACCATCACGCCTGTATTCCCCGAAGGGTTGGGCAGAGGTGCCTGCCTACTAATAAACACCCACAGTTCGCCGGTATCTTTAGGTCCCATGTAATAGGAGGCGACCAATTGCAACCAATCAGGGATAAATCCAGACTCCGAGCTGCTACTAGGAATTCCACAGAAAATCCCAACAACCCTACTCGACCCGGGAATCGAACCGTAGCAGTCCCACTTGGGACCACTATCCCAACGAATCAGAAAAATATTAAAAGGTGCCTATTCGTAAAATATTAAACTGTTAATCTAATTTCTTATTCCATTAAGCTTTACCCCACTTTCACTTCCAATCAAAGATTAGATATTATATTTTATCGAATCAAAAGAAAAAATACATAAATCCTGATTGCATAATTTACAGCATAAGGCCTTATTTAATTAAACTCAATAGATTTATATAATTTAGATGTAAATTCTAATTTTGTGATGGCAATATAATTATTTAGTACCTATCATAGAATCACTGGTCACGGCAAACCATTAAAATTAATTCAAAATCATATCATCAAGCATGTATTGCCCGTAAGGTTAAGCAGAGATGTACTAATGTACACCCATAGTTCGCTGGTATTTTAGGTCCCATAGCGAGCCTATTGATATTAACCGGGCACCGGGAGTTGCTACTGGAAATTATTAACCTAACCTAAATTAAAAATTTAGAAAACCCCCGACACGAAACGTAATTTTCCATTTTGTAGTAGCGGCCATCTTGGATTTGAAGTTTATCATAGTGTATAGTATTATCCTAGTTAAGCCCTTTCATTTGATACCCATATTGAGGGAGTTGCGAAAAAATATGTAATCCGCTATTTTGTAGCGGCGGCCATCTTAGACCGATTTTCATCGAACATAGCTTAGAACACTCCCGACTAATTCACCTTTCAAATAAAAAAAGCAAAATCAAAATCGGTTCATCCGTTCGGGAGCTACGATGCCACAGACAGACACACACACACACCTGAGACACGTCAAACTTATAACACCCCTCCGTTTTTGTGTCGGGGGTTTAAAAAGGACCCAATAACACTTTGCCCTACTGCGAATCGAAAAAAGAACATATTGTGTAGCAGACGAGCTAAAGACCACTAAGCCAAAAGAGGTCCACTGCTAAACAAAGGCCTCCCCCATAGACTTCCACAAGGACCGGTTATATGCCACCTGCATCCAACGACTCCCAGCGACCTTTATCAGGTCGTCCGTCCATCTCGGAGCCGGTCCCATGCTGCGCTTTCCTGTGCGTGGTCTCCACTCGAGAACCTTTCGGCCCCAGTCATCAGCTCTACAAGCTATGTGCCCAGAACTTAATAGATTTGAATAATTTTGTTGTAAATTTAAATTTTGTAATGGCAACACAACAATATAGTAGAATCACCATTCCGTGACAAGACACGAAGTAGGTATGCAAATTTAAAAAAAACCTTGTCATGTATGTGTGTACTTTGGAAACCATTTTGAAAATGGAAATGCGATTTTATTCTAACAAGCGTCACGCCTTTGATTTTTTTATGTTGGTACCTAGGCTTGCGTTGGACCATTAAGTTTGGTCGACGATAGAGCATGCTTGTCTAGAAGTGTAAACTCCCTGGGGGCTAGACAAGTTGCATTTTGACATTCGAATTGACAAACAAAATGTATGTAAATGACACAAGCTTTCGACCAATCGGGCTGTCACTAATGTCATTTACATACATTTTGTTTGTCGATTCGAATGTCAAAATGCAACTTGTCTAGTCCCCCTGGTTTTACGTAATCGGGAGCATAGAATTCTCCTCCTCGATACACATGAGAAAGGAGGAAGCATAACGCTTCGTGCGTATAATAGTAATTAGCTGTTAGATCCATTTCGATAAATTCACTCTGTATAATTTATCAATTCTTCAGACTTCCGATAAAATTGCTTGATTATTCAATTTATACATATGTCAGAAATAACTTAATAAGTATAATCTTGAGACGCTAATTATACAAAGGACAAAGATTCTTACCATGTCTGACGGTTAAGGTCACAAAAATGTAACATTGACTTGACGGTTGGCACGCCCTCTCGCACACAAACAAAGCTTCACGTACACGCACCCACACAGAAGCGAGCGTGACGAAACGCGGCGTGACGTCACCGGCGGCACGCGAACACACCCACACGCGCACGTGCGCCTCAATCCCACGTGACGTATACACGCACATTACGACACAGTCCGCTCGTATAGACGCACACTTACGTAGATGTAAACAAAGTGACGTAAAGATATGACTCACACAGCGAGTGTCTCGACGCACACTAGTCTCGTGCTTGTGATTAATGTAAACAAACCGGTCGCGTTCATAGCTCTTGCTACGCACACATAGATACAGCTAACAAAAGTGGGCCATCTGGATACAATACTGTATAGCTATACACGAATAGTAGAAGTAGGTATATTTATTGATAAACAAACGGATATACAACTATGATTACATACTAAATTCCGAATTCTATTTATGGTTGTTTATGTCCGTTGTAATTAAGGTAGATTTTGGGACAATTAATGAATCTAAAAAAACGCAAAAGTTATTCAGCTTAAAATGTTATTGATCTTAGCAATTAAGGCGAAATTTAAACCTTTTTAAAAATGCTGAAAGCTTCCAATTTCCATAACAAAGAACAATAAAAACCCACGGAATACAGATAGCGTTATAAAAAAATTAAAATAAAAATCACAATACAGTCGCGCACAAAAGTTATAACCGGCTGAATGTGAAACAAGTACAGTCGTAAATAAAAACGAATAGCGCGCGGGCCGACGCGTACTGTTATTACTCGAAAATTTATGGCATTTACCCAAAAATTACCAGTTCCAGCCACTTTATGACGCACTGAATTCCGGCAATAACCATCCTTTTCTATATAATATTCCAAGTTACAACGTACTTATTAACTAAAACACGTTTTTTTCTTAATATCAAACTTTTTTACATCAATTTCTTCAAGCCACGATCATAATCCGTATAAAAAATACAGAATCATTAGGATATTTTGTTTCTTTTCTCCGTTTGTTGAGGTATAACTATAAATATACCGAAATGTGACGTCGTTATGGCGAATATAAAATCGTGAAAGCTGTTTTTTTATGTGTAATTCTAAGCCTAACAACTTTCTAAAGCATCGAACATCCTCTAAATTAGTTAAACATTAATAAATTTGTTTAATATATTCGTATATTCTCACACAGTTCACTATTCGGTCAAATAATGGTCAATAAAATTCACATAAGTAATAAAGGTTAATACAATAGCTATTTTAAAGTAATAAAGCATAATAAGCGCTTTAAAATATAGAATGGTAAATAGGTAGGTTCCTGTTATTTGAAACAGGTTTTCTATATTATAAAATTATCACATTAAAGCCGGATTAAATAATTTCAGTTATAATTGACGTAATTATAAACGTAATTACTGAATTATACTATTCAAATGTATATCTAGCGTGTGTAATGAAATTATTTGAATACGAAGGCCTGCATAACGAATTTTATGAAAATGTAAAAAAATTATACTTTCATAAATGTTACAGTAACTGTCTACTTGTGTTTCCCTGTTACCCTTTCATTCCGAAACCGCTCAACAGATTTTATAAGATTTGGCAAAAATATAGATTGCATCCTAAAGGATATAGGCTTTATTTTTATGTCTAAAAATCTTTTGAAATGATAATAAAATTTGTTTAAAATTCACTTCTATTCTTTGTATTAATATGAAAGATACATTTTTGTTGTATATCTAGTTCTTAGGTCATGTCATGGGGACAAAATTACCAAAAGTCAACAGGTATAAACGTGCTGAGAAAAGTCGTTACTTGTAGAGGTTATTGCACCCTAATTATTTATTCAACAAAGACGTAATGAATAATATTGAAATTAAATTTTATATACATATATGTAAATAATATGTAATACAGTAGCGCAAGACTGAGGTAAATGGCACTATTTGAGAGAGGCCTAATACCTACTCAAGTACCCAGAAATGGGTATTAATTACTGGGTTGTTTGTTAGTGGGTATTGGGTGGATGATGATGATGCCCCTGAATCCTCTACTGATGATGATATCAATATTCAATGCTAGATAGGTAACAGTCATTAAGTTATTACCCAATCCAAACTTTTTACACACACGATTAAACCGGTAACTTGAGTATAAGAAAAAATACACTCAATACATCAATTGCGCTGAACGTAACACTTCTGTACTTGAGTGTACAGGCGTAATTTGACCTGGATACATGTATCTAGGTCAATAGCGGGGTCAAGGCGTCCGCCATTGTTAGCTCGGCAATCAGCTGTAATTATACGTAATTGTATTATTAGTAGCCATGCTGATCTACCGATAGAATACAGAACGTAACATCCCATTTTTTAGATACCAGCTGTTCCCCGTGGTGCTCGTGTTCATAATTTTTTCTCATTCCCGTGGGAATTTTGGTGCCAGAGCTCCTTCTAAAGATGCGCTGCGCTGGCAGCAAAAGGAATATTCCCTCAAACTGTCGGCGCAGTGAATCCTCCAGAAACCTCTAAGAGGTGTTAGGGTCGGCAACGCGCGAGTAATACCCCTGGTGTTGCAAGCGTCCATGATTTCGAAAAGTCAGAGGCCTTGGATTTGAACTCGAGACTTTTGACTATGGGGTATGACCACTGGACAGGCAGTCCAGTGGTCATACCCCTAGGCTATCACTGCTTCAAATGGAAGTCTTACTACGTACTTCCAAACTGGAGGAGGTTCCTAATTCTCACTGACTATGTTCAGTTCGCCTTCCGGTCCAATATAACTACACATCAGATGGGCTATAAGATGAATCATAAAATGTTTTGGTATAGGAAGCTGTTTCCAGCAGCTCCACGAAAAACGTCGTATTTTGCGAGACTTAATCATAATAATAAGATGTGAATCATTTTTATTATGGTATGATTCACGTTATGTTATGGATCTGCGGAGAATCTGAAAGTTAATTGATTGCTCAATGCTACCTTTTTAAACTGAGTTATGTTACATACTGATTTCTGACACTTACGCGAATACTAGACAGTGTCATATACCTCTACAAGATGCGGGAGTATACAAACTTGATTGTGACTGTGGTCTCTCTTACATAGGCCAAACTAAACGAAGCATAGGGACCCGCGTAAAAAAAGAACACATCGCTGATGTCAAACACCGCCGTTCCGGAAAGTCTGCAATTTGTGAACACACCCTTGACAAGGCCCGGCATTACATCAGATTTGATCAACCGCAAGTCCTCGCAAAAGAAAACCGATTCCTACCTGATTCGTGAGGCCATTGAAATTAAAAAACATCCAAATTTCAATAGAGAAGATGGCTGGGTCTTACCACCTGCTTGGAACCCTATTATAGATTCAATTAAATCTAAATCTAAACCTAAAACTGCAAGACGATACGGTGAGCTCGTTCTGCGTGAATCGGATTGCCAACAATTAACAAAAATGTAGGGTAGCCATGGGCGTACCCAGCTTTTGGGCCAGGGGGGGGCAGTTGAGGGATTTCTTAAACCCCCCCCCCCCCCCCCCCCCGGGTCCCTCATCTCCATAAAATGTGGAATTTCAGCAGAATTAAAAAAAAAATTGCTCAACCCCATCGAAAAATTGACAACTCGATAAACTGGAAATCGGATGAATTTTAACCGGTGAGCTTATAGCCGATCATGTTAGCCTAACGCTCGATTTTACCAAAATAAATAAATAATAAATTATTTGCAGATCTGGCATATAGGGATATCGGTCAGAAATTCACCCGATCACCGGTTCTACATTTTGATGATGACTCTGATGCATTATAAACCGGTCATGCTGGATCAACACTCGATTCTTCCGGTATTCATAAAAATTGATGCATAGAGAGTCAATAACAAAATATAGAATCGGAGGTTTTCTTAGAGTTTCTGACTACACGGTATCCTTTTATAAACCGGTCATGCTACTCTAAATTTTCTTGGAGTCAAATAAAATAGTTTTCTTCCTCTACGCTGCAACGGTCATTGACGCCTGGAGAGTCAGCATAAAAAAATAGAACCGGAAGGCGGATGATGACGGATGATGAAATTTATTATTGTTGCCCGGAAAGTCTGGGAAGTACCTCCACCTTATAGAAAACTGCAGCCAAATATCACACTTTATTATGTGTTGTGTTCCTGCAGTGAGTAATGTCGCCAGAGCTCCTTCTAAGGATGCGCTGCGCTGGCAGTAAGAGGAAAATCCCCTAAAACTGTCGGCGCAGTGAATCCTCCATGAACCTCTAAGAGGTTTTTCGTGTCGGCAACGCGTGAGTGATACCCCTGGTATTGTAAGCGTCCATAGGCTATGGTAACCGCTTACCATCAGGCGGGCCGTATGATTGTTTGCCACCTTAGTGGTATAAAAAAAAAGTCATCAACAAAACTCAGAACCGTAAATCAGATGAATTTCTGACCGGTATTCTTATAAGCCAGTCATGCTAACTCAACGCTTGATTTATCAAAAAAATATTGCTTAACGTAGCAATGAAAATCGATGACTAAGAGTCAGCAAACGAGAAGTCGAAAACTTTGGCCACCCACCTTGGACAGGTTAGGTTAGAAGGATACTTTGTAAGCATCCTTGTTTGTTACTAGACCTCCAGTTATCTCACACAGTAAGAGCGAGCGAAGCGAGCTCGAAAATTTGGCCACCTACCTCGGACAGGCTTGGTTAGAAGAGTAACTACAAAAGTTTGTTTACTATTTCCAGGTGTCTCATGTAAAAGCGAGCGTAGCGAGCTCGAAAATTAAGGCCACCCTCCTCGGACAGGCTGGGTTAGAAGAGTAACTACAATTTTTTTGTCTACTACCTCCAGGTGTCTCATGTAGGAGCGAGCGTAGCGAGCTCGAAAATTTGAGCCACCTCCGCCTTGGACAGGTTAGGTTAGTTAGAGTGGTAATTACAATTAGTTTGTCTCATGTAAAAGTGAGCTCGTACATTGAGGAAACCCACTTAGGACAGGCGACGTTAGTGAAGGGGATTTCTTACTACCTCCGTGCGGCTAGCGCTGCCCCTTGGAGCCTGGTGCTCCGGGCTATGGCTCTTTTGGCCGTAGTGTAAATACGCCACTGTAAAGGTTGGATGAGTATCCGAACCGGTATCTTTATAAACCGCTCATGCTAGCTTAGCGCTCGATTTTTAAGGAATCAAAAAAATACAATAATAATAATTGTGTTGCTCAACTTGGTTAATGACGCCTTGAAAATCGGCAATAGAATATCTTCCCGGGATCGCACAGGTTTCTGACCGGTTTTTTTATAAGCTCGTCACTCTCGATTTTTCCAAAACAAATAAACAATATAAATTATTGGCGCAGCATAATCGGTTTATAAGAATACTGGTCAGATTTTCATCCAATCTCTGGTTATTTGTTTTTTTTTGGTAATTTTAGGCATCACTATTATCACGTCGAGCAAGAAAATCTCTTTCAGGCATCAATATTGTCAGTTTGTCACGTTGAGCAAGGAAAATCAAAACTTAAGTTAGCTTAACCGGTTTATAAGCATAGCGATTGGAAACTCATATGATCTTTGAAAATGTGTTTCTCAATAATAATTGCTACCTCAAACAACTGAATTATATGTTATTTTTAATGAAGGAAAAAATCGGCGGGCGGGCAGGATTCGAACCTGCGCCTTCTGGTTCGGTACACCAGACGCTCTGACCACTAAGCCACCGCTCGCCCTGCTCGCCAGTCGAAATCTTCCTCTACATTCTAATTTACGTCTTAAGGTGACGTATTTAACTGAACTGAATTATATTTTACTGGTTATTTTTTAAATTGTTGTTTTAATGAGGTCTTCAGCAACAAATATTGGTCTATTTGTTTCCCTGATTATATAGTATTTAGCTATTTTTATGCTATCTTTAAGTAAAGCTAGCATTGTTGTCAATTTTGTAAGATCGGTTTGAGCAACAAAATCGTTTTTGTAGCAACTAATTATTGACAAAAAGCAACAAATAGTGAATATTTTTCTATTTTGACAATAACTAATAACTTGTGGGGGCAAATTTGTTCCGTCCTACACACAACACGAAAAAGGTTTTTTTTTATCTTACTATAACTTTTATCTACGGGGCATCCAAGTTCCAGGGGGGGGCAGCTGCCCTCCCCTGCCCCCCCCCCCCCCTGGGTACGCCCATGAGGGTAGCTGTTAGTAATTGAAACGTCAAGACGCCTACCACCTTAGTCACCCGTGACCATGGACGCTGTAAAGGGTCCGAAACGTCGGGATTAAAATAATATCAATATAACACGATAGAATCCGTAAAAAGTAGTTTTATTTCAATGAGTTATGTTACATTATGTTGCTTCATAAACATCACCATCTGTACTCCCCTAAGGGTTAGGCAGAGTCTAGCTAATGCACACACAGTGCGCTGGCATGTTTAGGGGGCGAACCGAAACTATAACATTTTTTTCATAAGCCTGATTGGTTCCTCCCACTTCAGGGCAAAGGCCTGATACCCTTTCCAGTCGTCACGATTTAAAGCTTTATGAGCCCAATCTTTTAAGTAGGAGTCCAGTTCATCCCGTAATTAGTCTAGCACTAATCCAAACTCTGCAGCTGCTACTGAGAATTCTATAGAAAAACCCAGTAACACTTTGTTCGACCCGGAAACCGATCCTAGGACAAAACAGGTGGAGGAATTGCCCTTACAACTATAGGCTAATGAAGTAGTTATCCTTACATATCAATAACTTTTCCGCCGGCTGGGCTAGGGCTATGCATATCAGTGCCTCGACCATGAGTTCTTCTCCATCTTTGGACAGCAAACTGACAAGACGCCTTCTGCATCTGAATAGGGCCAGCCTGCGCCTGGTGGTAGTCACCGGACACTGCCCACTTAACAAACATTTTAATACTATAGGCATTACAGATAGAGGGGGCTATCTGTAATGCCTAAAGTATAAAAATGTTTGGGTTGTGCAGGGTGTGCACGATGGCCGAAGAAACGTTAGCACACGTGCTGCTTGAATGCACAGGCGTCACCCAGATACGGGAAAAAACCCTAGGATCATCAAGATCTGTAGCGGACACACTAAAGAGGCCGGGAAGACTAATCTGCTTCTGCTTCTGGCTGGCCCACACAGGAGTGGGTTCTCAATGATGATGATGATGATGATGAGTTCTTCTCACTAAACTCGTTAGCAACGACGTAAAATATTTGTATGGTTTTCCCTCGCAGCGCCTCTAGTGGTTACGTAAGGAACTAAAATCGGCTATGAGATTACAGCGTTTCGATGCGTAAAATACCTATCGAAAGCTATTTGATAGAACTCATGGTTGAGGTACAGATCTCAAAATTGGGTTGACATTCCTTTCAAGTTTATATCTACTGACAATGAATGTAGGAAGCATGGAAGTTACCCCGTCTGGTAGGTACAATATTATATGTAGTGCGTGTATAAAGTAGTGTGACTACAGTGACTAGCAGCCACAGGGCCATACAACAAGTAACTGCGGGCCAGTTTGTCAGGTTTGCGCTAAGGCCAACTGGACGCTGACTTATTTCATAATGCTTTAGATTATGAGGTACAGGAAATGTATAGTCTGTTTATTCGATGATCTCGTTTCTCCCTATCCCATAGGATTCTCCCAAAATAACATTTTACATGTAGTAGTGATAGCCTAGGAGACCTTTGACTTGAAAATAAGGGGTGCCTTGGATTCGAACTCGAGACCTTTGACTTAGCAGTCCAGTATGACCACTGGACTGCCAAGTCAAAGGTCTCGAGTCCAGTATGACCACTGAACTGCCAAGTCAAAGGTCTCGAGTTCGAATCCAAGGCATCCCTTATTTTTCACGCCTGATTTTTCGAAATCATGTGTGTAGGTAATTAAAGGAAAACATCGTGAGGAAACCTGCATACCTGAGAGATTTTCTTGACGGCATTTGAAGTCTGCCAAGTCGCATTAGGCTAGCGTGGTGGACTATAGCCTAATCCCTTTCACTGAGAGAAGACCCGTGCCCAACAGTGGGACAGTATAAAATATGGGTTGCTTATTATTATTATTATTATGTAGTAAGTAAAAAACTCCTGTGCAAAATTTCATGACTACGATTTACTTTACTAGAGATAATTATAATTTTATCATTTAGTCAGTAAGCAATAAGAATGTCTATGAGCACGCAGAGACGATTTAGGATTAAAAAACAAACTTATAATGTAACCTCCTAACAGAAATAGATAGATCTCTTCCTGTAACATATTCGGCGGACAGCAGACCTTCGGTGGAGACCAAACTAT
Source organism: Acronicta psi (assembly GCA_946251955.1). Taxonomy (NCBI): domain Eukaryota; kingdom Metazoa; phylum Arthropoda; class Insecta; order Lepidoptera; family Noctuidae; genus Acronicta; species Acronicta psi. Next base: position 2,736,959 of record OX276486.1, read on the forward strand.
CTAATTTACACACTTTGTGTTATGTAAAAAGATTACGATGCCTATGAACGCAGCGCAAATGATCCTATTCTAATAACGAACGTGACTGTACGCATGTCCCACGCATCAGCACCGACCACGTTCCAAATTTAAATTTAAGCAAATAACGCTAGATGACATTTTACCTAATTATAATTTAACTTAATTTAAATTATGAATTACGACACGCACGTTCGGACATCTTTAAATCAAGATCGGAACGTGGGTTTCACTCGCCGTTTCTAATAAAATATTCCATGTTGTGTGCATTTTTAATAATCTTAATACATATTATATGAAATATAGTTAATTGAGTCCGGTGGCTCAATGAACTCCAATCATTTATAACAAATATCACTTTGCGGTTTTATGTAGCATCGTTTTTGTTTAGTTAATATAAAAAACATGAATAATAGCATGTATTATAAGTAGTACCTACACAAACTATAATTATGGTAGAATTATCTTACTCAAGGTACATCAGATAATTAAAATATACAAACTGTTCAAAATCATCTGAATAACCATGGAAATAAAGTGTACCTATTTCAATAAAACATTTTGTGATGTTTCTGAACGAAGTTGAATACAAAGCAGAACAGATTTTGATGAAAGGAGGACGCATGTAACTTAGGCCCCATTTATAGAACTGGCAAGCATATAGATTGCATGCATCCGAAGGAAAGACCTTACCCAAAAATCAATAAAATAACCCTCCTTCAGCAGTCGGGTAAAAAAGAATGCGACCGCGAGCAATAGTTGTAGGTACGTATTAAAAATAACTAAATCAGTAAAGACAATAAAATATGGTATACTTATGATATTATTTCAAAGTAGGTAATAATGGCAACAAATAAAATAAGTATTTCTTTATTTCTGGCATTGCTCTCGTCAGAAATAATCCTGAAAGATGCGATGCTTAAATTGCCGTGCAATATAATAAATGGACGCAGCTGTGCTAACATCTTTTTTTTACAACTTTTTTCTTCCAACAAAAACCAATTCTTTTCCTCAAAAGCTAGTTTCCATCTCCAAAACCCAATAGTGTACTGTAATATAGACATGGGAAACTCAACCATAATGCTTAGAAATAGCTGTGTGATTTTATTTCGTTTTACTATTGTTCATTGTCCAACAAACAACACGATATTAAATAAGTAGTTTTTTGTTCAGCAACAAAATCGGTATTTTGTCGTTGCGATCGATTTCGCATTGGTCCGTTGCGATTTATCGCACTGAATACTTGAGTAATTGATTGTGTTTCAAATAAAAAAAATACTCGATTCGTTCCCGATGCTGATAATCGATAATTGGTTTGGTACGTTCTACTCAAACCGGTCGTTTTCAATTACATTTTTTAGATATAAATAAATTGACTCTAAATTATTGTTGTGTTAGCATTTGTTATGCGTATTGTTACGAAATTCGGCATAAAAACCGGCTGAATGAAATATCTTAATTTATAAACCCAATAGATGTTACATCATTTGTTTTGTAACAGTGTTTTGTAAATACAATTATTGTGAATATTTAAGGTTACAACTTACCTACTTACAAACAGCCTTCTTGGTTTACCTATAAAATCTGGAAATAAGGCGCTAGAAATCTAGACGCTAAAGAAGTCAACTACAGCCAAACGAATCGTCGATAATAATAGTCGATAGTAATAGTAATCAATATAAAATAATTAAAATAACACGCATTTTAGCAAAAAAAAAGGCACGCCATAATATTACGTTCAAAAACGAAAAATACAAAAAAGGAAAAAAAATGTTGCACAAAAGCAAGGAGTTCGAATTTCAAAGCCTGACGAATCGTAATCGATTCGCTTTAGAACTCGATGCTATGATTACTCGGCCCGAACAATTTCGTACCGAATCTTTTCAGTCCAATAACTAGGGTGCCACTATATTGTGATCGGATGCACTTGAATCCGAAGTCTTTCTTCCGTGTTCGTGAGAACGTTAAATTAGTTTGGAAATCAGAGTATTATATAATTCGATCGTGGAGGCATTTAAAATATCGTGTAGTGCATGCAGTTCACGCCTATTCTTTTTTTTTACTAAATATCGTGCGACCAAACATCGACAAATTTAAAGACGAAATGCCGATTCTGTTGTACCAGCTTAAGTTGGTCCCATGCTCGTTTAATGTGGATTTTATCACTAAAAAAAATCACATGGATTTACAGGAAAATGAGCGAGCCGCAATAATTTTTCTGAAACGATTATTTTGTAATTTTCCTGTAACCGATAAAGGCATAGACTCATTGGAAAGGTCGAAATATTTTCAGTACTATTCCAATTAAATGTCTAAAAAAATATTTACAGCTCGCTATAAACTAATTTCAATTGTCATTAATTTAAATACCTTTACAGCGAGTTGTAAATATCCCAAAAAAGTTTCATTTAATTTAAACTTCATGTCCGCTTTCCCTTTCCTTCCTCACCAATTATTTTCAAAACATGCGCAGGAGTTTCAATTAGCTTAACAATCCAACCATTAATTAGGTCACCACAATAAATACTAAAAGTTTAACGCTTAAACAGGTTTATTTCAAAAATATCCACAGGATATGAACACTTAAGTTCGTTACGTTCAAATTTAACAGCAAAGCCGTTAAAATATTAATGGCAGTCAGTTATTTTGTAAACTGTTGCCGATCTAATGGGCTATTTACAAAATATTAAACAGTTTTGGAGTCGTTAAAGTTGATGCAAATATACTTTCTAATATGTTTTCTACGGTAAAGTCGCAAGAGACTTGCTTTATGGTGTTATAGGAACGTGTTTCGAGAACCATCAGATAAATATTCTTGTATAAACTCGTAAATATTTTTCGTTTTGCTTTGAAATTGAAAAATAAACCAGTTCACCTGATCAATGATAGTTCTCTAATGAACGTAATAGGAAAACCTTGGTTATCAATTTTGATTTTTTCAGCATACCATCACGCCTGTATTCCCCAAAGGGTAAGACCACCAGGCTGTACCCATAGCAAAAGCTCTGCTTAGTTTGGGACTATAAGGCTCTGCGGAAAATGCCCCAAATAAGTCGTTCATTGAATACGGAGTGTCGGGAAGTCTAACTTGACCTATTCACAACTAGCACTTCTAAGTTGAAAAAAATATTTTGTAAAAACTTCTTCGATGCTGAGTCTCCCCTTTTATGCAAATATCAAATTTACATTATATTCATATCATATTATTTTAACTACTGTCCTTTTGATTGTTGAACCTCCACTTCCAAATTATGTTCAAAACCGAATTATATTTTTTTACATGTTATATAAGCAATTACGTGAAAACTTGTGGGCCATCTTCTGCTTCATTTAATTGTGTATAATCACTGTACAGTTCGCGCCAAACTTATTGTCCGGGTTGAAGTTGGCGCTAGCTAACTTTAACCCGGCCGTAAAAATCGGAGAAAGAAAAATATTGGATTAGAATAATTTATAACGACAGATTACAACTTGAGCTTTCGTTTTTATTTATTACAATCTAATATTTTTCTTTCTCTGATTTTTACGGCCGAGTCAAAGTTAGCTAACGCCAACTTCAACCCGGACAATAAGTTTTTTTTTTATATATATTGGGACATTTTTACACAGCACCATCTAATCCCAAACTAAGCAGAGCTTGTACTATGGGTACTAGACAATGGATATAATACTTATATACTTTTTTTTTGTAAATACATACTTATAATACATAAGAAGCACCCAGACAAACACAAATACTTATATTCATCATATAAATATTTGTGTCTTGTGGGAATCGAACCCACGACCTCGTGATCAGCAGTCCGGTACTCGAACCACTAGACCACAGACGTCGTCAAAAATCAAAGTTTGGCGCGAACTGCACTAGCTGTAAGTTTTCCTAAAATAATAAAATAAAATTAAACCTTCAGGGCTTACAAGTACATATATACATACACTTGGGCCTTTTTCCCGTAGGCGTAGGCAGAATCTACAGAATACCACTTGCTATGATTCTTGCATACTTTAGCTTCATCCACGTTCATACATTCTGTCATACACACGCGTTGGTTACGTGTACTGACCTGACCTTTTTGGAGAATCTCGTCGATGAGGTCGGTGTATGTCGGCGTTTGTGCACTACAAGGAATTTTACTGTCCGACAGTCCGACATTTTACGGTCCTACTTATGTGATCTCGGACACAGTGACGGCCCGGAATGGGGAAAAGTAAAATGTCGGACGGTAAAATTACGTATAGTGCACTAACTAGTATACATTTTATATGGTCTGCTATATCGGAAAAAACCGGATGATTGGCTTGTGCACTTGTCCGTCTTTTTTGGATCGGGTAGCTCAAGCACTTTTTTCTTACACCACGCGCCCGCACAACCCTCTCATTATCGCGGACGCAGTGACGGCCCGGAATGGGGAAAAGTAAAATCTCGGACGGTAAAATTACGCATAGTGCACAAACTAGTAAACATTTTATACGGGGCCGTAAAATGTCGGAATGCTGGACCGTAAAATTCCTTCCTTTATAAATTTTCTGACGTTAATATGGTTTTGTTTGCAGGTTTCCATCTGAGCGGAGTGGTGCGTGGGCCCCTACCAGCGCCGCCAGTCCCCGAGCCAGAACGGTTATTCAGGGTCACTGTCTCGTTCGACAGGTAAACACTCTACACACTAACTATCATTAATAAACAACTCTTTGGTCTAGCTTCCCGATACCCGGATCGAGCAAGGTGTTGTTGGGTTTTTCTGTGTAATTCCCAGTAGCAGCTCGGAGTCTGGATTTGTGCCCGGTTGATGGCAACAAGTTCGCCCCCTTTTACATGGGACCTAAACATACCGGCGAAATATGGGTGTACATTAGTAGGTACGCCTCTGCCTACCTACTTAGGAACAAATATTTATATAGTCCGAACAATAATTACAGGGGATCATTGGTCAGGATCTAAAAAGACTGCATCTAGCGAGATCGTGGGTTCGATTCCCACATGACACAAATATTCATTTATTTTATGTGATGAAAATAGGTTTTAAACAACAAAGTACTTACCTATTTATGTATTAAATCTAAGTCTGGGACCTATAGTACAGCTACAGTACAGCTCTGCTTAGTTTGGAACTAGATGATGCTGTATAAAATTTCTTAAATATTATTTTATTTATTTAATCAAATCAGATTTAGAAATAAATACGCTAAAAAACCTCTTTTGAATTATAATAATATAATACTTAAAAAAAACGAATTCATTTCAGAGGCATAGGTATAGCATTATGAGCCCCCAATAGCATGAACAATCTTGTATGAATCATCATTATTATGAATGGCCTTTTCAGCCCTTTTCGTGTGAATTTAACTGGATTTTTTTTCTGTTATGCATGTAATTCCTAAGCCTTGTAGGTTAAAAAGTCGCACACGATCAATATTTCTAAGTACTAATTGTTTGTTTCTCTATAACATTAAAATGCGATCTTCATTCCCAAGATAAGATTCCTAGGTACCCTAATGGGTTAAGTAATTCCTGCAATTTCCTTGAATACAGTGAAAACCATCTTGTTTACGAAAATTGCAAGAATGTATAATAGAGGATATTATAGAGTTTGAGTATGAATCAATAGCAGTATACTTAACGAATGCCTGTTCATCACTTCCTACTAAGTTCCTGTTAAATTATTACCTGTAAGATAACTTAATACAAATATTGTTCCAATTTTGAATTTATCCAGCGGTTAGTGCTTATCCATAGGTGGTGAGACAGGCCCCAGATATACTGAAGTTTGAAAGATAGATTATGACTATGAGTTACTGCCAAGCTAAAAGTAAGATAATTATTACATTATTTTCGAAATAAATATTCGTGGTAAACAGGATTAGAACCTGCGTCCTTTCGGTAAATACACGGGACACTTTAGCCACTAAGGCTGAGATTTAGGCTAATATTCAGAAACGATGCTAAGCATAAACTTAGGCTTCCGTATGTCAAATTGTCATACAAATTTGACATACGGAAGCATTACTTTACGCTTAGCATCATCTCTGAATATTAGCCTTAGAGAAGAGACTCAGCCATTATCATAAGTGCTCATAAGTTCATTATGCTTCCGTATGTCAAATTGTCATACAAATTTGACATACGGAAGCATAAGTTCATGTTGAGTCTCGTTTCTGAATATCAGCTTAAGCTTCTGAGACCACTGCCTGTATTTATATTTCACTTTCTAAGTTGTCGTCAATCCAAGAAAAAGGCTTAAAAACCACAGACTAAGAAATCAATCATAGTTCACGCAACCGAAATTAGTGGTAGTTTATTCAACCATCAGTTGCTTACGGGAAAACAAAGAAGTTTCAATAATAGAAAGGGTCACAAAGACCCCTCTATTGTTTGTTTTAAAAGGGCACTTTTTACCCAAAGGTTCTTGTACCCGCATAATGGCCATTGTCTAGAAAACTTTGACACTTCCAATAATAGCGATTGTCGTTTACTTTACGATAGTATTCTCTGGACATAAGTTGTGGGATTAGAAATATTATATGTCATAGATAAACTATCGTATTGTCTTATAATTACTAGACATACTTAGTAAGAAGTTTTCTACCTAACTACCTATAGGCACTGCACTCACCGTCTTACTAAGTCTTTACTGTTTCATACATAAATGTATGGAAAATGTGTTTTTTTTTCACGATTTCTGGGATAATTCTATGTTAGAATTAATTATTCTTAATACTAATGCAGCGGTGTATAGATCAAACCGAAAAGAATGAAAGAATAGAAGGAAGAAAGAGAGGACATTAATTGCTCAGCAGTGGACAATCAGGGGACAAAAATGGCCACTCTTGGATAGATCATAATATGAATTGTGAACACGAAGCTGTACATATTGCCGATATGGGCTGACCTCGCATTGTATAGGCTTTTCTTTCAATGAGAGGTCAGCTTATCCTGGAACGGTAAAAGTGACCATCATTTTAGAGCCTGTCAGTAGAATATGTAAGTTAAAATCTTCGAGCCCCAGTACAGTAAATAGGAGATGCAAGGATCATTTGTTGATTTCTAATATTGTCCTTGCAGATGCAAGATTACAGGAGTGACGTGCAGCTGCGAAGCTCGCGACATCTTCTGGTGCCAACACGTGGTGGCGTTGGCGCTCTACCGCATCAGGAACGCCGACTCCGTCAGGCTGAGGGTTCCTATATCAGGTAAGAGCAAACGGCAATAGGATAGTGGATATTTTTATGGTCTCTTAATAGAGCTGATCAATAAAAACAAAATTAAATTAGTAAAAAAATAACGAATTTCTGAGCAATTTCATTTTATGCTATTCAAATATGCATATATTACAAAGACATTTCTTTTTTTATATATATCTATACATAACTATTAAATTCAATGTCTAGTACCCATAATACAAGCTCTGCTTAGTTTGGGACGGTGTAAAATATTCCAGAATATTTATTTCTCGGATCGGAGATTACAGTCATGTGTTAATTCTTCCAGAAACCCTCCTGCAGATGGACAGGCAACAGCTTCAGAAGTTCGTGCAGTACTTAATATCGGAACACCACACGGAGGTCCTGCCGACTGCACAGCGGTTAGCTGACGAGGTCCTGCAAGCCAGGTCTGCCATCAACAGGATCTGCGGGGCGCCTGATCCCACTGCGGGGCCGCCGCCCGATGCACATCATGCGTGGCACTTGGATGAGCAGCAGGTGTGTAAAAAGCACCCACTTTAGAAACAATCATACCGATTCATACATCTACCTTATACAAGTCTTAGGGTCAGTTTTACCAACTCTGGGGGGCTAGACAAGTTGCATTTTGACATTCGAATCGACAAACAAAATGTATGAAAATGACATTAGTGACAGCCCGATTTGTCGAAAGCTTGTGTCATTCCCATACATTTTGTTTGTCGATTCGAATGTCAAAATGCAACTTGTCTAGCCCCCCGGGATAGCTAACCGCTGCATTAATTCTAAAATGAATCAAATGTAAGAAATTATCTGTCGGGTATTTTGACGGGAATTTACTGGGGGGTCGTGATCAGGACCTTAGTTTAGTTTTTTAATGTCTTTCCTGATATTGGTGTCACCCTGTTGGCCAAATAAAAGTTATTTCTTCCATTTATTTATTTATTTATTTATACACACACTGAAGAAAACAGAAAATCATAAACCGGAATATTCCATTCTTCTTTCTTTCTAAAATAATTCATTGATAATAATTAATATGGCTTTGCGAGCAATCTGTGTTTACGAGAACAATAACACCTACAAAAACAATACACGTTAAAGGAGTATTATTTTTTTTATAATATAAAATTCTGTTTATTATTTCAGGTCTGCGAACAAGTGCGAGCGTATTTATTACAGGGGACGTATTACAATGCAAATAAACAACTTAACTCATTATTTTCTAAGGTGAGTAAGTAATTATAAGTACAATGCAAATAAACAACTTAACTCATTATTTTCTAAGGTGAGTAAGTAATTATAAGTTTAACTATTCATTTATTCGTTACCTGCATTTACAAAAAAGAATAAGTAGTGCTTCCATTGTTTGGCACCCATAGTACAAGATCTGCTTAGTTTACCTAGATGAATTTATGTGGAAATGTCCAAAAATATTTATTTAAGTATATTTATTGTAAAAGATATAAAAAAATTGAATTAGGTCAGTAATTTATTTTGTTCGTATTAAAAACGTTTGAACAGACCATAGACAAACCTTTCTATTCTAAGGGGAAACCCGTGCCTAGAAGGCCAGAAATTTGAATTAATAATGAATCTCTAGACTCATAAACCAAATTTTCCTCATCAGGTACGAGAAATGCTTCGCGCCCAAGACTCAAACGGACCGCGGATGCTAATGCTGATGACAGAGCAGTTCCTATCAGACCCTAGGCTACTGTTGTGGCGGAACCAGAACACTCCCATGACGGAGAAGTGCAGACAGTTGTGGGAACAGCTAGGAGCGTTATGGGTCAGCATAGTGTTGGACCCTGGCAGCAATAAACATCATAGGATACAATGGAGGCATCTGCTGGAGAAATGGTCAGCTGTCGAAGTGTGTCCTACTGAGGATCCTGACTACCGATCATTTCCTTTGGTATGTACTTTTTAAAATATTCGTACAGACATTGCCCTCATGCAGAGCTTGCTTGGAAGAGGACGAAACAGTTTTTGCACTGTCCTGAGGTCGCCACATACAGGCATAAGTACTTTAGAAACCCAAATACCCTCCGAGAGATCGTCAGCAACATCAGGAGTTTGCTGGCCTTTCTTGAAGAGTTGGGGTGGTTTGAATAGACGGTAAAAGTTCCTACGCACGTAAAATACGTGCATTGACGTGGGGTTGCAGAAAACAGCCCGTTATACCATACCATGCCATAATTTTCGTAGATTTGACTCGCTAGCCTAATGGTTCTAAGCGTGGCTGATAAATTGTTCTCAATTCCCAGGTCGATCCAAATGTTTTGGGGTTTTTTTTCTATAAAATTCTCAGTAGCAGCTCGGAGTTGAGGGTGATTGACAATTGGTATCACATTTTTTTGGAGTTGACACATTCGCAACCTTACAGAAAATTTTAAAGACTATATAAAATATTACCCAAACGACTCTACGCACCCGGTTAATGGCAATATGCTCTGCCCTTCCCTTTTGGGGAATATTTTATTTAGTTTTTAACTTTTTCTGTAAAGTTGGCAATGTGCCAACTCCAAAAAAAAATATAAGTACTACGAGCAAATCACACAAAAAAAATCGAGAAATATTTTACTCAACTTCTTTTACTTCTTCTTCTACTAAAAAATCAATGCATCTGCATTATAACAGTATTTTCAATTCTTTCACAGTACGCGAGAGATAGGGAGAGAAACGAGAGGGATCGTGATAGAGATCACAGGGATCGTGACAGAGACCACAGGGACCGTGACAGAGACCACAGGGATCGTGATAGAGACCACAGGGATCGTGATAGAGATCACAGGGACCGTGACAGAGAGAGGCACCGCGACCGAGAAGACAGGGACAGAGAAAGACAGCGCGAAAGAGAGGAGAGAGATAGGTAAGCTGGTATTGTCGACGCTAACCACTAGTCTCTAGAGATACAAAGGCGAATTTGTTGATTTTTAAAAAGCAAAGCATTTTATCATTTAGGGGTATGAAAAATAGATGTTAGCCGATTCTCAGACCTACCCGATATGCACACAAAATTTCATACAAATCGTTCGTCCAGCCGTTTTGGAGGAATTTAGAAACAAACAACACGAGCATTTTATATTAGATTGATTATTTCTGTAAATTAAGACACTTTTACAAGTCAATGTTTTACATTTTTTGTGCGTATTTCCATAGGCACTATATTATTTATTTCTTGTAATTATTCGATCTTAGACACTTTAACCACCTCGTGCTGTTCAAACGATTAAAACTTTCCCATTATTTCCAGAGAAAGAAATAGAGAACGGCAAAGGAGAGAAATTCATTCCCATTCTGAGAGTTCCGACGAAGAATCTAGGCCTAATAAGTAAGTAACTAATTGTAACTAAACCTTGAACAAACTGTATATGAATAGGCTATTTCATTGAGTTGGTTTCGTAAAAAAGTCGACCATTACCAGAGCCCGTAAAGTAAAAGCAAAATTATAATTGGTTGGTAAAGGTAATTCCTTTAATTTCCTTATTTTTGAACCAATTATAATTTTGCTGTTACTTCACTATACTTGCTATTGTAGCTACTGTTTCCATGTAATTAATTCTTGCATTTGTTGTTTACTGGTTAGCTATAGAATGTAATGATCCAGCTCTGCTTAATTTGGGAGTAGATGTCAAATGCCCCAGAATATTTATTTATACCTTTTGAACGCCAAAGCGCAAAAATCGATATAAATACCGAAATATGACAATAAAACATAAAATTCATGATTTATTTTGTATTTTTATATGACCTGTTTACTGTCGAGTATAGAGGTCACTGGCGCACAGGTCACGCTTGTCCATGTCGTATATGTCGACGGTGGCGTTCAAAAGATTAATGTTATAATATTGTTTACAGTTATGAACGTGAATACAGGAGAGCAAGTAAAAGACTAAGACTACACAACCAAAGACGCGAGACTCACTCACTCACGCCACGGACTGTTTTTCATAAGTAAGTGATCATCATCAACCCATTCAGTGTCCCACTGCTGGGCACAGGTCTCCCTCAGAATGAGAGGGTTAGGCTACAGTCCACCACGCTAGCTTAGTACGAATAGGCAGACTTCACATGCCGTCGAAAAATCTCAAATTGTAATTATTAGATACCCTGAGAAAGAATGATTTCACCTAAATTAATTTAACCCCATGCTCTCGCTAAATCTGAACTTCGTAATACAGTGGTCCCCAGAACTGATTGGGTTCCTTAATTCCCAGAGCGTTGGACGCCGTAGACATTTCCTGGGAGAATGAGCACTTGAAGAATATCTTGGGTAGCGACGAGTACTCCGATCCTGAGAAGCCGGAGAAGCCGGGCAGTTCTACTAACACAACGCTGCAGCCTTACCCCAAGTTCAATTCCGATGGACAGCCGCTATGGCACGGTGAGAAGACTATAATACCTATTGCACCATTTGTTTAAGACAACAGTGTTATGCACTATAGAGCAAGCCATCCCAAGGGATGTGCCCCAACATAAGTATAGTACACAGGCCATGGTCTGGAATGGTCTCTTAAATGAATACAAAAAGAATCTGTGAACTCTGACCAAGTTCTATTAGGAGTCAAATATTAATCGAGTTAAAACTACTGCATCGTCGTCTTGAGGCTTCAGGGGGTTTAGCCAAGTTGCAATGTAACGTTAAGATGGACGAACGAATAGAAACAAAATATATGGGAATGACATTATTTTGTAAACGTCAGATTTGTCGAAAGCTTATGTCATTCCCATAAATAAATTTTATTTCTATTCGTTCGTCGATCTAAACGTTAGATTGCAACTTGGCTGGGCCCGCAGTTGTTGCTTTTCTTATGGCACATCAATTTAGCTAGGCCTTCGAACTTGAATACAATAAATGTTAGCACATTATTGAGTGGCAGAATATTTTGCAGTACGGTGGTAAGAATTGCTAGGTACTTAACAAGCACCTACCAGTATGAGCGAACCTCGCACTGTATAGGGTTTCCTTACAATAAGAAGTCCGCTTACACTGAAAATGTTTAGCAGATGTACCGCCTTTCTTACCGTGAGTTATTTATTAAAAGTTATTTCGTTCATTTTATCTGTTACTTAAGGTTTCTTGGAGATAAAATAGCCTTTATATTAAACTATCTTCATTCTAAAGCACTTGTCTTTCCATTTTAGAGCACTTACCAGTAGTGGGTGCCCGTATAGAGGCGCTCCGAGCGCACGGGCGGGCGCCGGCCGCGTTGAGACTCGCCGTCAGCGCAGCCAGAGCTATGAGGCACCGACAGGTCAGTTCCACACGGAATTACGACAAAGAAGTCTTAAGTATCTTAGGCTAATATTCAGAGACGATGCTTAGCGTAAAGTAATGCTTCCGTATGTCAAATTTGTATTACAATTTGACATGCGGAAGCCTAAGTTCATGCTTAGCATCGTCTCTGAATATAAGCCTATGTTAGGTTCTAGGTTATGTTATGTAATGAGAAGAAAAATACGATCTAGGGCATAGTCCCTCCGGTTCAGTAAACTGGATGCTTTAGCCAACTAAGCTACCTAGATATAATGATTCCCCTTTTCCGTTCCAAAAAAGAGGTGTGATGAGAAGTTATGGAGCGAATAAGGTACCAATTCATTCGTGTAACAGGAGGTGTCGCAGCAGCGATGGCAAGAAGCGGGTGCTGGCGAGGCGTCGTCGTCGTCCGGCGCGTGCGCCAGCGCGGAGGCGTGCGCCGGCGCGTGCGCAGACCGCGCGCAGCTGGCCGCCGTGTGCGCGCACATGGACTTTGGCACGTGCCTCACCAGCGCCGCCACTTGCGCGCTCTCCCACACGCAGCGATGCATCGGCAGAGGTAACATTTCTTCATCCTCCTAGACAGTACACCTACCTTATACTCCCTACTTACTTTGTTCTTCCTAACCTTTTTTCCCAACCACGTTGGGGTCGGCTTCCAGTCTAACCAGGATGCGGCTGAATATCAGTATTTTACACGGAGCGACCGCCATCAAGACCTCCGCAACCCAATTTCTGGACAATACCGATATTCGATGGAAAGACTGGTTGTCTTGCTTTTTAGGTTTCTGACTACCACTACTAACGATTGTCATAGGTGTTCGTATGACAACCGGGACCGATGGCTTTGCGTGCTCTCCGAGGCATGGAGGGGTCTCGATATGTTAATAATGGTCACCCATCCACAGACTGACTGCGGCAAGTGTGGCTTAACCTTGCAGATCGGTTGATCAGCATTGGTACAACTTGGCCACGAGCCCCTCCTACTACCTATACTACCTACCCACCATCATACCTAATTGTGGTTACTATTGCAGTTATTGTGCTACATTGATTAAGTAAGCCATTGTAAAATTACTAAGTTGTTTCTATATTAGTCCAAGTCCAGTCAAGTTATATAAGTAAGTTTTTAGGGGCTTTATTTAACTGTGTAAAAAACAACAGGACCATGAAGACTTGCAATAACACAAACTCTTTTCATCTCGTCCAGACAGCAGGTGTTGGACAGGGTGGACGTTAGAGGCCATCTGGTGCGTGTACGAATGTCTTGCGGACGCGTGCCTAGCGCCTGACGACCAGCGCGCCTCGCCCAGGCTACACACCGCCTATCTAGACGAAGAGCCTAATACTGGCCTACCACCAAGGTAATACATGTTTTAATTATCATTTCGTGACTTTGATCTTATTTACTAAGACTACTACGATACATAACGACAAAGGCTTAAATATTATAGGCCCCGGCGTCAGATTCCTTGGCTTACGATACCTCTTCATTACAGATATCAGCACGTACCTGTGGCGGGGAGCAAGAACCCTGAGGAGACGTACCTAGCTCTCGCATTGGAGGCGGCGTTGCTGGGTCTGGGCGTGCAGCGCATGCTGCCGTCGGGGCTGTACGCGCAGGAGCGGCACTGCAAGCAGGAGGAGCGGCTGATCGCGCAGCTGCAGCGCGTGGAGGGCGAGGCGGCGGCGGGCGTGTGCGCGCGCGCGGCGGCCGCGCTGCTGGCGGGCGGCCCGGCCTCGTGCCTGGGCGCGCAGGTGCACCCGCGCGCTGCGCCCGCGCACACCTTCGCCCGGTTCCTCTTCCTGGCGCTGCTGCCCGCGCATCCGGATCTCGCTTACCGCGTCGGGCTCAGAGCTATGAGGTATTTTATTCTTTTCTATAGAGCTAAGTACCTACATTAATTTTTTTTTATAGTTATATTTGTTGTTTTAAACAAAAATATGACAGTGTAACTTCTGCGATCAGAACTCTATCAATTATACAAGTTCCTATGTTCAAGTTTCAATAGCTGTGTACCGCAGTGATTTAGTAAATAACGTGTATTTTTTTCCATTTGTCGTAGGTTACCAATGGTGGAGGAGGCGTACGGGCTGGACGGCAGCAGCAGTACGGGCGCGGCGGGCGGCGCCGCCGGTGCCTGGCACACGCTGCAGCACGCCGAGCAGCAGCAGGCAGCACTCGCCAGCGCGCTGCTAGGTAAATCCCGTAATATTCCTATCTTTATATTCTTTTCTCATCCTGTTTGGATATTTTATATGAAATACCAAAATTTTATGTAATATCCCCGTGTGGGTTAGAATACAATTACCATTAAGATCAGAATCTCATAATAAGCAAGACCACAGGTACGTCGGAGTTTTTTTGTAAAACACGTTTGTGTGTTTTGGGTTTATCCTATGAGGGCCAGTTCCCTCTCTCGGTTGTTGTAGCTTTTAAGGATGGGCAACGCATCAACAACCATCAGGTGGCTCGTACTTGTTACCGATATAAACCTCTTTTGTTTGACATTTTTTGGTGGTCCAGTTTGTCTAGACCTGTCGTTAAGGATTTGGCTGAATGTGACTGGCCCATCTTCGCATTATCCAACGTGTTCATTGTACAATACTGAGCACAGCTGCACTGATCCTAGAGACCTAGGTAGTTGCAATAAAAATCAACTCCCTTTAGAGCGAGATACTTTATTTGAAAACAATGGCCACACTATATACTAAGCCGTGTAGCGAAACCATAGCTCGATCTATTTCGACGCCAACGCCATCTAGTTACGAATTTGGAAACTTTATATTTTATTGAACATAGATTTTTATTGACATTGGCCTCGAAATAGATGAGTTCCGTACATTCATTGTTCGGTATGCTAAAGTGCATGAGTCCGGCAGGTGCGGCCCGCGGCAACCCGGGGCGGCTGCGCGCGGCGCTGGGCGCGGCGCAGCGGCACGTGCGCTCGGCGGCGCAGCTGTTCCGCCTGGCGCAGGACGCGCTGCGCCACGCCGCGCCGCCCGCCGCGCCGCACCACCACCGCGACCTGCTCGCCGCCGCCTTCGAGCTGGGCCTGCAGGTACCGACACTACACTATCTATACAAACTTCCAGAAAACTCTACAGGGTACCTTAACTGGGACTTTTGCCCTGGTGCTTAGTTTAAGCAGTAGGGACTAAATTAGCGATATATCACGCATGGGACTAGAAGCGATGGATATGATTCTGTAAGATGGAGAGGTAAAGGGGAGACCAGAGATAAGATGGATGGTCGGTTTTAAGGCTGAAGGGCGTTTTAAATAAGGAGATGACAGATGAAAGGAATAAATGAAGGAAAATGACATGTTGCGTCGACCCCAATAATATTGTCATTGAGGCAAGCAGGGTGATGATGAGATTTTGTAAATAAATAAAAATACAATTAGGAAGTCTGGTGTCTATTTACAACAAAAGTAAATAAATGATGTTGCAACGCACTTGCGACTCCTCCGATGTTGCGGGTGTCCATGGGCGGCGTTAGTCGCTTACGATCAGGCGATCAGTATGGCTCATTTGCCCCCTATTCCATAAAAAAAATAACCAGCTACCTAACAATCTAGTTGTATTTTTGACATACAAAGGAGGTCATCGAAATCGGCCCGAATGATGTACCGAAGGTACACTTATTAGAAAAAATACCCTGTATTACGTTGGTTAAATCTGTAGTCGTCCTTTTTTTTAATGTTGACTGGGGGATAAGAAAAAAACTTTTAATTTGAGAAAAATCACGCCATTTTGGCACACTATTATCTGTTTCGTAGTGATTTCATAGTAAAATCTGTCAGTGTCAGTTTCGGAATGTCAAACGCACGCCATTACGGCAGATTATTGTCAGTTTCGTAGTGATTTCATGGTAAAAACTAACAACTTGACAGCTGACATGTACCTCCGGTACCAATTTGGGCTGAGTTGTATGGGCTTTTTCCTTTTCCTGACTTTCGTATTTTTGACTCGCAGGTCCTCAGGATGACTTTATCATCAGTGAACTGGCGGCGGCGCGAGATGGTGCGGTGGCTTGTCACATGCGCTACAGAACTCGGGCTTGACGCACTGTTGTCTATCATGCAGAACTGGTAAGAAAGTCTTTTCTAATCAGCAGTTCTAATACCCTCGTCTATTTTTACCCATCGTCACGAAGGAATTAGCTAAGGATGGTCCTAATAATAATTTATTTTAAACATCCCAATTTTACGCATTTGATTGCAAAAAGACAGAGGCGCATTCGAACTTGATACCTTTGACTTGAGTAGGCGTATACGCAAGCAAATCGCGCGTGAAATCGATATCGATAAAAGAAAATTACTTTATAGGGCCTCTATAGACAGAAGATTACACTGCCACTCAAAAACCAACCTTATTCTGTATAGGTACGAGCTGTTTACGCCGACAGAAGCAACAGGTCCTGTGGCTGCAGCGGCTATGTCTCACTCAACGGCGATGAGGCTTGGCCTAACATTCGACCAGCAGGAGAAGCTCAGTGCATGCGCCAGGACCTTAGCACTGCAGTGTGCTGCTAAGGTACATTATACTGACATTTGATACTGACTTGGAGAACCTTAAAAAGAGCAATAGGTCCTGCCATCTGCACTAGTCCAGCTCAGTCAAAGTACCAATTAAGTATTTATAAGTGGTCAGGACGAGTTCTGAGCACAAACTTCACTTGCGCATAAATTCACTTGATAATATATCGGAAGTTTAGTGGGAGTTGAGATGCGGTGACGAATATTATGACGAACTTATATTTATAAATTATATCGCCACCAATTCGTGATCACTGCTCACGATTTGTGCCGATTATTTAATTTACTTAGAAGTCTCATGTAGAAAAAATTGATTAGGTATGTTTTTAATGGTGAATGAAATGTGCCTGCTAATGTTTAAATTGGCTACCAAAATTTAAAAAAAAATGCGAATATGTGTGAAGTCGACCGATCCGCACTAAGTACTGATAAATAAATACATACTTCCTGGAGCAATTATTTCATAAATGCCCATTGCCGAGCAATTTAGAGTTATAATGGTGTTTTTTTTTTTCATTATTTGATTATCATTATCAATGATTTTCGAATGTATTTCTGCACGACCGACCAAAACTTGCTCAGTGTAAACCTTTTCTTTTAGGATCCACCAGGTTGTGCGTTAAGTGCGCTGTCAGTGTGTGAAGGGTCGGCGGGCGCCTTCGAGGCGGCGTGCGCGGCTGTAGGCGGCGCGGCGGCACGCGGCGCGCTGGCCTCCAGCCAGCTGTTCGCGGTGGCGCGCTACATGGAACAGCGCGGGCAGCCCGCACGAGCCATGCGCCTCGCCACGCTGGCCATGCGGAATCTCCATCTACATTACAACCAGGTAACACATATTTCCAAACGCACATCAACACATGACTCTTTAGAAGCAAGCTCTATCCATCCACCAATACCGCTCAGCTATTCAAGATCAAAACCCAGTAATCCAAACATTTTGTAAATGGGTTTCTTTTGGGTTACCAGGCATAGTTTATTATTTTTTTGGGTCTCGTAATTAAGTTTTCGTTTTGAACAGGCGTAGACTACATCTAATCAAATGCATTATTAATCACATTGACGTTCGTTCACAGGACAGCCACCCGGCGATCGCGGACATACATTGGGCGGTTGCGCTAGCGCATTCGTTGGGCCGTGCCGAGCTACAAGCGATGCTGCCGCTACTCGTCAAGAACGTACAATGTGCGCCCGTGCTGGTGAGATTCATAATATACCTACTTTTATAAGTAGATACTAGATACTCACGAGGCACTTCCCAGTGCATCATTTATTACCAGTCACTGCTAATTTTATACCTAAAGTCTGGTCTGGCGTTTAGCATTATGAAGCCTACAATTCTGTAAGCTTTACAGAATTTTATACTTACGCGACATAACTTGGCTGGACTTAAGTTAGCTGCTTGTCAGTCTTTAGTTGCGCAGTAAACAATTTATTATAATTAATTATGTTTACCGAAACTGTGCATGTTGTGTTAGCCTGTAAGTAATTGTTGCACTTATAAAGATAAATTATTGTTTTTATGTTTGTAAATTATCTGGTGTAAACAATTGTTGGCTAGCCAAATAAATAAATAAATAAAAATTTTAAAATACAATCCATTACACATTCAAACGGCCAACTTCAGCCCGGCCATAATATTCCGTGCGTACTGTAACACGTGTTAAAGTTAATGTTATATCGATCGCAGTCGGACGTGCTGCGGAGATGCTGCGTGGCGGCGGCGGGGTGCTCGCGGTCGCGCGCACCGCGGCCACCCACACCGCTGCGGCCGCTGCTGGAGGCGGCGCTGCGAGCGTACGCCTCCACCACGCATGCGCGCCTCGCACACATCTCACCGCGACACTACGCTGACTTCGTAGAATTCCTCGGTACGTACGTCAAGACAGTGATAGACCGCATTTCTATTCATTTAGAATCGAACGGTACGATCCGAGCACATAAGTAGACGGCACCAGTTGTTCGGGCTAATGACTGAATATTTGCTGTAGTCAGCAATCTACCCCTACATCACGCCATTCGGGCATGTCACCGACAGTTCAGTTCCGTTAGCAAGCGTATGGTGGACTCGCCATTTTAACAAACACTGTTAATAAACCCTATTATCTAGCTATCATCTTCGTAACATTTAGGTATGATCTAGCTTACCTAGCCCGCAAGCACATTTATGGTCCTTTGAGCCGCATATGAACCAGCGACAATTAGCCCGAACACAAGTTGTGAGCAGAAGAAACTTCACTCGCGCAGAAATATATTTTGGGTTTTTACGGTGAAAGTTGAGGAATAAAGTTATCATGTGATAAGCTTAATTAATTCAAAATTTACCTAATATTAACTTCCTTAAAGTACTCCAATGTCATTAAATTCCTTACATAAAAAAATATTCCATTGTTAACCTACTTTATATTTTTCCAGGTAAAGCCCGCGACACATTCGCGCTTGCACCGGACGGGCCACACCAGTTCGCAGCTCTATTGCAAGAGATCAAGCTCAAATACAAAGGGAAGAAGAAACTCATGTTCCTCGTCAAGGAAAGATTCGGATGAACCGACATCATTACGGTACTCGTTACAAAACCCACCGAGTTTGTGACGTTTCATACGGCATTCCATATTATTAAAAAAGCATTTGTTTTTATAAAGTTCATTGCGATGCGTGGAAATTTTCTTAGACATTCGGATATCGCATCAATTGTTACAATGTGCTTTTGTTAATTTCAAGAAAACTGCTGTGGGGAAAGCCACTTCAAATAGGTAATATTCGTACAAATCTATTTAAAAACAGTAGTTATAAGGTGGCTCACCAAATGATGTTCGAAGAAATGAATTAGAGAGTGTAAATAAAAAAGTGCCTATACTAGGCACATTCTCACCCACTCTTGCACGATCATGGGGACATAGAAGTTCTAGGGAACGCAGTACAAAACGTCTCGAGATGTAAATAATTATGTAGTAGGCACATGACAAAGTGCTGCCTTCGCACTACATTTGGTATAGCCCAGCCTTAAAACAATTAATGTTGCCATTAAAAAAATAAGTGTATCCTATTATTTTACTGGTCTCACCACAGCTGTGATCCTCGGCATGGCAATATTTTAAACTCATGGCATGCTATTTTTTATTGTTAATACCTAAATGGTGCAATCATTGTTTTCATTTTTTTGTTTTATTTTGTTAAAATCGTGCAATAAGCTGCCATGATGAAAAATCAAAAGACAACTAAAATGACTTAATTGAGCTTGACTCGTGACAAATTGAAATTAATGTGCATATGTATACATTTCTTTGATGAGACTTTTATTTGTTAAAATAATTTAAATTACGCCCATGACTTGTCAAGCACTAGTATGACAATGCTACAGTTTAAAAACGAGGATATTCATTGTCGATTCGTTCCACGGTAATTTTAAGATTGATATAATTTTACCGTGAAAGAAAAAATCATTACCTCATTATAAGGTACACATTATCTCGTGTACCCGCCGTGTACCAAACCAGTCTATTCAAAAGTATTATTTTTTATTTAATAATTAATACGGCTGACCTCGTAATTTTCATTTTTTTTATAATCGTAAGAAATGATCTCAATAATTCCATTTGTGTAAATAGCAACGAGTTTGTATTGTAAATATAGTACGAAAGCAAGTTTAGTATTGGAAAATATTAGTTAATTAATGTAATTAGTTTTGTGATCTGTGCGAGGATTGCGTGTTGTAAAAATTGTGTAAATGTATACAGGTTTGTTCTGATATGGCGGAATATCGATATGTGGGGCGATATTCGCACAAATCGCAAGTAGTTAGGTATAGTGCGCCACTCGTATAGCGTCCAATAGCAATGGGATAATTAAAAATATGACACAACACCAAAGAAATATATCGTAAGTCCAAGTGTGAGTAAGCAATGCCATCATATTTTCAGTATTCTTGAGTATTCTGTATCTATAGATATTTGTTTATGTTTACTCTACCCGTTTTTTTATACAACACGACCTACAAGGCTAAATATTATATTCTTCATTATTGACATAAACCGAATACTTAGCATAACTCGACTAGGGAATATCTTATTTTCAAAAAATTAAAGACTATAAATAATTGCGCCGAATCTTGTCTATTCCTTTATATAGTATCACAAATTATTTTTAACTTCAGTAAAAAAAACTTTATCTGCCTTTTTCTTGTTTAGAGTAGTTTATAAAATTTAACAAGAAGTGCATTTATAAAGATAGAAATGATTAATATTTAAAAATAGAGACGATGTATGGATAGTATTGAGGGAATAGTATGAATTGAATTGTAGGTATATAGATTTAATGGAGGACTTTTGTACTTTTTGTGGTGTGTGTGAGGGTTGCGCAAAAGTTATTTTGGCATTGTACAAAAAAACATAATTTTAACAAATAATACTATTAGTATCCGTTCATTATCAAATTTTGCCAACCCTAAAATGTGTCAAATAAAAAAAACAGGACATTAGTACTCATTGTAATATCGGTATAAATGTAAATATAAAGATATGATTTTTAGTTAGAGCGCTGATAGTAGACACATCTTTAACTAACCAATCAAAGACTTTTACACGAAGGAATATGTAATTTGACAGATTAATCAGAAAATTGAAATTATATTAGCAAGAGTAATGTAACGCGTGTCAATAAAGAATGTTTTAATCCAAAAATTGACAATCTCGTACCACCGTCCGCGTCGCACGAAACTGTACGATAGAGATGGCACGAAATCTGCAGCTGTGTATAAAACCATTCCTTATTGGCATAGGTTCATAACAATTATTATGTCATTAAAAATACATAACAATGTTACATACATAGATCGACATAACATAGCTAAGTCTAGGCTGATTGTGGCGGTCAAATATTTACCTTGGATCGAATTAAGTTGCTAGACACCTGAGTCCCGTGACATAGTTATGTCGCCGTATTACTCATCGACAAGCCATTGTCTCGGTATGAGATATGCGATGACAAAACAATGTCGTGTTGCACAAATCATGTCGTAAAACCATATTGAAAGAAAATTTATGGAGTTACAGCATTAAAATACAGGCTGTAAGAAAACACTGTAACAAAACTGAAAAAATAATGTTCTAATTATGTATCTTAAAAATAATTTGCAAATACCTACTTATGTCAATTCAATTTGATCGCAAGAAAATATAATGCTGCTACAATCAGCAAGTTACAAAATGTCAGACACCCCGTGTGATATAAGAAATCCAGTCTATGTAGCACTTTTAATTTACTTTTGTCGTGTTCTTTAATACATCCATTGTATTTCCCTTTGCTGTAAAACATTGCAAATAATCAAATCCACTCCTATTATTAATGTAACTATTATAAATAGCCATGTTATGTTACATAGTCTGGACTCACTGTTAGTGAAAACATTTCAGTATAAAAGCAGTTAATAGTGTAAAATTATTTTTTGTATGAAAGAGAAATTAATTTTCATAAGCTAATAACTTTCTAAATGTCAAGCAATAATTTCGTAGCCTTCGGCCGGTCTGCTGTGATTCAGTGTGTACAACTTTATTGGTTGTTGAAACTTAGGTTCTTATCCAGTATTGGTAGCATTATGAGATTGATTTTTTTTTATCGAAAAAGCTGCAATTAATTTTTTTGGTTGCAGAATCACATATTTTTTTTTAAATTCCCATAAAAATGTTTTTTATCGCATTCTTTGCAAAAAAACTAATTCTGTTATTTTGAGATTGTACTGTTTAGTTAATCACTTGTTTAATTAAATTTCTTTGAAAAATACCATGTAGATTTTCTAACATAGACTTGCTAATTTATAACTCCAAGCAAGTATTTGACCTTAAGTGCCTTCAGGCGAGTCGAAATAAGCCAGACCGGCTATGACTTGGTTATGTTGTATTTTTATTTTGTACTCTGTCAGTTATATTGTAATTGTGTTGTACGTTAAACGTGGACACCCTTCAGTGCTGGTATTATGAAGGTGATAATTTCAATATAAATATTTGAAAAAAATGCTTGGTTTTATTTGGTACTAGCGGACCTCACAGGCGTTGTCCTGGCCGATTTCGATCGCAGCGCTACCTACTGGGTCCACCCAAATATATTACTCTCCTTTATAGTCTACCCACTCACACAGAAATATGAGGAATGAAAAGCTGATTTTGTGGAACTGATTTTGCTTTAGGGATTTCAGAGTTGGTTATTTATATTGTAAAATTATTGTCGCGATTACTACTTTCATGTAAACCCCTACAACGAAAGCATAATATTGATTTAATTAGGTGGGTTACAAAATGTTTGTTCTACAAAAAAGTAACTTTGTGGACGCATTATTTTGCTGTCATGGATGTCAATGTCATTGTCACCAGACAGCCAGATAAAGTGTCACTGTCAAGTGTGACAGTCAATCAGTCAACCGACGTCCGGGTCCGACTGATGGTTGATTCCGAACGAACTTCGGACTCCGGGGTTTATTTACATACTGGATTGTTTAAAAAAATATTTCGCATCTATTTATTTAGAAACTCAATAACGATATTTAAGCAATGTTTATCGTTTAATCAAAAATATTATGTACATAATAATATGTAAGTGGTTGGTTGTTTATTTTCACGTCAATGCGTGGCGGTAGGCAGTAAAATACAGGATTGCGTCGTGATTACTAATAAATTGGCTACTCCCTGACGGAAAAATGTTGCTCAAGGTGTGTATAATAAAATTATTCTTATTACCAACTCTCTGGCAGGTCTTCCAATTGATTGTGATTTTTGGCACTACTGTTTCTTGAAGCCTTAGATTTGTGTTATTAATCTAAGGTTGAAGCCTAGAATACCCTTCGTAGAAAATCCTACGCTTTTCCCCAGCAGGGGGTACAAAAGAGGCTACATAACAAATATATTTACTTTGAACATACCAACTTCTTTATTGTTTTTAAACATTTATATACCGGTCATATCCACAATATCTGATGCTGCACATTTGTTTATCAAGTTGGGTGGTGACAGGCGCCGTGGCAGTGGGTCGGCTCTCCACTTGGCTTCAATGTGTTGCTCTCAAAACTCAAAGAGAATACATCCAGTGTGGAAAAGTATGCACAGGTAACAAATAAATAACTATAAACATTACTCATAAACATCAGGTAGAAAAATGCTCCAGTACTTTTTATGTGGTAATTAAATATCAACCTTATGCCATTTAGACAAAGCTGAAAATTGTATGCAACAATAAGATTTTAATGTTCTATTTATATGAAAGCACCAACTTTCAAATAAAAAAAGAATCATCAAAATTGGTTCACCCAGTCAAAATTAAGAGGTAACAAAAAAAAACAAACATTCAAATTGAGAACCTTCTCCTTTTTTGAAGTCATTAGAAAATAAATAAAAATTGGTTTTTTTTTTAATGGAAACTGGCTGATGCTAGTGGTTCGTTCCTCAAAAGGCCATTTCAGATATTGTCCTAAGTTTTTTTCTAAATATTTTTTCCAGATTGCCAAGATCCTAGAACGGACTGAAGAATGTAAAATTGCAAACAAACTTTTTATTTCATCGTCACATTCATCAAAAGATAATGTAAAGAGTTTAATAAGCCATACTGATATTGAAGAGACAGATTTCAGTAAAAATGAAAACGCATTCACCAACTTTGTAAGTTTAAGGGCACTACATGGAATTTTACTGTCAGGCACTCTGAGTTAAACTGTAGTCCGCGCGGAACTAGTTAGTCGCGCCTTAGGTAGAAACGAGGATGGGTTACTGTGAATGAAAGCAAGCGTCCCCGCCCCTCTGTCCCACCGCGCACAGGCGACCCCGCCCCTCCATCTCACCGCTCACATCTATTATTAAAATTACTGCTTTGTTGGTCTAGTGGTCTCTAGCGGTCTAGAGGTCCTGGGTTCGAACCCCGGGTTGAGCAAAATGTTGTTGGGTTATATACGAAATTCCCAGAAGCAGCTGGAAAGATGGTTTTGTGCCCAGTTGATGGCATTAGGCTTGCTCCTTATTACACGGAACCTAAACATACCAGTGAACTGACACCTCTGCCGAACCCTTTGGGGAATACAGTTTTGATTGTTTGCCGACAAAAAACAACACAAATTTTTGTATGGTAATGTTCCTAATGTCTGGTGTATAACTATTTTAAATCTCATTGGTCTTCTCTCTCTCTCTTTTAGGTAAGCAAATATGGAGAGCAAAAATGTCATGAATTTTCTTCAAAAACTGAATTAATTCTGGCAAATATTGTTTTATTTGAGGTAAGTAATAAATCTAAAACTTAAATTATAGTACTAAGGTCGAATAATAATAATAATAAAGCCCATTTATTCCGAGTTGGCTACAATGTTGGTAATACATATTTTCGGTTTGTTTCGCTATAGTAAGTGTCGCAAATCGGCGTGCCTCCCGGCATAGGCCTCCTCCAGCTCTCCACTGAGCTCTATCTTCTGCTACTCTGGTCCATTGTAGGCCCAAGGTTAAGACGAATACAAAGATAAAAGATAAAGATATATTTATTTGCTGGAACATGTGTTAATTACAATACAAAATGCAATGCAATGATGTTAATATTAAAACATTAAATAAAGGTGTACAAATATTGATTAATGACAGATGTCGAACATTAAAAATTGTATTAAATTATATAACATCAGATATAAATCACTTTTTATCATTCAGGAAGTCATGTGGGTACAATATAATTACATTTCTCAGTCAACATCTTTTTTAGAATAACAATAGGTTTATAACACATTTTAGGATAACAATAGGGTCACCCTCTATTACATGAGACCTAAAACATCAACAACACTGTGGTTGTACCTCTACCCATCACTTTGGGAAATGCAACAGTGATGTTATTTTATTAATAGTAAGAGGAATATTCCCTCATACTGTCGGCGCAGTGAATCCTCCATAAACCTGTAATAGGTTTTTCGGGTCGGCAACACGCGAGTGATACCCCTGGTGTTGCAAGCGTCCATAGGCTATGGTAACCGCTTACCATCAGGCGGGCCATATGCTTGCTTGCCACCTTAGTGGTATAAAAAAATTAAATAATAATAATATGTTTTATTATATCTTTACAGAGCAGATGGCAGTCAAGTGGAGATTCCAGTCCAGTTATGAAACTATACAACTCATTCAATTACACGCAAGATGTTAAATATGAGGGTAGAGTAAGTTATTACAAGCCCCGCAAATTGATAATGTGCCCGGCGGCCATCTTGGTGACGTAAAAATGACGTAGCCGCTCTCAGTACGCGTTAGCACCACTGGCAAGTACGGCGGATGACGTCATATGAAGGTTAATAACACAAGGTTCCAGCCCATTAGCAACTTGCGGGACTTATAGTTTGTTGTTGTTGTCGTATGTATAAAAATAAAATTTACTAGAGCCCCGCCCTCGCTTCGCCTCGGGTAATATATACTATGGCCTATGTTACTCAGGGATACGTACAGTTCTCGCCAAACTTATTGTCCGGGTTGAAGTTGGCACGAGCTAACTTTAACCCTGCCGTAAAAATCGGAGGATTAAAAAAAATTTCGGGCTCTATTTATGGTAACTTTGAATAAAGCCCTTTGATCCTCCTTGTAGTTGCTGGAACTGCCGTTGCAGTCAGAATTCAAGCTGGTGCTAGTGATTCCAAACGAGGATGATGTGCTGCATACCTTGTTCAGTACGCTGTCGGAGCGGGGGCTGGCCGCTGCTGTCAACAGCATACAGCCGCTGTTCACTGCGAAAGCGGGACTGGCGCCGCCAAACATCCAACTACATTCCAGGGTTGAAGTTAAACAAGTAAGTTGTGTTTAACATACCATCACCCCTGCATTCCCCGAAGGGTTAGGCAGAGGTGTACTTATGTACACGCACAGTTCACCAGTATGTTTAGGTCCCATGTAAAAGGGGGCGAGCCTATTGCCATCAAACAGGCAGGACTCCCAGCTGAGAATTTCACAGAAAAACGCCAAACAACACTTGAAAGTGTGTACAATGTAGTTTCTCGGCTTTTCTCTACTATAAAACGCAGATATACTACGTACAAGGTGGAAGGGACATCGACGCACAAAAGTTGTGACAAGGTTTCACTCAAGGTCAAAAATAAAATGACCCAGATCATTCATGTAGAAAATGATCGGTTATTATAGATATTGACATTTTCGAGGGCGCGAATATACAGATGTAGGTAAATATTTTTTTGTCAATAAAACATTTTATATTATCATTTAACTTTACATTAAATGCGTATATTGTGAAACCACACCTTTATAATTTTATTACTAGTATAAAAAAGATATTTCTTAGCGAAATAATAGATGTTAGCGCTGTTTACTATGACAATGTTGCAACAAAAACAGTTTCTATCTCAGATATTGTTGTTTCGCTCACTCTTATGACATTACATATATGGCTATCCTTTATTTATAACAGGCTAAGTTAAGACGGACGAAGTTTGAGATGTACAGTCACGAACAAAAACGTGTATACACTAACAAAAGTGCTAAAGCGATTTTTTCATGAATGAACGATTGCAACTTTGAGATGACACAATGCCACTACAGTATTGGTTCGTAAATACTGTGTATGTAATATAAAAAAAAATCTATTAGTACTCGTACTTTAGGAGAAAATCGCTTTAGCACTTTTGTTAGTGTATACATGTTTTTGCTCGTGACTGTACTATGTTTTTGAATACGACTTTTTAAGATGTGATAAACCGATTCTTGTCTTAGACTGATCTAAGCCCGTCTTGAATGAACATGAATATCTCTGAATCTCAGCCTTAGTGATTTAAAAGATGTACGCGCAAAAACAGCGGGAGTGACTTTGTTTTATACTAAGTAAAGATTGTCACTACATCTTATATACAAGGTGGAGGGGACATCGACGCACAAACGTGGTGACAAGGTTTCACTCAAGGTCAAAAATAAAATGACCTAGGTCATTCATGTAGAAAATAATCGGTTATTACAGATATTGATAATTCTGAGCGCGCAGCGTATTGCTAAAACGCGATCATAACGCTCCGCGATAAATATTATCGCGCGCGCGATCCAAAATAAATGAAATAATGTTTTTTTTATTATAAATCTAATTTATGTAGATAGAAATAATGTTTTGTACACGTTCAAGTAAAAAAAACTGCAGAAAAATTCAAAAATTGATGAAAAAAGTTACGGAAAACAACGCAGGGGGGTCTAGAATTATGTTCTGAACTCATGGTATTCGGATGTGCGTCGATGTCCCTTCCACCTTGTGTATAGCCTGATTATTGTAATTCTATAGCAAAAATTTATTTGAATCGCACACAGTATATTCTCTATAACATCTAATTGTATAATTTGTTTACAGATTATAAATGGCATGTCGAACGGGTCAGCTGTGCAATACGGCAGTGTATCCGCGTGTGACAAGGGCACTCGAGCTAGCGTATTGACTTGTAAGTTTATATCCTTATATTAAAAACGGTTGCGTGTAGTCTGTTCGGAACTACTTGGCGGAGCCTTAGGTATGTGAGCGGTGGGATGGAGGGGCGAGGTCGCCTGCGCGCGGTGGGTCGGAGGGGCGGGGCAGCTTGCTTTTGTTGCACAGTAACCTGCCGCCTCACTCCCGTCTTTTTTTGGACTTTAGAAGATTGGACTCGCGGTGGCTTAGCAGTCATAGCCTCTGGTGTATTTAACCAGAAAACTCAGGTTAGAATCCTGCCCGCCAGTCGATTTTTTCCTCCATTAAAATAACATTGTATGGTATCTTTAACTATAGGCCACGCGGAAATAGTTGGCTGCGCCTGAGGTAGGGACGGGGGTGAGGCGGCGGGTTACTCTGAACAAAAACACGCACCCTCGCCCCACCGCGCGCAGGCGACCCGGCCCTACGTCCCGCCGCTCACATACTATCCCAAGATCGCCAGACATTCGTCATTTTATAAAAGCTGAAAATTTATGAGACCATAACCCTAACACAGGTAAGAACAATCCGCGAGTATGGAGTTGGGATTGTGGTTACTTAAGTAGATATCAGGTAATAAAGGTGTATAAAAAAGGACCTCAAATTCGTTATAGTATAAAGCTTTTTTTTTTTCTTCGGAAACACGTTACAAGTCTCCTCATCCCTTGCCGGAAACAGTACGGTTGCAACCCCCTGACAGCCCTAAACTTTAATAAAATTATAAGAAATTTTCATTATAGTATAAAAGCTGGGGTTTACATATGTTACTTGGGGACCTATTAAAAAATGATATCTCAATAGCCGGACAGTTTGGATGGTTTTTACATCTTGCCAGACGCATTGAAAGTTTGCCGTAGTTGCGAGTTCGGGGCGCCTGTTCAAACGGGTGCATGTGAGATATGGCATTTAATGATTTAGTGATATAGCGCCAACTAGTTCCGCGCAAACTATAATACGATTTTATAAAACGGCATTGCTGCGCCCTTACAGGGTTTCATATTGATACGAAACTTTTATATTGTAACAACTTATGTACAGTTCGCGCCAAACTTATTGTCCGGGTTGAAGTTGGCGAGCTAACTTTAACCCGGCCGTAAAAATCGGGGAAAGAAAAATATTTGATTAGAATAATTTAAAACGACAGATAACGACTTGAGCTCTGGTTTTTATTTATTACAATCTAATATTTTTCCTTCTTCGATTTTTACGGCCGGGTTAAAGTTAGCTAGCGCCAACTTCAACTCGAACAATAAGTTTGGCGAGAACTGTACATACGAACGCAATAAAGATTTGAATTTCAATTTGGATTATATATTTCCCCAGGCATATACTCTCCTGCGAGCTCGATGGTGAAGACAGAACTGATGACGAACATTCCTGATAAGCCGACGTCGAAGCCTTTCTACTTCGCTATAGTTTTTAATGATACACCCATTTTCATCGGAGATTTTAATACAAAGATAATATAGTTACAATGAATCACTGAATTACTTTAAAATTTGTTTGATTGTATAATATACTGCCTCAATAGACTAGAGGTCGTGGCTGGTACGCTAGTGGTTCCGGGTTCAATTCCTAAAGAAGGAAAGTGCGGTTCTGCTGGCTCCCTAGATGGCAGGGATAGATGAAGATTATCCGCATAAAAAAAAGATTATTGGGTTACCAGTATGTTGGTAAGTTTCTCAAATTTATGTTAGTTATAATATAGTTATAGTTAGTTTATAAAATTCTCAATAACAGCTCAAAGGTCGGATTGATGCAATAGGGTTGCCCATATTCATTAGATATAAACGTACCGACGACTTAAGTCCAAATATACAGGGGTATGGTCACATACCATACGGCATACCCCTGTATTCCCCTACCCTATTATTTACTCGAGAAATAAGATTGGAAGATCCATGCCAGATCTGATTTCTTGATCTGGCATGCATGCATCATCTTCCAAACTGATTTCTCGAGTGTGATTTTCGGCCAATGTCACATAAACATAACAATATGATAGCACCAAACACCCCCGGTGCATAGAGAACTACACAATAAGTGGTTTTGAAATGGTCAGTTGTTGCATTTTACTAAAGCGCGATATACAAGGTGGAAGGGACATCGACGCGCAAACGTCGTGGCAAGGTTTCACTCAAGGTCAAAAATAAAATGACTTAGGTCATTCATGTAGAAAATGATCGGTTATTACAGATATTGACATTTTTGAGCGCGCAGTGTATTACTAAAAACGTGATTATAACGCTCCGAGGTGAATGTTATGGCGCGACAATCCGAAATAAATGAAATAATGTTTATAAAGCTAATTTGGGTAGATAGAAATAATGATTTTACACGTTCAAGTAAAAAAACTGCAGAAAAAATTGAAAAATTTATGAAAAAAGTTACGGAAAATTTCAACGCAGGGTCCAGATTCATGTACTGAACTCATGGTATTCGGATGTGCGTCGATAACCTTTCCACCTTGTATATGTGACTTCTATAATCACAGACATAAAGCTCACATTCAAATAATTTGCGCACTCGTAAAATATTTGTCACACACTCGTTCACACAGTGCAAAGTTGCGAATGTTATTCTTCAAATTTCGTGTAAATTATTGGAATTTAAACCTTCTATTAATGTCTATAAGTCACACGACATTATCCACAACTATTTTATAGCAGAGAGGTTTATTCGTTCAATCTTAAAATCTTTTATTTTTATTGTTTTATAATAATAAAGTTATTTATTCAGAAAATAGTTGTGAGAAACTGCGAGGCTAAAAAGCTATTTTTGATTTTTTGAAATTATTATTTACATAAGAAAATAGGGAAAGATGTGCTTCTTATCTTCTATAAACACGGGAGATTAAAAGTATTTAGATTAAATTAAATTTGTGTGTGGATCGCAATTTGATTTTTAACGATCAATTAAAACATTTTAATCTTAAGATAACTCCATTAAATAATATAAAGTGGTTAAAAGGCGTTCGAAGTCAGGCAGTACATTCAAGCCAAACTTATGTCCGGGTTGAAGTTGGCCCGTGCTAACTTTAACCCGGCCGTAAAAATCGGAGAAAGAAAAATATTGGATTAGAATGATTTAAAACGACAGCCTACGACTTGAGCTTTCGTTTACATTTATTAAAATCTAATATTTTTCTTTCTCCGATTTTTACGGCCGGGTTAAAGTTAGCTCGTACCAACTTCAACCCGGACAATAAGTTTGGCGACAACTGTACATGTCATCGATTCGCACCCGGCGTACTATAAAAAGAAAATTAAAATTTTGACAAATTGTAATAATAAATACTAGCTTATGCCTGTAACTTTGCCGTGTGGAATCTGTGGAATAGTTACTTTGGGCATAAATAGAATAATCATAGATACTTCACCTCCATGTAGGTTGAAATTTCAAAAACGCGTTTATTTCTTACTAGCTTTCCGCCAGCGGCTTCGCCCGCGTGGTCTGGTTATTTCTTATAACTTTCATCCCCTATTTCAACCCTTTACAGCCCTTTTTTAGCATTAAAAAGTAGCCTATATCCTTTCTCAGGCTCTAGACTATCTCTGTACCAAATTTCATTTAAATCGGCTCAGTAGTTTTGGCGTCAAAGCGAGACAGACAGACAGAGTTACTTTCGCATTTATAATTATCATTAAGGATCAAGTCAATCTTGCGAGTGTCATTTGTCAAGCTCAATTATAGTCACGTAAAACAAATAATGCCAAAATGTTCTATTAAAAATTTAATTATCCGAGCTTTCTTAAAAAAGCCGTTATAAATTCAAATGGTAATGTTGCCATCTTAAGAACTACATTGTATCGATTAAATACCTACAGTATCGATTCACACTTATATATCGATAGACGTTTATTTACCGGTACCGATAAAACTTTCACACCCGTTCACTTGAAAATGTGTTACCGGCGAGAAACCGTCTCGTTAACGATGGGCTTTCATAATTACGCGCTCTTTGTTTTTTTAAAATACTTCTATAGTTTCTTCTAGAAAACATTCGTCTTCCTTTAGTATCTATAATAGTCCGCTGTGGGTTCCATTCGGGAGTCTTGTGGGCGCTCCGCGTGGCGTTCTGTTCCTCTGAGTCGTGGTACAACTCATCGTAGCCTATAACTAGAGGTGGTAGGACTACCAAACTCGCTGTACGTTCTTTAGTTTCACTCTGAAATAAATAAAATGTTGAAATATCTACCTTCTTTCAATTACCGTAAAATTGTAAGGGATCATCATTATTAACAACTTTTAGTCGAACTAACCCTGAAATCGCGAAATAAAAATCTGCTGTTCCATACATATCGACAAAATGTATGGAACAGCTGTATTTTATTTATTGGATTTTTTTTTTGGAAAAGTTTTGAAATAAAACAACTTTTTACGGAGTAAGAGCTTAGTCTGCCCATGACCATGGACACTGTACAGGGTCTGAATCGTCGGGAATCTGCGATAGAATCCGTAAAACGTAGTTTTATTTCAAAATGTCTAATATTCGCATTAATGTCAGAAACCATTAAATAAGGGTGTGTTGAATTATTTTTGCTAATAAGGTGACCTACTTGAACATTATTATACCGAATATCTCTTTGAACATAAAAAAGTACCTACCTACAATAACTTTAACGAATGGTGAAACGAATGAAATACTTGGACTAATCTTTCATAGACCAATCAACATTCCGCCATCTTGATTTTCCGTCAAATAGTGGTCGCAAGCGCGTCTGCTACGCTAAAGGTCACGTAGAGTAGACTTATTATGTTTTTAACATTCTTAGTAGCACACACACTCCGCAGCGCGAATTTGGGTTCATGCCCGGTTAATGGCAATAGCCAATAACCTGGCCGCCTATTACATGTTCCCTAAACTGGCAAACTACAATAGGTTCAGATACATGAGGTACATTAGTGTGGGTAGACATAAATTGGAAGACAGTTACCGGGAAACGCGGCAGACCACGAAGGACATAGCGAGACGACATGGATGGCACAGATAGCCCGACAAAGAGATAAGTAGAAGAAATGGGGGGAGGCCTTTACTCAAAAATGGGACAATACTGGCTACATAAAAAAATCGCCGCTTCAGGGCTCGTTCCATATCTGTCATTTGCTACAAGTTTTTTTTATTATGTACTTAGATTTTCCTTTTCACTTGTTTTACCATCTCTGGATAACTAACCTCTGGATGACTAACTGCCGGGTAAATAAAAAATGGAACAAAATATATAGATAATTATCTGCCAAGCAATTTAACGAGAAATTAACTAAGTTGTGAAACAGGCCCCTAGTCTAGCAAATAATAAAATACTCACAACAGCAATGCACACGACTACTGCGGTCAAAATCAGCAATATGGACATTGTTACGTAAACATGTTTTATGCTTCTTATTTTATCGCCAGCCGTAAATTTTCAATTTATTTTTTAAAATGCGTTACATTAACTTTTGGCATGCATTTTAATTTTTTTTAATTACCTGATTACCACTTTAGTAATCAAGCAAGGAGTTATATCGGACTTATTGAGTAGTTATCAAAGATTTAATTTCTTCAGGATTGTTTTTACAGCACTTGGACGCGATTGTTCCTAGTTTTGTTTGATGGTACCTACACTAACAGGGTCCAATACTTTAGCACAATATTCAGTCGAACTTTTCAGGCTTTGACTTTCACAAATACATGACTGATCGTAGTATTAGTTATTATGTGACTGAAATTTGAATACAACAGGTATAACTCGTTGGAGCCGGTCTTACGTCCGGTCTCCACTGCAAGCGGAACGGACTCCGTTCGTAGTCCGTTCCGCTTGCAACAGTAAGGGCCTGTTTCACCACCTCCTTTCGCGATCAAATCGTCCTTGTTTGGCATTGTGTTTTTATACCACTAAGGTGGCAAACAAGCATACGGCCCGCCTGATGGTAAGCGGTTACCATAGCCTATGGACGCTTGCAACACCAGGGGTATCACTCGCGCGTTGCCGACCCGAAAAACATCTTAGAGGTTTATGGAGGATTCACTGCGCCGACAGTTTGAGGGAATCTTTGAATATTCCTCTTACTGCCAGCGCAGCGCATCCTTAGGAGCTCTGGCGACCTTACTCACTGCAGGAACACAACACACAATAAAGTGTGTTATTTGGCTGCAGTTTTCTGTAAGGTGGAGGTACTTCCCCAGATAGGCTGCTCCAGATTTGAGCCATAAATGGCTGTGCCCTACCTCTCTTAAAATACAATGGAAATTGCAGACTAAGTCTTGCAGTCTTTTTAGCTAGGTATATAATATCATTGCTTAGGTCCCAGTTGCAGTTGGTAGACATACAAATACTTTAAATCTGTGCGTGAATCGCCCCGATTGTCCAGTCCTTATGGTAGTCTTTGGAACTAATCTCTCTGCAAAAAATATTGAAACTGTACTCCGTTCATGCATCAGTTTTTTTATTCGCTATATTAGGGATAACCTTAGTCGACGTACCTAATAATAAAATTACAATCGTACCTTAGAAACTCGATCTAAACTTCGTCTGGAGCAAATTTATCCTCTTCGGCGTCAGCTGCTTCAAGACTGGCTGGTAAATCTGTTCCGGCTTCAGGTAAAGAGGCCGGCAGGTGAGATAGCTCCACCCCAGCATCACGAAGCGACGTTAACAGAACTGATAAGAAACTGGCGAGCTGCAGACAAAAGGAATCCTTAATAGTATACCTATAAATGCGAAAGTACTAGATCAAAGTTTGGAGAAGGACATCTGGACATGGCTACCTTTTTATCGCAAAATAGGCTTAAAATATGGGAGAAGTAAGGGGAGCAAGGGAATATGTATTACAGTTCTCGCAATTCTTTTTGCTGTCTTTTCACACCCCTTGTCATATTTAATTTACAAAATGGGTACCGTATGGTATCCCATGGAAAACATTTCTCCTTGCTACGTACCTGCGCATCGGGCTTCTCCTCTTTCTGCAGCAGTTCAGCGCTGACTGCGGCCTCCTCCACTGCCTCGGCTAGTCGCCCAGCCCTTGCGTGCCTCCCCGCAAGGTTGAGCCGGATGAGGGGGTCGTCTGACGCCAGAGCTACTGCTCGGGAGTACGCGGCGTCCGCCCGGCTGTCGCCCAGACGTTCCAGAGCTATGCCTATCAGCAACACCTGTTATAGGTAATACATAGAGGAGAACATTATACAGTGTTGGGCAACCCCGGCCACACAGAAAACATGGTTGTTGTATCTGTAGAGGTAACCTTTAAAAAACCTTTTTGATAATCGAAGTTCGTATTTTTTTCGAATTTCATATACCTACGTAGGTACCGTATTTGTGTGTATCTGTTTTTCTACGCAACCAAATCAGGAATGAGGTGATCCGTAGAAGAACCAAAAGGACCGACACAACCGAAAGAATTAGCAAGCTGAAGTGGCAGTGGGCGGGGGTACCTAGCTCATAGAACTGATGGCCGTTGGGACAGAAAGGTTGTCGAGTGGAGCACGCACCAGAAAGCGCACCACCTGATGACGTACCGTATAGGGCTGGAAGGGCTGCAGCGCGGCAGCGGTGGCGAGCCTGCAGAAGGCGGAGGCGGGCCGCTTGCACACGAGCAGCGCCAGCCCCAGGTCGTGCGCCGCGCGCGCACTCAGTGGCGCCGCCCAGCATGCGCGCTGCAGGCATGTCAGCGCCTACAAGTTGCATCGTAGGTACATTAGTTTTTCGTACCTTTTCGCTCTTGATCTAGCAAATTATTATCTAGTTATATTCAAATTCAAAATATTTTATTTCAAATAGACCATATAAATAGGCACTTTTGAACAGTCAAAGTAGTTGCTCGGTTCCAAAAAAGTAGGACTTATGGAGAAGAGCCGGCAAGAAACTCCATAGTCACTCTTTTAAAAAAAGATAGTGAGACAGTAACATTTTTTTGTTGTGAATAATATGAGTCTATTGCAGTTTGATGTGTAAGGATTAATAATATAGAAAAGAAAATAGCCATAGCAGTAAGAGCTGACCAGTCCCGACAGACAGCACCCGTTCACGAGCATGACGTGTGTATCGGCGCCGTTTGACTCAACCATGCTATAGGGAATAAAAAGACCCGACACACAACGCCACCATCAGCAGAACATTTAAGTGAGCATGACAAACTCACTATATACTTAATTATTAATATTTTAATTGACCCTTTTGTTTTATTTTTTTTATCATGTTAGATTAACTATGTGTATCTCGGCGGTATTGGCCAAATTAAAGTTCTTTCTTTCATTCGTAAATCTTAAGACACATCATCATCATCGGTTCACAGTTTGTAGGTATTATCCCACTGCCTGGCGCCCGGATGTAAGACTTCTTTCTTTTGTGTGAACCATGTCTACCTATCCCTTGCCATAATCATCCAGTTTCCTCCTAATATCTATTTTTATTTTTTTAAATATCTAAACTTACAGCGATATACTTCTTTTTTGCTAACAACGCCATCCCAAGATTGGCATGAGCTGCCACGCATGTTGGATGCGCGGCTAGAGCGACTTTGAGCCTCGCTAGGGCGGCGTCCAGGTCTTTGTGCTGCAGCATCATTGCGGCGAGCGCCAGGGCGGCCGCATGCTGCGTGGGCTGCTGTGCCAGGGCGGCGCCCAACAGCTGGAAGGCGCGCCGAGGGTCGCCGGCTCGGAGACGCAGAGCCCCTGCTGACGCTAAAGTGTCTGCGCTACATGCGTGGGCACTGCGAAATGGGAGGATTCAGGATAAATAAGACAAAGCGACAATCCTTACCCTCAACCAGTTAGGTACCCTACCCCTTTAGTTTTATGTATGTAGGTAGGTACCTACTGACCGACATAGTAATATTAAACTGTCATCCTTATAGTTTAAACACAATGATTTCGTAGGTCCATTTCGAAGAAAATTTCATTTCCTGAAAGACTAAAAACGCCAATCTTAGATGATTATGATTAGAAAATTGCAACGAATTCTAAACATGAAACTCATTAGGTACTTACGTCAATGCCTGATCGTACGCCGCCAAGGCGCCGTGCATGTCATCACTGGCCAGGAGTAGCTTCGCCAGCAGAGCGGCAGCGCGCTCCCCTCCCCCCGCCTGTACCGCAGACCGTGCCCACTCCACCCCTCGCTCCAGCTCGCCAAGGTTCCACGAACATTCCGCTGAAATTGGTTAAATATTAGGAGAAAACACCAGGCTCTCTGTAGCGGGAAGTAATTACTTATTTATTTACATGGCCCTTATTATGGCCCTTACCTAAAGCGCAGTATATATCGGGATCGGGATGTTTTGTCAGCTTGTCCGCTTCCAGATAGGCTTCACGGGAAAGCTGAAATCGGTGTTGCCGAGATCTGCAACAATAAACATGTGTTTTTTTATCTCAGATAAATAAGTAGGCCTGCAACTTGCCTGATGTTAAGCAACGATGTGGTCTATGACGGAGCGCGCTTGCCCAGAACAAACCAATTCATTCCCGAACAAAGATTCAGGCAGCGAGTTCCACAATAGAGCACTATAAATATGTGTTCCAAGTTTCATGCTTATGCAGGAATGTAGTTTCCAGAACCTTCTAATAAGCCTGAAGATACAACACCAAGCTATCCGAGGTTGAAGGTTCTGAAGCCATACCTGGCCATGTGTACGTCTAGACAGTAATTTAAGGCATTACTTATGTGAACCATAGTCGTGGTCATGGTGAATGTTTCTGATCCCATGACGACTAAGGCAAGTACGGTTTTTAATTGGTATGAATCTGACATACCCTGCCGCCTCCCCCGGTGGCGGGATCCATCAGGTAAATGCAGGATTTGTATACAATTAGTGACTTACAAACAGTTGGCAACTTGTTTGAGAGGTTCAGGGTCCTGAGGATAGAGTCTGATGCAGCTGTGGTATCTCTCTAGGGCTTCTTGCAGTCTACCAGCATCGGCCAACACTGAACCCTAGACAAAAAATATGGCAGAAACAAAATAATACTCTTCTAATAAAGGAGGTCATCAAAAGCCCATACAACCCAGCCAAAATTTGTACCGGAGGTACATGACAGCTGTCAAGTTGATAGTTTTTACCATGAAATCACCATGAAACTGATAAAAATCTGCCGTAATGGTGTGTGTTTGACTGACACTGACAGTTTTTACTAATAAATCATTACGAAATACATAAAAGTGTGCATAAAGGCGTGATTTTTCTCAAATTAAAAGTTTTTTCTCATCCCCCAGTCAACATAAAAAAAAAGTACGACTAGAGTTTTAACCAGCGTAATGAAGAGTATTTTTTCCACTAAGTGTACCTTCGGTACGTCATTTGGGCCGGTTTCGATGACCCCCTTTACAAAATTTTGAAGCTACCTATATCACCTACATGCCACCATTTAAAATACCATGACTCCTCTGAAAAAAGAAAATCCTCTGTTTGTAGTGTATACCTTTATATAATGCGCATATCGATGTTTGCTGTCATGTTGTTTCTGCAGCTCGTCTGCAAGCTCGAGGCATAAGGCATGCTCTCCTCGCACGTAGCGTGCGTGAAGCAGCCAGTTGAGGGAGCCGGTGTTAAAACCTGAACGCAAATGCTCTTATTACCCCCATTTGTGACTTTGTGAACTTGGGCAGTCAGTCAGTAGTTGGGCAAAGACCAGACTACAGTTTCAAAACCTGGTACAAATCATTTCCAGTCTTTTGCAGCAAGTATTGGTGTTATTTTACTCATGGATATCCGTTACTACGACTGCTTCTGTTTTACATTTAACACAAGCTAAAGAGATACAACCTTACCTAACCTTTACCTACCTAATCACTTGGATAATAAAATAGTTAAGATAAGTTATAAACTTAGGGAAACTAAATGTCTACCTATGTCCTTGTCCATCTGTGATAGGTAAGTGAAATCTTTCCAGATTTTAGGTTTTAAATAGTTAAAATTGGGAAATAATTCAAATGTTTTCTATTAATTACCATCAGGATTATTTTCTGTAGAAAGAATACGTTTCTTCATTACTTTGTTTGTAATAACGCCGTCATGGTAACTATCTACAGTGGGTTTTTAAGGATTCATTGTCCTACGTAGGTATTTTATAATTTAATTTAACAGTATATTACCTATGTTCTTTAAGAATATTATTACCCTGTTTTTAATAACTAACTAGGTATTGAAAATAAGTATTTTATATACAAAAAGTATTTATTTAAATTATTGTAAATTAAAAATAGTTTTTTTATTCCCATCTGGCCACATTTCTGATTTCTGAACGAAAATGACAAATCAAAATTTGACAAGTGTATTGCAATGAGATAAGTTCGTAAATACAACGATAATAAATTATTTAAATAGTATTTAAGCTTATATCGCTAATAAAAATATATTTAATCGAAAATGGAGGATATGGCGAGACTTGCTGTGGTTGAACAAAG
Organism: Acronicta psi; assembly: GCA_946251955.1. Lineage (NCBI taxonomy): Eukaryota > Metazoa > Arthropoda > Insecta > Lepidoptera > Noctuidae > Acronicta > Acronicta psi. Next base: position 2,776,777 of record OX276486.1, read on the forward strand.
TGTGAGAGATGTAGATAAATTTAATAAAATACTGTACGAACTTCTGCGGCATATCAGTCATATTTTGGATAATCCTCACGATCATGATTTGAGAACAATAAAAAGTGATGTTTTAAAAGATGTGTTGAAGTGTGACGCATTCAATGATTACTTGAAATATGTTGGATTTCGGCCGGTAAGCTCAGAAAATAACTTATCTATTTCGCAACTTATCCGTCCATTTTGGAGTGTAATTTTGTTTTAAAAAGTTATCCCGCTGATATTTTGAAGTCATAAATAGTCTAATATAGCGTTATTCACCTCAGAAGGAAAAATAATTATACACTTGCATCATACCTAATTTAGCACGGAATTATAAGAAATTAGTTACCAAAGTACCTACAAACATGCTTATCTATATTAGATAATTACCTGTTAAACCTTGAATAGTGATGTGCACTTTAAATACACTGAGTTACTGAGTGTTACTTTATTTTTCAAAAGCATCAAGCATATAACCATCCTAGTAAACATTTCTATTACGTAGTCTGTAATTCGTATGCGGTCTACTTGCCTTCATACGAAAGGCAATATAATATTATGTAGGCGAATTGCATCTGGGGATCTAACACTATATATTTTTATACTTCTTACATAAATAAAATAATTCTAAAAATAAATTCTGCATGAATAGCTAATAAAACACCAAAAATCAAACAGAACGTGACACACGGCTGAAAAATGTTAATATCAAGTTAAATTTAACTTATAACTTTTTAGGAAGGTACGGAACTGATTTATCCAAAGGAACTGACACTTAGCAACTTGAGGATGGCACAAGCCGCGATTGAAAGGAAGATTTGTTTCTGTTATGGTGCCATTAACATGCGGATGAGCGTAAAGTCCAGCCACAGTCAGAAAAAGATGCTGCTGAGACCTGCTAATATCCTGGTAAAGTATGTTGTGGACTTGCCTTTGTTTTGTGATGGACTGGTTTTTTAATTGCTGAAAAAAACGTCTAAACTAATATAACTAACTAACTATAAAGAGGAAAGATTTGACTTTTGTTTGTTTATTTGTTATGATTTATTTAAAAAACTACCCAACTGATTTTAAAAATTATTTCACCATTAGAAGGTAAAATCTTTACCAATGTGTGGTGTTAAAAAATTAACTCTTAGAAATTTACAGTTGTTTATAATGATAATATTAAAAAGTAGCCATAAAGAAAAAAAATAGAAATTAATATGCGTTACACAGATATGCAATAATTTTCATTACACCGAAATTATTGAATATGCACACAGTACCATAACATAAGTCAATGACCGTAACTCACGCGGCTCCACGAGACGCCGGCGCCGCCGCGCTGGGAGGCCAGCGCAGCCCCATGTACAGTGCGCATTAAAATCATTTTACTAGATATAATTTGTAGTTTTAGTAGTTTTTTTGATACTGAGTCACCACATGAAATTCTAAGAGTTAATTTTGTAACACCTTAATAATTTATAAGAAACACGTAGACAATGCGGGCGAAGCCGCTGGCAGAAAGCTAGTTCTAAATATTTTTCTTCACCAATGCGGATATCTCTAGATCCTCCAGTGGGTTGTGGCAATTGCTTTTATTAAGTCTACTAATTGTTCCTTGACCTAGTTAAGATAATCCGTAAGTCCGGTTTAAGTAATAAAAAATCAATACCTAAGAACCTTTCTCATTACTAATGTCATATTCCTCTTCAGACCACACAGAACCCTCTGCTCCTGAAGATTGAGAAACTGTTCAACGCAGTGTTGGCATATGAAGATGAAGAGTTACTGGAGCTAGCTCGGGAAGAGATGCCTATTGTGACTCTCCAACTCATGGCTCTCGACAGGGTTCGCGAACAACAAAAGTTAATCAAGACTGGTAGGCTTAGATATTTTGTAATTTAAATGTGGGTGCATATCTCTGGCATGTTTTGATAGTATGTTTAAACCTTTTGCTACTCAAAGTAATAATTTAATATTTACATCAGGTAAATTAAAAAGTTCAGACCTACCATTTGATGTGGCTCTCTTGATGGAGCTGCTGGGCTGGTTCAAGTTCAGCTACTTCACGTGGGTGGACAAGCCCCCTTGCGAGGGCTGCAGTGGTATCACCACCTTCCAGACCACTACCACTGTCACCACGGAGAAAGAGACCTGTAGGATGGAGGTGAGTAAACTCAACTCCTATATTTATTGATTGATTCCCATTTTCACCAATATCTGCAAGCTTCCATAGGCTATGGTAACCGCTTACCATCAGGCGGGCCGTATGCTTTTTTGTCACCTTAGTGGTATAAAAAAAAAATTTCTTAAGTAAGGTGTCAACTAACAGCTTTTAAATGCCATTAAAAGTCTAATAATGGAAATAATTAGTTATTATTGTATCGCTTAGGAACCCTCACGTCCTCAAGTCGTTTTCCTCATTGCTGAGGGTCGTTGTAATCCCTTGGAATTATCATACGGTTGACAATCTTGCGCCACCTGTTGCGTCTTTAGAGACGTGAAGCGCCTCGTGAAGTGGTGTCCAGAGAGGTGCTAATCTGGTCAGACTTCGACCTCTAGAGCGCTTGCCGTCGATTTTGCCAGACCATCAGCTGTTCGAGATTGTGACCATCCTCCCTGACAATGTGACCGAAAAACTCGAGTATTTTACGGAGGCAAATAGTGGATAGTCTCATTTCAATTCCTGTAGAATTGACACATTGGTGCGGTAGGCAGTATAAGGAAGTATTTAGGAACACTATTTAGAGGCTATTGGTGAGAATGGGCATTACTATAGCTGGTTTCATGTCAGCCTATTGCCGTCCACTGCTGAACGTAGGCCTGGGAGCGCCAACCATCCCGGTCTTGGGCAGCTCGCATCCATCCGCTGCCAGCCACCTTCTTTAAATCGTCGGTCCATCGTGTTGCAGGGCGTCCTACACTACGCTTGCCTAAACGTGGTATAGCTGGTTTATCACTTAGATATCACCATCAACATCCGTCATCATCATCAACCCATTTACCCCGATTGTCGACGCCACTGGTGTTTCATGTGTCGAAATAATTTTGGCCTATATCAGCGGGTATTATCGCCAGGTGTACACTTGCGAGTCATGTGGTGTGGGTGCTAAGTTCCTGCGCTACAACGACGTGCGCACGCTGATGCGCACGCGCCGCGGCCGCTGCGGCGAGTGGGCCAACTGCTTCGCGCTGTTCTGCCGCGCGCTCGGGTACGATACCCGCTACGTCTACGATACCACGGACCACGTCTGGTGCGAGGTAAGAACTATTGAACTTCTTTGGCGAACTACCTAATTGGGGTATTGGAATTTTATTATTATATTGTGACCAACTTCTTTGTAAGATTTCGATAACATACCAGCGTTATTGAGTTATTTTGGTGTGCTTTTGCACTCGCTCCACCATGCTAGGTATACAATAGTTTGAACAATTTGTGTTACTTTAGACGTACAGTTGTCGCCAAACTTATTGTCCGGGTTGAAGTTGGCACGTGCTAACTTTAAACCAGCCGTAAAAATCGGAGAAAGAAAAATATTAGATTTTAATGAATGTAAACGAAAGCTCAAGTCGTAGGCTGTCGTTTTAAATCATTCTAATCCAAAAAATTTCTTTCTCCGATTTTTACGGCCGGGTTAAAGTTAGCTCGTACCAACTTCAACCCGGACAGTAAGTTTGGCGACAACTGTAGGTAAGTTTATGTGCTATATATCGATTCAAACAAAAAAAAACATTTAAAATAAGAGTGAAACCTCGGGCAATCACTGGTTTTCTCTTCATATAACGGTAGTTACTTGTATTGGCCAGATATTTGACTACGACTCGAACACGTGGCTGCACGCGGACCCGTGCGAGGCCAAGCTCAACGCGCCGCTGATGTACGCGCACGGCTGGGGGAAGAAGCTCTCCTACGTGCTGGCCGTCTCGCGGGATGATATCCAGGACGTCACCTGGAGGTACACCATGGCCCATAAAAAGGTAAACCCCGAAGATGGCGGATTGATATATGAAAATTATAAATAAACTAGCTGATTCCCGCAACTTTGCTCGCGTTTGAACCCCGTTACACCATTTTTTTAGTTATTCTGTTATTCGGGGCGGAGACAAAATCAACAAATCAAAAACCATGAAAATCACTCCAGCAATTCTCGAGTTATAAATGTTGTAAAAAACCCGACTTTGTTTTATATATTAGATAAATCTGTAGCATATGTCACCGTTGGATTATAAACTATCTGGCGACATTGTAAACTGTCGAAAGATTGCGAACCGTAACATACTGCTTACAATAGAGCATTTGAAAGGTTTTTTAAAACTGTTCTACGTTAACAACTGATGATAAGGACTATAGAAAATCTATATTTTACATTCGTAAATACAAGGTGGAAGGGACATCGACGCACAAACGTCGTGCCAAGGTTTCACTCAAGGTCAAAAATAAAATGACCTAGGTCCTTCCTGTAGAAAATGATTGGTTATTACAGATATTGACATTTTTGAGCAGGCAGTGTACTGCTAAAAACGCGATTATAACACTCCGCGGTGAATGTTATCGCGCGTGCGATCCGAAATAAATGAAATAATATTTTTTTAAATTTTATTATAAATCTAATTTGGGCAGATAGAAATAATGTTTTCACACGTTCAAGTAAAAAAAACCACGTTAACATGGGTAATAAATATTAACCAAGAAACAGCTAGTTATTATTTAAAGCTAGCTTCAACTGCAGCTTCGCTCGCGTCAAGTTACTCGGGGTGGAGACAAATCCAACAAATCAAAGATCATGAAAAGCGGTCCAGTAGTTCTCGAGTTATAAGCGTTGTAACAAACCCAACTTTGTTTTGTTATATTAAGGGCCTGTTTGTGAAATAGGCCCTTAATATAACTAAACGCTTACTGATAAGGTCCCGTTAAATTATCTCGCACATAATTTCATAAATAAATAGTCGAGGACTGTATTGAATTGAAACTAGTCGATTTTAACGGACTTTAATTATTTAATATCTATTTGGATAATGTATAATAATAATAATAATCATTTATTTCCGTTAAACAATTTGCTATTACATTTCCTTAGGTACTAAAATTTAATTATATCTATTTTATTGCATATACCTAAGAAAATTTTGACTAGTGGTCTCCACACTAGGACTAGCCTGTCTCGTGGAGACCTTGAGATCGAATCAACAAATGTGTTCTTCAGGAGACATAACATCAGGAGTTATAACATGTATCTTTGCAAACAATGAAAATTAAGTGCACGAAATGAATGTGTGCCGCTCGAGGCGGTTTCAGGATTGAGTATGTGTCACTGTCACACTGACAGTGACAAGCAGTGACGTCACGCGCGCCAACGACGTTCCGCTTGTATCCTGCGGCTGTAGTAGTGCGATGATTGTATGTATGTGTGGGTTAGCCTTGAAACCTCAACAAGGACATTTTACACCTGGGACATAAAATAATAAAAAAGATAGAAAGGCTGAGATGATGACGTTCTGTCTTCATACAGGTATTGAAACGACGTACTGAATGCACGGAGCAAGAGTTAGTATCGTGCATACTGGCGCTGCGGGAACATCGCCAGCGGCAGGTCTCCGAGGCTAGGAGGCGGTACCTCGCCAAGCGGACGCTGCAGGAACTCGCCACTCTCATGGTCGAGAGGTGGGTAAAATTATAAGCCCCGGAAATTGTTAATGTGCCTGGCGGCCATCTTGGTGACGTCAAAATGACGTAACCGCACTCAGTATGCGTTAGCACCCCTAGCCAGCAAATACGGCCTATGACATTTACATACATTTCTCTATTAGCCGTCATCTCGTCATTCAACTCCTTTGTGGCCATATCCTTTCTCACACAGTCCATCCATCTTTTCTTTGGTCTTCCTCTTCCCTTATATCCATCCACATTCATGCTCAAAACCTTACTGGTAACATGCTCTTCACTTCTACGGATCACATGTCCATACCAAGATAAGCGGTTGCACAACCTAGTTGATAATGCTCGTTATTAGGAAACCGACAGACTACGAATGCCACGGCCGCATCTCAGGGTCGAAACAGTGGCGTACGGAACGCGGCGAGGTCGGCAACCAGACTGTGGGTTATAGCTTCGAGTTCCCGCGGCCCGGCTGCTACGCAGTCCACTACCACACCGCCACCGACAAGTACCGGGTCCTACATGATGGAGAAGAAGTGGAAAGCATCTCTACCTGGTCTGCAGGGGTCTACCGCTCCAAAAATATCTTTAGGAAAGTCGAACACGACTGGCGGCAAGTTTACCTGGCCAGAGAAGGTAAATTTTATTGATGCATTCCAGTTTTTTACATACTCCTGTTCGCATGTCTGATAATACTTCTAGTGTGTGGACTGAAAAATAGATCATGATTCTCCTAGTTTGTTTACGCGTCTTTTCTCAGAGGTCGTCAGTTAGGAAATGCTAGCGCCATCTAGTATTACAAAGTACCTACTTATATGTATGTCTAATTGAAATAAAAAATATTTGAATATATAAAATATTTGAATAGAAAAGAAATAAACAGGCCTGAAGCTATGTATCTATGTTGTGACAGAGGGCGAGGAAGAAGGCAGCGTGTCATGGCGGGTGCAGGCGGGCGCGGGGCTGCAGCTGTCGCAGCTGCGCCTGCGCATGTCGTCGCAGCTGTACGGCAACGGCCGCCTGCACTGGAGCCTGCACTACGACGACCAGGACCCAACACCGGTCACCTTCGACTGTGACGAGCTGCGTAAGCGCATTTTTTTATACACACATACACACACCTTTTTCAATTAAAACATTGAAAATTATAGATTATTTTATGTTGATGACGTAATTGTCTATACTCACCTTAAAATAAATCTATCCCACGGGAACCATACATTTTACTGGTATAAAAAGTAGTATATGTGTTATTCCAGGCTATAATCTATCTCTGTGCCGAATTTTATCCAGATTAGTTTAGTAGTTTTTGCGTAAAAGAGTAACTAACATCCATCTAAACTTACACATTTATAATATTAGTAGTGTAAAAGATAGATATGTGTGTGAAAGAAAATTTCATGAGCGTTAGTATAGTCCGCGCGGAACTAGTTGGCCGCCCCTTAGGTACGTGAGCGGTGGAACGGAGGGGCGGGGGAGCTTGCTTTTGTTCACAGTCCCCGTCCCTACCTAAGACGTGGCCAACTAGTTCCGCGCGGACTATAGTAAACTGGTATATTGTAAAACAAAACACAGAGTCAACACAATTGAAAAAATACAATTATTATTATGACGCGGCGTGCGTACGGCTCGCAATATTTGTTCGCACTGATAATAAGTAGTGATGCGACTTGAGTCAATTTTTACACGAGTGACTCGGGTGAACTTGAAAAATAACGACGAGTGAAACAAATATCGATTCGAGTGACTCGGACTTAAGTCAAAATTTCAGTGCCTGGACTTTCCTACAATCATATTTAAAAATTTGTGATTGATGTGGCGAGTTTGAGTGACCTTTTCTTAGAAAATCATTCGAGTGACTCGTGACTCCAATGCTCATCAACTATATGCGATTTGGCTCTTATATTAGTCCGTGGGACGAGCGACCATTTTAGTATCGACCAAAAATATTAGATCCACGCGCATGTGATATTTTTCGAGATTTTGTAAAAACACATCCGTCTAAAAAATACGTCATCATGCCTTCTTGTTCTATTCTTTAACCATATTTACTTTAACTGTAATAGTGAATCCTTAATTTGTAATCCTACTTGTAAGCGACGCGAATACCGAGATAGGTTCCTAGAAATGATCACGGAGCACGCCGGCCGACCGAGCGACGCTACCGCTTGCGCGGGCTGCGCCGTGACTCGAGTCAAATTTTGTCATTTGAGTGACTTAAGTCATGTTTAAAATTTCATTCGATTATGACTTGACTGGGCGAGTCGCTCGAGTGGTTTCGTGAGGTAACGAGTCACTCGGATAATTTTCTCTTTCTCAAACTTGCCACATCAATCACAAATCTTTTGGATATGAATGTAAGAAAGTCCCGGACTTTCTTACATTCATATCCAAAAGATTTTCCACTGTAATTTTGACTGAAGTCCGAGTCACTTGAGTCGATATTTTTGAATCGAGTCTCATTACTAATTGGTATAGTGATTGGTTGTTGTGCGCAGAGCGCGGCGTGCCGCTGGCGCGGGCGTGCTCGTCGCTGTGCGTGCGCGCGCGGCTGAGCGGCGGCGCGGGCGCGGCGGGCTGGCAGCACGCGCAGCTGTGCCGCCAGCCGCTCGCCGACGCGCAGCCCGCGCTCGAGATACTCGCTCACGTCACCGCGCTACACTAAACTATCTACCACTTACACTCTTATTTTAATGAAGGAAAATGCCTTAAAAATACAAAAAGATACAATAACATACACTGTGGTAACCGGCTGTCATCAAGCGGGCCACAAGCTTGTTTGCCACCCTTGTGGTATAAAAAATAACATGTTAAAAAACCCCTATCCGACCATTACGGTATTATTAGGTATCGATATTGATATAAAAAATGTCTTTATTGCGCCAGAAAAAAAATGTACATACAGTAAGGAGATAAAGCCCTAGACCCTACAAAAGTATTTTTTAAACAAGGAAACTTGGGTTTATAGCAGCAAGGGCAATCGTAAGAGGTGCCAAATACACCACGACAGGTGATAGTGTTGTCATATTCAAGAAAATTGCTAGATTTTGGATTATAATTTTTGTACAAAAATCGTGCAGTTAAAACTTCATTACTTTTATGAAATTTATTTTTTTAATTTATTTGGAACTTTGATTGGGATACCTATATATCCTTTTCGGATCGAACAGAGGTTTTTTAACATTATATACAAGCTGTTACCACACAACACACAGTAAGGCAAAAAAATAATAATAAAAAAATATATAACAAGTGTCTTTTAACCCTTAACGAAAACTTCATCTTCGCATATTTTTTTTACTCTACGCCATAACTAGGAACCACATAGTTTAAGGCTAATAAAGTAATGCTTCCGTATGTCAAATTTGTATTACAATTTGACATACGGAAGCATAAGTTCATGCTTAGCCTCGTCTCTGAATCAGTCAGTCAGTCAGAATGTGGAGGAAGATTTCGACTGGCGAGCAGGGCGAGCGGTGGCTTAGTGGTCAGAGCGTCTGGTGTACCGAACCAGAAGGCGCAGGTTCGAATCCTGCCCGCCCGTCGATTTTTTCCTTCATTAAGAATACCTTAAAACTATCAATTTGACAGCTGTCATGTAATATGTACCTCCGGTACAAATTTGGGAAGAGTTGTATGGGCTTTTGATGACCTAACTTTTTTTAAGTAATTTATTTATTTATTTATACTTTTATGTACACTAGCACATAAGGCGGAATGTCACATGGCATTTATAATTGTTTCCTACTAAACTTACTTCCCAAAATTATTTTTAAATAGGTGCTTCCTAGTAAATAAGGCTTTAAAATTTACAAATCGCAATGAATTTCATATGAAACACATACGCGAAAATAAAAGTATTTTTTCAGCGAATATTTTCTCACAATTTGCGTAGTTTTATGCTTCGTTAAGGGTAATAGAAATACAGTTGTATCTTGTATCTATTCAGGATGACAGATTCAAGAAGGATTTATGGCATGATTCTAGTCCAAACCAACATTTTTTTTTCTACGAGTTTGGAAAATTCTTAATACAATATTTTAAAGGAGTTCATCAAAATCCCATACAACCCAGCCCAAAGGAGGTTATCGAAATCGGCCCAAATGAGGTACCGAAGGTACACTTATTGGAAAAAATACTCTGTATTACGCTGGTTACAACTCTAGTCGTACTTTTTGTTGGCTCGTTAAAACTGTAGTCGTACTTTTTGTTGGCTGGTTAAAACTGTAGTCGTACTTTTTGTTGACTGGGAGATGAGAAAGAATACTTTTAATTGGAGAAAAATCACGCCATTTTGGCAAACTTTTATGTTTCATAATGATTTCATAGTAAAAACTGACAGTAAAAAAAGTAATAGGTTTTCTAATAAATGTACCTTCGGTAAATCATTTGGGCCGAATTCGATGACCTCCTTTATCTACAGATCAGCTGACTACATTTAGTCGACGTTACGTTTAATTTTTTTTTATCTTGCTACGGCATGGCCAGCAACACTTCGACCAAGTGAGATCTTTTGTGTTGTCCCATTACCGTATATTCCTTCCTCTTTGAAGACGTGGTTCATGAAGGTGGCTAACCCATTTAGAGGAAGGAATCTAAAGTCTTCTGGCTTAGGGTACCCGTTGCTGAGCAGACTCATCCATTTCGTCGCCAGGACGTCACAATCACACAAGATCTGCTGCACTGTTTCCTTATATACACCACAGACTCTGCAGTCATTGTTCAAAGCCAGCTTGATTTATTGGGGCATGTCGTTGCAGCATAGTGCCCTATAAGGGCTCCAATGACAGCTCGGGCTTTGTGTCGTCTGAATTAAACCTTGAAATCAACTTTCCTTCTTCAACTTGTCACCCTTTGTAAGTAAATTGCTGCATGTATAAAACTTTTTACACTTAAAAACACTCGACTTTTGTTTGTTTTATTAATTGTCAGGACAATGTTTGTATGACAGATGTTTTTTTTAATGTTTACGGAAAAGTCTGCAAGCAAAGCTGCATGACACGCTAGTCTTCATATGACAGTTATTGCCATTACTATTGCTATGTACAGTCACGAGCACAGCCATTAAAACACCTACAATAGGGCTAAAGTGATTTTTTTATGAATGAACGATTGTTACTTTGTGATAACACCAATGTCACTATAGTATTGGTTCGTAAATACTGTGTTCGCAATATCACAAAAGTTCTATTAGTCCTTTAGGAACAAATCGATTTACCACTTTTGTTAGTGTATACATATTTTTGCTCGTACATTAAGGCTAGTATTCAGAGCCGATGCTCAGCGTAAAGTAAGGCTTCCGTATGTCAAATTTGTATTACAATTTGACATACGGAAGCCTAAGTTTATGCTTAGCATCGTCTCTGAATATAAGCTTTTTTGCAAATGACCTCCCGCCAAAACTTGTTGCCATCACACATCATCATTGAGATAGCCTTTTTGAAACAACCTTCCCTTCGCCATCTTGTATTAAAAATCAAGCTTTAGTGCAATACATTTTCCAACATCACAACTTGTTTATAGATTTTCAGTTAAGACCTTACGCTGCCGTGGTTTGTTTCATTTAATAATTATTTATTTATTTAAAAACTTTATGTACAATTGGTACAGTTCTCGCCAAACTTATTGTCCGGGTTGAAGTTGGCACGAGCTAACTTTAACCCGACCGTAAAAATCGGAGAATATAAATTATAGGATTGTAATAAATAAAAACGAAAACTCAAGTCGTAGGCTATCGCTTCATATAATTTTTATCCAATATTTTCATTTCTCCGATTTTTACGGTCGGGTTAAAGTTAGCTCATGCCAACTTCAACCCGGACAATAAGTTTGGCGAGAACTGTACATAGGTGGTCTTAATGCCATTAGGCAGGCATTGCCACTTTAATTATTGTAAAACCATTTGGTTACTTCAGATACGCATAGTTTTCACCCGAACTCTGTTTAGTGGTAAGCTTTGGGACCGTATTGTTATTATTTGTATCATTCCATACTTAGGGCCTGTTTCATCACCTCTGGATATCCGATAACTGCCAGATATATTTAAAAATTGCCACAAAATGTGTATGAAATTATCTGCCAAATAATTTAACGGGAACTCCAGGAAGTAGTGAACCGGGCCCTTAATCTAGTTATAAATATTTGAAATTAGATTGCCGAAGCACTTAAACTAATTCATACTACCTGTATAGTATAATATCTAATATATAAAACAAAGTCGGGTTTGTTACAACACTCGAGAAATGCTGGACCGATTTTCATGGTTTTTGATTCGTTGGATTTGTCTCCGCCCCGAATAACAGAATAACTATTAAAACGGGGTTAAATTAGGCGCGAGTGAAGCTGCGGGAAAAGCTAGTTAGTTATATTCAGTACAGTTCTCGCCAAACTTATTGTCCGGGTTGAAGTTGGCACGAGCTAACTTTAACCCGACCGTAAAAATCGGAGAAAAAAAATTGGATTAAAATGATTCAAAACGACTCGAGCTTTCGTTTTTATTTATTACAATCCTATAATTTTGTTTCTCCGATTTTTATGGCCGGTTTAAAGTTAGCTCGTCCGAACTTTAACCCGGACAATAAGGCTAATATTCAGAGACGATGCTAAGCATAAACTTAGGCTCCCGTATGTCAAATTGTCATACAAATTTGACATACGGAAGCATAAGTTCATGTTGAGTATCGTTTCTGAATATCAGCCTAAGTTTGGCGAGAACTGTACGTATACATAAACTGTCTCAGGGCGCACTCAGAGACGTCACTTAACCTAATGAATCATTAGCTAATGACATCCAGTATATCTTAGTACACTGACAACAAACTCTAATATGGAAAAATAGGCCAAAATATAGTAGCCAGTGACGTCTCTCAGTTGGAGCCTCAGACTTTTTTATTCCATTCCGTCTGCTTATGTTTTTTTTTACTGTAAAACCCGATCTTGTTCGTTCTAGTGTTATGAACGTATTTTATGACTGTGTAGTTTTTTTATATTTTTATAGGTAGCATTTAAAATTTTAAATAAGTCACGAGCGCTTTTATAACTTTGCTCCAACGTGGCCAACATGATATTAACACCATCTTGAGGTCAGTTACGAAATGCCGCCAACTAGTTTAAAAAAATCGACCTGTAAAAGTGTATTTTGCTGAATTAAATATATAATTTATTGTAAAGGTACTTTCATTGGGCTTACTTTCACTCGGTGCAAAAAAATAAGGTGGTCAAAACAAAAGTAAGTGATTTTTAATTATAAATTTTTGTATAGGTATCGTAGGGCTGTGTGACTGTAGAATGTAGATGCCATCGTAAAATTGTATATACCGTTAGATTATAATCTTTCCCGCGAGATTGTAAACTTTCGAAAGATTTGAACCGTAACATACTTCTTACATATTTTTCGATTCTTTTGGTCGCAGGACAGTTCTAACCTAACCGTTAGAAAGATGATATTTACTTCCATATGATCAGGCCATGGAAGTAAATACGGTGCAGTGCCTCGACCATGAGGTTTTCTTACTAAACTCGCTAGAGACGCCGTAAAATATTTTTATGGAAATCCCTCACAGCGCCTCTAGCGGTTGCGTAAGGAACTAAAATACTAGAGACTAGGCTACGAGACCACAGCCATAATGTAACAAGATTTATACACTGTGCCACAGCGTTTCGCAGCGTAAAAAACCTACGAAAGCAATTCGATAGGACTCATGGTTGAGGTTACTGTTCACAATTTTACGACAGTTTACAATTCAATCTCGAGGTAGATTATAATCTGTGTTCACAATCTAACGGTGACATAGATACAAAGTAAGTGAAAAATTTTCCTGCTGTATCTACTACATTTTAAGGTAAGACTGTATCGGTTACAGCTTAGATCATCATTACATATATAAGGGTAAATTCAGATTAGGAAAAATGGTCGAGATTTTTTTTACGTGGTAATTAAATATCAACTTTTTTCCGTTTAGATAAAGCTTAAAATAGTATGCAACATTAAGCCTGTTTCACCTCCCCTGGATAGCCGTTAACCGCCGGATAAAATAAAAAATGTTTATCTGACAAGTAATTTATCAGGAGGTGGTAAAACAGGCCCCTAAATTTTATTGAATTTAAATTTTGCATACTAAGTATTTACAGCTTTGTCTAAAAGGTTGATATTTAATGACCATTTAAAAATTGCTCGAACATTTCTCCACCTGACCGAAATTGAACCGAAGTCGGTGCCCTTATGCCTCAATTTGAATGTCAATTAAGGGGACTTTTTACACTCCACTACAGTTCTCGCCAAACTTATAGTCCGGGTTGAAGTTGGCATGAGCTAACTTTAACCCGGCCATTAAAATCGGAGAATCAAAATAATAGGATTGTAATAAATAAAAACGAAAGCTCAAGTCGTCGGCTGTCGCTTCATATAATTTTTATCTAATATTTTCATTTCTCCGATTTTTACGGCCGGGTTAAAGTTAGCCCGTGCTAACTTCAATCCGGACAATAAGTTTGGCGTGAACAGTACATATCTAATAGAAGTAGTAAATACTGATGAGTCGACACAACAATAACCCCTTGTTGTTTAAATGTCTTAAGATTAGTCCTGTTTTACAACCTCCTTGTAAGTGTCCGTTAAATTATTTGGCAGGTAATTTCATACATTTTATTTCCAGTTTTTTTACTTTTAGCTATCAGGGGGGCCAGACAAGTTGCATTTTGACATTCGAATCGACAGACAAAATGTATGGAAATGATACAAGCTTCGACAAATCGGGCTGTCAGTAATGTCATTTCCATACATTTTGTCTGTCGATTCGAATGTCAAAATGCAACTTGTCTGGCCCCCCTGTCCAGCTATCCAGAGGTGGTGGAACCAGGGAAAGTTATTTAAAATTCATAAAAACTTATTGTTTACCACCGTACTGCGATGTAAAATTATAAAGTCTTTAATTTAATTGGGTCGTGCAATAGATTATGAATTATTGTTTGATATAACTGGAATCATAATTTTGTTTTTGTAAAATGTTTAAGTAATTTTATGTTATGTTAAATAAAATGTAGGGTTTATCATAATTTAATCATAATGTCGTTCTGATTCCAACTGGGCTACTTGTTTTTTTATGACACACAAAATGTTTTGTAAATTGATGTCGAAATATTATAAAGAGGAAAGACGTAAACAACTTAGACTTACCTACCTACATCTTGTTTTATTTTTTGTGGTAGTCATTTTAGAATCAGTGGCGAAGTCAAACTACCATTAGCCTAGAAGCCATAAGCGTGACTGGGTACCATGCCAATGTTATTGGGTTTTTCTATGCAATTTCTCAGTCGGTGCCTAGTTGGTGAAGCGAGTGAAGCGACAATATGAGTAGGTACTCGGCCGACCAAGTTCCCATCTGTGTTCCTTTTTAAGAATTTCAACTGATTACAATTTACAAACACGAATACCTAAAGCAAAATTGTTTCAATACGTCTTATTTTTAAGGCAATTTAAACAATATTTTATACTGAACTTATGAAATTATTTATTTATCTAATAAGAAAATCTTAAACAAATAATCACCTCCTCTAGTTAAATTCTATAAGATACATGAACTCAAAAATATCAGTATGTAGTACATAATATGATATGCAATAAACAGTAGGCACACTGAAACAAAATAAGCTAAGAGAAATACAAACCTCACCGTGTTACAAGCCATATAAAACTAGGCGAGTTGAAACAATCTATTTCCATTCCAAGGTGAATTGAAACAATGTTTCAACTTGCCGTGAAAAAAATCCTCCGTCCCTAAACAACGAAGTGAAACATAATAATTATAGCTGTAGTGTAGGTACCATACCAGTCTACCAGCACCATGATTTCTTTATTAGAATGAGTTTCCGAAATATGCAAAACCCACAAAATAAGATAAATAGACTAGAATAAAGAAACAATAATCGAAGAAATACGTTTAGGTATCAGTTAAATACCTAGTGACGTTAACGTTTAAATAAATACCAATGTATTTATTTTACACCCAAGATTAAGATGCAATCTGATTCGTGGTACGAAGGGAATGAAGGCGATAGAGAATCAGAATTAGTCTGGCCGTCCAAACATTATTAAAGACACCTCACGCCACAGAAGCCAATGTTGCGAAGCTTAAGATATAGGTAACATTCTTAATGTCGGTACTCTTTCATGGGAAGAATGTAGCTCGACTTTTGTAGTTCTGGTGTACCTACTTAACCTGTTCGATGGACACTGCTTGTGAAAATGGCAAGTGAGCCCAATTGTTTAGTACAGCATTACTTGATTTCGCGATGTAGTTGCGCATGTCAAGGATGCTGACGTGACCACTCTGCACGCACTCGAGCACGGCCAGCAGCAGCCGCGTCACCTTGTGCTTGACCGCGAACTCGATCAAGTCGCACGCGTTCTCCGCGCTCACGCTGCGCACCAGCTTGTCCACGCACTGTTGTTCCAAGTCCGGCAGTACGTATTGGGCGGCCAGCAGCAGCAACTGCTCCAGCCCCGCGTCGGGCAGCGAATGGAGATACACATAAGTCTTGAAGTGCTGCAGCGTGGCGCTCGAGGTGCCGGGCACGTCCACGTGACCGTCGGTGTTCTCGTCCCACGCGCCGCCCAGCATGCGGCGCAGCACGGGGCTGGCGGCGGCCAGCACGGCGCAGTGCACGTGCACGGACCCATCCTCCCCGCGCAACTCGACGTCTGTCAGCTCAGTGTCCTCGTGCAGGCTGGCGAACGAGCTCGCGGACGGAACTACTTCCATGTGCGCTACTAACTTAAAAGCAACAAGTTCTGCTGCATAGTTGTCATATAAAAGGTGCCATGCGCCGTCGTCGCTGGTGAAGCATTTGTCCTGGATGTTTAATTCCTTGCTAGTAAACTTAATGGAATAGATGAATTTGTCGACGACGTCCTGGCACCGCCTTAATTTGAGGAACACCACAGTGAACCTCGTATATTTATAGCCGTTGTTGGTGCAATTCTGTAAAAGCTTTAATTGGAACGCCATTGTTCCGTTAATAACCATTTCATTGCTGGTGTAGTTGACGAAATTTACTTGACTTTTCTTTATTACAGTCACCGTAGCCTCAATTGTGTTCCTGTCTTTCGTCGTACTCGTTACTTCCATTCTGCCCGACAGAAACACGTCTTCACTTTAATAATGAAATAAAGCGTATTACTTTTACAGCCTCGAAAGTAATGATTATTCTGCTCACTGCACCTACTGATCTTTCAGATGTTGAATTTGAATTTTTGGAATCATAAAAACCCATAAACCTAAAATGTCAAAAAGTTGCCTGTGTTTATACTTATTTTGAACACAGCTGACGATAGACGACCTCCTTATATGTTGCCTGTATGTATGCCTGTGTTTCCGGTGCGGTCAGCAACGAAAGTAGCTGAACTTCTCACTCAACTTTAATGAATGTAAGCAATATAATTGTCATATTAGCAGAGAACTTGTACAACCATTTTGTGTCAGTGACTTTTGGATACTATAGATGTTAAAGCGTTTTGAAGGATGTATCGTGTTTAGCAATATTCGATGCTGACTTACAATAGGGACTGGTACATACTTCGAGAACTATTGCGAATTTACCCTCTCCGAGAGGATTCGCCTGTAATGGCTGTAATATGAGCGCGAGTGAAGCGACCCGAACATGTATCATGTGAACATTAAGTATAGCGCGCCTGCGCAACAATACAAATCAAATTACACCTATGTACAATACGAATACTTAAAAAAACCAGTACCTACCTATGTACGATCGGAACTGGACGAAATGCGTCAATGCGTGACTTGTTTACATCACCCGCGTAGGACTATTAGGTACCTATTCAGTGTTTTTGTCAATAAAGCCTTTCGCCTCGTAAGAGGATAGAACTCCTTCTCCTTGAAAAGAGGATTGAACCTCCTTCCTGTCCTGACTAGCCTGTTTGTGTCTATCACGCTTAGACTACTTTAACACAAATAAATAAAAAAATAAGTGTAGGTTTCGTAAGTTTCATTCTTTATTTTTTAAATTTTCGTAAATCCTGAAATTATAAAAACACATATTATACTGAAACTTGTAACTAATAATAATTAAGTAAGTACCTACTAGTGTTCCTCGTTGATACGATTAAACCCCTCCTAGATAGACGCGGTGCAGTAACGGTCACATCAGTTGTAAGAAATACCTATGTACTAATCAGTCAGTCAGTTATACTAACCACCATCGCAACGTCTGTCTGGGAGAGGCTTAAAGTAGGTACAGTTCGCGCCAAACTTATTGTCCGGGTTGAAGTTGGCACGAGCTAACTTTAACCCGGCCGTAAAAATCGAAGAATGAAAAATATTGGATTGTTATAAATAAAAACTAAAGCTCTTGTAGTAGGCTGTCGTTTTAAATAATTTTAATCCAATTTTATTTTCCTCCGTTTTTTACGGCAGGGTTAAAGTTAGCTGGAGCCAACTTCAACCCGGACAATAAGTTTGGCGCGAACTGTAAAGGTAATCAAATGCCTATCTAAATGTTTCTATAGCAATGGGGTATTACACTCATTTTTACAGTGTCACAATACGATCCTAACGTAAATAAACCAATAAAAAAAAACAACAAAAATTTTGATTCAATCGTTGTGGCAAAAAAATGCATTCAAATTTTACATTTTCAATGTTCGCGCGTAAACGGCGAAAGTGACATCTTTGAACATAGGTACCTACTTAGAATTAAACAGTGTTCACAGTTAGTTTAGATTTCAAGATAATTATGATGGACCGATACCGTTTATATCTACCAGTGTTACTTATAAGATATAAAACGGGTTCAACGGCGCAATTCCTTTTGTTGTTGTATGTTAACAGTTAAACAAACTAAAATTAAATGTAACTGGTAATAGTATTACAATAACTAATAATAAAAAAACTAAGAAATAAAAGGAATTAAAAAAACTACTTCCAAACAATGCAATCCAAATAAAAAAAAACACTGAAAAGGGAGAAATAATAACCTACCATTAATAAAATCGAAATTTTCGATTCGAAAATTAAAAGTAAGTCGGTAGGTATGCTTAAGGTGGCTCACTCTTTCTATCTATTTGGTGATGCTGATGGCACCGACCTCAAAAAAAGTAGCTGGCCAGTTTTTGCTTTAGCTCTTAGTCTTGACCTGTCCTTTTCAAATGTTTTGTTTTGGAATGTTTTTATTATTTACAGACTTGCAGTCTGTTTTTGAACAATCAATTTCAATATTTAAAATGCCAACGGATTCTTGGTTGGTGTTATTGTTACTTAATATAAGGTACAGTCAAGAGCATAAATATGATATTTTTGTGAAATGACGATTGCAACCAGTGTTGCCAACTTAGTGGATTTTCCACTAAAACTGGTGGTTTTGACCCCCCATTTAGTGGCGAAATATTGCGTTTAGTGGCTGGTGGATTTTTCTAGTGGTTTAGTAGAATTCAGTTTCAATTACTGAAAATGATATCACTCAACGTCATCACTGACACGTTACATGATATATTATTTCTACTTCATTTAATTTTTAGGTGTACTATTTACTTTTACTGTTTAGGCAAAACTGAACCGCCGCATCCAGCTCATGCACTATACGCAGGGATACCCCGTAGAATATTTTAAAGTAGTAGTTAGTTTACAAAACTGAGGGCCGCACTCAGAAACGTCACTTAACCTAATAAATCATTAGCTAATGACACCCAGTATATCTTAGTACACTGACAACAAACTCTAATATGGAAAATAGGTCAAGATATAGGAGCTACTGTTTGTTAAGGATTCATTAAGGTTAAGTGACGTCTCTGAGTTGGGGTGTGACTGGTGTGAGTGAACTCGGTCGCGGACTGCTCAGTGTGTTGTATTATTCTCGCGAATTTTTACAAGCGTAATACTTACTAATAATTATGCCCAAACCACAATATACACCATAAGTTTTGTGTACCAATATACACTACGGGATTTTTGGCTTCAAGACACACATTTAATAATAAAACACGATGACTGTTGCAACAAGACAATTCTATATTTTAAAAATTCAAAATACCTGTCAACCTAAGCTAATACATTGGGCCACAAGATGGCGCTATTTATTTTGTTATACAACCTTTAACACCTCCACTTAACAAAATAATCTAAACCTTCTAACATATTAAAAAACATAAATAATAAGCTTAGGCATCACACAATATTTTTTGAATACCTAATTTCTGCAACAAATATGTCTTACACTTGGTAGACCTTTAGTTATGAGATCTGCAGGTATTTCACTCTTTTTCTTCTTTTCTCTTTCTCTTTTTTTCTTTTCTTTACTTTTCTTTTCTCTTTTTTTGGCTCATTCATCACTTCCTCATAAGTGATATCTTCATGTGGTGTTTCCATATCCTTCACCACACACAGGTTTGTAAGACCATACCATACAGGTGGCTTACTTACACGCTTGCTTGAGACTTCTGAAACATAATATATGTAAGATCATTTGAATCCTGAGAATAACTTTCTTCTTCTCTTAAGCTTTCTTCTTCCATTTCTTTCTTCTCTGTTACTACTATCTGAGCCTTATCTGAGTCAATCTCATTCTTTTCCATGATAACTACATCTCTGCTCGTAGTAAATTGTCTTGTCTTTGGGTTGTATAATCTGTAACCTTTAATATTTTCTGGATAACCTACTAAAATGTATTTTATAGCCTTCTTGTCCCACTTGAGCCTTTTATTCTTAGGTACATGCATCATAACAGGACTACCAAATACTCTGACATGACTCAAATCAGGTTTTCTACCTGTCCATCTCTCAAATGGAGTCATCTTTCTAAGACCGGAAGCAGGCATCCTATTTTTAAGGTATACTGCAGTATTTACTGCCTCAGCCCAAAAACTTTTATTTAAATCAGCCTCAAAGAGCAGACATCTAGCACGCTCAACCACAGTCCTATTAAAACGCTCACAGAGGCCATTCTGCTCAGGAGTATATGGGTTAGTCTTCTGATGAACAATTCCTGCCATTTTTAAATAATTTTCCATCAGACTTGAGCAAAACTCCCCTCCATTGTCGGTCCTTAGCATTTTAATTTTCTTTCCAGTTTGGTTTTCAACCACACACTGAAATTCTTTGAAATATTGCAAGACTTGGTTCTTTTCCTTGAGAAAATATACAAAGGACATTCTACTGGCATCATCCACAAACAGAAGAAAATATTTTGCCTGACCAATCGACTTGGTTTCCATGGGTCCGCATAAATCAGAGTGAACCACTTCCAACAAAGTTTCACTTCTATGGTTTGCCAATGGAAAGGGTAAACGTGACTGTTTTCCCTCACAACATACTTCACAGTTGGATTTCTGAATGTCAGCCTTTCCTGTGTAGGAAACTCCCTCTACACCTTAGATTAATAACATACAGATACGAAATAGCGCACCGTAAAGCATGTTAAAAATAATACGCTAAAATCAACGGACCTTCATGATCCCCCCGCCACACACCACAGAGCGATCGCCGCGTACACACGTCACGAGTTGGTAGCGTAATTACGGCAATTATGACTGTTTGCGCGGTCAAATCCTGCAGGAATCACAGAGCAAAACACAAAACTGTCTAAACATCATTTTTCACTACCACGGATTAAAGTTTCGTATGTATTTCTTTGCAAAATGAAAATAAAACGACAAAATAACAAAATGTAAACAATGCGACGCCATAACTGTTCAGTGTTGCCAAGGACATGAAAAATTTACCCATATTTTAATATTAGTAGATTTGGTAGAAATTATTGAAACAAAAGTAACAGTTCGTTTTAAAATAACTTAACACTGTTATTAATTATTGTTAATGAGTATGTTAGAATGTCTATGGTTTTACAGCTTATTAAAGACGACGACTTTTTAATGTATGTTTTACGAGTTAGTTTCATTAATATGGGCAGGACTGTATATTGAGACCCGGCGATTTTTATAGGGGTAATTTTTTTTCGCGTAGAATATAGTGTTCTTAGTGTGTTTTTGAAAACCGTAAAACTAGCAAACCCATAGGTTCCGAGAAAAATGTCGCCAATTTTCTTTCAAGCCTGGTGGGATAGCAGGGTATTAAGGGTCGGGAAGATCGCGAGGCGGGCCAAATCTTGCTAACAAGTAATACTAAGGTAGAGGACAACGCCAAGGTCATAAGGTCATATAGGGCAGTTGACTTTTTCTGTTATATTTTTTTTATTCTTTTTTCTTCGTTCTCTTTCTGCGCTCGTTCTCTAACCCCGTCATCCCCTTTTAACCTAACTTATCCGAGTTGGGGTGCCCCGATTCCCGAGCCCACTTCGCTCGCTATTGCATCCAAGTTCTTCAAATTACATCACGAATTCACAACAAATGACAACTGTCAAACGTTAGCCTCATTTACATTTAATTCCATAAATTGAGTATCGTTTTTCAAGATTGATAATAGGGAAAAATATTATGCTTTTATACATTTGAATCCACTGTCACACTATTTAAACTTAAAACGTAACGACCAACGAGTCGCTTTTACATGATCTGTGACATGTTGTGATATGAAATGCGTTTTATCTGGAAAATAATTAAACTTTAGGATTTATTTTCTCAAAAACTGTGCGGTTGCTAGGTTTGATTGAACTTTTGTGAAAGTGTATACTAAGAAGAGTTCTACACGAAAAAAAATTAAACCTTCAATCAGCGGGTCATAATGTACAGTGGAGCCTATATTTTACGGTATGTTCGATCTTCGACCTCAAAATTAGGTTTAAATTAGGTAGGTACTTCTTACTAAAAGGTAAGTATAAATATTAGTTTCAAATCACAATGACGCGGAACTCGCATACAAAATAAAATTCCGTAATTTTTGGGGTAAACTCTTTGCGCTGGTATCACCCGCGTCATGCACACAAGCGCAAATTCGGTAAGTAATACACTCGCAGTGGGCGGTGCTCACTCACACACGAAACTACAAGTGCCATCGCTTCTCTGGCTGCGCTTTACATTGAATTACATATCTGTATGTTATTAATCTAAGCTCTACACAGCCATTCTTCATTTTCTCTAGATCAGTGCTATTAATGTGTCCTAGTCTTCTGTGCCACTGCCGCGCACTTGCAGATTGAACTGCAGTCATTACTGCCATATTCTCTGAATTCACAATCTTTAGTTTATAAACGCCTTTCTGCAAATCTGCCTTTCCCATTAATTTATCCTGCTGATTATGGATATAACATATATTCTTTCTGAACGAAACTTTATTTCCATTTGCTATCAACTGGCTTACTGATAACAGATTTGTTGTTAGGCTAGGAACACATAGAACATTCCTCACTGTGATATTATACTGAGAATGATTTACCTTGGTAGTAATTTGTGTATCACCGACACATTTTACCGGCACAGACATCTTATTTGCAACAACTATATCCTTTATTTCGTTCATTGAACGAATTCTTAATAAACTATTTTCATTAGCCGTCATGTGTGCACTGGCTCCTGAGTCCACGTACCAATCCTCGGTATTTAATTTACCATTCGAGAATGCGGCACTAAAAACACCAGCCGTCTCATTTGTTTTCATCTTTTTCAAATTAGGACATTGACTTTTATAATGACCAATTTTCTTACAATGATAACATTTTACTTTTTTACAGCTTGACGTTTCTTTTGTCTTATCGCTGGTCTCAACCTTTTTATGTCTATTGGACCAAAAAGCAAACTCCTTGTCAGTGCTACCGACCTCAGAACTCATGTCGAGCAATTTTGTTTTTATGACATCGGCACTGATGCCAATTCCGGAATGTTCAACCGCCATTATCATTGGTCCGAATTTTTCTGGAAGCCCAGCCAATAGCAATGCGCCGATCCATGAATCGTTAATTTCGAATCCCGTACCCTTTAATTTTTGTGCAGTTTCTACCACTTGAGACACATAATTCGTCATAGACTCACAATTTTCGAGACGAATAGAGATTAATGTGCGAAGCAAACTGATTCTCCTTGAGAACCCAGAGTCATCAAATAACCCCTTTAACTTGCTCCATAAGGCACCAACTGTGTTCTCATTTTTGATGTGTGCATACAAAGTAGGGTCGATGGTCATCACCAGCTTGGCTTTCTGTTTCTTTTGTTCAGCTACACTCAAATCGGTCGAAATGGCGTCGATGTCAATACCTTCCAACAACATAAAATTCTTCACTGCGAATGCCCAATCATCATAATTTTCTCTTCCTTTTAATTTTGGCACATTCACTATATAACTTGAAGTCGACATTTTTCTGATAGTTTATTAAAAGATATATTGTAAAATTAGGAAAAAAAAACGGGTCTGGGCCCATAACCTAATAAAACACGATGACTGTTGCAACAAGACAATTCTATATTTTAAAAATTCAAAATACCTGTCAACCTAAGCTAATACATTGGGCCACAAGATGGCGCTATTTATTTTGTTATACAACCTTTAACATTTAAAAGACTGGCTTCAAGCTATTCAAATATTTTTATTTTCCCGCGAAATTCAAATTAATTGCAGGTCAGTGTCAGGTTGTATCTTGATCAAAATATGACATGCGATAAAAATAAATACGTATTTATATCGTTTTAACCATAAAAAACATCTTTCTAAGTTAAAGGAGGTCATCAAAGCCCATACAACTCACCCCAAAGTAGGTCGTCAAAAGCCTATACAACTCAGCCTAAATTTGTACATGACAGCTGTCAAGTTCATAGTTTTTACCATGAAATCCCTATAGAACTGTTAATAATGTGCAGTAATGGCGTGCGTTTGACATTACGAGACTGACACTTACAGTTTTTACTATGAAATCTTTACGAAATAGATAGTAGTGTGCCAAAAAGGCATGATTTTTCTCAAATTAAAAGGTCTTTTGTCATCCCCCTGTAAACATTAAAAAAAGTACGACGAGTTTTAACCAGCGTAATACAAGGTATTTTTTCCAATAACTATACGTTCGGTACCTCATTTGGGCCAATTTCGATAACCTCCATTATACTCGAGGTACATGACAGATGTCAAGTCGACAGTTTTTACTATCACAATTACACAACTACTAATCACAATTAAACTGTTATAATGTGTCATATTTGCGTGCGTTTGACATTCCAACTGACACTGACGTCAGATAGCTGTCAAGTTGACAGTTTTTACTATAAAAACTATGAAATTGACGATGTGTTTCAAATTGGCGTGCGTTTTTCAAATTAAAAGTATTTTTTTCTCATCCCCTAGTAAGCATACAAAAAAAGTACGACTAGTTTTAACCAGCGTATTACAGGGTATTTTTCCCAATAAGTGTACATTCGGTACATAATTTGGGCGGACTTTGGTGACCTGCTTTCGTGCAAATTTGGCTGATTTTGAAACCTGCAAATTGCAAAAAATGCAAGCAAGATTTGAATTTCACGAGCTAGCACAGCGCATCTTCCTTTAACTTGTTGATTTATAATAAAATTGTTATTAAGATTTAAAATAATTACGATTATTTCTATTATTTTTTTATTATTTACGTAATAATAAAGAAATATAATTACAATTTTTTTATTGTAAAATTTTATTAGTGGAAATTTTAGTGATTTTTAAAATACATCCGTTTTTTGTTAGTGGTTTTAGAGGTTGAATCTAGTGGGAAGCTAGTATAACTGTTGGCAACACTGATTGCAACTTCGAAATAACAACAATTTAGCTTGATAATAATCGTCAGTATCTCATTAACTGTCCCACTGCTGGTGCACCTACTCAGACTGAGAGGGTTTAGGCCATAGTCCACCGCGCTGGTCTAGTGCAGGTTGGATAATGCGTTTCTTTATTAGTATTTTGTTGTTGACGTTCTTATCATAAAACATAGTATTTTTGAACCAATACTTACTATAAAGTTTCTTTTGAAAATCGCTTTTGAATTCTGCCAAGTGTAACATATTATACAATACATATTATGCTCATGACTTACTGAGCTATTACCGCTAGGTGTATGTTGTTTTAGGCTAATATTCAGAGACGATGCTAAGCATAAACTTAGGCTTCCTTATGTCAAATTTGTATGACAATTTGACATTACGTTGAGCGTCTTCTCTGAATGTTAGCCTTAGTGTCTTACAGCAGCCATGCTCTTTAATGCGAATGCTAACGGGTTTAGCGTCACATGTGCGTGACGTCACTGTGCCCGCGTGAGGTAGTCGCGCATGGCGGTGACGCTGACGGCGCCGCTCTGCACGCACTCGAGCACGGCCAGCAGCAGCCGCGTCACCTTGTGCTTGGCCGCGAACTCGATCATGTCGCACGCGTTCTCCGCGCTCACGCTGCGCACCAGCTTGTCCACGCACTTCTGCTCCAAGTCTGGCATTATGTAGTAGGCAGCCAGAAGCAGCAACTGCTCCAGCCCCGCGTCAGGCAGCGAGTGGAGATACACGTAGTTCTTGAGGTGCTGCAGCGTGGCGCTCGAGGTGCCGGGCACGTCCACGTGACCTTCAGTAGTCTCGCGCCAAGCGCCGCCCAGCATGCGGCGCAGCACGGGGCTGGCGGCGGCCAGCACGGCGCGGTGCACGTGCACGGACCCATCCTCCCCGCGCAGCTCGAAGTCTGTCAGCTCAGTGTCCTCGTGCAGGCTGGCGAACGAGCTCGCGGACGGAACTACTTCCATGTGGACCGCCAGGTCGAACGTGAACTGTTGTTTCTTGTTCTCGTATATGAGGTGCCATGTGCCGTCGTCGCTGGTGAAGCATTTGTCGGTGATGCCTAGCTCGACGCTGGTGAACTTGATAGTGTAGGTGAGGTCGTCGTCTGCGCGCCGCCTGGTGAAGCGCACGAACACTAGGTTGTTGTACACATTGGTGTGTCCGTTGTGGACCTGCGCGGCGATGAGTTTCACCTGGAACACCGCCGCGCTGCTGATCACGAACTCCGGGCTGGTCTTCGTGGCGAAAGGAGAGTTGTAATTGGTGACAGTCAGCTTCGCTTCTAGTGTGTTGCCTTTCTGGACTACATCTTTTGCCTCCATTCTGCAAAAGACAAAAAACAGAACTTTATGGAAATTTCAAACGGCATTAAGCAGTGTTAACAAATTGCAATGAAAATATTTAGTGTTAATTCCGCTTATGCTGAGATGCAAGAGCACCGCCCTCCCGCCCGCTTAATTATGCACATGCAAACCAGAGGGATCTTCGAAAGATCGAAAGAAGAATTCGAAGGTCACTTTCGCTCCAGCCGGCGCAGAGTCAACACCTCGACGTCGCACCTGATGATGCCTCGCGGAGAGGCGAAACACGTGTCGTCACATAGGTTTGGGTATGCATGTTGCACTAATAACTTAGTTCTCTCTGCATGTGCATAATTAAGCGGGCGGGAGGGCGGTGCTCTTGCATCTCAGCATAAGCGGAATTAACACTAAATATTTTCATAGCTATTTTTGTTGTCATGGATTTCCGCAAAGTAACGCCTGATTCCATTAATTTTATTAAGCAGTGTTGTTGGGTTTTTCTGTTCTGTGATTCCCAGTCTACCAACTCGTAGTCTGGATTTGTGCTAGGTTGATGACAATAGTCCTGCCCCCTATTACATGGTACCTAATATGAATAACGCTCTGAAACGCGACCCTTAGGTTGAGAAACGATGATTTATAGGTCAACTGATATATTGTACAGTTCTCGCCAAACTATTTCTACGCCTGGGTGGAGTAAGTTCATGCCAACTTCAATCCAGGCAATAAGTTTGGCGAGAACTGTACCTACGTTTTGATCAGAAGGTTCTTAATTCGACAGTATTTTTTGAATGATTTCGACTTCCTTTGGAAGAAGAAAAGATGGGGAGATAATAACCACCTTGGTTACTATCTCCCCATCTTTTCTCAAGAAACATCACACAATTCTTAAAGTCGGTTTTCTTTGTCTAAAAACGTTAATTAGGACCTGTTTCACCACTGGATAGTCGCTAACCGCCGGATAAATTCAAAAATGGAACAGTATTTGTATGAAATTATGCCAACTAATTTAACAGGAACTTACTGGGACCTTTTACCCTTAGACTACAATACAAGATAGATATCAATAGCAGAATAAAAAAAAACCAGTGCATAATTAAGCGGGCGGGAGGGCGGTGCTCTTGCATCTCAGCATAAGCGGAATTAACACTAAATATTTTCATTGCAATTTGTTAACACTGCTTAATGCCGTTTGAAATTTCCATAAAGTTCTGTTTTTTGTCTTTTGCAGAATGGAGGCAAAAGATGTAGTCCAGAAAGGCAACACACTAGAAGCGAAGCTGACTGTCACCAATTACAACTCTCCTTTCGCCACGAAGACCAGCCCGGAGTTCGTGATCAGCAGCGCGGCGGTGTTCCAGGTGAAACTCATCGCCGCGCAGGTCCACAACGGACACACCAATGTGTACAACAACCTAGTGTTCGTGCGCTTCACCAGGCGGCGCGCAGACGACGACCTCACCTACACTATCAAGTTCACCAGCGTCGAGCTAGGCATCACCGACAAATGCTTCACCAGCGACGACGGCACATGGCACCTCATATACGAGAACAAGAAACAACAGTTCACGTTCGACCTGGCGGTCCACATGGAAGTAGTTCCGTCCGCGAGCTCGTTCGCCAGCCTGCACGAGGACACTGAGCTGACAGACTTCGAGCTGCGCGGGGAGGATGGGTCCGTGCACGTGCACCGCGCCGTGCTGGCCGCCGCCAGCCCCGTGCTGCGCCGCATGCTGGGCGGCGCTTGGCGCGAGACTACTGAAGGTCACGTGGACGTGCCCGGCACCTCGAGCGCCACGCTGCAGCACCTCAAGAACTACGTGTATCTCCACTCGCTGCCTGACGCGGGGCTGGAGCAGTTGCTGCTTCTGGCTGCCTACTACATAATGCCAGACTTGGAGCAGAAGTGCGTGGACAAGCTGGTGCGCAGCGTGAGCGCGGAGAACGCGTGCGACATGATCGAGTTCGCGGCCAAGCACAAGGTGACGCGGCTGCTGCTGGCCGTGCTCGAGTGCGTGCAGAGCGGCGCCGTCAGCGTCACCGCCATGCGCGACTACCTCACGCGGGCACAGTGACGTCACGCACATGTGACGCTAAACCCGTTAGCATTCGCATTAAAGAGCATGGCTGCTGTAAGACACTAAGGCTAACATTCAGAGAAGACGCTCAACGTAATGTCAAATTGTCATACAAATTTGACATAAGGAAGCCTAAGTTTATGCTTAGCATCGTTTCTGAATATTAGCCTAAAACAACATACACCTAGCGGTAATAGCTCAGTAAGTGTCATGAGCATAATATGTATTAGTATAATATGTTACACTTGGCAGAATTCAAAAGCGATTTTCAAAAGAAACTTTATAGTAAGTATTGGTTCAAAAATACTATGTTTTATGATAAGAACGTCAACAACAAAATACTAATAAAGAAACGCATTATCCAACCTGCACTAGACCAGCGCGGTGGACTATGGCCTAAACCCTCTCAGTCTGAGTAGGTGCACCAGCAGTGGGACAGTTAATGAGATACTGACGATTATTATCAAGCTAAATTGTTGTTATTTCGAAGTTGCAATCGTCATTTCACAAAAATATCATATTTATGCTCTTGACTGTACCTTATATTAAGTAACAATAACACCAACCAAGAATCCGTTGGCATTTTAAATATTGAAATTGATTGTTCAAAAACAGACTGCAAGTCTGTAAATAATAAAAACATTCCAAAACAAAACATTTGAAAAGGACAGGTCAAGACTAAGAGCTAAAGCAAAAACTGGCCAGCTACTTTTTTTGAGGTCGGTGCCATCAGCATCACCAAATAGATAGAAAGAGTGAGCCACCTTAAGCATACCTACCGACTGTGTGCGTTACCCCAACAAGAAAGTATCTCCTAGAGTTATATGAGTAGAACGTATAGTTGGTGCCTTATCTGCTGTAAATGTGCCCCCACATAAAAAATGTGTGCCCCCTGTCGTTTCGAAAAAAAATCGAAAAAACGATTCTTGCTGGGGTAACGTTTTTCTAGCAGGAAAATTCTAAACGAATGATCGGAGAGAGAAAAACTGTGCATGGCCAGATAGCTTATATGTGTGCCAAAATGTGCCCCCAAAAATAAAATCTGTGCCCCTTCAGATTTTCGAGATATTGCATTTCCTGCTGGAGTAACGTTTTGATGAATAGTATATCTCTAAAACCATTGCATGTGCCCCTGTAGAATAAACATACGCGAGTAGCTCTTAATGTGTGCCCCTTTGTGCCCCAATTAGATTTTAGAAAATATTTATAGTTTTCAAGTTATCGCGGTTTTATGAAAACCCGAAAAAACATCGCAGCGCCTAAATGAGACAAGGCATAACTTCGCTGAAAACTGTATTCGGTCTTTCTTGACGCTAATAATAACCATACAAAGTTTCAAAAATGTTCATGCATGCGTTTTTGAATAATCTTGCTAAATGTAAAAACGATGGTGTCATAACTTTGACGGCAAAATACAAGGAACTGGCACAATCCCAGATGTGTAGGTGTAAACCAAAATCTTGTGCCTTTAGTCAAAAATATATGGTGAAAATATTGAGCTTCAAATGTTACGCATTAAGTAAATATAAACAAAAAACCAAAATATGTAAACAACGGCTGGTTATCCGACCAAATCTGAATGACTACTAAAAAGCGACGGATTCATACTTAACGAGGACCTTCTTTATTGGACGTATTATACCTAAGCTGTTGTCCTTACAGTCGCGTTCAAAAGTTTTGAGGGCTAATTAAAAAATATATTAAATGCACCTTGTGACTATATAAATGAAACAGCTTGTTGATGTGGAAATTATTATTTTTATTCCCTTAATTTTAATTCTTAAAGTAATTATTGCATCAAATCACAGATCAAATTTCCTACCTATAAATATTACGTGTGAATAACAGTGCATTTCCAAATAAAGAAGCGAGTATTATTTTCATAGCATTAGCCTATTAATACAATTCATGTATGTATCGTCTTTATCTGTATATTACAAGTTATTCTGATATTGTGGCTAATTGAGGTTGTTTCTCTCGAAAATGCTACACATATGAGTCACATTTCGTCACTCATATGACGTAACTCACATCTACGTGTAAAGTTAAAACATGTTTACACTGCGGCTGAAAATTTTAACAAATTATATGCCGGCGGCGTCCGGTGTTATCTCCATACAAAACGTTTCACTAATAAATAAATCCGACATTTACGGAAAATAGATATAAAAGAGTTTTAGTGTAATTTTTTAAAATAATAATTTGGAGGTTTCGAATAAATGCTAAATTTGATCATTAAACCTGCATTTTAGCTCCCTGCCGGACCCTGCTCAATTTGAGCAGTAGGACATAGTTTTAACTCTGCTTTACAATAAATGTGACTTACATTAGTATAAAAATACAGGTATGTCACAAAACAGTTTGGTCACGATTTTGAGCATGTTAGTCACATGTACATTTTATTTGAAAATGGCTCTTATAAATGTACTTAATCATGTGTAAGGTCATAGAAACAGCTATTAAAATATAATCCAATAACAACTTTATTTTATTAGTTATTACTTTTCTACTTCAGTGTACTCAGGCACAACACGTGTGAACCGGTTAGTGAGTAAAGTAAAGAAGGTCATCGATATGTATGAATCCGTCGCTTTTTAGTAGTCATTCAGATTTGGTCGGATAACCAGCCGTTGTTTACATATTTTGGTTTTTTGTTTATATTTACTTAATGCGTAACATTTGAAGCTCAATATTTTCACCATATATTTTTGACTAAAGGCACAAGATTTTGGTTTACACCTACACATCTGGGATTGTGCCAGTTCCTTGTATTTTGCCGTCAAAGTTATGACACCATCGTTTTTACATTTAGCAAGATTATTCAAAAACGCATGCATGAACATTTTTGAAACTTTGTATGGTTATTATTAGCGTCAAGAAAGACCGAATACAGTTTTCAGCGAAGTTATGCCTTGTCTCATTTAGGCGCTGCGATGTTTTTTCGGGTTTTCATAAAACCGCGATAACTTGAAAACTATAAATATTTTCTAAAATCTAATTGGGGCACAAAGGGGCACACATTAAGAGCTACTCGCGTATGTTTATTCTACAGGGGCACATGCAATGGTTTTAGAGATATACTATTCATCAAAACGTTACTCCAGCAGGAAATGCAATATCTCGAAAATCTGAAGGGGCACAGATTTTATTTTTGGGGGCACATTTTGGCACACATATAAGCTATCTGGCCATGCACAGTTTTTCTCTCTCCGATCATTCGTTTAGAATTTTCCAGCTAGAAAAACGTTACCCCAGCAAGAATCGTTTTTTCGATTTTTTTTCGAAACGACAGGGGGCACACATTTTTTATGTGGGGGCACATTTACAGCAGATAAGGCACCAACTATACGTTCTACTCATATAACTCTAGGAGATACTTTCTTGTTGGGGTAACGCACACCTACCGACTTACTTTTAATTTTCGAATCGAAAATTTCGATTTTATTAATGGTAGGTTATTATTTCTCCCTTTTCAGTGTTTTTTTTTATTTGGATTGCATTGTTTGGAAGTAGTTTTTTTAATTCCTTTTATTTCTTAGTTTTTTTATTATTAGTTATTGTAATACTATTACCAGTTACATTTAATTTTAGTTTGTTTAACTGTTAACATACAACAACAAAAGGAATTGCGCCGTTGAACCCGTTTTATATCTTATAAGTAACACTGGTAGATATAAACGGTATCGGTCCATCATATCTGTGGGGGATGGATCCACGTCCAGCAGCGGGCTACCTGGGGGGATGGTGATCGGGGCGGCTACTAGGGTGAGGCCCTGGGGGTCGGGGGAAGAGAAAAGAAACGACTGACAACGTTAACTAGGCAGTACTTCGCACCCAGGGTGGATGCGGGTGGTGACGAGGTATATATATATACGAACTGACTAACGTAATATCTTAGCGGTAGGTTTTGGGTACCTATTAGGGCCAGGAGCGCGTAACAAGTGGCGTTGATACCTACGGGGGCCCTACTTATACACTGGATACCTCGTCCCGCTCCCACATCCACCCTCCCTAACTGCCATTTTATTAAGTACCAAACAATACAATTTCGTGCCCATAAAAGGAAATGCAAGCGCTCATAGCGTTGTGCGCGGGGTAAGGGACGTGCGAGGTTGCGTTGCTACGCGTGGTACTCTCTTTCTCGCACGTCCCCTCCAAACTTCTATGGGAGCTAGCCAGCGCCGCCAAAACAAACACAGACAACAATGGGGCGGGGCTGGCATAGCTAATGGGTAAGAAGACCTTTATTTCCTACGTACATATTATACATACTAACTTATTACTATACTTATATACTACTTAATAAATGTACTTATACTACGACCGTAGCGCACTCGCGGGATTGTCTTTGTTGTCGTGCACATTTCTCCCGCCGTCGCTCTCCGGCGACAACACCTGTAGCACGACATCTACGTGTTGCCGCAGCGGTGCCCGTTGCTCGTAGTGGGTTGACGTCTCGACGACTCGTAGCTCGTTGCTGGGGTGACGCCGCGGCTGCGCAGCTCCCGCCGGTGTTGAAGTGGGTGTGTTCGCACCCCCACAGACAGCTGACGTAGGTGGAGCAGTCGGGCGCGCCACCAGTGTTGGGGCGTCATGGGCTGGGTCGTCGGGACTCACCGCCACATAGTGAGAGGGCGGGAGTATCCCTGGGCGAGCGTTTCATCGCTCGGGCGCTGGTCGTGCAGCGCAGACAGTGCGTAGGCGCACCGTGCGCTGCTGCGCTCCCGCCGTGTACAGGGCGGCGGGGCGCGGCAAGCGCTGTGCAGTGCAGCGGGGCACTCACGCCGCGCTATAGGCGGCGGAGTGCAGGGGTGGCGGCCTAGCAGCCGGTGGATTCTTCGCAGTCGCCCCCCGGCGCCCTCACTGGCAGCACGACGATCTTCTTTGTGGGGCGACGGAGTGTGTGACCGTTGCTTGTGGTGACATCTACCACTCGTACCTCGCCATCTTTGCCAGGGAAGACTCGTGTGACTCGCCCCCTTGGCCAAGTGTTACGGGGCAAGTTCGAGTCGCACACGATGACAAGGTCGCCTACAGCTGGGCTGGTACCGCTGCCGCGCGGCTCCCGCCGGTGTTGCAGCTGCGGCAGGTACTCACGTACCCACCGCTGCCAAAAAATGTCGGCGAGGCGCTGGGCGCGCCGCCAGTGATGGCGCGCTGTGATGTCGTTCTCGGCGGACGTGCCTGGTGACGGCACGTGACAGTTGGGGCCGATGAGAAGCATGTTCGGCGTCAGGGCCGGAGGGTCGTCTGGGCTCACCGCCACATGGGTAAGAGGGCGGGAGTTCACCGTCGCCTCAGCCTCCGCGAGGAGAGTGGCGAGCGTCTCGTCGCTCGGGTGTTGGTCTCGCAGCGTAGCTCGCAGAGCTCCCTTGACGGTGCGCACCATGCGCTCCCACGCGCCCGCCATGAAGGGGGCGGCAGGGGGCAGGAAGCGCCAGGCGATGTGCCGGCAGGTGGCTTCCTCGCCGACGGCCTCTAAGGCCGCCTGGGTGAGCTCTCGATCGGCGGACCGAAAGCAAGTGGCGTTGTCGCTCCACAGCTCGGTGGGGCACCCGCGCCGCGCTATAAAGCGGCGGAGTGCGGAGATGGCGGAGTCGGCGCTCAGCGAGGCCGCAACCTCGAGATGCACCGCCCGCGACGTCATACAGGTGAATAGCGCCACATAGCGCTTTTCTCGGTGACGGCCCACAGTAACCTCTAGTGGCCCGAAATAGTCCAACCCTTTTTTTATGCGCTCCAACACGCACGCGTACGCGTCTTGTTGCGTAGCGCGTGTCCACAGGCGCTCGGCAGTGACAAGGTGATGCGCTTCGAGTCGTAGGTACTTGTGAGCTTGAGTCTCTGCAGGTACAATGGTGCGAGCAGCGGGTCGTGTTGCACGCGAGGCAGGTTTGCCCCACGTGTCATCTTCTGTTGCATTTTTCTTGGTTCGCTTGCGACGCGCAGCCGCCACAATATCTCTATTTCGCCTGCATATTTCTGTGAATTGTAATATTCGTGCGGTCGCACGTATAAGGCGCGTCCATTTAGAAAACCTGTTTAGTGTAGGTAAATGTGGGTGCTCGCATACCTGGAGAGTGGTACATTTTTGTATTAGTTGTTCTCCC
Organism: Acronicta psi; assembly: GCA_946251955.1. Classification (NCBI taxonomy): domain Eukaryota; kingdom Metazoa; phylum Arthropoda; class Insecta; order Lepidoptera; family Noctuidae; genus Acronicta; species Acronicta psi. The sequence continues at coordinate 2,811,603 of OX276486.1, forward strand.
GTAGTGTCTATGGTGTGCTTTGTTTCTTCAGTCGGCCAACTGTTTTTATCTTGATACAGAAAAGCAGGCCCGGTGAACCACCTATGATGAGTGTTGAACTCGGCGGGTGTGGTGCGCGTCCCATCGTCAGCCACGTTGTCGGCTGTCGGAACCCACCGCCACTCGTCTTTTTTCGTGTTTTCTTCAATCTCGGCCAAGCGATGCGCGACGAACGGTTTGAAGGTGCGGGGCTCAGCACGTATCCATGAGAGTGCAGTCCTAGAATCACTCCAAAATACTTTATTTGTTACCTTGAAATCGTGCTCTCGTGCTACGGTAGCCGCTAGGCGCACGCCCAGCACAGCTGCTTGCAGTTCCAACCGGGGTATAGAGATAGGCTTGTTTGGCGTTACGCGGCTCTTTCCCGCCGCCATGGAGACGCGCACGGTTCCGTCGACGCACGTCGTCCTCCAATAGACAGCAGCTACGTAGGCCTCTTCACTTGCGTCTACAAAGGTGTGCATCTCATATGACGCCACTGCGCCATACTCGTAGCAGCGCGGGATGCGCAAGCCCTCCAGACTCCGCAGTGTGTACAGCCAGTCCCCCCATCTCGCTTGTAGCTCGCGGGGTAACGGGTCGTCCCACTCCGTCTTGTACCGCCACGCGTCTTGCAGGATACGCTTGGCCGGCGTGGTGACAGGTGATATCAAACCTAGCGGGTCAAACACAGACATAATTATGCTCAAAGCCTCACGTTTTGTTGGCATTCGTTGCCCATTTATAACATCTAGTGGTGCCCTCTTTTGGTTTAAGCGGAAACCTATGTGATCGCCCTCGACGTTCCACAGTAATCCGAGCGCTTTATCGCAGTTGCTCCCACCGCCGCGACCAATCTGGATCGATGTGGGTTCGCTCGTCGGCTCAGAGATGGCGATTGCGTCGCGGTTGTTCGTCGCCCAACCTGTAAGATTAAAGCATGCTTGTTTATGAATATGATCTACCGACTGTGTCACGTCTCTTGCTTCCTGTATGGACTTAAAGCTTTGTAAATAATCGTCCATGTAGTGATTTTTTTCAATGGCAGTTGCGGCTCGCGGGTACTCGGTGGCGTAGTCTTGCGCATTTCTGTTTTTTATGTATAGTGCGGTGCAAGGGGAGGATGATGCTCCGAACACGACCGACGTCATCCGGTATTCTTCTGCAGCGCCCTCTCGCCGACGGCCTCGCCATAGGAAGCGCAACGCGTCGCGTTCTTCGGACCTAATTTTTATCTGCATGAACATTTCCCTTATATCTGCGGATACTGCGATTGCGTATTGTCTAAATCTCATTATTACCCCAGGTAGAGACTGTAACAGGTCAGGCCCTTGTAACAACATGTCATTCAAACTGCGACCGTGCGATTTTGCGGCGGCGTCGTGTACTAACCTTATCTTTGGCTTGTCCGGGTTGATTACAGGAAAATGTGGTAAGTACCAAGTTCTCTCACTAGATGGCGCGGGCGCGCGCTCCGCATACCCCGATTGAAGTAAGTTGTTAACTCGTTCTTCGTACTTATCTCGGAGATCGTGATCCCGGTCTAACCTTTTTTCCAATGACTGTAGTCGTCGTACAGCGTCTGGACGATTGTCAGGAATAGCAGTATTTTCTTCCCGCCATAATAGCCCGGTTTCGAACCTGCCGCTCGGCAGACGGCGACTCTTTTCTTCTAGCAATTTTAACGCTCGCTGTTCGGGGTCATCTCGCGGCGTCTTCGGTTCTACACCTAGAGATTCGATCGAAAAGTATTTTTTCATCATTTCTTCAAGCGGGTCGGCTCGCTCTACGGTCGTCATGTGTGAACAAAATGCGATGGGTGCGGCTTGTGTTGTACGGCACCCGTGTAAGACCCACCCTAGTTGCGTGTGCGATGCCACTAATTGATCTCGGCGTCCGCACTTTATTTCCCGTGATACAATTATTTCCCAGTTGTCTTGTCCTATAAGAACGCGGGGAGCGGCGTTGTCATAAACTAACTCTTGTTTAATATCGCAAAGGTAGTCGCAGTCTTCGAGGTCGAGTTCAGTGACCGACTGGGGTGTAAACTCTAAGCGTTCGACGGTACGTGCACTATTCACTACAAATTCGTTATTACTATATTTGCCCTTGATGTCGAAATTCACTCGCTGACTTTTTTCGTATTTTATTTCTGTGCCGCCTATCCCTTGCACCCACATTGGCTCGTTGGGCCCTTTGAGGCCGAGGATGTTGGCCAGTGACGAGTCGATGATGGTTATTGTACTGCCCTCATCGAGTAGGGCGAATGTTTCAACTGTAGCATGGGGGCCCCGTAATATTATCGGAACTATTTTTAATAAAACACGGTAGCGTGCGGCGACAGCTATAGTGTCCTTGACTGTGGTAAGTACTTGCGGCGGAGCGGGCGCGTGGGATTGCGCTGTCGCGTTGTAGGGCTGCGCGGCCGACTCGGGCGCGGGCACGTGCGGTGCGAGCTGTGTTGGCGGGGCCGGCGGCGACGGCGCTGGTTTATAGAGTGGGGCCCGGCGCTGCGGCTGCGATGCAATATCATCTACGTGTAGGAGGCGATGATGTTGCCTATTGCAACCTTTATGGCCACATGCCTTTGCGCGGCAATTGAATCGGCGGTGTGTACTGATTAGACATCTAAAACACAGTTTGTTCTGTTTCACTATTTCCCAGCGTTTGTTAATATCTAGTTTTATAAATTCAGAGCAAGTAGGTAAATAGTGGTTTAGCTTACATAATCTGCATGTCTCGGTGGCTGCTACAAAGGTCCGCTCGCTCCTTCTCGACGTGCGGTACTCACTTTTGTCACTTTTCAACGCACACTTTTCACTAATTATCTCGGGGGATGCGTACGCAGCACATTTATCTGCTTCACTATTTAGGAAGGCCGACACTTTTAAAAGCTCCGGTATTTCGTCACTAGTCACCGCCGCGTAATCATACCACTTGTTTCGTAGGATCGGGTGGAGTTTTTCAACTATATTACGCAACATCTCCGGGTTATGTAAGTATTGCGGTTTATCTAATATTTGTACTGTTGCCACGACGTTAGCGATGCGACTTGCAAACACACACAGGTCGCGGGCGCTCTCGGCGAGTCGCGGTAACATTTTCACCTTCTCCAATTCGTTGAGGAGGATATTGTCGGGTCGCCCGAACCTCCTCTCGAGCGCCGTGATGATATTTTGTGGGTCTGGTTGACTTAAAAGTAGCGCGCTCACAGCCTCTAGGGCTGCGCCCTTTAGACTCACCCGTATGCGTGCGACGTTTTCTGTCGCCGTGAATCTACTCTCTGTGTCTCTAAACGCTGCCTTGAATTGCAGCCACTGCTGACACTGGCCGCTGAATGGCGGCAGCTCCTGTAGGAACTTTGGTGCTGACCTCCCTGAGACTCGCACGGCTTCGGCGAGCGCTGTGGCGAGCGATGTTACGTCAACCGCGGAACTTTGACGCGCAGGCGGATCTTCCCGTTGCCCGTATGCCGTAGTGATACGGGCTCCCTGTCCTCGTCCTTCTTCCTGGGGGGCGGTCGGCTCTTCGATCGCTCATGTGCAGCTTCCATCGTTCCCTCGGCCGGCGCCGCGTTGCCACACTGCCGGTCGAGCCACTTGTCTACCCTATGTTGGGAGTGTGACGCTAAGTCGTCCAGGTCGTCACCGGATTCGTCGGACTCTGCGTGCAGTCGCGCGAGTTTTGCCTGCTCCAGGGCTGCGGCTGCCTCTAGCCTTTGTAATTCGAGCTCTGCCAGCTTTTCCTTTACCTCCAGCTCTTCGAGGTGTCTCCGGCGCGAGGTAACCGACCGGCGTGATCGAATTGACTTCGCTGCGGCGGTGATCGTGCCGGTGTTTGTGGAGCCCTTCACGGTGTTGTTGGCGGCGGTTGTGCCGCTGGCCTCTGTGACTTCCGACCTGGCGGAGCTCTCACCTTTGTGGCTGCGGGTGACCACCATCTCCTCGGCTGCTCAGGGATCCGGCTCGAAGGACCAAATGTGGGGGATGGATCCACGTCCAGCAGCGGGCTACCTGGGGGGATGGTGATCGGGGCGGCTACTAGGGTGAGGCCCTGGGGGTCGGGGGAAGAGAAAAGAAACGACTGACAACGTTAACTAGGCAGTACTTCGCACCCAGGGTGGATGCGGGTGGTGACGAGGTATATATATATACGAACTGACTAACGTAATATCTTAGCGGTAGGTTTTGGGTACCTATTAGGGCCAGGAGCGCGTAACAAGTGGCGTTGATACCTACGGGGGCCCTACTTATACACTGGATACCTCGTCCCGCTCCCACATCCACCCTCCCTAACTGCCATTTTATTAAGTACCAAACAATACAATTTCGTGCCCATAAAAGGAAATGCAAGCGCTCATAGCGTTGTGCGCGGGGTAAGGGACGTGCGAGGTTGCGTTGCTACGCGTGGTACTCTCTTTCTCGCACGTCCCCTCCAAACTTCTATGGGAGCTAGCCAGCGCCGCCAAAACAAACACAGACAACAATGGGGCGGGGCTGGCATAGCTAATGGGTAAGAAGACCTTTATTTCCTACGTACATATTATACATACTAACTTATTACTATTGTCCACGCCACATCATGGCCACACTAGCCGGAGGGGGTGAGGCGCGAGACGCGTGTACACAGCGTCGCGAGCAGCGAGCCGCCGCTCTGCCACTTCGCCCAAATCGCCAGCCGTGCGAGCACGTCCGACCGAACCAAATGATTTACGTCGATAGTCGATACCGTTGTTTTAGTTCATGTAAATTCTTAATGTTTGTATTTGTAACCTGTAATTATACACGTTGTATTGCAACCTAGAAGTTGTTTTGTTTGGAAAGTTCCCAACAAATCTGGCGACCACGACAGGACTAGAAGAATCACAACGGCAAACATCGGCTTCGGTATATCGGGCGTGGCGTCGTCATCACGGGTGCGTCATCACGGAGTGCAGCGGAAAGGACGCCAAGCCTACGGCTCCGGGAGCTTGCTGAGGATACCGGCAGGTCTAGCCCAAGGAGAGTAAGCCCATAACCGTTCCTTATTTCTAAAACTAATCCCGCTGCCTCAATCTCTGTGTTCGCATTGTGTGCTAATCAAAATGGCCGACAGGCTTCTAACAAGTTTTTCGTAAATTTTATTCTAAGTGTATGGGTGTGTGACTTGCCAGCTATATTGCACGTAGGGAATTTTAAGCACTAGCTATATTGCGTGTTTTTCTATTTCTAGCTATTATATGTACCTAACTATTGTGTCACTGGTTCATGCCAACGCCCTATTAATTAGCACGTGCACGCGGTACCTACGTACCTACTCTCAAGTCTCACCTGCTTATAGCCAACATTTCTAAGATTTATTCTACAAATTTACAACCTAGGTAATAGGTTATATCTTCAACCTAGCATATCAAGTACCTCTCAAATAGGTACGAAACGCGATTTCATATAGATTCGCCGAACGTGTTTCAGCGCCTGCTTCCCGACATTTGGTCGCGGCGCTGCCAGTGCCGCCCCCCTGAGCCGTCGCACACGTCGCTGCCCGCACGAGTTGCTGGCTGCTGGTTAAGCTGTCTGCTCGGCGAGCGCATCGCGTCGTCGTGCAGCGGCGAGCTGCGTGAGCGACTGGACCTGAGCTTTGTATCAGCAAACGGGTTTGAGTGCACAATTTATTTCATTGTTCGATTACCTACTAGTGTTGTCTACGCATTGTCAAGATGAGTGAATCGGAACTCAGATTAGAATTGACCAATTTAGTCAAACAACGCGGCATTATTAAAGGTCGACTAACGAAATTTTCCGACTATGTGAATACCTTAGAATCTATAAAGGAAATTCCCTCGGTAAAAATTAAAGAGATAGAACTGAAAGTCAGTAAGATTCAGTCAGCCATGAATGACTTCGATACTATTCAAAGTAAAATCGAACTAATGCACAGTGATGTTAGCGAACAAATTAATGAGAGAGAAGTGATAGAAAACCAATTTGTTAATTTACTGTCTCGCAGCCAAGAGATTTTAGAGAAATATTCTAGCAAACCTTCCGATAAAGATGTTGATAATTACAGTAGTTGTAATTCAAATAAATTCAACAACATTAAGTTGCCAACAATTAAGTTACCAACATTTGATGGCAATTACTTGGACTGGCTAGAGTTCAAGGATACATTCAAATCAGTTATAGATAATAATGCAGATATTCCTGACATAAATAAATTCCACTACTTGCGTTCTGCAGTGGGAGGAAGTGCATCTATAGTTATAAAATCAATAGAATTTAGTGCAAAAAATTACAAAATTGCATGGAATGTTTTGTGTGATAGGTTTGACAACAAAAAGATTTTAATTAACAACCATTTAAAGTCATTGCTCAATATAGAAACCATGCATAGGGAGTCATTTAAATCATTAAGGTTTTTAGTCGATCATGTTTCTAAACATTTAAGAGCTCTTGACACTCTAGGTCAACCGACAAATATGTGGGATGTTCTCATCATATTCATAGTGTCATCTAAATTAGATATCACCACATCTAAAAAGTGGGAAGAATATAAGTGTAATTTAAAAGAGCTGCCCACTCTCAGTGAATTTTTTACTTTTCTCCGCAGTAGAGCAGATGTATTAGAGACAGCCTATTTTAATAATAATAATCGCTCTGATAAACAACCAGATAGGTTCAAGTCAAATATACAGTCTAAAAGTTTTGTTGTATCCCACGATAAACGGGAATATAAATGTATTTTATGTAAAGATACACATTTATTGTATGAATGTCCTAAGTTTAAAGAAATGACTGTAGAGGAACGTTTAAGTGAAATTACAAAGTTAAAAGTTTGTAAAAATTGTTTCCGTCATGGACATACAGCATATCAGTGTCAGTTAAGAGCTGTATGTCGAACATGCAAGAAAAAACACAACACACTCTTGCACATGTCTAAAATTAATACTGCATCTGAGCAGTCTACGGAGGAAACTCAGCCTACTGCATCTTCCTCGCTACCTGTGTCACTATCTGTCAGATTTAGCAGTGATCAAGTTTTGTTATGCACAGCTGTAGTTAATGTTGAGTTTAATGATAAAATTTATGCAGCACGAGCTCTATTGGACACGGGTAGTCAGTCCTCGTTTATAACAGAGACTTACAAAAGGAAGTTAGGGCTGCCAAATAAGAGTCACAGACCAATTAGTGTTTGTGGAATAAATAATGTGTTGTGTAAAATTAATAATAGTTGTAATGTTATTGTTAAGTCTACTACTAGTTCCTTTAAGATTAATGTTAGATGTTTAGTTGTGCCTCAAATAACAGGTGCAGTGCCTAATTCTGTCATTGACACTAACTATTTTGATTTACCTGCAAACATACAGCTTGCAGATCCACATTACTATCGCCCTCGTGAGGTTGATATACTTCTAGGAGCGGATGTCTATTGGGATATAGTGAGGTCCAATATAATTAGGCTAGGCGAAAACAAACCTGTACTACAAGAGACAGTTTTTGGCTGGCTCATTGGTGGCACTCTAGGTGAATGTAACACTAAAGCCTCTGCTAAGATACATTGCAATTTTAGTCAGGAGATTAAAGATTCTTTAGAAAAATTTTGGCAAATTGATGATTTACCTAAGACTTTAAAAACTTATTCTCTCGAAGAACAAATGTGTGAGGATCATTTTGTTAATAATTTTGCTCGTTTAGCAAATGGTAGGTTCTCAGTAATGATGCCTTTAAAGGTATCACCTGAAAAGGCACTAGGTAATTCATACTATAGAGCTAAGAGTTGTTTAGAAAATTTAGAAAAAAGGTTTGTTAAGTATCCTCAACTAAAGGAGGACTATAAGAGATTTATTAATGAATATGCTAGCCTAGGACATTTGACTAAAATTAACAAACCTGAATTTGGATACTATATGCCACATCATGCAGTAATCCGTGAGAAAAGTGAAACTACAAGACTCCGTGTAGTGTTCAATGCCTCTTCTAAGACTAGCTCAGGAAAGTCACTTAATGATTTACAATTAGTAGGTCCCGTTGTACAGAGTGATCTCAATGCTATTTTAATTCGTTTTCGGAAACACAAATTTGTTCTCACCGGTGACATTGAGAAAATGTATCGGCAAATAGAACTCAATGAAAAGCAACGCCATCTACAACTCATTTTATGGCGCGATGATAAGTCTCAACCTATAGATGTTTTACAATTAAATACTGTGACATATGGTACAGCTTCGGCACCATTCTTAAGTACCCGTTGTCTTTTACAACTAGCGAATGAATGTAAGGATCAATCTATTGCTCATATTATTAAAAATGATTTTTATGCAGACGATTTAAATACAGGTTCAGAAACTGTAGAAGGTCTGAGACATATTTATACCAATGTTGTTAAAACACTAAATACTGCTTGCATGCCACTCAGGAAATTTAGAACTAATTGTCAACAATTATTTAATTCTGAAAATAGCAACATGGAATTTAGTAAAGAATCCAGTGTTTTAGGTCTCAACTGGTCTCCTACAGCTGATAGTTTACAATTTTCAACAAAATTGGAGTCTATTAATTCTATTACTAAGAGATCAGTGCTATCTACTACATCAAAAGTTTTTGATCCCTTAGGGTTATTATGTCCCTGTACTGTAGTAGCTAAAATATTATTACAAAAATTATGGGCATCCAAATTAGACTGGGATGACCCTATACCGAAGGAATTAGGTAGAGATTGGGCTACCCTTTTAAAAGAATTTTCCTATTTGTCAGAGATCAATGTACCAAGGAGAGTATTATGTGAATCTCCCATCGATATGGAGCTACATTGTTTTGTAGATGCTTCATCTCAAGCCTATGCAGCTTGTGTTTATCTTAGGTCGTGTAATAATGAAAAAAATGTTACAGTTAGACTACTATGTGCCAAGGCACGTGTGGCTCCCATGAGCCCCACTACGATACCACGTTTAGAATTATGTGGTGCATTGTTAGGCGCACGTCTATGTGCCAAAGTATTAGAGTCGTTAGATTGCAATATAAGTCAAAAATACATATGGACAGACTCAACAATAGTACTAGGTTGGTTGAAAACCCCACCTAGGGACTTAAAGATTTTTGTGTGCAATAGAGTCAATGAAATAAACCAGCTTACCACAGGGTTTAAATTTTGTCATGTTCCTACGGATCAAAACCCTGCAGACATTGCTAGCAGAGGTTCGAACCCTAAGCTATTGCAGTCCTCTCTCCTTTGGTGGGAAGGGCCTTCGTTCCTCGCCAGCGATTCTTTCAATTGGCCTTCTCAAACAAATATAGTAATACCTGATCCACTAATTGATATTAAGCAGCCACATACTATTCAATGTCATGTTGCGTCAACAGAAAAGTTCATAAACTTTGAAAAATATTCTAGTTTGAATAAAGTTAAGCGAATATATGCCTATGTATTACGGTTTATACATAACTGTAAAAATAAAAACAGTAAAATTACTGGACAATTAGATATTAAGGAACTGGATGAGTCTCTACTACTGTTAGTTAAGTTTAGTCAGTCAGACAGCTATCTAGAGGACATTAAGTTAATAAGTAATAAGAAAAATCTAAATAAGTCTAAGCTCTTACCTCTTAATCCATTCATAGATAAGAAAGGAGTATTAAGAGTAGGGGGTCGTTTGCAAAATTTTGATTATGCCTATGATAAGACACACCCCATCATATTAGATGCAAAACATCATCTCACAAAAATTCTGTTTAGAAATGAACATGAACAGTTATTCCATGCAGGTCCTCAACATCTCTTAGCGTCAATTAGAGAAAAATTTTGGCCTATAGGGGGCAGATATTTAGCACGCAGCACCACTAGGCAGTGTATTGTTTGTGTACGTCTCCGGGGTAAAACTGTACAACCCATAATGGGAAACTTACCTGTAGATAGAAGTCATGCTACATTTCCGTTTTATGCCTGCGGTGTTGACTTCGCTGGTCCCTTCAACATTTCAAGTCGCAAGGGTAAGGGTAACCGTATATCAAAGTGCTACTTGTGTTTATTTGTATGCCTTTCATCAAAGGCAGTCCATTTAGAGCTGGTTAGTGATCTGAGTACCGATGCGTTCATACTGAGTTTGCGTAGATTCGTTTCCCGACGAGGAAAACCTAAAGTTATATATTGTGACAATGGCACCAATTTTAAAGGAGCGTGCAATGAGATAAATAGAATACTCAGGTCTAGTCGCGAGCCAGTTAATAATTTCGCCAATAATGAAGGCTTTCAATTTGTATTTAGCCCAGCTTATTCACCTCACTTTGGAGGCATTTGGGAAGCAGGCGTCAAGTCCGCTAAATTTCACCTGCGTCGTATAGCTGGCAATGCCTCACTTACATTCGAGGAACTAGCTACTTTATTCACACAGATCGAGGCCATCCTAAATTCGCGTCCCTTAACTCCATTGTCGTCCGATCCCAACGATCCTACCCCTCTCACTCCAGGGCACTTTCTGATTGGGCGACCGCTTGCCTCCGTCCCATCGGCGGCCATCACGAGCAAGTATCCAACAAGATACCAGCGCATAGAGCAAACACGCCAGCATTTCTGGCAACGATGGCACCTTGAATATATTGCGGAGCTGCAAACCCGCACCAAATGGCGCAACATGCAACGCGAGCTTCGCATTGGTGACCTTGTGGTCCTTAAAGAAGAAAACACGCCTCCCCTGCAATGGAGACTCGCACGCGTCAGTCGCCTCTATCCGGGGTCAGATGGCGTCTCAAGAGTAGCGGATGTCCTCACCAATAAGGGCATCATTAGACGTGCCATAAATAAAATGTGTGTTCTCCCCACAGTATCTGACCCACCAGATGACAACAGCAGCAGCAGTTGAAAGCAAGGCTTTCAAGGCCCCCAGGATGTCCACGCCACATCATGGCCACACTAGCCGGAGGGGGTGAGGCGCGAGACGCGTGTACACAGCGTCGCGAGCAGCGAGCCGCCGCTCTGCCACTTCGCCCAAATCGCCAGCCGTGCGAGCACGTCCGACCGAACCAAATGATTTACGTCGATAGTCGATACCGTTGTTTTAGTTCATGTAAATTCTTAATGTTTGTATTTGTAACCTGTAATTATACACGTTGTATTGCAACCTAGAAGTTGTTTTGTTTGGAAAGTTCCCAACAACTATACTTATATACTACTTAATAAATGTACTTATACTACGACCGTAGCGCACTCGCGGGATTGTCTTTGTTGTCGTGCACAATATCTTGAAATCTAAACTAACTGTGAACACTGTTTAATTCTAAGTAGGTACCTATGTTCAAAGATGTCACTTTCGCCGTTTACGCGCGAACATTGAAAATGTAAAATTTGAATGCATTTTTTTGCCACAACGATTGAATCAAAATTTTTGTTGTTTTTTTTTATTGGTTTATTTACGTTAGGATCGTATTGTGACACTGTAAAAATGAGTGTAATACCCCATTGCTATAGAAACATTTAGATAGGCATTTGATTACCTTTACAGTTCGCGCCAAACTTATTGTCCGGGTTGAAGTTGGCTCCAGCTAACTTTAACCCTGCCGTAAAAAACGGAGGAAAATAAAATTGGATTAAAATTATTTAAAACGACAGCCTACTACAAGAGCTTTAGTTTTTATTTATAACAATCCAATATTTTTCATTCTTCGATTTTTACGGCCGGGTTAAAGTTAGCTCGTGCCAACTTCAACCCGGACAATAAGTTTGGCGCGAACTGTACCTACTTTAAGCCTCTCCCAGACAGACGTTGCGATGGTGGTTAGTATAACTGACTGACTGATTAGTACATAGGTATTTCTTACAACTGATGTGACCGTTACTGCACCGCGTCTATCTAGGAGGGGTTTAATCGTATCAACGAGGAACACTAGTAGGTACTTACTTAATTATTATTAGTTACAAGTTTCAGTATAATATGTGTTTTTATAATTTCAGGATTTACGAAAATTTAAAAAATAAAGAATGAAACTTACGAAACCTACACTTATTTTTTTATTTATTTGTGTTAAAGTAGTCTAAGCGTGATAGACACAAACAGGCTAGTCAGGACAGGAAGGAGGTTCAATCCTCTTTTCAAGGAGAAGGAGTTCTATCCTCTTACGAGGCGAAAGGCTTTATTGACAAAAACACTGAATAGGTACCTAATAGTCCTACGCGGGTGATGTAAACAAGTCACGCATTGACGCATTTCGTCCAGTTCCGATCGTACATAGGTAGGTACTGGTTTTTTTAAGTATTCGTATTGTACATAGGTGTAATTTGATTTGTATTGTTGCGCAGGCGCGCTATACTTAATGTTCACATGATACATGTTCGGGTCGCTTCACTCGCGCTCATATTACAGCCATTACAGGCGAATCCTCTCGGAGAGGGTAAATTCGCAATAGTTCTCGAAGTATGTACCAGTCCCTATTGTAAGTCAGCATCGAATATTGCTAAACACGATACATCCTTCAAAACGCTTTAACATCTATAGTATCCAAAAGTCACTGACACAAAATGGTTGTACAAGTTCTCTGCTAATATGACAATTATATTGCTTACATTCATTAAAGTTGAGTGAGAAGTTCAGCTACTTTCGTTGCTGACCGCACCGGAAACACAGGCATACATACAGGCAACATATAAGGAGGTCGTCTATCGTCAGCTGTGTTCAAAATAAGTATAAACACAGGCAACTTTTTGACATTTTAGGTTTATGGGTTTTTATGATTCCAAAAATTCAAATTCAACATCTGAAAGATCAGTAGGTGCAGTGAGCAGAATAATCATTACTTTCGAGGCTGTAAAAGTAATACGCTTTATTTCATTATTAAAGTGAAGACGTGTTTCTGTCGGGCAGAATGGAAGTAACGAGTACGACGAAAGACTGGAACACAATTGAGGCTACGGTGACTGTAATAAAGAAAAGTCAAGTAAATTTCGTCAACTACACCAGCAATGAAATGGTTATTAACGGAACAATGGCGTTCCAATTAAAGCTTTTACAGAGTTGCACCAACAACGGCTATACATATACGAGGTTCACTGTGGTGTTCCTCAAATTAAGGCGGTGCCAGGACGTCGTCGACAAATTCATCTATTCCATTAAGTTTACTAGCAAGGAATTAAACATCCAGGACAAATGCTTCACCAGCGACGACGGCGCATGGCACCTTTTATATGAAAACTATGCAGCAGAACTTGTTGCTTTTAAGTTAGTAGCGCACATGGAAGTAGCTCCTTCCGCGAGCTCGTTCGCCAGCCTGCACGATGATACTGAGCTGACAGACGTCGAGTTGCGCGGGGAGGATGGGTCCGTGCACGTGCACAGCGCCGTGCTGGCCGCCGCCAGCCCCGTGCTGCGCCGCATGCTGGGCGGCGCGTGGAACGAGAACACCGACGGTCACGTGGACGTGCCCGGCACCTCGAGCGCCACGCTGCAGCACTTCAAGACGTATGTGTATCTGCACACGCTGCCCGACGCGGGGCTGGAGCAGTTGCTGCTGCTGGCCGCCCATTACGTACTGCCGGACTTGGAACAACAGTGCGTGGACAAGCTGGTGCGCAGCGTGAGCGCGGAGAACGCGTGCGACTTGATCGAGTTCGCGGTCAAGCACAAGGTGACGCGGCTGCTGCTGGCCGTGCTCGAGTGCGTGCAGAGTGGTCACGTCAGCATCCTTGACATGCGCAACTACATCGCGAAATCAAGTAATGCTGTACTAAACAATTGGGCTCACTTGCCATTTTCACAAGCAGTGTCCATCAAACAGGTTAAGTAGGTACACCAGAACTACAAAAGTCGAGCTACATTCTTCCCATGAAAGAGTACCGACATTAAGAATGTTACCTATATCTTAAGCTTCGCAACATTGGCTTCTGTGGCGTGAGGTGTCTTTAATAATGTTTGGACGGCCAGACTAATTCTGATTCTCTATCGCCTTCATTCCCTTCGTACCACGAATCAGATTGCATCTTAATCTTGGGTGTAAAATAAATACATTGGTATTTATTTAAACGTTAACGTCACTAGGTATTTAATTGATACCTAAACGTATTTCTTCGATTATTGTTTCTTTATTCTAGTCTATTTATCTTATTTTGTGGGTTTTGCATATTTCGGAAACTCATTCTAATAAAGAAATCATGGTGCTGGTAGACTGGTATGGTACCTACACTACAGCTATATTATGTTTCACTTCGTTGTTTAGGGACGGAGGATTTTTTTCACGGCAAGTTGAAACATTGTTTCAATTCACCTTGGAATGGAAATAGATTGTTTCAACTCGCCTAGTTTTATATGGCTTGTAATACGGTGAGGTTTGTATTTCTCTTAGCTTATTTTGTTTCAGTGTGCCTACTGTTTATTGCATATCATATTATGTACTACATACTGATATTTTTGAGTTCATGTATCTTATAGAATTTAACTAGAGGAGGTGATTATTTGTTTAAGATTTTCTTATTAGATAAATAAATAATTTCATAAGTTCAGTATAAAATATTGTTTAAATTGCCTTAAAAATAAGACGTATTGAAACAATTTTGCTTTAGGTATTCGTGTTTGTAAATTGTAATCAGTTGAAATTCTTAAAAAGGAACACAGATGGGAACTTGGTCGGCCGAGTACCTACTCATATTGTCGCTTCACTCGCTTCACCAACTAGGCACCGACTGAGAAATTGCATAGAAAAACCCAATAACATTGGCATGGAACCCAGTCACGCTTATGGCTTCTAGGCTAATGGTAGTTTGACTTCGCCACTGATTCTAAAATGACTACCACAGAAATAAAACAAGATGTAGGTAGGTAAGTCTAAGTTTATAATATTTCGACATCAATTTACAAAACATTTTGTGTTGAGCAAAAATAAATGGTCTCAAATACCGGCAGTCATAAAAAAACAAGTAGCCCAGTTGGAATCAGAACGACATTATGATTAAATTATGATAAACCCTACATTTTATTTAACATAACATAAAATGTGTCCGTTTCGATTGCTCGGCCAGAGTGTCGTAGAAGAAAAACGACTACGTCAACATTACGAAGGAATTTGTAAAACACTAACAATGAAAGTCGCAAATTCGTAGAAGCATTATTCAGAAAGTTCTATAGGTTTAACCATGGCCGCGCGGTCGAAACATGGAGAACCGCGCGGCCACGCAGTTCTCTTAAACGGGGCTTAGTAGAGGTCCCAT
This sequence comes from Acronicta psi, assembly GCA_946251955.1. Lineage (NCBI taxonomy): Eukaryota > Metazoa > Arthropoda > Insecta > Lepidoptera > Noctuidae > Acronicta > Acronicta psi. Next base: position 2,826,783 of record OX276486.1, read on the forward strand.
TGTTTTTGCTAATCACTCATACGATTTCGAAGAAAATGTAGATAGCATGAATAAAGCCCTAGTGTTTGGACTTTACGACCTACAGACCTTAAATGTCATGGCCGCGCGGTCGAAACATGGAGAACCGCGCGGCCACGCAGTTCTCTTAAACGGGGCTTAGTAGAGGTCCCATTGTTTTCGCTAATCACTAATACGATTTCGAAGAAAATGTAGATAGCATGAATAAAGCCCTAGTGTTTGATCTTTACGACCTACAGATCATCTAACCCATAATAGAAGTAAGAAGAAGGGTGACCAAGATTTATGGTACGTCAAAAGACATATTAATTTTCTAAATACCTTTTGGAATGGAAAATGCTTAAAAAAATACAAAGAGACATAATTTCTGCTGGTCATTATCAAAGCCTAAACATATTAAACTGTAAGTATTATTTTTAAATAATTTCTAACTATGTAGGTAATTTGGAGTCGGTGCGAAACTAATTTATTTTAAATTTAACTAATTTAATATAAAGCGATTGTAACGAGACTTGGCACATTTATATAGTTCTTATGTCCCTACAACATAATGGACACCTAGAGTTGATCTGGTGATGGAGACGGGAGACAAATGAAGGAAACCCTCAACGGTTTACAACAGCTCTTTCGGGCTTATTTAATTTAACTTTATGAAAACTTTTACCCCGAGTTGGTTAAAATAAGGTAGGTAACTAAATAATTTTTACTTTTCACTAGCTATTAAAAATAAAAACGTTTTACAAAAAAAGTTATATCGACGAAAAAAGTGAGTTATTCCCAGTTGTCACCACCGTCTTCGTCACCACTGGTGACAAATGGGAAAAAAATTCCCATTTGTCACCAGTGGTGACGTCCCCAGTGGTGACATATGGGAATGGCCATTCTTTTTGTTCCCAGTTGCCACCAGTGGTGACAGATGGGAAAAATAAATAGATACGTCCCCAGTAAGGCGGGGCTAGAGCTGAATATATAGTGATGTGAATTCAATTTTTTGACACGAATTATTTTAATTAGATGATATTATATTCTATTATAATATGTACATTAAAACGAGAGAAATAAAACTTTTACACGTCACTTGGAAGACATAATTAAATTTTTATAAATCACAATAATTATAGTAATCGAAATTAAAACTGCATAAGTACAGTTTTTAGTACTACAACTATTACAGATCATATAATTATTTTACGTAAAACGATTTTCTTAGGTTTTCTATCACAGTTTCAACACATGGAATGATGTCTATTTATGTAAATTTGTAATAAAATATCACGTAATGAATACTTAATTACAACACATTTACAATAATTTTCGCACTCCCATCCTGCCGATCAACCCCCCCTCCACTATGCTGTTGTCGGTTCGTAGATCAGTGACGTCACACTGATCAGTACATTCCCAACAATACGAAAGGGAAAAATGGCCGCCAGTTTTCCCTTTCGTATTAGAACGAGCTTTATGTTGTAAGTTTTTTTCATACAAAAACTGGTAAATAATAATATTCATATAATATTTAATAATATTCAAATTGATAATTTGAATAAATGAATAAATGAATATTATTAATCAATTTCGTTTAAATTTAACAGTCCACTGTTCAGAGTTGACTGTTAGATTTAAATTGTTTCAAGTTTTATTGTGCCAAGTATATTCGTTTTTGTTAACTCTTGTATAATTAAAAATAAGATTTACAACATAAATAAACTCTTAAAAAATATGTCAACAATAAAATAGAATTTTTAAACAAAGGCCGAAAACTTACTTTTATTTTAACAATTCCTTTACAGTTTTGTCTGCGTTTGGTGCATTCCCACACAATTAACCCACTTTTAGGTTTCCTTTTTATATGATATTGGAATCCTGCGCGAAGCATAATAGTTCCATGACGTCTTTTTATAAAAACTAACGAAACTGCACGACGCACTTGACCCCGACATTGTTGGGAATGTACTGATCAGTGTGACGTCACTGATCTACGAACCGACAACAGCATAGTGGAGGGGGGGTTGATCGGCAGGATGGGAGTGCGAAAATTATTGTAAATGTGTTGTAATTAAGTATTCACTAAGTGATATTTTATTACAAATTTACATAAATAGACATCATTCCATGTGTTGAAACTGTGATAGAAAACCTAAGAAAATCGTTTTACGTAAAATAATTATATGATCTGTAATAGTTGTAGTACTAAAAACTGTACTTATGCAGTTTTAATTTCGATTACTATAATTATTGTGATTTATAAAAATATAATTATGTCTTCCAAGTGACGTGTAAAAGTTTTATTTCTCTCGTTTTAATGTACATATTATAATAGAATATAATATCATCTAATTAAAATAATTCGTGTCAAAAAATTGAATTCACATCACTATATATTCAGCTCTAGCCCCGCCTTACTGGGGACGTATCTATTTATTTTTAAAAAAGAGTGGCCATTCCCATATGTCACCACTGGGGACGTCACCACTGGCGACAAATGGGAATTTTTTTCCCATTTGTCACCAGTGGTGACGAAGACGGTGGTGACAACTGGGAATAACCCAAAAAAGTTACTAAACCGCGTTACATAAACCTTTTTTAGTCTTTCGTCAAAGATCATCGTGATCGACCAAGCGACCATATTTATGAAAAAGTAATCTGCAAGCAATTATTAATTGCATTCCTAATGATAGATACATACCAAGGGCCGGTTAAATGACAGTCTTTTTTTTTTATTTTATTTTTTATAATGAAGGAAAAAATCGGTTGGCGGGCAAGATTGGAACCTCCGTCTTCTGGTTTGGTACACCAGACGCTTTGACCGTTAAGCTACCGCAAGCCCCGCTCGCCAGTCGAAATCTTCCTTCACATTCTAATTTACGTATTAAAGGTGACGTAGCGACATCTATTGTCATGACAGAGTCTTGTTCATAAGACATGAAACTTTAATACACTTAAAAGAAACACACGACACAGTTTTACACTTGCAATTAAGTATCTGCGATATTCTATCTTACTTAACTAATAGCCAATCGTAGGCCTACAATATGACGCGGTCGGCGCCGGCCGGCTTGTGATTGGGCGGCGCAGAATGCATGCGCGGTAGGACGTTCGGATACACGTCAGCGCAGTTACCACGGAGGAGAATAAATCCTTGGAGCCTTACCATGTTAAGGCCTACGCCGACGTTCGGATATAACCGCTACAGCTTCTGTTTTTGCATTCAGAACAAGGTCTTAATTCGGAATTATTGACAACGATGGTAACTTCCAGGCTTTTATTCCAAACATATTATATGTCTAAATTGAATAGGGGATAAAAACAATAAATTTGCATACTTTTTCATATTTGCTCCATATGGACGATAAACATACTTTACTTCGTTTAACACTATGCAAAAAGTCATTATTTTAGTAAAACTTGCTGTCTATTAATTAATACACATTTTTATGTTTTAAAAATGTTGTTATTGTTTTTGTTTTATGTTTTTAGCTTTGAAAAAAGATAAAACACAAAATAACAAGATATACAAGCGTTACAATATATGATTTAGTCGTTGTTTAATTTTATGTTTTGTTGTTTGGTATTTTTTGGTAGCTTAGAAGTTACCTATATAAAACAAACTAAAAACGACGCTTTTGGACATGTCTGATCGACGCACCATAAATCTTGGTCACCCTTCTTCTAACTTGCATTATAGGTTATATGATCTGTAGGTCTTAAAGTCCAAACACTAGCGCTTTATTCATGACGTCTACATATACTTCGAAATCGTATTAGTAATTAGCAAAATCAATAAGACCTCTACTAAGCCCCGTTTAAGAGAACTGCGTGGCCGCGCGGTTCTATGCATTTCGACCGCGCGGCCATAGCATTTAAGGTCTGTAGGTCGTAAACTGAAAACACTAGGGCTTTATTTATGCTGTCTACATTTTCTTCGAAATCGTATTAGTAATTAGCAAAAACAATAGGACCTCTACTATGCCCCGTTTAAGAGAACTGCGTGGCCGCGCGGTTCTCCATGTTTCGACCGCGCGGCCATGACATTTAAGGTCTGTAGGTCGTAAAGTCCAAACACTAGGACTTTATTCATGCTATCTACTTTTTCTTCGAAATCGTATGAGTGATTAGCAAAAACAATGGGACCTCTACTAAGCCCCGTTTAAGAGAACTACGTGGCCGCGCGGTTCTCCATGTTTCAACCGCGCGGCCATGGTTAAACCTATAGAACTTTCTGAATAATGCTTCTACGAATTTGCGACTTTCATTGTTAGTGTTTTACAAATTCCTTCGTAATGTTGACGTAGTCGTTTTTCTTCTACGACACTTTGGCCGAGCAGTCGAAACGGACACCATAAAATTACTTAAACATTTTACAAAAACAAAATTATGATTCCAGTTATATCAAACAATAATTCATAATCTATTGCACGACCCAATTAAATTAAAGACTTTATAATTTTACATCGCAGTACGGTGGTAAACAATAAGTTTTTATGAATTTTAAATAACTTTCCCTGGTTCCACCACCTCTGGATAGCTGGACAGGGGGGCCAGACAAGTTGCATTTTGACATTCGAATCGACAGACAAAATGTATGGAAATGACATTACTGACAGCCCGATTTGTCGAAGCTTGTATCATTTCCATACATTTTGTCTGTCGATTCGAATGTCAAAATGCAACTTGTCTGGCCCCCCTGATAGCTAAAAGTAAAAAAACTGGAAATAAAATGTATGAAATGACCTGCCAAGTACGGACACTTACTAGGAGGTTGTAAAACAGGACTAATCTTAAGACAGACAAGGGGTCATTGTTGTGTCGACTCGTCAGTATTTATTACTTTTATTAGATAGGTACTAGCTTCCCGCAGTTCCCGCCAGCGGCTTCGCCCGCGTGGTCTTATAATTTTTTCCCCCGTTTTTGCAACATTTTTCATTACTACTCCGCTCCTATTAGTCGTAGCGTGATGATATATAGCCTATAGCCTTCCCCGATAAATGGGTTATCTAACACGGAAAGAATTTCTCAAATCGGTCCAGTACTTTTTGAGTTTATTCGTTACATACAAAAATACAAATCTTTCCTCTTTATAATATTAGTGTAGAAGTGTAGATGTAGCGGAGTGTAAAAAGTCCCCTTAATTTATTGACATTCAAATTGAGGCTTACGGGCACCGACTTCGGTTCAATTTCGGTCAGGTGGAGAAATGTTTGAGCAATTTTTAAATGGTCATTGTCTACGCTTGAGACAATGGAGCTTCGACGCTCAATGAAACGATATACGTTACGAATAAACAGTTATATTTGATAATTATGTTCTTGCTCACAATTATGGTTTTTGATAATTATTACAAATTTTAGAAGGCGGAACACGTTCTTCCGTGGCTATCGAGGTTGTGCAAAGTCATTATACAAAACTAGAATATTAGGAGGTAGAAATATCGCACTTGATTCAATTTGACATAAAAGTACCGACAGTGTGATTAATAAAAAATGAGAAATATTACAAAATAAAAATAGCAACAAGTTGCATCCGCGTGTAAACGTCTATGATGTATGTCAGGCGCGTACATCTTCCCCGCCGTTAAAAGTCTCCAACTTTTAACCTTCTATTAGATGCTCCGTCGCAGGTAGAGGGCAGAGTCGCGTAAAGGGCCTCCGATAGGATCCATGAGTAGTTTGGACGTCTGCAACGCGACACACTCCGTCAGGCCCAGGAAATAACTTGATAATTCGACCCATGCGCCAGCATAAGGGAGGCAAATTCTCTTCCTGCAGCAACACCAGATCTCCAATCTTCAGGGAAGCATCATTGGTGCGCCATTTTGACCTCTGTTGCAGCTCAGCCAGATACTCCTTTTGCCATCTTCGCCAAAAGTGCTGCCGGATTTGCTCAAGCCTTTGGTAGCGTTTCAGCTGACTGGACTTCGAGTCCTCGAGATTTGGTGAAGGCAGCGCAGTTAGCGGCCGACCAAGCAGGAAGTGGCCTGGAGTGAGGAAAAGTAAGTCATTGGGAGAGGAAGACATAGGATATAGAGGGCGACTGTTTAAAATGGCTTCTACTTGAGCGAATAGTGTGGAAATCTCCTCAAACGTCAAGTGCGTATTGCCCATTACACGCCTTATGTGATATTTGGCCGATTTCACTCCGGCCTCCCAGATACCCCCAAAGTGGGGAGCGTAAGCGGGAGAAAATAAAAACTTAATTTCCTCTACATTTGAGAAATCAGTGATAGCCTTGCGATTACATTTTAAGAAGTTACCTATTTCTTTGGCCGCGGCAACAAAATTGCGGCCATTATCACAAAAGATTTCAGTAGGCTTACCCCGGCGGGATATAAACCTACGTAAGGTAAGTATGAAAGCATCCTTTGATAGATCGCTTACTGCTTCCAGGTGTACACACTTAAACCTTAAACATACGAAGATGCACAAATAACATTTAGTCGTTTTTGATCCGCGACCTTTCCTGTTCAAGACGTAGAAGGGTCCAGCAAAATCTATTCCTACACTTCGAAATGGGAAATCAACCGTAACGCGCTGAGAAGGCAAGATCCCCATTAGGGGTGATAAAGTCTTGCCCCGCACTCTCCTACATGTGATGCAGTTGTGTACTGTACGCCTAGCGAGGTGTCGGCCATTGATTGGCCATATGTATTCCCTAACGCTAGCAAGGAGAAGCTGTGGGCCAGCGTGCAATTTAAGTAAATGCTCACGCTCAAAAATAAGCTTGGTGAGATGGTGGGATGAATGTAGTAGGATAGGGTGCTTTCCATTATATGAAATTGATGAAGCATCTAAGCGGCCTCCTACACGAATTAAGGCATTTGCGTCCATAAAAGGGGCAAGCGCTAAAATGCTAGATTTAGGACTGAGAGGTCCTAGAGAGAGGTCTCTGTAGAGTATGAAATACTGAGCAAGGCAAGGGCCTTGCTCAGTATTTCATACTCTACAGAGAACGATTCCTGCTGTGCCTTACGACATAAAAGATGAAACGATTCTTGTAGCTCTTCTAAACTAAGATCACTAACACGCCTTGAGCTGGGATTTCGAAGATTATGCATGTACCTCAATGCATAAGCATAAACTCGAATAAGCTTATACAATTTACTAAAATCTTTAAATGGAATTATTGAAATATTAGAGACATTGTTAATAATATTATTTTTTATTTCAGGAACTTCACATTCTTGCGGGGAAGCTTGGGCTGAAGAAGACCAAGAAGATTCTTCTTTAAGTAAAAAATTAGGCCCTGTCCACCACAGCTTATAATCCTTTAACTCCTCGGGATAGACGCCGCGTGACACAAGATCAGCGGGATTGTCAGAGGTAGGTACATAACGCCAACAAGAGAGATTTGACAGTTCCAGGATCTCAGCAACTCTATTCGCGACGAAGGTCTTCAACTTTCTAGAACTAGTATGCAGCCAAGCAAGAACGACGCTGGAGTCACACCAACAAAACTTGCGTTCTATTGGGAACCTCAGAGAATTGACGACGGCCCTGCATAATCTGGCGGCAAGTAAAGCAGCACACAGTTCCAGACGAGGAATCGTACATGCCTTAATAGGTGCTACCTTCGATTTTGAACACAATAGGTTGACGTTTACATTTCCTGCTACATCAATGGACCTTATGTAGATACAAGCACCATAGGCCTTTTCAGAGGCGTCGCTGAAGACGTGCAGCTCTGTCACAACAGGTGAGTCACATAAGACCTGCCTTGGCAGTGTAAGTGAAGATATATGTGATAGACTACTGGAAAACCTACGCCAAGACCTTTCTATCTTTCCTGAAATAGGTTCGTCCCAACTGACCTTATCAAGCCATAACTGCTGCATCATTAATTTAGGTATTACAATGCAGGGGCTAACAAAACCCAGTGGGTCAAAAATTTTGAATGAAGTGGACAGGATGTGGCGCTTTGTAATGATATCCTTAATGGGGTGAAGTTCGAAAGCATAATGTAGACAATCTGTCTTAGAATTCCACCCTAACCCTAGAGCGTTTGAAGATTCACTTATAATTAAGGTATCAGAAGGGCCTTCTGATAAGGTTTCAAGAACTTTAGAGGAATTGGACTTATATTTTCTTAAATTAAACTGCCCTGCCTTTAGGGCCCTTGATACAGAATCTTGAATACGTTGCAATTCACTCTCAGTATCACATCCCGTAATCAGATCGTCAACGTATAGATCCTTTTGAATTATAGTCTTAGTGAGTGGATCGTCGCACTCCTCTCCTAGCTGCCAAAGACACCTTGTAGACAAATAGCTTGCACTTGCAAAGCCGTAAGTAACAGTATTTAAGCGCAAGGTCTTTAGGGGCTGGTGCTCATCTTCTCTCCATAGGATAAGCTGAAGATTTCGATCAGACTCGTTCATCACACATTGGCGGTACATTTTCTCTATGTCCGCGGTCAAGAGATATTTATAGAAGCGAGCTCGAATTAATATGGAGAAAAGAGAGTCTTGAATTTGAGGCCCAATCATCTGTATATCATTGACAGATAGGCCGGAGGATGTGCGAGCGGATGCATCGAAGACCACTCTAATTTTTGTTGACTCACTAGTTTCTTTAAATACGGGATGATGAGGTAAAAAATAAAATAAGTTAGATTTTAAACTATTTAAAGAAATTTCAGAAAGGTGACCCATTTCTGCATACTCCCTGATAAACTGTATATATTGTGATTTAATTTCAGGGTGTCTCCTAAAACGTTTTTCTAAATTGTAGAATCTTTTCCTTGCCATATTATAGGAGTCACCCAAACAGTCAGGTGAGTCGATGAGAGGTAACCTCACACAAAATCTTCCATTTTCTAAGCGGTAGGTGTGTTGCAAAAAATGCGTTTCACATGCCCTTTCGCCTTCACTCAGATGAGACTTTGTTGGGATTTCCTCGAGTTCCCAAAACTTATTTAAATTGTATTCCAAGTTTTCGTTTGGGGAAGAATTAGTTAGTATATGATTACATTTAATATTGTTTTTAGTTTGCGGATATTGTGGCAAGGGGCCTCCAATCAACCAGCCTAACTTGGAGCTGTGTAGCTTAGGACAATCTGGACCTAATGACCGCTGCTCGCCACCTATAATGTCCCAAAATAAATCTGAGCCTATGAGTACGTCTATGAAACAAGGCTGATTAAATTTGGGGTCCGCAAGGATTATGTTACTAGGAATGTTAAAGGATCTAATATCAATAAATGCATTAGGTAATGACCCTGTTAAGTCCTTCATTACAAAGAAGTTTGAAACGACACTAAATGATGAATTTTCCGATTTTAATTGGGCAATGCAATATTTAGAAATAGTAGCTGAATGATTGTTGCCGAAACCGATTATTCTAGTAGCATCAATAGGACAATCTTCTAATGATAATTTTTCTTTCAGATTTAGACTGATAAAAGACGATTGGCTGCCACAATCAAGTAGGCCTCGCACTATTTCAGAATTACCTGTCTTAGGATTAACTACCTTAATAAGAGCAGTACATAGAAGAGCGTGTTTATTACCATGGTTGTTACAAGTGACTAACGTATCAGCCATAGTGTCATCACTAGGCACGTTTGTCGTTGTCTGTGTGTTGCTATCTGAACCAGTAGGAAGATGTAAAACGGTGTTATGTCGCTTGTTGCATTCGCGGCAACGTCCAAGACGACATTTAAAAGCAGGATGACCAGACCTTAAACAATTAAGGCACAACTTCAACTTAGTTGCCTCGGTTATACGCTCGCGTACACTCTTCGCCTTAAATAAAGGGCAATCATAAATTCTATGATCAGCATTACAGCAAGGACAGAGGTAAGACGACGACGATTGAACTTGTGGCTGGCTGCTACTACTGGTATATGCATAAGACTTATTGTGTGTATGATCAGGTTTGTTAGAATGGCCTGATGGACGCTGCTGACTGTGAGTCGGCTTAGAAGCGTTCTCTGATCTGCTGCGGTGTAAGGATTCAAGGACAGCAGCACGATCGTTTAAAAATTTATTAAAATCCTTAAGTGTGGGTGTATCAGTTGACAACGCATTACGGTGTTCCTCCCATTTCGTAAAAGTGTGGCTGTCCAGCTTGGAAGCAACTAAGTGGATTATAATGACATCCCAATGCTCAGTAGCTAGTCCCAAACTGGAAAGGGCACGTAAATTCTTAGTCACGTGGTCAACCAAGAAGCGCAACGACCTTTCAGACTCCTTGTTTATTGAATGTATATTGAATAATGCACTGAGGTGATGACTTATTAATAAACGTTTATTGTCATAACGATCAAGTAAAAGGCTCCAAGCTTCCTCATAATTACTAGAAGATACTTCTAAATTCGACACAATTCGTGCTGCTTCACCTTCTAAATATGAATTTAAATAATGGAACTTGTTCACTGGATTTATCCTCTTATTTTCATGAACTAGAGATCGAAACGTATCACGAAACTCCATCCAACGAAAATATGATCCGTCAAACTTGGCTATTTGTATTAAAGGAAGCTTAAAACCCATCTCATTATGTTCAAGAGCACAATGAGACATATTATGAGGACTACTTGAGTCATGGACGCTGTCATCCTTACCATGCGATTGCAATAAATTTTGAGCTGTTACAATGTTACTAATAAATTCTTGTTCAATAATTTCGCGCTCCTCAAGTTCAGTCTTTAACCCACTAGAATTATAAATTTCAATTTGACTTTGTAGATCATCAAATCTTGAAGACAAAGTTTCAAACTTAGTAAGTTTGAGTGTAAGTTCCGCCCTTTGTGTAGTAGTAAATGTATCTAGCTGTGATAATTTATTTAAGTAATTTTTAAATTTTGTGACTTGGCCTTTTACGGAACTACGTCTAACATTTAACTCAGCCAAGCTCTGAGCATCATCCTTTAAACTCATTATGATTATTCTTAATTAAGTACCTAGTTCCAACAACTTAATAAATGCGTAGTCGTAGCGTGTCGAAGTATCAAAGAAATTTCAAACGCAAGGAAATCAAACTCATAAAAAATTGAATTTAAAATACATAATTACAATAAAAGAAATAAAAGGTTAACGCTCACGCCCCTCGCTATGGTGATGTCTGCCGCACGGGAGGCCGAAGTCCCCCCTGGCTCTGGCCGGGCTGGGCAGCCACAAGCTGTGGCCGTCGACGACGCTAACGCGCGGCCGGCGCTCAGCTACGTACGGGACACCCGGGCACAAGTCTGAAATGTTTGGCGGAATAGTCACTAAACAGAACTAATTACAAGGCACGGCAGCCTTATGCAACGATTTCCTAGAAGATAAATGATAATTATAAATTTATTTAACTTTGGTATGTAAGTAGGTACTTTATGAAATGAAATATACGTGAAATAGTGTTAATAACACTTGAAAATCGCTTAAATTCGAAATATGTAATATAAATATCCTTTCTAGTTGTATATTAACACCATAGAATAACGAAACAATGAAAATAATCACTAACAAAATGATGATGCAATGTTAAATTGTAAAGAACGGACTTTGAACCCTGAGATTGCACACGTAGAAACCATGAACAAAATGGAATTATGGATAGGCTATGCGGTCTAAAGGATGTTTAAGGAAGTAAGGAAGGCCACTTAGCTGCAAGAATCCTGCTGCGCTGCGGTTTGACGAAGATATAGTTACGTCAATGACCGGCGGTACTAAGTTGGTTCCTCCTGGTGTATTTCTCCGCTGAATATAGTTTGTATTCAAAGGCTGGTAATGGTGCGGTGCTGACCGGCGGATGGCTGCGGCGCTGTGCTGACCAATTCCAGCTAGACTTCGATACTTCTGGATTTCTTCACAAGTCTTTGTCCTGTCACGGTCGCCACTATTGTCTACGCTTGAGACAATGGAGCTTCGACGCTCAATGAAACGATATACGTTACGAATAAACAGTTATATTTGATAATTATGTTCTTGCTCACAATTATGGTTTTTGATAATTATTACAAATTTTAGAAGGCGGAACACGTTCTTCCGTGGCTATCGAGGTTGTGCAAAGTCATTATACAAAACTAGAATATTAGGAGGTAGAAATATCGCACTTGATTCAATTTGACATAAAAGTACCGACAGTGTGATTAATAAAAAATGAGAAATATTACAAAATAAAAATAGCAACAAGTTGCATCCGCGTGTAAACGTCTATGATGTATGTCAGGCGCGTACAGTCATTAAATATCAACCTTTTACACCTCAACTCAGAGACGTCACTTAACCTTAATGAATCGTTAACAAACAGTGGCTACTATATCTTGACCTATTTTTCCATATTAGAGTTTGTTGTCAGTGTATACTGGTCAGATATACTGGCTGTCATTAGCTAATGATTCATTAGGTTAAGTGACGTCTGAGAAACAAAGCTGGAAATACTTAGTATGCAAAATTAAAATTCAATAAGATTTAGGAGCCTGTTTTACCACCTCCTGATAAAACTTGTCAGATAAACATTTTTTATTTTATCCGGCGGTTAACGGCTATCCAGGGGAGGTGAAACAGGCTTAATGTTGCATACTATTTTAAGCTTTATCTAAACGGAAAAAAGTTGATATTTAATTAGGTACCACGTAAAAAAAAATCTCGACCATTTTTCCTAATCTGAATTTACCCTTATATATGTAATGATGATCTAAGCTGTAACCGATACAGTCTTACCTTAAAATGTAGTAGATACAGCAGGAAAATTTTTCACTTACTTTGTATCTATGTCACCGTTAGATTGTGAACACAGATTATAATCTACCTCGAGATTGAATTGTAAACTGTCGTAAAATTGTGAACAGTAACCTCAACCATGAGTCCTATCGAATTGCTTTCGTAGGTTTTTTACGCTGCGAAACGCTGTGGCACAGTGTATAAATCTTGTTACATTATGGCTGTGGTCTCGTAGCCTAGTCTCTAGTATTTTAGTTCCTTACGCAACCGCTAGAGGCGCTGTGAGGGATTTCCATAAAAATATTTTACGGCGTCTCTATATTCCGTTTTTTAATCTCAGAGACTAGATTGACACATGCAACTGTCAAAATTACAAATAATGATACCAGCTTTTTTGTGTAGTGTTGTACCTACGATACCGGTTTGTAGAACCAACCGTAACTCTTAGACGATTAGCTTAAAAGTTTTTTATTCTATATCGTATCATTAAAGCCCAAATTATTTAAAATTGTGCGAATGCACAATAAAGTCTACGAAAGGTAAGTCGTCGTAGAGTTTTTAAGTACCAAATGACGTAAAATTACCTACCAAAAAACAACTATGAAATAACTTTACTAAATTTAGTCTTATGTTCCAACGAGGTAAAAAGGTATAAGAAAATTATATCAATCGCTGTAAAAAAGTTTTAGAAGACTATGTTGATTTCGCTGTGGTTATTTAGTCCTTAAAAACTCTACCTAATTTGACCCTGATTATTACGTTTCTTATTGAAAACCTACTATTTTTTTTAGTATAACTCAATATAAAAAACCGACATTTCAATTTATTAGCGATAATTTTCGATAGAGGCACATTACTATTTAAGAAATGCAAAAAACTGGTATCCCACGTAATGTCACTTTAGTGTCTGAGATTAAAAAACAGACTATAGCGAGTTTAGTGAGAAAACCTCATGGTCGAGGCACTGCACCGTATTTACTTCCATGGCCTGTACCTCAACCATGAGTTCTATCGAATAGCTTTCGATAGGTTTTTTACGTATCGAAAAGCTGGATCTCATAGCAGAATTTAGTTGCTTACGTAACCGCTAGAGGCGCTGCGAGGGTTTTCAATACGATTATTTTACGGCGTCGCTAGCGAGTCTAGTGAGAAAAACTCATGGTCGAGACACCTATCATATGGAAGTAAATATCATCTTTCTAACGGTTAGGTTAGAACTGTCCTGCGACCAAAAGAATCGAAAAATATGTAAGAAGTATGTTACGGTTCAAATCTTTCGAAAGTTTACAATCTCGCGGGAAAGATTATAATCTAACGGTATTTACAATTTTACGATGGCATCTACAGTCACACAGCCCTACGATACCTATACAAAAATGTATAATTAAAAATCACTTACTTTTGTTTTGACCACCTTATTTTTTTGCACCGAGTGAAAGTAAGCCCAATGAAAGTACCTTTACAATAAATTATATATTTAATTCAGCAAAATACACTTTTACAGGTCGATTTTTTTAAACTAGTTGGCGGCATTTCGTAACTGACCTCAAGATGGTGTTAATATCATGTTGGCCACGTTGGAGCAAAGTTATAAAAGCGCTCGTGACTTATTTAAAATTTTAAATGCTACCTATAAAAATATAAAAAAACTACACAGTCATAAAATACGTTCATAACACTAGAACGAACAAGATCGGGTTTTACAGTAAAAAAAAACATAAGCAGACGGAATGGAATAAAAAAGTCTGAGGCTCCAACTGAGAGACGTCACTGGCTACTATATTTTGGCCTATTTTTCCATATTAGAGTTTGTTGTCAGTGTACTAAGATATACTGGATGTCATTAGCTAATGATTCATTAGGTTAAGTGACGTCTCTGAGTGCGCCCTGAGACAGTTTATGTATACGTACAGTTCTCGCCAAACTTAGGCTGATATTCAGAAACGATACTCAACATGAACTTATGCTTCCGTATGTCAAATTTGTATGACAATTTGACATACGGGAGCCTAAGTTTATACTTAGCATCGTCTCTGAATTGTCCGGGTTAAAGTTCGGGCATGCTAACTTTAAACCGGCCATAAAAATCGGAGAAACAAAATTATAGGATTGTAATAAATAAAAACGAAAGTTCAAGTCGTTTTGAATCATTTTAATCCAATTTTTTTTCTCCGATTTTTACGGCCGGGTTAAAGTTAGCTCGTGCCAACTTCAACCCGGACAATAAGTTTGGCGAGAACTGTACTGAATATAACTAACTAGCTTTTCCCGCAGCTTCACTCGCGCCTAATTTAACCCCGTTTTAATAGTTATTCTGTTATTCGGGGCGGAGACAAATCCAACAAATCAAAAACCATGAAAATCGGTCCAGCATTTCTCGAGTGTTGTAACAAACCCGACTTTGTTTTATATATTAGATATTATACTATACAGGTAGTAGGTAGGTAGGTATTTTAAGTGCTTCGGCAATCTAATCTGCATGTATAAAACTTTTATCACTTAACTCGACTTTTGTTTGTTTTCTTAATTGTCAGGACAATGTTTGTATGACAGATGTTATTTTTTTTATGTTTACGGAAAAAGTCTGCAAGCAAAGCTGCATGACACGCTAGTCTTCATATGACAGTTATTGCCATTGCTATTGCTATGTACAGGCACAAGCACAGCCATTAAAACACCTACAATAGGGCTAAAGTGATTTTTTTATGAATGAACGATTGTTACTTTGTGATAACACCAATGTCACTATAGTATTGGTTCGTAAATACTGTGTTCGCAATATCACAAAAGTTCTATTAGTCCTTTAGGGAGAAAATCGATTTACCACTTTTGTTAATGTATACATATTTTTGCTCGTACATTAAGGCTAGTATTCAGAGCCGATGCTAAGCTTAAAGTAATGCTTCCTACATACATACGGAAGCCTAAGTTTATGCTTAGCATCGTCTCTTAAAATAAGCTTTAATGTGTTAACCAGAATTTGCAAATGACCCCGCCAAAACTTGTTGCCATTAGGTACACATCATCATTGAGATAGCCTTTTTGAAACAACCTTCCCTTTGCCATCTTATATTAAAAATCAAGCTTTAGTGCAATACATTTTCCAACATCACAACTTGTTTATAGATTTTTAGTTAAGACCTTACGCTGGAATAACAGAATAACTATTAAAACGGGGTTAAATTAGGCGCGAGTGAAGCTGCGGGAAAAGCTAGTTAGTTATATTCAGTACAGTTCTCGCCAAACTTATTGTCCGGGTTGAAGTTGGCACGAGCTAACTTTAACCCGGCCGTAAAAATCGGAGAAAAAAAATTGGATTAAAATGATTCAAAACGACTTGAACTTTCGTTTTTATTTATTACAATCCTATAATTTTGTTTCTCCGATTTTTATGGCCGGTTTAAAGTTAGCATGCCCGAACTTTAACCCGGACAATTCAGAGACGATGCTAAGTATAAACTTAGGCTCCCGTATGTCAAATTGTCATACAAATTTGACATACGGAAGCATAAGTTCATGTTGAGTATCGTTTCTGAATATCAGCCTAAGTTTGGCGAGAACTGTACGTATACATAAACTGTCTCAGGGCGCACTCAGAGACGTCACTTAACCTAATGAATCATTAGCTAATGACATCCAGTATATCTTAGTACACTGACAACAAACTCTAATATGGAAAAATACGCCAAAATATAGTAGCCAGTGACGTCTCTCAGTTGGAGCCTCAGACTTTTTTATTCCATTCCGTCTGCTTATGTTTTTTTTTACTGTAAAACCCGATCTTGTTCGTTCTAGTGTTATGAACGTATTTTATGACTGTGTAGTTTTTTTATATTTTTATAGGTAGCATTTAAAATTTTAAATAAGTCACGAGCGCTTTTGTAACTTTGCTCCAACGTGGCCAACATGATATTAACACCATCTTGAGGTCAGTTACGAAATGCCGCCAACTAGTTTAAAAAAATCGACCTGTAAAAGTGTATTTTGCTGAATTAAATATATAATTTATTGTAAAGGTACTTTCATTGGGCTTACTTTCACTCGGTGCAAAAAAATAAGGTGGTCAAAACAAAAGTAAGTGATTTTTAATTATACATTTTTGTATAGGTATCGTAGGGCTGTGTGACTGTAGATGCCATCGTAAAATTGTAAATACCGTTAGATTATAATCTTTCCCGCGAGATTGTAAACTTTCGAAAGATTTGAACCGTAACATACTTCTTACATATTTTTCGATTCTTTTGGTCGCAGGACAGTTCTAACCTAACCGTTAGAAAGATGATATTTACTTCCATATGATAGGTGTCTCGACCATGAGTTTTTCTCACTAGACTCGCTAGCGACGCCGTAAAATAATCGTATTGAAAACCCTCGCAGCGCCTCTAGCGGTTACGTAAGCAACTAAATTCTGCTATGAGATCCAGCTTTTCGATACGTAAAAAACCTATCGAAAGCTATTCGATAGAACTCATGGTTGAGGTACAGGCCATGGAAGTAAATACGGTGCAGTGCCTCGACCATGAGGTTTTCTCACTAAACTCGCTATAGTCTGTTTTTTAATCTCAGACACTAAAGTGACATTACGTGGGATACCAGTTTTTTGCATTTCTTAAATAGTAATGTGCCTCTATCGAAAATTATCGCTAATAAATTGAAATGTCGGTTTTTTATATTGAGTTATACTAAAAAAAATAGTAGGTTTTCAATAAGAAACGTAATAATCAGGGTCAAATTAGGTAGAGTTTTTAAGGACTAAATAACCACAGCGAAATCAACATAGTCTTCTAAAACTTTTTTACAGCGATTGATATAATTTTCTTATACCTTTTTACCTCGTTGGAACATAAGACTAAATTTAGTAAAGTTATTTCATAGTTGTTTTTTGGTAGGTAATTTTACGTCATTTGGTACTTAAAAACTCTACGACGACTTACCTTTCGTAGACTTTATTGTGCATTCGCACAATTTTAAATAATTTGGGCTTTAATGATACGATATAGAATAAAAAACTTTTAAGCTAATCGTCTAAGAGTTACGGTTGGTTCTACAAACCGGTATCGTAGGTACAACACTACACAAAAAAGCTGGTATCATTATTTGTAATTTTGACAGTTGCATGTGTCAATCTAGTCTCTGAGATTAAAAAACGGAATATAGAGACGCCGTAAAATATTTTTATGGAAATCCCTCACAGCGCCTCTAGCGGTTGCGTAAGGAACTAAAATACTAGAGACTAGGCTACGAGACCACAGCCATAATGTAACAAGATTTATACACTGTGCCACAGCGTTTCGCAGCGTAAAAAACCTACGAAAGCAATTCGATAGGACTCATGGTTGAGGTTACTGTTCACAATTTTACGACAGTTTACAATTCAATCTCGAGGTAGATTATAATCTGTGTTCACAATCTAACGGTGACATAGATACAAAGTAAGTGAAAAATTTTCCTGCTGTATCTACTACATTTTAAGGTAAGACTGTATCGGTTACAGCTTAGATCATCATTACATATATAAGGGTAAATTCAGATTAGGAAAAATGGTCGAGATTTTTTTTTACGTGGTACCTAATTAAATATCAACTTTTTTCCGTTTAGATAAAGCTTAAAATAGTATGCAACATTAAGCCTGTTTCACCTCCCCTGGATAGCCGTTAACCGCCGGATAAAATAAAAAATGTTTATCTGACAAGTTTTATCAGGAGGTGGTAAAACAGGCTCCTAAATCTTATTGAATTTTAATTTTGCATACTAAGTATTTCCAGCTTTGTTTCTCAGACGTCACTTAACCTAATGAATCATTAGCTAATGACAGCCAGTATATCTGACCAGTATACACTGACAACAAACTCTAATATGGAAAAATAGGTCAAGATATAGTAGCCACTGTTTGTTAACGATTCATTAAGGTTAAGTGACGTCTCTGAGTTGAGGTGTAAAAGGTTGATATTTAATGACCATTTAAAAATTGCTCAAACATTTCTCCACCTGACCGAAATTGAACCGAAGTCGGTGCCCTTATGCCTCAATTTGAATGTCAATAAATTAAGGGGACTTTTTACACTCCGCTACATCTACACTTCTACACTAATATTATAAAGAGGAAAGATTTGTATTTTTGTATGTAACGAATAAACTCAAAAAGTACTGGACCGATTTGAGAAATTCTTTCCGTGTTAGATAACCCATTTATCGGGGAAGGCTATAGGCTATATATCATCACGCTACGACTAATAGGAGCGGAGTAGTAATGAAAAATGTTGCAAAAACGGGGGAAAAAATTATAAGACCACGCGGGCGAAGCCGCTGGCGGGAACTGCGGGAAGCTAGTACCTATCTAATAAAAGTAATAAATACTGACGAGTCGACACAACAATGACCCCTTGTCTGTCTTAAGATTAGTCCTGTTTTACAACCTCCTAGTAAGTGTCCGTACTTGGCAGGTCATTTCATACATTTTATTTCCAGTTTTTTTACTTTTAGCTATCAGGGGGGCCAGACAAGTTGCATTTTGACATTCGAATCGACAGACAAAATGTATGGAAATGATACAAGCTTCGACAAATCGGGCTGTCAGTAATGTCATTTCCATACATTTTGTCTGTCGATTCGAATGTCAAAATGCAACTTGTCTGGCCCCCCTGTCCAGCTATCCAGAGGTGGTGGAACCAGGGAAAGTTATTTAAAATTCATAAAAACTTATTGTTTACCACCTTACTGCGATGTAAAATTATAAAGTCTTTAATTTAATTGGGTCGTGCAATAGATTATGAATTATTGTTTGATATAACTGGAATCATAATTTTGTTTTTGTAAAATGTTTAAGTAATTTTATGTTATGTTAAATAAAATGTAGGGTTTATCATAATTTAATCATAATGTCGTTCTGATTCCAACTGGGCTACTTGTTTTTTTATGACTGCCGGTATTTGAGACCATTTATTTTTGCTCAACACAAAATGTTTTGTAAATTGATGTCGAAATATTATAAACTTAGACTTACCTACCTACATCTTGTTTTATTTCTGTGGTAGTCATTTTAGAATCAGTGGCGAAGTCAAACTACCATTAGCCTAGAAGCCATAAGCGTGACTGGGTTAGCCCAAGGTTTGGCCAATGTTATTGGGTTTTTCTATGCAATTTCTCAGTCGGTGCCTAGTTGGTGAAGCGAGTGAAGCGACAATATGAGTAGGTACTCGGCCGACCAAGTTCCCATCTGTGTTCCTTTTTAAGAATTTCAACTGATTACAATTTACAAACACGAATACCTAAAGCAAAATTGTTTCAATACGTCTTATTTTTAAGGCAATTTAAACAATATTTTATACTGAACTTATGAAATTATTTATTTATCTAATAAGAAAATCTTAAACAAATAATCACCTCCTCTAGTTAAATTCTATAAGATACATGAACTCAAAAATATCAGTATGTAGTACATAATATGATATGCAATAAACAGTAGGCACACTGAAACAAAATAAGCTAAGAGAAATACAAACCTCACCGTATTACAAGCCATATAAAACTAGGCGAGTTGAAACAATCTATTTCCATTCCAAGGTGAATTGAAACAATGTTTCAACTTGCCGTGAAAAAAATCCTCCGTCCCTAAACAACGAAGTGAAACATAATATAGCTGTAGTGTAGGTACCATACCAGTCTACCAGCACCATGATTTCTTTATTAGAATGAGTTTCCGAAATATGCAAAACCCACAAAATAAGATAAATAGACTAGAATAAAGAAACAATAATCGAAGAAATACGTTTAGGTATCAATTAAATACCTAGTGACGTTAACGTTTAAATAAATACCAATGTATTTATTTTACACCCAAGATTAAGATGCAATCTGATTCGTGGTACGAAGGGAATGAAGGCGATAGAGAATCAGAATTAGTCTGGCCGTCCAAACATTATTAAAGACACCTCACGCCACAGAAGCCAATGTTGCGAAGCTTAAGATATAGGTAACATTCTTAATGTCGGTACTCTTTCATGGGAAGAATGTAGCTCGACTTTTGTAGTTCTGGTGTACCTACTTAACCTGTTTGATGGACACTGCTTGTGAAAATGGCAAGTGAGCCCAATTGTTTAGTACAGCATTACTTGATTTCGCGATGTAGTTGCGCATGTCAAGGATGCTGACGTGACCACTCTGCACGCACTCGAGCACGGCCAGCAGCAGCCGCGTCACCTTGTGCTTGACCGCGAACTCGATCAAGTCGCACGCGTTCTCCGCGCTCACGCTGCGCACCAGCTTGTCCACGCACTGTTGTTCCAAGTCCGGCAGTACGTAATGGGCGGCCAGCAGCAGCAACTGCTCCAGCCCCGCGTCGGGCAGCGTGTGCAGATACACATACGTCTTGAAGTGCTGCAGCGTGGCGCTCGAGGTGCCGGGCACGTCCACGTGACCGTCGGTGTTCTCGTTCCACGCGCCGCCCAGCATGCGGCGCAGCACGGGGCTGGCGGCGGCCAGCACGGCGCTGTGCACGTGCACGGACCCATCCTCCCCGCGCAACTCGACGTCTGTCAGCTCAGTATCATCGTGCAGGCTGGCGAACGAGCTCGCGGAAGGAGCTACTTCCATGTGCGCTACTAACTTAAAAGCAACAAGTTCTGCTGCATAGTTTTCATATAAAAGGTGCCATGCGCCGTCGTCGCTGGTGAAGCATTTGTCCTGGATGTTTAATTCCTTGCTAGTAAACTTAATGGAATAGATGAATTTGTCGACGACGTCCTGGCACCGCCTTAATTTGAGGAACACCACAGTGAACCTCGTATATGTATAGCCGTTGTTGGTGCAACTCTGTAAAAGCTTTAATTGGAACGCCATTGTTCCGTTAAATAACCATTTCATTGCTGGTGTAGTTGACGAAATTTACTTGACTTTTCTTTATTACAGTCACCGTAGCCTCAATTGTGTTCCAGTCTTTCGTCGTACTCGTTACTTCCATTCTGCCCGACAGAAACACGTCTTCACTTTAATAATGAAATAAAGCGTATTACTTTTACAGCCTCGAAAGTAATGATTATTCTGCTCACTGCACCTACTGATCTTTCAGATGTTGAATTTGAATTTTTGGAATCATAAAAACCCATAAACCTAAAATGTCAAAAAGTTGCCTGTGTTTATACTTATTTTGAACACAGCTGACGATAGACGACCTCCTTATATGTTGCCTGTATGTATGCCTGTGTTTCCGGTGCGGTCAGCAACGAAAGTAGCTGAACTTCTCACTCAACTTTAATGAATGTAAGCGATATAATTGTCATATTAGCAGAGAACTTGTACAACCATTTTGTGTCAGTGACTTTTGGATACTATAGATGTTAAAGCGTTTTGAAGGATGTATCGTGTTTAGCAATATTCGATGCTGACTTACAATAGGGACTGGTACATACTTCGAGAACTATTGCGAATTTACCCTCTCCGAGAGGATTCGCCTGTAATGGCTGTAATATGAGCGCGAGTGAAGCGACCCGAACATGTATCATGTGAACATTAAGTATAGCGCGCCTGCGCAACAATACAAATCAAATTACACCTATGTACAATACGAATACTTAAAAAAACCAGTACCTACCTATGTACGATCGGAACTGGACGAAATGCGTCAATGCGTGACTTGTTTACATCACCCGCGTAGGACTATTAGGTACCTATTCAGTGTTTTTGTCAATAAAGCCTTTCGCCTCGTAAGAGGATAGAACTCCTTCTCCTTGAAAAGAGGATTGAACCTTCTTCCTGTCCTGACTAGCCTGTTTGTGTCTATCACGCTTAGACTACTTTAACACAAATAAATAAAAAAATAAGTGTAGGTTTCGTAAGTTTCATTCTTTATTTTTTAAATTTTCGTAAATCCTGAAATTATAAAAACACATATTATACTGAAACTTGTAACTAATAATAATTAAGTAAGTACCTACTAGTGTTCCTCGTTGATACGATTAAACCCCTCCTAGATAGACGCGGTGCAGTAACGGTCACATCAGTTGTAAGAAATACCTATGTACTAATCAGTCAGTCAGTTATACTAACCACCATCGCAACGTCTGTCTGGGAGAGGCTTAAAGTAGGTACAGTTCGCGCCAAACTTATTGTCCGGGTCGAAGTTGGCACGAGCTAACTTTAACCCGGCAGTAAAAATCGAAGAAAGAAAAATATTGGATTGTAATAAATAAAAACTAAAGCTCTTGTAGTAGGCTGTCGTTTTAAATCATTTTTTTTTTCCTCCAATTTTTACGGCAGGGTTAAAGTTAGCTCGAGCCAACTTCAACCCGGACAATAAGTTTGGCGCGAACTGTAAAGGTAATCAAATGCCTATCTAAATTTTTCTATAGCAATAGGGTATTACACTCATTTTTACAGTGTCACAATACGATCCTAACGTAAATAAACCAATAAAAAAAACAACAAAAATTTTGATTCAATCGTTGTGGCAAAAAAATGCATTTAAATTTTACATTTTCAATGTTCGCGCGTAAACGGCGAAAGTGACATCTTTGAACATACCTACTTATAATTAAACAGTGTTCACAGTTAGTTTAGAGTTTTCAAGATATGATGGACCGATACCGTTTATATCTACCAGTGTTACTTATAAGATATAAAACGGGTTCAACGGCGCAATTCCTTTTGTTGTTGTATGTTAACAGTTAAACAAACTAAAATTAAATGTAACTGATAATAGTATTACAATAACTAATAATAAAAAAACTAAGAAATAAAAGGAATTAAAAAAACTACTTCCAAACAATGCAATCCAAATAAAAAAAAACACTGAAAAGGGAGAAATAATAACCTGCCATTAATAAAATCGAAATTTTCGATTCGAAAATTAAAAGTAAGTCGGTATGCTTAAGGTGGCTCACTCTTTCTATCTATTTGGTGATGCTGATGGCACCGACCTCAAAAAAAGTAGCCTGTTTTTGATTTAGCTTTTAGTCTTGACCTGTCCTTTTCAAATGTTTTTTGTGGAATGTTTTTATTATTTACAGACTTGCAGTCTGTTATTGAACAATAAATTTCAATATTTAAAATGCCAACGGATTCTTGGTTGGTGTTCTTGTTACTTAATATAAGGTACAGTCAAGAGCATAAATATGATATTTTTGTGAAATGACGATTGCAGCTTCGAAATAACAACAATTTAGCATTATAATCATCGTCAGTATCTCATTAACTGTCCCACTGCTGGTGCACCTACTCAGACTGAGAGGGTTTAGGCCATAGTCCACCGCGCTGGCCTAGTGCAGGTTGGATAATGCGTTTCTTTATTAGTATTTTGTTGTTGACGTTCTTATCATAAAACATAGTATTTTTGAACCAATACTTACTATAAAGTTTCTTTTGAAAATCGCTTTTGAATTCTGCCAAGTGTAACATATTATACAATACATATTATGCTCATGACTTACTGAGCTATTACCGCTAGGTGTATGTTGTTTTAGGCTTATATTCAGAGACGATGCTAAGCATAAACTTAGGCTTCCTTATGTCAAATTTGTATGACAATTTGACATTACGTTAAGCGTCGTCTCTGAATGTTAGCCTTAGTGTCTTACAGCAGCCATGCTCTTTAATGCGAATGCTAACGGGTTTAGCGTCACATGTGCGTGACGTCACTGTGCCCGCGTGAGGTAGTCGCGCATGGCGGTGACGCTGACGGCGCCGCTCTGCACGCACTCGAGCACGGCCAGCAGCAGCCGCGTCACCTTGTGCTTGGCCGCGAACTCGATCATGTCGCACGCGTTCTCCGCGCTCACGCTGCGCACCAGCTTGTCCACGCACTTCTGCTCCAAGTCTGGCATTATGTAGTAGGCAGCCAGAAGCAGCAACTGCTCCAGCCCCGCGTCAGGCAGCGAGTGGAGATACACGTAGTTCTTGAGGTGCTGCAGCGTGGCGCTCGAGGTGCCGGGCACGTCCACGTGACCTTCAGTAGTCTCGCGCCAAGCGCCGCCCAGCATGCGGCGCAGCACGGGGCTGGCGGCGGCCAGCACGGCGCGGTGCACGTGCACGGACCCATCCTCCCCGCGCAGCTCGAAGTCTGTCAGCTCAGTGTCCTCGTGCAGGCTGGCGAACGAGCTCGCGGACGGAACTACTTCCATGTGGACCGCCAGGTCGAACGTGAACTGTTGTTTCTTGTTCTCGTATATGAGGTGCCATGTGCCGTCGTCGCTGGTGAAGCATTTGTCGGCGATGCCTAGCTCGACGCTGGTGAACTTGATAGTGTAGGTGAGGTCGTCGTCTGCGCGCCGCCTGGTGAAGCGCACGAACACTAGGTTGTTGTACACATTGGTGTGTCCGTTGTGGACCTGCGCGGCGATGAGTTTCACCTGGAACACCGCCGCGCTGCTGATCACGAACTCCGGGCTGGTCTTCGTGGCGAAAGGAGAGTTGTAATTGGTGACAGTCAGCTTCGCTTCTAGTGTGTTGCCTTTCTGGACTACATCTTTTGCCTCCATTCTGCAAAAGACAAAAAACAGAACTTTATGGAAATTTCAAACGGCATTAAGCAGTGTTAACAAATTGCAATGAAAATATTTAGTGTTAATTCCGCTTATGCTGAGATGCAAGAGCACCGCCCTCCCGCCCGCTTAATTATGCACATGCAAACCAGAGGGATCTTCGAAAGATCGAAAGAAGAATTCGAAGGTCACTTTCGCTCCAGCCGGCGCAGAGTCAACACCTCGACGTCGCACCTGATGATGCCTCGCGGAGAGGCGAAACACGCGTCGTCACATAGGTTTGGGTATGCATGTTGCACTAATAACTTAGTTCTCTCTGCATGTGCATAATAAAGCGGGCGGGAGGGCGGTGCTCTTGCATCTCAGCATAAGCGGAATTAACACTAAATATTTTCATAGCTATTTGTTGTCATGGATTTCCGCAAAGTAACGCCTGATTCCATTAATTTTATTAAGCAGTGTTGTTGGGTTTTTCTGTTCTGTGATTCCCAGTACCAACTCGGAGTCTGGATTTGTGCTAAGTTGATGGCAATAGTCCTGCCCCCTATTACATGGCACCTAATACAAACCGGTAAATAATCAGTGTAAGTGTACCTTTGGTATTGTTATTGAATCGCTCTGAAACGCGACCCTTAGGTTGAGAAACGATGATTTATAGGTCAACTGATATTGTACAGTTCTCGCCAAACTATTTTTACGCCTGGGTGGAGTAAGTTCATGCCAACTTCAATCCAGACAATAAGTTTGGCGCGAACTGTACCTACGTTTTGATCAGAAGGTTCTTAATTCGACAGTATTTTTTAATGATTTCGACTTCCTTTAAGGTGGTTACTATCTCCCCATCTTTTCTCAAGAAACATCACACAATTCTTAAAGTCGGTTTTCTTTGCCTAAAAACGTTAATTAGGACCTGTTTCACTGGATAGTCGCTAACCGCCGGATAAATTCAAAAATGGAACAGTATTTGTATGAAATTATGCCAAGTAATTTAACAGGAACTTACTGGGACCTTTTACCCTTAGACTACAATTTATACAAGATAGATATCAATAGCAGAATAAAAAAACCTACGCGATTGTGTTCCGCAGATGCATCGGAGTATTCAACGGAAAAGTAAACATCTTATTTTACACAAACACAGATAAATATATGAAATGTCATTTGATTTTGATGACACTTGACATCTACTGTACCTACCATAATCAGGAAAGCAAAACACAAAACATAATCTTGTAAATAAAATTACAGTTAAAAGTAATTAGATAAGTGTTTCTTTGTAATCTTTTTGTAATATCAAAATAACAGCTTGTTTTCTTAAAGCTTACGAAAGTAGGTAAGAACATACATAGGGTACGTTTATAACAAAAAATTAGTTTTTAAACCATAGTCCATCTGTTCCAGCTAATCGCCGAACTGGCTGGACCGATTTTGACATGACTTTACCTGGCAGATAATGTTATAAAGAATAACTTTTCTGCTTCTTGCTGCTAATATACTACCAAGAACCGCCTATTTTTCATTAAATCAGTCTCAATGTAAACATCTTTCGTAGGTAGACGATAAATTATATATTTTGGGCAATTATAATTTCTGGGCAATACCGATATTCGAAGGATGGACTGGTTGTCAGGTTTTTTGGCTAACACTAACGATTATCATAGGTGTTAGTATGACAACCGGGGCCGTCGGCTTAACGTGCTCTCCGAGGCACGGAGGGGTCCCGATGTGTTAATAATGGTCACCCATCTACAGACTGATCTCCTCCTTGCAGATCGGTTGAACAGCGTAGTTATAGCTTAGCCACGAGCCCCTCTTTTTTATTTTTTTATTAGTTCTCTAACATGAATCATAGTATCTATGATTAATCAAAAGTCCGGCCCGTTTTTCAGCCTAACTGATCGCTTCAATAATAAGTGGCACTGCGTGGTTTCAAACCGATGTGATAACAAAGATTTGTTTACAATACACAAACAGAGAGCCACCTGATAAGGATTAAGTATAGACAATAATTATCTACATACCGTTTTAATCTATACTTTAATTCGGTAAGTCAGTCCCTATCAGTCCCGATTATTTTCTAGAACGCACCCGCAACTTACCTACTTGTAAAGATTTACCGAAATAAACACATTTCTATTTTATTAAAAAAAACACGCGCGAACAACCTAAACAGATATTCAATTTTGACAATGATCGGTTTCTTTGAAACTTTGTCATTATGCTTTCCTGAATACGGTACAGATTCCTACTTTCAGCAATCCAAACAATAATTATAATTTCTTGTGCACGACTTACACCACCGACACAACACTACTTGAAAACAAATGAATACTTAAGTTCCTTGTTCTCAGTTCTCGGTACACTCATACACATAAACATTTGGCCGTGCTAATCACCGGCTCGGACCAATGAGCGATAAGGTGTGCTGCATTCCTTTTTCAAAAGGGGACACTTCACGTTCGGCTATGAACGAACGGCGAAAAGAAACGAGTTACGAAGCATTCTGACACAATGTATGTAAATGACATTAGTGACAGCCCGATTTGTCGAAAGCTTGTGTCATTTCCATACATTTTGTTTGTCGATTCGAATGTTAAAATGCAACTTGTCTAGCCCCCAAGGTGCTTGAGTTGAAAGGTTGCATCGACGCAAATGCGTGATGAACTAATTTCTAAAGAACCATGCATGGGCACTCGCGGACTCCAACGTGAGGAGTAGAACAAGCAAGTGTCAAGTTCCAATAACAAACGTCGCTGTTTTCTATAATATTTTACAGGCAAATAGCTAAATTAGATAACTTTTTTTTCATTTATTTTGGCATCATTTTATTAATTAGTTAATATAAAACGCCACTTCAGTCGACTCACTAAGCTCAGATATATAATGTAATGAAGTATTTTTATGCGCGGACTACCTACTAAAATATTTTATAACTACAATTAAAAATCAATGGATTTCTTGGAATAACAACGGAAAAAAATTATTGCTATTCTTGAGTTTCTTGACGCGAATGCAGCCGTAACCTTCGAACTATTTATGTTCAATTAGAAACATTTAAACATACCTACCTACCGTTAAGTCATATTCTATCCTGCCGGGGTCACGGAAGAATGTCCACACGTACCCGTGACCCCGGCCGAATGGTGATGAGGCGAACACCCGTCTGGTTTTAGTGGGTAGACGTCCTTTTCAGGACCGAGTCCCACACACCGCGCCGCCCTTCCCCAGGGCGGCGTGAGAGTGCATAAAGCATTTCCAGACGTTAAAAAAAAAGTCATATTCTATTCTACCAATCCTTACATTCTTACTAATGTTATAAATGCGAAAGTAACTCTGTCTGTCTGTCGCGCTTTCACGCCAAAACTACTGAACCGATTTAAATGAAATTTGGTACAGACAGCCTGAGAAAGGACATGGGTTACTTTTTATTGCGAAAAAAGGCTGTAAGGGGTTGAAATAGGGGACGAAAGTTATAAGAAACGCCCTGACCACGCGACCTAAGCCGCTGGCGGACAGCTAGTACTATATATATATGTGAAAGTGTGAGGATGGATCTATGTTTGTTACTCTTTCACACAATAACACATAGGATATAAGAAGTCTTTTAAGATGCGAGTAAAGCCGCGGCAAACAGCTACAGTTTTCGCCAAACTTATTGTCCGGGTTGAAGTTGGCATCGTAAAAATCGGAGAAAGAAAAATATTGTTTTAAAAATTAAAACGACAGCCTACGACTTGAGCTTTCGTTTTTATTTATTACAATCCAATATTTTCCTTACTCCGATTTATACGGGCGGGTTAAAGTTAGCTTGTGCCAACTTCAACCCGGACAACAAGTTTGGCGAGAACTGTAATTTACTTCATTATAATGTAGGTATATATCTAAGTAATATTAAGTCCGGCGATATTGAATAATCAAATCTCAATTAGTTCTAACGATCGCCGAGTTGACTAATTGATTAGGACGACACAAATGGCACAGTGGTTGGCACCAAGCAGTGGTGCTTTAGGAGGCGTTCATAAAATACGTGAGATGTATAAGGGGGGGAGGGGGTCGAGTCAAATCTCATCTAATCTTACGTTGGAGAGAGGGGGGGGTCTCGGCAAATATCACGCATTGTTTTTTCTGATTGAAACAAAAAAAAATATTCTATTTTTATTACACTTACTTATAATTAAACTTTCAGTAATATTGATTACTAGTCTTAACTAGTCGTAAATAAAAGCACGAAGCAATTATTTTTTCTTTTTACAATAACAACCCAACGCGTTTACGTAAGAAACCCACATTTTGAAAAATCTCACGTGAGATTGGGGGATGGGGTTGAATAAAATCTGACGACATCTCACCAGGGGGGGAGGGAGGGATAGAAAATTTAAAAAAACACCTCACGTAATTTATGAACGCCCCCTTACTGTACGGGTCGCGGGATCGATTCCCGCACGGAACCAATATATAATTGTCGAACGATAATAACGAATATAATTATCACCCATGCGGCATATACATGGGAGGAATAAGACTATAGTCCAACATGCTGGCCTAGTAGGCAGACTTCACAGGCCATCGAAGAAAACGCGCTTTCCTTCACCGTTTAAACGCGTGACAATTTTATTTTATGATCGATATTTCGTGATTTCAATAATTATTAATAATGATTTCGAAAACTTAGACCTCTGACTTGGTAGTCCAATGGTAAAGGCTATCACTTTATTTTGTTTTTTATTATCTTACAGCGACCGGTGCGCAGTTACATAATTGGCAATTTATTATTACCTATATATAATACTTACCTATATTTCTAATCTATCGGATTTCAAAATAAACTCTAAAATTAAGTGAGAACTGCTATTGATGCCTAAGCATGAATGGTCGTTTTAGATTTAGATTTTGTCAGTCTGAAAGTTTGTCTCCAATAAGCTCTGAAACAGCTCAAAGGATTTCAATAAAACTTTAGGGACTACAACGAGCCAAGAGATCAATCGAAGTCAACCAAACGGCGTAAGACCACGAATGCCGAGTTTCGGCACACTGTGTGTGTTATACTGTTTCGGCCCGGCCGAAAAGTTCCACAGATTTTGGCCCGAAAACGAAAAAGAAAATTCAGTCCGTCACTTTATTATTCAGTAGCTTCCCGCCAGCGGCTTCGCCCGCGTGGTATGCTATTATACATATAAACCTTCCTCATGAATCACTCTATCTATTAAAAAAAACCGCATCAAAATCCGTTGCGTAGTTTTAAAGATCTAAGCATACATAGGGACAGACAGACGCGACGGAGGACTTTGTTTTATAATATGTAGTGATGAATCATTGTCGTTTTTCAAATAAGTATAAGAACATGGTACAGATTAGTCTTATAAAATCGTGATCTGCCAAAGATAATGATCAAAATAAACGTCCTATAAATAGATAACCTTGGAGGTTGGCCACTTTCAGGTTATCATTCAATCAAGAGCTTAAAGTTGAAAATTGACCACCTCCAATTTCATCAGGCGATGTGTAAAAGTTGACGATTTTTTTTAAACTTATCTAATCGTACCTAAATCAGCTATATGCCTGATGACCTGATAAAAAAGTTGACCATAAATAAATCCGATCAACAAAAACAACATTAAAATTGGTTCAAAAATAATTAAATTGGTTTTAGTTTTATGCTAGACAGAGAGCGCACTATACGTACAAATGACGACAAAAGTAGCGTGCGCCATACAAATTCTACACTAACAATAGTATCGCGGGAAAGGGACGGAGCATCCTCTCTCAGTCCCCATCCCCACCAATAACTTTAAATGCTTTTATCTCAGAAGTTTCTTAGGAAGAATAAGAAAGCATTTATTCAGATGGACAAATTATATTTAATTTAGTCTGATATAATTATTGTTTTCAATATATGAAGTAAGTATGGTTAATTATATTTTTCATTAAACGTGATGTGATGAGGATGATAATATAATTATCGACACCAGTCATCTACAGGATTCAAATCGTATACTTAGGAACTTAGTAGGAAATGATAAAAAGCTGATTCTTATTTATTTTATCGTAACAATGCAATTCATATTAAAATATCCTAGTTTAAGGTTAAGTAAAAACTTACAAAAAAAAAGTATTATATCCATTGTCTAGCACCCATACCACAAGCTCTGATTGGTTTGGGACTAGACGGTGCTGTGTAAAACGTATACATATTTAATTATTTACTACCCTTTACCCGACTTCGTTTCCCGTAGACATTTTGAATTGATACTCCACTCCTTTTGGCCGTGGCGTGATAATAATAGCCTATAGTCTTCCTCGATAAATGAGCTATCTAACACTGAAATAATTTTTCAAATCGGACCAGTAGTTCCTCGAGATTACGCGTTCAACCAAACAAACAATCTCTTCAGCTTTACAATATTAGTGTAGATATAGATTTCGCCTGAGTGCCTCGTTGGTCTAGTGGTCCCAAACGCGACTGCTACGCTAGAGGTCCTGGGTTCGATCCCCGGGTCGAGCAAAGTGTTGTTGGGTTTTCTGTGAAATTCCCAATAGCAGCTCGGAGTCTGGTTTTGTGCCCGATTTATGGCAATAGGCTCGCCCCCTATTACATGGGACCAAAACATACTGGTGAAATGTGGGTGTACATTAGTACTCCTCTGCCTACCCCTTCAAGGAATATGGGCGTGATGGTATGTATAGATTTCGCTAAGAATGAATCAACGGTTAAAATGTTGAGCGCCTCTGTGCTGCGAGGAAAACGTCAGTGATGTTCATAAACAGGTTTCGGTACTCACGTATATGAATGTCGGCGGCTATTGGACGGAGGTCAGTGTCGCGAGACGCATCACACGAACAACATGGCTAAGATATTATTTATACTGGGTACGTACGATTGTTTGATAACATTCATAGCACACCACCATGCGAGATAAGCCGGCATTCATTACCCATATTAGAATTATGTATAATAATAATAAGCCTTTTTATTTCCATATCAATAAATTAAAATCGAAATGTTGGTTAGTTGTGTTAGTATTTAGTTTAACTTGCATTTTACTTATTCATCTAGTGTTATTAAGGTTAGGTTGACTGTTTATCTGGGATGTGGATCCCTGTTTGGGTAAAGGTCTCCTCTTTCTCCTTCCATAGTTATCGGTCTTTGCCTAGGGTCATCCAGTCTTGCCCCGCTATATCACCCCGATATCATCAGCCCACTGTCTATCTGGTCTGCCCAAATTTCTTTTCCCTAACGGTCCTCGCCAGCTTGTCGTTTTTATGGTCCATCTTAGAAGATCTCAGAATTATGTATACTATACACTAAATTATATAATGTACTAGCTAACTGTTCACCGCGATGTCGCGTTCATCTACAATAGGTTCACAATCCCAGAGGAATTTTACAAAATCCTTAGCGGATGGCCGGATGCCTACGTCACATACGTCATAATAACCAAGTATTTGTGTGCCAATTTTCAGCTCAATCTGTTATGTGGTTTGAGCTGTGCGGTTATAGATCAGTTAGCCCTTTTTCAATTTATACATTTATACAAGGTAGAGACATCGACGCACATCCGAATACCATGAGTTCAGTACGTGATTCTGGACCCCCATGCGTTGAAATTTTTTTCATCAATTTTTCAATTTTTTCTACTTAAACGTGTAAAAAAACATTATTTCTACCTACCCAAATTAGATTTATAATAAAAAAATCATTATGTCACTTATTTCGGATCGCACGGTCAAAAATGACAATATTTCTACATGAATGACCTAGGTCATTTTATTTTTGACTTTGAGTGAAACCTTGTCACGACGTTTAAGCGTCAATGTCCCTTCCACCTTGTATAGATAGATTATACATTATACAGCCCCTTATTACAGAAAGTAAAATTAAAACAAAGCGTTTGCTTTTTCGTGTTTTTCAAGAACGACCTAGGTACTTAGTTATTTGTAAACAAAATCTTACCTACCTACTTCATTACTGCCACTGTTGATTTGTTATAATGGATAGCTGATACTGATCATGAATCATTAAAAAAATCAAGCCATTTTTTATTATCTATACTTATAATATGATAAGGCTGAAGAGTTTGTTTGTTTGAACACGCTAATCTCTGGAACTACAAATTGGATTTACAAAATTCTTTTTGCATTTGATAGCCCATTTCTTAAGGAAGGTCATAGGCTATTCAACATCACGCTACTACTCTTAGGAGCCGAGCAAGAGGAAAAAATGTTGCGTTAAATAATATTTTATTTTTAATGAAGGAAAATATCGGCTGGCGGGCAGGATTCGAACCTGCGTCTTCTGGTTCAGTACACCAGAGATACACCAAAGGTACACTGGCGAGCAGTAGCTTAGTTGGTAGAGCGTCTGGTGTACCGAACCAGAAGACGCAGGTTCGAATCCAGCCCGCCAGCCGATTTTTTCCTTCATTAAAAATAACTTGTAATCTTAGCATGGAAGATGCTTAAAAAAAATACAAAAAGATAGTTAAATAATATTTGTCAACATGATAATACATATATGTATCTACTGATTGTCTTGTGTGCGCATGTTACACAAAAGAAAACCCGTGTAAAAACCACTAACAAAGTCGCCCCGCGGGGCTCGCGTGCTTTGACAGTGTCAATGACATTAGTTTAGTTTTGTTGGGCTTTTCCGCACTTGACTGCGGGCTATTGTGTCAATGACATAATATCACTGTATTTTATTTAGAGTGATTCACGCTAATGTTCATTATATTTCCTGCTTACCTCTATGTGAGAATGGCATGTAGATAGGAACTTTAGATAAGTGTGGGCTTCACTACATATTCTTGGTAATATTTTCAAAATATATAGTGACATTTTGACCTTTATATCTACTTTTGTTTTAAAACAACGTTTAAACGAACAGAAAAGAAAAAAAAACAAGTATAAGAAATAGTAATTTTAATATTATTAACAACCATAGCTTGAAGTTTTAATTTATATGACCGGTTTATGGCAATAGGCTTGCCTACCTATGTGTATATTACGGCCCCTTTGCCTAATTCTTATAAGAAGTAATAAGAAGACAAACAGGACTGAGTTCATGCCTGTGTTCCATGTTATTATAAACTAGTTCCTTTATATAAATATAAATACGTAGTTTTCGCTGAAGAAGAATCGGCAAGAAACTTCATGGTTGCTTTATGTATCAGCGGTCCGTGTGATTGTTTGTCATAATAATACTTTAATACAACACTAGGTATTTTTAAAAATACGTAAGGAACAATAAAATTATGTAGCGTGTTGATAAAGTATGTGTGTTGATTATTACTTTAAATGTCAAGTTCATAGGTCAATCTTGTTTAAAAAGAATCACCCACTACTTTGATAAATCACGATAAGTAGGTCGGTTATGTATTACATAATATACTTTCGTAAAAAAGTAGGACTAGAGTTTTAACAAGCGTAATACAGGGTATTTTTACCAATAAGTGTACCTTCGGTAAGTACATCATTTGGGCAGATTTTGATGACCTTTCAGCACAATCCTTTCAGCTGTGCGTTGAAATTGAAGTACTTAATTATAAATATAAGTACACCTACGTACCTTTACATACGACGATGACAGGAAAAAAAAAAATTTAGAAAACCCCGACACCATTACATTTGGTGTCGGGGGTTTTCTAAATTTTATTTTTTTCAATTTTGTGATGGCGGCCATCTTGAATTTGAAATGTATCATAGTGTATAGTATACTACTAGTCAAGCCCTTTCATTTGATACCCAAATTGACATTGATGACATTCTCGACTAATTCACCTTTCAAACAAAAAAGAAAATCTAAATCGGTTCAACCGTTCGGGAGCTACGATGCCACAGACAGACACACACACAGACAGACACGTCAAACTAATAACACCCCGTCGTTTTTGCGTGGAAGGTGAAAAATAGGCTTGATTAGAATACATTTTTTTCTATAAATTAGCTTTAATAATAATAATAATAATATTAATAATATATAACTTTATTGTACACCAAATACATATACAAGACAAGACATAATGAAATAAAAAACATACAATGGGCGGCCTTATCGCTAACTGCAATCTCTTCCAGGCAACCTTTGGATGGACAAACTAGAACTTGCACTTTTTAAATGGGGTTGACTACGGTGCACAACTGCACACATGTACATAGATATATAATTTATATATTTAATAATAGATTAAATATATATGTATATATACATATATATATATATATATATATATATTAAAATATATAAGTCTTTATATATTAAAATATATAGTCTTTACTTACTTATCAAAGCTTGTGGGCGTATTGTCGTTAGTCAATGTGCTATTGCTCCTACTCGCAACAGCTATGGTCCTCCTGAAATGAAACGAGTAGTGGGTATGTATATGTATATGGCATACTTTTGCAACGCCTTTGTATGAAAACTAGTCATTGGTTTTGGCCTAATCTCAGAAACTGCTCTACGAATTTTCATACGGTTGTCACCAATAGAAAAAGGAAGTAGGAAGGTTATTTCAGTATTAGGTACTAGTAATATATTTATAGACAAAGCCGGGGCATATCGCGAGTCATAGATAAGTATGGATAAATTATCTAAGTATCTATATAAATAAATATGACTAAATGTGTTGCTAAGCTCAAAATATCTCGCATTTAGAGCTGATTTCTTTTTTGTTGTGTTTGATGAAGTCTGAAGAAGGTTCTTATAAAGAGAAAAAAACGTGAACAATACGAGGAAAAAAGGAAAAACAGGGAAACGCATGCGAATCTGCACACGGGTCGCTTATTAATAAAAATCGTGCGCACTCGGAATCCCCCTCGGAACGTAAATATTACGCATATCATATCCAATGCTGATGCAACGGAAAAATAAATACGAACAATATTTTTAAAACTGTTTTCCTTATATACATTTTTACACCTACTTAGTAACAGAGATTTCAAGGTGAGAGCCAGACGATTACGTTATGTATACCAACCTGTTTCATCCAAAAAAATATAAATTACAATTTTATTATTTATATACCACAAATCATTTAAGGGGCCATTGTACTCAGACAAATGTTTCTATAGAATCAAAATCGCTAAAAACACAAGCTGTTCCATACGTTGCGATTATTCGAGAACATTTATTTGGAGAAATCGTAACAAACTCATAGCTGACTCGCTGCTTAAATAAGAGGCTTTTAACGTGGTTACGTCGTGTCGCCAGAAAGTCTAGGTACCTATGGGATAGAATTTCAGGAATGACGCAGGTTTGTAATAGTGTTATCTCTTTCCATCTTTACAAGGAAAATTTGGCCTCTTTCGTTTCGCATCAATATACCTAAATGACGTCATTGCGTGAAAATGGGGAGGATTCAGCCAGTCTGTTCTGGAAGCTTTACTAGGCTACATCGAGTGCATATCAGTCTCCTAAAACTCAGGCAAATTGTACGTATAACCTTAAACCTAACCTAACCTAACCTTAAAAGCTTCCATTGGGTGATATTTGTTTTGGAATTATACATCAAAGATTAATTATATGGAAGCCTAAATAAACTGTAAACGATCTCTAGTGATTGAACTTTTCTCGTGTGTGACAATAGAGTATTTTATCGCGAAAGCTATTGCCAATCCTACCCTCATTTTACGATTCTTATATTAAATAGCTGTACCTCACGATGCTACCGGCATTGATCAGTATTGACCTTAACGAACGTCTACACATTGCCCATATACCAATTTCAAGTTTCTACGTTTTTTATAGTTTCTATTTAATCAGTGAGTGAGTGAATGATGATATTAGTTTTTATATTTAACAGGTTATAAATGGAAAATTATTGTGTTATGCAGGTCTTGTGACCCTCGCGATGGCGTCACCTTTTGACTTCTCTCCACGAGAGTACACGAGGACCTCTTTAGGAGACAACATAGACAAATCCTCTATGAAGCTACTCAAGGTATTTAAATCACTATTATAAGTATTTCATTTAATAATAACCTGTGTGTGACCTACAATACAATACAGTAATCTTTATTTAAATACACTAGAAGGAAAATACAAATGCTAATGAGCAGGTACACATTTAAAAAAAATTCAAGACTCTTTTGACTACTTCTAGTGGTCCCGAGCGCGACTGCTACGCTAGAAGTCCTGGGTTCGATTCCTGGGTCGAGCAAATTGATGTTGGGTTTTTTTTGGGTGCAGGAAGGGCTTCTTTATGCAGATCGGTTTTATCTTTATGGGTCCTTGCAATGTCAATGTCCTATCAACAACAAATGGTTTTTATTGTGTCTTTAATAACTACGTGAGTGAAAACGTGAGTAATCTACCTATCTAACTATGTATAAATGAAAATGAATCGCCGAAATGTTTGTACGTGCATAACTTCCGAACAACTGTGCCAAATTTAATAATTCTCTTTTTGTTGTGTTCATTATTATCTGGGCAAAATTTGTGTGTATTTTTTTCACCAATCAATCCACCCGGTTACGCAGGCGAAGCTGGGCACGGGCCGCTTGTTTTTAACCCCCGACGCAAAAACGACGGGGTGTTATAAGTTTGACGTGTCTGTGTGTGTGTGTGTCTGTCTGTGGCAACGTAGCTCCCGGACGGATGAATCGATTTTGATTTTGTTTTTATTGTTTGAAAGGCGAATTAGTCGGGAGTGTTCTAGAGCTATGTTTGATCAAAATCGGTCCAAGATGGCTGTCGCCACAAAATGGCGGATTACATATTTGTTTACAACTGCCACAATATGGATATCAAATGAAAGGGCTTGACTAGTAGATTCCTATATACTATGATAAATTTCAAAACCAAAATGGCTGCCACAACAAAATGTTACATTTCTTTCCATTTTGTGTCAGGGGGTTTTTTTTTTAGTTTTGTAAATTTTAGTTTACATTGTTTAATTAATAAGATTCTAATTTTTTTTCTACAGGTGGCTTATGATGACGCAGAAGATAAGAACGTGGTGTCATCGCCGCTCGGCCTCATGACGCTGCTGGCCCTGTACAACACCGGCGCAGGCTCCGGAGCGAGGGAGGAGATCACCCAGTTCTTGGGCGGCTCGGATTATAAATCGGTTCGTATACATATAGGTTCTTAAAACATCGACACACCTCCGTGTCTCGGAGATTTTTTTTTAATCGTTATAGGTTAGTCACATAGGCAAGCTCAACATGCAACAAGTCCGTCAGGCACGGAGTCCGTAGTTTTGACCTTCGTTACGTGCGTTCTCTACTCCGTATCACCTACCGACGGATGATTCGTTCGGGGCCCGAACTAAAAATGAATGACAACACAACTGGACAGTTGTACCTACCTACTCCCGATGTATTTTTTACCCATCCGAAAAATTGAAACTGACACTTGTTTTAACGGATCGTCAGGTGTACTTTCGGACGGGCTCGTAACTTCGTTGACCAGCTCTCCAAGGGACTGGCTTGCAGGCCGTTTCTGAACGGCAATAACTTTCTAACTAATCAACGATTTTGACGTGCTAATACGAGAGTTGATAAAAATATCGGGCTTTTGGATAAGGGAAGGCCCCGGCCCTTCTGGCGCAGTCTGACCCTGCAACAAGTCCATCCTTAGGTTATCGCAAGCATTTACTGAATTACAAAGGGGGGAAAAAACACCAAAAAACCTTAACCTGCGTAGCTACGCTGCACATTAATTACGTTTTTTGTAAAACTGCTAATATGTATGCTGTTAGTTTACTTATTTAAATAAATAACTGAAAAAGGCGTGAGTGTATAAATGGCTAAGAAAACTACTTATTTATTTCACAAACTTAAAACTAGGTAGTCAAAAGTAGGTACCTATTCAATGTAGTGTGGTGTGTGTGTGAGACGTCATACACCTCAGTCCTATAAACACGTAGAGGGCTAGAATATATGTATATAATCATTAAACCCGACTCGTGCCATTTATTAGTAGCCGAAGGGACACATTACAGCAGGTGACTTAATGGCTGCTGTTTCTTGACACCTCAACTAGTCCATTTACTTTAGTAATTACATGTAGGACACAAGTTAACTTTTGACGACGTCTGTGGTCTAGTGGTTCGAGTACCGGACTGCTGATCACGAGGTCGTGGGTTCGATTCCCACAGGACACAAATATTTATGTGATTAATATAAGTATTTGTGTTTGTCTGGTTGTTTCTTGTATGTATTATAAGTATGTATTTACAAAAAAAAAAAGTATATAAGTATTATATCCATTGTCTAGTACCCATAGTACAAGCTCTGCTTAGTTTGGGACTAGATGGTGCTGTGTAAAATGTCCCAGAATATTTATTATTATTATTATTATTTATTATAACTAATAGTAGGTACGGTACAGGTTCATTATCTTTAGTAGGTAACCAGAAATGAAATAGGCACCGCAAATCGTTAGGTACTTTGTAGCTAATTTGATTACCAATTAATTTGTTGGTCAAAAATATTTTATTCAAAGTTCTTTTATATTAGAGTATATTTTTATTCATTTTCTGACAACTTGGCACTCTTTACAGGTAGGTTACTAATGGGATATTTATCCAAAAATAATACTGGATAGTATAATAATTTTAACTGTGTTTGGTTGGCAGTTCACAAAATATCTTCTACTGGTAATTACGTAGTCAATCAGTGAAATAATGATGTAAGTAGAGATATTTGTTGCCGGCCAAAATCATTAAATTATTGTAATTGGAATAAACATTAAGCTATCGGCAATTATATAGTTAGCTATCAACGTTTCTATAATGTAAACATTAATTTTGATAAGCAAGAAAAAACCACGGATAACCTGATGATGTCAGCCAAGTGGCGGGTCACCTACTGGGATCAGATTATAAGATAACAGTTAATGCAGCTGTAGCTGGGTACTGAATTTAATCAAACACAAACACCCAATTCCAAAGTACCTACTATATATTTAGGTAAAGAGAAATACAATGTTTCGTTGAATTTAAATATAATGACAGGAGACTCACAACACTATGATTCATCAAGTTAGGTATTGCTACAACACCAACTAGCGGCATAAAGTAGTGTTCCCAGGATATTAGGTTGAACCAACTATAATGATAAATAATAAAATCTAATCAGACTCTTTTTGTTCTTCCAGACTTCGGACTCCTACAGAGACTTAAGCGGGAGATTGTCCGAAATCAGCCCAGAGGCCTTGACAGTCGCCAACAAGGTGTACGTGTCCAACAAGTTCACTCTGAAGGACTCCTTTACCGAAGCCGCCCGGTCCTACCGCAGTGAGGTCGATACAGTCGACTTCAGTAAACGCGTTGCTGCTGCTGCCAAAATCAACGCATGGGTACGTTGTACTGTAGCAAATACTTCACGTGTTAAAATGAGATAATTTCTCCTCCCTTCGGACATAGGTTTTTTTTATAGTACTAAGGTGGCAAACAAGCATACGGCCCGCCTGATGGTAAGCGGTTACCATAGCCTATGGACGCTTGCAACACTAGGGGTATCATTCGCGCGTTGCCGACCCGAAAAACCTCTTAGAGGTTTATGGAGGATTCACTGCGCCGACAGTTTGAGGGAATATTCCTCTTACTGCTAGCGCAGCGCATCCTTAGAAGGAGCTCTGGCGACCTTACTCACTGCAGGGAACACTACACACAAGTGTGTTATTTGGCTGCAGTTTTCTGTAAGGTGGAGGTACTTCCCCAGATGGGCTGCTCCAGATTATTTTATCTTCTCGAGCTAATTAACTCACTGCAAGCAAAATATTTCGGAAGCTACCTGTCTTAAAGACATTGTTGTCAGATAATTTTATTGGGGCCTGTTTCACCAAATCTGGATAGCAGCCGCGGATAAATTAAAAAGGATCAAAATTTGTATAAAGTTATCTGCCAAATAATTTACATTCCTGAACCATTTTAAGTTCCTGAACATGAATGACGTGTACATATTAGTATCTTTTGGACACGACTATTTTGGAGGCAATAAAACCTTAGCCGATATGCATTGGCATCCAGGGTAAATCCAGGGCATTGCAAAGTATTTAAAGGTAAGGTAAGGTCTAACAGATACCAGACTGGATAAAAATTGGGACTAAGGACAAGAAGTACAGAACTTCCAAAAAGGCGTGTTGTGAATTCGTGACCTGCTTTCTGGTGTTCACAAACGCCACCTTTATAACCGTAATTTTATAATTCGACAGGCCAGTGAGAAGACACAGGGCACCATCAAAGAACCCGTCAGTCCCGACATTCTGGGCCCTGACGTAGCTGCGGCACTCTTCAACGTCATTTTCTTCAAGGTACATATTTATTATCTTTTCAATGTTTAACTTATTCTTATCAACTTTCGAATTGTTTAGGAACTTGTATTTGATCTGCCGGTTTCATTGGATTTTGCCCGTAAAAACTGTTTATAATGTCAAAATAGTAGCTTTTTACTACTTTCAAATGCTAATACTCTACTTTTTACTAAATACCGACATACCTACATACTTTATGTACGTAGAACATTTTTTTATTTGTATGTCTGTTGGTTCCGGCAAATCTCCGGAACGGCTGGACAGATTTTGACAAGACTTTCACTGGCACAAACAGCTGACTCATAAACTTTCGCTACTTTTATTGATGATGAAAGATGATTAGGGTTTTGTTTTTTATAGATGTCCACCCGTGCGTGCTAATTAAAGCTTAACTATCTTGTAATCTGTAACTTGACGTCAAAAAATATCGTGGTACGCATAATAGGCAGGCTAGTTTCTAACTAGTCTAACATTCATCCAGTGTTAGTTTTATTAACAAATAGGTTAGATATAGCCAAATATGTACCGCTACGCTACGCTAGCCTTTTACACGTGTCACAGATGCAGAAGAACTAAAATTAAACTATAGATACATAGTACTAGCTATTGCTGATGATAGATGCAATTTATCTACTTGTTGATTTTAGCTAAAAAGGAAACAGATTAGCAAACAGACATTACTTACTTTCGCAAGTATAAAAGTATGAGTAGATTGCTTGTACTGTTCCAGGTAACGGCAAATTAACTTATTATAAATTTTGTGATTTTCCAGGGACACTGGCATGTTCCATTCAAATCAGAGAACACCAAGGAGAAGGATTTCCATGTCAGCAACGGCACAGTAGTCAAGAAACCGATGATGCACTTGCTGCAGTCTCTGTTCTATGCTGAGAGCCCTGAACTGGATGCTCGAGTGAGTTCATCATTTATTAACCTTTTTTACGAACTGCCTTATTTGGTTCTGAGCGCTACTGCTACGCCAGAGGTTTTGGGTTCAATTGCCAAATCGAGCAGTGTTGTTGGTTTAGTACAGCTCAAAGTTTAGAGCTTGGTTAAAAGCAATAGGGTCGGTTCCTATTACATGGGACCTGAATATTTGCCTAATCCACTTGCCTGGCATGTTATGTTCATCGCGAAATAATTATTATGTGTACCTAAAGATGTCATTTTCTAATTGATAGTTGGTGGAGCTGCCCTATAAAGAGAATGGTTTCCGCATGGTAATCGTACTCCCGAACAAGGTAGACGGCCTTCCTTCAGTCCTTGAGAAGGCATCGACGAAGGGACTCCTGGATGACGTCTTCAGGCTTCACCCGGCTGGAGCTGACGTGGACTTGGATATACCTAAGTTTGACATCAAGACCAAATTGGACTTCAATCAAATCTTACCAAAGGTATGGTTTCTGGTTTTATTGTAACTAATTGCCTGACCCGTCTAGTAGGTCTGAGTAGTTCCGATTCAAATATCCAGTTTCATTAACAAATTCTCAGTGATAGCTCATTGTTTAAATTGGAGCCCTATTAGACTACCTTAAACAAACCGGCAAATTGTGGGAATACATCAGTACACACCTTGTTTTTGGGCAGAAAAAATGCCTGTGCGCATACCACACCGTCTAGGACACAATGTCCAGACAGCAGTCCTTGCACCTCCTAAAAACTCTGTTTGTGGCTGCCCTCCACTTTCATGGAAGGGCCACAAGAATGCATGCATGCATATTGCATACACACCTGAATTATGTATCGAAAATACAGTAGTGATTGTATCTTACGCTAATTATTTTAAACCAGACTTAATTACAAATGATGGAAACTTTAATAGCTTATGTATTATTACAGTTGGGAGTGACTAAATTATTTTCCGAACCTACAAACGGTATTGTGAACGAGGCATCAGTGAAAGTGTCCAAGGCGTTCCAAGAAGCTTTCATCAAGGTTGATGAGGAAGGAGCCACCGCGGGAGCATTTACAGGTGTGTTAAAATATTTAAGTTACACCAAGGCTGAAACCTATACGCCGATAGCCACAGGCAACCAGGGAGGCTAAAAGACTGGACGTCGTGCTATTCATTTCCGGTACAAGATGAGCTCTTTGTAATAACCCTGTACAATGCGAGGTCAGCCCACACTCGGAATGGACTGAACGGTGTACAGCCTCTACACGATTCATTTTAGCCAAAGCCTCTCTCCTCCTTTTCTAAACTTAGTTTTTTGCTAAGTCAGCAGTGTACATTTCAGCCTAAGAATCTTTATAACCTCGTCTTCCTGTTAAGCAGTAGCGAAGGTCCCATACAAATTGATTCCTCCGAGTATTTCCTCCTTTCAAAATTAACCCTTCGCCACTGCTGTTAAGTGTAATATACTTTCTAGATCTGAATGCAGAGCTACAGCTACAGGAACACCGACTAAGGAAAACGTATTTGTTCTTCTGTTTCTTTCTTCATAAACTGTACTGATTCTTTTTCACAGGAGTAGTTATAGTAGCAGTATCGTCGATTTCTGAGCCACCACCTCCAATCAAGTTTTCTGTTGACCATCCATTCTTGTATTTGATCCTTCACGAAGACAAAATTCTTTTTACCGGCACTTACACAAATTAAGGTGATATAATTGTAGCTTTTATGTCATTAGAAAGCTATTCTTTCTTTTCCTGTAAAAAGGAACATTCCG
This sequence comes from Acronicta psi, assembly GCA_946251955.1. Classification (NCBI taxonomy): domain Eukaryota; kingdom Metazoa; phylum Arthropoda; class Insecta; order Lepidoptera; family Noctuidae; genus Acronicta; species Acronicta psi. Next base: position 2,870,841 of record OX276486.1, read on the forward strand.
TCTTTGCTGATTAACTCTTAATATTGATTTTATGCTTCATGATAGCATTACACGTAACTAATATTATATAACACCTTTCTTTACTATGCTTTCCTCTACTTCAGACTGTTTCTAACTGAAATTTCTTAATCTTACAAACTAAAAAGTCTAATAATTTGACTTCGCTTCTTCTTCTTCGTTTACAGTCACTCATTTCTAATGGCTACTTGCAGTATATGTGCCACAAATGATCCTAAAATTTCCTGTCGACTGCTTTTGAGCTGCTGTTGATTAACACTTAAATTTAAAACTAAAATGCACATTACAGCATCCTGTGTAACACCAATACCAAAATAAGTCGTAGTCATTTTCGTCTGTATGACAACCTGTAAGTATACCCACAAATGTAATAATTACATTGTTTATGTAATTACTCCTGAATCAGACATAGGTTTAAGGGTAGGTAATGTTAATGTCTAGCAGGTACCGACCATTAAAGGCTATAAAGTTTACTGTTGACCGTCCATTTCTATATGTATTCCTCTTCGAAGACACAATTCTGTTTGTTGGCACCTAGTCACCTACAAAAAATTATGTGAGACATCAATTAATGTATTGTGCATACTGCTTAAGCTTCTTTTGAATACCATTCTTGAGTTGTTTAGTCATCTCTTAATGTTCCAGCTAGATTTATTCTCCTATTTATGTAGGCTTTTCGTTTAATTTTAACACATTATTGTTTTTGTAGGAGGTCGAAATTTATGTTCTTCTTATGATATGAAAATATAATAGTCTCACAAACCGTAGTTCTAATCTGTTAGTGTGACATTGCCTTCGCTGTAGATGATGATACTTCGTTAAGTCAAAATTCGCATTTCGCATTTTGTGTCATAACAACGATCTTCAAATTATATCTCCCAAAAAAGTAACTTTGTCTGACTAACAACTCCAACTATACCGAAAAATGACTTACACAGCTACTCCTGTTTAGGACATTAAAAACTGACGTCGATACTATTAATTTAATCGTTATGATTTACAGGTACCGTAATGGTAGTAAAATCTGCAAGATATCAACGACCACATGCAATAAAGTTTACTGTTGACCGTCCATTCCTATATGTAATCCTCTTCGAAGACAAAATTCTGTTTGCTGGCACCTACACAAAATGATGTGAGACATAATCAATTACGTTTGGGCATTCTGCTTAAGCTTCTTTCAAATATACCTCCGTTTACTAAAATTTAACATGAAACATCTATCCTTGCTGTGTTTAGTTGTTTGGGCATCACTTCTATTATTTTCTCCCAATCATGTAGTCGTTGTCTTTTCCTTTTATTTGCACAAATTATTGTTTTTGGAGGAGGTCGACTTTCATGTTCTCCTTATGATGAAAAATATATTAATCTCAGAAACCGTAGCTCTAATCTGGTAGTCTGGTAGTGTGACGTTGCCCTCCGTGATATTGTATTAACCTTAACCATTCCTATTGTATTCCTGAAATGGTGCCTGTTTGCATTTTGTGTCGTAACAAAAATTCCCAAATTAGATTTCCCAAAACAGTCTGAGTACTTTTGTCTGGCTAAACATACCAGCTACACCCACAAATCTAGTTTGCAAAACTGATCTCGCTACGATTAATTTTAACATTGTCATTTACAGGTTTTATAGCGGTACGAAAGTCTGCAAAATACCGACGACCAAGTGCAATCAAATTTACTGTTGACCGTCCATTCCTTTATATAATCTTCTTCGAAGACAAAATTATTTTTGCTGGCACCTACAATAATTGATGTGAGACATCATAAATTAAGTTTGGGCTCTGCTTTACCATGGTTCCATCCATTCTTGAGTTCTTGCCATATTATGTTTAGTTGATTGGGCATCGCTTATATCATTATTTTTCTCCCAAACATTTAGTGGGTGGATCCTTCATTTGCACAAATCTTAATTTGCTAAGAAATAAAAAGACAATGACAAATTGGCAGTTTCTTATCCCAAAATTCTTCTAGCAGATTATAAATATTGTTAATCAATTTCTACTGGGTAACCTTAATAACTTCCTTAAAACCTTGTATTTTGATTGATGAAGTGTCCAATGTCGTCATAATCGCTTTAAGTATTTATATTTATCTTCACAACAATAAACGGGTACCTTTGTATAAATCAACAATAAGTTTTGATAGCTATACTAGTGTGTCGTTTGGTACTTCTAATACCTCATTGGAACTGCTACATTTTGGATTGTCCTTCTTATCCAAACTACAAAGGATTTGTTACTTGGGCCTACAAATTAATTATCTAACAATTAATGTATCTACTAACGAATAGGAAGAAACAAAACATAGCATTGGCAAGCTTTCTACAAATTGGTCGTTCATATTGTCAACTTCATACATTTGTTTCGTCATTCGTTCGTTCGTTCATTGCTCCGAACGTTTGGAACTCGTCTAGGACCTCAGGGCTGTCAGTCTACCACTTATTATAGAGAGCTACATTTCATCGCAATTCGGATATCGGCACTTAACGACTCGTATTGGTTATGTTATTTCCAGTGCAGGTTTTTCTCGTAAGCGTCAAAATAAATACTGTTCCTGTAACAGCAGGGAAGCAAAAACCATAATCAATGCTGTGTAATACACACAACGAGCTGGTTTCCAGGCTACACATATCTTTATATAAATTCTGTTTGAAGTAAATGGTTTATGATATGAAATGTGTTCTTTAAAACGTATATCTTAAGTAATTGTTCTTTTTACATTCGACACACATGATAAATCACACTGCGACTTACTAGTTGGTTTTTCAAAATATGAAGATGCTGCTATAGCATATTGTTTGTCATTTACAGGGTCAATTACGGTCAAAAAATCTGAACCGCCTGTGCTGCCGCCATCAGTAAAGTTCACAGTTGACCGCCCGTTTTTATATCTAGTTCTTTTCGAGGATAAATTTGTTTTCACTGGAACCATCAGTGTATAACTAAGGTGAAGAAGCATGCTAAATGGACTATACCAGTTAACTACATCACAATTCATGTTACAAATGTGTACTGAATTGGATAAGTGACATTTTATTTGGGTTTTAGCTGCCATTCAGCTTGCGGTTTTTTTTTTCTAGGATATCTATGCCCTCACGCTATCATTTAACCTCAAATAGCTATGGTTTCATGTTTTTGTATGCTTGGTCATACTTTTCATCCCTAGGATCGAAGGCTTCAAAAGTCATCATTACTTAAAAAAAACAAGCTTTACTTAATATCTAAAGCAAGCAGGTGGAGAATTCCCTCAATTTAACTGTATCCTATAGGTATGGATTTGTTTATCTATAGATATAAATTCTTGGGTATCACCATCTTGCCTTTCTCATAACTTTTTTGTTTTGGCGATTCCAGTCGAAACAAATGCCACTGAATTATTATCCAAGAAGTGAATCCTATCAGACCTCCGCAACTCGATATCGTAAGGTTTAAATATCTTCTGAGGGCAGAGAGAAAGCAAATTGCACCTGAGTACTACTCAGTGACTGTACAGTCAACGTAAAAATAAAATGAAAATTACAGTTAGAACAAAAACCTCCCGTAGGAGTTTCCCAAAATCGTCCTCACTTCCTAGGTGCTGTCTTTATCCTACAAGAAACCTTCTATAAAAAGGACCAGAAGTGGGCCCAGAATACGACCTTGTGGTATGCTGTAGTTATTACGTATGCAGAAATAAGAATTGGTAGCTTTTTAATTGAATTTGTACATTGGACTCTCATTTGTACATTTATACATACATTTTAGTCCTGCCTGGTCGGAAGATCCTCCGTTTGGTAAAAGGAACAACACTCCGCGTCTCTCCTCTTTCAACTGATTCAACAGCACACGCACACTAAACAGAATTAACACTATTATGACGCTGCTGCAATAGCATACTGTTTGTCATTTTCAGGGGAAGTTATGGTCGCAATATCTGAGCCTCCTCAAGTGCCGCCATCAGTGAAGTTCACGGTTGACCATTCGTTTTTATATCTAGTTCTTTTCGAGGATAAAATTCTTTTTACTGGAACCATCACTAAGTAACTAAGGTGAAAAAGCATGCTAAATATTTGTTTTACAGCTGCCTGAGCTTGCGGTTATTTTCTAGCATTTCTATACTCTCATGCTATGATAATATACGTCCTTGGCCATACTTCTCATCCCCAATGATAACTTTCTTCTTCAAATCGGTCGATCATGAATATCATACCCATTTATTTTGTTTCTAAGTATTCGTTCTTTGGTTCGAAACTTTTTGAAACGAAGGCGTAATGAAATTTGGTGCAACTTGTCTAAGCCCCCAGGATACCTTCTCACTTTCTCAGTCTATCACTTGACAGTATCACAGTTAGGTACATCATTTTGTACACTTGGTACTCAGCGGTTCCTATTTGGTATGTTTGTTGTTAAAAATATATCATGTTATTTCCATTGTTTTTCTTACGTAACTGTAACGTCAGGTAGATATAGATACCAATCGAAATCAGTGCTGTGTGTATAACGAGCTGGTTACTATGCAACACATATTTTGTAATTTTTTATAGATATAAGCATTGTGTTTAATATTTAAAATGTCAGGTAAAAGTTAAGAGTATCTTAACTCTACATTGACCTTTACACTAATTCAACACATTATTTACTTGCACACAAAACAGAATAATTAGCACTACTATATAAATCACACGACTGCTGATAAAGTTAGTTCTTCAAAATATGAGTCATTTACAGAAGTAATTATCGTGGAATCTTTGTCATTTACAGAAGTAATTATCGTGGAATATTCTGACCCTCCCGATGTGAAGTTCACAGTTGACCATCCGTTTTTATATCTAGTTCTTTTCGAGGATAAAATTATTTTTACTGGAACCATCACTAAGTAACTAAGGTGAAGAAGCATGCTAAATGATTATGTTGGTGCTTCAATTGGGGCTGCTTCATTTAGTAATGGTTGCGAAATGGCTACTGATACCCTGAGTTTAGATTTCTGTCCGGTTAACCAATAGACTCGCCTGCAATTAGTTGGGTCTTAATTTACGGTGAACTTGTCATCGACTTCATCTTTGGTGCTCTCTTTACACCACCTGGCACGAGTTCATGTAAATTGTTATCGATACGGTTTTATGACATATCTACTGATTCATGACATTTCATTTGGGGTTCAGCTGCTATTCAGCTTGCGATTTTTTTCTGGCATATCATAGCCCCCATAGCACATTTCGTAGCCTTCACGCAATCGTTAAACGTCATATGGCTACGGATTCATTTCTTCATATCATTAATTTCGTCATACTTTTCAAGTTAAGCATAATCGCAGATTTCGAGCGGAAAGTTATCATTACTTAAAACATGCTTTATTTACCTAATTCACAGCGAGTACCGAATAACTGATAAATTCCCTAAATGTACAACTGTATCCTATACATGTAGATTTGTTTAAATGCAATTTCTTGTAATGGTTCAAATTTTTGGGTTGGTTTGAAAAGTGGTTGTAAAATCACCATCTTAGCCTTTTTCTTAACTTTGTTGAAGGCGGCTTCCAGTCGAACCAAATGCCACTGAATTATTACACAAGAAGCTAATGTAACATTATTTTACTATCTCACGAAATATATTATAATCTCACGGTGTTTATAATCAATTCTGATGTCCTAAGATACAGGCCTCGGCGTAGTTTAGGCATCAGTATCCCACAAATTATTTTATTTTGTAGCTATTTTATTTCGTACACTTAAACGCTGATGTAATTTGCTGTATAATAATTTGTGGAAGAGAATTAAATGAAATTATTATTTATAATCTTACGATGACACAACATGTATATATAGCAGATTACTATAATCTCAGTTTTTTCTACTAAAGTCAATATTTCCAATGTTTTCTTCTGTTCTTGCAATATGTTAAATTGCTTAGCTCTTCTATCATTATTTTTCTCCCAATCATGTAGTCGGTGGGATTTTTCTTTTCATAAGCCTAAAATATCGTTTTGTATGTCGATTATGATGTTCTTCTTTATCACCATCATCATCATCATCCTCCTCCTGCCCCTATCCCAGTTCACACAGTTCGCCCATCTTCTCTTCTCTTTCCTGTTCTTAATTTTAAATGTACTTTCCACTTCAAAAAGGTTGCTCATGAATGTCATTCCTATACATTTTGTTCCTGAGTATTCGTTCGTTGTTTCGAACAATTTGTGCAACTTGTCTAGGCCCTCAGGGTTCTCACTTTCTCAGTCTATCACATAACAGCTACAATAGTTTGTACACTTGGCGACTCCAATTTAGTATGGTTGTTGTAAAACGGATATTATTTCCATTGCTTTTCTTGTGCTACTGTAACGTCAGAGCAGGCCAATCAAAATCAGTGCTGTGTTTATAACAAGCTGTATTCCATGCAACACATATTTTGTATTTTGTATAGATAAAGCATTTATATATATTTTTATAGATTTAGCATTGTGTTGAATATTTAAAATATTTCAGTTTGTACATTATCTTTTACACAGGTTTAACATAATTATTATTTACCAGCACATGCACACAAATCGTGTAAATCACACGACTGCGGTTAAAGTTGTTTATATCATATACTTTGTCATTTACAGGCATTATTACAGTCACATATTCCGAACCTCCTGACGTGCCGCCACCAATGAGGTTCACAGTTGACCATCCATTTTTATATCTAGTTTTGTTCGAGGATAAAATTATTTTTACTGGGACCATCACTAGCTAAGGTGAAGAAGTATGCTAAATTATTATGTTGGTGCTTAGGGCTGCTTCATTAGTACTGGTTGCGAAATGGCTGCTGATTCCCAGATCAAAGTGCCATTCAGAGTTTGGATTTTTGCCCAGTTCAGCAATAGGTTCGCCTCCAATTAATTGGAATCTCCTATACCGGTGACCGTAACACGACTCCATCTTTGGCGCTCCCTTGACACCACCTGGCAATAAGATGTAAATTCTTATAGATGCGGTTTAATGCCGCTTTCTTAGCTAAGAGGATCAGGCCTACTGTACTGTAAGACCTGCAAATTTTACAATTTAGAACGATGTTTGTTTTTTCCAGCAATTCTTGCGGTAGAATCTTTAGATCTTCAGCCGCCATCGCAAATACAGTTTACAGTGGACCATCCATTCCTGTATTTAATTATTTTCGAAGACAAAATACTTTTTGCTGGCACCTATATCAATTGAGGTTATATAAATTCATTATTACAGAATTAATTTAATGACATTTTATTTGGGATTCAGCTGCCATTTAGCTTGCGTTTTTTTTCTAGCAATTCTATGCCCTCGCAAGCTCTATCATATATAACCTAAAATGCCTATGCATTATTTTTTTGTATGCTTGGTCATACTTTTCATCCCTAGGATCGAAGGGTTCGACCTCATAGTTATCATTATGATAATCCATGCTTTATTTCATTAATATCTATGCAAGTAGGTCTTTGAAGAATTGTCTCAATGTAACTGTATCATATCTCTGTAAATATGTTTAAATGAAATGGTCGACCCATACTGGGAATGGACTGAACGGTGTACAGCCTGTACACGATTCATTCTAGCCAAAACCTGTCTCATCCATTTCTAGACTCAATTTTTTGTTGAGTCAGCAGTATACATTTTAGCCTAAGAATCGTTATAACCTCGTCTTCCTGTTAAGCAGTAGCGAATGCCCCATAAAAGATTTCTACCGGCTTCCCTTTTGCGATTGCTAAATAGTAAGGTAATTTTTCAAGATTAACCTCCTTTCAAAATTAACTCTTCGCCACTGCTGTTAAGAGTAATATTCTTTCTAGCTCTGCATTTAAGCTCCAGGAATTCCGTCTATAGAAAAGGTATTTTGGTTTCTGGCCTCATAAACTGTACCTACTGTTTTTTTTTCCACAGGACTAATTTTAGTAATAGAATCGTCAGTTTCTGAGCCACCACCTACAATCAAGTTTTCTGTTGACCATTCATTCCTGTATCTGATCCTTCACGAAGACAAAATTCTTTTTACCGGCACTTACACAAATTAAGGTGATATAATTGTAGCTTTTATGTCATTAGAAAGCTATCCTTTTTCCTGTTAAAAGGAACGATCCGTCTTCGCTTACTAACTCTTAATAAGTACCGATTTTATTAAATACCAATTAATATTAAATATTGTAAATATAGATTAAGTAACACTTTTCGTCACTATGCTTTCCTCTATTTCAGACTGTTTCTAACTTTGAAATGCCTTAATTACAAATTAAAAAGTCTAATTCTTTGACTTCGCTTCATTTACAAACACTCATTTGTAGTGGCTACCTGCAGTATCTATGCCACAATCCTTAAATTTACCGTCGACTTTTCCTTAGCTGCTGTTGATTCTAACACTTTTCAAAACTACAATTGCACATTACAATTTGCATTCTCTTTCAATCTCAAAATAAGTCGTAGTCATTTTCATCTGGCTGACAACCCGTAACTTTACGACAGCACATAAACGACTCCTGAATCTATCTACAGGTTTAAGGGTAATGTTAATTTCTAGCAGATATCGACCACCGAAGGCGATAAAGTTTAATATCACCGGTCATTCTATATGTAATCCTATTCGAAAAAAAATCTGTTTGCTGGCACCTACAAAAAATAATGTGAGAAATCTTAACGTATTATGCATATCTTTATTTATTAAACTTTAGGCACCATGTTTCCTTTCAATCTTGCGTGTAGTTTTTTAGTCATCTCTTACATGTTCTAGCTACATTTATTCTTCTCTCTATATGTAGATGAGTTTTTCCTTTCATTTCCACGCATTATTGTCTTTGTAGGAGGTCGATTTTTATGTTCTTATAATGAGAAAATATACCGTAGCTCTAAGCTGTTAGTGTGACGTAATAACTTTGCCTTCTCCATGATATTAGTGATATTGTATTGTATTAGCCATGCCTCTGCTATTGATGATGAGTCTACTTCTACCATGTTTTCTCTCTCTTTTTCTCCCAATCATGCAGTGGGTGGACTTTGCTCTTTATTTGCAAAATTTATTCATTTTGTAGGAGGTCGATTGTAATGTTATGTCTTCTTATGATGAGAATTTTGTTGTGGTATGTTTGTTGTAAAATGGATATTATTTCCATTGCTTTTCTTGTGATTGTCAAAATATGATGATACTGTAACGTCAGAGAGCGACCCACCTAAATCAGCTGTGTGTATTATGAGCTGGTTTCCATGCTACACATTCTGTTTGTATGATAGGAATTAGCACAATTTTGTAAATTACACAACTACGGTAAATGTTATTTCTACAAAATATGACTTATTGTTTGTCATTTACAGGGGTAGTTTATGTGTATATATCTGAACCTGCTATAAGGCCACCACCAGTGAAGTTCACGATTGACCATCCGTTTTTATATCTAGTCCTTTTCGAGGATAAAATCCTTTTTACTGGAACCATCACTGAATAACTAAGGTGAATAAGCATGCTAAATATTGGATTTGATTTGTTCAGTTGCCATCGAGCTTGCGGTTTTTTTTTTTAGCATTTCTATGCTCTCATCATAATATCCTGGTCATAATACTCATCCTTAGGATCAACTCTTTCGAGCTGAAAGTTATCATCAGGTATAATTACCGTGCTTTATTTAATTAATATCTAACGCGAGTACTTATCTCTCATATTAGCCTTTTTTCAATTCTGATAGAGTCGGTTCCAGACTAATTAAGAATACTGCCACAGAATTATTATACAAAAAGTGAATGCCATCAGATCTGTGTAACCAGTTATTCTAAGGTTCAAATGTCAAAGGCAGAGTGGAAGCAAAGGGCATCTGAGTACCACTAAAGATTGTACATATTCTCCAGGGCTGACTGCTTATCGTGCACGGGGCACGGAGAATTTTCATATCCTGTTCATAGACTGCCGTTGTCCGCAAGCGCAGCATATCTAGCTGATTGATTAACCAGCGCAGTTATTACTTAGCCAGTCTTCTCCTCATAAAAGTAGTCAATTATTTTTCACAGGATTTCTTATAATGCCACCATCTCCTTCTTTTCGTCCAATACCGCTAATAAAGTATGCAGTCGACCATCCATTCTTATATTTGATCCTCTTCGAAGACAAAATTGTGTTTACTGGCACTTACACGAATTAAGGTGATTTTCAAGATTTGTTACTTTATTTCTAATTTTAATGGGCTCTTTAGGTATTGTACAAATTTTTTAATTCTTGAATAACACACACTAACACCTCATGAAAAACGTAATTTTATAAGGTTTTGGAGGTCGTCCTTAAATAGTTTATTTTATGTGTTAATGTTATAGTAACCTTCGTTATATTTATGCGGTTCCGGTATGGTTTCAGTCATCATCTCTTAAATAATATATATTTAAAAAAAAATACCATCCATTACATTTAATTAAGTTCTTGACATCAAGAAGCGCAATGTAACCACTGCTTAGTTTTCCGAGATAAATATTTGCGTTATGTTAAAGTCCCAATGAATAATTTGAATTAAAACCTTTAACCAATTACTTTAAAAGTCACACAATGCGCACTCGTCGTAAATTTTTACAACTGTAACAGTAGTTGATAAAACTTTATATAATTTTTAGTAACTATCTTCATCTTGTTTATTGACTAGTCTATGGTTAACAGGGGGGCGATTTATGCTACTGTCTGCACTATATCGACCACCACGACCAAAGAAGTTTAGAGTGGATCATTCATTTTTATATTTGATCCTCTTTGAAGACAAAATCACTTTTGCTGGTACCTACACGAATTGAGGTGACGTTATTCCATTTATCCGTTAAGGGGTGACGGGACAGCAAGTAGATCCACAGCCAGAGACAACATTGGCCTCAAAAGTATTAGGTCAATATTTAGATCGATACTATAGGGTGGCCAATTCTAATCACATCTTTGTTCCAACAGTTGACACAAAGCTGACGCCATTGTTAGGTCAAAATCCTGCGCTTTTAAAATATGATCGAACCGATCCCGTCACCCTGACGTAGTTTAGTCTCATTTTGTTTTTTTAGTAACTAATACAGTGCGATTGGTAGGTAGGTACTTCCCCGATTAGTACTTTCATTTAACTCCTATAAATTTTAAGCCAAACTGTTCTTTATGGTTTAGAACTTTTCTAGTCTATATTTATTGTATGGGTATCTTTCGTATTGTGTCTATATTTTCTTCATTCCTTTTAAAACTAGAGGGGCTCTTTGTTTCGTAAGCGAGTTGAGTATCGAAGAGATCTGTTGGAGCCGCGGGTGCTTCAGATTTTCCATATCTCAATCAGTGAAACCACACCAATTTTGCAAGAAAACTACCACAAAACTAAGCTGTTTTCAGTCGTAAATTACAAATATTTGAGGCTACTACTACTCTTTAACTTTATATTTAAATTAAGTTCTACATACCATAGACCGTATTTTAGTGTCAAGATTGCGGCTGCAAAAATGTATTGTTTTTTAATAATTAACTAAAAGAAATCTAATGTTGTATGGAGCGCAATGCGCAATAAACTCCTAATATTTTTTTAACCCGTAAATATTATTTTTTAAAGCAATTGTTGTTTACAGGATTCGTTATGATGGACTATTCTCTTGATTCTGAACCACCCTCATCGATCAAGTTTACAGTTGACCACCCATTTTTGTATCTGATCCTCCTCGAAGACAAAATACTTTTTACGGGCACCTATGTACAATGAGGTGAAATATTTAGTGGAATTAATATAATTGGCATGTTCCGCATTTATAATACAATTAGGAGTCTATATCTAATTCGATGTCATTTATGGTTTTTGCTTTTGATGTTGTTTTTACGTTTATTCATTGAAATCATATAATATAATTTGCAGCTGAAGCCAATGCCATTGCCTATTTAAATTTCACGAAGTTGTCTTCCTTCTTAGCTGCTGTCGTAGGAACCAACTCGCCAAATTTTAAGTAGACCTTATAGTTCCTGAGGTGACGAATCAGCGCTATTTCGCTCTAGATGTTTCGCCCAGCCTACCCCAGCCCCGAATTTAACAGTGCAGTGTTTCGAGTGTCCCAATCTATACATAATTCTTCTTCGTTTTGTACTTATATGTAATTTTTTTTATTATTTTTTTTAGGTCATGTACTTGATATCTTTCCTTGTGTCTGTGATCATCATTATTTTTCCGTGATAATGTATTATAATTTTTTTTACTACGCGATTTTTTTCTACTTACCTGCCAACCAATAGTTAATATTATAGGGAGAGCCTATTATGATGTTAAGATTGTTGCAGGGTGCCTTGTCAGTGTCAGTCTATTAGTGGACTTATACTACTTTATTTGTTTCCCAGCAATGTTTAGCACGAATAGTTTACCACCGCCCGCTGTGAGGGTCACGGTCGATCATCCCTTCTTGTATACGATCATTTTCGAGGATAAAATCCTCTTTGCTGGCACCATTACTCATTAAGGTGATTTGTTACGTTGCTAAGTTTATTTTTTCATAATTTCATCCGTCATCATGGTTATCAAATTTCAAGTCCCGCCGATCTGGTATCGTCGCGCAACGGATTGTTGAGCTCCCTACGATATGGTTGAGCTACACAATGACTGATGCGTGCGTGCCGTCGGCAAAGACTGGTCTCCTCAAAGCCGCAAAGCTCTTTCATCAAAGGGCCTTTCTCAGACATATTCCTGCATTGTGAAACTCACACACTTATATATGTATACTTACTGGACTTTAAAAGAGACCATGATTCTCTGAGTTTGTTTCGGCATTTCTTCTCAGAGGTCATCAGAGTTTAAAAAAAGTAAAAGTGTTCTTGAAAGACCATTTGCAGAAATAAATATCATTACATTTCATCATTTCATTTCATCAATGGAAATAGCTCTCTTGGGAACCTATTACTTACTGGTTAAACTTAAGGGTATAATAACAAGATTAATAAATATATAGTGTACTAATCGGTATCTATTTGAAATTAGTCCGTAATTATAACAGCTACTTTTATCAGTCATATGCTTTTGACTGTCTAAATCTTTATCAACTTCTCTTTTAAGCTTTCTTTGAAAAATCTTAAGCTTTTTTTAAAAAAATATTGTGAGCAGTAGTAAAATAATTTTATTTATACCTAAGTAGTTACTTTTGGATTGGTCCTTATGTATAATATATAATGTTCTTTTGTTAATTAAAACATTGTGTAGAATAATCCCGCTATCGATGTTTAATTGCAAGAGCACATCTCTGGTGGAAATGCTGATGCTTTGCACTGCCGCCCAATGGGCCACTAACCAAGGAATTATTTAAAAATAATAAGTTATTTGCTTTGTAAAAGATCCCTAATTGACATTATTATTTTAATGTGCATGCAGAGTGCATGTTTTTAAAGTCTATAATTTTTTCTGGCTGTCTATTTGTGACACACTTTTTATAATATTTATTATTAAATATACACTTGCGTACAAAAAAATTGGCCCACCTCTATTTTCTGTTTGTCTATAGGCTCTCAAATTAAGTGACTGTAAAGTACCGATTTTTTTGCACGCAAATATATTTAATATATATAAAATAACCTTGCTTGTTTCAATATTTTTGTATATTTTACAGGTTTGGTCGCCGTTCCAATGTCGTCACTGTCGCGTCCTCCACCAGCTATGAAATTTATTGTGGACCATCCTTTCTTATACTTAATTCTTCATGAAGATAAAACTATTTTTACTGGCACATACACACATTAAAAAAAACTAGAATAAATGCTAAATAAATTAATTCAAATATATTTTAATTACTACATCATGTTTCATTTATCCTATTATAATATTATAAATGTGAAAGTTTGTGAGGATGGATGTATGGATAGATGTTTGTTACTTTTTTATGCAAAAACTACTGATCGGATTTCAATGAAACTACAGTATACATTAGAATAACATAATTTATAACAAGATTTTGGGAAAATCCTACGGGATTGGGAAAAAATGATAAACGTGTGTAGCACACAGCGGGAACAGCTAGTAGTATATTATAATAGTCTCATGGACAGGACACATGGTCAGGGAGTAGAAGCCAATGGAGCAAAACACTAACAGATTAGACTCCGCAATACAAAGAGAAAAAAAGGGTAAACTGCACCAAAGATGGTCAGACGACATAAAAAAGTATGCTGGTCCACTATGGCTACTCTAAACTAGGAGTCTATACCATAGTGGACAAAGTTCCCAGTGCAAGGTACAGAGAAAGCTGAAAGTTGCTGGAGGAAGCCTTTGTGTCTGGAGACACGGATGACAGGTTTAATCCAAATCAATATTTTAAACTAATAAAATACATCATTATTATATCTATATAAATTAATACTTAGGCAAATAAAAGCAAGAATTGAATAATAGCATCATGTTTATAAAACACGGCTTTATGTTCATGAGAGGGTGTTCAATGGAGAAAAGTAGGAAAACAATTAGGTTTGAATACTCAAGTTCTACTCTGGAGTATGTGATTCCTTAAAGATGTGTTGTTGTATAGGATAAAATACTCATAATACAAAGTAGGTATTATTTTCTCAAAACTTTTAATAGGATAAATTATCAGGACCCATGCCTAGCTGTGAAAAAGTAAAATAAAATCACTCAAGCTATTGTCAAAAAATATATATAGACTGTTGGTTTTCCTCACAATGTTTTTATTAACTGAACAAAACAAGTTATTTTTAATGAAGGAAAAAATCGGCTGGCAGGCAGGATTCGAACCTGCGTCTTCTGGTTCGGTACACCAGACGCTCTGCCAACTGAGCTACCGCGAGCCCCGCTCGCCAGTCGAAATCTTCCTTCACATTCTTATTTACGTCTTAAAGGTGACGTAGCAACATCTATTGTGAATGAACAAAACAATTAAAAAATCTTATCTTTGGTATCTTTAAAATTTAAAAGCATTTAGACAAAGAATCCTGTACAATGTGGCCAGTAAATATTTTTTTTATCCCAGAAGGGTGGTAAAGATGAATGGGTTACGCTTGATGGTAGGCGGTTACCACAACCTATGGACACAGATGGGTAGTTGTCCAATGCTATGGACGTTGACAACACCGATGTAAATTCAAGCCAAATCATAATTATGAAAACTGGGATGAACAGCTTTACACACACTCCACAAATATTTACTGGCCACATTGGCCAGTAAATATTTTTTTTATCCCAGAAGGGTGGTAAAGATGAATGGGTTACGCTTGATGGTAGGCGGTTACCACAACCTATGGACACAGATGGGTAGTTGTCCAATGCTATGGACGTTGACAACACCGATGTAAATTCAAGCCAAATCATAATTATGAAAACTGGGATGAACAGCTTTACACACACTCCGAGGCACAAAGGACTATGTCTAAAGAATATTCACCCATCCTTACTGACAGCGGCAAGCGCAGCTTAACCATGCAGATTGGTTGATCAGAAAGTATAGTAAAATTGCATTGACTTATAAAATTGTCTATTAATTAAAAAACATGAACCAATTATTATGTGCAACCATTGTACCTTCTTTGAATTGAACAGGCTGCCTTGTACACACAAACAATAGCAATTACCTAGATAAAATATAACTTGAAATCAGAAAATTATTTTGAGTGATAAATTGGTTTAGAAAGTCGCCATAATTTCAGCGTAGTATGTATTACCAGGTACAAGTTACAACGTAAGCCTAAGTACCGACCTAATATGAAAAAGTACAGAATACTGCATTGTATATGACACAGTTTAGAGGTCGTCAAACATGAAACAATGAAAAGTACGGAATTTTCATACCTTTGTGCCCAGTCCACTGACATATTTTCATAAACCACAAAAACTTCTTGTTGATCACTTATTTGAGAACACACCTAAATAACACAAATTATTATAAACGATAAGTAAAATGTTACAGTTCAAATATTCTGTTGTGCTTTATGTAAAACTTTCCGACTTCAGAAATAATTGGAATTAAAACTTTTGCTTTGTTGTTTCGTATTTGTTTGTTTTTGTTGACAAAAATTTTCGAAGCATGCTTTGCTTCTTATATAATGTCAAAATCTTTTGTAGATATTTTTTTTTTTGTAATTATATACCTACCTACTGTATTAACTTTCGAAGCACAGTTTTTTAAATTTGGAACACTATTTTAAGATTTTTTGTATTTTTTTACAATAAAGAAATTGAGTGGTAAGTGGTAGGTGCAGGTAGGTGTTTCTGTTTACGAGGGTCACTTTACTCAAAGAATTCAAATCCAATCAGGGTTGCCAATTTAACATTTTTAATGCTAAATTGAGAAATCTTTGGACGTATTTGTGAACTTAGCATATTGTATGTTTAGCACTTTCATGGGAAATTATTAGTGGCAAAAAATCGTACAGTTAAATATATTCGCAAATACTTACTTTAATTTAAATTATTTATCATAGCAACTATATCATATCCATTATAAAATTAAGAAATCGTATGTCAACACTCACTACATAATTTAAGGGTACGCGTATTTTATTTCATACGAAGTAATATTAGTAAAATTTAAAATCTTACCTTAGAAAACTTTTCTATTAATTTATTTTTAATATAATTTTTCCGAATATATTAAATAGAAATACCAGGAGTCAAAGAGTCGCTCTGTTTTACCTGCAGTTTTATTTATTGATTATTAATTAAATTCAAGATATTTTTATCCAGTGCGAAAATTTTTGGTAGTTCAGTATCGGTAAAAGAACACATTTACATTTTCAATACTTACGTGTTATTGATATTATTTATTACTTAGTACGCGGTAGAGGTGCCGTGCAGCCCAGGTGGTGGGTGATGCTACTCGAGTCAGATCTTGTCATTCTAGTGACTCGAGTCATTTTAAATTTTTATTTGATTATCAGTAGAACGGCAAGTTACTTGAGTGGTTTCGTAAGTAAACGAGTCACTCGGATTATTTTCTAACAAAAGTTCACTCAAACTCGTCACATCAATCACCAATTTTTGAATATGAATGTGAGAAAGTCCAGGCACTTTAATTTTGACTCAAGTCCGAGTCACTCTAGTCGTTTATTTTCAATTTCACAAAAATCCTTCGAGTAAAAAGTGACTCGAGTTGAGTCGCATCACAGTATATCGCCGTACCAAGAACCGTCATTTTTCAAAAAATCAATTTCAAAGTAAACATTTTTCGTAGTCGATGACTTTATTTTTTATACCAAGATATATCAAACATTATTATATCAAGGGATAGAGGAAGGCCAAAGAAAAGATGGATTGTGTTAAGGTTGATATGATGGAAAAGGGAGTGAATGAGCAGGTGACGGCTAATAGGGATGAATGGAAGAAAAGGATAGGCTGCGCCGACCCCAAATAAATTGGGACCAGGGTAGGAAGAAGAAGATTATAAAATGATTACATTATTGAACTATTTCCCATGGTCCTGTATAATTTTTCCTGTATACTATAATTGTATTTGATTTTGATCATTAAATTTATTTGAAAGTAACAATTTAACTCTCGTTTTTCATCAAAAATCATAATTATAATTGTCATCTAGCATTTTGTTGCATTGTGTAAAATTTTTATTTCGCATGTTTTAAGCATTTTCTAGGACAAATTTTAGCATTTTCGCCAAATAAAAAGTGGCAACACTGGGTAGGTAAGGAGTGTCACAAGGCTTAAAGGACATTGTATCCAGGGCCGTAAAATAAATAATAAAAAAAAAAGGAGTGTCACAGGAGGTGTGCTATATAGGGATGTGACATCCAACAAAAAAAAACGATTATTAATAAATCTATTATATTTGTTTGTAATAAAATCGATGGCTTAATAATCGATTTTTGTATTTAAAATAATCATTTTTTTTCAAATAATCGATTTTTTCCTTATTTTATTGAGATATCAAATTAAACATATGAAATATCTGTAATTATGACTTTACTTACTAAAAAATCAAAAGTAATGCTAGTAATAATCAGCCAGAGTAATGTAATAGTAGTAATATTAGTTGTAATTAATATTTATAAATTAAAACCAAAAAAAATAATAACGTAAAAAGAAAACTTTCAAATTTGACGAAGAAAACGGATTCAATCCGTTATTCAAGTCAGTAAAACAGTCCTTGCCGTAAAACAGTTCAGTTACACTGACAATATGTAAAGTTTGATTGGTGAATCAATCTTTAGAAGAAAATAAAACTTTACATACTGTCTTTTTATTGAAATATGAGAGTTAATATTCTCAAATAATTATTACTAAAAAGATTTTCGATATAAAAACCTAATAAAATATTAGTATTGATTTTTAAAACTTTTAAGAATACTTCCACGAAATTAATAACTTTATAAACAGATGTTGCTGTTAAAAATCACAAGTCAAAATAAATCGATTTTTTATTAATCGATTATTTTTTCACATCCCTAGCTGTAATGTTCTCTAACTTAACACTACATTTCACTGTCTACAATATAATATAATTATAAACGTTCTATTGTTCTATTTTCTAGACAACTGTCTTTTTCATGAGAAGAATGGGTACCATAAGGAAATATATTGGTAAGATATATACTCGAATCTTCTTACTAGCACTGTCTGAAGAAACATAATTATGAACTGACCTATGAATGACTACATCTACACAGGTACATCTTGATTCAATCAATATATATTTCAGATATTGGAGCGAATCTTACTGACGAAATGTATCAGGGCCTATATCATGGTTCAAAGAAACATGAGCCGGACTTAGACGTTGTGCTGGCTCGTAGCTGGTCTGGGGGCCTAGATAAGATGATAATAACTGGAGGCTCATTGACAGACAGTAATAAAGCTATTGAATTGGCACAGTCAGATGGTAAGTTCAGCTTGAAGATGAATAAAGCGTTATCTACCCAAATCAATGATTTAGATGATTTGACATAAAGCTATATAAGCACCAGGATGGGAAAAATCAACCTTATTTATGAGATGCTTAAAAAAAGTCAGGTGTGTAGTTTGATAGTGTAGCTCACAACTGGCATATGTGTATGATAATTATGATGATGTATTAATGTGAAGAAGCTAAAGAAGTAAGCAAGAATCATAGCATGTGGCAGTCTCTGGTTTTGCCTACGCTGTATTTATGTGAAGAAGCTAAAGAAGTAAGCAAGAATCATAGCATGTGGTAGTCTCTGGTTTTGCCCACAGCGTATAAGTTGTAGCCCCATAGCGTAGCGTAAGCATAGCATAGCGTAAGTTTGGTGTGAACTGTACAGTTCCAAACTTATTGTCCAGGTTAAAGTTGGCACAAGCTAACTTTAACCCGGCCGTAAAAATTGGAGAAAGAAAAATATTGCATAAAAATGATATGAAGCGACAGCGTACGTGTTGAGGTTTCGTTTTTATTCATTGCAATCCAATATTTTTCTTTCTCCAATTTTTACGGCTGGGCTAAAGTTAGCTTGTGCCAACTTCAACCCGGACAATAAGTTTGGCGAGAACTGTAATAATATGTATTAAATGAGCATTAAACACATTTATAGGATATAGGATGAGTATAGACTTATAAATTACTATACTGTTTTTATTCTTGTTTCTTTTCAGCCAGGCTGTTTGCAACAGTAGGTTGTCACCCAACCAGGTGTAAAGACTTCTTGCCGGATGCTGAAGCATACCTGCAGAGCCTCCGAGATCTAATAACGCAGAACAAGGATAAGGTTGTGGCTATTGGAGAGTGTGGACTTGACTATGACAGGCTACATTTCTGCGATAAAGATGTTCAGCTTAAGCAAGTACCTATATTCATAAATGTTAAAGTATTCAAACAATCTTTTTTGTTTCTTATGTCTTCACCACTTTTTTTATCTCTAAAGATCGTCATGGATCATCCCTTTCACCTGGGTGGCAGGGTATGTCGATTTTCTTGCAAATATTTTTCATTGCTACTCCGCTCCTATTAGTCATAGCGTGATGATATATAGCCTATAGCCTTCCCCGATAATATGGTACGTACTTCTTGATTATTCTGCGAAACTAACTTCCGAATAATGTTTCAGGTACTTCGAGTATCAATTGCAACTTAGTCGAGAGTTCAGTCTCCCGTTATTTCTGCACTGCCGCGCGGCTGCCGACGACCTTGTGTCAATCCTGGAGCGAAACCGTGACTCCGTCGTGGGCGGCGTTGTGCACTCATTCGACGGCACCGAGGATGCTCTGCGAAAGATCCTGGACTTGGGAATGTATATAGGTATTAATGGATGGTCAGTTCACGAGTATGTATGTAGATTTGGTCAGAGTTTTGCTTTAAAAGTGGTTGTCTTATATTCCTCAACCCCATGTGTTTTTCGCAAAAGTCCGGACTTGAGTTCCCATTTGTGAACTTCTTTTGCTTTTTCAATGATACTACAACTGCTATAATAGACTTAGCATGTTAGAGACCTAAAAAATTACGAATTAACAATTGAAATATGAATTTGGCGCCCCCTAATCAAGATATATGTATAATATATTGATATATTCATACATTATTTATAATGAAAGAAAGAAAATAAATGTAATTAAAAGATAATTAAGAAGGCACACAAAACGGCCATTGCTCCAAGTCCCAATGTCTCTGAGAAAGCCACAGCACTGGTTTACAGCGACAACTGTAATGCAACATACCACTTGATTTATTTGCTACTATAAACTACTAACTAATTTTAAGATGCTATAAAAGGTGGGAGGGAAATCGACGCACATCCGAATACCATGAGTTCAGTACATGATTCTGGACCCCCTGCGTTGAAACTAACGTAACTTTTGCCATCGATTTTTTAAATTTTCCTGCAGTTTTTTTTACTTGAACGTGTAAAAAATCATTATTTCTATCTACCCAAATTAGATTTATAATTAAAAAATATTTTTTTCGTTTATTTCGGATCGCACGCGCGATAACATTTACCGCGTAGCGTTATAAACGCAATTTTAGAAATACACTGCGCCCTCAAAAATGACAATATCTGTAATAACCGATCATTTTTTACATTAATGACCTAGGGCATTTAATTTTTGACCTTAAATGAAACCTTGTCACGACGTTTGTGTGTTGATGTCCCTTCCACCTTGTATAAACACTATTTTTTATTTTATTGAGTTCTAAGCTGCATTCTGAATTGTTTCCTCACATTTTTTTCAGTTCATTGAGAACAAAAGAAAACTTAGAAGTGGCTTCAAAAATACCTAAGGACAGACTTATGATTGAAACGGACAGTCCTTGGTGTGAAGTGAAGCCGACCCATCCTGGATACAGTCATGTGGTGACTAAGTACCCTACTGTGAAGAAAGAGAAGTACTCACCTGGCTCTGATAGTCAGGTCAAAGGCAGAAACGAACCAGTTAATATTGTGTGAGTACCTATTTTGCAAAACCAACTATAACAAAGTAATGATCAACAGTAAAAATGTAATTTTAAAAAAATATCATAGTGCATAGTATTCTCCTAGTTAAGCCCTTTCATTTGATACCCATATTGAGGGATTTGTGAAAAAATATGTCATTCGCTGTTTTGTGGCTGCGGCCATCTTGGACCGATTTTCATCAAACATAGCTAAGAACACTCCCGACTAATTCACCTTTCAAATAAAAAAAAAACAAAATCAAAATCGGTTTGTCCGTTCGGGAGCTACCATGCCACAGACAGACACACACACACAGACACGTCAAACTTATAACCCCCGTTTTTGCGTCGGGGGTTAAAAATAACAAATTATACCAATTACCACTAAAATTACCTAAAATAGGTATACTGTACTATCTAGGTTCGATTTCCAGGTTGAGCAGTGATGTTGGGTTTTTCTATGAAATTCCCAGTTGCAGCTCGGTGTTGGATTTCTAATCTTCTAATCCTTCAAGGAATACATAACAGGCCTGATGTATGTTTATCAAAATTATTATAAATTTTAGTTCTAAATCTGCGACAATTTATAGATAAAATATCATTTTTGATTAACTATTTGTAGATGTAGTTTTCTTTTCTTTTTCAGACAAGTTTTGGAGATTTTAGCAGCGATACGGAAGGAAGACACAGATGATTTAGCAACAGCTATATACAACAACACTAATTCATTATTCTTTCATAAATACGTCGTAAATGTAAATATATAAATAAGTTAATAAATCTTGTGAAATAATGTGTTCGTTTTATTATTATGAGTCTGCTGCAATTGCTTTACCTTCACGGTGGTCAGTCAACCTGACGTGAGAATGGCTGGCCACTTTATTTCGTTAATATATTATTTATCGCAAAGGTACTAAATAGTACCACATGGGTACTAAATAGTGCACATGGTCTCATGTGAATATCTTGTTTGGTCCAGCCATCCTGACGGTCACACGTCTGGGGTATCATTGCCAAACTGTTCTGCCGCTAAGCAATAAAGTGCTAACATGATTGTTACACTGTGTAGGGTGGGCGTTTTAATTTAGTGATATTATTGAGAAACCAGGGTTTGAAACAGATGCGAGCAACGTGGTAAAACTAAGCCCTAAGCTTGGCTAAATGAAACGCTTGCAAATAAAAACAGAAATAAATCACTAACAATATTTAATTGTGATTTCTTACAATTATTTCGTACAACACAACATTTATCATCTTATTCAGAGGAACAAAAATATCAAAACAAAATTTTGATGCCCACCGGAACATTATCATTCACTCAGGACACATAAATATCTAGATTAGGTATTTCTTTTTACAGTATGGACTAACGGTAAAAATATTTTATTACTATTACCTACTGTTTCAAATAGGACCACGAGAAAATATGGTTGCACAAGATACAAAATTGTCGTTTTTAATTGTACCGCCAATATTTTCCATGGTTCCTTTGTTCCGATGGTAAGCTATAGGAAAGCGACACAACAGATTTAATTTTGTTCCTCTATTTCATTGAAACATCTTTTAAAACACGATCTCTCAACACAAAATAAATATACTACAAAAAGCTTATACCCCTATTATATCATTTATTAAAAGATTCAATAAAACGAATAATGAAGTTATTTGGATGACGATAAGAGGTAACTAATTAATTATTAATTAATCATAATTATGAAATGACACCAGTCTGTTTGTTATTTAAATGCATCAGCAGGAATGTATTCAAATACTGGATTTTGATTTCAATAAATACTTATAATTTCATAGGTGTTGTCATGGATACAATTTTTGTAAAAATATATTCTTCAATGATATGATTTTATTATTGCATTTACTTGAATAAGTTGAATTAATTAGAAGATTAAAAGTGAATAGAACGAAACAAACAATTATTGGCACACGATTTTGTAAAAATGTATTACGAATTCCCTTGTGTTGGCACAAAAAAAAAAGAATATGAGATGGCAACATTGTTCTTAAAATTATACACAGCGTGAATGTTTCAAGTGAACGTCGATGCCTAACTATAAAGAATACCGAAATATATTCAAAGAAGTCTGCTCCGATTTTGATGAACCGATCTGATGATGTTCACCAAAATCCGGGCAGAGGCACCTCGTAATTTCGGATATGGCCATCCACGCTCCAATGAAAAATTCAACCTGTATATCTTATTTCAAGATTTAAATCTAATGCGTGCCAAGAATTGTTCGCCACATAAATAAGACCGTTGTTGTTACGGTAAGTTCACTTCATGAAGACGCTCGGTGTGATTCTTATGTCGCTAGCATAGAGTTCAAAATTATTCGATTTACGCGTCGTCGTGAAATGAATGAACTAAGTTGTGTGTATTGTACTCGATTTAAATTTTTTTTCTATAAAGGGAACGGAAAAATAAAAACAGATTTGATAAGGACACGATCAGGCAGAGGACTGTGTTCGTTTTGTGCAGTCCAGCTTTAAAAAAAAAATGGAACTTAGATAAATTAAATAAAGGAATATTTTATAGTTGAAACACTTGCAGAATTCACCAAAAAGTTTAAGATCTCATTTTAGAAATACCGTATTAATGAAATTGACCGAATATTTATAGTCAATGGTAATTTGTTCTACGTTGCTTTAACATAGGCAAACTGCCGATTGCTGATTTTCCATTCGGCCAATTATGAATAATAAATTAATATAAAACTAAATTACCCAGGATTATTTTTAATTCCTATCACAAAGTTTTTGTAACGAACACAAAACAACAAACAACTCAGTCCCCTGTCTGTGTAGCACAGTTATCACTAAAGTGGGGTGTTACTCTTCAGGGTATCTTGGAGTAGATGTGCACCTGTTCCCGAAACCAGTGGAAGTACGATGACATGTGGGACCTGGTCACGTTGAGAGCAGTCTCCGTCTTGTTCTGCAAGATCTCCGGCGCCCAGTCGCCACTGGAATAAATTTTTAGAAAAAAAAATTAAAATATTTAGAAAACCCCCGACACTAAATGTATTTTGCCATTTTGTGGTGGCGGCCATCTTGGATTTGAAATTTATCATATTGTATAGTATTCTCCTAGTTAAGCCCTTTCATTTGATACTCATATTGAGGGAGTTGTGAAAAAATATATAATTGACACGTCAAACTTATAACAACCCGTCGTTTTTGCATCGGGGGTTAAAAAAAAATACCAATTAGATTTATACTCCTCTATTCTGCTGTCTTAATCAAACGGTGCTGACTATCTTGTTGATCTTAAGCGCGACTGCTACGCTCGTGGAAAGGTCCTGGGTTCGATTCCCAGGTCGAGCAGTGTCTCTTAATAGCTCGAAGTTCGGATAAGTGCCCAGAAAATGGCAACAGACTCGCTCCCTATTAAATGGGACCCAAATAGGGGTACACCCCACAGTTTGCCAGGTCGTCGGTTTATTAGTACATCTCAGCCTAACCCTTCGGGGTGTATAGGCTTGGTGTATGGTTGGAATGTGGAAGTAAGATAAGGATTCTACTTGAAGGTACCTCTTTATTTGGGGCCCTCACAAAAATAATGTGTGTAGGTGGTAAATTAATTCATATCTTTAAAAAAATATCGCTGGATTTAGTCGTCTTTATAGACATTTTTATAATTAATGCCAGGAATATTAAGGATAAATTTTATTCATATACTTGGATGTATGTAATTTTGCCTGTGCCTCCTAAATTAGTTTATTTTTCTTAACACTTGAGGTCGCTTGTGTTAATCTATGCTTTTTATCTGTATCCGCTTTCCGGTCTGTATATGTGCAAGGAATTAAATAGTGATTAAAGTGAAATCTGGTTAATTATTTCTATATCTTAATAAGGAAGACTGCTATACAATAGATATTTTTTTGTGTATGTTTCGTGTATGTTCACATGCACCGCGAGACATTTCTAGTTTACAAATACAGTGAGTCAATTGCTACAGCCGACGGCGACGTTAATTGAAAACCGACGAAAACTAAATTCTTTAAGGCTAACATTCAGAGACGAAATTCAGCGTAAAGTAAGGCTTCCGTATGTCAAATTTGTATTACAATATGACATACGGAAGCGTAAGTTCATGCTAAGTCTCGTCTCTGAATCTCAGCCAAAGACCATATCCTACAAGATTATTCCAAAATATAAATAAGCTAGCCTTTGTCCGCAACTTCGTTTTCGTTCCAACATTTGTAATTGATACTTTTTGCGGTCGCAGCGTGATGATATAACTGAAATAATTTTTCAAATCGGACAAGTAGTTTCTGAGATTATATCACGATATCACCAAACAAACGACAACGTCTGTGGTTTAGTGGTTTGAGTACCGGACTGCTGAACACGAGATCGTGGGTTCGATTCCCACAAGACAAACATTTATGTGATGAACTTAGTTGTTTGTGTTTGTCTGGACTGTCTTATATATAAGTATGTATTTAAAAAAAAAGTACACAAGTATTATATCCATTGTCTAGTCCCCATAGTACAAGCTCTGCTTAGTTTGGGACTAGATGGTGGTATGTAGAAATGTCCCAAGATATTTATTTATTTAACTAACACTTCATTTTTTTAATATAGTATAGATATTGCATTGTCGTGAAAATAAATATAGCCTGATAAAGATATTGTTACAAGAATTGCTTGTAGCAGATACTTGTTTGTAAATTTTTGCAATATTGTAGTATTGCAACCTGTCAGTAAGGTTTTAGCTTACACTGTTATTCTGTGAAATGCTAGATAGACATCGGTAATAAGCTAAGCCACAGTTTTTTAGTAATTCAATGGTGACTTCCTTTTGACTCAATTGTTTAGTTGATAAATAGTGACAAATGCAAGTAATAATCCAGTTATATGACCATCGTTTTAGACAACTTAATTAATAAGCGTATTAATAATTAATTATCACGCGCTTCAAAGGTGAAGCAAAAAAAATTGTGAGGAAATCTTCATGCCTGAGAGATTTTCTTGAGGGCATGCGGAAGTCTGCCAGTCCAGTCTTTGGAACTATATCTTAAAAACGTCTCGTCTCTTAGAATGAAACTGACATTCTAAGAGAAGCATGCCTAGCAGAGACAACTTAATTATGTCCAATATTGCAAAGAGCACATTCTACTGAGAAAAGTTCTAACAAAACAGGTTTATCTCGATGCTCCATGGGCTTGGCAAGACTGATTGGCTTATTTCTTTTTACGGATATTTTAAGTATGTACAGTCAGGAGCAAAAATAAGTACTTATACAGTTGGCAAAATTCAAAAGCAATTTTCTCCCAAAGTACTGACAGAAATTTTGTGGTATTACGAACACAGTATATTTACTAACCAACGCTAGTGATGTTGGTGTTTTATCACTAATTTGCAATCGTTCATCCATGAAAAAATCGCTTTAGCACTTCTGTAAGTGTTTATATCTTTGCTCGTGACTGTGCGTAGTTTAATTTCTAAGGGAAAGAATGTCTAAGAGCCAGAAAAGTCAATTAACGTTAGTGAATCGTTAACAAACAGTGGCACCTATTTTGGCGTATTTTTCCATTTTGAGATTGTTGTCAGTGTACTAAACTAAGATATACTGGGTCTCTATTATGGACCAAGAGCCCAGGCCAGCCAGACATACTTTACTTTCTAAAGGATGAAATGTGGGGCTTCGGGTAGTCCTCATAGGTACCTTAAATGCCAGCATACCATAAGTTGGTACAGAGACCCGCGCCAACGCTCCCGCGCAACTCGGCGCAACGCTCTCTTGTATGGTATGTGGTCTTGTATACATAGATGATATTTTCGTTTACTCCTAGACGCTGAATATTTTTCGTGTCTGGTAGGATGTTTGGTCATTGCAATTTGTCTGGCTGAATGAATATATACTTAAAATAGCCCCTTGAATAAATTGACGTAAAAATAGCCCTTTACAAAATTAAATAAGTTAGCCCTGTCCTTAATTACCTTTCTCACCTGGTACCTGCTGATTGGTCACTCTACCAACTTAGAAGGTATGCTGGCGTTTAATGTACCTATGAGGACTACCAGAAGCACCACATTTCATCCTTTAGAAAATAAAGTATGTCTGGCGGGCCTGGGCTCTCACTCTATTAGCTAATGATTCATTACGCTGAGTGACGTCTCTGAGTTCAACAGTACGAAATCATTATAATACCTAAAAGTTTAAATTCTTAGCCGCAGTTGTGACTTCGCAGCTGTGTGTTGTGAGTTTGTTTCAAAAATCTTACGTTGTATTGTTAAATATCGTTAGTAATTGATACTACGTTGTATTTTTACAGTAATCTTGCTAGAATAACAGTGCTACACTATTAAAATAGCTTGTTATCATCCCACACACCTCGTAAAACTCGACCAATGGAGACCCGTTACAGTTGTGGTACATTTTTTCTATCTGCGTCGTAAATCTACTATATAAAAATAAGTCGGGTTTTCCTTCCTGACGCTATAACTCCAGAACGCACGAACCGATTTCCACGGTTTTGCATTCGTTGGAAAGGTCTCGGGCTCCGTGAGGTTTATAGCAAAGAAAATTCAGGAAAAATTTCAACAGAAATGCGGGTTAAAAAGGTTATCAAGACCACGCGGGCGAAGCCGCTGGCGGAAAGCTAGTTGTAATGTAATTTTTCTTTGTCTATCTACAAGAATACTCCTGTCTGTATATGTAGATATTAAGTTATCTGGCGTGTCGTTTCTGGCGAAGTAAACACATGGTGTTTTCCTTTAGGTAACTTTTTCTATTCACTAGTTTTATATCAACCAAGTTAAAAGACCAAAGGTTTTAAGAATGTAAAAAAGTAAAGAAAAAGTGAATAATTTAAAAAGTGGAAGACTGAAATACAATACTATACTATACTATCACGCCTGTATTCCCTAAAGGGTTAGGTAGAGATGTACAAATTTACACCAGCAGTTCCCCAGTAGGTAGGTATATTAGGTCCCTTGCAATAGGGGGTGAGCTTAATCCCAATTCCAAGCTGCTACTGCGAATTCATAGAAAAATCAATAACACTACCCAACCTGGGAATCCGGACCTCTAGCCTAACCTAACCTCTAGCCTCTAACAAATCCAGGACCTCTAGCCTCTAACAAATCCAGGACCTCTAGCGTAAGCAGTCACACTAGACTAACCACTGACTGTTGAATTATTACTTAAAAGTGTATTAAAACAGAAATACTCACACAAACACTTTAGTCTTCAAGTACTCAGCGGTAAGCTGATAATAATCATTAGAATATTTCTTGATGGCTTCGACGCCGCTGGCCGTATAACTCTGTACATTTGTAACAAGGCCTGGCGCGTATTGCTCTATCGTCGCTATCACTACCGGGGTCTTATCGGCCACATAGTCTTTAGTATTGGAGTACAACACGCCCGCTTTCTTCGCAGCCAAGATTGCGAAGTCTCTTGACAGTTGCATGTAAGGCCTGCATACTTCAAGCGTCTGTGTGTAGTAAACCGGTGCGTTCGTCTCCAGCCAGAGGTAGCCGCGTGCTGATGATGATAGGGTCTTCTGCCAGGCTTTCTGACTGTGCTCCAGAACTCCTAGGTCGTTCAGCAATCGGCCCGTTGTGCTTTCTGTAGACAAACAATTAAGATTGGTTAAATTTGGGTATGGTAAATTATAAAAATATACTAACTACTTATAGTTCTCGCGGAACTAGTTGGCTGCGCCTTAGGGACGAGGGTGAGGCGGCAGGTTACTGTGAACAAAAGCAAGCGCCCCCGACCCTCCGTCCCACCGCGCGCAGGCGACCCCGCCCCTCCGTCCCGCCGCTCACATACCTAAGGCGCGGCCAACTAGTTCCGCGTGGACTATAGGCCATTATCTGTCATAACAATAGTTTCCTTATTGTTGCGATCTTAAGATAACATACTATGTATTCCCCTAAGAGTTAGGACACAGTCACAGTTTGTGGGTACAAATTACACCCACAATTCTCCGGCAAGTTTAGGAGCAATGTGTTATTGGGTTTTCTATAAAATTCTCGGTAGCAGCTCGGGGTTTGGAGTCCTGCCCGGTAAACGGCAATAAGCACACATTCCGCCGGTTAATTTAGGTCCCATGTAGGTAATGGGGACGAGCCTATTGCCATCAACCGGGCACAAATCCAGACTCCGAGTTACTGGGAATTTTACAGAAAAACCAAACAACAACCAGTACAGTCACGAGCAAAGATATATAAACACTTGACAAAAGTGCTAAAGCGATTTTTTCACGAATGAACGATTGCAACTTTGAGATAACACCTTATTACATGAGACCGAAACACAATGGCTGATTGTGGGTGAACATTTGTTATACTCTGCCTGACCCCTCGAGGAATCCAGGGGTGATAGTAAGATGGTATATAGTGTAATACAAATCTGACGTCATGTGCACACAAATTAGCACTGTGTTTTATCATAGTTCACAACAGAATGATAGCTATGGGTCGGCAAAGGTACTTGTTAATATGTTTACATCATTCATACCATCACGCTTGTATTCTCAGAGGGATTAGTACTAATATAGTTACGAATCTTAAGAGTCGAGCTAAAACTAAAATGCGGGTGAAACCGCAGGGCACTGTTATAGATAAAACACCGAAGCGTTAGTAAGATTACTAAAATCGCTATTTTTGAGGACCTGGAAATCGAACCTAGGACCTCAAGCGTAACACCTAACGACCAATAAGCTAATGAGACAATTAAGTGCAAAAAATAATATACTGTCTAAAAATCTTAGTCTAAGCTTTTGAGGCTCCTAGTAATAGGCAGTTTTAAAAAAGTATAGTCAAAAACACCTCATAATTAAGTTACATGTCGAGTTGATTGCCCAAACTAGTATAACAGTTTTTTTTTAAGTTCAAGGCTAAAGTTTAATGGACTGTATAAAACCTGTTTTCTATTCCGTCCGTACGTATTTATAATTCCATAGATAAACCCGCTATGCTATAGGTTATTGAATGTTGGAAAGTAATCTTATCAACTCAAATGTTACATTTGAAAACACTGGCTTATCTCTCATAAAACAATCATGGCTACATAATACGAGTCACATACCATGGTCATTACAAATACAGAAACAATCTGTCTATTTATGGTATGGTTTTATGTTCTTACTTGAGGAAAACTGCTAATATAGTTTTTTGAAATTGTATTCAGCATTTACAAAAGCTACTAATATACTACAGAAAAATATTAGATTCAAGTCGTAGGCTGTATTTTTAAAACATTCTAATCCAATACTTTCTCCGATTTTTACGGCCGGGTTAAAAAGTTAGCTCGTGCCAACTTCAACCCGGACAATAAATTTGGCGAGAACTGTAATAATATAATATGTTACATTTATTTATCTACTAGCTTCCCGCCAGCGGCTTCGCCCGCATGGTCTTATAATTTTTTCCCCGTTTTTGCTACATTTTTCATTACTACTCCGCTCCTATTAGTCGTAGCGTGATGATATATAGCCTATGTTACTCGGGGATAATGTAGCTTTCCAAAGGTGAAAGAATTTTTGAAATCGGTCCAGTAGTTTCGGAGCCTATTCATTACAAACAAACAAACAAATCTTTCCTCTTTATAATATTAGTATAGATATAGATAATGCGAGAACCGCCCTTTCCTTTAAACAAGGAAAAAAGCTATTAAAAATTTGTGAGGTGTATACAAATATAAAATAGAGTGATATATCAACATTCTGAGAATTTGGAGCTAAATATGACATTTTATGGTATTCCAAAAGTTGTATTCGCCAGGTATCTTATTACCACGCCCTCATTCTCCAAAGGGTTAGGCAGGGGTATAGGTATGCCATACTGATTAGATAAGTACTGCCACATATCTTTGGTACTTTGAAATAGTGGTCACAAATACAAACTCCGAGTTGATACTGAGAATTTCATACTGCTCGAACTAGGTATCTAATGCTAGCAGCAGCAGCCGGCGATCACTAGACTTAGGTAGGTATCTAATCATTACTAAGAATTTACTTATTTATTCAGAAATTTAATGTCTCAAAATTCTGTTATACTAAATACCTATATATGCTTACTGTAACATAACATATGAGACTTCTTTGATATAATCAGAATATCTAAAACCTGAACTTGAATAGTCTCAAATTGCCAAAAAAATATGCAAAGATGCATTGGATTAACAACCAATCAAATGAAATCTGACGCTATCTAGTAGACGTGTTTGCCGTATAAGAGAACATGTTTAGAATAATATTGTAAGATAATTTGTTATTTACTTGTTGAATTTATACTTGTAGAGTCCATATTAAAATATTGTACTGTATGAGTCACTGGTATGTTAAGAAATTGTATTCATTATGCTGTGTGTTACATTAGATCTGTAAGAAATCACTCAGCATGTTAAAACTACACAAAAAAACACAACATAATTCATAAAAAACAATTATTTAAAACATTGTTATTGTGTCAGACATTGCAGCTGTCAGCAATTGTTTTATTTTTAATACATGGACTAGTTTTGTACTGTCCATATTGTTATTCTATGCACTAGTGAGCAAGAAGTATTTACTTTTCAGCAAGTTTTGTTTAAAATCACCTTGATGTATGCAAAAATATGTTGAGAGACAGAAAATTAAATGTGTTGTATGAAAAAAAAATGATGATTCATAATGTTAACTTTCTTGTTTAAAACTTTTGTGATAATAATTCAGCAGATTATCAAAATGTGTTACAGTAAAAACTATATAAATAGATGTGTTATTTGTTGATTTAAATCTCAAGAAAGATGAATCGATAAATCATTAAATCACAAAATTATCACCATGAAGACACATTATGTCGTTAAACTCCATTTTCAACACCTTGGGCCACAATACGAAGGGTCTATTTATGTGACTATAGACCGTCTATTGTAATTGTCATTCAATGAACTAAGAACCTACCTGCAAACCCAAAAACATTTTTGGGTGTATGTAACAGGTTTTGGGTGTATAGTAAACAAACATGTTAGCAACTATTGCAGTTGGCTACATTGCATGTAG
Source organism: Acronicta psi (assembly GCA_946251955.1). Taxonomy (NCBI): domain Eukaryota; kingdom Metazoa; phylum Arthropoda; class Insecta; order Lepidoptera; family Noctuidae; genus Acronicta; species Acronicta psi. Next base: position 2,903,154 of record OX276486.1, read on the forward strand.
ATGGTCCACTGAACCACTGTCTTCTATTAAACAAGCAGTACTTAAATTTCAACTTATGCATATTATATTGTGACCACAGACTATAAGCAGGTAGGCTAATGCAAATATTCAGAGACAACACTAGGTGTAAAGTAACACTTCCATACATTTTATTTGTATTACAATTTGACTCATGGAAGCGTAAGTTTATGCTTAGCGTCGTCTCTGGATGCCTTAGTTATAAAAGTCACTTACTTGGGAAGTTACCACCAGCTCTGGAGACATCGTATGAGACCAGTCCAGCTATTCCAATGAGCAGGAAGAAGCTGGCCCAGATCCAAGGGAACCTTCTAGTGCTTGTCATTCTGTCTAGAATATCCTAGATGTGAAGAGAAATGTGATTTAGACACAGAAAAACTATTACTTTTATACAATAACATAAAATTAATGGTACCTATACATATTTACAATATTATCAATCAATTAATCATAAATAATCTGCCTTTATTTTCTTGGACACACAACTTCCAGTATGTAAAGTTTTCGCTAAACTTTGGGCTGTAATAAATCAAAACAAAGCTCAAGTAGTAGGCTGTTGTTCTAAATCATTTTAATCCAATATTTTTCTCTCTGATTTCCATTTTTACAGCCGGGTTGAGGTTAGCTTGTACCAATTGCCGCAAAATAAGTTTTGCAAAAACAGTACACAATAATTAAGACTGACATTCAAAGAAAAAGAAGACTAACAGAATTCCAGATCTAGCCAGTCTCACATAATTAGAGATTTTGAGTTACTAATAAATGATACATGAATATTTGCTCTTTCTTATTTTATTTCACTATGCATGTCAGAGGTAGAACCCTCAGGAAGGAACCTTGAGTTCAAGTATAATTTTGTAGCAGCGATATTAGTTAATAAGTTATTAGTTATTTGAGCCGTTTGGAGTCGAAACGCTCGGTTTGTGGGGTCCGAGTGCTCGTCTCCTTTTTAAAGAAATTTCAAGGAGACTGGTCGACTCTTCACGTGACCAGAGGGCTGGCTTGTTTCTAGGGGAACATATAAGCATTGCCATTCAACGTGGCAATGCTGCCAGTCTTCTGAGCATGTTGCCAGACGACAGTGATGCGGAGGAATTCTTCAACACTTAGTGTAATGGTTTTTTTTTTTCCTCTGTAGGTGTTTATTATTTTTCTTTTATGTAAATGTTTTATTTATGTTATTTAAGTAGATATAAATGTATTGTACTTATTTGTTCATAAGTTGTAATTGCCAATACAGTTATCTAACAGATAAGTTTTATGACATTCTTCACTATTAGATAAATGCAGACAATTATAATTATGTGTAAAATGTATGTCGAATTTGTATGAAATTGGACAGTATTTATAGAAGTGTATGCTTACACATCTTTGTATCTTAGCCTAAGTGTATATCTGAGATGACACAATGACCTCAGTTGTAAGTATTTGCCTGTGAAAGGCTGGCGATTATACCTCAATGTCATCCAAGATTATAAATATACAAGCAAAAGCAGATGTTCATAGATAACACTGACCATTCAATTTTATTTATCACTTTTTTTATGTGATGTACAAATTATTCATATTGTACATTTGTAACAAAGCACTTTATGAACACAGTTGAGTAAGTAGATAATGATTATGGCAAATTGACATTGACTATCCAAGGCACACCTACAAAGATTTGTACATTTTATATTCCAAGATTTTTTATGAAAAATGTAGAAGAATAAAATTAACACTATTATTTTTGACCATGAAACCTAGGTCAAGGATTTTATAACACAAACCATAGTATCTGGAAAATAGATTCAAGTAAAAAAATCATTAATGATGGATTCAATTAGTTCAAATTCACAATTTTATTTTATTAGAAACGCGGTAAGCCGAGATGTAAATTTTTACCTTGATTCGAAATACAAACACATTTACTCAAACAGCTTGCGTGTGGCTCCCGCAAAGTTAACGGATGTACCACATCAACATTTACTGTTAGCACTACGCCCGTTTACACTACACACGCCTAAAGTAGTTTTTCAACTTCCATTCACAAACTAACTGCGCGATTCTTTGAATTGATTGATTCAATATTCGCGCACGAATGCCACATCTTTTGTAAAATATCACACGTATGTCTACTTTTCATGCGTTCGATGATAACAACACTCATATTTGAATTATTTTATAATATTTTAATTTACCTTCAACTAATGACGATTATGCTTCGAAATATAAAAATATTCAATAATTCGATTGAAAATGAAAAAATATGTCGTCCTCGCCTCACTCGTTTTTTCTACTGCCAAATTTAGGGTGGCCAATTATTAAAAAAAAAATCTTCTATATTACTCAACTTGATAAGTAATTATTATTACGAATACATTAATAAATCTATTACAAAGGTTTCTACTTCTTTTGATTGGCTTATATTTATTTACTACGTGTGTAAAATACACTTTAAGTAACTCGCTATAATACTTTCAAATACATTTTGTGATGTGAAGTTTAAGTTTTTTTTTAGTTTTGCGTCGTTCATAATTCAGATATAGTGGGTATTTACTATTTCCATGTAGTAAAATACTGTCATCGTAACTCTTTTAATGCATACGCTATTGTAAAGAGTATATCCAGTAGCGGAATTTATTGTAAAAAAAATGTACTAAATAAAATAAAAATCATGGGTTGGCAACATCGTAATAAGGACGTGACATGACATCTGCCCACTGTAACCTTTAGGTTACGTTTAAAAGTTACGGTTTTCTTTAGTCGATTTTTTTGCTAAAATCGTGGTCAAAGTAATCCGAATATTACACTAAGATTTTAATAAAAAAAACGTTTCAGTAAGATCACAACATGGGATAGAACAACTTTTTATGGATTTTATGGCATTTTTGGCGTTTTACTGCTATTATTTTAATCAGATATAAAAACTCTTTCTTTTAGTTGCTTAAATGTCAGGAATGAGTATACATTAAGGATAATTGGAATTATTTTGGGCTAGAATTTTTTCTACTTGTTCCCAAAGGTTGTCATAAAATTGTTGTCGTTGTGGATAAATAAAAAAATAAACTCACCTGGCATATCTTATTCGTCTTTACAACAGTCTCATCCTTTTTCTTGCCTTTCAAAGCTTCACCGCAGACTTCTTTATACTGCAAAACTGATGTTTTCAACGATTTCTGTCTCAATTTCTTACTAACTTCGGCCCAGTTTGTATCTAGGATAACAAAAACATTTTTAATAATTCTAACAGGAAATACAAGTCCTGTGATTAATTACCTCAGTTTGTACAACATTTAAGCAACGAGTAGCGAGCGTCGGAAATTTTCTAATGGAAAATGTATGGCAGTTAAAACAATACATACCAATGTAATCGAGCAGAGTAGCAGACTGCTTGCTGCACCTATGGAACAGCTGTCTCCACGTAGCATTGCATGAGTCATCCCTCACAAGACAGTCCACGAGGCAATCAACCAGAACCCTATGGTATGGGTCAAGCGATGAACCACTCAGATACTGGTTGGGCAATTTCTTCATGAGTTGATTGAATGTCACTTGTAGCTTATTGTTGCTTTTATTGAAATATATATCCTGAAATACATTTTGTTGTTTTTAACTATATCGAGTCCATAAATGTAAAATGTAACTTAACCTCAATCATATACGATTTCTATGATCAAGCCTGTACTGTCCAAAGAAATAAAGAGTTGTCAAAATTTTGCTAGGAGCTGTCTCCAGTAATAGGAGGCTATCGATTTGCCATTTAACAAATCACAATTAATTCCTAGTGAATTTTCAGACTAATAGAGCCAACAACATTTTATTCTATATAAATGAGCATTTAATATAGCTTATCATGCGCTTGACTAAAGAAATATGCTAAATAAATAGCTACGCTGGTTTGAAAAATACCTAGGAATTTATTAATAGATAAACTGCGAACAGCTGGCAAATAACTAAACATTTATGCTACAAAAGTTTCCATACCTTATATTTACTTAATTGTTTGATAAGGTCACTTGATAGATCCTTAGGTAATGCACTCCTCTTGTTGTTGACCATGTCAATCATGGCAAAGAGCTGGTCTTGACTCACTTTGGTGCTGTCCATGGCTGAGTGCTCGTCCAAAAGCTTGGCCAAGTACCCCACTACGTATTTAGAGTAGTTCTTCAACTCGATGATTGGAAGGAACAGTTCTTGCCAAGCTAAAAGCGGAACATCTATTTAGTTACAGATTGAATAATGTCTATGGCTCAGTGGCTCGTATTCTATCGTGGTGCTTTAGCAAGCTATTTATTTTATTTAAATGTGAAAATTGTTTGCAAGAGATCACTTCCAGCGATAAGACCGCCCATTGTACCATCTTATCATTTTTAAAATCCGCTTGTCCCGAGTTAGCAAAAAAGAATAAGTATTCTATGTATCTAAATACAAAGTTTCAAAGTCGTTAGCATTATTAAATAACTCTATATATACTATACATACATATCCAAAGGAAAACCTTGCGGTGCCGGTTTTAGACAATATCATAAAATATTCTACCTAGGTAAAGAGCACCAACTTGTTTCACATTTGACTAGTAAATGTGGGGTTATCTCATCTTTACCTTGCAAAGTGTCACAATGACGAGAGATAACTTATCTCAACAAGTTTTGACCCAAAATATTATCTTGCCTTTACCTAGAGAAATTTCAGTCTTATCGTTTTTGTCACTTGGATTTTAATGACAATAATGTGGTTGCATCTTGTGGAGATAACTAGTGAGCTTGCACTTCGCTTCTCCACATTTCACAAGTGCTGCTTATGCATTGGGATTTAGTTTACACTGAAAAATCTTCCATGAAGAAGCAGTCAGTCCAACTTAGTCATATAATACACATTCATTCTATGAGGCTATCGAACGCGTGGTCTTAACTAATTTTAGCTCGGGTGAAAGGTTTTATAAGTCAGTTAAAGTTTTGGCTATAGTGACTGATAGTCCCGAATTTTATTGTTGATCCCGTCAAATCGACAGTGAAAGGTTTCTTACCTTTTAGACCGACGGCGCAATTAAGAGTGAATAGTTTCTTACCTTTTAGGCCGACGGCAAAATCATTGATACCACCCTGCCCGAGAGCCCACAACAAAGAGAGACCAATAGGCGGCCTGTTTTGGTAAGAGTTTCGAAGGCTTGCGCTCTTTTGTATAGAGGTGATACAAAACTCCGGATAGTCTTGTGCTAACATTTGCAGCAGTAACCTATGACCGTTCACAGATTGACCTGTAAAGGAGAATTTTGTGTGCTAATAAATTGGGGAATAAGGATAATTAATTAAACATTTAGATTTTTTGTAACTACTGATAAGGTAGATGTTATTTTTACTATTGATTTAATTAGTACTCAGATGTCAAAGTTGTTTTTTAATCTTTTTGCAATTTACGTAATTATTAACACAAACCTCTGCTCATATCATTTGCAAGAGCTGTCAGAGTAACGTCAAAAAACAGCTGAGCGTTTGCCTTGCCAGCATCCTGCAGCACACTAGCCAAGGGTTTTCGGATTTCCTCAGGGGCAGCAGACAGGGGATATAAAGGAGGGTATGAAGAAAACGATGGGTCGTCTACGTCTATCTGAGTCTTGGAGTTGAGGAAAGCCGCTACTTCCTTCAACCATACGAGTGGAGCATTAGAGAAACGGATTTTATTCGTCGTTATTATGTTGGCTAGCTCTGCTGCATCAATCTGAAACAAGAATTATATCGTATCTGGGCTGTCAAGATATTTGATTGCATTTGAACAGAAAACAAAAACAAAACATAAACCAACAGTTTTACACAATAAATTTTAAATGTACAAATAGTACAAATAAAACTACATTGGTTGTTTATTAGTAATGTACTTATTATCAGGGCACACTGCAATGATACAATGGTCACTGCATGAGATAACAAATACATTAAAAGGAGCGCATTAAAATGAGACTGCATCACCAGATAATGGTCCTGATTTAGTTGTTTTCAACCCAAACTAACTTTTAAGTTATTTTCTATCATATAAGAAAATAAAAGAATCACAAGCAAAGTTACTTAGTCCATTTGCTTTTAAACAACGAGTTGAAATATAATAGCGATAGCATAGGTGTCAATAGGGCCGGATTAAGATATGCATAGGCTCTTAGGCAACGCCGAAATTACCTTCCTGAAAAAAAAACTGCCTATATCCGAGGAGTCCTATAAGTGATGTGGGGGCCGTAGACAGTTGACTCCTCCATAAATGACAATGGCATAATCACTTGATACTTCTTACTTTCTTTTATCCCTTCTCAACGATGATTGTAAGAACGAGATAATTATGTCTTGTGTGAGGTGTATTATACCTAGGACATGCTTGCTTTTCAAAATATTAGTGTTTTACTTGTGGAACAAATACGGCAGATAATAATAATAATAACTAACAATTTCAAGAGCTCCTTCTATCGTTTTTGGAGGTTTGGGTTTGGGTGGCTCAACATTCTTCTTGTCTTGCTTCTTCTTCTTGTCGCCTTCCTTTTTTTTATCTTTTTGGGGTTTCTTCTCATCATCAATCTCCATACCAGAATAGAACGACTTTATTTGAGAATGAGGCACTAAAACAAAAGTTGAATTAAAATGCTAATGATTGAAACATTTTGGTAAGCTACGACACTACGGGATAAGGATTGGGCCCAGTTACAAAGGACGGAGTCATATGAATAAGTGGAAGGGAAGGTAAATCCTGCCTCGGAGTACGAATTGGACTCCATGGGCCACCAATAAAAATAATAAATTTGGTTATTTGAAAGATCAAATCTGTATGTATTAAAGTCAAATCCATAAATTGCAGTGATAAAAACACCACGGCTTCTTCATAACTCTGATCCAAACAGAGGTGAGAGAATTTTAAGTATTTAATTATTATATTGTGTAAAAAGTGTGATACCTTCAACATTGCAAAACTTTGATTTGAGATTGGTAGTTCTGTGAAAACTAAAATAACCGAGATTGCTGTTGCACAAAATAAAAAGAAATAATTTAACTTGTCCCCAAATAATGATTTTAGAGAATATCGAATAAAAACAGGCATTTCAAATACTTTCTATAAATATATTTTATTATTGATTAATCATTATTGATGTTTTATATGTTTCTTTAAAGTTATAAATGTAGGTATATTTAGGTATACAAATAGGTACATTCGTTTGAAGTGAATTACTGTACACCTTACATAAAAACTCATATTGCAATATCTATAGCGCAATAATGTATTTAGTAACATAAGTCTTCCAGTAAAAGTAAAAGCTTTTGTTTAACTTAGACATAACAAGAGAGCCTTGATTAAAAAAAAATACAGTCTAGTGAGTTTAAGTTAGTTACTATTAAGTTAAGTAGATATTAGTAAAATTAAAGTTACCCACCGATATCCTCCAGTTTAGGTCCATTTTTGATACCTTTTTTGTCATCTTCCTTATTTTTTATTTTACCATTCTGAGACTTCTTGTTCTTCCCAACAACTTCCCATTGACCACTCGACATTATTACAGAGATTCTAAGCAGATTTTTATTCAATTCTTTGTAAATAAAGGGAAAGCATCAAAGTAATAGGTTACACGTCAAAACCAAACAAATAGCAAAAAAATTACAATTATATGTTACACACTGTGAGTTTCTGTACATAAATATGAGACAACATGACACTTATTGTACTTAGAGTGAAAAAGAGGCAATGCTTTGGATGCTGTTCTGTAAATACTGAAATGTAATAAAAAAGTAAACTTCTTTTTGATTGGTCAGTACGTTCCACCTTGGACAAAACGTGGCAGGAATGTCAGAATATATTGCAGTTTTGTTGCATTGGTTTGCTAAATGATCTTACAAAAAGTATATCTTTTAATGAACAATCATAGTGATAAAAATGCCAAAAGGAATATTTTAGTAAAATAAAACCTAAATTTAAATAAAAGTAGTACCAATTTACTGTTTTTGGATTTTCATTTTGTTACGGTTTTATTTATCTGTGTCTTTCTTTTGTATCGTGACGTGTTGACCCGTTACAATTTGTCTGCCGGTCGGTTATCGGTTCGGTTTTATCTTTAGTCGATTTTTAGTCCAATGATGAGGCGTAATGCTGATCCCCGTACTTCACTTTCACTTCACTATCATCCGTCAATTTTTCATTTGTGATTTTGTGATTTCGTGAAAAAAGCTGTCTTGATATTTTGCTGCTGAGTTGTTTTAAAATTTCATCATAACTATAGATACGTATCCGTGTTGTGTTGATGAAATAAAACTGTGTTACAACGAACAGTGGTTTAGATAATGGAAGATAAATTGATGTTGGACGATGTGACTACCTCCTTGAGAGAACGGGTGTTTTTCGCTGCCAGGGATGGAATGTCTTTAACCCTTTACGCTTTATTATACGAGGAAAACACAGATGAAATAGACGACCTATTAAATAGCGTAAGTACTGAAATGCACCTTTCATTCATAATATATTAGCAGCTTTCATTAGGTTGTATTGTCATTCATTTCCAATGAGAATGATGATATTCTATTTTTATCATACAAATTGACGGCGCGTTACCTTTTGCGCGTTAGATACAAACGTGTGAGTTATTAATTTATTTTTTATGCGTTGCGGATTTTGATTTTGCGTCGTAACGCACATTTAGCGTCTTAATAACCTTGGTACCAGTTGCCAGTTTTATTTCCTTGAGTTTGCGCGCTGGCTGTTGCGAAAGAACACCACTGTACTAGTTGCTCGCTCTCATAACTAATTATCATCATAATTACTACATATATTGCCTTACCTTGGTTGTTATCTTGATGATATTGAAGAAAATGTTCAACATATTCATTTTAGGTAACTTCATTGGCGAATTATTATCTAACTCATTAATCTACACACTGCTTGAAAGTATTTTAAAGTAATAGTTTGGTGTGTTCACTGAGTTTGTCAACAAAGAATCAGCTGATCAACATATAACTTATATAACAATATTAGTTTTGATCCAATGTTTCTATGCTGGTAATCAAATAAATCAATATTATATTAACATAAAAAAATGCATGAAATGTCTTGTCATCCTGAGAATCAAGACTACATTTTTAGCATTTGTTTTACTATTGCTACAAGAATACTGCCTAGGTTGGAACCTACATTTCAAGTATTTTGTTAGCAAAGCAGAACAAAGGTACCTAGTTTGTACTAGGTACTTTTGTTCTGCTTTGATTTAGTGTTTTTTAATCCCCTTCCCTAAAAACAGTATGTATTAGTATTTTATTGTTTACCTTTTATAAATGAAATCATAGAGAAAGAAGTGTAGTACTTTCTCTATGACTGATTGTATAAAATACATTATACATTCATTCATGCCTGTCTCCAATAGGGATAAGCTGAAACTAGGTACATTTGTTTTGCTTTGTCCACATTTATACATCCAGACATACACAGTTGTTTATTTATCTTTTCTGAATAAGTGGTAGCTGAGAATTCTGTTAAATTCCCACAAAAAATAAAGAATGAAAAAGTTTATTATATAAACAATAAACAAAAAACATGCTTCTTTGTTTTTTTTGTGGAAAGATGTAGGTTAACGACATGTCAGTGAACTTGTGGTGACACATTTATAAATAACAAAATAAACACATCAAATTCAGTTCAGTGCAAAACTGCCTTTAATTTTTATTTTTGATCCCGATTTAATTTTGTGAAGGTTTATCTGTTGTTTATAGAAGTCCTACTAGCTGTTCCCCTGGTTTCACTTACATCACAAAAGGACAATTTTAGGCATTAATGACTGGCTTTCCAACACCGGCTTTGCCGGCATGGCCTGGTTATTTCTTTTAAATTACAGTCTATGTTACCCAGTAAAGATGTAGCTTTTTAATAGTGAATTTTTCATATCAGTCCAGTAGTGTCGGAGCCTATTCAATTCAAACAAACAATCAAATATTTCCTCTTTATAACATTTGTACCAGAGAGAGAACATTTGTACTATAGAGTGTGCCAGACCATCAGGGCTTCACTGGAGAAGAGAGAGTACTGTTCAGCTGCATTTTTAGACATTCAGCAGGCTTTTGATAGGGTATGGCACCAAGGTCTACTGTACAAAATTAAAGCATCCCTTCCCCACAAATATTATGGCATTCTGGAGTCATATCTATCAGGAAGATTGTTCCAAGTACGAGAAGGGGAAAGTACATCATGCTTTTACGATATAGACGCCGGCGTGCCCCAGGGCTCTGTCCTGGGCCCCGTACTATATACCATATTCACAGCAGATCTACCGCAGAGCCCTGGGGTGACAGTGGCTACTTTTGCGGATGATACAGCAATACTCAGCTCTGGTATAGATCCTGTAGATGCTTCCAGAACACTCCAAAACGGTCTAACACGCATCCAACACTGGCTTAAAAAATGGAGGATTAAAGCAAGTGCATCTAAGTCAGTACATGTAACTTTCACTCTAAGACGAGAAAATTGTCCACCAGTCACATTGTGCGAACAACAGTTGCCTCACTCCACCTGTGTTAAGTACTTGGGAATGCATCTCGACCGCAGACTGACATGGAGAGACCACATTAAATCCAAGAGGGATGCGCTCAACATTAAATACCGGGAACTGTACTGGCTGCTGGACAGAAACAGCAAGCTATCCCTGGACAACAAACTCCTAATCTACAGGTGTATTCTAAAGCCCATATGGTCATATGGTATCCAGCTGTGGGGTTCCACTTGTGACTCTAACATTAATATTATACAAAGAGCAGAAGACTCAATTCTGAAGCAAATGGCCAACACTCCCTGGTTCATTAAGAACTCAGAGGTTCATCATTACCTAAATTTGAACACAGTAAAGGACGAAATAAGATCCGCTTCAAAAACATATAAAAAACGGCTCCTGAACCACATAAATCCGCTAGCGGTTCAGCTCACTATCCCCGACTCACTGAACCGCCTTAAGAGACGTAAAATCCTGAACCTGGATAGTCTAGAATAGGCTACAATTTACAAAGAGTCAATCCCAAAGGGGCATTGGCTCTGCACGACATTTTGATCTGACAACACATCTGCTCATAGTCAACGGACTGATCGCATGATAAACAAGGAAAAAAAAAAAAAAAAAAAAAAAAAAAAAAAAAAAAAAAAAAAAAACATTTGTACAGATTTTTGTTTGAGACATGATTTGAAATTTTTGCTCTCCTTGCCAATTTTCCGCCAATTAAGTGTCTGAGGGTGTAAAGAATGTACCAGTTAAATTCCAAGTCAGTAGACAATAAATTTTGAAACCTCTACTAACTTCACCATCAGCCTATATTCGTCCAAAAGCTAGCTCGAAAATGGAGCTCTGTGGCATTCACTAGGCTCTCCTGGTGAATACTACAGAGAGATTTTTGGCTTGCCTCATTTCATCACTGTCAGCCTTCCACAAGTCATCCCTTGCCGCACTAACCATTTCGCTTCAACATTCCTTGTGGGAATTCTCTTCCGTTGACTGTGTTCCCTGACACATACAACAGGGGTCTTTTCAAGGCCAGAGTGAATGGGCATCTTATGAGTAAACACGGTCTATCTTAGACCACATCTACACTTACCATCAGGCGAGATTATGGTCAAGCGCAAACCCATCCACAATAAAAAAACCGTTCATTTGGCTGGTAGGCCTCGTACACTCAATAATTATACAACTATCTTTTCGAGGGTATATATGAGATATTCATCATTATCATCAACCCAAATACTGTCCCATTGCTGGGCATGGGTCTCCTCTCGGTATGAGAGGGATTGGGCTACCTAAAGTCCATCATGCTAGCCTAATGCGGGTTGGCAGACTTCACAAATGCCAACGAGAAAATCTCTCAGTTATGCAGGTCTCCTCACGATGTGTTCCTTCACTGTTAGAGCAAGTGATAATATAATTATAGATTATATTAAGAACATATTGAGATATTGTTAATTAGGTATAGGTATTTCATTATTACTAAAAGTCCTTTGAGTCCCTTTATCATCTACTTTGAAAAAGACTGATCTAACTGATATGTTATTTTTGCAGGATGTTTGCTGTGATGGCGTAAAATGCACGCCCCTGATAGCAGCAGCGAGGCACGGCCGAGAGGGTGCCGTCAGAATATTACTTGAGAAGTTCAGGCCACCAGTCAGACTCGAGACAGAAGGCACTGTTAAATTCGATGAATATGTTATTGAAGGTATATAATAATGAACTAAAGCTTTTCGCTAGTGGCTTCACATGCGTGGGCTCCAGACTACACAGGACCGCTGGCGTGCCTAATCTGCGCCTATTTCTTATAATTTTCATCCCCTATTTCAACCCCTTACAGCCCCTTTCTGCCCGACTGCCGAAGGACGGTTGTGTTTGACGTCCATGTATGTCCGTTCGCTCGTAACTACTCAACGGCTCAACCGATTTGATAACTGATACCTCATTAGCTTCGTCTTTTTATTTCGCATTAAAAAGTCTATGTCCTTTCTCAGGCTCTAGTGTACCAAATTTCATTTTAATCGGTTCAGTAGTTTTGGCGTGAAAGCGCGACAGACAGACAGACAGATAGAGTTACTTTCGCATTTATAATATTTGTAAGGAAATAAGGATTCTTCCATGGTCACTGCATACAAGACTGTTGTATGCACCATGGTACCGTTAAGAAAGAAACCGTATATAACAAAAGGGTTTACCTACATTCTAACACCTTAAAAGAAAACTGAGTGTGTTTTGTTTACTTTGGAAAGCGTCGCGGAATGGCAAAGAATTCTTTTTGACGCATAAATGAATGTGTAAACTTCCCAACACGGGTGGATGGCTGGAAATACGATTTTATACATTTATTTAATGCCAATGTCGAATGTTATTTCCCAAATAAAGCATCAGGCACGTCATCGGGTGCACAAAGCGTCCTGCGACGTGTTCAGCGCATTGACTCCCATTTTTTATCTAAGTCGGGAACGTGTGGTTTATAAATAGAAATGTGTGAAAGTTTACACACAAAGAAACTGAAAATCGTCTCTCGAAACGTTTTGGTACGTATCTGGCGGCCTTCCAAACGTCTTTGTTTCCCGGTATTAATGATTTACCAGTATTATAAAGGATTCGCATGTTTGGCATCGCTCGTTGTGACTAGATGCAGTTCCTGGTGCTAGTAAATGCAACTAGGGTTGTTTATCTATACTCTATAATTAATACTTAATATATCTATCTATACTAACATTATAAACAGGAAAGATTTGATTGCTTGTTTGTTTGTATTGAATAGGCTCCGAAACTACTGGACCGATTTGAAAAATTATTTCAGTGTTAGATAGCCCATTTATTGGGGAAGGCTATAAGCTATATATCATCGCGCTACGACTAATAGGAGTTGAGTAGCAATGATAAATGTTGCAAAAACGGGAGGAAAAAGCTATCAAGACTACGCGGGCGAAGCCGCTGGCGGAAAGCTAGTTGCATATAAACTTGTTTGAATCTTGAAATCATATTTATTCTTGAATAACGCTTCGTAATGAAGCGAATGATTCAGTTTGTTTCTTTTATCGTGAGTTGTTAATGAAAAATTCGATGTGTGACATTGAAAGTTTATTTTTGGAAGATTATAATCCCACGAAAGTTATTCTAAACTTAATCATTAATATAATCTACAACGGAGATCAAAGCTTTATTTTTAATGCCGCGCTAATTAGAGCGTCATTTGGAAAGTTAAAATAATATTTTACTTCGATTTTCTCCGGATCTATGTGTGTGTGTGCTTGTGCACACAGCTACACGGCTACCTGCATATGATGTCGGAGGATTCATGATACGGAAAGCCATCTAAGGTTCACTTAGCTGGAAACGTAAAGCTTGCTGTTTAGTCTAGCAGTTCGTAACTGAAGAAGAAGAAAGACGCATACAAATATTTATGTTGATAAGAGAACCTCGAATTTTGGGCAAAATGGCGTTGTCATGTAATTTAAAAAAAAAACCTCTGCAAATGCCTCTTCGTAGACTTCTATAAGGTTCGGTCACCTGCCTTCAAAAATTCCCAGTGTCTTTTGTCAAGTCGACTGTCCATTTTCGCTGGAAGCCGTCATACGCTGTATTTTCTTATGCGTCTTTTGCATGCATAAACTTGACCTATGAATATCCTGCTGATGGTGGCGTTGTGTGTCGGGTCGTTTTATTCCCTACAACATGGTTGAATCAAACGGCGCCGATACACTCGTCATGCTCGTGAACGAGTGCTGTCTGTCGGGGCTGGTCAGCTCTTACTGCTGTGGCTATCTTATTAATCCTAATACCCTTTTTATTCTCTTCATCAACACATAAAGCTGCATTATCCTCAACACTATTCACAACAACTGTTACTGTAACTTACCATTTTTTTTTTTTTAAAAGTGTGACTATGGAGTTTCTTGGTTTGGTTGGTTTCTCCATAGGTCCTACTTTTTTGGAACCGTGCAACTAGTGATACCTTTCATAAGTACCTATTTATATGGTCTAATTGAAATAAAACTATTTGAATTTGAATTTATATCCTGTAAGCTATGTAGGTACCTTTGGTTTTGTTTTTTCTCTTTATTTTATAAGGGACTTTTATTCTATAAGAACATGTCAGTCCCATTAGGCCTTAACATGTAGAATAACAACATAAATAATTAAATATTACAACGACAAAGTGCTAGATCATGTAAACTTTGGTTCTTCGTCACAACCTGACGACGTAAGACGACCGCAAGTGGCACTGCCAACTTGTGGCAGCCGGTTGGCAGCAATTGGATGATAAGAATCGAAGATTAGGTGCTGAGGCGTTCTCTAGGATTGCCTTACGACGAAATGGCAAATAGCGAGAATTATCGTAAACTTATTTGCTTATTGCGTGCTCGCGATTTGAGAACATGAGGTCAATGTCTCGCAATATTTTCGTTCAGTGCAAGTCATTCATTGTTTAAACCTTAGAAAGTGTATTCGTTCTTGATACTCGTTGAAACTGAATGCAGACTCGTTGAAATGAAACTTCTTTGTTGTCCGGAAAGCCCACAGCTCCGTGACCGTGCAATATTACGTATATTCAGATAACTGAGTTTGATGACGTCATGCCTGGATTACGTGAAGGGAACTTTGAAATATTGTTTTTCTAGAGCACCCATTTTTTTTATTTACCTACCATCTGTTGCGTATTCGGTGACAGCTATTACCACGATTAAAAACGTGTTGTATCGATGAGAACGTATGAGGCAAAGGTGTACTCCTGTACATTCACAGTACGCTGATAGGGATGTTTAGGTTCCATCACACCTTTGACACTCCATACAAACTTTCCGATACCGCTGCACACTACAATACCAAATGTCAAACTTGTCAAAATTACGTTTGTACACGTGCAAATGCAAATGTGTACGTGAGAGTGCGTAGGGTTTGTTGGCATTCCGTCCGGCAAGAACACCGGCAGAATGCGGGGGACCTGAGGTATCTGACATTAGGGAGGGGCGGAGAGTGGCCATTCTGTTATTATTTATTCTGTGTCTCTGCGCGCCATCCCACCGCGCGCAGGCGACCCCGCCCCTCCGTCCCGCCGCTCACATAACTAAGCCGCGGTCAACTAGTACCGCGCAGACTATAGCCTTAGTGTTTCAAATATTAGGAAATGTTTATTGCGTAATACTATTAATTCAAATGGTCGGTACAAACCGTTATTATAACTATCAACAGTTTTACGTAAGCGTAAATGTAAATATTTATGGCCATGCATTTGGCTCTCGTGTAAATGTATGTATTCAACTAACGTCTTTATTAAATGCCAGTTACATAAAATTATTAGTTTCTACAAATTCTACAACTTTAGAGCCAAAATACGAATGAGAGCTTCTGTATTCTACAATTATATATATCGATACATAATGACTTCTTAAATAAAAGAAAACTTTTGAGACGTTACCCAGCTGTACACTGTAAATCATAAATCATCGTAAATCGACATAGTCGCCGTATCGATTTTACTCGTAAATCGACGCTTGCGCAGTTATTGGGGTTTTTTATGAAATTCTCTGTAGTACCTTGGAGTTTGAGATTGTGTTAATGGCAATATGCTCGCTCCTTATTACGTGTGACCTAAACATACCGGCGAACTGTGGGTACAGTCACGAGCAAAAACATGTATAAACTAACAAAAGTGCTAAAGCGATTTTTTCATGAATGAAGGATTGCGACTTTGAAATAACACCAATGTCACCATAGTATTGGTTCGTAAATACTGTGTTCATAATATCACAAAAGTTCTATTAGAACCTTAGGAGAAAATCGCTTTAGCACTTTTGTTAGTGTGTACATGTTTTTGCTCATGAGTGTAAATTAGTACACTTCTGCCACAGAATTCCCTAAATAATAACAGAATGAAATAAAACTACTTTTTACGGATTTTATCGCGTTATATTGATCGTCGGGATTAAAATAATATCAATATAACGCGATAAAATCCGTAAAAAGTAGTTTTATTTCAATGTCTAGTATTCGCGTAAGTGTCAGAAATCAATAACAGAATGGCCACTCTCCCTAACGTCAGATACCTCAGGTCCCCCGCATCCTGCCTGTGTTCTTGCCGGACTGCCAACGAACCCTATGCACCTTCACGCACACATTTGCACGTGTACAAACGTAATTTTGACAAGTTTGACATTTGGTATTGTAGTGTGCAGCAGTATCGGAAAGTTTGTATGGAGTGTCACAGGTGTGCTTCTGCCTAAGTCCCAACCCTTCTTATTAAACAGCCATGTTATTAGTATGTTATTTATTTATTTCAGGAGCCACAGCACTATGGTGCGCTGCGGGTGCGGGTCACCTCGGTATCGTGAAGCGGCTCGTCCGGGCCGGCGCCAACGTGAACCATGCCACCAAAACGTTGAGCACACCGCTTAGAGCGGCCTGCTTCGACGGCAGACTGGACATAGTCAAGTACCTCGTGAGGCACGGCGCCGACATACACAAAGCAAACAAGTATAACAACACATGTTTGATGATAGCAGCATATAAAGGACATTTAGATGTGGTGAGTGTTTACTGAACCATCGATAGCCTAGGAAAGCAGTGATAGCATAGGGAAGCAGTGATAGCATAGGGAAGCTATGAGAGTCTAGGGACGCAGTGATAACCTAGGGAAGCGGTGATAGCTTAGGAAAGCAGTGATAGCTTAGGGAAGCAGGGATAGTTTGGGGAAGCAATGATAGCCTAGGAAAGCAGTGATAGCATAGGGAAGCTGTGAGAGTCTAGGGACGCAGTGATAACCTAGGGAAGCGGTGATAGCTTAGGAAAGAAAGGATAGCTTGGGGAAGCAGTGATAGCCCAGGGAAGCGGTGATAGCCTAGGGAAGCAGTGATAGTATAGGGAAGCAGTGATAGTCTAGGGAAGCAGTGATAGCCTGGGGAAGCAGTGATAGGGAACCACTGGACTGCCAAGTCTAAGGTCTCGATTTCGAATCCAAGGCAACTGTGACTTTTCGAAATCATGTCTATCGGTTTTAAGGGTCGTGGGAGCTTTTAAATCATATGGCATCTGAAACGCCTATGGTGGTGCAGGTGTTCAATGTTCATAGGCAGCGATGACTATTTATCATCAGCCGGCACGTCGGCCTATTTCCCGACATAAACCGGGTACTACAAAAAAAAAATTGATTCGGTTTCCTACAATAAAACTACGCAGTCTACGCAAAACGATCGTCTATTGTTATAATTATATAGTCAAGAAATTGTAGAATGTATTATCAAGCTGTATCAAGGGTTATATTCACGGGTCATACTTTGTTTACTTATCTCTCACTTTTGCTTTGTAATGATACAAGTTCAGAATATTATCACACGTACATTGAAGGTATATTCTTAAAATACGCATCGACAACCCGTTAACTGTTTCATTTCTGGGCACGTGTCTCCTCTCAGAATGAGATAGATATGGGAGACAAGACATTGTTGTATTGACAACTTCGGAGGTTACAGTAGTTTTTGAGATTAGCGTGTTCAACCAAAAAACAAACGAAACTTCAGATTTATAATATTGTACCAGACTGCTCATGATCATGAGTTCGTGGGTTCGATTCACACAAGACACAAACATTTATGTGATGAACTTACGTGTTTGTATTTGTCTGTGTGTTTCTTATATATTATAAGTATGCATTTACAAAAAAAAATTATGTAAGTATTATATCCATTGTCTAGGACCCATAGTACAAGCTCTGCTTAGTTTGGGAATAGATGGTGCTGTGTAAAAAAAATGTCTCAAGATATTTATTATTTATTTATTTATCATATTATTTTATGAGGATGAAGATGACGGCGTTAAGGAATAAATGGATCAAATACATTGGGGCTAGGACAGGAAGATGACAATGATGATTTCGAAGTCACCTGTGAAAATGTCATGCAGATTTTAAATTGTCCTGGTTGTTGGCAGGTACAATTTCTCCTGGACAGCGGCGCCCGCGTGGACGAGCGCGCGCTGTGCGGGGCGACGGCGCTGCACTTCGCCGCCGAGTGCGGGCACGCGGCCGTCGTCTGCGCACTCATAGATCTACACGCTAAAATACTCACCAATGAAAATGGTTCGTATTACTTTTTAACCCCCGACGCAAAAACGACGGGGTGTTATAAGTTTGACGTGTCTGTGTGTGTGTGTGTCTGTCTGTGGCATCGTAGTTCCCGAACGGATGAACGGATTTTTATTTTGATTTTTTTATTTGAAAGGTGAAATAGTCGGGAGTGTTCTTAGCTATGTTTGATCAAAATTGGCTCAAGATGGCCGCCGCCACAAAATAGCGAATTACATATTTTTTCACAATTCCCTCAATATGGGTATCATAATTGAAAGGGCTTAACTAGGAGAATACAATACACTATGATACATTTCAAGCCAAGAAGGCCCCCACCACAATATGGCAAATTACATTTCGTGTCGGGGGTTTTCTAAATTTTTTATTTAGGTTAGGTTATTACCTATTATTTTATATCTCCCTTTTAGATCTTATGGCATGCCTCTTGTGACGAAGACATCCGGTCTATAGGGGCCGGTAGGGTTGAGTAAGTGAAATGCAAAAGCAGCGTGTACACGGTTTGAACCCGGGGAGATGACTGCCAGGGCGAGCGGGCTATACTACGCTCTGCGACCTAACTTTTGCATTTCGCTTACTCAGCCCTGCCGGACCCTACACGGTCCTTTGGTAGGATTGCGCGGGGACACAGGTCCAACGCGTAATATGCGCATAATATTGTGATTTTATTATGTAGCGAGATAAATGTTCTTCGGATCCCATGGCCATGACTACAGAGCAAGGGAAGGAATTATAGATTTCTGTGATTCTGATTTTGATTTTTCAATCGGGTCATTTCAAAATTCAATCGAGAACTCGAGTGGTTTGGGAGTAAGGAGCCGCTCGAGTGGTATTCTTGGTCATCCGTAAGGATTATTGATGCTTTCTATCCTTGAAATTTTAAAAAGTCGACTCGCGAGTCAGTTTCTAATCGATATTTTTTCACTCGAGTAAAAGTCGACTCCAGTCGCATCACTATTCCATATTTCAAACCAAGAAATCTTAATTGACACTTAAAACATTATCTTTTTGTATTTTTTTAAGCATTTTCCATGCTAAGATTACAAGTTATTTTTAATGAAGGAAAAAATCGGCGGGCGGGTAGGATTCGAACCTGCGCCTTCTGGTTCGGTACACCAGACGCTCTGACCACTAAGCCACCGCTCGCCCTACTCGCCAGTCGAAATCTTCCTTCACATTCTAATTTACGTCTTTTTCCTTCATTAAAAATAACTTAAAACATTGTTTTTCTTTAGGTATGACACCGCTACAGTGTGCAGCTGAGCGTGCGAGGGCATCCGTAGTGGAGATCTTAGCGGCGCGACCCGAAGTGACGCGAGCGCAGGCCATCGAGGCCTTTGAGCTGCTCGGAGCGTCCTTCGCTAATGACAAGGAGTACTATTGCCTTAGGGTATGTGTTTGTTGTTTTGTTTGTGTTGTGGATTTATTTTTATCTTTCATGACTTCCTTTTAGTCGAGGAATGAGGATTCCTCAAATTCTTCCTTAAATTTTTCCTTACTTTTATGAAATTCTCAGTAACTGCTCGGACTTTGGTTTGTTAATGACAATGAGCTAGTACATGGGACCTAAACGCGTGTACAGTAGTAGACATCTGCCTAATCTTTAGGGGAATACAGGATGGTATGTTATATTATGTCGATTAAATTCTTAGTGAGCATTTTTTTTTTTTTTGTGGCAAGAGCATTTCATCTTTGAATTCTTGTTATGAATAGTAAGCTAATTTTTACTTCTATTTTGTTTTTGTAAAATGAACTTAACAGTGCACAACTAAGTCTTCACGTGTATCGGAGGGCTACCTCGTATTTTTCCGATATATTTTTTTTTATACCACTGAGGTGGCAAACAAGCATACGGCCCGCCTGATGGTAAGCGGTTATCGTAGCCTATGGACGCTTACAACACCAGGGGTATCACTCGCGCGTTGCCGACCCGAAAACCCTCTTAGAGGTTTATGGAGGATTCCTTGCGCCGTCAGTTTGAGGAAATATTCTTCTTGTTGCCAGCGCAGCGCATCCATAGAAGGAGCTCTGGCGACCTTACTCACTGCAGGAACACAACACACCATAAAATGTGTTATTTGGCTGCAGTTTTCTGTAAGGTGGAGGTACTTCCTGGGCTGCTCCAGATTTGAGCCATAAATGGCTGTGCCCTACCTCTCTTAAAATATTTGAAACTCGTTAAGTTTTGATAATATTCGTTGTCCCATAGATGGCGTACCAGTACTTACACAGAGCGATGGCGATGCGGTATGACACTCGATATGGCTTGCTACTCAAGAAGCCCGCAGACCCCATACCCGCGTACGATAATTGGAAGGAGAGCACCACGTTAGAGGTAAGAGTTTTATATACATTTTAGTAAATAATATGGAATCACTTTTTGTATAGATCTAGTACATTCACGAACAAAAACATGTATACACTAGACAAAATTTTAAAGCGCTTGTTGTCTAAAGTACTAATAGAACTTTTGTGGTAGTATTCACGAACCAATACTATAGTGATTGGTGTTATGACATAGTTGCAATTGTTCATTCATGAAAAAATCGCAAAACACTTTTTGAAGTGTTTATTATATATTTAAGCTCGTTACTGTACAAGGGCCATAAAACGAGGTGGAACTACAATAATATTCGGTCACTGTCGTCCTACTGTGGGGCAAAGGCTCCTTTCCATTTTTTCGGTTTAATGTTTGCCTGTCAACCCTTTTAGTAAAAAACTTCTAGCTCGTCCCGCCATCTTTTTCTAGGTTTTTTTTGATGCGGAACTTCTTCATGGATCCCTGCCATCTACAGAGGCCCGATTATTTTGGATTTGTATTGATTAAAAACACCACTTACCATCACAAGCCCTAAATCATGGGCATGGTATCAGTAAGATTGGCCATCTCCTGTCGGGAGCTAACGTAGTGGTGTGGTTGCGGCAGGAGGTGGAGCAGCTGTCGGGCGTGGCGCACGCGCTGCACATGGAGGGGCTGGCGGTGCGCGAGCGCGTGCTGGGCGCGCGCTGCCCCGACCTGCCGCACCCCATCGTGTTCCGCGGCGCCGTGTTCGCCGACGAGGCGCGCTTCGACCGCTGCCTCGCGCTGTGGCGCCACGCGCTCGCGCTGCGACAGCACAACGAGGTAACCCCACACGAACCGACACACTCCAGATACTTGCCTGTACTGTAAATAGTGCATGGGGCACGTCTCGCCTTCGACACCCTTCGACACTCGAATCCGATTATTGCATAAGTGATACGGTTTTTTTTATTATAAATTTGAGTGCGTTTGGCAGCACCTCACCTGCTGGTGAGTGACCATGCTGCCGAGGATGGAGCACGCAAACTCAAATAATGTCTGTTCACTCTCGCCTTGAAGGTTCCCAAATTATATGAATCGGGAACCACAGCAGCCGGCAAAGAATTCCGCTCCCTAGTCGTTCGCATGATAAAAGATGAAGCAAAACGCTTCCTGCGTATAAGTGGAATATCAATGACAAAGGGGTGGAATCCCTCCCTGCGTCAGGTTGTCCGATGAAGGAACGGAGAGGGGGGAACGAGGTTGTGAAGTTACGACTATCGCATAAGTGACAGTTTTGGTCATAATGTAAATACCATAGGAGTGTTTCGCATACGATTTTTCGCCGCTCGCATTTAAAAAATAGTCCTAGTGTAACGTCGGCTTTATACCGTCAACATAAGTATCTATCCCACCGGCCAATAAGTAAAGCGTAAAGGTGGAAACGCACCGTGGCGCATGTTGTCCACGGGCACGCTGCGCACTTTAGCTGCATGCATTCATTTGTTTGACAACGTGGGTCTACGTTTCCACTGCAGCACACGCTCTACACGAATTTACACAGCGTCCATGGCGTTGAGCTACGTGGTACGCTGTATCCGAGCAAGCCACGCGTGTGCTTATGACGTCAAGTGTGCGTAGCGTAGCTTACAGCCCCATACATTTTCTTGCAAAGCGAAGTTCGAAGCATGTGTGTAGCCTCTCCGTGCGCCGCAGTGGGTTTCCGCCTTAATTTCCAATCTCAATTTACATGGATTTTATACTATTGTATTTCGTGTTAATTTCAGGTGTCAGTTGTAAAGGACCTGCTCAGATTTGCTCAAGTTTTCTCGCAAATGATACACATAGGAATTGAATTACCTCTCGCTCAGGTGAATATTGTTTTTTTATATCACTCCAACCAATAACTGCTTCTAATCGTCCCAATTTGCCCTGTCTTATCTATCAATTCATTGGAACCTATTGCTGTTTACTGGCATTATTTAAAACTCTAGCTTTCTATTGAAGAATAAAAATGTAAATAATCAAATTAGGCTATGTGGACTTTAGAATCAAACTTAAAAAACTCGCTTTCGATATGCCATTCCAGAATTTTCCAGAAAAATTACATGATTTTTTAGCAATTTTCATCACACTGCGGGATATAACCCTTCTTCCAATCGATTTACAGTTTTCTGTGGCCAATCCTTCCAATTTTAATCCACGTTTCTTTATTTGTAGGTTTGCTTCGTGCTGGAGGCTTGCGCGGAGGAACTAAAGCGAGGCACAAAGCGGTTGGAGAAACCACAGATGAACCACGATCCGGAGTCTCTAGTAGTATGTAGCTACTCTGTGTGAACTGTCACGTTGCTTTTCATGACACATGTCGGTGAGGACGGCTAGGTCTGCAGTAGTGCTAGTGGTACTAAGGCTTTAGTAAAAGTATTTTATTAATTACTAGCTTCCCGCCAGCGGCTTCGCCCGCGTGGTCTTATAATTTTTTCCCCCGTTTTTGCAACATTTTTCATTACTACTCCGCTCCTATTAGTCGTAGCGTGATGATATATAGCCTATGTTACTCGGGGATAATGTAGCTTTCCAAAGGTGAAAGAATTTTTGAAATCGGT
Source organism: Acronicta psi (assembly GCA_946251955.1). Classification (NCBI taxonomy): domain Eukaryota; kingdom Metazoa; phylum Arthropoda; class Insecta; order Lepidoptera; family Noctuidae; genus Acronicta; species Acronicta psi. Next base: position 2,926,628 of record OX276486.1, read on the forward strand.
CCAGTAGTTTCGGAGCCTATTCATTACAAACAAACAAACAAACAAATCTTTCCTCTTTATAATATTAGTATAGACTAGCTTCCCGCCAGCGGCTTCGCCCGCGTGTTCTTATAATTTTTTCCCCCGTTTTTGCAACATTTTTCATTACTACTCCGCTCCTATTAGTCATAGCGTGATGATATATAGCCTATAGCCTTCCCCGATAAATGGGCTATCTAACATGGAAAGAGTTTTTCAAATCGGTCCAGTACTTTTTGAGTTTATTCGTTACATACAAAAATACAAATGTTTCCTCTTTATAATATTAGTGTAGATGTAGATGTAGATATCAGTATTGTAGTGCTTTTTTATAGTCAATACCACATTTAATCAACCAAAGACTCCCACCCTTCATCGCTTTCTAGTCTTTATTTCTTTTTTAAAGGGCAATAATAGGTTTAATATTGTTGTGACCGATAAAGATATTAGAAGCACTAGAGTTCCGCCCCGGCTTCGCTCGCGTGGTCTGGGTATTTCATAAAACTTTCATCCCCTATTTCAACCCCTTTCAGTCATTTTTTCGCTTTTTTTAACATATGTAAATGTCGTATGTCCTTTCTCAGGCTCTAGACTATCTGTGTACCAAATTTCATTTAAATCGGTTCAGTAGGTTTGGCGTGAACGCGCGACAAACAGACAGACAGAGTTACTTTCGCATTTATAATATTAGTAAAGATTAGTTTATTGTTAGAATTCTGTAAATATTTGCCTTAGATTTATTGCTAAATCTTATGGTAGCTTTGTTCCAAAATGTCATCTTTCAAAGTAGTTAGTTAGTTTATCTGTCACATTTCACAATCCACAATCATGGCTATTTTGAAAGTGTACCGTAGCGAATATTGACGCGTAGAGTTTGGTGCGCTCATTCATGTTGCAGGATGAGTATGAGAGCAACGTGCGGACGGCGCTGTACCTCGTCGCTGTTGCTGCTAGGTTGCTGGAGAACGAAGGGAATGCAGAGGTGGGTTCAGAACTTCAGATTTACATCATAATCAGCCTCCTGTCTCTGTCCCAAAATACTTGATGTTGGTGCAGTATGTCCTTTTCTTTCAGCTGTCATCCCTCCCTTTTGTTTGGTCTATTTTCAATTCATCACGTGCATTTCCATCCCTTTTTAATATTTTTTTGTTTTCTCAGGAAATAACGAGTTCAGTGCGTAGGGCAATCTTCAGGCTACGTAACGTGCGCCTGCGCAGTGGACAAACGTTATTGCACCTCGCGGCCGACCGCCGAACGCCTGTTGACGATTTCCACACTAGTGATGTCTGCCAGTGAGTTTATACTATTTGTGTGCGTGTGTTTGAGCGCGTTTGTACGGGTAATATATATTGTGTGATTGTTTACGTTTATTTGAATGTGTTGATGGAGAGAGGAATGTGAGAAATGTGTAAGAAGGAGAGAGAGAGGATTATAAAGGGTTAAAGAGTTACAGAATGAGACAGATAGAGATATACAAAGAGAGAGAGAGAGGGGTAGTGACAGAGACATACAACAAGAGATAAAGAGGGATTTGGTGATAAAGAGGGAGGGATTTGGAGAGAGCGAGAAAGAGATGGGTTCGCAAAGAGAGAGAAGGAGAGATGCAGAAGGAGGTAGAGACGGAGAGTAGGATAGTTTTATATCTATCTGTATGAGGTAGTTTTGTATCTGACTGTATGAGATAGTTGTATATCTGTCTGTATGAAAAATATAGTAGAGATAGGTAATGTTGATAATAATGGTGATACCAATAACCTATGTGCGCGTGCGCAGGTTCCCGTGCGCGCGCGCCACGCGGCTGCTGCTGGAGTGCGGCGCGGGCGTGGACGCCGCCGACGCCGCGCGCCGCACGCCGCTGCACCAGGCGCTCATCTCCTACCAGCTCATCCCCGGTCAGGCGCCGCTCCGCACACATGCAGGGCACTAAACTATCCCTCTAAAGACTACACATATAGCCTATTTTACACTACACCATCTAGTCACAAACTCTTAATGTCTATAGCTAGACTTTACGAAATAGTATATTTTCTTATTAATCGTTTTTTTTTTAGTTCAGTTGAAGAATTCCTTATCCACAAAAAGTTAAAAATGGAACATAATTTATAAGCCCCACAAACTAAAAATGGGCCTGGCGGCTATTTCGGTGACGTGAAAATGACGTAACTAATCTCAGTGCCTCGACCATGAGATTTTCTCACTAGACTCGCTATCAACCCTCGCAGCGCCTCCAGCGGTTACGTAAGGAACTTAAATCTGTCGAAAACCTATCGAAAGCCATTCGATAGAACTCATGGTTGAGGTACAGTACGCGTTAACACCACTAGCCACCAAATACGGCGGATGACGTCACTTCGAGGTTAGTTAGAAGGTTCCAGCCCGTTAGCAACTTGCGGGGCATATAACAGACACTTATTTGAAGATAGTGAACACCTTCCAATAAATTCCCGTTAAATTATTTGGCAGATAATTTCATACAAATATTGTTCCATTTTTAATTTATCCGGCAGTTAACGGTTATTCAGAGGTTGTAGAACAAGCCCTAAAACGAATGTACTGTTTATAGACGAGAGAGAACAGTGGAGCGAATCGCTGTGCGCCGTAGTGTGTGAGCTACTCGTGTGCGGTGCGCACGTGGATGCTATGGATGCGGACGGCATCACGCCACTCGTCGCTTCTATTGGTGGTGAGTACATACATACATATTGAACTTATCTGCATACATAAAAGGAAAATATGAATGACTGACTGTTCTCTCAATGGATTGGGCTGAAAGGAGGTCGTTAAAATCTGCCCAAATGATGTACCGAAGTTACACTTATTGGAAAAAAATACCCTGTATTACGCTGATCAAAACTTTAGTCGTACTTTTTTACTTTTGGGAGGTGAGAAAAAAACTTAATTTAAAAAAAACGCACGCCATTTTGACACACTATTATCAGTTTCATAGTGTTTTTATAGTAAAAACTGACAACTTGACATCTATCTGCTGTCAGTGTCAGTTTCGGAATGTCTAACGCACGCCATTTTGGCACGTTATTAACAGTTTCATAGTGATTTCATGGTAAAAACTGTCAACTTGACAGCTGTCATGCACCTCAGGTAATTTGGGCTAAGTTGGGGGTAATTTGGGCTATTTAAAAAATTCTTTCACCGTTGGGAACATAGTATAAATTATAAGAATTACTCCGATCATGGAGGCGAAGTAGTTGGCGGAAATTTAGTATCTTTTTAACACAAACACATGATTTTTCTCCCCGCGCCGATTCAAACACATGCTATGCCATGAATTAAGTATCTTTTAATTAACTTTTATACCTTTTTGGAAAGCTGAGAAAATAGGGAAGTTTTATTAGTTGTTTGTACGATTCATGTCATAGTATTTTTTTTAACTAGACTACATTTTCTGAAGCATTAAATGAAAATATTGGTTAGATATTATTCTTAAATCGCTCATCAATTTAGGTATTTTGTTGGATGAAGCACTTTTAATGATTAGCTTAATTGCAGTGCCAGCTATAATATCATTTTTTAATGGTACCCATTCAATGTGTAGTTTCTTTTTTATTAGGAATTTAGTGTCAAATTTTGGGTAAATTTCAAAAATCTTCTAAAATTCAAATATCTCGAAAACTATTGAATTTCGGCCATACATAGGTGGTGTTCAATTTGTTGCATCTTGGCCCCCCAATCAGCTCCTGGCGGATATACGTCGAATTACAAGTAACCCTGTAAGGAGAAGGTGACTGACCTACCGATTAGTCTATTAATGCATAGTTCAAACTACTGAACGGATTGGGCTGAAATTTGGCAAACTGATAGTTATTAAGACGTAGGATTTTGGAAAATTCTACGGGATTAGGACACTAAATAAACACGTGTAAACCCGAGGGCATAGCTAGTTCTCTTAAAATGTATTCGCTTGAATATAATCATCAATTCATATACTGTCCCACTGCTGGGCACGGGTCTCCAATCAGTATGAGAGGGATTAGGCTTATAGTCTACCACGCTAGCCTAATGCGGGTTGGCAGACTTCACATACCGTCGAGAAAATCTGTCAGGCATGCAGGTTTCCTCACGATGTTTTACGATGTTTAACCGTTAAAGCGAGTGATATTATGCACATGATTTCCAAAAGTCAGAGACTGTGTGACTAAGCATTCCAGTGGTTATTCCTCTGGGCTATGATCGGTTTTCGCTTGAATATAGGTCCGGCGGAGAGCGTGGTGCGGTCGGCGCTGCGGCCGCGGCTGTCGTGCCTGGCGGCGGGCGCGCTGGCCCGCGCCGGCGCGCGCTACCGGCCCGACCACGTGCCGCGCGACCTGCACGCCTTCCTCGCCATGCACGGCGTGCGCCCGCGCCACTAGCGCACCGCGCGCTACCGGCCCGACAGCGTGCCGCGCGACCTGCACGCCTTCCTCGCCATGCACGGCGTGCGCCCGCGCCACTAGCGCACCGCGCGCTACCGGCCCGACAGCGTGCCGCGCGACCTGCACGCCTTCCTCGCCATGCACGGCGTGCGCCCGCGCCACTAGCGCACCGCGCGCTACCGGCCCGACAGCGTGCCGCGCGACCTGCACGCCTTCCTCGCCATGCACGGCGTGCGCCCGCGCCACTAGCGCACCGCGCGCTACCGGCCCGACAGCGTGCCGCGCGACCTGCACGCCTTCCTCGCCATGCACGGCGTGCGCCCGCGCCACTAGCGCACCGCGCGCTACCGGCCCGACAGCGTGCCGCGCGACCTGCACGCCTTCCTCGCCATGCACGGCGTGCGCCCGCGCCACTAGCGCACCGCGCGCTACCGGCCCGACAGCGTGCCGCGCGACCTGCACGCCTTCCTCGCCATGCACGGCGTGCGCCCACGCCACTAGCGCACCGCGCGCTACCGGCCCGACCACGTGCCGCGCGACCTGCACGCCTTCCTCGCCATGCACGGCGTGCGCCCGCGCCACTAGCGCACCGCGCGCTACCGGCCCGACAGCGTGCCGCGCGACCTGCACGCCTTCCTCGCCATGCACGGCGTGCGCCCGCGCCACTAGCGCACCGCGCGCTACCGGCCCGACAGCGTGCCGCGCGACCTGCACGCCTTCCTCGCCATGCACGGCGTGCGCCCGCGCCACTAGCGCACCGCGCGCTACCGGCCCGACCACGTGCCGCGCGACCTGCACGCCTTCCTCGCCATGCACGGCGTGCGCCCGCGCCACTAGCGCACCGCGCGCTACCGGCCCGACAGCGTGCCGCGCGACCTGCACGCCTTCCTCGCCATGCACGGCGTGCGCCCGCGCCACTAGCGCACCGCGCGCTACCGGCCCGACAGCGTGCCGCGCGACCTGCACGCCTTCCTCGCCATGCACGGCGTGCGCCCGCGCCACTAGCGCACCGCGCGCTACCGGCCCGACAGCGTGCCGCGCGACCTGCACGCCTTCCTCGCCATGCACGGCGTGCGCCCGCGCCACTAGCGCACCGCGCGCTACCGGCCCGACCACGTGCCGTGTCTATCACGTACGTGCTCACATTGTTTCCACACCTCAAACCCCCCACCATTTCGACTAAAAACGAACTGAGAAAAACAACAGTTTATCTTAATCTTCCGTTGTCGCCTTTGATGCGGAAATATGTCTTTATTATTTAATTACTGCAAAAAATTTATGGTGTCTGAGGTTATTGAGGGTAGATCATAAAAGTGTCATTGAGCAACTTTTACGACCTACCCATAATTTGCCAAATCTACTGTTCCAAAAATTTTTCTTCACCTAACGATAAATGTAAATTATATAACAGCATTTTTACGGTATTTAAAAAAAAGATTAATAATTACTTTGTATCTCAATACTCTAAAATTCTTGGATTAATTCGCCCACGTGCTTATTAGAAAACTAGAAGAAAATTCTAATTTTCATTATTGTTATACCAAAGAGCTATGTTACATCGTATGTACTAATTTATTACATACTTTTTAAATATAATATGACGTGTCATAAGAATATTAAAGATTTGAAAGTTATCTTTCAGTCTGTTAATATAATCTTCCCGAAATCTAAGCTACGCGAAACAGCCAAAATATATTTAAGAAATTGTTGTCAATTTAATATGGCGGAACATACATCTTATGCACAATGTAGGTATCAGTGTTTGTTTTGAACAGCATCAGAATTATTTACACAATTTCATATTTATATTTGCGTTTGCTATTTTTAATAAAACTTTCTATTACCTACATCCTAAAATACTTCGAAATATACGCTTCTGTTTCGCCTGAAAAATAAATAATATCTGAGCCCCTTATTAATGAACATGCTTTACCTAAATTGTACATAATTATTTTATTTCTTTCATTTGATTGACATATATTTAAGAAACGAGACAAAATGTGACAAAATGTTAGGACTGTTTATTCATAAGGGGTTTAAAATTGAATATATTTGTAGTTCGAATAAAGAACACAGGGCTTTAATGTGTTCAGACGGTATTGTCCTAAGCGTGGCTCAAACTAGAATAGTGATGTGAAATATAATTGATGAATAATCGACTATAAATGATCCGTCATTATAATCGAATCGTAGAGGACGACGTATTGTGATAATAAAATAGAATATTTTAGCTTTAAGTTTAGAACGAAACATAGCTAGTGTTGCCTTGTTAAGGCAGAGTATATTGGCGAAGTTACCTTGTCTTTAATATTAGAGAGAGACAACTATACTAGAAACGACGCGTTTATTTACAGACTTTGTATATAGTTACTTGTTAATATGAACGCACATAATCGATTTGACGAAATGACGAGAGAATAATTATCTTCTTGAATTTATTAATTTTTACTGAATGTTTACGTTCTGCTGAGTTAAGAAATTAACGAAACAGTCGTTTTAATTGGTGGTGAAGTTCCTCCTATTTTATTTCTAACTTCTTAGTTTAATATCGATTGAAAAAGCAAAAAAAATAAAAATTTCAAATCTAAAGATTAGGCCAAGCCAGTTTTTGATCAGTGTTAAATTGCCTTTGGATCGCACAAATTATCAATTAGTATAATATTAATGGCCTATAGCAAGGACAATTGATTAGTCTCGTTAAATTAATAATATTAGGGCATTATAGGTCACATTAAAAAGCTAAATAGAAAATTCTAGTCAAAAATATATTTGTTAGCATTTCTTTTCTATGTTATAGAAAAACTAACATGTAGGGAAAATCTATGTTTGAATTAATATAACTAGAATTGAAAAATTAAAATTACATTTTAGACGAATGGATGTGGTATGTTCCTTCTTATTGGGTACTTGACTATGTAATCTATATAAATATATATAAATAAAATGAATCGCCGAAATGTTTTTACGCCCATAACTTACGAACTGCACCAAATTGAATAATGATTTTTTTTGTTGTGTCCATTACCGTCAGGACAAGGTTTGTGTGTATTTTTATTTAATCCACCGGAAAACGCAGGCGACGTTGCGCACGGGCCGCTAGTTTATTATAAAATTGAGCATTTAGTTTTCCGGAAATCTACATAATAAAACACATACTGACAGCTTAAACTAGTGCGTTTAAAGCACTTTAATTTCAATTCATTGATTTGTAATGTATAGTCAAGAAGTATAGTCAGTCATATACCCTGCATAACTTTTTATTGCAAATATTGAAACATAACGTTATGACAAGAGAAATTATGTGTTTCTTTCAGTAGCCAATTGGTCTATTTCAATTGGCTAACAGAAATACATTCATGGTTCGCTACCTCTGAAGGAATTTTCTCAAATTATCTTTGTATACAGGAAAATTTTTTAAGCAGTGCGCAAAAAAATTTTGGTAGTTCAGTATCAGTAATAGAACACATTCCCATTATTAGTTAAAAACTTTTTTTTTAATTTTTATCCGGCTTGAAATCAGCAAAATTTGGACACTTATCTATTCGTAATAATAACAAAAGGCACGTGCGCCAGCCGACTCACGCGGCGGCGTCAGCGGGGGTGAATCCCGCGGGGAAGGATGGCAGGGGGTAGCGCCAGGCGCCGCTGTCGCCCGCCAGTCTGGCTCGTCGCACGCGCCTGTGACGTCGTGTTGATGCTTTCCCGCGCGACTCCGGCGCCGCGCGGCCGCCGCACGTTTCGTATTTCGTACTGTGACCGGTCACGCACAATGTCAGAGTTTACTAACCGCGAGTTTTACAAAATGGTGCGAGTGTATCTCTTAAGTGGTGAAAACTTGAAACTTGAACGTGAAACAGTGTGCCTCGAATGCGAGACCATGGCATTCATAACCCCGCGGTCCCTAATGAGAGGACTATTTTAGCCGCCACTCAAAGGTTGCTTGACCACGCCCAATTCAGAATCCGCACGTCACGCACAAGGATCTGGCAGACCTCGACTATGTTTCGACATCGAAGAAAACATTTGTAATTTTTCGAGCGAAACCCAAGAGCAAGTACTAACGATGCAGTACGTCGCTTCGGTGTGAGCCAGTACGCGGTTTGGAAACTATTAAATACAGCCGGTCTCCATCCATACCACTTCCAACCTGTACCGAAGCTCCACGACTCCGACCCCGTACCACGCCGAGCCCGAGCTAGGTAAGTAGGTATGTTTTAAAAGTGCAGTGCAATTGATCATGAGTTATTTAAACAAGATAAAATTTAACCTCGGGCAGGACTTGAACCTGCACTCGCCAGGTCAAATTTTTTCTTCATATTCTGAATTACGTGATCATAATGATTCATTTTCTTCAAGTATGAAGGAAAAATTGGAATTACTTTTAAAATAAATTGTTCAAATTAAACATGAACCTTATTGCTTTGCATTAACGTTGAAAATCTATCATCGAAATTAGACGGATAGTCACCGCTCGCCATACCTACGCGGGCGGGTCGAACGAGCGCACAGCTGATGTAGGTACTAAGGCGCGCGCGCTCTGTCGTGCGCTAGCGAGTAAACATAATATCAGTTTCAAAGTAAACATCTTTCGTTAACGATAACTTTAATCATTTGTACTAAGACTTATCAAGATAAAAAATTGGTGTTTAATAAAAGTCGTTTAAGTTTCATTTGACGAAGTTTGCGCACTGAATAAAAAGTTTTCCTGTATATGCAAATCCATATCGAAAATGAATATCTTGACAATCACACTATAATAATAATATATATTTTAAATGATGTCAATATAATAATGAAGTCAATTTATGAAATTATTTATTTTGTCCTACAGCATTCATATTATTTAGATGTTTTAAAAATAGAATAGAGATAATACTCTCCTCAATACCCTCCAAATATGTAACTTATTTTTGTTAACAGCTGTATATATAGTGATGTATATATATTTTATTTTATTTTACCTAATATTTATATAAAATTCAGCTATTTTCATAAGCAATGCCATGATATTGTACTTATTCTATGTACCTGGTTCGTGTACAATGAAAAGCAATAGTTTAAAGATATATTATTATGTAATACAAGGTAGAGCAAAAAAAACGCACCCACATGCACAATTTACAAAGCAATATTTTCAACATATTCAAATACAATATTTTTGCTCGTCATTGTAACTGAAAAACTGACTATTATATTATTGTACAGCTTATTATAAGGTAGCTAAGCCATATTGTTAAGCTAAACAGAATTCGTTCTTTAAAATCAAAACAGAAACTAACAAAATATCAAATAGTGCCAAATTATTTTCATATCTATCATAACCAACCGAAAATGTGAATATTCACAAGAATTTGGTGTTAAATGTTATTTAGTTTCTAAAACTGAAATTATTAGCATACATAACTATTATTTCGTGTTCTATGATATATCAAAGTAGGAGCTAGTTATCACAAGAAAATATTTCGCATTTACAATAGAGAATATTCATTGTAGGGTAAACAAAAACATTGATTTGAATAATGAATAGTTGTTATTTTCATAGAAAATAGTGAGATTGAAAATCAAGCTAGATAGACCAATATATAAAATGAAATATTTTAAATTGATTCTTAAGCTAAGGCAGTTAACACACTGTCATTATTTTTCCATGATATTCTCAACCCTAAATGTATTATCTTAGAACGGAAATATATCGAAAAATAAAACTCGCTCTTACAATACATATTATAGAAAATACGTTAGCTACAGATAACGCAAAAGAACCTATTTTTAGATGGTTTGGGCGGGGTAATATCCCACTAGTGTCTGTCTTGTTCCTTTGTGTATATAATACATTAAGCCATATTTTGATTCGTCACTTATAATCCCTGGCCGTGCCATTCTGCCAATGTGCACTGGGCTTAACACGAACACTAGCGCGATGTCCCAGCTCTAACCCAAAATTTCAAAAAGGTTGGTTACAAAATTAGGCCTAACTAAAATATTAGAGCAGGTAGAGGGAGGTAGGATATTATTTTTAATGCAAGTTTTCTTGAATAATATAATTACTTTATGCAAGCCAAGTCGCGTGCTAAAGCTAGTCACAAATGCATTGTGATTGATGTGGGTGTTTCATCTAAAACCCCTTATGTATATTATTGTAAATAAGATTATTTATCTGAGTTTAATATAGTGATATTTTTGTCAAGACAATCGACAAATAAAATGTTATATTGATTGTGTATGGTTTTATTTATAATAATTTATCCTTATTTCTGGAGGCCTAGGCCTAGCCAATTTGTAATTTAACGTTCGGATCGATGAACGAATAGAAACAAAATGTAATGGAAATGACATAAGCTTTCGACAAATCTGACGTTTACAAATGTCATTCCCATACATTTTGTTTTCCGAACACGCCACATCCGAACACCGTCGTTCCGAACGTTAGATTGTATGTAATGTATGTGTCTCTGTCTGTATGTGTATATACATAATTACTATATTTTGCGAAACAAATCCCGTTGCTTCAATCATAACGCAAGGGAAGACTGCGGTTTTTAGACTGACACTCGGTTTTGTCCCTTAGCGACGGAGGTGCCACGACGATTTTAGGCACTTTTAAAGCAGGTAATGATGTATTTTTAACATTATTCAAGTAGGTAGTGTTGTGGTGATCTTGCAAGCGTCCATAGGCTACGGTAACCACTTACCATCAGGCGGGCCGTATACTTGTTTGCCACTTTAGTAGTATATAAAAAAGGTAGGTACTTAGCAACATCAGGCAACATGTACCTACAACAACAATGTTTGAAGTTTTTATTAAATTAAGTGCTTCGTTTGTAATAATGCCAGTGGGAATGTTCACAATGGCAGTGTAAACCACGACAAATCGACAATCAGCCACATCCGTGTGAAGATCTTAGCAAAAACAATGTTGCAATTGAACAAAAAAAAATTAAGGCGATGTGTTACATAATGAACTCTTAGTTCAGATAGATTAGAACAATATGTTTTCAAATAATATTCAGTTCAACCATTGAAGCGGTAGAACCACAGACGTAGATCTACTATGGGTAGAACCTTTTTGTAAAGAGCCCCCAATCTTTCTGGCGTGTTTATAGGCTGCTATTGCCTTATACTTAACATCAGGCGGCCTGTATGCATGTCTATACTAATATTATAAAGAGGAAAGATTTGTTTGTTTGTTTGTTTGTAATGAATAGGCTCCGAAACTACGGGACCGATTTCAAAAATTCTTTCACCTTTGGAAAGCTACATTATCCCCGAGTAACATAGGCTATATATCATCACGCTACGACTAATAGGAGCGGAGTAGTAATGAAAAATGTAGCAAAAACGGGGAAAAAATTATAAGACCACGCGGGCGAAGCCGCTGGCGGGAAGCTAGTTAGCCATAAAGCAGAAGCAACACATAGGTACGATTAAAACAATTATGGCTTATTGTAGGTACCTATCTATTATTGGTCTAGTGGTTATAGCAGCTGTTACGCTAGAGGGTCTATGTTCCATTCCCAGGTCGGGCTTATGCTCGGTACAGACCTAATCACCTAAGTCCTAAACACACCTTTGCTCTTCGGGGAATATAGGCGTCACGCTATGATAAGCAAGTGCCTAAAATCAACACTGCGAACGTCGTTTGCATAGTCGCAATGTTTTTGGAGACCTAACTTTGAGGTGAAGGTTAGTTTATCTACCTGTTGTGTTAGATTGATTGGTGCTCCGTTTACATAGCATGCGGGCGTCAAAGTAAATGTACGTAAGTATAAATGTATAAACTTGCCGACTGAGAAAGCTGAAAGCTTGCTGAGAAAAAAAAAATTCGATTTTAATAAATAAAAACGAAAGCTGAAGTAGTAATCCAATATTTTTCTTTCTCCGATCTTTACGGTCAGGTTAAAGTCAGCCCGTGCCAACTTCAAACCGGACAATAAGTTTGGCGACAACTATAGGTACAGTTCTCGCCAAACTTATTGTAGAAAAATATTGGATTGTAATAAATAAAAACAAAAGCTCAAATCGTAGGCTGTCGTTTTAAATAATTTTAATTCAATATTTTTCCAGTTTTTTACGGCCAATAAGTTTGGTCTGTACGTATGTACCTACAACTACTTAATCATTATCATTTAATTAGGCAACCTCATTGCCATTGACAAATCCAAACATTGGAGGATACGAGCAATGATCACTGCACCGCCAACTCGTAGGTCCCGAGTTCGAACGCAGGACCTCTGACTTTTTGCAGACGTCATGTGCTTAAATAATTATTCATCACACGTTTGGTAAAGGAAAACATCGTGAGGAAACCCACATGTCTTAGAAATTTTCTCGGCAGCAAGTGCCTCCAAATCTGAGAGCAGAGCCGTGCCCAGTAGTGAGACAGTAAATAGGTTAATCAATTATTGTTTCTGAAGATTTTGTAACAGATCACACCAAGGGGAATCGAACTCAAGTCCTTACAAGATGCAGTAGTTAGTTAGTTGCCGCCTTTTGTGTTATCAACCACTAAAAGCGGTTAATAAGTAGGTACCTAGGTACTTAATTTCCTCTATGAATTAAAATTTTATATTAGCTTACGAAACCGCATTTGCATTTTTAGCAATGTTGTAATAGAGTCAAGTGTAAGAAAATTGTCATCTTATGTTAATTATTCCCCACAGTGTAGAAAGAAAGAATTCATCGAGGAACCCTAAAGTGGCTCCTATTATCAACGGAACATCGGTTGGTATTAGCCGAACAACAAAAACATAGGATGTAGATCTTATGGAAATGGAATTTAATGGAAATAACTCGCTATTACCTAACCGCCGCCGCGTCGGAGGGGTTACTAGTGATGTGCTTACTCGCATATGCTGATTTATGCGGATTCTGCGAAATTTTGTAAAATCTTTTTTTCAGCGTAGGTACCTAATATCTTATTCTTCATCAGACACAATCAAGGAAGAAACATCTACCTACCTACACGATGAGTTACTCAACAAATGTTGATGGAGACTAGCAACCAAGAGTTCACCAGATGATCATGTAGCTATGGATCGTCATAGAGTCATGTTTTTGAGGATATAGATTACAGAGCATCGGTTCAATAAATACAGAATACTCGCCCTTCTGAAGAATAAACATTTATCTGATGACTATGGATCTTGAAAGTAACGGTGGTATTTGTTTTACACTTTATTCTAAACCAATAATACAAATCTTTATTGTCACCAAGTTACCTACCTACTGTTGACGAAACGCTATTAGAACTCCGCCGAACAGACAAAAGAATAACGAGTACGCAGATTAAAATATCTGCATTATGCGGATGCTTTGTAAGCCGCGTATTACGGCACATCCCTTGCAGCAAGACGCTCGTCTGGGTCTGGAGCCCACTTCCACTTTCAGTTTCTACAAGTCACTCGCTGAGCAAACACGCATAGCGCCTTACGCAACTAACCGCGCCCGCATGCGTCTGGCCGGCAGTTGGCACACTTAAAAAAAAAACATTTGCAAAATTCGAACGCAGATAAATAAAATATTTGCTTATCTGTTGCGCAAATCGTGTCAAATTTTCGTTACAGATTAACAAAATTTTACGCGGCATTTTGAATTGAATTGAGTAACGTTTGCGCGGGAATTATTTGGTGATTATTATTTTTGCAATATAGTAATGTGTAAGAGTACTAAGTGTTATGTTGTTGTGAAAAACTGTGATGTGTTTGTTTCGTGAAGTGGAAGACAAAAAGGCACCATCTGTCGAAAAGTAAATACCATTTTTTTCTCATTCATTTCCTTATTTGTAAGTGGGTTATGTTGGGTATGGGTTGCTTTAAAACTGAACACACCATACATTATCCAAGTAAATGTTCAGATGAGAATCTGAATTTCTGACGTTCCCTAATATGTAGGGTACTTATTCGAAGCGAAGTCTCTACATTTAAGTAGGGACTGAGAAATTTAACGTAAGAGCCTAAGATATTTTGTAAAATAGTCTTATCAAAAAAACAGATACCTACAGATTTGAGCGTTGGGATCTCGTACTATAAGTATTGTCAGTTTTCTAGCAATATAAAAAAAAAACTAAATAAAAAATTTGACATTCTTAAAAATTTTCACATCTATAGAAAAGAAACTATTCTGAAAACTTTTTTATTGAGCTCGGTACTCAAGCCTCTCTTATCCCATAACACACTTTAGCGTGCATAAGCTCAAATTGCTCAAGTATTTCGTACCCAATGAAAAATAAACACATTTTTGAAATCACTGCGCGCCCGACCTAATTTTCACGCGTTTATGGAAAATTTATTTAAAAAAACTGCGCGCAAAACGGTCCCACCGTTTTTATAAATAGAGACAAAAAGAGTCATCAGTATTATTAGTTCCTACAGAAATCGAATGAAAACATCTTTTAATTACTGTAACCAATTTTTCATAATATTTTTTTGCATTTGTAGTTGTATATTTTTATTTAATCAACAATTGAAACCTGTTATTGTAACAAAGAGATAGGTACAACGAGTAACTGCAGCTGCAAAAATAAGTACCTAGGCACTTAGGTTTTATTGGCAGGTAGTCAAAAGAGTAAAAAGGGTCGATATATCAAATAAATTACCTACCTACCTAAGTACTAAGAAATTATTATACCAAAGGCAGGACGCAAGTACAAAATACATAGATTTGCTTTTATTTTTTTTATTTAATACTAGCTTCCCGCCAGCGGCTTCGCCCGCGTGGTCTTGATAACTTTTTTCTCCCGTTTTTGCAACATTTTTCATTGCTACTCCGCTCCTATTAGTCGTAGCGTGATTGTATATAGCCTATAAATGAGCATTGCCTGATAAATGAGCTATCTAACACTGAAAGATTTTTTCGAATCGGTCCAGTAATTTCGGGGCCTATGCAATACAAACAAACAATCAAATCTTTCCTCTTTATAATAATTACCTGGATCTTAATCAAGATGATGTTCGGTATAATTTTACCGTAACTATAATTATACACAGATAAACAGACAGGTTAGTATATTTTGTAACAGGTATACGTACTATAAGTTAATTATCTTTCAATCATAATCATAAGATTCAATTTAATTGCGGTCAATTGGTCAACTGGCAACTCTAACAATGGAACGGAATGTTTTACTTTGATCGGCATGGTAGTTTTTGTGACATTACATGTTGATAACCTGTTGACGGAGGGTATGAATAAAATAAATATCCTGGGACATTTTACACAGCACCATCTAGTCTCAAACTAACCTGAGCTTGTACTATGGGAGTTAGACAATGGATATAATACTTATATACTTTTTTTTGTAAATACATACTTATAATATATAAGAAACACCCAGACAAACACAAACACTTCAGTTCATCACAATAAATGTTAGTGTCCTGTGGGAATCGAACCCACCACCTCGTGATCAGCAGTCCGGTACTCGAACCACTACTTAGACCACAGACGTCGTCATTGTTTGACAATGTCCCTTTGACTTTTGACTTTTACCCAATTGTGAGCAAATATTGCCGTCTCTATTATATTATTCCACCCTGATGACGAAGTCTGTCGTTAAGCACCTTTGTGTTCTGACCAGCGGGCCTAGCCAAGTTGCAATCTATAGTTTGGATCGACGAACTTAGAAACAAAATGTATGGAATTGACATAAGCTTTTGACAAATCGCTCGCTGACCTTTCCAGCCAATTCCTCCAGACCCTTAAAGATCACATCAGCAACGCCTCTACTGTTGCAGATGTTCATTGGCGATGACAACTACTTACCATCAGGTTGCTCGTGATGACAAAAACCGTAAAAAAAAATCTTCAGGTTCAGCATAACATCTGCTTCAATCTGCTAGCGTATTTAATTTTTCATCCGATCAACGATTGGATTGGTTAACGGCAGCTTGGACTGTACTACGTGACATTCCTGTAAATAATGATGTCACCTAGTTAAATAGTCTCTAAGGAGTACTTCATTATTGCTGAGAAATGAAGGGGTTCCCCAGGGAACTATTATTGGCCCAGACCGTTTATACTAATAAGTAGGTATCCTTACGGCCTTACCGTTGAGCGCGCTTTCACTGGCATCCCAAAAGACCGTTTAGAATGTATACAATCTTCTTAGATGATGTTATATGTAGGTATTATACATTCCAAATACACCTTTGCCTCGTCGCTCCATAAGGGAGGAATGTCAAATTAAGTGTCAACCTACATTCACACCTACACAAAATTTTTATGTGAACGGTCAAGATAAGAACAAACGGTTTTGGCAGTGGTCATTATGACATAATAGATCTTTAAGGCGCCTGCCTAAAACTGAATAGATCCACCCACGTGGTCTAACTCTAAACGCAGCGTTGGGCATACAATTTAAAGCTCAAGAACCTTCTATTTCATAATAGGAATAGGACTGATGTTATTTGGACTAAGGAGACATCCAATTTATTGGCTAAGTAAGTATGTCGGTAAACTTATATCCTTTGTATTATCACGAAATGGTGGGGTTTATTGTACAAAATAATAACTTATAATAATAATAATAATAACCCCCCCGGGGGACCACCTTGCCGTGGTGGGGGGGCTTAAGGGAAGGCTTGTACGATCTAATGGCCACTAAAATCTCGGCCATACCCTGTATTCTCTCTTCTAAATACAGGAGGTACATAAATATTAAAGCAGCCATTTACATCTAGGCTTAACCCTTCCTAACTAACGGTCCCAAAACCCAAATGGAGAAAAAATATGGTATTAACAAGAAGTAGCTCAAAACGGCCCCAAGTGCTCGGCGCGCCCAGTAGCAGCACTGGCGATGACGGAAGCCAACCTGAGACTGGACGCCGGGGTGCGAAGAATCTCCGAGCGGCGGCAGGACCCCGTCAAACGACCCAAGCAACACAAATGGACTCCGATGTACTTAACAGAAGAAATTTATCATCATCATCATCATCGCACAGTCTATTCGAATCACCTAGTTCATCATCATCCTTATATCATACCTCATCTAGATCTAGTACTGCATCGCCCATGTCTGAGGATGTTGTGCAGGAGGCACTCGCCATAGAACCTGCACCCGCCCCAGGCACAAACCGTGCGCGGAAAAGATGGTCAGAAGAAATGAATAAATTCATCTGGCGCACGTACCTCATAGCTACTAAATTGAATACTAGTAAAATATACCTCGATCAGCTACACCACGAATTCTCACAGAAGTATCCACACATGCAGGCGAGCCGACAGAGATTAGGAGATCAATGCAGAGCCATAACTAGAAACAAATTACTCCCACAACAAATTTTAGATGATATTAAGCAGGAAGTTGCAACCTACCTGCAACAATCACAAAATAGCCAAACAGACACAATCACACAAACACGTACACAAGCACACAGTGTCAATCACCCTGAGGGAGGACAATATAGAAGAAGATGGACTACAGCATACAATGAGTGTATTTTAAGAAATTACTACAGAATAACAGAACTAGGAGAAAGTAGGTCAGCTTATCGACGACCTCTTCATCAGGCAGTTATAGCAGAGCACCCAGAATTAATAGAAGTAAGTGAACAGAGGATATCAGATCAACTACGCGCGATATTAAATAACAAAATGGTAAGTGATCAAAGACTGCAAGAGATACGTGAATCTGTAGCGAGTAATATTAGCTCCCAACATTATAACGTAGATGAGAATTTATCATCCATACCTCACCACACCACACCTACATTCGAATTCGAAGATATACAAACTACAGACACCCATCCTTACACATTGGAAAATCAACTGTCACGCGACCTACAAACACACACTCAGAACAATGAATCATTAATTAACACTCCAACACCACCATCTCAACAGAACCAAATAACTGAAATGTATGATACACTAAAAATCAAAGAGCAGTTTAGAATTACAATAGATAAATTCCAAAACTCCGACCTACATGTCCGGCCTTATATACCTAGACAAAAAACTTCAAAAAAACTAGCTCAAATTGTTGATTACATTAACAGAAAAGTACTTCCAGAATACACAGCTCCAGACCAAGATTTTGAAACTACTCAAACCATTATTTACTGTGCGGCTTACACAGCAGCTATATGTAACGGAACTAAAATTAAAGATATAGCAACTACAACATCTACTCAAAACCAAAAAAGGATACCTGCTTGGCAGAAAAGACTCCAATTAAAGATTGAAGACATTAGAAGAGATATTGCAAGATTCACAGAATATATTAATGGTAACCGTAGCAATAGGCTAATATCACGAGTAGAATTAATAAAAAATAAATATCGAATACACTCACAACATGAACCCGATAACGTAAGCAATGAACAGTTCCTTGATACTCTAAAACAAAAACTAAACGCGGCATCCAGTAGGCTAAAAAGATATCTTAATTGCACCTTGAGAAAGGTACAAAATACACAGTTTGTTAACAACGAAAAGCAGTTTTACAGAACGTTATCATCAAACACCCAAAACAACACAACCAGACCAACACAAGAAACATCACCACCACATGCTGATCAACTACACAGTTTCTGGTCTGGTATTTGGTCTGAGCCAATACGACATAATACTAACGCCGAATGGCTTGATACAGAAGCTGACTTAATTGATAAAATCACGCCAATGACATTTGAGTATATACCAGTAGAAGTGTTTATACGTGTACTCAACAAAGCTCATAATTGGAAAGCACCTGGAACGGACCGTATACACAACTACTGGTACAAGAAACTCACAACGATTCATCCCTTACTACACAACCACATCAATAATTTTATACTTACACCTAATACAATGCCACATCATGTTACACAAGGACTTACCTATATGATACCGAAAGACATCAACGATCAACATAATCCAGCTAAATACAGACCTATCACATGCTTACAAACAATCTATAAAATTCTTACAGCATGCATCGCCGAACTCATACATGAACACATCACCGAAAATAACATACTCTCAGAAGAGCAAAAAGGATGCCGGAAAAGCAGCCAGGGATGCAAGGAGCAGCTGGTAATAGATTCGGTAGCTATGAAGCATGCTATTAAAAAAAAGAAAAATATCAACACCATGTATATCGACTACCGGAAAGCCTTCGACTCCGTGCCACACAGCTGGCTTTTATATGTACTTGAACACTACAAAATTCATCCACAAATTATAACTTTTCTCGAAAACTCAATGCAACACTGGACAACAACACTTAAAACCATAGGTCGCTTTTCCATAGTAACACCACCAATCTCAATCCGTAGAGGTATATTTCAAGGGGATGCCCTTAGCCCTCTATGGTTCTGCCTCGCACTAAACCCACTCTCCTATCTCTTAAACAAGTCCACCCTCGGTTACACTGTAACCACACCACTCAAACACATAGCACTTACACACCTCATGTACATGGACGACATAAAACTATACAGCGATACTATACAATCATTACACCTCCTTGCAGACGTAACACAGACTTTCTCAAACGACATTCGTATGGAGTTTGGAATAGACAAGTGTAAAACTTTCTCTGTTGAGAACGGAGCAATTGTCCTAAGCAGCTACACATTACAAACAGGAGAAACCATTGAACCTTTAGAATCACACACTTCATACAAATATTTAGGATTCCAACAAGCTCGGCAGATTAATCAAAAAGAAACCAAAGAAACTCTAAAAAAGAAGTTCAAACACCGGCTCAATATTCTTTTCCGATCTCAACTCAACTCACACAACTTAACTAAAGCTATAAATACTTACGCGATCCCAATACTCACCTACTCATTCGGGATTATAAACTGGGCTCAAGGAGAACTGCGTAACCTGCAACGTACTATAAACACTACTCTTACAGCCTTCCGGAAACATCACCCCAGATCCTGCGTGCAAAGGATGACCCTTCCAAGAGACGAGGGAGGACGAGGAATTATAGATATAGTCAACCTACACAACAAACAAATAACAACCCTCCGAAATTACTTCCATCAACGCGCAGAATACTCCGCACTCCATGAAGTGACAACGCTAGCAGACAGAAGCCTTACACCACTAAATCTTCAAAATCGAAACCCACAGAGAAACGAGCGTATAACTAATGCCAAGGAGAAAATCACCGCGTGGCAGCAAAAGTCTCTGCACGGCAGACATCGTCACGATCTACAGCAGCCACATGTCGACAAGAAAGCGTCGAACGCCTGGCTGCACCGCGGTGAACTTTTCCCAGAAACGGAAGCTTTCATGATGGCCATTCAAGACCAAATTATTGACACACGAAATTACCAGAAGCACATTATACGCTCACGCAGCCTTCCCACAGACACATGCAGACACTGCCATTCTAGCCCAGAAACTATCCAACACATAACGTCCGCCTGCAGATCCCTCGCACAATCCGATTATAAACACCGGCATGACCAAGTAGCTTCAATAATACACCAACACCTAGCACATATACACAACTTTATAGAAAAAAAGACCCCATACTACAAGTATAAACCAGATAACATACTAGAAAATAATAGTTTCCGAATATACTGGGATAGAACGATCATCACGGACAAAACCATTCACTTCAACAGACCGGATATTACACTATTTGATAAAAATAACAAAACTGCCTACCTTATAGATATAGCTGTACCGAACACCCACAACATCCAAACCACTATAGCCGAAAAACTCACCAAATACCAAGACTTAGCAATAGAACTAAAACGCCAATGGCGAGCGCAAGCCATACATATAGTACCAATCGTTATCTCAGCAACAGGAGTTATCCCTAAGAGCTTACAGCGCAGTTTAGAAATTTTACAGGCCCCCAAACACACATTGCAGTTACTCCAAAAAGCGGTGATACTTAACACATGCCGAATCACTCGCAAATTCCTCACAACTTCATCCGTGTCTTCTGCCTACACCATCACTTAATCATCACTCATCACCCTATTCATGCTTGGCTACGGCCCGTATGGCTAGGTCATTGTTACCCCTCGAAAGGGAGGAAAAAATATATATACCCAATAATAATAATAATAATAATAATAAGTTTATTTCAGACCCAATAGAGTAGTCCATAGTTTTGTTAGTATTTTTTTTATTTTTTTGTTAGTAACAATTGTGCTTAGTACTAGGTTAGTTAGTATTGTTAGTATAATGTTCTTAATCTATAATTATACTTAATTTACTTTATATTTATAACTGTCCCCACCCAATGTTGCTGGAAGGGGCAGTCAAATCTGGCCGCAATCATTTTCAGAATATTTATATCTATACTTATGTCTGAAAATTTGTGGCTTTGGTGGTTTGTAGATTTGTCATTTTCTATGATTCCATTGTGTTAATTTTTTGCAGAATCTATTCCAAATACAATACATATAAATGTATCGCAATAAAAGAAGATAATGATGAGAACCTATTTTATCTATCTGAAACAATAACCCTTAAATCAGACTTTTATTTCATAAATTATCAAAGAAAGATCCCCTAGTGAAAAATCCTTTATTGTGTAAATATATACAACAAAAGTTAATTACCCATACTAAGTGTACGTAATACATAACTTAGAACACGAAATAACCGCGAACAAGTTCAATTCGAAAGATTTCGTAATAATGAAAATAATAATTGTTCAATTAAATCCGGCCTAACTTTCCTCCATTATGCACGGGTAATGGCATTTCGTAATAAATTAAACGCACAATTTGGCTCGGAAGATGGTCTGCTTCGTGCCATGCTTGCATCCGTATCTTTAGCATTAGTAGGGTTGCCAACACACAACTAGTTTTAGAAACCAAATTTTGCTTTGGTTTTCTATTTATTTGGATACGGACAAAACAATGTCAAAGTCAAATTTAAATAAAAATGTCATAAAATTCAAGAAGACACCAGCACCTTTTGACATTCAAAAGGTAAAATGTTGAATAGAAAACAAATCGAACATGAATGATACTTAACTTTTAATTACATACTTTTATGGAAATTCCTTAACAAGAGTCGAGGCGGTACTCGAATTACACTTTCTTGACGAATTAAAAAAAAAATAGCTAAGTTATGGTTTGTTGGCTACTATTTAATTCTCAAGCTCAACACAGTAGGTAGAACATAAAATATAAAACGAATTTGGCATCCAAAAATTAGTATGGGAACGAATGCAAAACAATCCATCATATTTTTTTATTACGACTATTTTTTATTTATTTAGTCGGGCTTTCTCTCGATCGCAATTATTTTTTCTTTTTATGCAGACGAGCCATCAGATGGTAACGCTTGAACGCATTGTCTGGAGTCGTGAATAGGAAAAACTAGTCCCTACTATGTACTACCTATTATAATAACGGTTTAGGATAGCGGCAACCCTAACCGTGTAAGTTACTCCAAGTTGAATTATCATCAGGTACTGTTTATAAGGTAAAATATATCTGTCTGGCAAACGCTACGCTTACGCTATTCCCCAATCAGTGGGGATTACAAAAAAAAATGCATCATCTAATACACTTACAAGTAAAGAAAGTTGTGATGGTGATCACGTTTTAGCTCACGTCGCTTCAAGTATTGAACTCACGGAAGAACTCACGTGTGGGAAGGTCGTTTAATGATAACGTGGAAAACGTTTAAATATGTCCAAACAACGGAAATAGATTGGGCACGAACTGCCGACAGGTGTTGTTATAAACAGGATCAAATAAGTCTTTATATAAAAAAATAATGTGTCATAGAGAAAAATATTTTAAGAACGAGCATATTTTAAATACATAGGTACAGAGAATCACGGCCTTTTTCCCATAGGGGTAGGCAGATACTACAGAAGGTGACATGGTGCGATTTTTCCATATACACTTCTTATTTGTCCACTTCATACTTATTTTTTTAAAAAGCTATATGTACAGTCAGCATCAGATATATCGGGACATACAAAATTATCGTAACAACTAAGAAAATTAAACTTTATCTCAATGTAATAAATTTAGATCAGAAAGACAGTTGCCGTGCAGTGTGTTCGTTTTGAAATAGTCCATGTGCCATTGATTTATAGTTTAATTGTCTTAGTTGTTCCTATCATTTTGAACACTTTTTATGTCGTGATATATCTGATGCTGACTGTACTTAGTGCGATAAAAAACTGAGTAAAAAGTCTAGACAGATTGAAATAAACCATTTTCTTATGGGTATTATCACGTTATATTTATCGTGTAACTTTAAAGCATCAATGATCACAGGCAAATCGCTGTTAGTAAGGATGAAACGTAAGAATTTAATAATAAATCAAAAGTATCGCGATAACCTTAGAGAAATTAAATTTATAAACAATTTTTATTTTATTTTTAAGCAGTCCAGCTACTCCTCTTTGTACCATTACATCGTCCAAGGTTGTTGTTAGTGTTGCCACTTCTGTTTATCATTATGTCCATTCAAAGATTTTTAAGCTTATAAAATGCTCGTTAGTGTCCGTGACGGAAAGTCGTGGAGTTTCCAAAGGTTTGCGGTTTAGTTGCCTAACTGCGTCAGAAGTAGGTGCACTGTCAATTTAGACAGTGGTTCTTGAACTCTTTGTGAGTTTGTGACCGGAGACCACTTACAGAATTTCAAAAATTCTACAGAACTGGCGAGTCACTGTATTTATGATATTCTTTCATTTTAAGAAACTGAAATCTATGCTCTTAGTGATTCGTGAGAAAAGTCATTTAATACAATAACTTTAATTTGGTTACAAACAATTTTAACTCGCTTGTTTACCATGGTAATTAGGACACGTTACTCGTATATTACAAACTTTTCCAAAACATTACGCTGTTTTATATAATTGTTAATTTTGTGGCAACACCACAGTTTTAATTTTACAATTAATACCGTTGCAACACCATTGCGCTGTTGTTATTTAATAATGCTATTTCGGAAATGACGGTGTTTGGTGGATTCCAATTTCAAATGTAGACTTGAACGCCAAAACTGACCTTTACAGTTCCCCAGTTCAGTTTAGTTAAAATTAATGTATATTTGCTTATCATAAAATACAAGAAGTTGCTCATCATATACATAGGTACATTCCAAAAAAAATATAATTATTCAAACTTTTGTTGCATTATTATATTACGTCTTTGAAAAGGTCGACTGTAGTTTTTATGACTTAACATGATGACGGAAAACTTTTAATTTACATTCATTACTCCATATACCTTCTTATTCGGTGAATATTTTATAATTTGCCTTTTTTGAAACATTATTGTTGTAAGGTACTTAGGTATTTAGCTATTTTCTTGGTTGTAGCTTGACAAAAGATTCGATTTCCGCATTCACGATATCATAATCTTTGAATCTATAGGTATTTTTATTGTAATATTCTTACAATGGGTTGACAAAAACATTCCAATTTAGTTAAAAATACTACGTTAGTCTTTGGATCTGCAATCTTAGACTTTTATATTATTATCACAATATTGTTCCCAGAATATTTATTTATTTATCAATGCTTATGACATCACGTAGATATATACAGCAAGTACATGCACAGAACAAGACCAGCAAGTCTACATCTCGCAAGCGAGAAGGCTTAGTCTTATCTTAATCCAGCTTATACTCCATTAAAATGTCGTGTAGAAAGGATTATCAGCCAATAATGCTCTATTAACTTATAGTGATTGCATCCAAAAATGGTAGTGTGCATAAAATGGCCCCCATACTTTTGAAATCGGGAGGTGGAACCAGGCTTAGTGATATTGAAGGTTGTTTACTGTAACAAAACAATCACCACTGGAATTTACCAAAAATTGCATAGTTGCCATCAACTAAAATAAATGCATTTTTTTTTGTCTTGCAACACCAATCTTGATAAACCGTGTGCCTTTTTTATGGTGCAGAAATGTGAATGGTTTTCGGTTGCCACCTTTGGTGTCTACTCGTTCTGACTAAAACAGCAGTTGCCTTCATCGGTATCGACAGCCATCTTCTCTTTCTCATTTTACTTCTATCATTGGTTTACGATGTTTCGTTCGCCTTTCGGTACACAAGACACACTCTTTCACGTTCTGTTATTGACGCGTAAACTTGATTAAAAGGGTCTTAAAGGATTGGGCCACATGATATATAGGTCCAAAAGGCGTCCTAACGACATACGGGTGAGGTCCCTCAAAATGGTCAGGTCATGGTGGAAGATTCGTTTCTGGCTACACCTGGAAGAAATAAGCGTACTTAGGTATATTTCGGAACCCTTTCAATCTTGACTGAATTCCACACGTGCACGTATCAGTTACGTTGATATTTGAGCGTAATGTAACCAAACCCTTTGCCTTCACGTTTGGAGTGGAAGGAAGCCGTCTCACGGTGTAATGGTTTTCAGTTATAAGGTCAACATTTCATTTGTTTTGAGGTCATTAGTCAAGGAGTTTTGACTGGTAGAAATGTGAGTAGGTACGTCAGTTATAAAGTTGTAAAACTTGGTTTTGGATTGGATTTGGATCGATCTTCGATCTACTTACGTTTTCATAAGTTGGTAATCGGAAGGCTTTAAAACTTACGACTCTGTAAGGAATGGAAGAATTCTATATAAAGTGTATTTTTGCACACTTAGGTAGTTACAACAGAAGATATGATAGGCCGCTGAACTTTGAATACATCAACTTCTTTAAACAAGAAGTTTTATAGAACTTCAAAAGCTTGTTTGGATTTAATTTCACTAATTAATGCTAGTCTACACTACAGTGTGTCTCTTTGTGGTGTTATTAGTTTATAGAATTATAAGTATAGCAAAGAACATTATAATATCAACTTGTAATCTATCGCTATCCCTAGAATTATACAAACATAAACTATAGTTCAAACCTGTATTAATTTCACTTCTCACATCAATATCAACACAGTATCATTTTTACGAACACGATCATTGTTTAAGTGCGCATTTTCCTAGGCTAGTTATCAAAACATCTGCCATATTGCATTATGTTTGGGGAAACTCGATAGATGAGGTAGAGTTGTATCGTATTCATGTTATAGAAGATTCGTGTTGTCGTAATGTGTGACTCATAGTTTAAAAACATGGGTCGGTTACTCAGTGTGAGCGCTTGCCTGACTCAGGCCTAGACGAAATATCCTGATGTATTTACATGCTAGTTTACATGTCCATACGGACTCTACAAAGTTATAGTGTAACCGACCATCTATAGTCTAGAGTTTCGTGAACTACTGATCATGCGATCCGCTTCCCATGAGACACAAATATTCGTGTTTTTGTTTTGGTCTGGATGTTTTTAACCCTCTACGCAAAAACGACGGGGTGTTATAAGTTTGACGTGTCTGTGTGTGTGTGTGTATGTGTGTGGCATCGTAGCTCCCCAACGGATGAACCGATTTTGATTTTGTTTTTTTATTTGAAAGGTGAATTAGTCGGGAGTGTTCTTAGCTATGTTTGATGAAAATCCAAGATGAAGGTCCAAGATGGCCGCCGCCACAAAATAGCGAATAACATATTTTTTCACAACTCCCTCAATATGGGTATCAAATGAAAGGGCTTAACTAGGAAAATACTATACGCTATGATAAATTTCAAATCCAAGATGGCCGCCACCACAAAATGGCAAATAACATTTCGTGTCGGGGTTTTCTATATTTTTATTTATGTATTAAAAGTTCCTTCCTTAAAAATTAGGCTATCAAATGCAAAATATTTTTTCAAATCCGACTGGAAGTTCCAGAGATTAGCATTCATCAAACAAACGAACACTTTAGCTTTATTTGATTAGTACCTATAGATTTTCTACGATAGATGCAACGACATGCGCAGACGCCGAAATTAATCGCAAGGCCGGAATGTCGCAACGACTTATACATTTCACCTAGATTATGTTTGTTTCTCAGTCGGCTGTCAACATAGTTCGAATGGAATCCAGTCTCAAATTCAGATCAAGATTATATTAAAAAGTATCATATTATCATAATCAAAGAGATTTAAAAGTCGTTGTATAATATACATGGAACAAGAAGCAAGAACCTTTTTTTTTTTTTTTTTTTTTTTTTTTTTTTTTTTTTTTTTTTTATCGTCTGGAAATGCTTTATGCACCGTCACGCCGCCCGGGGAAGGCGGCGCAGTGTGTGGGACTCCGCCCTGAAAAGGACGTCTACCCACTAAAACCAGACGGGTGTTCGCCTCATCACCATTCGGTCCCCCCTCTCCTGCCAATCCATTGAGTGGGACGCGGCACACTCCGACCGCGTCGCCTACTCGGGCCATAGTGCTGGGCGACAGACTTCCCCAAGTCTGCCGCCCGTGGCCACTTTAAGGTGGATGGAACAGGGCACGGTTTGCCTTGTTCCTGCGCCCAGTGCGTCGGGCGCGGATTGACAGGGAGGCGGCAGCGGACTCCCTCTCCCGCTCCGCCTCCTCCTTCTGCGAGATGACGTCCTCGCAGAAGGAGGACATCGCTTGCCAGGCGTCAGGACTCCCGACCATCTCTTTGACGACGGCCGGGAGGTCGAGGTTCCCCCCTACTACAGCCCGCAAGACACGGCGCTGCTCTGTCCATGCGGGGCAATCCGCGAGCGTGTGCTGCGCCGTGTCCTCGGGGCAGTTCCCACAATGGTGGCAGTGGGCGTCCGGCTCCCTCCCGGCGATACGCCACAGGTAACTGCCGAAGCATCCATGCCCCGACAGCACCTGTGTCAGCCGGAAGGTCAACATGCCGTGACGCCTGTCCACCCAGTCCGTCAAAACAGGACGGACTGCCTCGACCGTCCTGACGCCTGCACTTGGTCGGCCCAAACGCTCCGACCACACCTGTAGCGCTGCCCGTTGCAGCAGCCGCCTCTGGTGCTCCAGCTCCCTCGGGACGTACCCCCCCCTGCGCTCCAGCGTGTCCTTGCGCCATGTATACAGTGACGCAAGGACCCGAGCGTCGATGTCCCAAGGGAGCGAGCCGGCCAAAACACAGGCCCCCTCCGTCGATATGGTGCGATATCCGCGGATGACCCGTACGGATATCGCACGCTGCGGCCGCCGCAACAGTGCGGCGCCGCGCTCGGTCACCTCGGTGGCCCAGACAGGGGCACCGTAGAGGGCCATCGAACGAATGACCCCCAGGTATAGCCGCCTGCACGAGACGTTAGGGCCACCGAGGTTCGGCAAGAGCCGACCAAGCGCGCCGGCCGCGCTCAAGAGGCGCAGGCCTAGGCGCTGGAAGTGGACGTTGAACGTCCAGTAGGAGGCCCAAGTATTTGAGCTCGGGCCTCACAGCGATCTGGACCCCACCGATGGTGATGTGGGATCCCGACGGAGGCGCCTTCCGCGGACCGTGGAAGCAGATCGCCTCCGTCTTGTTCAAAGCCACTTCCAGCCCCAAGCGGCGAATGCGCGCCACTGTCTGGGCGGTGCCAGTAGTCGCCAGACGGGCAGACTCCCTGTAGGTGCTCTCCCGGGCCAGGACGAGCGTGTCGTCAGCGTAGCATACGACGCTGACACCCGGGAGAGTGGCCCCGCGGAGGACCCAGTCATAGCCGATGTTCCACAAGAGGGGCCCCAACACGGACCCCTGTGGAACACCGCAAGACCCTAACCAACCAAGCAAGAACCTAACCTAACCTAACAATGAAGAAAAATAAAAGTACTTTTTCTTTACTGTTGACTTGCCCAAAATTGCGCACAAGATTGAGAACAGTGGTGGAATAGAGAAGAGGCCTTTACTCAGCAGTGGATGCATACTTACATAAATCCTCCTTCTAAGGATGCGGTGCGCTGGCAGTAAGGGGAATATTCCCTCAAACTGTGGGCGCAGTGAATCCTCCATAAACCTCTAAGAGGTTTTTCGGGTCGGCAACGCGCGAGTGATACCCCTGGTGTTGCAAGCGTCCATAGGCTATGGTAACCGCTTACCATCAGGCGGGCCGTATGCTTGTTTGCCACCTTAGTGATATAAGAAAAAAAACGATAGATTAACCCACCTCGGTATCACAAACTTTCTGGAATAAATTACCTTAGCGATTTTGGAATCCGTATCACTGCGTTGCATAATTTGGAAGAATTAAGCGCACAAACAGGCAGACGCTGATAGCGATTTTTTTATTCAAGTCTACTGAATTGAATATTGTAAACCTTCATTCAAAACCATACTTAATTATAAACCATCCGTGAAAAATTCTAGGTAACTGATGGTGAAAACCGCATCTAAATCCGTTGCGTCGTTTAGGAGTTGGCGGATATACAGACGGAGGCGAAAAGCGACTTTGTTATAAAGGTACTATGAAGAGATCTTTCTATTCTACAACAACACACCTTTCTTTTTTGTAAGACTTCTACTATCTTTGTTTAACCTTGAAGTAATCTACGTCTAATACAACCAAGTGACCCTTCCTCGTAACACATTGCTGTGAGTTAACCACTGTTATGAAACGTGACCCGGTTAAAGTAAAGAGCACTAAACGCAGGTCACTCTGTGCTAAATCACTTATCACCTTTAGTGTTCAAACGAGTAATCTATAAAGTTCTCGCCAAATTTATTGTCCGGGTTGAAGTTGGCACGAGTTAACTTTAACCTTTAAATAAAAACAAAAGCTCAAGTCGTAGGCTGTCGTTTTAAATCATTTCAATCCAATATTTTTCTTCCTCCGATTTTTAAGGAAGGGTTAAAGTTAGCTCGTGCCAACTTCAACCCGGACAATAAGTTTGGCGCGAACTGTACTTCACTACCAAACCAGTAAATTCAAACCCATGCGAAGCCGGGGCGGGTCGCTAGTAATATTATAAAGAGGAAAGATTTGATTGTTTGTTTGTGTTGAATAGGCTGCGAAACTACTGGACTGATTTAAAAAAAATCGTTCAGTATTAGATAGCCCTTTTATCTGGGAAGGCTATAGGCTATATATCATCATGCTACGACTAATAGGAGCGGAGTAGCAATGAAAAATGTTGCAAAAACGGGGGAAAAGTTATCAAGACCACGCGGGCGAAGCCGCTGGCGGGTAGCTAGTCTGACATAATACCTTATAATAAAAGAATAGTCTTGGGACGGATTAGACCGTTAGAATATAATTTCTCTCTGCAATTTATTTCAGTTCTTCATCTCGTAGGACGCGAGGAAGGTCTTACTCACTCGGTGCTAGAACCTTTTGGGGTTTGACAGGTTGGCGACCACCATCTTCGGAGTTTCTCATAAAGCACCTTTGGGTTACTGTGGCTACGGCAGGCTGGAGTCGGTAGGGGCTTTTAAGGGTCAGCACCGCGTGTTTATCCTTTTATATTTGGAGTCAGCGCAGCTTTCCCTTTCCCTTGTTTTCTTTTTTTTGCTCCACATTCATAACCATAATTTTTGGTTACATTCAAGAAATTACGATTTGGCCATATCCGTCAGTTTTTTTTACTAACCCACTTTGTCCCACTGCTGCGGCCAGAAGGCCTTTGGAAGAAATTCCAAACCGCGCTGTCTGTTGGCTTAAGGATCCAGTCTCTCTCGCGGGAGTCGAGTTTGTCACGCCACCTCCGTCATGTAAATATGAAAATGTAATTCTAAATTAAGTACCAGTAAAAAAATATTCAAAGATAATCCCATACCGTTTACGAGTCCTCATATTTACTACAGAACGCGGTCAGTCGGTCTCAATGTCGTTTGTATAATATGCTGTAATCCAGTGAAAAGTGTTGTAGGTACGTTGCGTCAGCGCAGGACGAGTTCATGCGACATGCGCAAGTAAATTAACTTCAAATATGGCGGGCGTTTTGAAATATTTGCATGTCAATGTTAGGATTAGGTAAGTGGGATTTTTTGTTTTAGGGTGCAGCATATTTAAGTTAAAATTTTTATAAAAATTTGCTTGTTTTTAATACATCAATCATGGCTTTAATGGAGGAAAACATCGTAAAGCAATGGAAAATATATATCGGTTATACTAGAGTGGTATTATGTATCCTAACTAATACCCAGGAGTAGAATATGTTGTATTTTGCTTTGGCAATCCTCTGAAAAGCCTACCCTTGTGTAATAATAATTATCGTTTACTTTTGTACATTAAAAATACTGTATCTATGGTTGACGAAACACTACGTACCAAAAAAACTGTTCATTCAATTTGTGCACTAAAACAACCTTATTCGATATTTTTCTCTTTATTCATAATTTTGTCATTTATTCATAGTTCAATTATTTTTTAATTAAGTAATGTAATTTTTCATTTTCTTATTACTCCGTCCCGTCCGGTATTGCGACTTGCGGTCACCATGCGTGCGCGCAGCTTTCTCCTCTTTGTTTGAGGCACACCGAAATTATAACCATATGATTTATTGACGTTCATAGTACCCACTTTTAAACGCATACGTAATTTTGGTAACGAGTACAATTATCTTGGTTTCCTTTCATTTCTAGTCTTAGATGCAGCTCAATTTATCGTGAAGCGACTGCGATTGTTGAAGTGTCAAGTTCCAGTTGTGTGTTGGGGTCTAGACTATTGAGTAAAACTAGACTTCGGTAAAAAAACTGTTAAATATCGAATAGGCGTAAGAAACGCCGAAGAGAGAAAAGAAGAGAAAAGAGAAGAGGAGAAGAGAAAAGAGAGAGTACGTGCCTCTCTCTTTTTCTTCTCCTCTTCTTCACAGCCATTCAGACATAAATCTGGAACAGCCCATCTGGGGAAGTACCTCCACCTTACAGAAAACTACAGTCAAATAACACACTTTATTGTGTTTTGTGTTCCTGTAGTGAGTAAGGTTGCCAGAGCTCCTTCTAGG
Organism: Acronicta psi; assembly: GCA_946251955.1. NCBI lineage: Eukaryota > Metazoa > Arthropoda > Insecta > Lepidoptera > Noctuidae > Acronicta > Acronicta psi. Next base: position 2,958,704 of record OX276486.1, read on the forward strand.
GATGCGCTGCGCTGGCAGCAAGAGGAATAGAAATAGTCTTACCCATCTTTATTTTTCGGAGATTGATCAACGTAATATTACGGAAACAGTGCTACTTATTCTTTTATGATGTTGATTACATAATAAATGTATATTATAGAAACTGTATAGTGTGTTATGGAAGTAGGACATTTACTTTATTAATTTTAAAAGTTACTTATACCATAATTATGTTTTCTCTTCTAAAAATGTTTTTATAGCAACTTTAACATTTCGGGACCTCTAGCGTAGTTGTAAAATAATGGTCAAATAGAAAAAAAAAAAATTTACATTTGAGTTGTGGTTTTAATAATTTATTAGGCAAAATGATTATAATAAAATTGTGGTTTCGTCTCTCATTCCATATCTAATTATGCAATACCCTTGTAATATGCACTTAAATAAAAATAAATAAATAATCAACCCATATACTGTCCCACTGCTGGGCACGGGTCTCCTCTCAGTTTGAGAGGGATTAGGCTATAGTCCACCACGTTAGCCTAATGCGAGTTGGCAAACTTCACATGCCGTCGAGAAAATCTCTCAGGCATGCAGGTTTCCTCACGATGTTTTCCTTCACCGTTAAAGCGAGTGATAATCACGCACATGATATCGAAAAGTCAGAGGTGCGTGCCTTGGTTTGAACTCGAGACTTTTGACTTGGCAGTCCAGTGGTCACACCCTAGCCTATCACTGCTATATGCACTTAATATGAATAATTTTGTATGTCTGTTCCAAGTTATCTGCTTAAACAATAATTGTTGGATTTCAGATAAGCACTACGGGAAAACGGATGCCGATTTCATTCAAATGTCTTTGTAAAACCTAATCTTGGGATGTAATCATCAGTTACATTGTATACCTATAATTATCTTGAGTTTCGAAGTATTTGAATCCCGTAGTGTGGAATCATCATTATCTTAGCCATTTTTGGTAGAGACCAGTCTTACTAGAAGTAGATAAAAAAGTATCCACATACTTTGCTAGTCAGCAGACGGTATAATACATACATACTGTTACATACATTGAAATAAAACTACTTTTTACGAATTTTATCGCGTTATATTGGTATTATTTTAATCCCGACGTTTCGGACCCTTTACAGCGTCCAGCGATAAAATCCGTAAAAAGTAGTTTTATTTCAATGTCTAGTATTCGCCTAAGTGTCAGACATACATACATGCCTGTATACATATCTCTTTTGTTAACTGTACATTCTGGTTAAAATACTGATATTAAAAAATATTATAATATAACATAGCATCGCGCCTCTATACCCTAAAAGGTTAGGTAGAGGCGTACACCTAAAGCTTGCCTGTACCTATTTATTTGTGCCCGGAATATGGCAGGGACAAGCTGTTACTGGGAATTTCATAGAAAAATCCAATACATTTTTCGAGTCGAGACGAGACTTCATATGTATGAGTTTACACATGCATTCGGCCTTAAGATCAGGCAATATATTGTGACTAAACCGTATCCTGTAAAAATCAGATCCGATATTCTTAGTGTGAACACAGCGTTACTCAGGAGGTGGGGTTTAAAAATTTTACTTTAAAAAAACTACTGAAATACTCGTACATAGGGATCAGTTCAGCATCTCTCCTTGTGTTTAAATCTCATTAAGAATTTTGTACTTAGATATAATACTATGTTAATTAAATTAAGGTGGAATAAATCATATTCAAGAAATGGTTGATTAAAAAATAAATAATAGAAAAAAAAACTTATAAATAAATAAAGATTCTGAATATTAAATGTCAATTAATGTTTGTTAACGTATTCTCCTATTATTCAGTAGAATTCAAGGTTTTCTGCTCAAAACTGAATAGTGGTTAATATTCAGGTCATCGAATATATGAATAAAGTATTGTTGTAGTGTAGAATCTCTGCGGTATAATTGGATTCTTAATCGACGCGGAGAGAATGTAATAGTTCAGTGTAAGTCATAAGCGCAAGCGAGTGTAACATACTTATTATTCAACAAATTCTATTTAAAACGCCGAATGAATTACACTATATACATACAGTATACTGGTATACTCTGTGTATAACGCCGCTGAATGAATTCGGCGGTAGTGTTATTCATTCGGCGTTTTACATAGTAGAATTTGTTGAATAATAAGTAAGTTACAAATCGCTGGACATAGACACATATAACTTCTTGTTCAAGTGTATTTTTGATATCTCTGTTGATATCAGAAATACACACCCTGTGGTGTCCAGGAAGTCATTGGTATATCGGACTCGTAACGACTAAAAACCGCACTTGCCATTCTTTCCCCCCTATTCATGGCCATGGTATTCCCGACATTTGCAACTACCAAGACAAACTGTGGTCAGCAATCACTGGACCAAGGCAAGGAGGCCATGCCTCAGAACATACTCGGAGCTATATTATGTGAGTTTTAATTCGTAACATGTATGTGTAATGTATACACACGCCTGATGCGAACGCGGCGTGCTCCACTTGACCACTTGATTTTTTTGGGAATCCTTTTGAGCATTACATTACAAGTCAGTACAGTATGTTTTGATTAATAATATTTGGAATAAAAAAAAGAAGAGCACGCTTGAGCCAAGGGCTCAAAGAGAGAGTTCGCCGTGTTTATGTGTATCGCTGTATAGTAACAAAATTACGTCGAATACGTTACAGACAATTGTTGCAACTAAATCGCTACTTTTAAAATTTCCTAAAAATCGCTTTCATCTTATAGGTTAAATCCAAAATAATACTTGAAGTGGTTTCTAACTAAGTATCGGAAGTCGGGGTCAGAAGTCGCGTGACATCATACCGGACAGACATTTTATAATAATATTACTTTGTTTTAATACTTTTGTTCCAAAAAAATCGTGAGGAAACCTGCCTGAGAGATTTTCTCGATGGCATATGAAGTCTTAAACTGCTGTTGACGAGCGTGGTGGACTATAGTCCACGCGGAACTAGGTGGCTGCGCCTTAGGTAGGGAGGGGTGAGGCGGCAGGTTACTGTGAACAAAAGCAAGCGCCCCCGCCCCTACGTCCCACCGCGCGCAGGCGGCCCCGCCGCTCACATACGCCTAACTCTTCTCATTCCAAGAGGAGACCCGTGCCAAGCAGTGGGACAGTATAATGATCATAATTATGAAAATAATGAACCCGAATTAAAATATAAATACTTTTAACTGGCTTGTGGCTACCAGTAACGATCGTTTATCAATACATGAACATAATGTACGAACTGCAACCAATCTCTTCATTTGTTAACGTTGAAAGACAATCAATCGTTGAAAATGTAAGCTGCCATGTTAAATTATTTTTTGACAGGACAGGTCATACGATGTTCTTTTGTGGGGTTAATTAATCAAGCCTTACATTGTGAGTTTGTCTTGTTCGACTCGTTGATGGATAGTATAGTCGGTCGAATCGTAATTTTAAATTGGGGTTTAAAGAGTTAGTACACGTCAGTCAATTTACAAAATTTAGGTTTTACCTATAAATATAGGTTTTATTTATACCTAAGTATAGATTTTAATTATAAGTATAGGTTTTATCTACAAGTATAGGTTTTATCTACAAGTATAGATTTTATTTATAAGTATAGGTTTTGCCTATACTTTGAATTATTGTCCACTATAACCAGAATACCATGTTTATCCACTACAACATATCGAACCACATTAACACGGCATGGAGTACCTGAAAACCACGGGGCGTAATCCCAAATCAAATCACCATACTTTACGCTCACTAGCTTTTGACCGTTAACCAGTGTGAATTTTTTTACTTGTTTACCAGTAAATAATACCATTAAGTACCTTTTCTAAGCTATTGTTGGATGAGCAGTGGGGTAGTTATATTTGGCCTCTCATTCGGTGAAGCCATAATGAACAATGGATCACCTTGACTAAGCTTAAATATATTATTTTGAAATAACTAAAAAATAATTTTCGCATTCAAAACTTGGGTCAAGGCATTCTCATTATGTCGTTATCATCGCCTTGATGTCAATTTTCAAATATTTCAAGTTTTTATCGATTTAAAGAATAATGTATTATCGATTATCAAATCGATTTAATGTCGGGTCACGATTTAGACATCTGTATTATTGTTTGCAGTTAAGGTCTTGCACATTATATTTGTTTGACATACTAGGATATTTGGAGCTTGGTTTATATTTGTAATTTTTATTAAATATGTAGTTAAATAAATGGACATAGTTTATAATTAATGTGATAATAATTTTGTGCACTGGTTTCCTCATGATTCATTAGTATTTGGTAGCAAACTTCTTGTTCTTTTACTGTAAAGGAAATCATCGAAAGCCCATACGACTCAGCCCTCATCATCAATGAGAGAACCCACTCCTGTGTGGTACGCACAACTTTTATACCTGAGGAAAAAATATTCGATTATTTGATTTGAATATTCGATTCAAGGGTATTATGGATTTTTTTGACAGGCTTGCGTTTCACCTCTTCTACGAAGGACGAGACGATCCCGACTGTCTTGGCAGCCGTCCTTCTATAAACTGACCACTGCTCAGCCAAGATCACAACCAAAGTAATAAACTACAATTTCACATAAACACCGCACTAATAATGTATGTATTGTGTAATCGCCTTAACGGCTTGTTTAATAAGATATATTGTGCATTCATTTTTAATCTACAATCGGTAATGGTCGTAAATACATTGTAATAGGTGGTAAGATGGCGCCGATGTCCTTAGTTAACACATTAATATGAAATATTATGTGCGCAAATTGGACTGATTATATCGCTAACTTAACTGCTGAATACCACCTTAATGTTCAAATGTCAGAATAAATAATTATGTACCCTTGTAAGTATTAAAATGGGTTTCTTTTGTTACTATAATAATAATAACTCGATTATTACTGTACTACCAAAGTAACTCAAATATACAGGCTGAAGTTTAAATAAATAACAAGACAATACAATATCTAATAAACATTCCAAATAATCGCATCTAATAAGCAGTATAAACTCGACCCTTTTTCTTGGAAATGACGTTGAAACCAATTACATATTAGACGTTTCTCTTAGCCTTTTCCCAACCATGTTGGGGTCGGCTTCTAGTCTAACCAGGACGCGGCTGAATATCAGTATTTTACATGGAGCGACTGCCATCAGACCTCCACAACCTAATTTCTGGGCAATACCGATATTCGAAGGAAATACTGGTTCTCAGGATTTTTGGGTTTTTGACTATCACTAACGATTGTCATTAGGTGTTCGTATGACAACCGGGGCCGACGGCTTTACGTGCTCTCCGAGGCACGGAGGGGTCTTGATATTTTAAGAATGGTCACCCATCCACAAACTGACCGCGGCAAGCGTAGCTTAGCTTTGCAGATCGGTTGATCAGCGTAGTTAGCTATTAGACCAAAATATCAGTAATTATCACAAGAATCAATATTTTTACAAATTCGATACAGTTACAATACACACATTGCCCAATTGTATTGTATTTCAAAACGTACAGTCACGCACTAATTGCATTTGTCCGATCACGAACCGATTTTAATCGAATCGAAACACCTTTCGATCAATAATCGATAGCGAACACCTAATGCTTACGAATATGGAACATCTCAATTCGAATTTAATCATCTTGTATTTCTATTCAAATGTCGTATTGTGTAATATACGATTCAGTTAGACCACAACACTATTTTAGTTTTATCACAGTTATTTTTTTATAATCGTTAAGTTTTATAATGGATTTGTAATGACTTATATTGATAACTATGTCTCGATAAAAAACCGAGCAACTTATGAAATATCGATATGCATTTTTTGCATCGTGATTAATTAATGATGTTAGAATCCATTTTGAAATCGTTAGTAATATTTTTAACAATCTTTTAGCAAGCTTGTAAGGTTTGATGATTTATTTTGCAACCGTATCTTTATGGAATGTGTTTTTGACCTAGTAAGGTAGACATTTTAACAATTAATTTTGCAGAACATTGCCATCTATGGTTTTAATTTTTGTTAAGAAATACTGTTTCGTAGATTTTATCTTTCTTTTTTGTTAAGTTTCTATATTTTAGTTTTTTGAAGCCGATTTTATTTTCTGTCTGCCTTGAAAGTGTCTCTACCATATTGCTTCTTGTGACAAGTCACCATTTTTCTTTTTATGCCCATTAAATCACCAGCATAACAGAAAATGACATTTGATTTCTGTCAAATCATAATTACAATGCGCTTGCGGCTTTAAGATCGATCGGTGAGGCTGTAAACTACTTTAATAGATAAGTAAATAAGTGACTTGAACCAAATAAAAACATCAGATTATAATTAATATTTGAATTAGTTCCAAGCAATTAACAAATTAAATAATCAACTCGATTTTTATCAATATTGACCAGTAATTCAATCTCGTATGTGACTGCTAATCTCGAAAACTACTTTAGGACTTGATTGATGGATTTTCCCGAAATTAAACTACTTTTTTTTACGTAACCCAAGGCAGTGAGGGTATAATAGGTTTTTTATTTATTTTAAAATCTCTTATCGTTGTTTTTTCAAGTAATTAGCGGTTTGTTTGATTACTTTGGCACAAATTTGGGCATATGGCCTTAATTTTGGGACTTACATAATTAGTTTCTTTTTATCTACAAATGTCATTACTTATAATAATAGACATCAAAAATTTACATATTGTTAGTCAGTAAATCCGTTGGCAGGAGTTAAGTAAATATTGATTACATGATTTCTGTGTACAACCGCAAACACTTATGTTTACCTAGGAAAACAATTCAAACATTGTGCTTAACTATTAAATAGGTTTTACAGACAATACTTGTAAGTAATTTCTTAACTGTATATTATTAAATGTTACTTAATACTGTATTTCCACGGTACAGGCAAGTGGAACGAGGGCGATCTGGCTAGTTAATCTCACAAATTAACATCCGTTATAAGCGACAATAATTGTTTAATTGTTGGATATATCGTGAACACTTTTCTATTTGACTGTCCCATTTTGCGGTCGGGAGGAGACTAGCGGGAGACATTATTTGACCCAGTGACGGGTATTTCCAATTTCAGTTCTATTTTCTTATCAGGATTTTGTCAATCTTGTATTTAGAGCTATTTGATGGCTGTGTAGTACGAGTAACTAACTACTTATATTTGCTGCAGAATACCTTACCGTAGGTACATCTTCCCGGACCTCTCGGCGGCGTCTTCAGGTCACTTTGGGTTACCCTGTCGAATACTCTCTGTAAAAACGAGGGAACGATTATTGAAACGGTTCCGCTGCCGGGCATGTAGCTACATTCTTTTTCATTCAAATGAAAAAGAATAAGACTCATTCACACATTTATGTCTGTCTGACATGTAGACTGACCCACTTGCTTACTCACGTAGGAGGTGCCAGTAAGATCGAATCGTACCATTGATATGGATAAAAAAGGGTCCGAAAACCCCATACTGTAATCATAATTGATTGTATGTGGTTTTTCCAAAATATATTCGTATGGATTTTGATGTAATAATACAATAATTTATACGCTATCGCTCGCAATGCTACTTTTCTAAAAAAAAACTATATTTTGTTCCTTATTCACTACAATTCAATGTATTGTGCAAAAACAATGCACACCACACTTCCGAGATTCTTCATGCATTATTCAAATGTATGTGATCCGTGGAGAGATAGTAGAGTAGGCGTATGATACAGATGCTCCATTTGATAAGGCGTCTACAGATTTGCGGTCAAATTATAATAATGTGTATGAAGTGACTTAGTATTGTTCTTCTTCTTCGTGTCGATTGTTGATTTGTACGAAGCAGCTACCCTATCCTACCCTAATAGACTTTAGAGACAAAGGTACTTACAGTTCACGCCAAACTTATTGTCCGGGTTGAAGTTGGCACGGGCTAACTTTAACCCGGCCGTAAAAATCGGAGTAATGGAAATATTGGATAAAAATTATATGAAGCGACAGCCTACGACTTGAGCTTTTCTTATCCTATTATTTTGATTCTCCGATTTTTACGGCCGGGTTAAAGTTAGCTCGTGCCAACTTCAACCTGGACAATAAGTTTGGCGAGAACTGTAGTTCAGAATTGAGTCGGGTAAGGGTAGAAAGTCTTTTAGCAAACCAACAAGAAACCTTTCTCAGTTGCTGCGGCTGTAACAAAGAGAAGCCCACAAGACTCAATAACGCATTCTTTGGTGTAGGTATCAATGAATGGCGATAACTCCTTGCTATCATGTACATCGTCTGCTCAACAACATGCAACATAAACTATAAAAAACTAATTTGTACAAACCTCAGTATTTTATAATCTATGCGCAAAGATTATATCAGGAGATGCACTATGGAAACAATGAGTATACCTCCTTTGTTTGCTATTATGTAAGTTAAACTAATTGTGTGCGCCAGCGCTGCCTATAGCCTTGTACCTATCTTTATGATCATGTAGATATGCCTTATAGGGTCATGTGAAATTGCCTTTGTTTCATTAATGGCTCCTTGTTTTGTGATTAACTTGAAATACAACATACAACCTGGTGTCCATTGATAAGGAGCCGTGAAGCGTCATGATGATGGAATTTATCAAAGTACAAACTTAAAGTACAGTACACAGTACAAAACTGCATGGATGCAGTTCCTCAATCCACTTTCACCGTACAAAAACTAAGTTAGAGAAGGGTAATAAGGTGAAGAATGATAGGAAAAGGAAAAGAGTACATAAGAAAAAGGGAAGATGTTGATGGTAGATGGAATGGACAGAGACAAAATGAAATCATTGGATGAGGAAAGGAAAGTTATGCGAAAATAAATCTATTTTGAGTCAGAGTTTAATTTGAGTCAATAGTGTAGCATGCACGGTGTTACTGATCCTGAGTCAATCGTTACGATCGTGATGAAACTTGGCTATTGGTCATTCCGGTCAGTAAACTTCCTAGATAACGAAGGACTTCCTAGTTATCTTGCTTTTCTGTCGTGTGAATAATCAATATCCAATTACGGTCAGTCTGTGGATGGGTGACCATTCAGACTCTTCCGGAGACCACGTCAAGCCGAAGGTCCCGGACTCCTGGTTGTCATCGAACACCTATGATAATCATTATCTTTTGAATATCGGTATTGTCCAGAAATTGGATTGAAAAGATCTGTTGGTAATTTGTGTAAAAGCATTTAGTTAGACTGGAAGCCTAAGAAACCGATTAGGAGGAAGAGTAATCAAAGCCACAATGATGACCAAATGTTGAGTGTTTTACTCTTTTTAAAAGCATGTGCAACTATTTTATTAATATTGGAATTTGTCCTCAGGGTGGAGGGCGACGCGAGTGCGAGGAGGCGGCAGGGTGCGCGTGCGGCGGCCAGCGCGCTCCGCCCGTGCCTCCCGCGCCGCCTGCGCACCATCCGCTGCGCGCGCTTGATCAAATGCCGCCGCCCCTACTCAGGTATTGATATTTACTTTGTTTTAAACTCGTGATTTGGCCTACGTCCAATATATTGCGACTTAATTGACTCTATATTCTGCCTGACAAAGACATAAACAGTCACTGAGTCACAAAAACTAGCGGCTAGCGGCAAGCTCGCTAAGCTTAGTGGTCAAAGCGTCTGGTGTACCGAACCAGAAGACGCAGGTTCGAATCCTGCCCGCCAGCCAATTTTTTTTCTTCATTAAAAATAACTCAAAATCATTTATTTGTGATTCAAAGGTAATAATTAGGTCTTATTAATATACAAAGCTCATGCTGTAATCAGCCTCATGGGCATACAAATGTCATAAAATAGTTTTAAAGTCTTATTTGTGACGTGTTCTTCCATCTTCGTAGATATATCTGCACTAACGAAATAGTGGAGGGTTATGTCAGACTTTTAACGACACGTCATGTTTCTTACATCGCCGGATTCCTGAATGCATTTCTAATCATCAAACTTAAAACCTCAGACATGATATCCATGATACGCTACGCACCTGTCATTATTTACGTGGGAGACTGTAATGTCCTTATGCAATAACTTATTTTTAAACCTACTTACATTTTGAGTGGCTCTAATCGATTTTTTATCTCATTTCTGAATAAGGAAGATCAACAAACGCCCACGATGAAGTACCTCTAGAATCTGAGTAAACTTCATTTGCGTAACTACTTGAAAGGTGAAACGAAGTATAAATTCCCAATGGTACAGTCATTGCCAGTCATAACAATAACTGTACAGCGACAAATAACTTAACATTTCCAAACAATACTTGTCAGGAAATATCCAGGAAATTCTGAATCACTGGGGACTCCCTAGCATAAAGGCGTACTCATTATGTCATCTTTAAAGGTCATAAGGTTTAGTTTTGCTTGTTAAAATATGAGACGAGGTCGATGACTTGAAGAAATGTTGCATATTTTACTTGTGGTGTTTAGATTTTGTACGTGATTGTACTTAATTTTTTACTGTTCTGTTTGTTTGTTGTGAGCTGTGACGGTCAAGGGTACCTAGGGAAAATTATGACAATGTCTAGTTCCCTCTGTTTGTATCTTAATAACGTATTACAGTAAATGTCCAGAAATGGGTTTCCTATACAGCGTAAGAGACTACTTAACAACGATAATTATGACGCCGTACAATGCCTTTTATTCCTTTTGTTGTGTCCAACGCTGGGCGTCAACATTGATACAATACGATTTGGTCCAAATGGTCTTTCATGTCAGAGATTGAAGTAGTAGTCTAGCTGCAGTCCTGGGCCTATCTAGTTGCAATTTGACATTCGAATCGACAAACGAATAAAAACAAAACGTATGGAAATGACACAAGCTTTCGACAGATCGGGCTGTCACTAATGTCATTTCCATACATTTTGTTTGTATTCGTTTGTCGATTCAAGTCAAACTGCAACTTATCTAGCCCCCCCCTGAGTTCATTTACAATGTGAACTATTATAAATATGCTAACACCATTAATATTAGCTAGTGGATTTACTGGGTATATCGTCTCAACAAGACGAGAACGCATAAAAGTACCTATCACTACTGCTACTGGTGTTGTTGGTGTCTGTAGTCTCAGTTACTGCTCACTGCATGATTGTTCACCAAAAAAGTCATTTTTCGATATTTCAACAACCGCACCGCTTTCATTTTCACTGTTTCCCATTACCCTTGACACTGTTCTATATTGGTTGTGCAGGTCGAATCCCCTGTATACAGAGGAGGAAGAACAAGAGGTAGTGATAATCGTGGACTCTCTGGATGAAGTGCCGGAGGCCGATGCCCCGGAGCCGCCGCGTACTCCACGCCGGGCGCCCTCCACTTCTTCAGGTCAGTATATCACACGATGCCTGTGGTCTGGTGGTTTCAGTACCGGATTGCTGATCACGGTGTTTGATTTCCACAGGTACAAATATTTATGTGATGAACTTGAGTGTTTGTTTCTTTTATATTAAAGTATGCTTATAAGTATTATATCCATTATCTAGTACCTACCCATAGTTAAAGCACTAGATCTTGTTGTGTAAAATATCCCAGGATATTTATTTATTTAGTTTATCAACCCCATGTAGTGATATAATTTAGGTTGATTCATTGACAATGATTTCATATTTAGAACAAAAGCAATTTTGCTGCCTGAAACAAATTCAAAACAAAACAGTTTCTTCAAAAGCAGCCTCTTTAATTATGAACCCTATGTCTACTACTATAACTATTACTATAATACTATAACTACTGGGTGTAGAGATCCTTTTGCTTATGCATCTATTATTTCTAAATGATCTGTCTTCCCCTCAGGCTACGGCAGCGGTGGCGGCAGTCATGGCCGGGTGTCCCCCAACTTACCAAAGACCGACCAGTTCGAGGCGCCAGCCTGCCGGCTGTCTGACTCGGACAAGAACGATGGATCTCACACCACCTCGGACTCGGAAAGTCCCGTGTGCACGCTTAGCAGGAGCCTTAAGGAGGATATCCACTCCTGTTTGGGAGTCTGCAGGTAACTTAGATACACGGTTCATCTTTCCTTTTCAAGTTCGGGGCAATGATACGTTTACATTAACATTACAGCAAGTAAAGACATTATTGGGTAAGGTAGCGAAATTACTGGGCAAAGGAGAAAATGTGTCAAGATAACAACAGGCGAGTGAATAAGTGTTGTTAGCATCCATAGGCTACGGTTACCATATCATCAGTTGTTTGGACTTCTTCGAACAACCCATATTATTTAGTAGATTTCCTTTGTTAAACGCTATTCTATTGCCTCAGCATTTTTGTCATGTCGTTGGTATTGTAAAGGTTTTTGAACGACGGGCGGTGCTTAACGGTGGAATGTCCTCTCTTTTCTCCTTTCATGTAAATTTCAATCCTCTAATTTACACGATTTCATTTCATTCATTTGAACAAATAATTGAAATAGATAGGTCTCCGACAGTCTTTACCGCGCTCTCTCGCCAGTTACACGCAGCAAATAATTAAATACTTACATACATTATATCAAACGAACTCGCAGCTGCTTCCACTTTTACATTGCAACATAGACTGGACGTTGACCCGAGCATACTTGAGAAAATACTAGGATTGCGATGACTATGTTTTTACGGGAAAAATTCGTAAACCCATATCATAATAGTCACCCATTATGGAGTACCCTTTAACATCGTTTTTGTTATACTGAATTAAACTAACCTAACGTACTTACATAACGCTTTTCAATATTTCCATTTTAAGACCGTTCATATTATTTCAGGCAGTTATGTATTTTTAATTCATCACCAGGTGGGAGAAGGACGTGGAAGATGTTGTGGAGGCAGCAATCCGCGGTGCCGGCGGCATTATCGCGGCAAGGGCGCGGCTACACGCGGCACTCCTGGCGCTGCACGAGCCTCCCCCACGTCTGCCGAACAGGGGACCTTCGCTGCCGTACTGCGGCCCTGGGGTGAGGCCCGGGGACGTCACCATGATGCCGAAGAATACTGAAATGTCTCTTCTGGTAAGTGCAATTTTACAACTAGCGTTTGCCCGCAATTTCGTTCCCGTAGAAGTAGATTTTTATTCCCCTGTTCTTGCAACATTTTTAATTGATACTCCGCTCCTATTGGTCGTAGCGTGATGATATATAACATAAAGCCTTCCTCGATAAGCAGGCTAACTAATACTGAAAGAATTTTTCAAATCGGTCCAGTAGTACCTGAGGTTAGCGCGTTCAACCAAACAAAAAAACTCTTCAGCTTACAATATCAAGGATTAGGCGCACAATGCCACATTCGCAAAATGACATATTGACGCAAAATGACACATTCGCAAAATGTCATTTCTCAATATGCCACATTAGCAAAATGACACATTCGCAAAATGTCATTTCTCAAAATGACACATTCTCAAAATTAAGTATAGATATAAAAGAGCCTAAAAAATTGTGTAGGTACATAGCCGGTTTTTCTACCAACATAATTAATTAGTGTTCTTACATACTAAGCTATTTTAACGAACAGGAGTTTCCTACATCATTATGATTAATTGGTAACCCTATTCGGCGCTGGAGTGAAAAGATGGCGATCGTAACATTGTTGCAAACTACAGTAAGGAAGCAGTTAATTTGTTCGTTTATTGTAGTAAGTACATATTCACGCTTCTCTCCCATTGAGTTTATAGATTTCTACTTGATCCTGGTACACTACAGTCGACTACACAAAGATCATATATTATCGTAGATATTGTCAAAAAACTGTTTTATAAACTGTACATTATTTTTAGATTTTTGCTGTAAATACGACGTCTGTGGTCTAGTGGTGCGAGTACCGGACTGCTGCTCACGAGGTCGTGGGTTCGATTCCCACAGGACATAAACATTTATTGTGATGAACTTAGTGTTTTTTGTCTGGATGTTTCTTATGTATTATAAGTATGTATTTACAAAAAAAAGTAAGTATTATATCTATTGTCTAGTACCTATAGTACAAGCTCTGCTTAGTTTGGGGCTAGATGGTGTGTAAATGTCCCAGGATATTTATTTATTATGAAACGTCTACAGATGTAAAACCAAGCAAACAGAATTTTTCTCGGTTCAGTTACATGTCTTATCGCTGCCAATACATCATAATCTAATAATGCATAATCTTAGAAATAGCAAAGGAAGTATGCAAGAATCGTAGTAAGTGGTGGTTTCTAGGCTCTGCCTACCCCTCTATGAAAAAGACGTGTTAGACTGTACTGTGGACGCTCCGTCCTCCACAGCATACGGAATTAGTAAAAAGAATACTCATCATGTCAGCCAAAAGAGGTCCACTGCTTAACAAAGGCCGGGAGGCCGTTCAGCAGTGGACTTCATTGACTTCCACAGGGACCGGACGCATGCTACCTGCATCCAGCGACTTCCAGCGACCTTTACCAGGTCATCGGTCCATCTCGTTGGAGGCCGTCCCACGCTGCGCTTTCCGGTGCGTGGTCTCCACTCGAGAACCTTTCTGCCCCAGCGGCCATCAGTTCTACGAGCTATGTGCCCCGCCCACTGCCACTTTAGCTTGTTAATCCTTTCAGCTATGTCGGTCACTTTGGTTCTTTTACGGATCTCCTCATTTCTGATTTGATCGCGTAGAGAAACACCAAGCATAGCTCGCTCTATAGCTCGCTGAGTGACCTTGAGCTTTCTTATCAAAAATAATACTATATTTGTATATTATAGACTTTGTCTATTGGGAGCACTAAATCAATATTACATGTCATGGTGTCCGTGACACATCTACTTCAAGAACAGTCTACGTCAGTTACTTCAATTATAATATGAATGCTTGCTAACTGCCAGTTGTATACCAAATTTTAGCGACCCTTGTGGTCTCTACAGTACCTACATTTAAAAGGCCGGTGGCCCGTGTTGCTCTATGGCTAATATTCAGAGACGATGCTAAGCATAAACTTAGGCTCCCGTATGTCAAATTCGTATGAAAATTTGACATACGGAAGCTTTATTTTACGCTTAGCATCGTCTCTGAATATAGCCTATGAGTACAGTCCGGGAGCCTGACAACATGTGGGGGTTACAAGTTAGCTAGACAAAGAGCAAGCGATGCTTAATAATAAAACATCTATTTGGCATCTTTATTTTTAAATTCAACACTTGAAACGTTGATTGAACTGACTTTATTGTGATTTGCCTGACATTATCTTTAATCATTGAATGCTTCGCAAACACTTATTTAGAAGCACCTGTCAATCAAAGTAAACTTGTAAATTACGTCGATACAAGTTTTGTTTTGAAACTATTTATACATACTTATACTTACATTAAAAATAAATATGTATATAATATAACATAGGTATAATTATCCAATATAACCTGATCCCACATTGTTTAGGTTTTCAGTACAATGAGAGGTCAGCTTATACTGGTAAATAATAACTTTATATGTAGCCGTGTGTACATTTTGATGTCTATCCTCACATCATCCTTTCTTTGATTAAAGAAGCCCTGACCCTCCAGAGGGTCAAAACAATTGTTTTTCTATCTTGTCTAATCGATCCTTGACTGGCTATCTAGCACCCAACAGAATGATCAGGGTGGAGTAGACACTCCTTTCAGGTTTTAGTCACAAAAATTACTTTCACAAGATTTGAACACTCAGTATTTTTTTCCTCTATATATTTTCATTAATAAGGCAGTGATAGCCTAGGGGTATGACCACTGGACTGCGAAGTCAAAGGTCTCGAGTTCGAATCCAAAGCACGCACCTCTGACTTTTCGAAATCATGTGCGAAATAATTATCACTCGCTTTAACGGTGAAGGAAAACATCGTGAGGAAACCTGCATGCTTGAGAGATGTTCTCGACGGCATGTGAAGTCTGCCAACCCGCATCAGGCTAGCGTGGTGGACTATGGCCTAATCCCTCTCATACTGAGAGGAGACCCGTGCCCAGCAGTAGGACAGTATATGGGTTGATTATTATTATTATTTTCATTAATATATCATCATCCTCCTAGCCTTTTTCCCAATCACGTTGGGGTCGGCTTCCAGTCTAACCAGATGTGGCTTAATATCAGTATTTTACACGAAGCGACTGCCATCAGACCTCCGCAGCCCAATTTCTGGGCAATATTTGAAGGATAGACTGGTTGTCAGGCTTTATGGCTTCTGACTACCACTAACGATAGCCATAGGTCATCGTATGACAAACGGGACCGACGGCTTACTTATGGACGACGTACTCTCCGAGGCACGGAGGGGTCTCGATGTGTTAATAATGGTCACCCATCCACGAACTGACCTCGGCAAGCGCTTGCAGTTCGTTTGATCAGCATTGCTATAACTTAGCCACGAGCCCCATTAATAAATATTACAGTCGACCTAAAACCTTTGAGTTTTGTCTGCAATGCCGTGCACTTTACATAAAAAACTTATAAAATTATTAGAATCATAAGCTCGCCCTTTATTACCTACATTGGTCCTAAACATACCGGTAAACTGAAGGTAGGTAGGTAGTTTCTTTTTTATACCACTAAGGTGGCACTGTGGTGGCCTGATGATAAGCGGTTACCGTAGTCTATGGACGCTTGCAACACCAGGGGTCACTCGCTTGTTGCCGACCCTAAAAACTCTTAGTTTCGTGGAGGATTCACTACGCCGACAGTTTAAGGGAATATTCCTCTTGCTACCAGCGCAGTGCATCCTTAAAAGGTGCTCTGGCAACCTTACTCACTGCAGGAACACAACACACAATAAAGTGTGTTATTTGGCTGAAGTTTTCTGTAAGGTGGAGGTACTTCCCCAGATGGGCTGCTCCAAATTTGAGCCATAAATGGCTGTGCCCTACCTCTCTTAAAATAAGTACACCTGTATCTATACTAATATTATAAAGAGGAAACATTTGATTGTTTGTTTGTATTAATTAGGCTCCGAAACAACTAGACCGATTTGAAAAATTCTTTCAGTGTTAGATAACCCATTTATCGGGGAAGGCTATAGGCTATATATCATCACGCTACGACGCAATGAAAAATATTGCAAAAACGGGGCAAAGCAGTTATCAAAACCACGCGGGCGAAGCCGCTGGCGGGAAGCTAGTTATAAATAAAACCAAATCCTTCCACTCAATCACCCCTACAAAGTTAAAACAAAATAAATACACAATCACGCGCAGCAAGTAGCGTGTCGATCGATCATGATTACACCGATACTGTAACAATGGTCGAGTGTACTGCTTTTATTCACCGTGTCTAATGTTCAATGATTTACATGCACCATCATTTTGATACATGATTGTTTAGTTACGAACCTCGAACCCGAATATTATCTTTAATTGCTTGATGTGTAATAAATTATTTTTAAACAAAAAACAAACCCCCTCCAAAAACACATAGGAACTAAAAAGCAAAAAATAACATATTTACATTATGATTTCTAACAAATTTTGAGTCGGTGCCAAACAGACAATCAATCAAATGAAAGTCATACTTAAATTAAATTAGTAGTTTGGCACCACCTCCAAGCTCCAATCTGTAAGCGAAGAAAAAAAGAATCCTCAAAATCGGTTCACCCAGTCGAAAGTTTTGAGGTAACAAACATAAAAAAAAGAAATACATTCGAATTGAGAACCTCCTCCTTTTTTGAAGTCGGTTGAAAAGGTTGTTGAAAATAAATCCTTCATAATTTTAGTGAAATAATTTGTTATGTTTGTGTGTGTATGTAGGAGATTAGGAACTATTAAATCAACTACAAACACATATTACGAGCGATAGACGAATTTTTTTGACGGTCCCGAACCTGTTGACAACAAAATCCTTACTTAATATTTTTTTTAAATGCGAAAGTAACTCTCTCTGTCTGTCTGTCGAGCATTCACGCCAAAACTACAGAACCGATGATCGGTACAGAGATAGTCTAGACTCTAGACTCTGAGAAAGGACATAGGCTCCTTTTTAATACGAAAATGGGCTTCAACGGGTTGACATAGTGGATCCCCCTGTAAATATTAAAAAAAAATACGACTAGAGTTTTAACCAGCGTAATACAGGGTATTTTTTCCAATAAGTGTAGCTCCGATACATCATTTGGGCCGTTTTCGATGACCTCCTTTGACAGATTTGGTAACTAAATTTGACTTTTTTACCAAACCTGTCAATATTTCATTCAACGAATCTATTCAAACCATGGAAGTAGTAAGTATACTTAAACGAAGTGTAACGAAGTTTGACATATTAGTTCCATGATTCAAACACATAATGGACTTGAGGCCATGATGTACCAGCTACCACAGCAGTGAGTAATCCATAAACTGGAGGAATATCAAGTAGGGATGCAGTCGCGAATTTCAAACACTGCCAACTCGGTCATTGCTACGATATGACGTGACAATAATGAACAATAGTTGTACCTGTGGAGGGACGAGGTGTGTTGTCCCTCGCACCAAAGGGAGGATCCTCCGACCAGGCGGGTGTAATGCCTGGCGGGCCACTGCCCGACGGTTGATGTCGGGCGGTTGTATTTATGCAAGTTGCACGGTAAATTTCACTTGCGCGATTCAGGATTTGTAGCTTCGTACAAGTTCTTATGTTAGCGCGTTAGATGTCGCTACATCACTCCCCTCCTAGACCGGAGGTCGATGAGAAGTCAGCGGTCAGTGCGTCTGAAGAGCTTGCCAGTGCCAGTGTGTTCCAGTGGGTCGGAACAGGATGCCGCGTAGTCCGCAGTGAGTCGGGACTGTAGTGCGGTGAGTGCGGTGCGTCACCAGTGCGTCGGGGTGATGCTGCGTAGTGGCTGGCTGCTGCGTCGACCAGGAGAGATGTCCTCTGCTTGTTGACCGGCTGAAGTGCAGTGTGCTGTGCCACGTCGTCGTCGTCGTCGTTGTCGTTGTCGTTGAGTCGTCGTTGTTCGTTGTGTCGTCGTTGTCGTCGTTTGGCCGAAGGGTCTGACCAGGCATGCGCGGTTGCTGCAGGTGTGTGGTCAGGATGCCCGTTGAAGCCGGGAGAGTGCTGGCTGGCTGCTCGTGTGCTGGAGGGTGCTAGGAGGGAAGGTGATGACGAAGCTGCTGGTCTTCGAAGGCTGCGTTGATGTTCTGCTCGGGGTCACCACTGTGGAGGGACGAGGTGTGTTGTCCCTCGCACCAAAGGGAGGATCCTCCGACCAGGCGGGTGTAATGCCTGGCGGGCCACTGCCCGACGGTTGATGTCGGGCGGTTGTATTTATGCAAGTTGCACGGTAAATTTCACTTGCGCGATTCAGGATTTGTAGCTTCGTACAAGTTCTTATGTAGCGCGTTAGATGTCGCTACATACCTATAGTATTGATGACGCACGCCGTGAATCTTATGTTACCAGATTCACGCGTCTTTGTGAAATAGACTAAAGTATTACGCTGGGTTCGACGACGACGGCGACGTTAGGGTAAGGTACAGTTCTCGCCAAACTTATTGTCCGGGTTAAAGTTAGCACGAGCTAATTTTAGCCCGGCCTTAAAAATTTTTATATTAAAAGTTAGCTCGTGCCAACTTCAACCCGGACAATAAGTTTGGCGAGAACTGTACTAACGCCTACTCCATCACAAGTATGAAAAAAGAGTTTTTTATTCTCTTGCCCAAATATTATGATCTAATCTATATAAGGATATCTATATATGGATTGTGTAGGGACGATATCATTATAAAATGGGAGCGACTAGTGAAATGATAGAACTACCAGGTACGAGTATGCATTTCTATGAAAATTATTTTCTTCTATAAATTTCAAGATTATAACATGGAAATGATTATAACATTTCTTCTGAAAAGGACATGCTTCGCCCACTATTACAGAACCTATACCTTTAAGTACTTATATCGCAACAATCGGCAATTTAATTTTAAAAAAAAGTTAAACGCCTCTATTCAAATGGATCTTCTTATTAAAAAGTTTTTGTTTAATATTATTTACTTTTTTATTTTCCCTGAGAATAATTTAAGTTAAAATAATTTTTTGACACACACTGTTACGTAAAAATGTACTTCATAAAGTACGAACTAATAGTAATTATGTAGTACCTACTCGGGCTATTATGTGATAAAACTGCACATAATTTACAGGATGCTATAGGTATTTATGTTATCTGATAAAATAATTATGGTGTATGTATAAAAAGGTTGTTGTAATTTACAATCTAATACGCGAAGTGGTTATTTATCCGTTTGGGATATGAGTAAGCTGTATAAACTTGTATTTAATTAGTTATTAACATAATAGCATACCATTGCGCCTTAATTTGGTGGGACTGGCAGTTCTCCGGTATGTTCAACTCCTATGTAATAGGAGACAAGCCTATTTTCATTTACCGGGCAAATCAAGAACACTTTGCTCAACCTGGATATCAAACCCAGGACCTTACGTGTGGCAGTCAGGCTTCAGGGAATACAAGCGTGGTGGTTTGTACAGTAACGAGCAAAATCATATACTTATGCAGTAACAAAAGTGTTAAAGCGATTTTTTCGTGAATGAACGATTGCATCTTTGAGATAACCCCAATGTCACTATAGTATTGGTTCGTAAATACTGTGTTCGCAATATCACAACCTCGGGAACATCTGCCACCCGGACGCGACCTGCAGTGGCCTATATGGAAAGCACTCAATCGACTGCGCACCCAAGTAGGCCGCTGTAAACACAATTTGGCAAAATGGGGGATTATTGATCCGTCGATCATCCAGTGCGAGTGTGGGGCTCCAGACCAGGACATGTCTCATTTACTCGAGTGCCCGAAGTGTCCATGCACCTGCACATTCGAGGACTTGATAAACGCAACGGATGCCGCAATTAAGGTGGCTTCCTACTGGGCTCGAACTCTATAAATAATCTTATTTATTGACGAAATTGACTCGACACATTGATTTACCATTGACACGAAAAGAAGAAGAAGTGTATACATGTTTTTGCTCGTGACTGTACGTAGGTATATCATAAGGTATTCACAGTAATTTTGTACAGTTACCTAAGTAGCTTGGACACAAAATGTTTATTCATATTTTATTAGTTAATTTTAGTGTTAGCAGCCTTGATATTTTACTGGCATATTTTGTAAACGCGTGTTACATCTTGAATACTAATGTATGTACTCGTATTACTCAGCCGATCTTATCTGTGAATTATGTTCATTAGATTATAATTGAACTAAAAGATCAATTCATCAGACAGATACAGTTCGATATTCTAAACCTGTTCATTTCGAACATGATTTAACGTAGCTATATACTTACCAGGATTTCTCAACTAGGGGTCGCACCCCCCTAATGGGGGTAGAGGATTTTCCATAAAAAACATTTTTCGATTGTTTATTGTTGAGAAAAAATCAAAGGGGTCATGAAAATACTCATCATCATCATCATCATCATGACAGCCAAAAGAGGTCCACTGCTGAACAAAGGCCTTCCCCATTGACTTCCACAGGGACCGGACGCATGCTACCTGCATCCAACGACTTCCAGCGACCTTTACCAGGTCATCGGTCCATCTAGTTGGAGGCCGCCCCACGCTGCGCTTTCCGGTGCGTGGTCTCCACTCGAGAACCTTTCTGCCCCAGCGGCCATCAGTTCTACGAGCTATGTGCCCCGCCCACTGCCACTTTAGCTTGCTAGTATGAAAATACTACCTATAGGTAATCCAGGGAGGCTAAACGCAAGATAGGTTGGGAAATTGCAGTAGACAGAAATGGACTAAAGTAAAGCTGGATAAATGTAGGTATAGCATGCTTGCATCATATCAGCTATATCAGTGTGGGGGTTGAACTGAGTAATATCAGGGAGTAAGTGCCGTTAGTGGGCTATCCGAATTATAAGAACTTACTAGCTTTCCGCTAACGGCTTCGCTCGAGTGGTCGGAGTATTTCTTATAACTTTCATGCTTTATTTCAACCCCTTAAAGCCCTTTTTTCTCACTAAAAGAAAGCCTTTGTCCTTTCTCAGGCTCTAGACTATATGTGTACCAAATTTAATTAAAATCGGTCCAGTAGTTTTGGCGTGAAAGCGCGACAGACAGACAGATAGAGTTACTTTAGCATTTATAATATTAGTAAGGATTGGAGCCCTGGACCGCTATCAGAATTACAAATATTTCACGGACTCCGAGACAGTGTTTTCATGTTCGGTCCCTCTTGCGTTAATGTATACTTAACTGTGTTAATGTATAATTATCCAACATATATTTTTTTAACATACTATATTGTGGACCCCTGGCACTTATATCACGGACCCTAAAGGATATGTGGACCCCACTTTAGGAAGCCTTGAAGCTATAGTCTAGCTGAAAGGGGGTGGCCGATTGAAATAAAATAATAATAATCAACCCATATACTGTTCCATATCTGGGCTCGGGTCTTCTCTCAGTATGAGAGGGATAAGGCTATAGTGCACCACGCCAGCCTAATGCGGGTTGGCAGACATTGGCGGGATTGAAATAACAAACTTAAAAAGAAACAATTTTATACTAAGCAAGACTGAATACAACATACTATATTAATTCCCATAGATCGATATATAATATCTAAATTTTATGACTACATAATTGAGGTCAACGAAAAAATGACTGTAATAAATCAACATCCACTAATATCAATTGGAGAATGCTCAACAATTTTAGCGCCATTTATAATCTAGTTACGAAGCGTTGACCAAAGAATCGATGACCGATTATCACAGTTGCGATCGCTATCACGAACTGTGGTATTCAAACAGGTTCCACACACTTACAACATACATTTCGGAATAGCCAACGTCTGAAATACATAGTATGGTTTCTAAATAAACACATTGACAGTAAAATTACTCAATAACAACAACCAAATATTCATTAGCAATGTAGAAAATAATTGTAAGAGATTGGCTTCCTTAATAGTACCTAATCGTAATTCCCGATAGAAGGGGCATGTGGTCCTGGTCCGCAGAGGATGTATCCTAATGCCTCACAATAAATAAAAGGAGGCTTGACTCATAAAGTTGGCAATAAATAAAATGAGAAAATAGCATTTTTGGCAATAGCTTCACCTCACCCACTATCAAACATCCCGGTGAAATGTCGGTAGCATCACGCCTGCATTCTCCGATGGGTTAGGCAGAGATGTACTAATGTTTACCCACAGTTAGTATCTACTGTTGAAGAGATGTAATATCATCATCTCGCACCCTGGCCGCGCTAAACGATCTCTTGGATTCTAATCCAACAGGCGATCTGTTTGCGGATGAGTGGACGAAGATATATTGGTATGTCAGAAGTACTGTGAGAGGAAGGTATGATAGTGTTTATTTACTTTGCTTTGTTATGTAGATTTTAATAAATTTAGTGTTTTTTAGTTAAATAAATAAATCATTTACCGGACGGTGTGTCACTAATTGATGGTCAGCATCGTCAAAATCCGTGACTTTACATTTTCAAAGAAGTTCATTCTTTAAATGCTGTGATTTTTCCATTGCTTCATTGTCTGTGATTTACTTGAATTTTTAATTTTAATTAAATGTTAATTGAATTAATCGTAGACTATGGTATGACAAAGTTTACTTGCTTCCGTGTTTGATAGAAAAAGAGTGACTGTACAGTTGATGATTGATGATCAGTTGCTTATCGGGCCATTGTAAATTTTATTGTGATCGCCTTTTTTTTCAACTTGTCAAGTATCACTTTTGCAATGAGTTATTGCTTGCGAAGAATGGAAGGCATTAAGGAAGAAAAGTTATACTTCCTTTGCCTTCTTTGGGGGATAATAGATAAATTATTTAATTTATATGTATGAACGTATGTTATATAGGTATATATATGTGGGAGATCGTAAAATGATAGAGGATCGCGGCGAGTGCTACCAGTTGCTCAATTCTCGCCACCAACTTTATTTCCACTACATTTGCGAGTGAACGTATATAGTTCAAGATCGCTGTGGCAACACTGGCTTGTATTTTGCATATAACACGACCAACCTTCATCTACCATCCATTTCAACCTTATCTCGGGGAATTAAAATTCATTTTTTAACGACTGCGAGGTGTCGGATAGAGTTTCGTGGTGTCAATTCGCAAATGTATTTTTTTTACTACTTGAATCTTAATTATATGGTATTAGTGTACATAATTGATTGTGATTGATTATTTTCGCCACTGTTGGTAATAGCTGTTGGTTTTTTATTTATTTTTTTATCGACACCTGATAGTGAACGGTTGCTAACTGAAGTAAGGCTTCTGATTTTGATGAACTGGATTCTTATTTTTTTCTCTTTTCAACTGTCTTTTTGTTTATTTTGAACATATTTTTTATAAGGGACAACTATGTCCATATAAAAATTAGTAACTGTCATGCTAGACGCTTATAGTTGTATCTAATGATAAAAGATAAGTCCAATTGAACAACAACTACAACAAAATCAATAAGCCATTCAGTTGACATATTGTTTGCGATAAAAATCGATACTGTTATTCGGTTACGATTGACGATTGTCGATATAAATCGACTAAACGTCAGATATGTTTCGTGACACTATTGTATCGATAATGTCTGATCGATTGTAATGATTGATGTTTGGCAATGTTCACGTACGTTTTATTATCGCGTTATCTTCGCGATTTTGAATGTAGAACAAGAAGTTACGTCGTCCTAGTTTTTTTAATGGTATGTCTTATCTTGAAAAAGTTAGCACTTGTTTAAGTTTGAAATCATTAAAAAGGTCCTTGTACCTACCTACATAATGTGGTATTATTGAAAATAAATAAATTAATAAGGAGCTGTTTCACCACCTCTGGATAGCCACTAACTGCAGGATAAATTTAGAAATGGAACAATTTTTTTATTAAATTATCTGTTAATTAATTTAATGGGAACTTATCAGTAAGCTGGGAAACAGACCCTAAGTATACAGAATTATTGATGCTGTTCCCCGCAGTGATATTCGCACTCATCAAAATTTTAAAAGGATTTGAAAATTTACACACCCACAGTTATTATAATAACTGTGTGCCAATTTTCAAATCCTTTCTTTTTTCTTTCCAATTTTCAACCCAATCCGTTCAGTGGTTCGAGATATATATTAATAGACTGGTTAGTCTGTCACCGTTTTCTGCTATGTATATCTATAGATTATTAAT
Source organism: Acronicta psi (assembly GCA_946251955.1). Taxonomy (NCBI): domain Eukaryota; kingdom Metazoa; phylum Arthropoda; class Insecta; order Lepidoptera; family Noctuidae; genus Acronicta; species Acronicta psi. The sequence goes on from OX276486.1 coordinate 2,983,751, forward strand.
CTGTTATCATAAGTCCTTAAATTATTATGAAACCATGATTTAATTTCTCACACCCTATTACTATACTGATAGCTGTAAACCCTTCTTCATTAAGCTCGAAATACTCACCCTCCCATGCATCTACATCTTTGAGATATGTAAATTTGTAAGAAAATACAAAACCTTTTTCACAACGCGCGAAGACAAACATACTGGTCGATCTCTAAGACATAAAAATATGCTAATGCTACCGTCATCTCGCATAACGTTACACTCAAGCAGTCCGTATGTAATGTGTATAAAAATATATAATAAAGTACCAGAATCATTAAAAAGGGAAATTAGTGAAACAACATTTATAAATAAACTAAAACAAATACTTATTAAAAAAGCATACTACACAATTGATGAATACATGAACGATAGACAAATAGTTTAAATAAAATTAAGAATACTATTGATATAATATATAAATAATAATTTCTTCTATTATGCAATTTTAAATAATTATTTAATAATCCCTACATAACAAAATAAATAATTACCCGTCTAAATTCACAATACATCTGAATAGAAAACATATTACCCAAATTATACATTATGTAATACTATAATAATAATTAACCTTATAAAATATGAACCTAAATAATTGCAATGAAGAATAAATAAATATATAATATAATATAATTCTAACTAAAACATGACTAGAATAAATACTAAAAAATATATTTATCTAATTTAATTCATACATTACGTTACATAAATACAATATATAAAATAAGTTGTATATTAAATATAGTACCATAATTTAAAACAGTTATTATTAATATTTCTAAAATAGTTGACATAAATTAGTACTTCCTCTCTCCTATATTGCTGTGCCCGACAGGGTCCACAATGTACTTATATTAATAATGTATACTTACCATCCAAAAAAACTTTGTGGAACGCAATAAATGAATGAATACTGAATACTGAATACTAAACTTTTTGCAGTATCGTCTCGGTCCAGGCAACTTGCAAAGCTTGTTATAAATAGCATTTAAATAATTAATTTTAATTCAGTTTTAGCCTTAACAAGACTAAAGGATTAGCTCATTTTGGCTGTCCAAAATCAAACAAGTTGCCTAATAAGCCTAGAGCGACTTTCATGGGTAAAGTCTGTATCAATCTTTATTTAGCGTTGTGCAATTTATTGTATAAGCCCGTTATTCATTGTGACGTATGCACTTACACGATATTACACTACTTACATATTGTTACATAAAGGTTGCCAATAATGTGCTATTGTGTAAGGAATCCCATTTGTAATATATACATTAGTATTAGATTGTACAATTTTAAGCTTAAGGTGTACTACCCTACCGTTGCTTTTGCTGATGGTACCTACCACAGCATCGACAAATATTCTGCTGCTAAGCAATATTGTCCTTACGCTTAATGTGTTCCGGTTTGAAGGGTACCTAATGTAGCCAGCGACATTACTGGGCAAATGAGATTAAACAACTTAGGTCTTAAGATGGTGATACTATTGGTGTTGCTGGCGATGTAGGCTCCCCTCGCCCCTCGCCCCTTGTCTCTTGCCCCTGATTACCTAATTGTGTCAACTCGTCCCCTTCATATTAGATACCCCAACGTTCGATACTAAACGTTTTTTTGAATATCTATTTTATCATATTCTAAAATAGGTACACCCCTTTATTTTAGCTTTGTGATATGATGATGATGAGGCCGCAGCTAGATAGACTATAGGTATAGCCTTACCTCTCTCATTCTAAATGGACACCCGTTCCTCGTAGGACGAGGGTCAACTCTACGCGTCCACGACATTATCTATGCATTTCGGTAGACGACTAAGATTACTAAAGTTAACTTTAGCTTACCAGTTCGTAAAATTAGGTTACTGTTACATGCGTACGCGCGCCATGGAACTGGTTCTTACTGAAATATTTTTCATACCTTGTTTTGGAGTGAAAGAAACCAGAATGAAGAACAACAAATCATTGTCTGTATCGTGAATTATGATCCGGTACCCATGCCATGAACTAGTAGTGAACTATGGTCCATTGTCCATCCTATGGTTGTCTGTAAGAAATTGCATTTAGCGATAAGACCGCCAATTGTACTCTTAAGTTACGTCTGAAATTTTTATTTTGTTTTCTCCTTAGGTGTACAATAAAGAGTATTCTATCTATTGTCTGAGGACGCGATCATTTTTAGATTAAAAGATAGAGTTATTTGAGCTGTAGAGTATCATCCCTCTCTAATAACCTACCAATCAGTCGTTTACTGATAATAAAGCAATTGTTGAACAATTATATAATTATGAGCTGAATGATTATAATTTTAAAAGTATAATTCGGTCGTTACAGTGGTTTACTTAGTTACTTTATTACTACTTTAATTACTTTGACTTTTGACTTACCGATAAGCAAATATCTTACAAATAGTTTCAAGGATATTCAGTATTCATTTGGAATCTTAAACAAATATCTGTATAGGTATAGTATCTATATCTAGACTATTTAGTTTTTTTCATATTTCATAGTGTTTAAAGTTTTTATAAATAATTCCTCTTAAATATTCTTGCTTAACTTCGTTACTTCAAAATGTCGAATTTGTCATTGAGAGAGCATTTTGCATGTTTGTTGTGTTTTGGGATCTTTTAAACATCAAAACTTTGATATAGTTATGTTTATATGCGTAAACCATCTGTACAGTTGTGTTGTGAAGTCATATGAGCACTGACCGGCCAACTGCCTTGCCGGCGGCGAGGCCGAGCGGTTGCAACAGCGAAATGCTGCGCACGCGCACAACCACAGGGAAATACTCTGTTTATTGTATGAATCGAGTCTTTCTATCTATTTAGTCAATTTGGGAGTATACCGATCATATCTGATTACTTTCTAACCATGTCAAAATTGTAGAAATGGGTTAAAATTATCGGCTATGCACTCGGCTACTGGCATGTATACCTTATGACAGTCGTTCGTCGTCGTTCAGATGCCCATAAAGCCTGACAACCAGTCGAATATCAGTCGAATATCGGTATTGCCCAGAAATTGGGTTGCGGCAGTCACTTCGTGTAAAATACCTACTGATATTCAGTAGCATCTGCTAACTGGAAGTCAACCCCAACAGGGTGGGGCAAAAGCTAGGAAGATGATGATGACAGAACTACTCTGATTTTTGTATGAAACGACCTTTAATTCGGGACCTAAATTGATCATAAGTATTCTTTTTACTCTCTTAACCCTGTCAAAAGAAAACCTCGTCTTTGGGCCCAAACGTTACTCGAATCTTCAATGACAGTCTTGCAATTTTTCTTTTTTGAGTTCTTGATTTTTTTTTTATACCACTAAGGTGGCAAACAAGCATACGGCCCGCCTGACTATGCCTATGGATGCTTGCAACACCAGGGGTACTAATTCAGCCCTGTAACATCAGGTAACTAGTTTGTAAGTATGGGAACGGTATTTTTCCTATGTAGTGGTCGGTAAAATAGTCGATGTACGAGTAATAAATTTAGTTTCGATTCAAATGTCGCAATAATTGTTATATTGTACCAATAAAAACGTAAATGAATGCCGAAATAATTTAGTAGACATAATTATCTAGTAGGAATTTTAATTGAATATTCATAAATATAGATTTTAAAGAGCACGAGGAAACCAACTTAGCCATTCGTATCTAATTACCATCGAATGATTGGAGGAGACCGGCATGATAAGAAAATAAATAAATACTTATGTAAATAATATAAAATCAAAATCATAAGTTTTTTCCCAAACAGCTATCGAAACCTGAACCTTCTTTCTGACTGTTAGTAACACAGAAAAAGTTTTATTCCGTGTTAGTAACGATTGTCATATTAGAGGTAGCTATGTAGTTTGTTCTTATTGGGACTTACAGTTGAAATTCTCTGAGGTACGGAGGAGCTTGTTAGTGAGGTGTTAAGAATTTCACCTATCCATCGACTGACCGCAGTATACGCAGCTTAACCTTGAAGATTGATTGATCAGCGTAGGTATTATATTAGTAGTCCCTCTTTATAAATACCAATGAAATAATTAAGGCCCGTCCTTCGATTGATAGACGATCAATTATTGGAATTTTGTTGTGCCAAGTCTGATGTCATAATATGCCATGTTTAATCGATAAACATCATCAATCCATTTTAATCGACTGCCATTTAGTTGCATCAAAACAGACAATAATGGAAATCTCATGTTAGATATTAGCAAGAGATTTTTTAAAGATTTTTTGTTCTCGCCAAACTTATTGTTCGGGTTGAAGTTGGCACGAGCTAACTTAAACCCAGCCGTAAAAATCGGAGATGGAAAAATATTGAATTGAAATTAAGTATTTAAAACGACAGCTTACGACTTGAGCTTTCGTTTCTATTTATTACAATCCTATAATTTTGTTTCTTCGATTTTTACGGCCGGGTTAAAGTTAGCTCGTGCCAACTTCAACCCGGACAATAAGTTTGGCGAGAACTGTATTTTGGTAAGATTTCGACAACTTTTACTAGATTATAGTCATTGCACAATGGTTTTCTTTTCACTATACTAAATATACTGTGAGGCGTCTCTCTTACTTAGTTTTAAATGCGCTCGTAAATAATAACGAAGACCCTTTAAAACATTTGAAGATGTTGCACGATTTTATTAATAATAATTGCAGCAACATCATCATACGTCCGATAATTACATTCCAATAATAAACATAAACCCACAGTTTATGTCCAAAATTAATAACAAATTAAAATGCCTGCAGACTGCCAACAAAATCGGTAGCCATTAAATGCATTTGTGTCTATGATTACCTAAGATTTAATGTCGTACGGTTATTAGATTTCGAAATATCTTTGTGCGATGGTTTGAAGCAAATTACAAGACAATCGAGGTCTGGAGAACGGATGGATGTGACAAAATGAATGAAGGCTAAGCGCGGAGCTGGCGATCGGTGTGCTGGCAGGGTTGTCAAATTATTTCTAGCTTTATATACCATTGAATTTCGACGGCTGGGATAGTCTGTCGATCAGGTCTATTGGAGTTTTCTGTAAAATTATCAGTAGCAGCTCGCATTTTGGATTTTTGCCTTAATGGCTCTTCACTGAGACCCGAAACATACCGGACAACTTTGGATGCACAGCTAGATCTCTGCTAAAACCTTCGGGTTTAAACCTTCGAGATCAAATATTATGTATTAATATATATATTAATACATAAAATAAAATAATACATAAAATCAAATTATGTATTAATATATATATTAATACATAATTTGATAATAGTTTTGCAATTTCTATATCTTGTGACCAATATAAATTTAGTTCAACATTCTGATAGAAAATCAATAGTACTTAACATAACACCAATCAATAGTTACTTCTGGTAAAGGAACCAAGCGAATATTTCAAAAGAGATTCAACATCATTATCTCTCTCCATATTATTTTTTTGCGATAAGCATTGTTGGCAGCCCTATGTAGAAGTCCCAAGATGCACACAATAGGAAAATATGTACTACTGTGTTGTAATGTTTGTTTGTTCATTGTTAATGCATTATATCGTCTGTAATGACGTTTGGGGTTTAGCAACGCGAGATGGGCTTTGTGGTCGCTGCTATTGCGGTCGGGTGTTATACATTATTAGTACTGCATAGTGCATTAAGAATTTCCTATGTTATGCTATGATAATCACTGAGAGTCTGCACCTGTCGCAACATTATGAAATAATCTAGAACTAAAGCATCGGTTGCCAAACTTTTTTGAGATTTTATAGACAAATAAATAAATATTTGGGGACATTTTTAATATTTTACACAGCACCATCTAGTCCCAAACTAAGCAGAGCTTGTACTATGGGTACTAGACAATGGATATAATACTTATATACTGTTTTTATTTTGTACTATGGGTACTAGACAATGGATATAATACTTATATACTGTTTTTATTGTAAATTAGGAAACACCCAGACAAACACAAATAATTATATTCATCATCACATAAATATTTGTGTCTTGTGGGAATCGAACCCACGATGATCATGATCAGCAGTCCGGTACTCGAACCACTAGACCAAAGACGTTTAAAATGGTTGATTCTACGATTTCTTGTGTAAACGTTCTTACAAAGTTAACTCGGAATGCAAGATGATAAACGTCAAATTCGACCTATAAATTGCGACAGGCATATACACAAATTATACTGAGAAGTCATAGGTCTCGACTCTCGAGTTCGTATCCGAACATTCCGAACACGCCACTGATTTTTTGTATTAAAAAAAATTGCTTCATGCAAGGGTTTTCTCCTGTATTTTCCCCGTAGTAGAAGGTTCCAATTCATCATCCCCCTAGCCTTTTACCAACCATGTTGGGGTCGGCTACCAGTCTAACCAGATGCGGCTTAATATCAGTATATCAGTGCGAGATTCCAATTATGATGATAAATCTTTATTAATCCTAACACCCAAACGAACACTTATACCTATGTTCATCACATAAATATTTGTGTCCTGTAGGAAGCACACCACTCTACATATTAATCTTTCTACAGTTGAAATAAAACTAGTTTTTACGGATTTTATCGCGTTATATTGATATTATTTTAATCCCGACGTTTCGGACCCTTTACAGCGTCCATGGTCACAGGTGACTGAAAAAGTAGTTTTATTTCAATGTCTAGTATTCGCGTAACTGTCTGAAATCAGTACTTTCTACAATTTTCAAGAACTGTTGGGTATATTTACTAGTGTAGTGTGATTAAAGCCCTTCAAGATCATAAAACCACAATGTTAAGTAATCCGTGACTTAGATTAGTATTATAAATAGTTTTCGTAATTATCATGTTTCATCGGAGCTCGTAAAATTATAATGATGTACAGTTATCTATACTTGAACTGAACTACTAGCATAACTTTATAGTAATGAGTTTAGTAAACAAGCAAGTGAAGTACTTTTTGGAACCGTGCAACTAGTTTGACTTTTCGAAAGTACCTATTGATATGGTCTAATTGAAATAAAACATTTGACTTTGACTTTGACTTTGACTTTGAAGACTTGTTTAAATACAGAGGAATTGGTTTATTTGGAGTCGAAGAAAAGGTTTATTGGTTCGTAGAATGGTCGAACTGAAAACTTCTAAAATTTTTTTTTTGGTATACGTTTCGCACGATGGTAATTTAGCGATAACTCAGAAATATGTATTGGGCAGTCGGCACACATTTTCTTTAGTTTTAAACATTGGATGTATGCGTGTCTGATCTCGTAACAGCATGAGCATAACGGTCGTAAACGCTACTGCTACGCTCTGCTGCAGATCCTGGTTTCGAGGGCTCCAGGTGAAGCAGTCTTATTGGATTTTCCTATGCAGTATAAGTACTCAGTACTAAAATTACGCCGGACGAAAATATACCGGTGAACTGTGGGTGTTATACACCTCTGCCCAACCCTTCGCGGAATACACGGTAAAGGTATGGTGGTATGCCTGCTCAGTGCTCACTGAAGCTGAAAGAATGATCTTACCTACCAATCTTTTAGTCTTTAAAATACATAGAACCTCCTCCGGTTTTTGGGTGGTTAAAAAGTTTTTTAATGGTGTCAAATTCTCCAAACTTACCATAGCTGTTAGTATTCTAATACTAAGCCGACTGACAGTATTTTCTCGTATTCGTCAAAGTTACCGTAAAGCTCGGTATGCCGGTGATGTAACTTCAGTTCCGTAGTGCTAGGTACTATACTTACGACCTAGTGGTTTGGCGCGCTGCCATATCTGTACTTACCAATGAGATTTACTTTTAAAACTTTAACAAGATATATCAGGAACTATATTAGGTAGAATCATTTTTAAACTTTTTGTTTAGAGAAATTCCTACTTACAACATTTAGAAACAAAAGGTCATCAAAAGCCCATACAACTCAGTCCAAATTTGTACCACAGGTTTTTACTATGAAATCATTAAGAAACAGATAATAGTGTACCAAAATGGCGTGATTTTTCGCAAAAGCTACTTTTCTCATCCCCCAGATAACATTAAAAAAAGTACGACAAGAGTTTTAGCCAGCGTAATACAGGGTATTTTTTTCCAATAAGTGTACCTTCGGTACATGATTTGGGCAGGGTTTGACAACCTCCTTTTGCAGCTTACATAAAAATTAAATTGATGAGCCGACAAACTTACATGGGATATTGCGATGGGATGTAATATGATGTAGATGTATTTGTTTTTTTTTCCACCATTCCAATTTTAGTGTGGTGTCATTTATTAATCTCTGTGTTTTTTTTTTGTTACCAATCCCGTCAACGTAATTGGCGCCTATTACTATCTGATCTCATCCATACCAGTTCTCGCTTTTGTGCCTCTCGTACTTTCATGCCGCATTCTATGTCTTTCTTTTATCCATCTCCATCCTTTCTGTGGGTGGGACTCCCACTTACTTTATTGTCTGATCTGCTACTTTCCTTTATTTATTTATTTAATTGGGGAAATAAATTTCAGTTCTGTTTTTTATTTAACAATATCATCTTATATACTAAGGTTCTTTAATTTAATGCTTATGTTCTAATCTCTACGTTGCATGAGCTTAAAAATCTATAATAATTGTATAGTAAACTTTTTTAAATAAACGTTTGAAAGATCACTTGTAAATTTCATTGTAGAAATATTTAGTAAAAAACAGTAATTAATCAAAATCAGATTATAAATAAATAGGCTGCATAACATTGACCGCAAGCGCAATAAATCACAGCGCATGCGTCCAGCGGGTTCCGAGTGGAATGTTTCTAAACAGAACTAGTTTACGCGGCGCATGGGTAACTCATGCGCATGAGAAAGTAGCACGACTTTTCTTACTTTATTAAATCATATTGAACATTTTTACATAGGTAACAATTTTTTTAATTTTCATTTGTCCAGATACTACAGATATCTAAGTATCCTGATTTAATAGGAGTAATTAATTAATTCAATGAGAAATGTGTAATGTTAATTAAATAAAAAAGTACACATTTGTTTTCTTCTTATACACTGACAACTGACTAATGCTAAAGAATAGACCATACAGAATAAACATGCCATAAATAAGACAAAATTTTCCTAAATGAGGAACTACCTTTACGTTCAATGTCTTTCAAAGTCAAAGGTCATTTATTTCCTACTGCGTTACTTGAAACATTTACACACTTCACGGGAAATAAAATCAAGCACACTTGGCCTTAAATCGAGCATAGATAAGTAAACAAATAGATGCTGTATTTATCTAAATGTAGCATTAAAGACTAAAGTCAATATTAACAGTGACAAAAATCACAAAATAGCGTTAAATTGTTGAACAAATACTATTCTGGCAGCACAGTAGTGCACGCGCCAAGTTGAAGCATTCGATTTTACATTACGAGATGAGTAGCTGCAAAATGCTTGCATTGTTCGTTTAGTTTTTCTCTTTAAGAGTGATGTGACCTTTAGTAATTTAAATCTAAACAGTTGCTGTTTCCAAAAGCTAAACGCAATTACCACATTAAATCTTCGTAAGTATCTATAATTATTTACCGACTATTTGCGTGTGACTTGATTGTCAAATTAGCCAATAGAATAATCACGGCAAATGGAATTCCAAACACGATATCAAAGTAAACATTCTATGGTTGCGCTTGCGCCATAATAATGTACTGTGCCTCGACCATGAGATTTTCTCACTAGGCTCGCTAGCGACGCCGTAAATTATTTGTATGGGAGACCCTCGTAGCGCCTCTAGCGGTTACGTAAGGAACTAAAATCTGCTATGAGATTACAGCGTATCGATGCGTAAAAAACCTATCGAAAGTCATTCGATAGAACTCATGGTTGAGGGGCTGATCTTGACACGGCATTCGGTCTTGGTCATTTTCGCAACTATCATTCTCGTGACGAGGACCATACAAAATGATGGGCTGATGCTTTACTAATGGGTTTTTGAAAATATTAATTTGTGTAATCTCTCTAACTTTTGCCGAAAACATTTAAATATTATTCAAGCCATCTTTCACTAAAATAAGCCAGCACATTAACAATATTTTGTTTATTTTATTTTAAAATAAAATGATAGGTAACATATTTGACTAAATATTCTCTGCTTTAAACACGAGACTCTGACTGACTCTAGAAGACAATATTTTTGCTCAAAAAGTACCTACTGTACAAAATGTTTTTGTTTTTGCTAAATTGCGACCACAAGGGATCTAGAGAAGTTACAGTCTGACGGTCGAATATAATAGCCCGATTTGTCGAAAATTAATGTCATTTCCATATACTCCTAATCATCAGCTTCCTAATCTTTCCCCAATTATATTGGGGTGCTTCAAGTCAAGCCAGATGCGCCTGAAAATGAACTCCATCCTTATAGAGAACCGTTAAGGCAGAAATACAAAAAGCACCATCTATTCATCAATAAAATGACGTACTAGCGGATGCAATGGGTGTATTTGGCCGATAAAAGCGCTTAAAAATTCTTATAGGCAAAACGGCTATCCCGAAGCGATAATGGACTGTCAACAGTGTCAACTAGAACCATCAATGACAGTTAGCCGCAGTTAGTAAACGTGCACCTACTGGCCGAAAACTGTCAAAAAAATTGTAAGCACTTAGAAATTCTGATAAGCGCTTTTATAGGCACCAATGACTCGTCTACACTTCGTCTTCGTATAACAATACGCCAAGAGCATTCACACGTCACAAATTCTCATATCACTTACATACGTTTGACATGACATGACGTACGACGCATAATGATCAAGCGCCATCTTTACTCATTCTTACGTCACAAATGTCAAGACGCAGATAATTGTGCGTTGCGCTCATCTGGTGAAAGCTGATTGGCTAATATTATTCGCTAAGTTATGACATGGATGTTGCGTTAGTTTTAATCTTGCGTGCTTTATTAGTAGTTGTTTTTGGAATCGCACACTTACGACCGGGATTAATTATCTCTGTTTCGATTGTTAATATCATACGAGATCGATATTTGAAATCTTTTTGTCGAATTTCGATCTAAAAAACAATAGAGATGTAATAATTCTTATATTAAGCGTATAAGCACTGCAAATTGATAATGTGCCTGGCGGCCATCTTGGTGACGTAAAAATGACGTTACTTCACTCAGTACGCGTTAGCACCACTAGCCGGAATGTACGGCGGATGACGTCATATGGAGGTTAATTTGACAAGGTTCCAGCCCACCAGCCCATTAGCAACTTGTGGGACATATACCTATATACGCCCATTAGTCATTAATTCATGAAAAATTATTTGGCATTGAAGAAGCAAAACCCTGAAGACTTCTTCATAGAAATCCACTTTAGAAGAAAAAAGCAAAGAAACATTTACTTAGTTTCACAAAGTTAAAGTCTGCTGGTAGTGGGGGTATGAACTAACGAACTCTCACTCGCTAAACCAACCCCTTATTTGATGAGCTATTGCCGCATCATACTTTCTAAAAGATTTAGGTCAGTGTGAATGTACGTCTAAGCAGATTATGGTAATTCTCAAAAATGTTATGTGCGTTATGATCGCGTAAATTAATCCCCGTAAGAAGCTAGGTTTAGCTTGTTGAAAGTAAGTTTGTTCATCTGGTCTATACTAATATTATAAAGAAGAATGATTTGATTGTTTGTTTGTTTGTTTGTATTGAATAGGCTCCGAAACTACTGGACCGATTTGAAAAAATCTTTCAGTGCTACATAGCACATGTATCGTGGAAGGCTATAGGCTATATACCATCACGCTACGACTAATAAGAGCGGAGCAGCAATGGAAAATGTTGCAAAAACGGGAGAAAAATGTTATTAAGACCACGCGGGCGAAGCCGCTGGCGGGAACCTAGTCTAGTATAATGAGAGTAAAGTGCGAAAGGTTGGAAAAATTGTTCATAGTACAGTTCTGATCTAGTCTGTAATAAACGACACAAATTAATTATCAGGTATTGATTGAGCATGACAACCAGTCTTTCTATCGAATATCGGTATTGCCCAGAAATTGGGTTACGGAGGTCTGATTTGACATTTGCTCGCTCCGTGTAAAATACTGATATTCAGCCGCATCCTGGTTAGACTGGAAGCCGACCCCAACATGGTTGGAAAACGGCTAGGAAGAAGAAGATTGATTTTCGATGTCATAACTTGAATTTTAACATTTGCTATTGTGTGTTAGTTACACCGAGACAATATTTCGAATTATTTCAATGACCTAAAATGGCTTTTTGGAAACGGCACCAGTAAGTAGGTATATAATTTTAAAATCAATATTTACAACAAGTGAAATAATTGCAATTTTAAATAGAATTTGATAATGCTTAAATCACACTGTCACAGAATAGCATAAAGTATTTACTACGTACAAGAGGATGAGATATTAAAGCTTTCGAATTACATACTATCACGCCTGTCTTCCCCGAAGTGATAGGCAGAGGTGTACTTATGTACACCCACAGTTCGCCAGTATGTTATCTAATTGCCAGCTTAGTGTCATTAACCGGACACAACCCCCGAGTTGCTACCGAGAATTTCATACAAAAACCCAATAACATTTTGCTTAGCCTGAGAAACGAACCCAGGACCTCAAGCATAGCAGTCGCGTATATGACCACTAGACTAATAAGGCAGTCATGTGTCATTAGCTAACTAACCTAACCTAAATTAAAAATTTAGAAAACCCCCGACATGAACTATAATTTGCCATGTTGTGGTGGCGGCCATCTTGGATTTGAAATTTATCATAGTTTATAGTATTCTCCTAGTTAAGCCCTTTCATTTGATACCTATTTTGAAGCAGTTGTGAAAAAATATGTAATTCGCTATTTTGTGGCGGCGGCCATCTTGGACCGATTTTCATCAAACATAGCTAAGAACACTCCCGACTAATTCACCTTTCAAATAAAAAAATAAATCAAAATCGGTTCATCCGTTCGGGAGCTACGATGCCACAGACAGACACACACACACACAGACACGTCAAACTTATAACACCCCGTCGTTTTTCCGTCGGGGGTTAAAAACAGATTTTGGAACTAATGCGATTGAGAAATCGCACGGTACTATTCTGCTATCTATAAATTTTCTCGTATTTAATTGGAACATATCCAGGCCACAAACTGCTATTAATTCTACAGCCTCAATTATATTACAGACGTCAATTAAGCGGGCACAGTAAAGCATTCCGAAACTGACCGCCCATGTAAAGAATGTCTCGCAATGAAGGAGTGTCGACATTTAAACAACAGGTTCCTTACAGCTCCTATAGCCGCATTCCAGCCCATCTAGAGAATCATCAAAAAGAACAATACAATAATTAATATATTCTTGATGCTAAAACGTGTGTAAGGCAGCTGCAACGTAAGGACCAGAATGGGTAAAATAGCAGAGAATTAATAAAACAATATTAGAAACTTGCTTTCTCTTCTATTTCTTATAACTTTCATCCCCTATTTCAACCCCTTACAGCCCTTTTTTCGCGATAAAAAGTAACCTATGTCCATTCTCAGGCTCTAGAATATCTCTGTACCAAATTTTATTTAAATCGGTTTAGTAGTTTTGGCGTGAAAGCGCGACAGACAGACAGAGTTACTTTCGCATTTATAATATTGGTAAGGATAAAGATAGATAGAAAAAGATAAGGGTAGGCTGAGATATATAGATCCACATTACACAGATTACGGATAAACTGAAGGTCGCGACGTATATGGAGGTCCATGAGAGAATACTTCGGAATATTTATAAAAAGTCTTCTCTGACAACAGCATAAAAGAAGAACAATTTGTGTTTAAAATAGGGCTTGACATTTATATGTATAAACAAGTCCAAACACAGTCGACTTAGCTTCCGTAAACAACGTAGGTATAGCAGAATATTTGCATATTAAAGAAGAAACTTAATAAATGTCATGCATGCAGCTCAAGCAGCTAAATACCTACTTAATTTAAAACCAATTATTTTGCCGCAAAAATACAAGTCATGCACATAATGAGACTATAGCACAAAGCACTGATTTTTGTCTGACAACATACAATTTGACTTGAAAGTGCCAATCTTAAACGTTCGAACTTCAAATAAGACTTTTAGACATCTTTTTTTGGGGTGTGGAAAATCCCCATGGATTTTGCTTTGGGGAACCGACAGGGTATTTTGGATTCGTTTCGACTAAAAATTGCACTTATCTTCCCTTGCCTCATAGTTAAGGATTCAAGACATCTGCTCAAAATAAAAAAATCAAGAAATTTGTATAATCAGACAATAGCAAAACAATTCTTTGATCTGGAGGTTCATGGTTTCATTAGTGAAGGCAAAGGAACAAGATCAAAGTGTACCTTACGGTTCACTAAAATACTTTAAGAAAGTATAAAATAAAATAAAAATAAATAATCAACCCATATACTGTCCCACTGCTGGGCACGGGATTAGGCTATAGTCCACCACGCTAGCCTAATGCGGGTTGGCAGACTTCACACGCCGTCGAGAAAATCTCTCAGGCATGCAATTTTCCTCACATGATTTCGAAAAGCAGTACGTGCCTTGGATTCGAACTCGAGACCTTTGACTTGGCAGTCCAGTGGTCATACCCCTAGGTTATCACTGCTAAGAAAGTATATCACATGAAAAATATTCCTGGTGACCATCAAAGTAAATCTACTAATTTGCTAAAACCCACACTTCAATTAATCTGTGTTCTTACCACATTGACATATTACCTCATTACTTCGCAAATTGTTTTGCATAACTGAACACTGTATGATTTATTATGTAATAAATAAGGTTTGTCCGTTAAACATGGCTTTGGGCGCATTTGCGGTTATGCTATGTGATCTTAAGGTGTTTTGTTGCTTGATCATCATGAAGTAACAGGTTTTATGGTGGAATATCTTCGATACTCTATTGTTTAGTTGTCAGGTCAGTGTTGTGACCTTCCAGTGACCCCGATTGACAGTGATAATACTCATGTATTTAAATGAGTTGCATTATGTAAAGATTATTCTGAATTTTAAACCATTACCGACCGGTTAAAGATGGTTCTGCTTATGGCCCTATTAGAATTTGGGATTGACTATCATAATCATTATTTATGATTTGGATGAGGTTGAGGTTGCTTTAAAAATATAGTTAAATTGTATTTAATTATATCGGTGCAGAAGAGAGGACAGGAGTCTCTGTGATCTTCATTTATCTAATTTCATTCAGCTTCAATCCACGAAGGATTTATGCAATTAATCTTAATCCACGGAGGCTCCCATTCCGTTCAACGCAATAAAAATTAACAGATATGATCAATTATTACTAGAGACTACTTAGAAGCATGTGACATGTCTTCTGTTTGAATCGATAGCACCCAAGATTGAGTTTACAAATTAGGTTTTATGCCATCAATATTCGAGATCACTTCCAAAAGCAACACCCTATGTTTAAGTAAATAAGTATTCAATAGCCAAGACAAATTAATTAGCGAAACAAAACAATTAAATATTATTTGCACTAAGCATAAAGGTTACGAGTGTTTTTTATCATTGTCTGTATTTTTCAATGCTTCAAGTTTGCCCGGAGACAATTTTTAGCTAATAGCTTTCGATATGTCAAACTAAATCAAGAGTTAGAGTTTCATGGACTCAATTAAGTAGGTAGTTGCATGTTACAAAGAAGGAACGGCATATTGATCATTTCATCGTGTTTATTCTTGCGTAGAAACAAATTTTCTGTTCTCTTCTATTAATATATGTACTAGCTTTTACCTGCAGATTCGCTCGCGTCAAGTTTGAATCCCGTTTTAATTGTTATTCTGTTATTGGGGGCGGATACGGATTATGACGACGTCTGTGGTCTAGTGGTTCGAGTACCGGACTGCTGATCACGTGGTCATGGGTTCGATTCCCACAAGACACAAACATTTATGTGATGAACTTAGGTGTTTGTTTTTGACTGGGTGTTTCTTATATATTATAAGTATATATTTACAACAAAAAAAGTATATATGTATTATATCCATTGTCTAGTACCCATAGTACAAGCTCTGCTTAGTTTGGGACTAGATGGTGCTGTGTAAAATGTCCCAAGATATTTATTTATTTATTATTTGTACGTTATTATAACTATTTGAGTGCCAAATATCTGCCCAATCCGTTCAGTAGTTTGAGTCAGTCAGTCAATCAGTCAGTCAGTCGCTTTTCACTATAAACAGATATCGAATTATCATTTCTGTGAGCACTTACAAAGTTAAACGAATTTAGCAATTAACTTTAGTTATCTTTTTGTATTTTTTAAGCATTTTCCATGCTAAGATTACAAGTAATTTTAATGAAGGAAAAAATCGGCTGGCCGGCAGGATTCGACTTTTTCCTTCATTAAAATAAAATTAACTTTAGTATTCATCTTTATAGGTACCTATCGACATGTCCATCAAAACTAAGACAATCTAGCTACTAGGTTATCCTTTCAGTGAGTGATCGAAGGCTGCAAATAAATAATTCAGTGTGCTATAAATTTAAATAGAATCCGTTAATGTAATCGTGACGAACCGTAAAAGCAGATGTAACAATGACGATTGCAACCAAACGATTATATTCAATATATTATTGGACGGGACAGCTGATCCGATCTGAACTGCAGACAAGCCTTTATCCGTGACTTTGCTTACTAATTTTGAATCGGCGCCAACAACGTCAAGATACGGTCTTTGTTGATTGAGTGGACTTAAACCCGACTACTACACTCGATTCCCAAGTCTAGCAAACTGTTATTGGGTTTTCTATGAAATTCTCATTAGCAACCCCGTATTATATGGGACTTAAAAATACCAGCGAACTATGGGTGCATATTTACACATGTCTATCTAACCCTACCGGGAATACAGGCGTGGTGGTAAGTACTTTTTTATGTATGTAAAGTTTTAGTCTTCGTTCAAAGAACTGATCATTCGTCACTTATCCGTAGAAGTTGAATTTTACCCCCGTTTTTGCAACATTGATACTTCGCTCCTATTGGCCTTAGCGTGATGATATATAGCCTATAGCCTTCTTCGATAAACGGGCTATCTAACATTGAAAGTTGTTTTTCAAATCGGACCAGTAGTTCCTGAGATTAGCACATTCAACTGAACAAACAAACTCTACTCTATTAGTATTAGTATAGATTAGTACCTATAGATTTTAAGTTTGATTTAATTTTATAAGTTACTAGGTAGGTACCTACTTAGTTTAATTGATGCTTAGATTTATTTATAAATGTGATTGATATGAAAAGGACGTACATTACAATGGAGTGACTTGGCTACAGAGTATATTGATGGATATGCAAGGCCAAGTCAAGCTTGCCACTGTCAAGTGTTGCATGCATCATTGTTCTTTACTAATCCGTGTCGATGAGAATCTAAACCGATTTAAATATTATCTTTTTGTATTTTTTTAAACATTTTCCATGCTAAGATTACAAGTTATTTTTAAAGAAGGTTAGCTTAGCGGTCAAAGCGTCTGGTGTACCGAACCAGGGGGCTAGACAAGTGGCATTGTGACATTCGAATTGACAAACAAAATGTATGGAAATGACACAAGCTTTCGACAAATCGGGCTGTCACTAATGTCATTTCCATACATTTTGTTTGCGATTCGAATGTCAAAATGCAACTTGTCTAGCCCCCCAAGACGCAGGTTCGAATCCTGCCCGCCAGCCGACTTTATCCTTCATTAAAAATAACTATTTAAATATTGTTAAAAGTCGTACCTATATGTATGTATGATCGCGCATCTATCTATGCATATATATGTTGAACGCGTTAATTTCAAGAACTACTGGTCCGATTCAAAAAAATATTTCATTGTTAGATAGCCCGTTTATCGAGGAAGGCTATATAGGCTATATACCACACGCTACGACCAATAAATAAATAAATATCTTGGGACATTTTTACACAGCACCATCTAGTCCCAAACTAAGCAGAGCTTGTACTATGGGTACTAGACAATGGATATAATACTTATGTACTTTTTTGTAAATACATACTTATAATATATAAGAAACACCCAGACAAACAAAAACACCTAAGTTCATCACATAAATGTTTGTGTCTTGTGGGAATCGAACCCACGACCTTGTGATCAGCAGTCCGGTACTCGAACCACTAGACCACAGACGTCGTGATATACATATAGGAGTAATAGGAGCAGAGTATCAATTAAAAATGTTGCAAAAACGGGGAAAAAAAAACAATTTCTACGGGAAAGAAGTCTCGGGCAATAGCTAGTCAATGTATAAATCGATGAGTGTCGCTTTTAGTCATCGTCATCCAACCCTTTTCCTGTCTAAGTTGCGGTTGGTTTTCATTCGAACCACCCGGCTGAATATCAACGAAGTAACTTTCTGGTAATCTTTCCACCAACCAAATTTGGGCACAATCAATGTCATGATTTTCGGGCTTTTGACTAACATTCACAATTGCAATAGTTTAGTGTTCGTGTGATAGCTGGGACCGTCTTAACGACAAAGCCACGAGCTTCTCTAAATTTAGCAAAGCATGCATACAAACGTTTCAACTAAAATTAAGAACAACCTACTATAAATATTTTCATGACTGGCCATCAAAAGCCCATACAACTCAGCCCAAAGTACCCGACGTACATGACAGCTGTCAAGTTGACAGTTTTTACCATGAAATCACTATGAAACTGTCGGAAACTGTTAATAATGTGCCTTATTGGCGCGCGTTTGACATTCCACTGACAGCATATAGCTGTCAAGTTGACAGTTTCAGTTTTTACTATAAAAATACTATGAAACTGATAACAATGTCTCAAAATGGCGTAAGTATGTTTTTTTCAAATTTAATTATGTTTTATCTCATAGTCAGCTTAAAAAAAGTATGACTTGAGTTTTTACCAGCGTAATACAGGGTATTTTTTCCAATAAGTGTAAATACCTTCGGTACATCATTTGGGCAGATTTCGATGTTTTCACAGTTGTTACCCATTGAACGGAGAATGTTATGCGTATCACCAACCTTTCATCAAGTTGACTTTCAGCAATTTAACTGTTATCTTTCAAAAGCGTATAAAAAACCTTGGATCCAGTTAGTCGGTATCATAAAGATCCTTTATCAAACTTTCAATGGCCTCACTTTTTCACCTTGTCTCCAGATGTGGACATCCGGCATACTTTTACAAAACAAACTTCCAGTGTGTTGAAATCACATATCATACTTAATTATTTTAATACTCATTTAAAGTAATTGACATCCCCGCTATTTCTCAACACATTGCTAAAATAACTCTCGCGTGCACAAATTTTTACGAGATTGTTTGTACCAAGTATTTTTTTTTAATTGTTCCTGTGACATACGGCCGGTTTGTAGAGCGAACAAGTATCTTTCTTGAATGCTGCACATGAATATGCAAAGAGTTAAAACATAGAAATGAGTTGGTCATCGTGTGTGAAAAAAAAGTAGCGGTGGCCCATGGTTTCACTCACATCCCAAACGACTTTTTCAAATGTCCTTCCAAAGAATGCAAGCTATCTTCTTGCCAAAAGGCTGGAAAGAAAATGATGATCTAATGTCGCAGCACGCATATTATTATAACCCTGGATAGCCAGCGATAAGCGGTAGCCATTAACAGCCGGATAAATTAAAAAATGGAGCAACACTATGTATAAAATTATCTGCCAAATAATAAAATTTAACCTTTTAATATTATGCATGTTGAGTAAAATTCGGTAGCAGTAAAAAAAGGACTAGCTATTTCTAAACCATACTGATCCATCAGAACGTCTATGCTATCATGAAGATGCTATATCCATCTTATCCATGCTTGCATGATAATACATGCTTGCTGAACATTGAATCAATATGTCCCAAACAGAATGGTAACCGTTCTTTTACAATATTAGTTTTCTGGTATTAATTACACACTATTATTTTGCAACATCTAATAAAAATTAAATACTTGAGTGATTGACCTACTGACTCGAATCGACTGCATATTAAAAGATTTAGTCGAAATTATTTTATTTTGTTTAAGATCTTATTGCACCGATATACTTCAAGATAAGATTCAAGTGGTCAAGAACTCAAGATTGTTAAGTGATCCTTTAAAAGATACACTCTCTTTGCCTTGCAATTTAACAGTCGTCGAACATAGGTCCAGGGGCGGACTTGACATGGCGCTGTCGGTAGGATACGAACGAACCTGCGCGTACGCTCCCACTGGTAATCAGATGCTTACCGTTTTTATTTCTGAATTACAATGTTTAGTAACAGTGAATTTTTTTTGCGAGGTGTAATGGATACATATTTGAGTTTTTAAACTTGTCATTTTTGAGTTTTGTAAGGATAGCAGAGGGCGACTATTAATTAAAAACTCACCTAGTTTTGCCTACCCGATAGGAAAATCCGGCCATGGGTTGTTCAAATTCAAAGCCTGTAACAATATAAGCTGAATACTCGTATTATTTAATATTCCTGAAATTGATAACAAAGCATTTCATGATGTATGCCGCTTTGCACTTCGACTATTTATCCTCTAAACATGTTAATCTAAGCTCCTGAGATTGATTGACACTTCATCAAATAACCCCACGCGGGTGCGGTTGGGGTCACTGTTTTGTCACTGCGCGGTTACACCAGTGGAAACCATGACAGTATAATCTTAGGGTGGTATGATTTTCTACATGTTTTAACTTTTAACAACCACGATATCTCTTTGCAGGCTGCCAGCGCGCTCTTCACTCTTGACGGCGCGCGAGGCGAAGCATTATCACGTCGCCTAGCTCGTAGCGAGCGACGGCGGCGTCATTGCCGGGCTGTGCTGGCCATCATAGCTCTTCTCCTCCTACTGGCCGCTGTAGGAGCCGTGGAACTCCTCATGTCCAGAGGACAGAGGGTTTTCGGAGCTGTGCTGCGCTGAACATCACTGAGCTATCGACGGAAGGTATAGAGTTCATTGAATAATTAATTCAGCATAGTCTTATGCGTTAAATTAGTTATATTTATATTTTAATTAATAGTGTTCCTAAATTGTCATACTAGCTTCTAAAGACTAGCTACATCAAGAAGGTCAAAATGTATTTCGGAGCAAGTACATACCTTATTAAGTGAACATGATTGTAAAATCTTCGTGTCTATTATCAAAGTACTTAACATCAGTGTGCCTAATTTCAGTCTTGATTGCCCCTGTTGAGAAAACAGCCTGGGCTCTTTGGGTGTGACCGCGAGGTTTTTTCGGTAGTTAAACCTTCACGGTCCCTAAACCTTATGTTATGAATATACTGAGAATTCATGACAAATTGCGCTGGTATATTCAAATTTGCTTTAAAAGTGTTTATGCTGAAAATTCACGATCGAACGCAGAGCACCGTTCGGAGTTTTATTTCTTTGATGCTGCTGAAGCTTCTAGCGTTTTTGAAGTCCTAAGTATTACATAGATGTATAAAATACTTATCTTAAATAAAATCCTTAACACGTCACAGCATACTGGTACAGAAAAAGATCTTTGGTATGTTGGCAATCACGTCCATGACTTCATTTAGCATTCTAGACAGGTAGACAATGGAGTAAGGAGCCAGAGAACAAAATTTGCAATCATAGTGTATCAATAGACTACTTTGATTTATCAAGAGCACAACATAACTAATTGTAGGTACTATGCATGTGCAGAATGGCCAGTCCCCAGCCCTCAGACGCCAAATATCGTAAGACCCACAGACGTAGACCGCACAATACACACACATTTTGCGCGATTGCAAACGCCATTTTCGTAATATCTTTTGCTTTTCTAAATTAATTATATTATTTATGAGTAATCAATTATTTTTATAAGGCGCTTCAGTTAGGTCGCTTTTCTAAAATAATTTGTATCATATTAGGCTTAGTTCAAAATTGATGCCTATAAAATAGACGATTTGGATTCCACTATCGAAAATATTATTAAGTGACAGATATTTTTTAATTAAGTTATTTTAAGTAGTTAATTTTGTAAATACCTAAGTACTTATGTATTTTCTATTTCTATAGGCACCTACCTACTTTTACTTTCTTATACCTAAATATTTTAAGAGGTTTTATGGCCAAAAGGTTTTAAAATTTTATTTATCAAATTCAATGCAAATAGTCTACAAAATTCATAACGACTGCTTTGGTTTACCCATTACATAGGTAGCTGTTTTTTTCTTCTTCCTTTATATCAAGGATTCAAGAGAAATATGATTACTTACTCCTAGCAACCTTGAGTCGTTGTGCTTGTCAACAAAATATACAACTTAAAAATGTAGTTGGGTAAACTTCTCGGTTGGCACTGCACTGTTCGGAATCAATATACGGAACGCTTTTTTGTTTACGGGGGGAAACCTTCAAAAGACTGTCGGTATTTGGGAATTAGAGTGGAGAGTTTGGGATCCTTGCCTACTAAATCCGCCCCTGTGCCCACCATCAGCACGTGGAGGTAGGGACACTGTTTCCACTTAAAGACAGCCAGAGTGAATGGGCATCTTATGGGTAAACCCGGTCCATCTTAGACCACATCTACACATACTATCAAATGAGATTGTGGTCAAGCCCAAACCTATCCGTGACAAAAAAAAAGCCCCCTGTACAACGCCTGCTAAGGCTCTGTAACTACCTACCTACTTAGTTATCAACGCTCAGTAAGCTGATTTTATATTTAAGGATTACCTACTTATTTTAAATAATTATTATACCTATTATTTTTTATAAATTAGTGTACGTAGATTATAAATATAAATAAATATTTGATAGTGGGATACAATCTATTTATTTGACTATATTTGATTTGTAATTGAATTTTTTCATTCAATTAAGCTTTTTTGAATGTATTACAGTATGTTTTACATAATCATTATGTAGGTATTATTTACACTTAAGTATCTACTATTTTTTTAGAATTAATCATTTACACAATTAATTTAAGATTTTTTGGCTACTATTTAAATGTTAGCATAGTAGTATTTTTTTGGAGTATTTCCGTTTACGCACCTATTTTTAGAGCACCCGTTTTTTTAATTTCCATTTGAGAATATATTAAGTGGGCAATGCATTGGGTGTTCTAACAACTGGTGCTCATATTTGTGAACAAAAGAATTTATTTGGTCTATCCAAATTACTAGTTGGTTAGCAACCTATGATCAGCAAAATCAAATTCGGTTGTTTGGTTACAGTTCTAACCTAACCAATATTTATATACCTAAGTACTTTAAGCTAATTTTTGTTGCTGATCAAATATTATTTTTCTAAATGAGTTTTAAAATACTTTACGTAATCTGCTGCATATAATCATTGGTCCGTCGACATGAACGATTAAATTAAAGAAAAAATATACGTTATTGTCTCTGGTACTTATCATATTCACGCATTTGGTGCCATAAACACATTTGAATATAATGTAAATTGATATATATTATGTATTTACATTTACAACAAATAGTAAACAGATTAATACAATATTTAACTTTTTTTTATCAGCCACATTTGCAATAGACGATATATAATTTAACATTAATACGTGTTAGAAAAAAATATATGTAACATAATTATTAAGTTTACTATACTCAATAATTTACAATATATGGTGTATGTACCTACGCGCTTAATTACAAAAAAATACTTGTTGTTTATCATAATTATTTATTAAATATTAATTCTTCAAAAATGTTTGTAACAATTTACTTCAAGCCATGGCAAAAACTATTTTTTTTAAATAACTTTCTTAACGTTTAAATTAGTGACTTTTATTCAAGAAATCTCAGAAACTGGGAACCTTATAACCTTAGTAGAAAACAGTGCTGAAAGTAAAAATTTAATAATGCTGTATTTGCCGCCAGCATTGCAGTATCAGCGACAGCGTATGATAAGTATTGCCATGTAAAAAAAATGTGGCCTTATTAGTATTGAAATATTTGTGATCTTAATAAATGTGATTATTGTACCTTTTAGAATATTTCTATTATTTTGTAGGTAGGTTTTCATTTTCACGAATTCGTACAAAGTGCGAATGTATTTTTTATTATAAATAAAATAATAAAAATGTAATTGGTTGGGCGTTTTATTTTATATATATTTTTTCCTACGTTATAATTTTTATCACATTCATGACTTCTTTGAGTGTGTTTTTTAAACATGCAACCAGCCACGCCTGGTTTTTTTTTTTTTTACTAAAACACAGAAATGCAACATTGTATAAAACATTCAAGTCTATCTTCTTACTTTTCGAATGGCACAAACACACGGAGGCTGAATAGACCTTTTAATATATATCTAATATATAAAATTCTCGTGTCACAGTTTTAGTTGCCATAGTCCTCCGAAACGGCTGGACCGATTTGTATGAAATTTTGTGTGCTTATCCGGTATCTATGAGAATCGGCCAACATCTATTTTTCATCCCCCTAAAATGACCCACCCCTATATGGCAAAACAACGTTTGCCGGGACAGCTAGTAATATATAGATAAAGATTTACAAGAGAACCTCCTTAATTAAATCGATAAAAAAATAAACACATTAATTCTTTTGAGCTGATGTTAGGAACTAAAACTATAAATTAGAATTCAGTTTACTCTTCGAATATAACAGCATCAACTTTTTGGTCTTGCTCGTTTGTGGGGACATTGTCTACCACCTGGCAGGAGAAAGCTATTGCTATGACCTGAAAAAAAGCATATTAATTACATTACTTAAGGTTATGACACTTGCGTCTTTGGCCTGTTTCACCACCTCTAGATAGCCGCAAACCGCCGCCGCCGGATAATTTAAAAATGCAATAAAATTTGAATGAAATTATCTGCTAAAATAATTTAACTAGGAGGTGGTGAAACGGTTAACAGGCCCTACAATTTTTGCCTTTGACTACTCTAGCACAAAGAGAGTTAAAAAGAGTAATTGGGAAAAATCTCATAAAAAAATGTTGATCCCCATTTCATTTGAAATTCAAAGAGAAAAGCCGAAGTCATCAGTCAAGACAAGACAAATAAAATATATCTATTTTGATACATTTATCCTTTTGACCCATTGCTAGGCACGGGTCTCCTCTCAGTATAAGAGGTATTAGGCAATAGTCCACCACGCTATCCTAATGCAGTGGTAGTCCACTGGTCATACCCCTAGGCTATCACTGCTATTGTTCGGTTAAAACATGAGAATAGATTGGCATTCCTAGGTGTATTTTTTTTACCTTGGGTGCTGTTTGAGGATTACTCCTAAGGTTGGCGAGGAATTTGTCATAGTAACCGCCGCCGTGGCCGCACCGGTCACCAGACTTGGAGAACGCCACTCCTGGGGCTATGATCAGATCCAAACCTCCTGAGGAATTAAGGTATGTTTTGGTACAGTACACAAAATATCTGAGATTTTCAATGAAGTTTAGATAGACATTCAAAGGAAGGGTCTTGTAAGTCCCAGATTGTAGAGACAGTATGTAGAAGCAGAAGGTAAGGATGCCCACACGATTTCATAGGTGAACAGCCCCTCTCTCCCTCGTGTGGAGGAATTCTCTATAGAATCGTACATCTTCGGATCGATGAGCAATATAATAAGTAAGTAAGCAAGAAAGTATGATGAAATGGAGGCATAGAAAAACGCCTTGATAATTATTTTGATGACGTGTCTATGTTACAAAAGAATGGCTATTCAACAGAAGATAGATTTATAGAATATTCTTTATTGCACTGCACACCAAAAACCAAAATCAAGAACAATTTTATAAACTATAAATAGTACAATGGGCGGTCTTATCGCTAATAGCGATCTCTTACAGACAACCTTTGGATGAATTATATGAAAAGGAAAAACTTAAGAAAATATTATTTCAATAGTTTTCAGCTAACGCTTAGAAAGTCTGGTGCCAGCACTACCAGCAGACACTAGCACAGGGTTCAACTGATGATTGCCTCTTACTAAAGAGTCTAGGCCCTGCTGATCTACATGACATGTCTTGTCCGTTGTGGATCCAGCGAAAAGAGGTGCGAATGAAGTGACAAACAGACCTGACTCCACAGCATCTTCTCTCACTTGTTCCTTCGTGTGCTGCGCTATCCCGTGCTTGGTAAGGTTCATCGTCTTCTCGTCATCGGCCTCGAGGCGCAACATCTTCATCCTGCCGCCAGCATACTGTGGAACAAAGGCTGCAGCCCCTCGAGCCTTTATGTGGCTGATGAGAGGAGCTGTGTCCACTTCCTGGTCAGTGCTCATGTACAGAGCTATGCGTTTGGAGGACTTGTACCAAGGGTGGTTGATAACCTGGAACATAAATTTTTAGAGTTTAGGTTTACAGATGAACGTGTATAAATTCAGAAGTTACACCGTTACACATCAGAAGATCCCAGGGTTAATTTTCGTGCGCTGACGGTTAGGTAAATCTTATTCAAAATTCTTGGAAATTAAAGAACTTTTGAATGGATGGATTTATATTTTACTCATCGTAAAATCTTAACCATTGTCATTGAACTCACGCGCTGGTGGGTGAAATTGATTAATAGCAGTACCTATAACTGTAGTATAATTAACAAATTATCACTCGCTTAAAAACGGCGGAGCAAAACATAGTATGGAATGGACTATGATAGCCTTACCCTCTCATTCTGAAAGGAGAAGCAATTCAGTAAATGAGCTGAGGATAAAAATTACGTTAATTAGAAACAGATTACCTTATCATAAACAATCTGCGACTGTCGTTTCTTATCTTCTGTGGTGAGTGCCGCGATGCGCGTCGCTATCTCATTCCTCAATAACGCCTTCGCCGGGTTTGGGGTTATCTTTGCCATTGTTCTAAAAATATTGTGGCTGAAAGTTTAATTAACTCATTATTGAAACCTTCCGGAGCTTCGAAGTTTTTGAAAATGTGGCTGCTAATAGATCCTTGGGTGAGGAATCATAAATAAATTAATTGATTCCAGCGGAATCACGCTTTTTGCTGTCAGTATTAAACAACAGTTTGTCTTGGGTTGTTTTCCTATGACCATATTTTATAAACATTTTTGCAAATTTTGTGACCATTTTCCTGACTCGAGGTGCCTTTTCAAAGGCGCGACGTGGTGAGTTGGCAAAGGTGAGATGGGCAAAGTGAGGGAAGAAGACAAAGCGTATTGCTGTGCACATTACAACTACATTAACTTCCACATAGTTTATTTTCTTAGGATGACTATTTGACTAAGTTCTCGGATGAGTGAGTATTTTTTCTTCTATGAGTTAACTATTACATTAACCTACAATGTTCACACATTCTGTTATCGAAATAGTGTACTACCAGTAAAAAAATGTAAGACCTTTATTTTCAAAAAGAGTATCCATGGAGTTTCTTGCCGGATTCTTCTTCATAGGACTAACTTTTTGAAACCGTGCAACCATTTAACGTTGGTTGTAAATGCTTATAAAAGCATACTTAAAATAAAAACATTATGAATGTTGTACTTTACAACGGAAACACGAATGTCGTTCTCTAAAAATGGTTATTTTTTGGTGGACACTGGTCGATGATACTTGAATTCTCTCCTATCCAACGCTAGTTCAAATTTAATCCAAAATGCACTCATAACGTTACCTTAATTGTTTAAATCCTTGCCCGGACATCATGTAACTACTGACCACTGCCTACTTACTACTGAATGATATTTCATGAGTCGGTGTAGTCGTGTGTGCAGTTTTGTTTGTAAACGCATTCACAATTCACTTTTCAAACAAGAATAGTAACAGGAAATTGTAGTATGAAGCTAATGTCCCTGGTTAGTCTAGTGGTCCCAAGCGCGACTGCTATCTATGCTAGAGGTCTTGGTTTCGATTCCCATGTCGAGCAATATGATAAAGGGTTATTTAGTGAAATAACGATTTATAATTTTGAAATTTAGTGCAGTAGGTTTATAAAAAAACTAGTTTTTTTTAAATAACCTACTGCACTAAATTCCAATAGAAAGATTAGGCCAACCCAAGTACATACATCTTATTATTTATTGGGCAATAGAATACATTATTGGGCATAGATTTTTATTGATTATTAATCATTAATTATTAAACACCGCTGCTACTGGAATATGGTACAAAATTCTAGGTTGTTCGGTCAATTAATAATAAAAATGCATGAGTTATTAGTAGTACATAATCTCTATAAAATAGTAATTTAACACAGTTAAAGCTGACCTATTCCAACTTCGTAGGGCCATCAGAACTGGAAATAAATTAGTTATTTATTTTTATCCCATAAATTTTCTATTACAGTTTTATAGCTATAATACCATCTCTGATAGTACTCTACATCTTAATTAAGGGGCTTACCTATCGTTATTGAAATTCCCGACAACGGAGATACAGGGGGCGTAAAATTTTGTTTCGAGAAAGCCGATAGAGCTATGGGACGACACTACCAGGACTTGACCGTCAAGATCAAGCCCTAAACTTGGCAATACTTAGGTACAGTTCTCGCCAAACTTATTGTCAAAATCTTATTGACAATAAGTTTGGCGAGAACTGCAATTGTCGTCCGACTTCTCCTATAAGGTTAAACTTTTAGAGATTAAAAGTAGGGGTACATTTATTCTGTTTTCTTAAGACCTACCTATAATACTTACATACATATTCACCTGCGTGATACTACAATTAATTTAAACAAACAAAAGAAGTAAAATAACACTAGTTGTAGCTAGTAGCCTAACAAATTGGCAAACAAAAGTAAGTACAACAAAACATTTGCGCGGCAACGGCTGAACGACATTTGTCGTGGAACACTTTATTTCACATCAGAGAAAGAAATAAACTCGAAATAACAAACCGGGTCAAAAGGCAGATGATTACAGTCACGAGTTGTTTGTAAAGGATCAGCAACAGTTTTATTGATAAAATGTAAATTAAACTTACCAGCTACACGATAGTTTCACTGCCAATGCGTAACGCAGACTTACTGATATCAAATCAAATGATACGTAACGATAACAAAACATAAGACTTGCTTGAGTTAGCTAACCAATAACCATAACAAACTACTTGCTACATGTGGTCAGACTGTACTAGTAACGCCATCTGTTAGTTGGACGATGAACTACGTGGCAAACTACCTAACGAAACATGGCGTCAACTGTGTCATAGTATTATACCGATATACGTAACTGTGCCGTTTAGTTGCTATACACAATAACAATAGATGACACTTTTGCTGAAGTTTTGCTTATGGAGGGTAGAGCTAAATACACAATTAACTTTTACAATATTAATTTTGGAACACTTTGTAGGTTGTTTAGTACCTGCTTTAGTTTCATATTAAAAAGATCTGGGAGAGAGTTTACGCGGCGTCCCACTCTGAGAAATATTATATAATCATAGAAAATGTATTTATTTATTTACATCACATACATCGAATTGGCATGGAATAACATAGAATTGGTTTATAGTCTGATGCACATGACAATTACGGTGTACATAGCACTTATAAATAGTTAGCTTTGTGAGTAACGACAAAAAGAATCAGACATTTAAACAGTATTAAAAAAAAGAACTAAAAGAGAGGTAATGCGAAAACAACCATTGTACATTTAAAATTAAATAAATAAAACAAACAAACATACGGACCACTTGATGGTAAGCGACAACGAACTGGAGCCTAGAGACACCAATGACATCAGCGGTATAACTTGCACGTTGTCATCTTGAGATCCATTTGCAATATTTGCGCGGTCTACGATGGAGCGCGCTTGCCTAGAAGAAACTGATTCACTTTCGTCTTGAAGACACCCAAATTATAAGTCTCGGGAAACAGATTCCGTTAACGAGTTCCACAATAGCGCAGTTCGCACTATTAATATTGAGGCAAAACGTTTAGTGCGAGATTTGGGCACTAAGCATTCATTTCACTGGCTCTATAAACCTGACCGACATTTTTAAATAGCCGAAGAATTTTTCAATACGGCCATACTATCCTAGACGGACCCAGTAGCCTGCAGAGTTCATATTCATATTGTACAATAAGGTGGTGTAATTAGACAAGAATCATTATGGACCCTGTAGGACACAGCAATTTTAATTTTTACTAGCTCTTGAGTGACACTGACAGGTTAAGCTAGGCACACATTAGTCTTTCATTGATGGTGACGTCATGTAACACGGTTGACGGCTCCATTACCGTTATCACGAGGTATGATGCTCTCGCCCATGGAATGGGGACAAGCGATAACAAATGTTTGATATCTGGATTCTGCATTAAATAGGTAAGGTTCTAGAATATTTTTTATGTATGTCAATTATGACTCTTTTAACTGATAAAGAGAATGACTATTAATGGCTATCTTTTCAATCCTAATAGGTATCCACCCTTTAATCTCTGCATAACAATATTGTAACAATATTGTAACTGTTTTTACCGACTCTTCTCCAAAGGTCCCACTTTTTTGGAACCGTGCAACTAGTGTAATCTAATTGAAATACTCGTAAAAATACATATTTGAATTTGAATTTAGTTACTGATGTAGTGGTAAAGACAATTTTGACAACTTACACTAGCTCAGCGAGTAAACTAAGCCTAACTTTTCTCATTATGAGAGAAGAATTGAGAAAATTCATGCCCAAGCGGCCTAAAGACTCTCATTCTCTTCTTATGGATCATAAGAAGATCCATTCCATGCCACCTAACTCCTCTCATTTTGAGGGAGACCTATAGGTAGATTACGTAGGAAAGATTACGTAATGTTGATAGGTAAGTACTATGGAGTTGCATTATTATGTAATTTGTCAGATAGGTCTAGAGTAAATAATCATTTAAAATAAAAAGGCATACGGCTACGTAGCAATGTTCTAGACCATGGTGTAATATTGTACCATTTTCTAGACGAGAGTCTGTGACAGACAGATTGTGCTACGGTTTACAAAAAAAAAGTTAAACAGAATATGAAGCTTTATTTTTTTAACATTATTTGTCGCCTCCGCTGTTCTTTAATAATTAAGGTTACCATTCCAAGATACGTACCTAATTATAATTGACATTTAAAATATAATAAAAGACTAGCATGAGAAGCGTTTGCAAAGCAAAAGGTCCCGGATACAGCAATATGAGACGACATTATTATACTATTGATAATAATATGTAATAATAACGTGAGAACAATTGTCATTTTATGCGTATCCGTATGTTTTTATCCTTACTTTGGACATTGATAACTAAACGCTTTGGTTGTTGGAAAAATAAAATCAGTGCAGTACTCACGACCTAACTAATGTTGAGTCGTGGGAGATGTATTCAAACCTTATTCAAAATAAGTCATGGAAAAAAGAATCGTTCTTAGCAAGGTTTCTGTCATTTCTACCTACCCTTATGAGAAGAAAGCTCGAGTGTATTAGGTCATGTATGGATGTCTAGTACATTAAATCTACATCTACATCTACACTAATATTATAAAGAGGAAAGATTTGTATTTTTGTATGTAACGAATAAACTCAAAAAGTGCTGGACCGATTTGAAAAATTCTTTCCTTGTTAGATAGCCCATTTATCGGGGAAGGCTATGCTATATAGACGTAACGTGATGATATATAGCCTATGCTATATATCATCACGCTACGACTAATAGGAGCAGAGTAGTAATGAAAAATGTTGCAAAAACGGGGGAAAAAATTATAAGACCACGCGGGCGAAGCCGCTGGCGGAAAGCTAGTAGGTAATAAAATTATTGTGGGCAAGCTGTGGGCATTAATATGCAGTCCCTACCTCTTATCTATTCGTTATCTGATAACTATCTACTGTCTACATAGATTATATCCAAGTGTCTTTGTTCTTGAAGACATTTTAGTATAGGAAACTGTGTAATATTCTCATTTTTCTTTCATGACTAATAAGTAGGTAAGCGTGTGATAAATCTTGAGTAAACTACAGATTAACTGCTTTAGATCCCATTAAAAACATAAGATGTAAGTACAAGCGTCCAATCCAGAATACGCAATTATTTCAGCTTTTAAAAGTTGTGAGATCCCTTGTTTTGGGGGTAGACTTAGGTTTTGTAATACAACTTCTTGATCACTGGAATTTCAGACTTCTAGTTATACTCACAACAAAGATAATTTTGCTTGACCTGTGTTGTAAGCTCGACTTGGCTAGGGCACCACCATGCCCCCGGAGTATATGCAACAAGCTGGATCTGTGAGCATGTGCTGTTAATTGCCAATTAATAATAACTAAAAATCTAAAAACAAGCTCTGTGATGTTAGAAAATGTATTGCAGGCGGGACAAGCAAAGAAACAATTTTGTTTATGAACGAACAGCTTGTCCCGCCTGCAATACATTTTCCAACATCACAGAGCTTGTTTTTATATTTTTAGTTAGTAGTTTTTACGCAGTCGGGATTTTTGTTTCTTTTAATAATTGATTTTATTTCCTTCTTTTTAGTTTATAAATCATCATAGAATCACTAGATAGATCCTAAATGATGATTTAAAATATAAATTGATACAACTAAAGATCATTTTCAAAATCAGTTCGCACATTAAAGCGTATAAAATCCGCCATATTGATTTTTTTTTAATTTCATGTACCTACCGAGTGACAGTCGTGCCATCAAGACGAATCTAATGAGGTGTCATTTATCTAAGTCGGTTGAGCCGTTGAGTAGTTACGACCGGACATAGGAACGGACATACATACATACATACGCGTTAAACACATAACCCTCCTCCTTCGGCAGTCGGGTAAAAAGTATAGCTTGGATAATCCTGAATCATTTTACGCCTTTATGGGAGCACTAGCTTTGCGCCAGCGGCTTCGCCCGTGTCGTCTGTGTATTTCTTATAACTTTCATCCCATATTTCAACCCCTTAAAGCCCTTTTTTTCGTTTTCAAAATCTATGTCCTTTCTCAGGCTCTAGACTATCTGTGTACCATCACGTTCTGTATTTTATTAAGACGAGCGTAAATGATTGTTGTGCAATGACCACGTGCACACATCTTACCTAAATACATTATACTTAGTGTTTATTGACTACTTAACTACTTACATTTAAATTAGTTCAGTAGTTTTACTGTGAAAGCAGACATACAGACAGTTACTTTCGCATTTGTAATATTAGTAAGGATAAGGATTGCCATAGATACGGATATGCCAATGAATCTCATAGGAATGATTCTTGTGAAGAATCTGTTAACACAATAGATCTATCTACTCTACTGCCTACCTGCAGATGCAACAGAAAACCTGATTTATATTACGCTTAACTATGAGCTGTCACTACTTATAATTTTATTATATTTTCGAACACACACCGTCACACTATAAATCAGTGATATTCAAAAATGGTAAATAGAACATCCCAGAATTTGTAAAAAATCGCAGAGCCCTAATTCTTTAAAAAAACATTTCATAGACATTGATTTCCATGAAAATATTTGTGAAAATCACAGATTCCTGCCCGCTGATTTGCGTGTATATTATATATAGGCATATTATATACCCATGTATATAAAGTACTGCTTGTAATTTAGCTGAGATAAGTCGCGTCTCGTCTCAACGACGTGTTCTCTACTTGGTGATGCAAATTAGTTTACTCAACGTTATGAGAACAAAATCGCTGTGTATATGTATATTATGTACAGTCTACAAAAGAGATAAATCTACAGGCAACCTGTGTTTCGGCAAAAATACCTAGAGTAGATTGTATGACGAGGGAGCAAAATAGTATTTTTACGACGAGGGCGCTGCGCTCAGGATTCAACGTTAGAATCCTTCGCTTCGCTCGTGGTTCAAATTCAAAGTACATCGCCCAAGGGAAAAAATCATTTGCTCTACTTTTCATCCCCTCTCTATGAGAAAATAAATAAAAGACGGTGTTTCGATTTCTATCTAAATATATAAAACTCAAACTCAAACTCAAACTCCGACTGACTGACTGACTGATATAATGATCTATCAACGCACAGCCCAAACCACTGGAGGGATCGGGCTGAAATTTGGCATGCAGGTAGATGTTATGACGTAGGCATCCGCTAAGAAAGGATTTTGATAAATTCCACCCCTAAGGGGATAAAATAGGGGATGAAAGTTTGTATAAATCATCTTAGATTTTCGACTGATTGAACTGAAATTAAAGATTGGAGCTGCTATGATGAAGACGTCCGCTTAAATAGGGTTTTGATAAATTAAACCCCCATGGGGATAAAATAAGGGATGATGGAGGATGTAAATGTATTAGTTTGTTTGAGTTTTTTACACACGCTAAACCAAACTAAAGCCGCAAAACATACACCAAATTAATAATAATACTTCTTAACGCGAATAAATTTCGACCTATGTAGGGGTGAAATAGGGGAAGAAAGTTCATATGGAAGAAAGTAACTATTCCACGCGGACGAAGTCGCGGGCAAAAAGCTAGTGAATGATATATGTTCCAAATTCAAATCTCATTTCCGCCTGCTAAAAAGGAGCTATTTTGCTCCCACTTATATGTAAAGGAACAAATAGACACTTTTTGAATAGAAGGGATAAAAAATATTTATTTATCTACCAAAGGGTTTGGTATGTAGGCAGCTAAAAACACCAGCGTTTTGACACCATTTGCGTTATGCAATATCACAATATTTGTCAAAACATACATAGTTATCTGCCTGTACCTATAGTTATCATTTTGGTTGTCTGTACATGGAACATAGCAGGTTATATTCAAGGACGTGTGAACAATTTCTTCAGAGATTAGCTGTTGTAAATGCCTTATTAATTAATCTAGTGGTCGTAAACGCGACTGCGACGCTCGAAGTCCTGGGTTCGATTCCCAGGTCGAGCAGTGTGTTGTCAGATTTTTAAATTAAATTCGCAGTAGCAGCTTGATGTTGGGATCTGTGCCGGCTCCAGCCGGCGCAGAGTCAACACCTCGACGCCTTGATGCCTCGCGGAGAGGCGAAACACGCGTCGTTACATAGGTTTGGGTATGCATGTTGCACTAATAACTTAGTTCTCTCTGCATGTGCATAATTAAGCGGGCGGGAGGGCGGTGCTCTTGCATCTCAGCATAAGCGAAATTAACACTAAATATTTTCATTGCAATTTGAACTTATAACTTTTCATTTGAACTGTCGTATTCAGGTAAAGTAAATAAGTTAAAAAAAGAACTAGTTTGCTTATCTAATGTTCTTTATCAGTTTTATCAGGTAATTAATTGTTAGCCGGCTGATAATGAATTATGCTTTGAAGGAAACTTTGTATAATCGTTGTCTTACCATAACATCACGCCTGTTTTTTCCTAAGGGGTAGGGAGAAGTGTGTTATTTTACCAGTCAGGTTTTAACGGTCAGGCAGAAATTCAAACCCCGAAATCAATAAAACGTTCAAGATACAATCTAAGAAGACTTAAGAAAAAAAAAAATAATAATAAAAAAAAATGTTGGTACTGACAAAAACAATCTACCGATACCTATCTTTTTACCCGAGTGCCGAAGGAGGGTTATGTGTTTGACGTTATGTATGTATGTCCGTTCCTATGTCCGCTCTTATTAAAAACACAAAGTAGGTACAGTATCGGTTGTTTATATTACATTTACATACATGTTCATATTGATGTAAGTTTTGTTAATACACTATTGTAATGCACCTGTTTTAATAGTAAATATAAATACATATATATACATATATTTATATACCTAGAACAACAAGGAAGTAGGTAATTGTTCCGACATTTCCTCATTTTCCTTCTCTGAATATAGTATTACAGTATAGTAATATTTTATGTGCTCCGAGCACACTTATTATTAAAATAGACAAGATAACGATAGACTGCCTCGCAGGGGGGCTAGACAAGTTGCATTTTGACATTCGAATCGACGAACAAAATGTATGGAAATGACACAAGCTTTCGACACATCGGGCTGTCACTAATGTCATTTACATACATTTTGTTTGTCGATTCGAATGTCAAAATGCAACTTGTCTGGCCCCCCCTGGTCTACTGGTCATAAGCGCGACTTCTACGCTGGAGATCCAGAGTTCAATTCCCGGTCGAGCAGTGTTGTTGAGTTTTCCTGTGAAAGATGTCTATGAGTTTTTTTTTTATTGCCTACGGTGGCAGACGATTAATTATTATCATTACTAGTATTATTGTTATTAATGAGGTTATTACACAGGCAGCAGGATCTTGTAATAAACGAGTTCTTTCCATAGTTGGTTCTTGATGTGGGAGTATGGAATAAAGTTTTTTTACGAGCGGACATCCCAGACCTATTCTGCTAAGAAGGTAAGAAGACATATAGCAATAAGAACTTCTTTAGATACTTATATCTTATATCTACTGCCCAAGGCGTGACGCATGAACTGCATGTCACAGACTTTAGACAGTAACTAATAATAAACGGAAAGAAGTAAGTAAAGCAACAACAGTAACAAGGCAAACAAACTACTTTACAAACAAGATATTCCGTGCGACAAGTAATTGTAACTTTATCCAGAGTCTAAAGTCTACGGAGCGACATCCGAGCTGCGTTTGCGCTTAAAATAGCCAAGGAAAAACTAGTTATATTTAAATATTTCCTGGCTATATATATTTTTAACAGTTATAGGTATGATTTAAATAATTTTGTATCTAACATTAACAGATACCTTCGTGTCGATGGAATCCTTCTCCTAACCTTTTCCCCAACTATGTTGGGGTCGCCTTCCAGTCTAACCAGATGCGGCTGAATATCAGTATTTTACACGAAGCACAGACCTCCGCAACCCAATTTCTGGGCAATACCGATATTCGAAGGATAGACTGGTTGTCAGGCTTTTTGGGCTTCTGACTACCACTAACGATTATCATTGGTATTCGTATGACAACTGGGACCGACGGCTTTACGTGCTCTCCGAAGCACGGAGGGGTCTTGATGTGTTATCTGCCAATCTGCTGGTGTTGAAACAGACGCATTTTAGGTTGATTACGGTAACTGTAGCAGCTCGGAGTTTGGATTTTGACCCCTATAACATGGGACCACGACATGCCAGTTGACTGTGGGTGCCCAGTACACCTCAGTATGACCCTTCAGTACAGGCAGGAGTACAGGCGTGATGGTATGTTATGTGTCATGTGTGTATATTGAGGGTTTTATTCTAAACTAGCGACCCACCCCGGCTTCGCATGGGTTTGAATTTCTTGTATTTTCTGTACTTATAATATGTATGTATTAGACATATAAACCTTCTCCTTTAATCACTCTATCTATTAAAAAAAATTGCGTTGCGTAGTTTTAATCATTTAAGCATACATAGGGATATAGGGACAGAGAAAGCGACTTTGTTTTATACTATGTAGTGAGAAGGTACGGAACAAAATCCTTACTCCATAATTACTTAATATTATAAATGCGAAAGTAGCTCTGTATGTCTGTGTCGCGCTTTCACGCCAAAACTACTGAACCGATTTAAATGAAATTTGGTACACAGATAGTCTAGAGCCTGAAAAAAGACATAAGGTGGCTTTTTATCGAGAAAAAAGGGGTTGAAATAGGGGATGGAAGTTATAAGACCACGCGGGCGAAGCCGGTGGCGAAAAGCATAGTATACTATTCTATACTATAAAACACATTATATACATATATAAACTTTAATCAAATACCATTTTCAGAGAATACGGAAGTTTGGTCATTAAATGTTACTTGGTTCTCGTTTCGAGGTCCAGGTACAAAATAATGTAATGCGAATATTCAAACAACTGCAGCAGAGTTTTAATAATTTTAATGTCGACATTTATTCTCTCGCGGAAACTGCTAGCGTTCAGGGTGCATTGCATAACTTATAATGAAATGAAACAAAGCTGTTACACGAAATTCAGTAACAATAGACCATTAGTGTTTAAAAAGTGTTTAAATCATATTGTTAGCTATGGTTCAATGCCCAGTTACAAACGGCCCTTAACAATACGTCATACGATCAGTGGTGTGCCTTTCCTAGTTGGAAACATAATATGCCGAGTGTCCACGTCACTCGGGCTAAGTGTGATGACGTCACAATGTTTGCACTCTTGCAGTTTAAACATCAGTTCAAGTTCAATGATTTGTGTGTAGTTTTTTATAGGTGTGGCTGCAGTGAGCATCGGTCTTTGTCTCGTTGTGAACGGGAGGTAGGCGCCAGGGGGCGCTGCGCCGCACCAGCTGTGTTCACGCCGGTCTGTCCGCAGTGTCGGTCCGTCAACGGGCGCAGTACCACGTGGTTACTCCACGTCCCGTAAATCGAAAACTTTCTTACGTCAAATCAATGGATATAACCTAACACGCGCGTTTCGCAAATTAAGAATAAGATGTAATTTGTTTGTGTTGACGTCGCGATGGCCTGTTAATCCTTTATTAAGTCGTGCAACAGTGACGTGTAGTGCTGTGCCAATGATGTGAATATTTTTTGTGTGTTGTGTTGCATAAAAAAGGAGTTATGAGTATCCAAAAGTGTTTGCTGGATAACTCCAGCAGGATGATCAAGGCGATGTCTACAGCCAAGTCGAGCACCAGCGAAGTTAAAATGGTAAGTTCACTTTGACAATACTTTTACGCGACCTTGCGATGAAAAGAAAGGCATTTTTTAGGTTATTCAAGAAAACATTAGCAATGTTACTGTTAGGAAGTTGTTTCTTTATCGCACTGTCAGAGTTGAAAATGCGTAATAAGTTTACGTTGTTTTGGTGCAAATTAAACAGTTTAGCGTGTATTTATGTTTGTTACAATGGCAATATATATCGGTGGCGTGTTTATAAGTTAAATTACGTCACGGCATAATACGTTTCCGTTTCTGCGGTAAATGCAGTTTGCCATTATGAAATAAAAACAAAATTGCGCTGACATGTAGAATAGCCTGTAACGCCATTATTTTAGAATAGACCTCGGGCGGTGATCCCTTTGTGTGCAACTGTGTATATGAAAAATAATAATAATAATAATAATAATAACATTTAATTCAGGCAAAGTAAACCCATATACACAAATTATTAACTGATACATAAAAAAGAAAGAAAATTTGATTATGATCGATCGAAATCGATAATGATTTATCGATAGTTTTTTATCAATGAAAGGTATTTATGATCTGTATCACAAACTTCTACTATCTGTCAATTCACAAAATGCGTCATTTGAAAGGTCGAGAATACTCAAATGCAGTAAATTACAGTTCTCGCCAAACTTATTGCCCGGGTTGAAGTTGGTACGAGCTAACTTTAACCCGGCCGTAAAAATCAGAGAACCAATATTATAGGATTGTAATAGGTAACTAAAAATAAAAGCTCAAGTCGTAGGCTGTCGTTTTATATTATTTTAATCCAATTCTTTGTTTTCTACGATTTTTACGACCGGGTTAAAGTTAGCTCGTGCCAACTTCAACCCGGACAATAAGTTAAGCGAGAACGCCATTCTAAAAGTGTGCCAAGTGAGTACGGGATTGTTTTACCACCTCCGGATAAATAAAAAATGGAACAAAATTTGCATGAAATTATCTGGTACAGTTCTCGTCAAACTTATTGTCCGGCTTGAAGTTGGCACGAGTTAACTTCAACTCGGCCGTAAAATTCGGAGAGAGAAAAATATTGGATTAAAATTATTTAACACGACAGTCTACGACTTGAGTGAGCTTTCGTTTTTATTTAATAAAGTTCAATATTTTTGTTTCTCCGATTTTTACGGCCCGCGTTCCAATTTGAAGCCGGACAATAAGTTTGGCGAGAACTGTAAATAATTTAACGGGAACTTGGTGACGGCCCTTTTAATGTACCATTTTTGGTGGTGTTGGAAGTTAGTGATAAGCGGTATTTCAGGTAGGTATTTCACCTAGTTAGGTATATTATGGACAGGTATTTAAGTTAAGTGATGATATTCCTCATTTACTCTATATAAGTTATTTTTAATGAAGGAAAAAATCGGCGGGCGGGCAGGGTAATATTTTTCTTTCTCCGATTTTTACGGTTGGGTTAAAGTTAGCACGTGCCAGCTTCAACCCGGACAATAAGTTTGGCGATAACTGTAAATGTGCATGTCCACCTTATTCTTACATATTGTATTGTTACTTGTCAAATGTCATGTCTTATTTTTATTTGCCAAGTAATTTCACTCGAACTCGACTTTCTCGAGAGATTGGATCCTTAAGTCAACAGACAGAGCGGCTCAGAAAGAGGGAAGGGAGGCCTTTGCCCAGCAGTGGGACAAAGTGGGCTAGTAAAAAAAAGTAATTTCAGTGCCCGTATTACCATTGAACTAAAACACAAATTTAAAATATAAAGTTAGCACTTTGCTTGGCGGATCTGTGGCAATGGCAACTTGCTAACTTCTGCGCCCGAATTCTTCCAGTGGTAGGTTTCCATATAATATTTGTTTAGTTAGTTTAGTAAACTGCCTCGTCAGCTTAGTGGTTGTAAGCCCGACTGCTACGTTTGAAGTCCTGGGTTCGATTCCCGGATTGAGGAAACCCTTGAGGCAGTACAGGTACCAGCGTGATGATATTCTCAGTAACATCTCAGAGATTGAATTTCTGGCCGGGATGGTATGTCTTCCATGTCTTGAAGTCACACTACTCGTACTGTCTTACACTGAATAACTTTTAAAACAACACCAGTAGTCAATGTTGGCGTCAATTCAATGATAATAGTCTATTCTTAGATTAATTGCCACTAGTTTGATAAAGGGTTAAGTGTGCAATGAAGCAAAGGGTGATCGAAAACTTGCCCGTTTAGATTTTTTTTTATTATATTGTTCGCGGCTATCGTGTCATTTCGACCCTGATAGGTCTATTGTGATAATGAAATTTAGAGTTCACTGCTAAATCCAGCGGCTGACAGAAACTGCAGGATTTGCTTAGGGGTAAGCTCCTTTATTTCATAAGGGATTAGAATGTGTTTCCCTAGATGAGCACTGCGCTTGTGTATTATACGGTATACAGTTAGTACCATTCAATTCGTTATCAAGTAGTAGATTGAGCTTCCCAAATAATGGCCCAAATGATGGCACATGACTGATGTATCATCTTCATCAGCCCGTATTCGTTCACTGCTGGACGTAGGCCTCTTTTTGTGAACACCACAAAACCCAATCTTCAGCTCTTTTTATCGAGTTGATGGCTGAATTACGACTGGTCAACTGGTGCCATGGCTCTTTCTTCAAAACGCTAGTTCAGATTATACCCTACATCACGTCTTGACGTCTGTGGTCTAGTGGTTCGAGTACCGGACTGCTGCTCACGAGGTCGTGGGTTCGATTCCCACAAGATACAAACATTTATGTGATGAACTTAGGTGTTTGTGTTTATCTGGGTGTTTCTTATATATTATAAGTATGTATTTACAAAAAAAAGTATATAAGTATTATATCCATTGTCTAGTACCCATAGTACAAGCTCTGCTTAGTTTGGGACTAGATGGTGCTGTGTAAAAATCCATCCCATGTCCATGTCTCATGTCCCATGATATTTATTTATTTATTTATCTGATAATACTTGAAAATTGCTGAGCCATCTAGTATATAAAAAATTAAACATACGGTATATTTATCTCATAAGGCTGGTCGTAAGGTCGTAGGTTCGATTACCAAGTCCAACGAAGTGTTTAGATTTAGCAAAAGGTTCGCGTTTACGTGGGATATTAGTACATTTCTGCCAATCTATTGTGGAATACAGGCGTGATGGTATACTATGTTAAGTTAGGTAGTTTGAAGACCTCATGCAACACTTGCAGTCTTGAACACATTGGCACTGGCAGACTCAGTTTGAAAGTCACCAGGTAGTCGTTTCCGTGAGGCTATTCGTGTCACGGATTAACTTCTACGTAGGTATTTTATGACTAGTTATACGTAAGCATGTGACGGGAATTATTTAGAGCATAACTAAGTCGATTGGCATTTAATTAATGCACTGTTTAAGACGGGAGCACGCTCAAATGACTAATTACATTTACAAAGTTTGTTCTAGAGTGGGTCGGAATATGGAATTCTGAATGAAACACGCACTGGTCGCGGATTCGGGAAAATATATTTGACGATGTCTGTCTAGTGGATACAAACATTTATGTGCATCATCACATAAATATTTGTGTATCGTGGGAATTGAACCCTATAGATATTTTTCTTTCTCCGATTTTTACGGCCTGGTTAAAGTTAGCTCGTGCCAACTTCATCCCGGACAATAAGTTTGGCGAGAACTGTATGTCCAGTTGGAAAAACGTTCCAATGCGTCATACTTACTATGAATATTATATTAATATCTAGGTAAATATTTAATCTACATAGCATAGTCGGCCAGCTGATTAATAGCTAACATGTTTGACAGTAACAAGGACAGGATAAAATGGACGGGTACTGGCGCTTGGCGTGTCGCTAACTTCCTCATACTGTTATTAGTTATATACAGTGCCTCGACCATGAGTTTTTCTCACTAGACTCGCTAGCGACGACGTAAAATATTTGTATGGAAAACCCTCGCAGCGCCTCTAGCGGTTAGTAAGGAACTAAAATCTACTATGAGATTACAGTGTTTCGATGCGTAAAAAACCTATCGAAAGCCATTCGATAGAACTCATGGTTGAGGCACAGGTGGCTTGTCAGCTCGCTATAAACAATTAACCGTTCAAAAAATTGGTATGAAATTTTCCCACGTCTTCTTAGTTAATAGATACCTAAATAACAATTGATGTCTACACAATTTTTGTTTATTTATATACCTACTACTTACATGAAATACGATCAATGCGTGAAACAATACTCTTTCGTATCTAAATAAATAATGTACTTTTGAAACAATTTATTACTTGATTCTGCAAAAAAGAGTTAGGTTGGTAAAACTTTGACGGGTTTATAGTTTTTATAATGACGTTGTGCAGTGTTATTTGGCTATTTTTTATGAAATTTGGTTGGCTCGCCCCCTATTAAATGGTACCTCGGCAAACTGTGGGATTAATTTATTACACCTCTGTTACAAATTATCAATAATATTTACGAAATAAAAATCAGTTATAGCCGATATGTGATAGGAGCATTTTACTGCCAAGCCTAAGGACCCTAGTTCAAATCTAAGGCGTGCCTACCTAACCTATAACTTTTTGAATTCATGTGTGTATGTCATTGAATCGTAGGTATTCGCAACATGTAGGTTCCCTATAACATCTGTAGCAGAACGCCTGATGCCTGACGAATAGCAATAAAAGTCGTGAAAGTGAGAATGCTATTTAGAAAGTTACCATAGACTTACCATTACGCCGTTATACCTTGAATTCTAACACTTCAAGGTAATTCTAACACTTCAAGGTATAAAGGGGTGATTGTAGGTGTACTAATGTATACTATTGTATACTCACATTCCGCCGTAATGTTGTCTCATGCAATAGGGGGCGAGCTTATTGCCATTAACCGGACCATAACCTAAACCACACCTGTGACACAACATACAAACTCTCCGATACCGCTGCACACTACAATACCAAATGTCAAACTTGTCAAAATTGTTTGTACACTTGCAAATGCAAATGTGGCGTGAGAGTGCGTAGGGTTTGTTGGCAGTCCGTCCGGCAAGAACACCGGCAGAATGCGGGGACCCGAGGTATCTGACGTTAGTGGGGGGGGAGTGGCCATTCTGTTATTATTTATTCTGTTTCCAAGCTGCTACTGGTTAGTGAGAATGTCTGTTACAATTTTCTGGTTCTACTTGTTCTGTAAGTAGAGTCATTATATTTTTTTTAAATACTAGATGTCGCCGGCATTTCCTAACTGACGACCTCTGAGAAGAAACGCCGAAACAATCTCAGAGAATCATGGTCTTCTTTAAAGTCCAGATAATCGTAGTAAATATTAAATAAACTCATCAACCTCCCGATCCATGCTCGTCGGTTTAAGGTGTTCATATTGTTCTTAATCTTGCCTAATCTTTTGTTTTTCCAATTTTTATAGTACCCACCTAACATTTATTAACTAGGTTTTATATTTATTTCTTAAAAGTTTATGAATATTTGAACATTCTTTCAAAGTTAGTTAAACACCAAAACGTTCTTACGCCTCTTATTTTGTGACAATATAATGAAGTAAAGTTGCA
The DNA here is from genome assembly GCA_946251955.1 of Acronicta psi. Taxonomy (NCBI): domain Eukaryota; kingdom Metazoa; phylum Arthropoda; class Insecta; order Lepidoptera; family Noctuidae; genus Acronicta; species Acronicta psi. The sequence continues at coordinate 3,027,718 of OX276486.1, forward strand.
AATTGTTTAAAGGTACGCTAAACAGCATCTCACAGTGTTATAATGTAGTTATCAAACCTCTGGTAATGAGGCCAAGGTGAATGAAGAAGGTTGTGATAATGTTGTCTCCCAACTGAAATTAAAGCCTGAAACAAAAGTTTGCATTTGCATAAAATTGGATCGGGCCGGCCGTCCCGGCTTTTTAAAGGTGGATTTAAAAAAAATGCATTTAATTTTATAATTATACTTAGCCTGCGTCACTCGGTGATTAGAGAATTTCAACGGTGAAAGAATTTTAAATATCGATTTACTAAATTTTTTATATCAAAAAATTACCAATAGCTGTGTAGAATAAGATTTCGAAGGTTAAAAGGAAATAGGGCATAAGCGACATTTTGGTCAAAAATGAGTTATATATGCCATTGGACTTGAAATTTCCTGCTCTTTCGAATGCGCTTACTCCCATGGCTCTACGATGACTTTTTTGGCGTTTATGCCCAAGCAAAAAAACAACATTTTATAGTGTTATTTTAGCTAACCGATGAAAATTCTGGTCATTTTTGCTATAAAGGTGATTGTACCCCTACAAAAATGATTTATTTTGGGTTTGTTGTCGGTAATGCTTTTTTACTTCACAAGGGTGCCAAGCTTATGGTTGTTTATGCCTTTTAAGCATTTCAATTGAAAAGTACAAATGTTGCTTAAAGCTTACTTCCATTTCGTAATTTAACAGAGCTGTGGCGCTTGTGCCATATATACAAAATGCATACTTATATTACTCTGGCGGTTATCCCCTATTTCCATTTAGTTCTTAACGACAGCCAAGTCGGTTATGCCCTATTACCTAAATTGATTTTAATATGACACTGGTGGTTATACCTTACTTCCGTTTACTAATATAAATACGATTGTCGCTAATTCCATATTATTTAATCTGCTCGTTAGTAAATATGAAATGACGAGCTATATCTTTTAAATCTACCATTTAGTGTAAAATTATAGCATGATATACTGTATTAAGGATCTATCCTTAGTATGTTTTTGTGAAAACTTACTCCCAAGCAATTTCACCCTACTTTAGAAGTTAGAGACCCAATTACGGTGTCGTGTAATATCTGTTTTAGATATTTTCCTGATGAAGGATTGTGTTGGTTGCGCTACTTCATTATTTTTGGGGTGGCTTTTCACCCATATTTCTTTCCTTCGTAGCGACATTGTATGTTACTAATGTCTTATATCTTGGTATTATTTTGAATGCCGACTGTTTCTTGTACCCTATTATCTTTTATACGACCACTATGAAAAGTACCTTATCCTTCTTATCCTATAATATTGATTGAACGGTCTAGTCGCTTATACCCTTTTACCTTGAGAAATGATAAATTGGAATGTCGCATATGCTTCTTATCCTTTAATATTTGATTTTGTCATTTGTATCTTATGCCATATTACCTCATTCAAAAATTAAAAGCTGTGGTTATAAGCGACAAAAACTACTTTAAATAACGTCAAATCACTAAAACTAAGGATACCAGTAACTGTTCCATTTCTATCTGATTTTATAACTGTTTCACTTTTCACAATATCTTAATAAATGACAAAAATACGTCAGTTTTTCTAAAATTTAAAACTTTGAACGGCTCTCCTGAACATTTCATCTTTTGTCGCTTATCCCCTATTTCCTTTCAACCGTCGATTTTCTTTTAATGGCTCTTAAAAAATATATACTTACTGCATGATACTTAATCCTATTGTTTTGTTGTGATTGCGTCACAAGTGCACTTGCTTTACTTATGCTAGGTCTGGGTTCGATTTCCGAGTCAAGCAGTGTTAATACATACTTATAATACTTACATAAGATGTATTATATTTATAAGAATGTATTTACAAAAAAGTATATTATAACTATTAGGTACATGTATTATCCATTGTTTATTGTTTAGTACCCATAGTGCCCAGCTCTGCTTAGTTTGGGACTATATGGTGCTGTGTAAAATGTCCTAGAATATTTATTTATTTTCTAATGCGTCTATGCACTATTTCTATACTTGTGTGTTGAGATAGGAACGTGTATAGTAATCAATATTCTAGGATCTTTAATGCAGCACTTAATGCTACTCGCGGCGTTGGTGCCGCCGCGTTCCGCGTTTAGATGGGTTACCATTACTTATTTATGATACTCATACATGTGAACTTAATGTTTTGATTATATTTGTACTCACTAGCTGCTCCCCCCGGTTTCGAAATCCTGGGTTCGATTCCCACGTCGAGCAAGGAGTTTATTATATATTTCAAGCCTAGCTGTATTTTATTTCCCTAAAAAATTATTCTGTATTAGATTTGCAAATGTTTCTAGATTGTTTTCTCATACTTGTGTAAGTATCCTTAAACTATTGTATCAGATGTCACTGTAAAAAACCAACATTTAAAAGAGTAACCATGGAGTTTCTTGCCGGTTCTTCTCCATAAATGACTTATTTGGAACCGTGCACCTAGTTTCGACATTTCATAAGTGCCTGTATAAGGTCTATGTGAAAATAAAACTATTTTGATTTGATTATTGAGTTCTCTGAGAAATATGATAGTGGCAGTATCAGCTTGAAGTCTCGTTGCCCGGTTTATAACAATAGACTCGCCCTCTATTACATGCATGCTGACGTACCTATGACACCTGAAGAGCGATTTGTTACCTAAAGATAATTAGTAATAACCACAATAAAAAAAAAAACAGAAGAGTTTTATTTTCACATAGACCTTATGCAGGCACTTATGAAATGTCGAAACTAGGTGCACGGTTCCAAATTAGTCGTTTCCTATGGAGAAGAACCGGCAAGAAACTCCATGGTTACTCTTTCTAATCTCTAATTCTAATTTCTAATCTCTAATAATGTCTTTTTTACAGCTTGTGAAAATTCACAGACACCGAAAAACAATATTTATTTGTTAGTTTTTCCTGTTTCTAGAGAGAGATACATACTTCATTATTCACGTTCAATAATACATGGGTAGTTCTATAACTTTTCATCACGTACTGTAGTAACACAAGTCACCATCTAGGTATTTACATAGTATAAAATAGAGACACGTTGTTTGCAAATCGTATTAGCAACCATTGAGTGATAATTACATGACTAGAATTGTAGTAACCGACTTCCTACTGAATAAATAATACGGTCTGAGTAAAGAATACCGTGACAGAGCAACAAACATCTAAACTAACAAACTCGCCTTCACAGTATTAGTAAAAGGATTTCTAACAAGAATCATAATGCAAGGATGTACAAAAAACTAAAAAGGTTGTACTTAGATCTTTCTTTCTCACTTATACGAAACCACGGCATGCAAAATTATTTCTTTACGTATAAAATTATTTAATTATAATTAATTATATTCAGCCGCATCCTGGTTAGACTGGAAGCCGACCCCGACATGGTTGGGAAAAAGGCTAGGAGGAAGATATAATTATAATTACATAAAGGCACAGCCCAAACCACTGAACGGATTGGGCTGAAATTAGGCACACATATAGTTAGTATGACCGATGACGTTCGCATCTACTAAGAAAGGATTTCGGGAAATTCCTATTGGATTGGGAAAAAATGGCGCGGGGAACAGCTATCTATACTAATATTATAAAGCTGAAGATGTTGTTTGTTTTGTTTGGTTGAACGCACTAATCTCAGAAACTACTGGTCCGATTTGAAAAATTCTTTCAGTGTTCGATAGCCCGTTTATCGAGGAAGGCTACAGGCTATATATCATCACGCTACGACCAATAGGACTAAACGGGGGGAAAATTCAACTTCTACGGGAACAAAGTCTCGGCCAGAAGCCAGTTGTTTGATTAAATTGTTTCTGTTTTACATGGGTTACCGCATTTTGTCACTTCTCTACTTAGGCAATCCACAATTATTACTAGTTTACTAGTTATTACGTTATAAACACGTACATTTCGTGACTGCAATTTTACAAAGGTAGGTAATAAACATGAAGTACGTGAAGACACTTTACAACATCTCATAAAAATGTTATTTCTTTACAATAGAAACTTTATGGATATTAATGCAGGTCGCCCCGTTGCCAGCATATTACATTACTGAGAATTATCCTCACTCAATTTACAGTTCGCGGTATGAGTTGAGCGGACTGAAGCTAGTCGTTTGCGTTTATAACCTAAACAATCCATTGCGCACTCAAACGGCCAACTTCAGTCCGGTCAAGTTATGTGACCTGATTTTGACTTATGCCTGAACCTTCCAGCCGGGCTAACATGCACGCCGCGAGAACATTGTGTCTACGCTTATGTCGTGCTTTTGTTTCGTTTTCGCACAAGAAAGAGCGAAACAAAAGAGTAGACAAAATTTTGTCGTGGCGCGCATGTTACCTTGGCAGGACGATGGTATGTTATCTAAGAGTAAAAAATACAAGTACAGTCATGAACCCAACCATATAAACACTTACAAAAAAGCTAAAGCGATTTTTTTCATTAATAAACGATCGCAACTTCGATATTACACCAATGTCACTATAATATTGGTTCGTAAATACTGTGTTCGTAATATCAAAAGTTCTATTAGTACTTTAGGAGAAATTTGCTTTAGCACTTTTGTTAGTGTGTATATGTTTTTGCTCTTGAGTGTACCTACGCAAATCTAGATGTGTCTAGATCACGTCGAGGCAGGTGCGTTGCGCACGCGCCGCTATCGCACTGTTTACACTACGCGGTACGTTGCATAAACATTGCCCTGGGTGGTCGCCGGATTTATAGATCACGAAAAATAAACACTTTTTATTTCTTCTTTCTTCTTTTTAATATTGCTAGATAAGTACTACTTAGTAGTATAGTATTAACTGGTTGTTCGACGCGATGTTACACACGTCCATGCATTTAAAAAAAAAATTAAAGTAGCCTAAGTCACTCCTTATAAAATTAGCTATCTGCGAGTAAAAGTCCCGTTAAAATCGGTCCAGCCGTTTCAGAGATATGCTGGAACAAAAAGACTGACAAAAATTTTAAAATGTAAATACCGCATATATTTTCATATGCATTTAGTGAAAAGATGTTAATTTTAAAATTACAAACAGACACTGCAATTTTTTTTATTCGTATAGATAAGACGATTTCTAGTTCATAATTATTCTCATCATCTTCAGAACTTTGGATCATAATTCATCTATTTCTATAAGCATTTCTTAAAACAAACCACATATCAACATAATTACTTGTTGAATGAAATTATAACCAACTCATAATTTTGACTTGTTTAGACAATGTAAAGTAAATGCAGACAACTGATTTATAATTATTATGGAAACTGGACGGGTTATTAACAAAGGAAGATGTTTGGTTAAACATTCATGAATCATAATCATATTATATCTTTGAAATAATATGATGATGATGTTGGTTTATTTCAAACGGACTCCAAAAAGATGGTAGTTATCTATACTATAATATTATAAAGAGGAAAGATTTGTTTGTTTGTTTGTAATGAATAGGCTCCGAAACTACTGGACCGATTTCAAAAATTCTTTCACCTTTGGAAAGCTACATTATCCCCGAGTAACATAGGCTATATATCATCACGTTACGACTAATAGGAGCGGAGTAGTAATGAAAAATGATGCAAAAACGGGGGAAAAAATTATAAGACCACGCGGGCGAAGCCGCTGGCGGGAAGCTAGTTAGTTAAATAAAGTTCTATCTACGTACAATACTTACTACATTTAGCTCGTGTTACAACTTTTATTTGCTAACTTGACCATTTTAAGGTGAAATCTTGCCCGATTCTTATACCTAATTTAGGAACCTTCAAGGTTACATCCTCGGCAGCATCGTCACTTATCATAAGGTGAGGTGGTGCCAAACGCATTCAAATTTATAATAAAAAAAAAGTTAATTCAGTCTTCTAGGCGCGCTTCAAGCGCTCAACAATATAATTGATCTGACATAAATGTAATGTAAAATCATACATTACATGACATGACAAATATGGTGTCACTGAGCTGATTGATGCTGGAGTCGGAAGGTGGCGACAGGACCTGGGAATTAAAACTCTACTCCACTCCTGCTTGGCACAGCAAAATGGACATCGCTAGCAATTGGTCTGAAATGCAAAGCAAAGACCCCGAATAAAGCTAAAATAAAAACAAAAAAAAAATGGTTTATATATTTATTATTGTAATTATTTGTAAAGCAGTAGCTTTACATCCCCAGTTCGGTATATTCAGCTCTCAGGGGGTGAGCCTATTACCATTAACCGAGCACAAATCCAAACTCCGAGCTCATTTCCTAATTTTCCAGAGGAAAACCTAATAAAATTGCTCGACCTGGGAATCAAACCCAGGACGTTTAGCGTAGCAGTCGCGCTTACGTACACTAGACCAATGGCAATGCAATGATGCAGTTTTTAACCGACTTCAAAAAAGGAGGAGGTTCTCAATTCGACTGTATTTTAATTGTCTCTTCTGTTCTGTTATGTTATATTATGTTTTATTGTGTTTACTATATTGCCTGGACGCACCATAACTTGTGACGTATTTTTTCCTGCAAGACATTCATAGTGGGCTGAAAAAAGTGGGGCTGGCAGTGCTCTCCTTATCAGTGCAACCTGAGAAAAACAAAGTCAGTACAATTTGCGCATGATCAACCGATCATCATGGTTTTATTAACAGCTTGAATTGAGAACATTGAAGGAAGCATTTTCCATAAATACTTTTATCGCAGTTGTCTTTGAGGGTTTGAGATTGTGTTTTTTTACCTAGCGCAAATACAACGGTGTGTGTGTGTGTTTGTGTGTGTGTGTCTGTGGCATCGTAGCTCCCGAACGGATGAACCGATTTTGATTTTGTTTTTTTGTTTGACAGATGAATTAGTTGGGAGTGTTTTTAGCTATGTGATGAAAATCAGTCCAAGATGACTGCCGCTACAAAATAGCGGATTACACATTTTTTCATCATTTATTAAATGAAAGGGCTTAACTAGTAGAATACAATGTCAAATTTCAAATCCAAGATGGCCACCACCACAAAATGACAAATTACATAATTTTTCTTATATTTTGTCCGGGGTTTTTATATTCCTACATAAAAAGATATGATACAATTAATTTGCTTCTAAAGCGCTTTTTTATGCTATAACGAGCAAACGAGCTATCTGAAGGTAAGTGGTCACCGCCGCCTATAACACCAGAGGGGTTGCTGATGCGTTGCTAATCCTTAAAAGCACCTACCGCCTGCAAACGGAACTGGTTAGCACGTGCGATAGTCGGGACACACAGAAAAGTGCTTTATGTTATGACAGACTCTGAAGAGAAGGTGGTCGCTAGCACACCTGTGACACTCCATACAAACTTTCCGATACCGCTGCACACTACAATACCAAATGTCAAACTTGTCAAAATTACGTTTGTACACATGCAAATGCAAATGTGTGCGTGACGGTGCGTAGGGTTTGTTGGCAGTCCGGCAAGAACACCGGCAGAATGCGGGGGACCTGAGTTATCTGACGTTAGGGAGGGGCGGAGAGTGGCCATTCTGTTATTATTATTCTGTGTCGCTAGTCACTCAAACCACAAGAAATCCTACCATGGTTCAAGTCAGATCTTTTCTTGCCTCATAAAATATGTAGTTCTATGTAAATTATAATGAGGAATAAAATTGTGTTTCAACCCCTCACAGGGTAGAGACTAGAGTGAGTGATTATGAAATGATACATGAACACACATGAACACTTTAGATACTTTCTCGCCAAACTTATTGTCCGGGTTGAAGTTGGCACGAGCTAACTTTAAACCGGCCGTAAAAATCGTAGAAAGAAAAATATTTGATTGTAATAAATAAAAACGAAAGTTCAAGTCGTAGGCTGTCCTTTAAAATATCTAATCCAATATTTTTCTTTCTCCGATTATTACGTGTTAAACTGGACGTAGTTAGTAGACTAGTTAGCTCGTGCCAACTTTCGACTGGGTGAACCGATTTTGATGATTCTTTTTTTATTCAAAAGCTGGTGATTACAGATTGGTCCCATATTTTTTTTATCGAAATCCGGTGAGCGGTTGTGAAAATATCGACGAAAATTTAAAAGATTGTATACATAGATAATAATATTATGGTTTACTCCGAAACCTCGCTGTCTGTGCCGGTTTAGTTGCCCCCCCCCCCATATTCTCGTGGATAGCTGCAGACATACCTATAAAAACTGCACTTGCCTTCCCTTGCCTTGTATGTCAAGGCCATGGGATTCATAAATATTCACCACGACCATGACGGACGGTGGGCCGTTGCAACCAACAGACTACCATCAGGGCGAGGCTGTTCTCGGTATAAGAATATAACGTAACTTGCACGCCTGCACGGTCGTCATAAGTCATCGGACGCACAATTATTTCGACCGAACTATAAATCAAACAAGTGAAGATAAGTATCTGTAAAACAGAAACCAAAAAATATTCACCCAGTATCTACCGACTAGCTACCCAAATTTGTCACATCTGTAATCCTTATTTACATAGCCCCTTTGTCCAAAAAGGTGTTAGGAAGATCTCTTTCATCAATCACGAATTCACTACTGAAAGTTTTGAGATCTTCAAATAGTCGTAAAATATCATGAAAGTCGGTCGTTTTCCAAATTAGGGTTGATCCGAAGAGTTCTGAATGCTCAGTAGGATTTTCTCAGATCTGCCAACTAGATTACGTTTCCGACAAAGACCTAGAACTATCTAGACTATTTATTGGGTAGGTTACATCATCATGAATCCATTTACTATCCTACTGCTGGGCACAGGTCTCGTCTCAAAATGTAAGAGAATACAGTCCACCACACTGTCAAAAGTTTTAAGGTCCCGTACAATAGAAACCGAGCCTATCGCCACCAACAAGGTACCAAGACGAACCTCGAAGCTGCTACTAACAATTTTATAGAAAAACAATGACACTGCTTAACCTGGGAATCTAACCCAGGACCTTAAGCGTAGCAGACGCTCTTACAGATTAGTTGTTTGTGTTTGAGAATTTGTGTTTGCACGCATCCGTAAAACGAGATACAATACTCGGTTACCCAACGCAATTATTTAAAAAAGGTTTTATAAAAAGACAATGATTCATTTTTTTTAACTTTCCTGTTGTGTTTTTAATTGTGTGTGTGTCATCTGTTGACAAAAAGGATCCCATTGCCTAAGGCCTGAAATAACATGTTTTCTCAATTCTGTTATTGAACTGTTTCTGCTGATAATACCTATTATATTTGCGGTATGTTTTCGTCTGAGTGCGGTTTGACTCTATGTGAGTAATAACATACAGGTTTATGTTTTTGTAGCAGAACATACCATAACGCTTTTATCCCCGAAGGGTAGGCAGAGGTGTATCATAGTAACCTACATGTCGCAGGTATGTTTAGGTCTCATGGGGGCGAGTCTATTGCCATTAACGGGCCACATATTCGAACTCCGGAGGACCGCCTGACCGAGTGTTACGCTGTTTACGCTGTAACTTTAAATTACCGTCTTTCCTGTCGCGGACTGCGTAATTAATTGGTCTGTGTTGATTGATTAAATACAATCAGCAACGAAAGTCGCTGTCGGCTGTACATTATAAGAAAAATGGGGTGACGAACTTGTGGAGCACAGTTGGCAGTGACTGGACGAGAACAGTCGGAAATCGGGATTTGTGGCGTTTATTGGAAGAAGCCTATGTCTAACAGTGACTGTATTTCTGAACTTCAAAGTTCAAAATGTTTATGTACGGTATTCATAAAGTTCATAACAAGCTGCAATTCATAGCAAGCGTTCGAAGTTCCGTACGTCAAGATTGTGAACATTCGACATTCAGCAATTCGAAATAGTAAACTTTCGAAGTTCCGTACATCCAGATTGTGAACATTCGCAATAAAGTTATTCGGCGTAACTTTCTAACTCACGTAATTCGCACTTATGAACTTTATGAATACCGTACATCGACATTTTGAACTTCGAAGTTCAGAAATACAGTCTCTAACAGTGGCTGATAAAGAATGCTGATGGAAAGCATGTGATAGCCTAGTAGATTATGACCATTGGACTGCCAAGCTCAAACTCTCGAGATCGAAGTTCAATATTCGAATGACTTTCCGAATTCATATGTGTATTAATATATGTAATTTCACAATATACATGGACTTTTTTTTCTCTTTATTTTCACTCATAAAGTTTACATAAATAACAGTAGACCAAAATCTACTGAGGTTTGTCTGAAATACCTACTGCACATCATCATCATCATCATGTCAGCCAAAAGAGGTCCACTGTTGAACAAAGGCCTCCCCCATTTTCCTATGTATTATAAGTATGTATTTACAAAAAAAAAGTATATAAGTATTATATCCATTGCCTAGTACCCATAGTACAAGCTCTGCTTAGTTTGGGACTAGATGGTGCTGTGTAAAAACATGTCCCCAAATATTTATTTACTTCCACAGGGACCAGACATATATTCTACTTAAAAATATTGGAAGCTAAGTGACATTGGATACAAGTCAAAAAATAATTATTATACTAAGTTGTAACAAGAACAAAACGAGACTTCGCAAACGCGCAATACTTCCATTTCCAACCGCACCTATTGATTTTAGGTCACGGAACACATGAAATAGGAAATCCCAATGTAAATTGACAATAAAATGACTGTCATACGTGCTAGGTGCTGATTGCCGCTTCGCCATCAAAGTTAACACGCGAGTGATAAATTGACACGGCGAAATAAAATCAATTGGCATTCGATCGCTACCGCCTCGTTAGCGATAGTCAATGTCGCTTCAAGTTACTAGGCTTTTTGTTTTATACATACCATCACGCGTGTATTCCCAAAAGGTTTAAGCAGAGGTGTACACTTGTACAGTCACGAGCACAGCCATATAACACTAACAAAAGGGCTAAAGCGATTTTTTCATGAATGAACGTTTGCATCTTTGAGATATACCAATAGTATTGTTTCGTAAATGCTGTGTTCGTAATATCACAAAACTTCTATTAGGTAATACTTTAGGAGAAAATCGATTTAGCACTTTTGTTGTGTATATTTTTTTTTTATTCGTGACTGTGCCTACAGTATAGGTGAGCTACAACTTTAACAGCTCGCTCGCACAGTAGCAGTTCGGAGTATGGATTTGTGCCCGAAATGTGGGTACTGTACGCCTCCGCCTACCCCTTATGGGGAATATAGGCCTGATGGTATGTTTATATTAGGTTTGGAGTAAAAGCCGGTTACCATTTTGAAGTTCTTCCAGATTATATCTGCTATACCGCGCTACCATACCAAAGCACGAAGTCCGTAGTATCGGCCTTCGTTACGAGCGTTTCCTACTACGTACAACCTACGGATGGATGATGTTCGGATGGATGTATGTTCGGATGGATGTTCAGTAAAATAGTGCAACCCTGTCGTCATGGGTCTTTCGTTCACGAATATTGTCAATGAACCCGTCCAAAACTGATGAAACAGAAATCGTTTGAGCCCGATACATCGGAGTGTAGGGTTCACTCCGATGTATCGGGCTCAAACGATTTATCGGGCTACTTTCGGACGGGCCCGCCCGTTACTTCGTTGACGGAGATTGGGAGTAGACCAGACATTTCGGACAGTGTGCCGATTCGGTATGTTATGAACGATTACTGCGCACACATGTCATGCATGTGAGTGATAAAATGCATATAAATAGCCGCGAGAAACTGTTTACTAGATAGTGCGAGAAGAAATGGGGACTCCTGTTGCTTTGATTATAATATGCAGCAATGTTTGAGAGTTATTTAAAATTACCTTTACCACTTTTGGCAAAAACTTCCGTCAAAATTAAATTTAAGTACTAAGGCTCATTATCAATCTGTCACTTGGTCTTGTAAACAAAAATAGACCTTGTTGTTTTGTGATGTGCAAACGACACACTCTAAGGGTGGTAAAACAATTTTATGGTCGACTATACTTTTAGTATGTACGTGTAAGTATACCTACAGTGTGCATGACTGCTGTGCTTACGTGCTGCATGACTGTACAAGTCTACACCAGAAAAAGATGTAAAAAAGACGGATGGATTGTGTTATATCTGCTGTAGGTAATTAATTCATACCACCTCTTGAGATACTTACACAACACATTTATTTTTAACCATGAACAACGTGAAAAAAACTAAAGATAGGTAAGATGGCGGACATGAGAACCTTACCATAAAACAAAAGATTAAAAATACTTTTTAATGTTGTTTTAATGTTACAACAGATTGTGTTAAGGTCGATATGATGGAAAAGGGATTGAACGGGGAGGTGACGGCTAACAGGGATGAATGGAAGCAAGGATTACCCCCCAACTACGACCCCAAATAAAATGGGACAAAAGCAATATAAGATGACAACATGATGATGACTGTACACCCGCAGATCGAAAGGAAATATGACATGTACCTTGACATAACGTGAAATTTAAATTTTCTGTAAAGTACTACTTCCCGGATTTGGTGGGAGAATTCATCTGAATAGTCGATTAATAGGGGAGAGGACTGGTGTCGAATTTGTTAATAATCACACGCTTATTGAAAAATATCATTAGCATACTTCGTATATTGATCGACCAAGAAATTTCTGAGATAAATGCGTTAAAAGTTTTTGGTGGGGATTGAGATGGGGATGCTCTGTCCCTTTCCCGCAAAACGAGTGATAGTATAGAATTAGTATGGCGCACGCTACTTTTGACGTCATTTGTAAGTATAGTGCGCTCTCTGTCTAGCATAAAATTAAAATGCTTTTAATTTCGTTATTTTTAACCAATTTAAATTTTGTTTTTGATAATCAGCTCTATTTATGGTCAGCTTTTTCATGAGGCCATAAAAATAATGAGTCGCATAACCTATTGTTGAGCAGTCATTCTCTACCACTACCACGGGGGTAGACCCCAAACTATAGGCACAAGCCCAACTGTGTAAACCGATGTGTAGTCCGTGTATATTCTGTCTTAATTTCCCTTACAATAACAATGCGATAAGGAAGTCAAAGCGAGCGCTCAGTGAGCTCGTTGTACTTGTAGCAAGTAAGTAAGCCTCACGAGAATGTCACACGCATCGACGGTGGCGCGCGCCCACGAGAACAGCGGGTCACACGGAAAAAATTAACATCGAAAATACATTTTACCTCTAGATGCTTTGTTACATTTATTAATTATTATTTATTGTACACTAGAAATAGAAATATACAATAAACTTACTTACTATTTATAGAATTGTAACCTACGGACACAGAGGGGCTCTTGGCTAAGTTATAGCAACGCTGATCAACCGATCGGTCCCGGTTGTCATACGAACACCTATGACAATAGTTAGTGGTAGTCAGAAGTCAAAAAACCTGACGACCAGTCTATCCTTCGAATATCGCTATTGCTCAGAAATTGAGTTGCGGAGGTCTGATGGGAGTCGCTTCGTGTAAAATACCGCCGCATCTGGTTAGACTGTAAGCGGACCCCAACATGGCTAGGAAGATGATGGAAGATGGACACCTTAAGCATTAATTGACGTCATTGGCACACGCGTAGCTTGCTCGGATATAGTGCCCAAGCTCTGTATTCGTGTATAGTTTGTACTGTAGTTGAAACGTAGACCCACTTTGTCAAACAAATGAATCCATGCAGCGAAAATGCACCGTGTGCCGGTGCACTGTGTGCGCCGCGGTGGGTTTTCCGCCTTAAGGCAGATATGTACTAACTACTTATGTAATACACCCACATTTCCCCGGGATGTTTAGGTCCCATGTGGCCCATTGCCATTAATCGGGAACAAATCCAATAAGTTGCTGCTGACCATAGAAAAATCTAAAATTGTTTCTCGACCTCGAAATCGAACCCAATCTAGCGTAGCAGTCGCTCGATTCCCAGGTCGAGCTGTGTTATTTGTTTTTTTATAAAATGTTCAGTAGTTTAAAGACCTGTGGCCGGTATGCAATAGCCGTAAATGTAATAGGGAACGAGCCTATTGGCTTGCCGCCTATCACATGGGACCTAAACACACTGGTGCATTGTAAGTGTACTAGTAAACCTGCCTAACGCTTCGGGGAAGATATGTTAAGTGTTATCTATTAAATTATTACATAAACGATTCCAACTACTTTATGGAAATACATGTTCAATGCAAAGCAATTCCACTGACCATTACAATATTTTACTGCACAATAAAAACCAATGAACTAGCCATCAGTGAACTGCAAAGCTCACTAATTTTCTGTTCAATGAGAATAACATTTGTTTAGCATTTAATTTAGTTTTTGCTTTCTAACGTAACCGAGTTTACTGGCTGAGAGGTTGCCAAATAGATTGTTCAATTCGGCTATTTATATGTAGATATCTGTCTCCCATAATGCGTACCTATTTTATTTAAAATACTGTAAATTCTCATAATCCTGTTTTAACACCTGCGTCTAAATAATATTGGCATTGTATTTTTGGACGCATCTAGTTGAGTGAGGCGGTGAGTGAATAGGAATGCGGTAAGCAGGGTGCATGGCTCTACATTTGAACAACACAAATGGCGCGACACTGACTAAAAAACAAAAGCCATGCGCTACTATCAAAGATGGCGTTAGTGTTTCTGTGTGGCGAACGCGTCTGTCAAATGTTCGTAACTAAGTAACTAAGGGATTTAAATACTAAACTTGGTTTATCCGTAGTGTATCCTCTGTTCCCGTGGCCCCAACGCTTCACTTAGCAACAGCGTCAGCTTACACGATGAGAATGTTAGACGCACAAGTAGACACTCGACTCCTTTGTATAAACTTTGAGCGATTATTATGTAATCTGTGCCCTCGCGTGTTCGGGTACGCGTCACTCGTGTGATCGTTCATTTACACGTGGAATACAATTATATTGATGAGCAAGGGTTACTTAAAAAAACAATCGGCAATTAAAAATACTCAGCAACTAAAAGATAGTGTAGACGGTACCGATTATTTTTACCCGACTGCGTTAAAAGGAGGGTTATTTGTTTTTTTAGTTTTGAAGAAATTCTAAATCGGTCTCTATAATTGACAGAGAAATACACAGTATTCAGCGTAGTTAGTAGAGGTACTTATTGAGTATTCAAATTCGAAATACATAATATTATATTGGCGAGAATGTCAGCCGGTTCAATCTCTGCGGGCTTACGGAACGGATCGTGAAAATGAGTTTTTTATCCGTGTATTTCGTAGACCGATACGAATACCAATCTTTTTTGGGATTTATTTTGAATTCGGAATTCATCAATGTTTTTTGTTAGGTACTACCTAGAAACAAAAAAACATTGATGAATTTCAAATTAGTCACCTGGCTATACACATCTAAGCGCAAAAGATGCACAAAAGATTTGTTTTTTGTATGTTTCTAATGAGTAAACTCAAAAACTACTGGACCGATTTCTAAAATTCTTTCACCATTAGAAAGCTACGTCTTTCCCGAATAAGATAGGCTATAATTTATATAGGGCGAAGCCGGTGGTAATACATATTATTAATACATACAATAATCGGAATTACGGAAGGTCGGTGAAGAAAAACATCGCGAGAAAACCTGCATGCCTGGGAGATTTTCTCGACGGCGGTACGTGAATTCTGTCAACACATCACGATAGCGTGGTGGTCGGTGGACTATAGCCTAACCCTTCTCATTCAGAAGAGACCCGTGCCCAGCCTGGGACAGTAAATGGGTTGATGATGATTATAGTGATCTATTTCTTACGCAAAAAGGGTTATAATCTTATAAGAAATGCTGGGTGAGGTTAGCAACCTATGATAACCGGTTATTACCTTTGACCTGCTGATAACATGACGGTCAGATTATTTAGTATTTATAACAAACAATAATAACAAATACTTACCTCAGTATTATCTATATTCTATACTAATATTATTGATTGTTTGTTTGTTTGCATTGAATAGGCTCCAAAACTAATGGTCCGATTTGAAAAATTCTTTCATCAGTTATATGTATTATATAGTATATATCGTGTACGTTACACCTCTGCCTAACACTGAGGAATGCCGGCGTGATAATATGTTATTGAATCACTTCAATTATTGGAAAGCGCTAAAAATAACCACAAAAATATTTATTTTTCAATTATAAATCCTGCAATAGTCGACCTCGTTATCGTTGACAAACAACCAAACAAAAATTTCCTTTCATCATTATCTGTGATCTACCACTTTACGTCTGTACGCCTACATGCAGTTACCTTACTACGTATAAATGTAGCTCTGATTACACAAAATTGTTTGATTGTGGTACCCTTATTTACACGCTCTTGATAAGTTAAGTCGGCGGGTGAACGAAGTGTGCTTGCAGCGGCGGCGTCGAAAATAATTGTCATATTTTTTGGAGTGGAAAAGGTTTGTTGTAAGCGTTTTGCACACCTGGGGCTAGACAAGTTGCAATTTGACATTCGAATCGACAAACGAATAGAAAAAAAAGGTATAGGAATGACATTAGCGACAGCCCAATTTGTCGAAAGCTTGTGTCATTTCCATACATTGCAGACAAGTTGACAAAGTGAAATGGCTGACAGAACAAGAAATCATCATCAATCGAGATGCAACTTATGTACTATTTTGTATTATAAAAATTCTAGTAAGCTGTTATCCTAGATTGTCGAAGAATATGCAATGCCTTTTCATGTTCATTTTAATACTAAACACGTCTGTTATCATATAATGTGTGTCTCAATGTAGAAACTAAATACTCGCCATGCTATCAAAATATCAGCTAAAAGCATTTAGCCGGAAACAAAGTTTGTTTCCAAAATTCGTTCAGGATCAACATGTTTCAATACTTTTTTACTAGTAACGGAGATTGGATGACGATTTATATTTCGGCAAAAATATTAACATAAGTAATGGCCGACTTTATAACTGCTTCAGCACTCGTTTCACGCTGGGGATTTTAAAATATCGCAAAATCACTATCGGAGATTGAATTTGCGTGGCTAAATAATACTTGAATTTATATGTAAATGAAGGTTATTTATATAATCAGAATAACTTTGGTTTAAAATAAATTGCCTCTCTTTACCTTAATGAGAATCGGTATTGCAAAAGAACCGACCTTCCAAGCACTGAATACGCGTAATATTGATTATGATAAAATGCGTGTTAACTGTCCCGTGCGGGGATTACAACTAGTGGAACAAAAGCCAATAACTAACCACTACGATAAACATTTCGTTTATCATTAACTTCAGGAAGAAATCTGTTATTTATCACTACATATTATAAAACAAAGTCCTCCGCCACTTGTGATAAACTCAAAAACTTCTGCACCGATGCCTCATGCTGTTTCCATCAATAGATAGAGTGCTTCTCGAGGAAGGTTTTAGTATATAATTTTTGGCGAGGTTCTTGCTAAAGCTAAAATATAAACGGCTACGCGGGCGAAGCCGCTGGCGGAAAGATAGTTCATTATAAATCTTTCCCATCATTATTCTCTCATATCGCGCCAGCTAAAGTATGCTTTTAAGTGATTTAGCGTCATTAATCTTGTCGCAACGCCTATTCACGTCGCCTTTGCAGCTAATATTGTACCACGTAGCGAGGGTGACTGGTGGTAGAATGTTTTACCTTTTAATCAGGCTTTTTGCTAGCTGAAGAACGATATTTAAGTATGGAGTACACAGATTCTTCACATCTCTCAATGGGTACCAACTACCACCATTCATTCTCTAATCAATTCTAAAAATGTAGTGCCAACAATTGAAAAAAATATGCTGAGATAGTTTTTGACCGGTCGATTGCAAATAGGAAAACATGACGCGGAAGTCCCAAAGAACGGGGAATAGCGCTCTTAATGGACATAAACTAATTGATAAAGTCCATCAAAAAGGTCTTACGCAGTACCTAAAGTTACCAGTTGGTTTGACAGTTGTTGGTTGTTCAAATAAACGAATAGATCACTTTGGGGATAACTTGATCTTACTTCCTCCTTGTCAGAAAATGTCAACAACTTTTTCAATTATCATTACTCCCACAACTCTTAAATAAGAGCAGGCGCTCCCTGTTTTTGATTTCATCGTTAAGCTGTACGAAAAAGGTCACAACAAATGATCAAAGATCGGATTATAACGACACTTAATTTGCTATCGTATTTCTTTGACAGATTAATTGGACCCCTTTAGCTTTTATTGAGTTTTATTACTTTGAAGAAAATATTATATTTAGATTAGGTACACTCACATGTTTTCTTTGATAAAGCTTTGTATACTCAACATTATGGGTTCTTTGTTTTTCGTTTATATTTCACAAAGGTATTGTTAGTCCTAACTTTCTAAGTAAACCGTTTATGCTTTAAAAGGATACAAAATAAAAGCACATTGGGTGTCCTTAAGATTTTTTAGGGTCTAAGGTTGTTAAGATTACTTTGCCAGAGGTTCTGTCTCAAATTCCAGGATTCGATTCAAATAAAATTCTCGATTTCCGCAGCAAGCATATTTTTTTATGAAATTATAATAGGTTTAGGTATAGTTGCTCGATTTCTGGAAAAATGTTGTATTGTTGAACATAATAGACAATTAAAAACACAGTTCAGTTAATAATGTAAGAATAATGTATTTTCCATATAGCAGTGTAAGAACCTAGTAAAAAAGAAAAAAATATGTTAAAGGAATATAAAACCAGAAGCTTAAAATTAATTAAGCTGGCAACACGAATAGAAAGCATTAATTACTTGTTTGTGGCAAGAATGGGTGAGGTAATCGACCTACATTAAAATACGTGTTGTATAAAAAATAATACAGCATTTATCGTATACTAATGGCTGTTCTTTTGTTAGGTCTGAACTGATTTAACTAACCGTAAGCTGTAAAATAAAACATCAAGTTACAACACATTATATGGAAGCATCAGCAACGCACACGACCTTGTCAAATATTCTGCCACTAAGCTGTAATGTGTTCCAGGTTAAAGGGTGCTATTTGGTTAAGTATCCCCTTCCTAATTTACTTTGCAAACTATCCTAAAAGTTTCCAAACAAGTCAACACAACTAATCTTGCCATTTCAAGCCAATTTCGTATATCTCAACAGTACAGAGTCCTTAGGGAAAGGCTTTTAAATAGTTTGCGAAACTACATGATCTTATCTTATCATACTATGGGGGCTGGTGCAACCAGCAACACTTCGACCCAATGGGATCTTTTATGTTGTCCCCATTACCGTATATTCCTTACTCTTTGAAGACGTGGTTTACGAAGGCGGCTAACCCACTGAGAGGAAGGAACCTAAAATCTTCCGGCTTCGGGTACCCGTTGCCGAGAAGACTCATCCGTTTCGTCGCCAGGACGTCACAATCGCACAGGATGTGCTGCATAGTTTCCTTGAATTCACCACAGGCTCTGCAGTCATTATTCAAAACTACATGATAAATATATCCTCATATTTATATGGTATATCCTAATTATTAATAAATACCTATGATTCACTATGCTATAGACTGCCTCGTTGGCCTCGTGCTCCCAAGCGCGACTGCTGATTAACAGCTTTACTGCTGTTCGATTTTCGGAATACTTGGGTTTTTCTGTGAAATTCCCAGTAGCAGCTCGGACTCTAGATTTGACCGGTTGATGCTTACCCCCTATTACATGGGACCTAAACGTACCGTGGGTGGACATTAGTACAGCTCTGCCTAATCCGTCGGAGAATACAGGCGTAATGGTAATTGGTATGTTATGTTACCGTCATTTATATTATCAATTTCCTTTTTTGGGTTTTTTTGGTTGGATCAAACGCGCTGGTTTTAGTACCGTTTATGTTTTTACATTCTCTTACAGTTTATTTTAAGTTGTTACTCGTCAATGCTTCTTTGGAAGTTAAAGGCCACTTTCCGAGTATTTTCTTTAATCACAGGCTTGGCTGTGAGAATTTATTTGTAAGAGATCGAGGTTGAATAAAAACGCAAAATCTAGTGGCACTTACTTTTTTATTAATACGTACCTACTACATTAATTGCCGTTCATCAATGGACGTAGTAAATAATTTATTAATCGATCACCAACTCAGATGAACTATGATAGAAACGTTGGTACTGTCATAATCACAATTCAGATCTTTAATGTAAATAATTAAATTGTACCTCCTCACAAGGTTACGTCGCCGTGTCTCAGAAGGATGCGTTTATTTAAACGGTAGTTAGTGCGATTCGTTGCGCCTGAGCATTTCCACTTTTGAATTGTTCCGTTTTCGAATCCGTGATTGTGTTTTTTTAATGTGCGTGATCTGTGTTGAAAAATATTACTGATAATTTTGTGTATTTTTTTGACAAATTATACGTTTTTTATTATAATTTTACAAAATCTGTGCTCCCAATCTTGAATGCAGATTAGGTACTTTGATTTTTTTTACCTGCAATTAACTTAAAATAATTACTGGTTTTACTGGAATTTTGTTTAGTCCCTAGATTAGCATAAACCATCGTTTAATATTCGTTTGAAGTGGGCAAGTCCATTTGCAATTCAATACAAATTAATGCATAGAGTAACTAGTCGTTAATTGCTCGAGGCTTTACATTGTAAATGGTTGATTCAACATTGTTGGAAATTTATTTTACTTATGTTGTTACTAGCGGTTGCTTCTGATTAGGTCTGACCTCTTTAGTAAGGAAATTTTATAGAAATACTAGCTTTCTGCCAGCGGCTTTGCTCGCGTGGTCTGGGTATTTCTTTCATTCCCGATTTCAACCCCTTACAGCCCTTTTTTCCCATTAAAAAGTATGCCTATGTCCTTTCTCAGGCTCTAGACTATCTGTGTACCAAATTTCATTTAAATCGGTTCAGTCGTTTTGGCGTGAAAGCGCGACAGACAGACAGAGTTACTTTCGCAATTATAATATAAGTAAGGATAAGGATATTGGTAAGAAATTTAGAATATCAGCATCAAAACATGATTTGGTTCATTTGGTTGTGACTTAAAGGCTACAGCCACATCATGTGTTCACAGCCTGTGCGTGAAATAAAGAAAGAAAGAAAAATGATTTATTTGCATGGTATTCCGAGGCACAAACTGACAATAAACTTACAGATATCTAACATGATTTATTGCTAACTTTATTTAACTAAGATTGGCCTCTTGTCGGTGCGGTTTCCCAAGAACGCACCAAAAAGGTCCAGTACCGATGTGCTTGACAATCGTGCAATGTGGTACTCTTGAAAGGATCCAGTGAATGTACAGGGCTGCAGCTTGCCGGACCCATGGTGAATCTGGTCGAGATAACCTTGGAGATAGGGCACGCAGGCGCGGTTTTTAGTCGGTACGATTCCGATTTGAAACCCCATCAGCTCCCCGACAGGCCGTGTTTTGCGATCACCCTATCAAGGCAGAAGCCTTCACAAATTTACACATACACAAAGGCTATCGGGAATAAAATTTGCCCAACCAGGGAATTGAAGTTAGGTCCTTCACGCTCAGTGACTAAACCTGCAATAAGTAGATCAATCATCATTTAATTAATAAACTATAATTTATTCTAAAACGAAATTAAAATATATCAACACTGCAATTTTTACAATGTTATAGATGACTTTGCGGGTAGATTAACAAACACCCGCAAAATATGTAGAAAATTATTTGACGGAATGTCAGTTGTGGTCTAACCGTTGTACTGGAAAGTACTGTGTGATTTTAGGAGAATTAGATTTTAGGGTAGTAAGTTTTAAAATTAATAATGATAATAAGTCTATTGCAAAAAGTTTTAGATCAGGAAATTTATTTAATCTTAAGTATTTGACGTAGGTAGTGATTTGTAGGTCGTACGATTGTGATAGTGTATCAAAACATTCAAAACTCAAAACATTTCGTGAAGACTGAACAGTTGTGTGTGAAATGTGAAGATGACGTCACTGGGGATCCCCACCGAGGCTCCTGTGCACACCATATTGTTCACGTCAGCGTATACGCAGAAACCAGTTAAAGTTGTGGTGAAAAAGGTAAGACGGATTTCTTTAACGTTACGTAAAAAAATCTCCGACATACCTACTGACAAAATCTTTAACCAATGATATACTGAACAATTGAAAAGGCTATGAAGATGATCATCATCATCAGCCCACTAATTGTCCCACTATGTACTGCTGGTTCTCATCTAAAAATGAGAGGGGTTAGGTTATATTTCAGAAGGATGATGGCTGATCACAATTACATTATGGCTTCATCTGTTCTTAACGATAGTTTCCCTATAGATGCGACCTTTAGGTTAATATTTGATTGAGTCAGGTCAGTCAGTCCTCGTCTCTAGATGGAGTCAGCTGGTAAATTTGCAATGGATCACTGAGTCATGGCGAGATGTTATGAGAATAATATATTTCTTTTTGGTGCGGAAAGTCCTAATAGACTACTGTCACAAGGTGAGGCGGCAGAGTATGCGGAATCTCAATGAATAAAAACCGCACTTGCCTATGCTTACCCTTGCCTTACCTTGCAACAGGGTTGCCTCAAAAATAGTCAACATTTAATAATAGATGACCATAACAAATCCCTAAAGATTATCAGTGCGTGTTGATTAATGATCATTAAAAACACATTGAGGTCATAAATGTATAACTAAAAATAAAATTTTGTGTTGTGTCACGTGTATTGTCAACCCTACCCTATTTCTATTCATTGGTCATGTTTTATTAATTTATCAGGTATAAAAATAAAAAATCGTAACATGACTATTATCTAACTAGATCAACCAAATTGCGGACGTTCTCAAACAAGGCAAGGTTAAGAGCACCATTAACAGAGGTTGATCAGCAGAATCTAAAATGGTGAGCCACGATCGTAGGCAATGTCTATAGTCTCAAGACAACCAAGAAGCTATGTATGTAAACACATAATATGTACTCGTATACTATGTAACAGCAGCGATTTTAGTTTTGGAGCGCAGTAGGCTATTTTAGATGCGGTCAGATCGTTTGATTTCCACGACACTGCTTTCTTTACTGTTTAAACGAGTGATTGAACGCAATGAAGTAACCAATTTTTCTAATTAAAATACGTATGTTGTAGCGACGTTGTTTAATATTAAAGTCCTTGTGTACAACATTAAGACCACCTCTGGTACGGTGGTATGGTAACGGGAACTTGGAGTAAGAAGCCTTAGGGCCTGTTACACATGTTACTGATAAGTTCCCGTTAAATTACTTGGCAGATAATTTCGTACAAAGTTTGTTCTATTTTTTTAATTATCCGGCGGTTAGCGGCTATCCAGAGCCTGTTTCATCATTTGATAAATTCCCGTTAAATTACTTGGGAGATAATTTCATACACATTTTTTTAAATAGATTTTTTTGTGAAATATACCATAATATGGTCATCGAAATCAGCCCAAATTATGTACCGAAGGTACACTTCATGGAAAAAATACCCTGTATTATGCTGGTTAAAACTCTAGTCGTACGTTTTTTTAATGTTGACTGGGGGATGAGAAAAAAGCTTTTAATTTGAGAAAAATCACGCCATTTTGGCACACTAACTGTTTCATAGTGATTTAGTAGTAAAAATTGTCAATTTGACAGCTGCTGCTGTCAGTGACAACGAGCGCAATGACATTTATCAGCATACTTTGTCTTTTGCGTTTTGATACATACATAATTATGATTATTAGAGTTTCATATTAGATTCGAAGAACCATAGTGTCGTTTAGGCTTATCTTATTTTATATTTCGTTTTTATATTCTTAATTTATCATAACGTTATGTTGTTTAATGTAATAATTAATTTTTAATTAAATATATTAAAATAAATCATTTTTTAAATATTACTAATTGCAATTGCACACTCAATGTTGCTACGTGATTTAATTGGTCTACTAACTTTGAAATTGTTTTTCATATAATTAATTTTGTATAAAAAAAACTAGACGTTCGGTCGCATTCCGAAAAGGCTTCTTTCAATTAAAAAACAACATATTATTATAAAAAAGACGTGTGGCACTCGGAGACTGCCGCGGTAAAGCTATTGCATAGCATTTTTTATCAACTTATGCAATTATAATTATTTATTTATTTTATTAATTATATTAATTTACACAAAAAAAAAGTTTACAAACGCACACACACACACACCGCTGTACCGGTCGGAGTGGGGGGTGTTAGGTTTTTTTCGTTACGGAATTTCTGGATTCGGTCCCCACGCTCAAGGCCCGCGATAAAAGCTATGAAATAGCTTAAAAAAAAATATTTAGGTCACAAGCACATCTTTAAACCGTGATGTTTGACGTAACTGGCGCGCCGAGGTATTAAAAAGTTATTACTCAAAGTCCAGTGTATGACAAAGGATTCATGATTAATCCTTCATTTATTTGATTCAATTGATAACAAGGTAATATATAAATAAATAATCTACGTCACACGCTATTGATTAACATTGTTTATACATTTTATGCTTTAAAGACGTCATAAATTGTGTAAACTTTGTTAAAATGTGTTGTGAAGTGTTAAAATGAAGTTGTTTTTAGGGTTCCGTACATCAAAAGAAAAAAGGATACTTACTACCCGTATAGGATCAATTTGTTGTCCGTCTGTCTGTCAGCACGCGTGGAGACATCAAGTTAAAACTAATACCAAATTCGTAGGTCTGTGGTCCCTTGGTGCTGTAAAAAAACTAGCTTCTAAGTCACCGCAATAAAAAATCTATACAATAAAATGATCATTCTTGCCGCATATTATGGAAGACCCAAGTAAATCAAAACCCTATGGGTACTTCCCGTTGACCTAGAATCATGCAAGAAGCGAGGAAATATAGCAAAATTTTCGGTAAAAATTCGAAAATTTATCATTCCTAGTTAGCGTTTTTTTATAGTTTATATCCGCATGGATAATGAGAGGTCAGCTTATACTGGTATAGCTTACACTGATAATAAAGCCATGTACATACATTTATACACGGTTGATTTTAACGATTTGATTTGTACTCAGGCGCAAGCAAATAAAATATATTTATTACCTTCACTTGGTTTCGTCTGTAGGTTTTTTATGAGGGTTTTACGAGGTCGTTGAATTGATCGTGTAAATTTTCCTATAGCATTGATATTATACATCCCTGTGGTCGGTAAAATGCGAAACTGTGAGCTTTACGTCTACCTTTAAATTATAAATAACAGTAGCTTTCCATCAGCGGCTTCGCCCGCGTTGTCTTATAAATTTTTCCTCCGTTTTTGCAACATTTTTCATTGATACTCCGCTCCTATTTGTCGTAGCGTGGTATATATATAGCCTATAGCCTTCCTCGATAAACGGGCTTCTAACACTGAAATAATTTTTCAAATCGGACCAGTAGTTATTTTTAATGAAGGAAAAAATCGGCGGGCGGGCAGGTTCTGGTTCGGTACACCAGACGCTCTGACCACTAAGCCACCGCTCGCCCTGCTCGCCAGTCGAAATCTTCCTTCACATTCTAATTTACGTCTTAAAGGTGACGTAGCGCCATCTATTGTGAAGAATGCTTCACAACCGACACGACTAACTTTACAGCTAGTTCGATGTCGTATGACACCGTAATCTTAGCATGGAAAATGCTTAAAAAATACAAAAAGATAAGACCAGTAGTTCCTGAGATTAGCGCGTTCAACCAAACAAACAAACAAACTCTTCAGCTTTATAATATTAGTATAGATAAAAAACAAATCTATCATTAAAAAAAATCATCATTATTTTAATGGGATAAAAGTAAAATAAAATAGTCTATGTGCTATTCCAGACTATAATCTATCTTTGTGCCAAATTTCATCCAGATCCGTTTAGCCGTTCAGCCGTGATTGAGTAACAAACATCCATCCATCTATCCATCCAAACTTTCACTATTATAATAATAGGATTACCACAATTAGTCAATAATCAATTAACTTTTGTTTTCACATTAGTTACTATTGATCTGTCTACTCTAAATTAGCGTGGATCTGTTTACATTCAAAATGTTTTCTCGTTACTATTCGGAGCAATGAATGAAATAACACCCCGTTTGTATCCAACAAACACAGTTCAAAATTATTGAACTTTAGCAATTGATTAATTGAAAACATACTGAGAGTTAATTGAGACGGGTGCGCTGTTAAATCTTTGAAGATGTGAATGATTAGGAGGTTAGGAAGAGAAATGGAGCTGTTATTTATACATATACTCACGCTTTGTTCCTATAAGGGTAGGCAGAAATAATAGAACGCCACTTTTTTCACGTTTTGAAATATATTGGTTTTGTTTGTTCAGTTAAATAATAAGTAGGCAAGTAGGTAACTGTCACACGATCAATCTATGAACCTGATAGTTACGGAATATGGATGCATCAGTAATGAAAGTTGTATTGTTTCTACTGGACGTTACATCAGTATACATAATATAAATAGGGTCGTGTCTATGGAAACCATTAACAAACACTGTTAAGTAAAGTAAAAATAAATAAAATTATATATTTTGTCACCAGATTAGGGGTTAACTGATATTTATACTGGATTAGGCAGGTAATATCTAATTTGGGTATTGATTCGGTCTTCATTTCGTCATTGACTTGACAGTTGTTAACATTTTCTTGGTACGTGATTTGGTACCCTAAGTAACCTAAGTTTCGCCACTATTTCAGGGGTCTTAAGGCTGAATCCAAGCTATCTAACATCATTACGTATTCACTATCTTCACTACTTTCTTGAATTCACAGGTTTCTGAAGGTCATGGACTGAGGTTCTTTGTTCGGGCTAATCTCAAAACTACTGTACAGATTTTTATACGGTTTTCGCCAACAGAAACAGGGATAATCCTGGAAGTTTGTAGTATAGATAGGCTATAATTTAGTGCTTCTCGTGAGAAACCAGGACGGGTTCTAGATTTATTTACCTACGAGTAAATTTCTTGTACCAAAATGACAATCGAATCTTGAGTCTTCCGAATCGGCTGGACCGATGTTGACAGGACTTTCATCGCTGAGCTGATGTTGTAAGATTTTTTTTTTATTCACCCGTGTGAATTCAGGGCGGTCTCATTATCGGTTAGTTTATTCACAAAAACGCGGCGTGACCGCGCCTATTCCGTATGCTTCCTTCACTTCAGGCTATGCGCTCGCCATGACGAATACCTACTACTAAAACTACTGGCATAAACACGCGCACCCGTCGCGAAATTACTAGATAATTTACTTTACACTTTGATAACTTAATTGAAGTACAAGTAAGGAATTGGGGCAAAATCTTCGCATTGTTTCGTGTTGATAGACATAATTGTTGGAGAATGTTTGATCCAACTTTTGCCTACAAGTTGGCTGTTTCATATTATGAAGTTTCTTACATTACGGGCTGATGAGGGTAATGAAATAAGGGAAGAGGAAGACCAAAGAAAAGATGGATGGACTGTGTGAGAAAGGATATGACTACAAAGAAGTTGAATGACGAGATGACGGCTAAATGGAAGAAAAAGATATAGGTACTGCGCCGACCCCAAGCACACCTGTGACACTCCATACAAACTTTCCGATACCGCTGCACGCTACAATACCAAATGTCAAACTTGTCAAAATTACGTTTGTACACGTGCAAATGCAAATGTGTGCGTGAGAGTGCGTAGGGTTTGTTGGCAGTCCGTCCGGCAAGAACACCGGCAGAATGCGGGGGACCTGAGGTATCTGAGATGCGGAGAGTGGCCATTCTGTTATTATTTATTCTGTGCCCCAAGTGAAATGGAATTAGGGCAGGAGGGTGATGATTGCTTGATGCGGGTAAGAAAGTAGGATGGATAAATGAATGACTCCAAGGTTTGATCCTTGAAGCACACGCGTCCCTCAGTCATAGGAGCTTTGAATGCAATAGGACATCTGAGTGTAGATGAACATTATACACAGCCTAACCCCCTACGGGGAGTACAGCCGTGATGGTATGTGTTGTTATTGTGAAATCAAAATCAAAATAGTTTAATAGGCACTCATGAAATGTCGAAACTAGGTGCACGGTTCCAAATTAGTCGTTTCCTATGTAGAAGAACCGGCAAGAAACTCCATGGTTACTCTCTGAAATTATGACGCAACAAAAACATCAATAGTGTTGTGTCTACCAACATGCCGATAGCCATCAAAGTAACGCAAAAATATAAAGCTGACGGTATAAAATATAAACGCATTAAAATAATGTATTATCAAGGTTGTTGATACATAAACCGACTGAAAAGAGTACAGACGATTATATATTCGTTTTATTTGCCTGTACCAGCGACCTAACATATGTATATTCATGAATACGATACTGATACATGTCCAACTACTGAACCGATTTAAATTAAATTTTGTACACAGAGCCTGAGGACATATATTCTAAGAAATATTTGTCTAAGTTGCTTCCGCGGCAATTTTAAACCGGCCACAAAGCCCGAGTTGCTCCTAACAATTTTATAGAAAACTCCAATAACAACGTTTGACCGGGGAATCGAACTCGGGTACTACCGTAGCAGAGCCCAACCACTAGACAACAGTTACTAGATTATTATATCATATGCTCAATATTTATAAATCCTTTCAAACACAATTTACTTTAAAATTTCCTCTCCAAGTTTGCAGTTCCGTAAGATTTAACTCAACTTCCTTGTAAGTACTAAACTTAGGTCTTCATCTAGGCAAGTAGACGTACATTTTAAGCCCTAGAACTTGTAAGAGTTCGTACCTTCACAGGGGTATTCAAGTAGTTTCATTTTGAAGTTAGGGTTTGTCTTAGTGCTTTTAAAACTCTTGAAGACGTCTGTGGTCTAGTGGTTCGAGTACCGGACTGCTGATTACGAGGTCGTTCGATTCCCACCAAGACACAAACATTTATGTGGTGAACTTAGGTGTTTGTGTTTGTCTGGGTGTTTCTTATATATTATAAGTATGTATTTAAAAAAAAAAGTATATAAGTATTATATCCATTGTCTAGTACCCATAGTACAAGCTCTGCTTAGTTTGGGACTAGATGGTGCTGTGTAAAAAATGTCCCGAGATATTTATTTATTTGTTTGTTATTATTTATCCCTTTTTACTATAATACGATCTAAGCTTTTTCCCGCCTATGTCAGTGTCAGCTTTTATATAGCTGTTGTCTTATATTAAGTGACTGCAATCAAACCGCTAGCCAATTTTTGGCCAATACCGAATTCCTAAGGAAGGATAGACTGGTTGTCAGGCTTTTTGGGTTTCTGACTACCACTAACGATTGTTATTAGTGTTCGTATGACAACCGACGGCTTTACGTCCTCTCCGAGACAAGTAGGACTACTATATGCTAATAATGATCACCCATCCGAAGTCTGACCGTGGCACGCGCAACTTAAAGAGGCAGATGGATATAAATATAGATAATTATGTTACATACTATATATAACGTCGGTATTAAACCTCCTTTCAAATGTAGATAAAGTGAAACAGGTGTGCCAGGATCGTAGCAAGTGGAAATCTATAGTCTCTGCCTACTCCAATTGGGAGATAGGCGTGAAAATATGTATGTAAATATACCTGCTGCGAGCAGAACTGTGTAAAATAGGTACTTATACGTATCAAATAAATGCAAGTAACTCCAGTAACTCCAGTCTGATAAAACATTATATGATCTAATTTCAGAAATCGTTTTTATGTTTGAACGATTGATTGGGACGAGTTGAAAGCGACAGCGGGCGAATACATTGATAAACAATTTTGTTTTATTATGTGAAGCCTAGTCTAATCCGCAGAACAAACAACTATATTCTATGTGCAAAATTTCAGCCCAAATCGTTCAGCCGTTTCAGGCTGTGTGGTGATCGATCAGTCAGTGAATCCGTCAGGCTTATGTGGGTGTTTCTTGGTGCTTCCGCTCGTATATCATAACTTGCGCTGCCCACTTGTTAGTATATACTCAAGTACAAGGTTGGCTCTATTTTAAGAATATATTGGTACAGACGTCTTCATAATTTTTACTACCAAAAAGTTTAAAGTCTTGCCAAAATAAAATCTAGATAAATAAGTATTACGAAAGCTTTTCGGCCGTATCTCTCTGCTGGTCACAGCTAATTATAACTCAAACCCTGATTGCAATTGACTGAAACTGATTTTGATATTATCATAATATTGATCGTCAGATATCGTCATATGAAATAGTTTAGGCAGCAACTGAAGAACACCGCTTGCTTTGCCGTTGCAAATTTCTTTTGTTTTATCTAGCTACGTCGTTTTTTTATCTATGTACTTTTTATGTTAAGTATGCCTGTAGATATCGGGAATAACAAAGGTGAAATGAGCCATTCTGCGAATCTGATAGTGCATTGTACCATGTTTCTTATTTTTTATTTGTAAACCCCCATTATCTCTTCCTAGCCTTTTCCCAACCATGTTAGGGTCGGCTTCCAGTCTAACCAGATGCGGCTGAATATCAGTATTTTACACGAAGCGACTGCCATCAGACCTCCGCAACCCAATTTCTGGGCAATACCGATATTCGAAGGATAGACTGGTTGTCAGGCTTTTTTTGACTTCTGACTACCACTAACGATTGTCATAGGTGTTCGTATGACAACCGGGACCGACGGCTTTACGTGCTCTCCGAGGCACGGAGGGGTCTCGATGTGTTAAGAATGGTCACCCATCCACAGACTGACCTCGGCAAGCGTAGCTTAACCTTGCAGATCGGTTGATCAGCGTTGCTACAACTTAGCCACGAGCCCCATTATCTGATATCTAATGTTTAAAATCTAACTATTCCTCGTTTGAGCGTGTCGCACTCGTGGGTCGCAGCAGAAAACCAGCGTTAGGTAAGTATCAGTTTATAATTGATACTTTACATTACGCTGAGCTGATGGCCCTTTTGGCACATTACGAATACTGTTATTTATTTTTATTGATTATCTTATTATGATTGTGTCAATAAATAAATATTTAATTTCTTTCTTTCTTTCATAACATAAAATGTGTCATTTCCGATAGTAAAAGATGTGACGCTACACGTTCAAACCATTTGTTTAAAGGATTTTTGGTAATTGTTTTATTATTATTAACTAGCTTCCCGCCAGCGGCTTCGCCCGCGTGGTCTTATAATTTTTTCCCCGTTTTTGCTACATTTTTCATTACTACTCCGCTCCTATTAGTCGTAGCGTGATGATATATAGCCTATGTTACTCGGGGATAATGTAGCTTTCCAAAGGTGAAAGAATTTTTGAAATCGGTCCAGTAGTTTCGGAGCCTATTCATTACAAACAAACAAACAAACAAACAAATCTTTCCTCTTTATAATATTAGTATAGACAACGACTAAACAGATTGAAAAAGAAGAATATTTAATGTCAGACTGTCTCAATTGAGTGCAGTAGGAATATATCAGATTTCTCTTTTAATCACTTTGATTGAAATGAACTATAGTCTGTTTTTTAATCTCAGAGACTAAAGTGACATTTCATGGGATACCAGTTTTTTGCAATTCTTAAATAGTAATGTGCCCCTATCGAAGATTATCGCTAATAAATTGAAGTGTCGGTTTTTTTTATATTGAGTTATCCTGGTAAAAAAAAGTAGGTCTTATTTAAAACGTAATAATCATGGGTGGGATTGGGATAGAGTTTTTAAGGACTAAATAACGACAATCAACATAATCTTCTAAAACTTTTTTACAGCTATTGATATAGTTTTCTAATACTTATTACCTCGTTGGAACATAAGACTAAATTTATTAAAGTTCTTTCTTAGTTTTTTTTGTTATGTAATTTTACGTCATTTGGTACTTAAAAACTCTATGACGACTTACCTTTCATAGACTGTATTGTGCATTCAGACAATTTTAATTAATTTGGGCTTTAATAATACGATTTGGGATAAAAAACTTTTAATTTAATCGTCTAAAAGTTACGATTCAACAAACCGGTATCGTAGGTACAACACTACACAAAAAAGCTGGTATCATTATTTGTAATTTTGACAGTTGCATGTGTCAATCTAGTCTCTGAGATTAAAAAACGGACTATAATTTAGAGAAGGAGGCATCCATTACAGCTGCGCGTGTTTATTAAGAGGGGTTTAGCTGGAAGCGAAGAGCCCTATTTGTATCGTTGTTAGTTAATAATGTTGTTTTGAGATATTCCTACATACGCCTGTACTGTATCCAGAAAAATGCATAAAATTAAGTCGGGTCTAAAACTTTTGTTGCTAACTGTACTTCGAACAAAAGTAAATATTTAGTAAGAGCGCTCACCTTTTTACGGCAGAACGGGAATTTTACACTGAATCTGAAATAGGTTAAATATTCTTTAACAGTAAAGTGCGGGCCGGGCAGCGCGCGCGCAGGTTGCCGTGTTTTATTAAAAAAAATAAAAAATCCGGGACATCACTATGAGAAAATGTGAGAAAATCTAATGACAAAGTTTTTAAAGATTTGTTTCATAGTATTTTTCAAAATGATTCAATATGTGTTAGACCCTATTTTGATGCAACCGGTCAATTTTAGTCATGTGTATTGTAAGGTAAGATTATTCATACAAATTCAGCTTATTAAGATTATTATACAGTGTTTTAAGTCACCTTATAAGTAATGCTTCCAACAACTTCTCGTAGGTCGTGTTACTCAATTCGGGGGTCGTGATCTTCTCTAATCACTTCCGGTCACCCGCAGCCAGGATAGTATCGTGAACGGTGAGGTACAGTTCTCGCCGAACTTATTGTCCGGGTTGAAGTTAGCTCGTGCCAACTTCAACCCGGACAATAAGTTTGGCGACAAATGTACGAATCTGGGGTCTACTCCTTAACCAAGAACTCCGTAGTTTCTGCCTTCGGGTGTATACTACTTCGTATCACCTACAGACGCAGATTCGTTCGGAGCCCGAACTAAGAATTGACAACACAATTTGACAGTTGTACCTACTCCCAATGACTTGTTTTAACCGATCGGTCTGTGCTACTCTAGCCAAGTTGCAATCTATAGTTTGGATCGAGGAACGAATAAACACAAAATGTATGGAAATTACCAAGAAACGACATACGCTTTCGACAAATCGGGCTCTCTGTCGGCTGTCACTAATGTCATTTCCATACATTTTCTTTCTATTTGTCGATCCGAACTATAGATTGCCACTTGGCTAGGGGGGGCAGTTACTTTGTTTGTGTTGGAGATAAGAAGTAGACCCCGGTCGGTCGTAATGTGTGGGACTGCGGTCTCGTTGTCTTATTCCTTCCACTGTGCTAGTATCTACTGCGTCCTTGAAAGTCCCAGTCTGGTCATTTCTGAAACCTTCCTGCACAACGGTGGCTCCTCTTCATCAGGCAAGACACCCTTGTCTTGCCTGATGAAAATGATGTGTTTAACCCTTTAAACATATTCAAGTGAAACATAAAACAAACATGATTTAAGGTCTTTAATTTAAGAAAATCGTTCTGTAGGTAATTGAAAACTCACCAAAGATTAAACTCACGACTCAAACAAATAACAGACAACTGCTTGAATTTTAAATGTTTGTTTGTTTAGGTACCTAAATTGGGTTAGCTAATAAGCTATTTGTATACACGATCCAATTATGGAATAATTAAATACACCCAATTATTATTCAACAGTGCCATCAAATTAGCGATCCGAATTAACCGGTTGATTGAGCAATGAATATCAATAATCATTATGCTTATAACATTTAAGCTGTTATGCACACAAAAAAGGTTACATAGCCATTTCCTGCCCAATTTCCCTTTATTCGATTCTGCCTCGAATAATAATATAAAAAAAGTGGTCAATGTTCCTTTAAATTTATTGGTCAATATGTTGGTTCGGTAATTAAGCTGACTGTAATTCTGACGTTGATGATACGCTGAAGATCGAAACGGCGCATTGTATTCGGTCTTTCGACGCTTGCACGTTATTGAAAAATATATTGACTATACTGACGTAAATATTCATGGCCTGTTTCACAGCATACTGATAGGTCCCCGTTAAATTAGCTGGCAGATTATTTCAGACAAATTTTGTTCCATTTTTTAATTTATTCGGCAGTTAGCGGCTATCCAGAGGTGGTGGAACAGGCCATTAATGTTTTTAATAAATGGTTAGTACCTAATTATTTCTAAAAATAAATAGTTCACAGATAAAATTAATTCTGGTTTCGCCTTAACATACCAAAATGATTAAGTTGACTTATACCTTTTTAAAAAAAAAATGTATATTGTAGTGAAACCAGAAAATATCTTGGACCACCTCACATAATAGAGACGTAAGTACTTTAGTTTATTTAGTCCGAATCTGGGTGCAAACAAGTTTTAAATCCAGACCCACGCGATGTCCGAATACCTAGAATTTACATTAAAATCTAGTGTTTTACATAAAAATACTAGCCATAAATACAGTTTGCGCAGATTCCGATTCTATTTTATTCGTTGCAATACATCATGGGGATTGTTTACATTTATTTGATTTATTGTACACTTCGGTTTCGTTACCGACGTCAGGAATTTATTTATCTTATTATATACAAGGTGGTAGGGACATCGACGCAAATCCGAATACCATGAGTTCAGTACATGGTTCTGGACCCTGCGATGAAATTTTCCGTAACTTTTTTCATCAATTTTTCAATTTCTTTCTGCAGTTTTTTTTACTTAAACGTGTAAAAAAAACATTACTTCTATCTACCCAGATTAGATTTATAATTAATAGCTCATTATTTTATTATTTTCGGATCGCGCGCGCGATAACATTCACCGCAGAGCGTTATAATCGCGTTTTTAGCAATACACTGCGCGCTCAAAAATGTCAATATCTGTAATAACCGATCACTTTCTACATTAATGACCTAGGTCATTTTATTTCTGACCTTGAGTGAAATTCTGTCACGACGTTTGTGCGTCGATGTCCCTTCCACCTTGTATATTAGGTTGTACAATGCATTCCGAACTTACAGTGCTCGCCAAACTTATTGTCCGGGTTGAAGTTGGCACGAGATAACTTTAACCCGTCCGTAAAAATCGGAGAAAGAAAAATATAGGATTAGAATGATTTAAAACGACAGCCTACAATTTGAGCTTTTGTTTTTATTTATTACAATCTAATATTTTTCTTTCTCCGATTTTTACGGCCGGGTTAAGGTTAGCTAGCGCCAACTTCAACCCGGACAATAAGTTTGGCGCGAACTGTAATAGAATACTGTAATAGAATGGATTGTGGGTGTACAGGTCTATGCCTAACCTCATAGGGAATAAGGCGTGATGATACGCATTTAGTGGTTATACTGCCAAGTCTTGGGTTTCCCGGGTCGAGCTAATTTGGTTTGTTAATAAAATTCTCAGAAGCAACTCGGTAATCGGTAAATGGTAATAAGTTCTCCCTAATTCCCTATTTATACATGGGATCTAAAAACAGTGTATATTATTACCTGTCGGCTTAAACTTTCAAGAAAAACAGGCTTCATAGTACGTTATGTCATCTTGTGGACTGACTGATAAGTATCAATTTTCAGCCGAAACTAGTCTAGAAAATAGAAAGCTGAAATTTTGAAAATAATAATTTATAACGTACTAGCTTCCCGCCCGCGTGGTATGTTATCTTATATATAAAAATAAGTCGGGTTTTCCTTCCTGACGCTATAACTCCAGAACGCACGAACCGATTTCCACGGTTTTGCATTCGTTGGAAAGGTCTCGGGCTGCGTGAGGTTTATAGCAAAGAAAATTCAGGAAAAATTTCAACAGAAAAGCGGGTTAAAAAGGTTATCAAGACCACGCGGGCGAAGCCGCTGGCGGAAAGCTAGTTATATATATAAACCTTCCTTAAGAATCACTCTATCTATTAAAAAAACCGCATCAAAATCCGTTGCGTAGTTTTAAAGATCTAAGCATACATAGGGACAGACAGACGCGTTGGAGCACTTTGTTTTATAATATGTAGTAGCGTCCGTTAAGAAAAGAGTTTAGGGATTTCCCCAGATATTGGGAAAAAGCAAATCAAAGCGTGTTACACCGCGGGGCATAACTAGTCGTACATACATTTCAAATCTCTTACGTGCTCTCCGTGGCACGGAGGGGTCTCAATATGTTAAGAATGGTCACCCATCCACAGACTGGCCGCGGCGAGGGTAGCTGTCTGTGGATGGGTGACCATTCATCGAGATCCCTCCGTGTCTCGGAGAACACGTAAAGCCGTCGGTCCCGGTTGTCATACGAACACCTATGACAACCGTTAGTGGTAGTCAGAAGCCTAAAAAGCCTGACAACTGTTAGTGGTAGTCAGAAGCCTAAAAAGCCTGACAACCAGTCTTTCCTTCGAATATCGGTATTGACCAGAAATTGGGTTGCGGAGATCTGATGGCAGTCACTCCATGTAAAATACTGATATTCAGCCGCATCCTGGTTAGACTGGAAGCCGACCCCAACATGCTTGGGAAAAGGCTAGGAGGAAGAGGAGGAAGCAGTGAAACAAATCAACACGAAATGCAACTCGGCGTTGCAGCAACAATGTTGCACTTTCTAAGTAGCACTAGACACAACAAACATGTTGTGTAAACGGTGAACGGTTACTGTAACTATCAACGTAAGTGGTACCACTGCAAACATTTGCGGACGACAGCCCTGTGAACTTTACGGCGAAATAACTTTGTATTTGCGTCTAGTAGAAATACTTGCGTCCAGTGGAACTCCTTGCGTTTTAAGTAGAACTTGCGAGAATCGGACTGTGATGCCAGACAATTATGGTTGAATTTTATTTATTTATTTATTTAAACAGACAGTGATTTACAATACAAATGTTTTTTTTTACATTATATGTATCACTAGTTACAAAAACATAATATTACGTATAAATAACGGTAAGTGAGAATTAATCACTCTGATGCGAATCCCATTCTTCAACATCTTCGATTTTTACGGCCGGGTTGAAGGTAGCTCGAGCCAACTTCAAGCCGGGCAATAAGATTGGCGAGAACTGTACCATTTGTCCGAAAAAAGGAGTAATTAGTCACTTAAGAATATGAGACATGTATTAATAGAAAATGTAGCCGTGATGGGCTTAGTCCGGATATTGGCTACAGAGGGCGCTAGCGTCGCACGAGCGAGGTTGCACCACGCCACGCGGGATTCGAGTCATTTGCTGGTACCGACTGCAAAAGCAAATATTACTTACTTATCTATACATTTATTTTTTAATTAACGTAAATATTTTAATTTACTTATCATTATGAAAAACGTTTAGTACTGAAACCCAATAAAAATCAACTGTTCTTAAATGAACAGAAATGTATTCGTCAGACGTTATTATAGACATTTCGACTAGTCTAGTCTCAGTAGCTTAGTTGGCTAAAGCGTCCGGTGTACTTAACCGGAGGAACGCAAGTTCGAACCCAATGAATGACAATTCCCCAGGGGGCGAGCCTATCGCCATCAACCTGGCACAAATCCAATATCCGAACTACTCTAAACTTCAGTCAACAAAACCTTTACCCGGGAATCAAACCTAGGACCTCCAGCGTACCATTCGAACCAACCACTACGCCAATAAGGCAGAACCCTATCGAATTATCAACAAATTAATTATACACCCAACTACATTTCACTTCAAAACAACGATCAAAGTTGATCAAAGTAGGTCATAGTTTAAAATCGTACCCAATATCGATATTCAAGTTGAGTACTCGCGCTTTCAATCGATCCCTGGATGTGCTTGCTGAAGCAGAAAACTAGTTTCGTATCTACCCAACAATGGCGGGGTCCCAAATGTCATCATATTCGACGATGTGTAATCAAAATATTTAGTAGCTAGCATATAATTTTGCATAATACCTACATACATGTTCATGCATTGGCGGCTTCGCCCGCGTGATCTGAGTATTTTTTATAACTACATCGCCTATTTCAACCCCTTACAGCCCTTTTTTCGCAATAAAAAGTAGCCTATGTCCTTTCTCAGGCTCTAAGACTATCTTTGTGACAAAGGAAGTCATCGAAATCGGCCCAAATGAAGTACCGAAGGTACACTTATTGGCGATGAGAAAAAAACATTTAATTTGAGAAAAGTCACACCATTTTGGCACACTTATCTTAATTTCTGTTAATAGCACTTATTTTATTTATTATAGTAAAAACTGTCAGTGTCCGTTTCGGAATGTCAAACGCATTACGGCAGATTATTATCAGTTTCTTATTGCTTTCATGGTATAAACTATCAACTTGACAGCTGTCATGTACCTCCAGTACAAATTTCGGCTGAGTTGTATGGGCTTTTGATGACCTCCTTTCATTTAAATCTGTTCAGTAGTTTTGGCGTGAAAGCGCGACAGACAGACAGACAGACAGAGTTACTTTCGCATTTATAATATTAATTAGGATTACTGCGTATAAATCAATGTTTTTTATGTGTATGTCTAGTTGTTTACACACTTGGAATAATACATATTTTGGGACATTTAACACAGCACCATCTGATCCAAAACTAAGAGACACGTAGACCAAAACAAAAACAACTTATCACAAATACTCAAATTATCGTGTACTGTGGTAATCGCACCAACGACCTCAAGTCACTGGACCACAGAAGTCTCGGGCCGTTGTATATTAAATACCATCACGCCTATTCTCCATAAAGGTTAGGCAGAGTTGCACTCATGTATATGTTACGGTAAATCTGATTAATTGAAAATTATTAATATTTTTACAAAATTATTAATAATAACCACATGTTTTGGTAAATGTGAATAAACGATCGAAATTTATTACTTTTAGTAGTAATTATTAATAATTCACGACACATATTGGTAAAAGTTATAAAATAAATAAAAACCCAATGTTTTTTGACCAGCAGGTATTAATTTATAATATTAAACACAGTTTTACAATTATATTAATTAGAGATCACACAAACAAGGCAAACTAAGCAAAACAACAAAGCAAGAAAGTATTTCGTGGAACTTGGGGCACCCCGACTCGGACAGGTTAGCTCAGAAGGGGATATAAAACCTAATACTTATAAAAAAAACATTAATCATCCCACTGCTGGGCACGGGTCTCCTATCAAAATGGTTAGGCTATAGTCCACGCTGGTCTCGTGCGGGATGGCAGACTTCACATGCCGTTGAGAAAATCCCATACATACAAGGACTTGGCAGTCCTGTGGTCATAACTCTAGCTATCACTACTGTTCAGCAACGTATACAGCGCCAACTGTACAAGATTTACACGAACAAGTACGAAAATAAATCGATTCAGATTGATATTTACATCTGCGGCTCAGTCTACATTGAAATCGATAACGTAACTATATCCGTTGGGATTCGATTCCACGTAAAAAGCGGCCATGAGTCACAATCACGCCAGGTTTCAGAGAAATTGTGAGTAATGGACTAACACACAAACGATTTCTTATATGATGATTTATTATAACCGAATATTGTA
Organism: Acronicta psi; assembly: GCA_946251955.1. Lineage (NCBI taxonomy): Eukaryota > Metazoa > Arthropoda > Insecta > Lepidoptera > Noctuidae > Acronicta > Acronicta psi. The sequence continues at coordinate 3,067,021 of OX276486.1, forward strand.
TGAGTGTACAAATAGGTCTTACGAGATATGGCCGGTATTAGGTGATATGTCTAGTCAAGGCATAACTGCCTCGTTGGTCTAGTGGTTCCCAAGCGTGACCCTGGAGGTTCTGGGTTCGATTCCCGGGTTGAGCAATAAGTGTTGTTGGGTTTTTGAGCACGGTTGATGGCAATGGAATTACAATTTTATTGAAAAAACCAAATAACACATTGCTTGACCTGGTAAGCGAATCCAAGACCTCTAGCACAGCAGTTGCTACAACTAGACTAATGGGAAGTTATTACTTAGTTTATTTTTAGACTGCGACCAGTCGACAGTAAAAAATAACTAATTCATTTGCAGCGAAAATCGTATCCTATCTAGAAAAACCGTTAAAATTGCCATTTATATCTTCAATCTATCCCGTTTACAGTTCTCGCCAAACTTATTGTCCGGGTTGAAGTTGGCACGAGCTAACCAAAACCAAGCCATAAAAATCGGAGAAAGAAAAATATTGAATTAAAATAATTTAAAACGACAGCCTACGGCTTGAGCTTTCGTTTTTATTTATTACAATCCAATATTTTTCTTCTCTGATTTTTACGGCCGGGTTAAAGTTAGCTCGTACCAACTTCAACCCGGACAATAAGTTTGGCGAGAACTGTACCTACGTAGAAAATTAATCAGTCTCGATACCTAGATGATATCTCGATTCAGTGATCACAAACAATCAATAAAGCAAATCGAATCTGTACTAGCATTCGGATTTAAATATAGACATTGGGTCGGATCAAATAAGAAATGGAGAGATCATAATATCTTGTTGCTGCCAAGGAAAATAAGATATGCAAATAGACGGTTGTTTGTCGGGTATTATCATAATAAGGAGGGTAATAACGGCATAATAAAGGGGATAACAGTGCAGTACACTCGAGTTTGGTACATTAACACTGCCAATATTGCCAATGCTTTTATGATTAATGAGACGTACTTTGAATCATCTTTCATTTTGAAAATAACATATGAACACGCTAACGTGGCAATGATGCCAGTCTTCTGTACCTCAACCATGAGTTCTGTCGAATGGCTTTCGATAGGTTTTTTACGCATCAAAACGCTGTAAACTCATAGCAGATTTTAGTTTCTTACGTAAGCGCTGGAGGCGCTGCGAGGGTTTTCCATACAAATATTTTACGGCGTCGCTAGCGTCGGTAGAGTCTATTGAGAAAAACTCATGGTCGAAGTACTGGGCACGTTTCCAGATGACAGCGATGAGGAGTACTTTGAAGCATAGGTGCGGAAATTTTGGGGTTTTTTATTGAATTTGTACATTATGTAAATATATTTAGATATAGTTATATCTCTTATAAATAAACTTGGAATCATCTATCACGCTTAAATTCCACGAAGGGTTAGGCAGAAATGTACGAATGTACACCCATAATTTGCTAGTATCGTCATCATTGTGTAAGGCACTCATCCTACGTGGATAAAACCACTATTTTCAAGTTTTTCAGATAGTTTACGGCGGCCGCACGGCGGAATGTGAAGTCTGCCATTGCCGCATTAGGCTAGCGTGGTAGGCTATAGCCTAACCCTTCTCATACTGAGAGGAGACCCGTGCCCAGCAGTGGGACAGTAATGGTTTGATGATGATCTGTTGCCTGCATTTTAACTCGCATTCCAAAAGGTCTATTTACTATTTAATTTCTATCTTGAGATGATAGTCGATGGTTTACCTCATTGCCAAATTTTAAGCGGTTTTGGCGTAAAAAGACAAACAGACTTACTTTTGCATTTGTAATATGGATGGGGCAAAGGATTCTCTTCCCCTTTCTTAGGGTCCGGGTCTAGTCTCAAGGGAGCCGTTTACAAAGTGTTCAGTAGAGTTTAATCTTGGCCTCCGGGGCTTTTTGTTTACATTTCTAAGATTTCTCTTGAGGCAAGAATATGTAAGTAATGTTCTTATAAGCAAAAGTTGAAATTGTTAAAGTTGCATCCTAAAGTTTTCTGGGGTAGTTTTTAAGGGGTTGAAGACATTTAATATTTTGGATTCTATTTCTTTATAGATTGATTTATTTATTTGGTATCAATTAAAAATTAATGTTACAGATTACATATTGGTGCTGTGTAAAAATGTAAAAATTATTTTTTTATTGAATTTTTCATTACGTAAATATTTTTGTATATATACAAAAATATTTACAAAAATATTAACGTAATGAAAAATTCAATAAAAAATCTATTCTAATTAATAAATATCTTGGGACATTTTTACACAGCACCATCTAGTCCCAAACTAAGCAGAGCTTGTACTATGGGTACTAGACAATGGATATAATACTTATATACTTTTTTTTTGTAAATATATACTTATAATATATAAGAAACACCCAGACAAACACAAACACCTAAGTTTACAAACGTTCACATAAACGTTTGTGTCTTGTGGGAATCGATTAAATCGATCGAAATTCATTGATTTCTTTTAATTTGTGACGAAGTCTGTGATCTAGTGGTTTGACTGATGGACTGCTGATCACGAGGTCGCCTCTATCTTACCCTTCATTCAGGGAATTCAGCATGATGGTATGATTTATGATATCATAATAAGACTCGGTCACAATGCGCAAACGCAACAGTACGCCTACAAAAATCATCATGGCAACGTAACTTTTAAACATGTAATGTGATTCAGTTTTTCTGAAGTTTGTTCAGTTAGTGACGTTAATGTTTGTAAATTTGAATTTGAATATGCTCGAGGTCTTGGGTTCGATTCCCAGGTCGGGAAAAGTGCTATTGGGTTTGTAGCAGATCGGAGTTTGGATCTGTGCCTGGTTAATAGCAATAGGGTCGCTATTACATGGGACCTAAACATGTGGGTGTACATTAGTACACCTCTGCCCAACCCTAAGAACACAGGCGTGATGGTACAGTCAATGCAAGTACAAGTAAAAACAAAAGCTTAACGGCAATCCCGGCTTTCATGAGTTCAGTAAATTGAACACACTCCCGTTTGTGAGTGTACCGGTTAATGGCACACGGTTTTACCGAATCGGATTGTTGCAGCCGGAAATAGGATTGCTAATCCTCTGAAATCCTCGATAGACGCATCTATGCTGTGGTGTATGAGTGTGAGTTTGTTTCGGTTATAGGACAGGTTTTAAAATGATTTTAGAAAGAGGTCATCAAAAGCGCATTCTCTCATAACTCAACTCAAATTTGTACCGGAGGTACATGACAGCTGTCAAGTTGACAGTTTTTAAATCAGAAATCACTATGAAACTGATAATATTGGTGTGCTAGTAGTTTGAATCTAAGGCACGTACAGCACTCGCCAAACTTATTGTCCGGGTTGAAGTTGGCACGAGCTAACTTTAACCCAGCCGTAAAAATCGGAGAGAAAAATATTGAATTAAAATCATTTAAAGGACAGCCTACGACTTGAGCTTTCGTTTTTATTTATTACTATCAAATATTTTTCTTTCTCCGATTTTTACGGCTGGGTTGAAATTAGCTCGTGCCAACATCAACCCGAACAATAAGTTGGCGAGTGCTGTACCTCTGGCTTTTCGAAATCATGTGCGTAATTATCACTTACTTTTACGGTGAAGGAAAACATCGTGAGGAAACCTGCGTGCCTGAGAGATTTATTTGACGGCATGTGAAGACTGCTAACCCGCATAAGGCTAGCGTAGTGTACTATAGCCTAATTCCTCTCATACTGAGAGGAGACCCGTGGGACAATATTGGGACAATATAATATGGGTTGATGATTATGATGACGCACCTCTAATGATATATAAGGATCCTCTAATGGATAAGAATAAAAACATCCATGTTACTCCAACATCGTTAAGTAAAGATAAATATAGTCACAATACGGAAACAAAGATACACGATATTCATCTTAAATGATAGCATAGTCGTTAGGACTTTGTTTCTGCACAATTATACAATAATTTCCATAATAGTGATATATTGTGCAACATAGCCATTATAACTTGGTCTACGTTACAACAGGGAACTAAAATGAAATATTATAATTTTAAAGTTGATTTTGTATTACTAATTAAACTTATCCATTCTTCCATGGGGGAAGTGGTGGGGTATATACTACCTACTTAGGTCAGTGTACAAAATCCCAAATGGCGGCCTCTTTCATCAAGTCTGGGTAGCTACTAATCGCCAGATAAATTAAAAATTGGGACACATTTTGTATGAAATTAACTGCAAAGTAATTTAACGGGAGCTTACCAGGTGAAAGGTACAGCAGGCCCTTAGTAAGTTAAATTCTTGAGACAGCATGAGGTTCTTTGCAGGGGGTGAACGTGTGAGTGATTCTTCGGTGTTGTAAACGTCTTTATGCTGCGGTAACCGCCTACCATCAAGCGGGCCGCATGCTTGTTTGCCACCCTTGTCGTACAAATTCGTTGCGCGATTTCTTACCGGTCATCTTTAGGTGTAGCAACTAGCGTCACTGTGAGGGGTCTAAATGTACTGGTCAGTGGTGAACAGATGTCATTATAGATGACATCCAATACGGTTGTTATTGCACGTGTGAACAATGATGATGGATTATATAATAATAGCAGGAAAACTTATCTTGTGTCACGATAGTTACTCATGACATGACGGTAAATTTATTTTGTAATGCTACGTCTTCATCTGTCTTAACTAGCACGTTAATAAGGGCATTATGTAGATGTAGCAAAAACTTTAACGTGTTAATTTGATAAATTTACGTACGTAACGGAATTTAACGCAGGTATAAAGCAAATGACATTATTTTAGATTAAATATATTGTATTTAACAACTTTAAAAAAAGGTTTTCTTTTAATAATATTTGAGTATTAATTGCCCTTGATTTCTAGATCGGCCAACGCATTTTTCCTTGACGTTTAAATAATTTTGAGATGAATTTTCTATAGAAACTATTTTGAATTATTGCCACTGAATTTGTTTATTGGCTTTTCCAAAAGAAAACGGGTTTTTCTAGGAGGATTATTAGGCGGGGCGGGTAACGTTCGTTCGTTACTAAAAGACTCGGTAACATGTACCTTCGTATCACCCAAATAGGGAACACAAATATCTATTAGAAATCGTGCCTCAGCTACTAATGTTTCAGTCTAGACTAGAAATAGTGGCGATTCGAACCATTACATTGCACTTTGCACTGAGAGGAAACAATTTACGCTTTGACGGGTTAATAGGCGTCGTAAGATCTAAGCGAATGGAGGGATATTAGGTATAAAACAATATATGTTACTACAGTGTGAAGTAATATTTAGGAGGAAATCAAAAAATTTAAAATTATTTAATATTTATAAAAAACATTATTCCAAATAAAATTTTAGTTTAAAAAACTATCACCCGACTACGGAAGAAATCAACTGAAAATCATGTAACAAGAACAAAATTCCTATGTCGCCTTTCTAAGAGATAATTTACTGAATTAAAATCAACAAAAGGAACTGCTGTGTCCAGTTGGTAGCCGTGATCGAGCCTAGGAGAAGCCCTAGACAGACTTAAATAATAAAATATATTGTGAGCAAGCGTATCGCTATTATCCAGGGACATATACAAACAGAGCCATTATTGCGAATTTATAAAAAAAACTCAATAACTCTGATTGACCTGGGTAATGAACCCAGGACCTTTAGCCTAGCAACGAACTTTGGACCACTTGACTAAGGAGGCAGTCATTACATTATGGTAAATTTTTCATCATTGTAATGTGTCCTGTAACAATGTGCCTACAGGTAAAATTTTGCCTACTGTTGGAACTTGGGAGTTGGACCTGTAGTTCAATAGAGTAGTAGATATCCCATGAATTCGCTACCAGACTACCAGTCCAGATTTGTGACCTATGTGCTACTATAGAATTCACAAACCGTGTTTCAGCGTTATTTCGTGCATTAGTAATTTTATATTATCTCTTAAACTGTACAAACAAATGACATGCTACAAAGGGCAAATTTTATCTCTATTAAGTACTTGTGATGGTGAAATAATTTATTTTTATATGGATTAATATATTGCTCCTCAAAAAAACGTTTATATATTACCTATAGAAAAAAATACGTTTTTTAAACATAAAAGTGTCTATATCTACAAAAATATAAAAGATAGATATATGGGACATTTTTGTAGAACTATTAAGGGCGTACATTTTTGCTGTACATTATTTTCACTTCTATAAAACCGTTTAGGCAGCGTACGTAAAGAATGCTGTTCTTATCAGCATTTTATTCCAACTAGCTAGAAATAAACCGTGATAGCTCAGTTTAAAATTACGATAGGTATATAATGTATAGCCTATAGTACTTGGAGATACTGTAGCTATCTACTAATGCAATTATTTTCAGAATCGCATAATTAATTTCGGAGATTATCCCCTATATATCCACTCAAAACCTCGAATAATTACAAACTAACATTCTCCCAAATTTTACCATTTTATTATACTAGTATAGGTATTTCTAAGCTGAGAATTTTTTCCTCTTTCGTATGATATATCACTCAATAGGGTAGCAAAAAATTAAAAAAAAAATCGCTCTTTTTTTTGCATGTCACATTCGTCGTATTGATTTTGTTTATGTAATATGTAGCCATCGTTACCGGGACCATAATAGCGAATCGATTGACACCTCATTCATCAAAATCAGATGTGTACTTTAGGCGCTGTAGTGGAACATACGTAAATAGGAAGATACATAGACTGCCTAATATAAAACCCTTCCTGTGGCTTTTTGCCGTAGTCGGGTAAAAACAGTGCTTCACACATTTTGACACTAGCTAGTGAGCTAGTCCCTTTTTAACCCCCGACTCAAAAACGACGGTGTGTTATAAGTTTGACGTGTCTGTGTGTGTGTGTGTGTGTCTGTCTGCATCGTAGCTCCCGAACGGATGAACCGATTTAATACAGTGACAGAATGTGCCTCTTATATGCATAAGTAACTTGTTTGACAGCGATGAGGAGTACTTTGACGCCTAGGTGCGTAAGAAAAACTTTAGTTTAAAGGAGGTCATCAAAAGCCCATACAACTCAGCCCAAATTTTACCGGCGGTACATGGCAGCTGTTACGTTGATAGTTTTTACCATGAAACCACTATGAAACTGATAATAATCTGCCGTAATGGCGTGCGTTTGACATTCCGAAACTGACACTGACAGTTTTTACTATGAAATCATTACGATAAAGATAATAGTAAGCCAAAATGGCATAGTTTTTCTCAAATTAAAAGATTTTTTTCTCATCCCCCAGTTAACATTAAAAAAAGCGACCACAGTTTTAACCAGCGTAATACAGAGTATTTTTTCCAATAGGTGTACCTTCGGTACCTCATTTGGGCCGATTTCGATGAGCTCCTTTATTATAACAAAACATCTTAAAATTACAATTGATCATATTACAATCTAAAAACCACGAAGGTTTGTTCAGATTGCGGTAAATAACATTGCAGTCTAGCCAACGATACAAGCCTACAATATAATAAGTATTGCTGTGGATTCATGTAACTGTTCCATCTGATTAATATCCTGTATTTTTAATTTCAGGTAAGTCGACCGAAAATATCGAAATAGTTGAACAGCGTTGTTATACGAAAAGTAAGTCATAATCCTCCTAGCCTTTTTTCCCAACCATGTTGGGGTCGGCTTCCAGTCTAACCAGATGCGGCTGAATATTTTACACGGAGCGACTGCCATCAGACCTCCGCAACCCAATTTCTAGGCAATAGGTACCGATATTCGAAGGATAGACTGGTTGTCAAGCTTATTGGGCTTCTGACTACCACTAACGATTATCATAGATGTTCGTATGACAACCGGGACCGACGGCTTTACGTACTCTCCGAGCCACGGAGGTGTCTCGTTGCGTTAATAATGGTCACCCCCATCCACAGACTGACCTCGGCAAGCGTAGCTTAACCTTGCGAAAAGTAAGGAACACTTAGAAAGTTACTAAGCTAAAGTAGGAGTGGGCAGGCTGTGAGCTAAATCTCAATATGTTTGCCAATTGCACTTGTTCCTAATGGAGACTCCCACAAAGGACGTCCGTGGGATCACGGACCATTTCATCACGTAATTTTCATCATCATCTTCCTGCCCTTGTCCCAATTTATTTGGGGTCGGCGCAGCCTATTTTCTTCCATTTATCCCTGCTAGCTAGCCTTTTCCATCATATAGATAGACCTTTGACCTTCCTCTATCCCTCCGACCTTCAACGTTACGGGAAGTGGTGTTAGAGATTAGGTTTTAGACAAAATGCTGGTCACCTCCCCTTGAACCTGAGATAAAAAAAGTATGTTAGCTAAAGTATACAATCAATTAATAATATTTAGCCATTATTGTACAACATAGCCACATAGCGTACTTAATAAAAACTCGATGTATTTAACAACAAAAACATTATTTATTTATAATACTCAGTATGGCAGACTAAAATATTTAAGTAATTATCATGCCAAAGTAAATATCTAAATTACAAAAATACTTTTTACTAATTTTATTAACATGAAATGCGTTGAAATCCTAATTGACAACCACAATATAAAAACACTTAAAACTTCACATTATACTCCTTTTACCCTTTTCTTCTATTTAAAATTCGATATCACGAATATAATCATTATTAGTTTTTTCTATTTTTTTTAAATAACCTCGAGGTTCTCAAAGTACCTTGTAGTTCTCAAGTAATCTCAATTTACGATGGTCTCGGTGTAAGTTGTAACACTAATATCAACATACATTTTGGATTATTTGAGTAAATTGTAATACAATTCTTCTTGTTCCTAGCCTTTTCCCAAACATGTTGGGGTCGGCTTCCAGTCTAACCAGGATGCGGCTGAATATTAGTATTTTACATGGAGCGACTGCCGTCAAACCTCCGCAACCCAATTTCTAGGCAATACCGATATTCGAAGGAAATACTGGTTGTCAGGATTTTTAGGCTTCTGACTAACACTAACGATTGTCATAGGTGTTCGTATGACAACCGGGACCGACGGCTTTACGTGCTCTCCGAGGCACGGAGGGGCTCGAAGTGTTAAGAATGACTGACCGCGGCAAGTGTAGCTTAACCTTGCAGATCGGTTGATCAGCGTAGTTACACTAGTTACAACTTAGCCACGAGCCCCTCCCCCTTGCAAATGCAATTCACATAGAGATTATAAGATGCAGTTAACGAACACAAGCATATTCTAAGTAAAGTTATTTAACTTACAAGCGAAAATCAGACAAAAAGTTTCCGCACATTAATTTCTACATAACTTATTAAAATTCTCACATAAAAGGCGTTTACGTAAAAAAAATTATGGCCATCATTCTGTATGAAATAAGATTAAAAATTATACAAATTTACCCATATTTGAATCAAATGCAAATTCCCTATTGCTTAGGCCTTTTAGGCCCCAAATATACTTACTGTTTAACTCAGAAACGTCACATAACGTAATGAATCATTAGCTAATAATCTCAGTGCACTGACAACAAACAAAAATATGGAAAAATATGTCAAAATATTTATTTATTAATTTTTATTTATTTATTAACAATCTAACACTATCATGACAGGTTTACACCCAATGCGATAATGTGATTATCATCTATAACTTAACTAGGTACCTAATATAGTATCTAACCATTGTTTGTTAACGATTCATTAACTTTAATTGATGTTTCTGAGTGTGGCAGTTAGATTAAAAATTTAAACACCGACACATTGGCTAGTCTCATATAAAATAACAATCACATAAATCTAAAACATACGAACGATCAATTGACAAAGAGTGATAAAGACGAGGCTGCTGAAAATAGCACTAGAAGAGCTTTGTTGAGCAGGAGCGACGTAGTGTTTCGCGTAGATATCGTCCCAGAAGTTCATCCGCTGAACATGGGGGTTAAATTTTAGCCCCTCCACGTACACCGATGTCGCGTTGGGAGTCGGACCAGAGTTGCCGCCGTAGTAGAGGTAGTTCAACGTCCCATTGGTGATCGGTAACCAATCATTTGATTCACCAGTAGCAGGAATTCTGGAAATAGAAAATAGTAAATTTTAGCATTTATAGGCAGTAATCATCAACTCATTTTGGGACATGACATGACATGGGACAGTAAACGAGTCTTTGTTCAGTTTGGGGTTAGAATAGCCCACCACGCTGGGCCTTGGCAGACTTCACACACAGTCGAGAAAGTTTTTCATGTATGCTGGTTTCGTCACAATGTTTTCCTTCATCGTTTTATGATGATTTTGGAAAGTAAGAGCTGGTGCGTGACTGTCGCTCCTTGTCATAGTAATGGAAAATAGTTTGGTACATTTTATTTCAATATAGTAGCGCAACTATGCTAACTATAGCACCAGGCGTGGTATATATAACAATTATTTATGGCACTGGCCAGTGGTTATATTTTTGTTTCAAGTAGGTATATTAATTACCATTAACTAGACACAATTTCAAATTATTCAGACCAATTATTACACTCTGTTTTACTCGGGACTTGAACCCCGGTTTTTTTAAATTTATTTATTTAAACAGATAGTGATTTACATTTCTTTTTTTCATGTTACATTATATGCATCACTAGTTACAAAAATTACGCTCAACATCACGTTTGACCACTAAAATATATTAATTTAAAAACAACTCTTACCTTTCATGAGCGAATTTTGCGAACCGTCTAATAAGTGATGTACTGACAGCTTCATCAACAGGTCTTAAATCATGATCGAATAGGAAGTTCACGAACACTCCATGCTTTGCGCCACTCAGAGGAACCTGATTGTAGATCCAGTCGGAGTTTAAAGTCCCCAAGTAACCGAATTCCATCAGCCTGACATCGTTTTTGGAAGTTGAAGCTCTTTCTTTAGCAGCCTTGATCGCTGAGACGAGAACTAGGGTGTCTCCTTCGTAGTCTAAGTAGTCTTCAATAGTTCCCATTGTGATCGGACTGCTGCCGAAGTAAAATTCGCGGATACGCTGAGCCTCTGCTGTCTTGTTTTTACCAAAGTCCAGGTCCACAGGAAGGAAACGTGTGAAGTTTAGGTACATGCCGTTAAGCCAATCACCATAGGCTGCCTCTTCTGCCCTCATGGTTCCTTCCCTATTTGTGTAACCGTAAATGAAGGGAATATGGCGATATTTGCCTGACCGCAGTATATGAAGAGGGGCGTCGTCCAGAACTGTGTCATTAGGTCTTATTGTAGGATTTTCCAGGCAGGGTGCGAATAATGGTGTGTTATTCGTAAATTTAAATTCGTTCAAGGCAGTATGTAACACGTTAATGTCAGTAGTGATCAGATTTCTTGCTAAATCTGATGGAGTCTTCCCCGTGTAGCCAAGTTTGGCACCTAAGAGTTCTGCGTAGCCGACAGGATTGTAAGCGACAGCCCAGGGAGCTAAAGCAGAACCACTTAAGGCAATAGCTTTATGGACCAAGTTTTCCGTTTGAGGAGAAATCGTTAACAAATCCACCATTGCTGCACCAGATGCGTGTCCCATCAGAATGACGTTATAAGGGTCTCCTCCGAAGGCCGCAATATTAGACTTAATCCACTTTAATCCTTGGATAACGTCTTTTAAACCAGCGTTGCCCGGAGCTTCTTGGACACCCAAGCAAAGAAATCCGAAGATAGATAATCTGTAGTTCATTGTGACTAAAACCAAATCTTGTTGAACGAGTTTCTTGAAGGAAAACATTTGGGTATTCGAACTGGTGTATTCTTCTGAATTAAGCCAAACGATAACGGGTTTTGGAGTTGTGGCATTTTTGGTGAAGATGCTCAGGGTTAGGCAGTCCTCGACCCCAATGCGGCCGCGGGCAGTAGGCTGGGCGCAGAACACGTTGCTGTCCATAGCGTGGAACAGACCAGGGTAACGCGAAGGCGGCACCGGGCTCTGAAACATATTTCAACTAAATTAAACTTTTAAATAAGATAAGGTTAAGGCGTGACGGCCATTCGATAGATAACGAACGCAAACAACTTTCTTATAACATTGATAAGATACTACCTCCAAGAGTTTTATCAATTTCAATACTTTAGTTATACCCAGTCAAGTTTACGATTCCAAATGAGGTGTCTAAATTTAAAATATTCTACGGCGCCTGTGTGCAAGATGTAAGGACGTGGAAGAAGCAGAAGAAATATACAAGAATAGAAGCATGTGACGGTCTCTAGTTTATTTTTAAAAAAATTCTTTATTGTTGACTTGCTTCCCGCCAGCGGCTTCGCTCGCGTGGTCTGATAAATTTCTCCCCCGTTTTTGCAACATTTTTCATTGCTACTCCGCTCCTATTAGTCACAGCCGGATGGAATATAACCTATAGCCTTCCCCAGTAAATGGTCTATCTAACACTGAAAGATTTTTTTAAATCGGTCCAGTAGTTTCGAAGCCTTTTCAATACAAACAAACAATCAAATCTTTCCTCTTTATAATATTAGTATACTCGTAGATGAACGTTTTAGCATTTGTCGTGATGTACTAAGCGTTATGTACTTAATCATCGTCCTGTCCTTATCCCAATTTATTTGGGGTCAGCGTAGTATGATTTTTCTTTTATACATCTCTATTAGCCGTCATCTCATCGTTCTCTTCCTTAAATAGTAGTAACCATATCCTTTCGCATATAATCCTTTTTCATTCTCAAAACATTTATAGTTATGTGTTCTTCACTTCTACGCATCACATATTTTTAATTTTAATCTGGTTTTCTGCCTATTAATTGCATTGTGATAACATAACCATTACAAACAAGTTAAAGTTTAGGTATTTATTTGAAGTAACTGATAATAATTGAATTCTGATTAATTTATCTAGTTGTGTTTTTATTGCGTTTGTAATAAAAATACACTTAGATAAATTATTTATCTGTCTTAATGTGGAGGACTATTATACTCTTGACAAAGCATCTTTACATCTGATTTAATCCGTTATTTCTTGATTTCAACTTTCGAGGTTTACCTGGGATGGTTGGGAAATCCCAGTACAGTTCTCACCAAACTTATTGTCCGGGTTGATGTTGGCACGAGCTAACTTTAACCCAGCCGTAAAAATCAGAGATTTTTTTATTATATTGTAATAAATAAAAACGAAAGCTCATAGGCTGTCGTTTTAAATCATTCTAACCCAATATTTTTATTTATCCGATTTTTACGGCCGAGTTAAAGTTAGCTCGTGTCAACTTCAACCCGGACAATAAGTTTGGCGAGAATTGTAAGTATACCCTGAAGACAGAGAGTGCACATACATTCCCCAGTTATGTTTAGTTTAAATAGTAGGCGAGCCTATTGACAATGACGAAACTCCGACATGCTATTGGGAATTTTATCAAAAAAACCAATAACTCTTTGCATAGGAATCGAATTGGGGCTTTCTACTCATGTGTGAAAATGGCCGTTTAAAAGTGTTTAACCATTTAACGTCTTCCACTTAACGGAATCCCAGCTGTAATTGCGTTGACACAAATCAGAGCCAGATCTAGCAGAGACTAGGCTAGTTACCACCTTACTCTTGAGATGGCATGCGATGTCCTGGATATTGGGATTTGAACTCTATTCTCAACTACATAATGTGTAAATCTATTGGAACGGATTGTATAATTATTCGAATTGGTATTTAGTTAACGCCCAAGTCGATGCATAGGTTTGTAATACATATACTACAGAATATATAGGTACGTGCATTGATTTAATCTCAAGTGATGTCATTACAATAGGTATAATAATAGTAATTATTCCGTAATCCGTATACGGTACAATAATATAATAAAAAAATGATACATGCAATTATTGATAAGATACCAAAAGTAAGTAGGACATAAACATACCATCACGCCTGTATTCCCCGAAGGATTAGGCAGCGGTGTACGTACTAAAAAGTTGAGTGCGTCTTGTGTATGCAAATAAATTTATTTTCTTTCTTACTATTGCCAATCACTCGCTTTAACGGTGAAGGAAAACATCGCTGCATGAGGAAACCTGCACGCTTGAGAGATTTTCTCGACGGCATGTCAATGTCACAGGTACCGTGTTATGTACATACTTAGTATTTAAAAATACTTAGGTATAACAAAGATAGCTTCCCTGCTCTTATAATTTTTTCCCCCGTTTTTATAAAAAATTTCATTGCTACTCCGCTCCTATTAGCCGTAGCGTGATGGTAACATAGCCACTATGTAACACTGAAATAATTTTTCAAATCGGTCCAGTAGTTTCGGAGCCTATTCAAAACAAACAAACAAATAAACAATCAAATTTTTCCTCTTCATAATACTCGTATTGGTATAGACTACTTATTAAACATAAGTAATAAGATGTTTGATTGTATGATTCTTTACATTGCATAGACATAATAATTCAGTTCATTATAAAATTAATTGTCATAGGTACCATTTTATGTAACATAGTATTTTTAATAATAATAATAATAATTCCTTTATTTCAATCAACAAGTGGATCATAATGATAGCATAAAAGTACATTAAATACAATAAATAAAATAATCAAAGATTAATTAAACAACTAAATTGAAATAATCACAAGAAATAATCACAAGTACTCCAGAAACAATCACAAGTTCATAATAAATTAGAATAATTAGGTAAGTAGGTACTAGGAGAATCTTGCCGATGCGTGAATCACTCATTTGAAAAATCATTGCACAATTTGTGAAGAGATTTGCAAGGATTTATAATTTCATAATTATGTAGGTATATTGCAATATTCTTTGTCTTATTGGTGTGTACATTTAATTAATTTATGAATGTATGCACATTTAATTATGATCCATAAACATCATTAAACCAGGCCCTTAGGCAATGCAAAATGCAACTGTTGAAGTAGGTAAACCTCAGATTATCTACCTCCGTACCTACATAATATAGAAAACAAAAAAGTATCTAAAGCCACACGGATTGTAGGCAGTTCCCTACTTCGCATATAGGTGAATCCGGCCATCTGTAGGACCGGTAAGTACCTATATTTTGTGTTCACCACAAAGGCAAAACATGACCGCTGTTTAGGTACTTTTTTATTCAAACTTCATGCTTTGTTTGTCTCTACAAATATCTGAATCCTAATTAAATCCTACAATGTTGCCAAAATAACCACGTGCGCTTGCTGAATTTCTGTTTACTTTAAGATTTAACCATTAAATTCCAATATTATTTCAACTCATGCGCCAAAAGTATCGCAGGTATTTTTAGACGTTACTCGCTAAATTTCATTGTGCATTGAATCGGTCGTACTAATCATTTTGGTTAATTCAACTACCTGCACGATAAAAAGGGGTAGACCTACCTTAAACCTGTTTTGCCCAGACGTGGGCCCAGCGTACGGTATACCGTAAAACACGTAATAGTCTCCATCGAAAGCCTTAGCCCCTTCCACAAAACCTTCCGTAGTGTTTGCTTGAAAACCTTGCGCGTACGCAAGCGAAAACACAAACAACGCATACACTAACATGGTAACACACAGATTTTATATCTTTTTTTGAATTGGGAACGCGCGTGCGCTCGCTCCGATGGCCGGTGAGCGAATGACAGATGATGCATATTTTTATCTATGCTTAGCTGTATCGATATTATCAGTGCGGTGTTTGTTTTTATCAATGAGGTCATCGTAGATATAATATGACTGACTTAGGACTCGGAAATTTAAAAAAGGAATGACTGTTGTTTTGTGCTGAATGTTTGGAAATATTTCTTATCGATCGCCTTTCATAATACGCCGGAATCACGGGAGTTTGTGGAACCAAGTCATGCAGTTGTACGAGAATTATTGAATTGACACTTCCTTCAAGTGTCAATTCAATAATTCTCGTATAGGTCTTGTGTGTAGGCGAAAAGGTCAAGAGATCAAGTCTTATTTTTCTAATTTGGCGATCACTATGAATAAGTAGTATAAAATCCCGAGCATGTTTTTCAATTAGGTACGGGATGGACGGGATTAGGTACGGGATTTTTATGCTTAATCTCGGGATCACTGAACTATCTCATTTCTTAAAAATTGTCTATTAATATTGTTGAACAAAAATTACAACACAGTATAACTCAACTCATAACAATAATTACTTTTGTTGGAATCTTATCAATGAGTATCTATTTATTGACATAAAGTATCTATAAAAGATCTAGTTATGTACGGAAAAAGATATCTTTTATCATTTATGTGTTAATTATGTATTAGCCCATCTGGGGATACTCCTCCACCTTACAGAAAACTGTAGCCAAATAACACACTTTATTTTGTGTTGTGTTCCTGCAGTGAGTAAGGTCGCCAGAGCTCCTGCTAAGGATGCGCTGCGCTGGCAGCAAGAGGAATATTCCCTCAAACTGTCGGCGCAGTTATTCCTCTATAAACTTCTAAGAGGTTTTACGGGTCGGCAACGCGCGAGTGATACCCCTTGTGTTCCAAGCGTCCAAAGGCTATGGTAACCGCTTACCATCAGGCGGGCCGTATGCTTGTTTGCCACCTTAGTGTTATAAAAAAAATGAAAGTTATGAGATACCCAGACCACGTGAGCGATGTCGCTGACGGAAAGATAGTTAGCCTATATCTTTGCGGTATTCCGTATTCCGTTGACATGTAGTACAGTCACGCAACCAAGTGATAATATATTTTTTTAAATCATTTATACACACACAAAATTTGGATTTGCGTGTCGTTGTTCGTGTGAAAATGTGAACCACTTTTGTACAAAATTCTTTGTGAATATTTCCTTTGTTATATTGGTGACGTGGCGTTTTATGTTATAAGTAGTGAATTTTATTTTTTACTAACATTTTTAGATTGAAATTCATTGATAACTTAAGGTTAAAGTGTGTTACCTTTTAGGTCTTGCGGAATGTGGAAAAGGTATTTTGATATAATCTAAGATATTTTGGTAACTACCCCGTTATCGTTAGCCTAATTTCGTAGCCACGACTACTACACTCGAGGCTCTGGGTTCGATTCCCAGTTTGAGCAGCGTTCTTAGGCTTATATTTGAAATTCTCAGTAGCAGCTCGGCCATTAATCGGGCACAAATCCCAACTGGATTTGTGGCTGCAATTTGGGTCGCCTTTTACATGGGACCTGTTGCCCCCTATAACCTCTGACCTGTCTTTTTATCTATTAAAATATTATTCGTAATAAAAATGGAATACTTAATTGAATATTTTTTTAAGACAAAAATATAACAGTGATAGGAATTTATTGATATTACAGGTACCTATTTTGATGATGACATTGTGTCAGAATTTATAAAAGGCTTGCTAAAATGTTACTTGGTGGGCTTTTACTCGAGAGCTTGGATAGTATTGTAGGTACAGTGCAGACGTGGTATGTCCGACACTTTGCTGCTATAGCCCGCGCGGAACTAGTTGGCCGCGCCTTAGGTATGTGAGCGGCGGGACGGCGGCGGGGCGCGGTCACCTGCGCGCAGTGGGACGGAGGGGCGGGGGCACTTGCTTTTGTTCACGGTAACCCGCCACTTCACCCCCGTCCCTACCTATGGCGCGGCCAACTAGTTCCGCGCGGACTATAGTCGTTGTGTGAGTGTGAGTGATATCGAATCTTTGTCCAATCTAGTTCAATCGTTGTGTATTTTGGTTATGTGTTAATCCTCATTAGATCCTGATTATGTAAATTGTTACTTTGCCCTATGGCCTTATTAAATCTTTAAAAAAAGTTAATTTCGGTCTTCATTTACAATAATAGGTTACAAAACATTGCAATTGATTCTGTTACTGATTCTGAACAAACTACTTTCGGGTAAACAAAAACTAACGTTGTATATTACTGCGGTATGCATAATGAACTATCCAGCCGCCGACTTCCGGGATCTCATCAGGAATTCCGGCGCGGATTTCCGGAATATTGTTGATTTATTTGAACTCTTCGGAAACGTTGGTTCCTGCTGTCATACTTATTACCTATTAATATTGTAATAAGGATTAATATTGCCCGCTAAGGTTCTGAGGGCTTAAATCAATTCCTAGTGGAGAAACGAATTGGGTTTAAATCTAGAAACTTACACTTAGTGGTGACTGCGACCACTAAGCCTTATATTCAGAGACGATGCTAAGCATAAACTTAGGCTTCCGTATGTCAAATTGTACTACAAATTTGACATATGGAAGCGCTTCTTTACGCTTAGCGTCGTCTCTGAATATATTAGTCAAAGCCATTGAGTTAAAAAGCAGTATAATAGAATATTTCATTAAATAAACTTCAAGGTTATTTCAATTTTCTATTAACTATAAGTGGGGGTTTACCCTTTCACCTTACTTTTTTAACGTCAAGTAAACTCAATTAACTGAGGCTACCAGTGTGGGCTATTTAATACTCTAATTTACAAGCCAATAAGGACCTTATTTCCAAGACAGGAGAGTTTTATATTACAGCTATGATCTAGCGTTCTGTAAATGTAGGTTACTTGTACACTGAAGTGCAAGAGAATTTCAGTTTTATGGTGTTAAGAATACGGTTTTAAGTTAATATTAAGTAAGTATAGGGTAAATAATAATATGCATAATTGTGTTTGAGCTGCGTGTTTGGAAATTAGCTATGTAAAAGATTGGATGATAGGAAGTGTTAGGTTCTGACTGACTTAGGTTTAACTGGACCTGAAGACCACATAGTATATTTATATCACCTCTGTATTTGGCTTCTGTGGTCTACTGGTCACAAGTCATAGGTTCGATTCCCACCGGACACAAATACTTATTAATTATAATGTGATAAACATGCAGTATAAGTACCTACGCAAAGCATTTTCGAAAATTTGTTTGATGGACTTGTTTTTTATGTTTAGTTAAAATGTTTAACTTGTGGTTTTATTGGTTCACTTAATAATTTATTTGATTAAGTATGTTTCGTCGACTTAAACCTAACTTAATTCCTATATTAATAATCCTAACGAACATTACAATCACCAGATTAGACAGCTAATTGAAAATGGCGTTACTATCACTACATATTATAAAACAAAGTCCTCCGTCGCGTCTGTCTGTCCCTATGTATGCTTAGATCTTTAAAACTACGCAACGGATTTTGATGCGGTTTTTTTTAATATATAGAGTGATTCTTAAGGAAGGTTTATATGTATAATAACATACCACGCGGGCGAAGCCGCTGGCGGGAAGCTAGTAAAGTATATTTTCCAAGCATTTCAATAAAATTTACTTTTAAATCGATTCAAACAAACACGCCGTATTGGTAATTAAATCTAAGCAGTCGTTAACAAGAAGAAACAAAAGGTTCATGTTATGTATTATTATAAATATACGCGGGTAGATTTGTATGTGCGCGTGCCGCGCTCGGTAACTTCATGACGGTGTCAGTTCATTAAATGCTTGAGTCGAATGCACGTCTTTTATTATTTATCAGTTCACTCTCATACATTGTACCTAAACTCATACAAAAAGTCTACTAAGCAATTACATTATATACAGTCAAACTAGCTATTAAACGTTTAGTTAGAGTTTACGTTTCATTTTCGTGTGTCATGTAGATTGGTTTTTCTGTTCATGTTTGTATTGTGGTTCCTCCACTACGGCTTGTCCTTCACTGCAATTCAGAAGGTCGGCACGCCAGGGGTGGTGGAAGTCAGCTAATTATAATATACATATGCATGGTTTTATACCCAGTGTACTTCATGATACGTGGTGTTTTAATAGAAAGTACTAGCTGCTGCTAGCAGGTTCAGTCCCGTTTTAAAGAAATTGTGGAGTTATTTAAATAAATAAATGTGCTGGGACATTTTACACAGCACCATATAGTCCCAAACTAAGCAGAGCTTGTACTATGGGTACTAGACAATGGATATATAATACTTAAATCCTTTTTTTATAATATATGTATAAGAAACACCCAGACAAGCAAACATTTAAGTTCATCACATGAATGTTAATGTCCTGTGGGAATCCAACCCATGACCTCGTGATCAGCAGTCCGGTACTCGAACCACTAGACCACAGACGTTGGTGAAGACGAAGGCCACGATTTACTCTAACACTGACAAGAATTACTAAATTGTGTTCAGCGGTTGAGACTTAAAAGGATAACAGAAGTTTTGACAGAAACCTTTAGCGTATTTTACAACAATGCACCAAAGTTTCATTGTAATCCGATGATTGGTATACGAATGCATAGAAGGCGACCACGGAAATGGCTAGTACCTATATTTAAATACGATACCAATTGAGGACAGCGCGCAATCTCCATCCAATTTGTAGTCAGTTATTGACAGACCAATATTGGAGACTACGAAGCGTTTTTCTTGAAAAGAAACTGCACTAAAATATATTTTAAAGGAACGTCGTTTGCTGTATTATATCCATTTCTTATATGAATTTCAAATCTTCAAGATTTCTTTGCAACAGTAAGGAGTAATTATGACCATTAGACTGCCAAGCCTCGAGTTCTAATCACATCACCACCACCACCATTCACGCAGCCCCTGTGCAGCAATCAATTAAACGGTGAACGAAAACATCGTGAGGAAACCTGCATGCCTGCAAATAGGATTGCCAGGTCTTAAAACCGAAAATCCGGACTGCCAGATTAGCCGGACATTTGGGTGAAAAGGCCAGACACCCTTAATTTTTAGTTAAGAACCTATTTAGAATAAAAAACCTGAATATGTCCGGCTTTATCCAGACGTCTGGCAACGCTACCTGCAAAAGTCTCTTGAGACTTACTTGATCTCGACGGCATGTAAAGCCTTCTATTCTGGTGGACTATAGCCTATCTCACTCTTAGAGGAGACCCGTACCAAGGACGGTAAATGTAACAGTAAACCTGTTTATCGCATTTTTCAACATGGTGGATCAGCACTGGAAATCCTCCTAGCCTTTTTCCCAACCATGTTTTGGTCGGCTTCCAGTCTAAATATCAGTATTTTACACGAAGCGACTGCCATCTGACCTCTGCCCAATTTCTGGGCAATACCGATATTCGAAGGATAAACTGGTTGTCAGGCTATTTGGGCTTCTGACTACTACTAACGATTATCATAGGTGTTCTTATGACAACCGGGACCGCCGGCTTTACGTGCTCTCCGAGGTACGAAGGGGTTTCGATGTGTTAATAATGGTCACCCATCCACAGACTGACCTCGGCAAGTTTAGCTTAACCTTGCAGATCGGTTGATCAGCGCACAGGAGGGCTAGACAAGTTGCATTTGACATTCGAATCGACAAACAAAATGTATGGAAATGACATTAGTGACAGCCCGATTTGTCGAAAGCTTGTGTCATTTCGATACATTTTGTTTGTCGATTCGAATGTCAGAATGCAACTTGTCTAGCCCCCCTGTATTGTAATATAATGCTGATAAATTGACCATTACTAAAAAAATACTTGTATATATGTCTGACAATTTTTATAAATGATGATACCCTTACACAATAGTTATATTATTTTCTGCTGTCCATGCGTGATGTTACTGTTATGTTATAATGTAATAAATAAATAAATAAATAAATATCCTGGGACAGTGTCACACAGCACCGTCTAGTCCCAAACTAAGCAGAGCTTGTACTATGGGTACTAGACAATGGATATAACACTTATATACTTTTTTTTTGTAAATACATACTTATAATACATAAGAAACACCCAGACAAACACAAACACTTAAGTTCATCACAATAAATGTTTGTGCCCTGTGGGAATCGAACCCACGACCTCGTGATCAGCAGTCCGGTACTCGAACCACTAGACCACAGACGTCGTCAAATAATAATAATATACTCTAATAATGGTTATATGTATAGTAAGATCCTGTGATCCCTTCAATGTATTATTAACTGTACAGTATGAGTATTCTGCAGCTTTTGATATTGCTTTAGTTATTCTATTAATGTATAATAATTATAATTATAACCAGCCCGAGGTAGAGCTTGTCATGCTCACTTAAATGTCCTGCTGATAGTGGCGTTGTGTCGGGTCTTTTTATTCCCTACAACATGATTGAGTCAAACGGCGCCGATACACACGTCATGCTCGTGAACGGGTGTTGTCTGTCGGGACTGGTCAGCTCTTACTGCAATAGCTATGTTCTTTTGTTTGTTTTTTGTCTCCTTTTTTTTAGTCATACACATCATACTGCATTATACTCATACTATTCATCACAAAATTTTATTGTTACTTGCCTATTTTTTTTTTAAAAGAGTGACTATGGAGTTTCTTGTCGGCTCTTCTCCATAAGTCCCACTTTTTGGAACCGTGCAACTAGTTTGACAATTCAAAAGTGCCTATTTATATGGTCTAATTGAAATAAAGTATTTTGAATTTGAATTTGAATTGTATCTTAGTAATATTAAATGATGATGTTTGGAATACAATAATAACATGGAAGTAAATACATAAGAAGAGGTAAATTTAAATAGTTTGTAAGTCTTCTGATGGTGACTGTAAATATTATCAGTTACTTTCATGGGTAGTCCGTCAGCAACTGTTGAGTGTACACAGCAACATCTAGTCCCAAACGAAGCAGAGCTTGTACTATGGGTACTAGACAATGGATATAATACTAAGATATTTTTTTTTGTAACTTCATACTTATAATATATAAGAAACACCCAGACAAACACAAACACATTCATGTGTTATGTTTGTGTGTCTTGTGTGGGAATCGAACCCACGACTTCGTCGACGATCCACAGCAGTCCAGTACTCGAACCACTAGACCATAGACGTCAAAAACTAGTTGCTGCGCTAGACTCCAACATCCATTTGGGAATTGAAGTGCAGCGCCTCGACCATGAGTTTTTCTCACTAGACTCGCTAGCGATGCCGTAAAATATTTGTATGGAAAACCCTCGCAGCGCGAGCCTCTAGCGGTTACGTAAGGAACTAAAATCTACTATGAGATTACAGCATTCGAAGCGTAAGAACTCATGGTTGAGGCACAGAAGCTAAACACACGTCTTACAGTCCAGTTACCACAGTAAATACGCTTTACGTGTCAATAATAAGGATGCCACGCAAGCAACTGCTCAATACGGTCAGAAATGTTGAACGTGCAAATCTTTGAAAGCTTTGAAGCTAGAGAACTCTATTCGTCGGCAAATTGAATTTGTAGAAAAAGAACTAAAAGAGTGGCATCCCTGAGATTCTTTATAAAATTGCATTGCTTTGTGAAATGCTGTTTGAAAATTACATTATTTACAAAGTATTACGTTAATAATAATAAACCGATATAGCCGAAAGGATTAGCAAGCTGAAGTGGTATTAGTGGGTGGGTCACATAGCTCGTAGAACTGATTAGATGGCCCCTGGGGCAGAGAGAGAGAGTGGAGACCTGGCACTGGAAAGTGCAGCGTGGTACGTCCTCCAACAAGATGAACCGACGACCTGATAAAGGTCGCTGGGAGTCGTTGGATGCTGTCGATATATGCCCGGTCCCTGTGGAAGTCTATGGAGGAGGCCTTTGTTGAGCGTTGGAGCTCTTTAGGCTGGTATGATGATTATAAATAATACAATTAGTTTATATTTAATCTAAATTTTATATACAGGTGTGATCAAAAGTTAAACCAAAATACAAGAGACTGTATGTAGATGAATCTTAGAATTGGGCAAAGTTTTTTATACATTGTTGCTGGTAGTCGCCAGAATAGAAGCCCCGAATAGCCTAACAAGTAACAACTAGTTTGTCTGTATTGCCCAAAAATTGGGTAAGTCTAATGGCAGTAGCTTCGTGTTAGACTGATATTTGGCCCATTTTGGGGACCTAGCTAAGTTGCAATCTAACGTTCGGATCGACGAACGAACGAATGACAAATCTGACGTTTACAAATGTCATTCCCATACATTTGTTTCTATTCGTTTGTCAATCCGAACGTTTAGATTGCATTTTGTCTAGGCCTGCAGGGCAAAACTAAGAACCAACATTTGTAGAATGTAGTTGAGAAATTCAAAAGGCTATGGTGAATTTCATTGAGTAGCTTTCCGCAACCAATCGTATTTACAGAGCTGGCTCACAAAAGGGATAGCAGTCTTTGATCTAAATACTTTAATCCCCACAATGGTCACAAAGCGCGTCCAATTAGGCTGGACGTATGTACATGGGCGGTGTACGCTCTACTGAATTCGCTAAAGTAGTTGAAAAGCATCATATATATAGAACTTTTACTAAGGGCCTTATGAAGATGGAGATTTGAATAAGTAAGTACCCTTTTTCAACGAACTGAAGGTGTACCATATTATATAGCTAGTTTACATAAACGAGCCTTTTCTGTTATACAGGTGACAGAATTTGTTTTTTTTTCTGTAGTTTTTTTTATATCAACAGACCTACAAATCTTTTTTCTTTAGTTTAGAAAAAGAGGGAGTGCGTCGTTTAAGTGAAAATTGAAGTTTCTTGACTAATGTGATGACACCAGACATTATTATACCCTATAACCTAAGAATAAAAAAATATTTGGTACTAAAATGTCTATATTTAGGTACTAATATGTATATTTATAGCACAGTCTCGCAAAGATCTATCGCCTAGAGCCTTACAAAGAGCTAGCGCCTATAGCCTCGCAGTGATCTACTACCCAGAACCTCGCAAAGATGTAGCGCCTAGAGCCTTGCAAAGATCTACTACCCAGAGCCCCGCCAAGAGCTACTACCCAGAGCCCCGCCAAGAGTTACTACCCAGAGCCCCGCCAAGACCTACTACCCAGAGCCCCGCCAAGAGTTATCGCTTAGTGCCTTGCAAAGAGTTACCGCCTAAAGCCTTACAGTGATCTACTACCCAGAGCCTCGCAAAGATGGATATACCGCCCAGGGCCTCGCAAAGAGCTACCGTCCTGAGCATCGCAAAGAGCTATACCGCCTAGAGCCTCGCAAAGATCTACTACCCAGAGCTTCGCCAAGATGTGTACTGTCCAGAGCCTCGCAAAGATATACTACCCATAGCCTCGCAAAGAGCTACCGTCCCGAGCATTGCAAAGAGCTATACCGCCTAGAGCCTCGCAAAGATCTATTACCCAGAGCTTCGCCAAGATTTGTACTGTCCAGAGCCTCGCAAAGATATACTACCCATAGCCTCGCAAAGAGCTACCGTCCCGAGCATTGCAAAGAGCTATACCGCCTAGAGCCTCGCAAAGATCTACTACCCAGAGCTTCGCCAAGATGTGTACTGTCCAGAGCCTCGCAAAGATATACTACCCATAGCCTCGCAAAGAGCTACCGTCCCGAGCATTGCAAAGAGCTATACCGCCCAGAGCCTCGCAAAGATCTATTACCCAGAGCTTCGCCAAGATTTGTACTGTCCAGAGCCTCGCAAAGATATACTACCCATAGCCTCGCAAAGAGCTACCGTCCCGAGCATTGCAAAGAGCTATACCGCCTAGAGCCTCACAAAGATCTATTACCCAGAGCTTCGCCAAGATTTGTACCGTCCAGAGCCTCGTAAAGACCTACCACGCAAAGCCTCGCTGATTTCTTGGTACACTGCGCAGAGTATCTGATAAATGTGTATACTTACTTACATCTTCCACTCCACGGCTTTTGATGAATACCATGCTACGTATCCCAACGTTGGTCCTTAAGTAATCTGCCGAGTGGTCCTTACGGATAATTAGAAGCTTTTACACTTGATTAAACTTTCTCAAGATGTCTGGTTTAAATAGAGCTTTCAAATCGCTCGTGATTTGCCTCAACAACGCAGACGCGGGGTTAGTTTTATTTATCAAAGGTTTTATTTGGTAGCTGAAAAGATTTAATGTACGAGTATCTATTCTATATAATTTTGTGAGTGCTAGTAAATCGTTTCAAATTGGAACTTTATTCTCGTATTCTTAGAAGTTATACGGCGCTAAGTGGTAATTTGTGACCACTATTCCAAATATTTATGGCGTTTATACAGTAGGTACTTTGCGCATGGTCCTATATTTGAAAACTACGCTAGATTCGTATATCAGCTTTCTGATAAAAAAATTATTCAATTTAAATCAACAAAAAAAGAATTGTTGTGACCAGTTTGTGGCCGTGGTTTCATGCTGCCATGCCCTGGGGATGGGGATTTATATAATATGGGTAGCATGCGATCACGGCTATAATTTGGAAACAGCAGTTTCTTTTGTTGTTGATTTCAATTCAGTAAATTGTTTATCAGAAAGCTGATATAGGAATTATGTTCTTGTTACATGATTTTCAGTTGATATCTTTCATAGTCGCGGGTTGTAGTTTTTTAAACTTGAATTTTATTTATTTTATTTTTGCCAATTAATACAATTATCAAATATGATATCAGTCACAGTATAACAAAAATAGTATACATTTAATAATATATTTATTAACAACTATGAAAATAAAAATTGTTGTCGTTGAGTGTCTTCTGTGTTTTTACCTTTAATTTAATTCCCAAGCCCTTATTGAAATATTATCTTCGGTCCCCATTATCGCAAAATGCTCTTACGCTCCCTAAAGCACAGAACACAACACCCTTCTTTTGTCCACCATCTTTTAAATTCCTCACCTTGATCTATTTGCTGACGCCAAACCATTGAACAAAACTCCTTAGAAATTTGGCTTACAATAAATAGCGACCACCCAACTAAGACCCTTCACATTATTGGCTTTGTAATACAAAACCTTTAACATTATGTAAACCGAGATGTGTCTAATTATACTGGTCGATTATTAGATTGAGTGAAACAGCAGTATCGTTTGAGGGGTGAAGAATGAGACAGTGGATGTTCGTATTTATTCGCATCAGACAACTATGCGTGCGCGCCGGTCGTATGAACAGTCTTTACAAATAAACAAAAATATTATTTTAAAACTTTCATTGATTCGAACTAATTGAGTGTAATGTAGTGGGAATTATTGTGTTTTGTTTATTGGTGCAGTGAATTAAATTTTAATGTTAGTTGACGTCAGTGTTTATGTCTAACAGTTTTGTCACAATGTGCGCAGGAGTCATTAAGTATATTAAGGTCAGAGTCCATTTTTATTCTAGAATTTTTAACATCATTCTTTCGATAATTGGATATTGTGTACAATTGACATTTTACAATAGGTACTTTAGCTATTTACGTATTAAATATTATGACCAGAATTTCGGGTAGCTTTGCCTTCATTTTTGTGCGCGCATTTTGCGTTCCCTGAAAGTTATGCCGATTTAAAGAGATTATTTTAAATTAAATGGTGATAATTCTCTTCGAAATACATGTGAATTGATATGAACAAATATAGGTGTATGAATTGATTTGTAACTTTGGCTTTTTAAACAAGAGCTTCTCTAAGATTGTAGATAATATTTAACTTTGACGAATCGTGAACATAATATGAGAATATAATGATTTTTAAACCTATACTTACTACGGCCGGAATTAATTAAAAATTTACCCTTGTGGGAAAAAGGTGTTCAAGTATTTATGTACTTAATCAAAATTAGTTTAATAATTTATTGATTAGTATACTGCCTAGTTGGTAGTGGTCCCAGGCGCGATAATACACCCATAGTTCGCCGGTATGTTTAGGTCCCATGTAATGGGTGGGGGGAGCCTATTGCCATCAACCGGGCACAAATCCAGACTCCGAGCTGCTACTGAAAATTTCCCACAAACACCCAAAAACACTTTGCTCGACCCGGGTATCGAACCCAGGCCCTCTACGTTAGCAGTCGCACTTGGGACAATATTACAAAGTACCACATTCACAAAAGCTTTATAGAGAGTAGAGACTTGGCAACCTCTACCAGAGATAATTATTTTGCGGGTCGCCCGCCAGACATGCTATAAAAAAACATGATAATATAAATCAACAACAGAGAACGACACTAAAAAATATAAGCTCTTAGACGAGATAGCACTAAAATGCGGGAGCACAGTAAAGTCTATTTTTGTCACTCCGGGGGGCCTAAAATGTCTACTTTTTCTCAATCGCACGAATCGCATACACGGAACACGTGCCATTCATTTCCAGGACAAACTGATCTCTCTAATATACTACGGTTTACGCCTATCTTCCTTGAAGGGTTGGGCAGAGGTATACTAGTGTCAGTGGCGTAGCGTGCCTTGGCGAGGCCCCGTGTAAAAAAATGTTTGGGCGCCCTAAAGAAGAGTAAAGATTTCTCACAAAAGAAAAATATTTGCATAAAATTAATAGAAATATTCCCCCGTTGCGTTGAAGTAAATGAATTAAACGGGGGAATCCCGCAATCCGCGATAACCGATGTAGGGTGTTGCCAACTTTTGAACGCACGCTTTACGCGGGAAAAAAAATTGCTTTTTTGACTGGTCATTTCTGAAATAAAAAAAAATGGGAACTTTTTTTATATTTTTGTTTACGCACGTCGGGGGCCTGCGTGGCCGTTTGTTTGATATGGCAGATACGGCGGTAGCTACGCCCCTGACTAGTGTATACCCGTAGTCAAAGACTATATAACTCTATGCCCGCAGTTCACCGGTATGTTTAGGTCCCATTTAATAGGAGCAAATCTATTGCCATGAAAGCAAAAACTTAAACTCCGAGCTGCTACTGAGAATTTTATAGAAGAACTCAATTTAACACTGCTCGACTTGGAATTCAACCCAGAACGCAGCAGTCGTGCTAAGGATCACTATATCGGCTACTGAATCAGTTGCGAATTGTATATTTTTTTGTACGAAAAGCCTATAAAATGCGAGGTCAGTGTATGCGATTCAACTTATCTATGCGATTCAAACTGTAATTTATCAAAAGTATACATTTTAGGCCTCCGGATAGGCTCGGTGACTTGGCGAGCCTCCAATGTGCCTATCTTTATGTGCACCCGTGTATTCTAAAATATATGAGGGGGATGATGGTAACAAAATGCATCTGTAAAGACGGTTTATAAACAAAGTTAATAAACCACTATGTTAATAAATAAATATATAGGGGTAGGGCACAGCCATTTATGGCTCAAATCTGGAGCAGCCCATCTGGGGTAGTACCACCACCTTACAGAAAATTGCAGCCAAATAATACACTTTATTGTGTTTTGTGTTCCTGCAGTGAGTTAGGTCGCCAGAGCTCCTAAAGATGCGCTGTGCTGGCAGCAAGAGGAATATTCCCTCAAACTGTCGGCGCAGTCAATCCTCCATAAACCTCTAAGAGGTTTTTCGGGTCGGCAACGCGCGAGTGAGACCCCTGGTGTTGCAAGCGTCTATAGGCTAACCACTGGTAACCGCTTACCATCAGGCGGGCCGTATGCTTGTTTGTCACCTTAGTGGTATAAAAAAAACATATTCTGGGACATTTAAAATAGCACCATCTTAACCTAAACTAAAAAGGGCTTGTACTATGGGTACTAGACAATGAATATAGTACTTCATTCGATTTTTTTGTGGTTCCATCCATCCTACTTATAAATAAGAAACACCCAGATAAACACAAACACTATGTTCACCACATAAATATTTGTAACCTGTGGAAAACGAACCCACGATCTCGTGATCAGTGCCTCGACCATGAGTTTTTCTCACTAAACTCGCTAGCGACGCCGTAAAATATTTGTATGGAAAACCCTCGCAGCGCCTCTAGCGGTTACGTAAGGAACTAAAATCTGCTATGATCTGATAAAAACCTATCGAAAGCCATTTGATAGAACTCATGGTTGAGGTACAGCAGTCCGGTACTCGAACTACTAGACCACAGACGTGCTGTTAAACAAGCATGTGGCCTGCTTGATGGTAGGCGGTTACCGCAGCCTATGGACGTTTACAACACCGAAGCATCACTCTCTCATTTTTTTTCAGCTTTTGTCGTCCCACTGCAGGGTGGACCTGAACTTAAAAGGCCCCGTTTCACAGCTTCCTGATAAGTTCCCGTAAAATTGCTATCCAAAGGTGGTGAAACAAGCCCTATGTATCGTATAATTATAATAAGGAACGTCATTGAGCCGTATAGGCTACCTTTTGCCTCCCAAAATCCTTTGGGATGCCTGTAAAATCACAGGCAAACAGGGCCTAGAGCTAGGGTTATCTGTTTCTATGCCATCTTAAAGGCTTGGCCGCTTTTTCTTTTAAAAACTCCATTCTTGCACCTTTTTTCTTGAAACTCAGATAAAAGTAATGTATTTATCTTGTAGAGAACTTTTAATGGCATCGTCAAGATCTTCTGAAAGTTGAAACATTCGAAAAGATTTCCTTTTTTTAGTCGATAGTTTTTAACAAGAGAGGAGACTAGTTTTGTGGATGTCAAAAGATGGAGACCAGTTTTTTTGTGAAAAAAGATGATAGATAAGTTTTGTTTCTGCCTACCTGGGTAAAAATCGTGATCATCAGGGACGCTTGATGGTAAGCGGTAACTAACAATAGACCAGCAACACCAGTGGTATCACCCACATGTCATCTAGACACCTCAGTTTTCCGTCATTTCACTGGTTACATACCGCCGTCATGGTCGTGTTGAATATTCCTGTCCCTCGACCATGAGTTTTTCTCACTAGACTCGCTAGCGCCGCCGTAAAATATTTGTATGGAAAACCCTCGCAGCGCCTCTAGCGGTTACGTAAGGTACTAAAATCTGCTATGAGATTACAGCGTTTCGATGCGTAAAATACCCATCGAATGCCATTCGATAGAACTCATGGTTGACGTACTGATTACTACTGATCCCATGGCCATTACGCAAAGGGATAAGTGATGGCCAGTGCGGTTTTTAGTCGGCATGAGACCGACATACCCTGCCGCGACAGGTGGCGGGGATCTATAAGGATTTTCTGCAACTCAAAAAATGGGATACTGTATCTATCGTTAGGAGGGATGGAGAGTGGTAGTTACTACCTATTTAAGTACAGTTCTCGCCAAACTTATTGTCCGGGTTGAAGTTGGCACGAGCTAACCCGGTCGTAAAAATCGGAGAAAGAAAAATATTGGATTGTAATAAATAAATACTAAAGCTGAAGTCGTAGGCTGTAGTTTTAAATCATTTTAATCCAATATTTTTATTCCTCCGATTTTTACGGCAGGGTTAGCTCGTGCCAACTTCAACCCGGACAATAAGTTTGGCGCGAACTGTACACTAGAAAAGTTTTCGTGAAGTTACAACGCCGATGTCATTAGTTACCTTTTAATAAAACGAGACGGTAATATCATAATAAGGCCATGAAAGATCAATGTTAGAGCTTTCGTGAATAAAAGCCGTTATTTCGCTGCACAGGTGGCAGGTGCACCGAGTTTTATATTAAAACTCTTTAGAGTTTCCACTTTAAAATTAAGCGACCTCTTTTCTGGATTCTTATTTCTATTATTTATATCGAAGAATCCAGAAAAGAGGTTTATTAAGTTGCTCAATCCTATACTTTTTGAATTTCATTTTTGGAATCCTTTACTGATTGGCCCGCGCAGTTTGTTTTCATGTTTCCCTTGCTGATATATTAAATTTTTCAATATAGAAAATAGGTCTTATTTCTGGAATAATTCGTTTTCTCAATTTTCAACCGTCAACAAGGCTCATTCACATTTATAAAGCTGTTATTTGTGTAAAGTTTTAACGAATGTAGTACTGGTATAATCGTACCGGTATATGTACATGTTATTAAAATAAATATACCGCATCACCCAATGTTTGTTTACGTTCCATCATTAAATATGGCCGTCCGAACATTGGACAGACGTGTGGCCTATTCCCCATACACAGCAACACTAACGCCATCTTTGTTAAGTACCGCATAGCGTTTAGAGAAGACCATTAGGACCAAGTTGGGGGTGTCATTGTGACGCCCAATCCTTACGCAGTAATAAATAAGTCAATGGTTCCATCACTATTTCTCAAAACCTGCAACCACTCGCAATGAATTCGTTGAAACAAAAGCCCCAGCGGCCATTGTCCACAGATAATAAAATGTTTATCAGCTACGATCACTCGCAGCCCCTGGAATCCTCATTATAACTTGTTGAGCCCATTGACGTTGCTCGCAGATGCTACGCCAAATGTTTACGACCCCTGCGTCTGGGGAAAATGTTGTATCGACGCTGAACGTAGTAAAGAGGCTGGTTATATATTTTTGTGCCTTTGGTTGATACAAAAAAAAAGATATAAAAAATCAATTTAGTGATGCGAGTAGCGTTGCCAGGCGTCTGGATAAAGCCGGACACAGTCAGGCTTTTTAGTTGCGTGTCCGGCTAAATTAGATGGTGCCCGAATTTTTTTGGCATTTTTGACCTTGTATCGACAAAGGATACCTTGAGTGTACCGTAATCAATTAATAATCTGTGGAAACGTGAATTGTACTTAACACTTATTATGTAATCTGGACTGTATAATGGTATGTTTTCCCAAATAAAGTAAATAAATCGCTAGCGCAAAAAAAACGTGATAAAGTATACCTACTTAGACTAAAAGTTAAGGGTGTCCGGCCTTTTTACCCAAATGTCCGATTAAACTGGCAGTCTGTCCGGCTTCTCGGTTTTAAGTTCTGGCTACCCTAAATGCGAGTGTGATTCAGCGACATCGATATCGTATTTTGTAGTATTTGACAGCTTGTAAATGTCATTGTACAGTCAATGTCAAGATTTTGACGTTTATTATGCTATCATACCATCGTATACGCTGTACTCCCCGAAGCGTTTGGCAGAGCCATACTAATGTTCACCCACTGTTAGCACGGCATGTTAAGGTACCATGCAATAATAACCTAACCTAAATTAAAAATTTAGAAAATCCACCGACACGAAATGTAGTTTGCCATTTTGTGGCGGTAGCCATCTTGGATTTGAAATTTATCATAGTGTATAGTGTTCTCCTAGTTAAGCCCTTTCATTTGATATCCATATTGAAGGAGTTGTGAAAAAATATTTAATCTGCTATTTTGTAGCGGCGGCCATCTTGGACCGATTTTCATCAAACATAGCTAAGAACACTCCCGACTAATTCACCTTTCAAATAAAGAATCAAAATCAAAATCGGTTCATCCGTTCGGGAGGTACGATGACACACACACACAGACACGTCAAACTTATAACACTCCGTCGTTTTTTCGTCGGGGGTTAAAAAAAGCGAGCCTATTGTCATCAAACGGCCACAATTCCAAACGCCAGCTGTTATTGAGAATTACATAGGTATAGAGTATCCAATAAAACTACTCGACCCGAGAATCAAACAGGACAGGACCTTAGCAGTCGTGCTTACAATCACTAAGCTAACGAAGCAGTTTTTTAACGGCTCAAATTCAAATTCAAGATAGCGGCTAGATATCAATGTAACACTTATTTAAACTTACTTCATTTTGCCTACCCGCAATACCACTAAAGTATGTTTTGTTCTCAAGAATACTGATAAGCAAACACACAAAGCAAACCTATTGTTTTAACTCGAATACAATCGTGTCATACAAATTTCCACCCCTCAGCCGATTTATTTGCACGACACGCTAAATACACCAGTATATATTCCAACATTGCCTGATAACAAATACATGAACGCCATATTCTGTTGTTATCCATACAATTTATCATTCAAAAGTACAGTTATACCTGTCAGGGGCGCGCAACATGGTCATTTAACAAAACCAATTAGTTATGAATTGTAAAAACGAACGATGTCGCATCGTGCAACATCGGCAATTGTCGGCTGTCGTCGGGATGGCGACTGCATTATTAATTTTGATACATGACAACGCGAGATTTTAGTGTTGTACTCGTGTAGGTTTGTGCAACTTACTCTAAGTATTTATGCATAGAAAATAAGAGGAGTTTGAAGCGCCGCCGGCGTCGAGATGAGTTTTTTGAACCTAAATGGATTGGAATTAAAAATTGCAAGAGTTTCACCTTGCAATGGCTTGTTCGTGCCACCTGATGCACTCTACTTTAATAACAGAAAAACTTTGCTTTTATAAAAATCAAATATTAATTTCTCTCGCTGCATCAACAGTCTAGTGTTCATAACTGCGGCTGTTGAGCTAGAAGTATACTAAGTTTGAGTCCCGATTGAGTTTTTTTTAAGCATCGATTCTCGCAAGCATTTTTTTTTAACTCTTTGAAGCATCGATTACTTTGAACTACTATCACTTCGGCTTGAGGATGATGGAACTAAAACTTTAACGGCAAATCCTTTAAAAATGTTACAGAAAATTAAATACAGACAGGGTTTACTTCTAAAATAAACACCCCGTCTTCAGAATATTGAGAAGCTTTCATCAATCAGTCACACCCAAAGACTACAAAACCAACCACATCTCTTTTCCCAGAAGTGAATGTTTTTGTTACAATCAAAATGTTGCGCACCCCTTTCACTTCAAAATTACCCAAGAGTCCCATTCAACTGAATCAACAGATAAAAAGAGCTGCCATTAGGGAAACCATTAATTCGCCAGAATTTCAAACTCCAGTTAATTTACGTGCCATATATATCCAACTTTACTCATGTACAGTGAACAAAAGAATTAGGGAAACAGGCAGCTGTGGGCGGAGCGCATTTCTCAAACGTCTGTCACGGTGCTGGCCAATGTTACAGATCCCATGGCCATAAAAAGCAAGTGCGGTTTTTAGTCATAGGAGTGCGACATACTTTTGTCAGAATTGTTTTATAACGCAAACAAATGCAAGAGGCAACTAATAGAAGACGTTACGTTCGCTAGACGAAGACGTACGCTACGTTCAGCAGTGGACCATTTCAAGCTGATGATGATGATGATGAATCAAATGCAAATGGGTCGTCCTGTTAGTGAAAGTACTGCTGCCGCCCCACTAGACGCCACTCTTTGATTTGATCCAAAGACAAAATCTACTGCCAAAGTCGCCGCAACCACTAACAATAAAAATATTTTTGTTATCGATAATTTTAAGGGCCTGTTTCACTACCTCCTAGTGAATTCCCGTTAAATTAATTGTCAGATAATATCACATAAATTTTTGTTCCATTTTTTAATTTATCCGGCGGGTAGCGGCTATCCTGAGGTGGTGAAGTAGGCCCATAATCTTCTTTCCATCGAGCTGCAGATCAAACAGTGGGATCAAACGGTGACACAACTGTATACCTAACTGTTTAGCCGACTGTACTCGCGGTAATATCCCATTAGGTTCTCGTATTACGACTACTTTGTACAATGTGACACGCCATAAATCCAGGGTATGTTATCTCCCATCGGCGGCCAACCAAGGACCCAAGGATTATGTGATTATGTTGCTCAATGGGGGTATAAAAAGAGTAATTTGATTTTATCTGAAGGGGTAGGCAGACGCGTACTAAAG
This sequence comes from Acronicta psi, assembly GCA_946251955.1. Classification (NCBI taxonomy): domain Eukaryota; kingdom Metazoa; phylum Arthropoda; class Insecta; order Lepidoptera; family Noctuidae; genus Acronicta; species Acronicta psi. The sequence goes on from OX276486.1 coordinate 3,102,141, forward strand.
TATACCCACATTTCGCCGGTATTTTTAGGTCCCATGTAATAGGGGGCGAGCCTATTGCCATGAACCGGGCACAAATCCAGACTCCGAGCTGCTACTGGGAATTTCACAGACATCCCAAAAACTGGTGAGAATTTCAACGAAAACTCCAATAACACTGCTCGACCTGAGAATCTAACTCAGAACCTCTAGCATAGCAGTCGCGCTTAGTACCACTAGGCTAACGGGGCAGTTAGTTTTCTGAATCAAGGTAGTTAGTCATCGAACACTACAGATTGCCGTTAACGAATTTAAATTTTAAAATTAAATTTCGAACATTCTCCGTTGCGTTTAACACGACCTCAGTTGCATATCAAAAGTTTTCCGAAGCTTATGCTCGCCAGAGGAATGATATATTAATCCGCAACTTTAACAGAATATTATTAAAAATTTTAATGAAGGAAAACATCGGCTGGCGGGCAGGATTCGAACCTGCGTCTTCTGGTTTGGTACACTAGCCGCTTTGACAACTAAACCACCGCGAGCCCCGCTCGCCAGTCGAAATTTTCCTTCACATTCCAATTTACGTCTTAAAGGTGACGTAGCGTTTCATAAAAAATAACTTGTAATCTTAGCATGGAAAATGCTTAAAAAAATACAAAAAGATATTGTTAACATGCCAATATATAATAAATACTACTAAGTTCAAATGTTTTTATTTCAATTGCTTGTAGCATTTACACAAACATAATTTACCTACTCAATACTATAACTGAAAATATAATGTTGCGTTTTAGGTCTTCCTGTATTCTTGTTATAAAGAGCTTTATAAATGCTTTTTGACGTACTTTGCATAAACGTATCTACATATTTAAATTAAGTCTACTAGCCACATCACTAGTCGAAGCAAGCGGAAAAAGTGGTTGAAATCGGAATTTCTTCGTTCTATATTCAAATTCAAAATTCGCTATTATTCTTTTTCTAGAATTGGAATCTGCAGCTTGGAAAATTGAAGGTTCGTTCGGTCATTTAGCGTGGACCGTGGAGTTTTAACTGCACTGAATCGTTAAAAAAAAACTACGTTGCATAAAGTGGTAAGGTCACGGTAAAGTTCAGTTAGATCAGATAAGCTTACCGTGGTTTAAGTTCTAGAATTAAGAACGTTGACCTAATTAAAGACAAGCATTCATTCGCAATTTTTTTCTACTATAGTACTACTTACTTGAGAAATCTAGTATGAAAATGCCTCTTTTATTCCTAACCTCCTTTTAAAATTAAAGTACTTTTTCTTTAAAACGGCCACCAGCTAGTAGTTTTATTCTTTATTCAAACAGGATTTTCGAACCGCATTCCGCTACCGTCAGATTTTGCTTTAAGTTTTCATGGCGGTTTTTAGCTAAAATACTCGAGAAATAGTTTCTGCCTGGTTTAAACTTAGCTTTTTCCTTGAAGCAAGGCTTCAAGCTTCAAGACTGAATGGATGGTTTCACATGAATGGGTTTCGACGAGGGTTTAGTCTTGTATCTATTTAGGGACGGCTTTGAACCGCTGTTTTTGACTCATTAAGCGATTAACAGTCAGACTGTGCGTGATATATTATTGAGTGGAGGAGGAAATAAACTTGAGTTTAATGAATGGTTAATCTATAGAGGTACTAATATTATGAAGAGGAAAGATTGTTTGTTTGTTTGTATTCAATAGGCTTCAAAACTTCTGGACCGATTTGAAAAATTCTTTCAGTGTTAGATAGCCCATTTATCAGGGAAGGTTATAGGCTATATACCATCACGCTACGACTAATAGGAGCGGAGTAACAATGAAAAATAATGCAAAAACGGGGGAAAAGCTAGTTTTTTTTTTAACATTTAATTGCTATTACTACAACGACAATATAAGGATGGGTACATAGAGAATACAATAAGAATAAACACACTAAACGAATTAACAATAACAAAAATAAACTCTACGTCGCCGTTGTAAAAGTATAGCAAAAAGGTCCCCACTCAGCATAGTGCGGCAGCGTAATAAGTCGCTGCAGCGCTGGTTTTCAGTGGGGCCTAGTATAATATCGCATAGTATACTATCATGCTTCTTATTACCAAAGGGTTAAGCGGAGGTGTACTACACCCACAGTTTGTTGGCATATGTTTAGGTCTAAGTAATGTATGACATGAATACAGTAAAAATTTTGAGCTCCATATATCTTATCATCATCGACCCATATGCTGTCCCACTGCTGGGCACGGGTCTCCTCTCAGTAAGAAACGGATTAGGCTATAGTCCACCACGCTGACCTAATGCGGGTTGGCAGGCTTCACATGCCGTCGAGAAAATCTCTCCGGCATGCAGGTTTTCTCACAATGTTTTCCTTCACCGTTAAAGCAAGTGATAATTCACGCACATGATTTCGAAAAGTCAGAGGTGCGTGCCATGGCGCCTCCATATATCTACTGTTCTTACTATGTTTATGTCCAGCAAATAGGATCTCCTGAATTAGTTCAGAACTATCCGTGTGGTATCGCATTAACTTGCGCAATCCATCAAGTGTTTAATTATGTGTACATATAGTGCGGAGCTGATAATATCTCTTTCTGATAGTGCTGGGATCATTAGCATTGAATACGGGAATAGTGTCATAATGGGTTTTACGGGAACCTTTTCTCCACCTTAAAGGTCACAGTTAATTACAGCCACCCAGGACCCGACCGGGAACGCCTCGCCTCGTGCGATTACTAGATATATTATTATATACATGGACTTTTATGGATGTGCGCTCACGGGCGTATGCCGTCCACGCGCGGACGACGAATCAACCACTCGGTGACAACTCGCTACTCGCCCTGCGTTGCTGCACATTGCATTGGTATTAGTCTCGAGCGCGAGTTAGATCGCGTGCAGCTCGCGAGTGGACCGCGCGAGGTCCTCTGGTTGACCACGTGACGTTTACTGGTGATAACGCGGCGTCCACCCGTGATCCACCTGCTGACAACGAGTGGATGCCGATCGACGAGGCGGAGTGGATCGGGTTGCTATAATGAGCTGTGACCTTTTATACTTGATACCTCCACACTGTCCGTCGCCTACACGTGTAACGGAGACGTGAGTAGATTGGGGTCACCTAATATGGTGGGCTTTAAACGGCAAAAGAGATGTCTCAGACGTATTAGCCCCCAGACACCTCATAAACACCAACGCACTCTGTATTTAGGTAAAAGGTCACATGCAGAGCATTTTGGTTGATAGTTTGACATTAATTTTGTCATCAATAGCTTAACATACCATCACACCTGTATTCTCCGGAGGGTAAAGCAGATGTGTAGGTACATAATACGCACAGTTCGCAGGTATGTTATTTTCTCATTTTGTTTAGGCTTCGTATTATAAATGAGCACAAATCCAAACGAGATGCTACAGTAGCATTCAGAAATTCTCAGTAACTGAGAATTTCATAAAATCCATCAAATTCCAATAACATTAGTCGACCTGGAACCGAAGACCTCTAGCGTAGAAGTTCCACTTTGCTTCTCTGTATTATTTCCCTATCCTAGGTTTTGTAAAAACAACTACGAACTACCCTATCTAGGTATTTGTCCCTTGCGGTAATCGATGTTTTAAATGTGTAAATTGTAAATCGAATTATGACGTAGGAGTCGATTTGTGGCGTCAATAATATTTACGATCACATTAAATATATTTTTGACTATACAGGATTTTCGACATTTCTTTGAAAGAAAATTGCAATAGAATACAACAATAACATTAAAATGTAAAGGAAAACGGAATTGCTGAGGCACTATTCCCGGACTCCCGCGGGATATTTCATTGGTAGTCGGAGTACAACTGGCAGCACTATTTAAGCAGTGACGCAGATGTAAGGCGGAGCACAGACGCGCGATTAATTTGGGTCGAGTGTTCGTAGGGCGGTTGCACACGAGCCATTGGACTTGTTGAATCCTACCGTTTTCAATCAACGAAACGAAGGCTGGGAGGAAATGTACTCTCTATGTAGTTTGTAGTTTTATAATAGATCTTTTTTTTAGCAACTGGTCTAGAGGTCGTCCCGGTAGTGGTATTGGGTTTTATGTGAAATTCTTTACAGCAGCTTGGGGTTTGGATCTGTCCCTGGTAAATAGCAACAGGTTTACCCGTATTATATTAAATTGAAATAATGTTGTCGGCTTATTGTCGGTGTGAATAGTACCTAGTATTACCTACACATTCGTCTTACCTTTTAGGCATACAAGCTTGATTGTGTGTAGTGAAAAGCAGTATAAAATATACTGTATTTTACACGAAGCGAAAGCCAATTTTCTGGGCAGCACCGATAACCTCATATCTTACGAACAAACTGACTGTCATATAAATGAATAAATATCTTGGGACATTTTTACACAACACCACCTAGTCCCAAACTAAGCAAAGCTTGTCCTATGGGTACTAGACAATGGATATAATACTTAAATACTTTTTTTTGTAAATACATACTTCCTATCCTACTTAATAATATTATAAATGTGAAAGTTTGTGAGGATGGATGGATGTTTGTTACTCTTTCACGCAAAAACTACTGAACGGATCTGGATGAAATTTGGCACAGAGATAGGTTATAGTCTGGATTTATTTGTATTTCGATTCGGATGTATTTTTATCCCGGTAAAATGTATGGTTCCCGTGGGATAATATAAAAGAAACACCCAGACAAACACAAACACCTAAGCTCATCACATAAATGTTTGTGTCTTGCGGGAATCGAACCCACGACCTCGTGATCAGCAGTCCGGTACTCGAACCACTAGACCACAGACGTCGTCAAATAGGCAGGTACATATAGGCAGGTGTTAGTATGAAAACCGTCTCCATTTGTTAATAATACGGTTCCACGGTTAATTCGCGGATGGGTGTGTATAAGTATTACGGACGTATTTCCTAGGTAGAAAAGTGACGATTTAATTCGCATCGTCAGTATGCGCTCTAACTTAGCCACGAGCCCCTTGTAAGTAGGTATGTAATAGCGTCTAATAAATCCTTGCAGCACCGGAATCGATTTCCGTTCCAATTCCTGTTCCATTTTGTATATTATTTATGTTTACGTATAGTACAACTAGTAGATAAGTCTATACATAAACCATCACGCCTGTATTCCCCGAAGGGTTAGACAGAGTAGTAACATACACCCACAGATCTCCGGTATGTTTAGGTCCCATGTAAAAGGGGGTGAGCCCATTGCCATTAACCAGGCACAAGTCCAAACTCCGAGCTGTTACTGAGAATTTCATAGAACAGCTCAGAGACACTGCTCGGCTTGGGAATCGAACCCAGGACCTCTAGCGTAACAGCCCTTTGTATTACTGGGCTATACCTGCAATGTACATGTAACATTGCACTTGCATGTTACAAGTAATTAAAATAAAATAACCAACTTAAAAATACAAAAAAAATAGTGCAGTAAATCATTCAGAAAAAACTATTTTACCAGTTTATTCAGGGGCCTGTCAGCAGAAGACAATAGTGTCTTCTGCTGACAGGCCCCTTAAGGGCCAAGTGCAATACAGTATTAACACAGCAGTCATGTGGCGATTAGAACCCCCCAGGAGTTGAAATAGAAAAAATAAACCAAGAGCTATTTTCTTTCGAAAATTGCTCCAATTAGGTACTTTCTTTCTTCGAGTTTCAAATAATTGTTATATAAACCTCATTCCAGATACTCATTTCCTATGGGACGGTACCAGATGTATTTCCTCCCTAAGGACGGCGTTATGTCTAAATATTTAATTTCTAATTGTGCGCGAGTCATGCCGTGGGCAGTAGTTAGTGAATAATAAAATTTGCTCGCACTATTAATGATGTTGCTGCTACTAGCAATCTAGAAGGTTCTGGACAAGTTAGGTTTTTATAACTGCGAATTAATTAATCCTGTTGTAAGATTTTTTCTAGACTTAATAAAAAAGAAAGAAAGAAAGAAATTTATTCAGCACAGCTTGCACAAGACACAATTTTAACAATAGAAGCAACAAAACAGTATAAAGAAAGACTGAGACACTCTTCATTCGGTAATCTATTCTTGTTTATTAAAATATTGTAACAGCCCGATGTCTGTACATCCTACTAATATTATAAATGTGAAAGTTTGTGAGGATGGATGGATGGATGTTTGTTACACTTTCACGCAAAAAGTACTGAACGGATCTGGATAAAATTTTTCTCAGAGATAGATTATAGTTTGGAATAGCACATACATAGGCTACTTTTTATCCCGGTAAAATGTATGGTTCCCGCGGGATAGCGGGCGAAGCCGCTGGCGGAAAGCTAGTATTATATATGTGAAAGTTTGGATGTATGGATAGATGGATGTTTGTTACTCTTTCACGCAAAAACTACTGAACGGATCTGAATGAAATTTGGCACAGAGATAGATTATAGTCTGGAATAGCACATAGGCATTATACCGCATATTTTTAAATGTAAAATATACGGTAAAATGTATGGATAGCGGGCGAAACCGCTGGCGGAAAGCTAGTTATAAATACTTATGTTGAAAAATAAAACTTATAGGGCAGGTCTCAATTAATCAGTAGCTGTTCGGGCTTCAGATTTCTCAATGAAACTCCAGTATCGAATAATGTGGTATAATAATGATGAAATATAAATTTTACAATAAAATATCAGCGCAAGATGTTCGCGACTAGGTTTTATAAAAGCAAGTGAAGGTGAACGGAAATGTGTCGGTACATGGAGAAAAAATATAGTTACGCCTTAACATTTTGAAGAGCAACCTAATATAATTAATCAGATATGGTTCAAGGTTGTCGCAGGCGTCTTCAGTAGCCAAAATAACAGTTTTTAGAATTTTTGTGTGCTCATGGGCTCTTTCTCATACTTTGGGCTCGTGGCTAAGTTATAGCAATGCTGATGAACCGATCTGCAAGGTTAAGCTACGCTTTCCGAGGTCAAACTATGGATGGGTACCATTCTTAACACATCGAGACCCCTCCGTGCCTCGGAGAGCACGTAAAGCCGTCGGTCCCGGTTGTCAATACCTATGACAATCGTTAGTGGTAGTCAGAAGTCAAAAAGCCTGACGACCAGTCTATCCGTGAATCTGGTTAGACTGGAAGCCGACCCCAACATGGTTGGGAAAAAGCTAGGAAGATGATGACTGTGTACTCAAAAACTACTGCGTGGTTCACCGATGTATTGTTAGAGGTCTAACTTAATAAGGTTTTAATTTATGGTGACTATATTTATTTGTGGTTTCGTAGCTGTGACCGATAAATCGATTTTGTTTTTTTTGTGACTTTTTCGTGTAAAATAACATTATTTCTATCTACCCAAATTAGATTTATAATTAAAAAAACATTATTTCATTTATTTCGAATTACGCGCGCGATAACATTCACCGCGGAGCGTTTTAATCGCGTTTTTAGCAGTACACTGTGTGCTCAAAAATGACCATATTTGTAATAACCGATCATTTTCTACATGAATGACCTAGGTCATTTTATTTTTGACCTTGAGTAAAACCTTGTCACGGCTTTTGTGCGTCGATGTCCCTTGCACCTTGTATACTCGCGCGTTTTCCCAGGGGTAGGCCAAAATGGCAGAAGGCGTTACCCCTGGGAAAACTTTTGCTTCATCCATATTCATATATCTTGTCTTACACATGCGCCGTGGCCACTTATGCCTGACCTTTTTGAGGACCTCAGAAATAAGGTCAGTGTATGTTTTCCCAGGGCGGCCCCTCCCGGCGCTCTCACTGACATTCGCTTTAAAATTTTTTTTAGTTAGTGTTAATCCATCATACCGGATTGCTAACCACGAGGTCTTGGGTTCGATTCCCCGTTCCCATAGGACATGAATATTTATGTGATAAACATAAGTGTTTGTGTTTGTCTAGGCGTTTCTTATATGTTGTCATGTATTAACAAAAAATATTAATTATACCTATATCAATATTATATCGATTTTCTAGTAACCTACCCATGATAAAAGCTAAGCTATGCTTAATTTGGGACTAGATGGTGCAATGCCGTGTAAAATGTCCAAAAAATATATATTTATTTATCATTTATTTATCATCTCATCTATATTTAAACCATTACCTTATTATATTTATCTCACTCCGAACCCAACCATAATAAACCTGAATTGAATTATACACCAAGCATACTTCTAAATCTAATTCCGTAATAAAAATAATCTGGAAAGATAATCAAATGATTCGAGTTAACCCCGATGTCGCTGAATTAGCTGCGAATCGATTGAAGCGCTTCTATCCAAGTGATTGGACTGATTAGCTTTGGAGAACGGCGACGACGGTGCGCTCTCGAAGCTTTCCGTCCCATTTGGCGCTAAGTTATCCAGAAATCAAAATCAAAATAGTTATATTTAACCCCCGACGCAAAAACGACGGGGTGTTATAAGTTTGACGTGTCTGTGTGTGTGTGTGTGTGTGTGTGGTCGGGAGTGTTCTTAGCTATGTTTTATGAAAATCGGTCCAATATGGCCGCCGCCACAAAATAGCGAATAACATATTTTTTCCCAACTCCCTCAATATGGGTATCAAATGAAAGGGTTTCACTAGGAGAATACTATACACTATGATAAATTTAAAATCCAAGATGGCTGCCACCACAAAATGGTAAATTACATTTCGTGCCGGGGGTTTTCTAAATTTTTAATTTATTTCACACAGACCTTATACAGGCACTTATGAAATGTCGAAATTAGGTGCATGGTTGCAAATTAGTCGTTCCTATGGAGAAGAACCGGCAAGAATCTTCATGGTTACTATTTTATTTAAAATTTTTGGTTCTTTACAATGACATCTGATACAATAATATATGGATACTTACACAAGTATGAGAAAACAATCTAGAAACGTTTGCAAAATCTAATCCAGGATAAATGAAAAAATAATAATAATAATAATACAGCTAGGCTTGAAATATATGTCTAGAGTTTTCACATTTACAAAGCTACACGCTTTGTAAATATGAAAACTTGCTATATGCTAATAAAAAAAAATATTATATAAAGCAACTGGCAATAAAGTAACGAGCAATAATAATCAATTACAAAAAAACTTGTAAATAATAAACTTTCGGAGATTTTTTAAGGGCTATTAGAAAAATTACTTTCTCAGCTTAGTCACTGGTCACTTTGCTTGACCATCGCATTTTTTGAATTGCTTGAATCGAACCCATGTCGGTTGATTCCCAGCAAGAAAATTATTTTCGGGTTTTAATATGAAATTCTCAGTAGCAGTTCGAGATTTTTTTTTCCGGTGTACGGCAATAGATTCGTCCTCAGTGTAGGTACTAGGTACATTATATGTATTTTATTTTTATTTTTATTCTAGAATCAATTATACGAGTAATTCATTCTGTTTATATGGCTGACCGAATCTTAATTCAAATTAGAACTTACCGGTGCGTTCCATTTCGCGCCAATTACGCTTAACTGGCGATTCTGACTATGAGGATACTCTGTAGGCTAGTGGCCTGAGCGTCGGACTGCTGTGGTCGTCGGTTCGATTCCCGCAGTACATAAAGATATCTTAAGTTTTATCTTTTTTCTTTTTGCATTTATTTTGTTATAGTTCAAGTCTAATCTTGATTAATTTTGAATTTTAGATTTAAATTGTAATTTTTGTTTTAATTTTTCTATCTTTATCTTTGTAAACCACTTTTACCATTTTATATTGTCATTGAAGAGCGAGGCCTCCTATCACGGGTATATCTTTACTTAAAAGGAGGTCTCTATGTAAGATTTACTGTAAAAGTTGTACAAGTTTCTGCAATAAACCTTTTTATTATTTATTTATTATTTACATAAGTCTTTATGTTCGTATGTGTTTACAAAAAGTATCTGAGCATTATGTATCCATTGTCTAGTGCCCGAAGTACAAGCTCTATTTAGTTTGGGACTAGATGGTAATGTGTAAAATATCCCAGAATATTTATTTATTCTAGAAATTTCGCTTTTTTCGTGCCTGTGTTAAAATTTCTTAGTATATCTTACATAATAAATTCGAGCTAAATATCGTGTGAGCAATTTCGGGCTATTACCGGAGTAACTTGAAGTTACGAGGTAGAAACTAAAAAGCTAATCTTTGGGCAATTGGGAGCTATTTATGGCACGTTCGTGCTCCAACAGTTGAGATACGCACGCGAAATACCATTTAACCCTAAAACGCTGCGTAATATCCACAACGATATAATATTAAGGGTTTGCGTTGAATAATTTATTATCATGAGGTTTAAAAACCCTGTTGAGTTCTTTTTGTAATAAGGAACGCTCATTGGTCTATCAGTCGCAGGCGCAGCTGCTGAGCATGAGGTCCTGATATCCAGGTCAAGCAAAATTTCTTTGGGTGGGTTTCTCGAACTCAAAACATTTATTTGTGACCTGTAAATAGCAATATTAGGTTTGCCCCCAATTACAGAGGGTCCAGAAACACACACCTGTGGCATGATGGTTTGTAAAGTACTTTTTATCGCAATATACAGTGGTTTTGCCATATTTTTACTGGCTAATATGGCCTTTAAGGCCTTGCCTTCAGTTGTAAGCATACGTTTCCCTCTAGCCCGTATAACAGCCTTAAGTAAATAAAGTTCATTGTGTGTCTATGTACTTAAATGTTTTCACATTCCCTTCGTTTTTGTTTGAGGGGCCGGTTTGTACACAGCTTTTAAAAAAGTAGGAGTTTATTTTACGATGTTGGTTGAAGATTTTTATGCTGAGCTAAAATATTGTTTTAAGGGCTAGGCCATAAAGAAAGCCTGTTTTTCAGGTTGGCCACTTTTGGTAAATAATATAACATACCATCACGCCTGTATTCTTTGAAGGATTAGGCAGAGGCGTACTAATGTACACCCAAAGTTTGCTTTGTTCATGTCCCATGTAATATGCGAGCCTATTGCCATTAATGGGTCACAAAAATCTTAGGACCACAAGGCTAGTGGGGCAGTTAGAAAAAAATATATTTAAAAAAAAATTAACTAAAAATCTAAAAACAAGCTCTGTGATGTTGGAAAATGTATTACAGGCGGGACAAACAAAGACACAATTTTGTTTATGAACGAACAGTTTGTCCCGCCTGCAATACATTTTCCAACATCACAGAGCTTGATTTTAGATTTTTAGTTAGTACTTTTTACGCAGTCGGGTTTTTTGTTTCAATTAATAATTGATTTTATTTCCCACTTTTTAGTTTGTAAATCAACATAGAATCACTTGATATATCCTAAATGTTCATTTGAAATAAATAATGATTATATAACTAAAAATTATTTTCAAAATCAGCTCGCACATTAAAGCACATAAAATCCGCCATTTCTTTTTTAGAATATCATATACCCAGTGACACATGTGCCATCAAGACGAATGTAATGATGTATCATTTGTCTAAATCGGTTGAGCTGTTGAGTAGTTACGAGTGGAGATAGGTACGGACATACATACACGTCAAACACAACCCTCCTTCGGCTGTCGGGTAAAAAAACATTGCATCCAAAATGGAGGCCTGGTTTTTTTTATTTCCGCACCAAAACTATACTGAGTTATGTAGTCAAAATAAATTTAAATGGAAACAAGGCAAATAGTCCAAGCTTTTTGTTCGAAAAAGTATGAAAAGCGTTTGTTTTTTTTGTAAAATGTATTTGTAACAGTAAGCCGCGCTGTAAACAAACCTATTGTTTGTTCCACACGATTCTTTATATTGCCTTAGAATGTAAATACATTATTATAAAATGTTATCTTTTAAATTATCTGATTATTAAAACCTTGTAAGTACTTACTTAATTGGCATTTACAGTCCAAGAAATTATAACTTAGTAAGTAGAAAGTTATAATTCCTTGGACCTCTGCTTAACCCTTCGGGCAATATAGGCGTGATGGTATGTATAAATAAATAAATATGTATATACATCTTACTAATGTAGGCAGTTCCACGATATATTTAGAGGTCCCATAAATTATGGTGCCCATTGACATTTTATAAATGTTTGTCTTGAAATCAGTATGGATAACACTCTCACGCAATAGTAAAGTTTAAATTAATTGTTCACTAAAAACAGGGTTTTCCTCACCATTTTCTAAGCTACATTAAATTCGACGAAGCAAAACACGCAAGCGTATTATAATAAACAAAAAGTTGTAAACCCCTGTAAGTCTCGTAAACACTAAATTCTGGCGTTAATTACATTAATCTTTACTCGAATAGTAATTATAACTCTCAACACCAAATAATAGAGTCGATTTTCCTTTGCAATTTGCAGTAAGAAATTATGGAACGTTTTTTTTAAATTGCGTTCGAAATGGCAGAAGTTCAAAGATTGTTGTGAAACAAACTTTTTAGTAATTAATGAACGCTTATTTAAAATGGCGTGAAATGTTATAGGACTTTTTGTTAACAAATTATATGGTTTAAAGAATTTTTTTGTTAGCCTAGTCATTGAAAACGATTAAGATCCTACATATTTATAAGAATTTTTAGTCATAAAAATATTTTATAAAAAGAACATAGATACTTAAGAAGAAAAAAAAATTATACATCCTCAATTTTTTTACGGGTTTAATTATGTAAATAAAATGTCCAAAAGTCCAATACTTTTGTACATTTTATTTACATAATTTAAAATTTTGATCCGTACCGTACTGAATTTCGGCTCTGGGTATATGACATTAAAATATAAAAAATACCATATTAATATTTTAACATTGCTTTTTATTGGTAATGAATAAATACAACAAATAAATAAAATTGAAGAACAACAAAGATATGTAGGTAATAGCATGAATAAACAAAATTCATAAATACTAATGAGAGTTGTAAAATAATGTAGGTACCTATTTAAAATTATTAAATTGCCAAGTACCTAACACCTCCGAAAATTGTGACATTGTGACAAGGAGACAGTTAAATATTATAAAAGTAAGGATTATTATCTATCTATACTATTATAAAATTGTAAAAAAGTCATTTCTGTACATTGAAGATATTTAAAAAAAAACAATTGGGTTAGAGTATATAAACGATCGCGAACCCAAAAATGTGATTTTTAGAATTCTTGTCTGTTTGTCTGTTTGTCTGTTTGTTAGGGGTTGGCGCTAAACCTACTGAATAGATTTGAATTTTGTATTAACTGTTGTAAAGCATAATTTCCAACTTAAAAACTGATGTAAAGCTTTTTTCAATTATTAGTATAGATCCATAGATAGAGCTTGACCTCTCTGTTGTATGCAAGCCCATAGAAAGAAGAGATCATCATTGCTGGTTTTTGATTTTTAATTTTCTATTTAAAAGTCCATCGTTCAACTAAAAAAATGAGGTATATCTCATTCCACTCGGTTGCGTAGATGCTGAGATAGAGCTTGACCTCTCTGTAGTATGTATTCCTATTGATATAAGGGATCATTATTGTTGGTTCTTTAATTAAGTTGTCATATGCGCAGAAATCGTGATTGTTGATTAGTTATAAACGTTTTAAGTGGTATAGACTTAAATTAAACAATAGTTGTAAAGTTTGGTTAGAATTACGAGTTATTACGACTAACTGAAGCTTCCGTTTTCTTTTGGACATATTTTCACAAACAGCATCACCTCAGTACCTCATAAAGTATCTCAGTACCGAGAATAATTGTCGACCGGAATCGAACCCACAATATTCATTGAGCTTAGCGCCGTTATAACTTAGTCACGAGACCCTTTTTACAAACCTCTAAAACACTACTTCAAAATACAAGTTTTTTATGAATGGGTTCAATTTCTAATCCTAATTTTGTTTCTACATCCACGTAAGCGAAGCCGCGGGCAAAAGCTAGTAATACAATAAAGTTTTTATGACGTAATAATATATGCAATAACATCAATACATATGTCTTTGAAGTAAATAACATTATAAATATTTTATTCTAAGTAAGCAAAGCATTAAATACAGCGAGCAAGCACTATGTAAATAAAATATATAAAATCTCATACAAACAACATTACAACGTTTGTTAGAAATGGAATAACAGTAAAATTAATAACCTATTAATTGAGGAAAATTTATGATATTACAACTCTATCGTAAACTTTGGCCAATAGGGACAATTATTTTCCTCCGAATTTAAAAATAAGTGCCGGTAAAACTTAGATTTCTTTTGAGGTATTTACGTTGTTTAATAATTTACAACCGGAATCCTCCAAAAATATACTCTGGTGTAGCAACATTAGCGTAAAACAACACATAAATCTTCTTCAACAGTCAGGTAATAAGTTGCAGTGTAATAAGTGCACAACTTTTTAACTTTTAGATACTATAATAATAATAATAATTTATTTCATCAGCTTAAGAAAATATAACATATCTAGTGATAGGAGTAAAAACAATACTTTTCTCATACAAGTATTGTTTCGCAAAACTATAGTGTTATTAAAAATGTTTGCTTTTTAAGCATTGATTATATAATTTTATTTTTTATTAGTATAACTCATAATTAAGTATACAATTTTAGAATTGTCTTAAAATAGTGGTTTTGAAGATGATACTTTATGATAATTTTACATAAGTTTGTGATACAATGCTATACTTTAATTCAGTGTACACTCAAATGTATTAAGCAGCTGTGTGCAGCACTATACAAAATCTAAGTCAGGAAGAGAGATAATTATAGTTTAAAGCTGTCTTAAAATGGCCATCATTTTCGCAAAAAAAAAGATTTAATTCCATGATTCAACCTCCTTTTCGTACATCTTAGTGTAGACCCTCTGAGGGTCGTATTTACCGACAGCCTGCTGCCAGTAGTCCGGCTCGTACTTGATGAGGTGTTTCATCACCTTCTTGATACCCTTGCGATGACGATCAGAGCACTTAGAGCAACCAGTCTTGAGACCATCGGAAATGTAATCTGTGATGAGGAAAAGAAATCGATGATGAAATGAAAAGTATAGATTGTTGGCAATTGATGATATAGGTGACTAGCTGTAGCCTAGGCCTTAGGCTATCACTGCCCTAGGGATATGACCACTGGACTATCAAGTCTTAGATGTCAAGATCGAATCCAAGACCTCTGAGTTTTCGTAATCATTAATAAAATTAATTATCACTCGCTTACAACGGTGATGGAAAATATCGAGCGCGTGAACGATTTTCTCGACGGCAGTGACACCGTGTGAAGTAGAACCCGCACTAGGTCAGCGTGGTGGATATTAATCCACGCTAGCACCAAGCTAGCCAATCCCTTTCATTCTGAGAGGAAACCCGAGCCCGATAATGATGGTGACATAACTGCTGCAGAAGATGGTGATAAGAAATATCTCGCCAATATTTCCAAAGGGTTACAGAGGTTTCCATTGACACCCATATTTCACCGCATGTTTTAGGAGTAATAGAAGGCGATCCTTTTGCTGCCTGGCACAAATCGAATTTTTCTCGACCGATCTTCTTTGATCGACAGTAGAGGCTCCAAGGAACAAATCTTTATCCAAATGATGGTGTACTCACATTTCAGCTCCTTCCCCTCAGAAGTGCAGGGTCCCTGGTCGAGGGTGCACCTCATGTACCCGTTTAACAGCCTCTTGTTGTTCAGCACCTCGTCCAGATTGATGTTGTCGTATTTTTTGGAGTACTCCTCGGCTTGCACGCAGGCCAGGATAATGGTGACGGCTAATAGTAGGAGCTTCATCCTTGATTGAAGAAAGGGGATTGGTGATTTCAAGCAGATTGTTTATAGAAGTAATTTTAAGAAAGAAACCTTTATATTTTTGGACTCGCACAGAACAGATTTCATTACCTATTTACAGAAATAAAATGTTTCATATCTAATTATCCTTTTTTTTCATTTCAGGTAAGTTTTAAGCAAGATAGCAGATTTACGTTAACAATTCTTCAGTCTGTGAGTATAACATGTCTTACAATGAAGACTTAAATGCAAAAGAAAATGATTTTATTGAAAAAACATTTTATCTTTGATCAATGAAATATACAAAGCTTTTTAAATTACTTTTAATGTTACCTGCCAAAAAAAGGAGTAATAATTGTATTAAAACCTGGACTTCATAATTATGTCCCCCAGGTCGAGTAACGTGGCACATAAAATACTGGCCAACTTTTTCATTTCCAATTTTGAAAATCTGGGATAATCTGTACTAATTTGTCGTTTTTGTGTTACACAGTTCAGCTTTCTATTTTTGAATATAAAATTACAGTTAATATCAAAAATGGCTTTTGTTGCAAATAGTATAAATTTGTTTTTGCTTTGTCGTAAAAAAATGATTTATTCGCCAGACGGACTACCAACATAAAGAGAAAGAGAGAGAAAGTAATTTTTAGATACATTTTACTCACTTATTTATGATTGATAAAGTTTCACAAATCACTGATTACACTACAATCCAAAGGATAAAGTTGAACTGTGCCCTATGAATGTCTGCTGCGATTTTATACTAAAGATTTATCCTTTTACCTTGTTTTAATAATTTATTCACGAGAAGCGCAATTAGATTACTTACTCGCTAATTACCATGGCTTGGTCATCTAGGCTGGTATGCACGCCACGACATAAATTAATCGTTATTTATCTCGTGCCGAAACACTTATGTCTAATTTATATAAAATTTGGATCTTAAACTATTGGTCCGTAAGCACGACTGTGTTGATGCCTGGATACAAATCCCAGGTTGAGCAGTATTATTGTGCTTTTATAGAAATTCAGTCGCAGTAGTTTGCTACGTTATTAAAAAGCGCACCAAAGTTATTGACATTGGCAAAAGAGTTGCGCAATTGAAATGGCAATGGGCCGGACATATCTGCCGCAGGAACGATGATAGATGGAGCCATAGGGTCCTGTTTTGGAGACCCCGAACAGGAATTCGAAATGTAGGCAGACCAGCAGCCAGGTGGTCGGACGACCTAAAAAAGACTGCCGGGCCGACGGACGACAATCGCCGCATCTAGATCTCGTTGGAGAACCATGCAAGTGGCATACATCCAACGGGATGCAATTATGTTGATGAAGAAGAAGAAGAAGAGTGCTATGTATCCGGATAATGGCAATAGGCTCGCTTTCTATTATTTATTTAATTCTTTAAGCATATGTGCACAGAGGCGAACTTAATGCCTAAGGCTTTTTTAGGGCGATGCAGTGAAAAAAAAACCGTTTTGTTCAATTTGACATTGATCTTACAATCCTAGCAAAAAGTGACCTGATTCATTTAGCAACTAATAGGGAATATGCGTCTGCCTTAAAAAAAGGTCAAATATTTTTTTTTATGAACTTTATCGTTTTAGAATTATGTCTATGTAGATATTTTTTTATATTATTTCTTTTTTGATGAGAAAATAATTATTAAAAAGTCCAAAAAAACTGTTGGAAATTCAAATCACTTGAAACGCAACACTATCGGTCAAATGGAATATGACGTCAAAGTCTACTAAAACAGTGTCTGTTGTACGTGGTTGTTTGGTTGAGAGAACGTAGACTTTGACGTGACGGCAAGCCCGCCAAAATCGCGGGTGTTTAAAATGCCAATATCTGTCTCATAATTTAATAAATGTTTTTTGTTACTTAATTTTAGTTTTAAGGCGCTGGAATTTTTTTTACGGCTACATAACGATATAAAGTATCGTTTAAAAATATAAAAAAAAATTGTGCATATTCCCTATTATAGTGTCTAGCGTGTCACCTCCACCCGACCCTGTATTAAAAAAAGAACTATTATAGTCGATGACCAATTACAGTTTTCCCGCGATTTACCATTGAATGTATGACTCAGTTCTATTGTCTATGTCACGATAATTTTTTAATATTGCGATGGACAAGGTTAGGCTGTGCTTGCTGCAACCTACGGATGGGAGATCATTTTTATGATCGAGAATCGTACCTCAACTTTAGCTGACAGTTCCGGTTGTCATAGGAAAACCCTTGATGTCACGTCGGTTAAAAGACACAGGATGTGTACAGTTCTCGCCAAACTTATTGTCCGAGCTAACTTTAACCCGGCCGTAAAAATCGGAGAAAGAAAATATTAGATTGTAATAAATAAAAACTAAAGCTTTGTAATGAATAGATGTTGATGACGTCACCACAAGACGTAGAATTTAAATGTGTGTGAGAACTGAGGAACCAGACTGGGATTTCTGGAAAAAAACAATTGTAGGATTTAGTAAAAGGCAAAGGCTAGTTAAATTATAAATTAAATAATTAATGGAATCAGGCGTTACTTTGTGAAAATCCATGACAATAAATTGCAATGAAAATTGAAGGAAAAAATCGGCTGGCGGGCTGGATTCGATCCTGCGTCTTCTGGTTCGGTACACCAGACGCTTTGATCACTAAGCTACCGCGAGCCCCGCTCGCCAGTCGAAATCTTCCTTCACAGTCAAATATACGTCTTATAGGTGACGTAGACGATTTTTTCCTTCATTAAAAATAACTTAGCATAGAAAATGCTTAAAAAAATACAAAAAGATAAAACTAAACATTTTCATTGCAATTTATTATTATACCTATTAAATAACCAAAAATATTAATTCTTTTTTTTCATACGTGTTTGTCAGCTGATCATTTTAGATTGAATGTAGAGTTTTTTTTACCATTTTCTATTTTATAATGCTTCTTTAGACTAGCCTATGTGGTGATTTCATAATGTCGATTTGTATCTCCAAACTGGATCCAAATACCAAAGAAAAAAACGTGCACTTCCAAGAAATATTATAATATTAAACCCTACTTCTAGGTATTTGTTTACTCCCTCTATTTTAAAGTAAATACGCGCCGAAAGTCTGTTCTCTCCAGGGAGTTACGCTGAATAAATTCTGTACTATATATTAATAATGTATATTCCGCTGTGGCACCCCTAGCCTTTTATAAATGTATAACTTGCTGTAGCTCTACTAGTTCCGAAATTTGTATTAATTTTTTTAGAAGTTGCGAGAAAAAGTTATGAGATAACATTATTTCATTATTCCACATTTTATAAATAAATAATTTTTCATAATAGATAAATGAAGTGTTATTGGGTATTTCTGCTAGGAGTTTGGCTTTGTTTTTTTATACTACTAAGGTGGTAATAAACAAGATACCTGTAGGGCCTGTTTCACCACCTTTGGATAGCCGGTAACCACTGCATGAATAAAAAAATTGAAAAAAAATGTATGAAGTTATCTGACAAGTAATTTAACGGGAACTTATCAGGAGGTTTTTTTTTATACCACTAAGGTGGCAAACAAGCATACGGTCCGCCTGATGGTAAGCGGATACCATAGCCTATGGATGCTTGCAACACCAGGGGTATCACGCGCGTTGCCGACCCGAAAAGCCTCTTAGAGGTATAGGGAGGATTCACTGCGCCGACAGTTTGAGGGAATATTCCTCTAGCTGCCAGCGCAGCGCATCCAGAAGGAGCTTTGTGCCCCGTTAATGTCAATAGGCTCATCCCCTAGTACATGGGACATGTACAGCTGTACATAAGTATACCTCTGCCTAACCCTTCGGGGAATACAGGCGTGATGGTATGTTATGTCTGAATACTTGTTTCCTACTTGTTTTCCCATTTTCTTTTCTGATTAATTTCGGTGCGTGTTGCAGTATATTTGAGCTATTCCCGCGGGATACTTTGATATTTATTGTACTGGTGTGTTTTTGTTTATATGCTATTGTAGATCCTGGAATCAAATGACTTGCTGCGGTTGAAAAAGTGAGGGAAAAGTACCATTACTTTTGGTTGTGAGTAAAATAAAATTGGTTTAAAACATTTCTTGTGATTTTTGAATGAATATTAGACCAACTCGGATTTAGGCTTTTATTAAGTAAACAGTTACACCAGAAGAAATGTTGATAACAATACCAAAAGACGTTGAAATAAAAATACGTGTAATGAATTTTATCGCAGTATATTGATTTTATAAAATTCCGACGCTTTGGATTCTTTACAAGATTTAACAATGTCATTATTAATATACCGCGATAAAATCCATGAGTACTTAGTAGTGTTATTCCAAATTTAAATATTCACGTAAGTGAATAAAATACAAATAATCTTTTCTCTAAGAAGTCTTTATTAAAAAAATAGGTCACGGGGTTGCCACGCTGAATTAAATTCAATTCTTTCAATTCTTTATTGCGTTCCATAATGTATAAAGTTGTTGGTTAGTTACAGTAAGTGTCAATTATGGACCCTGTTGGGCACAGCAAAGTCTTCGTAAAGTAGAATAAGCACAATATCTAAGCGTGTATCTATGATGCGACAAACGGAATGTAGGGGGCTTTTTAAAACCCCATCAGGGCTTAAAAAACAGTTTCGACACGTGTAACCGACAACCGACATACTTGACCCCTAGATTGTAACTTTGTAGAATATAATTACGTACCGGAGTAACCTTTTATCTCCACAGTAAGCACTCTTCGCTTAATTTGGGTAACCGCAAAGTAATTAGTGCAGCTTTTCTGACAAAATGGGGGTTTTTATTATTGTGCACTCATTTAGAACAAGGTTTTATGGTTTAGTTATTTCTCTCGGCTCCATCCACGTAGAATTAGGTTTTTGTAGTAATTCTTGCTGTGTGACTTGCGATAAACAGTATCTTTTATTAATCTAAAGTATATGCTGTGTCAATTCGCTTTCGTTCCAATCGATCTCAAGTTTCGTCTCGAATTGACAAACGAATGAAACGAAAATGTATGGAAATGACATTAGTGACAGCCCGAGCTGTCGAAAGCTTGTGTCATTTCCATAAATATTCGTTCTATTCGTTTGTCGATTCAAATGTCAAATTGCAACAACAACCAAGCTCGGGTAGAGACACTGATACCCACCTACGCAATGTTAGGTACATTGCGTAGGTAGTGTCTCTACAACGTTCTGTCTGCAATCTAGACACGTTATATGAGAATGCATTAGAAACGAGGAGTATGATTCTAATTCATACGTTTTTTATAAAATCTAGAGTCCATAATTGTAAAACATTGTATATGTTGCGTACCCTCCGAACATAAAGTTCAACATCAGTCTGTTTTATCCTTCACAACAAAACCCTGTAATTGCTGCTGAAAATATTTCCATTACCAGCAACAACGGGCAGCGTTTACTATAAAAATGTTTGCAATAAAACTATACGGCAAATAGTTGTGAAGTTTGCCGCGCTACGACAGATGTGCGCAAACTTTCTGCTACAAACGATCTGTCCATAAAGATTTACTTTGTATATATGGTCCAAACGTATTTCACGTTTTGCTGGCTGTGACGTCATACAAATTGGATCCTTTGCTCAACGTTGCACGGAAATTCTAGTCAGATGACGAGAGGGTTGTGAATCTAATATATATATTTCTGCACTTTTATCTGGTTGAATTTACCGCCCGTGAGGGTGGTACATCTCAATGATTGCCATCTTGTCATCAGCTGTCGTTTTGTCATCAGTTGTCACCGTTGTCATCTTAACTTAAAACCGACAGATACACAACGTTAGCACACTACGCTGATGCCGCAATAAAATCTGTAAATTGAAGTAATAAAAATGTGACAAATATGAATATTCTTGTCAAATCCTCAAGTAATTAAATTAACAAAAAATACGCCCGAATTTTGTGTAAAATATACAAGAGTTTCACGTAAAATCGCGTGTTTAGTAAATATTATTTGACCAAGCTTTGATATCTACATGTGATTTCCATTATAGTAATTAGTACGGAAATAAGGCCATTGCCACAGAATATAGTACCTACCTACCTACGGAACGGAATACGCCCTTTTTTTTGAGGTTGGAAATCCTCATGGAAGTCCCCCGCCCTGGGGAGGGTGGCGGGGTCTGTCAGACTCCTACTGACTAAAACCAACCCCGGTGTTCCCACTCGCACTTGCGTCGAGGGCTACGGGAACAACGCATTCTTCCGAGGCCCCCGACTAGTTTTGGTCCCACCTGGTGTATACAGCGTCTGAGAGCAGCGCGCGTGGAACACTACGCACCGCCGCCTATGATCCTTGGGAGAGGGGCCGGCGGACTTCCCCGCGTCCACCGACCCGGACCGGTCTTCTATGGAGGCCGGAAGAGGGCATTGTCGGCCCTCCTCCGCCGCCCGGTGCGCCTGCTGCGGAGTGGGATGGTATTGTGGATTTCCCTTTCCCTCTCCGCAGCCTCACGGAATACGCCCTGCCCTAGCTTTAGGAAGAAAGAAAGTTAATTCCGATAGTCACAGAACGGTCTCCTTCCTAGCCCTTTTCTCAGCCATGTTGGGGTTGGCTTTCAATCAAACCAGATGCGACTGAATATCAGTATTTTACTGATAACGAATCTGACTGAATCGTATATACAGTTAATCGTATCTAGATTCAGTAACGATATAAATATTTCGTAACTGAATCCTATGTATGACTGCAGTCGCTTCATAAAATACTACATACTATAAATACTATACTCCGCAATCCAATTTCAGGGCAATACTGATATTCGTAGGATAGACTAGGTTGTCAGGATTTTTGGGCTTCAGACTAACAATTGTCATAAGTATTCGTATCGCAACTTAATACAATTAGTTTTTATTACGTTACGTCATCTTGTGTGACGTCAGAATGGGCTTCTAGATGCCTACTCCTCCCCGCACTTTGAATATTGGGTTCGTTACTTTTAAAACCTTTTTAAAACAGAGGTCGGGCAAAAAAATAAAGCAGGATCGCATATCATGTCAAATTATAAACACTCGTTTTAGGTATGCTTTATTGAATACAAAGACTACGCTGTTGATCACGGTATTCAGTACATTTAGCCTCCGAATCTCGGTTTTGCCCAAAATTTATTTGTAAAATATTGACATTCAGCCGCAATTGGTTAGAGTGGAAAGCGACTCCAACGCGGTTGAAAATAAAATAAATATCTCAATGTAGACATTTTCAGACGAACTTTACTGAAAAAGTCGCAGAGAAAAAGTCAACATGAATAGGTGAGAGTATAAAATTTTCGTATTTGGGCCCCGACGTCTGCAACCAGATGCCAGATGCCTGGAGTCTGGACATTGTCGTCGAGACTGTTTCAAACTCTTGACTAATACTCCTGGAATTCATTTTTTGAATGCGGTACATTCGTGAAAAAGTTAGGGATGTTCGATCCAGGGTCTTTGTATCGATATTTCGGATCGTAATGGATCGTAATACATTGTATCGATCCAAGTATCGATCCGATTGATTTGATACGATTTTTTGGATCGATCCAGTATCGTATCAAAAAAATTAATATGTTGTAATTTAAAGCTTCAACGTTTAAGGAGCTGAGTTTTTTTTTTAATTGGTCTGGTCTTTGAATGGTAAGGTACGTAAAAATTATAATCTTAATAGCCGCTCTGGATTTAGGCGACTGCAGATTTTATTTAAAGTGGGTGGCCAACGAGAAAAGACGTTCGGAGGGCACAGCCGTTCCTACGCACAGAACAATATATTACTTGTTTCTATCACTGACAAATAACGTAGGGCTTGGTTGATTTTTTATTGAAATTATCTATAATCTCAAGTAATCATGCCGAAATTGAAGGTATATTGAAAAATATAAAATTTAATAACTACTGATTTAACCGTCCACCACCAGATAAATATTTATATCAGTGTAGTATGAACCTATTTGTTGTTATAAACCATACTATGGAGCTAAGGAATACGGTATTAATATTACGAATAAATATTGAGGTTACAGATTATTTATTATTTTAGAATTTAATACAACAAATTTTTCGATCCGATCCGCATGGTATTTGTATCGATCCACTAACGGATCGAATGCCATTGTATCGATACAAAAATCGGTTGGATCGTATTCCTTTGTATCGATCCACACAAGTATCGGATCGGATCGAACATTCCTAGAAAAAGTTGAGCATGTGGAAATTACAATGTTTTTATATAACAAAAAAATCGTTGTTGCAGCTTTGGAGTTTTGTTTAAAATAAGCTCGCCTTTTATTGCAGGAGACATGCGTGGACAAGGTATTTGTTCAGGTCAAATTATAAATAATTAGCTTTACGCCAGCAGCTTTGTCCGCGTGCTCTGGGTATTTCTTATAAATTATAACCTGTACCTATTACCCGGGGATAGTGTAGCGCCCCAACGGTGAAAAAAATTTTCAAATCGGTCCAGTAGTTTCGGAGCCTATTCATTTCAAACAATCAAATCGTTCCTCTATAAAATATTTAGATAAGAAAAGTACTGAATAATAAACAAAATTGTTTCTTTCTATGTCCCGCCTGTAATAACATTTTCGAAAATTCAAGAACCTAAGGCTTGTTTTCAAATTTTGTTAGACTTTTTTACGCAATCGGGTTTTTTGTTTCATTTAATTTAACCATATTTTGTAATAGAAGCAAAAGAATAATCGCAGAGACGTCACTAAGTAAAATTTGTATTACAGTTTGACATTGTATTACAATGTGACATTGTATTACAATGTGACATTGTATTACAACTTGACATTGTATTACAACTTGAGATTGTATTACAATTTGACATTGTATTACAATTTGAAATTACAAAGACCTACGAAATTAGCCTCAGTGTTGGTCGCTTAGCTTAGCTTTTCGCAATCCTTCCAATCAAGTTAATTATTTCTTATGTTTTTGTATTGGCAACACGAAACTTCTTAAGTGATTCCATTTGGAGGTAATTTTGTTTCGACGGCGTCGGTCGATGAACTGTTGTAAGGGCGTGTAATTCAATTCGTTGTTACTTTAGCATCTTTAGTCTAAGCAAGTGTTTATGTTGGGTTGATGCGTGACGTATCACATGTATCTAATGTATAGTTCTCGCCAAACTTATTGTCCGGCCATAGAAATCGGAAAGAGAAAAATATTAGAATTAAATGATTTAAAACGACAGCATACGACTTGAGCTTTCGTTTCTATTTATTACAATCCAATATTTTTCTTTCTCCGATTTTTACGACCGGGTTAAAGTTAGCTCGTGCCAACTTCAACCCGGACAATAAGTTTGAACTGTACTAATACTATAATACATCGTTACGCTTACCATATTTACGATCGAAAGATTTACTAAATGGAATTTTCCACAGAATTTTCCATACCGTATTGTATGTTTTTCTTGTGCCTTGAACGGTAGATTCAATTATTTTTTCAAGCTACGTAGGTAGGCAGCCACAAAATTCATTTATTTTATGTTGCCTGCTTTAATAAATTGTAAGATAGCAATATTTTTTCTGTGTTTACTCTGACTCTTCTACACATATCGATGGCCCCACAGAATAAACGTGTAAGTCAAAAACCACAACTTTTCAGGAAAAAATAAAAACGATTAAACTTGAATATCTGTTGTTTGGAAGTATATAGGGTTAAACAAATTATATCAAATTAAAGATAAAAAAATATATTATTACATTAGATTTTTTATTTATTTTTTATTTAAACGGTTTTCCGACAATTTATGAAAAACCATTTTATTTTTTTATTCTTGTTAATTTCTATGACTAGATAACAGTAAACTTTCATTACACGGTTATTCGTGTAAAGTGTCAACAAACAAAACTAATAATATTATATTACACTATTATTCGACAGTAATCAAGTTTCTTTAATACCTAGTTACAAGCATAGGCACGATTGTTTACAGTAATTTACTGTATTGTTTGATTATTGTAAAGATAAAATGCATTTATATCAATGTTCATAAGATCGATTCTCATTTATGTAATATACTTTTGTTATTGCATGGTGTAATAGTGTCTTCATCAATTAAGTGAAAGGTTGAAATAAAATTGAAGTAAAAAATATTGGAGGACAAGCTTTTGTTTTAATATTTACTAAAAATATATAAATAATGGTATTAACATAAACTGTCACATACTAATAAAATTCAATAGAGAAAAAAACTTTAAAAATGAAAGCGTAGCGCCAGAAATTGAACCTCTTCCGCTCAGCACAGGCATGGCTTCCATTCTTAACATATCGAGAATCCTGAGACCTGTCATAGAAAAGTACTTAAATCGTCGGTCCCGGTTGTCATACGAATGCCTATGACAATCGTAAGTGGTAGTCAGAAGCCCAAAAATCCTGACAGCATCAGCCTGACAATAGTCTATCCTTTGGCAATATCGGTATTGTATTGCCAAAAAAATTGGTTGCGGAGCCTGATGACTGCCATCATACATCTACGCTGCGTGGATGGATGGATGGATGGATGGACCAAACATGGATGGAAAAATGCTAGAAGATGAGACATTAGTACTAGTAACAAAGTTACTAAAACATTATTTCTCTGGCGGGCGCCACACTTTCATTTTTAAAGTTTTAGTATTTCTCTATTGAATTTTATTAGTATGTGACAGTTTATGTTAATACTATTATTTATATATTTTTAGTAAATATTAAAACAAAAGCTTGTCCTTAAATATTTTTTACTTCAATTTTATTTTATACTTTTTAGTCAAAGGGTTTTAATTCTTGGAGTCTGGTTCTGTGCCCGATTGATGGCAATAGACGCGCCCCCTATTACACATACCGGCGAAATGTGGGTGTACATTAGTACGCCTCTGCCTACCCTTCGGGGAATACAGGCGTGATGGTATTTACATAACCGGTATAAAGATTAGCACTGAACATGTTAGTGCTGGTCGTAAACCAGGTTTAACTTTCAGAGATTTTCTAGAAAAGCACCTCTTTCGTCAGAGTTTGTAAGATGTTTATGTTGGCCACATACTATTGGTGCAAGAAATTTCATGTAAATCTGATGAGCCGTTTTAACACACTTTGAATCCCGAGATTCCCCGCCTTTTCTTCGTGATAAAACATAAATGATTTGTCGTTTTGCTGATCTATTAGGTAACAAAGCTTAAGTAATTGCCAATTAATTACTGAAGAAGATTCCCGGATTTTTTTAGGAAATCTCCGGATTTTCAGGGATTATGAGTATTGTATATTATAATACCTGTCATAAACTATATATGCACAAAATTTCATGTAAATCTGTTGAGTCGTTTCACCGCACGCTGAACCCCGGGAATCATCTAAGATTCCCGCCTTTTCTCCGTGATAAAATATAAATGATTTGATCGATTAGCTGATCTATTAAGTAACAAAGCTTAATTAATTGCAAATTTATTATTGAAGAAGATTCCCGGGATTTTTAGTAAAACCCCGCATTTTTCCGGGATCGTGAGTATTGTATATAGTAATGCCGGTTATAAACTATGCACCAGATTTCATGTAAATCTGATGAGCCCTTTTACCGCACTCGGAATCCCGGGATTGATAGAAGAATCCCACATTTTCTCAGTGATAAAAATTACATAATTTCAGCGCTTAGCTGATCTATTAAGTAACAAACCTTAGATAAATATGCCCAATAAGATTTCCGGGATTTTAAGGAACACCCCGCACTTTTCCGGTTCCGTATGTACTCTATATGCTAATGCTGGTCACAATATATAAATACAGCAAATTTCATGTAGTTTGCACAGTTTTATCACAGAGTTCCTATCGCCACCTTCCCGCTCAATCATCAGACCAGCTCAATAGTATCATATTTTCAAAATGTGCCTCGGTTTCCATAAGTGTACCAAATTACTCATCAATTGGACACCGGGAAGTGGGTCAGAATAGGCTCTCAAATTTTGCTCTAAACATACACACATACTAACAAAACAAGTTAAATAAAAGCTTGTAATAATAAAAATTGAGTGCGTCATTACACGAATAAACGTGCAAGCTGCTATTATACAAACTCGAAGAAGTGCATAAGTCCTCTCAAACGTTTGCTTGTTTATTCGTGTGAACTCAGGGACCTAAAAAGCGTTTAACAATAGCATATACTTTTATTCTTGTGATATAATTGCATGATTTTTCCATAGAATAAAGGAATCATTTGATATAATAGGCGTATATTTTAGTCAAAAATTAATACAAAAAATTGAGAAGGTGCTGCATAGGTCAAAGAAACGAAAAATGCAATAAAAAAATATTTGTGTAAGAGCTCTTACACGTTTATTCTGTGGGGCCATCGATATATTTTACTTACCTAAAAGCTTGTTTCACCTCCCAGTAAGTTCCTGATAAATTACTTGGCAGATAAATTTAAACATGATGTTCTATATTTGAAATTATTCACCGGTTATATGCTATCCAACGGTAGTGAAAGAGGCTCCTAAATCTTTCCTATAATGAAGAAAAGATTCAGTTTTGTGATCTAACAAACACAGAGATCATACATACCCTCACGCTTGTGTCCCCTAAGGATTAGGCAGGGGCGTACTGATAGACACCTATCAGTACGTTTTTACATTTAAGGCGAGCCTTTTCCTATTATCCGTGCAAAAAACCAGTCTCGACGGTGATACTGAGAATTTCATTGAAAACCCAATAATATTATTCGGCCTCGGAAATCGAATCTAGGACCTCAAGCGTAGCAGTCACGGTTACGAAACTAGCGTACCTATACTACTGCACTAAACCAGCTATTTAGGTAGGCATTTAAAACTAGCTATCGATCCGCCCCCGCTTCGCACGGGCTTGAATTTCTCGGCTTTTCTCTTCTATAATATGCATGGTCTACTACACATAAACCTTCCTCTTGAATTACTCTATTTATCGGTGGAAACTGCATTAAAATCCGTTGCGTAGTTAAATGTAGCAAAGCAAACCACCAGCGGGAACGACTTTATTTTATACTAGCTTCCCGCCAGCGGCTTCGCCCGCGTGGCCTTATAATTTTTTCCCCGTTTTTGCTACATTTTTCATTACTACTCCGCTCCTATTAGTCGTAGCATGATGATATATAGCCTATGTTACTCGGGGATAATGTAGCTTTCCAAAGGTGAAAGAATTTTTGAAATCGGTCCAGTAGTTTCGGAGCCTATTCATTACAAACAAACAAACAAACAAACAAACAAACAAACAAACAAACAAACAAACAAACAAACAAACAAACAAACAAATCTTTCCTCTTTATAATATTAGTATAGACTATGTAACTACTATCTAGTTAGTTTAATGATAATCATCGGCTTTAAGCTAAATTCAAAACAAAATGTTACCTATTTCCCTTATCGTAGAACATAAATTGAATAAGTTTTAATGAGTTAAACTTCTCCTTAACGGCTTTCCAGATTTTTATCTATAGCCGATATCAATTTGAGACCAATAAGCTTTGTCTAGACTAAAAGTTCACCAAATTGATGCCCTAAAGCTTTCAAAACTCCTTGCATCGTCGACAAGTTTTTTCTTTTGTCTTTGTTGAAGTCACTTTCGTAAACTGACGAAGTTTGGATGCATTATGTTAATGTTTCCTTCTTCGTTTGTTTGAAGAGTTTTTTTTTAAGAATGCTTCTTTTGAAACAAAATATGTTCGGATATACAACCTTATTTTTAAACTTATAACGAAAAAAGTAAGGGGACTTAGTTTGGGCTTATGGGATCGACCACCTCAACCGTATTTAACAGATTTTTTTTCACGATTCCTATGTTGGTGCCATAGTAACTAAGAGTTGATCATAATGATGAGTAAATCTACGGCCATATTTAATAACATCTAATTGTTTATCTTAAGACAAAATTACCTGTCTATATTATAAAAATTTTTTTAGTGCCCATAAAAATAGACCTTACGACGCACAGGACCACGAAAGGTACATGCTACGTAAACAAGCTCAGGGATCTAATTTTGGACTTCATCAAAGCACAACATGAGCCTGGCCGCACCTCGATTAATATTTTAACCCCGGGGAACAGCCCTTTAAAACGATACAACATACGCACACACCTCATCGCCTATTTTCCCATCCGTTGCCGTGCAAACAAAAGACAACAGAAAATTATATGGTACACAACACGCAATGGATATAAAAAAGGGGACGACATCGATGTTTGCGTTTTTAGGGTGAGTGTCACAATTATGGGCACTGTTTAACATGGGTGCTCGCTTGATTTAATATTCAGTAACGTAATTAAACAAAATTGTGTGTAGGAAACTAAAGTTGTTGCGGAGTTACGATTTAACGTTAACTTTAATTTGCGGTCTGCTGAAATGTGCGGTTTTCCAGATTTACTGGGCGATATTGCGGGATTTTTTTTACTTGTTTTTTTTTATCATTGCTTTATTAAAACATTCTGGTAAATATTCTTTGAACCTGTGTCACGAATAATATAGCTTTGATCGCGTAAAATAAAACTCTTTGTTTTTGTAAAAAAAAAAACATTGTTTCTCTGAGGCTAAAAGCTTGCAGACAGAATATAATAACAGAAATGTTATGTTAAATATTATATTTTTGCATGTGAATGTTTAATTTATACATTTTTGTGTCTGTAATATATTTTCTACCTACTATTTTACTGTTTAAATTGAAGTAGCACCCACCTGTTACTCTGGCAATGTCGGAATCCCAGCTCAGCGTTGTAAGGTGGAGTGACAACCACTTAATCTTGACTGGAACTTGATAAGAGAATCCTATAAATACCTTCTCGTTTGAAGAAGAGCTACAATTGTCATAATAATAAACGTTTTCAAAATGGATGAATATTAATATTCTTTAACTTGGTCGTTTTATTATAGTTTTATTAAAAAAAAATGTAGCGAAGGAGAAGTCGACCCTAAAAGAATTATACTTTTAAAGTTATTGTGTTCATGATTGTGTCAGTCCCAATAAACATTGTAACGTTTGTGCGTTTATAACGTTTATTAAGCATATCTTATCTTCAGAAAAAAATGGTTTTAATAAATGAAAACTGATTTCAAGCATTTTGTAGTATCACTTTAAAGCCGATAGTTAGACACCAACCATATGAACATCTCATAAGGATCTCTCTATTAGATAAAAAGAAAAGACGGAATCGGCCGATCACGCTATATACACACAAAAATATACAGAAGAATTATGAACCTTTTCTTTTTTCAAGTAAAGGCATTTTTCTGAAAAATATACTTTTCTAAAGCAAGTATGGTGAGGGCGAGAGCATTAAGATCGTAACAAAATATAATTTGATACGTATGTGTAATTTCCGAGTTCCAAGAGGACAAAGTTTCCATTGAAACCTAAACCGTCATACAATAACATTGTAATTTTTAAAAGAGATTTTATTGATCGACCCTAAAAAAAGCACTTGCAATAAACTAAATAAGTATACTTACCCTATTTACTTTTGTGTGAGCTATAAAACCTTGAATCTTTGAATATAAACTCCTAGGAGGACATCAATTGTGTCCTCTACCCTACATTTGTTTCGGACGAGTGAACGAGCTTTGAGGCTTTCTGCGCCATTTTGGGAGAAAATGAGATAGTTTATAGTCTGCCGTTTTATTTTCTGCTGACCTTAGAATTATTTTAAAATTAAAGTTACAAAAACTTGAATTTTAGCTTAGATATAAAATTATTTTTTTTGTAACCTATGGTTTTGTTACTTTTGTTCGGCAATTTATTTATTGCTTTAATTTTGTTGTATGCAACCGGGAAAAGCTTGCATCGTGTTAAATGGTCCTTTATTCGTTCCAAGTTTCTTTATGGTAGCCCTAGAAGGAATTTTTGGAGTTACCCGAGCGCGTCAGATTAATATATGGGGGGATATCTTGCACCCTGTTTAGTACCACCACCAAATATAAGCCTTTTATGTGGTGACGCATGCCTAGGACAGCTGATCACAGCCTTCGAGTTTCACGATACTTTAACTTTACTATCCGCCAGAAATGAACTCAAGCTATCGTTTTCATACAAGCCCTTATCTAACTACTTGAATAAATAACTTGTTAATAATAATAATAACGTTTATTTCTTAAATTTGGCACAAAAATACATTTACGGTACGGCGTCACATAAACAGGGTATTTAGTATTTACGATAAACTCTGGTACCCAGAATAAGATTTAACTTGTGTTTAGGGTACCATCGTTCTCGTGCACACTATTAACATTCATGTTACATTACGGAAGTGGGTACTCGTAAGACAAACTGTACTTAACTATTCGAATATTCAACTTCCAAAACTTATGCTAGCAGTTTTTTAGTTCCCTTAACATCCGTCGCAGCGCTTATCAGTGTTTCATACAAAATAATTCTAATTCGATACGATTACGTTAACAACTCTATTACTACACACACACACACACACACACACTAACGCTAAGTTGTTATTTTATTTCTGGCTCAAAATTCTACAACTATAAGTACCTACTGCCTAAAATATAGAAATTATCACTAAGTTTCGTCCAAGTGGTGAGAGCCTGGTGATCTGTTGTAACACAGGTCTACCTACCTAATACTGACACCAGCCTCTCACAAAGGAATGAAAATTGCCCTATATGTATTGTGATAATTATGTAATTTGTACTGACCTTTGTGAATGAGAGAAATAAATACCTTTATCTATACTTCTATATCTATACTAATATTATAAAGAGGAAAGATTTGTTTGTTTGTTTGTTTGTTTGTTTGTAATGAATAGGCTCCGAAACTACTGGACCGATTTCAAAAATTCTTTCACCTTTGGAAAGCTACATTATCCCCGAGTAACATAGGCTATATATCATCACGCTACGACTAATAGGAGCGGAGTAGTAATGAAAAATGTAGCAAAAACGGGGAAAAAATTATAAGACCACGCGGGCGAAGCCGCTGGCGGGAAGCTAGTATTATTATTACTACAGTGACTTGTCCTTGAGCTACAGATCTTAAAGGCAAGTCGGAACACCGGCGTCATTCACGTAATGACAAGCCAAACATTAATATTTTATTAATCTCTTCATCCCTGGCTCCCGGTACAACCATTTGCATTAGCATGACAAATGAGCCACGGTAGCCGCGTGAAGTAGGTCAGCGAGACGAAGATATAAAACCTTCTAGATGGGACAAGAAATTTGTTTCTTTTTGGTAGACTAAATGTCTTAATAAAATGAAATGATATTTATTTCTGCAAATCTTTCATACACTTTTATTTATTTTTATTATTTATTTCAGCCCGAACTGTCCCAAAATTGAGCAAAGGCCTCCCCCCTCTTTTTCCATGCCAGTCGGTTGCACGCGACTGTGGACCAGTTTGGTTGAAATAATCTAAATCGTCCCGCCACCGACGACTTGGGCGTCCTCGTCGTCGCCTCGAAGTGGGATACCACTTAGTTGTTATTTAAACATCATATCATTTATCATACACTTTTACAAGTCAATATTTTACATTTTTTAAACTAGATGGCGCCGGCATTTCTTAACTGACGAACTCTGAGAAAAAACGCCGAAACAAACTGTTCTCTTTTTTTCCTAAAAAATCTTTTAGTTTTTTTTAATA
Source organism: Acronicta psi (assembly GCA_946251955.1). Lineage (NCBI taxonomy): Eukaryota > Metazoa > Arthropoda > Insecta > Lepidoptera > Noctuidae > Acronicta > Acronicta psi. The sequence continues at coordinate 3,135,354 of OX276486.1, forward strand.
CCCGACTGCCCGAGGAGGTTGTCCCTCAGCGGGACAAGCAAAGAAACAATTTTGTTTATAATTTGACCAACGATGACAACGCTTTGTCCACGCATAGGTGCTTTTAGGTCCCATTCGTCCAATAATAAGCGAGCTTATTCTAATCAAAAACCCAGATGCTTGCCTATAACCACTCCATTTTCGAATTGTACGCTCTAGCCACATCTAGTGTTGTACCTATCGGCAGAGGTATGCAGGTGCGGTATCGTAGGCTTTACAAGGTGTAGTTTACACTAACCTCCGCAACGTTACCGCGTTCACCGCATCCCCCATTTAATTAAAGATACGAACTTTACTAAAGTGGGGCCTACTCTTATGAATATTGCGTTTAGTTAATTGCTTCTGACTCAACAGCCTAGCGGTTGTAAGCTTGAGGTCCTGGGTTCATTGTCGTGTCGAGCAGATTTCTATAAATGTTTCTGTAGCAGCTCGGAGTTTGGCTTTTACGTGGGATCTATATTCGAACTGTGGGTATATATATGTATATATACATATATATATTATATACATAAGTACACTTCTGGCTAACTCTTCGAGGAACACAGGCGTGACGGTATGTTACCCATGGAAATATGTTTATAAGGTGAAAGATATAAGGTGGAAGGGACATCGACGCACATCCGAACCGAATCCGATCCGGTACCGTTCAGTACCTGATTCTGGACCCCCTACGTTGAAATTTTCCGTAACTTTTTTCATCAATTTTTATTTACTTGAACGTGTAAAAAAACAATATTTCTATCTACCCTAATTCAATTTAAAATTAAAATTTCATCATTTCATTTATTTCGGATAGCGCGCGCGTTAACATTCACCGCGGACCGTTATAATCGTGTTTTTAGCAAAACACTGCGCGCTCAAAAAGTCAATATCTGTAATAAACGATTATTTTCTACATGAATGACCTAGGTCATTTTATTTTTGACGTTTGTGCGTCGATATCCCTTCCACCTTGTATAAGAGGTCCATCTTATGAAATATTATTACGAATCAAAAGTATAAGTAGGTATAATACGAACGAATGACATTGACAAAGGCAGTCTTTCTCTGTTTTTTGTCTCCAATATCATTTGTAACGAAATAAGTTATACCTATTATATTTTTTTTGTAATAGTTCTTAGTGAAGTGTCTTATTAGTATATGTACAAAATGTATATGTACAAAAACTTTTAGCAAATTTTACACTGAAAACCAACCAATGGTGCAAGTTTTTTTTTGTTTTGTAAATATGAGTTTTGTATTATGTATTAAATAGGTTTATATCACCCATGTACTGTGAGTATATACATGTAACTTAACATACATATCTATATATATATATATATATCATAACTACATATAAGTATGTATATTTTAGTGCTATCCTGAATTCCTCCTCCACGTTCGAATTCATGTACACTCGCTTCAATATCTGCTTTCAAAGGCTTGCGCCGTATTAAAAATAGTTTAGTTCTATAGCCAAGTGCATGTAAAGTTCAACCATTTGAACTAAACGACTAGCGGCTACTGAATTTCAAACGCTTTAGTCTTTCAGACACGTTTATACGCCATTTTAAGTTTTCAGTTGAATTTTATTTGTTTTTCTCCGACTTATGAATAAGTATAGTCGAACATAAAATTGCTTTAACACTTTCGACAAAAACTTCCGTCCAAATCAAATTTACTAAGGCTCATTATCAATCTGAAACTTGGTCTTGTAAACAAAAATAGACCTTGTTGTTTTGTGATGTGCAAACGATATTCACTCTAAGGGTGGTAAAGCAATTTTATGGTTATGTTACAGTAATTTAAAGAGTCAAACAAGAAGTTTACTTTTAAATAGTGTAATTATGTTGTATTATCTACTTGTTTCTTCTAAGATATAACTACAGATAACTAGAGTCAGAACGTATTCTACTTAGATTTTGCCCACGATAGGATTACAATCATGTATTAATCCAAGGTATAAACTCTATTCCAAACAGCCAAATCCGTCAAGCCGTTGCACCGTGAAGTAGTAAGAAAACATCCAAACACATTTTCACGTATATACCATTGGTAGAATTTAGCCTTGGAAGCAGGACATTTTGTCCACGAGTTCCACGCCTGTATTCCCCCCCTAAGGTTCCTTTCTCCCACAGCCATTACATCTTTTCTTTGGTCTCCCTCTTCCCTTATATGCATCCATATTCATGCTCAAAACCTTTTTGCTAACATGCTCTTCACTTCTACGCATCATATGTCCATACCACGATAAGCGGTTACTGCACAACTTTTCAGTAACTGGTGCCACTTTTAAACTACCTCTTATAAGCTCCTCCATTTTTGTAACTCCACACATTCCTTGTGGCATTCTCATCTCAGCTGCATGCAATTGTCTTTCGTGCATCCCTTTTGTAGCCCAACATTCAGACTCATACAAGAAGGCAGGTCTTATCATGCTTTTATATATTTTCCCCTTTAGTTTAAAGGGAATTCGGGGGTCGCACACAGTTCCCGTAACCTGCCGCCATTTCATCCATCCTGCGTTAATTCTGTGCTTAACAGTTTATCGTTTAATTTAGTCGTTTTTAGTTTCTCTGTGATCGATTGCTTTGCTAGAGTTATTTGTTGGTAGGTACCAACAAATAACTCTAGCAAAGCAATCGCTCTTACATCCACTTTACCTACTAATGAGGCTGTTACTTCTAAATTCTATTAAACTTATCTTCATTTTTACACGTACTTCCACTGAAAGACAAAATAAAGTATAATAATATATTTTTCGCTAACAATTGGAAGCGCTCCCGTCACCTCGCCTCGCCTCGGACAAAATTAATGATCCTGCATTGTGAGACAAATCTTTATTATTCAACCTGTTGGATTTTCGTGTATTTTTTATTTTGTTTCGTGAGGAATTTCACGAAAAAGGAGATAATGTACGGTGTATTGTATTTTATATAGAATGTGGGAGATGAATTATGGCAATGGATTCCGTATTAATACACTACCACAGTATTTGTACTGTGAAACTAGGTAAGATCAATACTTTATATATTCTTCTACTCTTACACTCAAGACCCACAGGGAAGGCAGAAACTCCGCTCCTATTAGTCGTAGCGTGATCGTACATAGCCTATAACGTTCCCCGATAAATGGGCTATCTAACACTAAAATATATTTTCAAATTGGTCCAGTAGTTTCGGAGCCTATTCAATACAAACAAACAATCAAATCTTTCCTCTTTATAATATTAGTATAGTTATCTTGTAATACTCACCTCGGCAGTCCATGGAATACCTAATATTCATCGTGACCGTGACTGGCCATCAAAGACGAGGCATTTCCTCGCTTACTTTGCTTGACTACCAAAAAACACAAACAAACCTTGTCCCCAAAAAAAATCAGCCAAATCGATCAATCCGTTCAAGCTCAAAAGATAATCTTTCATACATAGATAACAAAAGATATATTCATTTTACATAGTGTGTAGCTCCCCTTAATCCCATTTTTCGCAAGTTCAGTCCAAGGCCTGTTCCAAATGTAAACGCATCCGGCCACGTGACTGGGCATAAAACCTCCGTGGGCTCACGTAAAAGCATTTTATACGCACCTGAATATTTGATGGTAACATCAAACAACCCTGCTTACCACCGTCCATTGTTAATTCAAGAAAACCCAGCCAACACACTGACACACGACTGTAACAAATTGGATGTTTTAAATTAAAACACCGTTTCTAGTGAGCATCTCGTACTTAATCGGAAAACTAAGTATTAGTACTAGATACATCGTTGTTTTGATACGCGGTGAATCGAACAAAAAGAACCTGACTCGCCAGGGTTCCGTAGTATTGTTGAAATTCTGATAGTTGTCTGTGGCTACAAAAAGTTTAACCATACAATACTGAAGTTATCGCTAAATGTAACCGCTTCCTGATAAGTTAATAAATAAATATCCTGAGAAATTTTTACACAGCACCATCTAGTCCCAAACTAAGCAGAGCTTGTTCTATGGGTACTAGACTACGTATATAATAGTTATATACTTATTTTTTTGTAAATACATTCTTATAATACATAAGAAACACCCAGACAAACACAAACACCACAGTAAATGTTTGTGTCCTATGGGAATCGACCTCGTGATCAGCAGTCCGGTACTCGAACCACTAGCTCCGGCACTAGCACCGGCTATCCAGGCACGGTAAAAGGCCCTTAGAGCCTGTTTCACTGCGTCTGGAGAGCCGCTAATCGCTGGATTCATTAAAAAATGGAACAAAATTCTTATGAAATTTTCTGCCAAGAAACCGTTCAATTTAGGAGTTGATGAAATATGACCTTTAATCTTAATGTAATTGTAATTAATTTACTTCAAAACAGAAACTTATAGGGTCTATTTTATAGTTTACTGATAAGTTCCCTTTAAATTAGATGGCAGATAACTTCATACAAATTTTGTTCCATTTTTAAGTTATTCGGCAGTTAATCAGTTATTTTTAATGAAGGAAAAAATCGTCATTAAAAATAACTTATAATCTTAGCATGGAAAATGCTTAAAAAAATACAAATAGATAGACCCATAATCATTTATTTTTGAAGTCATATTAAACGGAACCATTTCAAGAGTAAATGGAAAAACAGAATTATGTGAAAACCTAAACCTCTTGTTTCACAGATGAAAAATATTATCATAAACTACAAGTACCTTTATCCAGCTTATACGCATAAAATCCACGAATTCAATTAACAACTTTTATTTAAAACACAATTGTGGGCAGTGAAACAAAACCCTTATATAAATATCATTGTTCTCAACAAAAAAGGGGGAGATTAGGAAAATTTCGTTTTAAACAAAACAATGACTTTCCAAAGGAGAACAATAGAGAACAACATGATTATGTATTTCAGTAATAAAAAAAAGGTTTTCTCAAAAAAAAACGAGACGTTTTACAAAGACTTATCTGCACACTCTTTTTTGGGAGTACGGTAAATCCTCATGAATCCCTGCCACCTGCGGAAGCGGAAGGGTATTATCGGACGCGTTAAAACCCCCCAGGCCATGGAATTCGAAACATTCAGCACCACCATAACGGATGTCCAATGCGCATAGAATCACTCTACTAAATTCTGAAAGTGGGCATTTTAGAATTGTAAGGGGCAGTTAGACGCCAAAAAAATTAGGGGCCGTTAAGATATTTAAATAATTATTTATATTTACACGTTTAAAAATACTCGCGACAAATAGTGGGATAAAAATATTTGAGAACCATTTGTCGTCTGTGGTCTAGGGTTTCGAGTACCGGACTGCCGATCACGAGGTCGTGGGTTCGATTCCCACAGGACACAAATATTTGTGTGATGAACACAAGTGTTTGTGTTTGTCTGGGTGTTTCTCATCTATTATATGTATTTATTTACAAACAAAAAAGTATATAAGTATTATATCCATTGTCTAGTACCCATAGTACAAGCTCTGCTTAGTTTGGGACTAGATGGTGATGTGTAAAATGTCCCAGAATATTTATTTATTTATTTAATATTGATTTCTGACACTTACGCGAATACTAGACATTGAAATAAAACTACTTTTTACGGATTTTATCGGATTGCCAATAATTAACAGAAATGTAGGGTAGCTGTTAGTAATTAAAACTTCAAGACGCCTACCACCTTAGTCACCCGTGACCATGGACGCTGTAAAGGGTCTGAAACGTCGGGATTAAAATAATATCAATATAACGCGATAAAATCCGTAAAAAGTAGTTTTATTTCAATTATTTCATTTGCTAATAAGTTATTTTTAATAAAGGAAAATAATAATAACTTGTAATCTTAGCATGGAAAATGCTTAAAAAATACAAAAAGACATTTGCTAATAGATTAACCCCACTCATTCTGACAGGAGACGACGAAGAAGTACCTACATGTGTCGATACAAAATCTTGCTTCGCGTTTATTCTCTCACTCTTGTTTAAAGACGTGACGTATAAAAACTTAGAGAGGGGCGGGCGTGTACGTAAGTTCTAACTTTTAGTTACTCTGTGTTATCGACTCTGGGTGCAATGAATTGAAGTGATGAATGGGATCGTGAAATGGAATCGTAAAGCACCCAGTCCACTGGCTCGTAACTTCTGAAATGTGCGAGATACTGAAGCCACGTTCCAGACGGGCTTTAATTGCGATAGGCTGGAAGATAGAAGCGTTCTAGAAACTTCGTTTGAGTATTACCGATTATGTCTTCACCCTTTGTATAATATGCCATCACGCCTGTACTCCCCGCAGGGTTACGCAAAGGTATACTGGTGTAGACAGTTTAAGTTTAAGTATTGCCATCAAACGGGTACAAGTCCAAACTCCTAGCTGCTTCTGAGAATTTCACAGAAAAACCCAACGACACTAGGTCTATTTAGGGATTGAACCTAAGACCTCTAGCTTAGGACCACTAGGCAGTAAAATAATAATAATAACAATAATAAATCATTTATTTCAGGCATCTGATGGCCCATAGATATACCTTACAAGCTAACATATATAAAACATTTATACAAAGTAGTGTTAGTACTTAGTAGATAAGGCTTAAGACTATGTTAGTAACAATTCACTTTGCACTTATTGTCATTGTGCTGTCCTGTGGCACTTGTCCGCGAAAGCGACGGAACACCACGTCCTGCGGCCAAAAGTCCTCTTCCATGGCGAGGGGCAGAAAGCAATTCGGTACTCGCACCACGAACGCCTTAACTTAATAATATTGTTCGCAAGAATTTTCTTGTCCAACTTCTTGTCACACCATTAGGTATGATTCAACAAACCTGTTATAGAAATGCTCTTGGACATATCAAAATTCTTAAATAAACAATGATTCTTTTCATGAGTTACGCTATAGTGTACGCAAATGTCTATCCACTGACCTCACGAGCACTAGCTACCCGCAGCTATTGATAAAAAATATTCAATCTACCCTTGTTTTTATATCATAGAACCTTTTTGTATAGTATATAGAAAAAATCACAGAAGGATACAGGGTAAAGGGTAAGTACGGAAAACAAAAAATAATATTATTGTCTTTTGTTTTCCTTTACTATACTCTCCAATAAGCCATTTTCAACTGTATTTTCCAATAAGCAATTTTCCAAGAAACATATTATCATCACGCCTGTATTCCCTAAAAGTTAGGCAGAGGTGTACCAATGTACACCCACAGTTTGCCTCCGGTATGTTATGGTCCCACGTAATAGGAGGCGAGACTCGCCCAGCTGCTACGAAGGAGTTCATAGAAAAATCCAATAACATTAATTGATCTGGAGATTGTACCCAGGATTTCAAGCTTAGGATCACTAGGTTAACGAGGCAGTAACGAAGTATTTGTCCAATATCTTGGTCTATTTGATCAATATTTCTTTGACAGTTACCTCAATTGGTTGCTTCCACTTTTTTACATATTGTTTTCGAATTTTCAATAAAGTATTGCTACTTAAAACATTAAGTTTCTACTTTTCTAGTTCCTACTAATATAATATAAAGTATATTTTATCACATCAAAGTGACATTGGATGATTGGACAAAGAAATACTTACGACGAGTGCACACCCCCCTTTTTTGGAGAGAGAAGAGGCCTTTTCACCCGAAGGTGGCTCTTTGGGTGCAAACGTATATTATATGAGTGGTCTAGTATAAAAACCTTTTCATAACATTCCGATAGTTCTTTTAACATATTTGCTAATTAATTAACGGGTATAATGTTTATCTTGTCTGATGGAAGCCGTAATTAATTACATTAGCGTCAAACATACGCCCGAGATAAATTGATGATACATGATACAATTTCTTACGTTAATGATGAAGCTTTTGTAACGTAATTTATGATCAGAATTAAATTTAACACGGGATTATATTAATTAAATTGATAAATCTGTATTCCTCGACGGATTAGGCAGAGGTGCAATTTTTGACGGATTGAGAATGTTATAGAAAAACCCATTAACACTTGGCTTAACCTGGGAATCGAACCCGTGAAATCAAGCGTAGCAGTCACGCTTAGGACTACAAGCATAACGAGACAGTTAAATCTTTACAACAATCTATACAGTAGATATGTGTTCTCTAACAACAAGAAACCTAAAATCACTGACTTTTCAAAGATCCACTTACTGAAATAAATCTTATTTCATCATTTCATTTCTGCTATGAATGCTAAAAGAAAAACAAAAATTCTCAATAAATATTTATAGCACATAGAAAATATTAATTTACAGTACAAACTCGACCGAAAATGTTGAGTACCCCTGTTGCAGACACAGGTTTAATAAACATGGTAATCGCGGGGAAAACAGGATTAATATTAATATTTCAAATAGCGTTCTACGAAATCCGAATAATTATAGTACTCGTACGCACGTAGGTATATATATCCCGTATACCATTGTTTCCCAACATGGGGTTTGTATTTTAGTTGTGTCCGATGTGTTCAATTAATAAGATGTTTTTTAATTTTCTTACTCTTTTCTAACCCAATTTAACCCCACCAATGCGGCTGGATATCAGTATTTGACACGAAGCGACGGCCATCAGTCTGGTTGACAGGTTTTTGGACTTTTGACTACCACCAACGATTGTCATAGATGTTTGTATGATAATGGACACAGCAAGTTAACACGCTAGTAAATCTTAAAAAAAAAACTATTCTAGTCGCGCTTTACCAAAAAGGTTGAGAAACGCTGTCGTACCTACACATTGTAAAATAAAGCAAATTGTTTACAGTTGCCAAGTTTGAGTTTTGTTTAGACTGCAACGTTTTGTTGTTCGCTACGTTTTGTTTATCTTAATGGACGCAAGGACTGTGTAATTATTATTTTCGAGTATGGCAACATCTGTTTGTCTGCCTTGAAATCTTAATGAACTTGGCAGTTTTATTTGCTCTTGTTGCAGAAAATTTAATGTTGAATTTGAAACAGTACCCTGTATTTTTAATAACACCATGTTGGTTGAAAGCTGGCTGGCTATCTATCTTCAAATAACTTTCAAAATGCATCTTTCGATATAATTATAATATGTATTCTTTCTTTCTTTTATATAATATAATTACCTATAAACTTTCTTAAAAGTTGAAACAAAGAGGATAAAATTTATATATATTTAGAAATACGTAGCCAAGAAGGGTAAATTCAAAAAACAACTTACCCGAAAAGGGGGTAAAATTGGCAAACAACTTACAAATACAATAGAGTCATACAGTATGGTATGTCTGACAATATAACGGGCTGATCTATGAGATAATGTTTTCTAAAACTCCACGACATAGAGCGTATTTTGCATAATATATCTAAAGATGCTTAAATAAAAAGCAAAATATTTTAAGCATTGCACAAATTGAATCTTCAATGGTCGAATAAAAATACATAAACTCTAACATTTAAATGCAGATTACTATCTTCAGAGAACTCTATCTTCGAAATAAACGCCGTCTGAAAGGTTTATTTTAACAGAAGAATGAACTGCAATGAGGTGCTATTATAAAAAGTGAAAGAAAATAAAAATGTCTAAACTATCGCTCAATATTTTTTATTTTCTTTCCATTTAGAAGCAATTCTGTGAAGTCAGGATGAAGCTATTGAATAGTTGTACCTTCTTTATAACACACTAGCTTCCCGCCAGCGGCTTCGCCCTTCTTGATAACTTTTTCATTGCTACTCCTATGTTATTAATCTAAGGCTACTCCGCTCCTATTAGTCGTAACGTTGTGGTGACCCAGATCACAGGCGGACTAGGGAATTGGCAAAAAAAGTAAATGTCGGGGACCATGATGAACATGATCCCCATTCACCCAAGAAGAGCTGAGTACCGTCGTGAACTCCTTCAATCCCAAAAAAGCCCCGGGAGCTGATGGCCTCACGGCCGATATCTGCCAGCAATCGAATAGCCACGACTCGGGCCTTTTCCTAGCACATATAGCCTATAGCCTTCCCCGATAAATATGCTATCTAACACTGAAAGAACTTTTCAAATCGGTCCAGTAGTTTCGGAGCCTATTCAATACAAACAACCAAACTAACAATCAAATCTATCCTCTTTATAATATTAGTATAGATTTGTATGTTTGTGAAGTTCTCCGCGATATTTCATTTCATTTTCCACCGCGAGCGCTGTCTCTTTAAAAATGATTAAAGATTATTTCTTCCTTGCGACTAAGTATACACTAGAAAGCACAAAGAAACTATGTACACACCGGTTAAAAGCTTGAACTCCTTATGTCGGATACGAAGTGTACACACACTTGATCGTTTTTAAACTAGCAGAGCACACAAAAGGCTCACTGTTGCTTACACTAAGCGATTATAGATCGTAATGACGTTGTTTGACGTCTTGTTTTTCCTCTTCAGATTGTAAATATTTTATTTAAGCTGTTGCACGCGATTTCGGCAAAAGATGGCCTATACTACAAAAAAGGGGGGCTAGTCAGAAAATGTACTTAACTAGGTACTTGCTTGCGTATCAATAGCTTAAACTGGCGGCAGTAGGTGCACTTTACACAAATACACGTTGATGCAGTTGATAATTATTGTGATTGTAAAAACTATAGAAAGAACTCGTTGTCCGAGTTATTATAAGCGCGACTGCTACGCTCCAGGTCCTGGGTTCAATTTCCGAGTCGAGCAAAATGTTATTGGGTGCATGAAATTCTCAACAGCAGCTCGGAAGTTGTATTTGTGTCTTGTATATGGGACCAAAACTTACCTGAAAACTGTAGGTATTCAATAGTACACCCCTGCCTAACCCTTCGGAGAATACAGGCGTGATGGTATGTTATATTATGCAACAGTCGATGAGACAGTGATACCACTTTCTGATATTAATTAAACACTTGTTTTATTTTATCACGTTCATTTGGACTGTATAAAAACACCGTACAATATTCTTTATGCTTGCAACATTACCGTGCTCTCTCCACAAAATGTTCCCGGACACATAAAGGCAACCCTTATCTCATTTGTCCGGCGGGTTTCTGAATCGCTGTGTTAAGTGAGGTCTTAGTACACAAAAAGAAAAAGAAGGTTAACTTCTTAATGATGCAAATTCGGGAATAGGGATTAAGTACTCTTCAGACTTATCAACGCGGAATCGGCTTAGCTTGCCGATTCCGCGTTGATAAGTGTAGGGGGGCCTCAGTTGTCTACGCGGAATCGGCTTAGGTTATTGGTGGCTTTTGACTAAATTAAAACAATTGTTAAATGTAAACCCTCAGTTGGCCAGTATGTTTTAGTCCCATGTAATAGGAGACGAGCCTATTGCCATTGTTACTGAAAATTTTATAGAAAAACCCAATAATGTTTTGCTCGACCTGAAAATCGAAGCCAAAACCTCAAGCGTAATAGTCCCGGTTAGGGCCAGGCTAATTTAACAGGATTCAAAATAATACATACATACATGGCTTCACGCCTGTTTCCCATAGGGGTAGGCAGAGATTTTGCTAATAAATATAAAAAAAAGAATTTATTCTTTGTGGATCTTCTGATCCTATACTGTAGAATTAACCTTGTCAAGTTGTAAGTGGCCTAGGTCTTAAAGGAACGTTGTGGCGGTGAGGGACACAAACAATAGATCTTCGTATACCCTTACTTCTTATTGCTTGATCACCCTACGCTTTCTATAAACCTAATTTATTAACATCACAACCCTAAGGAAAAGAGGTATCAGAATTTTTCTTTTTCCTTTAATGTACAAAGCATCACGGCTGTATTCTGCAAAGGGTAGGGCAGAGGTGTATTTCTGTTCACTGGTATGTTTAGGTCCCATGTAATAGGGGGCGCTTTTAACATTCATTCCCTTTTAATATTCATTTTAATTGCTTTAGTGGTCTTATGGACGTCAGCGTGACTCCTGGGAATGATGATAAGATCTATGATTCGATACTCAGTTCATGCAGTCTTTAGCGTGGAACTGCAAGAAGTTTTGTCGTCGATTCCCGGTTTGAGCAAAGTGTAAGTCAACTAATGTCTACTAATATTATAAAGAAGAAAAAAATATTGTTTGTTTATATTGAATAGGTTACGAAACTACTGGACAGATTTGAAAAATTCTTTTAGTGTCAGGCTATATACGATCACCCTACGACTAATAGAAGCGGAAGCGGTAGCAATGAAAAATGTTGCAAAAACAGGGGAAAAAGTTATCAACACCACGCGGGCGAAGCCGCTGGCTAGTTGAGTGATATCTGTGAAATTGCCAGCAGCTTGGGGTTTGGATTTGTGTGTGATTTGTGATCTGGTTAATGAACGTAAACATATATGCGAACTGTGGATGTATAGAAGGAAATATCTGCTTAACCTTCCGAGGAAAATAAACGTGATAGTTTATTTAATAATGCACAACAAAATTCACTAAAAGTTATATATAATAAAATTATTAAAAAAATATGAACACTACTCAAACAAAACAATACATAAGGCAAATTTAATACACAACTTTGAAACAAATTACATGAATCTAGCACGAGTTATAACAGCCACCGAAATGAAACTATTTTTGTCCCCTTATTACTGAAATGATAAAATTACTTTTTTTACGGGAAACTGCAAGACGTTGGGACCGGTGCGTTCGCGCCGAGAGCTTGAGCCGGAATGATCCGAAGTGAGGAAAGGTGAGAGGGGCGTAACAACGCAATGTTGACGTGGCTATTCTACTAAAACTTACTGTCCTCTGAAATGATAACTTTTTTCCAGACAAAAGTTAACTGCCTGTCAAATCCATGAGAAAGAAGATAAACAAACAAAAATAGTTTTATTTGATCGAATATGTAATAATTTAATGATATCAAAATTGATTTAAATCCATATTACGGATGTATTTGCAGGGGAAGGTATTTTATGAACGGAATTGGGTTCAGGACAGGCCACCGTGATGATAAAATAACACTTTATAATTATTATTTTTGGTATATTAAAGGGTAGAAATCAATGATTTTTTTTGTCAAGGTAGAGGAGTACTTAAGTTATTGAGGAAAAAATTATAAAATTAAAAATCAGCACTTTGCACTACCGTGCTCAGGTTTGCCGTGTATTTTTTTTGCTTGCGCAATTCACCCATATATATATAAATCCCAGACCTCTCAAATATTAAGCCATTCTAACCCGCCAACAAGTCAAAATTCTCCGAAGTCTGATACGTCAGCTTTAGCAACTTGGCATTAACCCTCCTACGCCACCTAACTGTTGCGCTAAGTCGCCGGGCGGCAACCCCCTCGCCGCCCATCCTCGTATAACATTATCATACGAAATTTAAATTTTCTTTGCACACGGTTGAATAGAAATGTGTTTTTGGATTGAATTTATTTTTGAAAATGTTTTATATTTTTTTTAATGTGCGATGTTGGTAATGGTACTTAGAATATGAACTAACAAAACATAAAACAACAAAAAAATTAAAGCCAGCCCAGTATGGATACAAAGTATATATCCTTATCATAGGTCTAGACTATGTGTGTACCAAATTTCATTTAAATCAGTAGTTTTGGCGTGAAAGCGCGACAAACAGACAGACAGACAGAGTTACTTTCGCATTTATAATATAAGTAAGGATAAAGATTTATATGGATATGCGTTCACTACATCAATTCCGTAGCATTAGCGGATCGCCTCGGGCGTTATAAAAGCATAAAACCGATAAAACGGTCGAAGTCGTAAGTATTTTAAGGTTTTATCGATTAATAAAGCATTAATTTTGATCATAAAACGTTGGAATTATGGCGGCGAGATTAAGGCACTTAGATTTTACAGTATCCACTAATTTATCGCTAAATTCCAAAGCTGCCGTTTTATATAAAACTATAAAATTTTGACGCATGTTTAAAGTATCTAAAGAATAGGTTTCATGGTCGCACAGTTCTAGGGGATTAAAATTACCATATTGAGCAACTTCTCTCCACAATTACTCTTAATCTATGATCCATAGCAGATTTAAGCAGATTCGACGAGCAAAGACGACGTCTGTGGTCTAGTGGTTCGAGTACCGGATTGCTGATCACGATGTCGATTCCCACAGGACACAAATATTTATGTGATGAATATAAGTATTTGTGTTTGTCTGGGTGTTTCTTATTTCTTAGGTATTATAAGTATGTATTTAAGTATTATATCCATTGTCTAGTACCCATAGTACAAGCTCTGCTTAGTTTGGGACTAGATGGTGCTGTGTAAAATGTCCCGAAATATTTATATTAAAAAAAATGGATCCTACTGGATTCATCATATGGCTAATCTTTAACAAAATCACGGTGCTCAAAATGCGTTCCAAAAAAGGTATTTAGGTGCTATTGCTGAATATGCAGCCAAACGGAAACCGGCAAGCATTAAATTAGAGGGTGAATTAATTCATACCCTGACCCGAATGGTATATTCTGTGAAATTTCCGAGGGTAGAGAGTGCTGACTCCTAGCTTAGGGTGACTGATTGTCGTAGATACGCGAGATAAACCCTCTGGAAATAAGAAAAAGGGTTGCTTTTGATGCTGACAAAGGAGTTTTTAGTGTACGTTGTAGTGTAAGATTGATAGTTTTGTTTTTAGATCAGATTTTTTTTTTCTAAAAAACAGGCTTATTTTAAAAAGTATATATGTAGATAACCAAGTAATTGGAAATAGTGGTTGCAATATGCAAGAGGTAATAAAAAACTAAAATTATCCAGGAACCCATCTTGGTAATTTTGACCCACTGATTTCATTTACCCCTTAGGTACCTCTTGCATTTTCTGTTTTCAATGACCCCAATTAACCTTATAGGAATACTGCTTGATATTAAGCGGTAACATTATCATTAGCAATAAGGAAAACAGTTGCTTTTTTAACCTTTAGAAAATACTGCAAATGAGGGACAATTCATTAACAATGGTTTATAAATTAGGGTACGAAACCCAATTATATTTGGATGGACATTGCTAAATAAACGGTATATTAATTAAGAGACAATATATTTTGGGAAACCCACTGAGGCGCCCATTGGGATTGGGACAATGGCTGAATACGGGATACGTTCACAGATAAAATTGAAATACGCGCGCTTTTCGAACGGGCATGGCCGACACACATTAAGGAATAAATGCTATTCAGCCAGTACAATGGTTCGCTTCAATCATTTCAGTGAATTGTTTGTATTGAACCTTTTTGGTTGAATGACTGGCAACTCGACGATACGGACAACGCGCGAAAAGTGGGTAGGTCACCCCATTTTCAAATTAATGTTATTTTTTAATAACAATTACAATAATTAATGAGGTGAACTTGTATTACTTTTTCGAGAATGTTCTTGTTCCATTCAATTTTTATCCTTTGCTGCCTTGCCTTCTTTTCACTTCAAAAGGTGAAAGGTTCCGACTGAGAACAGATTATGAGATTAAAGATTATTTTAACAAAATAAAAATACATTTTAGAAAGCTGCCTTCTTGGTGTTCTAGGTGTCTCTCTAGAGGTCGTAAGCGTGACCGCTACACGAGCAAAGGTTTATATGGTTTTTCTATGAAATTCTCAGTAACAACTCGGAGTTATGATTTGTGATTTAATGGCAATAGGCTCGCGGTTATGAAGCGAGCTATGCTTGGTGTTTCTCTACGCGAGCAAATCAGATGTGAGGAGATCCGTAGAAGAACTAAAGTGAACGACATAGCCGAAAGGATTAAGCATTAAGCAAGCTGGGGGGCTAGACAAGTTGCATTTTGACATTCGAATCGACTAACAAAATGTATGGAAATGACACAAGCTTTCGGCAAATCGGGCTGTCACTAATGTCATTTACATACATTTTGTTTGCCGATTCGAATGTCAAAATGCAACTTGTCTAGCCCCCCTGGAGTGGCAGTGGGCGAGGCACAGAACTGATGGCCGCTGGGGCAGAGTATTGTCGAGTGGAGACCACGCACCGGAAAAGTCGGAACGGACTCCAACGAGATGGGCCGACGACCTGGTAAAGATCGTTAGGAGTTGTTCTATGCAGGCAGCATACGACCCTGTAGAAGTTAATGGAGGAGGCCTTTGTTCAGCAGTGAGCCTCTTTTGGCTGATATGATGAGGCTCGTGGGTCACCCTCTACTTCGTGAGACCAAAAGATATTCACGAAGTTGTTCTAGTTTAGGTTTTAAGTTCTAGAATTAAGTTTTTGTGAACGGATCGCAGAGCCTAGGTACTACAACACAGGGAATCCTAGTGTAGGATCTAGGGCATAACCAATAATGTAAAAACTTCTGGCAATAAACGATTTTTTCATTTTTCATTTTCATGTATACACTAACAAAAGTGCTAAATCGATTTTCGCCTAAAGTACTAATAGAACTTTTGTGATATTACGACCACAGTATTTACGAAACAATACTATAGTGACATATTATCACTAAGTTGCATAGTGTATACATGTTTTTGCTCTTGACTGTACATTAGAACACCTCTGCCTTACCATTGGAGGAAAACAGACGTGATGTTATTTAATAGCAAAACAAAATGGAACATGCGGTATTAGTTTCTACACGGCATTACCACAGACAGTATAATTGATCTCGTCTCAAAGGCAAGACGCACCTTTGTAGCTAATTAAATGCTCATCAGGGTCGCTTTTCTAATTAGTATTTGAGCCTCTTGTAATGTCAAAGGTATATTGGAAGCTGTATGATGTTCATTTAGGATTTGGTACTGAAATTAAACTACTTAGGTTTGAATGTTTTCATCGCGTTATATTAATATTATTAAAACCTGACACGTTCCGAACAACAGTGAGCTCTAACTCCGTGAATAATAACAAAAATGAAAATTTTAAATTCTCTCGTTGTAGTCTTGATGTTATAATTAATTGCCTCAAATATTCTATCTTCATTATCAACCCATTAACGGAGGCACGAGTCTCTTCTCAGAATGAGACGCGTTAGGCTATAATCCACCACGCTGGCCTAGTGCCAGTTGGCAGACCAGACGCAGTTGAGAAATCTCTCAGGCATGCAGGCTTCCTCGCGATGTTTTCCTTCATTGTTAGGCTACCTTACCTTAGTAAAGTGTACAACAGTTACAAATCTTCGACCTCCGTGTAAATAGTTTCATACCTTCATATTTGCAT
This sequence comes from Acronicta psi, assembly GCA_946251955.1. NCBI lineage: Eukaryota > Metazoa > Arthropoda > Insecta > Lepidoptera > Noctuidae > Acronicta > Acronicta psi. Next base: position 3,152,436 of record OX276486.1, read on the forward strand.
ACCAAAGTACCCACATTTTTGCGCCGCAAACGCGTCGTGCGGTGGGGGCGGTACGTCAAGACAGGTTTCCGGTTCCGTTTCCTCATTTCCGCAGTTTCCGTGACGGAGCGCTTAATTTTCAAAGTTGTTCGTTCGGTGTGGGTAGTTGTAGAATCGATGTAGTGACACGGAATGTCGCCAGGGAACAGGGAAGTTAGTTGATAAAGTGAGAAGCTTTTTAAATGGCACAAAAAAAGTTTAGTAGAGAGCTATCGGAGGACCTTTTAACTTTTTAAACAGGACAGATTGCTTTTCTGGCTGATGTCTGAGATATGTTTAAAAAAATATATTATAAGATGTATTATATGAGGGGTTTACGGCTAAGTTATAACTACGCGTATCAACCAATCTGCAAAGTTAAGCTACGCTTATCGCAGTCAAATGATTTAAAACGACAGCCTACGACGTGGGCTTTTATATTTATTTATTACAATCCAATATTTTTCTTTCTCCGATTTTTACGACAATACATTTTAATGAACACTTTCCAAAGTGGCCAAAGATACATTTTAAAGAACACTCTCCAATGTAGCAAAAGATACATTTTATTGAACACTCTCCAAAGTGGCAAAAAAAATCAGAGAGATTGAAATATGTGGGATACGGTAGCCTTTATTGACTGTTCTAAAGGTCAGTTTACATTTTAGCTCCAGTATAAAGCTATTTGGGTACAAAGTGACCCTTAGCTAAGGTACACAATATAATTGGTAACTTTATGGCGAGGGTTGAGCTGTGCGACAGGTTTGATGGGCGGCTCAATTAGGGGTAGTTGATAAGGCTTTATGAGTTTTGATACTTTAGAGGATTATTGGCTGTTCCGCAATAACTAGCTTTCCGCCAGCGGCTTCGCCCGCGTGGTCTGGTTATAAATTATAGCCTATGTTACTCGATAAAGATGTAGCTTTCTAATGGTGAAAGAATTTTTTGATCGGTCCGGTAGTTTCGGAGCCTATCTTCTTCTAGCCGATCTTCCAATCAAATTTTTCCTCTTTCTAATATAATGTAGATAAGTAGCCACACTGACAGATAGGTGGCTATATTGTTTTTGTTCATGAAGGCAAACAAGCAGACTTCCACGTGATTATTTATTTTTTGTTTAATTTTGGGCAGACGGACAAAAACGGAGAAAGAAAGGGCAAAAACATTTTTTTATCCGTTTTTGCCAGATTTTTCCTGCCCTTTTTTGTCGTTGTTTTTGCCCACTTTTGCCACACAGTTGCGGCCAATAAGTTTATTTATTTATTTATATCTAACAAAGTCTATAGTTTACATATTTGGGTGCTTCGTGTGCTTTGCGACACACCCCAACGTATAAATGGTACCCAGCCATTCCAAGGGACAAGTTTGGTTTCTAGTCGGCACGAATCGGACACACCCTGCTGCACCCAAAAAAGGCATGTATTTATAACGGACAGAAAAAAAGACGTAACCTCTTAAACCTTTTAAACGCTTAAAAAAGAGTGGGGGCTATAGTCCCCCACGCATGCCTAATGTTGGACAATTAGAAGATAATAATTTTATAATGTACCCCAAAGCACCTCTTAAACTAGGCTAATAAAGCTCTAGGATAGCTAATAAGGGAATTGCCATTGTCTATGTAATAACAGCGACTGTCAAACTTTTTGAGTTCACGCGCTCCGGGTCTAAACAAACTTGTAGAGCCTAATAGGCAGTAGAAGTTTTCTTAAAACTCCTTGAGTAAGTTTGTAAATCTCCTGTCTAGAGGCAATTTACTAAATGCCTAACCACTTCTGAAGTTGAGATGATAAAAAGCCATTTACAATGAGTTTGTCTACCAAAAAGTTTGCATACGTAATAATTTGGCCCGGTGAGTATGTATGTTTACTGTGTCTGATTTTTATTTAGCAAGCCTAAGGCGAAAAAAGATTATTTCTTTCGCTAAATGTATTTGCTATCCTTCAGGTACTAATTTTATTTACGTGAAGAGCTATTGGTCTATGAAAGACCCAATGAAGGGTAAGTTCCCTCTCACCCTCAAGAAGAAACTTATAGACGTGTGTATTCTGCCTATCCTCACCTACGGTGCTCAGACTTGGTCTTTGACGAAACTTCAGAAGTCCGCTTTCGGGGATTGCCAGCGACCCATGGAGCGCAGTATCTTGGGAGTCAGATTGTTAGACCGTATAAGGAATAGTATACTGCGCTCCAGAACTCAGATCGCCGACGTTGGTCAAAAAGCCGCAAGCTTGAAGTGGAACTGGGCTGGTCACACATCTGCCGCATGTCAGACGAGTTGTGGGCAAAACGCATTACCGAGTGGAGCCCACACAACGTTAGACGACGTCGCGGTAGGCCCAAAAGGAGATGGGACGAGTTAGACCTTTACTGGAAGGATTAGCTGCAGATAGCCCTTTACCGTGACGTGTGGAAGACGGGTAGGGAGGCCGGGACGGGGCCGGGATGAGGACGGGGAATGTATTTATGTATACATAAATACATTAGGGTGCTATAATATGATATATCGCGCATGTATGATTTCAACACCTCCGATGTTGGCAGTTAGAAATAGCCGATCTAGTGGTTTTTTTTAGCCGTTATCGTCCCACTGCAGGGCAAAGGCCTCCCTACCCATCTTCCACTCGTCACGGTTAAGGGCTATCTGCAGATTAAGATTTCAGGAATAGAAAATATAGATGTATCTAACAACAACAACATTTAACAAGCCACTACCACATTTCTCTAGAGCATATATAATACTAGAAGGTCAGTATGAAACTAGAGCTCCCTTCAGGATAGGGGCGGCAATCGCTCGTAATTCATAGGCTATGTCAGCGGGGCCACGGCACCCGAGCTAATAGACTTTATATGCCCCCTAGCGACGTAACAAGCGGTATACTCGTATGTGTGTACTGCCTTTATGTGCCTTTTGTAGCTTTCATAAAGAAGTAAGGTACAGGTTCTCGCTAAACATATTGTCCGGGTTGAAGTTGGCACGAGCTAAGTTCAACCCGGCCGTAAAAATCGCAGAGAGAAAAATGATGAAAAATGATTTAAAACGACAGCCTACGACTTGAGCTTTCGTTTTTATTTATTACAATCCAATGTATTTCGTTATAGTCTTATTAGTCGTATTATTGTAATTGGCGTATTTCTAATCCGGAAAACAACCAATAAAATATACGGTCTCCAAAAAGCATATCACTGTTAGTCTTTAGCGCACCCTGTTAAAATGGTCCTTCACCGCAATCAACATGGAAATATGAAAACATGTCAATTCAACCGGAATACGTCGACACAAAGGGTTGTATTGTGAAACCTCGACATACGTTGCGCAATTGAGGCCGGTTAATTAGCCCCGTGTCGACGAATAACCTTGAAATTATTACAATGACAAATGTTACCTACACAGCATTTGTAGCATACGGGTTATAAAAAATATCTTATCTGTTTTTGACCTTCTGAATCAAAATCAGGAATAGACAACATTGGTGAAGAAAAACAATGTTTTAATTACTGATTTCTGACACTTACGCGAATACTAGACATTGAAATAAAACTACTTTTTACGGATTTTATCGCGTTATATTGATAATTATATTATATTGTTAATTATTTTGACGTTATAATGTCCGAAATATTCTAAAATGATAGAACGCCCGTTTTCACACACTTACCTAAATAAAGATTGCCTACGATTCTACGGCCGACTTTAAACGTATAGGCACTAACCTACGGTAGCTCGCACAAATATATTAAAGTTTGCTCCGATGACTCGGGCCGTGAAAATAATTAACATCGTCGCGCAACGAATAGATATGTACAATGTACATATGTTCGTTAGTGGAATTCGAGAAGGTAATACTAAATGTGTTATCAAATAGCTCTCTTTAGTTAAAGATAATTAATTATAAGTGATTACATTGTTGCAATGGGTCCTGGCCTGTAAAAACAAATGTATCTAAATATATAAAGGTGACTGACTGACTGACTGACATAGTGAAAGTGATCTATCAACGCACAGCCCAAACCACTGGAGGAATCGGGCTGAAACTTGGCATGCAGGTAGATGTTATGACGTAGGTATCCGCTAAGAAAGGATTTTGATAAATTTTTTATAAAATAAATAGTGAAATCGCTACCGGAAAGCTAGTAATAAATATTTTATACAGCAAATTGCACTTGGAACTCCGTCATTAGTTTATAGCAAAAGTTTTCGACATTAAACTTGCACCATAATTTATCTCACAGAAGCCTTAGTTCGTATCCAACCGTTGTGGTGCTCAGAATAGTTTCCGGACCAATATCCGGACACTACCGAATGCCGGCCGGAATTCAGCTGTGCCTGTGGGGATCGCATCTCCCTAATTTTAACTTAATGACGACTGAATTTAAAAGTTCTTGCTTTGATAACATGTATCACGCCTGTGTTCTCTGAAGGGTTAGGCAGAAGTCTATTAGATTAGGTATGTTTAGTAGTAATCATTTAATGATTTAATGGAGGAATAACACTGCTCGAACCAGCAATCGAACTAAATTTTAAATGACGACGTCTGTGGTCTAGTGGTTGAAGTACCGGACTGCTGATCACGACGTCGTGGGTTCGATTCCCACAAGACACAAATATTTATGTGATGAATATAAATGTTTGTGTTTGTCTGGGTGTTTGGTGTATGTATTATAAGTATGTATTTACAAAAAAAAGTATATAAGTATTATATCCATTGTCTAGTACCCATAGTACAAGCTCTGCTTAGTTAGGGACTAGATGGTGCTGTGTAAAATGTCCCAGGATATTTATTTATTTCATATTTATTATGTATTTTTTGTTTAGTTGTAGACGTGCACAGCAGTGGGACATTAATGGGTATACATCTGCCTAAGCCTTGCCTAATACAGAATGAATCAAAAAGCGCCCTTTAAGAAAAACAGTTAAAACAATACGAAGAAAACCTAATAGAATATTTTATTTAGTTTTTACTGTTTTATGTTTCAATAAAGTATGAAGGGATGTGTCTTAGGGGATCACTTGTCTTGTACCTATGTTATATTTTGCAACAGAACTCTTGACAGGTATTTATCACTCACGGCTCATCCCTTGTGAAGAGGGCTGAGGGAACCGTATTTTATATCGTTCAATTTTTTTTTTGTAATGCTTTTTCGGGTGTAAAGGTTAGAAAAGTACATTCTTTCCAAATTGTCACTGGGGGCAAGTTTTGATGTTTTGGCTTGCCCTGAGTTGTCTACACGCAATTTTCTCTTTGGTCGGAAAGAAGGCAATCATTTCAATTCAAGGCATAATTTTCCTAATTGAATATCTGAGGGTAAATTGTCGAGTTCGATGACCAGGTCGAGCAGTGTTTGTTTTGCTCGGAAGTTGAATTTGTGTCTAGTGGCGATGGGCTCGCTCCTTTTACATGATATCTAAACATGACTAACATGAGTTACATTAGTATACCTCTGCCTAATCCTTCGTAAAATGAAGGCGTGATGATATTTTACGTTAAGTAAACAAATGATGTAGTGATTAGAGCTAGAACTTTACTTCAAAATTGTAAATCTGAGTTTGTTTTGTTACTGAAACTCGACATAACAAGCTCATACAAACAAATAAATAACACAAGTAGCTACTTTTTGCTTACAATAGAAACATGTACCAAGCTTCCACTTCAATATTACGTTCAAGCAAACAAAAAACTTATTTCATCTCACATAAAGTTTAACTTTGATTGTAAACAAAGCTGGTAGGAAATTTTTAGCTACACGAGATGACAAGAACATTGTTTTATTTTAGTATTTACTTTGATAATTGAGATACTAGAAATGTCATACTCGTTAATTGTTTCATTTAGTTAACTCATCTAAACTTATATTTCAAAGAGGAATGATTCGATTTAACTCAATAACTACTCGACCGATTTGTAAAATTCTTTTACCATTAGAAAGCTATATCATTGCCGAGTAACATAGGCTATAAATTTATAAGTAAAACAGACCACACGGGCGGAGGAGCCGCTGGCGGAATGCTAGTAATCAAATGAAGGAAACGCAAAGTCATTTTATGCTTGATTTTATACAAAATTTAAATACAAAACCTTACATTTTACAAAGTACTATAATAAACATTATCATCACTTGCCACAAAAACTGAGTACTTATAGTAATGCTTGAAATTTTAATTGTCAGACTGGTAAGTAGTGTGTTGATGAAACCATTTTGTTATAGAACTCGAAAAATCGAACTAAATAAAATTATAAAATAATTCCGCTGATCCTCTTACAAATAGACTCTCTATCGGTGAACAAAAGATTGAATCAGGAAATTGGCCATCCGCCTTTAGATTGTAGGGTCTCCATGCGACCGGAACTTTTCGGGCTTATCTCGAATGCACCTTTGTCCATTACACAGAACAATTTGTTGCGGTATTAGTTTTTTCCAACATTAATTAAATTAAAGAGCTCATTATTTTATTAAAAACACTTCGCAAGCGAGTGGTAGATGTTCTTAGTTTAAGCGAGAGATAATTAACTCGAGACCTATTATAACTAGCAATAATAGCCTAGTACCGTGATTATGAACTACCACCATAATCATAAAAAGATTTTTTAACATTCATTTACCAAAATTCTATACTACCTACTTAATTTATAATGTACTTAAGGAATGTGCTCTTTTGTCCAACACCTTTTTGCGCTAATCGGCTAAACGAATTTCGATAAAATTCGGCAAAGGTCGTCCTTGATATAGGCTATCTACCACAAAAGTTCTTTTGGACTCGATTAAAACTGTGGCAACATTATTTTATTAACACGTAAACACTTCGCAACTTGAATTCTCCAAGATACGACGCCTCTTAGGATCTTAGTACACATTAAACAAAGAAACAATTTATGAAACGATAAACAAAACTTTGGGGACAGACAGACGGGTAATTTTATTAAGTTAGTACCATTTGTTAATCTCAGGGGTGGCATAAAAAGTTTGCGAGTGTATTTTCCACAACACGCTAAATATATTTGTTAAAGTTTTGTAAGTACTGTGAGTGAGATAGGGCTGCCAACACAAGCAAATTGTAATTCACTTGTTACCTTAATAGTCCATTAATTTTGTCATGAATACCGAGTGATTATACGAAATAATTACGAAAGGTAATGGCCGAGAGGTGGCGTCATTTGTCACGGGGCCGGGCCGCCGTGCAATTTACCTTCAACGTGATTCATCGAGCACCAATCATTTATTAACGGGTTCAACACGAAAGAGAGCGGTGCTAATCGGAGGGAAATTAATATACGGAAGATACATGCCATCTAAGGATTTAGCAGAAGTGTAGTACTGGTATATATACGTACAGCTTTTTTCATTAGTTTATAGGTTAACATTTTTAGCTTCCACGTAATAGAAAGTCTATTGTCAAAAATGTTTATCAGGACACCGAACTGCTACTGAGAATTTTATAGAAAAAGCCACATACCAGTTGACCCGTCCTGGAAATCGAAATTAGGACCTGAAGCTGAGTAGCGCACTTGTGATCACTAGACCATTAAATCAGTAATGAGGATACATTTCTAGAAAATACTCTAATAAAACACGTCGAAAGAAAATCATTGACAATGTTTTTTTTTATGAAATAAATTATCTCAATTCGATCTTTATGGGTGTACGTAATAGGCTATTATCAACTTTCCGGGGAAACTCCCGGAATTGTGGAATTTATGGAAGACTTGGAAGACTCATTTACATTCCGTTTTTGGTGATTACGCTGTTTAGTTACACTTTTTACAAGTATTTGTTGTAAAATATTTAATGAATTGATTTTGCTTACAGAATTAATATTTAATATTTTTAAAACAACAACAATGAGGTCCTACCTCATTGTTGTTCTTTCGTTCTTTCATTATTTTTATGTAGGAAAAAAGTGGTACTTGATTTTGATTTCATAAAAATATACACACGAAACTATAACTCTTGCATTCAATATAAAAAAAAATACTTTATTGTGAATGTTAACATCATTTAATTTTATTCGTTTAAAAATGTTGATATAAATTGTATTAATAAATATCCTGAATTCTTATGTCGTGTGTGTAACCTATTATTACAATATTCTGATCTGTGATGTTCAGTACTTATTCATTGTTCTTTTAATATTGAGGTATTAAGGAGCAGTTTATCGTTCAAATTTATAATCTCAGAAGTACATATTCATACTCTTAGCCAGCAAAAATCGCTGGAATGAGCCGCAATTCATATAATATTATTATATTATATCCACTTCATCACGCGACCCAGCTTGGCACAAGCATCATCGTCCCTAGTACATTATTACCTCAATGGTTTTTCATATTGAATTCGTGAAATACGTTTTATAGACCCGCAATATGTTGTTTTTTATTGTTCTGGTAATATTCCCATCTTTTATAGCAACGGGTGTGAAAGAGCTGTATTGGAGCTAATAAAAACTGAGTGCAAGTTTAGAAATAAAAAGGTTTATGACAATTATTGTGTAAATATGTCCCAGGATATTTCTATACTAATATAATAAAGAGGAAAGATTTGTTTGTTTGTTTGTTTGTTTGTAATGGATAGGCTCCGAAACTACTGGACCGATTTCAAAAATTCTTTCACCTTTGGAAAGCTACATTATCCCCGAGTAACATAGGCTATATATCATCACGCTACGACTAATAGGAGCGGAGTAGTAATGAAAAATGTTGCAAAAACGGGGAAAAAATTATAAGACCACGCGGGCGAAGCCGCTGGCGGGAAGCTATATTTATATAAAATAACCAAATGAAAAGATATTATGGCGGCGATCTTTACTTAGCAGCTGGATATAATAGATTGATGTAAACTTAAGATATACCTATGAGTGTGCAATATAACCAAGTCACATTTGTTATTAAAAATATACATTACATGCTTTTAGACGCAGAAGATAAAAGATGTAGCCACGGTATTACTTCCTAAAATAAAAAAAATATATATATACCCTTAACAAATAGGTTTGCATATAAAACTGAAAACCAACTGAAAACAGTCGTCTTAAGGCTGTTTTTAGTTTGATATAAATATACCAACATCCCCACTAGCTCCTCGGGCGGCAATCCGTGAGGATTTTCTTTACTATAAAAAAAGTTATAAATTTTCAACGGGATAAGTTTCCCAGGCAAAGTGCAACCTCTCCGATGCGCGGAGGGGTGTGTTAAGAATACTCACCCACCCACAGACTGACCGCGGCAAGCTTAGCTAAACCTTGCAGATCGTTTGATCAGCGTAGTTATAACTTAGCTTATACATCTGAAACTTAATTGTAATGTTTGTTTGTTTCAGAAAACAACACGCAGTTGGATAGAGAGCACGTTTCAAAAGCGAGAGTGTAAATACTTCGTGCCCAGCGCCAAGGATGAGCATGTGTGAGTACTCGTATATATTTGCACAGACTTTTGTATTGTGGACTAAACTGTTTGTCTACAATCCCTTTATCCTATTTTGTCCGACGTTTCGTTTCAATATGATTTCTCTATTTCTTTGCCAGAAATGTATTCAAAACTAAAGATAAGTATGTTAATAAATACAGTTGTTTAAAAAAAAAACATTTGCGAAATATTGAAATAAAACTACTTTTTACGGATTTTATCGCGTTATATTGATATTATTTTAATCCCGACGTTTCGGACCCTTTACAGCGTCCATGGTCACGGGTGACTAAGATGGTAGGCGTCTTGACGTTTCAATTACTAACAGCTACCCTACATTTTTGTTAATTGTTAGCAATCCGCGAATCAATATAACGCGATAAAATTCGTAAAAGGTAGTTTTATGTCAATGTCTAGTATTCGCGTAAGTGTCAGAAATCAGTATTTGTGAAATAATTAAAAATCTTTGGAGTTTTTGATACTAACACGCCTGTATTCCCCAATGGGTTAGACAGAGGTATATTAATCTATCTACACCCAAAGTTCGCCGGTATATTTAGGTCCCATGTGATAGGAGGCGAGCCTATTGCCATCAACCCCCAACAAAAACAAAAAACCCAACAACACTCACTAACCTGGAAATGGAACCCAGGAGTCGCGCTTTGAGTTGTTAATTTTGTAAAAGACATCCATTACTTATCTTTATTTTGGACTTCACTATAATCGGATACCATAAGGAACTGTAATACAGAGCCCATTCTAGCTACGTCACTGACAAATATGGAATCAGACGTAGAGACCTACGTCTGTGCCTACGCACGTAAAACCCTTCCTTTTGTTCATAATAATGATTGATATAGGACATAATTTGGATCCCAAATTCCCAACACAGCCTACCTCTTCATCATTTCACAATTCCCAAAACTCTAAATCAAATCACACCAATAAAATTATCAAACAATACATTTCGTGATTGGGCACACACATCCCCAAAAGATGACAATTTATGGACATACGAACAAAATTCTAAGGAAAAAATTTTTTTTTTAATCTAGCCCCTTTTTTCGAGTACCTGCACACGCATACCATCACGCCTGTATTCCCCAAAGAGTTAGGCAGAGGTGTAGGGGGGATCCAGTTCTAACAAAATACTGTATTTTTGCATTTTCGATTAAAGTATTTCTAAACCCAATAAACATTATTGATTTATGCATTAAAGGCACATTAAAAAAGTCGGGCAACGCATGGGATTATTAATAAGTGAGTTATTAATACATACACTCACGCCTTTTTCTCATAGAGGATAGGTAGAAACTAGAGACGGCCGCTTGGTACGAATCTTGCACACTTTTGCTTCTTCTACGTCCATACATCTTGTCATACACACACTGCCTGTCTTGTAGTTCAGCAATTTCCAAACTTTGAGGCTTTGTAAGACTTAGTTTTTTTAAATATTTTATGGAATAAGAGATATTGCATCGGTTTAGAGGCATTGAATAGGCTCCGTAACTACTGGACCGATTTGAAAAATTCTTTCAGTGTTGCCCATTTATCGTGGAAGGCTATATACCATCACGCTACAACTAATAGGAGCCGAGTAGCAATGAAAAATGTTGCAAAAACTGGGACAAATTACCAAGACCACGCGGGCGAAGCCGCTGGCGGGAAGCTAGAAGACATTTAGACTGTAAACCGACTCCAACACAACACATACCTAACTGTAAAGTATTTACGTAATCCGTGACTTCGTGCCCAGCAGTGGGACATACCATGAGCTGAATCGTATCGTGACAGACGTCTTTTTTCAACCTCTCCTTCAAAACAAGTAGGAATTTAATTTGAACTCTAATGTGTTTTAAACGACTTGGCGCTTGGCGCTTCACTTGGCACACAGTTCGTACGGGCGAAAAAAGGGTTAAAATACTTGAGAGGGATGAAGCTGCCAATGATAATGGTGATTATACTTTGTGAGTTTGATATAGGGATCATTTTACCACAAATGCTTTAAGAGTCGAATTAATGACAGCATAGAAAATCAATCTGTCATTGATATCTATTTCTGAATTTATCCCATAGCGGTTCCATTCCATCCCATTATGGTTAGCGCCTTAGATAGGCGCTAACCATAATGGGATGGAAAAATATGCCCTTAAGAAGGTCAATAGCAATAGGGTCTCCCCATTGATATTCTATTTACATTTAAAATTGAGTCGCATTGCGATACCTAGCATTACATTTAGCATTTTTAGCTTTGCTAAGGGAGAAGAGATACAAGGAAATATCATCAAATAGTTGTCAAAGAATAATAGACTTGATAGGTGTCCAAATGTCTCCCGGTCATGTAACTAGAGTGCGCGCCACCACTGAAGTCAAAAAGAAGAAGTAATATTTTGTTAAATTTCGTTTTCATTTAGGCACCTATATCTTGGTACAATAATTATGTTCTTAAATATGATTGTCAACAATAAGTTACCCATAAATTAGTAAAAATGTGCAGATATGGTATCCCTAAAGTTTAGATGTCATGGCGGCGACTCTCATCTTCACTTTATTTAGCGGGAATTCTTCTGTTCTAAATTGCAGAATCCATGCACTTTAAGGATCAGTTCATGAGCTGCACTTTTCAATACTTTACGCTCCATTATTGCTTTTTATTTAACATATAACAACTAACGGTATTGACATTATGGCGGAACTGTCAAATTTTGTTCTCCCTTTTGCCGTAAAACTTCAGGGGGGCCAGACAAGTTGCATTTTGACATTCGAATCGACAAACAAAATGTATGTAAATGACATTAGTGGCAGCCCGATTTGTCGAAAGCTTGTGTCATTTCCATACATTTTGTTCGTCGATTCGAATGTCAAAATGCAACTTTTCTAGCCCCCCCAGTGGTGGCGCACTCTAAGTACAATAAGTACCTACATTAAACTCAAGGGTACACTTCTGGAGGTGACATGACGTTGTCGACCTCTTTTTAACTATGTATATAATGTCATTGGCAATTACATGAGACCTAGACATACCGGGGAATTGTAGGTTTACATTAAGACAACTCTGCCTAACCCTTGGGGGGAATACAGGCGTGAATGTTATGTCTTTATGTGAAGCCCTTTATAATAATAATATAATAATAATTTATTTCAATTCAGATAACATGATCCATTTTGTTAGTAACGTCTTATACTATGTTAGTAAGGATATATTGACATATTTATTTAAATTATATTAAGTACAAATTAAATCAAATTAAATTAAATTGAGCCACAGGTCTTAATAATTTGGTGAGATGGCCAAGCAGCGGACAATTCCCACTGTCAGCCACCGCTCTCACAATGCTGTTGGAGCTGCCCCTTATCCGGTACAACAAGGACGATGCCTTTTTCCGCATTATGGCTTCGAAACTGTCAACATGAGCTACCGCGAACATCTCTGATGCACTGCAGTATCGTGGCAGACCCATCAGCACCCTAAAAGCGTTATTGAATTGGATGCGCAAGGCACCAATCGATTTCTTTGTATAATTGACCCACAAACTGCTCGAGTAAAATGACGTACAGTATGCTTTAAACAGCATAATTTTTACTGTGTCTGAGCATCGAGCAAATCTGCGAGCCAACATATTCGCTCTTACCGAGAGTGCCCTGCGCTCCCTCTCAATATCTTCATCATCCTTCTGATTCTCAATAATTATATGTCCAAGGTACTAACCTTTCAGTGCACCGCATTCCAAACCTTACGATGATTACATTATGTACACAAATTGCTTCCATAAAATAAATAATGTTAGTTCCGAACAACGTTTGGCACAGACTAATAAATCTCAACATCTGTGGTTGAAGGAGTAGCGCGCGCCACCTGGCGGCTTGGCAAGGAATACTGATGAAACGTGAACTGTTGCCAAACTTGAAACAGAATAACTTTTGGTTGCATTTATTGAATTGTACATTTACTACCTAGGGGTCATATTAGCAGGTCAAGCCAAGTGTTATTTGGTTTTTCTAAGTAACGGCCCGGAGTTTGGGGTTGTGCCCGGTTAATGGCAATAGGAGCCATAGGAGCCTCTATTACATGGGACCTAAACATTAGTACACTTCTTCCTAAGTAGCCAGTGACACTACTGAGCAAATGTGTCTTAACAACTGCCTCAAAATGGTCTGCGTTGCGTGGCGCTTGTTACAAGGCCCGTAGGCTTAATTGTCATGTTATTACAGTAAAAAAGAGATATTCTTTGCGTTCCTCTGAATAGCTAATGGCATATCTGGCTCTAGATTTTAGTACCTAACTAATATAACACAAGGAATAGCTAAATATTAGCAAGAAGCTCGACGGCAGTGTCATCTTAATATTCATCAACGTTACTCAGCAAATGGGCGTCGTCTTTACGACGTGCTATCAAACGGAGATGTTCAAAGTTTCTTATCTAACACCGCCTTTATATTAGACAAGAATTTAGCACATTTTTGTGACATCATTTTTTATAATGGTTTATTTTTAACCCCCGACGCAAAAACGACGGGGTGTTGTCATAAGTTTGACGTGTCTGTGTGTGTGTGTGTGTGTTTGTGTCTGTGGCATCGTAGCTCCCGAACGGATGAACCGATTTTGATTTTGTTTTTTTTATTTGATAGGTGAATTAGTGCGGAGTGTTCTTAGCTATATCTGATGAAAATCGGTCCAAGATGGCCGCCGCCACAAAATAGCGAATTATATATTTTTCCACAACTCCCTCAATATGTTTATCAAATGAAAGGGCTTAACTAGGAGAATACTATAACTATGATAAATTTCAAATCCAAGATGGCCGCCACCACAAAATAGCTAAATACATTTCGTGTCGGGGTTTTCTAAATTTTTTATTTAGTTTTATACTATTTTACGCTAGCTACACATTTTTCTTGTTATTTTTTGTAAGAAAATATGGTAACTGTTTGTTTTTCCAAATATAATAAGTAACACATAACATACTTACAGTATTATCATCATCAACCCATATACTGTCTCACTGCTGGGCAGGGGTCTCCTCTCAGTTTGAGAGGGATTAGGCTATTGTCTACCACGCTAGCCTAATGCGGGTTGGCAGAATCACATACCGTCGAGGAAATCTGTCAAGCATGCATGCTTCTTCACGATGTTTTCCATCACCGTTAAAGCGAGTGATAATTACGTACATGATTTCGAAAGTCAGAGGCATGTGCCTTGGATTCTAATTCGAGATCTTTGACTTGGCAGTCCAGTAATCATTCACCTAGGCTATGACTGCTATATTATTATCATTGCCATCACCTAATACTTCTTCTACAGCTAGAACATCTTCAATAAATAGTACCTACTTACATAGATCGTAGATTTATTACATAAAGTGTAACAATAGCTTTAGGTACCTACTCTAAGCGTTTGTTTAAGGCACACTCCAAATGGGAATATAAAGCTCCCGTATTTCGGGGTAATTTACTGCAAACTCCCAGTCAGGCGGAACGCAGCGTTTATCCGGTTTTATTTGCTTTTTATTATGATAAAGTGACGGTCTAGTGTCCCTGTTAATTTTCCTAGGACCCTAGGTCACAGTAAATGTACTGTGGCTCATATGTACTGTAGCTAGGTGTTTTATAATAGGGAATTAACAGTGAAAGACACAGAGTAGCCATCAATTCAGAGGTGGCAATTTTTACTATGTTACCGCAGCAAAAATGTCGACTAGCAGGAACAATTTTGTTACTATGTGTTCATCAACTCATTTACTGTCCTAGGTCATACAAATACAAGTCTCAAGCCAGTATACCGGGCCTATTGTCATTAATTGGGTGCAAATCAATACTCCTAGCTGTTACCGAGAAATTCATAGAAAAACCTAATATAAAATAACTGTACCTGGGAATGTAACCCGTGCTAAGAATCGATCTCGACCATCGCAGTCGCGCTTATGACTACTAGGCTGACTTAATTTTAAAATTAATTATTCAAAAACATTCGATACTGCATCGCGTTTTGACGACTCTCTGCGTTCGACCGCAGTATCAAAATCGCACGTTTTCGCGACTCGATCGTCGCGTTTGGCGTTTTTAAGTTTGCTGTGTGGAATGTTGGTCGCTGCATTTTGCTTCTGAAAGCGACTAACGGCCGAAATTAATAACGTATCTTCTGTAGATTGTTTTCCGTACTGGAGATAGAAATTTGACATTACTTCTATGGAACTTATGTCAAATTTCGATATCCATTATTAATTTCGGCCGTTAATTGCCGATGCTATAAGTAGCATGTCTGCAATAGCCCTTAATTGTTTCCTGAATGTAATGTTGCTAATGAAATTTCATTACAACTTTCCCAATACAAACTGTCAACAGTTTCCATTATAAAGGGGTATCAGCTACCCGTGTCAAAAAATTTTGGCAAATCTCTCGAGACAGGGGTGTGGAGGGTGGTCCCAAAATAATTTGTTACCAAGTGTGAAATGAAAAAATGTTATTGTTATTTAATTTATGTAGGCCCGATTTGTCATTTTGCCGACTTTGGCTAATTATGTTTCAGGTTATTTACCAAATTCATTCATTAAACATGACATATCGGTGGCATATAATAAAGCTAATAAGATGTTAATTGTTGTTGTTGATTGACAAAAGACTCCGGTAGATCCAGAATGAAATCGCAGGATAAGCTTGACTCATACTGCAAGGTTTGGATGCAGAAAGCTTTAAACCCCGGAAGTTGGAAAAAGTCTGCAGTGAAACGATCACTAAATTAATGTTCTTGAGAATATTAAACATAATTTGGTACCTACTAACCTCACACTAATTTGGGAGCTGTTCAAAATGCTGTTACAATTAAACAAAAAACTTCCAAATTCAAATTGTATCGAGAAACGAAAAAACAATACAGCCGAGTTTAAAATTCGTACTTTTTAAAAGTCTTTTTAAAAAGTAATTTGGTAATTGAAACTCTTTTAACGTGAAGCACACTTTTATTTGTACATTAAGGGTTGTTAATGTGTTTCTAAATGAGGTCGTCTCCCACATCACGGGCCATCCCTTTGTACTGAGCTGTATTTGTCTGCCTTTCTGTACGTTCCCTTTGAACTACCTGAAATGAAAACGGCGCGAAATTATTTAGCGGCGGAAACTAGCACTAGTCACTACGCCATACTCCATTTGTTTGATTTTGAGATGTGTTCCAATTTTAAAAATCATTTAAATAATTATATCATCCCCTCTTAAATCCCCACTAAAAACTTTACAACACAAATCTACTTATCTCTTATTATTGACTTATGGCATGTGGGCAATGGCCGTTGGAGGTTTTGTTTCAACGAATTCTTTTTTTTTATATCACTAAGGTGGCAAACAAGCATACGGCCAGCCTGATGGTAAGCGGTTACCATAGCCTATGAACGCTTGCAACACCAGGGGTGTCACTCGCGCGTTGCCGACCCGAAAAACCTCTTAGAGGTTTATGGAGGATTCACTACGCCGACAGTTTGAGGGAATATTCCTCTTGCTGCCAGCGCAGCGCATCCTTAGAAAGAGCTTTGAGAAATAGTTATGGAACTATTGACTTATTTATTACTGCGTAAGAACTGGGCGGACCGCATGCAATGACACCCCTTAATTTGGTCCCAGAATGATCTTTTCTAAATCGAAGTAAACTAGTCTGCGATCGGATAAAAAACTTACGCCATCCGATACTAACAAAGAAACTAAGAAACATTAACGCCGTTTCTATGTATGGCAAACGCGTCTGTAAAATGTTTGGACGGCTCTATGAGACTATGAGAAAGGGACTGTGTAGGCCTTAACGGGACTTAATAATGAAAGTAGTGGACTGTATAAATTAGGTATAATATTTGCGATAGGTAACAATCTACATGAAGATATGCACCAAAGAAATGCCCGTAGTCTAACGCGGCGATCAGCTGAGTAGTGAGCGGAGGCGCGGCGTGCGCGCAGCCAGGTTAAGTCCCCCGCACCCTGCGCATGAACCGATGTCGTCGGTCGTATGATGCGCCGACAGGGACTAAGCCGTCATCTACCCTATATTGTATACATGAAGAATCAACATAGCATCAGAGATTTTTAAAGCTATTGCTATCACCTCGATATCCTTCTTGACGACAGGGCTAAGTGTGTCGGCGTAGGCTTGCCAGAACAGCGTCACGTGGTTAATGCTCAACTTGCGTTGCTGCAGCTCGCAACTCAACGACCAGAAGTCGTCGTTTGTCTGAGTCACGATACCTTGGTAAAAAAAAAACATCATCAAAACACGCCTGTATTCCCTGAAGTGGTTTGCAGAGAGAGGTGTACTAATGTACTCTCACATTTCGTCGATATGTTAAGGTCCCATGTAATAGGGGGCGAGTCTATTGCCATCAACTGGGCATAAATACAGACTCTGAGTTGCTACTGGGAATTTTACAAAAAACAACACTTTGCTCGACCCGAGGATTGAACCCAGGACCTCTAGCGTAGCAGTCGCGCTTTGGACTATTAGACCAACGAGCAGTCGCAGCAGAAATATTTATCATCATCGACCCATTTAATGTCCTACTTTTTTTACACATTATGGGGTTACGTTTGCCCACTACTCTGCCTGTTGGTAAGCAACAGTGCGGTCGAGGATGATGCACGCTTACCCAGCCTAGACTTGTGGGGCATGCCTTTGGTTTGTGGCCAAGCACTTTCACATGCCGAACACCATTTTAGCCACCCCGGCTTAGCAGCCATAGCGTCTAGTGTACCGAACCAGAACACGCAGTTTCGAATCCTGCCCGCCAGTCATATTTTTTCTTCATTAAAATGGAAGCTTCAAAACATATTTTCAACCGACTTCAAAAAAGGAGGAGGTTCTCAATTCGACTGTATTTTTTTTATGTTTGTTACCTCATAACTTTCGACTGGGTGAACCGATTTTGATGATTCTTTTTTTTATTCGAAAGCTGGTGCTTACAGATTACTCCCATAAATTTTTATCGAAACCCGTTGAGCGGTTGTAAAAATATCGACGAAAATTAAAAAAAATGTGTACATAGATGATATTATGGTTCACTCCGAAACCTCGCTGTCTGTGCCGGTCAGTGAGTTTAGTTGCCAATAATATAATATATATTCCACTAAAACTTTTAACATAAATTATTTTTAAACAAAAAAAAACCGTCTTTAAAAAAGAATTAAACATTGGCACCGACTCAAAATTAGTTAGAAATCATAATGTAAATATGTTATTTTTTGCTTTTTAGTTCTTTTTTGGAGGCGGTTTGTTTTTTGTTTAATTTTATATTTGCATCAGGTATTGGCAACAGGTCTACATTACTTCATCTTTACTGTCGGAATCCAAAAAACTCCCGATATCAACAAGTTAAGGATTATTTGTGGGGGAGAGGGTGCGAATTTTCCCTTGTCGTCGTTTCCATAAGAGGCACTTAATCTGGAACTTTTGCAAATCTCACTGGAGAGAGGAGACCCAAGTTGAGCAGTTGCTTGGCAACAATGCCATTGTTTAGGAGAAACAATTTGAATCGTAAGCCTTTTCAGCCCTTTTGTTTACGTATTATTACAAACTAGCTCTTTGCCGCAGCTTCGCTCGCGCTAAGTTTAAACCCCGTTTTTATTTGTTATTCGGGGCGGAGACAAATCCAACAAATCAATAACCATGAAAATCGGTCCAGCAGTTCTCGAGTTATAAGTGTTGTAACAAACCCAACTATGTTTTATATTTTAGATTATGGTTCAGGTGTGATCTTGATCGCTTTGCTGAGATTGCAGTAGAATAGAAAAATATACATTTAGTAATATAAGTTACGCTATTCGGTAAAATGAAAGAAAGATAATGGACTCACAGTTCACACATAACATACCATCAAGGGGTAGGTAGGGTTAGGCAGTAGTACTAATTTACACCCAAGTTTGCGAGTATGTTTATGTCCCATGTAATGGGGGGCGAGCTTATTAGCATCAACCGGGCACAAATCCACCTCCACACATTTCCACCTATGAGTAGTTAATACTAGTAGAATCTCCATCGCACTACAGGCGAATTGGCGGTCAAGCCAACTATTACCTATTCTGTGGTCAAGAGTAGGTGTTTATTGAATACTAGCTTCCCGCCAGCGGCTTCGCCCGCGTGGTCTTATAATTTTTTCCCCGTTTTTGCTACATTTTTCATTACTACTCCGCTCCTATTAGTCGTAGCGTGATGATATATAGCCTATGTTACTCGGGGATAATGTAGCTTTCCAAAGGTGAAAGAATTTTTGAAATCGGTCCAGTAGTTTCGGAGCCTATTCATTACAAACAAACAAACAAACAAATCTTTCCTCTTTATAATATTAGTATAGAAAATATAACTCACCGACAATGGCAGCTATTCTCAGTTTTTCTTTCATTTCATTTAAAAGTTCACCGTCCACTTTATTCACCGGGTAGTTTCTCTGAAAAAAAATCATTCGAATGAATAATAGCTTTAGTTAAAGCAGTCTTATAAATTGGTTATTCTTTTTATAATTATAGTTCCCTACAGTAATTCAAATTGGTTCTGAATTGTTATTTCCTATGAAACGCGTTGCGCATAAAAAACTCACGAATTCGTTAATACAAGGCGTTTCAGTGTCCGGCTTTAGAAAAATACAGCTCTTAGTAGCATTGACTTTATATTACTGCGTAAAGAGGGGGCGGATCGAATGACACTATGACACCCGCGAACTTGGTCCCAAAATGGTCTTCTCTAAACCGAAGTAAACTAGTCCACGATCGGCTAAAAAACAAATGCCATGCGATAACAAAGATGGCGTTAGTGTTTCTGAGTATGACGTACGCGTCTGTCAATTGTTCGGACGGCCCTATGTTTATAAAGGTAGTAGATATGGTACCGAAGGTACAGTTATTGGAAACTAACCTAACCGAAATTAAAAATTTAGAAAACCCCCGACACGAAATGTATTTTGCCATTTTGTGGTGGCGGCCATCTTGGATTTGAAGTTTATGATAGTGTATAGTATTCTCCTTGTTAAGCCCTTTCATTTGATACCCATATTGACGGAGTTGTGAAAAATATGTAATCCGCTATTTTGCAGCGGCGGCCATCTTGGACCGATTTTCATCAAACATAGCTAAGAACACTCCCGACTAATTAACGGCTAACTATGGCGATTAAAAAAACGTACGGGAGCTACGATGCTACAGACAGACACACACACACACACACACACACACAAACAGACACGTCAAACTTATAACACCCCGTCGTTTTTGCGTCGGGGGTTAAAAATACTCTGTGTTACGCTGGTTAAAACTCTATTCGTACTTTTTTTAATGTTGACTGGGGGATGAGAAAAAAAACCTAATTTGAGAAAAATCACGCCATTTTGACACACTGTTATCTGTTTCGTAATGATTTCATAGTAAAAACTGTCATTGTCAGTTTCGGAATGTCAAACGCACGCCATTACGGCAGATTTATCAGTTTCGTATTGATTTCATGGTAAAAACCAGTAAAAACTATCAACTTGACAGCTGTCATGTACCTCTGGTACAAGAATCAATGTGAATAAATTATTTTTTATCAGAATCCTAATTGATGCGTTGTTATCTACTCAAAAGCTAAAGCAAATACTTAGATAAATCTATTTAGCTGAAAACTCCCGAACATTTCTATTCGAAATGTGTGAATGTTTCTGAAAAACGAGCTTGGCGCACAAGTGGCTCTTTGTGCCACCTTTGTGTTTACTATACACCCCTACCTCCCACCCTCAACAAAACAAAAGACGGTGAACTTTAAAATTTTATGTGGGACGCCGTCAGACTGGACTGGACTGGATTTTTCCTTGAAAGAATATTTTAATCAAAAAGGATTTAGAAGATTAAATTCACATTTGGATTTTATCCTGATCTTCTTTTAAGAAGATAATCTTTTTTAAGTTTGGTTGCGTCATTAAACAAAGACAGAGTATTATGAGCTTTCGCGGTTGAGGCAGGTATAGTGCTAAGAATCAATTCTTTTGTATTCAGGAACATGTCGAAATAAAGCGTAGTTACTATTACATAACGAACAACGCTTAAGTCAAGATCATAAAGCGGTTGGAAAGGCCACCGAAATAGTTTCTACCTCTCCGTTCCTCTCTCTCTTGTTCTTTTTTATTCTCAGTCTCATTTTCATCCTTTCTCTGATTCCTGTTCAATAACAGTCATTCTCTCCCTCCTCTTTCTTTTCTACTCTGTGAGACATGCTCTCTTTTGTTCTATCTCTATTTTCCTTACGCACAGACACAATAAACAAAATATGTTGGGTAAAATGGAATGGCAGCAAAATAAAACTCAAAACATTTCCCATTTTACAATTTCACCTACATTGGCGAGGTATTACAATCTTCATGGAAATGCACAGCTGCCATTCAGTCACGTACAATCTTACATATTGCAGTAACGGATTGATATAAAAAGTTTCAATCTTGCCTAGATATTGAGTAATATGTTACGGGCACGTATTTTTTCTGATCGACCTGGTTTATACTACGACTTCATAGCAAATACTTCTGAGATATTATAGTAGCAAGTGTACCAAATGAAAACATTTTTATTATACCACATCATTCACTCCTACGCTTTGATTAGGTTTTGAGTTGAAGGGAAGAGGAAGACCAAAAAAAAGGTAGATGGACTGTGTGAGTTAATCACATCCACAGGAACGTCGAAGCTTCCCAAAATAGTATCTCATCATCCTTTTGCCCTTATCGCGATTCACATCTCTACTAGCCGTCATCTTGTCACACTGTGTGGGAAAAGATATAACCACAAAGGAGTTGAATGACAAGATAACGGCTAGTAGAGATGTGAATTGGGATAAGGGCAAAAGGATGATGAGATACTATTTTGGGAAGTTTCGACGTTCCTGTGGATGTGATTAGTTTTAAATTTATTGATTAAGATACGAGTAGGTATTATAATCATATATGTATATAGGTACGGGAATAGGTATAGGTATGGTGAGATCCGAAAGTCTACTTACTACTCATCACTTCACTTCTACGCATCACATGTCCATAACATGATAAGCGGTTACTGCACAACTTTTCAGTAACCGGTGCCAGTTTCAAACTACCTCTTATATACTTATATTCCTGATGTAATATAATATAAATAGTCGCTCATGAGACCTTATTAATCTCAGTCAAACTCTCACCAATTAGCAAATGCCAAAACTCGATTTCGAATCATAAATTAGCCTTTGAGAAGTATTAAACATCAAACAAATCGGAAGCTGATTAGAATATTGGTTCTGTTTTATCATGATGAAATGTTGGTTTGTGATCGGATTTCAGTTTTGTTTGTAGGATCAATGAGCTTACTCTGGTATAAACGTCATGTTTTTGGATAACGACATATATATTTCTTTGTAAGCAGGTGATATACACTGCTAAGTTGTAGTTATCGAGTTTCAATTTTAGGACTTTTTAACCCCCGACGCAAAAATTACGGGGTGTTTTAAGTTTGACATGTCTGTGTATGTGTGTGTGTCTGTCTATGGCATCGCAGCTCCCAAACGGATAAACCGATTTTGTTTTTTTATTTGAAAGGAGAATTAGTTGGGAGTGTTCTTAGCCATGTTTAATGAAAATCGGTTCAAGATGGCCGCCGCTACAAAATAGCGGATTACATTTTTTTTCACAACTCCCTCAATATGGGTATCGAATGAAAGGGTTTAACTAGGAGAATACTATACACTATGATAAATTTCAAATCCAAGATGGCCGCCACCACAAAATTGCAAATTACAGTCGGGGGATTTCTAAATTTTTTGATTTAGGTTAGGTGTTTCTATAATAGCAAAGGTTGTCTGTAAGATAGCGTCCTTGGCGATCAGGACGCCTTTTGTAAGATTTTAGACTAGTATAAAATTTTACATTGTATGTGTTTTTGGTATACAATAAAAATATTCTCTAAGTTTATCTTCCTGTATGAGACCAAAATTGATCATTATTTACGATTTATGTTTCACAAACGCAACAATAACGATGCAAATGTATCAAGGGGATAACAAAACAAAGGCAAGTGCCGTTTCAAATACAAACAGATCGCCTGATCTCTCCCAATCAAAGCAAAAAGCCGCATTTAGCTTCACAAGCACTTATCATAGAGATATCTAGCATTGCACGAAACGCTCGGCTCTTAAACCTAATTGATACTCCTAACATCACCAATCCAATTTCAACTCTACCATCTCTTCTACAAAGTTGGAATTTCTTTGTGGACTTTGTTCTTAGTGGTTCGTTTCGTTTGTGAGTTCTGCTAGGTCCCCAGTCAATTAGCACAGGATTGAAAGTGCAACGTCAAAAGATGGAGCTTACTCCTAATTCTGAAGGAAGACGCTTAATTTGAAACGTCAACAGAACCAGTCTTCTGAGTTAATGACTTTGTTTGATATTGCCAACATAACGTAGATAATAAGTTTCATAGGAATAATTGTGAAATTCTTGAAGATTTTGCTAGCAAAGGGTGCTTTTTTCCTTGTGCTGGTGCGTTCCAGTTTATGTTTTAGATAAAGGTTGCGTGACGTTGATTGGCTGGCATTATTGTAAGGCTTTGTTAACATATACATAATGTATGACCCATAAATAAACCTGCTGTGCTAGCAAGTCTTGAGTTGAAAATTTTGCCTGTCTACCAAATACACGACTACAGTCACGAGCAAAAACCTGTATACAGTGACAAATGTGCTAAAGCGATTTTCTCCTAAAGTAGGTACTAATATAACTTTTGTGATATTACGAACAGTAACAGTATTTACGAACCAATATTATAGTGACATTGGTATTATTTCAAAGTTGCAATCGTTCATTCATGAAAAAATCGCTTGTGCACTTTTTTTAGTGTATACATGTTTTTCTCGTAACTGTACCAGTAGTTTTGTAGTCAGCATAAAATAAGAAAAAGCTTTTTAATGGTAAAATAACGAAGGCTTAGTGTAATTTTAGAAGGGGTTTCAGTCATTAGTCCTAAGTTTAATTTGTCTATATTACATGTTCTTAACTTTATATTAATGTTTCATAAAACAATTTCTGTGTAATATTTTAATATGTTGCCGTGTACAGAACTATCTCATTTAAGTAAATCTTGCATGAGTCACCGAGCGTTGCCAAAAACACATTTATCCTGAAATGCACTAATCGAGTACTTATAGGGTATAAACCATTTAGAGATACTACGAACATATAAGTACATCGTTACATACATAGTGTTTACGTCTATTATTTTATTTTATTTTTTTATATCCTGGGACATTTTAACACAGCATCATCTAGTCCCAAACTAAGCAGAGCTTGTACTATGGGTACTAGACAATTGATATAATACTTATATACTTTTTTGTTGTAAATACATACTTATAATACATAGAAAACACCCAGACAAACACAAACACTTAAGTTCATCACAATAAATGTTTGTGTCCTGTGGGAATCGAACCCACGACCTCGTGATCAGCAGTCCGGTACTCGAACCACTAGACCACAGACGTCACGCTATTTTTACACTATTTATTACGCTATTTTTGGGAGAGACTATAGATTCCAATTTGCTGAGATCTTGGCACACTACTTTCGCCTCATCTAAGCTCATCAACCTACCCATGTATGCTGGGTGCTTAGCCAATCTTCAATAGCAATTAAAGGCCAGTTGTGTACCTATTTAATCTAATACTTGGTGTACAGTACAGGATATATTAAATACATAAAAATAGATCGACGAAATTTTTGTACGCGCATAACTTCCGAACAACTGCATCAAATTATTATTATTATTTATTATTATTGTTAACAGACAGGCAGTTGAGACAACTGATAGTAGCCTGTATCCTGCTATTCACGGCAAATTAGGTTTTGGAGCTGAGGTGTTTGTCCAGTCTATTTTTAAATATGTTCACATTTTGGGCTGCAATTACGTCCTTTGGTAATTTGTTCCACGCTTTAACTATGCGGTTGCTTATGAAGTGTTTGTGTGGGTTATTGTTTGACAGTCTGCGGCAGAGCTTAAGGTGATGGCCTCTGTGTTGGATGTTGTCGTTACGTGTAATTAATTGGATCATTTTTGTTGTGTTTTATTGTCACGTCAAGCTTTGTATGTAATTTATTTTTAAGTGCAATGGGAATCGCAAGCGAAGCTGCGCACTGGTAGATAGTCTATACTAATATTATAAAGAGGAAAGATTTGTTTGTTTGTTTGTTTGTAATGAATAGGCTCCGAAACTACTGGACCGATTTCAAAAATTCTTTCACCTTTGGAAAGCTACATTATCCCCGAGTAACATAGGCTATATATCATCACGCTATGACTAATAGGAGCGGAGTAGTAATGAAAAATGTAGCAAAAACGGGGAAAAAATTATAAGACCACGCGGGCGAAGTCGCTGGCGGGAAGCTAGTAATAAATAAAGGTCAGTTAATCAAACTTACTCTAATATGTTCCACGATGCTAAGAGTCTGGACTTCTTGCTTCCACAGCGTGAGTATCCTTAGAGATTCATATATCATTTGTGGAGTCACCTACAAAGTAGTGATTAATAATATGTAAGTACTCAAAACAATACATTTATCACAACTCAATTTACTGTTCTACTTCTGCACGGGTCACTCAGGATGAGAAGGGCTATAGTCCAACCATAGTTTAATGCGGGCTGGCTATGACTTATTATAAAGATAACTAATAACTAAAAATCAGTATTGCAGGCGGGACAAGCTATTCGTTTAATCAAAATTATAAACCAAATTGTTTCTTTGCTTGTCCCGCCTGCAATACATTTTCATACACAGAACTTGTTTTTATTATTAAATTTTTATGTTATTAGTTAGTACTTTTGACGCAGTCGGGTTTTTTGTTTCATTTAATAATTGATTTTATTTCAGTACTTTTTAGTTTATGAATCATCATAGAATCACTCGATGAATCCTAAATGATCATTTCAAATGAAAAATGACACGCCTAAAGATTATTTTCAAAATCAATGCACATTATTTAAAAAAGTACTAACTAAAAATCTAAAAACAAGCTCTGTGATGTTGGAAAATGTATTGCAGGCGGGACAAGCAAAGAAACATTTTTGTTTATGAACGAACAGCTTGTCCCGCCTGCAATACATTTTCCAACATCACAGAGCTTGTAACGCACATTAAAGCGCATAAAAAGAGCCATTTTGTTTTTTTTTAGAATTTCATGTACCCAGTGACCCTTGTGCTAGAAAGACGAATCTAATGATGTATCATTTATCTAAATCGGTTGAGCCGTTGAGTAGTTACAAGCGAACATAGCAACGGACCTTCATACATACATACATACACATCAAAAACAGATCCTCCTTCGGCAGTCGGGTAAAATATGCTTTAAGCTAATCAGTAAAGAGAAGCCCGACATATATATCCGTCCCCTATCCCATAAAAAAAAACACTTACTTCGCAGTATGACTGGGGGGGCATGGGGATTTGCTCATCAGTGGGCGACGTGTTAGTGTTGACGAAGAGGGGTGACAGCATCTTGCTTCGGGAGCCATGCTGAATTTGCTTTGACCCTGGAGACACACCAACTCTTAGTATTACTATTGACGACGTCTGTGGTCTAGTGGTTCGACTACCGGACTGCTGATCACGAGGTCGTGGGTTCGATTCCCACAGGACACAAATATTGATGTGATGAATATAAGTATTTGTGTTTGTCTGGGTGTTTCATATGTATTTACAAAAATAAAATATAAATTATAAATAAAATTATATAAGTATTATATCCATTGTCTAGTACCCATAGTACAAACTCTGCTTAGTTTGGGACTAGGTGGTGCTTCCTCCTAGCCTTTTCCCAACTATGTTGGGGTCGGCTTCCAGGCTAACCAGGATGCGGCTGAATATCAGTATTTTACACGGAGCGACTGCCATCAGACCTCCACAACCCAATTTCTAGGCAATACCGATATTCGAAGGAAAGACTGGTTGTCAGGCTATTTTAGGCTTCTGACTACCACTAACGATTGTCATAGATGTTCGTATGACAACCGGGACCGACGGCTTTGCGTGCTCTCCGAGGCACGGAGGGGTCTCGATGTGTTAAGAATGGTCACCCAATAAAATGATCATGCCATCAGTCGACCTTTGTAGCACAATAGGTACATTAACAATATTACAGAGACAGAAAGTATCAGAGGTTCTCCTGTTTCTCAATCACAACATGATACCGCAGTTTGGATAAGCCTATAAGACTTTTTATCACAAAAAAATTGATATCTAGTGGCGCCAGAGACTAAACACAGAGAACAAAGGACCATCAAACTTGATGCGAATACCCGTTGGCTCACTCAAAATGTTTTGACAGCCGGTCGAAGACATTTGGCTGAAATATACGAGCGCTCTGCAGCGATATTTCAAAAATTACATTTCGTTTGCTTACGACTTTAGAGCGTGGGCTGAATTCAAAACATTCAGAGCGTAGAAAGCTTTACTATAGCATCTGACACTGCTTTGGTCGCAAAAGCATTTTATAAGTCTCACAATAAAATTTTCAGCGCCATCTAGGGAGACTTTATGAAAATTCATTTGTCTATGTCTTTTTTGTCATGTATTTTTTGATCCGTCTCGTCTTTTTTTTTTGGATGCGGAAAATCCTCATAGATCCCTGACATCTGGGGAGGCGGCAGGGTATGTCGGACTCATTCCTACCAAAAAACGGCGTTTGTCTTCCATTGGTCAATAACATTCACCACGACTATGGCGAGAACCTGTCTGGTCTTTGCATCAAAGCTTAAACAGAGATACACGTCGTTCAAGTAGATAAATCCAATTTAGACACTATTACTAGCCTCCTAAAAACCGTAACCTTTATCATGGTTGAAAATCCGTATATACTTTCTTTGTGAAGTAGCTGAAGCGTTAATTTTGGTGAAAAGTGGATTTGAGCCCGGTAAATGGCAAAAAGCTCGCCGCCGTTAATGCATAGGACCTAAGCATACCGGCACTGTGGTTAGCACACCTCTGCCTAAAATCCTTTGGGAAATACAAGCGTAATGACATGTTGTGTTGATTCGTTAAATAGACCTAAACAAACATACAAAATATTCTATTGATCATACTATGCGTCGGTAGATTAGCATTTTGTTTTGTTTCTGTCTGTCTAAAATACTGATATTCTGCTGTTCACCATAATAACCAGCAAAAACTGCCAGCTAATCTATTCATTAATTATTGTGCTAAAAGTTATGAATGTTGCCTAAACACCTTTCATAACTATCTTAGTACAAGCTGCGTATGATGTTATATTTGAACACTGTCGTTCAAATAACTTTAACTCCGGCTTTTTCTTCAACTTTCTAACCCTCACAATCTTCCTTTTTGGAAATTTGTATCTTCTCATCTTATATCTTCTCTTATATTGGAATCTGACGACAAACCGCTTCGTTCTAACTTTTGGCGTTGAAATTAAACAAGATATAAAAATAAATAAATGGGTTTATTTAGAAATAAAATCAAAAATTCACTTTACATTTCAAAACACAAAGTTGTCTACCTTCTGCGGCAGCAGCGGTGTCCACAATGTATGCAACCAGGGGTTCTGGAGCCGCTTCGAGAAGACAATCTGGTGAATATAGTAGAAACTGACAAGTCCCGGTCTTTTCTCTCCTCTTTTGGACGTGGCTTCCTTTTCGGGGGAGCTCTTCTTACTTGGCGTCGTGCAAACGATCGTCGTCTCTTCTCTACTCTTCCAGCGTTCCTCCTGCCTCGCTTTTTTCTCTCTGGAGCCTTGGGTTCCCTCTTTCCAAGAGGCGGTTTCGGCACTTCAGGTCGAGCATCCGCCATGTCTATCCGACTCCTCACGGAGTAGGTCGCAGACACCGAGCTTTCACTATTCGATGCACGGTCATCATGCCCCCTATCATCGTACAAGTCATTTCCAGAATTTGTCCTCTGACTCTCTTTCTTACTTGTGGAAGGCTGGTTCTCCTCCTTCGTGTTTTCATCTTCCATTGCCAATTTCTTCCAGAAATAACTGATAATTTTGTACTTTATACTATAAAAAACTCACATAGAAAATGATCAAAATGTTCACCTGTCAAAAAGTCACACCAATATTCTCATTTGTTTTGTATTTGTTCTTTTTGAAGTGTGCCAGAATTAAGTTTTTTTTTTACATGGAAGAAGTTTGTTTTACAAGATTATAATTATTGAGGTCAGGAAATTACTCAATATAAAGGCGAGGACACATGATGTGAATACGAACTGCGATATCATAAGACTAAGTAAAGAACAAGGGAGTATTTTAAGCCTTCGTCAGCAAAATAATATAATAAAATACTTCATTTGTGAAAGATTTAAAGTAAGCCTGTGTAGCCGCGGTATTATGTACAGAATATAAAACCTCCTTATCTTTTCAGGTGCTGGTGCGGGCTTAGCAAGACAGCTCATGGTTCGAACACCCAGACCGCTAACCCTGGGGAGGCATGGGTACCAGCAAGGCATACGCAGTCTGCGCCAACGGACGCCTACGGAACCGTCGAGTTCCAGGGCGGACCACACCCAACCAAAGCGCAGGTAAGGTACCAATATGTAATCTAATAGCCAAAAACATAACCTGATCTCGTCTGCATCACTGAAGAGCTAGGCAGATATGTAGATACGATTTTAGATCCTATGTAATAGGGCGCCCTCTATTAGAAAGGTGACAAAAACCTATAAATAGGATATCTCATCAAAATGTCAAACTTCCACGCCTGTATTCTTAAAGGGTGAATAAGGGACATGGGGTACGGGCGTACACGGTATGTTTTTAGGTTCTATTTAAGAGGGTAGCATTCAAAACATAACAAATTGTCCTTCTTGGGAATCGTACCCAGGACATCATGCACCGGTTACATAGGGTATACGGAGACATGAATGACATGTTTTATAAAAAGTAAATAAACATAAAATCTTGTTCTACTTAGTGTCAATGCATGTATTTCATTATCGGACCAAATGGGTCTTCACATTAGCTTTGTAGAAAAGTGTAAGGACGTAATAAAGCCCTTTGCAGAATTCATAGGATTAAAGGTGTCATGCGACTATAAATTCTATTTTCTCTTCTTACCCAGTACGTCCGGCTCTCTCACGACACAAGACCTGAATTAATAGTCCAGCTGCTAACGAGAGAATGGGCCCTCGACCGACCGAAGCTGCTTATCACCATCCAGGGAGGCAAAGCCAACTTTGACCTTCAACCAAAACTCAAGAAGGTGCTAAGAAAAGGACTGCTGAAGGCCGCGAAGACCACTGGAGCCTGGATATTCACGGGAGGAACTAATACAGGTAAATGACAACCAAAAATCACCTCTTGTTGTGTTATAAATTTAAGACGCCTCAACCCATGTACTGTCCCTCTGCTGGGCATGGGTCTCCTCAGTGTGAGAGGAATTAAGATAAAAAGCCTAATTCGGGCTAGCAGACATCACATGCCGTCGAGAAAATCTCATCAAATTTCTCAGTATAACACTGCGCAACGTAATTAACAAACAGCTGATTGGTAGATCGCACATGGACCGCGTCAGTAAACAGTAGATCTTGGGTCTAATCAAGTCGGCCACCCCTCCTCTAGAGTCCAATTAAACGAATTCCCTTGATAGGCATGTTAATACGATTCCAGATCTTATTGTTTTGTAATATTTATAGATGCATTTCACTTCGGTGTCAAAATAGATGAAAGCTTTTCTTGGTCTCATCACATAGATTATATATGTAGTAAATTATGAATATTACTTGGTAAATTTTATCACTTAAGTTATAAGGTACCCATTCATATATTAAGATGTTTGTATTTAACAATAGTTGAGTCAGTTATAAATTATGCTCTCGATAGCTATGGGTTAACATTTAAATCGTATATTGATAAATTAGAAACTCTTCAAATAAGATTCCTTAAACTGCTAGTTACAAAAAAGAAGAAAACAAGTTGCCAGGGTGACTACAGAAAACTATTTAAAATATGTAATATCTTACCAGTTAGCTTGAGACATAAATATCTTCTGGTTTTAAACCAACACGGCAGAACAGAGCATAGTTTATCTCTTGTGACTAATAGTCATAACACACGGTCGATGGCTGCCGGTAAATTTAATGTTCCTAAAGTTATCAACTATTTTGGTGACAGAACCCTAAAGAAGCGTATACCGTATGTGCTGAATAGTCTACCGGCAGACATTAGACATGAAAAGGATAAATTGAAATTTAAAAAGAAACTAAAGAGGCACCTCCTGAGTCTGTAAAGAAGTCGTGTTTGCAGGCGTAGGGGTTGTTCCTATAGTTTATTTGCATTAACATATAGTACATAGTACAGTTTTATTAATAAGTAGCTCAACACCCACAGTCAAACCGTTAAACCGGTTTTGTGGGAAATTATAAGTAAATAAGTTTGTATTACGTAATAAAAAAAATAAAAATAAAATTCAGATCATCTTATCGTCATCAGATAAAATGCTCCAACTGGATTCCCCTTTCAATGTATATATCTAGGCAGTATTATTCAACCGTAGGGCAAGGACCTCCCTCTACTTTTTCCAAACACGTCTCTGCTAATATTACTCTCTTATATAGTGTATTATCTATGTCTGCTAAGAAGAACCAGTCTTTGAGCCAAGTTCGTCCTCTTTCAAGAGTCAAATCAATACATAAATTTTAATCTGTATTTTTTGTTCTTCTACGAGAACACAAGACTACAATCATCGCCAAAAGGAGTACTACCCCTTAGTACAGACCAGTTGGCAAGTGAGCGACGTCGTTTAATGAAATTACCTGTAAAAGCACTGTAACAGTATTAGCGGCCTACATGGTACTGCACTTTGTACCCTGCATTGTGTGGGCCTTATGTGACGCAGTGCAATTTGGGGGAATTTGCTTTTATCTGTAAGGGCAAATAATAATGATGTTGAGAGGGGCGGTATGTTATTATCCTACTAATCATAAATGTGAAAGTTTGTGATGATGTCTCGCGAAGAACAGACTGAAGTTTTCCTAAATAACAGCCAACCTTCAGGAATTGGAGAGGCACTTCGAAGAAGATATATGGATGGACTTTTGTTAAATTTTTAAAAATGCACACGCAAACGCGCACGCAAACCCGCACGCAAAAACTACTAAACAGATTATGATAAAAATTTACAGTATTATAGCTTTTTCTTCCTCCTAGCCTTTTCCCAACCATGTTGGGGTTGGCTTCCAGCCTAACCAGGATGTGGCTGAATATCAGTATTTTACACGGAGCGACTGCCATCAGACCTCCGCAACCCAATTTCTAGGCAATACCGATATTCGAAGGAAAGACTAGTTGGCAGGCTCTTTAGGCTTCTGACTACCACTAACGATTGTCATAGGTGTTCGTACAGTATTATAGCTTATACATCAGAATAACATATAGAATATTAAAAGTCTTTTAGAATGCGAGTGAAGCATCGGACAACAACTAGTTTCATCATAAAGATAGTAACCTTATTTCATTCATCCAATACTTATTTGTCTGATTGACCTACGGATTGATCCTTTTTTTGTAATGACATTTACTGTCATCTGATGGTCATCTGATTTTGACACTGCTAACCTAAAATTGAATACGGCATTCTTCTTTAATTTTCTATGTATTCTTTGCCTAGCTCATTAGTCTCATTACTTCGTCCTCTCCCTCTCCGTATACTGTAAAAATGCGTGTTGATGTTAGATCAATCCAACCCCTAACTTTGAAGAGAAAGTGTTATAATTACCCGTAAGTACTGTCAAACGGTTTTATTGTGTTTCCATACGGTTTGTGATTTCCATTATGCAGGAACCAAAGACATTCAATATGGAATAGAAGATAAATCAAACTTATAGGTACTTCAATAAGTTTTATGACGTGTCTTTCTGAATTGTTAGTGTTCTTGCATAGCTCTGTTG
Source organism: Acronicta psi (assembly GCA_946251955.1). Taxonomy (NCBI): domain Eukaryota; kingdom Metazoa; phylum Arthropoda; class Insecta; order Lepidoptera; family Noctuidae; genus Acronicta; species Acronicta psi. Next base: position 3,185,758 of record OX276486.1, read on the forward strand.
CTTCGTTCACATTCATAAATCTTGTCATAAGCACCGGTTGCGAGTACTACGCACCCTGACCTTTTTGAAGAACCTGAAAGATAAGGTCGATGCATGCCTTTCTAGGGCATCCCTTCTACGCGCTTTCAGTGCGCGCTTTGGCCATGTTAGTCGCCGTTCATCCATTGACGATGTTCTGTGGTCTAGTGGTTCAAGTACCGGACTGCTGATCTCGAGGTCGTGGGTTCGATCCCACAAGACACAAACATTTATGTGATGAACTTAGGTGTTTGTGTTGGTCTGGGTATTTTTAAGTATGTATTTACAAAAAAATATATAAGTATTATATCCATTGTCTAGTACCCATAGTACAAGCTCTGCTTAGTTTGGGACTAGATGGTGCTGTGTAAAAATGTCCCAAGATATTTATTTTTTATTCTCTCTACATTCCTTAATAACCAAAGACATTAATATCAAGGGCCTGTTTCCCATTCAATTACCTAGCAAATGATTTCATACATGATATTTTGTTCAATTTCTTAATTTATCGACTGTTAGCTGCTATCCAGAAGTGTTAAAACAGGGCCTTAATGTCTGCTAATAGGTACAAACAGTCTGTTTATTATTCATACATATTCATGGGCTTGGAGTTATCGGATCTTAAACTAAGTTAGCGTGCCCATAGGCACAGTTTATTGCACACAACACGTGTAAGCTCTATTGCGATACCTACCTAGACATGGTCAAATATTGATTTATCATACAAGACTGTGCAATCAGTCTTCTGTCCCTTTACTTACTTTAATACCATTATAATTATCGAAAGCCTGTACTGCTTCCTTTAGGGCCTGTTTAACTACTTCTGGATAGCTAACCGCTGAATAAATAAAATAATGGACCAAATTGTCTGTCTAATAATTTAACGGGATCTTTAACAGGCTCCTAATAGTCTTTCAACTTTACCTCGCATCTACTTTCAAGTCGAAAGCAATGATAAAAAGCATGGGGTAACTTTAACGTTTTTTTATCAAAAGATCAACACATGTAAAAACGAATAACAACTACTTATAAATATACTTAGTTAAACATCAGTCAGTTCACTCAATTAAAAATAATACTCTCTATAAATGAAATTTTAGCAAAAGCCCGTCCATAATGTCGTCCAAACACAATATTGTCGAAACTAGAAGCATTTCATCCGCTTTGTTAGATTCAGCGCACCAAAACTACTTGATAATTTGTCTAGAACTTCATCTACCCTGCGGCGTGTTGTTTTGCGGTAGGAAGTATGTATTATATTCAAGCTTTTCGGTGGATTTTCGAGACGAAAATGATTCTTGAAATTTTTATTGACATGTTCTCGCCAATCTTTTTGTCCGGCCTGAAGCTGGCAGGAGCCAACATTAATCCGGCCATAAAACTCAGAGAGGAAAAATATTGGACTACAATAAATGCAAACTCAATACACAATAAATTAAATCTCAAGTCGTAGGCTGTCGTTTTTATTCATTTTACATGCCAGACAAAGAGATTGGTGAGAACTGTTCAATTATTTATTTTATTTGTACCTTTTCGTGTTCATCATTTCTGACTTGGCGGATTCCTAATTTTCTATGTATATAGTTTTTAGGAAAATTGTTGTGTTGTCATCTATAACACGTATGTTGATTTTTTTCTTATATTTATTTAAAAATCTTGTATGTATAATTCATAATTTCTTATATTTAATAACATAAATTCATTTATTATTATTGTTATGTATAATATTGTATAACATAATGTTTAACTCGCAAAAAGAATTATCAAAATGTTACAAATAGTCTCAGAAAAAAATACAAATCGATATCTATATTTTCATCATACATTTTTAATTCACAAGAATACCTAATGAAGTATTAGACTGCGGTCCGTGGCGCGGGCGTCATTTCGTAAACGCACCCTTAAAAAATAATCGCCTTGTGTTCCATTTTATGTACATAAAGTTTAAATTAATAAATAAATTACAGGCAGTAGATACTCAGTTTTCGGTAAACCCTCGCTTATTCGTGTGTTGACCACTTCTTTTTCTTTTTCTGCAGGTGTGACTCGTCAAGTCGGCGATGCGTTGCAGCTAGAGCGATCCCAGCGGGCAGGCAGAGTGGTCAGCATTGGTATAGCCCCCTGGGGTATTGTGGAGGGCGCCAACGAACTGATTGGCAGAGGCAGAGACGTGCCTTACCATGCCATAGCTTCGCCAAGGTAAGAACATATTGAGGGCCGCACTCAGAAACGTCAAGTAACGTTAATCATTAACAAACAGTGGCTACTACATCTTGGTCTATCTTTCCATATTTGAGATTGTTGTCAGTGTGCTAAGACATACTGGGTCTCTATTAGATAATGATTCGTTACTTTAAGTGACGTCTCTGAGTTCGGCATTAAGATACATAGTTGGAAACAGAAACCAGTTTTGTGTAGGTATAAATTCCAAAAGATAAGATGCTGCTTATTGCAACACCCTTCTCACTGTCATATTGACAGCTGCATTTGACATTTGCTCTCTTTTGAACCAATTTCCTTGCTGGCAACCCTAAAATCACAAAACTCCTAAAATATTTAAGTATTCGAGGCAGCTGAACTAATTATTTTGTTTTTTCGCGACGATGGCAACTAAATATTCTGCCAATATCCCAATAAATCCTTATTTATTATAGAACCTCTTTTTTACAAGTAGGCGTTACATGACCATTTCCAGTTTCAGTAAATAATACCAGATACCCTCTAAGGTTTAATATTCCTATCACGTAAGCGTTGTGCAAAAAATACACACACTATCGTGCAAAATTTTGGGATGTAACCATTTTATACACGTTTGCCTCTTTATTTCTACACTTTATTCTCCCTGTGGGGAACGGGCGAAGTTTCGGTGTTACCATTAACAAAAATCGTTGCAAATGTGTGGAATGCAAATTGATCATTATAACTAATGAACTCCCTACGCGCGCACAAATTGGCCGTTCATTTTGTGTGTTTAGTAGCGTCTTTAAAGGGAGAAGTCTTGGTCGTCTCGTAAATTAATCAAATGAAATTAAACTTGACGCACTCACACAGACAAACACTGTATTTATTACTAGATCAATAGAAAAAGTCGTGTAATATTCACTTAAGATTCTTTATTTACTTCACAATTATATTAAAATATACGTAGGTACATATTTATTTACCTTTAACTAAGAATCACTACATCACTACATATTATTAAAGAAAGTCCCCCCCGCCGCATCTGTCTGTTTGCGATAAACTCAAAAACTACTGAATGGATTTTCATACGGTTCTCTTCAATAGACAGAGTGATTCATGAGCAAGGTTTAGGTGAATTATTTGTTGAAAATGAAGATGAAATAAAAAGATGTCGCTACGGTCGAAGTCGGGGGACGGGAGCAATTTCCACAGGTTTGACATCTTCGAAATGTTATATCTTGTTATTATCAATACTTAGGGCCTGTTTCACCACCTCTGGATAGTCACTAACCGCTGGATAAATTCAAAATTGGAACAATATTTGTATGCAATTATCTGCCAACTAATTTAACGGGAACTTATCAGTAAGCTGTGGAACAGGTCCTTTATTAACGTTGCCATTAATGCTGCGGCGCGGCGCTTTAAAAAAAAAGGTATTTCTCCTTTATGTGTCTCCTTCTACTACATTTTAAGCCATATCTCTTAGCATTCTCTATTTAAAAGGGTCAGGAGTGTTGATGAAAGTTGCACTTGTGAGTCCGTTCGTCTGCGCTTGGAATAACACATCATTGATCAGCTTCTCCGCCAGTATCCTCATATTTTCTGGAAGGTTCCGAAGCTTGGCTGCCACGTTCACCCCTAAAACACAAGGATTTGTTCTTTAAAGGTACAATTCCGAACTACGCTGCAGACTGCAACTGCAGGCGGCAGATAGATTCGTCATCTAGCGCAAACGATTGGTATTAATATTATTTTAGTCACACTGTACTAAGCAACAGTATTCTAAAAACTGAAGGACGCCATCGCTATTCTTTTCCGCCCTTTCTCCCGTAACCTAACCTAACCTAACCTAACCCAACTCCACCCCGAATGCGCTCGTGTCTTCCGCTCTTTACCGCTAAACCCATAACTCCAGTAAAACCTCAATTATGTGCTGTGTGTGAAGTGTGAACTTCAACGAACTCATAACTGATTTGGGCTGTTGCCAGAACTTAGTGACCAAAAATAGAGGCAAATTCTTCTCCCCACTCTCCAATGAAACGAGCTCTCGAAGCTTATCCATTTACGCAGTAACCCTTCCCTCAGACCAATAAAAATATTTAGATACAGCCGTTGTAAAGAATCGCAACAGATTTGCGAGGGATATATAGCTCTATGCAATGATGAATATCAATGTCATGTCATCTCTCTCTCACAAAGGTTTTGTTTAGACCTGTGTGAGCGAGATGAAACCATTCAACATTGGATACGTACCAATAGCATCGTATTCATCAGTTACTGCAGTACAGTGTCGTTTGCTCTTCTCGTCTTCTAAGAATCTCTTGGAGCACGTGCTCTCAGGCACCTCAACAATGTTGCTGTCGATACTGAAGGCCACGTTCGTGTAGTTGTCCATGCTGCCATCATCATCGGGCAGACTTTCGTCTTCAGGTTCGTTGTCCGACTCCTGGGACAAAGAAATAGATAAACATTAAACTTGTAATCCCGGAAAAAGGTAAAACAGAGGTATACTTATGTACAGTTAACAAAAAGATAAGTATACAGACAGATCTACATCTGTGATTTGATAAAGATTGTGAAATAGTTTATTACACAAAATGTGGCAAAATGCAGGGTTAAAGCTGCCTACATACAAAACCCTAAAGCAGATACCTAGTAATATTTATTTAGGTATGGGTGCTAATTAAACCCATGGTTTAGGTTGTAAAAAAGACGAATTAGTTTATTAGAGGCTATGTCATTTTCCCGTTGCTTAGTTATAAAATTAGAAGGTTAATCACACGACCAATAAATAATTTTGTGGCTAGACTTATAATTTCCCGATAGGTATCACAATGTTTTTCAAAACACAGATTCAGACAATCTGTGTTTTGATAAAGATTGTGATACTTATCTCTTTTGTTAACGGTTCACTCATCGTATCTCATTAGTGAAAAAAAATCTTCTTGATTGGACGGAGGTCTTGGACTGCTTAGAAAGCGTTTAGTAGAAAAAAAGAAGAGGTAAAAAAAACTAGATTCAATAAAAAAACCTATTAAAACTCGAATGCCACGAACATCGTATCAGCTAAGTTCTGTGAAATTAGGTCAAAGGTAACGTGACTAGAACCTGATCGGATTTAGGTTACATAACACCTATATCGAAAGTGATCAAGCGACAAGTATATTGGAAAAAGGATTTGAACACATTTTAATGAAGTTTTGCAATTTTACATTTAGGGCCGTCAAATCAGCGGTAAAATACACGTCTAACGTGTTCGTAGACTTGTTTACAATGTAAAAAAAACTTTACTTTCTTGAATAATTATTGGCGAACTGTAAGTGTACATTAATACATCTCTGCCTAACCCTTCGGGGAATACAGGCGTGATGTTATGTTATGTTGAATCGTACATGCACCGTGTCATGTACCAGAGCACGCCTCGGGCCAACCTTCAACACAATTCTGCTACCGAGCTGAAGTTATTCCGATTCCCACAAGACAAAATGTTTATGTGATGATGAATATAAGTATTTGTGTTTGTCTGGGTGTTTCCTATGTATAACAAGTATGTAGGTATTTACAAAAAAAAAGTATATAAGTATTATATCCATTGTCTAGTACCCATAGTACAAGCTCTGCTGAGTTTGGGACTAGATGGTGCTGTGTAAAAATGTCCCCAAAATATTTATTTATTTATTTTATTACCATTACCCCAAAGCCACGGAAAATTAGCGTTGAGCGGCGGCGACTGCGACTGCGATCAGCGGTGTGAACAAATGTACTAAAACGTATGAAACATGCCATGGGTCGTGCTCTAGCGGCAGCGCGCGCGAATTTTGTCGAGCGAATCTTTGTAGCGACGGTGCGGGGCGCGGCGGGAACAAATGTATGGGCGACTGAGTGATACGCCACGGAATAGAGCGGTGTGACCAGCGGCAGGTGGAGCGGGGAACCGTTGGGTATTCCCCACCCACGACTTCGTGATCAGCAGTCCGGTACTCGAACCACTAGACCATCAGATGTCGTCCAATTAGGCACTCAGCAGATTTTTGACCACTAGATCAGCCAATTAATATAAGTCCTAACACAGTAAAACCCAAAACTCTTCGGCTCCAAAAAACACCGTTATTAAATCAGGCCTCGGTACAAAAGTAGCATTAGTTAAGTGGAGTATACAAAAGTTACGAGGCAAACTTACGTACTTACTTGATTTATAAACTTATAAGTTAGATTTAGTGCGTATGTTTGTGTCGAGGTTGCGTTCTGCTGATGCTTAAGGGCGAAGCATCTTCATTAGGGTAATGAAGATCGCGATATGCGTGTTTCCTTTGGCAATATGCTCGCCCTCTATGGTAATATGCTCGCCTCTTATGGCAATATTCTTGCCCCCTTCAGCAAAATGCTCGCCCTTTTGGCAATTTTCTCGCCCCTATAGCAAAATGCTCGCCCCTATGACCCTTATATGCTATGACGCCCTGTAGGTGTAGTATGCTCGCCAAAATACTCGCCCCTTGTGGTAATATACTCACCCCCCTATGAATGGAAACTAAAGGATCTTAAGGTTACATGGACAACCAGACAACTCGGTGGAGAAGAATAAAGGAAGTCACAACAGTTCGGCTGCGGAGCGCCTAATCCAAGCCCTTTGCCATGTTGACAAACGAATGCCCACTACCCTATTTTCCCAGGGGAATGCCCGAAGTCCATAAATTCACTCACGCCGCCGCAAACTGGCTAAAAAACAAATATAGAGGTTTCATCCACGCAGGATGAATCCCATACGTAATTATGATGATCTCGGTACTTGAACCAACCATTTCTCACTCCCTGAATAACCATTCTCCTTGATTGTATTTATGTTTAATGTTGCGTAATCATATTGTAATTTCCGATTGCGTCGCAGCCGCAGGATATAGACGGAGCTCTGTTTTTAAGTTTTTTCAGTGATGATGATGACGATGATGATATAATATAATACTGGAAATCACATCCATTTCACAAGTCTTAAATCTTATACTACTTTATAAATAATCAAGATACCTGGGCCTGTTTCACCACCTCTGGATAGCCGGTAACCACTGGATAAATAAAAAAAATGAACAAAATTTGTATGAAGTTATCTGCCAAGTAATTTAACGGGAACTTATCAGGAGGTTTTTTTATACCACAGGTGGCAAACAAGCATACGGCCCGCCTGATGGTAAGCGGTTACCCATAGCCTATGGACGCTTGCAACACCAGGGGTATCACTCGCGCGTTGCCGACCCGAAAAACCTCTTAGAGGTTTATGGAGGATACACTGCGCCGACAGTTTGAGGGAATATTCCTCTTACTGCCAGCGCAGCGCATCCTTAGAAGAAGCTCTGGCGACCTTACTCACTGCAGGAACACAACACACAGTAAAGTGTTATTTGGCTGTAGTTTTCTGTAAGGTGGAGGTACTTCCCCAGATTTAAGCCATAAATGGCTGTGTCCTACCTCTCTAAAGGTGGTGAAATAGGCTCTTAGGCTTGGAGTAGTTAATTCATGTTTTGTCTCTTTCCTATTTCAGAATTCAGGCACTTTAAAATCATCTGACAGGGACAAAATAAAGAATACCCCTAGCCTAAATCTTGTTTATAAATAAGGCAGTTAATGTTACAACTTTCTACGTAGAAAATCCTATTAAGAAAAAAATATGGGCAATGTCTAAAAAAATTAAAACATGGATTTGTATCCTTAAACACGTACAAATGGTCCACTGGACAGGACTAAGTGCGGAAACCGAACCCACACAGGAGTGGGTTCTCCATGATGATGATGTATCCTTAAAAGATCTATTTACAGATATAAATAACATAATAATTATATAATTTTGATTCGCCATATTACTTTTCTGGTAAATTACTTATAAGAACTTCACAACTGTGCGGTAAGGGATCTTAAAAACTTTTCTGCCAATATTGCGGGTACGCGTAATCTTGTAAATTGAAAACTCCCTAAGTCAGGCTTAACTTGGATTTCACAACTATTTAAAACTATGGCAGAGAGGGTAAGATAATTAAGTTTAAATGGTAGCCTAACACATATTAAGGCTGTGAAATATACCTATTGCATAGTTCAATAATTCATTAATACGGGCCTAAACCGCGACTGCTACGCTAGTTATGGTTCGATTCTCGGGTCATGCAAAGTGTTGTCGGTTTTATTTGTGGAATTTCCAGTACCAGCTCTGAGTTTGGATTTCAACAACGCTTATGGCAATAGGCTCGCCCCCTATTACATGGGACATAAACATACCTGCGAACTGTGTTTGTATAGTCGACCATAAAATTGCTGTACCACTTTTGACAAAAACTTCCATCAAAATTTAAATTAACTCACGTCACTTGGTCTTGTAAGCAAAAATAGACCTTGTTGTTTTGTGATGTGCAAACGACATTCACTCTAAGGGTGGTAAAGTATTTTTTATTGGTCGACTATACAACAGTACACCTCTGGTCAACCCCTCGAGAAATACAGGCGTGATGCTTAAAAATACCAGTGAATGTTGTTGACGCGAGTTTGTAGTACGACTATATCTGTCTACACAATGTATATAAAAACTTGACAAATTATATATATACTGAAACCTTCTTCGAGAACCACTCTATCCATATCCATTGTTGAAAAGATCATGACAATCAGTGCAATAGTTTTACGGACAATCGTTTTTGAATTTATTGCAAACAGACATTCATACAGAAGCGGCAGAGGACTTTGTTTTATAAAAATAAAATTTAAGAAACCCCCGACACGAAATGTAATTTGCTATTTTGTGATGGCGGCCATCTTGATTTGAAATTTATCATAGTGAATAAATAGAATTCTCCTAGTTAAGGCCCTTTCATTTGATACCCATATTGAGGGAGTTGTGAAAAAATATGTACCTAATTCGCTATTTTGTGGCGGCGGCCATCTTGGACCGATTTTCATCAAACATAGCTAAGAACACTCCCGACTAATTCACCTTTCAAACACACACACACACACACACACAGACACGTTAAACTTATAACACCCCGTCGTTTTTGCATCGGGGGTTAAAAAAACAAAATCAAAAACCAATATGCTTTGTTTCAATACTTGTTATATTTTAATGTGTACTTTAATACAATATTAACATAATACTCTTTTTTGTTTCAGATCAAAACTAGCAGTTCTAAACAACAGACACGCATACTTTCTATTGGTTGACAATGGGTCGGTCGGTCGGTACGGGGCGGAGATCGTGCTAAGGCGGAAGCTCGAAAAATACATCGCGGCGCAAAAACTACATCCATGTAAGTATTTTTATTGTAATACTAGAGATACATCCCGGCTTCGCGTGGTGACATACTTAATGCTCTATCTATATACATATACAAATATATAATATACTAGCCTTTGCCCGCAATTTCGTTCAAGTAAAAGTTGATTTTTCCTCCGTTTTTGCAACATTTTTAATTGGTTCTCTGCTCATATTGGTCGTAGCGTGATGATATACAGCCTATAGCGTTCTTCGTCAAACAGGCTATCTAACACTTTTTGGAACAAAAAGTATCCTTGATATGGTCTTATTGAAATAAAACATTTGATTTTGACTTTGAATATTGATGGTAAGAACTAACAACAAGTTCCATCGCACGGGTTGAAAAATTTTAGCCTTATAACCTTCCTATATAAACCCTCCTTGTATTGGTGAAAACTGCATGAAAGTCCGTACATTATTTTCTAAGTAGGTTCCCATTGGGGTAGGCAGAGACTATAAATTTTCACTTGCTACCCTGGCACACCACTTTTCTTTCATCTATGCCAACGAGTTTTATAGTCATGCATGCACGTCGGTTTAGGATGCTTCTTAACCTTGGCTTTTTTGAGAACCAATTTAGTTGTAGTACGTTTGCCGAGGTCGACCCTTTCCAACGTTTCTATTCGTATTAGTCATATATACTTGGTTTGTCGAATCTCCGTTCATCGATGGATGATTTGGGCATATGAGAGGATGCTCTCATATGCCCAAAACATCTTAAGTAAACTTTCTCAATGCTCGTTACTAGGAATATTATCTTTCATACCACAACGCTCTAAGGGAGCTGTTCCTTACTAATAACTCCAAACATACCTACTTCTCAAAGCTCTCATCTCTACAGTATTTATCGTAATTTTCTGAGCAATATTCATTATATTCTAAATAATAATGCAGTGTTCACTAAACTGAAAGGTATTTACCAGCACAACAAGGTGTTAGTAAATCCCCTCTGATGTTACGCTCCACACAATTACGGTGGAACATCCCTGCAGATACCGTTCGGCGTTAACCATTAACAGTTTGAAACTAGGTCAGTTGAATTACGTAATACGTATCAGCAAGAGTATATGAAGCGGAAATATTATCTGGTTTTAATAAACGTTGCTAAAAGGAGATGGCGGGACGAGCTAGATCTTTACTGGAAGGATTGGCCGCAGATAGCCCTTAACCGTGACGAGTGGAAGGCGGGTAGGTTGACCTATGCCCTGCAGTGGGACGATCATCATCATCATCATGTCAGCCAAAAGAAGTCCACTGCTGAACATATCCCCCATAGACTTCTACCGGGACCGGTCGTATGCCACCTGGATCCAACGACTCCCAGCGACCTTTACCAGGTCGCTGAATGCTATTTCGTTGAATGGCGTCCCACGCTGCGCTGACGTGGTGGTGGTGACGTGGAACGATAACGGTTGATTATAATAAAAACACAGAAGCTTAAAATTTCGGGTATCGATACCGAGCACTCTTGAACAACAGTCGCGCAATTCTTGACGACGTCTGTTGTCTAGTGGTTCGAGTACCGGACTGCTGATCACGAGGTCGTGGGTTCGATTCCCACAAGACACAAACATTTATGAGTGATGAACTTAGGTGTTTGTGTTTGTCTGGGTGTTTATTGTTATAAGTATATATTAAAAAAAAAAAGTATATAAGTATTATATCCATTTGGTAGTACCCATAGTACAAGCTCTGCTTAGTTTGGGACTAGATGGTGATGTGTAAAAATGTTTCAAGATATTTATATTTATTTATTTATTTAATTATTGTCAACTAAATGTTTTCGCTTCGCTCACGCCATGTTTGAACCCTTGTTACACCCATTTAGGGGTTGAGTTTGCAAAAATCCATTCTTAGCCGATGCCTACGTCATAATAACTATCAGTGCGCTAAACAGAAAAAAACAAAACAGTTAATAGAATAGGCAGTCAACCTTATTCTTTTGTCTACGAGTATTACTAATATTATAAAGAGGAATTATTGGATTGTTTGTATTGAATAGGCTCTGAAACTACTGGACCGATTTGAAAAATTCTTTCAGTGTTAGTTAGCCCATTTATTGGGGAAGGCTATAGACTACATACCATCACGCTACGACTAATAGGAGCTGAGTAGTAATGAAAAATGTTGCAAAAACAGGGGAAAAAATTATAAGCCCACGCGAGCGAAGCCGCTGGCGGAAAGTTTGTATACAAATATATTTATAGAGACCAAATTTTGTATTTTTTTTTCTTTATTTATTTATTTATTTAAATAAAGAAAAAAAATACAAAACCTGGTCTGCATAAATATATTTTCTTAAAACATTAACACATCTGAATTCCTACCTAGAAACTAGATTTGAATTAAAATCAGCCCCAAACATGTTTGTGTTCATAATAAATTTGAACTAAGTTGAACTTCCAAGATGGAACCTTCCAGAATTAATGACCCCTACACCTGGCTATAAACCGACACAACACTAAGAGTAAGACGCTAAAACTTTGAAGATAACGAATAGTGATGTGAATTTAGTTACACTTGCTCGAAATCAATTAATTTGGTGAGCTATGGCCACTTTTGATAGTTAAATCAATATATGAATCGGCCATGACTAATAAAACCCTGGGTAATAATAGTATGAAGGAAGTTTTTATACTATTATGTAAGATTACCATTAAGATGGCGTTTTTGGAAATTTGGTCATTTTGGTCATTTCTGATCATTTTTACACAGCACCATCTAATCCCAAACTAAGCAAAGCTTGTACTATGGGTACTAGATAATGGATATAATACTTATATACTTACTTTTTTTGTAAATAAATACTTATGATACATAAGAAACACCCAGGCAAACACAAATACTTATAGTCATCATCATGTAAATATTTGTGTTCTGTGGGAATCGAACCCACGACCTCGTGATCAGCAGTCCGGTCTCGAACCACTAGACCACAGACGTCGAATTCCTTCAAGACTTCAAACTGCTGGCTACGTACATGGCTAATAGATAAATAATATAGTCGATATAAATATAAAAAAATTATGCTTTACAGCGGTGACCGTAGAGTGTATCACCTAAGAACGGCATAGTCCGAATAAGATTTTAATAAGAAAAAAAATTTATAAAAGTAGATCTGTTTTTTTCTGAACGAGACTACCTCTGTCAGGTCATATACATACTACGAAATAACATTATTAAATCAGCTTTAAGGGCCACTTTAAAGCCTCAAACTAAATAAGTTCAAGTTAAAGTTTCTGCTCAACAATATATTAAAGCTGGATTACTTGAAACTTACTGTGAAGTTCTGTTTCCTCCATGTAAGTTAGCTTAAGTGATTTATCACGACTTATTTCCTTACTCCGTGTCCGTTCTTCAATTCATAAAACATGAAGCTACCGAGAAAAAGGTGGATTATTTTATAGACCTTCATAATTATTATTTAGACTATTATTAGACTTTCTATTCGATAGCTATCAATGGTATGATTTTCAGACATGAACAGGAAACGCAAGTTAATACTTTGTACAACAACATCCAAATTATTTTTCTTTTCTTTCTAAAGAATCCGATTAAACGATCCCAAATTTCATCGGTTGAATCAACTGAAAACTCCTTTTTTTATACATCTGTCTTTGATTTCGTAAACATCAGTGAGAATGATAAATAGATCTATAATACATTTGTGACATGCTTTTACACATTCGCTACTTCAATTAGCCTAATTGGAATGCAAGGGTGTTCCAATTAAGTTCCAAATCCAACTCTACCTACATATTAGTATTCCAATTACCTAAGCCTGTTATGAAGCAGTCCTTGGATAAAATATATTGCTAAACCAGGACATTAATCCTAATTATTTATACATTTGGGAATTACTATAATTGAAGGGGACTTGGAGGGGCTCGTGGCTAAGCTATAACTACGCTGATCAACCGATCCGCAAGGGTAAACTATACTTGCCGGGGTCAGTCTGTGGATGGGTGACCATTATTAACACATCGAGATCGCTCCGTGTCTCGGAGAGCACGTCGATCCCGGTTGTCATACGAACACCTATGATAATCGTTAGTGGTAGTCAAAAGACCAAATAGCCTGACAACCAGTCTATCCTTCGAATATCGGTATTGCCCAAAAATTGGGTTGCGGAGGTCTAATGGCAGTCGCTCCGTGTACAATACTGCATCTGGCTAGACTGGAAGCCCACCCCAACATAATTGGGAAAAAGGCTAGGAGCATAAGGAATTACTATAATATTATTTCGTTTCGGATTTGTGTAGGTACTGGTGACGAAAGAGACAGATAGCTTTTACGAGGGTTAGACGCATTATAGCCGAGAACATTCCTACCACGGTAAAACTATTCAAATTATTTTAATGATAAACAAGCAGACGGACCGTTTGATGGTACGCGACAATCAGCTCATAAACACCAGTAATAGTATCTACCATCAATCCGTAGCCACTGTAGCCAGTAATGTCACTGATCGCCCTCCAAACTGAAACACAATAGTCTTAGCACATTATTGCTTAGTGGCAGAATTTTTGGCAATGCGGTGCTACCAACTCCAAAAGAACTTTTCTGTGAATGTGTTGAAACAATAAACTGTAATCAACATCTTCTCGAAATAACTTCTAGAGACGTAATGTGGTACAAGTTGGGGACAGCATTACGTACAGATTTCACAGGACTTGTCCCAGTTTTGTAGGCTTTCGGGTTTAGACCGGGTTTTACGATGTCGTCTGTATTTGGAGCTCCAATATTATTTATGGCTTTATCTTTAGACGGCTATTTGCTCGACTCCATTATAATACAAAGCAAATTTCAATTTATTTATATAGAACAGCTATTGTAGGAAATAAAAGAAATCATTTTATGTTTCATCTTCATCAATATTGCACTGCAGAACTTACTTCAACGATCGAAAATGACAATATTGGTTGAATATGCTAATGATTGCGCTGGCTATGTATTGCGTTTCTTTTGAAGTGACGTCAAAATAAAAGCGTAAAATAAAACTGCGAAAAGCGCAACGGTTGCGTAAACACGCTTTGTGCAATTTTGGAACCTTGGTCGACTGGACTAAAGCCCAATTTGCTATGTTACTTCAGACAACTTTTGCGAGAACATACCGGTAATTTAATCGGCTGATCATTTTGCCTGAAGTTAGCTTCACTTGCACTATGTTTACTCACCGCATTAGTCACGTCAGGTGACGGAGGCCCATCCTTCGTCGATTTATCATTGCTTTCATTGATCTCATCGGTCTGAAACATGAACGAAAACAGATCGTAGTACCACAGATGCGGAGTGTAAATGTCTGCCTCAGTCTCTGCAATAGTTTTGCTGTGTTGAACTCTTTTGTACTCCCTCCTCACGCAGGCCCGTAGACTTTCAATCTTTCTCAACACATGCACCCGAGTAGCACTTGGATCGTATTCCTGGACGAGCTGAGTCAATTTCGTGATGGCTTCGTGTCGTTTGTGCTTCATTTTGTAGGAAATGCAATGTTTGTCCCATAGGCATGGTAGATTTTGGTATAGGGTGATGAATTCCTTGACTAGTTTGCGCGGGAAGACGACGTTTAGTGCGTCGGACATTTTTGCTGGCGTTGCGCGCGTTCGGCGAGCGGCGCGGCGCGCAGGTCACTGAGCGTGTTGGGTGGACGGGGGCGCGCCGCCGACCTCCGCTTGCCCCGCGTCCCCCCGCTGTCGCCTGTGACTGACTGTACATTTTATACGCCAACAAGTTTGTTGTGTGCGCGGTCGATAGTGTCGCCGACTCGCCATCGACACGCGTGCTCGGCTTAGTTGGATTGCCGAATGCAATGGTAACAAAAACAATATGACGTTTGCTGTTTTTTGGGTATTTTCAATTAACACAACAAGATAGCATCACGCCTTATCCGCAAAGATTTAGGCAAAGGTGTATTGGTGTATACCCACGTTCTGCCGATGATTCGATGCCATAGTCAAAAGAGGCAAGGCTATATTTTATCTGAAATAAATGATTATTATTATTATTATGCATCCACAAATCCAAACTCCAAGCAGCCAATGAGAATTTCATAGAAAAACACACTACTTTATCTGATACTACTCGACCTGGGGCCGAAACGTTCGGCAACCGCTCTTGCAACCACTAAACCTATAAGGCAGTAATACATTGAAAGCCTCAGTTCATTATGAGTAGGCTATCAAAAAATATTTAGCAGTAAACAAACTCCCATAATATCCCAAATACGTATTAAAAGCAAGTTACCTCAAAATTGCTTCCAATGTTCCATTATACGCTTCCCATTCATTCACATAATAAAGTGTGAAATCCAAGCGAATATGATCCTTATAGATTCTATAAGAAAGAAGCCTCGCTGAGAACGTATTTTGAGGATTTTGCGAGGAATTTATTTGAACTGTTGTTGTATTCCATAATTTCCATATTGTTATAGCCTGGTTACTAAGGAAAATGGTAGTTAATAAAAAAAAATTGTAATGAATCGATTCTTTGTTTTATAAAAATAAAATTATAGTAATGCCACAGTGTAATAAATTACATTATGATAGTGCTAGCCTGCGTGCAATTTTTTTAAATTACCTTTATTACGTATAACAATATTTAGCATAAGTAATTCTTTTTCTAAAAATCATGTCTTACTAAATACTAAGATTGTTTAAAGTAATTACTTAAATTTAATTCAAAAGTAATCAACCAGTTCGTCCAGTACTAAAATATCACAGTATCTATGGTCAATATTGTACTACAATACCTATACTTTTTTGAATAACGGCAATACCTACCTACTCGTAAACTACTAAGTATAAACACCTTATTACTTTCTCGGGATCGGTGGCTTCTGATAATTTCATTACAAACACACTTACTTAATATAATAATTATACCTACTTGTCTTAAGTGAACGAACAGAAACAGAAAGAAAGTCTAAAATATAATTGTTTTAACTTTTACTAAAGTCTTTCTGAAGTGTTGATCTATCAAATAAACACTTTCTTTTTCATTGAAAGTCTGGAACGATTAATTGAATCAAATTAAACCATTTCGTAGATTTTCTGCGAATAAATCCCAGCATCATTCACAAGATCAACGAAGCGGTAAGTTCTATGAAAAACAGTTATCCGAAGAGATTAGAATTTAATTTAGTTCATTTTCCAATTCCAGTGAAAACCATTATCGTAGCTCTGAATTAGGGCTTGTCTACACTACTATATTCCAGTGCTTCTTTTTCATATTTGAGCATATATTTCAGGACTTTTTGAGAAGAAAGGGTAACGTGGACGTACGTTACCTTCTTCAGACAACAACTCTTTGCCAATTTTTTTCGAAATCAGCTCTTTGGTTTTAGCGTATCCAGGGTTAAGGCGATCTTTGAGCATATATTTCACGACTCTTTGAGAAAAAAGGGTAACGTACGTCCTTCTTCAGACAACAACACTTTGCCAATTTTTTTCGAAATCAGCTCTTTGGTTTTAGCGTATCCAGGGTTAAGGCGATCTTTGAGCATATATTTTACGACTCTTTGAGAAGAAAGGGTAACGTACGTCCTTCTTCAGACAACAACACTTTGCCAATTTTTTTCGAAATCAGCTTTTCGGTTTTAGCGTAAAAAGGTAATATCCAGGGTTAAGGTGGAAATCCACCGCGGCGCACAGAGAGGCTACGCACGTGCATCAAGCTTCGCTTTGCAAGAAGATGTATGTAATTGTGTCCACTGCAGCCCACGGACACGCTACGCACGAATTGACGTCTTTGGCACACGCGTGGATTACGGCTACGTAGCACGTTGTGTACGCGGAACACGAATTCGTGTATATCGTGTGCTGCAGTGGAAACGCAGACCCACGTTGTCAAACAAATGAACCCACGCGGCTAATAGAAAAAAGTAGAGTCTTTTTTTGTAACGTTGAAGATTTTACACCAAATATTACTGGACCCACCATTTTCAAATTCTTGAAAAACATTTTATGAATGATGAGAATTAATTTCACTATATTTCAAAGAAAATTTTAATAAATATTTTTCTGTTTCAACGATAGAGACAAGCCTTAGTCGTTCCCAGCCAATTTCATAGGCTCATGATTTAAAGATTCTATTTGAGATTGTGTGTAAACATGTAGTAAATTTATCGCTCCTAAACAACAATATAATCTGTCTATATAAGCTGTACTATGCCTGTACTGTCACGAACAGTTGGTAATGTTGGTAACTGATATTAAGTATATAAATACTAGCGACCCTTGCGCAGTTTCGCTTGCGTTTCTCTGTTTTAATTTTTTTCCTCGTACTTCTTTTTTTCTCTCCATAAGAACCTTCTTTAGACTTCATCAAACACAGCAAAAAAGAAATCATCCAAATCGGTTTAGCCGTTCTCGAGTTTTGCGCTTAGCAACACATTCAGTGATTCATTTTTATATAAATAGAATAGAGATAGATTATTCTATCACTGTAAAGTTAATTATCATCCAAAATATGTGTGAAGTAAGAAGAGAATGAAAAATGGACAATTGTAATTTTTATACTTATCTGATATTGTGGGAAATGCACGTTTTTATATTGATTGTTTGTCTGTTTCCATTTCACGTCTAAACAGCTGAACAGATTTCTATAAAATTTGTTGAGGAGATAGACAGCATCCTAAAAAAGGACATAGGCTACCGTTGGATGCAAAAAGTGTTTTGGTATGCGTATTAAATTAGGGACAACAGCCATATGAAAGTAACTCGGTCTCTTACCTTGCAATGTGCAAACCGTATTCGACAATAATTGGCAATATTATTTTGAGCGTGGGACATATATGGGACACCAAAAGATCGGACAATTTAAATCACCGTAAGGTAAAGTATATATGTACTGATTTAGCCATTTTGATCCCATGTAAAAGGTGAGCCTATTGCCATCAACCGAACACAAATGAAAATTTCATAGTAAAATCCAATTACATTTTTCTCGATCAGGGAACCGAACCCCAGTCAGCAGCCCAGCTTAGGACCAATAGACCAATGACGCAGAAAAATAATTTACTATTCAGTGAACACCATAAGCTCGAGAGTGCGAATGTCATATTCCCATAAAACCCCCTAAGCTCGACAGAGGTAGCCCTACCCCAAAAGCGTTATAATGCCCATAAAAAGAGATTTAACGTGAATTTCTTTTTGTGACGAAATTGATAAAATGCCGACCTGTATTGACGGTGTGGCCTGCCTCGATAAAAACCTCTTTGATGTCACAATTTACTGCGTCGATATTGTGTTGATTACGATTTATACTTTGCTCCGTGTTTTCTCCCAAAACGTTACACCTGCACAAACTGTGCACAAATTAAAAAAATATATATTAGATAACTCCTGTGCTGTTCGACTCTGTCAATCTGTAACAATGAAAGTTAGAGTTCCATAAAGTTGGTCATTATTAAGGCCGCGTGCGACTGGTTTTGAAAACCCACTTTGAGGACCACACCACACCTAACTTAGGAACACAACAAGAAATATCAACTTAATTAAATATCTAAGAACTACCGCTAGAAACTATGCTTTCAAATAAAAAACCCTTCCATCGGCTTTTCGCCGTGTCGTCGGGTAAAAAATACCGCATCGTAATCGGTTCACCCTCTTAAGAGCTACGGTGCCACAGTCAGACACACATAGTGATCAAACTTATACATACAACGTTTTGTGGCGTCGGGGTTAAAAGCGGTCAATCGCAATCAGATCGCCTTCTTTTACATAGGACCTAAACATACCGACGAACTCTGCCTAACCCTTCAGGGAATACAGGCGTGATGGTATGTTTCATGATTATCAAAGTTTCAACTTCAAAACATCTAAAGAACGAAACAAACATCTTCAGTGTAAAAAACTTTGATCATTCTTGATCTAATATGAAATAATATCTAATATTTATTTTCTACACGAATACCTTAGGTTTTGTTGGGCTCACAACTAATATAACTTGGTAATCCCTTGGGAGACTCTTGAGAATCCTTGGAAATTACATTTGTACCATTTAGAGATACTTGGTAATAGAAAATGTACAGCTTTCTTTCGTAAAATCGAACATCTTTGAGGAGGGCGCAGGGTATGTCAGACCCATGCCGACTAAAAACCGTACTTTCCATCACTTGCCCTATGCGTCATGGCTATGGGATCAGGAACAGTCACCATGAACATGACAGGAAAGGAAGGATCCTCCTCTCAGGCGGGTGTTAGGCCTGGCGGCCACTGCCCGACGGTTGATGTCGGGCGGTTGTATAGCAAGCTTAGCAATAATGTGCTAATATTAAATTATACTACTTTTTTCGAATTTTATCGCGTTATATCATTATAACTAGCCTTTGCCCGCGAATTTGTTCCCGTAGAAGTTGAATTTTTTCCACCGCTTTTGCAACAGTTTTAATTGATACTCCGCTCCTATTAGTCGTAGCCTGATGATATATAGCTTGTATCCTTTCTCGATAAACGGGCTATCTTACAATGAAATAATTTTTCAAATCGAACCAGTAGTTCCTGAGATTAATATACATAGCCTTTCTCGTTAAACAGGCTATCTGACACTAAGAACTTTTTTCAAATTGGACCAGTAGTTCCTAGATTAGCCCGTTCAACCAAATATACATAGCCTTTCTCGTTAAACAGGCTATCTGACGCTAATAGACTTTTTCAAATTGGACCAGTAGTTGCTGAGATTAGCGCGTTCAACCAACCAAACAAACATAAAAACAAACAAACACTTTAGCTTTATAATATTAGTATAGATTTATGTATAGGTTAACATTAACAAGCCGATGTTCCCTATCTAATTAGTCTCAACTCATAACTATAGCTATAGGATGTTCACAACGTTTCACCCGGCGGTCACAAACCACGTCATAACCAGTACGAATACGTGTCATAGTGGTGTGTTTGTGTCCAGTTAATTGCGATTGCTATCCTATTATACATATAATATTATAATACTAGCTTTCCGCCAGCAGCTTCGCCCGTGTGGTCTTCTAATTCTTGCCCCCGTTTTTGCAACATTTTTCTTCTTTACTCCGCTCCTATTAGTCGTAGCGTGATGGTATATAGCCTATAGCCTTCCCCGATAAACGGGCTATCTAACACTGAAAGAATTTACTGATTTCTAACACTTACGCGAATACTAGACATTGAAATAAAACTACTTTCATTTTCAACTGAAAGATTTTTTTAAACGGTCCAGTAGTTTCGGAGCCTATTCAATACAAACAATCAAATCTTTCCTCCTATTATTAGTATAGAAGTATAGAATATAAATGTGAAAGTATCGGTCTGTTTGTTGCCAGATTAGATTTCGACTCGTGCTTCCCGAGGAAGGACATATATGGTACGGTACCGTTTATCTCAAAAAGTCCATCGGGATACGAAAAATTGAGAGCTACTATTAGTTATTTCCCCATTTGAAGCA
The DNA here is from genome assembly GCA_946251955.1 of Acronicta psi. Lineage (NCBI taxonomy): Eukaryota > Metazoa > Arthropoda > Insecta > Lepidoptera > Noctuidae > Acronicta > Acronicta psi. Next base: position 3,206,666 of record OX276486.1, read on the forward strand.
CATTTTTTACTATCGGATAAAGTTGTTGGGTCAGGGTACCTCAAAAACGTATCCGGACTTGATGACAAGGCACCGAATGCCAAAGCCAGATTCGATGCACAAATAAACTAACAGCTAAGTATAGTTTTGTTCCCAATGTGTCACGGGACGTCGCGGTCACAAACCACAACACACGCATGAATACATCGCCCTGTATTGCTGATTGCGATTGCTGAGCCGTAAGCCAGCAATCTTCATGGTTATAATGATTAATGATACGATTGTTTGTCAGTTTCGTTGACTGCTATGCTTGACGTTCTGCAAATCGGATTGAACAAAGTGTTATTTAGGGTTTTTCTATTAAATTCTCAATAGCTCGTAGTTTAGATTTGTGCCCGGTTAATGGAAATAGGCTCATTCCCTATTACATGGGACCTAAACATACCGGATTGTGGTACACTTTGGGGATTATAGGCGTAAAAATTATAATACGGTTACTTGTGCTAAATTGGATTTTAGGATTAAAAAGTTATTAATTGATTATGTTAAAACAAATGTTATGTTAACTTATGAAATAAACAATGTTTTATGGGGGAAACGAAGTCCTAGTCAAATACTGAAGTTTACTAAGAGCTGTCATGAGAAATTACGATGTATTGACTTTCCGGATGATTTAAGGAAATGTAGTGACTATACGTGCAGTGACCCTAAACATAGACTTGTTATTGATAAAATGTACAATACAATTGTAACAGTATTACGGGAATCAGCACTCGATGGACGAAAAAGTAGAAAGGTTAGGAAAACAAACACAGTTATTGGCTGGAATAGGCATGTTAGCGATGCGTATAGGGAGGCCAGGCATAAATTCTTGTTATGGGTAAACAGCAATAAACCCAATCGGGGTCGTGTGTATGACGAAATGCGTGAAGCAAGAAGAATCTTTAAGTCCCGATTGAAATGGTGCCAGGATAACGAGGCTCAAATAAAATTAGATATTCTTGCTTCACATCATGCAAAAAATGACTTCAGCTCATTTTGGCGGGAAACAAATAGTATGAGAAATAAATCAGGCCTTCCTACAAGTGTTAATGGTGTGAGTAATAAAGAAGATATAGCCAATCTCTTTGTCAACCATTTTAGCGTTAAATCGCCGCTGGGTTCGTCGAGATCGGTGCTCAATATTGGGACTCACATGGAGCTGGGAACCAGAATCACTGCTCCAACTATTGCCAGAATAATTAAGGATATGTCTAAAGGCAAGTCTCCCGGTCATGATAGTCTCAGTATTGAGCATCTTCGATATGCCGGACCCCATCTCCCAAGAGTTCTAGCGATGCTTTTTTCTTTTTGTTTGGGTCACTCCTATATGCCTACAGATATGATAAAGACAACAGTTGTACCTATTATCAAGAATAAAACCGGCGACATTGGTGACAAGGATAATTATAGGCCTATATCTCTTGCCACGGTCATATCGAAAGTGTTTGATAGCGTGATTAACTCTCAGCTTGGTAACTTTATACATGTTCACGACAACCAATTTGGTTTTAGAGCAGGACTTTCAACAGAGAGCGCCATATTGAGTGTTAAGCACACTGTTAAATATTACTGTGATCGTAAAACACCAATTTACGCGTGCTTTCTTGATCTAAGTAGGGCGTTTGACCTGGTTTCCTATGATATCTTATGGAAGAAGTTGGAGGAGGCCAATGTACCTCTCGAAACTATTAACATTTTAAAATATTGGTATGGAAACCAGGTCAATAACGTAAAGTGGGCAGGTGCTTTCTCTAGATCGTATGGGTTGGAGTGTGGAGTGAGGCAGGGAGGGTTGTGCTCACCCACACTCTTTAACTTATATATTAACGAGCTCATCGGTGCGCTCAGCAGCATGCGTGTTGGATGTCACGTGGATGGCGTCTGCGTCAATAACATCAGCTACGCAGATGACATGGTGTTGTTGAGCGCATCGGTGTGTGGCCTTAGGGAGCTCCTGGCCACTTGTGAAACCTATGCCAGAAATCACGGTCTGGTGTATAATGTAAAGAAGAGTGTTATCATGGTCTTTGGGACTGAAGGTAGATGCCCAGATACTGTGCCCCCAGTCAAACTTAATAATGTGCCCCTAGCGCGAGTGCACCAATTTAAATATCTTGGCCACGTATTGACCTCTAGTCTCAGAGATGAGGATGACATAGAACGGGAGCGGAGGGCGTTGTCTGTAAGAGCGAACATGATTGCTCGCAGATTCAAACGTGCTTCTAATGAAGCAAAAATCACTTTGTTTAGAGCGTACTGCAACTCTTTTTATACGTGCAGTCTGTGGGCTCAGTTCACTCTAAAATCATATGACGCCCTCCGCGTCCAGTTCAATAATGCGTTCAGGGTGCTGATGGGGTTGCCCCGTTTCTGCAGCGCATCGGGGATGTTTGCAGAAGCCCACGTTGACTGTTTTTATACAGTAATACGCAAGAGGTGCGCATCCCTGGTGCGAAGGGTGCGGGCCAGCACCAACAGCATCCTGAACATGATAGCAAGCAGACTAGATTGCCTGTATGTTAATCGCTGCTGCAAGGTTTCCGCTGGGGGTAGTCTTGCAGCAGCGAGACATAATATCTAACATAGTTTGTAAGCCATTATGTAACTAACAATTATATGAGTCCTGATACTTGAAAATAAATTTATTATTATTATTATTATTATTATTATTATTTGTATCTCCTTTTACGGTATCACGGCATGCCTCCTGTGAGGGAGACATCCGGTCCTTTGGTAGGCTTGCGCGGGGACACAGGTCCAACGCGTAGAGACCCCTTGGAGAGCTTTGATCTAATGTGTAATGGGACACCGACCTGGGCTAATCCATAACTACACTTATGAAAATACAGCTATGGACTATCCCAGGTGAGTGCAAGAGCTATTGTAAAATATGAAAGCTAACTTTATTAAGGTCTATGGATGTGGGTGTTTAATGTACTAGATTATAACTTCATATGCCGGAAGAAAACGGCGTCTGCCTTTGACCCTCGAACAAATATCCTTAGGGATGGCAGACGGTGACTCGCCAACTCACTAGCTGGGCCCCCCGAAAAGCTGCCAGAAGAGGCAGAAGGCGGCAACAGCGGTGTAAGCGGCTAAGGGTGTAGAGAGGTGCGGCCCCGGTTTCACCGTCGCGAGTCTTCAAAAGACCCGGATTGGGTTTCCCCGCTATTATGCCATTAGACACTTCCACCCCCGAGCATATAGCTCTGGCGGCCCCCCTCTGGCCGGCCAATTAAGGCAAGACAGAGTTGAGAGTCCTGCGGGCGCTCTTGGGGTTCCACTCCAGGTACCCGGTATGGGAAAACTAGAGACGAGGCCCTGACCGACTCTCTGGGGCACTAAGGACCGCAGTGTCGCCACTCACCATCAGCTCGCCACAAGCTGCCCTGCGGTTTGTGCGCTTTTCTTGACCTTATGACACATTTTTTTTGTTTTATTATCACAGGTTTGTAAAAGCGGTTTTAATCTACCCTCCAGTTTTACGTTAGTCTCATGATGAGGTAACGCTTGTCCCAGAGGGGGTTATTATTATTATTATTAATTATTTTATAATCCTGACGAATGTAGGATTACCACGCGTTACCTAAATGTAATAGCAAAGTTATATAACTTCGTATTTATATTAAAATCCCGAAAGCTTCTTCCATCAAGAAGATATTAAAAACTTTGGATACAGCTCAAAGTATCAAACATATATCTCATTAAATCTTTATTAAAATCACAGATCAAATCTGTTAAAACAATTAATACATCTATCACAAACTTAATCTCACAGATTGAAACTAAAGTCTACAAAAGTTAATTAAAAGTTTGACAGCAACGGTACCTCTCGTAAAACTTTGAGAACCTACTAATTAACCTTACAGGCATATCCGTAAATTAATCATTAAAAGTATTAATTAAATGTTCGTTCACGTATAAACGGGAGACGGTATTTAATTATGAAAGGAATGCTAATATTCTTTGCTATGGAAGTAATTTGAAGAACATTATTAAACGTATATATATAATGTTTTCCTTCCTGGAAAGATAGGTGGAAGGAAAACTGCCACGTTTAGCCGATTGGTCCTGAGTGTGACTGCGAACTTGGGGTCCTGGGTTCGACTCCCGGATCGAGCAATAGTGTTAGTGGGTATTTTTGTGAAATTCTCATATTTTCCTCCTCCTCCTTGAGTCATATTCCCCAGTGCTGAGGGTCGTGACCACCCTCATGCATCACCTTCTCCCGTACCATCTTTTTCCATCAGTTTCTGTCTCTCGCAGTGTGGAGGGCGTTGTGGACTGTCGAGTCTAAAGCGGTGCGGATCTGGTACCTTACCACGAGTACTATCAAATTACTTTCGATAGGTTTTTTACGCATTGAAACGCTGTGATCTCATAGCCAATTTTAGTTCCTTACGTAACCGCTAGAGGCGCTGCGAGGGTTTTCCATACAAATATTTTACGGCGTCGCTAGCAAGTTTAATGAGAAAAACTCATGGTCGAGGTACTGGTCCGACGAGGTCTGTGCCCCTCTACTTTGCCGTATTATATCTCGTATCTCTCATATTTTAAACACAGTGTTATTGTTGCAGACACTCACTCATCAACTCCCGTGGTCTGCCTGGTGATAGAAGGCGGCACTAACACCGTGCGCGCCGTGCTGGAATACGTCACTGACACGCCGCCAGTCCCGGTGGTCGTGTGCGATGGCAGCGGCCGGGCGGCAGACCTTATCGCTTTCGTTCATAAGTGAGTAGACTACTGTAACAGTCCATGCAAACTCCAATACCGCTGCACACCTACCTGATGTCAAAGTTGTCAAAATGACGTTAATATGCGGGTGACCTGCGGTCTTTTTTTTATCTGAGATAGGCTTGCGCTTGACCCCAACTCGCCTAATGTTAAGCAACGATGTGGTCTACGATGTAGCGTGCTTGCCTAGAAGAAACCGATTCACTCTCTTGTTTAAGACACCCAAATTATAAGTCTCGGGGAATAAGGATTCTGGCAGTGAGTTCCACAATAGAGCAGTTCGGGATTTAGGCACTTCCACCATGTAGCGATGGCGCCTTGCCGTAGTCCTGCTTGTCCGATAGTGGAACGGCGATGGGGGAACTATGTCTTGTAGTTCCGATGCACACTCTCCGAAATGTAACCGGTAAAAGACTGCTAGACATGCAACTTTGCGCCGATGCTCAAGGCTTTGCAGTTTTGCATTGCAAAGTGCGTCATTGCCGGTCTATCTGACGTTAGGGAGGAGCGGAGAGTAGCTATTCTGTTATATTATTTATTCTGTACTATATGTATAGTATTCGAAAGATCGTCACATCTGTATTCATATACGATTTCGAACACTTAAATTATAGTTGAGCAACTATTAGCACAGTGTATTACTATTATTTCGTATTAGCATCGCAATAACACAAACTATATGAGTTCACATTAGAGAATTTTGGGTTCACTGTTACAGTGAAATTATACATATTTGTCACTTCCAAATGCCTGTGGAACTTGTGTTGGGGACACATCGACATCACTTTGTAACTGACATACTAACGAAACCACAATACGAAACTCAAATACCTTCGCATGAATAAGTATCCAACTTGTTCAAATGAGTTATTTGTCGAAGGTCTTTCAATAGGAAAGTTGAACTATACATATAAAGTTTGGGGGCCGAGACTACACGCCCCGGTGTAGTCTCGGCCCCCAAGCTTTAGCCGAGGCTGAATCGTTGTTCGAAATAAACAAGCTTTCGACAAATTGGGCATTATTCATAAAATTGCTCGATCTAGACCTCAGCAACCACTAGACAGCTTTTTACATAATTTATATAATACTGCCTCCTAGTTGTCCCAAAGCGCGACTGCTACACCCGAGATCCTGGATGCAATTCCCAGATCGAGCAAAGTGCTATTGTGCTTTTCTATAAAATTATCAGCAGCAGCTCGGACTTTGGATTTGAGCTCGACACTAACCCAAGTGACCCCAATATTGAGCTTAATTATTTTCACGCTAAATATCTTTAATATTCTTAGATATGCATCAGAGACTGGAGAGCAGACGGTTCTGGAATCCATGCGGGACTACCTAATCAGCACCATCCAGAAGACCTTCGAGGTCGGCGTGCAGCAAGCAGAGCTGTTATACGGCGAACTACTGCAGTGCACGAGGAAGAAGAACCTGGTGAGTAACTACCTAAGAAGACCACATTGAACCTGACCTCGCATGAGTTGACTTAAGATCCTATGTCAACTAGATGGGGCAGAGGGCGTCCACAGAGACTTTCCATCTTGATCGGTCTTGAGCTTCGCAGTTTATTTCGCTCCAGGATTTTTCGATCTTCTTCGCTTCATCTGGCACCATGCCTCGTCGTGTGTTTGGGACGACCACGTTTCCATTTTCCTTGGGGATTCCATTGCCTGCTTAGGTATGTGCTCAGGACCCCTTCGGTGTGGCCAATCTAGTTCCACTTGCGACGTTCGATCTGCTGGACGATCGTTGTTTCGCGGCAGCGATCCTGTAGCTGCTCTTTTGAAAACCTCATCTCGCATCGTACAGCCTTTTTGTATGATGAAAGACCAGATTAAACTGGAAATGTATAGCTTTTTGTGTACCCAATACCCATAGTGGTCTGTAGGGATTGGTCAACTCAAAGCCACTATGGCTCTCTCTTTAGAGACCATTCTAGACATTGTATTGTTGCCCTCCATTATTTGCTACTACTATGTCTGGACTTTAAAAGAGACAATGATTCTCTTCTCAGAGAAGAAACCCCCAGACAAACTCCGAGAATCATAGCTTCTCTTTGAAGAAACGCCGAAACAAACTCAAAGAATCATGGTTATCATGATAGAAATTGCCGGCGCCATCTATTTTACATGCGAGTACATAGGTACATAGCATAAGTTCACGCCTGATTCCCATAGAGCTAGGCAGAGTGCAGAGATTATAGATTTCCACTTGCTACGATCCTGACACACCACTTTCGCTTCATCTATGCTCATCAACCTCCCTATGCAGGCTCGTCGGCTTAAGGTGCTCTTAACCTCAAACTTTTATATATACCTATTTAAAAAAACATATAAAAAAAGTATTTGTAAAAGTGTTGTCAAATGATGTATTTGCAGGATCTCATATAAAATTCCATCAGAAATATTTAAAATGGGGTCTAAATCCTAAGTCTGAGATCTTTGATACAGAAGTACGTACCTAAATAGAGTGCCTAATCTTTATTACTAAGTTAAAACAAAGAAACCCTATTTACAAAAGATTTTTACATTTTCAACTCACTGTGCGCTTCGCTGAATATCGTACCTAAGTACTCGTATTTATTAAAATTTTAAACTAAAGAAAGATTTTGTTTGTCGCAGAGAAATCGCGAGAAACCTTTTAGTAAAATGAAATCTTTGATTTTGTTTATCTCTAATGTGCCATCTACACCTGTTTACCCCAAAGGGTTAGGCAGATCCCATGTAATAGGGGGCCATTAACACTTTGCTTGGAACAACTGGAAATCGAACCTTAGACCTCTAGCGTAGCGGTTGCGGTTACGACCAGTAGACTGATAAAGCATTACTATCAGTAATCTACAGTTTTGTACTTATCTTTACGTAGATAAATGAATTTTATATTTATGTTTTAAACGTTGGTTTGCCCTATAATGTATTAGTTAATTCTTAAAAATATGTTATTGATAAAAATATGTATTAATATTGATTGAGGTCACAAACGCGGCTACTTAGGAAGAAATCTTTCGATCTTGATTCGATCCCTGATCGAGCAAAAGTTTTACTGGGTTTTTTCTAAAATTTTGCATTTGCAGTCATGGTACAACTAAAATATATTAGACGGCGAACTGCTGGTATATAGCAACTACAGCAGTACTTCTCTGCCCAACCTTTCTGGGAATACTGGCATGATAATACGTACGACATGTAAGAATTACTTCAAAGCATTTGTAGTATATTCACGTGATAACCGTGTGTAATATCGTTGATCTTTTTTCTACCTCCAAAAATTGCTCACATCGCTCATATTACTCAAATCTTCGTACATTTAACGTCTCGCTTACGAGTACCTTTTAGCTCCGATAAAAATTGTGAGACATGCTACAATATAATAAGGATGATTACGTATATTTCTACTCTGTTAAGCGTATTAAGCTCATAAAGGCTGAGGGATTCTCGTTCATTATCGCTGTCAAAAGTCGAGAGAGTTATGTAAAGAAATTTAAGTGAAACTTCTAGAAAGTCTTCTTCTTCGTCTTCTTTACTTATCTTTGCATATACTGTAGGTAACTGTTTTAGCCTAGTGGCTTTTAGTGCGACTGCTACGCTCGAGGTCCTCAGTTCGATTGCCAGGTCGGGCAGTGTTCTTGGGTCTTTCTATCTACTTCTCAGTTGAGCTCAGAGATTGAATTTTTGCCACAACCATGACGAAACTCGATTCACTCCCTATAACACCAACGTTTATGAATATCTTTCAGATATATCTTTCAAAGGCGTATTAAAAACCCATAAGATGTCGTCAAAGTAAATAAACATATACAGAATTCAATAGAGGCTATATTAGCTTAGCAAATAATGATCAGACCTCACAATAAAACCAATTTACTGTGAGGTCCGCGGTTAAGAATAGGACGCGCGGACGGGATCCGTCTACGTACTACTTTCTAATCATAAGATGGGGAAACGTCGATAGTTGATATAGTAGGGACCAAGTTTCATCCTTTTTTGCTGTTAGTGAGTGGCTTAGAAAACGTGAAAACTTACTTGGGGGGTCTACTACGAAAATCGAACGTCGAAACTTCGGATCGGAATGAAATGAAATGATATTTATTATGCAAATAGATCTTTTCAGACACTTTTACAAGTCAGTCTTTTGCGGTTTTGTTCTAGATGGCGTCACATTTCCTAACTGACGACCTCTGAAAAGAAACGCTGAAACAAACTCAGAGAATCATGGTATCAAATATGTGAGTGTCACAATGTAGGACATATCTTATGATTGTACCATTTGTGTAGTGTTAAATTTAACATAACGATACGCCTGTTTCCCGAAGAGTTAGGCTTAGAGGTGTACTAATATACACCCACGGGTCGCCGGTATGTTTAGGTCCCATGTAATATCGAGCCTATATTATTATCATTAGCCGAGGACAAAGCCAAATTCCGAGCTGAATGAATTTCTGAAAAAAAAAGGTTTACCAACTAAGGTCCATTTCGACCAAAAAGTATAGTTTCAGAATGTTTAAAACTTACAGAAGTTTATTCAATGAGTCGGAGAAATTCAGTTTAATAGTCTTCGGAACTTACATCAAAGGAAAGAACCTCATTAGTTGGGTATACTTTCCTAAGTTCCCGGTACCTTAACTTTATTCGTCTTTATTCATTTCTTTCAATACATTAGGGTACCTTCTAGGTAAATACAAAGCGTTTTCGGAACGGAACAGAGTCTTAAATTATTTGGCTGTTTTATTTATTTATTTGTAAGTTATTGTCTTTTAAAAGGAAATAAAAAAATTATCACATACAACCCCTGTAGACATATTTGACCAGCAAAAACAATTGTACAACCCTACCTACACCTCTGCCTAAAACGCCTAGAATACAGATGATTGTGATGGTATGTGCTAACAACATACTTTGACCAACAAGACCTTCTTCAATACGACTCTTTTTAAAAATTCCAAAACTTATTGTATCCGTAAAGAAAAAAAAATGTCTTCAAGCTGTCAAGAGAAACTACATCGCCAGTATTATAAACGTAATGGAATATTTCCACCTCACTCCTTCATAAGAAACCTTTTTTAAGACCTGACGTTTCAATTTTTCCTGACCTAGATCCTATTACTCCTTACTTTATGTTTCTCTTGAAATATAAGTATCTGTTTCGTAGAATTTCTTTTTCTCAGAACCTTTATGAAATGCATGTAGGTAATGAGAAATGGGAGACAGAATATTACTCTCCTGAGGTTCGAGGAGCTTAGTGGAGAGTTATTGGCTTTTATTTCAAGGAGTCTACTTAATATTTAATTAAACAAGCCTATGCATGATGCGACATATTTTTTACGACTCTGGGACTGTTTTACCACTCATGGATAGCCGCTACACGCCAGATAAGTTTAAAAAACATCTAGAATGATATGTGAAGCAATCTAACGGGAGATACGGGGCCTATATCTCGTCTTCAGCCATAGTAGCAGTAGCCATAGTTTCGAGATGAGCGATGACAGAATTAATTTGTGACGTGACGTGCAACTTAGTCTAAAACTGGACTCACATATCCGGAATTTTCTGATCATTACTTTGTATGGAATTCTGGGCTTTCTTAATTAATAATCTAAATTCAGATTATGAAAATTCCAGATGTGTGAGGCCAACCTAACAGGACGATAACGATATGCAACAAATGTGACAGTGTAAAAGCGACATAAACTTGAACGTTATTTTATTAGAGAGTGTATTAGTTCATCAACTATATATGGCGCGTTTTCGACCGGAGGCACCGGTTGACCTGAAGTGGCATCACTTCCCGCTTGTGACCGCGTGCTCTCCGCCCTATGTCTCGAAAACGGTTCACCGTATAAAAAATTTTTTTTTACAAAATTTGTAGAGAATTTTGTATTCTACAATATTGATAATAAATACAAATAGCAAAAAACCCATAGGAAATGAGATATTTCCAAAAAAGCGCAAAAAAACTATTTTTGTGACCTTTGACCTTGAAATTTAATAGTTGCTTACACCCTACCATATGTAGGTTTTAAGACAACTTTTAGGGTGTCAATATACAAGTATTTACAGACTTACAGCTGGGTATCTCGAATTCCGAGGTGAACTTACTATAATGACTGGACTAAATAATTATAGTGCCATTTAAATTCTAAATTAAAATTTACTGGGCGCAAAAAAACGGCACATTCAACATGGTACTCGCAAATAATATGAGATGGTTTCAGTTCCAATTTAACTTTCAACAGCTTGAAACCCTGTTCTGATTACCTTAATACAATACGAATCAAATAATATCAAAAGTCAGTTAAGGTCTCGTTAATTACGCTAATTAATTATTCGTTATACTTACTGTTATTTTAATGCTTCGGTATCATAATAAGTTTCTTTATTTATATAAATCCCACATGTATAAAAGAATTATCATTTAAGAACGGATCGATAGATTTGGCTGTTTATGCTGTTCGTAATTTTCAGGATAAGGTTTTGTCTGTTTTTTTTAATGTACCGGTAACGACACGCATATCTGTGCACGGGTCGCTAGTACTTTTAAAAATACGCTCTAGTTAAAAGTTACCGCTTAGCTACTTTCCATTGAAAGCATTTAAGAAATGCTTTTTACAAACATTTCTATTGCAGTGCATTTTTGTTTTCATAGAAATGGAATGCAATTAACATTTATACTCGTATTTCAATAGTTATATTTCTTTATTTTATAATAATTATACTTTAAGCATATTGTAATCGCCGAACGGCGTACCGTTCAATTATATAATTTCTTTTTGCCTCAATTTAATCTCTTGCAAAAGGACATGTTCTTCTGCATATTCCCTTTTGATTAAAATTAGATAGACCACCATATGAATATGCAAGAGATGTATTCAACAGGGCGCAATATTTTTACGTATATTTCTGCTTTTAATTAGTTCTTTGCAACGAGTGATAAATATGACTGTGAAAGGACGGAAGGGTAGCGGACGGCCAAAAAAAATATGGATAGACTAGCTGGTCTCCACGGTGTTATCAAATTTTTCATAATCTTGTCGAAATTTTCCAATATACTTTTTTTTTACATCAAATAACTATCTGTGTGCCAAATTTTAGCCTAATTTGTTTAGTGGTTTGAGCTGTGTGTTGATAGATCAGTCAGTCAGTCAGTCTTTTAATTTTATACATAATCTGTATGTGCTAAGATATGATGAGTATAAGAAGGAGTGAATGAGGAGGTGACGACTAACAGGAATGAATGAAAAAGATATGGTATACCGATCCCAAAAAAATTGCGACAATAGCAGAAGATAATAATTTAGTTCTTACAACAACGTCAGACAATGTTAATTATATTCTTCATGAAGCATTCAGTTTTTTAAATACGAATTCTTTTTTCAAAGATAGTAAGGCAATAGTAGGGTGTAAAATGGAACGGTTCAATTAATGGGCGTGTCTCGTTAGCACATTTAATGGACGACCCGAGGCGTCGCTAAACGCGGAGTTCCACACCTCGGACTCCTTGGACCTGTACTTTTTTATTTTCACTTCTATAAAATATCTTCACGTTAAAGTGTTCTTCATTTCATAACAAGACTTGAATCACGTTGGCAAAAATTTTTTTGGTAAAACATATAATATGGCTAATATGGCTAGTTGTAAACACGTATATTAATCTTTTCTATTTTAGTTTTTCAATTGCTATTTTCTTTATTACTATATTCTTTATAGGTACCGACCTATAATACAAATAAATGTCTTGATTTGTAAAACGATCTACTTTTGTTAACTATTATCAATATTTAAAAGCATATTTTTAATAAAAAATCCATTAGCCTTATTACTGCTGTTAGGAGTCAATTTGTACTAATTTGCTTACGTTGTTTGTCTTAATTATTTGTCTCAGGTAATTCTACGTAACTCTATTAATATAAAATGATTCGATAATGTTTTATTACAACAATGGAGATGAAATTACGAACTATATTCAATATAAATACAAACTGTAAAGGATTTTAGAGTTCAGACGTTAAAGCACCAGGGAATAGGTACATTTTAAAAGTATCTATTTGAAACTACTATCATGATAAGTGAGTTTAGGTACTAGTCATTTTTATTATTGAACCACGTGTAAATGGTACACACGTAAACTGCGAGTTAAGTGAAACAAAGTTTTCACTGTGTTTTAAACACGTACCTGCAATAAATACTAATTCGTTTACCTGCAACTGCTAAGCTAGCTTCGGACTGTGGCTCTGCCTGTAAAATATCGCGTGAGGGATATTAGTATTAATGTTTTCCTCGAGCCAAGAGATATTTTATGCTGTAAACTCCTATTGAGCATGGCCGAATCAAAAGTTATAGTGAAATTACAATTTATTCTGTGTGTCGATGACACATGTACGTAACATAGCTTCATGCCTTTTTCCCACAGGTATGCAGAAACTATAGATTTCCACTTGCTACGATTCTGGCACACCACTTTCACTTCATCTATGCTCATCAACTTCCCCATGCATGTACGTCGGTGCTCTTAACCTTGCCTTGTCCTCTTAACGCCCTTAATTTGTTTGTGATACGTTCGCTGAGGTTGACCCTTTTCGACTCTTTCAATCGTGCTCGCCATGTATACTTGTTTCGTCAATCTCCATTCATCCATCCTCTCTATATGCCCAAACCTTCTTAACATACCTTTCTCAATCCTCGTTACAATAATCATCTTGCATATCAGAACGCTCCTTTTTCACGCGATGACACGAATGACACGAAAAAAAATTAACTTAATGCTTTGCTGCTTCTACAGCGTCGTCTTCGTCTTATTGTAAGATTTAGGGCACAAAAGGACAAGATAGGAGCGTGAGACATAAGTATCACAGTTCCATATCCGCATCCTGTACTCCTTTGTCGAGATGTCTTCAATTTATCAGATTGGAATTATACCTTCCCATTTGGATTCGAAGTTATTTCAGTCATCATCATCCAAAAGATCCATCCATACATCCATTCAAGCCAAAAGAGGTCCACTGCTGAACAAAGGCCTCCTAGACTTCCACAGGGACCGGTTGTATGCCACCTGCATCTAACCACCCTCAGCGACCTTTTACAGGTCAACTGTCAGTAATTTCAGTGTCTTCCAATAAATACAATAATCGTATGACTGTTGCTTTTAATGCTGATTGATTTCGACTCGACAAACAAACAAGTTTTTCACAAATGACTGTATACGTGTTTACGATCTCTTGTTGTCAATTGCTAAATGTAGTATTTAACAAACGTACCTCGGAGAAACTATAATTTATTTTATTTTGTAGTTTTGTAAATCAAAATATTTAAATTATATATATTTTTATTAAACCATATTTGCGTAAATGTAAAGATTGTGAAGTGTGCAAATGTTAGTCAAGAACTGATAATCAAAATCGTGAGTCCATTAAAATACTTTCAAGACAGTATCAACGTCACATCATTACATTAGGTACAGTTACAATTTGATAGAGAAACTTCTTTAGATAGGAGACGATATAGCCGTTAATCCTGTACGGCACTATTCCAGCCAAACAATAGATACTTATAAACATTAAACATAATGAATGTGATAATGTTATTCATCCCAAAGATTATTTTATAATTCAGATTTGTGAGTATATGCCTCTTATCCTTAGTGCGTGATGGCAAAAATCTTTCAAAAACGCCATCAAACGAACAGTGTCTGATCTCAACCCTTGATATTTACATTTATAGTCGCTGTTTGCAAAATTAATTCACGTCTAGACGCCTTCGATGGCAGTTAAATTCACAATATTGAACAACAAGTGTCTACAGATGAACCTTTGAATGTTGAAGCTTATTGGATCAAAGATCGGTATGAATAATATGAATATTGAAGATTTCAATTCAATTGTTGGAGACTACTCTGATTTCTATTTTCAATTTTATATTATTTTATTTAGTTTATAAAACGAAATAAAAAATATACCTATCCTTTAACGGTCGCAATAGTAGAGAAATTATTGTTATGACAGATGAAGGCTTTTATAGTAAAAGGTAAAAGGGCCAGTTTAAAAAAAACTTAAATTGACTGAAAGGTTGAGTTGGGTAGTCGAAAATTTTTAACCTCTTTTTATTGTGCAGGTACCATTGGCAACTTCGTTCGCGTGAATATAACCACAGTTAAATATAACCAATAAAATAGCACTTAGCCATACCTAGCTTTGTATCGACGAAATTTTTTTTATCGGGTCAGAGGCCTGGCCAATTTGTAATTTGACATTCGAATCGACAAACGTATAGAAACAAAATCTATGGAAATGACATTAGTGACAGCCCGATTTGTCGAAAGCTTGTATCGTTTCCATAGATTTGGTTTTTAGTCGTTTGTCGATTCGTATGTCAAAGTTTAACTTGTCTACAGGCCCAATGACAGTAGTCATTACATTTTTTAATAGTGTAGATTTTGACTTGGGTCGTGTTCGGTATTATAACCTCCTTTTGTTGTTAAATATTTGAGGGATGTACTTTTTAAAAATCGTATTTATTCGAAATTGCATTTTTCATGCATTCGAAATCGCATTTCGTTGAAAGCAGTTTTATAAAAGGCGTACAAAAGAAAATACATCGGATGCTAACAGGGCCATTAGTTACCTGTCACTAACATGTTTTATCAACACTCGGTAAATTGGATTAATGAAAACATCCAGTGATTGACAATCAATTAAGGCCCGCGCGTGATTGGGTGTCTGAAGGGTCACGCTTCTATTACAATCATGTAGGTATTCTATTGTAAAACATGCGTCCTGCGTAGAGATGGGCAAAAACGGTAAAAAAAACCATTGAGTTCTGCCCTTTTTGCCTTTTTTCTAGTCTTGCGGCATTGTTTTGTGTTCTCAATATCTCGGCTCTCGCCAGCCCAGTGGTGGGGACGTGGTATTTGGTTTGACTGGCTGGTGAGTAGCGGCCAATCTTACATCGGAGTCGGTCGTATCACCTTTGTGTGCGTTTCTCGTTAGAGCTTGAAACCTCTATCAACTGATAGAGGTTGAACCGATAGAGGCTTTGCAGTCGAAATATAATTAAAAAATTAAATAACTATCTATGCTAATATAGAGGAAAAATGTTATTGTTTGTTTGCTTTGAATTTCACAATTAGAAAGCTACAACTTTACCGAGTATCATAGGCTATAGGTAAATTTATAAGAAACTAGGTAATAATAATAATAATAATATAATAATATAATATAAAATAAAATAATAATAATAATAATAACTAGCTTTTGCCCGCGGCTTCGCTTACGTGGATGTAGAAACAAAATTAGCATTAGAAATTGAACCCATTCATAAAAAACTTGTATTTTGAAGTAGTGTTTTAGAGGTTTGTAAAAAGGGCCTCGTGACTAAGTTATAACGGCACTAAGCTCAATGAATATTGTGGGTTCGATTCCGGTCGACAATTAGTCTCGGTACTGAGGTACTTTATGAGGTACTGAGGTGATGCTGTTTGTGAAAATATGTCCAAAAGAAAACGGAAGCTTCAGTTAGTCGTAATAACTCGTAATTCTAACCAAACTTTATAACTATTGTTAAATTTAAGTCTATACCACTTAAAACGTTTATAACTAATCAACAATTACGATTTCTGCGCATATGACAACTTAATTAAAGAACCAACAATAATGATCCCTTATATCAATAGGAATACATACTACAGAGAGGTCAAGCTCTATCTCAGCATCTACGCAACCGAGTGGAATGAGATATACCTCATTTTTTTAGTTGAACGATGGACTTTTAAATAGAAAATTAAAAATCAAAACCAGCAATGATGATCTCTTCTTTCTATGGGCTTGCATACAACAGAGAGGTCAAGCTCTATCTAAGGATCTATATTAATAATTGAAAAAAGCTTTACATCAGTTTTTAAGTTGGAAATTATGCTTTACAACAGTTAATACAAAATTCAAATCTATTCAGTAGGTTTAGCGCCAACCCCCTAACAAACAGACAAACAGACAAGAATTCTAAAAATCACATTTTTGGGTTCGCGATCGTTTATATACTCTAACCCAATTGTTTTTTTTAAATATCTTTAATGTACAGAAATGACTTTTTTACAATTTTATAATAGTATATAGATAGACAAGATACCCAGACCACACGGGCGAAGGCGCTGTCGTAAAGCTAGTTTGTTATAAAGAAAGTACGAAATTCAAAATGGCGCTCCGTGTTACGGAGACGCAATTTATTTTCGAAATATGTAATTTCCGTGGATACGCGTAATCACAAGCCCGGGGCAGATCTCCAGCGGCTGGAATGGTTGCAATTACATTGGAGAGTAATGAATAATTATAATAATTATGTACATTAAGCATAAAGAGCCTCGAGTTATATATACTTCTTTCTTACCTGAAACAGGAAAACCGTAAAAATATTTGTACAATTAGATTCGCAAAGTGCAGAACGTACTATGAACACAGTGACGGAAATGTAGTGGTGTGACGTATTTTATTTAAAAAAAGTTTTATTTTTGTTTATATATATGTATAACCCTAAAGTCGAAGTATAATAATTATATATTTATACGTACTTGTAAACCCATTACTGTATAAAGGTACTCCCATCTCCTCGCAACCTACTTTAAAAAGATTAGTGGCCACGCCTCTAGATATTTCCCAAAGGGTAAGCAAATGTGTATTTTAGGCCCCATGTAAGTATTAGAGATCGGGCCGATTATCCTCAACCGGACATAATTCCACATTCGGAGCTGATACCAGGAATATCACAGAAAAAACAAAAAATACTGCTCTCCCCAGGATCGAACCCATGACCTATAGCGTACTATACTAATCAGGCAGTTGCATGAAATTCCAGTCCAAATAATCCAAACCACATTGCGGCATGTCATAGAATATTCAACTAAGTACCTTTTTATTCAAATAACATACATTCACAAAATACGTACATAATTTCTGATATAACCGTATTTTCCGTACTTTTTGCCGAATTATATTTGGGAGGAAATGTTTATTTAAGCGTGTTACGAGTACATGTAGGTCATGCATGACCGCAATTTTTAATAATAACTCGCTATTTTGATTCGAAGCTTTTTACATACAACTACAAATAGGCACCACATATTTTTGACCTAAAATTATTTTGTTATGGGATAAGACAAGAAAAAAAAACAGATAAATGTACTAGTATTAATGACATAATCTACATTAGAATAACTAAAAAAATAGGTTATTTCTATCCGCAAAATCATAGACTTAGAAAGTACACGTCAGTCGTCAGTCAGTTAGTAGTCATGTTCTCCAAAACGGCTCTAACGATTTCTGTGAAAGTTTTGAAAAGAAAATTCGTTCCAGCTAGGCTCAGTTCTTGGAAAATTAGTTTTCCTTATTTTCACCCGAGCAGAGCAGACCTAGTCGTCTAGGTAAGAATCTAAACAGAAAATATTAGTATTTACCACATAAACGATATTTCGGCTGTCTGAAACATTTCCGTTGCCACTGAAATTCGTTAAAAACTAATTTTGGTACTCGCGCGCCAATTTCCTACAAACATTTTACTCGGGTTCACAAAATAGGGTTGATGCTCAAAACGAAATTAGTGACGGTTTTCATTCAAAGTTTCCAATTTCAATTTCGGTTAAATCGAATAAAATCCAATCTACGTATATTTGTATGAGGTGTAAAAAAACAATTCGAGAGTTCTTATAGAAAAACATAAATGTAAGTAGCGCGTATCGTTTATAAATCGAAGGTTTATAAAGCGTTAATTTTAGTTAAAAAAACATTAATAAGGATTTACATATTTACGAGTACTTAATTATAAAATATCCAAGTTATTATTTAGAAGTTATATTATATTCATAATAAAATCTAAAACAAAACATTAACAACTCTTTTCTATAAAGAACGAAAAATATTTTATCTGTGGAACGCGATGTTCGTTTTTCAAAGTTACCCGCGTTCGACTTGAGAAAATAGTCGCCCGTTCTTTCAATCTGTGCAAGTTGTGTGTTGTGAGTTGTTGTTTTCAAATACTTTTTTGTAACCTTTCTTCCTGTTATTTACGTGATTAGTTTTTTTAATAGAATTTAAGAAAGTTCGATTTGAGGAAGTCAAGTGTCTTTTGAGTTTGACCTTTACACGTGTTTGAACCAATTCGCCATCGACTACGAACAATCGACTAGACTAATAAAATTGTAGAGGACAACCCAATTTGTATCAATTTATTAAGCACGTCGCCGATTTGTTGTAGGTAAGTTCATTGTAAGGTCAATAACCGACCTAAGTAAACTCTTTAGCAGTAATATAAGAGGTATTCGTGTCAAATTCTTTGCGTTTCACAAGTTTATCGTTTAAAATTCCGTTGTTATTATGGATTTAATTAATGCTAGAGGTTGCTCACCTTTGTGGTTATTAAAATATAAATAAAAGAATAAACCACCAGTTTGTAAGTTTGTTAAGAAAACTAAATTACGTTAAACTTGATTTATGAAAGGAGTTGTTAATTTCTTTCAGATTTGCACGCCATTTTTAACTTTATTCATGTTTATTTGAAACTTTTGAAGGATTTATAGGAATATTCCTTAGGCTCATATTCATAGATAATTCATAACCTTAAGCTTATAATTTCCATAATTATGACAAAATTAAACACCTTGATTGACCTAGGGAGCAAAATTTTCTTATCTATATTATTATTACTAGAACGAAACTTTAATGTTCTTTCTCAAACATGTTGCCTCTTTGCCTATTTTCTTCAAAACTCAGAGTATCTTCTCTTCCCCAGATCACCGTGTTCCGAATCCAGGAACGAGCGGAAGGTGGGGAAGTCCAAGAGTTGGATCAGGTCATCCTGACGGCACTGTTCCGCGCACAGCACCTGTCTCCCAGCGAACAGCTCTCGTTGGCGCTCACATGGAACCGAGTAGATATCGCCAGGTCCGAGATCTTCGTGTATGGGCAGGAATGGCCTCCAGGTAAGATACGGCATCATGATTTTAGCCTTTAGCAGCATCTCCTAGCGTCGTCTCAACAGCAAGGCTGGATGGAGAAAGACTGTTATTCTAATGAACTCTTAAATTTGATTGATTAAATCTTCGGCTTCGCAAGTGTTTATAAAATAGAGCCTGAAACATACCTAAAATATCTATTCTATTAGGAAAACTATAATTACGAAAACCCGCACGTATTGTATGTTTCTAAGATAAGCCAGGACAAACACAAACTCAATGCGACCGGGGACTTTAATTTCCTCGAAAATGCAATTTTATTTAATTGCCTCCAATGGTTGCGAATTTTCAGAACAAAGCCCAAAAATTAAAATATGCCTTAACGCACCTAAAAAGAGAAAAGTCTTTAGTCTTTAAAACGAACGAAGCAGAGGACCTTTTAAAAGAGGTCCTCTGCTTCGTTTGTAAATGGTATGTTGCTGGTAGACATGACAGGTGACACCATTTAACTCAAATTAACCTTATTTTAAAACAACGAACCTAAACGATAAAACTCAAAAGCAAAGGTGACAGAAACAAGAAATCATTTCACAAACAAAATAAACCAGTTCAAATCTCCTCGAAATGAAAAATAACGTGTTAGGATTGACATTGCGTGATTTACGGCACGGCAGCCATATTATTTTCTCTCTCGAACCCTCCTGGGACTTTGTGTCCGTGGATGTTGATACTGTCCCCTATATGGGACTAGGTGACAAATATGTGACAGCAAAAATTGTGGTATGTTGCAATGAAGGTGTAGTAGTTGGAATAGCTTACTGTTCACTGTGGTCCAACAGTAGGTAATTGCACTTTTCGATGTTATAACCGGAAAAGATAATGCATAGTAAAGATAAGTACAGTCCAATTCAAACTTAATGGCGGTCGGAACATGAGACGCGTCGCTGCGCAGTAAAGAATTTATGTCATATCGGGGTTGAGAGGTGGGGTAGTGCGCAGTGAGTAGCTAACTTCCGAGCCGCCAGTAAGTTTGAATCGAACCGGAAAGAATATGAGAAAATTTGCGTAAGGCTGAACTGTACATGGAGATATTTATAGACTACAAAGTTTACGATTAGTAAGACTTAGTAGGCCAGGGACCCCTTTCTATCTGAGAGGAGCCTGTCCCAGTGGTGGGACAGTGGTCGAAGAATGTATTTATTTATCACAAAAAAGAACAAAAATAAGTTTTGCTTTGCAACCTTACAAGATAATAACATCATTGTATATCGGTGTTTCTAAAGATTTTTTTAGTCTCGAAGCCTGTATTTAACCCAATAAGAAACATATACACATAACTAGGTATATATTAAATATTACACACGTAGACGCGCTCATATTGGGAAACGAAATAGCTTTTGTATATTCTCTTGAGGCCCCCGTTGTTTTTTAGGATAAAAGTTTACCGTTTTTGTTTCAGTATCTAAAATATAGGAAGTGTTTTACGTGACCGATTCGCAAAATATATATATTCATAGATACTATAAAATGTGTGACGTGTTACTTTTTATGTGAATGCTGAGTGTACCTGTAATGGGCATACATATAAGCGCCTTTGTCATTGTATTTCTCTCAAAACTATCTAAATATGTATAGCTGTTGGTATACCAATAAATAAATAAATAAATAGATAAACCTCTTATAAAATTTTGCACAGCTTCGTTATGATTAAATAAGCAAAATATCAGTCAAGTGGATCTAATGTTGAGTAGATTATATCCACTCCATCCAAATAAAAATATATACCTACATAGAGTCTTCCGGTATCTTTACCATACAGAAATCCATTGAAATACCTACCTACCCGAAATTTTGTAATTGCCCTAATCGTTATGGTAAACGAATATCTTACTTCAAGCCCGGATAACAATAGTAATTAGATCATTTTTGAGCGAGGCAACACTAAGCCTACGGCCCGTACTTTGTTTATCGTACGAGTATAGCACAGACCTTCATCGTCTACCTTCTATTTCATTGAATTTCTATGGAAAAACGAAACCCTTCGAATCCCTCTCTTTTATATCAACAAAAGAGGAAAGTTTGTGAAATACGCATAACTTCGTATAAATATTGGGAAACGAACGACTGTAACAATTGGACCGTTAAAATTAAAAGGTTTCAGTTGTTTTGTTTCTGTTTTCAAATTATTTTCGCCAAGGGTTCGAGGAAAAAGTAGCTACGTTTTTTTATTCGACTTGCAAAGGAGGTTCAGAATTTGTCCCCATTATTTTATTAAGCTCAAAGCACATTTTAGAGTTTAATTGCTTCGTTTTTAGAATATTCAGAATTTATTTTGTAGTAAAAATTTGACACGTTTACTTAAATTTGATTTCTACTAAATCTTATTTTTCTAGAATTCAAATTACTAAAAATCATTTATTGGCACTCACACATCTTTAGAGTTAACATACCATTAAGTTTCTTTTAGCGTTGATGTAATTTTAAACTTACTAAAGTTCTACAAACAGCTTTAGGAGAAAGGATAAAAGCGGTACTTTGTTTGTTCCAAACCAAGACAAGTATCAGTTTAAAACTTTTTAACGTTACGTTAAGTATAAGTTAAACACGACAGATTGTGACGTTATTAGAACATATTGAGAAACGTAAAACATGCTTATATGCATCAATTTTTAACACTATACTGAGCTTTATATAAATTAAAGTACAACCTTATATACTAAAACTCCGCGCTCAGAGATTTTCTTGATTTTTGAATACCGCTTCGCTAGGTCAAATCTCCGTCTACATAGCATTAAAACTAAGTATTTTAGATATGTAAATAGATATAACATTCTTTATTGTACACCAACATAAATTTTAGGGCACAAATAAACTAAAAGTAGTACAATTCTGGTCTTAGCAATTTCTTAAAGACAACCTTTTTTTGTATGATTGGCTGAGATAAAGTAATAAGTACCTACCTACTTAGGCAAAATATGATTATTTTTTATCACGAAAACAAACCCAAAAGTTTCATTTATCATAATATAAACGCTAGCGTAAAAAGATACCCCAAAAATAGTTACATTCACAACACGATTTTATCTTCTTTTTATTACCTACATCCATACTTTACGGCGTTCATAAACACAATATCGGGCCGTATGTGTGTGATGCGATAGGCATCAGGTGTCCTGTAAATATATTCAAACTAGCTGAACTACTCCACTGCGGATATCACCAATAAAAATACTTCAGAAGACCCATTTAGCAGGCTAAATAACAGTTTCTATAGCTCAAAAGTACTGACATGACTCGGGGTCTTGTTTAAAAAATGTTAGTCCTGTGTCTTCCAAAATGGCCGCTTTTGATTTATTGATATACTTATCTATTATGATAACCATTAGAAAAGGGCATGGACAAAGTAATAAAGGAATGTCGCCAAGCTCAAAAGCCTCCTCCTAAAAGTACAGTTCTCGCTAAACTTATTGTCCGGGCACGTGCGAACTTTAACCCAGCCGTAAAAATCGGAGAAGGAAAAATATGAGATTTTAATAAATATAAACGAAAGTTAAAGTTGTAGGTTGTCGTTTTAAATCATTCTAATCCAATATTTTTCTATCTCCGATTTTTACGGCCGGGTTAAAGTTAGCTCGTGCCAACTTCAACCCGGACAATAAGTTTGGCGAGAACTGTACCAGTTGTTACCACTCCTTAAAAATAACATCATAACATACCATCACGCTTGTATTCCTCGAAAGGTTAGGCAGAGATTTACCAATGTACAACCACAGTTAGCCGGTATGTTTAGGGCCCATGTAATAGGGGACGAGCCTATTGCCATCAACCGGGCATAAATCCAGACTCTGAGCTGTCACTGGGAATTTCACAGGAAAACTCAACAACACTTTGCTCTATTCTTAAAAGTTTCACCACCTCCTAATAAATTCCCATTCAATTACTTGGCAGATAATTCTATATTTTTGTTTTTCCATTTTCGAATTTATCAGACGGTTAGCTGCTATCTAGAGGTGGTAAAACAGGCCCATAACGTAAATGTTGCAAATAAAAAAAACCTTTATGTTTATAATTATGTTACTGTCTTTCTGCACGGTCTTGTACTGCGGCATTGGCCACGTCTGGGAACTATACACGTTTCTTCAAACTAGGGTTGTCTCACACAATGGATCTGAGCCCTCGGTGTAATCTATTGTCGCCGGATTATAGTGAAGCGTAGTGGCGTTCTCTGTGTATCAAAGAGTTTCTGTGCAAATTGGAAAACTTGATGCTGGTACAAGTGCAGGTTGATTAAGTAAGCCAATCATGTCAGCCAAAAGAGTTCCACTGTTAAACAAAGGCCTCCCCCATTGACGTGGTAATTGAATTATGTATTCCCCACACTACACGAGAAGGATACTGATATTTTAATGTCTTTTATTTATCGTAACTTATCAAACTTGGTCTTTGACAGAAAGTCAAAAGGTCAAACTCAAGGTTTGCCAAAGAGCAATGGAGCGTAGTATTCTGGGAGTTAAATTGACCGACCGGATCCGAAACAGTATACTACGCTCCAAAACTAAGATCGCCGATGTCGCCCAGAAAGCTGCCAAACTTAAGTGGGACTGGGCAGGCCATATTAGCCGCATGCCAGGCCAGCACTGGGCTGCAATAACAACTAAGTGGCATCCCACTTCGAGGCGACGACGAGGACGCCCAAGTCGTCGGTGGCGGGACGATTTGGATTTTTTTCAACCAGACTGGTCCACAGTCGCGTGCAACCGACTGGCATGGAAAAAGAGGGGGGAGGCCTTTGCTCAATTTTGGGACAGTTCGGGCTGAAATAAATAAATAAATAAAAAACTTATCCAATGCGAACATCTTAATACATTTTCATTTTTTTGAATTGTAATTCAATGTTTAATTTAATCATGCCGAAGTCATTTAAAAAAGCTTTTAACTAGATCAATTACTTAGGTGATATTGCTTTCTACTTATACCTACATAATTATTATGCATTTAGGTATTCGTAAGTACTAAATTTAGGTCCAGTAGAAAAACGCATTTATTTCGAAATTTTATCCAAGAGAGTTATAGAAATAATCCTATATGGATAGTTTACCTTCTTTTTTGACATAAAGATGTCAACCCTACTCTTGTTGCAAAGCACCTAGGCTTTGACCATATTCTACGCAATGTAGTGTTTTGCCGCAATATTGAATAAATTTTTAAGCATAAGGATTTGTGTATGATAACAGCCCTGGTGCTAAAAATGTTGATGTAAGTAGCATTTTGATGGCGTGTTTTTTTTAAGAGCCACTTTTAACTATGACCTGAACTTCGGGAAATTTCTTGCGGATAAAGGGGGCTCAATATTATTAACAACATAAGAATGGCGTTAATAAATAATCAATATTATTAGCGCCATTCTGTGCCTCGACCATGACTTTTTCTCACTAGACTCGCAGGGTCGTTACCCTGTAAAATATTTGTATGGAAAACCCTCGCAGCGCCTCAAGCGGTTACGTAAGGTACTAAAATCTGCTATGAGATTACAGCGTTTCGATGTGTAAAAAACCTATCGAGTCATTTCATAGAACTCATGGTTGAGGTACTCGTGCCTAACAGGCAACGTCACATCTTGCTGTAAATTGCTAACCTTGCATGAAGGTTCTTTGTTCAATGGAAGGCCAACCTACACTGGAAACTTCGACTTATACTCAAAAGCGGCCATTATAGCAAACGGATTGTTAAAATCCAGTTCTTTCATCAAAAGTTTAATGTCGTCCACTTTATTATTTTCATGCTAACTAGAAAGCAGGCTTGGCTATTACGGTCTAGTTTTAATAATATTAACTCAGTTATGCAAAATAGTTGTTCTGCTCGTAGAAATTGTAGGCGTATCTTGGTAAAGGGGACAAGGGAATTAATTAGTTCGTTGTAATGTTAACAAAATAGTTTTTATTATGTACTGTACATGACAAGCACTCAAACGGCCTAGCCCAGTACCTACTTGACGACGACGTCTGTGGTTTCGATTCCCACAAGACACAAACATTTATGTGATGAACTTAGGTGTTTGTGTTCGTCTGGGTGTTTCTTATATATTATAAGTATGTATTTACAAAAAAAAAGTATATAAGTATTATATCCATTGTCTAGTACCCATAGTACAAGCTCTGCTTAGTTTGGGACTAGATGGTGCTGTGTAAAAATGTCCCAAGATATTATTATTATTACTGCAGGTATTGGGCTAGGCCGTTTGAGGGCTTGCCTTTTTTTTTTTTTTTTTAAACCATGCCATAACATACCATCACGCCTATATTCCCGTAAGGGTTAATTAGAGATGTCAAGTTAAATTTTTATACGAATAATTGCGGCGGATTTTTATGCCAATAAGTACTAGCTTTTGCCTCTGGTATCGCACGCACCAAGTTTAAGATTTTGTTACAGCCGTTACAGGGGTTAAATAAATTAAAAAAAAGACCTAGCGGATGCCTAATTCATAATACCGGTAAAATAAGTTTCAGTGGTTTGAGCTATGTGTTAATAGATCAGTCAGCCAGTCATAGTTTTCTTTTACACTATAGATTTTATGTGATTCACGTTGGTTCATCCTCACTTGAATAACGATAAAATATACCATTTGAACATAATAATTATCTGAGAACCTCTTCAATTACTTACTTTTAAAACCTACAAGATGTTGTAGTAATATCACTACAAAACAAATAAAAGTACAATTACATTGAAACAAATAGCATAATAAAAACTATATAGTGGCACATTACAATCTTAAAGCTCAGTATACTTTATAACCCAGATAGAGCCAATGTTTTTCCCTTTAAAGAAACAAATGTGGTTGCTGGTACCGCTAATGCTCCAGAGGTTTCGCCACAATATTGCATTGCAAACGGGTGAATTCTGCAATACGTACACACGGCATCTTTAAAGAATGGAAAGCTTTTCGTTAAATAGCGTACCTGGGTAAAGAAATAGTAATAGAAAGCAAGAAACGTGATTTAGTTAAGCTGTACCCGCGTCAAAGAAACTTGGAACTTGGTCAAACGCAGTCTGTTACTAAGAAGAAGCAAATGATTAAAACTGTGATATAATTATTGAATTCAAAATACAAATTTTTCGAATGTAATAATAGAAGGTAAATAATTACATTTCTATTAATCAATACTACTATATCTGGACTTTAAAAAAGACCATGATTTTTTTAATTTGTTTTAGCTATTTACTGAAACTAAACCCAATTATCAAATTGATAATGATAAATATCAATGAGAATTAACTATTTAAAACTCAGTCAGTGTGTGTGTGTATGCATGTGGGAATTTGTATGAATGTATTTGATTCATCATCATCATCATGTCAGCCAAAAGAGGTCCACTGCTGAACAAATGTAATGTATTTGATTAGATCTAAGAAAATCATTTCTAGTAACTACGTCATCCAGGCATGCATAGCATGGGTCTTCTAGAACATAAATATATTTATGTAGAACTGGTGTCAGTAATGCATTAAGAGAATATCTCGAGAATTTATTGTGTTTTCCATTTCGTCCGTTCCGTTTTGCCGCATTCAATCTTCTCTATACCGAAAATAACAACGCTACATTAAACATTAAATCAACTAAGACCAATAGTTGTGCAACATATTAAAGGTACCTGCTGCAACTTTCCATCGGTATTACCAAGTTATAATTACAGCTTTCACAGTTTACTGTTTGCAGAACACGGAATCGATAATAATTAAATATGCAATATCGTTGTGGAATATGCTACCACGTTGTTTTAAAATAAAATATTCTGCAGTAAAATATAACCAACCGCAATATATTTTTTCTATTAATGTACTTAGTCCTCATTAATCTAGGGGTAATAAACGCGATTGCTACGCTAGAGGTCCTGGATTAGATTTCTGGGTCGAGCCAAGTTCTATTGGTTTTTTCTATGTAATTCTCAGAGTTTAGATTTGTGCCCGATTAATGGCAATAGGCCTTTAAAATTGGACCTAAACATACCGTTGGACTATAGGTGTACCCTATGGGTAATCGGTGCAGGCGTGATGGTATGTTTAATTTATTATAATTAAGTTCACATTAAATATTAAAAACATTAATATATCATTATTACATTGATTACCTATAAATATTCCAAATGGACTTCATAACGTCGTCGAAGCGATCAAAAGCCATCTCGAGATCACTAAGCCATGTGACGTATGATTTGTACCGGTAATAGGTCTTTTATCATTATTTATTATTATTAACAGCCCGGTTGGTTCTACTGCAGGGCAAAGGTCTCCCTACCCTCCTTACACTTCTCACGGTTTAATGCTTTATGAGCCCAATCTTTTGAATAGGTGTCCAGTTCATCCTGCCATCTTCGTCTGCGCCTTCCGCGCCTTTTATCATCTATTATTATAATTTATAGCATTAATATTAGGCAGTCGTACCATCTTACGTCATTATCGGGACACTTATCGAAGGCTGTGCTCTACGATAACTATAACTTACCTCTCTTCTGCCTCATAAACTACAGGCATGTGGCAGACGTGACCCGCCCAAATCTACTTCAATATAATCTACGTCAGATATATTATTACATTGATTGCTTGCGCATTGGAGTGCAATGCTGGGTTTCCACTACAATTACTTAGCCTCAAGTCTTATATGTTTAAGGGTATGTTAACAATTGATTACTTTGCCAGACTTTTATTTATCTGCCAACCTATTGCTCGTAGATATTCTAATAATAACATTCTTCTTATTAAAAATTGATCCCCTTTGTTGCGTGCCTTTGTAAACAAAGGCACGCAACAAAGGGGATCAATTTTAGCTAAGATACTATTATTATTATTGCTGTTATTCACAGTTTCATTTGCATTCCAAAGGACTTTTTTGAGACTAAAGGTGGTCAATGTCTTTTCTCAAATCTTCCTAAATTTTATCGAAGTCGGTTTTGCAGTATAGGCGTGAAAAGGTAACAGACAGGCACAGCTACTTTCGCATTTTATACTAATATGGATTTATGACTGGCTATAATTCACACGCAGTTTATAACCATCGATACAGCAATCTCCTAAATTTACATTGAACTCGACTATCTTTAACACTACTTTAAACTAACAAAGATATAAAGCAAAGTAAATTTAAACAACATTATGAGGCTCTAGATCCCGTAAACTTGTCTGGGAATCAATTTATTACAAAATCCTTCTCAGTGAAATCGTAGTACTGATAGATAAATGGATCTGATCCGGGCGTACTGCAAAGTTGCAATCGCAACGATTGATGAGGTCGTGCGACTTCTGGATTACGTTATATTCGGTTCAGCATTGCAAACCGAGCTGCACGACGTAATCCATCCATCCATTCTTGCTTTTATAATGTATAATAGCACTCCAATGGTTTTAATTTAGCCGAGACTAAAGATTAGGGAATAAAGGGATTGAATGGATGAGACTGGCCCAAGAGCGTCGAAATTGGAACCACAAAAGAGATTGAAATAAAACTGCCGATCGGATGATGATAAGTAATCATTAATTATAAAAAAATATTTTATTTATTATTTTTAATGAAGGAATAAGAAATAAGGAATAAGAAATATTTTATTGTCCATTTTTGGAAAAACATAATGAACAACATAACAAAATCAACATGATTAAAATTAAGTTTTATATTAAAACTACTAGATTTTATATTTTATTCTAATGTCAAAAAATAGTATTGAATTTAAATACTTTACACATAGAATAATATTATTTTGATAAAAGTTTACTGTATTATATCCATTCCAATAAATAAATAGTTATCTTAAATGCTACAAGAAATTGCTGTGGAAATGTTACCAATGCCATGAAAATAATTAAGATTGCAACTTGAGATTGGAATCTTAGGAAATAAACTTTCTCGTAGTTTTGAGCCAGGGCAATTACGTAGTTCAAGCAAAGTATTTCTTGACCATCGCTATTTCATTCGAGACAGTTTTATAGCTGTGTTATATTCTAACATTGTATTTGTACTTAAATCTTTCTTTTATTTTTTACAAAAGGGTGATTGATGTGTTTGACAGACTTTAATACATAGTATCTAGGTAACCGATGTCTGCTCGGAAAAAGAGAAACATAATTTTCACAGATCTTCTTGTGTGAAAAATACGGTGAAAACGAATTTGAAAATATTGCTCATTGGATTATTTATTTACTGCAAAACAACGATAGGATACTGGAATCTTACGATCCAAATTAAAAATAAATTACTTTCACGGATCCATTAAAACGAAGGACTCCATAATTGGTAGTATCATGGAGGAATAATTGAAATAAGGATAGTCATCATGTACGTAATTAGCTATATTTATCAAGTCAAGAGCGGCATGTCTAGTGAAATTAACTTGATAGGTTTAATTACATAAGTGGGCATTTATTAGGTGAATAATTAATTATATACTTTCTTGAGTTGAGTTTTATATCCTGTTTTTCTTTGCTTTTGCTCTATTTATCAATTAATAACTACACTGCAGGATAATGACCTCATACTACTATAGATTCTGTAAAAAAAAACTAACAATATCCAGTATTAATCATTTAAGGACCTCATCATCAAGCTATTTACTGTCCCACTGGTACGGGTCTTCTCTCAGGATGAGAAGGGGCTATAGTAGACCACGCTGGTCTAGTAAGTAGTAGTCAAACTTGATACACTGTCGAGAAAATCTCTCAGGAATGCCGGTTTCCTCACGATGATGATCATGATTTTTCCCTCACCGTTATAAGCGAGCGAAATTTAAAGGTGCGTGTGTTTGATTTGAACTGAAGACGTACGACTTGGCAGTCGATATTGTCATGTTCCTAGATTATAACTGTTAAAGGTTTACTATGAATTAAGTAACCAGTAACTATTAAAATAAAATCATTTGTTACAGGTGCTCTCGACGAGGCTATGATGCAGGCGTTAGAACACGACAGAATAGATTTCGTCAAACTTCTTTTAGAAAATGGTGTTTCAATGCGAAAGTTCTTAACTATACCTCGGCTAGAGGAGCTTTATAACACTAAGAGTGGGCCCAGTAACACCTTAAGGTACATTTTGAGAGATGTCCGACCACATTTGCCAAGAGGATACGTGTATACATTACACGATATTGGTCTTGTCATCAATAAGCTAATGGGCGGTGCATATAGGTAAGCAATAATATGTATTAAATTCATTATGGGAATAAGAATGAAAAAATCTGTTTAATATTGTTTAAAATTTAAACTCTGCATTTAATGAACATATAACACAGCCACAAAATGCCATATGAAATTATCTAGTAATTTGTTAACAACGTCGTCAACTTATACATACTATCATAATAAAATACATATTCCAAGTGAATATTCGTATCTTTCTGTGAGTACAATTTTATATTAAACGCATTTGAAAGTCAATTCGAGCTTTGAGTGCAATAAAGAGCAAACGCCCGACGCGCATTACCAAGTTTGAAGAGTGTTGCTATCCTATCGTAACTTGGTGGAATCCTTTTACAGTGTCGAAATAAAATCTCATGTAACTTGAATATTTACGTTTAAGTAAATCTTAGACGTGGTAAGTTGGATAGAGTTTGGAATTTTAGAACTTTACAATTTCTCATTTTACCACTGTCTTGAGATTTTTCATTCTTTGGGGTTCCGTACCAATATGAGGTTCTTAAGATAATGCCTGAAATGGAAAAGTTTGGTAAAATAAAAAGATTTATTTAGTTTATGGTTGTGTATTTACAATCATAAAATAATACCGTATCATTAACATCGTATTTATGAATGACTGCTATGACTTCAAATATATTTCAAAAGGTGCTACTACACGAGACGCAAGTTCCGTCCAATCTACGCCAAGGTGATGAACAAAAGCGTGAATGTTCACCGGAACAGCGCCTCCTTCACGAGACACAACGCTGGTGGACTGTCACTCATTACTGGGTTCATGCCTGTCACCACCGAGATGGCACTCTTCGACTATCCTTTTAATGAATTACTTGTAAGTGACTAAATGCTTCTTTGTTATTTTTGACCCCTCCACTCAATACAAATAAAATTAAATACATACTTAAAAAAATACAAAAAGATACTCAGTAATTTTTGAACTTATGATTTATGGTCTATTTGGTTGGTTTCTGATCTACCTATCTGATTTGTTATCACCAGATGTGGGCAGTATTAACAAAGCGTCATCAAATGGCGTTACTAATGTGGACGCACGGTGAAGAGGCATTGGCAAAATCGTTAGTAGCTTGTAAGTTATACAAGGCAATGGCACACGAAGCTGCTGAAGATGACATGGAGACTGAAGTCTATGAAGAACTCAGGCACTATGGCAAGGAGTTTGAAAACAAAGGTAGAAAATATCACAAATTAACAATTGAGGAATCCGCAAAGGATTTATTGTCTCGCATGAGTTAATATAAAAAACACTTGTGCATGTACGGTGGGTATGTGTGATATTCCAATATATTTATACTGGAATACAATAAATAAACCATACTACATATAGAGTCTAATCTAAAATGAATATTTTTACTTAGTTTATCAGCTTGAACTTTCGCTGTACCTCCATAAAACGGCTAGATTCGGGTTTTAAGATTTAATAACATTCACTTTTACAATTTTGGAGATAAAAAAATATCTATGCCGTCTGATAACATTGAGATAAGAATTTATTTTGAGAAAATTAAGTAAACCGTATAAAATAATCGATAAAGTTGCTATAATCATCAAAGTTTGATCACGTTTTATGTTATGCCCAATTTCTATTAAAACTTTATGAGACGCAGATTAATCGAACATGGCGAATCTCATTTCACTGAATAAACGAGTCAAAGATTATATTTACGTATTAATCTTCCTAATTTACGGAGATACGTAAAGAATAACTTGAGGTGGAAAAGATATGCGGAAATTATTTTAAATTACTCTCTTTTGATTGATTGGACTCTCTTTGAGAATTACGAGTACTTAGGTACCTACATAAATCTTAAACTATATACCGAAAAGCTTGTTAAATGTTCACGTTAAATGACAAACGTCTACCCAGTTAATTCTGCGAGCTATTATAAACTTAACAGCATCATAAAATTAGCGACATGAGGAAGCTAAAATTTTAGACAGTTAACTTTTTAACGACTTTTCTACAAGAATCTTTCTTTATTTTTCGTTCCCTATGTCCAGCCTTGGAACTTCTAGACTACTGCTACCGTCAAGATGATGATCAAGCCCAGCAGCTGTTAACTTGTGAACTTCAGAACTGGTCAGGCCAAACCTGTCTAAGCCTAGCCGTAGCAGCCAATCATCGTGCTCTACTAGCACATCCCTGCTCACAAATAATTCTAGCTGATCTTTGGATGGGTGGACTGAGAACAAGAAAAAATACAAACTTGAAGGTAAATTCATTTTTTTTATCAGTATTATCTTTTTTCTATTAGTCATTCATCTTATTAACGCACAGACTTGTCATTCGCACAGTTTCAGAATGCGAAAATAAAGGAGACGTGTTTTCTATCTAATAGAGATCGTAAATATAGTAATGTGGTTCATTTCTAGTCAGCAATAGTTTTCCGAACATGTCCAATTAGAGAGCGTCATTCCATTGGTGACTGTCACACAAGTATATAACACGTCTCCCTTGTTAGTAGTAAAGGGCACGATCAGTAGATTTCGATGTTAGATTATAACTTAGACAATAACAGGAACTCGGTTGTAAACATATAATTCGATGTCTGTGTGTCAATGAGTCGCTTTATATATTTTAATCATTTGGAAATTCGCATGCACTTTGTTTATGACGCCGATTTATGCAAGTCCAATTTGATTTTTCAGAATTAATGTCAAAGTATTGTTGAAGAATGTGTGTCAAATTAATGACCGATTAAAATCTTTAATTCGACTCATAGACATGCACACAAGATTTTGATATAAAAATTATCTTGCTATCTCACTTGCACATAATCGGCGTCGAAACCCCGTTTCAACTAGAAACATAGCATGTACCGCTTAAGTCAAAGTGAGTTAGCATCGACGAGCGTTTCCTTTGCCACATCGGCTTTGTCGTGATGTGTGAAGGTAATTCTGAGCCTGCTGTGTCCGCTGTACATTCTCCAACTGGAGTTCAAGTCGAAGGAAGAATTGCAGCTGATGCCGCAGACGGAGGAGGAACATCTTGAGAACGAGAGCATCGAAGATGACAGAAGTACCAAGGACCCCAACGATGCAGAGGTAAGCTTTCGTGTTCTGTTGCCCACCATCTTAGCTTTACATTCACATGGGAAATGTAACGTCACGGCCATTTATTTTTTATCACTTTTATTGCAAACGTAATAAGGACATTTTTTCAACAGGGTCTTAAATAGTCTTTACTGTGTTTTTAAATAATGTCATCTCAACAAGTTGTCTTAATTAGATTAGAATCTTATTAAGCAAACTTGCTACAGAGAACTGAAAACTGGATTATGTACAGACATATGTGAACAGACATACCTACGTATTTATCTTCCAACTTTGAGTGAAGAGACTTATTCATATTAATTATGGTGTTGGAACATTTGTCACACACATTTCCATATTCGGTCTTAACGAAGGAGATAATATTTTACTATTTCAGATGTTAGGTCTATTATTTTAGAATAAATTACTATGATTGTTGCGTATGTAGGTTGGCGTTGCGAAAAGGCGTACGCTATCTATCAAGAAGATAATACCGCCTGGACAACAGTGTAAAGCTACGAAGGTAGACGCGACTGTGAGACCACACTGGTCTTCTGTGATACGAACACAAATAGCACTAATGTTACACACATTAGATGAAACATAGCCTCTATACAAGTTTCAAGTTCCACTAAACACAGTCTCTTCCAGTTTGCACTAATCTAAGTGTTTAGCTAGAAGACTGTTCTCATCATATTCGCACAGTCATATGATACGTTTTCCTCTCTTTCCTAAGCCTTACACTTAACACGAAATTACCTTCTTGTGTTCGTATTACATCAGAATGCACACACAAAAACATTATTTTTGTTGAGCGGTACGTCGATGGCTTTGCGTGAAAGTAGGCTTTCGTGGCGCTCTTTACACTTCCAGCTCCTCCGGTTGACTCCCTGACTGTCTTTACGCCCGTCTTTATGGGCCACGTCATCCGTTTATAGCTCACCTTGAATTTTAGCACTCCACGTACAAGGCGACCCCTCTAAGAAGCTAAAATTTACGACATCTTTCTAATTTGCCCAGAGACATCGATATTAAAATTGTAAAGGGAAAAATTCTGAAAGAAATTAGTAACTTTTGTAAATTCTAAACATTTGCAGCGCTGGTACGACCATCGTAAAATATAATGACGACACTAATTAGAATGGTCTTTAATTAAAATAAATCCGAGGTGGAGCTTAAGCGATGACGATAAAATTTTCTGTGCCTTTACAAAATCTCAATTTATATCGATGTGGACTGTAGCTAGATTTTGGTTATTATTTTCAAACTTATCTAAAGCTGTCGGCTGATTATTTCAATGATATCTATTGTAGCTACCGTACCGTGAGAAGCTTCTACGTTTACAATTATTTCATGACTCTATCTTCTTAAATAATGAATGAATTTATTAAGATTTGGCTTGTAAACGTCGGCTCTACACTTTATGTGATGTCGTGAGCTTATGATTGGATATTGTATGCGTTGTTAATATAAATATTCTGCTTATTGTCATGCTTGCGTCTTGACTCTTGTACTACTGTACTGTCATCATACTCGTCATCTCAATCTGTTCTTGAGAAAATATTCTGCAGATGTTCAAATCTATGTCACTATTAACTGTTAAATTCAAGCTTACTATGAATGTTCTTTTATTGCCAAATCTTGTTCTGTTTTATTACTATGTGAACATATTGTTGTAACGTTTAAACGATTTTGTCTGGACTCAAACAGGCGTTGATTGGCTCAGGGGCCGAATGCGAAACTCGTGTCGATCAGAACGGGAAAGTTGGTAAAATCGGGTGGGAACCCTCATACAGAGAGCTGCCGGAGCCCCACTCGCCTGAGGACAAAATGATGAGGCCGCTCAGGCTGAAGAAGAAAATTTATGAGTTCTTTACAGCGCCAATTACCAAGTTCTGGGCCGATTCGGTGAGTAATATATTCTTAATACTTTACTAAGTATTAAGAATTTATGCAAATTTCAATAGAGATAAGTACGTAGTATATTTTCACATGATAGACATGGCACATATGTATTTCAGTAATTGATATTAAATAATCACTTTAAAAAATATATGCTCTGTCAGGTGTGAATATGTTCCAAATTATTAAAAATTCAACACAACAAAGTACAAAGTCGCTATGATTTTCGCTTGACCTTTACTGTGTGAAACCGAAAACCATACATCCTTTAGTCCGTACATTGTATTATATAAAGAATAAGGGATATAATGTTCTTTCATACCCGAAAATAATTGTCGGATAATTACCGACCAACCCGCGTT
Source organism: Acronicta psi (assembly GCA_946251955.1). Taxonomy (NCBI): domain Eukaryota; kingdom Metazoa; phylum Arthropoda; class Insecta; order Lepidoptera; family Noctuidae; genus Acronicta; species Acronicta psi. The sequence goes on from OX276486.1 coordinate 3,242,845, forward strand.
TGCAACATTAGCATAATTTTGGTATTCGTTATTACTATCCCTTTTTTAAAAAAATACTTTAGCTCTTAATTTTACATATTCTTTTGTGTCCATTGTCATACCTACAGCAATACTTTTCAACCACCATTTCCTTAATTTTTTAAATATTTTTGTGGTTTAAACTTTAGTATCCCATGTTAGCTTTTATTTATTACATAAAGTTAATCAAATGACTCTAGCCTTCCAGAAGATTCCTTGTTATGAATTCTGTAGCTTGCTTCGCAATTTTTTTTTTCCCAATTTTGTACAATTAGTGCCCCAGTGTTTAATTCTGTGAATTTCCTGGAAGTTTTCTTCGTATTCAAAGCGTTTTTAATTGCTTTATAGATTAAGCAGTACAATTTGCTCTGAAGTTAAAACTAACTTGGGATTATAGTTTAATTTTCATTAAAATATTTGACTAAATACTTTACAGCTTCATTGATTCATAATATGTTCATTCAATGAAGCTGTATTTGAAAGACCAGACTTACTGCTGGTCAAGTGTTTAAAAAAAATCTGTAATGTTTAATTAATATAGCAAATTTATTTAAAGTGTTCAGTCACCAATATTAATGCGAAAAGCTGTAATTGCATTATAAATCAAAACCGCAGCTTTCCACCATTCCCCCCACCCAACGCATCGGAAACACAAGCTTACAATACTAAAGTAATAGTACATATATTCATTCCAAATCAATACCTTTGACGATACTTTGTCACTGGTCGCTGTGTATAAATGATAAAATCGATATCCAACCGTTGATTGTTTTACATTTGACTTCAGCATCGCTAATAATTTTATTGTGAGATATATTTCACATGTCGCATCATTATTTATAACACTGTAATATTTATCAACTGTTGTTGATTTTAGTGTGTTGTAGGGACCACAATAATTAATTAACTCCGCGGTTGTATTATGAATTGAATAGTTAGGTACCGAAACAATACAGTTATTTACGAGAATATGTATGACAGTTTAGATTGCTACGTAAAGTAATTATATGTTAAAGTGTAAAGTAATTTTACTGTGTTCATGAAAGTAAAAGCCCAAACGTAATATTTATAACTAGTGATCCGCCTTCGCTTTACGGTACAATTATTATAATTTTAATAAAAAGTACTGCACTTAGGGATAATGTACCTACCGTTCTAACAGTAAAAGAATTCGAAAAATAATCAAAATCGGTTTAGTAGATCCAGAGATTACCCCTACAACCTCACATACTAGTATAGTATAAAATACAGCTATTACGTGACATGGGAATGATTCAGAACTTTATGTTGATGATCTGATTTAGATTAATTCTATAAGAACTAAAAGGTTGTTGGTGATAAGGCCGTTTTATGATCCCTCTAGGTATATTTTTGTTATAGGTACAATAAAGCATATTTCCATACTTTATATATTTGAAACTCCAAGCGATATTTACGATGATCCAAATAATTTTTACGACGAACTATGTTACAATGCCTACAATACAATCGCTATTCATATTAATAATAGACATTTATTTCCAGATTGCCTACATATTGTTCCTATTGATGTTTACATATACAGTATTAGTCAAGATGGACCTGACGCCATCTTGGCCGGAGATATATTCTATATGTTATATATTAACGTTCTTATGTGAGAAGATAAGGGAAATTATTACGTCCGAGCCTGTTGCTATTAGGTAAGTTTATTACTTCGTTTATATGTATAACGCTATCAATAGACGATCAATATTTTTTCTAACCTCTCAAATTGCGAAAAATTTTAGAAGTGAACCCTGTGTAGTTTCTAGAATTGGAGTCCATCTATTCTATTGTATGTATATCATCTTCATCATCGTTTTTATCAGGAGTCTAGATTTCTCTACCAAAACAATTCTTTAAATCGATTCGAGCAATCAAAGGAAGGAGGGAGCAAAAAGGTTATTGCAAGGTCGTCAACGCGTAAATGATGCTTTGGTGTTAAACATTCGTAGGCTGCGGTAACTACCTACCATCATGCGGGTCGCATGCTCGTTTGCTACTCTTGTGGTAGAAAAAAGGAAAATTTAGTTTTTTTTAAACAAAAAGGAACACTGGTTTTCAATCACCATTACAATCTTATCTTTGATTTGATTTTAAAAGTCCTTACCTCTAAATAAAATTTAATAGTTCTCAAATCCGACTGGAGTTAAAAACTTTACCCATAGCCTGTTCCTAATCGAAGCTTGCCTCATCTCAATTAACAGGATAGGTCATTAATCATTCCATTAATTCGAAAGTCCTTAGCGGGACTATCAATAACGAATCTACTTCAGAAATATTTGAAGGGGACCTTTCGAAATTGTCTTTGATGTCAAAGTAATGTTTGATGAAGATTTAATGGTATCTAAAAATATCCAAAATCGTTCTAAATGATAAAATAAGGTCGGGAAAGTTTATCAAAAGTTCGTGCCGTAGTGTGAACATAACTAAGTTAAAAAAAATACTAATGACAATACTACCTTTGTAAATCGGAATTTGTGTTTATGCTCTTTGGGCAATAGACTTACCCACCCCTAAATTATATAAATAGGTGCATTGATAAAACCGCAAATACTTAAAAATCTGCTTACTGCTACTGCTATTACAAAACGAAATCATTTAACAATAATGATGTCTATCATACTATTATAATTAGATTACATTTATAACCTCGAAGAGTTAGAAATTTGGCCGTTAGTTTGAAATTCGGCACACAGACAGATATTATGACGTAGGCACGAAGAAAGGATTTTGGGAAATTCCCACAGGATTGGGAAAAATAGATGAACGCGAGTAACACCGCGGGGAAAAGCTAGTTAGATTGTAATATTTAACTGAAATATCAAACTCAAAAGTTTTTCTTCCAAATGGACTTTTTCATGTAAAAGTCCGGAATTTTGTTGAATGACAACAAAATTATAAGAACCACGCAACATTGTGATCAGTCATTTCAAAAACAAATTAGTATTCTATTTGCAAATTAGTGATTCTTGCTAATCTGTTAGCAGTATGCGAGGCCGCATGCTAATAATTAAAATGCATACCAATTAGGTTTGGGTCACTGAAACGGCCTAAAACAATATATGCCTGATTAAATTAAATTTGACGTTGTTGAAACCGAATTTATAATGTTTCCTGTGGACTATTCGGCTTTATTCTATAATTATTTAACTGGGTAACCTTTTGTTTCTGAGACTGTCAATTATCCTCTTAAAGGTATTGAAGGTACAATAGGGAAACGTGGTACTATGCCAAATCGAATGCCAAATAACCGACCACTATAAATCGAACGACTAAATACTCGAACATTCTTAATGTCGAACGGTTAATAAATCGAACATTCAGTATATCGTACAATCAATACATCGAGTGTTAAAAATACCTAATGTTCGTTTGATCGAGCGCACCAGCAGAACACAACTTACAATGTAGGTACCATTCAAATCGACGAACAAATCGATACAAATCAACACTCGATTTGGCGAAAGCTATTGTCTTTTCCATACAAGCAGCAAACAAAATGCTTTTCAGCGATCCTTCAACGTGTTGTACCACTTATTTTAACCCCCGACGCAAAAACGACGGGGTGTTATAAGTTTGACGTGTCGTGTGAAAATCCAAAATGGCCGCCGCCACAAAATAGCGAATAATATATTTTTCCACAACTCCCTCAATATGGGTATCAAATGAAAGGGCTTAACTAGGAGAATACTATACACTATGATAAATTTGAAATTCAAGATGGCAACCCCCACAAAATGGCAAATTACATTTCGTGTCGGGGGTTTTTAAAATTTTTAATTTAGGTTAGGTTATCATAACTTATTCTTCATACCCTTTTTACAGACATAAGTTCAGCGTATGGGCGTGGAATCTATGGAACACGTACGACGCAGGTTTCATAATATTCTTCCTGGTGGGTCTCACGCTGAGGCTCAGGGCCGTCTCCATGGATGTGGGCCGCGTCATCTACTGCGTCGATATTATTTATTGGTACTTAAGGATATTGAATATATTGGGAGTTAATAAGTACTTAGGTAAGAACTGCTTTGCTGATTCTCGTTAATAATTTCCAGTAAAATCATGAGAGTTTTAACGAAAAGTAATGTTTTTCTACCCTCAGCGACTAAATATTGAGACCTAGTAGTAGTATTGTCAATTCTAACGGCACGGTCTGCTAAAATACAGATACGCATGCTTTTGTGCGAGTATCTGGCACGTGTATCACGAGCTTCAAACTTAGTTTTTTAAGAGCAGGACAATTGCTATAACAAAAGTGTTTCATTGTGTAAAAAAGAATAAAAATAATACTAGTCTTTCTAACCTTTAAAATCAAACTGCGTTTATTTATACATACAGTACCCAAATATGATTAGTACTACAATAGACTTGGTCTAGTCTACCCTTACATATTCCGTTACACTCAACAGGTCCTCTAGTCACAATGATGGGTAAGATGGTTAAGAACATGATATACTTCGTGGTGCTGTTACTGGTGGTGCTTATGTCGTTCGGTGTAGCCCGGCAAGCGATTTTGTACCCAGATGAGGAAGCTAGCTGGCATCTCATCAGAGAAGTAAGTGGGACAAATAATTGTTACTCCGTGTGTTATAAACCTGACAAATACGTAAAAGACATTACAATTTTTGAAGCTAGAGAAAATGTAACTTGTAACGAAAATAACAAAAACACTAAGTAAAATTTATGGATTATGAATGAATGCTATATATTGAAATATATCTATAACTACAGAGCCAATTTTATTGTAAAAATTGAGTATAGCGAAGTAATTACAAAGTTCCTACATGAAAATTTTAATTCATCAAAAACCTGTCATATTTTGCACTATGCTTATCATCTTTCATACCATATCATCATAGAATCAAATAGTATTCATTGAATATACTAACACGATCCATCCATTCACTAAGTTTTTATACCACCCAACTGTACTAACATTTGCAGGTATTCTTCCAACCGTACTTCATGCTATACGGAGAAGTATTCGCTGAGCAAATGGCGCCCCCTTGCGGCCGGCCCGGCCTCGAGGATTGCCGCGTTGGTCACTGGGTCCCTCCCGTGGTCATGAGCGTGTACTTGCTCATAGCCAACATTTTACTAGTCAACCTTCTCATAGCCGTCTTCAATAACATCTTCATTGAAGTCAACGGTGTGTCGCACCAGGTTTGCGGCAAAATCGTTAATTGTCGTAGCTTCGATGTTGTTATAGTGCCTGTTGCGAGATTTGATTACGTTACGATTGGAGTTCGAGGATTATGTAGACAGTAGATGTTTACTCTGTATATTTCGAAGAGTGACTACTGTGTTTGCCACAGCTTCATAACATTCTTCACTACTATCAGAAACTACTTATTCCTTGTCATGAATCAATTATAAAAAATAATTTTGATACGGAAACACAGAAGACATGCTTCTATTATTTATACGGAGTGATCTGGTCGACTGTAGTTGTAATTCGTCTTTTATCCCGAGTAGTTAGTCCCTGGGTAGTTTTAATTCCAGTAATTTGTAGTTAATATCCCAATATTTTAAGTTGATTTTATTTCAATTATTAGTTAGACTTATTATTTCTTTACTCCCCACTTTATTTTTACCGCCATTATAGTTTGACCTCCCGTTGTCCGTAGATATTCTTCCAACCGTACTTCATGTTGTATGGCGAGGTGTTCGCTCCAGAGATCGACCCCAAGTGCGGGAACAACCCGGGAGAGCCCAAGTGTGTGACCGGAAGGTGGATCACGCCCGTCGTGATGACCATTTACCTGCTCGTCGCGAACATTTTGCTCATAAACCTACTCATTGCCGTGTTTAACAATATATTTAATGAAGTCAATGAAGTCTCGCATCAGGTTTTTTATTTTATTTTTTCTTTTGTTGTTTTATTAGTTGTCCGTACCAACGTTGGAGAATCTCTATAGCTTTGATCTGTCATTCGCATATTTTTTTCTGCAAAAGGTTACTCTGATTTTGACAACAGATAACTTTTGTTCATCTTTCGGACAATCGAATAAATAAGTATTATAAAGGTATTGTGCTAGATGCTATGGAGTCTAGATCAAATAACTACAAATAACTGGTACAGTTCGCGCCAAACTTATTGTCCGGGTTGAAGTTGGCGCTAGCTAACTTTAACCAGGCCGTAAAAATCGGAGAAAGAAAAATATAGGATTAAAATGATTTAAAACGACAGCCTACAATTTGAGCTTTTGTTTTTATTTATTACAATCTAATTTTTTTTTTCTTCGATTTTTACGGCCTGGTTAAAGTTAGCTAGCGCCAACTTCAACCCGGACAATAAGTTTGGCGCGAACTGTAAGGTGGTACGGAAAACTAATTTCGCAAGAATGACTTGCCTTTTGCTTTTGTTGTATGTTGTAAGAATCATGACATTAAAATAAAATTTAATATTTATATTAACTAGCATTTTAGTAGATGTACATGATTCTAACAAAATGTTCCTGCATGATGGACGTTTTTTTTATTACAATACATGTAAATCTGTCTTAAGTCTCTTGAATCAGATATGTTTTTATTAAATTTCGCGGTTAATTAATAAAAATAAAATCATTCCCTTTAAAAAAATATTACAAAATCTAAGCAATATTTATTTTCTTTGCCTAAATCATCAACCGGTCTTTTAGGTGTGGATGTTCCAAAGATTCACAGTGGTGATGGAGTACGAACAAAAGCCGGTGCTGCCACCTCCTCTAATAACGCTATGCCATATATACGCAATAGGCAAATGGGTGACAAGAAACGTGTCACACAAACGGTTTCAATACGACAATGGACTCAAATTGTTTTTAGAGAAAGAAGATATGGAAAGACTTTATGATTTTGAAGAAGAATGCGTCGAAGGCTATTTTAGGGAACAAGTGAGTCATTATTTTAATGTTAATATCAACTTTAAATGGAGAAACACTATTTTTTTTACCTAACACAATCGATAATTACAGGAAGTTAAATTATCAAATTCTATAGAAGAGAGAGTGAGAAACACAACTGATAGAGTAGAACATATCACGACCAAAATGGAAGACTTGAATCAAAAAGCTAATTGCCAAATACAGTCGGTTCAGGTAAAATATAATATAAATTGTTTGACATTGAATTAATAGATTTTTACTTGTCTTTATGTTAGTTTTAAATCAGTTGAAAGTCTCGTCATTTCTCCTTCTTAAATAGCTTTTCTGTCCATCAAGATTGACTACTCGTAGAATCAATACCAACAAAAATATATTACGGCGCTAACGTATTACGATATACGCGCGCGCATAGACAAGGTGACGTAATCGTTCCACTGTGAATCAGGCGAGGCGGGGCGAACGGTTGCAGCATTTATAAAGCGACGCGCTGTGCGAGCGGCATCGCCCAAGCCCGGTTAAGATTCTAAAGCTCCTGAGCTAGAATCTACATCCGTCATAAAAAAAAAAATGCGAGCGGCATCACTTTCTTAGTGGCGGACACTCTGTACACACTTCTTGTCAAGTTCAAGCCTGAATAACTTTGTACAATTATTATTGTTATTTAATTGAATAAATTTGTACCCTCGCTGAAGAGTTTTTATATAACTGTGGCTGAGGACCATGCAAGGAGCGATTCCAACCCTATGGAATATAGTACACCTTCACCAATCCTTAGCGTACACCCATACCATCCGAAAGATACAATATTTATTACTTATTTACTTTCCAGAGTGTAGAATTTAGATTAAGGAAGTTAGAAGATGTGGCAGAGCAGACGATGAATCACTTGGCGGTGATCCATCGGTTCATGGCGACGCATCCGTCGCTAGTAAATCGAGGGTCCACTGACACATTGGGACCTCCACCACCTACCTTCCAAGCTGGAGCAGCCAGACTAAGAACTGCTAGTGATCGTTCTGAGGTAAGTTATGTTAAAGTAACATAACAAAAGAACATTTTGGTGATTTTTCTTGATATTTTTCAAAAATGTACAATATAAAGGCATAACTGATTTTGATTAAATAAGATCCTGAACGCTCTAAAGCCAAACTTGAGGTTAGAGTTAAATTCGTTCTAATTTGAGCTAAATAATTAAGAAACCTTTATTTCTGCAAATATTTGAACATGAATTGTTAATTATGAATGGACTTAATTAAAATCCTTTAAGAGTTATTATTCCTTGATGTATCGCCTTTGTCATCAACAAGATTGATCTCTACATATACAAAGAAAAGTGCTGTTTTTTAAAACTTCATGTTTGATGTTTTCCGTTCTAATTTTATTATGTGTTTGACGTGGAACTCAAAAGGAATGCTTGAGAACACTAATCGCAACGTTTTCTGTTTACCATTAGCATGTTGATTATGTTGATGTCGTTAATGCTGATTTTAAACCTATTATTATCAATGTTTGTGTGTCCCCCACTCAACCTACAAATTGTTAGAACTTACATGTACTAGTCTGTGTGCGTAGTATAATTTTGAATTCTACTGAAAAAAAAACCAGATGAGTTATAATTTTGGTAATAAGTATGATGATTCCACCTTAATATGCACCAAGTTTTGACAAGAATTAAATTGGTTCGATATCATAAATATGCATAAGGAAATCTTCATATAAATTCTGGCAATTTGTATTCGCTTCAGTGTATTTGGTCCAGCGTCATTCGGAGATTTACACCCCATCAATATGTAAAGCAGTTATTACATTAATATGCAATGTATTACCGAGTGGTCCCCGAACAGTCCAACTTGGACTAATTTAACTCGCGCTATTCCCCTGTACACACTCTACTTCTTAAAGTTCAACAAAACTGTTGCCAACTTTCAAGTTGTAATATTGTATTTCATACTAATTTGACTTTACTATTCTAAGTTTGACTACCCTAGGAATTGTTTCTGTTATTTTTGAATTAGTCAGTATGTTTATTTTTAAAGAAACCCTTGCATATAGCATTGTTTTATTAGTAAATCTGAAATACTAGATACTATATTTACTAATAAACAACATAAAATAATTTCTAAAACTAAGCTATATGTAAACTACGAAGAGAAGAATAAATTGTTATTATTCATTTAGATAATTTTTATAAAGTAAATCTACAACTATAAAATCAACGTCTTTCCGTATGAAATAAGGGTTTATTAAAGCAATAAAGCAGTGTAGCAACTGTTCGAACTTTTGAATGGAGCAAATATTGAAAAAATACTTATAGAATTAAATATTCCTCTTCCGTCTCATAATGGTACTCGTACACCTGGATCTCTACTAGAAATTCTCGAACTGTTTCGAACTGTTTCGAACTGAACTAGTATCATACTATGCACGCATAGTCATAAAGTAAAACATTTAAAAGCAACCCCATATGTATCTAAGTTCACACTTTGCTACAGAATGTAAATTCGAATAAATTGCTCCCCATCAGAAGTAATAGGAGTAGATTTTATTTTCCCAGCCACGACCGTTGATAGTCAACCACGCAAAAATGGTGATAAATCTTCCAGTACCTTTGGTGATGCCCCTGAGTGCTGATTTAATCACGATATTAACCTCTACCATCCAACATTCCACTGCTAGAAGATTACAGTAATTGAAAAATCTCTGGGTGACGTTGTAATCAAGTGCTAGTTGGGTGGTTATGTGTGACGTAACGACAGGTGCTGTCGGACAGCGACACGGGCGCGGCGCGCTTTGCCGTGCGTCCAGTGCAGGAGGAAGATGAGCAATCGCGACCCTCCGATGTAAGCATCCCATTTTCCCGTAGCTGCCCCAACAAGCTGCTCGGGTGTCTAGTCTTAGAAAGCATATTGTTTTTTATTTAGTATTAGTAAACCCGTATTTTCCACGTAATTCATCTGCAAATTGTTGTACAGGAGACATAGTAACAGATTTTTAAAACAATCACTGATTCAAGATGTTTTTTGAACTCACCTTGAAAATAATACAGAAAATTGTTTCTTCCTAAGGATGATGGTGAAATATCAGTTATACAACAGGCAAGTCCTAAATTTGATTGACACATTTCATAGCACTGCGAAAGAATCGCTTTCCAAATACCACCTGAAACCTAAACAGGATTATCTGCTTTATGCACAAATGCATCAAGCTGCATAATTAACAGAACTAAAGTTACCTCTCGCTTACCATTTGTAAATTGTACATAATGTATACGTATTTTGTGTTTCACCTACCCTATAATTTTGTCGGTTTGCAAACTTTGCACAACTGTGTCGTTGCGCGTTTGTTTGGGCAGCCAGCGAGTTAGGTAGGTAATTGTAATTGGCTAATAACTATAGTTATGAGAAATTTAAGCTATTACGAGTGAGTAAAAAAGAAATTTGCTTTTGTGTCATGTGGGACAGCACCGTGAACCGTTTTTTTTAGTATTGTCTTGTTCAAATAACTTATACCAAGTTTGTTTGTTACCAAGCTTATTTCAAAATTTTAAGATTCCGCTGCTTTCATATTCAGTGTATTTGTTACTTTACTTCTGTAATGTGTAATCCACCTGTGTATATTTTGCAGTTTATACATAACTGAAAAGAGTTTTGTGAATTTTGAACCACGCGTTAACAATTTACGCAATATTACTAATTCTAGTTTGCTTTTCGGCACAGTGTTTACTTATTCATTTACGCTAGATAAATAATTCAACACTACCTTGGGTTCAATCAGTCTTGATCACATTTAAAATTCCTACAAATACATTATTTCTTTTATTTTAAATATTGTTGCATATATATATTGATTCATATCAGTTGAAGGTATAATTCAAGGTAATCTTAAAACGATTTTTATCCATGCTTCCAAAACTATCATGATGCTTCCTCCTACATCTCACACTCGCCAGCAGGATGAAATGCCACAATCTGGGCCTGACGCGGCTGTAGAGAAAGAACCAGAAGCGGACTCGATATCAACGTCATCAGGAGAGGGTCATGCGGGTCCTAACGTAACTGTGGTGGTGAAACCACAACCTCCTATCACCCCAGCCAGGCAGAGGTCTTCAGATAGCAACAGAACTGAGCCTAGCGATGAGAAGAAAGGTAGGCTTTCTGATGAAATTATACTCGTATAAAGCTGTGAAGCAATAAAGAGGATAGCTTCTGTCCTTATTCAAGTTATTGTTATTATGTTAAGAATAATTAATACTTACATATAAAAAAGGACTACATATTTATTTATCTTATCCTTTAGATGTCTATCTACCTCCTCGTCTCGTGGCATCGTCGACAGATGATGCTTTCTTACCGGAAGCACGAGAGGCACCCTCAGACCTTCATAGCCTGCGCCCGCGCACCACTTCGGCTGGAACTAGAAGAACTGCTAACGCCCGACGGTAAGAACCACCTTAATAAGACTAGTGAAAAATAATTTGAAAGGCAGTCTGTGTTTTTCACACGTTAATATAAACATTTCGTTTACTGAATCGCCTTCACTGACTGGAGCTAAATCGGTTCCAGTAACGTCAGGCTGTACTTTGGAATCACATAATGTTTCGTAGGACTAAGCGAATATAATAATGTAAATAAAAAGCCCAATCATTCAAAAGAATAACATTAACTAAATATCACTAAACATGTTTACTCAGTTAGTCTAGGCACCAATCCATGTTACTAGAAAGGTAAGCAAGATATCGATCGAATCATTAAATCACGCAAATAAATTTTAAAAAGCATGTGCACATCACTTGCGGTGGTAATACCAAATTACGACCGAGACGTATATGAAAGGTCCCATACAGTACAGATGGTCCATTTATCAAAGCATGACGGCGTTACCTTTTGTGTTAATTGATTATTACCATTCTCATTACCCATTACTTCATTGATTATTTTGGAGGAATATAAGTGAGAGTTTTGGCCGCTCTGGACTAAGTTGAATGTCTCTTAAAATATTGGGTAGAAAATGTATTTGATTTTTAATTAGTTAAAAATCTGAAAATCTATCTGTGTGATCTAGTTTTTTTTCCACAGCAACCAAATCTCACAAAATTCTTTTTCATTTCTTTCATTCACAAAATCGGCAAATGTGTTTATTTGTACAAAAACCAAAATTATCATCGCCATAATTGTTTTAATTTATTTTTTTGTTACCTTCTTGCATCTGTTAGGAGACGGTTGTGGAAACAGTAAGTCAAAGAGAGTCATTGGCGATTGGCTTAGCTTCTTAGAGACTGTAGTTAGATGTAGTTGCCTTACTTTGTATAATAAAGATTCACTTATCTACAGCTTGTGTACACGCTCAATTATCGATATGTTTAGCATTAACATACTTAGCACTTCTACTGACAGTTAAACACATACAATTTTCAATGTGACGCAATTTTATTTCAGCAAATATCTGTGTATCACAAATCAAATCTTACTTTAGCCACATCTACATTTGGTCTTTCTATCTGGCTATGTATTTATATGATCAGCTACAATGTTCCCATTTGCCAACTTGAAAAGTATTCACTGCAATATTGTTGGCTGTATTTCATTTTAAACTTTTATCTTTTCTGATTTGTATTACCATTATTGCAGTAAGGTAAGATTCGTCTAAATTCAAAATTACTTCAATAACAAACATTATAGTATTAACATTATTTAATCTTCTAACGTCACGGTTGTTCTCTGTTGTATTTTCGATTGTCTTATTTCCACATTACTAATAACAAACTTAAATCACTGATTATTTTTTAATAACGACTACGCATACTAAACTTCCACCGCACACATACTTCTGCCTCTTTCTTGTGGCAAAATTATTTCTTTATGAAGATACGATGACTGTCTTCTGGATATTTCTCCAAAAGAACTCCAAGCCAAGGTAAAAACATTATTAAGCAACTGTAAACGTTGGGTTGAAAATTAAAACTCGATAGACTTATGCAGCCTTTAACGTGGAAAATCAAACTCCTGGATGAATTTGAATCAGTCAACATATCTTCGAAGCACACAGTCCTTACCTAGTAGTTGAGGGTATAAAGTAAGGTGGTGTTGGCAGGCGTTCGGAGGGCGGTAACGATTGCGGCATGGGGGGCCACTACTCGGCGCAGCACCTCGCGCCTCGCCGCCAGCACAGCCAGACGCACTCCGAGCCTGACAACTCAGCCGTCGACGCTGGCTCCGTACACAACTCCGTCACTGGAACCAGTACGTATCATTCTATTGTAGTATTGTTATAAATTACGTTCAAGTATCTTGAGATCTTCGCAGAACTTTCGCAGATAAGAAAAACTACTTCAGCTGGCTTTCATCAATCATCCATCACCTACCAAAACATTCACCACTGAAAATGGCAATTGAGAAAAAATGGTGTCTCACTTTTCACTAAAATCCTCACTGTCATCTCTCGAATACTTCCTGGCAGGCCGGCAGTCGGGTTGGGAAGCGACTGGTGGTGCAACTGGCATTCCTTCAGGTCGGAGCAGAGTGGGTGGAGCGCCGCGGTCCCTGCTGCTGGCCATGCACGAGTATACCAGCATCACCGATGAGCTGGAGACCGTCTATGGACTGTTCTCACCACCGCATACACCGAGGTAAGGGAATTAAAGGACTTTGACCAGAATTATTTTATTGGATCACAACCGACCCGCCCTCGCTTTGCTCCGGGTACTAGTCTATACTAATATTATAAAGAGGAAAGATTTGTTTGTTTGTTTGTTTGTAATGAATAGACTCCGAAACTACTGGACCGATTTCAAAAATTCTTTCACCTTTGAAAAGCTACATTATCCCCGAGTAACATAGGCTATATATCATCACGCTACGACTAATAGGAGCGGAGTAGTAATGAAAAATGTAGCAAAAACGGGGAAAAAATTATAAGACGATTATACGACGCGGGCGAAGCCGCTGGCGGGCAGCTAGTATTATATAATATAGAGTCTATATTTTAAGTTTGGTTTAAGTGAAAACTGTATTAATTTCCATGCAGTAGTTTTTGCGTGATGCGAGTTCAAACTTTCAGACAAACAATCACAACAATTCTAGAAGCTGTTGTTTTGACTTCTGTTGCTCTATTAAAGATCCTCCTTTTTTTCAATATCTATAATGAAATAGACATCGGTCCTTTACAATTTTATTACAATATGTAATAGATGGGCGCCGTTATGGCAATTGTTTTTTTAGTTGAAAAGTCTGATTACAATTTTTAAGTTTACCATCTAATCATATCAGATCAAAATACTAAATTCATACGTTTGCTACAGGACGCCAATAACGTCACGGCTGCTATCACCGAACCGTGCCGCCTCCCCGTCAGTCCGCCGTCGCCACGCCAGTGAGATGTCCAACCCTGAGTTCGCTTTGTTCATGGAAAAGGAACACCTTCGAGGAGCTGAGGAGGACGACTACATCATCATGGAGAACTTGATCCAGAGGCGGTGAGTAGTCCTAGAGTGAAGGAAAATTGAGCATTGCTTACAAAATATGTTGAGGACTTTATTTATTACAATTTTAGTAAGGTATTTGTGCGAATTGCTAAAGAATATCACATGTTATTACCGAGCAGTGCACTTTACACGGCGACGCAGAGTACGCATGAAAACTTTTTGTTTACATGAAATACGTTTATAGTACACTGCCTTACACTGAGTAGATACTTATATTAATAAAATATTCAGGTAATATAAATATGCGTTATCACGATAATAAGGGTCTGTTAAACCACCTCTGGACAGCCGCTACCCGCCGGATAAATTCTAAAATGGAACAAATTTTGTTTGAAATTTTGTTTTGTTTGGCGGGTAATTTAACGGGAACTTAGTTGTAGTAGATGGTGAAACAGGTGCTCAATCTAGAAGATTTTTTTATGATTATTATTTATAAGCTTAGAAATTGATAATGTAGAAAGAGATTTTGAACAAAATTAATGACATTAGTTCATTTTAGTTCAGTTCAGTATATAAGTATTATATCCATTGCCTAGTACCCATAGTACAAGCTCTGCTTAGTTTGGGACTAGATGGTGCTGTGTAAAGTGTCCCAGGATATTTATTTATTTATTATTATTATTTTTTAAGCAATCTATCTATACATATAAAATGCTTTGTCCTGAATGACTGACTGACTCACTGACGGATCAACGCACAGCCCAAACCGCTGATCGTAGAGACCTGAAACTTGGAGGGTGTATTCTTTGTATGACGTAGGCATCCGATAAGAAAGGATTTTTCGAAATTCTATCCCTAAGGGGGTGAAAAAGGGGGGCAAAGTTTGTATGGGACAACGTGATTCCTTGGTCCAATCTACTTCAAATTTTGCATATACATTTTATAACAGAATTGAAGGAAGACGTATTTCGTATTTTATTGAAATTCATCCCCTAACTGGGTTAAATAGGGGTAAAAAGTTATTTTGCTCCGAAGTTGATATCAATACTCCTTAGAGTTTTTTATTTAAATTAAATAAAAATAAAAATGTTGACACATGATATGTCAATTCCTCAGCAGTAAATAATGTCAAATAGTGAAGGCTCTTTATTCAATAAACAAAGATTTAATAAATTCCAGTATATTATTATATATACGTAGTTTTTGAGTGCTCCTGGTGTAACGGGCAAGACTTTTATTGAGTTTAACATCGGCCAAAGTCAGAAGCAATCGTGATATCGCCTTAGCGGTCGCATTGTCCGGAATTGCTGCACGCTGTTGGAAAGAGGTAAAACTGCACTGGTAAACTGCGTTCAAAGTTCTTCTCGATTTGATACGAACCGAAACCCCACTCTGCAATATAACCAAACAAAGTACTATTGCTGAAGTTTGGGCTGTGAGTACTACGGCTTATAAAGGGGATTACTGTAATGTCAGCAGGCGATTTCCAACAGATTTTACCAGTAGAGCTCAGAAGAAAAGCGCGTGAAGCGGTCTCATTTGTGGTTCTCAGGCCCGTTCCTTAAAATAGGAAATGGCGGAACACATTAAAATTGAGATTTAGCGCCCCAATTATGTTGTTGCGGAATATAAATCCACCAATATTATGCAATGGCACCAGATTTCAAGTGAAAACATGCATCGCAATGTAATCGAGTCAACTATACTGACCAGTTGTTCTGGAGGAACGTATGTATTTATCCCTAGGATTTAAATTCAAGAGAGTGCAGATTCTCATCAAAGTCTGCTTTACAATGACCATAAACAAAGCTGAAGGTCGAACTCTTGGTAGCGGGAGTAGATTTGAGGGAAAGCTGCTTCTCCCGCGGGCAGAGTATGTAGCATGCTCCAGAGTAAGCGCACAGAGTAGCCTGTTGATTCTAGCATCCGAAGAAAAAACAAAAAAACATTGTTACAAAGAAATACTGTGGCAGTGTAGTATTTCTATTTCGTTGTAAAAAGATAATAGATAATAACCCCATGTAACTTACACCAGTTCAAAGACCGAGCTTAATGTTCATAAAATATATAATGTATCAAATTTTTATTTTATTTTCATGCCTTCTTAACCTTTCAATCCCTACAACATAATAAAGATTGTTATATTTTTAACCCCCGACGCAAAAACGACGGGTTGTTATAAGTTTGACGTGTCTGTGTGTGTGTGTGTGTCTGTCTCTGTCTGTGGCATCGTAGCTCCCGAATGGATGAACCGATTTTGATTTTGTTTTTTTTTATTTGAAAGGTGAATTAGTCGGGAGTGTTCTTAGCTATGTTTGATGAAAATCGGTCCAAGATGGCCGCCGCCATAAAATAGCGAATTACATATTTTTTCACAACTCCCTCAATATATCCCCTCAAGTATCAAATGAAAGGGCTTCACTAGGAGAATACTAAACACTATGATAAATTTCAAATCCAAGATGGCTGCCACCACAAAATCGCAAATTCCATTTCATGTCGGGGGTTTTCTAAATTTTTAATTTAGGTTAGGTTATATAAGTATTCAAACATTTTCACATTTATATTTTATCTAAATTAATAACGTAAAAAAACAATTTGAAATCCTATTAGAACCATTTTCGACTTCTACGCGGACGAAGTTGCGGGCATAAGCTAGTAGGCTATAAGATCCTATGAATGAAGATTTGATGCATTAATATTGTTTATTATAAAAACTTAAAATTACTACTCGGAACTGAAATGGGTTCTTGGTATACATAATCTCAAAATTGAAAAATTTAACTCATTAAAATCAAAGTTCCTAACAAATTGAATCGTATACACGACAACGAAAGCTACAATTGCACAAATACAAATATCACCGCTGTTTCGACGAAATACAGGCGGACTTAATGGTAAACTGTACAGATTATTGTGTTGCCGTGTGTACCTACTCGCTTTCAACGATAAATTAAACACCTACTCCCCCGTCGTCCCAAGAAACCGGCTAACAGGCGCGCCATGACAAAATTTTATTGACTCTCTCGCTCTTTCTCGTGTAAATGTGAGACAAATACTCGATATAAACATGGACAAAATTTGTCCTGGCACGCAGTCAAGCGACATATTAGTCTCAATCTCAATAATTACGACCCTACAATTTCCCAACTTTCCAAACTGTTACACAATTTTGTGATATTAAATGTTATTGATCTAACCTCACCGAGGGTTTCGAAGTGGAAACTATTTTGAAGATCGTAAACACAGGAGGATTAGTATAGCTATTATTACTTTCCGATACGATATGCGACCTCGTGATCTTCACTTTTACGAAACAAATTTTTTATTAGAATAGATAAGATTGTAATTGTAAATGTAGCATGTATATTTACCTAAGTAATTGTTTAGGAATTCCTATTACCTAATTACGAGTCTTAGGTATCATATAATAACACGAGAGAATTCGGTAACAAAGAGAGTTTTGTCATCGGTCTTCAACATATTATCAGATACACAAGTTCCAGGCACCTTAGTTTTTTGACAGCAAAATAAATAAAAAACAGAATTGCACCTGTGCACCAGCAAGGACTGCAAGAAGAGCTGAGCTTCGCTTCGGCCTTCGCTTATAGCTTTTGTGAACGTCCTAAATTCAATACTTACTACAACAGCCGTTTGTACTGTAGCCTAGAAATGGGTGGTCTGGACAGATACGAGGAGGAGGAGGGCGTGGAGGGTGAGGGGGACGGAGGCGGGGTGAGTGGCATCAGCATCAGCGTCTGCGTCAACACCAGCGGCGCCGGTGACCATTCTGTGCCGCCGCAGACTTCAACGCTGCTCACTGTCAGTGACAGGCGGCTGCCGCATCAGAGGTATAACCTACTCTAGTCTCCAAACCACATACAAAATCGTAGGTATATAACATGATATATTTTCTTTTGAAGACTCGACTTTTTAAAACAGCTCAGTACTAAGCGACCGGTGGATACCCGGTCAGAATAAGAGGGAGAGGAAAAGATTCAATTTGATATTTATTTTGTACTACATGAATTCTCTTATTATTGCAAACCCTTCAAAAGTTATTATCACAACAAAAGAATTCATTGATTCTTCATCTTCATTCTTCTCTTCTTGCTTTTCCCAATCATTCTTCCTCACATGTAGTGGTCCTTCCTTTATTTAAAGTTAGTTTCTTTTACTGTATTTTTGCTACTTAATCTAATTCTTCCTTCTCTATATCTCGTTGACCGCGCTGTAGGCACTCGTTGAGGAGGTCGTCAGCTATCGACAGCCGCGAGTTGCCGTCGCCGCTGCAACCGTTGCTGGATGAAGACGCTTGCGGGGACGTACTGCTTCCTGTACCTCGACAGCCTTCTGGTATGTCGTCATAATTTCTTTTTAATCCGTTTCTTATTATTCAACTTACTTTACATTAAGTTCTACGATCCTCATGCTTTAGTTTAGAAATTAGAACTATCTAGCCATAGTGGTTAAACGACGAACCATTATCATAGGCAAAGGGGAGGGATATCGTCATGGTCGTGGTGAATGTTTCCGATCCCATGGCCATGACCTAATACATAGGGCAAGGGAGGACAAGTGCGGCTTTTAGTCGGTTATGTCCGACACCCTGCAGCCTCCCCATATGGCAGGGATCCAAAAAAAAGAGGAGGGATTTGGTGGTTCAACTCCCACTTATGCCTAAGCCATATTTAATACGTACCTACTAATAAATCAAGAGGATTTTTGAATTTCAAGACGAAAAATATAGTGTATAATCTATCAGACAAGGTTTCACAAGAACTTGAAAGTCCATTAACTCATGCAGGTGAGACAAACGCATCAAGTGAGCTGTCACTATCGCATATGGTGAGCGAGAACCTGCCACCGCGGCCGTCCATAGTGCTGGACTCCTCGCAGCTGCCGCGCCAGCGCTCGGCTGAACAAGCGCCGACGCAGCCGCCCGCGCCCGCCAGACCAGAGACCATGTGCTAGACCTTGGTATACTAAACATATCTAACCTGCTGGACTGGTCACAACTGCAGGACTAGTTATAATCTCTGAAAAGTAATTGGTGCATGCTATTCTAGATCAGGATAACCCAACGTGCGAAACGTGCTTACCTATAGGCGAAGAGAGATGAGAAGGGGGTGTGCCATGCTTTGCATGTGCCATGCTTTGCTTTATTTAAAAGGCTGGGTAACCCTGCCTAGATAAACAACATCACATACGATCATATACATATTCCCCGAACGATTAAGCAGAGAAGTGTACAGTTGGCCGGTATATTTAGGTCCCATGTAACATGAGGCAAGCCTATTGCCATTGATTTGGTACTGGGAATTTCACAGAAAACCTCGACAATAGTCGAACACAACTTCTAGCATAGCACTCGCGTTCGGGACCACTAGAGAACCAGTCAGCTTATTTATAATTTTTAAAATATCACTGGGTTCTAGTGATCTGATCTCATACAGCCATTGATGCAAGAATATGATTCTAAACAATATTTTCAACAGGTATAACAAAGAAACCAACTCCTCAAGGTGACAACACAATTACAGCAGCAGTGAAGGACTGACCTAGTGAAGTATTAGACATAATAATTGTTAACACCAAATACTTATAGTTTCGACGAGTTGTAGCGCCCTTCGTAGGCATTTTGAGACCCTTTTCAATGTTGCCTAGTTGATACTCTTCTTCTGCGTGATGAACAGACTGAATTGAACACAATTCTAAAACTAATCATATCGGATGTTCTCAATTACTACAGATTTTGTAAAGTATAGGGTTTAGTTCGTTTTTATAATCCGATCCGTTTCATAATAATGCAACTTTCCATAGATTAAGTCATTTCAAACCGTGAACAATTCACATAAGTCCTGCAAATTGCTAATACGCTGGAACCTTGTCTAATAAACATTCAGGTGACGTCAACTGCCGTACTCACCCGGCCAGTGGTGCCAACGGTACTGATGCGGTTACGTCATTTTGACGTCACCAAAATGGCAGCCAGGCGCATTAGCAATTTGCAGGGTTTATTTTATACCATACATACACTCATGTCTTATCCCAATGCGGGTAGGCAGAAACTATACAGAATGCATGCTACTTCATCAATTGGTAATAATGAAACATTGTGAATAACTTCCATAATATTTTTGGATACTCTTCGTGACATGACCTACAATAGTACGAAATAGATTATTATTACTCGGCACTTTATTTTGCTTTCAAGGTCTAAAATGCTCTCGTATTTTGATTTGAATACAAGTCAACCTACTAATTTCAGAACAAACAAAATGTGTAACTAAATTACCGTAACCTCACGCCGAGGTATATAGCCGTTCTGTACGTAAATGCCTTATTTCGGAAAAGCCAGTCTTAAAAAATCTTATTCCGGAAATTACCTATTCTTAAAAGGACTATTTCGGAAAATGACCTACTCCTAGAAGTTCTTAAGAAAAAGTAACCCTAAAGTTTTTAGGGTTCAAACAGAGGTTATCCTTTAAGGATAAAAAAAATACAGTCGAATTGAGAACCTCTTCCTTTTTTTGAAGTCTGTTGAAAATAGAGGATGTAAGTTAGTTAGAGAATTCAGATGCCAACATTTTGGTACATTCGTAGTAACATAAAATAGCGTTGCGTTATTGCTGTCCCGAGAAAATTTGTTTACTGAAATATATTAGAAATGTTATACTTTGAATTCCTGGAATAAGACCTTTCAGTATACAGTAGCCATTTTCGGAATAAGGCATTTACGTACTAAACCAGTATGGCTTCTAAATTTCCTACTACTGTAGATCATTTCCGAAAAGATCCCCAATCAGATCTTTATTACAAACATTTATTACAACGCTTATATGGAAGACTGGGTTACATATATTTATTTTAATAAACAAAAATGGCCTTGTGCTTAATTAGTAAGGTTCAAAATCACTTCAATGATTGTAGCCTTCTTCGTTCAGGATATTTCGCTGTAAATATGCCAAGTATCGCTACTTAATATTTCGTCTGTAGATACATGGTCCAATGCATTTCGTACTCGTTTCGCTTAAATAGAATCTGAGAGTGGGATAATTTGGTACTTAACTTTTTCTTCTTTAAAAAAAATATTTAAGCATAAATCCAAAACACCAAAAGAGAAATAAATAATTATGTACTTTGTGATCATGTGCCTTGTTTTTTTATAACAATGTATTTTTATCGTACGTTTTAATTCAATTTTATTATTACCCCAGGAATCGGTAAATTATCCTGCTCTCAAGATTTACATAGTAATAATTAATATATTGTACAGAATATAAGCGGTTCAGAAATAAGAACTAAGGGAAAGACAAACGACAATACTAGTGCTCACGTTGTAAATACTGTTGTCAGAGTTAAAGGATTTAGTAAAGGTACTGAAGTTTATTAATTATTAGGACATAGTAGTTATAACAAATTAAATACAGATGATATAAAACGTGTTGAAGTTTACACGCTTTCTTCAAAGCTTTACAATTCAGTGAGCACTAAAAGCGCATTTCAATTATTTTACTACTAATCTACCATTTTGAACATATCAAACACATACTAAAGTAAGAATTTTATGTTTTGATACGTAAAATTACGTACATGATTGGATTTTCAAAATACCTTCATTTTATTTGACAAACTTTTGTGATTGTACAATCTATTTTAATAATTTTACACTTGCAACTTGCAATACAAATGGGTACCTAATGTAATAGTTTAAATAATTCCATATTTTGGACTTGTCGAACGTTTTTTTTCTTACGACGAACAATTATTTAAGTCGCGAGTGTTTTTATTATTTCGGGTCCCCTCAATAAATAACGGTCATCACAATGTGTTCAATTATACCAAATATTTTGTGCAAATTTTACCATTTTTATTATATTTGCAGTACAATGAAATAAAATTCATCTTTGTATATAATTGTAGAAACATGAAATAATATGAAGGTGATTATTGTAAATTTAATAGAATGCTAATAATATACTGATTATTATATTGTATTAAGCATCAATGTATTGTTAAGGTGAACAGATGCAATAAATTATTTTTATTTTTAGTAGACAGTGGATAGGGATTTCATCATATCTCAGTCTCGCGTTCGGTCGGGCGATATTAATGAAGCAATAATTTTTGTACGTACAACATTTAATTCTAGATTCCTACGGCTTTCTAAGTGCAGAAAATGTAACATTATCTTAATAATTTGAGATTTTAACTGGAGATAAGCATATTTTTGTGTACCTTGATGACCTTATAAGCGGTATTCAAGGAAACATTTTTCTGTTCTCAGTCTTGAAAACTTCGTAGGAACTAATACGTAGTTGAGCAATAAAAGGACAGTAACCGCCCACGACGCTCACTAGCAACGTAATATATCTGTGCGAACTTCTTACTTTTCCAATAGCAGCTAAAACTGCTCGTGTTAATGTCTTCTGGGATTCCAACGAGTGCGATAGAAACAAAGAGCGCATAAAATAAATATTTATCTACTACTCCATAAAAAGTGTTTTAGTGTTGTTAATTCAACGTTAGCAGTCTTTGCAATCTTACTGTTACTATTTTAGACGAAGAAGTTATAACAAAATCAGTTTTATTTACGAATACCTTGAACAACATTGTTTTTAATCATTGTTTCTATCGCAATGTAAAGATTACTTAATTAAATAAGTACGATTATTCATCAATTATGTATTGAGAGACACGAGGCAGGAATTGAAACGTTTTTACTTACTTTCCGACTAGTCCAATTATATTCCACAAAGTTTATCAATAAGAAATATTTTACGGAGAATAGCCAATAAATTGTACATAATGTGTAAATGTTAAAGTTGTTATTTTTTACCAAAATGAAATGTTTTGAAAGAGCCGAGCGCTTCCAACATCTTGATGCTTCACCAGCACAACCTTTTAAACATAATTTTTAAATCTTTGAATCATCTTTATCTTTAAGCACAACGTTTTGATTAATCAAGAAAAACGTCCTTATTGGGATATTTTATTCTAGACTCTATTCATTAAATATTTTTCAGTGATAAATACTACTTCATCTGAGTTATATAACGTATGTACAATGGTAAAATAAATATATTTGTGATATTACACCCTATTAGTTTTATTGTTCCCAATTCGTAGCAATTTCTTTAGTGTCATTCAGTACATTAACTCGTCTTGTGATCCAATAAATAATACGATAAAACAGTAATAACTCAATGTTTTCTGATCGTCCATAAAATGTAGTTTCGGTCGTTATCACATCTATATAACTTTCAGTACAAGACGCTCGATTTCACGGTTTAATTACGTTGGTCCCAATACTATTATTATTTATTGGATCGCTCAGTCAACATCTGCGTCACTTCATTAAAAGGGACCGTATTGGTATTGATTTGACCGTCTGAAAATTTCCTAAATCAATAAATTGTTTACAAACACTTGGAGAGAAAAAGTAAGAGAAGAAATACGTACCTTTATTTTTGCCCGTGGTTGACAGCATAGCAGGTATTTACGTGAATTGCAAGTACCATCTGCAACCCTAATGCACACAAAAATATTTATCATCAGACAAGACACAGTCATACGCAAAAAATTTATATAGACACATATATTTTTCAAAAACCGAAAAGAAATGATCGCGAAGTGACGCTTCAACGGAATCAATACAAATAAGCTCCCCAATACGATTCCACACCCCGCCAAGCTGATCGCAAATTTTGTAATATAAAGTACCAAATACTAAAACTACCAATAAATATGATAAAGCCACCCTAGCCTTTTAATATGTTGAGGTCGCCACCTAGCCTGTAAGATGTGGCTGAGATAAGTATTTTACACGAAACGACTGCCATCAGACCTTCGCGGCCCAATTTGTGTACAGCCTAAGGATACTAGGCTTTTTGGGCTTCTGACTACCTTGAGGGCTGTCGCTGAGTTGAGTCGGGACTAATAGCTTTACTTGCCCTTCGAGGCACGGAGGGGCCTCGTAATAAACAATTTAACATTACAAAACGCAGTTTACTCTTGCAGATTTATTACTCAGTTATTGCTTACCCACGAGCCCCTCGTATTCCAAATAAACAGAATATAACATCAGTTTCCAATAAAATATAATGAAAAGCAAATATTGGGTTAAAATCGCGAGGGAAAATAATTGGAGTTAGGTACAGAAAATTGCGTGGATTTCGCCTGTAAACTAACGCTTCTATTCAGGTTGGTAAATGATAAACAAATTCCATTGAAACAGGCCATAGAAACTACAAACAAAGACTACATTGAAATACAAAAGCAAACTGAGCTAGATGGTAGGTGTATAGAAATTGATTTACTCTAAAATTCAGGCAGAAAGCTTCTAACAATGTTAAAGATTAAATTAATTGTGTAAAGACAAATAAATTAGACTTGTGTGGCTGACGTAATGACGTTAAAGTATTGCAGTTAATTTAATTAATCGAATCATTTACCGTTAAAAACAAAAGACGCTGTAATTGTAAATGGCACCGAAGTTAATCTGAAAAGTAAACTTGAACGTTACGCACTTTTTCTGTAGAGTAAGTACTGAAAGGTTTCCGTCAAAGAAAGTGACCTGAATCGCATCTGTTTTAAATGTAATAGATCTATCTACAGTAAAGAAAATAACAATGAACCCATTTTAAGCACATTGCGCGCACCGAGGCATACGATATTTTGAAAGAAAGAAAGAAAAGCAAGTTTTATTGAAAATACACAATCCACACGACATTATTACATAAAACAAGACAGATACAAACATAAAAGAAATAAAATCGGAAGATACACACACAAAAATTTTCGTTTCGCGGATATCGCGGCTTGCTAGCGCATCTATTGCAATATCTTTTTCTTTTGCAATATTAAAGTTGCAGAAAGATAAAAATTATGTAAAAAAAAGGATTTTTCGTGTAAGTATGGTCGTGGTGAAATCCAATGGCCAAGAGGCCGCATACGGTAAGTGCGGTTTTCAGTCAATATAAGTCCCCATCCACGGATCCAATGGGGATCCATGAGGATTTTCCTCAGGCCAAAAAAGGTACTGAACAGTAAGAGGCCATAAGTCCATTATCAACATTGAATGATTATTAGAATCGCTTTCTTTCCGACTAGATAATTATCAAAGAGTTACGATAAACGAGATCGTCTATCGTCTCTACGCAAAATGTTTGTTATAGAAAAAGGTCGTAAGTGAAACTTGTTACATGCGATAGACTTGTATTAATGGTAATGGACTTATGACCGCGACTGGTGTGTGGTGCAGCTTTAAAACAAATAGCAACGAATAGAACACACGTACCTAATATCGTGTAAGCAACATTTCACGAAGACTCATAAATGCAATATTAATTGGGATGCAGCTTTCACCCGAGCGAGGCGCCGCCGACGGTCGCTGCGACACGTGTTAAATATCCATCCCTGTCGCTTTCATTCTTCGGTAACTTGTGTTGTTTTATAAAAGTAGAAATGCGAGGAGATTTCAAGATAGAGATTTATTTAGGCAAGGGATCCACGAGGGGTTGGGTGGGTCATGACATTTCACTTTCAAGTTGTTCCAGGCGTGGGTGTAAGTATATAAAAAATGTGTTTGTAACAGCCTCGTCTGCTGCCTCGTTATAGTCTAGTGGTCGTAAGTGTGACTGCTTCGCTCAAGGTCCTAGGTTTGATTACCAGATTGAGCATTGTTATTTGGTTTTTCCATGAAATTCTCAATATCAGTCGAAAATAGATAATAGTCCTACTGTAGCACCTCGGGGTTTGGATTTGTGCACGGTTAATGGCAATAAATATTTTTTGGGGACTTTTTTACACAGCACCATCTAGTCCCAAACTAAGCAGAGCTTGTACTATGGGTACTAGACAATGGATATAATACTTATATACTTTTTTTTTGTAAATACATACTTATTATACATAGGAAACACCCAGACAAACACAAATACTTATTATTCATCATCACATAAATATTTGTGTCTTGTGGGAATCGAACCCACGACCTCGTGATCAGCAGGCCGGTACTCGAACCACTAGACGTCGTCTGTGGTCTAGTGGTTCAAGCCCTATATCTAAATCTAAACATACTGGCGAATGGTGAGTGTACCTACATTAATACATCTCTGCCTAACCCTGGGAGTACAGGCGTGATGATGTGTGTTTGTTAAAGCACTCATTATGTGCGAAAAAACCCTAGGATAACGTTGTTTAAGAAAAACAAAATCTTATATATAAAATTCTTATATATTAAATAAATATTATATAACTAAGAGACCAATTAAAGTTGATGGCGAGGAAATAGCGCATGTCCAAGAATACTTATACCTGGGCCAAATAGTCTCTTTTCAGGCAAGACAAGACAAGGAAGTCGAAAGACGAGTTGAAAATGCCTGGAGGAGCTATTGGTCCTTAAAAACCTTCATGAAAGGTGACCTACCTATGAAACATAAAAGGAAATTAATGGACATGTGCATCCTCCCCATTCTTACTTACGGTGCCCAAACTTGGTCTTTGACAGAAAGTCAAAAGGTCAAACTCAAGGTTTGCCAAAGAGCAATGGAGCGTAGTATTCTGGGAGTTAAATTGACCGACCGGATCCGAAACAGTATACTACGCTCCAAAACTAAGTTCGCCGATGTCGCCCAGAAAGCTGCCAAACTTAAGTGGGACTGGGCAGGCCATATTAGCCGCATGCCAGGCCAGCACTGGGCTGCAATAACAACTAAGTGGCATCCCACTTCGAGGCGACGACGAGGACGCCCTCGTCGGTGGCGGGACGATTTGGATTTTTTTCAACCAGACTGGTCCACAGTCGCGTGCAACCGACTGGCATGGAAAAAGAGGGGGGAGGCCTTTGCTCAATTTTGGGACAGTTCGGGCTGAAATAATAATAATAAAATTCTCGTGTCACAATGTTCGTTCTCGTACTCCTCCGAAACGGCTGGACTGATTTGTATAAAATTTTGTGTGTATATCGGGTAGGTCTGAGAATCGGCCAACATCTATTTTTCATACCCCTAAATGTTAAGGGTGACCCACCCCTATATGGCAAAACAACGTTTGCTGGGTCAGCTAGTGATTTAATAAAAAGCTAATATGCGGAGAATACACGTCATATTGTTCATGTAAGTTTGTAATGCAAACATTTTAAGTCGAGCTCCTTGTATAACCCAACATGTTCTCCACAATTACGCGGCACTTTTCTTGAAGTAGATACATATTTTACTTAAGTATGAATATAATATGTAACACAGAATGCAATTATCTTGTAGCAGAGATATGTAGCTACTGAAAATTTGCTAGAAATGCTTTAATTTTAGCAGAATACCTAACTTGTTGCGCAAAACGTTTTGTTGGTAGAATATGCTCTAGTTTTGACACGGAATTTTACTTTGATAATAATTGATGCATAAGATCCTAGCTTTTTATACACTATGGGCTCACGTTTGACCTGAATGTGAATAACACATGGCATGATGTGTTTGTGAAACATGATTTTTGAATTTGAAATCGTAATTCAAACCATTGAATCAATACTTAACATCCGTTTGAGACTTTTATAAGAAATATTTAACGTTAGATAATTAAAAAATAACATAACATCACGCCCGTATGCTCCGAAGGGGTAGACAAAGGTGTACTAATGTACAATTGTGTGTGTAGGTAATGTCTCGGTCATAAAATATCGAAATAATACAAGCTATGCCAATAATATAATATCATTTATATGTACGTAATTAAAAAGACTAAATTATTAATAATTTCATAAAAGTAGGTATCTCTAAAATCATATCGTATACTCGAAATGGAATCAATGAATCGTTTGTCGGTGTTCTAAACGCTGTTGTGTGAATGTAGTTGTAACCAGAATCAATATTTCGGAAGCCTGCAGCCATTATACCCGCAGCGAGGGCAAGACACTTCCGACAAACAGGAATCAGAAGACCCAAACATACTACGAGCATTTCTGTGAACCACCAATGATTTCGTCTTGTTATTCCGAGCTCTTGGCTTCCGCAGGGGCCGCTTCTTCGGTTTCTTTTGGCGAATACCGCGCTGAAACGAATTCTCGACTGCAATGCCTTTAGCGATGTTCTGCAACATCTTATAGGCTTTGTTCTTCGACTTCCTCGGTAAATGTGGCCGAAGAATCCTGACGAACTCTTGTACGCCTTTGTTCTTCGCTTCGCTGGTCACAGTCATTTGTTTGGACTTGCTGGTTGTCGCGAAGGGCTCAAGTTTCAAGTTAGCTACCCCGTCCCCGCTGTTCGTCATCTGTTCAGTGCAGTTGTCGACCGTAGGAGGCAGTTTGGTCTGGGTTTCCTCAGTCACACAACTATCGCTCTCTGCAATTTCATTAATTATCTGATCTACATTAACAACAGGTAAAACCTCATCGTCCATATCTCCAAAATCCATAATCAACAAATTAAATATAAAATTAAAGCTTTACAAATATTAGCTGTCAAAAGTTTTGTTTTTATAATCTTGACAATTTGAATTTGAATGTGCCATTTTGTGCAAAGATATGTGAATCCACAGATAGTGAAACGATCATGAAATAAATAAATAATGTTTTCCGTATTAACTATTTTCTCAAAAAGTTGAGAATTTACGTAAAGGATTTACGTAATGTAGATCGCAACAGATAAAAACTAGTTACAATAAGTACACTACTTTTTTTTAATACCAAACGTAAGTAACATTGTAATCAACCTTATTAAAAACTTACCGAAGTTTGTCGCAGTTTGGCGAAATAAGATCTCTTTACATGCACAAATCCTTTGATAGCGCTAAAATATCGATATAAAAAACTAAAACGTATAAAAAGTTTATATCCAAATTATGAGAAATAACAATGTCTTGAATTTAAAAAATTATTAAGACAGTGTATTTTTAATTGAAAGACTCCCATTGTAAGTAAATTAATTAAATCGTTCATTTTATCAATTTAGTAAATGTAAATAATTAAATCATTCATTTTATCAATTTAGTAACAATAGGGGTTACATGATCAGTAGATCAAGCCGTCAATAATGTTCAAGAATTAATAAAAAGCCTGGAATTATTAGTTGTATTATGACATAATAATATAGGTACGTATACTTGATACTTCCAGATTTTAAATTAGGTCATTGACGGATATAGAAACGAAAAAACGCAAATAGGTTGGTAGTAGCAATTTTTCGAATTGTTTAAAAATAAAAATCAAACATACAAAACTTAGAAATGTCAACTTTATTCCATTACATTACTGTTAGAACTTAACTCTACCTAAACGATATCTCACACCACTGAAACACAATCCGCATTGAATACAAAAACCCTTCAAAATTGAACAAAATAACAGATTGTAACATCAAAGCTTTTGACGAATAACATACATTACAGTTTCATCGACGAGTTACTCTTTTATTATTACAATATTTTGATCCTCATGTAAAAATATTACGTTGTTATTTATTTACGGATCATCGGCTATTTGTTTTCCTTGTTTTGGAAAAAGGGGTTCTCTTTACATCTGAAATTGTTAATGATATTTGGCTAAACATATACGAAGTCGTGGTCTATTTCGAAGCTGTTTCTTGTAGAAAGTTCCGATGCTATGTTTGAAGGGATTTTATCTGTAAATATAAATTATAAATTATACATAATTAATCGATTAATTAACTATTATTTTCTGTCATTATTTTTTTCATTTCCTAGATTTAACCAAACCAAAACACAGTAATGTTAGCACATTATTGCATCAAATGCGTCAGAATGAACAACGGAGGACCTTTAAAACTTGGCAATACTCACCATTGCATCTGTACACCAAGTTGGACCAGATAATCATCTCCTGTGAGAAGCAGAACACTCCCAACTGTCCTCCCTTTAGCGTGAAGTCATACACGTTGCCGGAGTCAGCCACGAGGCGGTTGTTCTCGTACACCTTCAGTCGGATCAGGCCGAGCTTCGGCCGGTGCAGTAGCCGCCAGCGGTAGGCCGTTTTCTCACGCCAGCCCACGTTACGAGGGTCTTTCCAGAGAAGCGTAACCTGGGATGAAAATATTGACAGGAATAATAAAGTTCAAGGAATCCTTGTTAATTTGTTATTATTGACTAGTTGTTGGCCGCGGAGTTATTCGCGTTGAAATTTTTTTCACCAATCTCGTGTAAATTTCTTAAAATCTTCTTTCTTAGCGGATGCCTACGTAAATCTGTGCGCCAAATTTTGGCCTAATCCGTTCAGTAGTTTAGTCTATCAGTCAATCATTCAGTCAGCTTTTCCTTTTATATCATTTTTTTTATTTAATAACAGATTAGTTTTTTTATTTACAATCCCATTAAAACGGTCATTTTCTGTAGTACAGTAACTGTGAGTTTTAACAAGTAGACATATTTTTTCCTTGAGTACGGGAACTAATATTATAAATGCAAAAGTAACTCTGTCTGTTACGCATTCACGCCTAAACCGCTTAGCCAATTTTGATGAAATTTAGTACAGAGATAGATTAGATGTAAGAAAAAGATTTAGGCTACCTTTACCCTAAGCAAATCCTGCAGTTTATGTCAACCGCAGTATTTAGCGGTGAACTCTAAATTTCATCAAGCGGCGATCACAATAGAGCCATCATGGTCGATGTGATACGATAACCGCGAACAAAAAAAAATTGGCTACCTTTTAAAAAAAGGCTTGAATGGATTGGATTAGGATTCGGATGAAATCGCGGGAAAAAAATATACTTACTTATTGCCTATCCTGAGTTACCTATATCTTAACATCGAATAGTTGAATTAATCAACATGCACACACCTCTTTGATCGTACATCAATTAGTTTAATTAGTAACATACTGCCGGTGTGCATGAGGTAGGACGAGAAGTGTAAATTGAATACACAGTAAATTGTACCGTGCAACTCAACGCGGGAGCTGGCGAGTCGTGATGAGCTTATGCTTAGTAATATTCGTACAGGCATTTAATTAGGTATCTATATTGTTTTATGTGATGAGCTAAGTGTTTATGTTTGTCTCGGTGTTTCTTATATATTATAAGTATGTATTTACAAAAAAAAAGTATATAAGTATTATATCCATTGTCTAGTACCCATAGTACAAGCTTTGCTTAGTTTGGGACTAGATGGTGCTGTGTAAAAAAATGTCCCAAGATATTTATTTATTTATTACATATACATATTATTAGGTACAGTTCTCGCCAAACTTATCGTCCGGGTTGGTCTCGCCAAACTTATTGGCGAGAAGTGTAGTACATCTGTACTGTTTTTCGTTATTTGGGTCTGTGAAAATCTTTCACATTTCATAATATCTCTCATATTCACACTGACGATACTGGAAAATCTAGATTGAAGGAATACTACTTCGATATTTTTAAAGTAAAAACCGTAGCGTAACAAGTAGGTGGATCTTTTTCTTATTTAACATTTATTTTCTAATCGCTCAAAAACCGCCGCTTCATCACTATAGTCATATTATAAAACAGTCCTCCACCGCGTCTGTTCGCGAACTCAAAAACTACTGAATGGATTTTCATGCGGTTTGATTCATGAGGAAGGTTTAAGTGTATAATTTGTTAAAATGATGTGTAAATTGATTGAAATATGACGATGAAGGTGAAGGATGTCGCTCTTTGCGAAGCCAGAGGACGGACTGCTAGTATAGTCGACCATAAAATTGCTTTACCAATTTTGACAAAAACTTCCGTCCAAATTAAATTTACTAATATAAACAGACCTTGTTGTTTTGTGATGTGTAAACGACATTCACTCTAAGGGTGTTAAAGAAATTTTATGGTCGACTATACAAACTAAATCCACAGTGTTCCAAACCTGATCGGGAGTGGATTCAGTGTTCCAGAGCGCGTTGCGTAGCGTCTTGCCGGGGCCGGTCTTGCTGTCCACCAGTTTGAGCTGTATGCCTGGCTCGGCCACCGCCCTGAACGGCGTCGTCTGCCAGTACGTCTGCGTGTTCTTCTTCCACATCACCACGTAGAAGCGCTTGTTATTCTGATAGCTAGATAAGAAGATTTCATATAATGAAATTGCCGTCTTCACCAGGGTTTGAGTTAATAGCCATTAGACTATTATAAATGGTTAGCTCAAGCTTTGTTAACTTAAGTTTTTCCAATAACGATATATAATACATATTTACAAATAAAAGAATTATATACACAGGTACAGAAAAAAAAGATGCGACTAAGCGTCAATGTACTCCTCCTTATAACAAATTCCTTTCAACAGTGACGAAAAGTATCCTAATCAATTTGAAGAGGGATCCATAATGTTTTTTAAAGTAGATACGTTGTTTGCCATCTTGAACTTAATGCAAAGTAGTTGGTACTCTAATCCCAATCTAGCTAGAAGTGACCAAGATTGTAATATATTGGATAATCTAATTATGCCTGAATCATGAGCAATAATTATTGAATATTTATACTTATAGTCATTGTTCTCGACACTTTGATCTGTCTGACTACCTTCACAAAAAAAACCGGCTCCAAACAGTGTGTTCAGTTTTGTGTGACAACTAAAGCCTAAAAGGGATGAAATATGAGTAGCGCACTCCATCTTTCACCCCGTTTATACTGACCATCAAGCAAAACAAGGGTCAAACGGTATTCAGATCAACAGTAAAAAATAAAACTCTCAAGTGTTAATAGCAAGAAGAATAAAAAAATTAAGTACTGTTTGATACCTTTTAACTCAGAGAAAAGCAGCAGCGCTATGAAAAAGTAATTCAAATTTAACTGAATTCTATTACTTTTTAAATTTACTATTCTTTTTTAATCAAGTAATATAAATTCAGCCAGCATAAAAAGATTTCGCGCTCTTGCGAGCAATTTACAACTTTATGAGTTAATCAAACAACAATATCACCTAAGTAAATAAAAACCAAGAATGACAAAAACATTAAAGGAATTTAAAATCAGATGAGTTTAATAATTTTGTACACGACATCATGTTATTTATGGACACTTTCTAAATAGATACTTAGTGTAGTTTTATTACAGATCCTGGGAAATGTTATTTGATAGTATCCTTTCATTGTGTCCATGTTTTATTAAATTTTATGCTATTGAGCTTTCGTTTGTATTATTATATTTATATTTCTTTCAATTTGCAGGTTTCTATAATACTATTTTTTATTACTCACCCGAAAATGAATCCTACGTAATCGTCATCGATTTGTGTATCTACAAACAGAGTGCCTTCGAAGTCTACTCCGCTGAAGCTCTCGTAGCCGACCGCTAGTCCAGGGTCAGAGTTAAGGGTCTGCTGGATCTCCGCACCTTGGTTAGTTATCTCCCAGTTAGGGTCCTGTTGGGACTCACCCTCGGGATCTAGACGTACTGTCATGTAATTCCTAAAATAAAATATTGGTAATTAGACAACAGAAGTGCAAGTATGTTGCGTTTTTGTTTTGTTGACACGCATGATAATAAAAAAACTCAAACAATCATCTATATAAATACTTATTTATATCAGTAGATATCAATTTGTTTATCCTTGAAGGTGATAATCAGTCCTGAATGAAAAAAAAATGAACTAAAGGTAACATTCTCCGCCGTTTATCGCCTAAGCTATCTCAATTGTATAATTTTAGAGTTTTCTAAAATAGAGTGAAATACCCTATTGTAACTGGTCCATGTTAACATTATTTCAATTGGAGCTAATCATAGATTTATTATCTCCTCTGCATTGGACACTATAAATTACGACTACTTTAAACTTAGTTCAAACAACAAATGCGAGCACATTCTACTAAAAGTTCTGGAACTTGCAAAGTTGCAGACTTTTGTTTGTTCGTGGGAACAAACAAAATTAATACAATTAGAGTGGTCTAATTGTATTAATGCTATCCTTGGGAAAACATCTTTAAGTAAAATGCATTATAATTGCATCGACTAACTTTTGGGACTAAATATACATTTTTCTCGTGTCTAGTTTTGGATCTCATGGAAATCTAAAGTCACAGAACATTTTGTGGTATATTGGTTACATTTTTCAATTGAACCTAATGACTACAAACACAGTAACGATGGAGCTTACGAAAGAGATACAAATAAAAGAGTACTTATATCCAAATTCCGAACGAAACTCTTTATAAAACACGCTAAAATCTATTAACATCCTATCGAACTCATATTAGAACTCGTGGAAGGAATAAAAGATACAGGTTGACTGGTCAAAATTTGTTAAGTTATTATTTATGCGGAAGATCCTCGTGGATCCCAGCCATATATGGAGGCGGCAAGGTATGTCGAACTTACACCGACCTTAAACCGCATTTGCTTTCTCTAGCCCTATATGCCAGGGCTATGGGATGAGTATCATTCACCACGACCATGATTTATTTTAAAAGAGTGTCCACGGAATTCCTTGCCGGATTCTTATCCATAGGATCAATTTTCTGGGATCGTGCAACTAGAATCATTCAATGTTTCATAGCTAAGCTTATTTGAAATAATAACATTTGAACTTGATCCTCCTTCATTAAAATAATTGAAATTGATTATTATTAGAAGTTTCTTATTACCTGAAGTCAGTGCGGTATATTTTAGAGTTGTTGGGACAGTTGTCCAGCTCGTCTTCTACATGGTCGCCGTCGTAATCTTTGTGACATGCGTCACCCACTCCATCGTCTGTAATCACATAGACCGTCAAATCGTCAACAGAAAAAGAAGATAGTAGAAGTAAAAAGCAGTATAAATAAGAAAAAACATAAGATGGCACATGTGTTGGGGTGTTGGCACATGGGACCACCCATGTAATAGAAGGCAAGCCTATTGCCATTAACCAGGCACAAATCCAAAGACCTACTGAGTAATATACTATATATCTATACTAATATTATAAAGAGGAAAGATTTAATTGATTGTTTATATTGAATAGGCTCCGAAACTACTGGACCGATTTGAAAAATTCGTCCCATTGGAAGAATAAAGTTTTATTATCATATGTGTCAAAAATGATATTATGGTAAATTCTTCATCATTATAACGTTAGCTATTGATTGATACTATTTTTTTATTTTTTTATCCATAAATTCAAAAGATATAACGCTCGAATAAAGTTTTATCCGCGCCGACTACGTACAATAACTACGCATGATCACATACAACGATATTCTCTGTCTTGCTCCCGCGCAATCAGCTGCGCGCGCCGCGTCGCTTCATTCTAAGTCACATTGTTCGACGAAGTGGCCGCGAGTGGTGTTTGTTACCAAAATTGGCGATCAAAATGATAAGAATTCTTTTCTTTTATGTTAACGCTTTATATTACATTAATTACTTTACTAACCTAAACTCTAGTATAAACACACGATGGTTTAAGCGGATAAAATTTGTTGTATAAATAGTTTTGATACAATTATACTAAGTTTTATTAATTTCTCACAAAGACAGTATTTACAGTCACATAAAACACTATTTTACAAAGGACAAAAACTTATTTATTAGAAGTTTAATCCGAAATAAATACTTTAATAATAACTTATATAACATTACAGAATATAATATAGCTTGTCTTACTTGTTTTCCTATTTTTTCAGTTTCTTATACACTTAGTACATTTTACGACGCATAATTTTGTATTTTTGTCGTCCGCACGTACTCATGAAACATTATTCTACGAAAATATATAACTTGGGTTATATAATGATGAATTTGAAGCCTATTATACTTACTTAGTATAAAAGTTTCATATAAAACACGGATACAACCGCCAAAATCCGTAAAATAACGTTTGATATACCGATGTATCGTGAATAGTTTCGTCGAATATTGTTTTATGTATTCTTAAGACACCTCATTCAATTATTCTTTTGGCAGAAAAACTTTATATATGCACATGCGACCCATTATATTTGGAAAGGCATAGTTTATAGATTAAATAATTATAATTTCATAAACGGTACTAACTTCTTTGCATACTGTAAAAATATTAAGTGGCTAGTGTCATTCATATAAAAGATAATAAGCAATATGTGCGCACGAAATTTATAATCGCTCTACTGAAAAGTTGACAATTCGCAAATAGAACATTATTCTTCTAATGGGACGAATTCTTTCAGTAGTAGATCAGATAAAACCCCTGTAACACTTTGAATCTACACACGCTTACAATCACTAGGTATCTAATATCAATGAAGCATGCGTTAATGCCAAAATTAAATATAATAAAAATAACCTCATATTTGGACATATTACTGTACAGCAATCGACTTTCCAGATAAAATCAATAGCACTTACTATTAGAATCCTTCTGATCCCTGTTCTTGATGAATTGGCAGTTATCGTCCACGTCAGGGATGCCGTCTCCGTCGTCATCGTCATCGCAGGCGTCACCCTTCTCATCTCCATCCACGTCCAGTTGGTCACTGTTGGGCACTGTGGGACAGTTGTCTATGCTGTCTTGGATACCGTCCCTGGAAGATATTATACTTACTTATTTGTTTTTTTGTTATAAAAAGTTAGTTAAACACATTGTGATGTTGTTACATTAAGGAAAGAAACAAACAAATAAAAAAATTAAGAAACAGCGAATTTATGCAAAAGGCACGCCCCCTATTACATGGTACCTAAATGTACAGGCAAATTGTGGGTGTACCACAAACCTCGGCCCTTCGGGAAATGCGTGCTGTATATCACTGTATATAATATTATATTCAAATTCTACTTTTAAAACGTTAAATTAGTTGCACGGTTCCAAAAAAAGTGGGTCTTATGGAGAAGAGCCGGCAAGAAACTCCATAGATACTATATTGTCGCCAAATCGCTACTATTGGCGATAGCGGAGTTTTGTAAAGAAGAGTAGCAATAAATAGTGTGCTGACTGGTCTCTGTCGAGGTCGCTGTCGCAGGCGTCGCCCACGTTGTCGCGGTCGGCGTCCTCCTGCGCGGGGTTGCGCACGCGCGGGCAGTTGTCGCACACGTCGCCCACGCGGTCGCCGTCCATGTCCTCCTGCCCCGGGTTGTAGCGCCGCGGACAGTTGTCCATCTCGTTCGGAATATCTACATAATAGTAACAATAAGCTCCTGTTTCACCAACTCCACCTACAAATTACTTAACAGATAATTTCATATACGAGTCATTTTTTTTTTAAATTTATCTGACGGTTAGAGGCTATCCAGAGGTAGTGAAACAGGCCTTATATATTTTTGGGACATTTTACACAACACCATCTAGTCCCAAACTAAACATAGCGTACTATGAGTACTTATACTTAATTTGAGTACATACATACATAAGATAATTATTATATCTATTCTCTCATAATATGAGAGTTATGTGGGTTTATCTGTTTCCCAGATATGACGTAGAATAAAAATTATATGGCACTGATGGGAAGATTATGTTGTTCGCTTTCGTTAGCCTTTTAAAGATTGAAACAATAAAGGTTTAAGGGTCAAAATACACCTGATGGAATAGGACTTTGCATTACTTTTGTGCTGGACCAACCAAATAAAGGCTGAAATATACAGGCTGCTGTCCACTGTATGAATGCACCAAAAACCCAGCAGTGCGTGAGAAATGGCGACGGATTGTCAAGCATGCCACTCGACCACTCTGCCAAGAGTGTATCGACGAAGAAGAAATAGGACTTTCACTATCTTACTATCGTCATCCATGTCAGGGTCGCAGACGTCGCCGTGCCCGTCTCCGTCGGTATCCTCTTGTCCAGGGTTGTACAGTCGCGGACAGTTGTCACAGGCATCTCCTCTCTTGTCATTGCGGTCCTCGTCGCGGTCCAGTTGATCGGGGTTCGGAGTGAGGGGACAGTTGTCCTGAACAGAATGTTACATTTCATTCGGTGTTCAGAATGATTTGGAATCAGATTTTGTCTAAGTGACGTCAAAGTGACGTCATCCGCCGTACTTGCCGGCTAGTGGTGCTAACGCGCAGTGAGACCGGTTACGTCTTTTTTACGTCACCAAGATGGCTGCCAGGCACATTATCAATTTACGGGACTTATACACAAATAAACTGTTTGAAAATCTTTTGAATTAATTAAAAGTCGTTACTGTAGTAACAGTCTCTATCATCGTCTATTAGTGCGTTCGTTCTTTTAAAATTTACAAAGGATATTGAAACGAGTTTCACTATCATTTAGAAAAAAATTGGAAGGTTTATGCATGGTTTGTAATGCATTATTAAATTGCACAATAAAGCCGGGGCTGGATTTATTTTTATTTATAAAAAAAAAAACAATTTAAGTATTTTTGCCCTCTGCTAACCATGTCTTAACTATTCATCCGATCATGATAAAACTTTGGTGAGTTATTCTGCATACGCTTGCAAAAGTTATTGACCCAAAAAAAAAAAGGTATTGCAAGACAGCAAGTTTATTATAATTCCCTCGAGCTTCGTTCGAATGATAGGAAAATACTAATTAAAACGCTTTTCTCATTAGGAATCTAATTAACGTTATCGTCTGTGTATAATTAAAAGCATTGGCTGCTAGAATTCTTTTATCCCCGAGTTTTATCAAAATGAGAATAATTTAGTACTTTATTATTCAAATTTACTGTCAGTGGGGATTTTATTTATGTATACCAAGGCCTTTGAGACAATGGTCTCAATTACTAAGATGTAACGTCTCATTTACATAAGAACTTTATAAAAAAAATAAGGATAAAGGCGATGAGTCATCTGTCTGCTGAAGAATATAAGTCTAGACAGACTACTAATCATTCTTAGTACTATTTTTGATCGAAGTTCTTAGGAAAAGAAATCTGACATCATGTCATTTGGTATCACCAGAACTCGATCGAAAATCAAAAATGTGTACTCGGAATCTTCCATTCTATCAAATAACAAAGCAAGTTGAATAAAAGTACCCACAATAAAATAGAATTGAGAACGTCCACAAGTCGGCTAAAAATTGGAAAAACCTTAATTGCTTGATATTTTCATTTATCATTATATAAAGCAAGCTTTGTGAAACTATTCTTAGTTTGACTAATTTATAAAAAACAGACATCAGACACAAACTAATTTTGACAAATTCTCACGGGTTAAGGTTAAATACGAGTACTTACAAGATAAAAAATAATATAAATATGGCAGCTTCTTTTGAAAACGAGCCCGTGACACGAATGTAACCATCCTATCCTCCAAAGACATTGAATGTTACGAAAGTTATGTTTAAGTTATGTTTCATATCGCGCGAGTTTCTGAAATACATAATGTAGTATAAGGACTTTAAAGACAAAGGAATGTTACTTATTATAGGTGAATATTTATTATAGGTGATATAGGTATTTTATTATAGGTGAAAAGGTACGCTGTAACCAAATATTATCTCGCTTCACGCTTCGTTATGTCTCGAAACACGGTAGAAATGTGCCGCGTAATGACATACTGTGAGTTGCGATACGTCACGCAATTTAAGAGATGCTAGGGTTAAAATGAAGGGAAGGGACTGGGACTGGAACTAGTACTGGGAAGAGACTGAGACTGGGAACTTACTGTTACTGGGAAGGGACTTCGTTTTCCGGTCGAATAAAATTATATTGAGTTTTTTTTATGAAATTCTCAGGAGCAATTCAGAGTTTGGATCCCATTTTAATGGCAATAAGTTCGCCCCCTGTTACATGGAACTCAAACGTAACGGGGAACTGTGGAAGTAAATTGGTACACTGCTCTGCTTTAACCTTTGAGAAATACACGCGTGATTGTATGTGTGTATGTATATATTTGACACAGGAGCTACTTTTAAGGATGCGTTACGCTGGCAGCAAGAGGAACATTCCCTTAAACTGTCGGTGCAGTGAATTCTCCATAAAACGAGATTTTTACAGGGTCAGCAACGCGTTAGTGAGCCTTCGGTGTTGTAAACGTCCAAAGGCTGCGGTAACTGCCTACCATCACACGGGCCGCATGTTTGATGGCCACCCTTGTGGTATAAAAAAAATATGTGTTTTTGGATGAACTTACCGGAAGATTAGGAATGCCGTCACCATCTGCATCAGGGTCGCAGGAGTCTCCGATACCGTTGCCATCAGCATCTTCCTGTCCAGAGTTGGACACATCGGGGCAGTTGTCAGCCTTGCAGCGAGGTTCTGAACAGGCTAGCTGGTGGTCTGGGTAACCGTCCAGATCCTTGTCGGGACCACAGACTGTGCCGTTGCCTGCCCAGCCAGTCTGGAAGCCATACATGTTTAGGAGTACGTATAGATAGTTTGAGAGTTTTTTTAGATTATTTGCGACTTAACAGCTATGAAAAAATGAACATAAAAAAATAATTTAGCTACAAACAGCTATGTTTTACACCTCGTTTTATTCTTCATTAGATGGGCAAGTTTTTTTAACTATAGTCATTTTTTGGTAGTACATATTTTTTTACAGGTTCCAAAGTCAGACTTCGTAAGACTTATAAGGTATTGAAAAAAGTGCCAATGCTCATAAATCATGGTACCTACTATCATAAAAGCACTTTTGTAGTGATGATACATTTCCTAGAAGCAACTTAACACCATTTATTGTTTTAAAATAGGTACTCATTTTACTCTAATTGTCCATTTATTACAAATTGTTTTTTTTCTTTAGAAAACACTCAACTTTCGATGAAATCAAGTAAGAGCGCTGCCACAGAGATATCTTTCACTGCAAATAACCCCAACTATCGCTCTGTTTCGTTTGATTCACGATATTTTACCCACGCTGTATATATCGATACGTACGGCACAAACGCACTTGGAGCCGAAGTCGCAGACGGCGTTGTACCGGCGGCAGCGCGCGGGGTCGCAGCGCTGCACCAGCTCGCCGGGCCCCACGCACGGCCGCGTCGTGTTCACGTAGTACCCGCCGCCGCACGGCACGCATATAAACGAACCCTGGACAAATATATAAGTCCTAAACTCAATCCCTTCTTATGTGCGTTCGATACATTCAGGGCGCAGTAGAACCCATCACCGCCGTGGTGAATGTTCCTAGTCCCATGCCATGACGCATTGGCAAGTGCGGTTTTTAGTCGGCATAAGTCCAACATAACCTCCCGCCTCCCCAGTATACGGGGATCCATGACGATTTTCCGCATCCAAAAAGGGAGGCAGTAGACTGCCCCCCTTTTTAAAGTTGTGAACAACTTCAACTTTTTATACATATTAACGAGCAGACTAGCCACCTAATTTAAGTAGTCATCATCACTCATAACCTCATAGACATAGACCTGCAATACCAGAAGAGTTGCTGGTTGCTGGACCTCGCATTGTAAGTGAATACTTTTCGTACAATGTAAGGTCAGCTTGTAAGAAAATGTTAAGCTCGGTATACGCGATACATATTTACTTATATCACAAAAAGTGGCCATTTTTGGCACTAAGTTCTTAGTTGCCAAGAATCTTGCCAACATAATAAAGGAATGATAGTTTCTTGGCCAACATACCGGTGTATTAACACACAGCCTGCCCCTGGGACAGTTGGCTCGCCCATCGCTGCACTCATCGATATCAACGCACTGCTCCCGGCGCCGCTCGTTGCCAGATCCTCTCCATCCAGTGCTGCCCTCGTACCCAGATGGACAAGGCCCGCAAGTGAACCCACCTTCCTCGTTGCGACAGGATACAACCTCGTCACATGGGCGGATCAGATCGCATTCGTCTATGTCAACACATGTAAACCCTAAAAGGAAAAAGCTAGATAACTCAACTTGATATCTCCAATTCTCCACGCACTCCTGAGAATAAGAGTGCTGATAGAAAGACAGACAGACAGATCCTATAAAAGTTCCTTTTTTCTTTTGATATATTTCATGGAACAAAGGAATTTAATTAAAACGGTATTTTTGGCAAAACATTTTTGGATGAAAGTTTTAAGACATTTTAGTTTAGTAGAAATAGCACTTATGTTATTATGGTTTCATATGTTTTAAGATTCTAATATAGGGCTATTGTAGAATTGATAACGTGTCGTAGAGAGAGAGATATTTTTCTTGTATCTCACGAAGTCCGTTGAATTATTGAAATTTGAACTCTGAACACGGGTCTTCTTGAGAAAAATGACTATATCAACAAAATTAACATGAGCTCCACTCACCGTTCCATTCGTAGCCTTTAGCGCATTCTTCACATTCGTAGTATGGACTGCTGGCCTTGAGCAAGCACCGCCTGTTGCCGCAGGGCCGGTGGGTGTCGCAGATGTGTTGGCACTGCTGCCCGTTGCCGTTGTAGCCGACCGGGCACGAGCCGCACTGGGGGCCCGATGCTGTCTCCTGACATTCTACTCCTGGGGATTTAGGTTACCATCATCATCGTCATCAGCCCGTATTCTTCCACTGCTGAACGTAGGCCTCTTTTTGTGAGCGCCACAGAGTTCGATATTCAGCTCTTTTCATTCAGTTGCTGCCAGCTACCTTCCGCAAGTTGTTCACTCCACCTTATCGGCAAGGTCCTACACTACGCCTGCCTAGACACGGTCTTCACTCAAGAACTCTTTTGCTCCAACTCATAAACTCGTTTACTCTGATTTAGGTTATATTTATTGGTGACTATTAACAAACAAAAACCACCTCGTTCGTCTAGTGGACCCAAGCGCGAATGCTAAGCGAGTCTGGGATATGATTTCCGTGTCGAGAGGTGTTGTAGGATTTATCTGTGAAATTTGCAGAAGCAGCTCAGAGTCTGGAATTGTGCCCGCTTAATGGTAATAGGACCTAAACATACCGGCGAAGTGTGG
Source organism: Acronicta psi (assembly GCA_946251955.1). Taxonomy (NCBI): domain Eukaryota; kingdom Metazoa; phylum Arthropoda; class Insecta; order Lepidoptera; family Noctuidae; genus Acronicta; species Acronicta psi. Next base: position 3,285,847 of record OX276486.1, read on the forward strand.
GTGTACATTAGTACACCTCTGCCAAACCCTTCGGGGAATCATTAGCACTGCTATGGTATTGGTATATGTTCCTGATTCCTGCCTTAATGTCTTCACTAGCAAAAAGTTTATTTCAGAACTTCAGTAGATCCTGCAGTACATTTGCAAACAATTACACATTTTACACAAGCAAGGACTTACCTTGGAAGCAGGTATTTTGACGACAAGTGATCCTGTAGCATTTCTCTCCGTTTCCTTGATAACCTTCTGGACACGGCCCGCAACGGTAACTACCATCGGGCTGGTCACGACATTGTACACCTGATCAGAAATAATAGGAATTATTTAGACTCGAGAGTTCAAATAATTTTGAAATTGATTTAATTCTCACACGCCTTGCTAGAATCAATTCTAAAGAGCATTCATCATCAACCCATTTACTATACCACTGCTGGGCACAGGTCTCTCAGTATGATAGGGGTTAGGTCATAGTCCACCACGCTGGCCTACTGTGGGTAGAAAATCTCTCAGGCATGTACTTTTCCTCACGATGTTTTCCTTCACCGTTGTAAGCAACTGATAATTATTAATTGAATGAAAATGACAAAGATTTGGCAGTGCAGTGGTCATACCCCTAGGCTATCACTGTTTTTCACTGGAGCATTGGTTGATAATAAATAATCATGAAAATGTCAAGATATTTAATACTAGTTCAAAAAAAGTACTTACGTCCTCCAAAGCAAGGGTTGGAGCTACAGGCAGAATGACAAGTTTGTCCATCGCTGGTCTGTCTCCCTGGACACCTCTCACATCGATAACCCCGTTCCGTGTCCACACATCTTTCCCCTAGAAAACATATTTTCTGTTTACAAACATGTGACTAATCATTAGGCTTAGATACATGCATATCTGAGGTGCACTCTAGACTCTAGAGTGCACCCATGAACTGGCTGGGTGAAAAATCCCATAATTAGCTGTTTGTCTGGAATCAATCCATACCAGCTCCATGGCATCAATTTCCTAGTGTGCTAGATGTTATGATCTATCGAAAGCGGCCGTGAAATGCTTCTAAGGTAAGGTAATAAATAGGATTTCATTTAGTTTAACTTTTCTATATAGTCTACTATTCGCCGTTTTCACTTTACTGTCTATACCTACGAGAGATGAAAGGGTTAATTGCACAATTACTTAAATAGCACTTCATGAGAACTTCGGCGTTCAAAACGGCAACAACGATTAATGGCTCTATAAAACTAACCCATTTGCTGGTTGCATGTGGTTTCACCAACATAGCTAGTTAATGCAAATTGGAGTTCAGCCAAAACTCAACACAACAGTGACGATTAATACATGAATGCGTAAATAATGGTCACAACCCTAAAACCTAGTTTAGATTGATTATCTATATGAATTGCTATATTACATAATATACTATATAGGAACATAATATGTAGAATCCCTGACAATATGACAATAAACTGTTTCATTTAATTTTTTTAAATACATGACGTGATAGGTAGCATCCCTATAAGACATAATAAAATATGACAACGAACTATATTTTATTAATACATGACATGATAGGAAGAATCCCTGTAGAACGCAGTACATATGACAACAAACTTTATCATTTTACTTTTTTTAATACATGATTATGTAGAATCACTATAAGACATAATATAACAACAAACATTATCATTTTTTTAAAATACATGACATGATAGATAGTATCCCTGTAGGACATAATTATGACAACAAACTTTATATTTTTTTTTAAATGCATGACATGCTTTTTTAAATGCATGACAATGCTTTCAACTTATTGTTATGTATATTGATTTTCGTGACTCACCTTGTGAGCACGGTCGTCTGTTGCAGGTTATAGGTCTACATCTTCTTCCATCACCCTCCATGCCTTGCGGACATGAGCCGCATTCGAAGCCAGACGCCGTGTTACGGCACTCCACGCCTGTACAACAGTTTTGTTTGTGTCCAAGGTTTACTCAAGATCAAATGAGCCTAGAACTCCCCAATTCTCCAGGTGGCAAAAGATCCATACGGATTTTCTGCACCCGAAAATTGACTTTCTTTCCTCCAGCTGAAAGGTAATACCGTGGATCTCACCACGTTCAACATTTTGAAGGTTAGCAAATTATTTGATTTGACACTTATTTTATTAAACAATACTTTTTAGCTAGCCATAAGAACTGAATATATTGGTGGGTGGATCATAAAATATAATGTGAAGGCCAATACAAGTTCATTCCCCCGTAAATTATGGCATGTTTTACCAATCGCGTTTCAGTAAAAATCCTTTGTGCAATAATTATGCCTACTTAAAAATAATATTGAAATCAAAACGTAATAATACAAGTTGGTTCCCGTGATTATGACAGGGAACAATAAATAATTTATACAAAATAGCAATTACTTTAAGTAATAAGTTGTTCTAAACTTTTCAAACAATTATTGCTAAACGTAATTCTACCTAGAACAATGGTATCAATTCCTTGTTTAATTTGCAATTTGAAAACAAGAAGTTTTGTAAGTCTTCTTTAAAATCTTCCTTAAAACCTTCCGAAAATATTCCTTATCGTACATTGTTACATTATTACGAGGTACCTACAGAGTCACCAATCACCGCCGACTTTATTATAATTGACAAATCTAGTTATTCATTCACAAATATGAATAAGGCTAATCAAGCAACTTGATATTAAGTGGGCGAGACTCGCGACTCTGTAGGCACGTTATTTACTAGTTCTGACGCACACGGACTGATGCTAAGAAATAAAACGCGATTTTAGAAGAAAACTTTTAATTAAAACCCACACTGAATATAAAAGTTGCTTGATATACCTTAAAGTTAATGATATGGCAAGAACTGTAGTTATAGTAAATGAAGTTAAAGTTATAATGAATGATAATGTAGAAAGTTTAACTATATATAATTCGTTAATTGACGTTAGTTACACTACACAAAACAGAAATGTTAATAAAAACAAAAGAGATAAGATTAAACTAAATGAGTAGCTGCTCTTGAAAACAACATTAGATTAAAGAAAAACCTTATTCTTGGAGTATACTAACTACAGTTAAGGTTACAGTGATAATTACTCTACTTACTGCTATTCGTCTCTTACACAATACAAAAATATTCAGAAAGAATAAAAATGACTCCTTAAATGCAAATTTCAAATTGTTATAACTCCTGCATTATGGCAAAGACAGAGTAGATTGTTTTTATATTTTTGATAAGAATGTTTAATAACCAGGGTAGCATGAAGATCCGGAGCATCTCTCCACGGGTGGTGGCGTAGGCACCCTGTTGCAGCACTGCCGCAGTTGATTGCGCAGGTTGTCGATGATGCCTTTCTGTTCGACTACCTCATGACGCAGGGCTTCAATCGTTTCGCGAAGTAGCGAGAGCTGGCGGATCACTTCGTCTGGAAGATGAAACATATTCTGATCACTTCCCTTACTAAAATTGACAACGTGGAACGCATTTAATGGAATCGCATTAGTCCCTGACTTATCTCACATAAATAAAAAATGACAATCAAATTAGTTGGCACGTCAGATTTATTGGTACCTATGTTTCCACAAGTGACGAAAATAAATGATCATCCAGTACAAGACGCAGCCACCCTTGCCATCGACCTACTCTTAGATAGCATGAAATTCAAAATATCATAAAAATATGACTTAAACCCTATAAGTATACCATAAAAAAACAAAAAAGTTTGCTTTGTATATTTTTCCCAATTTTCCATACATTTTCTAAGTTTCTTACCATCACAAGAGTCAATAGCGCTTGAAGGTATATCTCCCCTCTGCGTAGTCGGTTGCGGCAGAACATTAGGATCTATATAGTTTCCTCTGTAGTCGTCTCCTTGCATCTGTTCCTCTCGCTTCCTCCTGGCGTCTTTCGCTAGAAAGTCTCTAACTTCTTCGAAATCAGTTTCTTCAACTGTCGTGAGGGCTGGAGGTCTCATGGTGTCCTGACGATGTTCGCAGTCAAGGGAATCTATAGCTGCTTGCTCACTGTTGTATACTTCTACTGGTGCATTTTCTTCATGATACTGTAAGTCAAGGTTCAAATGTAATGTGACTCCGTAAGGTATCCAAAGACAGAGAAATGGGTGTTCTAATGTACAGCCACAATTCGACCCCACAATTGCCCTATGTAATAGATACTAGCTTTCCGCCAGCAGCTTCGCCCGCGTGGTCTGGATATTTCTTATAACTTTCATCCCCTTACAGCCCATTTTCCGCATTAAAAAGTATTTCTTATAACTTTCATACCCTTACAGCCCATTTACCGCATTAAAAAGTTTAACCTATGTCCTCAGGCTCTGTGTACCAAATTTCTTTTAAATCGGTTTAGTAGTTTTGACGTTAAAGGTCGACAGACAGACAGTTACTTTTGCATTTATAATATTAGTAAAGAAGTAAGGATCGTATAATCATAATTAAGGTAAGTACCTACTTCATTATAAAAAAAAAATTTGGGCGGCTAAGCAGGTCTTAGTGGATATTTTGATCCCAAGGTCATTAGCATAATATATGGCAAGGGAAGATAATGCGACATACCCTCTACCTCCTTAGGTGGCGATCCGAATCCATGAGGTTTTTCGTATCCCAAATAAAAAATGGGCTAATGGGCAAGCAAGTTGGTACTTAAACTAAATGTACCATGACTAAGATTCTAAGCATAAACATTTACTTATAGAAATTCTTCAACATCAAAAGAATTTTTAATTTCGTGCATCTATCAAATTATGAAACAAATTATTTTAGGGACATGGATAAAATTTTAATAAGAGACAACATGATTTCGAGTTTGATAAATATACTTAAACCAGGTTTATGTTAAATTAAAATAACTAAATAAGTTTAAAATTAAGTCCTTAAAATTTTCCAGCACTCTTCAGCAGTATCGCAGGCTCTACTCAAGACCACTTGAATAAAACGCGGCTCACTCGAGTATATAAGAAGGGTTTATTTGCCTACTCCAGACTCTCATTAACGAATTAAATTATAAAGAAAATTTCGCGTAAATACTGACGTAAATGAACATTAGTTAGCTGTTATTTTATGTTTAATTTATTGTTTTGTTGTCTAGCATCTTTTTAAGAGATATCTGTATTGAATTTCCTTGAAGAGAAAACTCACGGGGTCATAAAATTAATATGAAATTATTCGAATCGAGTCTAAAGCCTTTTCTAATAAGAATCTGCTAATTATTATTGTACTTAAATAAGTAAGTATATAAAATTTGGTAGAATCTGTTTGTATTAGGTATAGAAAGCAACCACAATTTCTACAGAAAAGATTATCCGTCAATTATTGTGTCTTTATTTTGGTATTCCAAACATTCATATATTCCATTCCTTTCCTTCTTTTGTTAATTTATAAAAAAAAATACTTTCGTTAAAATTTGAAGCAAAAATACTAACCAATTTCATTTTTGGGTTAGACAACATCGCCAACATATCGTGTCTGCCGGACATGGTGTGCCAATGCAGGGGTTTGCAGCCCACCACTAGCTTCACTCTGCTGGAAGATACCACCAAGATGAGGGTCCCGCGTGGACTCTCTCCTATGCCCCATGAAACGGACTTCATATGACCGCCATGGAGGCTCTCCAATGATACTAGGAAATAAAAATATAATTAGTACGTAATGATAAGTAGATAATATTATACAAGATTTGATTCCGTGCCATATTGTTAGAGCTTATTCACAAGTCTAACTACTTATTATAAAAATTAATCAATAAACACTTTGAAACATTAGTGAAAATTTGAGTATGAACTTATAGTTGCCTTAAAATACTGTGAGAATAAGCCAGACAATTTTCAAAACCCGCGAGGCAAAGTTCGTTGTTACTTACTTAAGATTGTTTTGTCTAAATGCTATTATGACAGAATTAGTACCTATGGTTACAAATATTATTTATAAGAAAATTCCAAGTATTCTAACCTGTCTTCCACACAATCCTGGCAATCGCTCTTTTCACACATGGGGTGTGAAAAGAGCGATTGCCTTCCACTTTACAAACCTTTGTTACTCTTCCTGTTATAGTAGAGCGAGATGGCAACATCCTCGGCTCCTTTAGCGTGCAGCAGTTCCTCCCGCCTGGGGCTTTTGCCATGAGGACCTCGCACCAGTATGGCCAGCTCGCCACCGTCGCGGGCTGTTCCAGCTGCTGATATCACGGTGCTTGTTGCTTCTGGAAAGATTTTCGTCTCATTTTAGTCTGTACATATTCAGGATATTCAGAAATCCTGTCGTGGTGAATGTTCCTGATTCCATGAGCATGACGCAAAGGGCAAGTCATGGTAAGTGCGGTTTTTATGACCCCCGCCGCCTAGGGAGGCAGCCGGGTAAGTCAGACTCATTAATCTGAATAAGAATATCCTGCTTAAAATTGTCAAGAACGTTTAATTATACGGGCTTTTAAAATTTTTGAAAAAGAGGTACCTACCTAAAAACTTCGAAATTAGAATATTTAAGTAAAAAATATCTAAAATACAATAGATGTCGCTACCTTAAAACGTAAATTAGAATGTGAAGGAAGATTTCGACTGGCGAGCGGGGTTCGCGGTGGCTTAGTGGTCAAAGCGTCTGGTGTACGGAACCAGAAGAAGCAGGTTCGAATCCTGCCCGCCAGCCGATTTTTTCCTTCATTAAAAATAACTTGTAATCTTAGCATGGAAAATGCTTAAAAAAATACAAAAAGATAATAAAAAAAGATCTTTCTGTTTTTTTAGCATGTTAAGATTATCAGTTGTATACAGATACAGAAGACAGGTTAGAATCCTGCCCGCCAGTCGAATTATTTCTTCATTAAAATAATTGATATTTAAATATGATTAGATAAGCAATACAAATGTAATTCTTGTAAAAGTACTAAAATCTAAGCAAAGCTTTCAAAGTATTGTACAAAAATAATAGCGTAAGTACTCCAAACAAAATATTTGAGAAGCTCTTACACCAACAGATTTTGTACTTATTGGGCTTTCAAGTCACGACTCAATGAATGCTCGTAATTGAATTGGGAACAAATTTATATCAATGAATACATAATTATTTTTGCTTCGCTCTTAACGTTTCAGATTTTTTTCCTAATCTTATTTACATAAGTAACGTAATTGCTGTCCAATGGGGTCTCGTAAAAATTTGTCTTATTTATTACATAATTACCTATATAATAGCTGTTCCCCGCCGTGTTTATTTATTTAAGGCACATCAATATTGAAAACACAAACATGTAAATTATAGGATAAACGGTTAATATTATTACAGACATGCACAATATTTAAAATAAAATTTGAATTGGAACACGGGTGTTACTTGCGTTCATCCATTAATCCCGTATGAATTTCCCAAAATCTTACCCTATTGCTCACCTACGTCATTTAAGGAACATTAGTGCAATTTTTTTATGCTTCTAGACCCAGCTGTGCGTTAATCGATTAACAGATATACAAATCGGCTCATCAACTTGGGTGATGGACAGCATAATACATCTTTGCTGAACCTTTCGGTGATACTGGAATAATGGTATGTCTATACTAATATTATAAAGAGGAAAGATTTGTTTGTTTGTTTGTTTGTTTGTTTGTTTGTTTGTTTGTTTGTAATGAATAGGCTCCGAAACTACTGGACCGATTTCAAAAATTCTTTCACCTTTGAAAAGCTACATTATCCCCGAGTAACATAGGCTATATATCATCACGCTACGACTAATAGGAGCGGAGTAGTAATGAAAAATGTAGCAAAAACGGGGAAAAAATTATAAGACCACGCGGGCGAAGCCGCTGGCGGGAAGCTAGTTTATAATAAAGCAAAATGAGGTGGAAAATTATACTGATTGATTCGATTCAATTAATAACCACGCCGCATTTTATTTATTTACTTTATTTTACAGAAAGCTTACAGACTAATAACAAATTTAAATAATGTATTTTTTACTTGTGAATAAATTTATTGCTAATTACAAGCTTCCACAAGTAGGTAGGTATATTATAAATTATTTAAATTTTTCATTAGTCTTTGCTTTCTGTAAAATTTTAATAAGTAGGTATTAAAATATTTAAGTTATGACTTTCATGTCTAATTTAAATAAATTAAAAATTTTGAAAACCCCCGACATGAAATGTAATTTGCCATTTTGTGGCGGCCATCTTGGGTTTGAAATTTTTCATAGTGTATAGTATTCTCCTAGTTAAACCCTTTCATTTGATACCCATATTGAGGGAGTTGTGAAAAAAAATGTAATTCGCTATTTTGTGGCGGCGGCCATCTTGGACCAATTTTCATCAAACATAGCTAAGAACACTCCCGATTAACTCACCTTTCAAATAAAAAAAAAACAAAATTAAAATCGGTCCATCCGTTCGGGCGCTACGATGCCACAGACAGACACACACACACACACAGACACGTCAAACTTATAACACCCCGTCGTTTTTTCGTCGGGGGTTAAAAAAGTATATTGCAATTATTAGAGTTTATTTGGCAAAATGCCAATGATTAATAATTTGGCAAAATGCCATTTAATATGTTTCTTATTAAAAATTCTTTGTTGAAATAATTCGCCTAAAAAGTTCTATGTTAAGGCTAGATAAATCTCCGGCCGGCCGTGCAAAATTGGCACAATAATAAACTTTTTTACTTACTTTTAAAGAACCCAGCTTAATGATCTAAGTAGAAATTCTTTGAAATTGTGACAAAGATCACAAGTTCACTAGATAAGACAGTACCTATTGTATAAATTGTATTGGATCCGTGGTTGAATGATAACAGCTCGTCAACCCATTGAACCGAAAGATAGATACTTAGGTACTGTTGCTAAATCAAATGTTGTTATTTCTTAATTTAGCATTGAATACAACGTTCAAAGAACACAGAGGTTAAGAACCTTAAATCATTAGGTAAACGCGCCGCGGCTTCGCCTCGTGGAGTTAGGAACTGTGAAACCGTTTCTTGTAGGGACTTTGAATTTTTCGGGATTATAATGTACTTAGCCTATATCTTAATTCAAGACATAAACCATCACCATTTCAACATTTAGCCAAATCGGTTCACTCGTTTTGCCGTGAAAGAGCATCAAACATCCAAACTAACAATCTTTCGCCTTTATTAGTAAGATTAACAATATTGTAACAATCCACTATGTTGAGACTATATAAACTAATATTATAAAGCTAAAGAGTTTGTTTGTTTGTAAAGTTACAAGAAAATTTACAAAAGCAACAGATGAATTAAAACCTCTTCCTTTTTGATATGTCTGTCAAAAAGCAAATAAAAAAAAAGTACAAAAAGAGAGAAGAATCTTGTTTACATTTCGTTATGTGGAGGTGAGTGGAGGTATTGTATGTCTGTCAACTGTCAAGAGTAACTTTAATAAATAACATTGTCAGGCGGTGCAATAACGTGGCAATGTAATATTGCAATAGTAGCAACTATAGGACCTGACCATAACATACAATCACTCCTTTATTCCCTGAAGGGTATACTTATGTAGGTACATTGTATACACCTACAGTTCACCGGTATGTTTGGGTCCTATTAGGTACCTTTAAACCTTGCAAAAATCCAAACTCCTGTAACTGAGAATTTCATAGGAAACCCCAATTACACTTTTCCCGACCTGGGAATCAAACCCACCTCCTCTCTCTTCTGGCATAGCAGTTGCGATTAGGACCACTAGACCAACGAGGCAGTAACATTTAACTTGAAATATAATATTGCTACCATAAAATGCTACATCAATCTATACAGATGTATCCATGTTATTTTGAAGCATTCCGTCACATCATATCACACACACTAAGTATACCCATATAGGTACATCAAGATCAAAACAGTGGAAGCGGAAATTTAAACCATGTCACCTATGCATGAATTATTACCGGAGGGAAATGAATGGAAACACCTTGATCTACGTACACATCACAACGAAATATAGTCGATAAATCTCCGTACTTTGCTAACATGAACTTCCACAACACGATTAAAGCAAGCTTAATATTTAAATGAATTTATAATATAACGTAGCGTGAGATAAATCAGAAATTAAATAAGGGAAAGTATAGGTAACTTTTCAACAGACTTAAAAAAAAGGAGGAGGGTCTCATTTCCACTGTATTTGTGTAGTATGCTTATTAGAACTTTCGACTGGGTGAACTGATTTTGATGATTCTTTTTTTTATTCGAAAGCTGGTCATATAAATTTTATCGAAATCAGTTGAGCGGTTTTGAAAAATCAACGTAAATATTTTTTTTATACAGAGATGATATTTTGGTTTTCTCAGAAACCTCGCTGTCTTGTTAGGGCAGTGCGTTTAGTTGGCCCTAGTTGTTTTTTTTTGAGGCGATTTGTTTTTTGTTTAACAATAATTTGCATTCATTTGGTAGATATTTGTGCAGTAAACTTTGAAACATTATCTTGACCACCAAATTATTTACCTACGTGAAAACGTCTAAATGACGATTCAGCCCATCAAAAGCCAAACAGTGTCAGAAAAATGCCCTGGCCGTTTGTCTGAAGACACAAATGTGTCTTGAATTTACCGCCCTTTAGGGTACTCCATCTCAATTATCACCTTTACAGCTTAGTGAGGACTTGCATCCCTCGAAGCACCTTTGACAGAAACGTCTTGGATACATGTAGTGCATATTTAATACATACACATTTGTTTGTGTATGTCACGCAAGCTTAAAGGTGGTCCCGTCATGGTCGTGGTAAATCGGATCCCATGGCCATAAAGACGGATAAGGAAGACAAGTGCGGTTTTAGTCTCCCGCCTCCTCATAAGACATGTGGTCAGGGGTCCATGGGATTTTCTGCACCCCAAAAAAAAAGGCTTGAGGGTAGTATACCACTAGTCAAAAGCCTGTCGAATATCTTGGGTCCAAGATCTGATCAAAATTAAAAAAAATGTCGAGTAGCGTACCAACCGTTTAATTTCTCTACTGTTGTGTAGACAGTCATTCAGCTGTCAGTGGTGTAACACTTTTACTTTTAGCTATTAAATAAAACCACTGAATATACAACAACTTGGTAATATTTATTACTCATGCAATAGGTAGGTAAGAGATGGGTCGTGAGTTACAGCACAATCGTGTATGGTTCCAGCACTTTTACAATAATATAGACTACTATCCTGGCTAGCCGTAGTGAAGCCGCGAAGGTGCGCTGCCAAACAGGTAAGCAGGTTGATGTTGTCACGGTCAGCACAGGATCAAGAGAAGTAGTCAGGTTCAGGGTGTGGCTCGTCAGCCACAGCACCAGTAGACGATAGGTAGGTCTAGGAACCCTGGAACATCACACGACATACTCTAAAGGCTGCAAGCTGCTAAGCCTGTCTGCAACATCCCGCGCGATGACCACTACGCCAGCCACAGGTATAGTAGTAGGTGATAAGAAGCAGTGATCGAGATGAGGCAGTCCAGGTGAAATGAACATCGGGCAACATGCTTTTACATAATATGGTAACAGGTAAACAAGTTACACAATGGTCTACGAAGTTAAGCAGAACAATTCTTTACAGCCCACTAAAGCTGATGAATATAGCATAGGTACATATTTATACAGCTGATAGTTTAGCAGAATGAAGAAATAAATTGTCTATTTGGTAAGAATACAAGAGGGTAGCAGAAGGCAGTTAGCTAGGCGCTTAAAACTAATAAATTATAAGTTGCTTACAACACTTACCCAGCCTGGGGTTGATATCACTGCACAATATTTTAGGTAAGTAACTAAAATCTATTTATTTAGTGGTTCTACGCAGTACAGCAATAAAATAGGTTATTTAGAAAATGCACGTAATCCGAGTATGGGTCGCGATGACACACCTATGCTCGGCCGTGGCGTCGCGCGCTCTGTGTCTCCGTCCCTCGAAGCCATCTCACCGCGCGGTGTGTCCCGCTCGCGCTCGGCAAGTGCGCGGGCGCGGGCGTAGGGGAGGACGTGCGCGCAGCGCGACAGACATACGTCATTAGAACTACACCTGCATACCTATCTAGGTGAGTTTATATGTGAAGGCATAGAATTGCAGTGTTACAGTGGCAGGACCTCGTAAACATTAAACACGTGTATTTCAAGAGCAACAAGTACAAGATAGTGATTTACAATAAAACAGCGATCGTCGGAAACTCCCAAGAAAGTTATTCTGGTCCGTATGACACAACGGCTGACTCACAGTCAGCGGACAGTCAAGTCATACGAAATGGATCACCGGTTATTTGCTACTTGCTTATTTACTGAGTTACAGACAGATACAATGTAAGTTGGCAGACACAATGTAAAAAGCTTGTTTCACCATCTGAATAGTCGCCAACCGCCAGATAAATAAAAAAATGGAACAAAATTGGCATTACTATCTTTTTTTATACCACTAAGGTGGCAAACAAGCATATGGCCCGCCGGTTACCATAGCCTAAGGACGCTTGCAACACTAAAGGTATCACTCGCGCGTTGCGTACCCTAAAAACGTCTTAGAGGTTTATGGAGGATGCAAGAGAATATTCTCTTGCTGTCAGCGTAGCGCATCCTTAGAAGCTCTGGCAACCTTACTCACTGCAGAAACACAACACACAATAAAGTGTTATTTGGCTGCAGTTTTCTGTAAGGACGAGGTACTTCCCCAGATGGGATGCTCCAGATGCGCCAGATACTCCATTAATTTCAAATTCACGACGGATGGTAAGAAAAAAAATTGGGACTGTCAGTCCACATTGAGATTTTTTCCTAGAGCGCCCCAATTTTTTTTCTTATTTCCATGGCGAAACTTTTTTTGATAAGCTCTTTGGAGCTTATCTAAAAAAGTTCCGCTATTTTTTGAGCTTAGAAAATGAAAATGTTTTATCAAGAAAATTCTATTTGAATATCTAATTTATATAAAACAAATATAGCATGTGAGGTCTAGCCTAAGAAGGTAATATTGCAGTATACAACCGTTCCATCAAAGTCTGCGTACATATTGACATAATATTGATATAGGCGTGCAAAAATAAAATAGTTTTCTCAATATAAAATTCTATTATATTTATTTTATATTACACATCTGTTTTTCTGATAAGGACTCTATCGAACCTATAGACGACGACGTCTGTGGTCTAGTAGTTCGAGTACCGGACTGCTGATCACGAGGTCGTGGATTCAATTCCCACAGGACACAAACATTTATTGTGCTAAACTTAAGTGTTTGTGTTTGTCTGGGTGTTTCTTATGTATTATAAGTATGTATTTACAAAAAAAAAGTATATAAGTATTATACCCATAGTACAAGCTCTGCTTAGTTTGGGACTACATGGTGCTGTGTAAAAATGTTCCAGAATATTTATTATATTTATTATAGCCATTTATTCAATTCTTAGATACATATAGGTAAATACACTCACGCCTTCTTCCCAAAGGGGTAGACAGAAACTATTTACAGACCACCGCCACTTGCAACGATTCTTACATACCATATTTTGCTTATTCTTATATAGTACATGGAAGAGACATATTATTTTCCCTATAAAATAAAGATTGCTGTATATATGTTTTTTATTCTTGAATCGCCACTTGATCCACAATGATTACCAGGATCTGGTACTAATAACCGTAGTCCCGCAATGTAGAGAACATTCCCGAGGCTATAAAGTCCGCGGAATGACACTCTACGAAGATGTAACTGAAAGAGGCAACGACGAAAGAGGATGATACGATTTTTTTATCTGACAAAATATCCGACTGATAATTTATTCATTCTAGTGAACATAACATACATTCAAATAAATATTGAAATTAAATTAAAACTTAATTCATAGATGGATCTAGGTACCAATAAATTAACCTTTTAGAACAGGAGAACCGGCTGCTAGCGTTTAGTCGTGTACTTATCTTCCGAGCAAGTTCCATATAGCAACCGAATTTTTAACAATGTCCGGACATACCCTTTTAAAAAACATCGAAATCGCGTCTTGTCGATGCAATTTTTTTTATTTTGTTTCTTCTTCTTTAAAATCGGTTCGATTACTCATAATACGTGATTTTATAAACACGGCGTCATTGGGTGTCCACTCTTCATAAGGCACCGCTCAAAAGAGTGACCGTTACTCGACAAGATGCCCGCTGATCTCAAAGCCTCTCCCAGTTAGTAATCGGGGCGACATAGTGATGTCACAGACGAGTCGATGGCGTAACGGTACGATATAAAAAGTTAAGTCGCATCGCCTTGCAGGGCCTTCCTGCTGGGCGCGCGATCCTGACCCCGATGCGAAACCGCTATGCTTTCTGTATGAAGAGTAAATACTGGCTGCTTATGTTGTGAAGAATATGATAATGATATTTACCCCGTGGGGTTAGAATACAATTCCTTACTGCCATTCAGATCGGCGTCTCGTTAGACGCGACAAAAGATGTCACTTGATTGTTGCTAGACTTGGAGTTTGATTGGCAGGCGACTTCATGTACGTCTGAGTGTGCTGTAAATCGCATTGTCGTGTGTTCTCCGACTCTTGCGCGTGAAACTGAGAGCCAACTGGCCCCGCCACTGGGAAGGAAAACTTCCCCTCTCGGTTGTTTTACAGTCGGTGGGAGCTTTGAAGATTCGTCAATGCATCAACAACGCATCAGTAACACCTCCGATGTTGCAAATCTGAATCAATAGCAATGATTCCCAACAATCTCGGCCATTGATTGATAAAAATTTGTCTACCCACAATACGAATCGTATAGTAATTGATATTCTTTCCACCTACCCACATTCCTATCATTAAAACAAAGATATTGGCTCGTTTATTTGTCACATTGCTCATGGGTACTGGAGGCAGTACAAATTAGGCTATCAAATCGACGCGTGGGCAGCCCTAGGGTCCGCCTTGCCTAATACAGCAACGAGGCTTGGCGGATTCATAATCAGCTGTTTAAACCGGTTCCTATAGTGACAAGGCGTTTGGTAATTAATCACGTTATAAATATAGGTACCTACCTAATGTTCCCGTGGTGATACCCCCGTTCATATAATTTTTCCCAATCTCGGGGGAATTTCCGAAAATCCTTTCTGTTTTATGCTATCGTTGCTTATTGCTGAATGTTCATATTTAGTAATAGGATTATCATCATCTTTAACGCACGGGTACGCGTCTTGAAAGAAGAGAAGAATGAGAAGTAATTCTAAGAGGAGACCCATGGAGACCCGAGGGGAACACTAGGCTTCACCACGCTAGGCTAGCAGTCCTGCGGGTTGACAGAATTAGCTTACTGCCGAGAAAATCTCTCCTCCCATTAAGAAAAATACTTTTATTAATTACATAGTAATACGCATATGATTTCCCATCTTGGAGGCTTCAGATTTGAGCTCAATTTTCAAGATAATATTTTAAAAACTGTACTACAATATGCTCAAAGGAAAATCTTGACACAAAGGAATCCAAATTAGCTGTTTATTTAGAAAAGATAAGCTCTCCCCATGAAACGAGGCGAGGGTTTAATCAAACGATAGCAAAGATTGAATTCATTATTTTGTATCTTCGAGGACTCTCCGTCGTATTTTAAAATTATGGATAAATTATACTTACAGATTCTATCGGAAGTTAGGCGTAAAAAAAGTTTTTAATACAGAGATTATGGAAATTGTGTAAAAGTAAAAAAAATGGACCGAATACATAAGTAGGTGACTACTACAAAGTTTTTCTTTGATTCCAGGTATCCAATTCAATCAAAGCAGCATTCAACTAGTTCATTAATAACATAACATAATCTTATGAAGATTACATATATAGAAATGATTGTTTGAACAGTGTTTGAGACGAATAATAATTTTCATTCGGTTTTCATCAAGAGAAAGGAAGAATTAGGTAACTAGAAAGTTTATAATTAAGTTAGTCTGATTTCTAAATTTTATTACACGGCTCATCCTGAAAATAAATTATCTTATAGGTTAAAAGAGCTACCTACTCCTGACCAACTGCGCAGGTTGTTTAATTATAAATTAAATTAAGATTAGGTAGATTATTATGAGCTTAATTAAAAGTGTAATAACTTCATTCACGATAAAGCAAATTTAAATTTGAAAAGCAACAGCCTATATTTGTTTCCTAGGCCTCATGATTTCATAATAGGTGTTTCTTTGTATGAATACATGATACTGATACGTTAATGAAGTACCAAAATGGCTTACTTACTCAACATGACGTCATTCGCAATTAGCGCATAATTTACAACGTTGTTTTAAGTAGTCTTAATTCGTAATTTTGAATCTCAACCCGTCTGTTTTGGAGAATGATTAACAGACTACACTGCTTTTGGCTTAATGGGTCTTAAGCGCAATTGCTAAGGCTAGATTCGATTCCCGGGACGAGCAGTGTTGTTGGGGTTATCTGAAAAAGTTTGTTAAGGTTCCCAGTAGGAGCTTGGAGTTTGGATTTGTTATATTTGGGGTACGTAATTAATTAATACCACCTCTTGAGATACATAACACATTTATTTTAATATTGAACTAAGTGAACAAAACTAAAGATAGTTATAATGGCGGACCTCAGAACAATACCATAAACAAAAGAATAAAAATACTTTTTTTAATGTTGCCACAGCTAAATATACAACAGGATTTATACCCGGTTGATGGCAATCGGCTGAATCAGCTAAATCACAGGAAACTGTTCGTCATGTTGGTGTACCGAAGTATATCTTTGGAAAGACATAAAATTATAAGTTTGTAATTCCATTTACGAACGTCTGATTGGTCGAAAGTTTATATACATTTGTTCGTCAGTTCGATCGTAAGATTGCAAAGAATCTCATCGCGACCAATCAGCTAATTACAGTCTCATTGACACTGCGCAAGTATAACGAGAAAATTACTACGCCCCTTGAAGATGCGCAGACGTGCATCCTGTTGCGATGTGGATCTCAATGCTTGTGATAGCTGAGCTTACTTACTGTAGATTTGGCTTTTTTATTTTAAAATTATTCGTTTTAATGTAACAAAAGCGTAATGAAAAAAATCACGTGCTACTTATAGGTAAGTATATCAGAAATTAAAAGATTTCTTTTGAGTTTCTTATTCTGACGTGTTCACTTGACATAAGAGTAAGATTTCTTCTCTTTCACCTTAATTATTTCTAACTAGCTTTGCGCCAGCGCCCTATCTCACGGGAACCATACATTTTACCAGGATATAAAGTAGCCTATGTGCTATTCCAAACTATGTTCTATCTCTGTGCCAAATTTCATCCCGATTCGTTCAATAGTTTTTGCGTGAAAGAGTAACAAACATCCATGATGGCTATAGTAATTGCCAGTCTCGGGCCTCTGTCTCTTCCTGGCTCATATGGTGGTGGGGTCAACCTTCCGTATATTTCTTCTCCACTTCGCTCTGTCCATAGCGTCGTCTTCGGCAACTTGACACTCACTCATGAATGTCTTTATTTACCAGTCTCGGGCTTCTCATTTAATAAAAAAAATACTACGTATTCAAATAAATCGTAAATCAGACACCTTATAAGCAAAACAGTGAGTCGTTCAGGTAATTAAACTTACAAGACCCAATTCACGACAAGATGCGTAGGCGCAGATTCGTAACTAACCGCGTCGATGAGGTCACTGTTGCAACCTGCTCTCAGCTGCATTTTATGCTCGAATCTGAATACTTGTTTGGTACACGTTTAAACAAACCAATATTTCTTATAAATCCAAAAGTATCTAAGTGTATTTGTGTTACCACTCGTCTCCGTAACGGCTGAACTTATTTAAAATGGGAAGATAGAAACCTTTTATACAATGAAAATTAATACAGCCATGTGGAAAAACTAAGCCCCGGCTAGACAAAAAATATGGACCAGAATTTTCCTTTGACTAACCAATATAACCCTATGACGATTAAGCCACTTTTCTATGTTATAGGAAATGAGGACTCCACAATTTCCAAGTAAGTCGGTTACACTTACGGAAACCTAGAATATAAAATGACTGGACCAATGACGGGTTTATTACATCATCAGTTAATAATAATCATTGAATTTCCTACAATTGACTTAAGAAAATTAAAAGCAAGATTATGTTCTTCGATTGTTAGACATACATCTAATTCGAAAACCTGTTGTATACACTTGAAAGGCTCTATATATTTCTGTAATGGTAAATATAATAATAATAATATTTTTGGGAACATTTTCACACAGCACCATCTAGTCCCAAACTAAGCAGAGCTTGTACTATGGGTACTAGACAATGGATATAATACTTATATACTTTTTTTTGTGTATAGGTACATACTTATTATACATAGGAAACACAAATATTACTATTTAATCTATGATAATATTCGAAAGATGAAAGATTTGATTGCTGTTTGAATTAAATAGCTTCTGAAACTACTGTACTGATTTGAAAAATTCTTTCACTAATAGAAAGCTACATACAGACTATAAATTATAATAAATACCCAGCAAACGCGGGCGAAGCCGCAGGCAGAAAGCTAGTATGCTGTATAAATCCTTTTAAAAGGCTCTGTACCAGTAGGAACGAGTAAATCTTAATTATAAACAGTTCACTTTTACCCAATAAACGTATCATGTTCTCAAATAACCCTGATATATTCCCGTTATCTTCTTGCAAATTGAGAGCACTAGTAGCCAATTTTAATATTATTCATTCATATCGTATAGAGTCGATACATCACAGATTGACACGAATCCCTTTCAAGCAATATTTCTTATCAGAAAATAACTTGCTCGGTGACTGAATAGATCCCAAACCACATTTGTGTGGCGACAACATTTTCTCGTCTACCTAATATCGTTCGGTCATTTTGTTACGAACTCAAACTAGATATTTTATTTTGTTATAATGTTAAAAATCATCAGATACCAGTACCTATCATCAAATATTCTCTATCATACATTATACATTAAAATTATCGGCATAATCATAATAATAATAAAACTTAGCATCCCATCACGCATGTATTCCCCTAAAGTTAAGGCAGAGGTGTACTTACGTACACCCTCATATTTTAGATCTCATGCTACAGAGAGTGAGCCTATTGCCATTAACTGGGAACCAGGAAAAAATTCCGAACTGCTACCGTTGATTGATTTAGTGATCTATTAATACTTATCCATATTAATAGATTAAATACTGATTTCTGACACTTACGCGAATACTAGACATTGAAATAAAATGATCCGTAAAAAGTAGTTTTATTTCAATAGATTAAATGACATATTCTCGACCTGGGAATCGAATCCCATGACGTCACACTCTACAACGAACTACATTCAAAACTTAGCCTGTAAATGTATTCACAAAATGAAGTGTTGTACTTTTATGATTACAACACTACGTTTTGTGAATACAGTGCAACGTCTGGATGAAGAAAAAACATTATTTTTTACCAATGTTCCCTTTAGCAGGAACCCCAATATTTTTGGGAATCATTTACATACTTATACAACTTGTAAAGTCCAGATACCTCGCCCAAGACTCGCACGTTCTTCTCATACTGTTCTACAGATATATTCGTAAAAGTTAAGCGTCTATTTCAAACAACTACTGCAACCTGTAAATGTGTTCTGCCGGTGAAACAAAATTTGAACAATATTATAGAATAACTTTATTTAACAAAGGAATACGTGCTAGCTGCTCCAAAAATGTTAGTAGGTACATATTGCTTTAATTTGTACAATAAGTGTTAATACCCAAAAGGTGCCGCTTTGCTCTACATTTCCTGCGTAGACTCATTATTTTAATAGTTTGCTCCAGTGCATCAATATTATAATCATTTTATTGAAACCGGGATATATTTGAACAGATATCTTGAATCAAATCTCAGAATCCTGCCCGCCCGCCGATTTTTTCCTTCATTAAAAATAACATGTAAACTTAGCATGGAAAATGCTTAAAAAATACAAAAAGATAGATATCTTGATTTATTTTTAATGAAGGAAAAATGCTTAAAAAATACAAAAAGACAGATATCTTGAATTAAAATTAAATGTTGTTTATTTTATTTATTTAGGTAGAGGCGGACAAGCACTCTCTTCCTGCAACCAACTATAAGGTGATACGGGGACAATGGCAATAAAATTATACATATGTATAAGAGATATACTTGAAGTTAGTATACACCTACCTACATAAACTAAAATAATTAGGTACTTTAATAAGTAAATAACATATTTTTGTTGTTGTTCGAATCGAAAAGCTTTATTTTGGAGAACCCACGCTGATCCACATGCTGACCTACACTTACCTATATGACAAGTATTCAGTAGCAAAATCTTGAATGTATTGTTATGTAGTCGTAGATAGATTAAGGCATCGTAGATAGGTTAAGGCATCGGCATAGGTTCACTCCAAATTAGTTAGAAATCATAATACCTGTTATATTTTGCTTTTTAGTTCCCAGGTTGCTTTTTGTTTAAAAATATTCTTACTCAGAAATTTTGTAACATTATGCGCTGAAGTTTATCCGCCATAGCCAACATAACATTTTTTTTTATAATTGAGTCTGCAAGCTCCGTTGTTATAATCATTAAATCTCACATCTGCGAACTTAATCAAATATTCGTTCACAGGGTACGTCATTCATATTTCGTAAGTTTTCATGTGGCTTTGTAAACAAACATGATCCTAATAAATTATTGTGTAATGTAGCTAGCAGATGTGTTGCTAGCCGACCCTAATCGGCTTTAGATTTTAATGGGAATTTTATTCACACTGGTCATAGGTTACCATGGTTTGCTTTTCTATAGCCTTTAAGGCTAATAATCAGAGACGACCCTAAGGGTGACCTTACGCTTCCGTATATCATATTGTAATAAAAATTTGACATACGGAAGCGTTACTTTACGCTTAGCGTCGTCTCTGATTAGCATAGGAACCTTGCCCAGTGTTCAACTACAGGAACAGGTGCTTAACCAACGAACGTTGCTAGGTATTGACAATTATTTGACTACGTCTGTGGTCTAGTGGTTTGAGTACCGGACTGCTGATCACGAGGGTTCGATTCCCACAAGACACAAACATTTATGTGATGAACTTAGGTGTTTGTGTTTGTCTGGGTGTTTCTTATATACCTATTATAAGTATGTATTTACAAAAAAAAAGTATATACGTAGATATTGTATCCATTGTCTAGTACCCATAGTATAAGCTCTGCTTAGTTTGGGACTAGATGGTGCTGTGTAAAAATGTCCCAAGATATATATATTTTTTATTTACACGCACTAATAAACTTGATACATTTCGAACATAAAAGACTCGTAGAAGTTAATAGACACAGTCCTCCTCCTCATAGAATACATTTTTCTTGGAAGCATCGGCGTTGAGAAAATATTATACATAAATTCGTCTTTCGTCTTCCATTATTTTCAAACCGAGCCTTATTTATTAAATTTACGAAGTAAATAAACATCAATGGGATTAATTTGGAAAAAAAAAATACGTATTGTCTACATAAAATGTTTGATCCACTCAGAAATATTAAATGGGAAAAAATATATATATAATATTGCGAGCCTATTGCTATCAACCAGGCACAAATCCAGACTCCGCAGAGCTGCTACTGGGAATTTCACAGAAAAACCCAACAACACTTCTCAACCCGGGAATCGAACCCAGGACCTAGCATAGCAGTCGCACTTGGGAACACAAGGCCGACGAGGCAGTCATGCTTATGGCTCCTTGAAATTTATTAAAGGTATCAAGTATTCAAGACGCCTTTGAAGTCGGAAGCTTATTTAAGCGTCGGTACGCAATAAGAATCCTTACAAATTCTTCATATCCGCCGAAACATCTGTCGCATTTCATCCCTCTTACGTTCCACTATTTATTTAAGTACCTATTTGAGACAAATCTCAATCAGACAATGATTGAGAGCTTGGCTAATTTTCTTAATTTGTAGGAAGAGTTCCTGCTTCACCACCTCTGGATAGCCGCTAACCGTTGGATTAATGCAAAAATAGAATAAAGTTAGTGTCAATTTATCTGCCGAGTAATTTAAGGGTAAGTTACCAGGAGGTGGCGAAGCAGGCTCTATTGCAAGTTTAGTTGATTGACGTGACTCAGTTTACGGTTACAGTTCTCGCCAAACTTATTGTCCGGGTTAAAGTTGGCACGAGCTAACTTTAAACCGGCTTTAAAAATCGGAGAAAGAAAAGTATTAGGTTGTAACAAAAAAATAAGAAAGCTCAACTCGTAAGCTATCGTTTTAAATCATTTTAATCCAATATTTTTCTTTCTCCGATGTTTACGGACGGATTCAAGTTAGCTCGAGCCAACTTCAACCCGGACAATAAGTTCGGCGCGAACTGTACTTGATACTTAATATACGGCTGAAAAGGTGGGCCATTGAGATGGATCATTCT
Source organism: Acronicta psi (assembly GCA_946251955.1). Lineage (NCBI taxonomy): Eukaryota > Metazoa > Arthropoda > Insecta > Lepidoptera > Noctuidae > Acronicta > Acronicta psi. Next base: position 3,308,200 of record OX276486.1, read on the forward strand.
TACACATACTCTTTAAACCAGAACGGCAATACAGCTACTAAGCGGATGTAAGTGAGTTACTTATTTATGCTACTTCTATAAATGCTAATTTTCTTTACATATCGTCTAGATAGAAATCTAAACTTCGAACTTACATAACACTTTGCTTGAATTAGAAATCGAACCTCAAATTTTCCTCAGCCACGCTTTCAAACCACTAGACTACCAGTTTATCACTTAGAATAATATGTGTCACAAGTATAAGGACTGCCTCGTTGGTCTAGTGGTCCTAAGCGCGATTGCTACGCTAAAGGTCCTGGGTTAGATCCCCGCGTCAAGTAGTATTGTTAGACTTTTCTGTGAAATTCCCTGTAGCTCGGAGTCTGCAACAGCAATAGGCTCGCCACCTATTACATGGGACCTAAACATACCGGAGAACTGTGGGGTGTAAATTAGTACACCTCTGCCTACCCCTTCGGGGCATACAGGCGTAATGGTATGTTATGTAAGTATAAGACGTTTATAGTAACCAATAAACAATAATATTTTCAACACAGTCATAACAACATGGCCTTCATTAACCACTTTTTCCTTAACAGTAAACGTTAAATTCCTGTAAATTTGACTCACATTTTGATTACGACATCTTCAACAATTTACTCAGTAAGATTATGATGCGCTTGACTCTTGAGCATTGTGTGAAACCAGTATTATATATAAGAATCTATATAAGGTTTACCATATGTCCCTTGACCTGATTATGTGAGGCTGTATTCGGAAAATTTGTAATTTTGTATCGTATTGGACCGCTTATGGAAGAACACAATGCTAATATAATAGGGCTATCGATGCTTCGATATATTAACGGAAAAATATAGTATCAAGGAATATCAACTAAACTAATATTATAAAGAAGAAAGATTTGATGTTTTGTTTGTTTGTTGCGATTTAAATCAAAAACTAGTCAACCGATTTTAAAAACTCTTCTACCATTAGAAAGCTGCATCTTTACTGAGTAACATTATTCTATAATTTTTTTGGAAACACACAGACCACGCCGGGCGAAGCTGCTAGGGGAAAGCTAGTCTTATGTAATATTATTATTAGTATGAACATAGGGAATAGTTTTAAATACATGCCGCGGTTCCTTCTACAATAATATTTTATGTGAATTTTTAAATTATATCGCAAGTTGGTATATCATGTAGATACAAAGTAAATCGCCAAAATATGTGCTCCTTATTTTGGAAGATAGCAAGATATCTTCTTCTATCATTTATGGACAGTCACAATAAAAATCAGGAATAAGGTTGGATGCGAGATTGAATGCCTGAATGAATGAGCCATAACACCGTCATCAGCACCACAAATAAGGAGACGAATCTTTAATACCCCTTTACTATAAGTACCTAATTAATTACTCCATAAACTCTCTCGGCTCTACCAACAATATGTAGAACAATAATTATGTTAATACCTGCACGCTTCCTACAAGGCAGCATCTCCAAGTTAATATCATTTAATCCTAAGGTCACTTGCCGACAACGTCCCGACTAAGCGTGACAAATAGATTACAAGACGGTTTGTTTACCTTCCCCGGGCTAATTTGATGGCATTGTCTGTCATAACGTGGTTTAAGGACTTAGGTCTTGTTTTACAACCAAATTATACTAAAAACAACGACAACAAACTTGTTGGTGTAGTGGTCCCAAGCGCGACTGCTACGCTAGAGGTTCTGGGGTCGAGCAGTGTTGTTGGGTTTTTCTCTGAAATTCCCAGTAGTAGCTCGGAGTCTGGATTTGTGCCCCGTTAATGGCAATAGGCATAGGAACGTGCTTTGACTTGACAGCTCTTTTCTCGACTCTTACCAAATGCCGATCCGATTGGCAGGGAGATAACTTGAAATTCAGGTTTGAATCATCATCATCATCATCCTCCTGCCCTTATCCCTATTCACTTGGGGTCGGCGCAGTATGTCTTTTTCTTCCATACATCTCTATTAGCCGTCATCTCATCATTCACTTCCTTTGTGTTCATAAATTTAGGTTTGAATAATAGTCTCCATTCAGGTAAAGGTAGACCCAAAAATAAAGTCTGGATCTTACATGTAATACTTAAATTACATTTAGGTTCTTAATCATTAAACTGTGACTTGATAAACGTACAAATAGATACTATATTTATTAGCTATTCTGTGCTGCAGGCCCTGCAGCTTTCAATAGATTTGAAAGCCTGCTACTTCCACGTCGGTACATTAATAGTCTAAGCTACACAAATCTTTGCAAATACAGTCATTGAACTCTACAGCACATCCCAAGAAATTGCCTGAACTTCCGCTCCATAAGCTAATTATGCCATTCTATACTGCGTGCATTCGTTCTATTTCTCTTCGGCCCCTAATGACCCCGAGAATAGTATCGCGACTGTCCTAATGGCAGCTATGTTTACTTTGGCTGATGTATTTTTGTGACCGCCAGTGAACGCTGTTTTAATTTTAAAAAGTGTAAAAATATTGATCTCCTCTGAGTATAGGTAGATACCTACCTACACAATACATTAATTTATTTAAAACTACCTTCATTTGTTTGCGTAATGTATACGCGAAAGTCAGATACTTATGAAAGTAACTGTGACCATCCAGAGGGTTGAAAATATTGTTTTTCTATTGTGTCTGCTAATTGATCCTGGAATCTTGGATATCCACCATATCTTATTTGTCTTCTATCTTGAATTAGCTTCCTATTACACTATTGCTTTTATTGTTAAAGCAGTAAAGAGTTTGAGAGTTCTATTTCACAACCTGCTTACTGATAAGTTTCCGTTAAATTACTTTACTTGACAGATCATTTTATACAAATATTATTCCAATATTGAATTTATCTGACGGTTAGCGGCTATCTAGAGGCGGTGAAACAGGCCCTGAGAATATTTTTTTCTTCGTTCTCTAGATACTCGTAAATCTACTTTAAAAGTTAATTTGGAGGGTAGATCGATCGATCTTACTTTAAAATCAAAATAACGAACACAGATGACACGGGTAATTGCATATAAGTTGCTAGGTCACCACCTACACTTTACGAGTATGGTATTATAATAGCACCCAATAAAAGCGAGATTCCTTCAACTCACTCCTACGCATACCTAATGATAAGATACGAAGTCGTATTGTTTATTTTTAGTAAGTTTTGTATCTTAACGACCTCTGAACTTTCAGATTGAGCAAAATTCCACTTTTGGTTAATTCAATTTTGTGGACTTGAGTAGGTAAACGATAATTCCAGTGAGCTGTAATGCGTCTGGGAAAAATTGTTTTACCCTATAGGTATTTGTTGTTGGCGAGAATTCTTATAACATTTGAATGTTCTGAACAGTTACAATGAAGGTTTTAGTAAACAGTTACAAAATGTTTATACTTAGTAAATATGTAAACATTTTTACGAATGCTTTCATAGCACCTCATTATCATTCTTTCGCTGACGACGACGACGCCGTGGAAGTGGCGAAGTTTTAAGAATAACAATATTGGCATAATTTTAATTTTTTAAATTTATTCTATTGACAGAGACACGAAGAAAATCATTTTTTCAAAATCAATTTTAAGAATATAGAATTTAAATCTAAGCATAATTAAGTATGTAATTTTATGTAAAAATTACGAGATAAAATTTGGCTGTAAAGACAAAATGTAGGAATATTTTTTATAAAACATTATTTTTATCTGAAATCAGATTATCAGACATACCTTCATCCATGGTGAGCGATTGTGAGACCGCCACCACCGCCAGCAGCACCAGGGCTCGCGCGCACATGACCGAACTAGCCATGTCTGCTGAAACACCATACTGCTTTGTATAATTTTCCAGAATCTTCCACAAATTTAAGGAGAAAAGTCAAAATATTAAATAGCCTAGTTACAGGTAGGTTTTTATCGCTAGAAAATTAAATTTATTTTACCATGGACACAATGTAATATTTATTTCCACATAAAAAAACTATAAGTTACGGAAATTATTTTTTGCAAATACATTGAGTCTCATAGAACCTACAATTTGCCAATAAAATGATCACGGAAATATGAATAAATATTTTTATTTACCGCGGAATTCTTTATTTTAGTAATACACAATTTTCCCGCGCAAACTTTCGATGGCGCGCGTAAGCTCGTTGAACGTGTGCGCGTGCGCGAGCCGCTTACGCGCTTTTCAACTGCCGCGAACTTGAGATGAGTTGAGTCAACTTGAGTCAAACGCAGCTACATATAGAATTGAATGAGTTATCTATCATACTCTTGAATCTCAAGCGGTATAATTGTTGTAGGTACAAATAAATTTGTGTATTTAGCTTAAGATTTTAACTATAAATATTAAAGATGACTTCTTTAGATAAGTAATTACCTAAGTAGGCTACAATCGGCAATGATCTTAGAGGTTAACCATTTCTTACCCAAAACTGATCATGGTCACAACGATTGGCCATGTTGAATATCAGACACTTGTAAAATCCATAAAAAACATCAAATAGAGAACCTCCTCCTTTGAACTTTGGAAGTCAGTTGAAGTGAAGTTGGAAACGTTATTAGTTACCGTGCCTGCAATCGTGTAGACTTTGTTTGATATCTAACTTATACGTTATGTAGCATAATTTTAGGAATGTGCATAAATTAAAATACTGTACTCTTTTTTGTGTCTTGCGGGAACCCTTACTACGGAAGATAGAGAAGTCATAACGCTTGGTATTTAAATAAAACCGCCATAGTAAAATTCCACAAATATGTTGTTTATGGTATTTTTAAAGATTAAAAATATAATTTTTAGTCTATTGCAAAAGTCTATTTTGATTTTTCGCAATGGCAAGCAACAAGCAATAACATCGACTGTTCTGTTCTGTTTGTCTATGGTTCAATGTTTGAGTGATTTGTCGCAATTGCAAATGTCATAGTATTTTTTGAGCTCAATAATATCAGGATGGCAGAAAACAGAGAGGAAATTCTAGCAAATTTTCAGGTAAGAGTTCCATTATAATGTACAATCATTCGAATTTACATTAACGCCGCCCTTTAGTATACAGGAAAGGTTATGTAGTGTACAACAACAGTGACTCTTATTTCTCGTTTATCTCTTTGTGTTTCAATCTTATCGTAGTTTTCCAAGATTTTTACAAAATTTCTTTGTCTTATTTGTATTACCATGCTAGTTTTTCGGTCGTGAATCATGCTTTGGACACGTGTTAAACGTTACGAAGTAGGCCTTTATTGTTTCTTTGTGCATATTCGATGTTACTTCCTTGAAGTTACTAGGCTACAAGGTAAACCTTGTGGTTGATGTTTACTGCGTTCTAAAATTGCTTCGTATAAGTAATTACAGCAATGTCATTATTCTTATAATTATATTATTCTGATAATTCTAGGGTATAACAGCTATAGAGGATGTTGCAGAAGCTATATACCACCTGGAAGAAGCAAATTGGGACTTACTTGTAAGTACAAATCATTTCTTGTTTATAAATTATTCTTTACCTGCTATAAAAGTCTAAAAGCCTTTGTACCAACTGTAATCCTTAACTATTCAAGGTATTCTAGTTTAAAACAAAGGCATTTCTGTATTCATCCTGCCCATATAAGGGTTTGTTTATATTTTTAGTTGATTCAAATGTCATTTGTGTCATTGTGTATAAATATAGCTAATTACTTGTCAGTCAATGCCTATGTAAACATATTATCTGATAAATATAAAATCAATACATGTCACTATTATGGGCAATGGAACATTGTTATACCTACTACTACTACTTAATGTATAGGTACTTTTTGAAAATATGCATGTCATCCCCAATGTCTCAATCCCCAAACAGGTTTATTTTCTATTCTATAATTATTTATTGAATCTTTTGTAGGTAGTATAAAATGAATATAACTATCTATTGTTTAGGAATGTGTATAAACTGTAATGATACTTTGTGTCTGTGATCATTACTGATAGAACCTTTACTTCTCATCTCAACCATCTGTTGCTTTTGACACACTAAAAAGAAAAACCATCTGATTCTGTTCAGACAGCTGAACAGAATATCAATAAAATTCATAAAGGAGATACTTTCTATGTCAAAAAGTCCTTTGGGTCAGTGAAATGTCAGCGGATCTCAATTTATTATATCTATAACATAATTTTATTGAATTAATTTTGAACAAAAATACATTTAAAAAATGTAAATACATTTAATAAATTAATTTTGTTATATAAATAAATCAAGAGAAATAATAATAATGAGGAATAGGCATAATTTTATTTAAAAAAATCATTTCACTCCATGCTGCCTCTAGAAAACCACTGATGGAGTATTTGTTACTCCCCTAAATAGATAGAGATTTTTAATTCTCGCTTATCCCATCCTCACCAATGTGCAACCACCTTTATTAATGTCCATTTTCTAGTATGTCAACATTTCAATTGTTTTATTAGTCATTCACACTAGTTGACCTACTTACTGTGAAATCATACAGGGAGAACAGAACAGAAAGCTATGTATAAATAAAACATTACTTTGCCCCCTAGTCAGATTTCTTTACTGTGTCTATGTTCCGATTCTATGCCTACAAATAGAATTTAAAAAGCTTGTTAAAAAGCAGTTATGTATTTATAATTTCTGTTATCACAATCATGATATAGATAGTGTCCAGTATTTTTATCAATAAATTTTATCTAAGATCTTGTGATAGTCAATTTATGTTTTTATTTAATTCAATTTCCGTATATTAGTAAAAACTCGAAAAGCACTCAATTGATAAGATAAAAGCTAAGATAACATTATTATTAGTATATTCTTATATCTCGGCAATTTCGGAAACATATTATTATGAACTACTAGCCTTTGCCCGCGCGTTCCCGTAGAGATATTTTTCCCCGTTTTTGCAACACTTTTAATTGATACTTCGCTCCTATTGGTCGTAGCGTGGTGATCGTAGGCTTCCTCGATAAACGGGCTATCTATGGTATAGCGGGCTGTTTTCCGCAACTCCACGTCACTGCGCGTATTTTGCGTACGGGTGGGGATATTTAATGTTTACTCAAACCACCCTAACTCCTCAAGAAACGTCAGCACATTTCTGATGTTGCTGACGATCTCTCGGAGGGTACTTTTCTTTCCGAAGTACTTAGCCCTGTATGTGGCGACCTCAGTACAGTGCAAAAGCACGTGGGCCGCTGTTTCGTCCTCACCCAGGCAGGCTCTGCATGCAGGGCTGTCAGTGACACCTAAAACATGCAGATGTTTATTGAAAAACCCATGACCTGTGAGGGCTGCGGTGATTGTCCTCAGTTGTTGCTTAGACAATCGTAGTAATTGCTTAGTGACATGAGAGTTAATTGTGGGAACGGGCTATCTAACACTGAAAGTATTTTTCGAATCGTACCAGTAGTTCCTGAGATTAGCGCGTTCAACCAAACAAACAAACTCTTCAGCTTTATAATATTAGTATAGATTTATTTACAACAATGTTATCCTTGCATTCCAGCCGGGCTAACATGCACGCCGCGAGAACATTTTGTCGACGCTTATGTCCTGCTTTTGTCTCGTTTACGCACAAGAAAGAGCGAGACAAAAGAGTAGACAAAATTTTGTCGTGGCGCGATTGTTAGCCTGGCTGGTAATGGTTATGACTACATTGCACACAGACACACCCACATTGCAATGATTTTACACATCAAATTCTAAACAGTACATTAAAATGCAATAACGTGGATATGGGTTTCTCCCATACATTATCTATCTTTCGCGTAAAAGGTCGCAACAATAAGAAAGTTATTGTTATGACAAATACTGGCATAAGTGCTGAGATTGAAATAGGTAGTGTGTTATTAAGTAAATGTATCCTCTCTACCTATTCCAAACTCTAGTTATGTGTGATGTATGTATAATATAAAGATATTGCATAACATAACATACCATCACGCCTATATTCCCTGAAGGGATAGGCAGAGGCGTACCAATATACACCCATATGCGTTTGGGACCACCATACTGTGTACCGCAGTCAGTGTAGGCAGGCAGTGAAGATATTGCACCTTGAATGTTTTAATTACAAGTTTAAGTTACACAGTCTCCATCCGCTAAATGCAGCAACTTTACCTAAATTATAATCATGGCGATACTTTTATTGATAAATTATATTGTTATGTTGATTGCAGGCAGCCATCAACCGGGTGATGCCACAAGATGGCGCCAGCTCAGCACACGCACAGGACAACGACACTCATGACGTTGAGATGATAGACGACGATATATCTGTGATAACTCCAAAAACTCACCCACCAGGTAAACATTATGTACACTCGACAAAAGATTTAGGTGAACAGGCCACTAATGACATCTGTGTGTTGACATTGATGGCGCTATAAATCATTATCCGCCAAAGGGTTTTGGTATATAGACAGCTAAAAACAAATGCGTTTTGACCACGTAATTTTGGTACATATAATGCCAGTATACGTCTTTTGTTTACTGTACCTCTTATGCCTTTGTTTGTATATATGCAGTATCAGCAACATGATACATAAAGTGTATCGAACCTGATTAATAATAATGGAAAATGATAATCAAAGAACTTCATGATATAAAGATCTATCAGTATCAGAAATATTTTTTCCTCATTATGTAGAGGTAGAAGATATAAACATTTTGTGAAAGGAACACAAACATTCAGCTGCATCCCCAGATTTATAACACTGGACGCCGTCAGTTGTTTCAAATTAGTATTTATTTAAGTGATAATGTTTAGTTAACTTTGGTAATTAATGCTACATAATTTTACCTATTTTCAGGGTCTTTGATAGGATATGACATAATAATACTTACAGGTGGTTGTAACACATATTTATTTTATTTTGCAGACCGGGAAGACAGTAATCAAGCATCAACTTCTACACCCAATTATAACCCCATTCCTATCGTAGAATTACAGGTTCATTGTAATAATAAGATACATGAAATTAAAATGTCCGGGAATGCGACAGTCGGTGAGTACAAATAATAATAATAATAATATATAGCTTTACTGTGCACCAAATAATACACAACACAGGACATGATGTAGTACAAAACATACAACGGGCGGCCTTATCGCTAACTGCAATTTCTTCTAGGCAACCTTTTGGTACTACTTGAATAATAAATAAGAAAATGGCACTGCTCTAATGTAGTCTGTCACAATATTTTTTACTAATCGGGTCGATTTATTTCAATGTATTTTTTTTTTGACAATGGATGATTTATTTATTTATTTTTTGCAACAACTTAATCTATCAGGTTTTACCCTATTGCGACAGTTAAGAACAAAATTGTATATACTTGTTAAACTTATTACCTAAATATTAAACTTTGTATTTACAATAATAAAATGGTAATGATAAATACTTCATACAGTTGAAAAAACCTGTACTCAACGAAAATACTCACATATTCTGCGTCGTCAAGATGTATAGTGTTATCTCTTTGGCCGACTTAAGATGTTGCAGCCTCTAGAAACCTTTTTTTTTTAATTTTGACAAATATTGCATAACATTATTACACAATCTTTGTCACAGCTGGCTCTATACCTGTTTCGCCGATTGTACAACTTAAGAAGTTTGCAATCCTTAACAGAACCTTTTTGTTTCGTGCAGGTGATTTAAAAAAGCACCTGGAGTTGAAATGTGGTGTGCCAGTGTGTCGACAACAGATATCCGGACTGGGCGGGTCCCGGGCCACCTCGACGGCGGCGCTGTCCACTCTAGGGTTACAACACAATGCAGTTCTGCGACTGAAAGAGGCTGAACAGTTCATGGCGGATGATGAGTATGTGTCATTACATAAGCTAATTATTTTATTTCTTAAAAATATAATTTTGTCATTATTCCTTATTTGTATAGATCACTAACTTTCCGCCAGCGGCTTTGCCCGCGTGTCTGAGTATATCTTATAAATAATAGCCTAGGTATGTCACCTGGGGATAGTGTAAATTCCGAATGGTTTTTTCAAATCGGTCCAGTAGTTTCGGAGCCTATTCAATTAAGACAAACAATCAAATCTTTCCTCTTTATAATATTAGTATAGATTATGTTTAGTCATTATTGACTGAATATTTAGTTTATTTAACTCCTCAATGTCTAATTCTTGTTTCATCACCTAGGGTTGCGGAAAGGCTGACAACTACATACGTGCTGCACGTGACAATGGACGACAAGGAGTACACGCTCAAGTATCCCGGCACGAAGACTGTGCAGGAGGTCAAGAACGACATATACTCGCTCACCGATATACCTGCCAGACATCAGGTCAGTTGCACATGAGCTATACGGAAATTTGTATGACAATTTGACATACGGAAGCGTAAGTTCATGCTGAGTCTCTTCTCTGAATCTCAGCCTAACAGTAACTTGTCTTAAAAGCTCAAAGCATCTGTGTCCCAGGGAAAGCCCAGGATTATATTAGTATAAAGCAAAGCACAGAAGGGCCACTGGTGCGTTCATCAGAGACATCGGAGCCTCCTCCACAGTGTCCTAGAGATGGCCGACTGTTTTTAGTCTGTAAGTGTCCGATAAAATCTCTGGAGACAAAGGGCATCCATGAGGATTATCACACGATAAAAAAGGCCTTTTTCGAGGAGCAGAGGTGACCACATTATCCACTATCGGTTGGTATTCATAATGTATCTTTCGATCGTTTAGCGTACTAGCGATAGAAATTTGATATTACTTCAATGGAGCTTGTGTCAAATTTCGATCTCTAGGTGGTAAACGAGTCGAGAGAGGTCTGGCCGTTAATCTAATTCATTCTAATATACTTACAGATGTTTCTAATATAGAAAGAAAACTACATAACCCGCCCACTCTTTCTCGCGCTACCCTGTCTCCGTCGCCATTTCCTTTCCCCCTTTCTCCCGGCCCCTCTCTCACACACGAGTAGAGAACAACACAAAGCTGCATCTCAACCGAATATAGACTTGAAGATATCCATGTCTTTTTTCTAATGTAAGTGACCGATCTTCAGTTATGGTCGGGCTGGCCGTCAGTGCCGGGGCTGGACGACACGGTGCTGGCCATGGTGGGGCTCACGCTACCGCAGCACGAGCTCAACGTGCGCCGCGCGCCCGCCAAGCAGAAGGAGTATAAGAGGGTAAATACGGTACTGCACACTTATACTTGTACAGTCAGCAACAAAAGTCGACGTCTGTGGTCTAGTGGTTCGAGTACCGGACTGCTGATCAACAGGTCGTGGGTTCGATTCCCACAGGACACAAACATTTATTGTGCTAAACTTAAGTGTTTGTGTTTGTCTGGGTGTTTCTTATGTATTACAATTTATAAGTATGTATATACAAAAAAAAAAGTATTATATCCATTGCCTAATACCCATAGTACAAGCTCTGCTTAGTTTGGAACTGGTGCTGTGTCCCAAATTTCCCAGAATATTTATTTATTTATTTAATTAAAGTTGATGACCACATTCAATATTACAAAACATCTCAACACTAAAATATTCCATAAATAAGTGTCGTGACTAGAGGAGAAAGTAATAGTGATTAGGAAATATTGGAAACCAAGGACTTCTGTTGCTGACTGTACCTATAACAATAATTCTTTTATTATGTTTCTGTGATGAAGTACAGTGAAAAACACACAGGCACAATGATCTTGCTAGCTTAGTGGCTAAAGTGTCCGATTTGTGTTTCGGAACTGTGGATGTACAGTTGTACACCTCTGGCTAACAATTCTGGGAATATAGGGGTGATGGTCATCATCATCATCAACCCATTAATTGTCCCACTGCTGGGCACGGGTCTCCTCTCAGTATGAGAGGGATTAGGCCATAGTCCACCACGCTGGCATAATGCGTGTAGGCAGACTTCACATGCCGTCGAGAATATTTCTGGGGCATGCAGGTTTCCTCACAATGTTTTCCTTCACCGTTAAAGCGAGTGATAATTACGCACATGATTTCGAAAAGTCAGAGGTGTCGTGCCTTGGATTCGAACTCGAGGCCTTTGACTTGACAGTCCAGTGGTCATACCCCTAGGCTATCACTGCTTGGTTGCAAGGGGTGATGGTGTGTTATGTTAATCAAGAGTGTTTCCTCCAGATAATAGTGGAAAGTTCGGACAGTGAGAACAGTTCGGTTGAGGAGGTGGAAGACACGGCCGAGGGGTACACGGGAGAAGACGACATGTTCGTAGACCTCGTGCAGTCGGAGAGGTTGCAGCCACTCAGTAAGTGTATTATTATTATGTTAAACTAGCTTCAGACCGCGGCTTCGCTCGTGCCAAGTTTGTACCCCCGTTATACTCATTTAGAGGTTGAATTTAAAAAAAAAAATCGTTTTCAGCTGATTTCTACGTCACAATAACTGTGTGCCAAATAAATAATAATAATATCCTGGAACATTGTTACACAGCACCGTCTAATCCCAAACTAAGCCGAGTTTGTACTATGGGTACTAGACAATGGATATAATATTGATGTGTTTTTTTTTTGTAAATACATACTTATAATACATAAGAAACACCCAGACAAACACATACACTTCAGTTTAAATGTTTGGGTCCTGTGGGAATCAAACCCAGACGTCGTCAAAGATATTAATAAAACAAGCTTCTGCCCGCGCCAAGTTTGAATCCCCGATATAGCCCTTTAGAGGTGGTATTTAAAAAAAACGCGTATCCCTACTTCCCTACCATCACTATAACGATTTCTGTGCCAAATCTGTAGTTAGAGTTATGTTGATAGTCAATCAATTACGGTTTCTTTTTTTATACCAAGTGGCGACAAGTGGCGATTAAGTTATCACATTAAATAGATATTAAAATAGTCAATCAGTGTGTTGAAATAATAAAAAGAAACAGTAGGAACCTGAATTTCTGAAACAAAATAAGTACTATAACATAATTGTATTGTTGTAACAGTGTCAGAACACGTAGAAGACGAGGCGTTAGGTTGCATCGAGTTCGCGCAGCGCTTCCGGTCGCGGTACGGCCCCAACACTCCGCAGTTCTTCGAGGGCACGCTGCAGGATGCCATCAAGGAGTCATGTCTCAAACCTGCCAAAGAGGTCAGTATAACTCCGAAAAATACTCGACACTTTTTTATAACGAAATGTTTGTTATAAAGACTATTATCGTATGCATTATCCAGGACCCCCGGTGCTGTCGCCAACCAAGTTGGCAAGTTATGTCGGACGATTAAAATCCCAATGATACCCCCCCTGCCCCTTTTAATTTATAATCTAGTAGACTTCTACTTTATAACTTAATAGATCCGAAATTTTCTCCAACTTTGTAATTTCGTCACTTGACTTTAAACCCACCGCGGCACACGAAGAGGCTACGAACGTGCGTCAAGTTTCGCTTTGCAAGAAAATGTAAGGATTTGTATCCACTGCAACCCACGGATGCGTTATGCACCAACCACCACCGTGGGTTTCTGCCTTTACACTAATGAAGCAGTTCATTGGACGGATCTTGATTTCCTTTCTTCATTTCCTTTCCTCCTTTACTTAAAGCGTCTGTATTCTTCCAGAGGAAACTGCTAGGCTTATATCTCCATCACGAGCAGTCAGTTCTGTCGAACGTGTTCTGCGCACAGCTGCTCGGCTGCGAGGCGGTGCTGCAGACGCTCGCCGCTAATTTCATAGTCTACGGCTGGGACCTCTCACATCCCGACAACAACAACATGTGAGTGCAATTTGGAGTAATATGTCGAAGCCACCATGGCGTTAGGCATGGATAGTTTGGTCCTTCAGTAAAGTTGTTCAAAATGTTGAGTAGAATAAATATTTTTTTAACTGTTATTAAAAAACTTATATGTGTATAGATAAGGTCTGCCTGCATGTGTTTGTATCCGCTAACGCACGTATTGGAGTGCAACGTATATTCGAGATATACGTTGCATTCCAATACGTGCGTGTTTTTAGAGAAGTACAAGCTATATAATACGCGTTTTTACGGGTATTTCTTTCAATTTTATGAAGAAAAGCAAGGCATGGCGGGATTTATGCCCATTTTCACCAGCCAACTTTAAAAAACCTTAGCTATTTTAAATCGTGATAACTGTTGATTCAGTGCATGTTTTCACACTGACAGACTGACTAGAATAATAACTAATTATGTATTTATTGCATACGGAAGTGACAGGAAGGGCGCTTATAACAATTGTTTATATTTTTAAAAGATTTGTAGCTTTTAAAATCCCTTAGCTATTTTAAATCGTGATAACTATTGATTCAGTGCATGTTTTCACACTGACAGACTGACTAGAATAATAACTAATTATGTATTTATTTCATACGGAAGTGACAGGAAGGGCGCTTATAACAATTGTTTATATTTTTAAAAGATTTGTAGCTTTTAAAATCCCTTAGGTAAACGTAACAGGTAAACACCTAACTTATGAAGACGGTGAAAATGAGCATTAGTTATAATAGACCCTGCATTTTTTTTTTGTTAACAGGTTATTAACATCAGTGGCGAATGCACTAGGGCCTGTAGCGAGCATGACGATACGCAACATACCCGTGGACCGGCTGCCCGCACTCGTGATCATCATGCGAGTGCGCTCCAACACAGAGATATACTCCGTCATTAATGGTAAGTCACTACCCATACCCTGTCTGTTTGTCAAGTACAGATATAGATAAAATTTGGCAAAGAGATTAATTAAATCTTAAAGTAGGACTTATGCTACCTTGTGTCTCAAAAACTCCTTTGTGACGCGGCCGTGACCGCAGCCAATAGCTAGTTAAAAAAAATCTAATTCTTCAGTTTTTATTTGATCTTCATGGAAAGCACCTGTAGGCAAAGAGAACCAGAAGCAAACCGGCAGAGAGTTGGATTGATTAAATTTTGAAAGCAGCAGGAGTGTCAGAACTATGTAGAAAAAAATTTAAGTTGCCTTTACTTTAGAGAGGTCCTTAATAAATAAATATATCATTAAATTAGTGGCAATAGGCTAGCTATATTATTACCATTGCACCTATGGGTGTACTATTCAGAGATCGCAGCCGATTTCATGTAATATTGTATGTAATGTTTAATTATATTTTTTAGGTAATGTCGGTGTATCAGAACTTCTAGGTGGTTTAGTAGAAGCATTGGAACGGTTCAGCTCAGCGCGGGAAGACGAAGCGCGCCTCGAGAGGGAAAGGGATGCGAGACAACGCGTCAAACGGGAACAGGATGAAGCATACCAACGCAGTTTAGAAGCCGACAGGTATTTTTGGACTAATTTTTTTTTTTTCTTCAATAGAGATCCTACAATTTCCCTCTAATACTCGGCCTCCAACAAGATAGACGGATGACCTGATAAAGGGTGCTGGAAGTCGTTGGATGCAGGTGGCATATAACCGGTCCTTGTAGAAGTCTATGGGGGAGGTCTTTGTTCAGCAGTGGACCTCTGTAGGCTGATATGATGACTTAGCCTAACAGTTTAACGTTTTAAATGGATGCCTCGTATGTTGGCAGGTTGTCATTATTTTTACGACGTGAGATTTTTTATCTCTGTTTTCGGCCGTTTGTTATTTTAATGAATGAAATTTACTACATTTTACTACAGGGCAAAAGAAGAAATAAAGAAACAACAAGAACTAGAAAGAAATCAAGAATTGGAAAGAGCAGAATCAGAAAGACAAATGGAAGAAGCGAAAAAAGAGGTAAATATAAATATTAATTATTTAGTTATTTTAGCATCTTCTACAGATAGTCTGTTTAGAGGTAAATTATTATATTCTAACATTATCATGTTCTGGGGCAAGTTCAGTACACTTTGGGCATATGACACTTAACAACTGAAATCTCAAGAACATCTCAATAGTGATATTATTATTATAGTTATAGTGCTGTTCATAGGCTGCGGTATCCGTTAACCAGGCGGCTTGTATCCTTGTTTGTTATCTATTTACACTAAAATTGTCTATACCGATGATTTTATTTTTAAGATATATTTATACAGGATATTAAGTAAATTTGTGAATAAAGATTAAAGTAAATAAGGTGAAGAATAATAAATATAAACCTAGGTGATTTATCCTAAAGGATAAAGTTCTACAGGTAGTCCATTGAAGGATAAAGTTATAGAAGTTGTTAAGTATACTGCAGGATAAAATTATACAGGTTTAGTACATTGAAAGATAAAGTTATACAGGTTGATTAGTATATTGAAGCATAAAGTTACACAGGTTGATGAGTACATTGAAGGATAAAGTTATACAGGTTGATTATTACATAGAAAAAAAAGTTTAAGGAGAATTTAGCGTCGTAGCAGAATTTAGTTGAGGGTATTGTTTGTGGTCCAGGCGGAGCGGTCGGTGGCGGCGCGGCGCGTGCCGGCCGAGCCGGCGGCGGGCGCGGCGCCGCCCGACGTGGCGCGCATCCGCGTGCGCCTGCCGCCGCCGCACCACCACTGCCTCGAGCGCCGCTTCCACGCGCACGACACACTCGCCGTACGTAAAATATTGGATTAAAATTATTTAAAACGACAGCCTACGACCTGAGCTTCCGTATTTATTTATTACAATCTAATTATATTCTTTCTCCGATTTTTACGGAATTTGAATTAAAGTTAGCTAGTGCCAACTTCAACCTGGACAATAAGTTTGGCGCGAGCTGTACATTTCTGCCAGCTGCTTGGCCCGCGGTCATTCCCTATAAAATGTATGCCTATCGGTAAAGGTGTATCTTTTTAATGGTGGAAGAATTTTTCAAAACGGTCCAGTGGTTTCGGAGCCTATTCAATTCAAACAATCAAACATGTATAATATTAATATAGATAAAAAAATCGACTTGTAGACTGTTTATATTTTTTTCCCCAAAGCTGTTATTTTTTTTAATTCTAAAACCAATCCACCACCAGTCATCATGTTTGATTGTGTATGCTCTTCGAACCACGACTTTCAGCGCCTCACCATTGACCTACCATTACAGTATCAAACAAAGTCACTCACCACTTCAATAAACACGATACACCACACGGCATTAAGGAGAAGTTAAATATATAATAACAATTCAAATAATTGGAAAATTTATATTATAAACTGTAACCCCTATCACTCGGGATTTTCCTAGCATGGGAGTCATTTCTTGAGTAAACATTTGTACTCCTACATTGAGTGTCTCTTGTACCTCTCTACCTTTTTTACATTTTTTTTATATTATTATTATTTTCAGGCGTTACTAGACTTCCTCGCGTCTAAAGGTTACCCACAAGAAAACTATAAGGTCATCTCTAGCTGGCCTAGGAGAGACGTAAGTCATTACTTTTCTTTTAAATTTATATCAAAATAATACTAAGGGCCTATTTCACCGTCTGTTAAATTACTGGGCAGATAATTTCATACAAGTATTGTTGCTTTTTTTAATTTATCTGGTTGTAGGCTACTATCCAGAGCTGGTGAAGAAGGCTCTAAATATTGGCTGACTTCTAAAATCGTAAAATTTAATAATTGTAAACTAAACTAAAAAAAAGTTCTTAAGCCTTTAAATTTAAAAGAAAGAAGACCTATGCCCAGTGAGAAAGTTGAAATAATATTGTTTGATGATGATAAAATTTTCCCGGCAGCTCACAACGGAATCTCCGAGCAGTACACTGAAGGCATTGAAGCTGTACCCTCAAGAGACGGTGATGCTCGAGGAGCGGTGAAACGCGCCCAGCTCGCTCCGCCGCGGCGCTCGGCACTCCTCCCCTGCGGACACTCCACACAACAGTACCACCGAACACTGACTAGATAAGAGCTTGCATTACTAAGAAACGTCGTATGTTGCTAAATAAGAAATGCAAAGAAATAAGAGCCATCCAAAACACTTTTTTCTTTAACTATAAAAAAATGTTCCATACTAAAATTTTCTCCTTTGTTTGAATTAGCAAACCTCTTTGATTTATTAAAGAAAAAGTGATCTGGTTCTCGATGGTCGACACATTTGTTTCTGCTAATACATCCTTGATTAAATATTGACATCTTAAAATATACTTTCTTTGTTTGCACCATAAAAAAGTGCACTGAACTTGATACAATGTGTGGGGCAGTTGTTTCTTTTTTTCGCTATTTTAGGGCTAGTAAAAGTTGTTCATAATAGCCCCTTAATTGTTTATGGTATATAAAAATAAGGTTGTATATCTGTCTTTGTTATTATCATATCGGTAAAGTGAGATAGAACTATAGATCCAGTGCTGTGTAACCAGGTTTATATGAGGTGACTTTAAGTTAGTTAGTTCGAGGCTGCCTATTTTACTTTTTAATATATTTACTTTTAATATTTAAAACCTTTTTTTGCTGATTTGAATGCTGTTGTGTATAGCACGCAATTCAAGTAAATGCCCTTTCAGCTCTCACACAGACGACGGAACGTAGTAAAACTGTTTAGGTCAGGACTTACATATGTGGGTGGTAACCAAGGACAGATCCAGAAGGGCCATAGCCATTGATAAGTTTTTGATTAATAAAACTTACGCTTCCGTATGTCAAATTGTAATACAAATTTGACATACGAAAGCGTTACTTTACGCTTAGCGTCGTCTCTGAATATTAGCCTTAGTCCTTAGCCTTGTACCGACCCCTGACTCGACAGCCGTCATAAATTTATTTTAGAGTCTATTCTAGTTTGATATCTATGGTTGGATCCGTCTTTATACCCGGCCGGATCGCTAGATCCTAACAAGCGTGCTACTTTTGTATAATACAGCTACTTGACTTAAAGCATTTTGTTATTTTTTATTGTATTTGGCATGAACACATGCTAAATACCTTTAAAGATATAAATTTTATCCATCGGTGACGTCATTTCAAAAAAAAATATCGGCATTACAGGCCGTGGTCTCAAAAGCGTAGTTGGCTAAAGCGGCCGGTGTAATTAATCCGGAGGGACTCATGTCGTAATTATTTCATTAACATTTATATTTTTAAAGCATTTATTTAATGAGGTGGTCTCGAAATAATTGGTTCCAAGCGTTTATTAAACATACGACGTTACTTGTATAGTCATTATATCTCACCAAGACCTATATTATAACGCATAAAGTCGTTTACATGAAGTTCAAATTTCAATAATTGAACGGTCTTAATGAGATGGAATGTCTTATAGTTAAGCCTCGGCTAAATTGATATACAATCTAGTAAAGGCGTGGTATTCAGATCGAAGCAGCTAATTACGAATTAAGAAACTAAATACTATACGATTTGTTAAAATTATTAATATGTTTTGCAATAATCGTCACTATACACTAAATTATTATTATCTAAAGGTTGATTCGCTACGAGAATTTAAATTACTTTATCTTAGAAATAAGAAAATGTATTATTTAATATTTATTACAACTCACCATCGGTCTGGTACCCACAGTTAGTTTTAAACGAGTGTATTATTTCAAACACATTGGATAGTTGAGAACAAAATTTACTGTTGTTGTATCGTTCAAATTTGAATCTTATTGTGTATAAATAGTGTTTATATTGCGTTGCATACACGCCGCGGATGACGGAGCTCTATGCTGCGTTTGAGGTTTTATTGCGACATTGCGAACAATACAGTCGTAGAACGGACACTTATTCAGTGCAACGGTAAAAGCCTCATTTATATGTCTATATATAAACGGTTATTAGCTTAATATTGTACATTGATTGTTTGACTGGGAAAGAGGCGAGTTTTTGAAGACAGTGTGACATAAAAAAAAATATCATCACAATATTTTTTAATTTTAGCCATAGAGCTAGTTTAAAAATAATGTTGAAGGTAAAAACAGACTGATCCCACGTACACAACGTATGTAACGCGAGATGTAGACATGTTATTATATAAAAACGTTTGCATTACAGACACTTTTCTTATGTACGAAATCTTGTTTCTAATGCGGACTTTTTCATGTAAAATATCCAGTCCAGATGTCATAATACTTTGAGTACGTGATATCAGCCTGTTGCATCTTTAATGTTCGTCTATCACAAAATGTCTTCAGAACGTCGTCAGCCATGTACTGATTTTATGTAAACTTCTTTGGAGTAGCGTGGCCGGCTGAGCGGTTGCGACACGAGTCGGCCAGTGTATTATAAATAACATACATGATAATAGTATAAATTGTTATGAACGTGGATACCCGTGCAGTTTTGGAAGTTTGTAATTTTTTCAAGAATCCACTCAGGAGTGTAATAGTGTAACGCGAGGAAGTTATGTACCCAAATAAATAAACAGATGGCAGATGATTTGCGTTTATTTTATTAAAACATATTTTAAAAACACCCTACTGCACATAAAAGTAGTTAGTAGCTTTTTAAAATAGTGTTATTGTGTCATATGCTAATATTATAAGTATGACAACATTATCGCATTGGGTGTAATCCTGTTAGAATGATGGTGATATTATTTAAATAAAACAAGAACATCGTAATATAAGATACTAATTTGTGCACACGCAAGAGAAAAGTGCATGTTTGGTGAAAAAAAAAACATTTCACAGTGATACTAACATTGGTTTTCGACTTTGCTTACTTTCCCTTGTTTTTTGGGGGGGGCAGAAAATCCTCATATTGATCCTTTGCTAACTTTCCCTGCTATATAAATTGACAATACTCATTTTTTTACTCTACTCAACTCCCGGGGGAAGGTAATCTTTTAGTGGCAAAATGAAAATACCCCCTTGGCGTGTACATTTGTCTGACTCGCACCAACCAGCCAATCCTGGTAGAGCATTGACGGTGATTAAGATGTTGATTATTTTACTCCATCCATACTAGTAATATAAAGGGGAACGTAACTGGACTACCTTTTTACGCCTAGACCACCAAATGTCAAAAAAATATTCTTTTGTGTCGCTAGTACCTACACATTCGACACTAATTTAGCTTATCACTATACATTCGCGAAACAGGTACTGAAATCCAAGATCATGTACCTACTTACCATTTTTTTTATTAAAACGTATAAAACACCCTATAGCCTAATCCCTCTCATACGCACGGAAACCCGTGCCCAGCAGTGGGACAGTATATGGGTTGATTATATATACAACACAAGTGGTAATTAACAATGCGACTAATTCCTAAACTCAAGCATATCGGTGCTAACCACTCTATTCACTATAACCTCGCACACGAGCACGATGACTGACAACACCGAGCCTATCATGAGCGCCAGTAGCGGCGTGGAGAACTCCCGGATGCCGACGCAGAACACGCTGGAGTCCGGCGTGTGCGCACACTCCGGCATCGGCTCGTCGATCTCCGACGAGATGCGAGGGGGAAGACCGACCTCGTACATCTTGCGGATGCTGAAACATACTTATATCGTTATTGGAAGGCGAACGGGGGACTACAAAGAGCATATAATAATCTGACTGCGTTATTGCCCATTGGCCTAGTGGATCGGTACTGCGACTGAAACGAGCAATGTAATTTTTAGTAGCAGCTCGCTGATTTTGGATTTGTTAGTGTTCAGTTTAATGGCAACAGGATCGCCCCCTACTACATACCTAAAAGTAGGACACTTCCCATATAAACTTTCATCCCTTTCGATATTTTTTTTCCTTTTCCCGTATATGTCTGTATTTTTCTGTGTATCTTCTTATCTGGGCAAAATGCACCTAGTTGCACAGGTTATTATGATCTGAATCGAAATAATTATTCATATTGATTCTTAAGTTTTAGCTCTGCTGGTCCTAGTCGGGTAGAATACGAGACATTATTATTTCGATAAACTTACGCATAAGCAATATGTTCTTTATACGGCGAGTTCTTCCGCACCACGACACCCATTCTCTGCAGAGGATACATCTGCACTAAGTTCGTCTCACAGATCTCGCGCTCAGTGAAGGTGGCCTTCATGATGGGGAACGCCACGGTGGTGTCGATGTGGAATGCAAAGCCGCCTTTCTTCACCATCGCTATACCCTTCTCTGGTGTGAAGAAGTTGTAATGTGTCGCGGTTGCCACCTTTTTATGGTACAGTTCTATGGCAAGGGGGTCTGTTGTGCGCTGTGGAGTGAGTACATTATTTAATAATTTCTATCACAACAATAGCACTCTGTAGCTGTCATACGCAATTTGATTGGTTCAAACTAGTTAGCGCCAACATTGGTATCGTTGGAACCGATATGTGCAACCGGTGTTATAGATACCATCATCATCGTCATAATGCTCCTTGACATGACAGATGACAGAGCTCCTTCTAAGGATGCGCTGTGCTGGCAGTAAGAGGAATATTCCCTCATACCGTCGGCGCAGTGATTCCTCCATAAACCTCTAAGAGGTTGTTCGGGTCGGTAACCCGCGAGTGATATCCCTGCTGTTGCAAGCGTCCATAGGCTATGGTAACCGCTTAGGTACTATCAGGCGGGCCGTATGCTTGTTTGCCACCTTAGGGGTATAAACAAAAAAACCTCCCAATCCACTTGGGCGCACAACAAAATAAAAAAAGTTGTTGTTCCCAACTATATTTAATTTATTTATTTGTTATATTTAAATATTTATCAATTACTTCCAATTGCTAACACCATTAATGTAGGTGTATGTAGGTGCCTACTCGTATAATTATTGTAGTAAATACTATTATTATTATAGGTACAATTAGTTTTTTAGTTAATTTGTGCTTGTTTCCGAGTTTTGCTCATAGTGCAGTCGCATACGCGAGTATAACGTACCTTAAAATAATCCTTATCATACACGATGTCATGGGCTCCAGCCTTCAAATCACTATCGAGGATATCCTTCAGCGTCCTGATGTTCCTGGGCTGTTCTAACAGCAGTGACGAGACAATGGTGGCGTTGTAGTACTGATACAGAGTGACCGCATACACGAAAGTTACGAAAATCACCAGCTTCGTTGATGTCGACTCACGATTTATGAAGATACCTTAAAATTCAGGAATTAGGAACTTATTTCTAACGAACTCTTTTCATATTTTTTTAATAGCTGCTTTGGTCTAGTGGTCGCAAAGAGCCGGCGTTAGATTGTCGTTGTTCGATGGCCTAAACTATTTCACACTTTTGGAGACGAAAAACAACTATCGAGTTGTCTGATGATGATAAAAATACCTACTCTAGCATTGCCGCCTGATTGAAAGCTTTAACTACAGGCTATAACCGACGCGGTTTTCCACGCGAGTTTTATCTTGATATCCCAGTTTTTATTGGACTTAAGGTTCATATCACCTTACTACGTTACCAACCGTTCAAAACAAAACACTGTTGTTAGCACATCTTATAAAACTTACCTTGTTGACAAATCGCGCCCCAAATAACCAGGCCAGCCAAGCTCAGCGAGGAGTCTTCATTGTCACCCCTAGTATTTTGGACAAGCAGCATGCCCCACAATATAACGGCTGTTACAACCAGCATGGCGATCACGCAGTACCACACAATGTCGCTCAGGGGACGTGTGTAAATTGTGTAGAAGCCCCCCGGGTATTTTGGGTGACGGAATATGAAATAGTGTCTGAGAAATGAAATTAATTTCTGTAGTTGGTGAAAAAGTGTGAAAAAGTTACCTACATCATCATCAACAAAATATTTACGACTGCTGGGCATCGGTCTCCCATCAGACGGATTAACCATTTTTAAGCGAGTGATTAATCAATAACTAGCTCTTTCCCGGAGCTTTACTCGCGTCAAGTTTGAAGCCCGTTACACCAATTTTTTTTAGTTATTCTGTTATTCGGGGTGGAGACAAATCCAACAAACCAAAAAGGCCATCATGGTTACATTGCAGAAAAGAGATGGTGCTACCTAACTTGTATAGCAGCATCTCTCTCTCGCACTGGAACGACGATGGATGGCTCTAAAGCTTCCTAATACGGCCCCTGCAGTCTTACTTAGACATCCAGACCTCCGAGATATACTGCACGTGCTGCCCTCTATCGATCCTGTAGAAAACAGGAGCTCCCCCTATCTCCGCCTTCCCGCGGAACAAAGCGCCCACCATGCCATCGAAGCTGCCGTTGCGCTGGTACCCCCATGTACTGACGCGATGGATGTCGTAACTACAAATAAGTAGGTACACATGATGATAATACTTTTTTTAAATAAATAAATAAATTATTCTTATCTATGGTGATAAATCATCGCTTTATAAAACAGACGTGCAAATCATTATCCGCTACAATATAGTAATCTGTGATCCTAGTAACAAGCAAATCAACGTAACCGTACCGTAAGATCCTGGGTTCGATTACCAGGTTGAGCAGTTTAATTGAATTTATTATTCGCAGTTAGCAGCTTAAAAACCCCATTAATGACTTGTTTAATTACGAGTGTTATATGAAACCTGTGTGTACACCTTTTGGGGAATACAGGCGTGATGTTATATCGTATACATATCATCACAGAAAACCACGTCTTTCAAAAACCAACACTTACCTAATATTATACATATCTCGCATAAACTTCAATATAATAAAATACTTCATTCGATGCACCGTATCGACAACAATCTGCGATTTTATGGGTTTTTCCAAGTACTGCTCTATAGTTTGGTTCATAACTTTAGGCGAAGTAAGTATTATAACCGCAGTTTTAACGGAAACACCCTGTAAGTCCCGCCGAAAGGAGTCTCTGATGTACAGTGAAGAATTCCAATGTCCCAGAGCTTTCACATTGTATTTCCCGTTAAAATTAAAACCAGTGTTGTACACTTCATACAAATTAAATGTATTATTCATTTTTTGGGCAATAATAACATCTGAATCGATTTCTACTGGGTAGTGAGATAAAATCTCTGTGGTTGTAGATAATTGTTCCGTAATTATTATGAAGGTATACCCTTGGAAGGAGGCCGTGCTCGAGTTCAACACTGTGGTCCATCCCTCGCAAGCCGTATCTATAATTATCCCAACTTTTGGGTAAGACTTTGTAACGTTATACGTAGAATTCCATTCAATTTTAGCGCTTGCAAGTAGGATAACGTGATCATTGAATATTTTATGAACGCTAATCACTGAATAGCTATCGTAACAATGAAATAGTACGCCGTTTTTAATATTTCTATGATTGAAAATATCGATTATTAACGAAACATCTGATATCGAGAAAGATAGTAATAAATTACAAAGCAAATTCATATTGTTAGAGTATTTAAATTAAATAGAAATATGCTTTCTGTTCTAGACATACACTGTTATGCGTGAAGAATTTGTGGCAGTAAATTCAGTGATACCACTTACATCAAACAACCATTTGAAATGCGATCGACATCAAAATAGGCACACTTATAAAATGACCCTAATTACTGTCACCAAGTCAACTGAAATCATGAATAGTAAATGAAACCCTCCTCTATTTCTTATATTTCTGACACTAATGGCACTCCCAGTAACATAAATAATGTAGGCTTGATAAGAATGACAATAATAGAAGGAATAATGGGTTTAGTTCTTTGCTAAGACAATTTTAATATCAATCTAACATGAAATCCAACATTTACTTAAGAAATCTATAAACATTTGCAATAGTTTACATTTGGCAGGGAACTGTAGTAGATTTGCAAAGAAAAGTTTATTGAAAAAAAAAACATTTTAATAAATATCTATACAAAGAGGACAGGACAAGAGAATTGGACTGAAATCACCACTATTAAAAATTGTAAGTAGAGAATACATCTTGAAATGGGAACTCGGCCTTATCAGGCACTAGAAGATCTGAGAGGAAGCAGACGGTACCCGCAGTACCTTCGTACAGGCTCTCAGGATTGTCTGGTAGCCTTGCATCTCTTATAAACTCATCGCTGGTCATAAAGTCAGCAAACATCTTGGCTCTATGTAGATATTTCTGATCACCAGTTAGTCTATGTAGAAGTAGAAATACATAGCCATTGCCACCAACTCCATGACAAATTCCAGGACCTTTACGTAACAGTCCCTTGCGCCAAACCACCTCACCAGCCTTCACACAAGCATTGTAATACTTCTGGTCTTTATAAATTAAGTACGCTTTAGCCATTACGTAGACAGTTCCTGATGCACCATGACACCAATGTACAAGCTTGTGGTCATCAAGTTCAACTTCCTCCATACAACATGGCCAGTTCCCATCATCCGTTTGCAATGAAGCTAGAAAATCTACTGTAGCCTGGATATCATGAGCAGCAGACTTGTTGTATCTTAAATAACCAGGCACAGATAAAAGGATTTGTAATATGAAGCTAATTCCATGTGCAGCACCAAGATACTCAGTGTTGTAGTAGTGGAACATCAAGGGGCTAGGGCTCTGGTGTTTCATCGAGTAGTCCCGTCCTGAGGCAACTATTACATCGCAAATTTTGTGTAACTCTTCATTAGTAAATACTGGTGTTTGAAGTTCTCTGCTCATCCATAATCCCCCAGCAATATATCCTGCTCGACCCACAAAGAACTCGTCTCCACCACATTTGAGAAACTTGGGGTTGAGATATTGGCTGTAGAGAGACTTGTAGGACTTAAGCATTTCAGAAGACCGATCATCTCCCAGCTCTTTGAACAAAACAGTGGCTAGAGCATATGTGCCAGCATCACCCAACAAAAACGAGGTTTTGTCTCCAGCAGACACTTCCAAGGCAGGCTTTAAGTATTCAAGGCTCTTTTGTATATACATCGATTTATTTTCCGATAGCAAAGGGTTTTTAGAAAGATAATAGAACATGTAAGACACGCCGGTAATGCCGACATACAAACCTCCATCGACATTCTTCCGTGAAGGTTGCAGCCGTTTGGATATATTCTTGGTATGCTCATGAATTTGAGCCATTACCTGTTCTTTCTCTATCGTTAGAGCATTTCCTTGCTTGTAGTCGTCATACGGGTTCGGAAAAAATCGCACCATTTTCTCAATGGGAGCAATATGAGACAGCAAATTAGCCGTCAACAAATTCTTAAGAGTAACAAGTATTGTTGATGACACTTTTTCGAAACTTCTACGCATCAATACTAGTTTTGTTGTTAAATTATAATAAACTGAATAAAAAGAAATATGACATGAAATCTTCCTAGCAAATCTTTTTCGCTTCGCGATTTTGTTTTGTTTTTGTATTTTGTTGACAAATTATTGATTTGACAGTTTTCATTTGACAATTATAACTGCTACCAACCAAATAAAATAAAACGATGATAATATTATTCCGATGCGTTCATTTCTTGACCGGTACTATAATATACATCGTTTCGCAATATTTATTATTATTGCTGATTAACTACATGCACTAATAAGCATCATAAAAATAAGCTACTGAATCGAATCTAGTAATAATACATGAAAGAACTCTATTTAGTTCTGACGATTCATTAAATTACAATACTAGATCAAGGTCGTTATTAGCGTTACTTAGCAACTTAGTTTTTAGTGATAATAAAATGGACCAAAACTGCCTATTGTACGAATTTATTCTCATAAAAATAAAATTGTATCAAATGGGGCCAATTGTTTCATAAGTCTTTTTGTATCATTGTTGTTTATACTTTTATAGAAAATGCCTTTAACGTATAACCGTGGAAATGTTAGTGATCACAGCAACAACATAAATTACATAAATATGTAAATGATGAAGTAATATTTCTATTGCAATCGATGTGATACCTTTTTATGTTTTTTGTATAAAGGTAAGGAAGATCGCTTTCCGCACAAGAGGAAGATCTGCACAATCTCTTGATGCTGGTGGCCCTAGAGTTGACCCTGGTGCTGGTGGTGACGGTCGCCAATTTCTGCAAATTAGACCAGCGTTAACTGATCCTAGAACAGCATTTGCTCAGCGATCTCACACAACGCTATCTGGGTAAGTGATGAAAACAGAAGATAACTCTTTAAATTATGGTAGAGCTACACTACAACTGATGTGTCTACCTATTCCATGAATGGCTCTCTCTTCAAAAGTCTATTTAAGACTGCTTAACATTTACAATTTTTTTTAGAAATACAATTATAAATATGTGAATTTGTTACGTCCAGTTATAAAAAAAATATAATTTATCGTAATTCGCCCATAGTTACTAAAGAACCGAAGTTGCCAAGGAAATTATTACATAAGGCAGTACTATCCTATCCTATCCTACTAATATTATAAATGTGAAAGTTTGTGAGGATGGATGGATGGATGGATGTTTGTTACTCTTTCACGCAAAAACTACTGAACGGATCTGGATGAAATTTGGCACAGAGATAGAACATAGTCTGGAATAACACATAGGCTACTTTTTATCACGGTAAAATGTATGGATCCTGTGGGATAGCGGGCAAAGCCGCTGGCGAAAAGCTAGTATGAATATAATTACTAACTGCTGGATGGAACCCTTGTTATGTGGGCGTGTGCATTGAGGTAAAGACAAAAACAAAGCTACCGATCGCGCTGTCGCTGGTCGATGGTCGTGCGTTTGAAAAATCAGTCAGTTTCTGTTTATGAAAATAAAAATTGACAATTTTATGGAACATAGCATAAGGTAATCGCGATACGTGAGCTGTCAGAACCGATTTAATCGCGTTTATCGGTGCTGAAACTGAATGATGAACTACAATTTTCGATATGGTCTGAATTGGCCAGTTTTATGAAACAAATTTTCTCGGAGAAAAAGTATCTGGTACATGAATGATTTCCAATGTCAGGCGCAGTTAGGTCAACCAGATGCCTGCTTTTTTTTCCTGGGTCATTTTATACAGCACTGTCTAGTCCCAAACTAGTAGAGTTTGTACTATAGGTATAAGTACAGTCACAAGCAAAAACATAACAAAATTGCTAAAGCAATTTTTTCATGAATACGATAACGATTGCAACTTTGAGATAGCACCAATGTCACTATAGAATTGGTTCGTAAATACTGTGTTCGTAATATCATAAAAGTTCTATTAGTACTTTAGGAGAAAAACCTGTTTAGCACTTTTGTTAGTGTATCCATGTTTCTGCTCGTGACTGTACTAGTACTTTTTTTGGAAAC
This sequence comes from Acronicta psi, assembly GCA_946251955.1. Classification (NCBI taxonomy): domain Eukaryota; kingdom Metazoa; phylum Arthropoda; class Insecta; order Lepidoptera; family Noctuidae; genus Acronicta; species Acronicta psi. The sequence goes on from OX276486.1 coordinate 3,337,071, forward strand.
ACGTACCTTTTTATAATATTATGAAACACCCAGACAAATACAAATACTTAAGTTCTTCACATAAATATCTCTTCTCTGTCTTTTGGGAATCGAACCTACAACCTCGTGATCAGCAGTCTGGTAGTTCAACCACTACTTATGCCACAAATGTCGTCAAAACTTTCGACATGAAGACAGTCATAACACGGTTTACGTTGATTGGCTAGGTACCTTTTCAGAGATAAAGCTGTGATAGTCATTAGCATGGCAATAAGTTCATTACCTATACAGGCACTTTACTTTGTCTGGATCTTAAAATTTGCTTTTAAAATTGTTGTCTTTTTGCAGTAATGATTATGTTCAAAAAGAAGATAGCAAAGATGAAACGATTAATTTGGAAGCTGTGGGTGAAGGAAAAGTACAACTGTCTAGAACACCACAAGAAAAAGATCGGCTTCCTGACAGGATCAGTTTGGATAGGTACCAATGTTTTTTTAAATTTGGGATTATAGTTACTTGCACTTAGCTAAATTATTTTTCTGATCGAGAATTCTTATCTATTTAAACATATATTTTCTGGCGAAAATGAAACCTGGCTGCCTAATCCTTCCTGCTTCTAAGACGACCAATTCCTGTCTACCCACCGTGACCCTATTTTCTTGATCTTAGCAGCACAACTTTATTTGAACTATGTAGATACCACAATATGAAATTGACTATTTAATATAATTGTTTTCAGGAGAGGACTTTCCTCAATACCTCATATAGTTGGCGAGCCGGGACTACGGCTTTTGTCTTTACAACATAATTTAATTAACAGTTTGACTGGATTGTCTCCTTTAGATTTGGGCAAACTAGTGTTCCTCGATGTGTACGACAACCAGATTGACAAAATAAGTTGTTTGGAAAGACTGTTTAGCTTACGAGTATTGTTGATGGGCAAAAACAGGTAAAATGGAAATTATATTTTTTCTTCATTGTTAAAATAATCTCATTCATATATACCGTATTATATTGCAGGATAAAGAGAGTTGAAGGCCTTACAAATTTGATAAAATTAGAGGTTCTAGACCTACATGGCAATAGAATAGGAAAAGTTTGTGGCTTATCTAATTTAAGTGAACTAAAAGTGCTCAATTTAGCTGGTAATCAAATAAAATGTGTTGGACAAACAGATCTTCAGGGTCTTGTTTCGCTACGAGAACTGAATTTGAAAAGAAATCGGTTAAGAAAGCTTTTAGGATTTCAAAACACGCCAAAATTACAAAAACTTTATCTTGGTAACAACGATTTACAAAGGTAAGTACTTAATATTAAGGTATCAATTATTATAATTCTTTGAAGCATGTTTATTTTTAAACCATTTTAATTTTTTCAGTGTGGAGGATATGTCGTCCCTCGCTGAAGCGGTATCCCTCATGGATGTATCTCTAGATGGAAATCCCGTGGCTTTGGGTGGTGATTGTGTACCGTTTCTTGTTTCATATCTACCAAATTTACTTACTCTAAGTAATATGAATGTAACTGAACAGGTAAGTTACACGACGCTATTATGCATGCTATGATATATCCACCATCCGTTAAGAAACGTGATCGAATAGGAGACAAGCAGTTATTAGCGTTAATAAGTTAAATTTTCCTTTTAGTATTGCCTCAAATGATTACTCACATGATTTTATATTCTTTTTCAGGTACGTAGAGCAGCAATGGCTTGGCGGAATAACAAAGAAGCAGCACACGCAGCTTACTGTGCTCTTGGTGGGGCTGCGCAACAAGAAGCCCGGCGAGATCAAATCATCAATAACGCTCGCACTAATTGGGAATTGCTCAGGTTTTAATTTACGTTTCTATAGGTAATTTATGCAATCGCTTAATTTAATCTCACTCGATTATTATCTTGTTCTTAGATCAGAAAATAAATGTTTCATTCCTGCAACTAGTCCAACCAAAAATATAGATATTGAGAAAGAGTTTTCTATAGACGCGTCAACAGTAATCACACAAAGTGGTGGAACTCAAACTATGGAAGCAGCAGCACTTCCCGATGTTGTAGTATCTATGCAGCAAGCTGATACTGAAGACTCAGATTGTAAAAACAATAGTAGTGATGTAAATTCAAAAATAGCTATTGACAGTGTTCCTAAATCATCCCCAATGAAAAAGTTCCAAAGAAGTTCAACTGCTAGAAAACCTTCCGAGAGACGAGTAAATTTTTCTGACAGAAGTGCCTCTCAAGATACAGATGCATCGCATTCTACGTCCACGAGTAGTGATTTAAGACTACCGCCTATACTGTTACCAATAATTTCTTCTTTAGAAAACGTAAAGCTTGCTGATAGCTCAGAACCGATACTAAAACGCTGGGAAAGTATTTCGAGCGTGGACCCAGTAGTTGATTCATCATTCAGCTCGTTGCCATCTTCGAGCAGTGACAGTGAAGACGAGAGTAAGAAAAGATCTGTGAGACGTATGCCAACGGCTTTAAGGCGACGTGAACATTTTAGTACAACACGCTCTAAATCGGTTTGCGATCCCGAAAGTAGAAGATCTAAATCAAAGAATTCTGATATAAGCGAAAATGCTAGTAATATATCAAGTAGTACTAATGTTGGTTCTGTTGCCAATTCATCAACTTCAGGGAGTGATCATAACAGTAAAGTTTTACGTCGTGAAGGCTCTCTTAATAACAGGACCAGTAGAAACATAAGAAGTGCAACAATATCACGGAGAAATGAAAGAGCGTCTTCAGCAAATAGAGCATCTACTGCTAGAACGAAGTCAGTTAAAAATCTGAATTTAGCTAATTTAAAATCTTCAGAACCGGTGCCCAAGTCATTGCCTGCTTCTAAAGATCGAGAACAAGGTACTTTAGTCGTCGATAGTTAAAGAAAAGCCTCAAAATATGGACTTTTAAAAATTGAAATTTTTACAGGGGTTGATTATTTGGTGGAAGTCTCTGACGGTGTGGTGAGCGCGTGGGGTGCTGGCGCTGTACGGCGTCTCAATCGTGATTGGGACTGGGAGCGTGCGCGTACGGTCACACGTGCTGCTTACCACTATGTACACTACAATGCCGTCGCACAATCACTGCCCGAATTGAAATCCAAGTTAGCGACAACGAAATATTATAATTTCATAACTATTATTAAAATCAGCTGAAATTGTAACAAAGGAAACCATTTACAGATTCCCAAATATCAGCTATATATCAGTTCGTGCAACGGGTCTTCAATGGCTTGGACAACTACATGCTTTAGCTGAATTGCGAGGGGTAACTGGCTTGATAGTACAACCAGAAGGTAACCCAATATATGCAAAAATCTGGAGAGAATATGCCGTCTACAGACTTGCTCATTGGGGATTAAAAGAAATAAATGATGAACCAGTAAGTATTTCATAGACCTCCAATTTTAAATATATGGAGGTATTGGAAAACGGAACTTATGAAATTAAATTCTTTACAGGTGACCGACGATGAGATAAAGTCCGCGAATAGAACTTATGGAGGGCTAAGTGATATTGTTCTCCGAGCTCTACCCGATGCTCCACTGCAGCCTCTTTTGGCAAGATTGGGAAGGAGTGGCAATAGTGTTGCTAGTGCTAAAGCTTGGTTAAGAGCTGCTGATCCAGCTTTAAGAGATGTGATCGCAAAAGAAGCTCTACAGTACAAAAAAGGGAATGTATCACAGGTGACAAAATCAAATAAATATCTAATTACGTACACACGACTACAAGTTACCATGCAATTTGCGCCTTTGGACTGCAGTGCTCATTTGTATTGCAGTAGTACTGCTTGATGTATTATCATGTGTTCTCTGATACACAGGTTACCGATATTGAGTCGTTAGTTAAATCATCAATAAATATTTCGTTATATTTGTTTTAAAGGAGGACATGAGCTGGCGTGTTCGAGGCCGCGGTCAATTATCTCATGCAATTGATTTAGCTTGCGGTGCCGCACAAAGGTTGAGAGTTCTTGAAGTACAATGGCCTACAATATTAGTGGAAATGATTGAAGACATTTTAAGGGACTTTGCAAACATGGAAACTCATGTGAAGGAACAAATGAAAATGTTAATGGATACGATGTAATTATGTATACATTGGAATGTAATATCTTTATTTAGAATAGAATTAGTGTCAAATGTTTCGCCGCCAAAAAACTAGAACTAGTACAACATTGATAAGCATAAATGCATAATATTCAAATAAAAAAAAACACTTTCACTTAATTGATAAAGAGTTGGTCAATCAATTTGATACCACAAAAGTATTTTTATTCTAAATAGAACAACAAGCCACTATTATTTTTGGAAAATTACAATAGAAAATAGTCAATTATGATTTTAACTGAATCATAAACTAATCATTTTGTCGACTGAACAGTTTTCTAACTTGCTCAATCTAGGTAGAGAATCAAGCTGATCAATGAATAGCATTGTATAGATCGTGTTATAGTACCTTTATTAGAAATTAGAACTAAATGTAAGTAGATTAATAGTTTAACTTAATCCTTTTTTTGATCATGAGTAGGTAGTAATTGATACCATAGTACTAGGTGAAGAACTGCCCTGTATGTGCCTCCTTAATTTTATTATTATTAAAGATTTTTTAGATCCTTTTCATAGTCTTCTTATTTTAATAAGGGTTTGGTCAAGAATTACGCTTGAAGAGAAAAACGAAGCTGAGCCGAGAGAAAAATGTGACGTGTGGGTTCAATTAGTTTTCCGATATTAGAAAATACTTAGAAGCAGTTCAGATTTCTCAGCACTCTTTTCTATGCCTAAGCATCTAAATCAAAGCAAACGAAGTCTTACATGATTAAATAAGCATGGATTTTAAACTTCAAGATAGTAACTTCATTTGCCTTCAGTTCAGGAAAATAATTGTACTTATTTTCTTTGCTTCTACCCAGTAATTTTAAGTCCTTTAATTTCATAACCTACGTCAATGACGTTGAGCGTCTGTTATTGTAAGTTTATTTTGCGCCATGACAATTTGAACCCTATACTTATGATATTAATCATAAGTATAGGGTTCAAATTCAATTGATTTATGAGTCTTCGTAAAATGAGCGATCTAATGCAGGATTTGAGTCATGCGTCGGATGAATAGGAGAGAGCTGCTTTTCTTGTTTAACTATTTAGAAATAAAAGAAAGAAAGAAAGTCATTCCGTTTTTTAATTCAACTGCAATAATGCGCCAACAGATATTAACATAAAAAATACGATTTATTTGCAATCAGCTTGTTTGGTATTTTTTGGGGCAAATTAACGAGCGGAGAGAATTATTCGTCTACAAATTGTTATCGAGATTCTACCTAGGTTCCGGCTTTTAGAGAAGAGCTGTTTTGATGTCACAGGCTCAGACTAACTTGGTCAAGCAAGGGTGTGTTGGCATACTGCATTTATTGTACCTGTATTTATACAAGTGAACTTATAGAGATCAGTGCAATAACAGCCTGGGCCTGATAGTAGCACTAGTTTATGCAACAACTAATTTGTGAAATTGTAAAAAATCTTCTCCGTAGCATTAAAAATTTTTTTTTGAACGTATCTAAAGTTTTAGGCTACCAACAAAATGAAACTAAAAATCATTGTCAATTTGAATTTGACAATAGGTACAGAAACGGAATTCACTTGACAGATGATTGATTGATGATTTGATGTTATATTCTGTGAGTGCGAAATTGTGAATTAGTTTCTCGAGTTTCTTCTGTAAATTGGAGGTACACCGTACAAGTAGTAAATCCACAGGCTCGCACATAAAAATCCTAAAGGAGAGTTATTGTATATAATAACAACTACTGTAAAATGAATTAGTGATTATTGCGGTACGAAATGGATGACACTGAAAGCACGACGACGTCGGCAGATGAGAACACTGGTAACTTGTGCGACAACCCGACTCGGGATACTTTAGCGGAAGGCTTGCTCGGGCTTTTGAAGCCTACCGTAGACCAGTTAGACGAAAGTGTTAAAGCTACGAGGTACGTAGAACCTTTCACCTTTCTGATGATATATTTTGTTATGTGTCTATAAAATGTAACTGACCTAGTTTTCTGTTATTCTCCATCTATTCTAATTGCACAGTGGTATGTATAACCTCCTCCTCTTTTGAAATATCCATCATCTCTTCAGCTGCAGTTTATTTTGGTTAGTTTTTTTGCATTTTTTTTTATAAGGTACCTATTGAAACTAAAAAATATCAGTCAGAAGGCAGTGGGCATAAACCCAGAATAATGTAGTGTAATCTCTTGCAAAAGACCTTTTTTTTTAAAGACCAAAGTTTCATAAATTACGTTATTGGGTTTTTCTATAAAATTCTTAGTAACTACTCAGTATCTAGAGTTATGCCCGATTACACATTAAATATTGCGTGGACATGGTACGTCCGTCGTTCATCGTACTTCGTGGACGTGTTATACATTTGTGGACTGGAAGCCCAACCGTTTAATTTCAGGATCTCCCAGTTAGAACTGAAGCAACACATTGAATCATTGAATGAAGAGCTGCAGAATGTGCGTGAAGCATTGAACAATCACCCAGACTTGGACCCATATGTAAAAAAGCTAATATCTTGTAAGCACAAGGTCACTGTAGTACTAAATGTGCTGCAAGCATCGCAGGTTTGTGTTTAATAAATTAATATTTGTATGCTTACACCAAACACACTTTTTTACGTTAAGGGTAGACGGAAAATACAGAATGCCATTTGCTATGATCCACATTCATACATCCATTATACACTTGTCATGATGTTTTAATCTTATATCATTTTTTTATATGCAAAATACGCGCATTGACATGGAGTTGCAGAAAACAGCCAATATATATAAACATAATATAATATAAATACATATATAACCTAAATGATAAAATAAATATATAAAATTAGATTCATCCAGTTAGCTGGAATAAATATGATTGATACATTGACAATCCATCAAAAGTTATACACCCTTGACATAAATGTGGTTTTAATCTAACAAAATCTTTACTTGCATTTCAGGACCGACTTAATGAAATAAGACGTATGATAAACAAAGAGAAGAGTGTCCGTACAGCTGTTCTTCCAGAGCAAACTCCCCAGGAGCCTGAGCAGAGCACCAGCGGAGTTGTCACTGACCGAGGAAGCATTAACTAACAGCATGGATACTCCATATCAAAACCACATTGACAAAGCAGACTTTGATCATGTTTACGAACCAGCCGAGGACAGCTTCCTACTCATAGATGCCTTAGAAAAAGACCTAGAATACTTGAAGAAAAAAGAACTTACATTTTGTCTAGAAGTAGGTTCTGGCAGCGGTGTAGTGATAACTGCGTTTGGTATGGCATTCTCACAAACTTTCTGTATTAGCACAGATATCAATTTTAAAGCTTGTGTAATGTCTAAAGAAACTGCTGTGTACAATAAAGTTAATTTAGACTCGTGTAATATGGACTTGGCTGGTTCCTTTAGGGATAACATTTTTGATGTCATTATTTTTAATCCACCTTATGTGGTGACTGAGAGTGAAGAGTGTGGTGGAAGAGACATTATGGCTAGTTGGGCTGGTGGAGCAAAAGGACGTGAGATCACCGACAGGCTACTCCACATGATACCAAAGAAACTAGCCAATAATGGGGTATTTTACCTCCTACTTATTCAAGATAACATTCCTGAAGAAGTTGTTCAAATAATGTCTAAACTTGGTTATCAATCTGAAACTGTAATTACTAGAAAAGTACGAAATGAGCAACAATTAGTTTTAAAGTTTTTTAAGTAAAGATTGTTTTCCTAATACAATGTGTATGAGGCAGTTTAACAACTCTGTTCACAAAATGTGAACGCTACTTGATAATTTTGTAGTGATAAGGTCAAATTAAACTACAGATCTTAAATATATTGCCCATCACCCTGTTGTTTATTAAATAAGTTTAAAAATAAGATATAAAAATATATTTTGTAAAAACAAAAAATATTTTATTCAAGATTCTTTTTGACAGCTTCTCCAAAAGCTTTGGCCCCTAAATCATTCTCAGCGGCTCCAGGTAAAGAAGAGCAGTCCTTCAACCATCTTTCAATGTTTGGGAAACTCGAGATATCCCAGCCGACTGCCTGGAAAATAATAGAGTGCATATTTTCTTTTATAGCATAGATTCAACCATATAATAATGAAGGTAAAATAATAATATACCTCCAATGTATCAATAATTGCCTTCGGAGCCAATTATTTTAATGATTATGATGAATAGTCTATTTACAGTAACTTTAACATGCAGCCAAAAGAAATAGCCTCATTGCTATGATAGGCATAATAATTTATAATGTAAAGTTTACAATCTCATTTTTGATGATTTGATTGTATTTATATCTACATAAAAATAGTAAGAGGGCAGAAGATACAGAAGTGGTCATAACTCCACCACCAAGAGTGGTACCTATTCAATTAAAGATGAACATGTTTATCAGTGGTATTGAGATTTGCAATGTATTAACTTACCATTCTTTAGTTGGTTTCTTAGCCGTTTCATGATTAGTACTGCAGATAATCAGTGAGAAGAATAGTTGAATTTAAAAAAGTGAATAACTCAAATGTTAGATTTAACTCTGTTGTTAGTTATCTTACCAGAATGCTAGTCAATGATGCATAAATTGATGTGTCTGCAATAGTAGGGTGGTCACCAGCAACCCATTTACTGTCATTCAAGAACTGGTTAAGGAATCCAAGAGTTGTATTTAAGTCATCTTTCAATGGTTTCTTTATTTCTTTCTCGCCAAGGAATAATATAGGAAACTGAAACAAGTTATTTTAAAAGTAACTGAAGAATAAGATATGTAGCCAGTATGACGTTTATCAAGGAAATTACTATCTATACTTATGTTATTCTTACACAGATAGCCCGAATCTTCACATACAAAAAGGAACTGTCGAAGTACAGCCTCTGATTGACGACTGCGCGCTTTTTCAAATCTTTTGGATAAAAAGAATCATCTTTTGCATATTTATCGGCCAAGTAAGACGCTATAGCACGGCTTTCCCATAAAACAAAACCATCGTCATCCAAAGTAGGGACACAATGCTGAGGATTTATTTTCAAAAAACTTTCTTTGAGCTGTTCTTTTTTGAATAAATTTATAATTTCGACTTCTATCGGCACTTCAATTACTCTAGCTGCAAAAAGAGCTCCTCGCGAGGGTCCACTGATAGGAAAATGATAAAGTTTGACAGACATTTTACAAATAAAATAAATTATCAAAAACAAATAATCAAATTTAAGTTTCCAATACAAATCCAATTATCCAACCAAGTTTTCGATTTCCGGATTTCGACTTCGTTTTTGTAATTTGTTTGACAACTGACAGTGACAAAGCAAGCACCGAGTGACACGAAACTGACAATCTGTGCCATTGTTAGTTTGTCACTGTCAGTCAAACAGTCAAAGTCAATCTCTTAATTAATCTCAATTTCTCGTGTTCACGTTCACGAGTTTGTGACTTGTGTTGTGATGTGGTTGTGATCAGTTTTCAACATCAAAATACTAATATAAAATTAAACTTTGTTTATGTTTTTATTTTGTGTTGTGAACTTGTGAGCGATTTTGTCTGTATATGGTTTGGTGCTATTAGTCAGATAATTTTAATCACACACAGTAAATACACACTAATACAATAAAAAGATGTCGACAAATATTTGCAGAGTTTGTTTAATGAATCAAGGTTTTCTAGTAAATATCTATAAAAAGATACGATTTGGTATGATTTCTACAAAATTAATGTCAATATCTAAAGTACATGTGAGTAGTCAGATACAAATGTGGCAGAAGTATTTTCTAAATAACTTTTTATCCAGACATGATTTTAATAAAAACTGTTTCATGTTTATTTCTATAGGTCGTTGAAAAATTTAATTATATTCATAAATATTATATTTATGAAAAGGCTTTTATTAATTTTAGATAACACCAGAAGATGGTTTACCAAATACTATCTGTTCAAAATGTGTTCAAAAACTAGAAGACTGTATACAATTTATTGAGCTATGCGAAACTTCTGATATAAAACTGAGGGCCTTATTAGACAACCATTCTAAAGAAAATGAACTTATCAGGGATACCGCAGATTTAATTATAGAAAATCATAATTTTATATCAGACAATGATGATACCACAATGTCACCTAGAAGTGACACAGAAAAAGTGTTATTTATTGATGAAACCATAGATCATAATACAATTGAACAAGCAACTATATGTGATGATCACTTGGAGAATGACACAATACTGGATTCCAATAATAAAACTGAAACAAAAATTAACCGCAAGAAGGCTCGGAATCAACAATGTTTCACTTGTGGAAAAGTTATGTCTTCAAGGCAAGTAAATTACAACAAATTATATCATTTCAAAACACAAAAAGGATTAGCTCTATGAAGAACTTAATTCCTAGGGTATCCTTGAATATACTGCCCTAAAGCTTCTTAAATGGATATTTTTGAAAGATCATCTTATTGATGGGCTTGAATTTTTGACTTGAAGATAGATAAAGGGCTTTGGTTAGTCGGCTGACAAGTTGTGTAATTAAATTCAAACGGGTAATGTCTCATCATCATCATCCTACCATCTAAAAGAGGTTTGTTGCTTAAGAAAGGCCTCCTCCATAGACTATACAAAACACTTGATAGATGCTGCCTGCATCAAATATGGCCCACAATCTAAAAACTACCTTCACTAGATGCTTCATTTAAATTGTGGTTAAATGGGTGCACTAGTTTCTAAATGTTTAGGTATTATGTACCTAATAATAATGTTATAAGCAGAGCATAGTTAGTAGGTGTCTCTTTAAAATCTTAGAAATGTGAGCATGAGCAGAACCTAATGTCTCATTTTCAAAACCAATAAACACTGCTGAACCTAAGAATCGAACATAGGATCTCAAGCATGGCAGTCTCGCTTACAACTACTAGGTACTAGGCGCGGCTCGTCAGAGTTAAACTACTACTAGGCGCGGCTCGTCAGAGTTAAACGAACTGTCAACAATTCGGCTCGCGGCTCGTAGTAGAATCATATACCTGTACAGGTACAAACTGAGCTGATCTGCGAGCTGATTCATTGAATCAGCTCACTCACCTGAGTCATGAGCTGATCTGCAGCTCGCGTATTTTTGATGAGTTACCCACCTCTACTGACAACAAACTAAAAAATATGGAAAATTAGGTCAAGATATAGTAACGAGTGCTAGAGCGAGTAGAATAGTTCTCCGAGTGCAGCCCCTAATAACTAATTTTAAGTTAAGAAATTAATCCGAAGAAAATAGTAACTGAAAAGGTAAAAATAAACTTGGTGTTAATTTTTATCTAATTTTGAGTCGGTGCTAAACAATTTAAATGTATGTATTATGGTCTTCGTAGGCCGGTAGGTATTTATTTATTGTTAATTATATCTAAGAAATCGAGATGTATTCAGTATCACCCACATAAATCTAACGACTAAGAGTAAGGCTCTGGCAAGACAGGACTAAAAACTCAAAGAAATAATTATCCTAAATTAATTATTCTGGCAAGATTCTTAAAAACTAAAAATGAGGCCTAGCTGTCAATCTGCCTTGCTTGTCATTCGTCAATTCGTCATTGGGCGTGCCCGCGAGTTGCATAGCAGGGTTGGATTTCATAATATAATTTAGTATTTGTACTATAATTTCATGCTTCGTACTATATGCTATCTATATCTAAGGATAGTACAAAAATACTTTAATATCCCTACTTTGCACTAATATAAAAACCATTTACTACCAATCCAATATTTAAAAACCACAAAATTAAACAATAAATTACATAACTTCACGTCATCACTCAGTCACTTCTCAAGTGCTCTTCGGAAAGTCTTGTCTTTGTGAAAGACAGTAAATAAACCTCTATGAAACTAAGATATGATATGAAAATAAGATTCCGGGTTGAAGTTGGCACGTTTGAAGTTAACTCGTGCCAACTTCAACCCGGACAGTAAGTTTGGCGAGAACTGTACAAATACTATTTTTGCGCTACCACCTATGAAATGTGTTGCCAGTTTGTGTCATATCTTAGTTTTGTTCACAAAGACAAGACTTTCCTGTAAGTTTCCTGTAGTTTGGCGAGAACTGTACAAATACTATATTTGTACAGTTCTCGCCAAACTTACTGTCCGGGTTGAAGTTGGCACGAGTTAACTTTAATAACTGATAAACTTGGAAGGAGGTACATTTTGCATAATAATTATATTGGTATTGAATTTAATGACTTTATTCAAATTCTATCCTTTTAAATTTTTTGTACTATCGTTTTCAACATGCCCAAATTCAACCCTGCTGCATACTTACTGCCATTTTGAATCTGTGCAGATGCTGCTACTTGTGACTGTGTCAACAAGTGTCAATAAAATAAAAACGGTTCGGTTCGGCGGTGGTGTTCGTGATCGTGTACGACTTTGTATCAATTTACTTTCGTAAAAGTCGTTACTTAATTATTTAAACCATGGATAATCAATACAATGATCCATACACTGAAATGGTGAAAACTTTTCTACGTTGCGGCGACAATGCGAGCAATATCGTCAAAGAATATTGCGCAGGGTTCGGTGTTTGTGTATCCGAAGAAACACTTGCGACTCTCGTGAAAAATTTCCTTGAATACGCTACTTTTACTCCTCCAAAGTTCGAACCAGGCTGGAGCAGGTATTTTTATATAATTCAAACTACTGACCTAAATTTAGCCCTCGAAATCTGACCTGATTAAATAGACAGGTATTTAGAGAGCTTTTGAATCAAATTATTGATTTGTTTATCCATTTTGGGATATTATGAAAATGATAATCTATATTTTCTAAACATTTTACTGGAATGTATCAAAGCTAGTTTTGAATTACAAAGTATATTTGAGTACTGGCCAGTCCGGTAAAAATAATAATACATTACATTATTGAATGGAATAGTTTATACCTCTAATTTATATCCTAGTACCATTTCACAATACCTCTGTAAAAAGATGACCTGTCCTGACCTGACCCATTCAGATATTAAAAGTATGTAATAGCAATATTCATGGAGAAAAGGGGGTTGGAGTGTACGTAACGGGGCACTGAGGAAAAAAGACTTAGAATTTTTTTCGCAGATTCTTTATTTTCGGAAATCTTTTATTTTCTCGATGTTATCTTATATAACACGTAAATATAAGGCTAAAAGCCTCTTGGTGTTTTTTGGATCCGACCAACCGTTTGTCGTAAAAATGATGTCGAAGGGTTCCACTTATAAAGGCGTCAGGGACAAAAATTTTAAAATTGTTTTTTTTTTTTTTCGCAAATCGTTGATTTCCTGATTCTATCGTATATAACACATAAATATAAGGTTAAAAGTCTCTTGGTGTTTTTTGTCTCCGACTATGTGTTTTTCGTAAAAACGATGTTGAAGGGATCGGTACAAAATGCAATAATATTACTGTACTAGGAGAATTTAGGATGCAAGAGCGAGCGAAGCGAGCTCGGAACTTGGGGCACCCCGACTCGGACAGGTTAGGTTAGAAGGGGATGGCGGGGTCTGCAAGACCCCGCCATCCCCTTCGTGGTTTTTTTTTTTAAACCACCCGGAAGTAGGAGCCCCGCGAAGCGGGGCTCCGTCAACTACGCCTTATTACTATTACCTATGCTTGTCCTTGACCCCAAAGGCAACTTGACCTGGACCTCAAGGTCACTTCTAAAAGGTCAAGTACCATGACATTGATCTTTTAGAACAACTGAGAATAGCGGACAATGAATTTCTGAATTTTGACCTTGACCTTGGACAATGACCTTGACCTTAGGGTCGATGACCATGATCTTACGGTCGATGACAAAAAAAAAGGCAATGACCTTGAGGTCAAGGTCAATGACCCTGGGGTGTCCCATTGTGTTCCCCCACCCTACTACTCCCACATCCCACCGAGTCCCGAAGGCTTCACTAGGCGATGGCTTTTGGTCAAAAATTTTCTAAGTCTTTTTTTCATAGTGCCCCGTTTCGTATCCACTGACCGAAAAGGGCCTAACTTCTCTAAAGTCGGTGTTGCTGAAATTCTTTGGACACTCCTTTAAAAAATATGATACATTATTATTCTTTAGTTTACAATTTTGCCATGAACAGTTGTTTTGTTCAGCATAATGCAGTTTGATGTGAACTTGACAAAATCATCTTCTTCAGTGCTGATTTTAAAACAATGTTAATATTATACTTTTTATGAAGTATACATGTAAATAGTACTTAGGAGCTGGGCTACACAAGGTTCAATTACATTTAACTAATTAGTGCATGTAGGACATATTTCTATTACTTCAAATTCTAGAGAACAATTATCAACATATTTGGTTGCCTGCAATAACTCACATTTTCACAGACGGCTTTTCAGATTTCGCCTCAAGACCCACATGCGGACACACACTGGGGAGCGCCCCTTCACCTGCCCGCACTGCTGCAAAAACTTCTCATTGGCACAAAACTTGAAAGTGCATATGAGAGTGCACACTGTGAGTATTTTAACATTTATATCTTAAATATTCAGACCGGTTGCACTAGTTTCTACTAACAAAACTCAACAAATCTTTCCTCTTTATATTAGTTAATAGGGTAGATATCTATACTAATATTATAAAGAGGAAAGATTTGTTTGTTTGTTTGTTTGTTTGTAATGAATAGGCTCCGAAACTACTGGACCGATTTCAAAAATTCTTTCACCTTTGGAAAGCTACATTATCCCCGAGTAACATAGTCTATATATCATCACGCTACAACTAATAGGAGCGGAGTAGTAATGAAAAATTATGCAAAAACGGGGGAAAAAATTATAAGACCACGCGGGCGAAGCCGCTGGCGGGAAGCTAGTAATAGATAATAATTATTTATGTGTTGTCAATTTTTTTGTTTCCAGGGAGAAAAACCTCTACAATGTCCCATCTGTGGTGATTCGTTTGCACAGTCGGCTGGCCTAGCCGCACACAAGCGCAAGCACTCCGGTATATTGCCATATGAATGCAAGCTGTGCCCACGGTCATTTCGTACTGTCGGACATTTGCAGTACCATACAAGGTAAAGATTATTAGATTTTACAGACACTTCTTGGGTATGTTTTTGAAAACCTAATGAAAATTTAACTTATTAAATATCAAAAATTATCCTGTAACTGCACAGAGAAACTGAAGATTACACATTATTTACTAAAATGTACTAAAATAATGTCACATCAACCTAGATTTTAACATCTGAAAAGTGGCCACCTACTGGGTTCAAATTGTATAAATAGTTTTACGATTTACCCTTGACACGAAAAGAAGAAAAAGATATATGATTTCATTCTTCATAATTACATTTCAGAATACACACGGGCGAAAAGAACTTCGAGTGCGATACGTGTGGGCGCGCGTTTATAACTCGTAGTGATCTGAAGCAACACTTGCTGACTCACACGGGCGCGCGGCCTTACGTCTGTAACATCTGCGGGGTGCGCCTCACCCGCGCTTCCCACCTAAAACGGCATCTGCAATTCACTCATCAAAAGAATGTCTACACATGCAACCATTGCTCTACGGAATTCATGAAAAAAGTTGATTTAGAAAAGCACATGGAAACACACAACAATACGAAGGATACAGTTAAAGCATAAATTGATCTAATCAGGCTTTGATGCCAAATAGTAACTAATAAATAAATTATTCTATTTGTTAACATAGCTTAATAGAATTGTTAGATGTTACTAATTAATATCCTATTTAAAGAATATTTATGTAAAACTAATTTCTTTTTGTTTGTGATTCCTGTGATATAAATATATAAAAAATACCTGTCTTAACAATAAATTCTAATTCGTATTTAATTATTGTCCCTCCTATGGCTACTGTACTCTAGCTAAAAAAAAAAAAATGTCATGTTTACTGTGAATATGAAATAAAGTGCAGTACCTACTGGGTGTAAGATGTAAGGGTTAAAGGATCTTTCTCACTCCAACTGGGTTTATTTTTAAGCAATCCAGTCTAGTAAACTTACATTTTGACAGTGGATATAGTACAATACTTTTTTGTAAATACATAAAACAAAATAATACTTTTATAGTCATCACATAAATAATTGTGTCCTGTGGGAATCGAATCCAGGACCTCGTGATCAGCAGTCCAGTACTCGAACCACTAGACCACAGACGTCGTATGGAGAAATACAGTAACAAACATACAGTTTATAGATGACATACAGATAGAAAAAATACTAAAACCCTGAATCACTGAATACGTTTTTGACACTACACAAAAATAAAAACAGCGAATATGCGCCCGAAACTATTGCGACAACGCCATGGGGGTCATGGCGTTTTCCTAGTCTAAATACTTTAAATTCCCCGAAGCGATTAATAAATTATAAAATTGGCTGGCACGACTTTTCTAATAAATTTAATTAAATGTTTGTGGTAGAGGGATAGTTAGTTTAGATAGTTTAGTTATCTTGTTTTGATTTTTCAGTAGTTTTTAGTAAGAAATATTAAAAGTATCGAGAATATCATCCCTCATTTTTCGGAAGTTTTCGGTATTTGTAGACAGTAAACCATTATGATGGCAGCACTGTCTTTTTTCGAATTTTAAAATCGTTAACGCTTCACTGTCGTGTTTGTTACGAGTGCAAGTTTTCTTTGTGATTTTCTAGAAAACTAATCGAAGTGCTGGATTTTTGGACAGCAGCTTTAAATCTGCATTGCGGTAGCTTTACCAAGAAGTATTGGGTTTCTATAAAAAAGGCTAATTGTTTCTGTATCGGCAGTTTGAAACTATTGTGACTGTCATCACCATGTCGGGGAGAGAGATTTATTACTCAGAGAAATATTACGATGAGGAGCATGAATACAGGTAATTCCGTTTCAAAGTAACCGTAATAGAACTCATAGAGGTCAGGAATTATTTGATTAATTTGTAATAGTCCAAGTTATAACCTATCATAAAAAGAAGAGTTTATGGCTTCATTGGACACTAAGGCACAGCTAAAACTTTTCTAGAACACTATTGTATTAAGACAGGTCTGACATAGTTTCAATATATTTATTAAAGTCTATCAGCCTTTCAGACTGACCTTTTGTGAATTGTTTGCACATATTCAAATTCCACAGCTGCTTTTAGGAAATTTAGTTCATGATTTGAAAATGACTAGTGAGTAACTGCATGAATTGTTTACTGGTTTTCGGAAGATAAATATTTAGAGATTATTACTGTTTAGTTTTCAAGACTATAATAATCCATCTTCAAAATTGATGAACATCCCAAGATTTTTAACACTGGTACTATTGTTTTAGACATGTTGTTCTACCTAAAGAGATGGTGAAGCTAGTACCTAAGAACCACTTGATGACGGAGCAGGAGTGGCGCGGCATTGGTGTGCAGCAGAGCCAGGGATGGGTGCACTATATGACGCATCAACCTGGTAAGAAGTCATGAGGATAATAATAGTAGTAATTTTATTGTTGCAAAATTAGAAACACAAAAAAACATAGGACACTATCCTCCACAAATCCCTGCGTCGTGTAGTCTCTTTTATCCAAAAAATTAAATAATAATGTATAAAATTAAAAATAATAATAAAATATACAGTTACAATGTAGAATGATATGGACCATTGCCTGTGTCACAACAAGCTCTTTAACAATACTTATATTATGGTAAAGTATGTGTTACTATTTTGATAATTCCCACACTAATTTGGATACATCATTTAAATTTTATCAATGAAAATAAAAAAACGGTTATATAAATAATTCGTACCAAAGTATTTTTGCATATACGTTTCAATAGATACTTATTTAAATAATAAGTATCTATTGAAACAGTGTATGTTTAGTATTATATGTTATTTTTAGTTAAAAGTTTTTATTTCTCCTTCCAGAGCCGCATATCCTGCTATTTAGGCGAAAGAAAGAAAAGAAATGAACAAAGCAAGTGTGAGGTGTAAATGTATAGCTCTTAACTGATATTAGATGTAATGTTAGCTTTAATTAATGTTGCCCATATCAATCAATGAATCTCTTGCTCTAATAACAGTTTCATTACCTACTAATGTTATACAAAACAATTACTTATATGAAATGGTAAAAGTTTGTGCTTTGTTATTAAATTTGTATAGGTATGGGCATTATAGAAATCGAAAAAACAAATACAGCCCATTGAAAGGCTTTTGAAAATTGTATTTTAGTTGTGTTGATCCATGTAGATTAGCATATTTTTACCTAATTTGATTTTTATATTTTGTATAGAACCTGCAATCAGTCTAGTGTGACTACAATCCAGTTGGTTGAAGGAGAATAGGTTTTAGGATATTAAAGCCACTGCCTTATTTAGTATATGGATATCAATCTTGCATTTCAAATTGCAATACATCTCCATCAGATGTGTTCTAACTTTAACCATTTCATATTGCATTCAGTCATGAGGTAATTGCAATTATTATAATAATAAATTATGTTGTTGTCTGGCACTAGCAACTAACACCATGTAGTACACTACTATCAATATTATTTTATGGGCTTTACTGATCTTCATTCCATAATTATTAAGTTTTTTTTTCAAAAGGAGCATCGATCTAAAACACTGCTTTGAGTAAAAAAATATTAGTACAAAATATAGACAATTGTAGATCAATGCTGCTTTTATTTCTTAAATTAGTCTAAATGTTTAAGAAAAACAACTGCTCATCATGACATTTAAATTGTATGTGCTGCACCTACTTAATTTGCCATACATCCTTATTTTAGTTTTCTTTTTTATAATTCAGTTTTAATCATTTTGACACAACAACTTTATTTTTAGGGTGTAAATAACAAAAGAAAGGTTTGTGTCCTAGCAATAAATAAGTACCATAATTCTGTAAACTTTCTGTTGAACCCATTATATTTTTAAGAATTTCCACATAGTGCCTTACCCTCCATACTCCAAATAACATTTATTAATTTTATTGCATCATTACCTGATATTGTTTATAGTAATAATCTTATTATAATAGTAATAAAGTTGAACTGTGTCATCTGCTAGAATATGGCTGCCTACCATTGGGTAATGATTCATTAACATTAAAGGCATGTATTGAGTATGGCAGTTGTGACTAGAAGTTATGAAAATATTGTGATAAATGTTTTGACTTGAGAATATAAAAATATAGCAATGAAATCTGGTCAGTAGAGATGGTGACTTTTTTTTTATTTTTGACTTCAACCTTTTTAGTGTGTAATCCGACACAATCAAATTATCGCATGTTGTATATACAGTAATGTAATTATCGGCGTTTTGGCAGCACTTTTTGTTATCTAACACAGTAATTGGAATAAATTATTTGGTGCTATGTTACGAAAATGTTTTATTTAAATAAAGCCTATGAAAATTTTGTGTAGTGGTTAGGTTGTTGGTTTATGATGCATGTTGGTGTTTGAATCTATATGCACATGTTTTCTTGAATCCCAATATATTATGCACATCAGAAATTGCTTAATTTATCACTATTTTTAGGTAGAGGCCATGCTCAATAGTAGAGTGGCAGTTATCAGCTAGTTAGAATGTGTATGGGTCAAAGAATATAATATGACTACCTACTTTGTATTGATGGGTGGATGCGACTGGGTGTTTGAATGTTACAAAAAATCTACTTATGAATCACATTTTGCAAAGGCACTGTGTAGAGTAGAAATTTGAGAGACAACCTACTGAATTTCAATCCATCGGATATTGTTTAAAAAAATAAAATACATGGTATTTAATAATAAATTGTTTTTATTTCCTCTTTTTCTTTGCACTAGGAGATAATGAAGGTAGCTTAGTAGTTGTCTCTGGCTGTGAATATTCCATTGGTTCCATTTTAATCTCATCTGTGCTCACAGCATCTAGGAGTTCTAAGCCTTGCAGTTGCTCTTGTTCCAGGCTGTGCAGCATTTGGAAACCAGGCTCCAATGATGGTGTGAACGCACCATCTAAGGCAGCCGGGAAATGTAACTCTGGCACTTCCTCTAATTTCAACTGTGGAGCTATGTCCCTTATAGCTAGTGCTTCAAATTGTGATCTTAAGCTTGCACATTTATTCTTAGTCATTGCATGGTACCTCACAACACGATTCTGATAAAAATCATGCAAATTACCAACATTGAGATCTGAAAATACTTTTGAAATGGCATCGGGGAATCCTGATTTTAGGCCGCTTGCTTCCTTATCAACCACTGTTCTAAGTAGTTTGCACATATTTGTTAAATAAATGTCTAAAGTGTCGGCTATGGCTGTTAAAGCAACATTTGTGGTCGTCGAAATTCCAACGTGACCAAGAGATATGGCTGCGCATTGGCGCAAAGCTCTTTTGTGGCTTTCGGGGGTAAATGGTAAAATAACCGGCCCTTTACCTAACGAGAAGTCACAGTATTCCTTTTCGAGAAAATTAATTGGCGGGTTTGTCTCATGTTCCAGTTTCAAATTCGGTTCTGGCGGTTCCGGTGGTAAACTAACAGGGCCCAGCCGATTACCTTCAAACAAAGCATTTTCAGCTTGTTCCAATATAGCGGATAGTTGCCTCGCATGAGAATGAAGTTGTATCGTGTGAGTAATTAGATTAGGCTTCGGGAGTTCGATCGGTGAAGATTTCACTGTAATAGATATTTCGGGAATATTTTGCATACCCAGCTCTATGATTGGGTTGAAATTTACGTTCTGCAATACTGTCTCGTCAGTTCTTTCATCTTCCATTTCACCCCAAAGTTTTCTCGTGTTCATTTTTGCACAATTACAAGATTTTACAGTTTTATAAAATACATAAACAACAACAACGGTTAATCACCTAACTGATACTATATTTTATATTATATGTATTAAATTATTGATAACGATATTTTGATCGACCGACCGTACAACCGGTACAACAGACACTTTTTTGTCACTGACAGTGACACTGACACTTGACATTGACACTGCCAAAGAAAACGAGCAAAACCAAAAATTTTTTTTTTTTTTCTCTCATGGCAATAGATTGTACAACCAAAAATTCTATGATTTCTATTGGAGGGCAGAGACAAGGAGAACCATTTTTTTGCGTTTGTTCCCGTTGAGTCACGCCACGTTGAGTTAGTGTAACTCAACGTGGGTAAACTAGTTGGGAGAAAACTCGATAACGATATGTAACTCAATGACACAATGCAACGTTTTTTCCCCCATTAATTAACACTAACTCAAAAGAACGCTGTGTTCCCGTGACGTAACAACTTTTTGATTATTTCTTTATTGAACACCTTCAATTCTATTTTAAATGTTCGGGGACGCCGGCAAGCACTAGGCGGGCGATCAATCCTCTTGTTGGGATTATTTCACCCAGTTCCCCTTTCATGGGTTACTGGTGTTCAGCGTCGCGAATCTTCTGGTTGCTTTTCAAAATCTCACCGTCTGTCTGTGTGCTCATTTACTTCATCTGTTCCCAACATTTCCCATCTGAGTGCATACATTTTGCATTCTGCCATCTAGCAGATGGCAACTTGTTTCTTCTGCTTCCCCACATGCTGGTCATAAGGGGTCTTCTTATATTTTTATAATTGTCAGGTGTCTATTGAATACTTTGACTTAATGCAAAGATTAATTTATCCCACCTAAACACCGTGGTGTAATAGTTATAAATATCAGACACAACTGACGGAACCACAACAGCCCAAACCCAAAATTATATTGATATAATCTGTTATTTGCACTAGACCGGGCGGAAATTGAACTCATTCCTCACAAACTTGTATATTGGTAGGTAGGCATTCGCCCAATGAGTAACAGTGTAACACAACATGGTGTGACTGAACGGGAAAAAAACTTTTTTGTATGGGAGACAAGGTAAAAAGTGTCCCACGATAAGCAGCAAATTATAACTCAAAAACTCACCGCAATAGCGCTAGCGTAGCAAGTGATGTGATATATTACAATGTAGCAGTTATAAACGGAGTGAAGTAGTATGCTGAGTTAGCTGGGTTTAAAAATTTTATATTTCTGGTCCCTTCATAATTTCCGGTGAGTGGTCAGGGTGGTCAGTCAAGATTTCGACTTGGCGAGTAGGACTCGCGGTGGCTTAGCGGTCATAGCGTCTGGTGTATTTAACCAAAAGACACAGGTTCGAGTCCTGCCCACCAGCCGATTTTATCTTCATTAAAATAACTAAAAAGAGTATGTATTTAAATAAAAAAATATTCATTGTCTAGTACCTATACAAGTATACAAGCTATGCTTAGTTAGGGACTAGATGGTGATGTGTAAAATAAAAACGTAAAGATAAAGATAGATAAAGATCGGTTGACAAGTAGCATTGCAATGCATCTCCAGTTTCAGTGTGTTCGCTCAAGCTTGGTAATTAATGGTCGCCAAAAATTCCGTATTTCCGGAAGAGCAAATAGTTTTATGAATTAGAACCGACATTGGATATAATTAAAATAAGTCGGATGTGCTAATTATGGCGGTTAAGGTCGAATAATTAACGTTAATTATTTTTAATGGAGTGGCAACCGTGTTGGGTAAACACCTATTTGGAGCGAGGCTATTATATAATATACTGATGATTGTGGAATTCCAAAACTAGAATACCTAATCATCATCCTCCTAGCCTTTTCCCAACCATGTCGGGGTCGGCTTCCAGTCTAACCAGATGCGGCTGAATATCAGTGTTTTACACGAAGCGACAGTCCATCAGACCTCCGCAACCCATTTCTGGGCAATACCGATATTCGAAGGATAGACTGGTTGTCAGGCTTTTTGGGCTTCTGACTACCACTAACGATTGTCATAGGTGTTCGTATGACAACCGACAGCTTTACGTGCTCTCCGAGGCACGGAGGGGTCTCGATGTGTTAAGAATGGTCACCCATCCACAGACTGACCTCGGCAAGTGCAGCTTAACCTTGCAGATCGGTTGATCAGCGTAGTTATAACTTAGCCACGAGCCCCTCCTATAATAGGAGGTAGTAATATATTCTTCTATCTATTTACTTACCTATATACATACATTCACGCCTTTTCTTGTAGAGGTAGGCAGAAACTACAGAACGCCACTTGCATAGATACTTCTTTTGCTTCCTCCACGTTCATACATCTCGTCATACTCACGCGCCGGTTGTGAGTACTACGCACCTGACCTGATGATCTTACCGATGAGGTGTATGTCTTTCTAGGGTGTCCCCTCCTGACATTATTATTTATTATCTATTATTATCTATTGTATATGAAAGTATAAAAAGCAAAATACCACTACCTAATTTAGCGTGTACAGTTCTCGCCAAACTTATTGTCCGGGTTGAAGTTGGTACGAGCTAACTTTAACCCGGCCGTAAAAATCGGAGAAAGAAAAATATTAGATTTTAATAAATATAAACGAAAGCTCAAGTTGTAGGCTGTCGTTTTATATCATTCTAATCCAATATTTTTCTTTCTCCGATTTTGGGAAATTCCCATGGAATTGGGAAATACAAACTCAAATCGGCTAGCACCGCGCGTGGAGGTAGCTAGTAGGTATGTAACAATATATTTTAGACTAGCTTTCAGCCAGCGGCTTTGCCCGCTATCCCACGGGAACCATACATTTAACCGGGATAAAAAGCCTATGTGCTATTCCAGACTATGTTCTATCTCTGTGCCAAATTTCATCCAGATCCGTTCAGTAGTTTTTGCGTGAAAGAGTTACAAACATCCATCCAACCATTCATACAAACTTTCACATTTATAATCTTAATAGGATTAGTTTAGCTTAAAGGCTAGCTTGTTACAGATAATTATGTGTAAAATACTCTCGAAACATAGTTTATTTCTATTTTATGTTACAAATACAACAATTGAAAATAAATTCAATTTCTTCCAATCTATTAAAAATACCGGCAGTTTTAAAAAGATTCCTTCTTGAATTTTATATATAAATAAATATATATACACTTTACAGCACCATCTAGTCCCAAACAGACAATGGATATAATACTTGTTATATATTTTTGTAAATACATACTTATAATACATAAGAAACAGCCAGACAAACACAAACACCTTAAATGTTCATCACATAAATATTTGTGTCGTATAAGAATCGAACCCGGTTCGGTACTCAAACCACTAGACCATAGACGTCGTTTATGTTGTAATTATATTTATTAATTACAATTCTTATAACCTAACCTAAATTAAAAATTTAGAAAACCCCCGACACGAAATGTAATTTGCTATTTTGTGGTGGCGGCCATCTTGGATTTGAAATTTATCATAGTGCATAGTATTCTACTAGTCAAGCCCTTTCATTTGATACCCATATTGTGAAAAAATATGTAATTCGCTATTTTGTGGCGGCGGCCATCTTGGACCGATTTTCATCAAACATAGCTAAGAACACTCCCGACTAATTCACCTTTCAAATAAAAAAAAACAAAATCAAAATCGGTTCATCCGTTCGGGAGCTACGATGCCACAGACAGACACACACACACAGACACGTCAAACTTAAAACACCCCGTCGTTTTTGCGTTGGGGGTTAAAAAACAAATACGTCTAAAAACCACTAATTCAACATTAAATTATGAGTCTTCCTGAAATGTACCATTTTAGTCCATTTCTGCGAACAAAATTTGTATAATTTCCCTGAGCGTAGCAAGTTCGTAGCATCCGCCTACGTCACACAAACGACTTGGCTACGTCACCGAGATCTCGTAGCACGTCGTAGGCGTTATAACTTTACCTTGCTTACTACGCCAAGTTTAGACTACGAAAATGTTTATTACCATAATCGTTTAATGTTCCTCTGACGGTAATATGTTTATTGTTGTTGCCCGTGACTTCGTTCTCCTCATAGCTCGTAGGGGTGGATTTAAAAAAATAACACAGCTGGGGCCCTATATTCAAATAACTAAATTATAAATTTAGTTTTTGTGAGTTAATATTAATTGTATTATTTTTTTAAGCTGGATCTTTTTTTCTTTTGTTTTATGGACTTTGCGTAAAAGAGCTGATGACTGCCTACTTTACATTGATGTGTAGATACGTATTTCATTATATACTCGTATGTATATAGTATATACGTTAAATAACACTCGTTAATCGTAAATTATAACCTTAAAATTAGTAAAGTTATAAAAATTATATGAATAATTTGTAAAACATTGAGCCGCAATTTTATATAATAAGTACCCGTCCATTGTTGAGCTATCAATCTTATTATTATCTATCGAAACGATATGGTAAAAGTAGAAAGTCGAGTCGAACCTCGTTCCCATAAACTCATGTTTAGAGTATATAGGAAAAAGGTTTGTAAAAATCTTGAAGATGCTTTAGTTTGATGTCTATGGAAAGAATTGAGATCATTGAATACTAGGACTATTTTAAGTGAAGAAATTCCTTCGATATCGAAATATAGTCCCTTCTTCTATCATCCAAATGCATGCTCTACTTATGGAGTCAAGTTGTCACCAACAATGCGCTGCAATTACGTCGACACGTTACGCCACCGTAGGACGAGTGCGACTGTGTGCGATAGGGCGGCTTTCCATTCAGGACATGGAAGTACAGATCAATCGTCACTTCCCCCACTCCCGATCCCTGGACTGGAGGATATCCAGACAGTGTGGTGTGTCAGTGAGACCCCGACTGCCGAACGCGCCGCATGTGTCGCCCACCCCGCCGACCACTCGAACACGACAGTGATGCGGTGTACAATTAAAACCAACCAGTGATTTGTGATAACTCTACTGTATTCTGCTGTTTTTATTGTGTACGGTAAGTTAGTTCATTCAGTAGTATTTAATATATTTATTGCGATAAAGTTCTTGTCTTGGCACGAATTTTCAGCAAGAGGACGCGGACGCAATCATAACATTGGAACTCTATTTTTCATCAATTAAAATGCGTAAAGGAAATATTGGAATATATTAACAGTAGTTTAATCAAGCCATGCCTGATTGCTGTGCTTGATTTTATTCGTTAATTAATAGAAGTAATCGACAGATGAGTAAATCTCGACGCGGGAACAGTCGCAAATGGCATTCGCCTTTAAATTTCCTGCGTAGTAAGCAAGGGGGAAGGTATTTAAACAGACATTGGATTCTTTTTGTCATCCATAACTATTACAGAGAAGTGGGTACTGTTAATATTATTGGGTACTCATGTATTCGGTCAAATAACAACGTTTTGTAGATATTCTATTTCGGTGAGCTCGTGCAAGTTGCGCGGGAAAATGGGCAACAGTACATGTTGTCTGCCATTGTTTTACAGTTACATGTGTTTACTTGACAATATTCCAATAGAAAAATTTAATTTTTCATAAGTATCTATAAGGTATAAGGACGATGTTACTACGTGTATTACATAGGTTCTTTGTTTTTTAATGTTGCTGACATTATTATACCGTATGCGATATACCCTGATCTAAAAGTGTATAACTGAAGTTATCATTTGTTCAATCAATCGTTTATTTATTTTTTATCGTTTGTTTGACAGTTCGGTCATGGCTTACACTTGGTCCTAGTATAACTCTGGGGGACCTCCGATAAAAACTAATTACAAAATTTTAGGCGACAATAATTTTATAAGTGGTTTTCCAGAACAACTGTATAATGTCTTACTTTGTTTTTAAACTTCCGTAACACAGACATTCGGACAACACCAAGAACATACTCAGTGCATTATAAAATTTTGGAATAAAGCGTGAGCAGATTCAGACGCATATAGAGAGGCTGCATGCCGATCCTAACTTAGTTCGGAAAATTAGGATACCTATATCCATAGATTATAATATATATATATAATAACTAAAAGGACAAATGGAAGAAAAGGATAGGCTGCTCCGCCGCCGGACCCAAATATATTGGAACATCGGCAAGAAGAATATGATGACAATGATGATTATCTTTAAGAAATAACTATATTTTATAACTTGGGACACTGTATCAGTTTTTATTGATGTCCCATCTATATTCTTTCGATCGCACTGTCGTAAAATTCCTTTGTTTCTTTCAGTAGACATCAGAAATTCTATGACAACTACAAATATTTTTGCAGGAAGAGCCAGTCTGCTTCCTCGGAATAAGCCACTTGAGTTGCGTGTATCAATAAATAAAGCAAGTGGTTTCACTGCCGGATAGAATGACAAATTCAATCCCCCTTGTCTATTTTTATCAATCGCTAGGCAGTCAAACTGCGAGGGACCGCAACTATATAGCTAAATATTTTATGTTCGCTAATACGCGCGAAAAAGTTTTAGGCAGACTTGAACTAACCGATTTTCTCTTAATTATAAAGATATATAGATATATATTATACTAGACAAATATAATATTTATTTTTTGAGTATTTCTCGCCAATAAAAGATCACCAACAAGGTGTTGTGGGTGTTCGCAAATTAAT
The DNA here is from genome assembly GCA_946251955.1 of Acronicta psi. Taxonomy (NCBI): domain Eukaryota; kingdom Metazoa; phylum Arthropoda; class Insecta; order Lepidoptera; family Noctuidae; genus Acronicta; species Acronicta psi. Next base: position 3,364,430 of record OX276486.1, read on the forward strand.
GATTGCTACAGTTTTTACCGTCTTTTCAGTTTTAGTTTCATATGTAAGTTTGTGTTCACTTTATGGTTCGTGCGTCGTTCCAAATAAATGTTTATAATAAATAAATATACTATCTAAACCAACCGTCAAAATTTCAACGTACAAAAAGAAGCACTCCAAAAAACTTCGGCCTTATTTGAACACACGAAATTTTTTCAGACTGATTTGGGTGCCGTGGTACGTACAGGGCTCAATAAAATTGTCCAAACCTGCGATCTATAATTTCCAAATTTGGTGAGAAAACATATCAGAGTCAGCAGTCTCCCCTTAAAGTGTTGAGTGTCAATTGAGTAATATAGGTCACTGTGCTACTCGATGCTCCTGGTTGTATGGATTTTGTGCAAACAGAACAAGACCAGTGATGTGACGAGGATCTAAGGTTTCAGTTAAACGGTGGATCATAACACATAGAAGAATTACAATATAGAAGACGTACATAGAATTTTGGAAAGCTATGTATTTGTCCTGGGTGTTGTTTGTTTTGTAGTGTTTAATAAGATGATTGTAATCGACAAAGTTGAACGTCTCTGGGAAGGCGAATATTATGTCAGGCTCCTAACAATATTTAGTAGCTATTGTCCTCAGGATGCAATCTATTGCCAAATGTCATCGAAATCAGATAAGACGCGAAAAGGTAACCGACAGACAGAGTTACATTAGTATGGATGCACCTACAGGCAGTTGTCCCATGTGGAGGTGTTTGTGGATGAAGAATTCATCATCATCATCAACCCATACACAGTCCCACTGCTGGGCACGGGTCTCCTCTCAAAATGAGAGGGATTAGACTATAGACCACCGTGCTGGCCTAACGCGGGTTGGCAGACTTCGCACGCTGCCGCTGTCGAGAAAATGAGTGTGTCTCGCAAGTGATAATTAGGGACATGATTCCGTAAAGTCAGAGGTGCGTGCCTTGGGTTTGAACTCGACACCTTTTGACTAATAGTATATCACTTGGCTACTACTGCCATTGCTACTCGGTGAAGAATGAGTGTTTTTAAGAGTAACAGTGTGAACAAATAAGTAAATAATTTGCACAGATTCACACAATAGGTATGTCCACATGTTGTTGTCGGTTGCTTCGCCTTGACAGTGAGCGGAAATGCTTGTTGGCGCAAATTGCATTCGCCATACTTCGTTACGATTACCGCTTGACGCTTATGCGATTTTCTGATGCGGACGAAACTTTTACTGAGTACCAGTTTTCATGTTCTGCTGAATTTTACATACTTACATAGTAATTACTGTTGTTCTTCTAAAGGGGGTATAAGTGGAATATTTAGAGTAATTTTATTTCAGTGAGAATTAAGAACAGTCAGAACAGTCCTTGTAGGAATACCTAAGATAATTTATGAAGCTTTTAAGAGGCCGTGCACAAATTTGACTCGCTCGAGTTTAGGTAAATTCAATCGAGTTCTATGTTTGTGTGCGCCGTTCACGCACACACGGCTCGAGGTCGGGCCTAGTATCGTATAAACAATTTTGATCTTTTCAATAATAATTATCACAAATAAATGATGGCCCGATGGTTACTGGCGCGATCGAGTTTTTGCGCTCGATAATATAGCTCAATGTATCTATTATTTTCACAGTGAAAATATTACTTTTTTGAAAATATAAATTTACGTTCTATTTAAAGGATAACTTAAGTTTAATACACTATTTTTTAAATTTCGTAAAAGTACCTCTAAAAAATAGAAAAAAATACATATTTGACTGGAAGTTTTCCAAAAATAACATTATTTTATCTTTTTTTTTCTGGTATAGTTTGTATAAAACTTGAAAAAAGTAACCTGGCTCTCTAAAAGAAGAGTATGTACTGTATTTAATACATATTTTTTACATTCATAATTACTTATAGTTTCTTGGCTAGCGACGATCAAACGTCACTCGAACGCAACTTTTCGGAAAAAGAGTTGTCAATATTCGTGATTTACCACTAATATGGAAATAATTTAAAAAATCCACTTTGGCTCTCTAACATAAAAGGAACTGTTCTTTTCAATTCATGGCTCGGTTTTTATTTTTCCCTATTCGGTTCCTTGCAATCGATGATCAAAATGTATCAAAATGGGTCGATTTGTAGGACGGACCCTTAATTTTTTATAGCTGCGCTTCGTACTTATATTAATTTAAAAATTGTGCAATATAATGTCATTTATTCTCATGCGTATATCTATATTCTACAAAACTGTTCTATATTGGTTAACTTTACGAAAAATATATAAGTAGTTTGTTTGATTGCATTGCATTGCATACAAGGGGCAAGAAAAACGACATTGGAATAACAAATAAATATGGTTATCGTGTTTTGTTTTTACTACCATAACAGAAACATATTGTTTTTATAAACATGATCATGAAATCCTAGTCTCAAAGATGTTAGGGGTAGTTTATTTAAACCAGATACATCTGAATATAATAAATACCACAAGGATCCTTAAAAAGTTCTCATTGCCCTACGATGTTTTTAAAAGTAACTTCCCAAATATCGCTATATAAGCTTAGTAGGTATCAATACCTACCATAACTAATATTATAAATGCGTCTTTTAAACAGATTTAGATAAAATTTGCCCATCAGATAGAAGATCTTGAATAAGGACATAGGCCACCATTTATCTTAGCCTTTTAAGTTGCGAATGACTCCGCGGGTCACAGCTAGTAATGTGTAAGTGTGCATTAAAGCCAACGGTACAGGACGCAACAAAGAACGCTAATAAGGCACTTAGTAACTACGTCGTAGTGGCCCTGAGATTGAGAGGAGAGGGTAATTCACACACAGCCTCTAGGGCGAGCGGGGGCGGGAGGAATCAACAAGTGTCCTTACAACCACCTGAGTTAGCTTTGTTGTGTGTGCGATGTGAATGTGTGTGTTATGGATCTTTTTTGATTAAATTTAAGTCTTCCTATTGTCAGTTTGTTGCTAAGATCACATTTCCTCAAAAACCCTCTTAAATATTACCTACCTTATAAAATAAAATTAACTTATAACTTAAAATAATGACTGCAATGTGGTCGATGTTTTATGTAATAAGTTCTACAGGACTAAGAAACAATTAATTAAAATTGTTCTTTAATAAATTGTGAATTTTCTTCTAGTCTAATATATAAAACAAAGTCGGGTTTGTTACAACACTTATAACTCGAGAACTGCTGGACCGATTTTATGGTTTTTGATTTGTTGGATTTGTCTCCGCCCAGACTAACTATAATTACCAGAAAACGCTAGTAATTAAATAAAGTGTCAATTTATAAAATTGTTTATAGGATTACCATCCACCATTACCTAAATCTTACTAGACTACAGAAACAAAAAAAATATCAAAGGTTTTTATTTCCATCTAACCTTTGCCCGGGATTTCGTTCGTGGAAGTATATTTTTTTTTGCAACATTTTAATTTATACTCAGCTCCTATACGGGGTGATGATATATCGACTATAACCTTCCTCGTTAAACAGGCTATCAAACACTGAAATAATTTTTCAGGACGGACTAGTAGTTCCTGAGATTAGCGCGTTGAAACGTTTGTTTGTACGCCAAATAAACATATAAACAAACAAACTCTATAATATTAGCATAGAAGTATAGATATATAAATTTTCACTTTATGGTAATCTCGACTTTATTGTCGCAGCAATTTGCCGCGAAATCCTGCTCGAAATCAGGTCAACATCAGCTTTTTGTTGAGACGAGATGCGAAACGGAACAAGTGCGGATTAAACTTTACAGCAGGTACTGAAATATACTTACAGGTTTTTCATCGTTTTCTACATTGTTTCGATACAAGATACGTTTGTTGATATTTTTTTTATGTAATAGTGGAAATAATGTTTTTAAATTTTTTCTTTAACTTTGTCCCGTATCACAAAAAGTGGGCTACGCAAAATCTAATTAATTAAAAAACTGTGTTTATCCTTTAAAAGAATTGAAATATAAGACACGTACAAGGTAATTGAAGGTGAGTGATACCCTTGGTGTACTTACGTGTTGTTGCTTACTTGTTTGCCATCTTACTGGTATAAAAAAATATATTATATTAATTTATTGTTAGATTTGATTGTACATTAAACTTTATCTTTATAATAAAGTTTCTAAGTATATAACAATAAGAAAATTTCAGGTGCAATTTAGGTAATAGCTACCCCATTAATGAAAATCTGATTATTTGTTTTATAAAGGGCAAATAGCAACTTTGCAAAATATGACTCGAGCCAGTAGATATCGGTAATATTTTTTTGTCAAATAAGCAGTACACGAGTTGACATATATATTGGGATGCGTAATCCAAGCCTACTACTACTGATGACGTCAACACAGTAGTGAGTTCAAGCTCTTGTGCAAAGGGTTGTAAATCCGATTAAGTAGAAGAGCCAATATTTGAGAGTCGATCGATACCTTCACGAAAGTAATTGTTCCGAATATCGATACCTATATTTTGTAACTGTGCCGTGTGGTAACAAAATGTGTTAGCAATTTAGCATCACTATTGGTCTATGGGTTACCAAGTTCTTGTAGGGGTTCATGTAATGCAACTCCATACTTAACATCTACGCAATTGCCGCTGGGTTATATAAAATCTTTGGGTTTTTTACCAAAGACATTCCAAATAGTAACGCAACCATGTTGAGGTCGGCTTCTAGTCTTACCAGATGCGGCTGATTATCAGTATTTTATACAAAGAGACTTTATCTAGGCAATACCGATATTCGAAGGATACATTAGTTGTCAGGCCTTTTTTTTGGCATATGACTACCATTAACGACATTGATGTACCGACGGCTCTACGTGCTGTCCAAGGCACAGAGTGGTCTCGGTAACAATGGTCACCCATCCACAGACTGACCGCGCCAAGCGTATCTTAACCTACCGATGGATGAGCGTAGTTATAACCCCCTTATGATGACCCCGTTATGATCCCCTCTTAGTACTTTTTTGTAGTAAATCTTCATGGATTAGCTAGAGAGGTGGCAACATTTATATCGAACTCTTACCGACTAACAACTACATTTGACTTCCCCTGCCACGACCATGGCAAATTCTACAGTTCTATTAACCTGCCACGTGTGTGACTAAACCAATTGTAAGTGTACCCGAACTGCCATCTGATCTTACAATGAGAGATTATCAGCCTAATAGTAATGTAATTAAATTTACATTATCTTTGGCAACCTTGCCAATGGTACTACATTTATTTTGCAAGTCATTATTATAATTGCAATAAATATATAAAAGTACTTTTCTACTACGTAAATTCATAAAATTTTGCACACCACTATTATTGCCCTTCGTGGAATACGCCAATTGCCACTCGAATAATTGCCCTTCCTGAAATACATCACAATTTTGACCTATTCTAGAACTGTCTGTACCCAATATTTTCTGCAAATAAACTTCTTATTTTATTGTATTGATTATAATATTACGGCCAGCTTCCAGTCTACTTATGAGTAGATCAATGCTGTGTTCGAGAGGGCAGCGAAGAGCCAAAAGATCGGGGAATCTATTGTTAAAAACTAAACTAAAAATCTATTGTTGAGTTTTCGGATACTGAAAACGTTTTCGTTTGATAAGCTCGTCTTCGAGTTAACTAGGACATTTATCTTACAGTGTCCACACGTCCTGTTTTCGCAATATTGTACCAGTTAAAAATTGTAACAACTCTTAAAAGAGTGTCTATGGAGTTTCTTGCCGGATTCTTCCCCATAGGATCAACTTTTTTGAACCGTGCATTTAGAATAATTTAACGTTACATAAGTTAATAAGAAAAATTCTTTCACCTTTGGAAAGCTACATTATCCCCGAGTAACATAGGCTATATATCATCACGCTACGACTAATAGGAGCGGAGTAGTAATGAAAAATGTAGCAAAAACGGGGAAAAAATTATAAGACCACGCGGGCGAAGCCGCTGGCGGGAAGCTAGTTTGAAATAAAAACATTTGAACCGAAACTGATTCCTGTCGGTCCAATTTCTTATCTCATATTTCACGATTGGACTTTAGGTACAAGGATAGGGCCATTCGAACAGTTGACAGACGCGTTCGCCATACATAGACACTAACACCATCTTTGTTGATATCCATGGCTTTTGTTTTTAGCCGATCGCGGACTAGTTCACTTCGGTTTAGAGAAGACCATTTTGGGACCAAGTTCGGGGTGTTATTGTGACGTGCGGTCTGCCCAGTCTTTACGCAGTAATATATAAGTCAATGATAAGTATACATTTACTTACCATAATTCATTAAGCACTGAAGCACAAATGAACTGACGGAACGTTGTGAAAATGTGATAACAACACTAACGAATTATCGGACTGATTGATTGATGTCTCGCAACGATGGCGATAGGAATTATTTTAATGAATTATGGAAGCTGATTAAATTTGCGGGGCTAAAATCGCCAAAACTTGGTATACATTGACGGTATTATATTTTTATTTTTATTTTATACTAGCTTTCCACGGATGGTTTCGCCCATGGGGTCTGGGTACTTCCAATACCCAAATTATAGCCTATAGTAATCGGTAAAGATGTAACTTTCTAAGAGTAGTTTTTGAGTTAAAGCGTAAGAAACAAACAAAAAATCAATTAATCTTTCCTCTATATACTATATGTTTAGATAATAATTTATTTTCTAACCGAAACATCCGCTTTTGACTGGGTCCTAAGGCTGAGATTCAGAGAAGGGACTCAGCATGAACTTACGCTTCCGTATGTCAAATTGTAATACAGATTTGACATACGGAAGCCCTACTTTACGCTGAGCATCGTCTCTGAATGTTAGCCTAAGACTCCTAACCGCAACTGCTACGCTGGAGGTCCTGAATTCAATTTCCAGCTCAAGCAAAGTACTTATACGTAAGTATACTGGGTTTCTCAATGCAATTCTCAGCTGGCAGTTGGATTTGAAAAACAACGTTTATTTCAACGTCTCAGAACCTCTACTCAAAAAGACTCCGCTCTGACACAACTACAAGTCTCAACATTTGTGGTCCTTCGAGCCGGACATATTTGTGCTCGGTTAATGGCAACAGAAAGTGGAAAGCGCAGTGTGGGACGGCCTCCAATGAGATGACCGACGACCTGGTAAAGGTCGCTGGGAGTCGTTGGATGCAGGCGGCATACGACCGGTCTCGGTGGAAGTCTATGGGGGAGGCCTTTGGTCAGCAGTGGACCTCTTTTGGCTGATATGATGATGATGATGATGAATGACAATAGGCGCTCCATATTATATGGCACCCAAACATGTGAACTGTGCCCACTGCCAAACTTTACGGGGAATTCTGTTGTGATATTATGTTAAAGTAAATGGTATGTATATGGTACAATTAAAACTACGCAACAGATTCAATATAACACATCAGCTAGTATCAGGTACTTCGCCGCATCAGTGAGGCGCGGTCCGTGTGAGCGCTGGGGGGACGCGGATTGATCGCGATACCACTAACTAAAGATTTCCGCGACGACATCCGCGCGGGGGGTCCCGCCCGGGTATCCCACGTGCTTATGCGCATCGCAACGATAAAATTCCCGTCAACGATTGGCTAATATTGACACCAAAATATTGGTATTTTTAACTTTTTCTGTCGTACACAGAAATGGAAGTCCCGAATGTGTGATTGGGCGAATTCAAAAAATAACAAATGACGACTTTTTCATTGGCGCGGCGATTGCGCAGAGGGTCAATCATTATCCTACTGTAGTCAGTTATTTATATTGATTGCGTGTCAGTGAGTAATCTTCAGCAGTAGGTTAGGAAACTCACTTGCCTATATACGCGACTATGTAATTGTATCCCACGGGATACGCAAATGTATTTTTACGTGATCTATAAAGATCAGGTACTATTGCCACCTGGGGAGGCGGCAGGGTATGCTGGACTCCCACTAAAAGCCAAACTTGCTTTCCCTTCCTCTCTAGTCACGGCCAAGGGTTTCGCGACATTTATCACAACGGGTATTTCACAATAATATCAATGATGGCGTCTTTCCCGCCATAATTTTTTTGACAGCTGTGTCTACGGCTGTCACTACGCTGTCCAAGGAGTCCGAAATATCAGCGAGGTGGCTGGACTTTTTATAAGTATATTATAATTCTTGTGGTCAGTCATATTGTCCGGCAAGAGCTAATAGATACTTCTACATCAATTTACTTATTGATAGTGCACGTGTCTCAGACTACAACAGTTCGACGCGCTCTGCCAAGATCTCTATACTAATATTAACTGAGGAACGCAGTTCGGTCGCGTTGTGGTGGCCATAATTACTGTGCCATCAGGATACGTCCTAATTTTCATTTTCAAGATCTATCTTACACCAAGAATCATTCTGGGCTGCTACTGTCTAGGATCAAAATTATGGGTGATGCAAAGATTGGAAATAATCATATCGCGTTAATATAAAATTATGTCGAAGTTAGCCATAAGACCGCCTATTGCATCACTTATGGTTTTAACTTAGACGTGCAGTAAAGATTAGGTATAAGTATCTGTCTATTTATAATCTTGTCAAATTAATTAGTAGTTAGGTAGGTAACTTTTTGGCTCGCCTAACTACAAAAAGAAGAACATGAGAATCAATAAAAATAAAATGATTTCGAGAGCTGACTGATCCTGAAAAAAAGTAGATCTTGTCACCAGCCAAGCTTTAATTTGTCCTGCACTAATTATTTAGTGCATCTACCCTACTCGACCCGATTTTATCTGAAGCGATAGGCATTTGTCTCATTTTATCAACGTACATTATTATTATTATTTATGAGCAATCTAGTCATCGGACATTTCCAGGAATCTATCATCCATGACTCCGCTAAGTGAAAGAAATAATTAATGCTATACGCAAAAGTACTTGGTGAAATATCTAATGGGTACATCGAACTACATAATATTTGAAAGTGTTCTCATAGCTTGCCAAATTTTAATTCTACTACTATGGTGAGCTATACTGACTAGATATGATGATGATATACAGGGGGGCTAAAATCGCAACTTTCGATGAATGTGATGAAAAAAAATGATGAACTTTCGATCAATATGAATTGCGTAGGTACACAATTGCACCGTGCTGTACATTGTGGGCTGACCTCGCATTGTATACGCTTTTAGTACAATGAGAGGTCAACTTGTACTGGAAATTTAAGGCACGGCGTGCACTTTCGTGTACGCAATTCATATTCATCAAAAGTGACCACTTTAGCTCCCCAGAAATAAATCCAGCTCACGATAGACTGCAGCTAATATTTGCCAATAAACCTGTTTAAAAAGTCTGAAAAATATTTTAGGTGCTTTTAAGGTTTAACACGGCGTATTTGATTATAATAGTTAAATCAACTTTCACAATTAATAAAGCAAGAGAAAAATAGAATCACAGGCATTCGACCCTGCCTGGGCCTGGACCCTGGTTGGAGGCTTTATCCAGCTAAGCTACCGAGATATTTGGCATATGTTAATCTCACTTTTTATATCCCTAACAGAAACCACAAGCCCGCCACCATGCCACTTCAAATCCGAAGGAACCGATGTTCCTCCTTCATGTGGGACAATCTGCTGACCATCCTGACGGTCATCGGCGTGGTGTCCGGCACGCTGTTGGGCTGCGGCCTGCGCGCCTCCGGCCACGAGTGGTCGCGCCGTGACGTCATGTACTTCCAGTACCCTGGGGAGCTGTTCCTGAGGATGCTCAAGTCTCTCATAGTCCCACTGCTTGTCTCTAGTATTGTGTCTGCTATTGGATCGTTGGATCTCAGTTTATCCGGCAAGTGAGTCGATTTTGTATTAGTAACTATACCTAACTACGAGTAACTTTTCAGGGCAGTGCAAGAGCTTTTCATGCTCCTCTTCAATTATTTTGCTGTTAAAGAACTCACGAAAACAAACGAATAGAAACAAATTGACATTAGTGACAGCCCGATTTGTCGAAGGCTTGTGTCATTTCCATACATTTTGTTTCTATTCGTTTGTTGATTCGAATGTCAAATTGCAACATGACAAAACGTATTGTTAAATATTCTAACGCCGGCGCCATCTAGTTTAAAACAATAACAGTTTTCTTGTAAAGTGTCCTTGAAAGAATTATTTGTAGAAATAAATATCATTTCATTTCACTAGTAAGAGTGTTAACTGGGTACATTGATGTTATAACGATTGTAACTGCAACTTACACTCCATCCGTTCCAGGGTTGGTCTTCGCGCGATCATCTACTATATGACGACGACGATTTGCGCGGTAATGCTGGGTATAGCCCTCGTGACCACCATCAAACCGGGCAAGGACCCAGAGGCCTACACGCAGCCCAATGCAACCAAAGTCCTGGTAAAGGACACTCTCACGTCGGATACATTGCTGGATTTAATCAGGTCAGTGATATAATGATGTAGGATTTGCAATGTCTTTGTTTTGGAATAAGTCTGGCGCACTTTCCAACCTCTAAGTCAGTACGCATATTCAATTAATGGTCCAAAAATTTCGAATTTCGTTTACTGCAACTGAAAAGTATACTGAATACAGTTTTCCTAGATCAGTTAATTTGAGTAGTTACTTACATACTTGGTCCCATCGGAAGTTTAGAAATTCTTTTGAATCGATTTTGAGTATATTCATTTTGTGTTTATTAATTATTATTTAGGAGTAACAACAAATTTTTGTAAGTATAAATACATAAAGACCACTTTCGTTGAATCATAAAATGATACACTGTATAAAATTAAGGAGTTAAGTACAAGACATACTTCTATATTTGTATTTAGATTTTAGATACCAAAACATACATGAACAAGAGGAACTTTTCACTTCATTCACTGCATTAGTAAGAGGAGCGTTGTTGTTTTGGAACGAATACGAAAATACGATGTATCAAATAATATATAAAAATCTTCTAAAAAAATATTAAGTGAAAATCAAAGCGTTGTAAGTATACGGGAAATTCCATTTACCTAGTATATATATATCTACTCTGTTAATCAAAAGCGTGGGCTGCAAAGCTGCCTGCTAAGACTTTTCTCAAATTTTCCTGAAAGCGGAAATAATACTTCTATAAGGCTTTTCTGTCAAAGATATTAAAAGAACGGACTTTGGAATAAAAAAATATGTGGGCTTTACGTGGGCAATTTTGTAGCAAGCTTTTATTAATTATCCCTATTGACTTGAACTGATGTTTTGACTTTAAATCTGCAGAGGCGTATTTTATATTTTTATTTTATGAATAGCGACCTTTATTTTAATTTCTATTTAATTACGCCCACCTAACTTCAATTTTATTTTCTGTTTCGTGAGGGTTTGGTACCTATTCTGTGATCTTATATTGATAGTTAAACCACTTATATTGGATCAAAATGTGTCTGTGTCTGTCTAAAATAATCTAGGGCGAAAATATTTACGAAATGCGATTTAATTATCACTCAATTACCTTCATATTTGGTAAGCTATAAAAAAGCACGTGCAATTAAATTAAAATTATGAATTTTAAATTTAGTTAGTAGTCGCTCATTGTTTTACAGAAATCATAAGAATTGCCACCTACCTAAGCTTCTAGCTGTCAATAATGTTATTGCAATCCTTTTGTTTCACCACCTAAGTTTCCGTTAAATTAATTGACAAACAATGTTATACAAATTTTGTTCCATTTTTAATTTATCCGGCGAAACAGAAGTATGTATTATACGGTTCAACGAGAGTGTGACTGGACATACAAAAATATTCATACACATTAAAACTGAAGCAAAATCGCGCTACATTTCATTTTCCAAACTTATTGTCCGGGTTGAAGTTGGCACGAGCTCACTTTAACCCACCCGAAAAAATCGGAGGAAGTAAAATATTACTTACTACAACCCGGACAATAAGTTTGGCGAGAGCTGTATTCCCTGTCCTATAAACCAACTCGCGTCACACAATTCGTATAATGTGACGCGGGTTGATTGGCGTAATACTCTTAATAGGTGTTACATGGCTGGTAATTTCGCCATCCGCCTGACCCGGGCCGAATTAGCTTGATAAATGATATGCACAATTGTAATGTTACGTGTTCTAGAGGTGTTCAATGTTCCGGTTCGAGCTAAAAATACATTGGTCTATAAACTTTTGCCTGTACTTTTTTTTACTCGACTACCGAAGGAGGGTTTTGTGTTTTGTATGAAGTATTAGTTTCATTAAGTTGAGTTCGTTAATAATATTTAAGGTAGTTTAGATGACAAGATGTATGAACGGGGAGGGACCAAAAGAAGTATGCAAGAATCGTAGCAAGTGGCGGTAAAATGGCGTAAGTGTATGTATGTATGTATGTATGTATGTATGTATGTATGTATGTATGTATGTATGTATGTATGTATGTATGTATGTATGTATGCATGTATGTATGCATGTATGTATGCATGTATGTATGTATGTATGTATGTATGTATGTATGTATGTATGTATGTATGTATGTTGAAAAGTAAGTACTAGTATCGTGTACTACTGTAACTTTAAGAGACAATCAGGACTAAAGGTCTAATTGCCATCCAGATTGATGGATCAGCGTACCTAGTTACATCTAAAAATAAAGAGTCCTTTTTTACAGAATGCTTCGTCAGATAGTGTTCGAACACCCGCAGATGCAGACAACAGACACTTATAATACGAAGTGCAGTGATAGAACGTAGGGTTGGGCGAAGAGTAACCGTTCTGTATGTTACTACTACTTATTAGTAATTCTCGATGTGTGAATGTAATATCCCTTTACGCCGAGGGGTTTAAGCAGAGGTGTACTAATGTATACCCACAGTTCGCCTATATGTTCGGTTCCATGTAATATAGGGTCGCCGCCTATTGACATTAACCGAGTAGCTACAAATCTTAACTCCGAGCTACAAAAAACCCGAATGTGTTAACTATAAACAAGCTCTGTGATGTTGGAAAATTCATTAATTCATTATCAACCCATTAACTGTCCCACTGTTGGGCTCGGGTCTCCTCTCAGTATGAGAGGGATTAGGCCATAGTCCACCACGCTGGCCTAATGTGGGTTGGCAAATTTGGAAAATTCATAACTAAGACATTTTTTTGCAGGCGGGCGGGCCAAGCAAAGAAACAATTTTGTTTATAATTCAATATTGCTTATAATTTAGACTGAACGAGTAACTTGTCCCTGCAATACATTTTCCAACATTACAGAGCTTGTTTATAGTTTTTCCAGATAGAAAGAAGAAAGAAAGAAAGCAAGTTTTATTGAAAATACACAATCCACACAAGACATTAATTACATAAAACAAGACAAATACAAACATAAAAGAAATCAAATCGGAAGATTACACACACAGACACACTAAAATAATTTTGTTTCGTGGAGATACTGGTATGCTAGATACAGACATGTGTATAATGTCGACACAGAATGCCAGTATGTACTGCCAGCTTACCAGTACATGGCATACCACCCATAGGCATGTGTATCACAGGCTTAACGTATACGAGATTTGAACAAGGAGTTGCTATGTCAATTAGAGTTGTCACACGCGACCGCTCGTCAAATTCCGGAGGTCACAGATGTCGCGTCATCGCACATAATTGCCAATCACCTGATTTATTGACTCTTAGATCCTCGATATTGCCATATGTGACAATTTATTTGATTTATATTCTTATACTTTAAGGCTAGTAATTAATATACCATTATGAAGGGTTAAGCTAAGATATAAGTACTCACCGCCGGGGTCGCGGAAGAATGTCCACACGTTCCCGTGACTCCGGCCGAACGGTGATGAGGCGAACACCCGTCTGGTTTTAGTGGGTACACTTTTTCGCTTTTCAGGGCGGAGTCCCCTGCGGCGGAGGCCCTGAAAAGACGTCTACCCACTAAACACACCGCGCCGCCTTCCGTATGGCAGTGAGGGTGCATAAAGCATTTCCAGACGCAAAAAAAAGATATAAGTTCTCCACTGCTGAGTTAGAGGTTCTAGGTTCGATTCTTACGGCCGGGTTGAAGTCAGCTCGTGCCAACTTCAAGCCGGACAATAAGTTTGCCGAGAACTACACATGTCACACTTTGCGTTTAGATCGTGGTGACATAGGTAATTGTCAATTGCAAGGCGACAGGAGCGGCTTGTCAGTTCCCGCCGCACTCGCTTATATGTACTGCGCCCTACATATACGTCGATAGGGCTGTCGACACCTAAGTACAGTTCGATTCAAACTTAATGGCGGCTCAGAACATGAGGCGAGTGGCTGCGCAGTAACGAATGTATGTGACAGCGGGGGTGAAAGGTGGCGCAGCGATTTTGGGTAGATAAAAATAAATATTTTTTACACGTTCAAGTAAAAAAAACTCCATGATAAATTGAAAAATTGATGAAAAAAGTTACGGAAAATTTCAACGCAGGGGGTCCAGAATCATGTACTCATCTCTTGGTATTCGAATGTGCGTCGATGTCCTTGCATATTGGATTCGTTCCACGTGATCACAGTACAAAGATAAACAGTAGCGAAACTAAGCCTACTTAGTTGAAGAAATAAATACCGATGCTACATTGAAGCAGTAGGGTTGTAACTTTTGAGATTGTTTTTTTTTATTCAAGTATTTTTGCTCTGTTCTGAGCAATCAATAGAATTGAAATAAATAGCTTACAAATACAATATAAATTGATAATCTCTGTTTCATATATTGACTGTGACGTGTTATACCAATTTACTGTAACCGTAGGGTTATTAATTTGTCAATGGTCATATTTTGTGGCTTTTTTACTCCAAAATTAATAGAACCATTCTAACTACGTTGTAATCTAATTAGTTAATTGTCCCAAGAGAGATGAGTTATTAAAAACAACGGCAGGTATACTTCCCAGAGGTCATAAACGGTTGGCATGTTTTGTTACTAATGTATAAATGTTAGGAAACACGCATAATATACTACCTATTTATTTAAAAAGAAAGAATGTGATATGAAGTTCAACATGAAATACGGTATTTTTAACCCCCGACGCAAAAACGACGGGGTGCTATAAGTTTGACGTGTCTGTGTGTGTGCGTGCGTGTGTGTGTGTGTCGGTCATCGTAGCTCCCAAACGGATAAACCGATTGTGATTATTATTTAAAAGGTGAATTTAGAGAATTACATATTTTTTCACAACTCCCTCAATATGGGTGTCAAATAAAGGGCTTCACTAGGAGAACACTACACACTACGAACTAATACACTATGATCAATTTCAAATCCAAGATGGTCGCTACCACGAAACCGCAAATTACATTTTGTGTTGGGGTGTTTCTACATTTTTTTTTGTGTGACAGTTGATCAGTGGTAACGTGAACTGGTGCACTGGATCTAGTTGCAATCTAAAGTTCGGATCGACGAACGAATAAAAACAAAATGCATTGGAATGACATTTGTAAGCGTCAGAGTTGTCGAAAGCTTATGTCCGTTTCGGTGGGAACAATACGTGTTACGTTACTAGATCACTAGTATTTTACAATACTGTTGAGTTTGGAAACTGTTGTGAAACGAGCACAGCGAGAATGTAAAAGAAATCAAAATAAACTAAGACAAATTCCCTGTGGCATCCCTAGCAAGCGCATCAACACAGATTAAATAATAGTTAGTATCAATCAAACAAGACAATGACTCAGGCGACTATTGGTGGGAACGTCAGGTGTTGTTACGTCACTAGATCCAGTGCCTCAACCATGAGTTCTCACTAAACTCGCTAGCGACGCCGTAAAATATTTGTATGGAAAACTGTCCAACACCTCTAGCAGTTACGTAAGGAACTAAAATCGGCTATGAGATGATGATATGATATTTCGATGCGTAAAAACCTATCGAAAGCAATTCGATAGAAAGTCATGGTTGACGTACTGTAGTTGTTTACTGAGCGTGGAAACGTTTAAGAAGTTAGCACATCGGAAAGTGCGAAAGGAATCAAAATCTTCTAATTATATATTTAATCTACCTACTAATTAGTTATCTTTTTGTATTTTTTAAGCATTTTCCATGCTAAGATTACAAGTTATTTTTAATGAAGGAAAAAATCGGCGGGCGGGCAGGGTTCGAACCTGCGCCTTCTGGTTCGGTACACCAGTGCTTAGTGGTCAGAGCGTCTGGTGTACCGAACCAGAAGGCGCAGGTTCGAACCCTGCCCGCCCGCCGATTTTTTCCTTCATTAAAAATAACTACTAATTAGTTATTATATAGGTACTAGCGACCGCCCCGGCTTTGCACGGGTGCAATATAGATACTGTCAGCTGTTCTCTACTATAATATGCAATTATGCATGCATACTACATATAAACCTTCCTCTTGAATCACTCTATCCATTGCTGAAAACTGCATTAAAATTCGTTGCGTAGTTTAAAAGATCTAAGCGCACAAACAGCGGGAGCGACTTTGTTTCCACCATGTAAAACTATCTACGAATGAAATTCCATGATAAACGTGACGGACTTAGTATAATTCCATGCATTATATATCTTGGGACATTTTTTACACAGCACCTATCTATATTTATCTATCTAGTCCCAAAGTAAGCAGAGCTTGTACTATGGGTACTAGACAATTGATATAATACTTATATACGTTATTTTTTGTAAATACATACTTATGATACATAAGAAACTCCCAGACAAACACAAACACTTTAATTCATCACAATAAATGTTTGTGTCCTGTGGGAATCGAACCCACAACCTCGTGATCAGCAGTACGGTACTCGGACCACTAGACCACAGACGTCGTCCGCATTATAGTCTCAAATGCTACAAAAACATACCCGACATTAGGTGTCTAAAATTTGACACTAAGGGCCTCTTTCACCACCTCTGGATAGCCGCTAACCTCCGGATAAATTCAAAAATAGAACAAAATTTGTATGAAATTATCTACTAAGTAATCTATCGGGAACTGGAGGTGGTGAAACATTAACACACCCTTAAAGAGGTAAAGGTATTCACTTGACTGGTCCAATTAGTATTTTGCTGACCATACAGCCCTTCAAAATTGGGGTCCCTCTCTATCACCTATGTACTTCCATAAATGCCTCGAATTCCAGGACCCGAATATTATACATTAGACATAGGTATATGGTAATTCGAGATTCAATATCGTTATTGAGGGAGAGAACATGAATAAAAGGTACCTACGGGCCCGCATCGAGCGCTTAACGTTTTTACCCCGAAACCCTATTTGCGTTGGCCGCCTGGGAGGCACTCCGATAACAATATTTACCCCTCTTTACTTTCCGCAGTTAATGGAGTGATTCGATTTACAATATCGCTTAGCCGTAATATTTTTTGACGAATTCATTTGTTTTTGAATTATTTCCTCGCCCGATCATGTCATATTCTGTAATCTTCAACATCTGTCGCGGTGGCATGAGCTAACTTTAACATAACATACCATCACACCTGTATTCCCCGAAGGGTTAGGCAGAGGACTATAGGTGTACTTATGTATATACGTTTAGGTTTCATGTACTGGAGGCGAGCCTATTGCCATAAATCGAGCACAAATCACAAATCAACAAACTATTGAGAATTTGAAATCCGAGATCCGATATCCGAGAAAAAACCGAAACGGTGAACTCATCAACTCATTGCTACCGTAATCGGTCTATAATGATCGCCACAATCGACCGACTACGGTCGCACTACTAGGTATACAGATAAATTTATTCCCTAGTGCAGGAAAGTGCACTTCCTTCACACCTCCAAGAATATCTACAGTCCTTTTTAGATATGGAGGTATCATCCCGTTTCGCTGCATCACTAAAATTCCGTTCAGAATGACTAACAGCTGACACGTGTCGTCCTGTCCGTGAACCGCGCAGTGACAATATCATCTGTCAGATTGCAAAAGTGCATAAGTGGACAGTGGTCATTGGACCGCAGCCAGCAAACACTGATGAATGATGATTAACCTATTTTCTTACAACGTGCGTGTCTCTAGATATTGTTATACTCGAGAATTTTTTGGTGGAATCTTTTACAGAAAACTTGTCGCGTACAGTCACGAGCAAAAACATGTATACACTTACAAAAGGGCTAAAGCGATTGTTTCATGAATGAACGATTACAAGTGATAACATCAATGTCACTATAGTATTGGTTCGTAAAATCGATTTAGCACTTTTGTTAGTGTATACATGTTTTTGCTCGTGACTGTACACTACCAGGTATACAAGCCTTCTCTCAGTACCGTCAGGTAGTCAGGGGGGGGGGAGGGGTTAACATGCATCCTATGACATAACTATGTTGTCGCATTATCTCGTTCTCAACCATCGTTTTGGTATGAGATTTATAATAAGCGACGACGAAATTATTTTGTACACTCATGTTAGGTTAGGACTTAGCGCCTGTTTCACAGCTTACTGATAAGTTCCCGTTAAATTAGCTGGCAGATAATTTCATACAAATTTTGTTCTATTTTTAAATTTATTCGGCATTTAGCGGCTATCCAGAGGTGGTGAAACAGGACCTTATAAACTTATATTTCTTTATGTGATTGATTAATTTAATTAATATGACGCCCATATCAGTCTTCGTTCCTCTACTAATATTTAAACGTTTGTTTGGTTACAGGAACGTGTTCCCAGAGAACCTGGCGCAGGCGACGATCGCTTCCTACCGCACGAGGCTCGTTTACGATCGAAACGACAATAAAAGTCGACTAGGTAAATTTACACTTCCCATCAATTAACTTTCGATAAATCTTAGTTTTAAATGCTGTGTTTTGTTTTATAACATCCATCCAAAATGTGTTGCTAACTGCTTTCGCGACAATGTTTTTGTTACGTTCTATAAAGACATAGAATATAACAAGTATATAACTAAGGATGGAAGTAGTAAGAGCGCCAATTAAAGTGTACAACTAGGGTCTATTGTGAGTTTGTCTAAGTGGTGTATAGAAAGTTTCAAATAGGACATTTTACTGCAGAATAGTTCAAGCAATAGGTACTATTACCTTTTTCTGGGGTGTAGAAAGTCCTCATGGATTGTGTATCCACTGGGGAGGTGGCAAAGGTATGTCGGATACGTACAGCTTTATCTTTATCTTTATCTGTTTTGCCCTATGGTTCACGGCCATATTGGATTTGCGGCATTCTACACGACCAGGCCACTCCACACTACTCCACAGGCCGTGGATATGTCTAGTTTAGCCGCTAGCGTATGACAGATGTGTATCTCAACGTGCGGACATAATTGATTTAAGAATAAACTCAATGAATCAAAGCAGTTTGTTCACTAGGTAACTGCGTGGCCAGACAATTTGTAAAGACTTCACTGAACAATGACTTTTATTGCAAAATGATGATGGAACACTGTTCTATTTGTGAACAAAAGACTAGCAGTACACCAACGATTACTCTGGATATTTTTTAACCATTGGTGTAATCTGCCTGTATAGTTACTTGTTTTTAATCGACTTCAAAAAAGGAGGAGGTTCTCAGTTCGACTGTTTTTTTTACGCGATTTTTCCGTCAATTGTCGACCGATCTTAAAGTTTCTTTTTTTGTTTGGAAAAGTATACTCCCGAGGTGGTCCCATAGAAATTTTATCGAAATCGATCCAGCGGTTTTTAAAAAACCAACAAAAATGTGTACACAATAGATGATATTTTCGTTTACTCCAAAACTTCGTTGTCTTATTGGAGCAGTACGTTAAATTGGCCTCCCCATTATAGGTAGTTATATAGTATAAACAAAATACATCTACTTTCCACTAAACATTTAAAAATAACTTATCTGCCTGTAAACTTCTTTTGTTGATTGAACTTTCCAGGTGATTTGGAGACGTATCAGATCACGGGCGAGTATCAGAATGGCAGCAATGTGCTGGGGTTGGTGTGCTTCAGCATCGTGCTGGGCATCACCCTCGGCAAGATGGGCGACCAGAGCCGACCGCTGCAGCAGTTCTTCCATGCACTGTCTGAGGCCATGATGATTATCACTGGATGGGTTATTTGGTAAGCAGTTCTCGCCAATCTTTTTTGTCGGGTTTGAAGTTGGCACGAGCTAACTTCTATCTGGCAGTAAAAATATTAGATTAAAATGAATCAAAACGACAGCCTACGACTTGAGCTTTCGTTTTTATTTATTTTAATCCAATATTTTTCTTTTACTAAAGTTATTTAGGTACCTACAATACAGTTATTTTTTACCATTAAATCTAATTGAATCAAACTTGATTTATTTATTTCTGTCACTTACGGGATTAGATATTGAAATTAAACTATTTTTACAGTACAGTTACCCGTGTGGACGATGTAAAACGTCAGGATTAAAATAATATCAATTTATTGATAAAATCCATAAAAAATATTATAATTTCAACTTTATTTTCATCATGCAAAATTGACAACTTAGGTTTTTAAAGATCTATTTACATTCTATGTGTAAAATAAGTTGCGTTTATAAAACAAAACATTGTATTTTAAAAATGATACTCGCTGGAGGGTTTTAATTCAAATTCTTAAACCTTCAAATACCTAATATAAATCTCCCTTCTATCCTTACAGGTTGTCGCCTCTCGGTGTGTTTTTCCTGGTAACAGCGAAGATTATGGAGATCGAATCATTTGCGGAGCTGGTGGGGCGGCTGGGGCTGTACTTTATGACGGTGCTGCTGGGGCTGTTCCTGCACGGCTTCGGCACCCTGAGCATCTTGTTCATCCTGGCCACTAAGAAGCTGCCTTGCAAGTACATCGCGAAGATGGGACAGGTTATGGCTACTGCTTTTGGTACTGCTTCGAGGTGAGTTTTGAGTTCATTGTGTTTCTAGCAGTTAGTAGTCGCGACCACGGTTGCATGCTAAGGCTGTTTGTCCACCACCACCGTCAGCGACACGTCAACGTCAACGAGATGACGGTGAGATTATTTTTAGTCGAGATCACGTTAACGTGACGGGCGTGCGGTGGACACACGGCCATAGTAAATGTAAGTATCGCTTAATCGCCGCCGTCATCTCGTTGACGGTGACGTCCCGGTGACGGTGGCGGTAGACAAACAGGCTAAGGTGAATAAGGCAGTCTAGTAGTAAGTATTAATGCGACACAAAGACTATATATATAAACTACTCTATGATGCGACATGATTGAAAAAAATATCTATCTTCTCACGTTCATATTCAGGAATTGTTAATTGATGTGACAATGAGTACAGTGAAAAAAATCTGAATATATGCCCTCGCTATCTCCGGATAGAGTATTTATATAGTATAGCATAGCTACAATAAGTTCAACGTCCGCGCTGTTTTTGCATATGAAATTAAAAACTACGGTATTTTTTTTTGTTGTTCTATGCAGCTCAGCAACCATGCCGATAACGATCGGGTGCTGCGACGACATGGGGCTGGACCCGCGCATCACGCGGTTCGTGATCCCCATCGGTGCCACCATCAACATGGACGGCACCGCTCTGTACGAGGCAGTCGCCGCCATCTTCATCGCGCAGCTCAGGAAGGTCGAGATGTCCTTCGGCAAGATTATTGCTGTTAGGTGAGACTTAGGGTTGCCAAGCCGCCAAACCTAATAGCCGGACAGACTGACCAGTTTGGCCGGAAATTTGGGTAAAAAGGCCGGACACCTTACTACACTACGAAATCCAATATTGGGCGGGTGGGACTGCGGGCTGCGGAAGCGACCTACAGTCGGCCAGTCGCCAGTGGCCACGCTCAGCGCTCGCTCGAATGTAAAAAGCCTAACAAAAGCCAGACACCGTTTATTTTGACCGGACACGCAATCCAAAAGCCTAACTATGTCTGGCTTTATCCGGACGCTTGTACAGTAGGCGTTAAGCCTCGTTAAGTATATTATATGTTTTTTTGTGTTTCAGTCGGTAATTGTTGTTTTTCCCCAGTGTGACCGCTACAGCTGCAAGTATAGGGGCGGCGGGCATTCCGCAGGCGGGGCTGGTCACCATGGTCATGGTGCTGGACACCGTCAACCTGCCGGCCGAGGACGTCTCCATCATCCTCGCAGTTGATTGGCTACTGTAAGTACTACATTTTTAATTACTAGGAACTGTTTCAGAAAGTCAGTCAGAAGTTCAAATTCTCAATAGAAATGAATGCACTCCCAAACACAAATCGAAAGTTCACAAATTTGATGCTTATTACAGTTGGCAAATATTACTTTATTAGTTCCTTCTAAATGTAAGTAAGTATTTTAAAAATCTCTTAATCTTTGATAAGCTCGTTTTTCCCCTGCATTTGAGGCGACATATTTGCATTAGCGAGCGACAAAGCTCTTTAAATAAAGATAAAAAATATCGATCACATTTGTATTCGCCTGAAGAGGGCCTGGCCAGAGTTTAGTTATACATAATTATAAGAAGATAGGAATGTCTACCCTAACAACGACAGTGTCAGCCCAGTGACTTGTTACAATAACGTTTATTATCGTTTGTAAACACTAGTAACTAGATAGTAGATTGCTATGTCGTACAATGTAACTGAACGATAAAGTTACAAGCAATTTAACACTATGTTTGTCACTGACAGCTTGATGTATTGCTGCTTCTGGCCCTTTAGTTAATCGTCGTAATAGCTTTAATCAATGTGACATCATTGGTACAAGCTTCGTTAGCCGGGTGATCTATTTAAAAAATATATATGTCAAACTTTTTTTTATTATAAGAATTACCGATAACTAATTGGTCGTTATTTGATGGTAGCCATAAAATTATACTTTTTAGTAGTAGTCATAGAAGATATAATAATCCTAGGATTTAATAAACTATCAATTTAAAAAAACCTTTTTGAGATGGATAATAAATGGGTATTAAAATAAAAATAAAACACTATACTTACCTATAAAATTGTTTCGACTATGAAATTAACGAAATATACCAAAGTGTTTTGGTAAATCTTTAAAAAAACAATTTAAAATCTACAATCGTAATAATACATTTTATATTTTTTCAGTGACCGGTTCCGTACAACGATCAACGTGGTGTGCGATGCTCTGGGCGCCATTATAGTGACATCACTCTCCCAGGGTGACATAGACAAGGACCGGGCCTTGAATAACGAAAGGGATGGGGCGCCTTCCCATGAACTCACTGAACTAGAGAAGGGAGACCATTGAGCTGATTATAGCACAAATATACGTCTTCCACAGACTATTGTGGCCAGATGTAGAGAATAACAACAAGATTGTTTAATAGTCACAATTGACGGATCTGAGTTAAAGAAATCCGACCAACAAGAAAAAGAAAGAGCTGTACAATAATTAGATCATATCATAAAGTGGTACAAAATTACTTCGATATTTGATTGGCTATAAATGCTACATATTATGTATTGGGAGTATGTTGGGGATTAAATAAAAATAAATCTATTCAAACTCCAAGCAAATACAAATTAATAAATAATAAGATAGTTATTCTGTTTCGGTAAATTTATATGTAGTTGTTCGTGTTCGAAAACCGTTATTTTAATGACTGTAACGTTGCAGCTTAAATGTGTTTTTTTTTGTGATGTGATGCATGACTTTTTGTAAAATGATAATCTTTAATTATAATATAATTTTCTTATGTTGGTGCAAACATTACTTCATGTGGATTAATTAATGTTTAATGTTACTACAAAAATAATACTTTTTCTGTAGTCAGTAAAATTATTGCTTGCGCGTTTTTCAGGTTTCAATATAAGTATGCGAATATTCTCTCTACCAAATGTGGTTACCAAAAAGGTAAAGGTGTTTTTAAATAATATGTAGTATTAAGTTAAGTATTTATGTATATGTTAGAAGGAGCTTATAATGTGTCGGTGTGTTCTATATGTGCCATTTTGTGTAGCTTTAAAGTAGCAATCGTGGTTATGACTAGAATTTTCGACTCTCTCTATATCAAATTATTGTATTATCTACATTGTGTTATATTTTAAACGTCCAGCGCTCTAGATAATACCTTTTCTCGTTTAGAGATTTTAGTTAAAATTTTACCTTCATTATACTGCTAAAAAGCTTAAACATAATAAACACTCAGCTATTTTTCTGACACAAATGATTATTTTTACAACACATATATTTTCTTTCAATACT
The DNA here is from genome assembly GCA_946251955.1 of Acronicta psi. Lineage (NCBI taxonomy): Eukaryota > Metazoa > Arthropoda > Insecta > Lepidoptera > Noctuidae > Acronicta > Acronicta psi. Next base: position 3,388,473 of record OX276486.1, read on the forward strand.
GTCTATGGAAAAATGTCTTTTAGTTAGTACCAGTCCTGTCTTCTGGTGGGTCCAACTGTACAAAAACAACGCACAGAAAAGTTTATTAATCTTTGGAGATATTTTGAAATTGTTTTGTAGCTGAAACTTTTCCATCTATTTTTGTATGAATGTACAATATAGAATCGAACGTGTATGTATTTAGAACGTGTAAGATTATAAGTAACTAAGTGTGCCAAAACTTTTTAACTGTACCTACAATATTGACTTGATCTTATGTTATTCAAAATTTAATGCAATAGGCAAGTAATTGATTTATTAGTACTTTTCGACAAACATTTTCATTGCGAAAAAGTACTTAACATTATTCCGTTTCACTGCCTAGCTCTCTCAGCTCACTTTCAAGTACTTTTTTGGTAAATCTTTAAAAGAAATTTATCAAATTGTTGGTAAAATTAAAAAATGTTGGTAAAATTTCAGCTTTGTTGCGTTAAAGATATCCTGCATTCCAGTTGTTTGAAACGAATACTTAGTGTTTAACTTCTATTTATTTACATTTGTTGTTCTATTGTTTTTAATATCGTAAACGATATAAAATTTATTAATAAGTAGTTGTTCAAAAATTTATTTAAAATGTTATTTGCTGTTTCACCGTTTTTTGATCAGTAATACAATAATATTAATATAATAAATAATTTTACAGAGAAACTATAAGCAATCGTGTTTCTACTTTGCATTCTATTTCAGAATCGGTGAGACAGACTCTAAGTAGTGTATGAGTTACTAAGTGATTTTATCAAGCAATTTAATTTAGTTATTTAGTTACTCGGATAAGTAACGAAATAATAACTTATATTAAAATAATTTATTTTATCGACCACAGCAGAGGAAAGTCATTAAATTGTGGCCAAATTTTAGTGTAAGGTATAGAAAGATATTTTATCACGATATAATATAATCACATTTACATAGGCATAATGTTCATAATAGTCTCTAGTCCGCACTTTAATTATTACAAGCCCGTTTCTTGCGAGTCATTATTTTGATACAAGATTAATGGGTCTTTTAATACAAATTGGAAATTCGAACATTAAAGTAGTGGCAACGAGTAATAATAATATTTTCTAACTGCAACTTAAGAGCAAGGCAAAGCTGTTTATTTTATTATATTCTCGATTAATTAGAGCAAATACTGATCTATTCTATCGCACACCATGCGATAGAATAGATCAGTATTTGCTCTATCTCTCTTTTCGTCTCTCTAAAGTCTAAAAAAACGGCAAACGTCATTTAATTGCAAATACTCGTCGCAAATAGAATGTTATTTTTATTATATATTATGTATGTATCATCGCACTAAGTCTAGTATTAAAGGTTTAAAAGAAATTACCAAATATTGTAATGTAAGTACAAAATATTTATTGATGTCGGCTCATGATTCCCTGTTTTTAATAAAATGGATGTTATTTTAAATAAATATTCGTGTGAAAATAGTATTTTTTTACTCTGATCGGGATTTGAAATAACAAAAACCATTTCTTTATTTGTTTTATTTTAGAAAATTAGCTCTTGCATTAACTTAGGATTAAGATTTGGTACAAAATTTCATATCTCTTGTATGTATAGAGCTGAGTCTCTATCACCTCACAGCCAAGGTACACTTCTATACTACTGAACAAAAAATAAAACAATCTTTACATTAAAACTATAGTTAAACAAAAACAACCTTCAAAGAAATAACAATTGTTTGGTATCCAAATACCCACTAAGGACTTATCGTCTGTCAGTCAGTCTTATTGAATAAATATATACGTAATAACTTAAGCGTGTTCTCATTGGAATGTATCAACTTTACATGCTGGAAAGCCATGAGTATCTTAGTTGTATAGAGTATCAATTGCGATTGTCATTCATGATTTCAATCATAGCGATTTACAATGTCAATTGACGAAGCCTCATTAAACTAGCTATCAGCTAATAATTAAGCACTATATTTTACGGCTAAGTCACTTACAGGAATGTTACATATCAGTGCGTAACACTCAACAATTATAATTACATTAATCTACTCACAAGGCATGGCACAAACCGCACGAACCAAGTCTTTGCGTTACTAATCGCATCCTCGATATGTTTCAAGACTCCACCTTAAAGCTTTCTTTTACACACAAAGGAAAACAGTAACGATGTTCAATCCCGTTTATAAGAGCTATCGCGATCAGAAAATATTAGCAAGTTATAATAGTTTAACGTTTTTTTAAACGATATTAACCGTTATTTTTTTGCCCGTCACTAGTATTGATCAAGAGCATAACAATAACTGTTTTAGAATTTGTTTTAGATATTTAAAAATAAAACTGGTATTATAAATTAAGGTGGTATCTTAGTGCACTGTCCACCATATTATTGGCAAACTAAAATAATCCTAAAAATGTATGTCCTATGAACTTTGATTTACGACTTTCAAGCACCTCAAGAGATTGCGACAGTCGTAATTTTGTCGGAAAGGTTCTTAACACAATAAGGCAATTTAGGAATGAGTGATAGCTACACCATGCCGTTCCCAACATGGTTGTTGTTGATGGTATTCCAGTGTTTCTGTGTTCCATTCTGTGTGTTGTATGCGGAGTCCCGGCGGCCATTGCGGTCGCTTCCCAGAGAGTTTCTCGCCCGGGCTAGAGTCGCTGCCGATATCTCCATAGATTCACCGTACGGTAGTCTTGAACCACGCCTCATGCTGCCACTTCGACATCGAACATTCTGGAAATATTGTAATAGGAAATAATAATAATGTAACATTTATTTTGATATTATATGAAAAGTGCATCAGGACTCACGAACTCACAAACTCACTCATATCATGTGCATGGGGTCCTAAACATATATTTTTTTCAATGTATTGACATGCTAATATCGACCGTAAGATGCAGGTAATAATTCAAAGGACTCAAAACCAGGCTTTGAGGCAACTGAACTAGGTTGAAATTCATTATCATTATATAGGTCCACTGCTAAACAACGGCTTCCCCTATAGACTTCCATAGGGACCAGTCGTATGCCGCATGCATCCAACGATTTCCCTGCGACCGTTACCAGGTCGTCGGTCCATCTCGTTGGAGGGCCTTGCCACCTTTCTGCCCAGAATTATATAAATAAATAGATATATACATGTGTGAAACTTACGAAATAACTCACCCGTCCCGCGCGCCACGACCAGCGGTTGCGGTTGAACACGCCGTACACGATGGGGTTTGCGCACGAGTTGGTGCACGAGAACAACCACATCGCCTTCTGGATCGCCGGGTCCAGGCTCTTCAGGGATTCTTTGTCGATCCAGTACCTGAATAGGTTGGAACTTTTAGTATAAGTTTCGTGTTACATCGGTTTATCATGGATAAGGATATGACTCCTCAATATGACAGTTACAACAAAAAAAACATTCAATTTAATGTACAGTCAAAAAAGAGATAATTAAACAGGCAATCTGTGTTTTGTCAAAGATTGTGAATTACCTAATAAAAATATTATCTGCTAAAAGTTTGGTGTGTAAGCAGATAACAATAGGTACTTGCTTTTTGACATATATTTTGCGTTTAATATTATTCCACAATCTTTGTCAAAACACATATGTAATTATCTGCCTGCCTACTTATCTTTTTCGTCGACTGTACCCCACGCCTGGCATAGGTACACTAAGGCACCCATCGTTCGTGTTTTTAGGTCACATAACATAGACATACCATCACGCCGTTTTTCCCTAAGGGTTAGGCAGGTGTACTGTTGTAAACCCACAGTTCGTATACTCCATTCCCATGTAATAGGGCGGTGAGCCTTTTACTCGACTTGGGAATCAAACCCAGGACCTCTAGCTCATTTGTCGTTTACCTCAGCGGTCTTTTATAAGCAATTTGGTATAAATTAAAGTAACTCACCACAAGCAATAACAGTAGTACGGTGACCAACAGGTAAAAAAGACTAGAACTATGGTGACTGTCATCTTGAGCGTCCGCGCACGCGCACGACCCAAGATACCCACGCCGCTCCGGCGCATTTTATCTGTAATCAATATAAGAACATTCGTGTAAAAATCATCATCAGCAAAAGGTCCCCTGTTGAACCAAGGCCTCCCCCATCGACTATCACAGGGACTGGTGGCATGCCGCCTGCATCGAACGACTCCCAGCGACCTTTATCAGGTCGTCGCACGGTCCATCTTGTTGAAAGCCATCCCACGCTGCGCTTTCCGGTGCATGGTCTCCACTCGAGAACCTTTCTGCCCCAGCGGCCATCAGTAGTTAAATATAGCTACAAATAGTTTTACCGTTGCCTGATACGAAAACAAGAAGATAAAAGTTTTAAATGGGATCATGACTTTCAAAACTATCTACGCTAATTATCCGAAATGACAAGCCTGAAGTTGGGTGATCGAGACGCTACCGTCCTTGGAAGGGGTGAGTAAAGGTGTCAGTCCCAGTTCTCATACGAACTCCCGTGACAATCGTTTGTGTCAGTTTTTTCTTAGGATGCCTATAGGGTATTTTCAGTATATATAATATATATATAAGTTCAAATGTGTTTATTTTAAACTAGCTGACCCAGCGAACTTCGTACTGCCTAAAAAAGTTTTGTTACCGTTTAAACCTTTCCTGGACTTCCACGAATATTTCAAGACTAAAATTAGCCAAATCGGTTCGGTCGTTCTCGAGTTTTAGCGAGACTAACAGAATTGCAATTCATTTTTATATTTCAAAAGCTTTTACAAGCACTTATGAAACGTTAAATGATTCTAGATGCATGGTTCCAAAAAGATGATCCTATGGAGAAGAATCCGGCAAGAAACCCCATGGACACTCTTTTGAAATAACGAGTTATTACAAATTTTCACTGGTACAATATTGCGATAACAGGGTATGTGGACACTGTAGGTTAACAGTTAACTCGAAGACGATCTTATCAAACGAAAACCTTTTTAGTATCCGAAAACTCATTGCCCAGAAATCAAGTTGCAAGTGTGAGATGGTCAATCGCTTCGAGTAAAATACAATTCGAGTACAATACAATTTCAAGTCGTAGGCTATCGTTTTAAATCATTTTAATCCAATATTTTTCTTTCTGGATAGACTGGAAGCCAATCCCAACATAGTTGGGAAAAGGCTGGGATGATGATGACTACACCTTACGAAACGGTTGAGCTACACAATGACTAATGCGTGCGTGCCATCAGCAGGAACTAGTCTCCTCAAAGCCGTTATGGCTCTTTCTTCAAAAGCCCTTTCTTAGACATGCCCTGCATTGTGACATTCACTTATATAACGTTATTGACCATGATTTTCTGAGAAAGGCCTATTTGTGGGAATAAATATAATTCTATTCTGGTTTCTGACACTTACGCGAACATTAGACACTGAAATAAAACTACTTTTTACGGATTCTATCGCGTTATATTATAATTTAAATCCTGATGTTTCGGACCCTTTACAGCGTCCATGGTCACGGGCAGACTAAGCTGGTAAACGTCGGTCTCGGCTTTATATTACGCGATAGAATCCGAAAAAGTAGTTATATTTGTAGATTTATTTCAAATATAATTTCATTTCAAATTATGGAACATGGCCCAATTCTCTCACCATTGGAAGTATTCGCCCTGCGGATGATCTCCAGCAGCGCCGCGGAGGAGCAGTAGAGCGTGGAAACCAGGGGGACCACATACATGAGGATCATATTCACCAGGAAGTACGCGAACTCGTGACTCTCTGTCGGCAACGAGCCGTATGACACGCACTGGTAGTACCTGCAAAGGAGTTTAAGATTATTTAAAATCAATATTGTAACATGACAGGCGGCATACGACCGGTCCCTGTGGAAGTTGGGAGGCTTTTGTTCAGCAATGGACCTCTTTTGGCTGATAATAATATGATATGATGATGAACATTGTAACTACGGCTCCCCCTCCTAATTCTCCCCGCAGGGACTAGCCGTCGTGATATAATATATCCTTTATGTGATAATCCAGGGTATAATCATCTCTATTCCAAATTGTAGCCAAATCCGTCAAATTGTTGCAGCGTAGGTACAGCAAAATACTCAACAAATATAATATTACTATCTAATAAAACACGCATTTTTCGATCATATTCGATCAATCACTTCAAAACCTTTCGACTGTTTATTACTCAACCGCATTAGGAAACTCGTAACTGAATTGATGGTTATTATTGTCAGTAAAGTATAGCATTGCCTTATCGAGGGCCATTAAGATTATCAGAATAATGGGATATCCGAATATTAATGTATCCAACTTCATATAAATCACTTTCTTTAAAAAATTCTGTTTGATTGGTACAAATTGAATTCGACATAAGTTTGATTTGGACTTTGAATAACATTCTGCGTACGTTATTAAGTGTTACGATTGACAGGAAAATATCGCGAGAAAACCTGCATATATGATGAAAGTGTTTGTGTTGGTCTGGGTGTTTCTTATGTATCTAGTATGTATTTACAAAAAAATATTTAAGTATTTTAACCAATGTCTAGTACCCTCAGCAATAGTAACAAGCTCTGCTTGGTTCAGGACTGGATGTTACTGTGCAAGTTAAATTATTTTTGACATTTATATATATATATATATAGAAATTTACAATAAAGTTTGATCGACTTGGGAATCGAATCCTGGACCTTTCGCTCAGTCATTGCGCTTACTACACCAATGAGTATACCTACAGCCGCAATCGTTCAAGCCGCTTTTTATTATAAAGCATTTGCAAAATGATATCGTGATAGCCATCGTTAATGCAAATTTTATTACCAAGTATCGGATATCGGTCACTTAGGAATTATTGTCGCTTGAGCCTGCTGGGAATGACAATGTCACCCTTTCTGGACCCGATGGTGACGTCAAGAACAGCTAAGCGATTACGTAATGTCTGCGTTCTAAGTACTAGTTCCTTTTACTTGTTGTATTGAATACCGTTATTTCTCATTACATGTATAATCAAAGCTTAACGGTACTTCGAACCTATCATCGTCATCATCAACACTTTTACTGTCCCACTGCTTTGCGCTGGTCTCCTCTCCTCTCAAAATGAGAAGGGTTAGGTTAGTCCACTAAACTGGCATAGCGCGGGTTGGCAGATTTCATATAGGTACCGTCGAGAAAATCTCTCAGGCATGCAGGCTTTCACTCAATGTTTTGTGATTTCAAAAAGAGAAAGGTTCATGTCTTGAACTAGAAACCTTTATCCTGGAAACTCTTGGAGATTTTACAAACGTTTTCTGTCAGATGTATCAAACACTATCACAAACATTTATATACGAGATCAAGACTATTTGATTTTAGACACGAATGTAGAACAATATATTAGAATCCGTGCCAATATTATTCTGCATTTCACCAGTTAGTCTTTGAAACATCCGATCAAACGGTAACGCAATCGGTGTATTTATATAAATATCCTAAAACAATTCGTATTTACACTAGAATTTCCTGCAACGTGGGTGCTATTAAATACACAAATTATATAAGCATACACGAAGACTCCAACTTTGGAGCTGTGTGGTTTGTGGAGGACAAATATTGGTTTAATATTCATGGCTGGGACTACCTACTGGATAGAAACAGTGGGATTTATAGTTATTGGGATATTTAAAATTATACTAACTACTATTATAACCTAGTATAATATTATCCTTTATATTTAACTAGCTTTCAGCCAGCGACTTCGCCCGCGTGGTCGGGGTAATTCTTATAACTTTCATCCCCCATTGTTCAACGGGGAACCAGTATTTTCTGGCCTACTTTTTAATGCGAAAAAACGGCTGTAAGAGGTTCCTCTTGACACCTACCTTTTTACGGATTTTTTGTAATATAATGTAATATAATATATATTCAATTGTAATATAATGCGACAAAATCCGTAAAAAGTTTTTTTTTTTGTTTTATATAAAATAACACATTGCTAGGCTCCGGAATCGAACACAGGACAAGTGAAAGTAATATATATATTTGGTATTAGATTATATCCTCATGAGTAAGATGATATAATCCTTTTTTACCTGCTTTCAATTCGTTCAATTACTCCTACGATCTGAACATATCGATATTTTTCCTTTCCTTTGATGTATTTAATACGCAATATATATTATATATTTTTTGTATTTACGTAGAAATTAGAGCGTATTGTGAGACTGCTAATTAATCAGATTCAATGAACCAGAATCTTTAATTAATCCGCATGATAAAGTTCAAAAGAAATTTCGATAAAAAAAAACATGAAATATCGGCTCCCACGCTTTTCGCTACAAAATGTTATTAGATACAGGATCTAAAGAAAGCTTTGAAATTGCAGTACTAAGAGCAGACAAAGTTAATTCTGTAGTCTCATCAAAAAGCAAGCAATTAAAGTGATTAAAATAATTCTGAAGTTCTGAGACTTTAATTTTAATTAAAAAGGTTTGTAAGTAACTTTATTACCAATTTTACCTATTTTACTAATAAATATAAAATATATAGGCGATTGCCTGCTGTCCGTAAACAATAAATCCATTAATTTTGGAATAACTTAGCGAATAACCTAGCCAAGTTGCAATCTAACATTCGGATCCACCAACGAATAGAAACAAAATGTACATGGGGATGACATAAGCTATCGACAATTCTGACGTTTGAAAATGTCATTCCCATACATTTTTTCTATTCATTTGTCGATCCGAATATTAGATTGCAACTTGGTTAGGACCGCAAGTGTGATAGTAGGTAAACAAACTTGTAAGACTTCATATGTCCCACATCGCAACTTATTGATGAATCGTTCACCTCAACAAATACGTCACAAACTCCCAAGTCGGTCGTCACACTGACCTTATTTCCAATTTAATCCTACCTCACACTCTTCAAACACAAGTAGGTATGTTATAATAGAGTACCGTTTTTGATAGGTTTCGCCAGTCCTAAATACATTGATCGCCTATGAATATTAATCCAGTGTCAATGGACTAGTTTAATACTGCCGGAAACAGAGAAATGAGGATGAAAATAGGCGTCCCTATTTAAATTAAGTCTTATAAGTTCAGTCCAGAGCTTTAGAGGGACACAATAAGAGCTAGGGTGGACCAGTGTGAATAAAAATAGTTTAGTACAAAGGAGGTCAATAATCTCAAAAAGTATTTAAAAACCGAATCTAAGTGGATTCTGGAGCATTGGCCGAAAGCATTAGTTTAAAATTGGAATTTCTAGAATTTCTAACTACGAATTTTCGCTTAATTTGTTGAACTTAGGTTTTACTTGGTAAATAATTGACATAAATTGAGTTTGATATGGTAGAGTATTTAATTAATTTTACTTATTTCCAAGATTTCTGTGAAAAACATTTGGGGATTATATGATCAGCAAACTTCTATTTAAATAAAACTATTTTAGTTCTGAATAGATTCATTTTTTACCTATTTTTTTATTACCAGACTGCCGAAGGAGGGTTATGTGTTTGACGTGTATGTTTGTACGTCCGTTCCTATGTCCGGTCGTAACTACTCAATGGCTCAACCGATTAAGGTGAAATGATACCTCATTAGACTCGTCTTGATGGGTCTCGTGGGTACTATAAAAAATCAAAATCGTCTGTAATTACTGTTTTGCAAGTACTTGAGAATATATTAATATTATTTATAAAGGTACCCAGTAGCTACTAAAATATTCTGCTGTACAAAATATGATGTTAAAGGCCCCGCAAATTGCTAATGTGCCTGGCGGCCATCTTGGTGTCGTAAGAATGACGTAACTGCTCTCAGCACGCGTTAGCACCACTAGTAAGAAAGAACGGCGGATGACGTCATATGGAAGTTAATAAGACAAGGTTCCAACCCATTAGCAACTTTTGGGACATAAAAATTATAATTGCATGATCCACTGCTTACCCCTTAACATCGGGATGCTCCTCCAGGTGGAATATGAAGCTCTGCGGTAGACTGGCAAGACCGGCGCACACCCACGCGGTGATCAGCGCCCTGCGCACGCGCGCCTCCCATGTCACGTTCAACGGCTTCAGAATAGCGTAGTATCTGCAATAAATAAATATTAGATGTAAAATAATATAAACCAAGTTGGTCTAGTGGTCCCAAGCGCGACTGCTACGCTAGAGGTCTTGGGTTTGAATCCCGGGTCGAGCAGCGTTGTTGGGTTTTTCTGTGAAATTCCCAATAACAGCTCGGAGCCTGGATTTGTGCCCGGTTGATCGCAATACATGGGACCTAAACATACTTAGGTACCCGCTAAATGTAGTGTTAGTCATTTACTTAAACATTAGTACACCTCTGCCTTTCTCTTCGGGGAATACAGGCGTGAAGGTATGAAGGTATTAAAATACTAAGGGCATGCTTCACCACCGCTGGATAGCCCCGGATCAATAATTAAAAAACGGAATAAAGTATGAAATTATCTTCCAAGTGATCTTATGGTCTTAAATAGTTATTAATCTAAGAAACTCAAGAACACGGAGGATAATTATGATACCTGGGATACCTAGATTACCTAAGTCACCTAGTTAGGTATCCTGGGTGGCTAGAGAAGATGCATTTTGACATTCGAATCAACAATCGAATAAAAACAATCGAATGTCAAATTGAAACTTGTCTACAGGCCTTTACTGATTTTTGTTTTACTGCTATGTAAGAAAACGTAACAAAATCAGTAAGAACAAGAAAGCAAGTCGGACTTTTTTCGCTCCAAAGGCCGACTGGCGTAACATTAATAATTGTCCTTTTACAATTCGGGCCTTTGTGATTTTTCATCAAAGCAATCACATGTTGGACAATCAACCCATTTGGTCCCTTGAGCCTTTTAATAGGACAGGGGGTGTTATGAACACTCTTAATAGGTCGTCAGTCCGATGCCTTTGTAACCTATTGACATACTTGGTATATTTGATAAACTAAAATATTGCTTCGCGTCTCGAACATGCATATAGGTTGAAATTCCAAAATTCTATTTCTAATTAACTGCCTAAAAACTAACTTATCTATCTACCTGCTATCCAGAGGTGATGAAATAGAACCAAACCATACATATTAAAAAAAAAATTAAAACCTCATTGTTGAGATTGAAGTTTTAAGGTGTGAACCTCTTTTGACCGGATCTCTTTACTTCTTTAGTGCTCGCAGAAAATTCAAAGCAGTTTATAATTATGCCCTATACCTAAAGAGCTCTAGAGAATAACTAAGAGCTCTTGGCTTGTTAAACAAGTGCTCTTGACAAGAATGTGGGGTGTGAAACACGCACGCTTATAAGTGTTGATCCTAATTCTAAAATCTTTTTAGACCTTCAGCATTAAAAATAAGTAATGACCTTTAAAACGGGTATTAATATAAGAATTCTTAGTGAATTTAATTATATTCGGGAGCACAAATCCGTTATTTGTATTTCTGCAAATTGTTTTTGCTTCATTCATTTATGAATTTATATTTGCAGTTCATCTTAGAAGTCTTGGTGCATTGTCTGCAAGATAGAGACAAATATTATTAAGTATATTTAATTAATACTGATTCTAATTGGTGTGGAAATATTAGTTACGGCTACTGAACGTGAGGTCCTGGGGTCGATTCACAAGATAGGCAGGTGTTTCATTTTGTTAGGACATTTTAGTCCATTTAAGGGATTGAATATACCAGCCCGTTTTAGTCACGAACTTTTTAGGAAATAGGAGAGAGATGGTTAGTTTGTCTTCTATTATCCTTGTACAAGATGGCTGGAGGAATGTCAGGTGAAAATTATGAAAAAAGTAATTAAAATCATTGTATCTTTTAAACAACTGAAAATCACAGAACATACATGGGGGTGTTTCGGATGCCCATTGATTAGGTCACTTCTTCGGCCATTCTGTATAGTTTATAATTATGTAGATGTTGGAACTCACCTATCAACAGCGATACAAATGAGCACGAAGCTGGAGAGGTAGAGGCCGAAGGTCCTCGTGAACATCATGACGCGGCACATGAGGTCGCCCGCCAGCCACTGCACCGTGCCCGCCCACGCGATCTCCAGCGGCATCATCAGGAATGTCACCTGCAACAACACTGCTGGCCGTTTCATTTGCTGACGTTATTTTATTACCATAAAATGTCTGGGGTCTGTTTCGCCACCCTCTAATAAGAGCCTATTGCCATGTAATTTTTTATTTTATTTTATATATTAAGGATCTCCAACAAAGGATATACACAAACATTTGAGGGTTACAAAATAAAATAAAATCTATACCGTGTACTCCCTCAATTAGTGGAGACCACAGCATGCACAATAAAATTAGGTAATACAATTAAGCTAAATAATTATGTAGGTATTACAAACTTTTGAAAACAATTTATAACAATGTTTAAGAATAACGTGGAATTAACGTACAAGATAGGTAGTTAAAAATCATATAAAACATTCACAAAATTTGGTAGAGGACTACTTATATCCAATTTTGTCGTTTTGGATAGTATATTTATATTGCCTACAAAGTCTTGGCACAGCGGCGCAATGACCAAGATTAGTTTTAAAACCTGGAAATAAATTATAAACATATATTTTGTTAAAACCCATGTTATGCAAATACAGGAATGATGATGAGTGAATAATTTTGAATTAATCTACTGATACTGTCTGACAGAATCTCTTATCAAATGAAGAAACAATCTTTTTGTATTTTTTAAGCATTTTCCATGCTAAGATTACAAGTTATTTTTAATGAAGGAAGGGTTGTGAAGCATTCACAATAGATGTCGCTACGTCACCTTTAAGACGTAAATTAGAATGTGAAGGAAGATTTCGACTGGCGAGCAGGGCGAGCGGTGGCTTAGTGGTCAGAGCGTCTGGTGTACCGAACCAGAAGGCGCAGGTTCGAATCCTGCCCGCCCGCCGATTTTTTCCTTCATTAAAAATAAAATGAAGAAACAATTACATTTTGAGAACTTTTGACAGGTTTGGGAAAAATCATCGCGAGTTACTTAGTAACTTGTTTCAAATAAAAAACTCTGGTAAATACTTTACGAAAGAAAGCTACAATCCGTTCTATAAATAAATGAGCATCTGCCAAGAAGGGAACTCGATCATTTCTTATTATCTTTTACAAAGAAATTGATTACGTGAATCTATGGTCGTTTACCAGATTAACTGATGAAAGAAACGCGATAATAATAATAATCTTTCCCTACTTTATTGAATACAGTCGATATCTTCAGCGTGAGAGCGTCGAGATTATCATCCAGAATTCTAGACTTTTTGAATAAAAAACAAATTATTTTTGTCATCCTCGAGGGTCGTGGGTGGTGGTTCTATATTCAAATATTTTATTTCAATCCTTACTAATATTATAAATGCGACAGTAACTCTGTCTGTCTGTCTGCCGCGCTTTCACGCCAACACTACTGAACCGATTTACATGAAATTTGGTCTACAGATAGTCTAGAGCGTGAGAGAGGCTACTTTTTTTTAATGCGAGAAGAGGACTGTAAGGGGTTTGAAATAGGGGGATGAGTCATAAGAAATACCTTGACCACGCAGGCGAAGCCACTGGCGTAAAGCTAGATAGGCCATTATATACAATAATATACATAGATAGTAGGTATTTAAAAAAAATTCGAACTACATAGTTGCGTATAATAAACGAAATATTTATAACCGCTTGTTATGGATACCCTCGGCTGCCTCTGGTCTAGTGGTCCCAAGCGTGACAGCTCCGCTAGAGGTCCGTGGGTTCGATTCTAGGGTCTAGGAAAGTATTGTTGGGCTTTTCTTTGAAATTTCCAGTAATAGTTCGGAGTCTGGATTAGTGACCGATTAATGCCCCTATTACATGGGACCTAAACATACCGGCAAACTTTGGGTGTACATTAGTACATCTCTGCCAAACCCTTTGGGGAATATAGGCGTGATGGTATCTATAAATTACCTAAAAAAATGAGTTGGTAGCAATATCTACATAAAACATGAGTTTGTAATGGATCGCCGCTATTTACACCCAACTGTTGGATATTCAAATGCCGAATTATCTCTAGCGATCAGCATGAATCCCGCCGTCTTCATGTAAATAAATTGTCAAACAAATCTGCGCTGCGCTGGAGTTTCCTTAATTACTTTGCCAATTTGTTTATGGAACCTACATACGTTGTTAATCGGATTATTGGAATAATTTTTTTGGGCTGAAACCTGGTTTGTCTTTAGTCGTAAGGTCTTCATCCTCCTAGCCTTTTTCCCAACTATGGTGGGGTCGGCTTCCAGTCTAACTAGATGCGGCTGAATATCAGTATTTGAGTACCTCCACAACCCAATTTCTGGGCAATACCGATATTCGAATCGACTGGTTGTCCAGCTTTTGAGCTTCTGACTTGGTAGTCATACGAATAATACGGTAGACTAACGATTGTCATAGGTGTTCGTATGACAACCGGGACCGACGGCTTTACGTGCTCTCCGAGGCACGGGGGGGTCTCGATGTGTTAAGAATGGTCACCCATCCACATACTGACCTCGGCAAGCATAGCTTAACCTTGCAGATGGGTTGATCAGCGTTGTTATAACTTAGCCACGAGCCCCTCTTTGTCGTAGGGTCTTGATTCAATTAATTATCTATATTACTTACAATTGCGCAATAGGTGATAATTAATTGTTAAGTAGGTAGAGGTACCCTGTCAAAAACCAAAACTTCTGTCGAACTTTGATTGAGTTGATGAATGAATCGCTTTTTTGAGATCTATGATTGTTGTTCTTATTTTCAGCGCATACGCATATACTTTGACTCGTCATTCGCATATACTACAGTCTGCGTAGTAAAACAATATTGTGTGCGCACTCACTACTTACAATAAAGAGATCATAATATTATGACGTCTATAAACTGGGTCAGATAAAACACATTTTATAGAGTGTATTTGTTACAGTGAAATCTTATAACCGGACAAAACTAATTTTGACTGCGAAAATTTACTAAAGCTATGTGGTTGTCAAAAGAAAGAAACACATCACTTCCTTACTGCAATGTACTATAGTCCACGCGGAACTAGTTGGCCGCGTCTTAGGTAGGGCCGGGGGTAAGGTTACTGTGAACAAAAGACAGAGCCCCCGCCCTTCCATCCCACCACGCGCAGGCGCCCCCGCCCCTCCGTCCCACCGCTCACATACCTAAGGCGCGGCCAATTAGGTACGTAAGGATTTTATTATATTAATTAATTAGTAGGAAGTCGGATTTTTGGATATGATTGATATTTTATCATTTTGTATTTTTTTACGAATTTTCCGTGCCAGGATTATAGTTTGACGACATCTGTGGTCTAGTGGTTCGAGTACCGGACTGCTGATCTCGAGGTCGTGGGTTCGATTCCCACAAGACACAAACATTTATGTGATGAACTTTGGTGTTTCTGTTTGTCTGGGTGTTTTTTATATGTATATCGTAAGTGGGTATTTACAAAAAAAAAATATAAGTATTATATCCATTGTCTAGTACCCATAGTACAAGCTCTGCTTAGTTTGGGACTAGATGGTGCTGTGTAAAAATGTCCCGACTTATTATTATTTTAATGAAGGAAAAGGCACATGTCACCTTGAGACGTAAATTTAGAATGTGAAGGAAAATTTCGATTTGGCGAGTAGGACACGCGGTGGCTTAGAGGTCTAGCGTCTGGTGTAATTAGCCAGAAGACGACGGTTCGAGGCCTGCCCGCCAGTTGATTATTTCCTTTATTAAAATAAAAGATATTTTAGTCAGGGAGTAGAGTGGGTGGTCCGCATAATATCAAGCAACGCTTACCATAAGATCAGCTACAGCTAAATGCATCAACAGCACATCGAGTCGACTGGCTCGGCCCGCGCGCTTCCTCTTCATCAGCTGGGACAACACCGTCAGGTTCCCAGTGGCCGACACCACCATCAACACACTGTACACTGTCATGGACACCATGTGTCCGTGGTTGAACCTCATGTCGAGGGGCAGCTCATCGCTGGTGTTCAGGTGCGACCAGTTCTTCTGCGAGGCCCCGCCGGGCCCCGACACCTTCTCATCAATATCCATGGTTGGGATCACAAACTATTTGGTGTGAAGAAGCCAGCAGGGTGACGTCATTTTCAATTTGTGTTTTGTCATTCGTTGTTTTCTGTAACAATTTAAAATATTTATTTGTAAAACATAAAAAATAAATCTAGGGTCTATCGATTACGGTAACCGCGTATTACTATTAGTGTTATAAATAAAAACTGCTACTCGTACGTAACATAGAGACAAGAATGGCTAACGTGCAAGACACACCACGACAAATCATAAAAAATATCATAGAAGGAAATCTGCATGCCTGAGAGAATTTCTCGACGGCATGTGAAGTCTGCCAACCCGCCTGCAAACCTGCCTACCTGTCTGGTAGGACAGCGTGCTAACCCCTCTAATTCTGACATACCCGTGCCCAGCAGAGGGAGGATTAATGGATTGATGAAGAGGAAGGGGTAGGCCAAGACAAGACTACATTACATACAATATCAAGGAGAAACTGATAGTCGATGGTCTGAATAAGGGTGTGGAGGGACGCTTGATAGATGTCGCTACAAGGGTCTCAGGAATTGGCAGTATTAGCACTGACAAAGGTTGCCTCGCTACTCTAGTTGTCGTAAGCGCGAATCGTACCCTGGAGGTCCTGGGTTGGAGTCCCAGTTCCGTTAAAATCTTATGGAGGTTTTTCTATGATATTCTCAGACACTGGATTTGTTCCTGCTCCCTATTATAATATGAGACTGTTAATAGTACCAGCGAACTTGGGTTATACAGTACAGTACTTAGTAATTTTATTTTACCACTTTAAAAAGGCAATTTGCCACGTAAAAGCTTCGCAAGTAAAATTACTAACCGTTCCTTTTGCGATAATTCAAGTCGTAATTTAAGATTGACAAATTCCGCGTAATAAACACGTTGAAATATAAGGAGGCTAAGAAATAAGGAAAATTACGTTTACTTATAACTTTTTATTAAATAAGTATATTTTCGAATTAAAAGTTATACTTCTAGGAATTAGTCTTAATGATTATGTTGGTACTGTTTTCATTCAAAAGCGAAGAACATAAATAACGTAACATTATTTTGGAATTTGCTTTGACTGTTATTTCGATAAGGCATAGGTGTACAAATGTAATAAGGAGATAAACCCTATTGCCACAAATGTTTCACCAAAAACCCAATAACACTGCTTGAGCCGCATATCGAACTCAGGATCTGTGGTGTAGCAGCTGCACTGACGACAACTAGGTAGCAGCAGGTATATATATTTTTTAAAACATGATCTTGTTAAAAAGGCTAATGGAACTGGACTTGAGTCACATCTGATCACAAAAGTTCACATACCCAAAAGATAACCTCATTCTATATAAAACTCTTATAATCTTTAAATTAATATAATATTTAAAATTAATAAACATCAGAGGTCATTAATATTGATGACAGCGTCCGCTGAGATTTTTTTTCAGCAAACGAACACCCAATTAAAAAAGTTTACTACAAAGGAATATTTTGTTGATTAATTTATTTTTCGGTGCTCTTAATAACCGCTTGAGTCGACTTTTGAGAGGAGACATTCAATGCTTGGGCAATAATGAGCTGGCATTGTGTTCTGGAAAGCTTGTGATAATGTTTACTCAGTCTTTTTTAAGGTTTCTTAATCGAAGGGTGCCAACGGGACCCTATTACTAAGCCTCCGCCACAGACGTAGATCTAAATTCCGCTGTCCGTCCGTAAATAGAAAATGGTGCGTGTCTGATTCGTACTTGACCGGTTTTGTTGTTTTGTTTATTGTAAGTTAGACTAAGTTTATAAACAAGCAATCTGTAGACGTAACAACACCTAGTGACATCACTGGTAGCGTTGTAATGTTGAAATGCATAACGCTCAGTAAAAAAAAAATAAGATGTCAAAATCTTTTGAAAATGGAATACCTATACACTGTAAGTATAGAAGTTTTAATAAAATTAATTGTGAGGTCTTCGGTCGTTTTATGTAAAATTCTTTTTTTTTAAAGCGATCAGAAGTTTAGTTTCATCAACTTAATTTCATGCTGATACAGATTATAAATGCTTATTTCTATGTTTAAAGTTCTTTTCATGTAGTAGTTGACAGCGAATTATAATTAACTTAATGGTAAGCAAAAATCAATTAAACCACTTTTGATTTGCAGTCATCGTTGCGTGGGTGGTTTGCTAGAAACTACCCCCCTTCCCTTAATTTGCCACTTGACAAGTCTGTTATCGAGATTATAAATGAATAGGTTGGACAAGGGTCTAAATTATTCGAAGCCAATAATTTCACTGGGACGAATTAATCCAAGGTCGCTGACGTCACATAATCGGGTTAAGGAATAGTCACTTAGTTTTGGATTTGTGTAAAGTGGTTTTCAATGTTTTGATTTCACAAATAGTTTTGTTATGGCAATGCTTGTGTCAAAGTAGATTATATTATTTTGGTTTTGGTATGTATAACGTTTATGATAGTTGATAGCCTGGGGGCAGGGGGGCTAGACAAATTGCATTTTGACATTCGAATGGACAAACGAATAGAAACAAAATGTATGGAAATTTATGACACAAGCTTTCGACAAATCGGGCTGTCACTAATGTCATTCCAATACATTTTGTTTCTATTCGTTTGTCAAATTGAAACCTGTCTAGGCCCCTTCAACACCCTTGGATAGCCGCTACCCATCCGATAAATAAAAAAATGGAACAAAATATGTATGAAATTCCTCGCACCCTGGCCGCGTCAAACGATCTCTCGAATTCTAATCCAACTGGCGATCTGTTTGCGAAGATTGGACGAAGATTATATTGGTATGTCAGAAGTACTGTGAGAGGAAGGTATGAAAGTGTTTTTTACCTTCTTTTATTTACTTTGCTTTGCTTTGTAGATTTTAATAAGTTTAGTTTTTTAGTTACTGTAATTGGTGGATTCGTAGTCATTAATTAAATAAATAAATCTTCCAAGTAAATAACGTGCGTCACTGTTTTCCAACCACCCTTGGTTCGAGTCGCTCGCTCGCAGTTCCCAATACAATTCGAATTTGTGACATTCATTGGATACTTTCCCATGTTGAGTTCAGTCCGTATGTTTGCTTATAAGGCCTCGAACAGACAAGCGGAAAACATCAACTGAATTATTGTTATTCGAATGAAGATGATATCATAATTATAACGCCTGTATTTCCCGAAAGTTTAAGCAGGTATAGGCTCTATTATTATCCATATTTTGCCCGTATTTTTCCTCAACCTCACATCAGCCAGAAGTGGTCTATTGCTGAACAAAGGCCTGCCCCATAGACTAGATAAATGGACTGGTTAAGTATACGTTAAGGTCTCATGTAAATAGGGCGAGCCTATTGCCTATCGAGTTCGTCAAATTCAAGCGGATACCGAAAATGTTATAGTAAATCTCAATACCATTTGGCTCGATACAAGTTAGTGGTGTATAGCAAGTATACAATAATTTAATGGGTTCCCTGCCCTATATCTGTGAGGTGTAAGTTTAATCAACATAGTTTAGTTACGAACATATTCCCTGGTGGAAACTTGGACTAAGCAGTTTCTAAGTTTAAAAGTATTTGTTTAACTATGTTGATCCAATCATGCTTGGGTAATGGGTCTAGGAAGTTGGAGATTATTAATCGGGGGTAATTTCATTTAATTCAAATAATAATAAAAATTACGATAAGAGGAAAAACACTAATTTTTCACCAAGATACAGTGCTTTATGAGGAAGGTCCAGGTGTATTATTTGTTAAGGTTTTGTATAAATTGGCTGAAATATGACGATAAAATGTGTCCCGACGCATTCGGCCGACTTTTCCACTACTGTTCCTACTCCGTGTAAAGGGGCCAGTTTCCCCCTAACCCATCGTTCCGTGTGAAGCTGGGCGACGGCGACGGGCCGCTAGTTTATAATAAGCAGGATTTATTAACAAAAATTCGCGCGTGTGCCCGCGCCCTAACTAGTTAAGAAACGATTGTACGCTATTGCCGACGTAGTTCTGTTACCGGAAGTCGCCTTGAACGGTTAAGGATAAAGATGTGCGGTATACCAAATTTTGTTAATAAAATGGGGAAACGAGGGTGATTAGTTTGTGACCTATTTGCGGCAATTGTGTTCAACTGTTCATACAACCATAAGTCCGGACATGACTATTTATTCAATTATAAGGCACACCAACAACTTATTTACGAAATATGTGGCTAAGTATTACGTAATTCAAGGTTGTGCTGTGACTAGACTATTTTTCTCATTTTTGGGTGAAATAATTCTATCTATTGAAAGCAATGTTAGCCAAATGATGATCACTGGACTGCCAAGCCAAACGTCTCGAGTTCGAAACAAAGGGACGCTCCTTTGACTTTTCGAAGTCATGTGCCTAATTATCACTAAACATCGTGAGGAAACCAAAGGGCCGCACTCAGAAACGTCACTTAACCTAATGAATCATTAGCTAATGACACCCAGTATATCTTAGTACACTGACAACAAACTCTAATATGGAAAAATAGGTCAAGATATAGTAGCCACTGTTTGTTAACGATTCATTAAGGTTAAGTGACGTCTCTGAGTTGGGGTGTAAGATGCCTAAGAGATTTTTTCGACGACATTTGAAGGCTGCCACCCCGCAATTAGGCCAGTGTGGTGGAGCAGTGTGCCCAGCAGTGGGACAGTATATGGGTTATTGAATTCTATCTTTTTATTTACGAACTTCTAAGACTTACGCGAATAATAATCTAGACATTTAAACAAAACTACTTTCGTTTTATTTGCACAAATTAAGTTAATTAATTGCTTCATTAGTCTAGTGGTCGTAATCGCGAAAGCTACGCTAGAGCTATAGGTCTTGGGTTCAATTTCCAGGTCGAGCATATTGTCATTGTGATCGAGTTTTTTTTAAAGCAATAATATACTTCCTATTACATGGCACCTAAGAAGGAGTACCCTGCCTAGCCCTTCAGGGAATACGGGCGTGATGATATTTTTAAATTAGGTACATATTTGCCATATTTTACATTTTACATATTTTAATAGGTATAGAATATAAAATATATAGTAAATATAATTTGCCGATTTTTGCTTTCGTAAAAAATACACAGTATACACACAAAGAAGCAGTGATAGCCTAGGGGTATGACCACTGAACTGCCAAGTCAAAGGTCTCGAGTTCGAATCCAAGGCACGCATCTCTGACTTTTCGAAATCATGTGCGTAATTATCACTCGCTTTAACGGTGATGGAAAACATCGTGAGGAAACCTGCATGCCTGACAGATTTTCTTGACGGCATGTGAAGTTTGCCAACCCGCATGGCTAGCGTGAGCTCATACTGAGAGGAGACCCGTGCCCAGCAGTGGGATAGTATATGGGTTGATTATTATTATAATTATTATACGCACAATAGGTATAGGTAGTACCTACCCACACATACTTACCAGTTACATAATAATTCAATTCAATTCAAATTCATTTAATTCGGACAAATTTATCCATATGTATGTTAGTATAGGCTTATAACTATGTTAGTATACATAATATTTAAATTTATGATAATCAAAAAATTCTACGCCCAATTCCAGGACTCCGAGTACACACGTGCGTGTGCACCCAATGTCCAAGAATAGGGCTATCAATTTTATCACTTAACGTCTTCAGAATCATGTTAGGGCTCCCCCTCACTCTACTCATTACCGAAGCAATTCTCTTTCGCATAATTGCGTAAAAATCATCTGTTCGCGCGATTGCAAACATTTCAGACGCGCTGCAGTAACGGGGGAGACCCAACAAAACTCTGAAGGCGTTATTATATTGTATTCGTAGGGCATTGTAGGTCCGCTGCTTATATTTCACCCACAGGTTGCAAGTGTAAAAAGATTGGCAATATGCCTTGAACAAAGTTATTTTTACACTATCTGTACAACGTGCAAACCTGCGGGCTATCATATTGCATCGGACCGACAATGCCCTACGCTCCCTGTCTATATCAGTGTCATCCGAGAGATCCTCCGTCACCACATGACCCAGGTATTTAAACTGGGATACCCGTTTTAAGGGTTCTCCATTCAAAGTGATCAACGGAATCTCAGACGACACCCGGTTTCCCCCTCTAAACAAAAGGAACTCACTCTTCTTACCATTATAAACCAGACCATGCGAAGCTGCATACGATTCACAAATAGTGATCAACTTTCTCACGGCATTGATTGATGGACCCAGCAGCACCATGTCGTCTGCGTAACTTAAATTATTGACAAACATACCGTCAATGGAGCAGCCTACATTGGCCCTGCCGAGTTCATCAATCAACTGATTAATATAAATATTAAAAAGGGTTGGGGATGTTAATCCACCCTGCCGCACACCACACTCCTGTTTATAATGGTCAGAAAAGGTGCTCGCCCACTTGACTCGATTTGTCTGGTTCGTATACCAAAATTGCAATAGTCTAATTAACTCACTAGGCACTTTTAGCCCTTCCAGCTTTTCCCATAACTTACTATAGCAGACAAGCTTTAGAGAGATCAAGAAAGGCCGCATAAACCGGTGTTTTCCTGTCGGTATAGTACCTGACCGTCTGCTTGAGGGCCAGTATTGCACTTTCAGTCGAAAGTCCAGTTCTAAAACCAAATTGTGCATCATTCAGCTTTAAATATCTAGCAAGTTGGCGCTCAAGCAGACCATCAAGCACCTTACCTATAATTGTCGCTAATGAAATTGGCCGATAATTAGCTTTATCAGATAAGTCCCCTGTCTTGTTTTTGACAACTGGTACCACAACGGTGTCCATTAATTCAGGTGGGAGATAAGAATGCCGTATACAAAAAGTATACAGCATAGCTAGTACCCGAGAGATGTGTGGTCCAGCATGCAGAAGGTGTTCGACGCTCAGTCCGTCATGTCCAGGGGACTTACCCTTGGAGAGACTCTTTATAACTTTATATACATCTTTAGCTGAGAAACCAAGAGGCATTCCAGGCTCACATGACTCCGCATCGCTCACCCACCACGAAGTTAAATTAAAAATTTATATTATTTTATAGAATAATAACCTAAATTAAAAATTTAGAAAACTCCCGACATGAAATGTAATTTGGCATTTTGTGGTGGCGGCCATCTTGTATTTGAAATTTATCATAGTGTATAGTATTCCCCAAGTTAAGCCCTTTCATTTGCTACCCATATTGAGGGAGTTGTGAAAAAATATGTAATTCGGTATTTTGTGGCGCCGGCCATCTTGGACCGATTTTCATCAAACATAGCTAAGAACACTCCCGACTTAATCACCTTTCAAATAAAAAAAAACAAATCAAAATCGGTTCATCCGTTCGGGAGCTACGATGCCACAGACAGACACACAAACACACACAGACACGTCAAACTTATAAAACCCCATCGTTTTTGCGTCGGGGGTTAAAAAAGAAGCTTTACATCGAAAATACATTAACTTTAAGATATCTTAAATGTTAAGTTGAAGGTATTCAAGCGATCTGACACCTAATCCGATTCGGACCGGGGTTAACTAATTGGCTTGATCAAAGGCTTCGGATTCTGGAGTCGGTATTTGTTATCGGAGTTTATTTGATTGAGCATTTGATAGGTTTCGGATAATGGAGGATGGACTGCGATGGGGACAGTATCTGTGTGAAAACATTAGGAAATAACCTAACCTAAATTAAAAATTTAGAAAAACCCCGACACGAAATGTAATTTGCCATTTTGTGGTGGCGGCCATCTTGGATTTGAAATTTATCATAGTGTATAGTATTCACCTAGTTAAGCCCTTTTATTTGATATCCATATTGAGGGAGTTGTGAAAAAATATGTAATTCGCTATTTTGTGGCGGCGGCCATATTGGACCGATTGTCATCAAACATAGCTAAGAACACTCCCGACTAATACACCTTTTAAATAAAAAAAAACAAAATCAAAATCGGTTCATCCGTTCGGGAGCTATGATGCCAAAGACAGAGACACACACACACACACAGACACGTCGCGTCGGGGGTTAAAAAGCTTTCCGCCAGGGCCTTCGCCCCGTGGTCTGGGTATTTCTTATAGTCTATGTTCCCCGGTAAAGGTGTAGCTTTGTAATGGTGTACTTTTTCCAATCGGTCCAGTAGTTTCGTAACCTATTCAATTCAAACAAACAAACATTCAAATTTTTTTTTTTTTTAATATTTTCGGGACATTTTTACACAGCACCATCTACACTCGCGAGCAACTAAATCGACTCAACCTACAACCGCGTATACATTTGTGATTTTTTCAAAAAATATATATATTATTCACAAAAACCATATGTTTATGGAAAGCTTGATTAATAAGCTTTACATTAGTACCAATATAATTTAGTAAATATTCAGTAACCTTTTAATTACCGACTTAAATGCGCGCAGAGGAAAACTGACTTTACCGTACCTACGAGTTGCGCTCTGAATTACCCCTATAAAAATCTCCACAATCAGTTTATCTACTGAAATTAAGCTCCACCTGTAGAACTATCAAAAAGAAATCCTATTTATTGTTTAGACGAATTTATGAATACTTATCCTGAAGAAGCTGCTAATATGGGACCCTGTCGCAAAAGAGACTTAGTTAGCCAACATTAGATGCCCAGCTTCACTTGAACCAGTCTGCTGTATCAATTGGTATACAGAAGGTTTCAGGAGACTGGTGCCTTTAATCGGACACTGAGAACCAGCCGCCAACATTGCACTTTAGAGAAAAAATACCGGTGTACCGTCTCAATATAGCTGCGAAATCGACACCTGACGGGTGTTGATTTGCAGCAAGAGCTGAGACGCGCTCAAAGGGTGGCTGTCAGGTAGTCAACAATTAGAAGACGCTTCAGAAAAGATAATTTCGATAGGAGTTAATAATAAGTATTGTTACAATAGTTTTTTTTATAATTTTTTAACAGTTTTTATTTCATATTTTTTTAACAGTTTTTATTCAATATTCTCGCGCGACTCTCGTAGCATACGGACGTGCTTCTTAGCAATATTTAATATACACAATTATTTATAGTGACCTCCTTTAGTATATTTGTCGTAATGCAAATTTAATTTCTTTGTGTTTAATTTAGTAAATAATGGACACTTAATGCAAAGGTGAATAGTGCATATAAGATAAAATGGATCACAGTCCCTCAATTCCGAGGGGGCTGGTGCAATCCTCCACTTCACCAGCGAAGGCGACATCCCAGCAAAACTCTGCTCTCGAGTCCAACATCGTATCCACGTCCGAGATCCAAAAATGGATGACAAACATTGAATTGCATTTAAATGAAGTTTGCTCTATTTCCGGTGATGGCAAGCTAAACTCTGAGCAGAAAATGAAAATTGCAAATCTCTGCCGTAAAATTGGATCGGGGACCTCACAAATGGCAGTTTTGTATCAGTCACTGAAACAAAAAACTCTCCAGGCGTACACCATTATAGACGAGCTCAAAGAAAAACGTGACCTGACTGAACACATCTCGGAGCTAAAGCAGACGATACAGGACTCGGGTTCTGCAGGAAATATTTCTTTTGCTGATATGGTCAAAAAGGGCTCAAACGATTTCCTTCGACCTAACAACTTAAGCTCAGTGGCTATTTATCCTAATGATAAACTAAAGACCAGTGACGAAACGAAAGAGCTTGTGCAAAAGTGTATTCGACCTGAGCAAATGAAGCTGCAAGTCCGCGGAGTCCGTAAAACTAAAAATGGAGGAGTTATTGTTAGTACAGAAACAAAAAATGACGCTGAAAAACTCAAGCATGCAGTGCAAGTCTCTACAACCGGACTTACTGTCGATGAATATAATAAGCGCAAGCCCAGGATAGTAGTTATAGGAGTGCCGTCTTCCATGGCGGAAAAAGAGGTTTTTAAGTGCATCTTCGAACAGAATGCAGCTGAAAAGTTGCCAGCAATGTCTATGGAATCCTTTTTGACCTTAGTCAGATTAAGTCACAAATCTGGGAAGAAAGATGCCCCGACCTGTAACTACGTTATAGAAGTCCCAGCTAACATACGTAAAGCCCTAATAACTCAAACAAGACTTTTCATAAACTGGACTTCTTGTCCTGTTAAGGACTTTACACTTGTAACTAGATGTTACAAATGCCAGCAATATGGACATGCAGCAAAAACATGCAGAGACCCCAATTCCACATGTGGACACTGCAGTGAAGTAGGTCACTCGATGTTGGAATGCCCAAAGAAAGCGGAAACACCAAAATGTGCTACATGCTCGCGCTTTAAAAAGCCTAGTAATCACAAAACGGGAGACACTGAGTGCCCTGCTAGGAAAATAGCAGAATACAGGTACATTAATTCCGTCGATTACGAGGGAACCTAAGACGCCGCCTATCGAATTGAGTACCTACGTCATGCTAAAGGCTAGACTTCCGTGTTTGCAGCAGACTTCTTCGCTGACCCGAATCGCCGATTTGTCGCTAACTAAGCAAAAGTTCGCCCACTGTATTAAACAAAAATAATATTATGTGTAGTGTGTAAAACGTAATGCATCATTGACATTAACCTAGTTTTACGATACTGCTATGCAAACATTATATTAAATTATACTAGAGAATATATGTAAATTAGTTATAGTAAATATTTATAAATTAATAAATCACTTTCTGTTTCAAATTTTAAGTATGTTAAATATTGTTTAGAATTTCTGTTTAAAGGTATTATCTGTTAGCACTTATGTTGCCTGTGACACAGGTTTATCCTAGTACAGGCTCCATATATTGTTGTACTTTCATAATCTCTAGGATTTATATTGCATTTTTGAAAATTTTATGTGTTTCTGAATAAATATTATTATTATATTATATTATTATTATAATTTTTAAAATACCTAACCACAAATCATATTTCTGAATTCTTATTTTCGCTACATTTCCATCCAGGTTTATAATCCATTATTTTATAAAGTACTGAATGAATGTTGACAATACTGGTACCAATTTAAAGCTGATTCCTTAAGCTTTTTAATCATATATGAATTTTATACACAAGTATCGTATGAAAAAATATATTCCTTTATGATTATGTATGCGTGCTTACAGGTTGAGTCGATTTGGTTGCTCGCGAGTGTAGTACCAAACTAAGCAGAGCTTGAACTATAATAGACAATGGATATAATACTTATATACTTACTTTTTTTTGTAAAAACATACTTATTATGTATAGGAAAAACTCAGACAAACACAAATACTTTAATCATCATATAAATATTTGTGTCCTGTGGGAATCGAACCCACGACCTCATGATCAGCAGTCCGGTACTCGAATCACTAGACCACAGACGTCGTCAAATCTTTCCGCTTAATAATATTACTATGAAAAAAAAGAAAAGTACGAATGGAAGAGTCGGAAGGATTCGACCTCGGCGAACGTACCACAACCAAATTGCGGACGTTCTCAAAAAAGGCAAGGTTAAGAGCACCCTAAACGCACGAGCATGCATGGGGAGGTTAATGAACATAGACGAAGCGAGAGTGTGCCAGGATTGTAGCAAATGGAACTGTGGAAATCTATAGTATCTGCCTACACCTACGGCAAACAGGCGTGAAGCTATGTTGGTATGTAAAAAAGAAAAGTAAAACAGAAAAGCAGCGCTAAGGATGTTGATCCCCAGGTGTTCGGCGAAATATTTTTTGGTATCCATAACCACCTGCGGTCTTCTTCAATGGCAAACAAGTTAATTAAATTGTATATACCTAATAGTATGTGTAATATTGAAGATAGATGATAGAGATACTCTTTGTATAATTTTGTATGCTGCCAAAATAGCAGCAAAATCAGTGGTGTGAGAACAGAGATAAGTTTATTGATGTATTTCGCGTACTACAGGTCCCTATATCATCATATGAATTATGCTTAAACCATTATCTTTTCGCTCTATTTGGTTCATTGATTGAATAGCAAGCGCTTGGTGGTTTTTTATGAAATTACTAGCAGCCCGTCCCCCGGCTACGCATGGTGCGATATTTTCATCCTTCATCGTTAAATTTCAGCCAATTTGCACAATACCTTAACAAATTATACATTTAAAACTTCGTCTTGAATCGCTCTGTCTATTGGTGAAAAACATGAAAATTCGTTCAATAGTTTTTGAATGTATTATGTAATGTATTTTTAATATTATATGTAATATACAAATGCATTAATTTCTGATATACATATGTGTTATGTCAACATATAACAGTGTTTTACAGAAATAAATAAAGTATCTTATTTTTGACAAAGTTATCTAAATCTAGCAGCCACATAATCTTTAGATTGTATACTCGTTTCTCATTGCAGTCTAATTCATTTGTAGGATTCAATTATATCGTCTTGACAGATGCAGCATTTAGCATTAACAAATGTTTCAAGCAAATAAAACTTTAAAATTCCTTCTAATCAGAAAGCCATTAAAAGCTATCATCGCCCGTTCTTAATCTCAAGGGTATCAAGCAACGAGTATATCAAGCAACCGCACAAATACAAACTATTCAGGGCATATTACTGGACACGATAATGGTATTACCTACTGTCTTGTTAGGTATGTATTTAACACGAATCTATTTCCCTAAATATATAGGGCGAGTCCCAGGTCTTGGCCTTTTTACTAGATTCAGTAATCAGATTCTTTTACCTACTTCATTTTATCCTGTTTAATTTAAGTTACCAGTAAAAAAATATTCGTATTACATTCGCAATAATGACCGTTACAATACAAAGACACGTTTTGTTCCCTGATCCGGGATTAAAAAAATATTTTCAAGGGCAATTTAGACGGCCTTTGCGTCAGCATTTTTATGACTTACACGGGTTTACCCTTCATTGATCATTCGGTTAATACTGGTTCTATAAAAAACCTTCATTTTAAGAATAAAAGATTCCGGAAAAAAATTGGTACAATTTCGATAAGTGAAGTAGGTAATAAAATTGTTAATATAGCTTTGTCCATGACCTTGACGTTTGAATACAGAACGAGCCACGAATAATCCGATATTTTTTCATACAATTAGTGTTGCCACAGAAACGTCTAATTTGGGAAAGTCTTGCTCAGCACGTGCCAACTAATGCCTTTTCCGTGGCGGTCTGGCGGATAAATTGAAGGGAAAATTTGTGCGGCGTTTATGGTTAACGTAATTATTCTTAGGCTATGTCCACGCTAAGCTAACAGGCTGTGGCTGAGTAAGAGCTGTCAGTTAACTTTTAATTTGAATAGAGAATTTACGATATATTATATATTTGAATTAATTGAAAAAGTTTGATATACAATAATGCAATATGAATGAATGCAATAAATTTAAGGGTTACCTAAACGTCTTTGTGTGGTGATCATCGATTTGTTACAATCTCTATTACATATTTTTAAATAGGTTAATATAAGTGATATTGCTCAATGTGTCCCAGAGGACCCCAAACTAAAAGCATCCAAGTGATCTAACGTCCTATAACATCAAAAGAAATTACTCGAGATGAGATAAGAGTTTTAGATACGAGACCAGTGTGTAGGTGCTTTGATATGAAGAAATAAGAACAAACTATGTGCTTGCTGCTTCTTTGTTACATAATCACATTAAATAGCATAATACTACATTAATATAGAGAAATTTTATTTTATTCTCTATGGTTATTTTATATTTTAAATTTAATTTAAATTAACGCGTTCCAACTTTAAATATTTATTCAAGTCCAACGTTTAATCCTGTTTAATTCTCTATGGTTATTTTCTTTCTAAAATTTAAAATGAAATTAACGCGTTCCAATTTATATATTTATTCCAACGCATAATCCTATTTTCGATCAGATTTCGTCTAATAAATTGCAAAAAAAAGGATTGTCTGTTCCACGTAAAATTAATTATTTTAGGATTAGAATATTAAATATGTTGGGAGTAACATAATATTCTACACACATGACATAAGAGTACACAATATAAGTCGCGTAGCATGCACACCTTATCATACATTTCCAGGACAAAGGCGATTCATAGATAATATGATTAAATAAAGTGGCCATTTTAGCTCCGTGAAAAACTGACTCTAGTTCTTACAAAATATTAGGCTAAACGATGAGTTTATCAAAATGGTAGAAGATACACGTAGGTAAGTATTGGTATTAGTTCAAGAGAAAAGTTCGGCTTTCCAGGGTTACTATAACTTTCTTCTAACTACGATCCATCACTATTATTCGAAATTGTATTACAAGTTTTTCTTATTACTAACATTTCTAGATGTAGGTATAACTAAAGAATATAGATGTTTTCACAAAATATGCATTAAGTATGTACCTACCCGCGTTGTCAGTTTTCCTAGTACGTATTAAATCGAAAATTTCAAACATAGCACTATCCCATCCCTATTTCTAACTTTTTTTTCTAGTTGTGGAAAAATATTTCAAGATTGTAATCGATAACAGGCTTTAATCGATTACATTTGATTATTTTCTTTAAGTTGGTACAGACATTAACGATGATTACTAATCGCTTGCAATTTGCGAATGGATCGCGAATTATGTGGAGACGGCGTATTATAATTAATAACCAAAGCATTAAGGCGGAAAATTGTTTCCTAATTTGTTAAAATGGTCGCTCAAAATTTGTTCTTTTTTCAGCTAAACAATGTGTAGCTTTTTTACTTACTTTTTAAGAACCATAGAATTTATCAATAAATTTTAGAACATTTTTAGAATTTATCATAGGTACAAAGAAATTTATGAGACAAAAGATAGCCTGTGTCCTCCCTGAGGATGTTTATAGATAAACAGGTAATAAACACACCGACAGAGTAAATTTCGCATGTATAATATGGAAAAATAATATATATAAAAAAGAAAAAGGGTAAATAATGTCTTTGTATGGAGTCTATGGAGTAATGATCAGCCAAAGTGTCCCAAAATTGAGAACGGCTTTTTACATGGCGGTCGGTTGCATGCGACCGTATTATGATAGTTTGTTTCGAATCCGACAACGACGGACGACATGGAAGCTGTCTTCGTCGCCTTGCAGTAAATTGCCATTAAGCTATTAGCCTAGCCCAGTGCTAGGAGGCTAAAATAGCCCTCTTTGATGAATCATAATTTGAATTCACACTTTGCTGTACAATGTACTTTGCGGGTAGAAATGGGCTGACTTCGCATTGCCGACGAATTACGGAAAGCGTATAGAATTTTATAGTCCTATGGCCTGACATTGGGCGAACGTAGTTTTTCTGATTTATTCCGCTTTGCCCCACCATGCCGCCCCACTAGCGGGGCAAAGTTTGCAGTGGAATCCACTTTATCCATCCATTGCTCTCTGGCAAACCTTGAGTTTGAACTTTTGACTGTCTGTCAAATAGCTCTCTAAGTCTCTAGCTTTACAATGTTTAATAGCCTGAAAGTTATCTTCACAAAGTTATCTCTAATTTTAATTACGACTAAAATATATTAGATATGTAGACATGGACAAAGTATTCTTTACAAAAAGTGATATGTAGACATCAATATTCTTTAAAAAAATTGTGCAATGTATAATTTTATAAATCGATCTCTCAACTTCTAATGGACTAGACAACCTTTGGATGAACTTCCATCTATTAGAGGCTGCACGGTTTCTTTGTAGTTGTATTGCAGTCGTAATAATTGCATTCTAACTGCAACTTTGCAGAGCAACTTTGAGAACTTCGGAGTGCAGTTGAATTGCCGTCCGTCTGTCTTGAGCCTTAACTTTTTGGGAATACAGGCTGATAACAATATTACCAGCAGCGCAAGTCTCATTAGGGACATCTTTTGTCAAAGTTTTGTAATAGTTCCATATAATTATTTCCTCAGTTTATTTCGGATAAAGACACAGCTTTTTGATTACATAGGCGTGACTTCCAGCAACTCGCCCTTGAATTTCAATCAAAGATATTCTGTCACCAATAACATATAATTAATTCGATATTATTATATTGGTATTTACATTATATTGGTATGTAAATTTAGTCTATCCTTTTACAATTTGTGTCAAGGTTGGTTTCCAGTCGCAAACATATCACCACGCCTGTAAGTTGCTAGTGTTAAGCAGAGGTGTACAAATATACACTAATAAGGGGGCGAGCTTAAGATCCATGCTCCTTAAGATCCTTCAAGCTGCTACTAAACACTGCTCGACCTGGGAATCAAACCCAGAGTCTATGGCCTAACCTCGATCGACACCCTCTTCATTAGTGATGCCATTACTATTATATTATAAGTCTAAGTCATGCTTGTTAGTAGCCAACTTACGTCGACTGTTTACCAAATTTAACTATATAATATCATTGCTGTTTACACATGAATTACTTGTATGTAAACAAACAGGGTTTGTTTGTGACACACGTCAACATCGCCTTACTTTTTATCCTATAAAAATCATATTATGTTACAGGAATCGTTAAATTCCTTGTCAAAGCGAAATCCCCGCATGAAAAGTCCACGAATACGTGGAACGCAACCATTGAGTTTGCCGATAAAAATTATCGACCTTTTTTTTAGAAATGTCAGGTACTACGCCTACAGATATTTATGACGTTGTTACTATTACCCGACTGCCAAAGGAGGGTAATGTTTCGTAAAGCTACGGCTTTTAAAAAGCAGTGAAAGGTTTGAAAAGCAGTGATAACCTATTTAACCCTTGAACTGACTAGTTATGGGTCTTGAATTCAAATACAAGGCATATCTAAGTTCAATGCTTCTGACTTTTCGCAATGATGTTCGTGGGCGTGTGAAGTCTGCCACAGGAGGCTAGCATGGTGGACTATATTATATAGCCTTACATCTTCCGTTCTGAGAGGGGACCCATTCCCAGCTATGGAACAGTAAATGGATTGCTGATCTAGCCGTACTAGGAAAGCAGCTCGTGAAAGAGTTCTTCTGTTTCATCTGCCTAATCCGTCGGGAGACAGACATGATGGTATGTTTTATATTATAAAGAAGGAGTCTAGTCGTCGATTTCCATAATGAGATTTTCTTTCATTTATTTATAAACTCCTTTCAAATTCAACCAGAACATACACTTCCATTGATAAGCTGAAGAGATAAGTAAAGTAAAATTGGATCAGATGGGTCATAAATCAAAAAACCGTCTCCGCTTTGGGATTAAAAAGATCTCAATCTTTAACCCTCATCATTGCCATGTGTTCCCGTGTGATATCAGATGTCACCAACCTTAGGTTACTTTCAAATTTTATGGAGCTTTTTGAACACGCGATAAACTCACTGAACCAGGAATCGGCAACCTTTTGAAGTTTGTTTACCTCGTAATTAACGAGAAAATATATTTACTATGAAATCAGGCCAACGTATTATTTCCCTAGAGTAGAGCACTACCAGTATGCGAATAAAGTTTATTTATTCTGTTGGTAGTAGCAGTTTAACTCAATCTATAAGTATTTTTATCGAAAAATTATATTAAGGAACATTGAACGGCAAAACTTGGTTAATACGATTAAATAATTTTATTATATTAGGAGATATAAACATAGGCGGTTTTTCCCAAAACCTTTCATGCCAATGAAGAATCTGCAATCGTCTCGTCATTATTGATCGAACTTCTCGTCTTACTTTCTAAAGTAACTATAGTTGGACTAAAATAGAAATATAACTTTGCTAATCGATAGTTTCGAATAGCAAAGTCGATATCGATTCGAAAGACTACCACTAGTAAGTTACTAGTCTACACCATGTCATGTCAACAACTGCCGTCTAATCTAATAATTCATTATTTAATTTTCTATGTAATCTTAATTGTCTAATAATTATTTATTTGCGTTTAATTTTCCTCAAATCTTCGCAATACGTTTAGATGTATTAAACCAAAACATATCAAAATCGTTTACAAAAAAATCTTTATGCGATAAATGTTTTATCTCTTAAAGATCTCCCCAAATTATTTCCTTTGTAGTATTCCGTTTATATTCTGTTTCCAAAAGTACATAAAGGTGCTCCCTCACTTGGAGCATTCGCTTGTAATGTAACGTTACAGAGTCGAGCATTAATTACATCGGTGAGGGAGGAGAATGAACATTACAGTGCGCAAACTGTAATGTTACAGATTCGAGCATTACGTTGGTTAGGTACGAGAACTGAGCATCACTGTGCGGAATGTCTGTAATATTTTGATACAACTTGTAACATCATGCTCAGAATGATGATACATTACAGGCGAATGTTCATCACGTGAGGGATGTACTGTAATGTAATGCTCAAAATCGAATCCGAAACGTTACATTACAGGCGAATGCTCCAAATGAGGGAGCACCTTAATAAGCAAAACCCGTATATTTTATATTTATTCTTATCAAGTTGTCCCTACCCAACCGTTGCCGTAGTTGATAATTTTATTATATTCATATCTTCTGAATTTAGAAATATATAATAACACGAAAATATTTTTATTTAAAAGTCTGCGAGCGCCGGTGGAAAACAAGAAGTTCGATTTACGGGCCCGAGAAAGCGGTATTGGGTTTTCTGTTAGTTCCAAGTCGTGAGTTCAAGACTTGTCATTCTGATAGAAGACCCGTGTCCATCAGTGATTAATGATTATGATACTAAATTGAGATAAAAGTAAAGTTACAATATATCTCGGGTAATTTCGGCAAACTTCGGAATTATGGTAACGTTTCATAGAATTTGGGTCCCTTTGATATATCTGCATTCACATACTGTTCAAAGGATCCGCTCTTATTAGTTATGGTAATAATTGGTGGTGTTACTGAGGAAAATTCAAATTATGTACATATTAATTACGACAGCTATATGGTACTAAATATTCAGCCAAGTTCGGGGAGATGTACACATATATCATCACGCCTGTATTCCTTAAAGGCTAGGCAGAGGTGTCGATACTGCTATACTCCTACAAGGCTACAAAAATCGCCTGGATGTATTTAGGTACGTAGTTACTTACCAAAAACAATGAATCAGATCACCCCAATATAGGGTACTACAAGTAATATTTGGCTGTGTTATCTAGGTAATAAGGTTCAACCTACTATTTCTTTCATGGTTTAGCTTAAATGCGTGGTTTATGGGCAGTTTTTTTATTCCCTAGAAACACCAAGTATTTTCGTGAAATTCTCAGTTTAAATCCAAACACCAAGTTACTGTGAAATTCTTGAAAAAATAAATTTAGCATGCATAAATATGCATGGTGATTGGATTTAGGCTTGTGCCTTATAATATGACATGGGGCCTGAGCATGCGAATAGTGTACATTCAAGAAGGTATTACGCATCTCCAAAGGACGGACTAAAGTACCTTACAAGTATCTATAAGTACATGACACTTCGCAAAACATGCATTATAAACAAGGACCTTACGACTTCATCTGCATTAATTGCATGATTAATACAACTATCAACAACACTTGTACATTATTACAACAACTGCCCACACAATTATGAGTCTTAAATATATGTTGATAAGCGTTATAATAGTATAAGATTAACACCCTATAGGCGTACTTCGCGTGGGTGTGTTCGATTAAATTTATCAAACAATAAAATTAATAAGGTTGACACAAACTCGTCCATGTATGTAATACGATAGGGCTTTACATAAAAGCCTATAAATTTTATTCAATTACTACCAACACGTCCCAGTTTTGCGCGGGAATATTTTGCGAGGCAAATAACTGCTGGATAAATTAAAAAATGGAATGAAATTTGTATAAATGTATCTGCCAAGTAATATACCGGGGACTTACTAGGAGGTGGTGAAATAGGTCGTAATCAAATCAAATCAAATTTATTGCGTTCCATAATGTATATACAGGTGGTAAACTTACATCTAGGGATCAACTATGGACCCTGTCGGGCACAGCATAGTAAAATTAAGTAAAGTAGGAGAGAGGGAGAGTTTCAATAGGTTTACTATTGTAAATTAATTAGGAATATAAAAGTAACCTAAGTTACTCCATATAAGATCAGCTATCTGTCCATGAAAGTTCCGTCCATCGTCATGTTGGAGTTTGCAGGAAACAGTTTTAAATTATTTTTCGAGTATTTACTTTCATTGTGCATAATCTGTTATTTGTTTTTTGTCTCAAGACTCAAGTATTAGGTACCTAAATGAAACTGCCTCGATCATTCAATTTTTTTTTTAATTTCCACTACTTAGCAGCCTATCGCGTGAAAGTAAGTACACTTCTGCCCAACTCCTCGGCGAATACACGCGTGATGGTTTTCTAAAATATTATCCTACTTATAAAACATTGTTAACAGTCAAACGATTGCTAATCAAAGACAATAAAAATTCAGGTAAACATTCCTATGTTAACCCTAGAGGCAATATCACCAAAAAAGGTTTGCGGTTTCAAATTCTCGGGATACTGAAGAAAGTTTGTAAGTCAATAGATCGTTGGGCTGACCCTCGATCAAAGTTCAGCCCCGTGTTACACAGACATTGGCCCCAAGTCGCTAAAATTAGGGTTTCTTTGGATTGCGCATTCATATAGATCCCATGTATTTGTTAAAAATGCCACTCCTTAAATTTCTTTGTCCAAGATTTGATCAAGCTACTTCTACGTTAAGTTGATGCATTTGCCACCGTAAGATTATAAAAATCTTAAAATTATGATCTAATTTGCTAGATTGTAATTTTGCTTTGGTTTTTAACCCCGTGTTTGTTTAAGTTTGACGTGTGTGTGTGTGTGTGTGTTTGTGTGTGTGTGTGTGTGTGTCTGTCCGTCTGTGGCATCGTAGCTCCCGAACGGATGGACCGATTTTGATTTTGTTTTTTTTATTTGAAAGGTAAAAGGTGGTTTTTTCACAACTCCCTCAATATGGGTATCAAATGAAAGGGCTTGACTAGTAGAATACTATGCACTATGATAAATTTCAAATCCAAGATGGCCGCCACCACAAAATAGCAAATTACATTTCGTGTCGGGGGTTTTCTAAATTTTTAATTTAGGTTAGGTTATTCTGATAACGTCTTCTAGGCCTAAATAGACGATGGATTGTTCCACGTGATTCTATGAAATCCCAGCAATAAAAAAATTGGTGAAATCAATTATGGATTGGACTGGTGTGATGTCAGTCAACCTGCACCGACCAGCATCCTCCCATAATTTACCGGTAATTTGGGTCCCTCTTAATTTCCCCCTTCTCCCTTACCAACAGGAAGCGATCATGTTGCCATAACACAAATTTAAGCCCCGAGGTACTGAGAATTTCATAGAAAAACAACTGCTCCTCAGAGCTCTTGGATTCTCTCTCAGGAGCTCTCGCTATTGACCCTCAATTCTAAGACCACAAAATAAATAAAATCTAAGTAATATGTAGTTGTAGTGCCACTTGAAACTTTATTATTGGGTACATAGTGGTCACATGCATGCAATTTATGTTTACATTAAATATTCGCAACATCTAGAATTGTACCGAGTTTATTTGAATATGTTACAATTATTAACGAATTCTCGAATACTTTCGCAAATTTGAATAGTTGGCAACGTTTAATATCGAGATTTGACACTAGCGAAAGGCGTTTCGGTTATTGCAATATCTGAAATAGCGGATGGCTTGATTCGGCCCCGTCTATGCAGGGTCGATTCCCGTAAGGAACAAACATTTGTGAAACTACCTGTAGGCCGTTCAATTGACACACCTAGGATTCGAACGTTATGTTATGCGATAGACTTCACACACCGTTGAGAAAACCTCTAAGATACGATGTTTTCCTTCACTGTAATATACACACATGAACAGAATCTAGGGATATTTGAATCCTAATTATTTACGGCTACTAATAAGATTAGTATTACTATTAAGATTACTACTAACAAGATTAAAAACTATAACTTTCTATAAAAAGTTTATATACAGATTGATATCTCCTTTATTCTATTTTTATAATTCGAAAATGTTAGTAAAAAAAACCAAATAAAAACAAAATACGGTGGCAAAATTGTTAGTAATTCGTTACCTTGCGAGATTAATTACTAAGATTTGTGTTTATAAAAACAACCACGATTCTAAAGAAATCTTTTTAACAAAATAATTTAAGGCAAGAGCTAGAAAGTTGTTAAATAGGACACAATAGACTGAAATATATTTCTTAAAACTTGTTAAAAGTAAAATCAAGAAGTGATAACGACGACCCGAGGGGTTGTAGCGGACTAGGGCTGCAGGGTTATTAAAAGATGGCTTATTAGTATTTGTTAGGACTTCAAGAGACCTAACCTAAAAACTTTTTATTGTTGCATTAATTTTAATATAAGTAATATAGTATAAGTAGGTTCAGTAAGAACTTCGTCGTAACAATTAATACTTACAAAGAATTACTATGTGAGGTATCTATTTAATAATAGCTTCAAATCCAGGACCTCTGTTCAATTCTCAGGTCGAGCAAAGACTTATTGAATATTTTTATAAAGTTTTAAGAGTTCTAGCCAAACTTATTGTCCGTCTTGAAGTTGGCACGAGCTAACTCCAACCCGGCCGTAAAAATCAACTAATATAGACAGTATAATTACTTTTACAACTGTTCTTTAATAAACATAAGGGACGTTATTATAAAAAAATGTTGTTTAATGTTAAATAAATCAATAACGTTTAATTAGTTACGAATAACAGGTAGCCATAAAATTTTTCGGCGTTTAGTAAACATAAACAGTAATAAAAAGAAAATTGGTCCTACAATGTCATTACAAGAAATACCTACTCAATTAGTACATATAACTCGCCAGTTTTGAAAATAATATTGGTGGGCAGTATGTAGGTCAACATCTACC
Organism: Acronicta psi; assembly: GCA_946251955.1. NCBI lineage: Eukaryota > Metazoa > Arthropoda > Insecta > Lepidoptera > Noctuidae > Acronicta > Acronicta psi. Next base: position 3,427,200 of record OX276486.1, read on the forward strand.
GCGCCATTTAATAAATATAACGAAGCAAATCCTGAATCGCGCAAGTAACATTTGCAATGCAAGTTGGATAATACAAACGCTACATCAACCGCTGGGCCGTTACCCATTATGACGTAACTAACCCGCCTGATCGGAGGATCCTCTCTTTGGAGGAACAAAACACCTCGTGCCTCCACAGGCAAATAGTTAAGAAGTTCACCGCAAGTGGGAGTCCTCGAATAGTTTAGATTCTTCTTGGCAGAGCGATCGTGATCGTCTTGCAATAGCATTGTCGGGAGCAGATGTGATTTGCCTTACGATATCTCGCGATTCACTAAAAGTTGGGATCATAGGCCTCCAGATCAATAAGATCTTAGAAGCTCAAATAATATCCTAAATGATGATTCTGTATTCTGTTCCACGCACAGTATTTTTTGTATTTACTCTACTAATGACTGGAGACGAGGAGAGCGATGTTAATCTTAATTCCTTTGTGGTCCGAAATACGGAGCCGAGGAAACAAAATATTTGCCCCAATTTCTTTTTTGTTTGCTTGACAAATACTAAAGCTTATGGAGCGAGTTACTCAGTCCCTATTTTTTTACGGAAACCTGCCTTATCATCATCACATCATAATAACGCTTGTCACAATAATCACATTTATTTTGTACTGTATGTAGCCATTACTGACCATGGATACCTGAACACAGAGGCGTTCCTGGGGGCCTAGACAAAAACAGTTACAATTTGACATTCGAATCGCCAAACAAAATGTAGTGACAACAGAAAGCTTGTTCGAATCGAATGTCAAAATGCAAGTTGTCTAATGCGTTGCCAGTAAAGTCCCTACCAACCAAGATTCATCAAAAACCCATCCTAATCGACTAAGGCCATTTTAGAACCCCACCACCTCCTCTATTAGTTGCAAACGTGACTGTTACGCTAGAGGTCCTGTGTTTGACTAATCGGTCGAGTAGTGTTATCGGGTTTTTCTGTGAAATTCCCAGGACCAGCTGGATTTGTGCCTGGTTGATGGAAATAAGCCCGCCCCCTATCACATGGGACCTAAACATAGGGGCCTACTGTGGGTGTATGTACAGTACAGTACCTACACCTCTACTTAACCCGACCTCGAATACAGGCGTGATGGTATGCAAAAGCCATTTTAGTCCTCCAGCAGTTAGTCCTTTGCAACCCTTTGATGATAAGTTATGATGGCATGTTTTGTGTCGAGTCTAATTTCTCCTCCGTACTCGAATACTCCTTGTTATCGTCGATATCAGCTCCATCTGTTGTTGTCCTGCGCGTGCGGGGTCACGGCGACCTGAAAGGTCACCGGTGGCAGGTGACACGTCATTAGCGGTATCGGCAGATCTTGACGTGTACGCCACAACGTCTGCCGCTTGTCTCCTTACTACGTCTCGCCTTTGCAGGTAAATAATAGATTTGTATGTAACTGACATATTATTTTCTATGTGCGATGTGCCGTATACTTATGGATTTACAGCTACATACACACGCCTTCCCACAGATGTAGGCATAAACTGCAGACCACTTGCTACGTTCCCTTCATACTTTTTTGCTTCCTGCATGTTCATACATCTTGTCATACACAAGCGCCGGTTGTGAGTACCACGCATCTAACTTTTTTGAAGGACCTCTTATGGGTTAGTTCTTTTTAATTCAAATTCAAATAAACTAGTAGCACGGTTCCATAAAAGTGGGACTGACGGAAAAGAGCCGGCAAGAAACTCCATAGAAATTCTTTAAAAAATGAGAGAGATTAAAAATTAAAGAAGTATTGTGAGAAGAATGTATAAATGTGTTGTTTGCATATTTGTTCGATGCACCTATTGATGCCTTGGCTTCAAATAGGCTCTTTCTTTAGTAAGTGGTTTTTGGCAGTAATAATAAAAAAATAAATTTAACGTAATGTTTTTCTGAGTACGTGTCTCAGGAGGTTTTTAATTTCGCTCAACATTTTGCTCGACCTAGGACCGCTAAGCTAATGGAAGATTCTGAACATATAAAGATGATCTGTCTAATAATATCCACGAATTGATTTCTGGCGCTATGTCGTAAGAATAATAAATAACTACTTAAATCCACGCTCGTGTCGAACCACATGTATACTGTAAATGTTTGCGTATATTAAACATCCCAAAGTAATTTGAGGAGAGCAGGGGGAGCGCTGAGATGCCGCGTAAAGAGCTATTCCAGGAATCATACATGTCAAACGATATTATATTAGTGACTAGACAACCGACTGCAAGTCCCAGCCTACGGGTCCTGGGTTCCCAAGCGGAGCAAAATGTTATTGACTTTTTATATTAAACAAGTCTTTTTTCAAGTTGATTTTCCCCCGGTTTTTGCTTTTAATTGCTACTCCACTCCTATTGGTCGTAGTGTGATGAAGTGATGATATATAGCCTATAGCCTTCCTCGAGAAATGGGCTATCTAATACTGAAGGATTTTATTAAATCGGACTAGTTGTTCCTGAGATTAGCGCGTTCAACCAAACAAACATACAAACAAACTAACTCTTTAACTTTATAATATTAGTATAGATTTTAGATAACAAAACATACTATCATATCATCACGTCTCTATTCCCCGAAGGGGTAGGCAGAGGCTTACTAATGTACACTCACGTTTCGCCGGTATGTTTAGGTCCCATGTAATAGGGAGCGAGCCTATTGCCATCAACCGGGCACAAATCCAGACTCCGAGCTACTGGGAGTTTTACAGAAAAACCCAACAACACTGCTTGACGACTGCTACGCTAGACCGAGGGAGTCGAGTAGATAACAACATGGAGTTTTTTGTGTCCGAAAGCTCAGAAAACTAAACATACGGCGCACTGTCGTGTGTATTAGAACACTTTCGACACCTGAAGATAATTGTATAGTATGTATCTCTCTCGCTCAAAATCTTAATGATATTTTGAAAAGTTGTTTTGTTTTGATACTTCGGCGGCATATATATTTATTTAAGCTAACTTAATTTTAAAGTTTGATCTCATTGTTTTCGTTTATATTAAGTAGTGGTTTATCTCATTTCGCATGACGTGATCTCCCATAATTAAAGAACACTTTGCTTGAAGGTCAATAGTAATATTTTTATTAGCATGTAAGGTGTATTCTTTGTCGGTGATCCTAATTAAATTTAAAAAAAACTCATCTGCCTTACCCTTCGCGGAATACACCTACCTACATCTGTTCTTAATTAATTACTCTCTTCATTATCGAGTAAATAGTGTATAATAACAGAATGAGTAATTGTCAATTATAAATGACTAAGTAACATTTTGTCGTCCTGAATTCTTGAAGATACTTCATAAGGGCAGGGTCACATGGCGGGAGGATTTTTGGGGGATTTTTGAAGTGAAAACTTCTTTGGGTGCGTTGAGCACTTTTTAGGTAAACAAAAATCATGGAACTCGCGTCATCGTCACCGAAAGCTTTCCATGAGCTATATGCATACTGTGTATACATACATGTATGTACTTTGGCAACTTCTTTAGGCACTTTTTTCTTTCTTTCTTCTTTTAGCTTTTACTTATATCTTCTTCTTCTTCTTCGAAGTGCCTCTACAATTACTGGAGGTTGGCTGTCATTTCGGAAAACTTCAGTCTGTCCTTCACATCTATCGGCAGACCTTACCTTTTTTTTAAACGAGTCTGTTCTCGTAAAGCTCGAGCTATGGTAAAATGAATATTTTTTCTCAGTTTCTTTTGGGTGTTTCTTATAAATTGCCTATGTTACTCGGTAAAGATGTAGCTTTCTAATGGTGAAAGGATTTTTAAAATCGGTTGAGTAGTTTTTGAATTAAATCGTACCAAACAAACAAAAAATCAACTTTTTCCTCTTTATATTATTAGGTTTCTAAAAATAACTACACGTACGCTATGTGTGTGTGTATGTAAAAACAAAAGACTGACACACACAGATGTCCTCACAGATTTTAACTTCTAATCTCTAATATTTAACTCTTTATCTTTTTTTTGTCTTTACTCAGTTTTTTTAACCGACAAATTTTTTTCAACCCAAATTCTAGCTACTTCTTAACTTCGAGTTGAATCGGTGTAGGTACTATACCAATAGTTACTAAAAATTTAACATTATTTTGTAGCAATGTGTGACTCCATCCTAACTCTCTTCTTAACGACCAAGTTGTCGCCTCGGTGACAGCCCCCGAAAGGTATTAAATGGATCCTAATTTTCTTCTGGAACCGAAATAAAATTGAAGTCACAATTTTTCCTGAAATTATTATGACACCGGAATCATACCTCGTGGCAAACTGCGTTAGTGAGAGTAAATTGAAATGTTAGGTAGATACCTACGTAGATACAGATGTGAAATTCATATGTGACATTTTGAAGGAGAATTTCACTATTTGGCGGGAATATTTTGAAATTGTAATGTTATTATGTTTTATAGACTTGCGCTTGACCACACTAGCGCAGCTGATGTTGATGGTGATGATGATGTTGAGCTTGAGAAGTAACTCATGATCATATTTCGTAAATTAAGTTATTTTTAAGCAAAACAAATATATGTTAGTACGTAGTTATTTGCGCAATTCACAGATTTTGGCCTATTGTCTACGATATGAACCATTTCCAGCACAAGTATTAGATTATAGTGAACAGGAATACAACAAATAGCAGGTGTATGTTGTGTAGAAGGGATAGGATAGCTCCTAGGCAATGTCCTAATATGAATCAATGTTTTTCATCATAATCTGATTCAGGTTAAGTAAGTATTTTTTGTTTTTTTGTTGACCATGCCTTTATGCTGGATGCCACTGAGTACACACAACAACTATACTATATCATCTACCTAACATGTTGAATTGAATTGAGTAAATTGTCCATTATTAAGAACATTAACATGTTCCGTGCTTTTCAGTTGTTTTTTTCTGTATTTAATTTAGTTTTTTGTAAACCAAACCAAAGGTGATATAACTTTATCTGTATCAGGAGGCTAACCACGACCTATTCACGATGGTTCTGGTCCCACCCGATACGTGGGTCACGCCCCGACCTTCCGAAATAAGATAACAAAAGATACTTATGATATGTTTTTAGTTAAACATCGAGTTGCTGCAATGTGTTTTATGTAATAATAAAGAATAGAAAATGTGTGTTTGTTTGTGGATGATAAATTCTTATAAATGGAGGTAAGGTTACTGAAAATGTTATCATTATTATTATTTAGCCTCTGTCTTCCCACTGCAGCGGTAAGGCCTCCGTATTCTCTTTCTATTCCTCACGGTTCAAGGCTATTTCCGACCAATCCTTACAGGATTCAAGCTCATCTCAGTCTGGACATCCCGAGCTGTCATCTACCATTTTGTGGGATACACTCGGCACATTGTTAAGCCTGCAGCTCATTTGACATCCAGACGTATCCAACCCAGTTCCATTTCAAGCCGGCACCTTTTTCGCCTATGTCAGCGATCTGGGTAAATTTTATCAATTCTTAAGAAAAAAACCCTTGATAACTTCGCAGCTTACTGACAAGTTCCCGTTAAATTAGCTGGCAGATAATTTCATATTCCATTATTTTATTTATTCGGCAGTTAGCGGAAGCAGGCACAAAATCTAGTCTTATTCTACCCCAACAAGCTCCAAAAATTATTATTTTTCTTTTAACCGTCGACCTTTTTCTCTGGGGATGAAAATTGGAAAGAACGTCGAAATAAGGAATAATTTTTGTCACAAATTGTTGGCCACTTTGAATATTTTAAATGCCTTGAGGAATAATATTGAAAATATTTTTGATCCTTTTTTGTTTATTTTATCATTGATGCTTTGTGTCACAGATTATAACTCTTTATAAATAAAAAGCTGTTCGTTGGTAAGCAATTGAGAAGGGCTGGACCGATTCGGCTAAACATTTTTTGATGTTCGTTACTGCCCGTAAAAGTTTAACATATAGGGAAAAAAATATTGGAATAGTAGTCAGAAACAATTTGAAAATTAGAGCAAAAGTATTGGACAAGACAACGTAGTTGACAGTAACATATATGTATAATTAACAATAGCTAAGTATGAAACTGCTGCAATATACACGCCCACTTGTAAGATTCACCTTCTTATAAGATCGTCCGACATCCGAAATCAGGAGGAATTGCGAAAAGTAATCGGGTCATGGGCTAGAATATCAATATCAATATTATTCTTAGCCAGGAATCCTGTCATCAAAATGATCCTTGAAACTATACATTATTTAAAATATTTGTAGGATAAATAAAAAAAACCGAAACAAACTGGGATAATCAGAATCTCTCAGCAGTAGTGTCATAAATATAATTTTTACTGTTTAGTTCAAATAATATTGTTCTAACTGAAGGCTGTAGAAGGAATAATTGTTCTAACGGATCTTCAGTTATTTATGGTGTACCTCAATTATTTAGGGAGCTCGACGACCAGTCGCATGAAGATACCACATCACCGATGTAACATTATGATAATGTAATGAATAAAAAGCTCTATAAACAAAGGCACGTACGCTTTCAGACTGATTGATAGACATCACAAGGTATCAAGGATGTCTGCACCGTCCCCCAATATTAAGACTAGTTTAGAGAGTAGGTATATTAAATTCATAAAAGTAGAAAAACAGTCGTCTCCTTAGTAAAAAAAAAACATCCTTATCACATCCTCATCCACAGGCTTGGCACGTGTGTGAGTAGCCAGAATACTCGAATCAGATCCGTTTTTCAAAAAAAAAAAAACTTCTTTCATAAATGACTTCTAAGTAAAACATAAAATATTATTATTATTACTGAGAAAATACAGTCTTACAACATTATAAGGTACCTAGGTACACTAGTTTTCCTCATAAAATGTGTTAAATGTCAAAAATTCATAACTGATCAAAACTAGTTTCGACTGGTTAACAATTTGGTTCTGGCATTGGTATCTGGCACTGACAAAGGAATAAAATCCATCCAATCCAATCCATGCAATAAGGAAAAAGCTACGAAAAATTATAAAAATGTATCCTTCATCTAAATCTAGTATTACATGCCGACTTCGTTTCTCTTTTGTTTAATCTTACATTTTCAATTAAAGTTTATGTTAAGATTTCGCCTACGGCGTCACTCGCGAGGATTATCGTTTCCAATTTCCCGACATTTTCTTTCCCCAAGAGACATTTCGAGTATATTGTGGCCTTGAGTATTTTCCTTGTGCTTTTGGGTTAGATAAACTAGAAGGCTACAATTTCTAGGATGTCGGTCAATAGTACTATAAGACAAGACAACAACCTATAGACAACAACCTATGTTAATGCCTGTTTCACAGCTTACTGATAAGTTACCATTAAATTACTCGGTAGATAATTTCATACAAATATTGTTACAATTTTGAGTTTATCGGTTAGCGGTTAGCGGCTATCCAGAGGTGGTAAAATGGGCCCTAAGTGTTATAAGTCAGTGAGTATCTTTCCAAACTTTCCAAAATGTTGGATCTGCCAGGAGATGTTCCATGATTAAGGGGCAAGTAATATTGCCTCCGATATACCGCCCATCTAATAAAATTAACTTGTGAATGTGTTTGAAGGATCAGGATATACAGCAATCGGTTTTATTAGCAAGCAATCATCTTACCAATTAAATGTATCAACTAAATTATCAGGTACGAACAGGTTTCTCGTGATGCTGAAACAAAGAAAAAAGTTTTTTAAGTATAATGTAGATGTACTTACCTACTTAGCTCTATTTCAGTAAGTATATTAGTGGGCTTAGATACAATGGCAATTTCTCTGGAATCAATTACCTAATATTTAGAACTCAGGAATTTTCTAATATGAATTTTTAATTCATCAAAAGCTGCTATATACCTAGCTCATTAATATAGCCTTAATATTCTAGCCTACGCTGCAAATTTATTTACCGAACACACAGAACGTAACAAAACTTTAATTGCTCGCTAGAAACATTTGCGCCATATCAGCTTAATATCTGCCAAAGGTCGTTGAGTAATCAATTTTCTAATTAATAAGTCAGTAAATTAAACACACTTAGGTATAAGTAAGTATAAACTAAAGCGCGCATTACGATACTTTTTTTTTATACCACTAAGGTGGCAAACAAGCATACGGCCCGCCTGATGGTAAGCGGTTACCATAGCCTATGGACGCTTGCAACACCAGGTGTATCACACGCGCGTTGCAGACCCGAAAAACCTCTTAGAGGTTTATGGAGGATTCACTGCGCCGACAGTTTGAGGGAATATTCCTCTTACTGACGGCGCAGCGCATCCTTAGAAGGAGCTCTGGCGACCTTACTCACTGCAGGAACACAACACATAATAAAGTGTGTTATTTGGCTGCAGTTTTCTGTAAGGTGGAGGTACCCAGATGGGCTGCTCCAGATTTGAGCCATAAATGGCTGTGCCCTACCTCTCTTTAAATACTGTTCTATAACCTAAAAATATTATTATAAATTAAAAGTTATGAATTTGTAATTTGCGTAACAATTAAGTAGGAATTTATAACTTTTATGTAGTCATTTCAGTTTGTCTTATAATCTTTTAAATTGATTTTTTATGTGGATGATAAAATGTAGTAGGAATTTCATCGAAATGCGTAAAAAGTATAAGTCATCGGCAGATTCCAAATTTTAGGGATCTTAAGCTTAAAGAATATCATCATCATCATCGTCCTGCCCTTGTCCCAATTTATTTGGGGTCGGCGCAGCCTATGCTTTTTCTCCATTCATCCCTATTATTCGTCACCTCTTAAGCTTAAAGAATAATAGTCTAAAAAGATCAGTAACTACATTGGTTATATATTTGACCTAAATGAATTGCTAGAAAACGGCAACTGGTGTGCGATTTAGGATCTGTCTACATTGTAATATTGAGTTCAAAAATCTTAAAAAATTATGTTTCTATGGATATTTTAAGAGTCGTAGTAACTAACGGGTTTCTAAGGGTTACTATATAGCCTTTAGTTACTCGGAAAACGTTATGGAAATAATAATCGCGCGCCTCCGCGGGTTAGAGGTTGTATTCAGCGGTACATCGTTAACCCGCGGTTAATTGGGCCATCGACCGTGTTTACAAATATACGTGTTTTATCTAAGATAAGTTTGCGTTGGTTTTGGGAACTGCGCGTTAAACGACGATGCGCTGCTTAATTTAACGTTGCTTCTAATTGTGAAATCTAACTTATATTTTTTTAAATTAAAGCTGCCATGATGGAGTTGTTTATTTAGGAAGTGTTTAATCAAGTTTGGTAGGATATTATGCTATTTCTATTAATGTAAACGCACAGAGAAAAAGGAACCTAACTCTGACCTTCCTCAAGAGACCCTCTTCTTGAAGACGGAAAGGTGACCTTAGCTTCGAAGAAATCGTATTTTGGAGAGCAGTCGAAATTTCAAGAGAAAATATGACTCCACAATCATCGTCTTCACGAGGCAACGGTCGTATTCTTAGTGAAAATACCGCAATATTTACGAATAAATACATGATATTGTTTGTCAACTGTTTGCATTCCCTCCCGCCGCGCGCCGACGACTCCGATAGCATTTGACCCGTAGGTAACTCGATTTTGAACGAGCGAACACAACAAAGTTGTAAAGATAATGCTAATTGGAATAACATCAACAGGAATTGGCTGAAATATTTATAATACCTAACATACGTAATTTTTTATTTATTTTTATAGACTAAGTATGAGAAGAAGGACCAAAATTTCCGACATAGCTGAAAGGATTAGCATGCTGAAGTGGCAGTGGACGGGGCACATAGCTCTTAGAACTGATGGCTACTAGGGCAGAAAGATTCTTGAGTGACTTGACGCACCGGAAAGCGCAGCCTGGGACGGCCTCCAAAGAGATGAACAGATGACTTGGTAAAGTTCGCTGGGAGTCGTTAGATGCAGGGTGCAGGTGGCACATGACCGGTCCTTGTGGAAGTCTATGGGGGAGGCCGTTGTTCAGCAGTGGAAATGTTTTGTTAATTATGGGTTTAATGTGTTAAGCATTACAGGGTATTGAACCCTGTTATGCTTGTATAGCAAAATTTATAAATATAAAAGTTTTACTTAAACAACAATGTCACTATTTTTAAGGCCACATTGAGCGATTTCTCTGATTTTCCACTTCAATTAGTATCAGAAACATCTGTAGCAATTTTCTGTTTTAAAAAATATAAATTTAATTGGCCTTTTTAGACTGCACATAAATAAATATATTGCGCTTTCAATATCAAAATTTCAAAACCATGAGAACCTGCACAAGAACAAGAACTTTATTTTATAATTATTATTCAGAAACACGGAAACAATATAAAATATTCATAAACACGGAATAGTATAAAATCTGAAGATTTATCTCGCATTTCCATGATCCATCTGTGACTTCACAATAAAATACAGAAAGGTAAAAGTAAGTTGAAGGTTTTAATACGGTTTTACGCATGTTTTATTCTAAAAGGGAAGATGTGTTGTGTACGGAGGAAGGAATTACCATAACAAAAGATGAAGAAGAAAAAGCAGGTGAAAATAACAAATTGTTAACAATTTACACAATACTTTCTGTATGTTACCAGCTGTCTAAACTGTTGAGCAGGCTTTCCGTCTTATCATAGGTAATTTGCATGAAGAAAATATAGTAGACGTTTGCAACTACTCGTATATTCACTGTTTATCATAAATTACTGTTAACCGTACAAAGCCCCCAGTTTTATTTCACCGTATTTTTACGCTAATACTTAACGATCGTTACAAAATTCATGTCGAGACTGTCTGCCCCCCAGACAGTCTCGACATGTGAAACAAAATGTATGGAAATGACACAAGCTTTCGGCAAATCCGGCTGTCACTAATGTCATTTACATACATTTTGTTTGTCGATTCGAATGTCAAAATGCAACTTATCTAGCCCCCCTGCACAGGTAATAAATGACTTTAATAAACTCTCAAAGGTGCAGCCACATCTGCAATTTTGAGATTTTTTAAAGGACACTTTGGGCAATCCAGCAAATGGGCCATGTCTGGACTGGAGCACCCCGCTCGCACTGGGTGACGAAAGAATCTATAATCACCCATTTCGCCGGTTATACTTAGAGGTGCTAAAAAGGCCATTTAGCTTAGATATTTAGTAAGTACCTAATCTATACTTGCCATCAGTCGAGATTGTAGTCAAACGCAAATCCATATTAATTATTTTAGAGGCATTACTTTTTTTATCCCATAAGTAGTTGATGAAAAAAGTAACGCCTAAAATAAGTTCCCGAGTGACTTTCTAATTTGAATCATATTATGATTAATCGGAAGCGGCATTTATAACCATGCAGCATACAGCCAAGCAAATTTACTCATCAAAACAAGAATCATAAGCGCGGCACGTGAATAGATTTATTTATATATTTTGTATCTCCGAATAATATTTTATGTAGGTCACAGAATTATCTTAATAGTTACGTCCATTCAATAACAAGGTTACGATGTCACCTTACCCTCATAATATTGTATGGTGTAACACAATGATATATATTGTATAATGTCATTAGTGTAAAAGTACTAAATACATGTTATATTGATGTATTAATTACCTAATCTGTCATGGATGAGTTCTGAAGTGTTGCCCGTTTCAATAGGGGTACATTGAGGCACACGCACAACCTACATTTTACTGGCCAGTTTTTGTTTGTCACAAATCCATCCAACACTAATATGAACACTTGAATTGCCGAAATACAGACGGTTTGCAGGAGTTTAGTGAAAAAGTGAGGGTCCTTCCCGTCGAGGGTCTGAAGGTTTCGGACCAGTGCGGCCGGGTTTAGTCGGTAAGTTCGAAATGTACATGAGCAGTGTTTGTAGCGCAAACTCCGCAACTCATAAAGCAACAAATCGCTTGAAAAGATTTATCTATTATTCTTGTTATGTTACATACTAAATTTAATTATAGTCACCTCCAAAATCTCCAGTCATAAGGTTATGAAAAAGTCCCCTTGATAGGTCGCGCGTGAATACAATATTTCGCGGAATTTTCGCAGCTCATAGAGGGTTAGGCTACCTACGTCATAGATGTCCTTTTGAACTTATCAAACAAAGAAAGCAAAAGTAAACAATACTTACTGCATTATTATGTTTGACATATTCTATAAGAAGTATGAATTTAGTAATAGTTACTTGCTAGCCTTTTGCAAATAAAAAGATAAAATTAAAAAAATAATCTCAACATGCTAAAGTATTCGAAATACGAAAACGTTCCAAAAAACTCAATTGTTTGGCAAAAGAGGTCTTCTCAACAATTTCACAATGGGTAGGTAAAAGGTCGACGAACGCATGATGGCGAACTGAAATCCCCGAGCAGTGTTCACGTACAATCGATTAGAGATTTCCCGATAAGTATTTGGGGAACAATTTGGAAATGGCCAAGGAATAGTCATTTATTATGGGGTGCGCAAATAATTGATTCAATCGTGTTGCCAAACGTGCGGTGGTTGACACTAATTACAATGTAAGAGTCAATGTACTCTACAGTATACATCCGCAGTTCATTGACTTGTTTTAGGTCCCTAATTATAGGCAAGCCTATTTCCGCATGACCAGCCCAAACTCCTAGCCGAAAAAAAAAACAAAATACCCAATAACATTTTGCTTGACTTAGGAATACTCAATACTCAATACTTTATTGCATTCCATAATGTTTTATCTTAGATCTAGATATAACTTAGATCATTATGGGTCGGGCACATTAATTGTCTCCTAATTTTGCTTAGGAGAGAGGAAGAGGGTTTAGCATCATTTGCAAATTGATTGCCCATTAAAAAGTATTGTATTTATGGTGTCTCCATTCATATAATCTCATTTCTAACTCATTTATAACATCAATTTTGTATTTATTTATAACATTTATAAGTGAATTTATTTATTACATTTAGTTGTATTTATTTATTATATTATGTGAATCCCTCTCCCTAACACTTCGGGAAGTCTTCTTTACAAAAAAGTTACTTAAAACGATAGGCTGAATTCTTTTAAGTACTTTAAGTTATATGCTTGTCGTTATTAACATACTCAGTGAGTCAGCCCCCGATTATATGAAGACGCACAAGCTTTTAAAACTTTGTAATCACAAATCAGTAGCTCGTATAGTCTCGAAGGGACGTACTTAGTCTAACGAATGAGAACTCTAGCGTCTTTACGGCGACTCAATTGAAAAAAAGATCGACTCGAGTTCACTCCGACTAGACTTGAATACACTCGGACCCATCTCGAGTATACTCGGACTTGACTCGAGTACACTCGGACTTGACTCGACCACACTCGATACTCGAGTCAAAATTACAATGCCCGAAGTTTTGAATCTATGGTTTTGAGCCGTTTGGGGTAGAAACGCTCGGACCGTGGGGGTCCGAGTGCTCGCCTCTTTTTCAAAAAACTTGCCAGATGAAGTTATTGGAAATAAATAAAGTGTCGATAATTATCGATTAAATAATGCCCGTAGTTCCAGCACAATTATTGTTTGAAGCGAGGATTTGAGCGAGCTTTTTGTAGTAAGCTTATTAAGTTGTTGTCCACTCAGGAACCCACTCGAGTAGAACTCGAATTTGTATATAGGCATACATATAACATGCAATGCAATGCATAGCAGTACAACGCGGCTTCGCCCGCGTAGTCTTTTAAATTTGAAATGAGAATTTTTGAAATCGGTCGGCGGTTTTTGAGTTTACTCATTACAAACATTCAATAACCTAATCTAAATTAAAAATTTTGAAAACCCCCGACACAAAATGTAATTTTCCATTTTGTGGTGGCGGCCATCTTGGAGTTGAAATTTATCATAGTGTATAGTATTCTCCTAATTAAGCCCTTTCATTTAATACCCATATTGAGGGATTTGTGAAAAAATATGTCATTCGCTATTCTGTGACGGCAGCCATCTTGGACCGATTTTCATCAAACATAGCTAAGAACACTCCCGACTAATTATAATCTATCAAATCAAAATCTATCAAATAAAAAAAACAAAATCAAAATCGGTTGATCCGTTCGGGAGCTACGATGACACAGACAGACACACAGACACACACACAGACACGTCAAACTTATAACACCCCGTCCTTTTTGCGTCGGGGGTTAAAAATACAAATCCATTCTCTTTATATTATTATAGTATAGAAGTATAGATGTCTCTTGAGATAGATTCTATACTATTGGGTTTTACAAATTTAAAGTGACATACACAAGGGTCAGCGGGCCCCGAAATGGATACAAAAGCAGCCCTATCTTGAGTGCAGACATCACTCACGTGTGTGTCTGGGTATTTACCTTTTCATCTTCGAACAAGGGCCTAGAAAGAGTTGTACATTGACATTTTTTTTAAGGAAAAACTTATTTCTATCTATATATAGGTATATAGCTTTCCGCCAGCGGCTTCGCCCGCATGGTCTGCGTATTTCTTATAACTTTCATCCCCTTATAGCCCTTTTTTCGCAATAAAGGCTATGTCCTTTCTCAGGCTCTAGACTATCTCTGTACTCAATTTCATTTAAATCGCTTCAGTAGTTTTGGCGTGAAAGTGCGGCAGACAAACAGACAGAGTTACTTTCGCATTTATAATATTAGTGAGGATAAAAGGCAATGTCCCAACAGACATATCAACGCCCAGCCTAAACCATTAATGATAGAAGTTTGAAGTTTTTAATTGATATATGGATTTTATATAGGAGACATTTAAGGAAGGATTTTTTCGAAATTCATCCCCTAAAGGGGTGGAATTTATATACACCTCTACCTAACCTTTCAAGGAATATAGGCGTGATGGTATGAGATTATTTCTACTGCTACTCCCCACTATAATTAATGAATTGGACATAAATTAACATCGTCGCAATATTCAGTACTTAGGTATCCTATTAGATCTTAGCACTATTTAGTGCGTAATGACGTCACAGAGTGCATTTCACGAAGGCCAGTGAATGTTTATCGTCAACATTAAGTGCCAGACAGTAGGCTCGTTCCAATTTATCGTTGATTGCGTCACAATGCTGTGACGTCGTCTGTGGGCGGGTCCCCGTCATCATAATAATATCCTGACCTCGTTAATTGACATTATTTGGAACAGTTGTGTTTAGAAGACGCGAACTTCTAAAAACGCAATTGGCAGTGTGGCATCATCGATGAATAAAGTTGTTTATACAATAAATCAATTAAATTCAAAGCTTCTTTAAACGCAATCTATATAAATTCATATTATTTTGTGTAATCTATAAAATAAATATTTATTTAATTCTATTATAATCTAAACACATACAAATAAATGAAAATCTATTCCTAAAAGTAGTTAATTTTTAATTTTTATTTACTTATCATATAAATTATGATATGATATTTCATTTCAATAATTAGATTAACTTGTCATACGGTTGTAGGTACAAAATTAGGAACTATTCATCTATCACTAATATTATAAAGAGGAAAGATTTGGTTGTTTGTTTGTTTGTATTGAATAGGCTCCGAAACTACTGGATTAATTTAAAAATTCTTTGAATTTTAGATAGCCCATTTATCGGGGAAAGCTATAGGCTATATATAGTCACGCTACGTCTAAAAGGCGCGGAGTAGTAATGAAAATTGTTGCAAGAACAAGGGAAATAATTATAAGACCACGCGGGCGAAGCCGCTGGCGGGAAGCTATATTACATATAGCACTCAAATATCCAAGGATTGCTAATGCATCGCATTTATCTTTACTTATAAACAACGGTGGCTACGACCATGAACTTAAACATCAAGCCTCTAAAGTACTAGCTGAAGTACATTCATCAGTGCACAAAACAATTTGTGTAAGTAGAGAGACGCCGAGAAAAATTACAATCTCTCACGCGGTACTCATTAGGGAGTCACGCGACGGTAACAGCTGGAGAAACTATAGAGAAAGGAAAAAGAAGGTTCAATTTATCTTCTTTTTTATGTCTTTACGTAGACTTTTTGTATTTACGTAGACTTTTTGACGTGAGAGCCATTGCCGACATTAACGAAAAAAAAACCACTTCGTTTTAGGGCCTGTACACACCACGTTGTTTAAACGCGCCGTCGAAGCGCGTTTTGAAACGTGCGTTGAGGGCGCGCTTCTATCCTATAGAGCAGTTTGTTTGTCGTTTGTATCGAAACACACGCGCGTTTGCATCGCGTTTGTATCGATACAAACGCGATGTAGGTGTCGATGTCGCCTAGTAGGCAGATTCCATCATGGTTTTCAAAGTTGTCCTTCTAGGTATAGCTTTGTTCAGTGCATAGGTAGTGTTCCCGACTAGTGCTGTCAATCAATAAAGATTTGCAACATCTATTATGTATCGTACCCACGCATCATTATTAGTTTGTATTGTTCATATTATTTGCATGGAAATATCAGATACCTAGTTATTCTCACTGTAGGGAAAAGGTTTCTCTACCATACTTTCATTTCTTTTGGCTATTTAGCAGCTAATCCTTCCAATAATCTGTCGGCAAACGAGCAGACGATCCAACTGATGAACCGTAGAGGCGTTGCTGATGTGTAGGAGATCCTTGAAAGCCCCCACTGAATGCAAAGCAACAGAGACTGACTCACACTCCCATAGGCCTGAACACACACAAAGGTATATACTTTACAACAGTCTCCGATGTAAGGAGGTCACCAGCCAGTCAAAACTCAAGAGGTTGGAGAGGAAGGACCCCGTTTCTCAAAAGAGTTCGATTTGATTGGCAGTGACGAATTGTATTTCAACCTGTTCACACGTGGCTCCACTCCGTAGTGAGTTTTGACGACTACTCGTCCAACATGCTGCAGATGTGTCCAAACCAGACCACATTGAGCTTCTAAGCGGGTTTTAAAGCACAGTCACACGGGCCCATATATATAAAAAAAATTGCTATTATACATAAACGCCTATACATATATTGTAATATGCCGTTCTGCCTCTAGCATTTTTGAACAGATAAAATGGTTGCTAAAGTTTGAGTTGGAGTATTCCTTATAACTTTCATCAACCCTTTTTTTGTTCGACTAACTTTTTATGGAATTACTTTCTTCGGTAAAACGTTGTTTCCAGGGTCACAGATTTCGCTCAACTTTTCACCGATACTTCGATAATTTCATTTAAAAGCAAATACTTAGATACAATACTAACCTTTTTGTCTTTTTTTTTATTTCATAACCAAGTAATTAAACTGGAAATTATTAGGAGGGGGTGAAACAAGCCCTAAGTATTATATCCATTATCAAGCAATCGTAAGTTTAAGCTCTGCTTAATTAGAGACTAGATAATTATATAGTGCTGTGTAAAATGTCCCAAATGCTTACTTATAAAAATAGGACATGAAGTTATACGTACAATAAGGGCCTGTTTGGCTGTTTAATAGCTTACTGATTGATAAGTTCCCATAAAATTACTTGGCAAATAAGTTAATTTTTATTTCCATTTTTTTATTAATCCGGCGATTAGCGGCTATCCGGAGGTGGTGAAACAAGTAGGTAATGTGTTTCAGCTGTAACAAATCACTGGATATATTACAGGTTGTCTACACCTCAGTCTACGAATGCTTGCTGTAACGAATCCAAAACGTCCAAACATAACTTAGACATTGATACTATTTTGAAGATGAAAAAACTTTACAGTCCCGTCACGTGAAATTGGAAGCGAGAGTTGTATAAACTGTTGATGTAGGTTTCAATATCACACCGCCATTGTTACCTTGAAGTATCGTGACCAGAAATACTATGAGTGTCGCCCAATTTTGAAGAGAAATCCTTTCAAAAAGTGACCACAGGCTACGGGTAAGGGTTTTGGTCCAATATTTGATTAGAGACGCAGAGAATCATTTTGAGAATGTAAGTCTTAAAAAATTCGATGGCGAACTTATTGTGATTTTTGTCACGAAATTCTCGAACCGCTATTCGCACCGTCAGTACCTATATTGTATTACAAATCACTTCATTTTCGGAATTTGTGTATTTTTTTCCGATATAAAAATCATTTTATCAATGCAATATATTTATTATTACAATTACACCAGCAGGCGTGCCCAGGAGTGGGACTACGCCTACGAGTATAAATGTGTTGATGATAATAACAATGTAACAAGACTTCTAGTTCAGAAACATGTCCTCAATGTCCTGCTATGACTTGTCCTTCAAACGAGGCCTAATAAGAGCTCTCTTCCACACACCGTAAGCGGCGGCGACGCTGCTGACGTCTATGGGCAGCTTACCTACCATCAAGTTGTCCACCTGCTTGTCTGCCAATGTAGGCAATAAAAAAAAATCATCCGAACGAATCTAATATACAACTACAACTAAAATGAGGTCATCAATGGCCCATACAACTCAGCCCAAATTTGTACCGGAGGTTGACAGCTGTCAAGTTGATAGTTTTTACAAGTTTTTACCATGAAATCACTATGAAACTGATAATAATCTGCCGTAATGGCGTGCGTTTGACATTCCGAAACGGACGCTGACAGTTTTTACTATGAAATCATTACGAAACAGATAATAGTGTGCCAAAATGGCGTGATTTTTCTCAAATTTAAAGTTGTTTTTCTCATGACTGGGGAAGTCAACAATAAAAAAGTAAGACGAGTTTTAACTAGGGTAATACAGGGTATTTTTTCGAATAAGTGTACCTTCGGTACATCATTTGGGCCGATTTCGATGACCTCCTTTATCGTCTATCCGAACGAATCTATTACATCACTACTACTAATAATTATGTCTTCTGCCTATTATTTCAATTGTCAAATAATAAATGACTACAACAAGAAGTAATTCGGAATATTGGCACTGTTTGTGGTGCAGACGGCTGACAGTGTATAGTGACGTTAATTGACAATTATACAGCTCGGTACATACCTCTCACTATTTCAGTAGCGGTTCTATCTCGGTCACTGAGTCACATAAGGTAGCGGTCTTGGAGCAGCGTTACTATATTCTGCGCTTTTGTTAGTAGGTTTGACGGTATGGTTGTTCCAGTGGCTTAGCGAACGGCTTCTGTAAACAGTTCTGATTTCAATTCCCGCGCAGATCAATTGTTGTTATGGCCTACAATGATTGCCGGATGGTTGTGTATGTGAAAATTTACGAATACGGAATAAAGCCTAGTGTATCAAGTATCCTGAAAAGCTAACTGATCACATCAGACATTTCTACGCTCACTGAACTATGTACTTTGACAATCCGATGGTTAAAATAGCCACTAGTGATGAATAAAATGAAATATTATTAGTAACTCCTCCACATCGATTCACATTTGAGAATATGTAGATTTCCTTAGCCTATGTTTTTTCATCATTTAGCCCCCATGATCTGCGCAAGCGCAATCTTCGATAAGTCTGACCCTATCAGTCACCATGAATCGACGCATTCCTTCAAAGCTGGCCCTACAAAGAGAGCAAAACATGTCTCTGATTGGCCAGCTGTCACCCAAGTCTGTAACTTTCTCTATACTCGCTCCGCTCTCCGCCCCCAGTAAGCCCACACCTTTAGCTATATCACAAATTGCCCTACATACCCAAAATCTTTCACCGCTCTCATACATAAAATAATAATAACAACGAAGAAAATAACATTAATCTCAATATGTTATCGTAAACATAATTAGACGTTTTGCTTCCCCGTCACATCTGGTTATCTTATTTATAATAATAAATAACACTGCGTTAGTATAAATAACTATTAATAATATATGTTATAGGGTTGTTATTAATTAATCATAGGTACATCTATCTCCTTTTAAAATCACGATCACAACGTAATCACTCCCTACGGAATTACTATGGAGTATTATTATAGTAAAACTCAAATAAATAATGCGTATAATCTCAATGTATTGTATGTACTTCTCTGTTGTAAAACAAACTGACCTACTTACATTACAATATCTTTGTCAATATTCAAAGATAAATAGTTGCGTTCATCTAATATTATTGATATCAACTCACATCGATGTCACAATTTCCGTTTTCTTAGAAATTATATTTTAAGTCCTTGGACTTTCATCGATCATCGACATTATACTTATACTTAACTAAAATTATATCTTTGGATTTTCTATTTCACACTTCCCTTTGGACCTGGGCCATCCTACAGATTCAATATCCAGTATATTGAAGTTTTTTGCCTCAGAAAATGTAAAACTGTAAAACTACTGTACTGCAAACTTTCCGAAAGTTTCCCTATAGGATAAAATATTCTTTGATGAATAATGTATCAAACGGGCGCCGTATGAGATCGCGACATTCAAAGATGTCCAATTTGTCTACGTAATCCATTTATGACCCCCTGTGGCTGACAGCTAACGAGGTTTTTTTAGAGAATTAAGGGTAGTCGCCTATGATATAGGCCAAGACCAGGAACATTGGCGGCATCTCATCCATGAAATGTTACACAGCAATGTGTAACAACTTCTTGTAGCTTTTCGGTTCCGATAGGAGCCCTAAACTCTAACATCCACTGTAACCTCTGCAGTTCTGCATTCTGGAACAATATCTAGTCTTTGAAGTTCAAGTTCAAGTTCTTTATTGCGTTCATGTGATACATAGATGTTAAGATCAACATGAAGGCCGGTAAGGGCACAGTAATATAATACGAGACTCATATGCATCATCAGACTAAAGTACTAAAATACTAAGTCATAAGTTAGATTGTTCCGCAAATACTGTGCGCTATTGTATCACACGAAGACCTGTGTGACCTTTATGATATTGACACAAAGTTCAAATTCTAATAACGTGTAAAGAACGTCTATAATATTATCTATGATTCACTCAGCCATATCGAGTAAGACTGAAGCTGTAACATAGTGTACAAAGACCGGAGTATGTAGCCATCGTATTTCGAATATGTAATAAGAGGTCGTGGTCGTGGTCTACATAGTGAGCGACTACCCTAAAACAACTGGTCTAAAGAAGTTCTGTAAAAACATTCCTTTTATATCCCCTTACCTTATTTACAAACAAACAAACCACTGGAGATTAAACATTATTTAATTCCGCTTGAAAATAAAAAGCGTAAAAGTATTTGCGCCGCAAAAATACTTTGTTGGATTTTTTGTTTATTTGGAGTTAGTTCGGGGTTGTGTTGGACAATAACCTGCCCTGCACTGAGAGGTAGTGCGTGGGTTTGTACCCAGTCATAATCATTAACCCCTTGACTGTCCCACTGCTAAGCGCTGGTCCTTTCTGATTCACTTTATCTATTGATGAAAACTGCATAATGCGGCCTCGTTGGTCTATCTAGTGGTCCCAAGCTCAACAGCTACGCTGGAGGTCCTGGGTTCGAATCCCGGGTCGAGCAGTGTTTGTGGGTTTTTCTGTGAAATTCGGATTTGTGCCCGGTTGATGGCAATAGGCTCGCCCCCGTTACATGAATTTACCAATGTATGAACGTGAATGAAGCAAAAGTACATAAGCTAAATTGTAGCTAGTGGCAGTCTGTAATTTCTGCCTACACCTGTGCGGAAAGGGCATGAATGTATGTATAATTAGAAACGATATTCGTAGAACCAAAGTCGCCGACATAGCCGAAAAGATTTACAAGCTGAAGCGACAGAGGGCGGGGCACGTAGCTCGTACAGTTCTCATCAACCCGGTTTGAAGTTGGCACGAGCTAACTTCAACCCGGCCGTAAAAATCGAAGAGAAAAATATTGGATAAAAATGAATTAACACGACAGCCTACGACTTGAGCTTTCGTTTTTATTTATTTATTAATATTTTTATTTATTGATTTTTATGGCCGGCTTGAAGTTAGCTCATGCCAACTTCAAGCCGGACGATAAGATTGGCGAGAACTGTAGAACTGATAGCCGCTGGAGCAGAAAGGCTCTTGAGACTACGCATAGGAAAACGGAGAGTGGGACAACCTCCAACGAGATGGACAGGCGACCTGATAAACGTCGTTGGACGCGGCACATTATTTATTTATTACATTTGTAAGAAAGGTACATGATACAGCTTATGAACTAACAATGTCCCACAAAACTGTATAAACCGATAACCGATCCTTGTGCCAAAATCTATGAGGGAGACTTTTCTTTAGCAGTGTACCTCTTTCGACTGATATGATGATGATGATGTATGTATAATGTAAATATGTATCTCAGTTCTCAATCTTAATGATTGGACTTTAAGTAAAACTAAAAGTATTTGCATTTCGATATTATACAAATTTACAGAAAATTTTAGGGCCTTAGACACGCCGACGTAAAACAAACTGAACTCTGTTTAGGTAAACAAATTAAACCGATAAACAAAAGGTAGTTATTGTTACTCAATTTATTCGTTTTACGCATAATTTAAAATGTTGTTTATTCGCCACGTTAAGCCGTTAAGCCGCAGCTTAAAAATGGATTAAGTAAAATAAATGAACATTACTCATTTATTTTACTTTTGTATGACTAATAGGTTTAATTATTAACCCCCGACGCAAAAACGACGGGGTGCTATACGTTTGATGTGTCGGTGTGTGTGTGTGTGTGTGTGTCTGTCTGTCTGTGGCATCGTAGCTCCCGAACGGATGAACCGATTTTGGTTTTGTTTTTTTTATTTGAAAGGTGAATTAGTCAGGAGTGTTCTTAGCTATGTTTGATGAAAATCGGTCCAAGATGGCCGCCGCTACAAAATAGCGGATTACATATTTTTCACAACTTCCTCAATATGGGTATCACATGAAAGGGCTTAACTAGGAGAATACTATACACTATGATAAATTTCAAATCCAAAATGGCCGCCACCACAAAATGGAAAATTACATTTCGTGTCGGGGGTTATCAAAATTTATAATTTAGGTTAGGTTATAATTTAAAATTTTCATGTAGGTATAGCGAAGAACAAACTGCCACGCTAGCCCTAGCTAGGTTCTTTCTCAGGTCGAGCAAAATGTTATATGATTTTTCTATGTTGATGGATTTTTGGCTCACAGATAGTTTTTATAACTTAGGCATCCGCTAACAAAGGATTTGGAAAATTCCAACGGGATTGGGAAAAAATTGATGAATGTGATTAACGTGATGACGAGATGTTTACGTGGCGCCCTCAAACAACTGCATGTTTTGTGTAACAGTGGGTAGACCTTAAGGGCCTGTTCCCTGTTCCTGATAAATTCCCGTTAAATTACTTGGCAGATAAAGGAGGTCATCGAAATCATCGGCCCAAATTATGTACCGAAGGTACACTTATTGGAAAAAATACCCTGTTACGCTGGTTAAAACTGTTGTACTTTTTTAATGTTGACTGGGACATGAGAAAAAAAAACGTTTAACTTGAGAAAAATCACGCCATTTTGGCACACTATTATCTGTTTCGTATTGATTTTATAGTAAAAACTGTCAGTGTCAGTTTCGGAATGTCAAACAGATGCCATTACAGCAGATTATTATCAGTTTCATAGTGATTTCATGGTAAAAACTATCAACTTGACAGCTGTCATGTACCTCCGGTACAAATTTGGGCTGAGTTGTGGGCTTTTGATGACCTTTATTGTTTCATTTTTTATTTCTCCGGCAGTTAGCGGCTATCCAGAATATGTAGTGACACATGCCTTCAGTATTACAATTGCGAAAATAACTCCGTCTGACCTTTTCTCGCCTAAATCGTGATAAGATTTCGATAAAAATTTGACAAGGAGATTGCATTGTAAGGAAGCACCTTACAATACCTACCTAGATTACCTTTTATCTGAAACTAGCGACCCACCCCGGCTTCGCACGTGTTTGAATTTCTCGGCTTTTCTTTACTGTAATATGCATGTATATTTTATATAAACCTTCCTCTTGAATCACTATCTATTGATGAAAACTGCATAATGTTGCCTAGTTGGTCTATCTAGTGGTCCCAAGCTCAACTGCTACGCTGGAGGTCTTGGGTTCGAATCCCAGGTCGAGCAGTGTTGTTGGGTTTTTCTGTGAAATTTCCAGTAGCAGCTCTGAGTCTGGATTTGTGCCCGGCTGATGGAAGGCCCGGAGAATACAGGCGTGATGGTATGCATAGTTTAAAAGACCTATCAAATGTGTGAAATACATAAAGCTTTAATTTCCATTTAAATAATAATTGAAGCAAAAGTTTTGCTACAACGAAGGTTAGTTACCGAACTTTCGGAGCTAGTAACACGATTGTGGCATTTTCCACTCGTATTTATTTTACAGATTACACGACCACTCGGGAGGGGTGGGGGGATCTCTGTCCGCTTGAAGACGCCTTAGGCTTACAATCCAACACACTACAACGACAACGACCACTAGTCAAATATTTGACTTCAAACGATGAGCTTGTACTATGGTTACTAAGTACAATTTATCTAAACAAAGAGGGCTACCTTTTACAGTGAGAGAAAGCAGAAAAGTTTGGAGACGATTTTTTGATATGCAGCTACATACCTGCTTAGATTATTAATTTTATCGAACATTTTATCGGTATAAAATATTATACAAAAATATTTTGAATGATAATGAAACCGCGGGCTCTACCTCATCTTAATAATACAAGGTGGAAGGGACATCGACGCACATCCGAATAGCATGAGTTCAGTACATGATTCTGGAGCGTTGAAATTTTCCGTAACTTTTTTCATAAATTTTTAAATTTCTGCAGTTTTTTTTTACTTGAAAGTAAAAAAAAACTGCAGAAAATCTTTCTATCTACCCAAATTAGATTTATAATTAAATGATTATTATTTCATTTATTTCGAATCGCGCGCGCAATTACATTCACCGCGGAGCGTTATAATCGCGTTTTTAGCAATACACTCCGCGCTCAAAAATGACAATACCTGTAATAACCGATCATTTTCTACATGAATGACCCAGGTCATTTTGTTTTTGATCTTGAGCCTTGTCACGACGTTTGTGCGTCGATGTCCCTTACTTTACTTTTCGCAATCGCGTGCGTATCTATTCATACTATGTTACTTATGTATAATGTTTGTTACGATTAAAATTGAAACTTCTCGACCGATTTTTAAAATTCTTACACCATTACAAAGCTACGTATTTACTGAGCCTTTGTGAGGACAGGCCGCCAGTAATTAATAATAAAGCAACCTGTATTCACACGGGTGGCCTTTTTTAACCCCCGACGTAAAAACGACGGGGTGTTATAAGTTTGACGTGTCTGTGTGTGTGTGTGTGTGTGTGTGTGTGTGTCTGTCTGTGGCATCGTAACTCCCGAACGGATGAACCGATTTTAATTTTGTTTTTTTTATTTGAAAGGTGAATTAGTCGGGAGTGTTCTAAGCTGTTTTTGATGAAAATCGGTACAAGATGCCGCTACAAAATAGCGAATAACATATTTTTTCACAACTCTCTCAATATGGGTAGGTATCAAATAAAAGAGCTTAACTAGGAGAATACTATAACACTATGATAAATTTCAAATCATCATTAAACGTTCTACTCGGAAAAGAATTTTTAAAATCAGTCCAGTTATTCAGTTGATTCATTACTCGTACAAACAAAAACAACATCTTTTCTCTCTATACATATTTCGTGTAGATACGCACACGATTACGAAAAGTCAGATAATATTTAATAATCACAATACCATAGCAAATCTCGACAGATGCCTAAAGGAAGGGAGCGACCGTCTTAAGTGGCGAACAATATAGCTACGTATTATCCCTTTTATCAGTACATAACCCTACAAGAGCGCCCTTGTCTCGTTGACTGACAAACAATGCGTCTTTGTCTACAAAGCCATTGAATATTTGGCTGAAATGTCAAATTAATAATCACAAATCTATCAACTCGAACAATTTATAAGACGTGAATATGAGATCGTTTACATATAATTGAAGTCGTTTTGTACATTGATAAAAGTAAGGTTAATTGATTATACCTAGTGTACTTAGTAGTATTAAATTCATAAAGAAAACCGGAAAAATGTAATTATGTCTGTCTGTATTTTCACTTCATGTTCTTATTATAATTTAAAGTCCTATGCCGCGTTTGTGATTATTCTGACTAATCTCAAGAACTGCTCTACAGATTTTTGTACAGTTTTGCTTATAAAAAGAGGGATTATCTAGGATGGTTGTTGGCTATAATTTATATACTCCTGCGAAGCCAGGGCGGGTCTCTAGTTATTTATATTTTTAATAACAAATATAGTTTTTTAATAAACTAGGAGTTGAATCACTATGTTTAATAATATCTTAGATATTATATACTGTGACATATTAATCCTATACTTTATATCAGCCAGGATCCGAAAAGGTAAGAAAAAGTCAGTCTCCCGTCACAATTAAATGGAATATCTAAAAACGAACTCAAAACTCAAAACTAACTCAGCAAACATCGAAAAACGTAAAAACCCAATTAGTTGGCAATGAATCGTCGGTGTAATCAATTTCTACGCAAATTGGATTGAACAGATTTATTATCAAAAATACGGCGGCTTCCGACATTGAATTACGAATTGAACATTATTATTTGCCTCTACATTTGAATTACAATTTAAAATACGATGACTTATTTAAATTTAACGTTTTTTTGGATAAATTATTTTTTACCGACTAAGATTTACATATATATTGATAAGAGACGGTTAGACATTAACAATATGAGACAATTTTGGAAGTCTAGGTATTCAGATAAAAAAGATATTGAATTGGCGAAGACTGTATTGGAAAAATCTAATAATAGAATTTGCTACTAAAAGCTTTTAAAAATCATTAAACATATAAAAACATTGTGACGTTGTGATAGTGGACTGACCTATGGACTGACATGTCATAACTCTTTACTTCAAATCGCCATCGATTTGAAGTAAATGATGATCATCAATCAAGGTATACCTTCTTCATAGCGTAAAGTCTACCAAGCCAAATTAAGACTAGAGCAGCCAAGCCCTTTCTTCTTAAAACCGAGCCCCTTTACTCATACTAAATTAAGACTTATTGCCAAACGGTACAATAGTAAATGGGTTGACAATACCATTGTATACAAAAAAGTTAAAAAATAGATTGAAATTTAATATAACAATCCATTTAAATAATTTTTATAATAACTAACATATTTTTAAGTATCTTTTGTTTACTAACCCGTGGGCCTTTGTTGCCTAAATAAATAACATTATTATTATTATTATTAATAATAACATTGTCGTCGAAAATTGATAAAAATTACAGGCTATATCGAATATTCAGCCAGGGATTTTCATTAGGAAAATAATGATCATTAAAAATAGCTTATTCAATGAATACGATGAAATTGGCGTAATAAAACACTTTTTTAATGTTTAGGTAGGTGCGGTTGCAAAATATATGTACCTAGATGCTTTTTTTCGCTCTCAAGGGACCTTTCCTTGAGAGACATCGAGGAAAAACTTACTAGGTTATAAGGCCCTTTGACGGTCGTAGCTAATATCGATAATCTCACGGCCGTAGCTATAGCAAGAGAAAACAAGTTAAAGTCGCTATGAGTTCGACATACCGTGATCCAGGATCGGACTGAGCTGGAAGGGCCCGGATGGCTCCCCCTCCTCAAAAACCTGGGTTGGGATATTGGTAGATTTTATACTATAAGAAAATAATGTTTTTTTTATTTCTTAAATAGTGTCAAAGCTCGTGTATGTACATCAAAATCGGTTGATTCGTTCAAAAGTTATCGCGCCGTCAGAAACGGTGCGCAAGCAAGACCCGTGAGGGGCCTGCGCAGGCTGGGGCCCGGCTGGCAATCGCCACCCTGGTTATGTGGCCAGTCCGACCCTGCCGTGATCTATAAGGACTTTGCGCATACTAAAAAAAGGCAATTATGGCCACATTTGCTGTAGTAAACATATATTACGCGGCGTGGTCTAATACTAAAAAAATATGTTTTAAATATTATAATAGTAGACTGCCTCGCGTGTAATTAATAATATATCTAGTAAGAGTTAAAAAATACAGAAAGAAACATTAGATAGGCTCTAATTAGATATTAAAAAGATATGTAACATTACATACCATCACCATCACGTCTACACTCTACATACCCCTAAGAGTTAGGCAGAGGCTCACACACTCGCAGTTCATTGATATGTTCAGGCTACAAGTTGCAATTTGACACGCGAATCGACAAACGAAAAGAAACAAAATGTATGGAAATGACATTAGTGACAGCCCGATTTGTCGAAAGCTTGTGTCATTTCCATACATTTTGTTTCTATTCGTTTGTGGATTCGATTATCAAATTGCAACTTGTTTGTAGGCCTAGATCCCATGTAATAGAGGGCGAGCCTTTTGCCATCATCAGGGGACAAATCCAGGTTCAAACCTGTTACAGGAATTTCACAGAAAACCCAAGTACCTCCTCATCGCTGTCATATGGTAACATTGTCAGAAGACTGGCAGCATTGCTAAATTGAATGGCAATACAAATAGATAAATTTCTAAATCATATCCCTTAAGTCAATGAATAAAGACAGTACAGTTAATTCTTTGATCGTGGTTACAGTGCTCTTCAAGAAATTCTAGCACATTTTCTCGCTTTATTTCTCAATTTTTTATTTTGTAAATCTCTCAAGTATGTCGCGTCCTTCTTAGCTCCACAAAAAAGATCTGAATAGCACTTGCTTTTACTTTACAACTCATTTCTGTATAGAGGCCTTTGACTACAACACAAAGCAATGACTTGAGTCATAAATTATATTCACTTTGAATTGATTCAAAAGGCGTTAAAGAATGATAAAGCCGCCAATTCTTTACGTGCTCAAGAACTCTTGTTGTACATTGCTAAATTTAGTACTCTTGTAGGTAAAGGTAGGTCTTAACTAACCTTTAATAATGGTAGTAGTAGGTATATAAAATAGTTTTGTTGTAATAATGGAAGAAAGAAACCCACGTAGTGGCGAATATCTCGTGGCGTCCCTAGCGGTCCCTATAGTTAACAAACATATCTTTCGAGTGGGTATAGTTTTACGACTGTTTTCAATATTGCATTATGTCAAGTGCTAGTTCCATTTTATTTTACGTCCTTAGTGTTCTATTGACTGATAAACACTAAAATAACTATCTGGCTGGGTTTGAGCCAATTCCCATTAGGGGTACAAATCCAAACTCAGAGCTACTACTGGGAATTTCAAAGAAAATCCCAATAACACTGGGAATAGAGCCCAACCTCAAGAATAGTAATCCTGCCTATGACCACTGGGTAACGAGGCAGTAACTAGAATGTATTTACTTATAGTAGGCTACTTTAATTGAATTTAGCTTATCGATGAGACCGTAAAAGTAATATTAGCCAATTTTATACCCCTCATAGTTCTATTACGCTCTATTGATGTAGAAAATGAGGCTCCCGAGTATGAGTGATGCCTGCAACCACGCATGAAAATCTTTACTTAGGCACCCACTAGTTTAAAGGTCACATTCCCGAATAGGTTTTTGTGTATTCAGTTAAAGAATTATCAGAAGATAGTGATTTTAAATGTAAGAATTCTTCACAATAATTAACGAAATCATTTTTGCGTATGAAATTAATTTTCTTATATTGCAATTATCTACCTTATTGCCTCGTAATAAAGTTTAAAACCGTGGCTAACACAGCGGCATTTCCAATAAAGTATCACATCTGCCAAAGTATTCGGGGAATTTGATTCGTTCTGCCAATACACGGTGCGTACACCCGACGTATTGCGCAGAAATAAGGATTTACATGCTACGTTGTCATCGTATTGAAGGCAATTTCACGTAACGTATTTATGTGACGCTACGTCACACGTACCTAGTAGCAAGAATAGGGCAAGTTTATCGTTATCAGCATCGACCATTCTAAGAATGAGAAGGGTTAAAAGGGGTTATAGTCCACCACGCTGGCCTAGACCGAGTTGGGAAATTCACACGCCCAGTCGAGAAAATCCCTCAGGCCACCTTCAAATTTTAAGCAAGTGGTAATTATTAAAGTACACACAATCATAATATGTTTACAAAAAGTCAGAGGTTCAGCCTTGGATTCGAACTCGAGAGCTACGACTTGGCCAGTGGTCCATAAATTTTTAATAAAAAATCCGTGAGCTGCATGGAACCGTTGCAATGTTTTGCAATAGGTTTGCAGCGTCGCCATAACAAATAAAAAATTTGCAATCACAACAGTAAATTATCAAAGCAACAACTCTGCTATAGGGAGACACTAATATGTGTCATGGGTGTCATGGGTGTCACTAATATGTGTCATCCAATTAAAAGGGAGTCGAGACCAACACACTCCCAACGCTTTGGGATTAAACAAACACAGAAATGCAATCACAGGTGTGGGTTACAAATAATTTAATTACTTAAACTGTGACGTCACAGTTGTGTGGTTAGTTGCAAGATCGTTATATTTCCTGTACAGTTCTCGCCAAGGCTGTCATTTTAAGTCAATTTGATCCAATAATTTTCTTTCTCCGATTTTTAGGGCTTGAAGTTAGCTCGTGCCAACTTCAAGCTGGGCAATAAGTTTGGTGCGAACTGTAGGTTGATGTGGCTTCTGACTAGGTAATACTATCGATCGAGACGCTATGTGCTAAAAAATATCCTTCCAAGATCCGCTTAATCCTAAATTCTCCCTTA
Organism: Acronicta psi; assembly: GCA_946251955.1. Taxonomy (NCBI): domain Eukaryota; kingdom Metazoa; phylum Arthropoda; class Insecta; order Lepidoptera; family Noctuidae; genus Acronicta; species Acronicta psi. The sequence goes on from OX276486.1 coordinate 3,457,711, forward strand.
TAAAGCAAAGATATAGAATTGCTCTGCTTGCAGTTATAATTTCATCATCATTAGATAAACTACCAGGAAAATCTTAATAACAAGGATGCGAAAGATATGAATAACAATATTATTCATCATCTGCATGCAGTAGGCACAACTATCATATTGTTTATATCAGCCTAGAGCCACGTGTTTTAAAGAAATAATAAAACATAATGGCTATAAATAAAAATAATATAGTGTCTGGGGGGCTATTATGTACAAGTTGCAATTTGACATTCGAATCGACAAACGAATAGAAACGAAAAGATAGTATGAAAATGACATTAGTGACAGCCCGATTTGTCGAAAGCTTGTGTCATTTCCATACATTTTTCTTTTTATTCGATTGTCTAGGCTCCATGGTGTATTGAACCATAAGACGCAGGTTCGTGTCCCGCCCGCGAGTCGATTTTTTCCTTTATTAAAATAACTGGTAATCTTAACATGTAAAATGCTTAAAAATATACAAAAAGATAATAAAACATACGTTAAACTTTATATGGAAAAAAACGATATTGATAAAAATATTCATATCACTAGTCGGGGGCCGCGGACGAATATGCTGCTCTCGTAGCCTCCGACACAAGTGCGAGAGGGAACACCGGGGTTGATTTTAGTCAGTAGGATTCTTACAGATCCCTCCCCTCCCCGGGACGGGGGACATCCATGACGATTTCCAATCTGGTACCATGACGATTTCCAATCTGGTACCATGACGATTTCCAATCTGGTACCATGACGATTTCCAATCTCGTAAACAAAAAAACGTCAAAAAAAATATCGATATCTTCGACTGCCTCTTTGGTTTAGTGATCCTAAGCGTGACTGCTACACTATAGGTCCTGGGTTCGATTCCCAGGTCAAGCAGTGTTGTTGAGATTTTTCTGTAAAATTCCCAGTAGCAGCTCGGAGTCTGGAATTGTGCCCGGTTGATGGCAATAAGCTCGCATCCTATTACATAGGACCATAACACCATGTAACTAACATAATATGACACCTCTGCCTATATAACCATTCGGGGAATACAGGCGTCATGGTATCTATGTATGTTCGAGTGCCATGTGTTGTGTCGCGTGGCAGATCCGCATGCATGACCCCTAGTGACTTCGTTATCGTTATCCAGAATTGATTTATAATTTAACACTTAATTGACCGCTGTTTACCACTCACTCATTAAACTCATTTTATAATGCCGCCCCTCCGATATTGATGCAATAAAACTTCACTAATAGGCTTAAAATTATATACCAATAATATACTGTATTAATACCAATAAAATTATAGACCACTAGTTAGTTTAGTTTAGTTTTGCTGGGCGTTTTCCGCATTTAGCCTCATAATTGGGCTATTGTACGTGTATATTGTAAGGGTATCATCATATCAGCCAAAAGAGGTCCACTGCTGAACAAAGGCCTCCCCCATTAACTTCCACAGGGACCGGACGCATGCTACTTGCATCCAGCGACTTCCAGCGACCTTTACCAGGTCATCGGTCCATCTCGTTGGAGGCCGTCCCACGCTGCGCTTTCCGGTGCGTGGTCTCCACTCGAGAACCTTTCTGCCCTAGCGGCCATCAGTTCTACGAGCTATATGCCACTGTAAGGGTATACCACTAATATAAATATTTGTATTACTTTATTATTATTACTCGTACATTATAAAGACAACTATCTCCTGAGCCTAATGGTCTTCAGAGCGACTTACTACGCTATAAGGGTCCTGCGTTCGATTCACTGGTCGAACAGTGTCGATGCGACCTACCATGGATGTTGTAAAGGATTCGAAACGCCAAGTCGCAAGTTCGCGTTAGATTTTTCTTTCTTTCTTTCTACAAAATCCGTAAAAATCTTGCAGAGGCGCTTTTTATTTTTCCGATCGCTTTTGTTTGCTTTGTCTCTGTCTATGTACACTAAGCTTACATGTGTGTGTATACCTAAACATATATGTATAACCTCCAATTTAAAATATTTTAGTCAAAGGTCCTTCCACCTAAATAATCAAAGCAACATTACTCTCTGTATGTATATAAAATCCAGTATTTCGGCATTGTTATTTATGAATTAGTAAATGAGAAGTGCCCTTGGGATTGTGACTTTAAAAACGCTTGAAGTTAACCGATAAAAAAAATAAACCCCATTAGGAAACCCGATTAGAGGATCAAACAAAAAGTTCTTATTAGATGACGAAATTGATTTTGATTTACAGTGTGACCCTGTAATCAGGACAGAAATTCAAGACAATATCATAGTATCATATGATATCCTCATCGATGTCCTAAGCCCCGTGGAGGGCGGAGGGATCTTTTAGGCTCCTACTGACTAAAACCAACCCCGGTGTTCCCTTGAAACCTCCACAAATGGGGGTTCATTCATAGACGCTTCTGCTCTTCAGTGTCATCTTCCGTTGACAGAGACTGCCGTCTGTTTTTGGTCGTTAGGAGTCCAACATAACTGACTTTCCTTACTCAGAGACAAAGGGTATTCATGAGGATTTTCACACGAAAAAAAGGGATGCCTATGAAAAACGGGTCCGACAACATACGGCACTAAGGGCCTGTTTCACAACTTCTTGATAAGTTCCAGTTAAACTACTTTGCAGATAATTTCATAAAAATTTTGTTTCGTTTTTGAATTTATCTGACGTTCAGTAGCTATCCACTGGTGGTGAATAGTACGCACAGTGATAAGTACCTACAGAATACCGAAGATATTTGCGAGCTAACCGCGGCAAGCGCAACTACTCTACGCAGATCGATAGATCCGCGGTAGTGACTACCCTCAAACCCCTTTGACTACTATGTCAATATAAACAAAAACTGACAACCCTGTATTGACATAGGACACTATTCCCCAAATGAGAAAGGGCATAAGGCGATTGCTTTTAAAATTTAAATGGCAAATGGCAATAAGTCAGATATACCAAAATTGTACTTATGGCCTTTTTCACTGAGGATAATCTAATTTAGGCATATCTTTTTTACATAAGTACAGGAGCTCGACTATTACTCACACGCCCTCATCAAATAGTATGTTCGAACTTTAAACTGAAGCTATTGCCCGGGAGACCTTCGAGAAGAGTTACGGCAATAGAATTCGCGTGCCCGCACTCATTATTGGCCCAATTATTATGAAGGCGCTGACATATTGACTCACTGACTCCGTTCTGTATACATGAGTATTCCTCGAATATATGATCGCACTACGGACAATTATTGTGGCCTAGTCGTTATAAGTTTAAAATCCTAACACTGACGTAAGTCACAGTACATTTTCGCGGCTAAAAACATGTGTGTAGAAACGGCCTAAGTAGCTTCTCCATAAAATGTGCCTTACGTCATAGGAACTTCTTTGCTATTATTATACGAACCAATAAAAAATGTTATCAGAGTAAAGTATCAAACTGTCATTCACTATTATTCCAAGTTGAAATTTTATGGCATGCTACTAAATTTAGTTTGCGTGTTTCTTTAGTTTCTTCCTCTATTCTTGTTCATTACGTACAACACGAAAAAAATTCGCGAATGAAATTCGAGAACTTACGTAAAGTTATGCCTTTATGTTCAAACCAAGTTTAGAGTTCAATTAAATAGCTTAATAGCCATGGCTTTGTACGAGCTTGGTGTATAAGATGCTTACGTGATCATTAACGTGTTAGATTGTAAGAGAGAGATAGTGCTATTTGAACTGTTTATGACCATCGCATCGTTATCCAATTCTCTAAAACTTTTCTCGTTAGGCATTTGTACACTGTGGGATTAGTGATCGATCGAAACACTTTACTCGTTCACTTAATTAATATGAATATGCTATTTATTTAGTAGCACAACTCTTATAAAGCTTTTCTGAATCTAAAAGAGGTATCTAGGCAGCGTACAATTAGATTAGTGAATAAATTTCTTATTAAGCAATCATTACATTTATTGTGATTACAGAATTAAAGACTCTTATTCCCCGATAATATAATAATCTTCAGGTCCTCTAAAGATTTCACCACCCGCTAACTGCCAGATAAATAAAAAAATGGAACAAAATTTGTAAGAAATTATCTGGCAAGTAATTTAAGGGGAACTTATCTGGTAGTGAAACAGGCCCTTAGTATTTTACTTAGTACTAATGAGTGAGATACTAATTCTCAGTAGCAGCTCGGAATTTGGCTTTGTGTCCAATTAATACCAATAGGCTCACCCCTTATTGCATGGGACTTAAAATATACTGTGGTGTACGGTGGGTTGTCATGCTTCAACCCCTGAGTTGGGCCTAGCTCGACTATTGATAAATTCCTGGCCTATGACTCTGTAACCCACCTGTGACTCCTTTGCTCTTCGAGGAATACAGGCGTGATGTTATGCTGTTTATGTTCAAGACTAAAACAAGTTTCTTCAGTTCTGCTATCCTATTTTACAATATTGACATAACAGTTTAATTTAATGTTTTCCTGACTCAAGTTAAAACCATAATTCGGTGTATATTTATATAAATTCTTTTGACGTAATTCAAAATACTGTATATTTTGAGTATGACTGACGCACAATATTCAACAAGTAAACTGCGTGTTTGGCCGCGTGGTTCAACTAAATTTAGTTCACTAACCCTAGGTTTTAGTGGCCATAAATCATTATGTTTGTACATCAAATATTTTTGTGCGCTTTTGTCGATGATACACGTTCAATATTTCATAGTATAGGAAACAAACTATAAATTTATTTGATACACATCATAATATTATATCATCACCAGCTTTTCGCCAGCGGTTTCGCCCGCATGGCCTTATAAATTATGACCTATGTTATCCTGAAAAATGTAGCTTTATAATGGTGAAAGAATTTTTGAAATCGGTCCAGTAGTTTTTGAGTTTACTCATTACAAACATATAAAATTATTTTTTTTTCTCTTTAATATCTATTAGTTTAGATATAAAAGTATAGATACCTGTTCGATATTTCATAATATAAGAAACAGACTGTACATTGATTTGATACACATCATAACATTTTATCTACGTATATACATAAAACCGGAAAACATACGCGAATTGATGCTCAATAAATTCCCCTTTATTCTGTTTCACAGAATCCTGTTAGATGGATATATGTATCAGGAGCCCTTTATCGCTTTCGTAGAATGTTTACCCAATTCTATCACCTTTGAACATTCAATAATCTAATTTATACGTAAATAGGACTTATGGGACGATCTTCAATCATAACCGACGTTTCCCAAGCTTTTTTAGATTCGACATCTATCATCACACTTGTATGATCTCCAGAAGCTGATTCTTATAGCCTGGAATAAGTAGCTCGGAGGGCATGGGCTTGATTAGATTAGACAATGTTCAATGTTCAATGCTAAGTCACACGTCTCAATATATTGTCTAGATCGCACGCCTCTTGCCAAAGAATCCAGAAATAGAGGGGATTTAAGTATATAAATGGGGGATTATAAATTCAACAAAAACTTAAATGTACAGCACGTAAGAATAACCACCTAAGTATTTAATTTACATTAAATAAATTAAAACTAAGTTTAAGTACTTACATTCCAAATTCATAAAATAATGCGCGCCTGAGTTACGTGACCACTGCAACCGCATAGGGTTACTTAAAGCTCTTGCGGTGAAATATGGATATTCACAAAAAAATATTTTTCATTAGAGTTTTGGTTTCTCCCTTGGTATTACCCTGACAGCCTGTATAAAGACTTTTATACTAACCACTACTGTTATTTCTAAATTATAAATGCCTTGATTCCATTTATTAAATATTAGTCTTTTGTCAAAAATCCTCGTCAGCGTTCACGTCGCCCTTTGTGGTCATTGGATTCTCGGAATTAATCTGAATTGTAATACTCAGCAATGCTGTTCAAACGCGCTTTACCACCAAATTCTGTTCCTTTACTTAAGACTTCGTCAAACAGGACGCGTTTAAAGCGCTAGAGCGTCGCAGACTTGCGTCCGAAAATACCTTAGTTTATATGACACGAGGAACAGTGTATTTAAAATATCATGATACTCTGTTCCGCAAAAAAAAATAATTAAAAAAATGTAGGTATTCAAGAATATGGTTGAGCGTCAAAGTCGTTCAAACACAAAATACACGACGCTAGTCTTCGAACCTCTAGCGCCCTGACGCGCGCTAAAAACGAGTTCTGTTTGACGAAGCCTTTATTTTGTTTGTATTACGGTTAAGCAAACAGGCATTTGTGATCCCAATTTACTGAATTTTTGAAGTTAATGAGACTTTTAAGAACGTTGTTGGCGGGTAATACTCTTTAAAACCATTGTTAGTGAGTTTTTTTATGTTTGTAGACAATTTCACTGCTTATTTAATAAACAGTCAAGTGTTATATAGTCAATTTCAGTTAAATTAATCACCAGTGTCAGACTTAATAGACATTTTATTGTTGTTAGACCGTCGGCGATTAACTGCACATTGAGGCAAATTTCTAGTCCCCGTCCACTTAGAACTCTTCTTATAGCTTCCTTTGACATAAAGCATTGTCAGTTTTTGCCGAAACTAAAACCAATTCATGCGACAAAAACGAAAACTTAAACCGGTGCTAAATCCGAGATCAACGTCGACACCGAATATGAATTGAACTTAAACGTTGTTTGAGTCATGTACAATTCGATAAACACTAAATTACAACAGCATAGAAACACTAATACGGTTTATTGCTTCACGAACAATGTTGCTATTAAATTCATTGTCGCTGTGTGAAGGGTCGATAAACATAATAGTTGCCGCAAGTACAATTTCAGTATAATTCAGAGCTGTAATCGGTATTATTCCGATCGTAAATCGTTGCTAGGCCTCGGATTATCGTCGGTATTAGAAGCGTTTAGTAAGCTTAGAACACACAGGGGATTATTTCGGTTATAATTTGGGTCCTTTACGAAACTGTGTTGGCCGAAATAAGATCTTGCGTTAGTTTGTCATGCCAAAAATACAAATGCTGTTAAGTGAAACATGACTCTAGAGCCATACTCTTACATGACTCAATATAAAAAATTTGCGTGTTAAAAAAATGTTTTTTTCGGTAGCTATTTTTGAAATGACTTTTTTAATAAATCGAGAGTCCTTAACTTGAAAAAGGAATACGTTTTATCATTCCTTATTTAGGTTTGCGTGACGTCAAAAGGTAGATGGACTTTCCTTGTAGTTCAAATCTCAAGTAATTTCATTTAATATTTTTTTATTCATGTCTACGAAATCTTCGAAAAATAGAGAATGTCCTCTAGAAGTCGAGTATGAACTAGGTACATATGCTAGAGGATATTGTTACCGCCGGGGTAATAAACAGTAATTGAAAATCTTTGTTTGAAAACTCAATATGATCATAATTATGATATTATACAGTATTAACCTACCTCTAGTACTAAAACCTCAATATATTTATAAACCTAATGTAATATCATCAAGGCAAGGCATCAGTATTGTATACCTAAATTACATTCTATTTTTCTTAGCCACACATTTAGTAAATGGAAAAGATAAATCCATCGGATCGTAAGCTTAGGATAACAAAAAAAATATAAGAACTCATAGAAAAGTATTTTTTATAAAAACTCGGGACCCTTGTATTCTACAACATTGTATAAAAAGATCTTCTGAAATGGATATTATTCTTCAATTATTTAAAGTGAAAACGTTTATGTAAGGCATTCCTTTTAAATACAACAGTGTTTTTGGATATCTTTCATGTTGTTTGATAAAATATTATGAATTCTGATCATATGTAAAAAGTTTTAACTAAAAAGGATATCAAACTTTAGGGGTGGGTTGGGTCAAAACCCGTTATAATTTTGATAGACCTGGTTTATGAACACTAGACTAATGAGTGACTTTGACTGAAAACTTTGATTCAGTTGTAGACTAAAAGTGAGTACCTACAATCCTACTTGTAATAATTATCCAAATAAAAATATCGTTTGCTACGATTACAAATTAAACAAACACATATTGTTGACAAAAGCATAATATTTATACTAAAATTCTGATATTAACACCCTTCTCAAATGATATTTCAATGTCAACATTTTTCCAATGTAAGGAGTCCAATGGCATGCGTACCAACATGTTTCATACTCGTAATTGAATTTTATTAAGAAATTGGATAGGTAACAACAAACAGCTGAATTTCGTTTCAATCCAATTATGCGCCGCCACGATACCCTGTCTAGCTGCATTCTGATACCATTCAAACCGATCATCCGATTTTCTATGATTGGATGCAATTTTGCTATAATTTTGGAGTGAATCTGAACAGATTTTCTGAACATCTTTTTAAATCTTATCATTGTATTTGACAGATGCCGCCGGCCGCTATCACTTAACTACATAGTCTTAAAACTTAATATGTAATTAGTTTGAAAAGAGACCAAAAATAAACATTACTGAACAGGTTTGTATAAAAACGCTTTCATTTTAAAACGGCCTGCCCTGGCTTTATAAATTATAGCTTTCCCAGATAGTGAAATAAAGAGGCCGAGACAAACCTACATTACATAATTTATTAGAGAGAAACTGAAGGTCACGAAGTATAAAGAGACCCAGGTTCTCCCTCACTCAGCACTTTCAATTAGTACTGCACCAACAAGAGCGTAGCGCAAATCCCTCAGCTATTTGTGAAAACCGTACCTACAGCGGTTTCTGAAAGAGTGGAGGTGAAACTTTCATTACCTATAACTATTTATGTAAGTAGTAATATAGTAGGTACCTGCGGTATCAGAGAGCCATTGAGATAAATTTATCAGTCATAGGACTGATTACAATAAGTAATATGCAATACTTACCTCAAACATGTTTTACCATAGAATAAAAATATTGTGTAATATGCTTCAATTCTAATACCGTCATGTATTGGAACATACATTAAAAAATATGTTCTCAAACAATTTTAGTATCACAACGTGTCATTGCGATCTTGCAACTGACAGAAAGAGATGCCGTTCTACACATAAAGTAATTTCGTCCCTTTCTTACAACCTAAATCTCGTTAATCTCAACCTAAATACCGCCTCCGTTGCTATTCTTTGCCTTTGCTGTATTCAAATGTACTTAGTGGTTTTTTTTTCTGCAGACGACCCACCTGGTGGTAAGTAGGCATCCTGCAACCTGCGACACACGACTAAGTACAAGTACCTAAAGTAATTATAAAAATTTCGCAGCTATAATAATATTTTGTTATAAATTAGCAGAATGTATATTTTTCTTAATATACCTACTGATAACTTTATGAACTTTGAACAGCCAATCGCATGCGAATAATCTTCTGCGCAGTTAGTGTGACCGATTAAAGTCACTGTGCACTATAATTTCGTTATCGATACGCATTTTGAATCGATACATTACTTTTGAAATTCGATTTAAATTGTATCGATATTGGCGTGGGATTGATAGTGTGAAATGTCAATTCTCTCCCTCGATGTTCACTTGTTTGAATCGGCACAATGAACTTTCATCAGAGGACAAATTTGTTATGAATTTTTGGATAAGCTTAATAAAATAATTATATTTCTTACAATAATACGTATTGTTCTTTGTTTTTTCTTTGATAATATGACAGCTTCCGTACTAGTGAACTAGACCAGTATGTCGTGAAGGACATAAAAAAAAAAACAAATAATTGCGAATCGCACAAATCGGCGTCAATAGAGGATCGACTGCCTCGTTGGCCTAGTGGTCTCCAGCGCGACTGCTACGCTAGAGGTCCTGGGTTCGATTCCCGGACCGAGCAGTGTTGTCGGGTTTTCTGTGTAATTCCCAGTAGCAGCTCGGAGTCTGGATTTGTGCCCGGTTTATGGCAATAAGCTCGCCCCCTATTACATGGGACCTAAAACATACCGGCGAAATGTGGGTGTACATTAGTACGCCTCTGCCTACCGCTTTGGGGAATACAGGCGTGATGGTATGTGTTATGTTATTTTAAGGGTCCAAGGTGAGTTTATTGATGACTAGCAGTTCCCCGTGGTGTTTCTCGCGTCCATCTCATTTTTCGAAATCCCAACGAAATATTCCAAGATCCTCTTAGCGGATGATGTGTGCCAAATTTCAGCCTAATCCGTTCAATGGTTCGGGCTGTTCGTTAATGGATCAATGAGTCAGATTAATCAAATTAAGTAATTAATAATGTGATTCGTTTACTTCATATTCTGATTCATGAAAAGTGGTTTATTTAATTAACCCTTGATCTATTGTTTATATCATATATTAGCTTCCCGCCAGCCGCTTCGCCCGCGTGGTCGTGATAACTTTTTTCACCCGTTTTTGCAAAAGTTTCATTGCTACTCCGCTCCTATTAGTCGTAGCGTGATGGTATATAGCCTATAGCCTTCCCCGATAAATGGACTATCAAAAACTGAAAGGATTTTTCAAATCGGTCCTGTAGTTTCGGAGCCTATTCAATACAAACAATCAAACAAAAAAAACCTGAATCTTTCCTCTTTATAACATTACTCTAGAGTATAGATGCCTGCTGATTCGTACCTTGGCGATATAATTAATTACCTGTTTCAAGCACTACATTGATCATCCCTAAAAAACTCACCACATCTGCGCAATCCAGATATTTCATCAACATTTTCTGTCATATTCGACCCGCACGTAGAGCACTGAAACATTTAGTCAACTTGTACCTGTTACGTAGGAACATTAATGAAATTAGGGAGCCAGCGGTGACTCGTCTGGGATAACATGATAATTTACTTAGCCAGAAGCGGCTTATGAATAAAATCGTAGGTATGTAGACAGGTAACTATGCTTTAGGTTGGCAGTGAATAAAATGTATGATGTACTGAGGTATAAAATGGTTGTTTCATTTGTGTTGTGGTAGCAAACGCAAGTAATGAGTGTAAAGTCCTTCGATTTCCAGGTCGGGCAAAGTGTTATCGCATTTTGTATGGAATTCTCATTAGCAGCCCGAAGTTTGGATTTGTGGCCGATTAACAACGATCGGCTTTGACGAAAAGACACGACACAACGTTGGCACATCAGGGGGGCAAGACAAGTTGCAATTTGACATTCGAATCGACAAACAATGGAAATGACACAAGCTTTCGACAAATCGGGCTGTCACTAATGTCATTTCCATACATTTTCTTCTATTTGTTTGTCGATTCGAATGTCAAATTGCATTTTGTCTAGCCCCCCAGTTAAGAGGCCTGACACGGGGGCCTAGACGAGTTGTATTTCGACATTCGAATTGACAAATGAACAGAAACAAAATCTATGGAAATGACAAATCGGGCGGTCATTTCATGTATTTTGTTTCTATTCGTTAGTCGATTCGAATGTCAAATTGCAACTTGTCTAGGTCCCATGTGCCGTCAATATAAAGGTTTTTCCGACCAGCCATAGCCGATTTCACGTCGATAAGTATGGGTAGAACCTCGGGCATGTGACTGGTTCTATTAGATTTATTATTAGGCGGAATCAAAGCGACGGAATAGCTGATGATTGCGATGATGGTAAGCAAGAGAAAACTGCCATATTATTATTCCTTAGTTTTTTTTTCCTTAGTCAAAGGATGACTAAAACAAAAAATTAAACTAAACGTAACTTGACGTGTATGTGTACGGACAAACATTTCCGTTTCTCAGCAAGAAGCTTTACTGTTTCACGTAGATTTAGCTGAGTTAATAAGTTACGTCATTAAGCTTGTTTATTTTGAGAAGCTTGAAACTTCTAAAGAAAGAAAGTTTACTCAAACATTCACAAACTCATTAGACAAAACTTATTATCAAAGTATTAACTAAACAATAAACGGGTATAGAAAAGCTACAATTTAACATTGGAATCGACAAACGAACAGAAACAAAATGTATGGAAATGACATTAGTGACAGCCCGATATGTCCTAAGATTGTATTGTTATTTCCATAGATTTTCTTCTAATCGTTTGTCGATTTGAATGTCAAATTGCAACATTCACTATTCAGAGACGACGCTAAACGTGAAGTAACGCTTCCATATGTCAAATTCGTATTACAATTTAACGTAAGTTTTAAAGACTAGTTCTAGTTTGGTATGAGAATTTAAGTGTTTCGTAAAAAACCTTCGCAACCGTTATATGAATTTATTAAATGTAACTTAAATGCACATAAAAGCGCTGCCTGGGGCAAACCCGGGTCAACAACTAGTACCTCATAATGACTAAAGACAAAAACATACCTACCTACTGTTTTTCATGAGAGCTTATGAATGCGTCTAAATTCAAATCATGCATCTAATCTCATTCGTAAAAATGTTTATATTTATTCGCCACTTCAAATTTTTACTAAAAATCCTATGAAATCCCCAAAATATCTTGAAAGTCCTCGACAGAACTTTCGAAGCTAGGTCTTGCAAATTCTTCAGGACCCTTGAATTATGCCGCATTCTATCCGTCAAGTCCTCGGCCTGTGAAGGCCACGGGTTGAAACATGACCTAACATTCCAGCTAAGGATTACAAAATGTATAAAATTTCTTAGACAGACCAAAAATGCCGTATAAATAAAATCTATCCATACAATTGGTAACTGTCATTCCTTTAACGCTAGCAACACCAAAATATTATTCAATCGGAATAAAAGTCATGTTGTGCCCGACAAATAAGTACCATGATTGTTACCCAAATTTTAACCCAATCCGTACAATGGTTTGAGCTATGTGTGTATTTTGTGTGTTTGAGTCAACAGACGAATTATAATGTATGAAGTTTGTTAAATTCGGCATTTTATCGGCTGAATAAATTATAGTTGAAGTGCTACCTACTTAAGTTGGCTCGCCCTAAATTATTATTTAGTGGACGCTATTTTAAATCCAAATTCAGCAAACATTTTAATATTTTTCGTAGATCGGCGTACTAATTCGTTCATTCGCCTTCAGATATCGAGTCATATTCTAAGGGTAAACTAGCTGTCAGATTTTGAGTACTAAGGGCCACCACCGCTAACTGACAGATAAATTCAAAAATGGAATTAAATCTGTGTGAAATTATCTGCCAAGTAATTTAACGGGAACTTATCAGAAGGTGGTGAAACAGTTCTTCTTGTCTTCTTTTATCATTGAAATAGATCTTTACATTTAGATAACATTCTTTACTGAAACGTAGGTTATAGAAAACAAACCGGGGGAATCACTCTTATTGAATAACCTCGGTACGGGAAATCTTACCACGGTAAAATATTTATAAGACCGGTTTTAAAAGGGAGAGGTTTATTAATGACACACAGTTCGCAAGTATGCTTAACCTCTATGTAATAAGGGATGACCCTATTCCTATTAAAAAATATACATGAAAATATCATCAATAACGCGTTTATCAGGACAAGGGAAGTAATAAAAATTATTATCAGATGCATATTACAACGCATGTTCCATGTTGATGCGTAGATTCTTATTTTGAATAACAACAACAGTTTATTGGAAAACACGGCTTGTTTTTTTGTTTACTACATACCATCACGCCTATATTGCTCGAAGAGTTAGGCAGAGGCGTATGTACGTAGAGATTTTTCCAAATAAGATCCCTATTAAGTCTATTCCTAATAACTGGGCAAAAATCTAATCTCCGATCTGTTACAAAACCCCAATAACACTTTGCTCTACCCGGGAATCGAACCCAGGACCTCGAGCGTTGTAGTAGCGCTTAGGCTCACTGGACTAAGATGCCAGTTGTTGAATTATAATAATTTAAATTTGAATTTTTAATACAGAAAAAGTCGAATTTCCTTATATCATATCCAGTCAAGCATATTTCTGTATTCATTGAGTAAATATATAAAATCATATTATGTGTCTATAAACAAAGGTATTGTTTCTTATATATGATAGTTATTATGGGTGTACATAACATTTTCACTTAAAGACAAACAGAAACATAATTAAAAGATTTACCCGTGACCATGGACGCTGTAAAGGGTCCGAAACGTCGGGATTAAAATAATATCAATATAACGCGATAAAAATCCGTAAAAAGTAGTTTTATTTCAATGTCTAGTATTCGCGTAAGTGTCAGAAATCAGTATAAAAGATTTAAATTAAAATATTAAAAAAAACTGTATAAAAGGACCAGAGACAAAAATAAAGCGAAAACGCTAAGCAACGTAACTATCGCCTTTAATTTCGTTGTAGTAAAAGTTAATAAGTAAATAAGTTTCCTTCTTTGACATGTAAAGATTTGTGCGCCGGAAACGGCAGAATATTTTGGACATCTCAAACTGTAACAACCTGGGGGGCTAGACAAGTTGCATTTTGACATTTGAATGGACAAACAAAATGTACCTAAATGACATAAGCTTTCGACAAATCGGGCTGTCGCTAATGTCATTTACATACATTTTGTTTGTCGATTCGAATGTCAAAATGCAACTTGTCTAGCCCCCTGTGACTACAATATTCTCACAAATAAACGTAACTATTATTATTATTATAATAATTCCTACAATCCTTTTTTATAACAATGACCTTAAATTTAAGTATATATTGAGCATATAACCTGCGGGTCGGTTCGTCTGAAATGGATCAAATTGAACGGTAATGGAAGTTAAAACGTCCGCGATACACCCTTTTACTGAAGGATGGCGTGATTCATATAACAATATTATGGCGCTTTTGAAACTATTGAGAGAGAATTTCTGATTCTTGCTCGTGCAATAAAATCAGTCATTCTCTCTACTGAAAATAAATCGAGACGTAAAAAAATTCTGTTGTTGATCCGTTTTGTGTTACGAAAAGCTTTTTACGTCGCGTGGTAAGTAAATATAGGTACAGAAAACAACGTTGTAAATAAAACGTTTTAATAAATAGGTAGGTACTTGTTCTATTTAAGAACATAACACACTATTAACAAGCCTAAAAAATTAAATAAAATAAAGAAATAATAATAATAAAGAAATAATTGAAAAAATAAGAATATATATTCTAATTTTTTTAATTTTTTCTACAGTTTTTTTTACTTGAACGTGTACGAAAACATGATGTCTATCTACCCAAATTAGATTTATATAAAAAATCATTATTTCATTTATTTCGGATCACGCGCGCGATAACTTTTACCGCGGAACGTTATAATCGCGTTTTTAACAATACACTGCGCGCTCGAAAATGTCAGTATCTGTAATTTTTGACCTTGAGTGAAACCTTGTCACGCCGTTTGTGCGTCGATGTACCTTCCACCTAGTATATACCGGTTGACTGTAAGTGTAAGTCATTATACACCTCTGCCTATCCCTTGGAAACAGACGTGATGCTATATAGTACGTACCTAACACCTCTTGTATTAAAATATTAGGAGACTTAATTAAAAAAACTGACACGTGCCATATTTTTCCACGAAGTCTTTTTGCACACCGATATTTCAATATCGCGTCACGAAGGGTTTTGTTTTGTACGGGTGATACGGATGGTATTTACATACAATCACGCCTGAATTCTCCGAAGGGTTAAGCAGAGATGTATTTATGTACAGTTCGGGCGGTTTGTTTAGGTCCCATGTAATATATGGCGAGCCTATTGCAATCCAAACTGCTTCTGAGAATTTTATAAGAAAACCTAATAACACTAAGTTCGACCTGCGAATTGAACCTAGGCCTTTTAGCATAGTAGTCGCAATTACAACCACTACACTAATGAGACAGTCTCATTAATATCTGTAATATAATAATTATATGCGTAGTTAAATATCTGAATCCACGGCTTTTCTTTATTTATTCATAGACAAAATTAGATGTCTCTGGTGAGCAAATATTTAATAAAAGCAATTGTAAGCCACCGTAAACATTTTATTGTGTATTAGTGAGCCTTTCATATCACTGGGTGACATTTTAATATATCGACGTGTTACATAAGCGAAGGTAATTTCGTTTGATAACAACTCTTTATTGTCCTTCGATAGAGAGAGAATTTAATGACTTTATCATTGACTAGCTTCCCGCCAGTGGCTTCGCCCGCGTGGCCCTGTAAATTATAGCCTATGTTACTCGGTAAGAATGTAGCTTTCTAATGGTCCAAGAATTTTTCAAATCGGTCCAGTAGTTTCTGAGATACTCAATGCAAACATACAGTCGAAAAAATCTTTATAATATTAGTATAGACAAAGGACATTATTTAAATACAATTATATACAGCTATGACACACGATTATTTTTACGTTAAATACATAGATAATATTTTAATCCTTGACAGCGTCTTATGATTATCGGACTTTTTAGAAGCTGTATATTCAATGTCATCACTAAAGGGTTAATGACCTATGCCAGTCGCAGTGAAAAATCGAAGTTTATTAAATAATATTATATAGATTACTCAATCCAATTAATTCTTCTTTTCTATTTTTGTTTAATTCGTTCTAATACTTATTAAACTTATAAAAACACTAGAAACAAAAGTAAACTTTATATAATAATTATAGTTTTGAAATGCTTTATAGTGCTGAAACGAATGACTGAATTTATGACTATTTTCAAAACGTTAACATAATTATTATCTACCCGTGGATAGTCTTTGTGTAATTGGCTGTATTTGGCCGATAATAGCGCTTATATTTTTTTTCCCGCAGTCAGCAAACGTGTTGCTAACTGCAGCTAACTCTCAGTTATTTGACACTGTTGACAGCGATTGCAGAATCTATATTCGCTTTTATCTGACAAACAGCCATTGATTCTACTTATTTCTACTGTTCAATTAAAAAAAGAAGAAACCGAGCGCTTTTTAATCCATTCAACGGGCTTTTTTACCCTTTGAGTAGAACATTCTGATTTCTATTTTCTTCTAAGGCTTTTTTTAGTTAAGAGTTTATAATTATCTGCCACCCTGTACTTAAATGATAATTTAACCCTTGTTTGAACAGCGTTGGAGCAAAGCGGTAAAAAATTCGCCAATCGCGTTTTACTCAACATTTTTTTAACTCCCCCAGATCTATTGGTATTTCATCGGCGTCTTGGCTGTTCAGAACCCCAGGACTTCTGAGCTGCGGAAAAACTTACTAGCATTCATTTACATAGGATTTGGGTATAGCCTTTTTGCTTTGTAGCCAATCATAGTATAAAACAGTTTACGAAAGCAAAATCATTTACGTTTTTTCAAGTTAACCTGCCTACCTACACAATATACAATCAATTTCCTGTTGATAGACATATGAGGTCATTTCATTTCATGGCGTCCGTGACGACGTTGAGTCGCACAAGTAATATCACCGTGAAAGCCTATTTTGACACCGCCATCAATCAAATCCTCACAACGCAATACCTACTGAAGGTGACTGGTGTACAATTTACGAATATCGATTGCTATCTTACGCGTTCATTTACTCAGTTGAGTATTAGTGAGAGTAGCCTGTTACACAACCTCTGGATAGCCGGTAACTGCCGGATAAATTCAACTAACCTAAATTAAAAATTTAGAAAACCCCCGCCACGAAATGTAATTTTCCATTTCGTGGTGGCAGCCATATTGGATTTGAAATTTATCATAGTGTATAGTATTCTCCTAGTCAAACCCTTTCATTTGATACCCATATTGAGGGAGTTGTGAAAAAATATGTAATTCACCATTTTGTGGCGACGGCCATCTTGGACCGATTTTCATCAAACATAGCTAAGAACACTCCCGACTAATTCACCATTCAAATAAAAAAAAAACAAAATCAAAATCGGTTCGCCCGTTCGGGAGCTACGATGCCACAAACAGACACACACACACACACACAGACAGACACGTCAAACTTATAACACCCCGTCGTTTTTTCGTCGGGGGTTAAAAATGGAACGAAATTTGTATGACGTTATCTGCCAGCTAATTTAACGGTTACTTATGAAGCTTAGTAAGCTGTAAAACAGGCGCTAAGTCTAGTCTTCTGAAAGCTGTAATGGTTGTATCGATAGAGGTATTCCATGCTGTACCCTGTGTAACTCTAAAAAACATAACATAACATCACGCCTGTATTCCCCGAAGGGTTAAGCAGAGCTGTTCTGTGCGCCCAACGTTTGTCAGTATGTTTAGGTCCCATGGACGGGAGCCTATTGTCAAATCCAAACTACTAGCTGCAACAGTGGGAGCTCCTCGACCTGGGAATTGAACCCTGTAACTGTCACGGATTTTTTATCATGATTTGGTTTGCGTTAAGGCGTTGTCGAGACAAAACATTAAGGACCTGTTTCACAGCTTACTGATAACTACCTGTTAAATTAGGTGGCAGATAATTTCATACAAATTTTGTTCCATTTTTGAACTTATCCGACAGTTAGCGGCTATCCAGAGGTAGTATAACAGGCCCCAAAGTAAGTACAGTTGTATGAATTCATAATTCAAATTATGCTCCACTAAAATCTAATAGTAAGATGAGGTTTGAATATTTATGTAAATATATGTTCTAAAGTGAGCTTTCAATTTAGCTTTGATACATAGTAATCTTGTATTAACCACTTCAAAATCAAATAAAAGTAAGATGAGTAGATAATAATTATATTTAATGAAGTTCGTAAGTATTTTTTACATATTATTTGATAAAATAACTGAAAATATTCCTTTCAATCACTATGACTTTATTTCATATTTATTATATACTTTTTCTCACGTAAATAGACAAATCCGTCCTACATTTTTCTAAATGTCCCAATTTGCTTCGACTGTCAAATGTGCTACGAAAACACGTAGCCTGCTACGATTTTTCTGAGCTCGCTACGAGGCTACGCTACTACGATTTTATTACGTCATTTACGTCATGTTATGATTACTTTTCTCTTGGTTGTTTCGTGCATGAAAATATTTTCTTTAAAGAATATTGTTAAGTAATAAAATATTTCGTTAGATAATTATGCAGTATTATGAAGAATAATGAACAGCCCTCTATGATGAAATAGTTTTACTCTATGAATATTCAATTTCAAAGATTATTTTTCTTTAATGATGAATATAGAAATGATACTTTAAACTCCCTCCGTTTTTTTAAGAAACCTCTAACCTCTAACCTTCAGAAGCCTACAGAAGCCTAGAAATATAATCATTGACCAAAATCGGACTCAATACTGTTTCACAACTATGCGAAAACAATAAAGTTATTAACCAATCATCTTAATAGACTTAATAAACTTAGCTCAGTTATACATAACTACAAAAAGAGCAAAGTGTTCGCAAAGCTGTACGAAGTTCATTAAATTGGACATTCAAGATTAGAAGTTTGTAAATCTTGAACTTTAATCGAACCGTGAAGTTTTCAACTTTTTAATTAAATACTTGTAAAACCTCGTTTTTAAAACATCGCGCACGTGTCCCTGAAGAAAGGTAAGGTATGCTAATGAACCCTCAGTTCACTTGTACCTTTTTAGGTCACATGTAATAGGGAGTGCGCCTATTGCCGTTAACATGGCACAAACAAAACTCCAAGTTACTACAGAGGTTAGCTACTGAAAATTTAAGAGAACACCAGAAATCACATTGCTCGACATGGGCAATCGAATCACTTATTTTACACTCAGCAGCCACGCTTGTGATCAGTGAGGTATTTAAAAAAATTAGTTATAAAACGTACAGAAAGGGGGTCAATTTTACTGATTTACATCACTACTCTCACTCAATGTAAAGTATTACATTATTACATTTCATTTTGGTATCGAAATGGAGAATACCCATTTTTTTTTAATTTTGTCGGTCTTCAGGGTTCCCCCGCAGTTATCGACGTGGAATCGGCCTAGGCTGATCTAGGAAAGCTGTAAAGTGTACCTGTAAACGCCATGTCACGTCGCATCGTCCGAGCCCAGCCGAGGAGAGACACCGATCAAAACAAAACTTTTTCTGTTCAACCTTAGCCGATTTCGCGTTGATAAGTGAAGGTGGATCTTTAATAATCCAGTACACAGTACGTAACTGTGTACCTACGTGACGTAACGTTACGCGTATCGGCAAATCTCAGGAAATTAAACTCAATTCAGTGTAATGGAATAAGGATCTTTTTTCACGGCGTTTTGTTGCCACTGAAATCGTTGAGATTTATGTATTGAGATTGTGTAGGTACATACCAACTTTTGTGTCTTTTTGGATTTGTAATACAACCTATTTTGATATTTTTTTATTCGAATCACCTGGCCTGATTCCGAAGAACTACTCGATGTTGCAGTAAACAGGATTCACAACTGCCATATGGACGCACACCACACGGCGGCCGCCTATCGAAAGCGTTGATTCGGCGCAAACAAATTTCGCTCTTATTATTACCACGGCATGAACTATTATTATGGGGCTCAAGCCATGATTGAAGACGAAGATTTGTTCCCGTAGCAAGCACAGATTTTTTTTTTGGCAGGATTTGCTCGTCGGTTCGTATGACATTCTCAGGTATGTACTCTACTCAATGTTTTTTTGTCGTATCTTCTTTGATATGAGTGACCGTGACATACCATTTAACCCGGACGCAATGAGGTTCAATTCACACTATACCGTTATCAATAACTTGTGTGTGTTCACGCCGTCATGACAAAATAAGATAACTGCATTCAATTATTTATCAGAATCTTTGAAATATATTTTATTTCTGTAAGTAATCTTTTAAAATTGGTGCTTGGACCAACTATTTATGAATAAATCCCTTTTGTTGTTCGTCCATTCTCTTGACATGTCCAAACCATCCTAGCATATTCTTTTCAATTCGAGTCAGTAGGTACCTAATATTTCGAACCGCAACGCTGTCTTATAGTCCACGCGGAACTAGTTGGTCGCGCCTTAGGTATGTGAGCCGCGGGACGGAGGGGCGGGGGCGCTTGCTTTTGTTCACAGTAACCCGCCGCCTCGCCCCGTCCCTACCTAAGGCGCGGCCAACTAGTTCCGCGTGGACTATAAGACAGCGTTGCGGTTGGAAATATTAGGTAAACTCGAATTGAAAAAAATATGCTGAAATGGTTTGGACATGTCAAGAGAATGGATGAACAACAAAAGGGATTTATTCATAAGGCGAATGTCAGCTCAACTTATTGGTAAGGTCCTACAAAAAGGTCAGGTAGGTACGTAATATCAGCCACCGGTGTATGACAAGATGTATGAATGTAGACGAAGCAAACGAAGTTAATAATCGTAGCTAGAGGCGTTCTGTAGTTTCTGCCTATCCCTATCGGAAAAGGCGTGAGTTATATATATATATATATATATGTGTGAACTTTAAAAAGTCAAATAGATGTTTTGATCCTCGGTGGCGAGACATTTGTATATTTTAGATTACATGTACAGTTCGCGCCAAACTTATTGTCCGAGTTGAAGTTGGCGCTAGCTAACTTTAACCCGGCTGTAAAAATCGGAGATGGCCTAGTTTCGATTCCGAGATCGCAGAATATTATTGAGTTTTCTATGAAATTCACAGTAGAAACTTGGAGTTTGGATTAATGGCAACAGGCCCGACCTGACATGGGACCTAAACATACCGGTGAACTGTGAGTGTATCGCAGTACTTACCCACTTACCTACCTCTACCTAATCCTTCGGAGATTACACTCGTGATTTTGTCACCTATATTATTTACACGTACATTTCAAGAATTGGACGCATTTCGTAATAAGACAACACTTCCACTCGCGTATAACATTGGTAACTCCGGTGATGTGATGCGATCAGAATACAATATATCGGAAAGTACCTAAGCCTTTTATGTTTCACCATTCGCGCTTTTGTGCGCGTGTCAAATAATGTCAATAGGACTGAGCAAACGCCTCAGTGGTCCTGAGGTACGGCGACTGAGGATTATCTTTAAATAGTTCAAAAAGGTTACCTACTTTAAAAAAAAATATAATGATACCAAGTAATACGGTTTTTAATCAAATCATTTTAAAAATCCATTTAGTATCGAAAAAAGACCTTAAATCAAGTGTTTAGAAAAAATACTTTTTAGAAAAACATTAAATCAGTAATACCATTGGCGTCGCAAGCATCCATAAGCTACGGAAACTATGAAATTATCTGCCAAGTAATTTAACGGAAACTTACCAGGAGAATAAAACAAGTCCTAAGGGTTTCTTTTGCAGTAAGTATGGAACCCTAAAAAGCCACGAAATCTATCAAAATGCTATAGTTAAATTGCGCTGAGTTATTGAATGTTACCATACTTTGCACATCGCGACCTCTAAACCTTTGTTACACAAATAACTGTCAGTCGTTACGAATTGAAGCCTGAGAATCTGTCAACTGGTTGCAAACGTGAAATGAATATTTATGTCTCTCCCTTCGTTGGTAATGTTGAACTATAACATAGATACATAGTTGGGAGTTTTAGGATAATATATAGTTCTTATCTCTCTCGGTACAAGGACGTGTGAGGGATGGATTACTGTGCCAATTGATTGATAGACTAGAAGGCTCTCAATCACTTAACTAGTGCTCAACCACTTAACTTTTTAATAGACGGCTTTGTAAAATGTGCGACATACTATTTTGCTACGCTAAAATGGCTGCCGTGAATAATGGTTCGAATCCTATGGCCGTGACTGAAAATAAAAAAACTGGCGAAGGTAGACGAGTGCGAGATACCCCGAGGATCCATGAGGATTTTCCACATCCCACAAAAAAAACCTATTACAATAGCTGTTTATGACGTAAGTATCATCATATGAGTCACTTTTAAAGAATCTGAAGATCGGACTTATTCTAATTACGAACCAATTTCAGAAGAAATGCTCGATATTGCTATTTTATTAAGAAGACCATAATTTTGTGCGCTCTTGAAAATGCGGAAATGATTGTACATTCCGGAAATGATCTAATTCCGGAAAATCTTATTGAAACACCCAACAGACTTACATAAATATTGGTAGCGTTTATTTTGTACGAAATACAAAATAAGTGGAAGATGTTTAATTTAATTAAGAGATCACGTGCACGTTCGTGTAAAAGCAACACTGTAAGTGTTGCCTTCTATCTAATGCAGTGACTGATTGTTAGGAAGTAATAGTTTCGATCAATCAATTCATACATATCCTCTACCTATCCCTCACGCCTGTATTCCCCGAAGGGCCCGCGGGTACAAATGCAACCTCCGTGCTTCTAATAGAAAAACCCAATAGCACTGACCTTGGAATCGAACGCAGGACTCCAAGCGTAGCAGTCGCTCTCACGACCATGAGTAGTTGGCAAGAAATTCACCCCTAAACTTTGATCAAAAGAAGAAAACTCAACATCTAGAGAAGATGTAATTTACCAAAACAGCCGCTCAAACTTCATTTCGCTTATAAGTTTTAAAAGACATCAAGTTCCAAATAAAGCCATATCAATATCATTGCCACGTTTAAAACCACAAGCATGACACTCTATAAACCGCCAGGTATCTACGTAAAACTTTTTCAATTTCCACTCAATCAATATACGAGTATATATGGAAACTTCCAACACAAATATATATATAAAAGATCAAAGTGGCTAACATCGAAAAGGTATAATGAAATTTGGGCGTTATTTAATTTTCCGTCCCTAAATTCGATGTCGGTAAGCGCTTATTATTTGGTTTATGGTTTAAATATATACGTAAGGTAAATACTGGTTGTTTGGCCGAATTTATCATGGATCAATTTCAAGTTCAAATACATATTTTATTTTTAATTCAAAATACGAAACGAGACCAGGATATTATGTGCATGACTCCACGCAGGCACGGCTCCAAAAAGTTCATCATATGGAAAAATAAAAACTCCATAGACACTTAAATATCTCATAAGATATTACCTAAGTATGCCTACAATATTATCATTAGGCTCTAGTAGATATTTTTTTGTTGTAAGTATGTACTTAGTCAATATTACGAAAAAAAACATGAAATATAATAATCTCTTAATCGTTTCTTCCGACATCTGTGAGGAAAGATCGAGAAATTGCGCGGTATTGTCAAATTTATAAAAAGGATAACAATTTGCAAGGCATGTGGGTGACTCAAGAGGCTTACTGTAATCCGGGATCTAAGCGCGTTGCGGTAGGTACCTCCTTTGCGTTACAAAATAATCTCAAATTAAAATATTTTTCTTTTACAAATTCTCGAAATATACAGAAAATAATGCTTTATCTCGTCTCAAACCATTGAAATGAAATGATGCATTAATTATATATTTTTGTCGAACTAGGCATCCGTAGTTCTACAAATATAATATGTAGTATTGTGTACATACAATAATAGAAACTGTACATATAAAATGTATACATACTGCCTCTGCTGCCTCATAGCTGAACCAAGGCTGTCTAGCGGAGCAGTCGCGCACAAGACCAGCGTGGCAACGACCAACAACGCTAAAGACTGTATGAAATATTAAAAATATATTGTCATGGGAAAAATATCATTTTTTTTAGGTTTTCCTCTACAGTTGAAATAAAGATTAATCATTTCATTCATGGATTCAAAAATTTTCGAAGCTATAATTAGTGGTAGAGTAGGTATATAATTTTATAAATTAACTTTTTACTACTAGAGCCAGCGGGTAATCACTAAGCCTATTTAAAATATTTTTTCCGTAAACTGTTGTTTATTTTCAGTAAATAACATTTAAAAGTAATTACTAAATGT
Organism: Acronicta psi; assembly: GCA_946251955.1. NCBI lineage: Eukaryota > Metazoa > Arthropoda > Insecta > Lepidoptera > Noctuidae > Acronicta > Acronicta psi. The sequence continues at coordinate 3,482,235 of OX276486.1, forward strand.
TTTATAAAGAGAACCTCTAAAATAAGTTATTGCTCTCAAAATAGTAACCGCGTTTGATGTCTGTAAAAATATTACTGAGTGCTGATTAGGTTACGGAAAGGTGAATATTTAGACCCTAATATTTTATATTCCTTATAGAGTTCGGCAAAAATAGCATAGACAGTTTTTTCAGTGGACAATAACGACCGATTGAGGGCGCTGGAAGCTGTCAGGGGGCAGTAAGCCAGTAGTAGTAAGACGTAGCACTTTAAAATTATATTTGAAGTAGTTTAAAAGGAGGAGAAAACGATGTTTAGTTACAAAAATAGGGCCGCTCTCAAAAATACATTCCTAAAGATGTGTTAAGAATCTGTGCAATCAACTAGATTTTTTCAACATAATAGAAATAATTACAACTTGTACAATAAAATTGGTCAGGGCAGACTAATTGCAGAACACTACAAACCTATGCGCTATGTTTTGCTTTATTTTACTAAATATCATGGGTGGAGAACACATTGATCAACTAAAGATGTTTGCTACTGCACTGTGACCGTAATATGTGAAAAAAACAAAGGTTGATAGACCTGGAAACAATGTAAAATAGAATATAGGTAGCTATTTACTTTCCGAACCCATACACTAAAACTAGGTACTTATAACTTAGTTTAACTCAATATAAAACCATTGTTACAGTTCAACGTCCACAGTGTAATAATTGATATTCAATAAACAATACTTATCAATCAATCAATGTGTGCAAAAGTATGTCAAACATAGGTAAGCTGTTTCCCTAAATATTGACATAAAACCATTTTATAAGGATTTCGTCGCTATAAATTGATATTGATTCATCCCGATTAATATACCTAATATTTCATTATAGAATTGCCATCCTCCAGAGGGTCGATATCAATTGTTTTTATATTGTGTCTGTTAATTTTTATTTGACAGGAATCATATAAAAGGTAACCGTGACTTATTTTCTGAGCATTTTATTGAGGGCAGGAGATCGCAATCGTCAAATATTCAGCAAGTTTTTTACGTTTTTTGACGTCAACAGTGCTCGAACGGTTAACATCGCATAGTCTAAACTTCAAGTCTAGGATATGTCTAATATGGTAGACCGAATAAGAAATGGTTTTGAGTCATTTGCACAGGAGTGGTAAAAACCTGACTAGAAACATTGCCGTGGGTAACACCACGGGGCACAGCTACTAAACGTATGTATTTCCTAAAATCTGTAAAAAGTACTTTTACCCCATCAATCGCGCGTCTTTAGTATCAGAGCGCCGCGTCATTGCGAAATACAACTGTAACATTTAAACAGAACATAATTAGTAGGTCCAGACATTGATTCTACACATCAAAACAATGATGACAATCTTGTTGAGAATGAATCATTGCTACAACCGGACAGGGTCAAAATTATTGACGTAACAAATCTTATAAGTATATGAAACACAGTATTATTCCTAGCACAGATAATAAAAAGATAAAGATATTCTACTTAGTCTATAATTAATCCAAATACGCTTTTATGAGGCGTAGGGCCTGTGTCACCACCTCCGGATAACCAATAACTGCCAGATAAATACAAAAATGGAACAAAATTTGTATGAAATCATCTGCCAGCTAATTCAACGGGAACTTCATGCGAAACAGGCCCTCGGAGGTAGTTTTGACCGATAGCCTTAATGATTAATCAAAACTAGTTGTAACTGATTTTCGCTGTCAAGATATTTTTTATCGGTTGTAACATCATCACTACATTTCGCCGCGCTGAATTTGTTTGTTCGTGCTAATCTCAGAAACCACTGTATGGATTTTCATACAGTTTTCACCAATAGAAAGAGGATTTATTTAGGAAATTACAGGCGATATGTTTATGAACATGTGCGACATCAGAGCGGGTCGCTTTGTGTCTTCTTCGTCACTGTGCCTCATGAAAATGTTGCATAATATTAACAAACTCGCAACATGAATACGAATTAGCGCCGGTTCACAGCGTCTAGACTATTAGGTCTATAAGATACTTAGATAAACTTATTACTGTTTCAATAATTACTTAAACGTGATTGTAAATAATTAATTAATGTTCGAAGGCAGTTCTATTGTGATGTTAGCTGTCTAATCAGTGTAATAAGCGTAAAGAACGCACTCGGTGCCAAGTTGGGTGACAATTTACTTATTGTACTATTTGATTATAGAAACAATACATATAAATGATGTCTGTACATTATTATTAAAAAAAATACTAATATCGGGGTCTTCTTTAGAGCGACGGAAGCAAGAAGTTTTTTTAATTTTTGTCTGTCTATCTGTATGTTTGTACTCGCATCACGTAAAAAACTATTGCATAGAATTGAATGCAGTTTTCAACGATGTATTGCTAGAGGTCTAACTTAAAATATAGACTCCATATATAGGTAATATAATAAGAGGAGGAGCGAAGCAACAGCGGGTCACTAGTATATTATAAATATCTCTAGCCCGGCCATTTTAAAAGTACCTACGCTTTTAAAAATATTTTATTCAAAGTCATCTTAAAAAGCACAATAAGTAGTATTTTCATCTTTAATATTTTTGTTACATAAGAAAATCCACATAAATACTTATTTTCTGGCTTTTTATGTTTTTTTTTGTTACTTACATACCTACAAATAACATTATTAAGTTTTTACATAAAGCTTATATATTTTTCATTTTTGTTGAAGTTCATTAATTTATAATACTTTATTTATTTTTACCTTTATTTAACATATTATAAAAGTATTAATAATACTCCAAATAAAGTATAAGTTGTTTAGTCACACAAAAACAAACAAACAAAGAAAATACTTACTGAAAAGTTTTTACATCCAAACTTTTTTCTCACCAACCAGCACTTCACTTCACTTATTTATAATTTTGATTTTAGAAGCACGTCACTTTTTTGTTCTAAATAGTCGATTATTCGCGATTGTTGTGTATCACTATCACTAGTGATGATCTAATAATATGATGTTTAGTAAATGTGTGTGTGCACGTTAGTATCGTTCGCGCGCGGTTTTGCAACTGGTGGTGTTGTCGGGCGGGCGGCCCGCCCAGATGTTATCTCAGAAGTACCAGTGACTGCGACTCGAGTTATAAACTGAAGCGGAGATAGGTAAAGTGAATGTTTTGCTTTTATATTTTTATTTATCATTCTATACGTTCACGCCTTTTCCTTGAAAATTGCCGAGGTGTACTGTTGTACTGCTACTGATTCACGGATAGCCGGTATGTTTTAAAGTTCTAGATCATTCACAAGTCACTAGACTATTAACAACATAAAATTTACCTAAATTCGGGGCTGAAAATTTCTTACAGAAACTTCTTACTGATCTTGAGGCTGTGAGCCAAACTCAGGCCCTCTTGAGTACAAAGCAGCCAGTTATTTTAACTAAAGTCAAAATATGACGTCACGCTAACCCATCCACTAATAAATATTGCGTATCCTTTGTGTATGTGCAATTACACACTGTTTTTTATTAGTTGAAGTTAGTGTAGTAGCAATTTTATGAAGAAATAAAACCTTCATGAGTTTCGTAGCCTTTGTAGGTTATTAAAAAGGTTAGCGTAGCAATCGCGTAGCGGCGTAGCTGTATCGTAGCACTTCGTAGCGAAGTTCTAAAATTTTGTAACTTAATGGCGCTTTGCTCACGCTGACATGGTTTTTCTTGAAAGACTGATTTCGTATCCGAATTGGGTTATAATTTTCCTATTATTAGTTCTGAGGGCTTATAAGGCAACTTTTTTTTTTAAACAACTAGAATCCATAGCAAAAAAATTTCCTAGTCGCGCCAAAGCCGCTTTTTAGCCCCCTAACTCGCGAGTACATAACTGTACTTTACTTTATCGTCTTACTTCTTGACGTAGCTACGAATGGACTATTACTTACTTACAGAGGTTCTCATCCTCCACATAAGTGAATGCTTTATTATGGACCTTACGTCAAAATCATATATTGGACCTTACGTCAAAATCCTATTATTATAGACCTTACGTCAAAATCATATATTGGACCTTACGTCAAAATCCTATTATTATAGACCTTACGTCAAAATTCTATTATTATGGACCTTACGTCAAAATCATATTTAGGACCTTAAGTCAAAATTCTATTATTATGGATCTTACGTCAAAATCTTATCCGCTGTCGCTTATGCTTCGAACCACGCGTCCCAGAGGACACCCCGTTGTCGTCAATTGTTTCACTCGTTAAGCACTTCGTAAACACGTCCGTTTTAATGATGAGAGCTGCAAAGGTGTCTGCAGTTTTTATACCTACCCCCGTTAAGTGTTTGTTTTGCGCAAACTAGAAATAATTTGCTGAGGTCATTCAAGGGTATGATTCAGACAACAAACTTATAAACAGGTACCAATGTATGGTCGAATATGTCCCAATTTATTTTGGCAAAAAAAAGGAGTCATATTAAAAAAGTATTTATCAGCCACTGTACAGGGTGAGGAATGCGTACTAAATTCTATGTCAAATTATAAATGATGGAAAAATAAAGATAGGATATAGGTACATACATACGGAGACTGCAGTTGCGATAAGCAATGACTTATTACACATTATTATTGGAATTCAGTTGTCGCATTATAATCTTACAGTGATCAATTGCGTCATCATCGTATGATCAGCAGGCTATTACCGGTCAAGTAGACTCGGTAAAAAACTTCAGTTTAAAAAACTACAACCCGCCGACCACGAAAGTTATCAACTGAAAATCTAATACAAATGAAAATTTCTAAACTCAGATTTTTTTCCTCTTTCGTATCTAGATCTATCCTATCGAGTGGCATGTAAAATATGCCACTCGATAGGATAGCAAAAAAAATTCGTTCTTTTTTTTGCATGTAACATTCGTCGTATTGATTTTGTTTATGTAAAATGTAACCATTGTTACCGGGACCCTAATAACGAATCGTTTGACACCTCATTCATCAAAATCAGATGAGTACTTTAGGCGCTGTAGTGGAAAATACGTAATTAAGAAGATACATAGACTGCCTAATATAAAACCGTTCCTTCGGCTTTTTGCCGTGTCGTCGGGTAAAAATAACATAACCATCACGCCTTTATTCCCCCAAGGGTTAGGCAGGAGTATAATAACGTTCACCCAAGGTATGTTAGTATGTTAGTGGGCGAGCCTATTGCGATTAATCGAACACAAAATCAAACAATAATTTCATAGAAAAATCCAATATCACTTTTCTCGACCCGGGAATCGAACAGCAGTTGCGGTCAGGACTACTACACTAACGAGGCAGTTAGTCTACTCATAAAACTATTATAGATCGATGTTGTACAGTCACGAGCAATAACATGTATACACTAACAGAAGTGCTAAAGCGATTTTCTCCTAAAGTACTAATATAGAACTTTTGTGATATTACGAACACAGTATTTACGAACCAATACTATAGTGACCTCAGCGAGCTATGGAGCGAGCTATGCTTGGTGTTTCTCTACGCGATCAAATCAGAAATGAGGAGATCCGTAGAAGAACTAAAGTGACCGACATAGCTGAAAGGATTAGCAAGCTAAAGTGGCAGTGGGCAGGGCACATAGCTCGTAGAACTGATGGCCGCTGGGGTAGAAAGGTTCTCGAGTGGAGACCACGCACCGGAAAACGCAGCGTGGGACGGCCTCCAACGAGATGGACCGATGACCTGGTAAGTGTCGCTGGAAGTCGTTGGATGCAGGTAGCATGCGTCCGGTCCCTGTGGAAGTCAATGGGGGAGGCCTTTGTGCCCTGACATGATGATGACTATAGTGACATTGGTGTTACCTCAAAGTTGCAATCGTTAATTCATGAAAAAATCGCACTTTTGTTAGAATATACATGTTTTTGCTCGTGACTGTACAATACGAATAGTCTCCCACTAAGTAGTCAGATGACATTCTAGGGACCCGATTGAATTGTATTGTACACTTTGAATTGTAGTCCGGCTCAATTGCCAGACCCAATTGTAAGACGAGCACTTACCTCGCAAATGCTGCCTACGTGAATGGATAAGTACCTACTGCTAAACTTCTATAAAGCTTTTTGAGATATAAGATATAAGGTATTATATCTATATTCAGTAAAATCTAAGTACCTATTTATAATGTACTAGCTTTCCGCCAGCGGCTTCCCCCGCGTGGCCATTTATATTTTAGCCAATGTATACATAAATTATAGGCTAAAACCTTCCTCGAGAACCACTCTATCTACTGGTGAAAACAGTATAAAAATCGGTGCAGTACTTTTTGAGTTTATCTCGAACAGACAGACAGACGGAGTCTTAGACAGAGGCATGGGCGTACCCAGGGGGGGGGCAGGGGGGGGCAGCTGCCCCCCCCTGGAACTTGGATGCCCCGTATATAAAAGTTATAGTAAGATAAAAAAAAACCTTTTTCGTGTTGTGTGTAGGACGGAACAAACTTGACCCCACGAGCTACAATAACTCTGGCAGTGACTAATTGTCAAAATATTCACTATTTGTTGCTTTTTGTCAACAATTAGTTGCTACAAACGATTTTGTTGCTCAAACCGATCTTACAAAATTGACAACAATGCTAGCTTTACTTAAAGATAGCATAAAAATAGCTAAATACTATATAATCAGGGAAACAAATAGACCAATATTTGTTGCTGAAGACCTCATCAAAACAACAATTAAAAAAATAACCAGTAAAATATAATTCAGAACGTTGTTTGAGGTAGCAATTATTATTGAGAAACACATCTTTCAAAGATCAGATGAGTTTCCAATCGCTATGCTTATAAACCGGTTAAGCTAACTTATGTTTTGATTTTTCTTGCTCGACGTGATAAAAGTGATGCCTAAAATTACCAAAAAAAAATAAAATAACCAGAGATTGGATGAAAATCTGACCAGTATTCTTATAAACCGATTATGCTGCGCCAATAATTTATATTGTTTATTTGTTTTGGAAAAATCGAGAGTGACGAGCTTATAAAAAATCTGGTCAAAAACTGCGATCCCGGAAAGATATCCTATTGCCGATTTTCAAGGCGTCATTAACCAAGTTGAGCAACACAATTATTATTATTGTATTTATTTGATTCCCTAAGAATCGAGCGCTAAGCTAGCATGATCGGTTTATAAAGATACCGGTTCGGATACTCATCCAAGCTTTACAGTGGCGTATTTACACTACGGCCAAAAGAGCCATAGCCCGGAGCGCCAAACTCCAAGGGGCAGCGCCAGGCGCACGGAGGTAGTAAGAAACCCCCTTCACTAACGTCGCCTGTCCTAAGTGGGTTTCCTCAATTTACGAGCTCACTTTTACATGAGACAACTGGAGGTAGTAACAAACTAATTGTAATTACCACTCTAACTAACCTAACCTGTCCAAGGTAGGTGGCTCAAATTTTCGAGCTCGCTACGCTCGCTCCTACATGAGATACCTGGAGGTGGTAGACAATTGTAGTTACTCTTCTAACCCAGCCTGTCCGAGGAGGGTGGCCTCAATTTTCGAGCTCGCTACGCTCGCTTTTACATGAGACACCTGGAAATAGTAAACATACTAATTGTAGTTACTCTTCTAACCAAGCCTGTCCGAGGTAGGTGGCTAAATATTCGAGCTCGCTTCGCTCGCTCTTACTGTGTGAGATAACTGGAGGTCTAGTAACAAACAAGAATACTTACAAAGTATCCTTCTAACCTAACCTGTCCAAGGTGGGTGGCCCAAGTTTTCGACTTCTCGTTTGCTGACTCTTAGTCATCAATTTTCATTGCTACGTTACGCAATTTTTTTTTTCTATTTAAAAATCCCGGATAAATCAAGCGTTGAGTTAGCATGACTGGCTTATAAGAATACCGGTCAGAAATTCATCTGATTTACGGTTCTGAGTTTTGTTGATTTTTTTATACCACTAAGGTGGCAAACAATCATACGGCCCGCCTGATGGTAAGCGGTTACCATAGCCTATGGACGCTTGCAACACCAGGGGTATCACTCGAGCGTTGCCGACACGAAAAACCTCTTAGAGGTTCATGGAGGATTCACTGCGCCGACAGTTTGAGGGAATATTCCTCATACTGCCAGCGCAGTGCATCCTTAGAAGGAGCTCTGGCGACATTACTCACTGCAGGAACACAACACATAATAAAGTGTATTTTGGCTGCAGTTTTCTGTAAGGTGTAAGTTACTTCCCAGACTTTTCGGGTAACAATAATAAATTTCATCATCCGTCATCATCCGACGTCCGGTTCTATTTTTTTATGCTGACTCTCCAGGCGTCAATAACCATTGCAGCGTAGAGGAAGAAAACTATTTTATTTGACTCCAGCAAAATTTAGAGTAGCATGACCGGTTTATAAAAGGATACCGTATAGTCAGAAACTCTAAGAAAAGCTCCGATTCTATATTTTGTTGTTGACTCTCTATGCATCAATTTTTATGAATACCGGAAGAATCGAGTATTAATCCAGCATGACCGGTTTATAATGCATCAGAGTCATCATCAAAATGTAGAACCGGTGATCAGGTGAATTTCTGAACGATATCCCTATATGCGGGTTATGCTAGCCAATAATTAAGTAGATCTGCAAATAATTTATTATATATTTATTTTGGTAAAATCGAGCGTTAGGCTAACATGATCGGCTATGAGCGCACCGGTTAAAATTCATCCGATTTCCAGTTCTAAAATTTGTTGCTGGCTCTAAGCTCGTTCCACGTGGGGTCATAATATAATAGGTAGCAACAAATTGACAAAATAATTCGGTTTATCATATTATTTGCTCTGATAGTTGTTGTCGATTTTTCGATGGGTATGAGCATTTTTTTTTTATTCTGCTGAAATTCCACTGCTTCTTTTATGGAGATGACGGACCCGAGGGGGCAGGGGGGGGGGGGGGGCGTGTTAAGAAATCCCTCAACTGCCCCCCCCTGGGTCAAAAGCTGGGTACGCCCATGGACAGAGGACTTTGTTTTATAATATGTAGTTATATTCAGGGTTTTTTTTTTACTTACCTGTGAGTTTTAGATAAGTTTTTTTTATTGACAGAAGATGACATAAAAAAGCTAAACGATTACTGAAATAAAACACGTTTGGCGTAAAAAATATTGTTATGCTGTCGCTGATTATATTTTGAGCATTCGAATCAAAGCAGTGCTTTTGTGCGATATTATTTTGTATTTTTTTTAAAGAAACCAGATTATTTTTTCATCTTCTATTAGATTACTCGGCTTCTACAGGTTTTTCCCATAGGTACTACAGTATTTTTTTAAACTGAACTTTTACGTTCATGCGTTTAAAAGTACCTAAATAAACGAGGCCTAAAAAGACCTCTCTATCACACACAGTACGCGGTGGCTCAGCTCTGTCCCCGACGTTGCTGATGTCCATGGGCGGCGGTTACCACTTACCATCAGGTGGGCCACCTGCTCGTCCCAGACGAGACTCTATTATTATTTATTTACTGCCTATATTGCAGTGCCACATGAGTCGTCTACCACTACAATAAAGGCAGTAAGACAATAAGGCAGGCATGCGCTGCATAGGCAAAATCATCGTCCTAGCCTTTTTCACAACCATGTTGGGGTCGGCTTCCAGTCTAACCAGTATTTTACACGAAGCGACTGCCATCAGACCGCAACACAATTTCTGGGCAATACCGATATTCGAAGGATAGACTGGTTGCTGGCTTTTTGGGCTTGTGACTACCACTAACGATTGTCATTGGTGTTCGTATGACAACCGGGACCGACGGCATTACGTGCTCTCCGAGGCACGGAGTGGTCTCGATGTGTTAAGAATGGTCACCCATCCACAGACTGACCCCGGCAAGCGTAGCTTAACCTTTGCAGATCGGTTGATCAGCGTTGCTATAACTTAGCCACGGGAGCTCGATAGCCCCTAAAGTACTGCATAGGCAAAAGTGAAATAAATAAAACCTTTTTGCTGTTTTGTAATTATCGGAGTACTAAGTACCACTTTAAAAAGTTTTGAAGTATGGGTAAGTTTACCACAATATAACTACAATGATATAAATTCACTCCCTTCAAATCTGTCCTTATGAACAAGAGGCCTGCTTAAATTTCACACTACCAAAACTAATAATCCGGCCTAGTTGAAACCCACATCAAGCCGACTCTACTAACTTATCTACATAATTCACCAGATAGTCGCTTCTCAAACATTGCTTGCCATAGTAATGTACAGACACTAGAGTATGTATAAAGAAAGCTATTTAATTAATCTTTCAACCTAACCGAACCGAACTCTAGCCAAAGATTTTGGCATTGTAGCAGGACAACTAGTTATAATCTAAAGTATTTGCTGTTTGCGACGCGATTGCTACTCCGTATACCTACCTATACAACGCTCTTAAGTAATTAGATTTACATTCGCGTCCTATTCATAATTTCATATTTACCTAAGTACATGCCATCACGCCTGCATTCCCGAAGGGTTAGGTAGCGAGCCTATCGCAATCAACCGGGCACAAATCCAGACTCCAAGCTGAAAATATCACAGAAAAACCCAACAACACTTTACTCGACCCCGGAATCAAACCAAAGCCGCTAGCGTAGCAGTCGCGCTTGAGATCACTAGACCAACAAGACAGTCATATTTAAAGTAATAAAAAATATGGTTGTCTTATTCATACTCTAGGGTCTACCTTATAGCCATTCAAAGCCCTAGAAGGGACTATCCTATGGACTTTAAACACGATATTGCAATTAAAAGCGGTTTCCTTGTCTGTAATTTGTTGTTATTGTAAATTGAGCTGCATTGTAACGTTTTCCTATAAATAATATTGGCAGTAGGTACGTACTGGTTAGTTAAACTGAGATTAATCCGTAAGCCGTTTGTGTCGATAAATAAAACACTACAATTTCGTTCTAAGGCTCACTTTGCAGTTTTGAATCATTATTTTTGAGTACTGGGTCAGTTTAACCTGAAATATTCTAGGTAATTCCAATGTTTATTATACCGAAACTGAACTTAGATGACCTATGGTTTGCTCCCACACTAATTAGTAAAGAATACCAAATCTATTTATCTTTCTACTTGGAATTTTTCCACACATGTTTTACCTACCGCACGGATTACATGACTCGCATTAGGTAATAATCTATCTATATAAATGAAAATTAATCTCCGAAATATTTGTACGCGCATAACTTCCGAACTACTGCACCAAATTGAATAATTATTTTTTGTTGTATTCATTATTGTCAGGGCAAGGTTTGTGTGTATTTTTTTAATGCACCCAGGTCTAGTAGGTCAATAAGTTAGTCACAACTTATTTGTAACCTGACCCTTTGACTGTGTACAGTACCTACGTAATTAGGTAATTTAAATCGTGTTTATTATGAATAGGTAGATACTCAAGTTACACGTTAAAAAGTGATTCCAAAATGTTCCAAAGTGATAAGAACGTCTCGAAACATCAAAAATTGTGATTACAGATCGAGTTTCGAAATTCTGAAGAACCGGAGAGGACCCAATTCCTGGGATTTGTCTAATGTGTCAGTGAAATGTTACCTACGGTTCGTGGTAATTTTTTATAACATAAATTAATTGTATTTAGCCGCCCCATGATTACGTTTAATGTAATCACGACACGGCCTCAGCCGCACAGGCCTGTAGCCTATAAGGTCGGAGAAGGCAAGTAGGAGTTTGGGGTCTTTTTATACAATACGACATACTCCGAAAAATGTACTAGGATTTATAATTACCTACTAAATACTTACAATAAGTCAATAACGTTGACCACCCACACAGATTCATCCGAAAACTAGGTCGAGAAGTGGTCTGGTCTACTCTCAACAACATTTTATCGAACTTTTCAAGAATCTTCTTGGTCTACGACCTAAAAGCATTTCAGCAGGTGCCTAATATCTTTCCTACATTAATTAATGGTTGAACGGTCATTTAGGCATAATAACTGGAACTTTGCAAACGGATAGGTAGGTATACCTACTAAATATTGTGTTTAGACCCGAGATAGCTGGAATCGAGGTTAAATCGCCTGCGGTTACTTCCTGGAAACGATTAAAGAACATCACAAACTTTAGCAAAGCAACCAAAAGTTAGTGGCCACCAGTCGCCACAGAGGCCGACTCAAAATGGCGGGTCGAAAGTTCACGTGCAAATCTTATTCGTTAATTAACCGATGTGTTTATTATGAAATCTCAAAAAATTAAGTAGTTTATTAGCCGATAGAGAATAAGAGAACACATATACATAATAATGTGATATGTCTGTGTGTGGTGGAATGATAACCCTCGACCCCGGCCATTGAAACTGATAGCACGCTGAGAGCGCGCGGGAAACTGGACGAACGGCTAGTTGTCTGAAATGTAACGTGAAAAGAAAATTTTCTAATGAGTGGGTAGCTAAAGTTCTGCTGCAATTAGGTAAAAAAATATCTAGCTCTGACTGTTTCTACAATTGTTCTTTCTGAAATCGTAGATTACATTATATTTATGCTTTTTAGTTTTATTTTTTAAATGTGATTTTAAAAATGAATGTTATAAAATCAATATCCTGGGACATTTATTTCCTTTCGTTGGTTTCATTAGTTATAGGTTGATGTTACTTACAATCTCGCCCCTTATTACATGGGACCTAAAACATACCGGCGAATTGTGGGTGTAGGTACATTAGAACGCCTCTGCCTACCCCTTCGGGGAATACAGGCGTGATGGTATGTTACTTACAAATCTTAATATCAGTTATTGTTCTAAAATAAAGACTTCCTTTTCAGGGCAACTGTATATGAATACCTGCTAGTAAGCTGTAGCACCTACAGTCTACACGAGTAATGCACATGTAGATACCTAAAAGATCAAGCGAAAGTCAAGTCACAATGACTTAGCTCGGTCCACAGTCCAACAGATTAAAAAGATCCGCTCTAGGCAGATGGGCAGTATCGCGGTGTGGCCGTGTGGCACTTGACCGCGGCATGGACACCGGGGCGGGGCTGTGCGGGCCGGTGCGGGCACGTGTCCGTCACGCCTACCTACAAGTACAAACCACATGAGTGTACTCTGTGGTACAAACACCGGACGAACGGACCGAGGGAGCCCCCTGCCCCTTACGCAATGCCCCGGAAGCTGTTAGAACTTTAAAAATAAAAAGACAAAAATAGTTTTATAACATTTTGATTTGAATTTGACGATCGTTACCTGCATAGTTGATATTTATTTCTATAAATAAATACTAGATCTTTAGAAGAGACTTTTACAAGTCAATATTTTTTTCCCATTAAATAGAATATAGACTTGGACTGCATGAATGGACTTAGCTGATGATCTCTGAAAAATAACGTAAAAAACTGAGAGATTCACTTATAAAGTCCAGACATTAGTGATATTATCATTTCTGTGAGTTTCACAATGCAGCAAAATCTGAAATTGTTTTTAGAATAGCAGTTTTGCGTTGACCAGTCCTAACTGACTACACGCACACCGGCACACATCGGGCAGGTGTAGCTCAACTATTATAAAATCATACCATCGCGCTTATTCTACTCGAAGAGTTAGGCAAAGCAGTCCGGCAGTAACTTTTCATGTAATTGGAGGCGTGTAGCCTTTTATTTTTTCGCATTTTCGGGTTTATCCCATATTAAAAGTTGATAATTAATAAAACAATAGGTACAATGCCCCCTTAATTTTGTTACAAAAATAAGGTTGTATATTTAATAAAAAGTCGGAAATAATTTAAAAAATATATATTTAAGTTTTCACTTTAAAACTATTTACATTGGCATTTAGACCTACATTGTTTTGCTCAAACAGCTTACCAAATAGGGAACTATACAGCTCCTTCTTGCTATCGTCAGTCCAAGAAGCAGACTTCACAGGTGCCATAAAATTCACCAATTGATTGTGAACTACATACTTAATCTTCCTTCCTTTTGTGGCTTTTGTATCAACTTTTCTCTTCATTTTACTTCTCATCTGCTGCAACGCAATCCACTGACGACTCAACTGTACTGGATCTGAGATATCAGCAGACTTGCATTCAATTAATTCTCTAAGTAACTGATGATAAAAATCACTATCATCAAATATTTCTGGTATGTATTCATCATTATCCTTCCGGTCCCTCATTACTGGATTAACTTCTGTCTCCTTCTCATTATTCTCGTCTTCTGAGGTATCTTTTTTGTAACCAACAATGTCATATTCAGATCTTTTTAGCTGTGTACGTTTCAATAGTTTTTCTCTGTCAGATAGAATATATGATATCTGTTGTAGTACTGTATTAGTTGGTGCATTTTTAATGTTAGTGGCTGTTGCGAGACGAGTTTTATCATTCCATTTCTGTATTGAGGTATCCCTGAATGATTTGAATGCTTTATGGGATGTTGATATATCACTTTCATAGTCCTCTAGTTTACGTTTCTTAGTTGGTGTGACCGTATTTTTATTTTTAGGGGTTTTAACTTCTTGCTCAGCATCTTCTTCTGGTTCGGTGTCAGATGGTATTTCCTCATTGTCCGTATCACTTGGGATTTCTTCATCACTATCTTCTTTTGTGTTTTGTTTTGCCTCTGACTGTTTACTCAGTTTCTTATTACAAAGAGTTTTTGTTTCGGGATATTTACTCAGAAGAAGATTCTGAAGAGATAGTAATCTGGAAAAATAAAATTAAGTTCCATAAATTGATTCTAGACTGTACACTCACATACCTAGTCATTTAGCTAAGATTTAGACAGACATATCATTGTCAAACACATCAAACATTAGTTTAAATAATTATCACAAGTAGAAACAAGAAAACAATCATTCTTTTTTGTTATAAATATCTTGATTACAAGAGTGAATGGAATTGCAAATATTAATTTCTTTTTAATAAAATGGATTTTTTTTTTTTATAAAAGATAGAACTTACTTGTCTAAAACATTAGATACATTAGTTCCAGTAGCTTTTGCCTCTTCTAAAAATTCACTGTTTTCCTTTAGGTCTCTGTAAGTATCAGACATGGGCATCTGGTTAGCAGTGTTCACACACCTCTGAAGGTGTATCCTCATCTCCAGCAGGCTCTCCCATATCAGCAGCTGATTCCTGACAGCAATACCCTTTTTTGCCTCTTCAGAAATGTTCTGTTTTTTAACATGTTCAAAGTTTTCTTTCATTGGTTCATCCATTTGACTGATGTCATAGCCTTCTCCTTCTTCATCATCACCACTGCCCGCCTCATCATCATCATCGCCACCATCTTCTGAATCATCATTCAATTGCTTCCGGAACTGAGTTATACTGTAGTCATCACTTTCACCCTCTGACTCCAAGTCATCTGATGATTTTGTATCATATCCTTCTAATTTAGGCAGTTCGTCCTCAGAGTCTGAGCCACCGGAATCACTAGGAATGCCCTGTTTATTATTTTTAAGAATCTTTTCGTCCAAAACATTGTCATCAGAAGCACTTTCATCTTCACTAGATTCTTTGAGATTTTTGCGTGAAACAACCTGCCCTTCATACTTTTTGCTGACCTCGCTCAATAAACCCACGTTTCGTTTACGAAAATCACTGATAGCTGCCTCTACTTCGCTATCTGAAGACCCCAAGTCATCACGTGTTACAGTTTTTGGTTTTGTGCCAAATACCTGATCATCTTCTATGTCAGCACGAGGTTTAACTGTTAGAGCATCTGCTATTTTGTCAGATAACAGCTTCTGTGGCGTTCTCTTCTGCTTTAATTTCATATTTATATTTATTCAATATTTAACCAACAAATACATTCACATTTCACGTGTTTACGACATTTCATTTGTCAAATCGACAATTTGACATTTGCCTGTCAAGTATCAACATTGCGTTCCGTTGCGTTCACGAAGATTGTATACGAATATAGGAGAACCTATACGTAGTTGTTCAAAAAACCGAAGTCTCTAACCGTTAATTTAATAACGAAATCAATGTAATTTAGTCCGCTGATACGTTAATGCCCTAATTTCCTCTGGTGACACTGCTGTCAAGTGTCTGGTCTGATTCCTGTCGGTGTCAGTAATGAACTTAGGATTGCTGAAAAAATATCGATATTATTTTTTTAATGTATTGATATAAAATTCCAAGTGTCGAAAAGGTATGAAAATCGATATTTTTTCAGACCAATAAAAATTTATAAGTTTTAAGATTAAAAAATCCCAAAAAGGAATACTTTTCTATACTAACATCGTTTTAACAAATTATATTATTTTGTTTTTTTTTGGTCGACTTGATTTGGTGTTTAAGGTGGCCGATATATCGATATTTGTTAAAAGTATCAATAGCGATATAAAAAAATGAACAGCCAGCGCTGTCTCTGTCAGTGGAACTAAATTTTAAAAAAATGTCTCTGTCAGTTGTCAGTCAGTGGAGATATTATTATTGGCGCGAAAATCAACAAAACTGAAAACAGTAAACAAGTTTTACAAACCAACGAAGTTGTTAAAATAGAAATCAACGTAACATTTTCTAATTTAATTAAAAATGCCAAGAAGAAGAGTAATGCCCAAAACAGTGACGTGGTTAAGTGAAGAAATACATGAACCACAAAGTTTAACAACATCATTTCACTTTTACCAGTAAGTTAACCTGCAAAAAAAGAAACGCTATTTGTTATTTTCCGAGCTACATTAAGCTTATTATTGTCCATCAGGAAGTTTCAGTTTGGGAATATCATAGGTGAAATTGGAGATTATGTTCTTATTTCCAACGCTGACGCGGCGGAGCCGGATACAGAATCCGGTTGTGATGCGGCCCGCATTGTTTCGTTGTATGAGGATCGCACCAACACCACCGACCCATTCAGAGCTAAGGTTCAGTGGTACTCGAGGCCCAACGACCTCCCAACCTGGTGTTTCGCAAACATGGAACCTGTTAGCTTCTTTGAAAAAGAGGTTAGTTAAAGAATGATGGGTAAAGTTGGCCGGTATATCCAATAAAAATAATTATGATATCAAATGAATCCTTATATCATAAGCTTCAATTTTTATTATTGGCAGAACACTGTAAACTGCCGGAGAAAAAAGATATCACCCCCCAAACATCTATCGAATTAACCACTTCGGTACATATGCTATTCTCAAAAAATATATACACAGACGTTTATCTTCGTGACTCTTCATAATAACGATTTGTGATTTGATATGAATTATGTTTACTTCTAAACCTATCCTCGCGGATGTGTATACTGGACTCGATTACTCCTGCTGTGAACTTTTAATTCATTCTTTAAATGTAACAAATAAACCGGTCATGTGTTTTATGCCCTCGATCTATACATCGACATGTACAGCGACAACTATATATACATATATATGTTATATTTGTTGGTTCATCCCCTTTTATTTAGGCGACATGTATAACCAAATGTTACCTAAAGTTCTGCTCAACCTTTGTCGGATTATAATCGTGATAGTAATCGTGATAGTTTTGTAATTTTAGCCGTATCTAGGAGTACCGCTTTCTGTATCAAACCCTTGACCCACTCACCCAACGCGAGTCTCCTTAAATGTTAGTCGAGGTTCTTGATCGGCTACGGCAACGATCGGTACTATAATCACTGAATTCACCTCCCACACAACGTCAAGTGCCAAAACTGCCCAATACTTCTTACCTTTCTTGGCTTTCATGAGGTTCTTGTCATGCGGGATGGCGATATCAACAATAATTACAATACGCTCTTAACGGTCTATCACCACAATATCAGGCTATTTGGCTACAATAGACCTGTCTGTGATGATAGAGCGATTCCAGTACAGTGTGGCATGACCATTTTTGAGAACTGGGTCGAGCAAATACATTTATTATGCCAGAAAAAAAGGTCTGTGCAAGTTCTCGTCGTTAGCCAGACGCGAACAACCAGAGGTACTATTATTATATGTCGAATAGACTCTCCCGGACGGTGGCATGCCCGACATTATGCCAACCGGACCATCGTCCATGATATATTTCCGGAAGTTGTTAGTCATCATGACTTCGTCCATAATTGCACAAACAACACCTTGGACATCTCCGATATTTCCATGGCCAGGACACGGACGCTAAAAGTCTACTCCTGGTTCATGGAGAGCCCGATAAAAGCATCTTTCTTTGCTTTGCCATACCTCCCTGCGATCGTTCGTACTCAGTACTGCAGGTTTGCGTCAGTTCTCTTTAGCTAAGAAGAGCGGGGTAAGTCCCTTGTCCACTTCAACCACAACTCGATGCATCCCCACTTCGTTTTTTTTTATATTATTCCTATTGACCACTGGGTTGCCAAGTCAAAGATCTCGAGTTCGAATCCAAGGGCTGGCTGGCTGGCCACCTCTGACTTTATTTCGACTTTCTAAATCATGTGCGTAATTATCACTCGCTTTAACGGTGAAGGAAACCATCGTGAGGAAACCTGCATGCCTGAGAGATTTTCTCGACGGCATATAAAGTCTGCCAACTTGCGTTAAGCTAGCGTGGTGGAACATAGCCTAATCCCTCTCATACTGAGAGGAAACCCGTGCCCAGCAGTGGGATAGTATATGGGTTGGTGTTGATTTTTATAATACACATGAAACACCCAGACAAACACAAACACTTATGTTCATCACATAAGTATTTGTGTCATATGGGAATCGAACCCTCGACTTCGCGATCCTGCTGATCGCGAAGCACTCGGCACTCAAACCACGGGACCACAGACGTCGTCAAATGATTTTCATTGTTTATCCGCGTAAGTTGTTAAGTACCATATTTAATGTGTGTTTTGTTGTATGCTATCACCCTAAGATTATTTACCCAAGTGATCATCTGGCCAACATACAGCATAGCGTGAACTTTTCCATTGTAGGTATGATTTATACAAAAAAATAGGAAGCGCAGAAAATGCTCCGTTTATGTCCCCGACTGTACATTTCCGGTCGATTCTTAACATGAATTGTTTCGTTTCAGTAACTGTAGGCTAAAAGCAATAAGCTAACATACATTAAAAATCTATTGGATATCAGGCCAGGGTCCATACAAAAGTGCCCATCATTCTTTACTGGGATACTTACACATTTTTATACACCATGAACATGAATGATATCCATATTCCTGATCTATGGTTAAGTATTGCAGTAGTTGTGATTTATTATACTACAACTTCATCATCATCATCATCACTTCAGCCTACTGTTGTCCACTGCTGGACATACTACAACTTAATTACTACTAATTATAAATTTCTATGTATTGTCCGGGTTGAAGTTAGCATGTGCTAACTTTAACCCAGCTGTAAAAATCAGAGAAAGAAGAATATTAGATTTTAATAAATATAAACGAAAGCTCAAGTTGTAGGCTGTTGTTTTAAATCATTCTAATCCAATATTTTCTTTCTCCAATCTTTACGGCCGGGTTAAAATTAGCTCGTACTAACTTCAACCCAGACAATAAGTTTGGCGACAACTGTATGTCTTTAGTACATTTCTTGAAGAATGTTCTTACCAAATTTAATTAATGATTATATTTTGTATTATGACAAAAGAATATAAATATATTATAATAAATACTTACTAGTAAGTATTGGTATAAATTACAAAATTTAATTAATAATAATCATGTATATTTGTTTGTTTTCACAGGTAATAGAAGACCATCGCCCCTTTAACCAAGATGTGTCAATAGAAACATTCTTCAAAAAATGTTCCATCACACTGACCTTTACTAAAGATATTGATGACAGTGCTCATAAACCATACCATTACATATGCCGGTACCGTCTAATGAATATGAGCAGGCGCAAAGTACAAATAGAACCAGTACTTGATGAAGAAAGGAAAGCATTAGCATTACTAAGCACACCTAATAAAACCCCCTCAAAAACAACAACACCAAAAACACCAAGCAGTTTAGTAAAAAGAATGAGTAGAGTATCAATCTCTGAAAAAAATTGGAGTGTGAGCAAAACTGATGGAACCAAAATACTCCTCAAAAGAGCAATATTAGCTGATAAAAATGAAAAGGATTCACCAAAAAAGATCACACCTAAGTCAACACCAAAAAAAGTGGCAGATACACCAACCAGTTCTAAAAAGCTGAATAAAAATAACATTGAGGACATTTTGTCTATGGAACTAAAAGAAAATTCTGATGATGAACTCCCTACACTAATCATTAGGCAGCATGTACCAACCACACCAAAAAGGAAGCAGTCTATATCTAAAGTTGCTAATGAGGAAACTCCTAAAAAAGTTTTAGTCTTTGAGGAGGAAGAAAAGCTACCATCAACTCGGTCAGGGAGAGCAAAAAGCACTGTTAACTATCAGGAACCCGAAGTTTCCCCAGTTAAGAGGACTCCTAGGAAGTCTGTCCGTAAAATGTCAGAAAGTGATGATGACTTCAGACCTGCTCTTCGTACACCTAAAACTGCGAAGACCCCAAGAACTCCTAGAACTACAACTCCAGCACAGACACCTAAGCGCAGTGTTACTAGGAGAATCATGACCAGTCAACTTACTCCAACTTTACATACTAGGACCCATTCTATTGATAATATTGATGGTAAGCAAAAGCATGACTGTATTCATAGACTATTATTTTTTTTATTATTTTTTTTTTTATTAAGCCTTTATTTGCCTAGCATTATTTACAAGTTTATAGTATTTTTCTTTTTATATATACATATTTATGTTATGTATTATTCAAATTCCTGTCAGGCGTGTCTCCAGACACAAAGGCCTCCTCCAGCGACTTCCAACTTTCTCTGTGTCTTGCCAGTCTAGGCCATAGTGGACCTGCAATCTTTTTTATGTCGTCTGACCATCTTTGGTGCGGTCTACCCTTTTTTCTTTTTGTGTTGTATCGAGGGGTCCAGTCGGTTAACATTTTGCTCCATTTTGGCTTTTGTTCTCTGACCATGTGACCTGTCCATCTCCATTTGAGTGTTTAGGCTTTCTTTTCTGCATCTTCCCATTTTGTGGTTTTCCTAATGTTTGTAGCTTTTATTTTATCTAGCTTTCTGTACCCTAGTGTGCTTCTTTCCATGCTTCTTTGGCATATCCCCAGCTTTTTTATGTTCTTTTGCGTGTTTGTCCAGGTTTGGCTACCATATGTCATTATTGGTAAGATGCAAGTGTTGTAGAGCTTCCTTTTTACTGTGTTGGAGTATTGTTTATTTTTCATGATGTTTTTTAAGGACCAGAATCTTTTCCAAGAGTTCAAACTCTTGGAACTCTTGGATTCATAGACTAAAACAAGTTATTGTCTACAATGACAAAGAGCAGGGCTCTCATGTCTCTGGCTCAGGCTGCAGTGGTGTATTTTTTATAATATTTTTGTTTTCTTAATTATTTGTGAATCTTAATTTGTCAATCAGCAAAGATGTGGAATGATAACTTGAATGCAGGCAGGACAAATCTAAATCCTTTGGGATGGTATACCAGTAACTAGACTGTAGCACCAATGCACTAAATCAGAGGGCACAGGTTTGAGTCCTGCCTGCAGTCGAATTTTTTTTTGAAGATACTTAAGGCTAGGCAATATGTTTCAGAATTCCTGAAGGAAAACAAGTCTTTACCAGGCAGGGAAAGCCAAATGGAGGAAATACTATCATTTGTTAGATCAAAAGTTTTGAGTGGTACTAGTGGGTGAGTTGATTTTGGTAATATCAATGTGAAACTGCCAATAGGACGTATATTCAGTAGCATCTAAAACACAAAAAATAGATTTAAAAAAACATTCAAATGTACTTCTTATACAGACAAGTAAATAAGTTTTAGGGTCTGTTTCACAACCTCTGGATGGCCAATAACGGCCGAATAAATTCAAAAATGAAACAAGATTTGTATGAAATTATCTGACAGCTAATTTAACGGGAACTTATCAGTAAGCTGTGAAAGAGGCCCTAAATAGTACTGTGTTTATTAACTCCGAGCTTTGTTGTATATCTTCTAGATGTATCTACATCTCTGGAGTACCAGGCACAGGTAAAACTGCAACAGTATGCTCAGCACTTAAGTTCCTGAAGGAAGAGGTAGACTTACCCGACTTCCAGCTGGTCGAGGTCAACGGCATGAGAATCGCGGAGCCTCGGCAGGCTTACGTGCAGATATATAAACAACTAACAGGTCAGTCAACAGACTGCACCCAGTACCACGAGTTTACATTCGCTTCTCGCTAGCGGCTAGCGTAGAGTTAAAAACATGTTTCGGTGAAAATCTGTCGGGCACTAAGCTTATTATATTAAGAAGCAGTGATAGCCTAGGGGAACGACCACTGGACAGCCAAGTCAAACGTATCGAGTTCAAGACACGCACCTCTGATTTTTCGGAATCATGTGTGTAACTATCACTCGCTTTAGTGGTGAAGGAAAAACATCGTGGGGAAACCCGTATACCTGAAAGATTTTCTCGATGGTATGTGAAGTCTGCCAACCCGCATTGGGCCAGTGTGGTGGCCTGTGGCCTAATCCTTCTCATACTGAGAGGAGACCCGTGCCCAGCAGTGTGACAATTAATGGGTTGATGATGTTGATAAGCTTATTATTATTATAAGGTTATCTTTATTGACGCCATTAATTATATCATGGGGATGGGATGGTTACTGAGATATTTCCTACTAAAAACAAGGTTACTGAGAATAAGGTTTATTTTACAGGGAAAACAGTAGTATGGGAACAGGCTTGTGCTCTATTAGAGAAAAGATTTACAAATCCTGGACCAAGAAGGACTCCAACAGTATTACTTGTGGATGAGGTAAATATTAGTCATCTTGTTATTTTGAGAACTGGCAGATCCAGACCCAGTCTGATAAAGAGATAAGTTACTAATAAAATTTAATATCTGTGTTGTCAGTTGGATGCCCTTTGCACCCGTCGTCAAGACGTGTTGTACAGCATCATGGAGTGGGCCGCCCACAACACGGCGCTGCTGACGGTGCTGGCGGTGGCCAACACGATGGACCTGCCGGAGCGCGCGCTGGCGGCCCGCGTCGCCTCGCGCCTCGGCCTCACGCGCCTCACCTTCCCCCCCTACACGCACTCGCAGCTGCAGAACATCGTGGCGACCAGGCTGGCCGGGGCTAATGTTACTGCTGATGCTGTGCAGCTTATTGCTAGGTGAGTTGCTCATATCCTCACTTCCTTACCAAAATTATAACTGCGAAAGTAACTCTATTTGTCTGTCTGTCGCGCTTTCACGTCAAAACTACTGAACCGATTGAAATGACATTTGGTATACAGATAGTCTAGAGCCTGAGAAAGGAAATAGGCTACTCTTTAATGCGAAAAAGTGTTGTAGGGGTTGAAATAGGGGATGAAGAAATACCCAGTCCACGCGGGCGAAGCCGCTGGCGGAAAGCTAGTATAATTATACATATAAGTTTCATAAACAAAATACCTACTAAAATGGTTACTGATTCCAAAAGATATTAATAAGTTCAACCTCTAGCAATATATCAGTGAACTGCACTCAATTTGCATGCAGTAGTTTTTGCATGATGCAAGTACAAAATACGGACAGACAAAAGTGGATAGGTATTTGGGTTCAACTGTCGTCTTAAACTTTTCTTTGTGATGCGAGTTCGTGTTGTACTCTACAATTTTCAAATAAAAGACCATTTGTGAATTAGGTAGCCATTTTAATTGGTGTTCTTTAATTGGATGAAGCCTAGGTGGGCTAGGCCTTTTACTTCTAGCCTAAAATGAATCAGCACACAAAATGATTCCCATTAAACCATTATAGAAAAGTAGCAGCAGTATCAGGCGACGCTCGTCGGGCACTGGCCCTGTGCTCCCGCGCATTAGAATTGGCGGGGCCCGAAGGTGCAGGGCTCAAAGAGGTGCAGCAAGCTCTAGGCGAGGCCGCCTCGAGTGCCGCAGTACGGGCAATAAAGAACTGCTCGCCTGCCGAGAGACTTATGTTAAGGGCTGTTGCCGCCGAGGTGAGATTTATAGGCAATTACTTTTTGTAACGCGAGAAATTAAAATCTTCACTAATTTGCAATAACAAAAGTAGAAGTTTTCAACAAATTTATTGTTGAAAACCAGCGAGGCATTTTTTAAATAAAGCAAGCTAGCCACCCCGCGTTGTTCTTATCGATTTTCCTCAATTTCGCCACGTCATCGAATCGCCATGTTTGACAATGCTTTTTTCAAATTGCATACAATTTTGTTTTTAGGTGGAAAGAACCGGTTCAGACGAGACCACACTTTCCCGTGCACTGCAGACAGCTGCCGCCATAGTAGCTCTGGACGGTCGACCATACAAGACAGCGCCGAGCATTCGCGCGCCGACACCGTCGCAAGCGCAGGCGATCTGCACACGACTGGCAGCGCTAAGATTGCTGCTGCTAGAACCTAAGCCGGCCGAACCTAGGCTGCTTTTGAATATCAGCGCTGATGACGTCCATTATGCTACAAAGCAGATCTCCGTATGATTGAAAAGTTCATCAATTCGTCGCACTAATATAATGATTGTGTGACAAGTTTGATTGCTGCAGCTGAGATTTATGAAGATGATGAGCGATGATTTGTTTCCTGCGTGCACGTAATATTTGTGTCTGGATACATATTAGGAAATTAAACATGACATTTTCTTTATCTTGATGCGATCCCTACCACAATCTAAGTCGAAGTATAAGTACAAAATCAAAGTAAAAGTGACAATATGCATTTTTTATTAGAATTGTTAATTAGTAAGGATTTGTAAAGTACATTAACGTTATCTAATCTCAGTGATCTATTTGTTGAAATGACTGATATTGTAAGTTCTAACAGTAATAAATTATTATAGTTTTCCAAGTTATTTTATTTAAGAGTCGCCGACTTGTATGATCTTGATAAGCGCCTCAACATTATTGTCTTTCACAGCTTTTCTACTAGCAGCCACCACTGCTTTGCTATATGTGCCAACTGTAAAAAAAAGATAAATAAATAGAAACTGTTGTTTGATGAGTAAGACTCAATATAATTATATGTCTAAAAGTAGTACGATAATCTAGATAAATACCTCTGAGTCTAACAGCCTGCTGTAGTATAGTATGTAAACTTTTGAGAGAGGCTACTGCTTCTTCTTGAGTAGATCGTCTGATGTAACATCCTGTGAGAAGTTCCTCATTCAACATCACCACTTCTTTGTAACGGTTCAACATCTCCTTCCTATATAAAAGTATTGTACATTTATGGCCTATTTCACTACAATCACTACCTTTGGATAGCCGCTAACTGCCGGATAAATTCAAAAATGGAACGGAACGAATCTTATCAAAAAGTGCGAGAAAAAGGACCCTCAAAGTGCTACTTCTAGCACAATAGTTCCGAGTTACATTTACTACCCTACCTCGTGTACTTTTGAACTGCTCTAATTGATTAAACATAACCGTTTATGGATTTAGTGATGAAAAGTAAAATTTTGTGGAAGCTTACAAGTCATAGGCTGCTGCATCCTGGGCAGCTGGTAATAAGGCAGTGATTAGCTGAGCCCGTTCCGCTGTCTCTGCGGCTAGGCGAGATCTCATTTCACCTATTTGTGATACATGCTCCATTTCCCCACGAAGTTTTTTTTCGGCTTCGGGAAATTGCGCGACGGACTGAAAGTTTCAAACTTTAAATCTCAAAAGTATCAAGAATTCGCGCTAGTATTTAATTGCTGCAGTGCAAAGTCGAGAGGAGTGGAAGAAGGGCAGGAAGGCCTTTGCCGTTTGGGACCAAGTGGACTGATAAAAATAAATTATTTATGGTGATAGAATGGCATCCATTTTAGTCGATTTTATTTAAGACATCTCTACAATAAAAATGGCGCCGCGTCACTTGCCGGCGTGGGGGAGTTGTCAATTGTCAAATTCTATGAAATTGTGAATCGTTAAACCGGGTTTTGTGTAATTTCCGTGAAAAATTCTAAAAAAATGGTTGAAAACAACGATATTGAACTTTCTGAAGCGGAGGCGGAGCAGTACGACCGCCAGATTCGTTTGTGGGGCTTAGAATCTCAGAAAAGGTTACGTGCATCGAAAGTTTTAATCATCGGCATAGCGGGCCTCGGTGCTGAAATTGCAAAGAATGTTATTCTATCTGGAGTAAAGAGTGTATGTTTGTTAGACAATGAGAAGTTGAAAGAAATAGATCTGTATTCGCAGTTCTTGGCCCCGCCCGAAAAAATCGGGGAGAATAGAGCCGAAGCTTCCTTAGCGAGGGCGAGGGCTTTGAACCCTATGGTTAACGTTACATCGGAAACGAAGTCTGTTGACAACCTCCCCGACAGCTACTTCGCTGAATTTGATATTGTGTGTGCGACGGGCTTGAAGCAAGAGCAACTTGAACGTATCAACAACGCCTGTCGAGACAGCAACAAGAAGTTCCTATGTGGCGATGTTTGGGGTATGTACGGCTACATGTTCGCCGACCTCGTCGACCACGAGTATTCCGAAGAAATAGTACAACACAAAGCCGTCAAACGCGGATCAGACGATGCCGAGAAGAACGCTCGCGAAACTGTTAGTATTACTGTGAAACGCAGAGCAATATATGTTCCTCTTCAAAATGCACTGTCTGTGGACTGGATGAAGCCAGAGATGCGTTCAAGACTACGCCGCGGCGACCCCTCGTACTTTGTTATGAAAATCTTACTGCGTTTCAAAGATGAGTACAATAGAAACCCTGATCCCGCAAAGAGGAAAGAAGACACTAAAATCCTGTTACGCATGAGAGATGAACTTGTTAAAGAACTGTCTCTCCCGGCTGGGTTTATTGTTGATGCTCTGCTCCTAGATGTGTTTGGCACAGTTTCTGGTGCAGCTGCTGTTATTGGCGGTGTAATTGGGCAGGAGGTTGTGAAGGCTGTCAGCCAGAGAGAACCCCCACACAATAACATGTTCTTCTTCAACCCGGTGAAGTGTGTTGGTTTTGTTGAACTGTATGGTCAGTGAGGTTCATTATTCAGTGTAGTATGTAAGATGTCTCGATTTAAGTTTAATAAATTATTTAAGTACACATTAACTATATTATTCAATTTTAACATTTAGGACCTATTTCACTATTTCTTGATGACTGCTATCTGCTCTACAAATAAAATATCTTAAAAAAAACGTGTGAAATTATCTGCCAAGTAATTTAATGGGAACTTATTAGGAGGTAGTGAAAAGGCCCTTAGAGTAGATTATCAGTATTTAACAAAGTATACAATGTGTAAATTAGCTGCTGCAATAGAATAGATCTATGAATTAAATGTCAGCATTTTTTAAAGTAACACTATTTTGAAATCAGCAAATGCACACAAGTTTTTTTAATTTGTTACAATTCTTTTTAATGAAATAATTACTGATATTCATCTTGTACCAAATTCTAGTGAGGGTATTTATACCCTAAAAGAAATCATTACTATACCTGCAAATCTGTAAGATTTAAATACAGAGCCAAGCTCTGTATCAAATCTCCAGCTAATCTGATATCATGGGTGCTAATCTTTACATGCCCATCAGCTTCAAAGTCCATATAGAGATAAGACTGGTCTCTTAAACAGAGGAGCCGTACATGGAGCTCCTTAGTTTCCTCAGATTCAAGGTCTAACTCTTCTTCTAGAAGGAAGTTCTGGTTGACCCAGATACAGATTCTTTGGACTCTTTCTGTGATCCTGAAGGTGACATAACTGTCGCCTTTATTCCGGGCCTCTTTGGAGATCAGTTGGTACATCACAAATCTTGGAAGTTGTTTTGTTAGCTCAAATATGTGGAACTGCTCACTATCTGGGTATCCAATAAGAGCCTGTTAAAAACACTTGAAATTATTGGTTAAATACGTCGTAGGCCACGATAAGATCGCGGGAATCTTCGATACTCCTGATATATTTTTCAAAAGTGTACCTCTAGAAAGGTTCTCGGACGTCTTAGAAATTTACGACTTACTAGCAACCACTTAAAATGTATGGTTTTGTTGGTGTGATGTCTTAAACACGTCTTTGGGAATTTGGATAACCAGAGTTCACATCGTAGATCCCCTGGGACCTAGTGGGACCAACCCTTTGAGGACCAAAAACATGTGTTCAAAAGTACTCCCACTGCACCTACCTTAATATGAACATCGACAGGCACATCGCGCGGCGGTCTGAGCGGCACATGAAGGAGAGACCGGAGCTGGTTCGGCTGAGGATGACGCGCGAACGTCTCACCGGTTTCGAAGATGCCCTCCGCTAGTACCAGCGCTGCGCGGACTATCGTTTCATTGTTTGTTGATATTGCTAGCTGTAGGCAACCCTAAAATCCAAAGAATTATTAAGAGGAAAAAAATTACAGAACTATAATCAAAAAGATAACCAATCCATATGTAACTTCACTTTCAAGGGTAGTGCATGCATTTTTGCGATGATATTACAAAGGTCTGATACCGTTAGGACTCGGGTCCATTATGAATTGTGATCTCGGGAACTACGCGACGAGTATGTAGTGTGTATATACAGTACTGTATGTAGGCATACTCACCACCTTGATGAAAAGTCCCGGTGGTTTTGTACGAATTCGGGATTTAGGTGCGTTAAGTAGGTAAGGCTGTGTATCTTTGAGGGAGTCCTTTTACATACCTCGTCGGGTGAATGCAAAACCGCGACCTGCAACCTCGTGTTAGTAGGCATGGCCGTCCCAGGTCGCTCCAAGCTCTCCAGACTGGCACTACCACTGGCAGCGTTGGCCTCATAGTGCTGCAGCTCCACCATGAGGGCCTGCTTCTTGTTGAATAGCTCCGTTATGGCCAGTCGATCTTCTTCGGAGGGGATGTTTTTTGAAGCTGTGTTGAAGCCGGTATTCTCTTGGTATGGCGGATAGCCTAATACTGTTGGGAGATTGGTTTCAACTTATAACAATTCAAGTTTATTCGTTGTCGCAGCAGGTACCTTATATTTTTTGTGCAAGGTTTGTAACGTCATCTACGACATGAGTGCAGGATAAGCAAAAGTAAGCAGTTAAGTGTCCAGGTCTCTAGCATAGACGTTATAGATCAACCAAAAACTGCGATGTTCGCTTACCCTCGCCCCTATCCGACACACAGACAACATCAGGTACGCCAACGGACCGGTAGTCTGATAGCAACATGGCGGCTGCGTTGGCGCGCATCTGTATCCTTCGTAACACACGCCCTGTCGTGCCTTCACGCCAGTCAACGCGTCCGTTAGACCAACAGCACACCAGTGTCTCTACAGACCATTGCAGAGCGAGAGCATTTTGTTTTGACTGTAAGAACATAAATGAGCTTCACTCATTGGTATTTTGCCGATAATAAGACTAGTTTTAGGAGCGTAATTAGTTAAGTAGAACATAACAAAGATATTATCTTGAAGAAGTTAGGAATAATGTATGTCATAAATCTTGTGATCCCAACCGTCAATACGAGTAGGTTGGTTAGTCTGTACAAGTCGTATAAACCGCGCTGTTCCGCGCTCGCTCGCTATTTAAAGATTTCCAAATATCCAAAATACCTACACTTAAAAAATGTTTAGTTTAATTTTTCCGGTTCCGGTAACCATTCCGGTTTAATATCCCGATAATTGTGGAAATGTTTAAATAAAGAATTTTATTAACAAGAACTTTGTGATGTTAGATTATCCTAATTTTACAGTCATCATCCCTGATGTCTCCTTACCTTCACTCGCCACAGTCGAATACCCTCCTCATATATTCCAATGGTGCCATTTGCTAATCCATACGCAAACCTGACTTCGTTGACTGGCGACAGACACAGTATTGGTCCAGTCTCGGCGATTTCAGCTATGAACTGATTGTTCTTTAGAACTCGAATAAATGAGTCGTCACAACCGATGAGAAGCTAGAAAAACGATCGTTGTTTATCAACAGTAGTCTTAAATCCATCTACTGACTAAAATCATTGCAAATATCTTTTAGTCTTCTTTTACCTCATTTTCTCCATCTTTATCAAAGTCAAAAGTGATCATAGCGCATACTTTCCCACTGACTACGTTCCAGAAGACTTCATTGCCTTCCCAGTCGATGGCCTGTACGGAACTGTTGCCGCCGATAATGGCCAGAGTCTCGGTATATTTGCCGAAGACCCCAGCTATAATCACGTTGACGCCGTCAGAAGCCTCTTTGAAGAAGAGGTCTTTATTGTCGTGGACATCGTATGCTGGAATTTATAATTAGGCTTTAAGTAATTCTGGAAAACATGACTGCAGCGTTGACTGATAGCGTTACTCGGAAAAGGTGGATACGTGAGCTGCCGCAATGTATTTAAACTATTTGTTTATGTAGAGTAGGCCAACGACTAGACCCAGTCTACTCGAAAATAGAAGCTCACAGTTCTCACACCCTAGGTGCAACTGTCCAGGACCTAGTTTGTTTTTCTTTTCATCGTCTTTGGAGCCGTTATTTTCGTTTTATTTTCTGATCCAGATTTTTGAGCAACCAAATAGAAAGGTTACCTGGTAGCATCCTTCTCGTAAATGACAAGGAATATGTACCTACTTATCTACTTAACGAAATTTACCACGAACCAAGTATCTGTGTAGGTGATCCAATGAGCAGCATATCTCTGCCAGTATCAGGCCTGAGTGGTCCAGACGCAAGTGCAATGATGGCTTGGTTGAGATTCAGTTCGGAGACCTCGCCGTGCGCCTGGGACCGCTGCGCACGCCCACTCGCCATCCCACCGTGGGGGTGGTGGATTATTATCTACGAGTTTTATCACCATATGAAATGCATCGTAAACATATAACCATTACTGACTAGATTGGTAAATCCATCATGAATCATGTTTGAATGCCAATAGAACCAATTTCGATTAAATATATGAAAGGAAAGCTTGTTGCTCGGAAAATGATATTATACCTATTTAGGACAGCTTTTTTATAAGAGTCGAGTACGACCTGCCTTTAATAAAGTGTGATCTTATCTCTTACAAGAAACTACATGATCACAAATCTCTAAATGATTATAAATCCCTACTTAGGCTGTTAGGCAATACCAAAGATTATAGTAAAGAGTAGGTGCTGTAAGTCTTGTACTTTGTCATATCCAGCAGATGCGGTGAGGCAGGGGTGAGTTCCGTCATACTTAGCAATAGTCACTACACCCGGTGTGACTTTATGATTCAACTCTAACTTAAATACAGGCTGAACTGTAGATAATTGCATATTCTTAGCGAATGTGTTTTGTTTTGCACTTATGTATGATTATGAATCCACGGCAACAGAAATTTGTTGCCATGGAATATGTAATCGTGTGTGATGCCACTATAAAAAATAAAAAACCAGTGTTCTTTCACTGTGCTTGTAGCTAGTTTAGCTATGGTAGAGACAGTTAGGTACAGTACTCCCTGACCGGACTAAAGTTTATCCATTTAAATGCACAATGCATTGTTTAGTTTAAAAATTGTGTAGTGCGTAACCAAACGACCAACTTCATTCCGGTTAGGTTATGCCGCGCGTCGTAGACAGAAAGTTACACCGCGCGTACGTACATACCTACTATTTTTTATACAGCGAGCCCAGTCTGTGTTTGATTAAATGCTTTCTAAGTTTGATAAGAGTCTATGGGTGATCCACATTTCCCATTTTCAGATTTGAAATTATTTATTACATGGACAACTTTTATTTATGATCTTAGCTTAAGTTTTTGATATAATATTTAGGGTTGTTAGTTTAGTTGATTCAAAATAAATAAAATGGATTTTTCATAAGGTTTGTTTTGTATCCAATTTTGTAACTACCAAATTACCGACTTGAAGTTGAAAAACTGAAGTGACTAGAAAAGTGATGAAAAACGAAACACAACATCACGTTGTTAAATGTCAAAAACGTCAA
This sequence comes from Acronicta psi, assembly GCA_946251955.1. Lineage (NCBI taxonomy): Eukaryota > Metazoa > Arthropoda > Insecta > Lepidoptera > Noctuidae > Acronicta > Acronicta psi. Next base: position 3,513,958 of record OX276486.1, read on the forward strand.
GTTGATTGACTTGACAAATTTGACATGACATGTTGATTGTTGACATACCCAAGAATTTGTAAATGTCAAGAAGTTTTCAATTTATATTTTGGGCATTGGCATTTTGTTTTACGCATTTATAGAAATAACATGCTTACCTGAATTCGTTCTGATTTAAGGCTTATTTTATTACTCGGAAGTGGTATGTGTTTGTTGAATTAATACCAGTGACCAAATGGGTAGTGAATTGAATCTTGAGACTACAGAATCCAGGTAAAGTATTGGTAATCTTTTTAGTAAATTTAGAATAGATTTTGAAAAAATCCGGTTTATAATCATTGCGCAATTGCTTCATAATTTTTGTATCATACCTGCCTTGGCCTCTGCTTTAGTTTTTTTTAATGTCATGATTTAGGGTTCATATTTTTGTAGGTATTCATCAGTCTACATTTTGATGCCTAGATCCGTCTGTTATGCCAAGATTTCACATTCCGTGTTGTTATATTTGGACACAGTATATCGTGCCATTCATATGTCATGTCATTATTGGCTTTCTAAGGTAAACATTGTCACCACATTGACTGGTTTTGAACATTTTTTTTTAATTTGAATGCTATACACATAACTGTTCTATTTCTAGAAACGCACATCATGTAAATTTAGATTCTAAATATTATAATTTATATTAGACCTCCTTAGTCCACAAAAGTAATCAAATAGATTGTCTTTAAATAATTAATTTGGCAATTGGTATGGTGCCAAATTTATGCTGGCTTCGAATATTCTCTAATAACAATTTGTAGTTGAACTATTCACCTTTGCAAATTTTAAACATAGAATTGTTTTACCTCCAAACAAGTTATAAATGTAATACTTTATATTTGTTATTTCATTGAAATTAGCCCTTGATTAAAACAAACAATCCTAATTTGCAAAAAGAAAATAATATTAACAAAAACTTGGGGGTAAAAAAAGAATTCTAAAGTCCAGCCAAGAGAAATGACTAAGCTGCTATCAAACATTACATCATAATAATAACTATCATTTTATTGTATGAACAAACTATGATTAATAAATCAAAGTTCTTAGCACATATTTACTTAAACATAAGATTAATGATAAGAGTATACCTACATATATTTTATGTTACTAATACTAAAATACAATGCAATTCTCTTCTACACATTATTTGAATGAGAGAATGACTTCTTTCTTTAAATAAAGAAGAACACAGATAATAAATATGCTGTGAAAGTTTTTTAAATAAATATATTATTTGTGGAAGGGTGGGGAGACAAAAGAGGCTTTATGAAAAGTATTTTGAAATACAAAAAATGTTGCAATTAAAAAAAACTATGCACTCAAAGATCTAATCCTAGTTTTATTATAATAATAATTCATTTTTATTGTATTTACAGTTCATGAAAATAAATTCACATAAAAATAACATTCCTAACTAGATTGATATTCTTTCAGATAAGCAAGCACCAATGGTGTTGGACAATAAGCAAGTTTGGCTTTTTATATCTGTTTGTGTGTTGTTTTGTTTATGTCTATTGTTGCTTGAAGATTTATGGGCCATATGTCCTTTACAATCAAACATACATAATATATCCATGGCATAGAATGACAATAATGCATTTTTGAATAATGAGTACATATTTTTATTACACTTGTGTATGTGTGTGTACATATCTGAGTGTTTTGATAGGCAGATCTTTCAAAGATCTATTTAGTTAACAAAACCTTAGTCTAAAAACCTATTCATATTTTACTCCTATGTTTGAGTCTGACTGTGCTACCAGTAGATATATTTTAATAATAAATATTCCATAATATATTTTACATTGAAATCACTTTTGCCCTTTCCTTCACAATTAATTTAAAGCATGATTTAATTATTTTATACAGGTTGATGTATGCAACATAATTAAGGTTCTTAATTTATATATTTACTAGCCACATGTATTTTTGAATGGTTTTAATTCAAAATCTATGGTTTTTTCTTTTTAAATTTCAGTACAGTTAGCAGGACATGGATTGGAACTGTTATATCCATAATATGGAAGTAAGATATATTTCCAGTTGATGTCACAATTTTGGCTTTGTATTTTCTATTTATTTTCGGGAACTAATTATTTATCTATTTTAACCATTATAATTTTGTTGAAAGTTACTGTGGCAACATTAAAAGGTACATCTAAAAAATAGGAGCAATTTTGTTCTCTAATTCTAAGAATGTCTATATCCAATTCTGTACTATTATTAGATGAGCTATAATTTTATATAAATACATATACTAGCAACCCGTGCCCCACTTCTCCTTTCCCGGTAGATATAAAAATCTTATTTATTTTTATTTTATTTTACCACTTTCGAATTCGAATTTTATGTTCATACCGATAGCAGCGCCACCTACCGGGAACCCTTAAGTACAGTTGTTTGGCACTACACCATTATTTTTTCAATAGGGATCAGGTATTCCTATGCCTGCTGTACAATAAAATCCAGTAAAAACTTTACACATGTTGGATTGATTTTAAAACTAGAGTAGGTAAGCATGACTGGCCATAAATTTTCAAACATTGTGCCGTGACTCATACCTACCTTTTAATAATGATTGCCGGTTGGAGGCGAAGGTCAACCTCAGTATTAGTGTACAACAACTGACCAGCGTGACATTTGCCACATGATAAAAAACAGAACAAAAACTATGGTAACAAAACATAGCTGCCAAGTAAAAATAAATACATGTTCCTATATTCGCCAGTTAGGAAGAGGTGTTCATGAACACCAACAGTTCGCCGGTATGCTTGGTTCCCATGCAATATGGGCGAGCCTATTACCATCAACTGCTGAGAGTTTGACAGTCACACAGTTTGCTGAAACCGGACATCGAACCCAGTACCTATAGTGTCGTAGTCGCGCTTGATTAACGAAACATTTTGGTTGCTGAGAACAAAATGTGCAGGTTGACAGAGAAGCAGCTTGTCCGGGATGCGACGCGAGATATTTTAAAGTTGTACAGTTCGCGCCAAACTTATTGTCCGGGTTGAAGTTGGAACTAGCTAACTTAAACTCAGCCGTAAAAATCGGAGAAAGAATATTAGATTGTAATAAATTAAAAACGGAAGCTCAAGTCGTAGGCTGTCGTTTTAAATAATTTTAATCCAATATTTTTCTTTTTTTCTAAACGGCCGGGTTAAAGCTAGCTCATGCCAACTTCAAGCCGGACAATAAGTTTGGCGCGAACTGTACTTATGTAGTTTCTTGATAATTAGAACAATGGTGAAAATAGCGAAACCATCGCTATAAAATGTCCCTTACGTTATGTAGAGTCAATCGAAATAAACTTTTGTCATACTTATTTGGATGCAATAACATTAAAACTGGCATTCGATACAGTTTTTGCTCCCAGACACAGTGCTTACGTTTTATTTTAAAGTTACAGCACAGATTATTAAATAGTTAGGTACGTAAGTTGAAGTCAGAAGTCTTATAAATATTTTCAACTCTAACTGAATGTTGTAAGCACGATTTTTAAATGTTATTGTTACTAATATACCTCTCTGGAAATATGCAACCCAAATAACTAATTAATTATCGTTTGTTTTTGTTTGCATTTTTAATTGGTTTTAAGTTTTTTATGTTAATTAATACAGTGTGTTGACTAAAAAAATGTTTGTGGTGTTTAAAATTAGTTAAATACCGAAATAGATTAATAGGTATACGTATCAAAATGTCCATCAATAAAATTTCCTTTAATTAATTGTTGTGTTTTGTTCTTGTAGTTGGACCGGTGGGTGGTTCAGCTGGACTCGTCAGTCAGATGCAATGCTACGTAATGTCGAGAAAAAAATATTATCATGTAAGTATACATTTTAAATGTTTATTACTAGGTACTTGCGTCGAGACCTTGGTTTGTTACAGGCTTTGATTATGCTAAATGTCTAGTAATAGTGTAACTTACATGACCTTGAATATTCGACGATGGATCACATGTGAAAATATCAAAGAATATTGACTAGGTATTTTAATACTTGTCAGACATTCGAGACGAGACACCTCGTCCACCTGTTATTCAAAGAACGCATCAGTGATTGGGTTGTAATTATCTTAAAAAAATATCCGTCTCCCTGGTGAATATATTGGGGTTCCGTATTTCGGGTTGCGGCGGCTAAAAGGCGGTCGCTAGTCTACTTATAAAATAGTTAACTATAGTCGTTTTAGTTCCGCCTGATGGTGAGGCCTAAATCTTAACACTAACACTTGCACCGGGCGCATTACTGGCACGTTGCCACCTTGTAACTTTAGTTGCAAAGCCTTCTTTACCCGATAATTTTACTGTCTGCAGTGTCTACGGTCTATATATAGTATATATTGCACTTAAAACCGAAAAACATAATAATATGAGTACTTCTTGGCGATAAAATATTTGGTAATGCTGTAATACCCAGATGAACTCAAAACTCGGCAAAGTTCTATCAAACTAGAAGGCATGCATGACTCAATGCTGGCTGACAGTAACATACTCGGCAAAATACTCCGATGAATATGATGTGGTGATGAATGTTGTCCATCGGATCTAATTCGGTCCATTTGCCGTCTGTGAGGATAGATCAACTCAAACCTGCTGCGGCTCTTTCCTCAAAAGGCCATTGCAGACATTGTCCTACATTGTGACACATATTTCACTTAAGTATTTGACACCTAAAAAAACTATCTCTGGACTTTAAAAGAGACCATGATTCTCTGAGTTTGTTTCGGCGTTTCTTCTCAGAGGTCGTCAATTAGGAAATTTCGACGCCATCTAAAAAAAGTGTCTCAAAAGATCTATTTGCATTATTTAATTTAATTTCATTATGATGTTTTTTGCCGATCGTCCACTGTGAAATAGAGTCGCTTATGTAATCACATCTCCCCCTCACTTGTTTAATATTCAACCGGAATCTGTCTATTAGTATAGAGTAATGAATGTCTCTACAATTGGAAGGGGAGGGCGCAGGATTAATAAATACAGTGTAAAAAAAATACACCTGTCTAAAATAAGAGACGATGAGAAGCTTTTACGCGTTCTGTGGATATTCTCAAAGATACTTAACTATGGCAGAGGGTTAAATGTAGGATTTAATATCGATTGCAAAACCATAGTACTCATCCCCGGGGTAATAGAATTGACTACGGTTATTCATAATTACCTGGTAATGGTAAGGTATGGTAATGGTAATGGTAGTGCACACCTACGTTACCTAAGGAACATTTCAACACAACACAAAATTTCATGATTTTCACCCAGTGGTTTTAGCTGTGCGTTGACTGATTAGTCAGTGAATCAGACTGACAGTTTTTTCTTATAACGATTAAGCTCGTAGATCTTCCTTATGATTGTAATAGCAAGCTTTCTTAGTTTGGGCGACCTTGGGTGGTAGTTGATATTTGTATTTGTATGACGAGACGTACTCGGTAAATGGTTTAAGTTAATCAACAAATATTTTTTTAACCACAGAATAACTACTGCTTCACTGGTCGAGTAAAAGAAACCCAGCAATACTGAACGTTAGATGTTGCTTAGTCTAGGGAGATTCAATTTCTAAACACATCCACTATACAGCAAAAAGTTCCAATATGGGGCAAAGTTTAATGAAAAAAAAAAAAAAAACAAAAAGCTCTGCACACACAGTTATCGTATAATTATTTCCCAGGATGTAGACTCGTGATAAAACGTTGCATTAACACGTTGCACACTAGTGTACGTCGATAGCAATCAGGATGACGCGTTCACGATAAGCAGCACATTCTAGACAGTAGCTATACTTTTCATACAGTATAGTATACTTTTCGAGTCAGACAAAGATTCGGACCAATCCGCACAATAACAATCAAAGTCCAAGACTTGTTTGAGGTTGGATTGCTGAGCCATAGAGGGTGATGAAACCTCTTTTCTTTAATTATGTTATTTTTTTGTTCTTTATGGCGTTAGACTGTGTGCGATGTGTCTAGCGACGGAGAACGCTGCAACTTTGTTTTAAACTGCGCGAACCGGTCTGAATCTTTGTTCTGGTATAAAAAATAATAATACAGAAATCCATAAAGAACTAACTTTACTTAATTATTGCTAATTCGAAAGCCGGTTTCGCAACTTCAGATTCAGATTGCGATTTCTTTGAGTGATACAAACCAAATGTTATGATTATACATACAGTGAACATAATCAGTTAGGTATAAAATAATAAATACCTTCATCACGCCTGTATCCCTAAAAGGATGAGTAGAGTTGTACTAAATATGCACCCATAGTTACCCGTTTTATTTAGGTGTTAATAGGGCGAGTCTATTGTCATTAACCAGGCACAAATACTCCGAGGTACTACTGAGAAATTCATAGAATACCCCCAATATCACTGCTCGACCTGAGAATTGAACCCAGGACCTCAAGTCTAACAGTCGCGGCCACTAGGCGGCAGTGCAAAAGCAAAATTATAAAAATAATAACAATTTATATAAAAATTTAAAATAACGCATTAAAGAAACTTAGAAAATTCTTTGCTTACACGCAAAAAGAAAAACATTAATGAAAATTACGTGTCAGTTATTATTGTTTTGGTTATCAAACTTATCGATTCCGTATTCCTACATGCTACATACAAAAAGATAAGATTCTTACTATCATATTCGACCAGTGTGACCTTAACCAGCTTGGCGATTGATTATCTCGTACCTAATACCCTTCAACCTTGACGATATTACGTACATCGTATTAAATACCCGGAAATTGGCTCTCCCGCAAAGAATTATTGAGTATTGAAGCTTTTTAGTTTGGGATGAACGCCTCAATTTGGTAATTTGGCAAACCAATGTCAATAATCGACTATTCGGTTAATAGTACATAATACCTATCTTTTTTTGCATTTCCCATGCTTATGTTATCTACATTTTGTCAGGGCATAACGTCAACGTCGTAAGTGCCAAGAGACGTAAGCTGACGGAGAAACCCCAAGAATCTATTTGTTAACTGGTTTTTAAGTCAAACAAAAACATTATCCTCTAATAATAAAATAATAAGGGAGGACATTAAAAACTTCATACCATCATACCATCACGCCTGTATTCCCCGAAGGGGTAGGCAGAGGCTTAGCAAAGTACATGTGTGGGGTGTGTTTTATTTTTTACCCATATTAAAAAGTTGTCCTAGTTCATAGAAAACGTAAGTATGTCGTTTTTGTGCTATATCCAGTTTCGTTACTTACTGTTTGGGGTAACCGGTGGCGACGTGGTTGCAGATAGCGAGTGCAGATAAAAGTCGTGAACGGCGCGATCGATGGAAAAATATCCATGGACGCGGAAGTTTAAATATGTAACGAGATTGCGTGTGTTCGTCCCAAATAATAGTGAACAGCTTTATTTTTGTTGTAGGTGAAGCCTTAACATACTTAGGCTAATATTCAGAAACATCGCTATGCGTAAAGTAACGCTTCCTATTTAAAATTTATATTACAATTTGACTTATTGAAGCGTAAGTTGACGCTTAGCGTCGTCTCTGAATATTAGCCTTAGATATCACGTATCCCTTTGGTTATAACTTTATCCACTTAATCATACACACTTTGTTTAATATAAGACATTATCCAAGTACAACGGAAGCAGATCATAAAAAGGACCCTAATAAAAAGTATCTAGCTAAATTAATATATTTCTCTTTTCAGGTTTAAAAACAGCGTACAAGCGTTTCTACGTAGACATAGGCAGTGTTGTGGGGCAGAGCGACAAGATATGGACGATATCGCTGAACGACGAGTCGCCGAAGACTCCCCTGGTGATGCTGCACGGCATGGGCGCGGGGCTGGCGCTCTGGTGCCCCAACCTTGACGCCTTCGCGGCGACCAGGCCCGTGTATGCTATTGATTTGTTAGGTAAGTCCCTTTTCAAATAATTACCTTAAAATAATTTGAGTTCAATAAATGTTTCTTTCTTCTTTCCTCCTTTCTTTCTTTCTTTCATACAGATACAGTACAATTCAAACTTAATGGCGATTCGGAAGTTAGCTATTCGCTGCGCAGAACCCCACCTCTCACCCCCGTCGTCACATAGATTCGTTACTGTGCAGCGACTGGCCTGTTCCGAGCCGCCATTAAGTTTAATCGTACTGTACTTTTTATTGATTAAAGATCATTTTATCAGGTGATAGACAACCTTACAGCTCCCCATTTTGCTATGACCGCAGCCTATAAACGCCAGAGAAGCCGGTGGTATTACTGGCGCATTGTCATCTTGGGATCTTGAACTGTTGTTATGTTTAATTTGCTCCGTAAAGTAAAACAAATAACAGAAGCAACTAGTCTACCTCAAAAGAAAAACGTACGGAATAATATCTCGCATAGTATTCTCATAAAATCCTCCATGTTAGGTCTTAATTAATAGGTTCCACGTGTAGATCTGTAATTCAGTATTGGAGTCTCGCCAAGTGTCACTGACATAGCATGTTATATCTAGATCACAGAGCTTCCTGTTATTCTGTGTTGTTACTCTATCGATGCGACCTTTTTTGAAAATGTTTGCTTTTTTTAAATTTTATCCTAAAACTTGAGAGGCTCTACAATTTATGACCAAAATGTTACAAGAAGTCTCGTTTGTTTTTTTTGGTCTAGGATTGGGGCATGTAAAAACAAATATAATAATGAAATTAGAAATACTCAATAAAATCCTCATTGACCAACTGATTTACAACGCACAGTTATACTTCTTATCTATGACTCCATCCCATTATAAATTGAATTAAAAAATCTGTTTTAGCGGAAGACTTAGTTGTTAATATTCCCCCAGGTTTCGGCCGCAGCTCCCGTCCCAAATTCTCATCTGATGCGCAAAAGGCAGAAGCGCAATGGGTAGAGTCTGTAGAGGAATGGCGGCGAGAGGTCAACCTCGCGCAGTTCATCCTGCTGGGGCACAGCCTCGGGGGATACATCGCCACTGCCTACGCCATGAAGTACCCAGACAGGTAAAGTCGCTGCCAAATCAACAATAGGTTATTTGGCAGGTTTTTAATAACTACTCTATGTTAATCACTGCTGTGTAAGGTATTGAAAAATTTTACATTCCATTAATTATAGTGTAAGAAAAAACAAAAACAAAAAATATTATTTAAAAATCCCGCGAAACGCTTTCTTGACAATATGGCGCCTCATGTCATCGTGACGTCACCTGTTTGTATTTATTTACGAAAGCTCAGGAGTGAAGTTAGGTGTTTAGTTGCGTCATATGCAATTTCAAACGGCCAACTTGTCCGGCCAAGTTATGCCGCCTGATAAGTTAGTGTTCTTATCAATTTGCTATACTTACTGATAACTATCACGGTGAACGGAAGACCTAGGTTATCTGCTCAGCCCTCAAAATATATAATATGGTGGCATTGACTTATATAGTAATTTATATCAATGTATATCATCATATCTACAAAACTTGTGAATTTTCCGATTTTTAGGGTCCGTCACCTAATCCTAGCCGACCCATGGGGTTTTGCAGAGCGTCCACCAAACGCTTACGAGAAAGCTCAACTACCCCTCTGGGTCCGGGCAATCGCCACAGCGGTCCAGCCTCTCAACCCCCTGTGGGCAGTCCGCGCGGCGGGACCGGCCGGCAAGTGGCTGGTCAGCAAGACCAGGCCCGACATCTCCAGGAAGTACCTGAACTATGTGGAGGACGCGGAGCGGGTCATACCTGAGTACATATATCAGTGTAACTCGCAGACGCCTAGGTAAGTTTCTTTATATGGTGTAAGAGGTGCTTATGGCGATGGTTTCTGAACATTTGAGGATCTATAATTCCCTAGACTAGATAAAATATTCTGTATGATGTAACAAGACGTGTATTTGAACACTAAGCAAACAAATACATTCGCGATTTTAAACGATTTTCGCCTTTTCTCAATTATGTTGGGATCCAGTTCAGGTCTAGCCAGATCAGTATTTTACAACCCAATTTATAAGCCATACAGTCGGTTTCATTAAGCTAACTACTTTCCTATTAAGGTGGAAGCTCCGACGGGCCGTCCATACATTTTTCGATCAGCCTTTTCGCTAAACATAGACACTCTTTGTTCAAACCGAATCATTTTATCCCTTTTCTACAATTAATTGTGTCCGCAAAAAATCTTTTTAGGAAATAACTACATTTATTTACTGAGAAAAACAGTCGTGAAATTCAGGCAAAATTTGCAACTTTCTTACATGTGTGCGTGAGTTTAGACAAGCAAATTAGCGCCAAAAAAGCGTCATCTGTACTATATTGTAGTCTTTGAGCGCCATGATTGCGATAGTTTAGAGATTAAATGCTAGATGGCGTGCAGGCGTTTCTATTATTTTGTTAAATCAATATAATACGTATTATAATTGATTTTTATTTGCTTTCCTACCTTTCACAAACAGGTTTCAACGAAAGAAACATTATAATAACACATAACATGTAAACATTTTTTTATGAACTTTATTCGTAAATTGTATACCTATATGATTTTTGCTACGTTGCCGTTCTTCCCAACTTTGACCTACCGTAGAAGAAAACGTTGCCTTTCTTACTTCTTCGTTCGCTCGATTGAAATGTAACAAAATACAATTTTCAATCTTGCTTGTATGCAATAGTAGTGTCACGCGGATTTTCTCGCGTGTTATTTTGCGATTGAAATTCAATATATCTAATAGGTATGTATTTGATTCCAATTTAATATAATTTCATATAGTATAGTATAGTAGTGTACTACGTATTTTGAATAAATTAATAATAATATACCCACAAGTAGTAATGATTCCAAAAATCCGTAAAAAAAAATCGAAGAAAGAAAAATATTGGTTTAAAATTATTTAAAACGACAGCCCACGACTTGAGCTTCCGTTTTTATTTATTACAATCTAATAATATTCTTTCTCCGATTTTTACGGCTGAGTTAAAGTTAGCTAGTGCCAACTTCAAGCCGGACAATAAGTTTGGCGCGAACTGTATATTATCTTTCAGTGATATTAGTAACAACCCGTGAGTTGGATTTTAGACGCTGAAATTTCGTCACAATACTTATTACTTACATACGTCTCAAATAGGTACTTATGTATAAAGTCAGTTCATATTTTAATTTGTTTGTATATTTTTAGTCAACAATTCATTATTATAATTCGGTGACGGTAACCAACCTGCGAAGTAGTCACAAAATTTAATTTGCAAACATTTTCAAAATTGTACGTACTAAGTAGTATATATACCTTTTACATATTTTGCAAACAGTTTCAGACAGACAAACATTTTTAGTTTGATAAATTTAGCACCTACTCCGTCGCTCGTGTGTTTGTGCGTTCAGAAATTGGAATCATTGACTTAGAAACAGACAAATGATGATGTTACAGTTTACAACAAATAAATAGACGTGAGTATGTGTTTCATTTTTTGTATAAATAAATAACTCACTCTAATATTTTTTTTATAAATTTCGATCAAATTCTAAGTAAAATTTTACTTTAATTTTTTTGTTCTTTTTCTATAATGACATTATTTCAGAACGTAACCCTGCTATAAAATATTATTATCTGTATATTTATTGTTTGTTGGAAGTTGGATAAATTGCGATATTTTCATTACATACCTACCTATTCATCGAAATTCAATTATAATAAATAGATGTACCATTCAATTTTATTCAAATACTGAGTGTAAAAGTAACATATTCTTGTTTTTCTATTTAGTTTTTCTATTTAGTTCAGAATTAGATTACGTCTACAATTAAAATTGTTCAAAACAAGCAAGAAGGCGTAGGTGCAAACGACAATACGCGTGAATGTTCAGAAATTAAGTTCAGTGAATTCATTTTCAAGTGTAGTATGTGTAGTAAAGCGTGAAAGGCCTGCTGGTAGCTATTACACTTCAAGCAGCTCACAAACAAGTGTAATTCTGTGTCATAGTACATTCACATTCTGGTATGGTATAGTTATTTGTTATACAAGAGTGCAAAGTTGCTTTTTAACCGCGTGCTCAATTTTGATGACCGAGCAAGCGAAGGATTCTAAAATTGAATCACGAGCGGAGCGAGTGATTCACAAAATTAGAATCATGAGCGTCAGCGAGGGAATTAAAAGAGCACAAGGTGAAAAATCTTTGCACTCGAGTGCAACACGTAACTTTTCATCCCACCTCAGCGAGGAAATGACTAAAAAAACATTTACAACCACAAGATACTTTTATTTCAGTTTAGGTATAAAATATTATAGGTAAGTTTTACAGAATATTCTTTAAATTATAACAAATAATACTAGGTATAATTAAGAGAAATTTACAGTAACGTTGCTACAATTACTTGAGTGTAATATTTTTGTTAGGTATTGTAATGTTGGTGTTAGTGACTTAAAAAAGTACACCAAGAAAGTTCCGATAGGGTTGTGAAAAAATATCGATATATCGATATTATTTTTAATGTATCGATGTTTTTGAGCGATATTTAATATTTCGATATATCGATGCATCAATATAAATCAAAGTATCGAAAAGCTATAAAAATCTATATTTTTTACAGACCAATAAACATTTATAAGTTTTAAGATTATAAAATCCCAAAAAGGAATACTTTTTTATGCTAACATCTTTTTAACAAATTATATTTAATGTATTTTTGTTTTTGGTCGACTTGATTTGTTGTTTTATAATTTGGTTTTTAAGATATATCGGCCATATATCGATATTTTAAAAAAATATCGATACGACATATATCGATACTTTGTTGTGTAGACTCGGAACCTAGGGAAGGTTCCAAGTCTGAGTTCTTAACAAATTAAAAAAAAGTTGTATGAAAAATTCGGCGCCAGGGGGGTAAAAGAACGATGTTCTAAATTCAATTTACTTTGTCTCTCTAGAGGATAAAAACGACTTTTGCACTCAGATATCGAAGAGTAAAAATACTCTTTCCGAGATGGTGGGATGAAAAATATTTTACTCAACACAAATTTGGTCCTGTGAGACCTTTTCACTGCAAGATTTACAAGTGTTGCATTTCATTTTCAGGCGTACATTACTGGTAAAGAAACTAAGGAAATATCTATTTCTTGGTGTTCAAAACAAATATTATTAATAATGTCATTATTATGATACAAGAAACATGGATATGAAAGCACATAATTTGAGTTTTATTGGATATGGAGACTCCTCTGTGTTTGCCAACTTGAAAGAGAATGTGTCATATGGGAACTATTGGGAACACAATAAAAAATGAACGCAAGAATCATGTAATAATATAAAATAAACCAGTGCACTCTACAAGGTAAATATAAATAAATCAAATTTGTTTATTCATCTCAAAATAAGTGAAGCATATTCTGTACTAGTGACCCACATTCCCTTCGCTCTGGGATCTATTATTGTATTTTATATAAAAAGTAGTACATACGACTCAGGGGTGACACATAATGAAAGACATTTTCAAGATTTTTGAGGTGATCACCTACTTTACCAGTTTATTTTTATTTCTATTTTTTAGATCTTGACCAACACTAAGCTCCCGGTTTATGGATGAAATATTTTGAAGCTAAAGTTGATGAAGCCTACACAAGCAATATGAAAAATTATAATGTGTAGCAGTGAGAGTTCTGCAGTGCTATGGCAGCAGATTTGAGAAATGGCCTACATCATGTATTTAGAGTACATGAAAACTGCAACGATTATTACTGCAATGTCGGTGAAACAGCTGCTAATGGTGAAAAGAACAAAGAAAATCTCATAGAATTTCTATAGATTTGAATGGTATGTATAGGCGGCTATTTATTTATTTATTTATTTAATTAACTACAACGGATCCACCAATTACAGTAACTAAAAGTATATATCAAGTTATACATTTCCAGTATAAGCTCATCTATCATTGTACAAAAAATCTATGTAATGCAAGATCAGCTTATACTGGAAATGTATATAGCTTTATAATTTTGTATGTATCTGTGCATACCAGTACATCCTGATACATCCAGCTACATAATTACAAAAGTCACAAGGCCTTTACTTTTTTTAATTCATATCAACTTCAAATCTAGTGAAACATTGTCCATCAACAACAACATCAATTGTAAATTTGAGCATGTACTAAAGTTGCAGTTTATAGCAGCTTTGGAGATTGATGCTAACTAACATTTTGAAATGAATGGGAAATTTATATTCAAGAAAAAGTAAGAAATATAGTACCTATGTAATGTTATTTTTCTTTTCAGCAGCTGTGAATTGGTGGTGGTGGACAAGAAGACTCATAGTCATGGCAGATGGTGAAATCAACAAGTCGAATTATGTTTGTTTTTACTAGTTTAGAAAGTACCTTATCATTGTATATTACATTTAAATTGTATACTATACTAAAAAATTAAAAGGTGTATTTTGTAGTGGTTTGTTTAGAATATACATTATCATTCTTCCTTTGAGATCATTGTATATTAAATTTACACATCAGTATTCACTATAAAATCAAAAGGTGAAAATATAATACTTTGTTAGGTAGGTCTAGGTATAACCACCTGATGAACTCGATAAGTTGCCTTTTAGATTTTTATTTTACTAAAAACTTTTGTAATTATTTGCTGACATTATAAAATATTTTTTCGCCTACTACTACTACTAATCGCATCGCAGCTTGATTTTATATTTGTTGATATATCTCTTGTTTATGAATTACAGTTACTTATGTCTATAATTTAATCATGTATCAGGCATCATGTGTCACTTCAAATTATTTTGTTTTGATGATTAATAAATAGTGTAAGGCAATAAAATAAAACAATATCTATAAACTGGACAGTCTAGTTTTTATATCATGAACATACAACAACAGACAGCTATGCTGCTGGGGAAGTTTGTTGCGCCATTTTTTCTTCACAGCGAAAGCATTAGGAAGTGGTGAAGGGTTTTGGGTGACTGATTCTCAGCCTAATTTGAATAAAAGACTTGATTTTATATGAGTATACGTTTTATTTTCCTATCATACATACATATAACTCACGCCTTCTTCCCATTGAGGTAGGCAGTAACTACAGAACACCACCTGCTTCGATCATTACATATACTCCTCTTTTACGTTCATACAGATTAGTCAATGATAATACACGCATGCCGGTCGCGAGTACTACGCACAGTATTTACACCACACATGCTTCGCAAGGAACGCATTTCATTTGTTTCCTATCCTAATCGTTTTAAATATAATTAATTATCGTAGCTGGCGGCGAATTTTTGAAATACACGCCATCTAGTGGTCAAGTTCGTAAACGTAGGAAATTCCTCGTTCTCGTCTGTGTGCGTGTGTAAAGTGTGTAAACGACCTATATTCAACGGAATATACGTTATGTGTCGATTTGGGTGGATTTTGAGGCAATGTTATGAACAAGTTCAATAAAGTGTTATGTTTGAGATCAGCAAAAACTAATTCTACGACTTATTAATGTTCTAATTAGACATAAAAAAAATAAACTATAAAATGTTGACTACAGCGCCATCTAGCGGGAAAATGGCCGGGAGCAGATCGTATGTTCCGCCTTAATCAAAATACCATCATAATCTTGTCAACAGCGGTGAAAGTGCTTTCCACACGTTGATGACCGGCTTCGGCTGGGCGAAGAACCCGATGGTGCGTCGCCTGGACGAGCTGGACCCGGCGCTGCCCATCACCGTGCTGTACGGCTCCCGCTCCTGGGTGGACAACAGCAGCGGCCAAGTGCTGGCGGAGCACCGCGGACACGTCAACACTTACGTACAGGTGAATATCGGTTATGGAGTGGTGGGGCTTCACATGATTGTGTAGTTAAAAATCTGCGATTTCTTTCCCACTGCTTCGCAAAGGCCTCCCCCAAGCGAGACCCAGCCTAGAACCAGAAAGAAGCTGTTGCTTCTTTAAGAAAGTTTAATAGTCAAGCAAGAGTTCCGTATATCTGACAACCAATTTTATCTTTGGGTGTTGAAAATTCCAAATTAGATTTTACGCTAGTCTATCTAAAAGTACTACATGGGACACCAGAAACAAATCGTAATTTACTACTTGTTGCCTCAGTACGTCAACCATGAGTTCTATCGAATGGCTTTCGATAGGTTTTTTACGCATCGAAACACTGTAATCTCATAGCAGATTTTAGTTCCTTACGTAACCGCTAGAGGTGCTGCGAGGGATTTCCGTACAAATATTTTACAGCGTCGCTAGCGAGTCTAGTGAGAAAAACTCATGGTCGAGGCACTGTTAAATACATCGCTCTGTAGTGCCATATAAGTCAGCGTTCGGGATATAAGTTTTTATGGAATTGTGTATTCCTAAATCTTTTTGTGGTTGTTGTTCTAGGCAGCTAGAACCTGGAAAATTATAGGTTTCCGAATAATTTTGTTAAAATGGAGTTACAATTACTAAATAACTTTGTTCTTTTTTAGGTAATCAACGGCGCCGGCCACCACGTTTACCTAGACAAACCGGATCTGTTCAACAAGTTTGTCCTGGAAGCGTGCGCGCGCGCAGACCAGCACGACCCGCGGCCGGCGCTGGCGCCCCCCGCCCCCGCCCCCGCCCCCGCCGCGGCCGCCGGTCCCGCAGGCGAAGCCTCCGCCGCCGCCGCCCCTCCCGCCGTCGACAAAGCACATACCACCTCAGATACCGCGCAAACCTCTTGATACTAAACCTTTATTAGTTATATTACAATAGTTACGCACATTCGGTTATGTACAGCTATGAGACTCGTTTATATTGTGCTGTTTTATGAGTTGAGTGTGTGTTCTGATCACGGAATATTGAAAATGGAGCGGATGTGCGCATAATTTCACTCAACAAACTCGGATATGCGTAGAGTAATCGAGGTCTTCCGAGACAATCGGCGCAATCTTATCGATTTTAATCGGTGACTGCCACACTGATCTTGAATCGTCAAACCTCCATTACTTATTACTCATTGGTAAAACAAGAGTTGTTTTGATTGTTCGGTTTTAAGAGAGATCGATGAGTGTATTGGTTTAGTCGAGTTTGTGTTATCGACTAAAATGTGTCCAAGCCTATCCTTGTGTTGGTGCTAAAATATGTGAGTAATGAAATGCGATTATCTTTTGAGGTCGACTATTAATGATATTTTGACTATTCATATTACGAAACGTAAACCTTAAACGCCATTAATTACAAAATGAAAACATGGCTCAAGATTCATAAATTTTGGATGACCTCAAAAGACCCAAATCGGCATTTCAATCGCCAGCTGTAAGAAGCCTAATTGTCGCTAGATGTTATTGTAACGCAGACGGCATAGTGATATACGAAATAAAGTATTATAATCAATCGAAAAGACCCTTTCTAAAACTACTTAAACGCGTGTTATGTAAAAACCTTTGAACTTGACTACTGAGATACATAGTTTTTTTAACATTTCGAATGAATCCTACTTATTTGGGGTTTTGCTTCCTACATTTAGTTATTTTTTACTTAAAAATATATTATATTTACACAGAAAAAGGGTCGCGTTAAAATGATTGATGTTCATGTATTAAAATGTTTTGAGATCATTTGTTATGTATGTTAATGTACTACAGGTTACGGGTAAAAACTACGATTTTGTTGAAGTTTGACTAATTAAATAATTTTATTATGTTTTAGTAACTATATTTTAATGACACATAGATTTTTAACACGACCAATATATCCTACAGTATAAGGTTTAGTACCAACTTTCATATTCCAATATTTTATTCTAAAGATGAGTGTAATTAAAATTCTTCTCTTCAATGAAAAATGTAATTTGGTTACTTTTCACTTTTAACCTTTTCCTCTAAAACTTGTTACTCAAAAGTTCTGTTATTTTCGGCATCGCCTCTTCGAAATCTAAGATTTTTTTGTGGAGCTACCAAGTACCTGCCTTGAAAAGATAGGGATCATAAATGTATGAGACTATTTCTATCAAACTTTTAACTTTGTTAAGGCGTAAAGGTAACCCAAAATGAATTTGTGTTCGTCAAACCCAACCAAATATCGAGGTCTTTATATTGTCATTTTTGTACTGTTACCAATGGTTCACTATCTCACCATGTTTGCCGAAAAGTCGTTGTTCAATCTGGAACTTGGAGAAGTTGAGGTACCTGACAGATATGCAAAAATATAAAAAATATGCTTATCCTTAGACCTGTCGATGCAGCTTAGTTTTGGAACCGAAAACCTTAAAGAAAGTCAAATCTACTTCTACAATCAACAGTTTTTGCAACATAGATTGTGGAGACAAACACAAAACATTTTGCCAGTAATTACTTTTGCCTTAACAAGCACAACGGTGTTCTTCGACTATACGTAGAGTAATGCAAGTTCGTTGAGTACCTATTGTTGTTTAGCCACTGGCTTTTTGATACACGGAATGAAATATTATGTAAATAAAGATAATTTATTGAATATTTGTAGTGTTATTTAATATATGAACGTTGATTTTATTGTTTTTTATAAATTTATACCATCACGCCTGTATTCTCCAAAGGGTTAGACAGGTGTACAAATGTACGCCCATAGTTGGCCGGTATGTTGAGGTCCCATTAGGGGCGAGCCTATTGCCATCAACCGGGCACAAATCCAGACTGAGCTCAGTTTGCTTCTGGTAATTTCACAGAAAAACCCAACACACTGCTCGTCCCGGGAATCGAACCCAGGACATCTTACGTAGCAGTCGCACACACTGTACTAGACCAACGAGGCAGTACATTATTAGCTAATTAAATAGATATTTTATAATAAATGTCTCTTCTATTTAGTATGTATTCCTTAGTGGATAATATTTCTTTAGCGATGCGAACAATCAAAATAAAGCCAAGTAAAATAAACAAATTAGTTTGTAAAAATAAAGCTTATATTAACTAACAGATTAAACTTAATTATTGGAATTAAAGGTACACAAATCCAAAACAATCTTTTGAATCATGGCATTGAATATTTCATAAACAATCAGATCAACAGAGTCGCAAGTGTGTGTGACTAACGATCGTCACTTTTCCTTCGTCTTGGAGGTCGCGCAGCGCCTCGTCGAGTTGTTCCCGGGATACCGTCTGAAAGGAGAATAATAATAATTATATTTAACCCTTTCGAAATTAACATCCTCTAAAATAAATTCATAGTGTGTTTTCAGTTTATTTTGCATGATATGAAATTAACAGGTGGGGTATTCGATCAAATAGTTAAAATCTTAATTTTGTGTAGCTTACATATTTATAAGGCTAACTAGCAAGTAAATTATAAATAAAATTTCTAACATAAAAGTAGCTCAAGTTCCCTTTGGTAACATTAGCTATCTGCGAGTGGAAGTCCCGCCAAAATCTTTCTAGCCGTTTCAGAGATTAGCCGGAACAAACAGACAGACAAATATACCGTATATACTTTCAAATAATGCAATTAGTGAAAAGCTGTTAATTTGAAATTATTAACAGACAAGAATTAAATTTTATTTTTTTGTAGATATTCTAAACCTACAATGTACACTGCTCGTAACAGCACCAATTGCACCATTGTTGCTATTAGCAACATTGGTGCCAATTCTGTTACACATTTACACTAAACTGCAAAAATAATTGAAAGAGGACATAAATATGGCTAATATAGGCTGGTTTATCAACAGCTGTGTACAAGTTCTGCTATACTTACAACTTGTGAACTAGCGTTGATCTCCTGCAGCAGCTTGACATGCGTGATGGTGTGCGGCTTGGAGTAGGGCTGTATGAGCGCGCGCAGGGCTGTCACCAGCTCCGCGCGCCGGCGCCGCGCCGCCGCGCCCAGCCCTGTCGTCAGGATGCCCACGTCGATGCGGCCCGACGCCGGGTCCGTCGCAGACTGTTTTAAGGCTTCGCGGTGTAGTCTTGAGAAGGAAGCATAGATATAAGTATAGCAAAACGAAGCAAAAACCTTAGACGCAAGTGATACTGCTTCAAAGAGGTTGGTTATGATAGCAGTTTATTTTCAATCTATGTGGCGAGTGTATAAAAAAAATAATATGTTTGGATTAAATGACTCAAATCTCTGTTTCAGCTGAGCTACAGTTAATTTATTATACTTTCAAACACATTTGAGACCTGTACCTACAATATAGTAATCTGTGACCTGTACCACGCCTAAAAATACTGCAAATAGTACCGTGAGGCTTCATCGACGTCCAGTATTTCCACGACGGGTGAAAGGCGCAGCCTTGCGTGTGCCTCAGCGAGTCGGATCAGTGACTCCAGCTGACGCGGGTAGGCTGAGATCTGACCGCGCCCGCTGCCAACTCGCCTGAAAAACAAAGTGAATGTTGACGCTCATATCTATACACAATATAACATACCATTACGCCTATATTCTCGACGACTTATAAAACGACCTGGGAATCTAAAGTAGTAGTTGTACAACCACTAGGCCAAGATATTTAATTAAATAGTAGTGTATATAGAATTTATATTCATAGAAGAAATATTGTAAGTAAGTACCTCATGTCAACGTATGAGTCGATAAGTCTCTGCTGCGCGGTCTCGCTGAGTGTCGGCTGGACGTGCTCCTTCGCGAACGCTATGTAATCTCGCATTAACGACATGTCCTGAAATAATGAGGATTTTTAATCAGTCACTCTACGTTTGTTAAATGTATAGGATTATTTCTTACAGTTAAGTTTTGTTTTAGTGATTTCTGCTACCCAGAGAAAAGTTCTAAATTCTCTCAAAAAGTTTCATAAGCAGCAACTCTTTATATTTTTCTGCCCATCCTCAAAATATCTTAGTTTAGTGTGCACCCTTTGCACACAGGAGTTTAATGTGTTGATGGTGTCACTAGTTTTATAATACTTACGACCATATCCTCGTCATCTTGTGAATCAGTGAAATCTTTGTAGTAAAGCGACACGAGATGAGAAGCTAGCCGCCGGTCGAACACCTCGTCTTGTGGGTCCAACACCAAGAATATGAGGTCGAACCTAAAATGTGAGTGTTCCACGTGAATGTTTGTTGTATATAGTTGCATATTGCACAATAGCATTTTAATATATTTTATGGTGTGTATTTACATAAATAATTAAGTATACAAGTTTATAAGTTCCCATTGTACAAGTTCTGTTGAGTTTGGGACTAGACAGTGCTGTGTAAAATGTCCCAAAATTTTAATTATATACTGTTTAGAATTAAATCTAACCCTAATCGATTGGGAAAAAACGAGTCGGTGGCTATCTATTTTCTCGAAGTAAATTTCTCAAATATCCTAAACAGAATAAAGAGCATCATAGACTAATTTTCAAACTATTACGCGTTCGAGAAACGTATTTGTGTCAATTTTTCTAGATATATGGGGAAAAGTCTGTTTTAAGTATTTTACCTTGACATGAGTGTGTGGGGTAGTTGTACATTTTCAACAATAGTCTTGTTTTTGTTCCACTGCGACTCGGCGGGGTTGGCGGCCGCGAGGATGGACGTGCGAGCGTTCAGTTGACAGATTATACCGGCCTTCGCGATTGATAGTGTTTGCTGTTCCATTACCTAGGAATAAATATGTAAGTTAACCAGAGTTATTTATTTTAATGAAGGAAAAAGTCGACTGGCGGGCAGGACTAGAACCTGCGTCTTCTGGTTAAATACACCAGACGCTATGACCGCTAAGCCACCGCGTCATGTCGAAATCTTCCTTCACATTCTAAATGTACGTCGCGTTACGAGTCGTCTAAGGTGACGTTAAAATAAATAAGACGGTAAAATAAGTGGTAATCTCAGTATGAAAGATGCTTTAAAAATACAAAAAGAACGTCTTAGAGGTTATATAACAAAAAGCATTAATGTTAAGGTTGTTTATATAAATATAAAAGATGTTTTTCTGGAATACTTACTTCATGCAACACACTGCGCGTAGAATCATTCATCTTGTCGAATTCATCGATGCAGCATATACCATTGTCTGCGAGCACCAGTGCTCCTCTACAAAAATAAAGATAAATTTAACTAAAAAATTATTATGAAAATAGTACTTATTTATAAGTAAAACAAAAATGGTTTAGAATTCAGCCTATCGCCTGACTATATGGCGCCACCAAGTCCATAGTCCTAATAGTAGTAAATGTAAAAAAAAAATATCCACAGCCAAGTGTTGTTAGGTTCTTGGTTGTTGTTATAATTAAATTTAGAATCCAATTTGATCGCTTTTTGATTTCACGTTCCTAATATCAAATACGTAACACAGATATTGTACAGTTCGATTCAAACTTAATGGCGGCTCGGAAAATGAGGCGAGGCTGCACAGTACCGAATTGTGGGTACAGCGGGGGTGAGAGGTGGGGTAATGCGCAGCGAGAACAGTTTTCGCCAAACTTATTGTCCGGGTTGAAGTTGGCTCGAGCTAACTTTAACCCGTCAGTAAAAATAGGAGAAAGAAAAATATTGGATTTAAATTATTTAAAAAGATAGTATACGACTTGAGCTTTCTTATTTTTTTTATTACAACTCAATATTTTTGTTTCACCGGTTTTTAGGGCCGGGTTAAAGTTAGCTCGTGCCAACTTCAACCCAGACAATAAGTTTAGCGAGAACTGTAGCTAACTTCCGAGCCGCCAATAAATTTGAATCGAATTGTATGTGTATATGTAGGGGACTGACGTCTGCAGCACGAGCTGGCGGGTGTCGGGGTCCTTGGTGACGTAGGCGGTGAGCCCCACGGCGGACGAGCCGCGCCCCGACGTGTACTGCGCGCGCGGCACCAGCGCGTGCACCCAGCGCAGCAGCTGCGACTTGCTCGTGCCCGGGTCGCCGCACAGCAGGATGTTGATCTCCGACCTGACGGAGACAACACATTTATGACCATGTATAAACGACTGTCACCTATGCTGGCGCACTTTGTACTACATACTAATAATATGGTCAAAAGATTAGTCTAGTCTTGACCGTATCATTATGCACCCATTGCCATTGCCAAAAGAATATATAACAAGAACATTTTCAAGTGACACTATCATCACCATCAACTAATCATCAGTCAGTCTACTGCTGTATGTAGGCCTCAAAGCTTTATGGTCTTGCCCCCTAACTAATTGGCCTCTGATCCACCAAATATAATAAAACATATTACATAGATTGTGTATAAGTTGTTTCTATTGAAGTTTAATGTTAGATAAGCAGATTTTTTTAAAATTATTTCTAAAATTACCTGAAATGTGTCCGTCCAGCGGCATTAAAGTTTTTCTTAGTTCCCCCTAACAGTTGCAAGAGGCATCCCTTCTTGATGTCCAAGTTTTCATAAATGGAGGGTGCGATGGCTCGAGCGAGACGTTCGTAGCAGTCCGACTGGGCGGCCAATGCCTTGAACATCTCGATACGTTCCGGTGGGAAACGATGTTCCTTGCTGTAAATAAAAACAAAGTGAAATCAGATCAATGAAGTCTTTTTTGGCGACAAGATTAAAGTTCTGTTTTACCATTTCCTAGTATGTTCCCGTTAAATTATTTAGCAGATAATTACGTACATATTTTATTCGACGCGATGGTTGGTGGCTATTTAGAGATGGTGAAACAGTACCTTAAATGACAGATTTTTTTAGGCAGTTTTGGTATTAGTAAAAATAATGATCTTTTTGAAATAACAATGTCTTCATTGAACAATTTGTTATTTTATGTTTGTTGAAGAATATGTCAGTCTATATGCCCGTCTACACGCTTTGTCTAACCAGTTTGCGCAGGTAAGTGCGTGCGTGTTTCGGTAAGACGGTAGCTTGCGTAGTCCCGAGTGTCTTTTTGTACAGTCTTGCACAGACGTACCCTCTTTTTGTACAGACGGTACCGTATAGCCGGGCTATAAGATGTAAACTGTGAGTGACGCACCCCTCCTCGGTCTCGAGCAGGCGGTCGCTGTGCACCTTGCGGTAGTGCAGCGCGTCGAGGTGCGTGCGGTGCAGCGCCTTGAGCGTGGCCTTGCGCGGGTGCAGGCTGGCGGGCGCGGCGCGGAACACGCCCGTGACGGCCACGCGCTCGCCCGCCGCCGCGCGCTCCACCAGCGCGCCGTGCGCCAGCACGCTCACCGTGGCCGGCGTGCGCCCCGCCGGCATGTCGTCTGGGGGCGGCCAACATATTAGCTCGGCATTCGACGTCTACGGGTACTCAAATAAACAAAATCTTGCACAATAAATATTTGGGACATTTTACGCAACACCATCTAGTCGCAAACTAAGCAAAGCTTGTTGTGCTTTTTAACGCTAGCTCTTAATTTTTTACATAATATAAAACAAAGTCGGTCCCACTGTTTGTGCGCTTACAAAAGATTTTAATGCTGTTTTCAGCAATAGATAGTGATTCAAGAGAAAGATTTACATGTAAGTAACATACACTATATAGGTTGCTATATTTTTTTTCTATAATATGCCAGAACTCCTTCTAAGGATGCACTTCGCTAGCAGTAAAAGGAAATTTTCCTTAAACTGTCAGTGCAGTGAATCTTTCATAAACCTCTTTAAGAGATTTTACAGGGTCGGCAACGCTTGAGTGACGCTTCGGTGTTATAAACGTCCATAGGCTGTGGTAACCGTCTACCATCAAACGGGTCGCATACTTGTTTGCCATCCTTATGGTATAAAAAAAATAAGTTACCTGGCGACTCCTGCAACTTGACGAGCTGCTTGTCACTGAAGTGCGACCTGTTGTGTATAAGGTGGTAGGAGTGCGCAGTGTTGCAGTGTCCGCAGTGCGCGGGCTCGGGCACGCGGCCGCGCTCCAGCTCGGCCGAGGCCGCCGCGCCGCACACGGCGCAGCGGAAGTACGCCTCGCGCATCTCCGGCACTATGCTCGACGTGCGGATCACCATGCCCGACAGCGTCACCAGCTGGTCGATGTCTGTACGACGAACGAACATTATTAGAAAACAGGAGTGATATTAGACTAGCTTTCCCCGCGTGTTTTTTTAATTATAGCCAATGTTATCGGGAAAGATGTAGTTTTCTATTTATTTTTCAGTTTACTTATTACAAACATACAAAAATACAAATCTTTTCTCTATATAATATTAGTATAGATCTATAGAACTGCAAGAAAACTCCTAATGACTTGTAGTAGATAGTTTGCTTCTACAACTTAAAAACAGAGTATTCCTATTTATTAAATTCTTATTAGCACTTATTTTTTAAATTGCTTTTTAAGAAATATTAAGTGCTCAATGTTTTGGATGCTCTAAAAACAGGTGGAAGATATATACATACATATACCTGTACATATAAAATAATTTCTAACAAATACAATACTACATTGTTTAGGACCGAACCCATTACTTTCTCTTATAATCTTACCTTCAGGGTTGAGGTCCCTCATATGTCGTTGCGGCGCGTTGTACGGTCGCACCTGTATCTGGTGCTCGAGCACCGCCGCCGGGTACCGCTCGAAGAACAGCTCGTTGACTGCCGCGTCGAAGGCTGGCACCACCTATAATGTACATCAATACGTCCGTAAGTAACAACATAACATAAAATACAATAATAAGTGAAGTGCTACTAACATAGTTTTAAGCCCTATCTACTAACACTTTTTTGTATATATTCTATATATGTTAGTTTGTAAGGTATATATCTATGGGCCATAGTTGCCTGAAATAAATGGTTATTATTATTATATAATAATGTACACCCACAGTTCACCGGTATATTTTGATCCCATATTATAGGAGACGAGCTTCGAAGCGTCGAAGCGGCGAAATATCGATTTGTGCCCACACATTTTGATTTCAATTCATTCAGATTTGGGCACAAATAGAGACTAATAGAACGATAAAAGAATTGCATCGAAAAGCAATTCAAATTCAAATTCAAATTCAAAATATTTTATTTCAAATAGACCATATAAATAGGCACTTTTGAACAGTCAAACTAGTTGCTCGGTTCCAAAAAAAAGTAGGACTTATGGAGAAGAGCCGGCAAGAAACTCCATAGTTACTCTTTTAAAAAAGATAGTGAGACAGTAACATTTTTTTTGTTGTGAATAATATGAGTCTAATGCAGTTCGATGTGTAAGGATTAAGATAATAGAAAGGAAAAGAAAATAGCCATAGCAGTAAGAGCTGACCTGTCCCGACAGACAGCACCCGTTCACGAGCATGACGTGTGTATCGGCGCCGTTTGACTCAACCATGTTATAGGGAATAAAAAGACCCGACACACAACGCCACCATCAGCAGAACATTTAAGTGAGCATGACAAGCTCAAACTGCAGGGCTAGGCTGGTTTATATTATATTATACATCAATGGGTAACTAAAGAAACATCAAGGCCTGCAGAATACTCATACTTTACAGTTAATGATGTTCGTTTCTCAATGAAAAAAAAAATGGCAGATAAATTTCTCAAATAAAAATCAAATAAAATAAAAATCATAGTAAAATAATCAATTAACATAATTAATGCAATGTCAAGTAATAGGATAAATTAAATGTCAGAGTAAATATTTGTCACTATCCTGGTTCATTGGAACAGTTCAATCCCAAGCATTTTTGTCATCTATATAATCTTTCACCGTGTAGTAACCTTTAAGACACAGCTTCTGC
This sequence comes from Acronicta psi, assembly GCA_946251955.1. NCBI lineage: Eukaryota > Metazoa > Arthropoda > Insecta > Lepidoptera > Noctuidae > Acronicta > Acronicta psi. The sequence continues at coordinate 3,540,454 of OX276486.1, forward strand.
TTGACAATTGACTTAAATTTATTCAGGCTTAGGTTTTGAATGTTGCTTGGGATTTTATTGTAAAAGCGTATACATTGGCATTTGAACGAGTTACTTATCCTCTGGAGCCTGGTTGAAGGAACAATAAATTTATTTTTATTTCTGGTATTAATGTTATGCGTATCGCTACGTTTATTAAAGAGATTAATATTCTTATGCGCATACAGTAAATTCTCATAAATGTACTGTGATGGAACAGTCATAACATTAATCTCCTTAAATTTATCCCTCAGTGAATGTCTGGGACTTAAATTGTAAATTGATCGAATAGCTCTCTTCTGCAGCACAAAAATAGTTTGTATGTCGGCCGCATTCCCCCACAACAGAATACCGTACGACATCACACTATGAAAATAACTGAAGTAAACTAGACGCGCAGTATCAACGTCAGTTAAGCAACGTATCTTTTTGACTGCGTATGCTGCAGAGCTAAGCCTTTTCGATAACTTATCTATATGTGGGCCCCACTGAAGTTTTGAGTCTAAAGTTATACCTAAAAATACAGTGGTGTCCACAAGCTCTAATTCTTTGCCATTTATAAGTACACTGGTTTTCACCTGTTTTACGTTAGGTGTTGTAAACTTAATACATTTAGTTTTCGTTTCATTTAAAAGTAGATTATTTGCATTAAACCAGTGTACTACTTTTGAGAGAGCACCGTTTACATCGTCAGTAATAATTTGTTTACGTTTAAGTTTAAATAGTAGTGATGTATCATCTGCAAACAGCACTATCTCATGATTATCCCTTATTAAGTAAGGTAAGTCATTTATATAAATTAAAAACAAGAATGGGCCAAGAATTGAGCCCTGCGGCACTCCCATGGTAACTACAGACCCGGAAGATCTCTTTCCGTTGACGTCCACCCTCTGAATCCTGTTACCCAGGTACGAGATAATAAGATTCAGAGAAGTGCTTTTAAGACCATAATGGTGTAACTTCCTGATCAATGTTTCATGAACAACACAATCAAAGGCTTTAGATAAATCACAAAAAATGCCCAAAGCATCGCGTGATTCCTCCCATGTGTCAAATATATGACCTAAAAGTTCAACACCGGCATCGGTAGTTGAACGACCCCTTGTAAAACCGAACTGTTTAGAGTGTAAGAGTTTATTTTTAATAAAGAACCTTTGCATTTGCTCTAACATGAGCTTTTCGAAAATTTTACTAAAAGTAGGCAGCACGGATATAGGTCTAAAATTTGTGGGGTCAGTTGTGCTACCTGATTTAAACAAAGGTATTATCTTACTATTTTTCATTAGATCAGGAAATCTACCAGTGTCAATACAATCATTAAAAATAACAGTTAGGGTAGGTGCCACAATATCAATAATTGATTTGGTAACGTCGACAGAATTACCCCAGAGGTCTGAGGTTTTTTTCACATTTAACATATTGAAAGCTTTAATAATATCTTTATAGTTAACATGATTAAATTTGAATTCATCATCGTTAGCTTTAACATTTTCTTTAAGTAAGGATTCTGCGACAGTGGGTGATGAATTTAGGAATTTAGTTGTTGAAACAGGAATGTCCGAAAAAAACTTTTCAAATGCTGTGGCTACTTCTAAATCTGATTTTACAAGGCTATCACCGATGTTAAGGCTATATTCACTGTTTCGTTTACTAATCCTTCCTGTTTCACTGTTGATAATATTCCAAGTCATTTTAATGACATTATTGCTGTTTTTTATTTTTGAACTTAAATAGCGCGACTTTGCAAAACAACAAATTTTCTTAAATAATTTTGAATAATTCTTAACATAATTATTAAATTCTGGGGTGTTGACATATGTTCGCTCATTATATAGCTCATAAAGTCTTTCCCTACTTTTATGAATACCAACAGTGGCCCATTCACTGAAGGATGCTTTACTGTTAACTGTGATCGTCTTGGGGGTAAAAGTAGAATCAAATTCAGTACAGTAAGTTTTAAAAAAGGCACCATATAGTTTATTAGGATCATTATTGTATGACAACGAAGGTAATTTATTAACAAGTTTATTTTTAAATAATTCCAAGCGATTTGCAGTTTTTGGATTAACAGTAATATCTTTTTTGGCCACAATTTCAGTTTGATTGTAAACAGTAATTAGCTGACCACAGTGGTCAGAGTCCAATAAATTAATAACTTCTTTATGTTGTGGTGTTATGTTGGTAAAAATGTTATCTAAACATGTAGCAGTAGATGCAGTAATTCTAGTAGGCTCCAGAAATAAGTTTGTCAGATTGTATGACAGGAAAAGACTTTTTAACTTTGTACAGGCACTTGAATTTTCTAATAAATTAACATTAAAGTCCCCACAGATGATGACGGATTTATTAGACTTACAGATCTTATGAAGTACATCCTCCATCACCTTTTCAAAACTGTCGTACAACCCTGATGGTGGTCTATATACACTCAAAACAATAAACCGTTCCAATTCCACACAGGCTATTTCAATTGTTCGTTCAACAGAGAGGCCCACAATGTCCCTACGTTCCTTAAATTTAAACCGATTACTAACTATGACTAAGGAGCCACCATGGATAGCACACTCTCTGCTAAAGGAACTACCAACCTGGTGGTTACTAAAATTAAACATGAACTGATGGCTTTTCAACCAATGTTCTGTAATGCAAAGAATATCTATATTATTGCAGTTCATGAATAGTTCGATTTCTAGGTCTTTATTATTTATTCCTTGTATATTTTGGTGAACCAGGTTGATAAGATTACAATGTTTATAATTAATGTTGCACTCAGTTATAGATGAACTTATAGGTAGGTCTATGCAAGAGGTAGTCTCTGTTGTCCTTAACGCTAATTTAAATTATTCGATATGTCAACATGTATAATGTCAGGTAATGGCTCAAGAGAACCAATATATTTATTAGCCAGATTCTTGGCTAAAGTATCAAAGAAATATGCTAGAGACATAGCGAGCTGTCTCTTACAATAGGTGGAAAGATAATAATTATCTTTTGTCAAATAAAAATGTTTGCTAACATAGTTGTTAGTGTCAATTAAATTAAATTTGTTATTGTGTATTGACAAGTTATGCAAGGTTAAATTAAGCTTATATCTAATATTGTTTTCTTCCTGTGGCAAACTTTTAGAGTAGGGGAATGAAAACATAACTATATTATATGCATTTAATTCACATAATTTTGTGTAAAACTCTATCAACTTTTGTTTGTTTACATTCCCCCTATTTCCTATAAATATTATTATGCTGGTGTTAGGGCTGAATTTGGACTCAATAATTTTTTGCATTATGAGGTTATAATTTAATCCAGGCATACAAAAATTTGTAGTTACTTGTCCCATATAGTTTGACAACAACTGGCCCATTCCACGGCCAATTTCATCACTAAATATTACATAGGGTGTATTTAGGGTAGATTTTATAGGTTTTAGGCTGTTTATAGTTTCAGTGGTTTGAGAGGGTCTTGCAATGTTAACCGAGTTATCTAAACTTTGCAGAATGTTGGTGTCACATGTCAACGGTGAATGAGGTGCAATGGTGTTGCAATTGTTGAATGACTTGTTTGTCATTGACTGTCGGCGCTCATGGTTACATGTACATGCGCTTACTAACTCATTCATAGCCAACATGTACTCCTTCATCTGCATTTCTGAACTTTTATATTTACTTGTCATGGATATTAATACAATAAGTTGCTTATTAGTTAAAAACTTATAAAATTGTTAAATTACCGATTTTATGGGCCTGTTTCAGGACCTCTGTATAGCCGCTAACTGCCAGATAAATAAAAAAATGGTATAAAATTGTCTGCCAGGATAATTTAACGGGACCTTATCAGTAAGCTGTGTAACAGGCCCTATATGTCAAAAGTAGAGAGTACCATCATTTATTTAAAGGAGAAGAAAATGTAAAAGTCACCCTATAGTTATTGACTAACTTACCTCTTGAGGGTAGCATACAAGTTGGCGATGCAGTTTGGAATCAAATATTTTGACATGTTCACAGTCAACATCCAGGAATGGCTCCTCCAATGTATTTATCTACAAAAGATAAATATATCTTTATCTTACTAAGTAATTGAATTACATAAAATTATAATGTTTGCGTGTTTTTCATGGTACAATTTTTTAGTAGGACCCAATACTCCTTGGTTGGTGGAAAAAAGATCTCTTTTGTGATCCACAACTGGGCAAAGGTTTCCCCAACCCAGTCCACGTTTTTCTATCCTGAGCTTCTCTATACCAAATCAATTCGCCAACGTCTCTGTGGCCGTTACGTGATACTCTGTAGTCCCAATATTAAAGCTTATTATGGCGACAATGATGTCTGTTGTCTAGTAGTTCGAGGGTCGAGGTCGTGAATCTGATTCCCATTTAATTTGGGTATTTCTTATGTATAATAAGTATTTATTTACAAAAACAAGTGTATAAGTATAATTATATCCATTGTCTAGTACCCATAATACAAGCTCTATCTCAGAAATTTATTTATTTATGTTACTGCTAGATGGAAATGTCTTTACCTCCTCCAGCTTCTGTTCGTAGAGTGGTTCATTGGTGATGGCGGTGGGCTCCACAAACCTCTGTATGAACTTGACAAACTTGTCGCGGCACTCGGCGATGGCCACGTCCGTGCCCCACACTACCAGTTGCGGCTCACTCGAAGGTACGTCGGCCGCTGCGTCTTCTACCTGTCGATAATTAATAATTAATTATTATCTATTAAAAATCAAAGCAAGTAATTTCGAAAAAGATTCTGGAGTTTGTAGTGGATAGGGACTAAAACTGCGTTAAGACTTTTTTTTAGCTTTAATCACTGTTTCTGGAGGTAAGTTCGCGCAGCCCTTGCCTTGCAAGTAGTTTAAACATACGAGATTTATGGGAATGTCTAATTTATTGTCTTTGATATAGAAATTAAATTAAACCTACTTTCTGTATATCAGAAAATAAGTAAATCCTCTGCAAAATTGACATCTATCTAAAACGAAATACCTGTAACTGTCAATCGCAATTTATCATAATAAAACCATGGAAAAATACAAAAAAATGCAATAAATCATAATAAAAAGTAAAAAAAATGCGCGATTCCATATGTGAGTTGCCGATAAAACGCCGACTTTCTTGCCCTCACAGCGAGTTCGAGTCTGCAACGAGTTTGGATGGGAAGGCGTCTTCTATCTTAAGCAGTTGCAGGATCTGCTTGTCATCTATACTGGACCCTGCATCGCTGACGTGCGGCCACAGGTTTTGCGAGAAGTGTTTAAACCAGTACTGGCGGATACGGGAGAAACCAGACTATATTGTGTGCCCGCTGTGTCGTGCTTGCGCCTTCAACGTGGACTTTGCCAAGGTATGGTTGGAAAGTAGACTAGATATTGAACTTTATTGCTAGCTTCAGTATTATTTTTCATTGTTATAACTTACTTGAAATATTAGTTTTTAGTGGTTTGGTTGTACACTAGACTTATTATTAAGTGCTTTGTATCACTGTATTCTTTAAATAGAAGCTACACTGCTTTAATTTGCATTTGTGTTGATTAGAATTAGGACTCTTGTTCATATTTTACAAAATAGTTTTTATTTTATAGATTGTTAGTCACAAAGGTCACAAAAGTCAAATGTGCATACTTTTGTGCAGCATAATAGTTTGTGTGGAAGAGAGCCAATACAAGAAAATATGTCTAACATTAAGTCAGACTGGACAGGCATACCAAAATCTCATAATAACCTTTTTTATTGAAATTATGGAGGGAAAAGGTTTATGTAGTATATAGTTTTTTTTCGCTTTCCAGCAGAAGGACGATAGGGCGTCGACAGAAGACTTTAGAAAAATGTTCAGTGATATGCAGAACATTACAGAACCTGATCTGAACTATGCACTGCTTCTATGTCTCAAGTTCAGCATCCTGATGCCAGCATTGTACTGTCTAGTGAAATGGCTCAAGATACCACTCATAGATCTATTCACAAACCTTCAAACCAAATTAACACGTAAAATGTAAATTCATGTTCAGATTTTGTGCTGTCAACTATTTAATATTTATAATAAAAGCAAAATATACCAAAATTCATGTTTCAATAACATAAAATGCAGTAGATATTAGTGTCAGAGTGACTCAATCTGAGACCCTACCCCAGCAGTGAGATTTGTATTATACATACATATCATCATACCTGTAGTCCCTAAAGGGTTAGGCAGAGGTGTTCTGTTGTGCACTCACCTATATGAATAGGTCCCTAATGCTATTTATAAGGGCAACCCCCTTTTACATAGTATTTGCGATTGCTATCACAATCCAGACTTCAAACAGATGACATGACACTACTTTCATAAGAAAAATGTAATAATAACGCTCCCAGTCTAGACTAGGCCAAAATAATGTCCTGGACAGAAGTTAAGCCATTAAAGGCTTCCTAATAAGTGGACTACTTACCCTCCTTGTAGGAGTTGGAGCAGGCACACTGCGGCCTTGCTGATTGGTCCTCAGGTCGGCTCTCTGTCTTGCAGGTGTCATGGCTCCTCGCAGCATGGAGCGAGGAGTGCTCAGCGAGCTGGGTGTACCATAGTTAAGAGGTGAGCTCATGTCTATGTCTGTACCTGAATGGAAAATGTTTCAAGACTTTAATTTTTAAAGAACAAAATATATGTTTTAGCCAATTATAGATTTATTTATTCAAATCAATCTTTATTGCATTCCATAATGTATACAGAATTACAGTTTATTATTGTTACTATTTCTAGATAATGGAATTGTAATTTACTATAGCTTGCTTAGATCAATATAAAGTTTCAATTGAAAACAAATTTCAACATAATAAGACAACAGATGTCAATATCATATTAGTTAGTGCTGTTTTACAGGGCAGCAAAACTACTATCAGATATTTTTTAATTTTAAAACAAAGGTGCAGGTTCCGAATGCAGTAGAATACAATTTACATTCAGAAATAAAATCAGCCAATCAAAATCAACGATTGACCATTGATTAATGTAGCCTGGATTGCATAGCTTATAACACTGAAATCTAAAAGACCAATTTGAGCACTTTAGACTCATGCCCAAAGTCCAGTTACTGCAACTTACCAAGAGGACTGGAAGCTAGGGCACGAGCAGGTGACGTGCCTGGTACTTGATCACCGGGAGTCCGAGGCGTTCTCCTTGGAGTGCCGGGTGTTCGGGGAGTACCCCGGGGAGTGCCGGGAGTTCCATCTAAACACAAAAATATACTTTTTATCTCTTGCCAATGCAGCTATATGATGATGATGATGATGATGACCTCCAGACCGATTTCGGTCACAGCGACTACTTCAACTCCGTGTGGATAGTTGTCGCTGGTGTGCTCTCATATGACTGCAGTAGCCAATCTTCTTTGAGAAGGTCCGCGAGCATTGCGGGCATGTGAGCACACCATTATTGTAATTATAACTGATTACCACGGATGGTCGGGCTTTCAGTTCGTCTCGCCTAGAATCAAGCTCAGACCGACGCAGCTCCTCAAAGGCAAAAACTTTTCTTTTGACTAGCTCCCTCCAGTCAGACAGCTATATAAGCACAAAGCAGCACTATAAGTTTTTAACAAAAATCTGGTAGAGAATAGAATGTTTGCATTACTACCATAACATTTATCTATTTTTCATTTGTTTGTATACCACAAAATAAATGTAATAAAAACTAACTTTTTGAAGGAGTGCCCGAAGAATGCTGTGGTGTTTCAGGAACAACAACTTGTTGTGATGATCGGGTCCGGCGAGACGGCGTAGAAGCATCTGATGACGCCTGTGAGGATGGTCGCTTGGATGGAGTCGACATTTTAAGTTTTCATACAAATTCACAAATTTCTTCGTTATATTCGTTGTTTATAAATTCGTAACAAACAAACACGGCGTGATCACAACGGCAGCCGGAGGAGGTTATTTATTTTTTATTTGGCGCGAAACTGTGACATGTAACTGACAGTCACACTTTGACACAATTGACAAATCGACAGTGATGAAAAAAAGTTTCATTTGCTGATATCTAGAGCGCGTTCTTGGTCCTTGGTTTCTAGTTTCTACAGAGAAATTCTCTGTCTACGCTACACTGACCACTCTAAAGTACAGTAGGGCACTGTAATGTAGAACTTGGTGGTCACTTGGTCAGTGTTAATGTAGACTTGTAGAACTCGGTCTGGGGCAGTGGCTGGTGTTGTACATACGGGCCCTTCACATTTATACTGATAAAAAGACTTAGCATTGTGCATTTTTAAGCTTATTCCGCACAGGGAGAGATCTGTTTGTATGTATATATTTATTTAATTAATATTTTATTACTTGTGACATGCGACTTATGCATGGCATATTTTTTTAAATACATTTTTTTACTGACATGCCACGGTTAAGTACGGTTAAACTTTACGTTCATAATTATGTATTGTTTAATTTGTATTATTTAATAAATAAATAAAACAGTACTCTGTAGCAAACTGAGGAAACCAATCAGCAGTAAATTAAATATGGAGTAACGTAAAAAACAGTTCTCTTAAAGTTACTTTATTTATTCTATTTCAATACAATTAGTCGATTAAATCATCAATTACTAATCGACTTAATTGGAAAATTGTCTTTGGAACTTTTAACAACTCTATTATTGTTGTCAAGGTACCATAAACAAGACGCAAATATTTTTTTAAATCAATTGATCGTTCATTCACCGCTGATGTTTTTACGGTGTTATTTTACGATAATAAATAAATATAACGATTATTGCGAAATAAAAGCGATTGTGATGCTCAGCAGTATTTAAATTTGTGCAATAAAATTAACAGAATCAATGTTCTTTGCTTAGATATTGATTGGCGTTGTAAAAGCTATCTTTGTGCAATCTACCTGCATCGTATAAAATATTTTCGAATAATTATCTTTGACGGGACAAATAAGATACGTTTTTAAATGGACAATGTAAATACAGTGTGTACGCATTAATGCGTAGTACCTACGTATGTTTGCTTGTGATTCAGCGGTTCTCCCACAAGGACTGAAGATATTTTGGTGAGTATCGGTAGGTACCGCGATGAATCACTTTATCTCTGCGTGCATTTCCATTGTAAAGGTCCTGGAGACGGTGCTATCTAATAATATATAACAAGATGGGTCTCCGTGCATTATGTACGAATCACGTTTTAAGAGCCTCGTATGTAAAAAATGCAAATTAGGTGTTCTAATTTTGTCTAAAAAAGTAGTAGTAGGGTAGTAGAGACTTAAGAAATAACAATTGAAACACTAGCATAGCAAGAGTACAGTTTGATAAAGAACAGGTGAAATAGAAGTAAGTTGTTTGCCATAAATTATTGCTTTGTTTAGAAATTCACTAGTGTTTTAAGTTTAACTGCATCACAAATTTTCCATTGAAGGTAACAATAAAATTATAAAAAGAAAATACAACTGTAAGAAGGTATTGTAATTTTTTAAATTGTGCATAAAATTTGGTAAAGTCATGACTACTTAGAATCAATAACAACATGGCCTTTTCACTTTCTATTTCTAAGTTCAAGGTAGTTACAACATTGATCTTGACTGTGGGGGAGAGTCTGTTGAGTTTTTCCTGCATTATAAAAAAAAATGTGCTAGTCATTGGTTCAGCAACAATCACACACACACATTGATTTTAATTACTACAATAATAATTTAAAAATATTTCAACCTTATCAATAATTATAATATTTCTTTTTATGAAATTATGGAGTATGGACCTTGCCATACAAATTTTCTCTAAAGAATGTCTCTTGTGTCATTAAAATTTTTACTCATTCATATTTGCATGTTGAGCCATTGAGGTGAAAGGTCATTGACCTCTGTTGCAAGTCAATGAACAAAATTTCTCATAATTAACAATGATGACACTAGAGTTTTTTTTATTAATAAAACAAGTTATCATATTTTGTAGTGATATAAATTATGATTTATGTTGTTTTTATATCTAAATTATTAAGTACAACAAGCTGAACAAATGTTGCAAATAAAAAGGATGGGTAGGTACAAAGGCTTTTTACTGTTTCAAAAACTGTTTTATTAGAGTAATAACATCATTATAAAATATGAACCAGATAAAAGTGCAGAAATTTATTTAAACTGAGAAGGAAAAGTGGAAACACCAGATGGTTCTCAGGTTTTGCTTTCTGAATTCTTTTTATATGTATATATAGGCTATTAATTTGCTATAGCTTACTACTTAAATACTATCATTCAGATCACTAAATTAATATTATTTCAAAGAAAATTCTTACATATTTGAAAGTAATTAGGAAACTTGCATAAAATATGACATATTACATGAATATGAAATGTCTTTTCCATATTTGTTAAATAGGTATTATATTGTAGACAAGAAAAATCTATGATTAAAAGTATGGTTAAACTGTACTAAACTATGTCTCTACATAAAGTAACTTATTATATTTATGAGGATGCAATACTATTCACTGTTGTTTTGTCATCACCATTATTATATTATATACAATATAATAATAATACAATAGGATTTGTATAAATTTTTCATAATTTATTAATTTTATATGGAAGTGGTATACATATATATTTTTGCTGCCATGAAAGTGGCCAAATGTAAATTAAATAATATACAAAGGACATGGACATGTAAATAATAAATCTATAGAATATTAATTCAACTCAGTGGTTGAACATCATATTTCATTAACCTTTAGGTACATTAACACTAAAATGGAATTTGTATGAAGTTATATGACTCAGATAATAATAAATAACTTTGTTACTCAATTGTTTATAAATTTTACATTAAACATACATATTATAAGAAATATTTATCAAAAACTTCGCCAGATCAAATTTCTCGAAAACAATACCCTTAGCTCAAGTGTTGATTAAGGAAAACTATTGATTTCTGTAGCTGTGTAAGGGGGCATATTTCTCGTAATCTCGAGCGAGGTAATCCTGCCGTTACCCTTCGGGGTACGAGATCGCATGCGCCAAGCACTGTTCACCCCCCAAGCGCGTTCCGCAATTATACATATATACCTATCTATACTACGATATCTCCGATACTTGATTATAGTTTGAATGATTCGTTTACCCATCAAAATTTAGATTTCACCAAGTCTACAATATGTTTTTAGAATTTTAAGGGTAATTGTATTTATGTATTTATTTACGTAAGTAGATCAGCTGTCGTTGTCATATGGTTTTACAAAAATCTATAATCGAAAAGGGTTACCAAGATACGCTAACATCATTCGTTTCTACCCCTCTAATTTCGTGCGATGCGTACACTTTATCTACACAAATGTGAGTGAGCGAGTTCTCAACTCGCACACACACAGACGCTACTTGGTAAAAAAACTAGAATATACCTATATTCTGTTCAACTGGAATAGCAGCTACGTTGCATTAGTAAAAGTTACAGTAGCACTTCACGCGTTAATTTAAATTAAGTACTATAGATACCTACTATCTATACTCTAGTCTAGTCCAAAACGACACGACTAGGGTTGCCAGGTTCAGAAATAGAAAAGCCGGACAGATTCATATTTAGCCGGACACTTCGCTAAGTCTTAACACACTGGGTTTTTAAAATATTTTGTTTTATCACGAGTTATACGTCGTGTCCGAGTAAGCCGCTCGCGCGTTTTCTTTTGGTATGTTTTGGCGAGGCGGGGTTGAAAAAAAGCATAACAAACGCCGGACAAGCCGGACACCTGGCAACCCTAGACACTACAGTCGAACGAACTGAGACAGATAGATGATGCCTAGACAGAGATACTTAGACAGACAAGAGATTAGTGTCCAAAATCTGTGTTCAGACGTTCAGCACTGCTAATGACTATAATGGTACACCGTACATGGCGTACATGGTTACTTTTACCATAAACTAGCTTATCAAGTTCCGCCGCTGTCATTACGCTCTCGCTGCGTGCGACAACAAATGAAGTTTGAGATAACTTTATTCTCACAAGACAATCATTATTCGCTCGTATATCAACATGAGAATATAAACAGCTAAGACACTCGTGTGAACGACTAAAATACTGTTTGTGCCTCTGTACCAAAATCAATGCAATAGTTTTACATATTGCACGCATGTGAACATTTATACACAATCGAGTAAAAATCAATACAATCACAATATGGGGAGCAGCAGTAATTTTTTTAACGATTCTGGCAACGCATGATGCATTACTAATGCTGTTGTTGACCCTACCAATTAACTTGAATGCGTGTGGGTGTCCGAAATAGATCGACGCACAAAATGTACTATGAAACCTTAGCTACGATTGAGAATCCTTAGTTGATAGGCTTTGTCGTATTAATTTATTAAACGGCGATTATCTTAACTAAAGATTGCTGTTATTTTTACTTTGGAGTATTTGGTTGAGTTTTTATCGATTTATGCTAACCCCAATTTTTGGTCGTAAGAATCTTTACAAATAATCTCATATCATTGAAATGCATAAGCACCTAAGTCCAAATATAATAATTACCAACTGGATTTTCTTTTTTGTACTCATTTGAATGTTGAATATTTAATTTAATAATTATTTCTCACTAGTATAATCTTTCTAGTACGTACTACTATTATCTCATTTAGTCGACGATGTTGGAGAAAAAATTCACGAAACATAACCCCGTTTTAAAGAAACTGTTATAGTAATGGGTCGCCACTCGCCACACTCACCACCTCTATGCTACGCTGCACTGGAAACAACCAAAGCCCGTTAGCTTTACTCGGTTTATAATTATCTTTAATAGGTAATTTTAAACTCCATCGTGTGTACACAGAGATGAAACAACAACGCTAGAAAAAAATATACAATGTGCTTATTTAAAAAGTTGTTTCTAAAAAAGGTTCTCAATGTATAAATGCCATTCTCAATGTTAAGAATAATAGTTTCCGGAGTAGGCTTTTCCTAATAAAGGAACAAATTCCTTTGTTTGTATGATAAGTAGGTACAAATTATCGATACTATCAGTGTTCTGATAATAATCGATTACGGATATTAAATGACGACGATTTCTCCAGTCTTACATAAGTATTAACAACGTATTCGGGAAGGCACTATAAATTCCATACTCCTAACAGTCTAGTCCCAACAAGTACTTATTGGCAAACCTCTGCCTAGAATAAGTTCCCGTTTATATTTTCCTAATAATGCCTTTACTCTTCAATTGCGAAATCACAAATGAACTTGTCCTGTATTGTATAAAATTTATGAAACTGTAGGGCTATCTCCGAACAAGCCCTTAAGCACATTATTCCGCCCTATTATAAATTAGAAGATATCGCGAAATTTCAAGAATTCTTATTGGCATTTATCTCAATTGGTGTAATTTGTGGTGTATTGGTGTTTCTATTGTATTTGTGGTGTATGTGTGTGTATTGGTGTTTCTATTATTACCACAGTTACCATTATTATCTCCTATACATTTGCACTTGTGATCTCTCAACTTCTTCGTTGGTCATAATTATCACTAGAACGTATAGCAGATGTAGCTATCAGATTTCATTCAGACGTATGATTCACATATTTAAAATACATATAGGCTGCCATAGCTAAAACATAGCGTGGATGTTTTGAGCATAGCGGCTTACCAAAATTATTGACATTGACCATGATTTAGCAACCCTCCCCGGCTTTGCACGGGTGCAATCTCTACTACTATTGCATGTGTACTACTTAAAAACCTTCCCCTTGACTTACTCTTATCTATTGCTCAAAACTGCATTAAAATCCGTTGTGTAGTTTAAAAGATCTAAGCGCATAAACAGCGGTAGCGACTTTGTGTTATACTATGTAAAGATAAAGATAATTAAATATACTATGGTCTCGAAGTTTAAAATAATTTAGTGTTATGGAAATTAATCCATCTACAATAAAATTAATAGTCTTCCTCGTATTACTCAGCTGATTTTTTATAATTAAAACGTTAGAATCTCAAGATTACTTGAGGTAGAGACAATGCTGTTATCCTGTTTGCTCTAAATCCCTTTTTTATGCAGGCGTAACCTAACTACTGCAATGTAGACGATGCCGATGGGATAATAACTCAACTTCTTGACTATGTAAATCCGCTTTGTCGACACATCCATTTCCTATGACAATAATTAATTAACAACAAGTTTTCCGCCGACATGGCCCTTGTCTACGGTGCTACGTGCTCGTCAAGTTAAAACAATGATTTGAAATAGACATAGTATGTTCATTTGTTGTGTTCAATGAAACTCGATTGGCAGGCAGTGTAGCGACGCACAACTGGTCCTCCATTCAGGTAGATTTCTCCGGCTTAGCTCAGCGGTGCTCAAAGTGTTTAGGTTAACGGAGGTAGGTAAATAGAAAAAAATATTTATCAATACTTTTTACTAGTTACTATTGTTTGGACTTTAAAAAGACCATGATTCTCTAAGTGTATTTTAGTGTTCTCAGAGGTCGTCAGCTACGAAATAGCATTTCATTTCGAAGTACCTAAAAATAACATTAAAATAGTACCTTTAAAAGATCTATTTACAAAAAAAAAAATCATTAATCAATTATATTGAAGTAATTTGACGCAATTCTTAAAAAAATGCGTATTTTGACATACAACTTGACTAGCAACTTACACTATGCTTGTCCACACCACAAGTCACTTTATTGTGTCGAAATGGTCATTGAATTACTTTTTAACATTTTTATCTGAAAAATCTTTTAATCCCTGTGTCATTTAAGAACCATCCTGATGTAAATTGAAATAGCTTTACCCTGTATGGCTATGGATGGCCTGATACCACACATTAAAGTAGGAGAGCTATGCCTCTGTTTACGTGCAAGGGCATTGAATGATAAGAGTTGCACGACTTATGTTGGTGTATTATTCAACTGAGTTTTAATCGGTTAATACACCTAAATATTAACATGTTATTCCTGACAAACATAATAATTATAGAGAATGTTAAGTACCACAGACCATTGGACTATAGTGCGGCCGGTGGGTGCGGGCACCATCTTAATACGGATCCGCAAAAACCTATTGTTTCTTACCGTATCCATAGAAAAAACACGTCAGCTTAATTTTTTCACTACACAAATGAACAATGAACTTTACCTGCACATAGAACACGGTGTACGTAGACGCACATTGCATTGTACATATTCAATACATTTGCCTTTCTTTCACCTGTTTTTATTACTGTGCGTAGTAGTCTTTGTATAGACTTTCATTTTACGATTCCGCGTGAATTATTGGAATTTAAGCTTATTGCCGGTGTCCTTGTGAATCATTTGTAAAATGCTGGAACTTATGGCTTTATTGAAACTGCTTTAAGTTTAGTCTGCAGATACTTTTTTATTGTTTTATAGATCTTTAATTATTTTTCTTCGACGACCGTATTAGACGTGCGAGTGATTAGTCGGTCGTCCACATTCTACGGAGTCTGCAAACGTTCTTGTGAGATCATTGATACAAATAGAACCCAAAATAATACCACCAGGGATCAAACCTTGATGATCCTAGACCAGGTGACTAAAGAACTGGAACACATGTTTTTTTTACGAAAAAAGACAGTCAACGTGAAGCGTTTTGTGGTGCTTCTTCAGAACCGATAGTCGGATACCTATTGAATGTATATGGGAATGGCTGATATGTTTTTATCTATCAGATAAAAAGAAACATCGAAATCGGTTCACGATGTATCATCTGATTGTACATACCAACAGTGCATATAGTTTAATAAATAAACATCGCGTAACAGTCACAAAAGCATACAGTCGAATTGAGATCTTCCTTCTTTTTTGAAGTCGGTTAAAGAGATGCTGATGCGTGAAAAATAATGTAACGTACAATGTTAGAAAAGTTTGCGAACCACTTTGTTGACAAGATTCTTGAAATAAAGATAAAATCACTAACAGTAACAAAACTATTTATCATAAAGCGAACATTAATAACAATAACATATTTTAAATTATCTCTGCTTCTAATTCGGGTTATTTCAAAGTCATAATGTCGTTTGGTTTAGGTTATTTGTATTACGTAGTAGGTACTATTATATTTTATTCTGCGATACAGCTTTAAATTATTCCAGCATCTTTTCAAATGAAGTTCCTTTTGTTTTTATGGCGGTTTTATCTTATTTACTCCTGCAAAATTATCCGTGAGATATCCTACCCTTGTGTTTCAAGGGTCGATATAGAAATACCTTCGTATTACATCTACGTTTCTCTCGTCACCGATGCGGAGCGTGACATTTAGTTTTAGTTGCTTGCTGTCTTGATTTATGCTTGGTCATTAGGTTTTCACTGCCAGGATTTAAGGACATTGCTCATGTTCGGTTTCGCTTTGGTTAAGTCAATCAGGTCTGCAGTGTTTAACGTTTAAAATCTAGATTATGTTAGGTCACTTAGTTTAGTGTTGCTAAAGCGGAACTCTGACTTGTTTCGAACAGAAAAATGTTTGCAAATTAAATTTCTAGCTTGTTCTGCGATCTGTGGCTTTATCAAAATAGTCCTTTCAATCGTAATATTATTACAGCATTTTTATACGCGGTTTCGCCCTTCGTAGAACGTTAGGGCAGCTAGGGAAGGCATCGATTTTCGGCACCCTACGCACTTCTATCAAGCGGAGCGCGGGGGCGTCAAGATGGCCGCGGTAGGGTCTACCCAGACCTGCCTCACGCGCACTCGCCTCACAAGGTCACGATGCGTGTGTTGCCACCGCTGCGCCTCCCAAAATACAAAATCTCGATCGTAGGAAATAGTTTCTGTCCCTTTCTTTTCTATGACGACTATGTGTGGTCTTCGTCACCCACATCCGCCCGTTGAATTTTACTATTCGACACTGATAGATGCTCCTAGGGTTGATGATATTGTTGTTCCGCTGAGCTAATGCTAAATTATTTTTGATAAGCTTTATTTTATTTTTGGAGTCCTATAAAGTTAGCAAATCCCTGAGAAATCCAGAGATCATAATATAGGAATCAACGACATGATATATTCTGCATGCCCTGATGAAGCAACCATGAGCGTTGGAATCACATTCCAAACACTTGCAGAACAATTGCGAAGTAGTCCATGACTGCTGCGCGCATAGTCCCTTGCCGACCCTAATCATAGCAAACCTCCTTATCTAAATTATGGAAAATTTTGGAATGCGACACATAGATGTTCTCTATCGCACCCTCGTCTATAACTGTTGCTGTCTCACTCTTTCACTACCTACGATATCACAAGGGGTAGTGGTAGGGCGCGCACAAAAGATTTTGGGATGGATTTTTTTTCGCAAACTGCACCATATGAAAAGATTCAGTGCAACCATCAGTTCATAGCAGAAGCATCGATAGGGAACGCTTCTGCGTCCATTTTGTTATGATTTAGTTTATTTATTTTTAAGTAAATATCAGTTGTTGTGTATCAGTGAGTGTCAGTGCGTTGTTTACAAAGTAATGTTTATTATGTTGCTAGTGTTGATGTTGTAAATGTGAGTATCACTGCGAAGTGAAACGATTTTCGTAAATTTATAACTGATGCGTGTAGGAAACCATTAATTTAACTTCAAAGTTAAGTTAATAACTTTCTTCTCAAAAGTATCCCCATAGATTATTTGTGAAATATTTGTCGGCACTCATTCAGATTAAAAGCTTTTTTCTAATAAACCGGAGTGTTGTGGTATTTTCCGTTGAAAATTAAAAATAATTGTTAGAGCGCTTCCCAAGCTACAAATTGGTCATGATTATTAATACCTCCCAGTGTTTTACCAAAATAACACCGCGTTTGTTTGTTACAGTTCTGATGACGTAACGCAAGAGGCGAATAATGACGTCATTCGCTAACCTGACGCAGTCGCTTGCATCAAGCCTGCCATCGACGTCCACGGCTAGTGGCTCCGGCCACAGCTCCAACGATCAGGAGGACCCCCTGGCCATGACGCACATCATCTGCAACCTCCTCGAGAACATGAATAAACCATCGAGTCTGCAAACCGGAGCATCATCGTCGGCATCGTCCTCAATGCCATACGACATCTGGGCACTTCCAGCGTGCAGCTCCTTACAGAATCCACTTGGGCCCATCAGTCGTGAGTACAATGTTAGCTCCAATAACAACCACCAGCATCAATCCAAAGAAGACAACTCGAGCGGCTCGCCGGGCACGTCGTCGTCGGTGTCCATCACCTGTTTCCGCTGCGAGGAGCGCACGCCGACGACGCGCTGCCTCGAGTGTAATGATCTATTTTGTCACGAGTGTTGTCACAAAGTCACATCAGACTGCCAACTGAGAGAGCATACGCTGCTCCCTATTCACCAAATTTCGCCGATAGGTGCTAGGCCTAACTCAGTGAATAACGAGAAAGAAATCATGTTCTGCGATATACACGGCGACCCTGTAAGATATTACTGTGAACCTTGCATCATTTTTATATGTCAAGAGTGCACACTGTGGGTGCATAAGGATCACAATTATTCGCCTATTAAAGGTGCCCTTGACATGTGTCGTATCGGTGTTTTTAGAGCGATAGAAGATACGAAGACGGGTACAAAAGCAATAAAAACTGCTATAGATCGCGCTGTAGCTTTGTCCAAAGCTTATGAGAAGGAAACTGCAGAAGCAAATATGAAAATTAGGAAGGCGATGCGATGCTACGCTCAGGCTATCGAAGATCGTGAAAAATATTTATTGGATAAAGTAGAAAAAATGCGTCAAGCCAAAATGAATGAATTAACGGATCACATGAATACACTTAGAGGTATATTAGCCGGATTAGCTCATACCAATGAGACTCTAGTGCGTAGTATGGACTCTGAAGGAATCGATTTGTTTATGGCTAAAGAGAAAGGAAGAGCTCAAGTTGACTATTTTTCTTGTATGTTTAAGAACATGTACATCTCAGAGGAACGAATCGTGTTCATCCCTCCTAATTACGACTTAGTAGATCAGTTGAAACGGCAGTGTGACGTGCAGTCCGGCCCGTCTAGTTCATTGCACTCTCTCAGTTCTACATCAGCGCTACAGTCGCGCCAGTCTTTACTGTCGTTACAGACATTACAGTCGGCTCAGAGTTTCCAACACTTAAACTATAACATGTCGGGATCTAGTAGCTTGAGATCATTGCCAGATTATGGTGGATCACACACGCGATCTACGAACTATTATGACCACAGCATTTCGTCAAGTATAGCCATGGATTCTAATCCCTCTCGCGGTATTGGTCAAGCAATACCAGGGTACTGGATGTCTGTGTCAGTAAGGCCTACAAGAAGCCCTGTTCCTGGGGTTCCAATGTTCTCGTTTGCTCGCGAAGGGCAAGACGAGGGACAAGTATCTAGACCCTGGGGTCTTTGTGTAGATAGAGAAGGAAATATAATTGTTGCCGATAGAAGAAACAACCGTATTCAAATATTTAGTAATAGAGGTGAATTTAAAACTATGTTTGGATCTAAAGGCACTGGGCCTGGCGAGTTTGATCTCCCGGCGGGCATTACCACGGACACATACGGACGCATCATTGTAATTGATAAAGACAATCATAGAGTTCAAATATTCACATCATCTGGTAACTTCATTCTCAAGTTTGGATCATTTGGCAAGGAATGTGGACAGTTCCAATATCCATGGGATGTCGCCGTAAATACATTAGGAAATATAGTTGTGACTGACACGCGTAATCATCGCATTCAACTGTTTACCAGTGACGGGACTTACATAACCAAGTTCGTGTTTGAAGGTGCTAACCCGGCTAAAATGCTGAAAGGACCGACGACTCCTAGAGGTGTGTGTTTTACGACATCGGGCAACATTATAGTGTCGGACTTTGAGAATCATCGTCTGTTAATGGTGGACCCGACTTTGTCGAAAGTGTTACACTGTGTGGGTCGCGAAGGTTCTGGAATTGGTGAACTAAATCGCCCGTCAGGGATAGTGACTGACGATGATGGACGCATCATAGTCGCTGATTCCAAGAACCACCGTGTGTTAGTGTTTACGTCAGAACTTCGGATATTGTGGGCCGTGGACCTGAAGAGTCCGGGGCTCGACGACAAGGACCGGCCGAGCGACGTGGCGCTCACGCCCGACGGCTACCTCGTGGTGTTGTTCGAGACGCTGCCCGACACCGCGCGCGACATCTCCTCTCACGGGAAGCAATACATTAAAGTATATTAAAGTAATTATCGTACCTAATGTTAAGGCCAACTAAGTTCGTGGACCTAAGGTCCGCTGTATTTTATTTTGTTTCGTTTTATTTGTGATTTATTTGACAATGTGCCAATTTTATTATTAACGTTTGGAAAAATTCAATCGAGCATAGCTTGCGCGGAGAATTTTAGTTTGCCCATTGACCAGCTGATGTGCAGACCATGTTCTCCATGAGTCCTGATGTATTTTTCGTTACCAGTACTTTGATTTTCGTTTCCGTATTTGACTAGTCTCTAAGGACCAAACAATGTTTACAGTGTAATTTACGATGTAATTTAGATGCCGCAATTATAAATAGCTGTCATTAATCTATTCAAATATAACTGTAGAACACCAAACTCATAGTCGGTGCACTAAATATTTAATGTCGATTACTTATTATGTACTCTCCGGTCCGATCCTTGCGATGTATCGCTAATATAATCGAATAGACGAATCGTAAAGATAAACTATTATAGAGAATCACAATGTGATGTAAAAGATGTTTTTATGTGAGATAAATTAAAGGATAACTTGAAAAGTATTTTTCCACAATGTTACATTTTGCGTTTTTTAACTTGGTTAATTGATGATGCAGACGTTGATATGTATTTTTATAATAAGTTATTTTGCATAATGATTTAGGTGCATATTATATTTTTATTGTAGTTAGGTGCGCGGCGGTCGTGCCCGCGCTCGGCTAGTTTATATTATGTTCGTATTAATTAGTTACTTCTTATCGCTCGATGGCTTCTTCTATTTTATTCGCGGCTTGATACGATGGGATGCGAAAATGTATGGATGAGCAAAAAATCAATGCAATAAAACTTTAAGACTGACTTTAGAAGACTGTCTTAAAGATGTTGAGTTGCGCCAGCGCAGGCGGCGCGGCGGTGGCGCCGTGGCGCGGCGCAAGCGATGGCAGTCGCGGCAAGCGGTGTCGCGCGATTAAACCAAAATTCTAAGTATTATTGTTACACTTGGCAAATATGCGGACGTATCTCGTTTGGAACCTGAGCTGATGATGATCTTATCGTCGTATTTGCTTATGAGACGTGATATTTTTATTTTCATACGTAAAATGTGAAAGATTTTTTTAATTTTATTTCGTACCTAATTTACTTTTATGTCGCAAAATTTTGACTGCCGGCTTGTTCGGGTTTAATAAAATGTAATGTTAGTAATGAATTCGGAGAAGTGAGGATGGCGTTCTATTTTATAATTTATTTACTATTATCGTTGTCATGCCAGTTGACGGTGTGTAAGTCAACGTATCGGTAGCCCCTAGCCCGCATACAACATACAATTCGGATAGTTGTGACGGCGTGCCTATAACCAGTTAGATACACGCACTATCTTTGTATCTAGCTAATTTATAGATAATGTTTAAAAACAGTAATTTTACTTTTCAGTTAGCTAATATTCGCGTGGTCGTAAACAAAATTTTTCGTTTTAGTTCAAATATTGTAGCGAAATTCTTTTGAATAAAAAAAAACTATTAAATTGATATGATATTTTCAAAAAGTATGTTAGGTGACTTCGATATAAAATCCTATGTGTTCAGTCAGTATGTGTTCACTTAATATAATTAATTCTTAGATAAATAATTTAAATCTAAGTTTAGTTGCGTGCGAGACGGTTATTCGACACTCGAGTAACGTTGTGTTTAGTGTATGCACTGTTTCTCCCGTCATGGTTTTCAAGAATTTGACCTACTACCTAGCATGAATTACTATATTAATTATACCTACTTATTTTATTTATTCTAACGCCAAGTCTCAATAACAATGTCTGATCTAAGTTATCCTACAATTTATCGTTTTTGCAATAAATTTGCGCCGTTATTATATAAATGTAGTTAGGTAAAATTGTTCAGTTAAGACAGATTGTATGAAAACCATGTATATTATACGGGATTAATTAATTAATCTAATATTGTAGAATATCTAATGGCTCGGTCGACGGCTGGGTGGGGGAAAGCATTTGTTCTCACTTTAAATATTAATGCGTGCGCGTGTGCGTGTGGCTTTGATCGAGGCCGAGGTGAAGTTTAATTTTGTGCAGCGCCTCGCATCTTGCCCCGAAGCAAGCTTACGTTTGAGTCTGTTTACTTTCCCAAGTGGGCCTCGAAATGAGCAAGGGTGCATTTACATCAAACAGAGTCCAGAAATTCATTTTTCTTTGGACCGAGGACCTGACTGTTTGTCCAAATGTTTTACTCCATCAAGCTTTCGATTTGCGTATTTTATAATATACTGTTACAGCTTGTTAGACCCCAAAATAAATAGAATATAAGTAAATCAAATTTATAGTAAATTGAAATAAACTTAGCTTCCAATTAATTGAAGGGCTTTTAAGGACAAACTATGCTAGCAAGTAATAATTGTTTCAGCCTAGCCAAATTTGTTAAGCAGTTCATATTTTCAGTGGCCACGTTTTTAATGAAAGAAAATTTCTGCGAGAAGTATCCGGCAGACTAATTTGCAAGTTACAAGTCTGCAGGTCTTGTGCTACGAAACCTACTACGAAAGCGTAGGTTGCTACGCCGCCTGCTACGAGACCGTAGTTGGCTACGCAGTTTATATTCGCAACACTGCGAAAATATGAATGACGGCACACTAATTTTAAATTCAATTCAATTCAATCGTTGAATGTTGCATGAGTAGCCGATGTGTTACGCGGAAACACAAAGTATTCTGAAGCATATAACTTCATAGCAGTTTCGCAATCTGACGGTCTAGGAGAATTCTCGTGGATTTTTTCTTCCATATCGCCAGGGCCTTATAAATAGCTCGTAGTTTTATAACAGCTATCTTGAGCTTGAATTACTATTATTGCATTCACATTAGTAGCTAATGTCGTTGATATACTTACTAGCTGTTGATTTATCCTGATTATTTCTTGCGTGGCATAGTTTGTCCGTTCGCTCTTGTCATCCGTTAGCGATAATATTAGCTCGTGTATATTGCGTAATCAACGCTACAAATTTCTCCCAATAAATTAAACTAAAGCATAATAATAATATTGTGTAAGTTACTATACGGCTAGAAATAAATTTTCACGTTTGTACTTAGGTTCGTAATTAGACTTAAGTCTTCTAAAATATTATGTGGTATACCTAAAAATAAAATAAATGCTTCAAACAAAAATTTTCTAGTAACGGAGTGGTAGAAATAATTAAGGTACTGATAATTTTAGATAACGTTGACTGGAATATGAGTCTGAAATTAATTACATAAGATGGGAAAATTATTGTTTGAAGTCCAAGAATGTGTCACACAATGTCGGTAGAATTAATGTTGGGTGAGTTCTATTTATTCGTGGTTTAGGAACGCTAATTTCGGTACGGTTTTCGCATTTATTAATACTTCCTTAATAGCATAAGTAAACAAATATTTAAACAATAGGATATTCTCGTTATACTTACTACACATTTAGGTCCGCATTAGAATGGCGATCAATCGTGATTAGCGCTTGAGACTCTATTAAAAAAGACATGTATCAAATATACGGCTGCGTAGCAACTATATTTCCAATATAAGCTACATATATCTCGCATTTTTAGTCGGTACTGGCTAAGTTGATATGTAGCCACACGTACTAAATCAAATCAGTGCTCAAAGGGAGATCACAGCTGGTGAAAAATCCAAGATACGGACCTCTGTGTGTCAGCAGTGCCTCTAGCCATGTCTATAAAAATATAGGTACAATTAATTCAAAACAGGCCATACTTGAGGCGTGACCTTATTTATCCTCTAATCGTAATCTAGTTAATCCCACTTAAAGTGAACTTGTTCTTATTCATCTCTCTATAGAATTGATTGAAGCAAAGCTTCTATTAACCTGGAGTTAGACGTGTGCAACGTGTAATGTAACAATGTGTAACAACGAATTATCAAATGATGATGATGAATGACCGCGCGTCTCATTACTGATAGTCAAACAATCTGGTCAAAGTTCGTTTTAAAAACTATGATCTTGGCATTGTGTTCTTAATAACTGCCATTATATTTGCTCAACATAACGGATACAATATGTTACATTGTACACTGTATTACTTGTTGCACAAGCCTGTATCCGCCGTAACTTGTTGCAGTTGCATATTACATGTACATACTCTAATTTTCTATATAGTACAGTAATGTAAATAAAATAGCGTGAATTGTTTACCTTAATATAATAAGATTATCGCATATATTGTAACACCAATCTAGTTGAAATAGTTAAAACGAAAACCGTGCTGCAACAGCGTAATAGTTAGGGTAATGTGCAGTGTCTTGCGTCTTAACGGTGTTGACGAATTCCGCATATGAATTAAATAATAAAATATTTTATCTTTTCCAGTAAATTAGTGATGGAATTAACGTTTACTTTTGTTCAGTGCCATTATTAAAGTATTACGTTATTTTTAAAATAATGTGTTGCATGAAATGCATTTTTTTATCATTATTATACTTTCAATATTTTTCTTGATTTCGATCACAGTATGTTTTTTAGCCGACAACGAATCTCATAATTTTAGTTAATACTGATTCTATTGTCGTATGAAACCTAGGTAACGGATTTGCAAAGCAATTCCCCCTCCATCTTGTGTGTGGTGCATTCGTAGAATGCTGCCGGCATCGTCAAATCGTGAACGAATCTTTAGATGATCCGTGTTAGCGCTGTCTCAGCTCGTTGCATCAAACGAAATTGTAGCCAACACTGACGAACGGTTATTTATTACTAATCTGTGTTCTACCGCATAACTTGACGTTACCTTCGTTTAAAATTGTAAATTTTATAATTTCATCAGACAAGTCGAGTATTGGTAACAACGAGACCCGAGGTCGTTATTGTAGAACTGAGCTGAAAGCTGCTGAAGCATTACTTAATTTTTATGACTGCATTTAATTTTGATATAATTTGGTTATGTTTTATTTAAAATTATTTTGTAACTCAAATGGTTCTCTGAGTATTTCCAAAGCATGTTTACTTATTTATGTGAAGAGCCGCGTAAAATTTAATATTTCGCACAATATTTTCTATTTAAATCTGACGGTGAAGTGAGGTGTGAGTGTTGTAAACATGCTTTGGACATAATCGGAAAAACCAAAAGGTATTTTGTCGTAAAGCGATGCGTACTTTGTGAGATCTGCTAGCTGCTAGCAGTATAATTGTGGTTTTGTGATAAATACAATAAAATTGAGAACTAAATAATATTCGAAACTTAATGATAATTTTTGTACAAGTTTTTGATGTCTATCACGACTATTGTAAAAGCATTCGGAACATTACAGCAGTTGAGACACGCCACATGTTGTGGCAAGATGAGTGAGCGAAGTGAGACGCAACACTAAAACTGCATAATAATAATTATGATACAATTATGAGATTTTAGCGAATGTAATAAGCCATTTTCGTGCTATTTTTGTAACTTTAACTAGGAGCTTGTGTTGTGTTAGTCTTAGTGTAGGTAATGTACATTCATCTCCCCTTCGCTCTTGTCGCGGTAGACAATGTCAGACACTTTCTTCGATCGATCACATTTGAGAATGGTATTGTATGATATTAAACTGCTGTACGAAGCCTACGTAACCATCACAAAATTCGTGTAGTGACGTTTGTCTGGATCCTACTGAAGGTAGACCTCCACGAGTAGCGTTAGCTGTGCAAGACGCGTTAGCTCAAGACGGCCAATTTGAAAATAATAAGCGCGGCACAAAATAATGCAGTTCCCATTATCATAAAAAAAACTTTTGAAAATTAGCCGTTAATCTGCCGAATTTGTAAAGATGGCGAAATTATACATAAAAATTTTTAATATGGTAAGTAATAAGTTACCTCTTCTGGTAATAATGACGTTCAAATTGTCACTTTGTGTCGTCGCATCGCCACAAACACGGTAACTACCAGATCTATGTCTTTCGCGGCCATCGTGAAAGGTGGTGGTCTCACTTCTATAATTCGCAAGTTATAAGTCACAATTACCATCGTAAGCAAAGGGTGGATGAATGAAATTGTCAATATCAATGTGTATCGTAAGTAGTATTTTTGTACACGTGCCTCGCGGGGCACTAGGACGTCATTCCCCAGCATTCCGCGAGGCGCTTAGTGGTGTTCAAAAATCAACCAGAAACTACCTCTTTTTTGTAATGATTTTAAGACTGAAGGAATTAAGTAACCATGAATGGTGGAAATGGTGGTTTGATCACCGCTTTAGAAGCCTGTTGTCGACTATTTAATTTAATTTTAGTTTTTTCTAGTTTGTAATCTTAGAAGCGTCCATAACATATTCACTTTTAGGTTGACTCGAGCAATGCATATAATTATATTCATGTAGAGTAGTCCAGCTTACCAATATGTCATAGCGAGTGGACAACATGGTCTTAATGTATTCTATAGTAAGTACGTGGCTATCGGAGTTATCTGTGAAACTGACTGCCATCTGAAGCGCGCTAGTGGAGTTAGTTTCACGGATATTTCCGCTAGTTTATAACTATATCTCTTACGTCACACTTCTCTTCGATTGTAATATACGTATGACTGATGTTTTTTTAGAAAATGTTCCTATACTTTAATTTAGACTAATTTACTGCATCGTATTTCATTTACATTATTTTTACCTCTTCGGTAAATCATTACATTGAATCCTTATAATCCTATCAATTTATGTACGACGCTATATAATGTCAAATTTTTGAAATTTTTAAAATGAATTTTGTATGAGAAATTAATCAAGTGATTGATAGAAAATGGACTTTTATTTATCTCTTCAATACTTACCCTACGGTATAAACAATTATACCGTATTAAACATACTAAACAATTATCTATGTACTAATACATACATTATGGTACATACATACGGTTTTTAAAGTAATGTATTAAAAGTATGTTATGGCTATGTACAACTTTTCTGGTCAAGGGTCAACGTAATGTTAAAGAAACCTTTAGAAATGTGACCAAATACGTCTCTAAAGATGTAGAAATACCTACCTAGGTATTTACAGAAAAAGATAATTATCAAATAAAACCTATTTATGTCCGGATCGTAAAACTATTTTAAGAGAAGTACAAATAGGTTTTACTTATTCATTCCATTGAAGTTTATGACGGCTGTTAAAAATTCGACAATTATCGAAATATATAATTTTCATAAACGTTCTGATAATATACTCGAATATAGCAAAATCATTTTACTTATAGTATCTACCCTACCCTTTGAACGGCAATGGGTCACCAGATCAGTTCAATATTCTCCAGTTTGGGGCGGTTCTTCGAATACCCTGTGAAGAGGAAACCCATCTGTTTTTACAGGCAGGAGGACTTTAGCGCTACGGGTAAGTTTCCCTGCAATTTTCCTATACAGATTCATCATTAAAACTGCATTCAAATCTGTTGCGTAGTTTAAAAGATCTAAGCTTACAAACAGCGGGAGTGACTATTTTGTACTTTGCCAAGAATTTCTGAATATTTTTAGGTGAAGCTCATAGGAAAATGGGAGAACCACAGAGGAGTTCTCAAACTGACTACGACAAGTTAGTCGATTTGTTTTATACGCGACTAGCAGAGCAACGCCAGTATAACCACGTAAGAAATCTCTTTGGTACCTACTTATTTATTTAATGGTATGTAAGTCAAGTATTTAGTAGTGACAGGGACATAGTGTAATACACGCGGCGGTCACGTTATTAGGTTGTGAGAGAAATGCTTTCTTTCATGCTTTTCATGCGGGAAGGAAATCCACCCGGTACCTATGCAGATTAATCTTATATAGCAAGCAAGAATAAAAGATTATAGTGGGACTTTGGAAACAATTTCATAGACTAAGACTCATCCCGACTTGATTTCTCTTTGTACTGACACAAAATGGAAAGAAAGAAATGTCCGCGTAGACACTTATACAAGCATTAGGCCGCTTGTATAAATCTCTTTAGCAACAAGCCTTCATTAGTACCTACGTAAATGTGAATAATTTAGAAGAAGCTGTATTACCTATCAAGCTGGTATCGTAGGAGATGAAGGAGAAGGATCGCAGATGGAGTATGCAGAAGGTGGTGGAGCGGTTCCCGGGGTGGAACGAGGTCACCATTGCGAACTTGCACAGCCTGTTCCTGCTGTTCGACAACCAGTCCAACGGAATGCTTGGATTTGACGATTTGTTAGTATGCAACATACCTACCTATTACCTATATAAGTTGAAGTTATGCATGCATCTAATATAAAAGGATTTAAGACTGACAGTCAGCCAAGGGTTTACAACAGCAATCAGCTGCGTTACTATAGAACGTCTACTTATATATATAGCGGGGTTAGTTATATACAAAAACAAAATATAAAAAAAATATTACAATTATAAATTGGTAATTGGTGTGCCAGGATCGTAGCAAGTCTATATCTATAGTCTTGCCTACCCCTATGGGAAACAGGCGTAAAGCTATGTATGTATGTAAGTATGTAAATACTACTTGGCAAAATGGGGGTTTATTGATTCGTCAATCACCCAGTGCGAGTGTGGGGATCCAGTCCAGGCCATGCTTCAGTTATTGGACTGCCCAAAATGTCCATACACCTGCACATATGAGGACTTATTAAACGCAACTGATGCCGCAATTAAAGTGGCCACCTATGGCTAAAATTCTAAAAAAATAAAAATACCATATTACCTACTATTAATACGAAAAGAAGTTTAAAGCTGTGTATTTACTAAAATACCTATTAAATTTTATTTCCAACACATTAAATTATGTAGCGGGGCAGTGCTGGAGAGTCTGGGGGATGAAAGCGGAATGGACATTCGCAAGGAAAAGTTTAACAATGCTGACACCGACAATGATGGATGGATCACGTACGATGAATTCCTATCTGTAAGTGCACATACTTTCTAGACTCGAGTATAACCCATTTAACTCTCAATTTCTCCAAACAACTTTGCCCCTGTAAATTCCCGGGAACATAATCATAATGGGTTCGAAAACTGTTGATTGCCTACATTCCAACAGTAGCTTCGTGGATCTTTCGTATCTGTCATTAATCCTACTTTCAACGTTAATATTTACATACTTCTATGAAGAATTAAGGCTTTTGCGGGTTTCAGAGTACTGAAAACGGGCCGAGCCGAATATAATAGCCGAATAAGGCGTAATTGCGTATAGGATTGCCAAAAATAGGATTGCGGAGAGGGCGCAATCCTATTTTCGGCAAACCTATACGCAAATACGCCTTAGGTTCATCGCCTATTACATGGCACCGAAACATACCCGCAAACTGTGGCGGTAGAACAGTACTCTTCTGCCTAATTCTACGAACAACTGCCGATTTTATGTTTGCAGTTGGTATACAACTTCAACCCTGGCGAGGAGGGCCGGGTGACCGGTTTAGCAGCTATGTGCAACGACGTCGCCGAGAACATTCAGTTTGTAAGCAACCTCACCGTTGGCGAACAACTTGAGTATGGATTATTTTGAATAAAGTTAATTTTAGTTTTATTTTAAATGTTGTTTTATTGCTAACAAAAAAAAAAATTAGTAATTGTATTCATTCGCCGGGACCAGTGCCCAACATATGAAAATAATGATTGGCCAAAACTCGGCATCTACAAGTATTTTTAATCATCAACTAAAACTAAGTTTATCTGAAAGACACGAGGAATGTTTCAGGACGAACACAATATACGGCAATTACTGTCCTTCTGACATTAACTATCTTATTGCCTCATTGAGATATAATTTGATTTCTTCAGTGGTTTAGATAATTTTATGAACACTACGTTCGTTTCGATACATTTGATGGTGACTGTACAGGAGCGAGAGCCACTGCCGTGTTGCTTTAATGCGTGAACTCCGGGCATAAACTTGGACCCCTAGTATCATACCCTTCCCTTTACCACCCCTCGAATACAGCGGTCAAGCTCGCACGAGACACCACGCCCCTTTTTTATTAAATTTATTCAAATGTCTTTTAAAATTTTCCCTTTCATGTCTGTCTCTGTCATCTGTTTATCGACGTTTTCAAAATATCTGTCCCTACAAAGATATAAGGACAGAGAATGACCTAGCTATTAAGTATAGATAAAAAGGTGAAGCAAATACATAGTACTTAATTGATAGGCATTTTAATCTTAAATATAATAAGATAGGCGTCAATATCGTGGCTGGTCGTCATCGCTGAGTGAGTCAACATCGCTGAGTTCATTGAGGCTGGGGTCGCAGGCGAGGCAGCACGCACCTGCCTCCTGCCAGCACTCCGCGCAGTACACAAATGGACACTTCGGAACGCAACAGCAGTGCCAACAACTTTCGTTATCCCGACCTGGAATAATAGGACTTTAAAGTCAAAAAGTTCTCGAACTTCTCGTAAATAATATTCTAAAGATCAAGAAAGCTAGGCCTGCAGACATATTCTCATAATACGGATGGAGCTGAATGAGAAGATACTGGCGAGGTAATTGGAAAGAGGCTCAGTTAACAGTTCTGCCCACTGAAGCTTACTTCATATAACGTTTATCAATATAACAACTTACCAGCCCTCGGCTCCGTTTCACCACATATAAGACATGTCATCCTGGCAGCTGGCAAGGCGTTTAACCATCCCAGCAAGTAGGGGAACTTCATTCTCAGGCTAAGCAGGTTCTCACCAGAGAGGTAGTGCGCGCGCACGGCCTGGACCGCTTTTCTGACCGTAGAACAAAATAAGGTAAAGGATGTAGTTGTGACACTTGACAGACTTAAATGTGTAACCAGCAGTAGGTACTTAATCTTCGGTAACATGACCAACATGCATTATCGTTAAGTAAAGAGATAGAAATAAAATAATAAATAAGAAAGTAATCTAAACGTATGCAATGCAACCTTACCTGCGCAATGTTTTCGGCATTTTCATCCGCTTCTTCAGAATATCGTTATACAGATGCAATATACGTTGTTTCTCACGACAAGGATAAAAGTAACTGCATATAAGTCTGAAATAAATAGCGATATTGGGGTTCTTCGTAAAACTAAGCTCTCGTTTTTACTTCTGCAATATAAACTCACCTCCTCAGTCTTAAGGTATAAGGGTTAACACATAGCAGTAGCAGTATCCACACGTATCCGCCATAGATCTTCAAGAAGTATATCGGAGGCATGGCTCGTGGATGTGGAACGCACATCTGAAAGGTGACCGAACGATGTACGCCACGCGTGGCCGCCAGGCTACCCAGCAGCTTGCGCAGGAGCGTGGCCAACAGTCCTGTTCCTTCCACCTAAAGGAAATAGAGCAAGTATCGCAACATCATAGAGAATATCAACATTAGTCCTACCAATACCAAAACAACAGAGCAGAGTCCATTTTGGTAAGATCCCAAGCTGGAGCGAAAAATGTTTGGGTACTTGGTCCAGCTAAGTATTTGGCAATAGCGACACTAATAGTGACTGTATATAGATACGAAACGGTAGGAAGCGATAGGTATACTTATGAAAAGTGTTAACTAGTTAACTGATAATTTAAGCCTACTTTACTTCAATGATAAAATGCTAAATAATTTGCTTCCTAATATTCACTACACACAACTCCTAACACTTATCTTACAACGGTTGTTCTAGAAGCATGAAATTTTGCATAGAAATTCCTTATACCTTATAATATAATCAACACAAAGTTGGTACAACGGGATTTTGAGAACTTCTCACGGGATTGCAAAAAAAACAAGATCAGAAGAGCATCTCTTCCGTCAGACAATGAATTCATCTTCCGAAAGTCTAAAAAACCTGCTACGCTTCTAATGAAAATCTGACCTCAATAGTTAGATCCTGCGTGCCCTGCTGCACGAAGTCGAACTGGGCGTGTTGCCGGACCACGTCCAGAGCCTCGTAGAACAGGCGGTCGAGCATCACGAACGTAGTCGCCGTCACCACTTCCAGCATCACCTTCAAGATCTGCGTCACCAGCTTACTGTGCTGCGATGCCTTGTATGACAGTGACTGCACGTCTATATATTTGCTCCGTTCCATCTATAAGTTTGGAAGTCGCGTTCACTGTTGACATTGTTGTTTTAGTATTGGGTTTGAAGTTTAATTATTCCATCTGATCCCCAAGACTTCTACGCAACTTAAGTAGTAGGTAGTCACCTACAAAATGGAATAGTTATTCTTAACACCTAGCAAGTTAGGGGTAATTTACCTTCACCCTGTATATGGACTGCGTATCGGCGTAGTTAATTATTAATTCGAATGATTTATCAGTATAATACCTCTGTAGGTATTATACAGATAAATCATTCGAATCTTACTACTATGGTTAGTGTTCTAATATCTGTATATTAGAACACTAACCATAGTAGTAAGATTGCTACAAACTTTATGAAATGCAAGTTTTAGTTAAGAATAAAGAAATTATGCTTCTCTGATTTTCACCTTCAATTTACCTTCTTCAACGGCAACAGCGTCATCTTACCCCTCTCCTTTCTCCTCTCGTCCAATTTCTTGAAGTAAGCTGTTACATATACATTGTCGTGTTTGATGCTGGTGAGATACATGTCGTGGTATGTCACGGCCGCCACCACGATGCGTAGGAACAGGAGAGCCATGCACACGTTGAGGGCTATGATGACCACACCCATTATTATGTTCTTCTCTTCGAAGGCGTGCATCACACGCTCGCCTGTTTCTTGTGCATCCTGAGGTACAGTAACACAGATAATTCCACCTCTTGGTGTGTACTACATTTGCTGTCTAGGTCCCTTTTTCCTTGGATTCCGGAAATTACTCATGGATCCTCTGTCTCCAGCAGAGTATGTCGGTCGTAATAACTAAAAACTACACTTGGCTTCTTTTGCCCTATTGTGCTATGGAATTCGAAACATTTGCCACGACCAAGTACCTAAGGTATAGGCAGGTATACCTTTGGCATATCGCGCTACACAGTAGCACGGCCTTCAGGTTCCTTGGACACAAATTCCTACAGGAACTTTTCTAGCGGTGATCTAAGAAGAGAGCTTTTAGTTTGTTCAATACTTGGTTTACCTGAATTTCATACAATGTGCGCTCGAATGTAATTTTAGATTGAAGGTTGACATTTTTCAAATTGTGGGTTAGTGCCCGTTTTGCTCTTTCTAGGGCGATATAACCTTCTCCTAAACCACGGTTTATCTGCAAATAGAGGATTTCAAAATATTATCACCATATCCATTTAAAACCCACTACTGCCCCATTAAAAAATCAAATTATTTTTATTTGCACAAATGTGGATCGAAGGTGAAGAAGCCCCATCTAAATTCCTGAGACAATTGTACCGAACACCGAAGTTATAATTGACAAAACCCAAAACCTCACCTGATTCCTACTGTCACACGTGTCGTTTTTCTGTATGAGCTGCATGAAGTTGCAGACGTAATTGAGCTTGAGGGGCCAGCAGACGAGCCAGGCCGTGTACTGTATGACGTTGGCGTAGCAGCTGTCGTACGCTAACGCGAACGCCTCGATGCATACCGCCACCGCCTGCGTCAGCTCATAATGACACCTGTACTCCAATTTCTTTTGGTACTGCTTTTGATAACGATCCTCTATATTCTTTACAGGTTCTTGCCTATAAATGTGTAACATAACTCTGGAATAAACTTGTAGTAATGTTGATGCCCAATAAAATTTGGAATAAATAATTTGTTTGGACTATCTAATGAGCAGCAGTTGGTCTTTGATCACGAACACAAGAGAGGTTTGGGAGATTTGCAGTAGAATTTATGGTCAAAATATTTGGTAGCAGTTCTCCATAAGATAGTTTTGTGAACTACACACCAAACTGTTCGTAATTCACTTTAAATAAAACCTCAGCGTTCAGTCCAATCACAAGTTACTATTTATTTAATGTAATTAGATTCGGTTATATTTTCAATGTTACAGTAGGTAGGTACACAACACGATGACGAATGCACACACAACCTAACGCTTCCAACGATCAGGCGCAAGAGAGCGATGCAACCGGCCAACCTTTCGATTTCGACTCGCTGTCGACATAGTGGGGATGCAACTCTGTGATTGGTTCCCGCCATTTTCGTAAACCAATCACAAGAATGACAGTTGTAACTTTTTAATTTGAACTGCAAAGGAACTTAAAAACAAATCGATTTCAATTTATTTTAGATTATTTAGTGAACCCTAACAATCGACCATCCTGACAACGTGTGCGTCCGCGCACACGACGCCAGGGGCACCCTAACAATCCAGTTTGGCCAGTTGCTCAATCTTTACAATAAAAATTATAAATTACAATATTTTCATCACAATTAACAAAATGTTATCCTGATTTTGTTGAACTCAACAAACATCAACTACAGTAACAATCAGAGGAATATACAAGTTAATTACATCTCTATCAATAGGCGGAAAACAACGATCGATAATGTTTTCCACCCAATAAAACGCATTTGGGGTCCGAACGATCGATTAATCGGATTGCCCATTAAATAATACCCCGAACGATCGATTTATCGGGGGTCCACAACTAACGC
Source organism: Acronicta psi (assembly GCA_946251955.1). NCBI lineage: Eukaryota > Metazoa > Arthropoda > Insecta > Lepidoptera > Noctuidae > Acronicta > Acronicta psi. Next base: position 3,575,084 of record OX276486.1, read on the forward strand.
ACCTACAAGACGATCGATTTACTTGTGGTGGTTAGCCGGACAGCGACTATATTACGATGAGACACGATCCGATCGATTCTCGTGTCTAATCTGTAACAAAGGACAAAGCTCGTCTGTAGTGAGTTGCCTCAGAAGAAAACACACAAACAAAACTTAGAGAATAAAGATAGAACTGTGCATCTCAATAGGACCAGTAGAGTCTACTGGGAGCCGTCTTCATCTTCAGCGCCACTCGTATCAGAGTCATTCACCCTTAGAGCTGCAATGTGTATCCACGGCATCATGCGGTCTGCAGCAACGATTGTCGGCCGCTTGTTTTGCGTGCTAGCCAAACCCGGGACGGGAGCTACCTTATACCTATCCCTACCCAGAGCACTAACCACCCTGTACGGCCCTACGTATGAGGGCAAAAGCTTTTTGCTTTGTCCGTCATTATTGAAATAAGTTTTGGTTATTTTGACGAGTTCGCCCTCGTCGTAAACCCGTGCTGGTTTTCTACCCTCGTCATAAGCCAGTTTTTGTTTTTCCTGCTCACTATCAATTCGAACCTTCACATTTTCGCGCATGACATCGATATCACAGGGCTCCCGCGAGTCTTCAGTAACTTCGTTAAGAATTGGATTAATTTCACTATTAATACTAGTTCCAAACAATACTTCCGAAGGGGTTTTGCCGGTAGTTTTATGGATAGTGTTATTAAGTCCCCACTGAATTTTCCCGAGAAAACTGTCCCATTCCTTTTCACCGTATTTTACAGTCATTGTTTTCAAAGAGTCGAGAATGGTACGGTTATATCTCTCTACCTGACCATTTGACCTAGGGCTCGCTACAGAGTTAAGGATATGTTTAGTACCTTTGTCTAAACAAAACCTAGTGAAAGCATGCGATGTAAAACAACTACCGCGATCACTGATAAGTCGGTCCGGAGTTCTAAACGTGAAAAAAATGTCTTCTAGGGCTCTAATTGTATTTAAACTATTAGTATTTCTTACAGGTTTGAGAAAGCAAAACTTGGTGAAAGCCTCAACAATTACTAGCAGGTAAGTATAACCCCTTTTTGATCGAACAAACGGCCCAAGATGGTCAACGTGTATCGTATGAAACGGAACCTCGACCTTTGTAATTGGGTGCAGAAGACCTTCGCGCGCATTTGACTTATTTTTAGCGTATGCACATTCGATACACGAATTTACATATTTTTTAACGAATTTTGACATCTTAGCAAACCAATAGTTTTTCTTTATCCTTTCTAATGTCTTCTCCACCCCAAAGTGACCTATGTCGTCATGGTTCATACGTAACAGTTGCCACCTCGCACCTTTGGGCACTACCCAACGAACGTTATTTTTATCGGACGCTACATAACGAAATAGTTTGTTATCCCTTATTACAAAATTTTCTTTGATGTACTTAAGCTCATTTTCATTAAGGTCACCAGTTAAAATATCTCTAATACGACATAATTCCGAATCTCCGAGCTGAAGAGTGTGCAGCCAATCCTCGTTACTAATAGACATCACGGCAGAACACTTGTCAAGATTATCCTCGTCCGGAATTGCTACAGGGTTGCGGGACAGCGCATCTACATGACTCATCTTAACGCCAGCCCTGTATTCAACTGTACATTGAAATTCTTGCAGTAAAAGCCACCATCGTGCTATCCTTGGAATAAGGTCACGTTTTGAAAACGTGGAGCGAAGAGCGCTACAATCCGTTACGATTTTGAACGACTTTCCAAGCAAGTAGACCCGAAATTTTCGCAAGGAATCTACGACGGCCAGAGTTTCCAATTCATAGGAATGGAAGTTTTTCTCCTCTGGAGAAGTTTGTCTGCTATAATATGCAACTGGACGAAAAGAATCTACTTCCACTGAACGTTGCAAGAGAATTCCTCCTATGCCTAGTCTGCTCGCATCGGTGTGAAGTTCAGTCTCTGCTGCAGGGTCGTATATAGCGAGAATAGGCCTATCAACTAAGTTGGACTTCAAATTGTTAAACGCTTCCTCCTGACAGTCGCTCCACGCCCATGGAGCTTCCTTTCTTAACAACTTACTTAGTGGGAAAGCAATGCGTGCAAAATCTTTGATGAATTTGCGGAAGTAGCTGGCTAATCCAAGGAACTGACGTACATTATGCACATTTTCGGGTCGTGGAAAGTTAATTACGCTAAGGATCTTTTTCTCACCTGGTCTCACTCCCTTCGCGCTAATCTCATAACCAAGGTAGTCGATACGGTCTTGTAAAAAATAACATTTGGACAGATTCAACGTTAGATTAGCTTCCATCATAACCTTCAGAACCTGTTCAAGCCGCTCTAAACATTCGCTCTGGTCTCTACCAAATATTAGGACATCATCAATATAAGCGGTTGCTTTGCTGTACCGAGCAGACCCTAAGATAGAGTTCATCATGCGTTGGAAAACGGCTGGCGCATTGGCCAGGCCAAAGGGCATACGGTTGAATTCGTACTGCCCATCAGGTGTTACAAACGATGTAAGATGTTTACATTTTTCCGAAATAGGAACCTGATAATAGCCAGATGCGAGGTCTAAGGTGATAAAACAAGACTGCCCGGTAAGGCGAGATATTTCATCTTCTATGATTGGCATAGGGTACCGCTCCTTAATAGTTATTGAATTAAGCATCCTATAATCGACGCACATCCTAAGAGAACCATCCTTTTTGCGTACGAGAAGGATTGGGCTAGCGTACTCCGAAACGGACTCTCTCACTATTCCTGCATCTAGCATCTCCTGCACCATCGATCGAACCTTCTCCCGTTCGTGATGTGACAATCTATAGGGGCGATAGACTACCGGACGTTGACTGCTCAACTCTATACCCATTTGAGTTACGTTAGTGCAACCTAAATCCTTAAGCGATGACGCGAAACAACTTTTGTACCTTCTCAACAAGGCGAACAGTCTTTCCTTTACCTCAATGGTAGCCGTATTGCCAACACGCACCAGACTCTCGTCAAAATCTTCATCCACCGAGACTGGAATCTCGGGGGGTTCAACTATGACCCTACTTACAACGTCGACTGACCTTGCGCGGGTTAGAACCGTATTGTCTGGAATCGAACAGTAACCTGAACATGGTATCACGGTAACATCAATCTGATTACCATGAGAGCGATGGAAACCTCCACAAATAAAGTACTGTCCAGTTGGCTTGCCTGCGAAACCGTTCTTTAAATGAAAATTGCTGCCAGAACACGGTTCAACCAGAGCTCTCACCGACGCTGCACCATAGAGCTTCACTACACCCTTAGTCTTAACTCTAAATGATAACGAGGTACTTGTGTCTAGATCTGCAAGTGGCATTTCACTACCGATATCTACAAAGGTAAGCTTCGTCGCATCCTTATAGACTACGATGTGAGGCTGTTCAGTAAAGGATTGTCCGACTAACATGGCGAGACATTTGTCCAGTAGGTTATCACTAACGACCTTGCATGGAACCCGAGCATTTACTCCGTCGACACTAACTTCCAGTTCCAAACCACCTAATGACTGAGTCACGCCATTTCCGAATCCTTTCAGCAAGGATGGAGTATGATCATGGGACAACCCTGTCTTGGTCAAAATGGATTCTTTTACCAAAGTGACCTCGCTCCCGAAATCAACAAACGCTCGATATGGTGACTTACCGTTAATTATGACGTCTTTTATAAATTTTGAATTCGACCGTACAACATTTTCTGCGTCTATCGTGTCGATACGCATAGTTTTTGGTACAGTATCATTAGACCGAACAACTTTGCTTTCGGATTTGGAAAAACAACTTTCAGCTGTATGCCCTACCTTATAACAAAGTGAACATTTTACTAGAGGTTTAGGGCAATGCAAGAAACTATGTCCCTTTTCCTTACAGTTATAACATCCTGCGAATGATCCAGATTTGGATCCTGACTTTTGGTTGGGCTGACTATTAGCATTATTCATACTATTAGTAGAATCTATCCGGCTCCTATTTCGATCAGGCTGACTTTGATAAGAGTCCTTGCTACTCATCAAAAATTGTAAAAGCTGATCTGGATGAGATGCACGCAATGCTAAAGCACCGGACTTTAGAGTTCTATCACTAATTCCATGAATGATACAATCCACTGCACGCTTATCAACTATATCACATTGGTTAATTAACGCTAATTTTTCATAAAAGTAGATTTCTATAGGTTCATTATACCTACTCCTCCTTTTGAGCATCTCCTCCAAGGCCTGGCCATAGTTCTGTTCACACGGGAAAGCTGTCATCAGTTTATCCTGCCACTCTTGCCACGAAAACAAAACAGAATTTAATCCTTCATACCACGTCTTAGCCAGACCTTGGAGTTTTTGCATTGCGAAATGAACGATAGTCTTGTCATCCCAACCATACACACTTGCACACTCATTGACCTTTCTGAGCCAAACGTCTATACGTTGGTTCTTGGTCGACGGGTTAAAGTTAGGCAGTATATTCATGTGATCTACTTTTTGGGTTGCCCGTGCATCGTGAGCCGATGGTTGAGACGTCATACTATCCTTCAAACATTTGAAAATATCCATTATATATTGTTTAGAAACGGAAGGGCTACGTGACCTTTTATTCCTCAAAGCGCTGCGTCGCTCGGCTTGGTGCTCCAGGTGTTGCTCTGCTTCACCTCGCCGGTAGTGCAGGGCTGTGCTGCGAGGACTCCGACTGCGGCTGACCGACCCGGTGTTACGCCGAGACGCCTGGCGGCGTCCGTCGCAACGGCTGCGGTTTCGATCTCGATCAGTGAAGTGCAGAAGTCGCTCCCGTTCTTGCAGCAGCTGCTGCTGCAGGATCTTGACCCGCTCATGGCTGGACTCGAGATCTCGATCTCGAGTGCGTCGAGAACTACGACTCCTTACACGGCTGCGAGTGCGGTTTCTCACTCGACTCCGACTTTGACGTTCCCTAGGTTCGGGCGTTTCGAGCATCCTCTGGCCAGAGCCGTGACTTCGGCGTCCAGATGCTTCTTCCATCGTATATTGGCTTGCGACACCGAAAGAAAACAAAAGTTACATTAATATTATTATTATATTTATTTTATTTTTTTTACCTCATTGACAGAATATAGAATGTATGGGAAATTATAATATAAATGAGAGAAAACAAGAAGGAAATAATATAATAGCACAACTGTTAAACCAGTTTGCATTTGTCTACTTAATCAAGATTAACCATTAATATTGAAATTGGAATGATGGTCATATCTCAGAAACTAGAGGTCCTACTAAAAAAATAACAAAATTTTGACCCCCTTTATCTGCATCTGGCGTTAGGGGTTACCTAACGCCAGATGCCCGATTTCTTAAGATGATTTACGCATACCCACACCTTAAACTCAACCTAACCAATCCAGGCCTTGTGTCGGTATAAATATTCCAAAAATACTCCCTAGGTATTATAGCAATTACAAGTAGAATCCGCTTACGCATACACAATTGCAAATATAAGAATAAATTATATTAAATTACCCACTACAAAAAATATGATTTGATAAAAATAAATTTAAAATCTTATTAGTACTCTTAGCTGCATAATGAAAATCGAATTAACACTGATTTAATGAGCTTATACTTACGTTAATAGCGCTGCGTAATCCCACTTCTGAAATGTGAACTACACACCAAACTGTTCGTAATTCACTTTAAATAAAACCTCAGCGTTCAGTCCAATCACAAGTTACTATTTATTTAATGTAATTAGATTCGGTTATATTTTCAATGTTACAGTAGGTAGGTACACAACACGATGACGAATGCACACACAACCTAACGCTTCCAACGATCAGGCGCAAGAGAGCGATGCAACCGGCCAACCTTTCGATTTCGACTCGCTGTCGACATAGTGGGGATGCAACTCTGTGATTGGTTCCCGCCATTTTCGTAAACCAATCACAAGAATGACAGTTGTAACTTTTTAATTTGAACTGCAAAGGAACTTAAAAACAAATCGATTTCAATTTATTTTAGATTATTTAGTGAACCCTAACAGTTTTAAACATAGTTTAGCAGTAGGTAGCTAAGTTGCTTCACCACATTTAGGTACTTACCTAAGTACATATTTTCGTGTTAAAACGAAACCTATTTGATATAATGACGTCGTATTTAATACCTATATTTAGGGCCTGTTACATCACCTCTGGATAGCCGTTAACAACCGGATAAATATAAAAAAATACATTTGTATGAATTTATCTGCCAAGTAATTTAACTGGAACTTACCTGGAGGTGGTGAAACAGGCCCCTAGTATTGTATAGAGGGATTAATACTATTATATGTACTGTATACAGGGATTTAAAATAAAGAACTAACTGATACTTTGTCTCGATTTCCCTGGAGCGGCAGTCGATGGCCAGCAAAGTATCTAAATAGTCGCTCTGCGTTTGTTTAGCTTGTATCTCCTCTGTGTCTTCAATCTCATGCTCTATGGGGGCTGCTATATCGCGTATTGATCTAAAGACAAATACATGCATATACATTATACAGTTTAAGAAGACTACCAGGTTCAAAGCTATAGTTATCCACCTAAGACAAGACTGAATTATTTTACGGACTGCAAAATACCTAACTGCTTTTCGTGTGGATGGAATGGATTGAATGAGGTGTTAACATCAGGTAAAGTGGCGGTCAAGCGTATGCCTATAATTAATAAATATACATGTATTATTAGTCTACTGCCTGCGACACAATTACTTACTAAGTACAGCATTTTTTAAAACATTTGTCCCAAGCATGTTTTGTCGCTCATCTCTTGCTGTCACTAACAGCCTTAAAAATACGCACGGGTGGTCATATGGGAATGATGACGTAGTTAGTTACATTAATCGAAGGCTAGACTAGACGTTTTATATACAAGGTGGAAGGGACATCGACGCACATACGAATACCATGAGTTCATTACATGATTCAGGACACCCCTGCGTTGAAATTTTCCGTAACTTACTTCATCAATTTTTAATTTTTTTCTGCAGTTTTTTTTAATTGAACGTGTAAAAAGTCATCTATCTATCCAAATTATATTAATAATTAAAAAAATCATTATTTCATTTATTTCGGACCGCGCGCGCGACACCATAGAGCGTAGAGCGTTATGATCGCGTTTTTAGGGATTTCAAAAATGACAATATCTGTAAGAACCGATCATTTTCTATATGAATAACCTAGGTCATTTTATTTTTGACCTTGAGTGAAACCTTGTCACGACGTTTGTGCGTCGAGGTCCCTTCCACCTTGTATAGATACCTACCTACCTAGACCAACTTATTAAAAAATATATGTACCTAGGTACTAGGTACCTACCTATACCTAGAATTGAGACTCACTAAATGTCGTTTCGTTATTTGCTTATTTATTTTTATTTTTAATCTGCCAGCGGCTTTGCTCGCGTGGCCATTTATATTATGCATACAAAAACTTGACAAATTATATACTAAAACCAAAATAATAAGTGTACCTGATTGGCTTATAGGCTCGTCCCCAATTAGGTAGGTACCTGATCCCTATTGTGGCAATAGCGACGGGCAGCGGGGTATTCCGTATTGTTTCCGATTTGTAGCTCGGGCTAGGCTTTATTGTTATCGGGATCGGACAGGTAAATACTTAAGTAGTCATTACAGACCTGAAGGTATCCTTCATCTGATCCACCTCACTTTGCAGGCTCAAGGCGGTCCTCCGGAAGGGGTCCACCATAATGTTGTATTTCTCTTTGGACAGGTTAAACGACAGCTGTGTACTACACGCGAACACGCGCACCACTTCTTTGGCGTTCAGTCCCATGTTTGTGATGGGGCCTAAGAATGAACAATAAATACCTTCTGTTAGAAAATCAAATATTAACAGAGTACCTATTGGTGTATTGGTTACAAAGGCCGTGCAATAATAGAAAAAGGAAACAGTTTGCATCCTATTATTGATTTACCTCGTACCACGGGTTAGCAACTTGTCCAAAGAAAAGTAATTTTTGTAGACGAATTTCACCTTGTTTCTTTTCCAAACATATCCAGTATGCATTCGTCGATTGTCTGTGAACCTAAATTACCGAGATACGATAAGGTGAGGAACACGGCGACGATCTCGACTTATTTATACAACCCTAAACGGCCACCAATTTCTCCAACTACTTACCTCCGTTATATGAATATCAATAAGAGATTTATTGTTGCACGAATGGAGGGTAGTACCAAAAAAAGACATTCAAAATTAACGCTTTTGGAAAGCATGGCATGTCCGTCTTGACTGAGGAGACATAAGATATAGGTAAGCCAGAATCTTCCGCCCCATAAAGGGTTTAACAGAAATTTATTATCACTTTTGAGTACCAAATTACCCGATTTAAATTATGTAGGTAATAAGAAGTGGTGAATGATTACACCTCATTTAGGTCTTATTTCTTTAGTGCAGTGTTAACTTACCAGCAACAACATAAGTCAAGACCACAGCCTTGAGAACACCTCGTCCAGCTTTGCCACAGTACATGGGAAATATAAGCAGACATATGCATCTTATTTGTATTGATATTGCGTTACCTATGCCTGTAAAAGCAAATGTTGATCGATTGAGAAGGCAAGAACAGGCAAGTACGGTTTCTATACAGTCGGTACGAGTATCCAGGCAGCCGATGATAAAATTTTACACTTTACGTAAATTAACTATGTGCATTTGAGAAGCATACTTTACTGATATTATCTAATCAATAAGTATCTACAAATGAAATACTTGTATAATGAATACTTACCAAGTAATATGCTTAGAACTAAAGACAAAATAATCCCTGTATTATTAGGGAAAGGTATCCTCTTCAACAAATAGTAATAATACGCTTGTCCTAAACTAAAGCCTAAAATGAAACTGGTGCATCTCACGTTGCGCCTCTGATTACAATCTGTGAAGAGCAACCTATATAACGGCGGGCAGAACACACACAAACATTTCTCTAAGAAATATCGTAAGCATGTACATATAAAACACATGTTTAGATGAAAAATAAATTATTTAATTGGTTGATAACAAATCAATGTTCTTGACATTTGTTTATTTAATCTGTGGAGAAACTGATAAGAGGTTTGTTTCTTATTGCAGGTCGAAAAAGTTTTAATGTATGAAAGAGGTTTTATTCTCGTGCAAAAAGGCCATTTATCTTGTTAGCAGGGTGGCTCATCCTGAAAATTACTATATTCGTGCAGTATCTGTATCTGTATTCCATAAAAATGGTTGTGGAATCTGAAAAGGCTGTTTGTACTAAAAATCTTTGCGTCTAACTTTGTCCGTTAATAAAACAATAAATATATGTATAATCTTTATTATCGATCATTGTTTAGTATAATTAGTCTTATAAAATTCAATACGTCTTGTATAGAGAACTCAGGTATTTATTGAGATGAGTTAAACGAAAATGCCTTAAGCAAATAACAGCAGCATTCAAAATGCCAATTTACAAGAATAAATTAACGAATTACTACTTAATCCCGCGACTAATAGCCTATTACAACTTCGGCCAGGTCTAAAAAAAATGAAATTTTAAACGTTTACTAAAGCTGCTGTCTTTATAAATGCTTTATTTCGTTCATTAAAATATAAGGGTTCACTTATAGCTATAATATTGCTTCGTAGTTTAACGTTCAGAGATGAGGCGTATATACTATCACAGGTTTCAAAACTAGGTTTCAACCAAGACGTATAACGTATTATAAACGTAACGTATAACGCGATTCGAGTATTTAGAAGTATTACAAGTCAGAGTGCAAGTTCACCTACTAACACAAACCATAATAAACGCACGTTTCCGAACTGTAAGTACTCGACTTGCACTTCGATAGCCCAAGTTGCGACCGATTACGCGAAGGTACGCCTTTTTACCTACATGTGTATGCGATGTACTTGAAAATGCCAAAAAAATATTTAAATAATGCATTAAATAAGTTGATTTTCAAACTTATTCAATGCATTATTTAAATACATTGAATTCTAAACCTTGTAAGCACACTTTTGTGAGTAAAATGAATGAGTGAAGTGAATCCCGCCCGGCCGGGGTTCGAATAAATACGTATAGACTTACGGCCGTATCCTATATCCAATCTGTCGATAAATTTGCTCACTAGAGATAGAATTTTGACATTAAAATCTTATCTCTAGTAAGAAAATCTAATATAAATAACGGGCCATTACACACATATTGTTAAATACTAGTGGAACTAGTCCTTCTAATCAGTATTTGCACGTACTTGTAAGACTTAGTCCATGTTTTAAAGAGTAAGAATCATCTCTATTAACGTTTGTATTGAAATAACTAAGGAACTAAACTATGTACTAATGATGTCTTAAAATCTATTGGCCTGACCTGGCCAATGTAATCATATGGCTAGGTCATCTTTAAACTGTAAAAAACCTGTATCTCATATCTGTAATTCATTAATTAAATGCATGAATATTAATTTTAGATGGAACTGAGATTTTCATTAATTTGTCTGCTTTGCATACAAATTAACAAAGTATAACTTAGTTTACGAGTACAGGTTCAGCCAAAGCATACTTTAGCAATAATATTATGCACAAAGTGAACCCTATCTCACGTCCCTATACATCAGTCGGACGAGCCTAGCGTTACTAACGCGACAAGACATGTCACGTTTTGGCGATTATTGACCGAAACTCGACATAACCTATGACATACTTTGTCACAGTAGTTTACAAGTAGTATGAAAATAATGATCCTTGGCAATCTTCGTAGATTAACTAATGTTTTATTAATGTTATGGTACGGCAACTAGGGAACTAATGGCGCCACTTACGATTGACCCATTGTTGTGTATTGATTAAAACCTTATTGACTTAATTGCTGACGTCAGTATATAAATTTTGATTGGTTGTAGTAGGAATAACCGAATGTGCTAAGGTTGCCGTTGCCTATCAATTCCATAAAACGAAGATTGCCAAGGAGTATGATTCTCGTACAAATGTACCAGGGCAGCAGGAAGTTGTGCGAGTGGCAGATAAGTCAAGCGGGTTGGAACAAGTGGAAGGTACGCGGCGCGAGGAGATGTTACGCGAGCGCGACCGGCGGGTCCTCGTCGTCGTGTTCGGTGATCATCGGCTCCGGCTTGTCGGTCACCTCCGGGACGTACAGGATTTTGGGCCCGTACAGCAGCAGGTATGCGCAGTGCCAGTCGCCTGTGAGAGCAAATGAATGTATTTTATTTATTCGGAACAAAAAAGCGGTCAAGTGCGAGTCGTACCATTTTTAATTAGTATGAATAATAATAATAAGTTTATCATGAATAAAATTAGTATTTGTCGTTATAGTGGCATCAGAAATAGAAACTGAACATTTTAACTCTACCTACCTATTACAGTTCGTGACATATCCCGGTGACACAGACATACGGACAGCGGAGGTTTAGTAAGAGCCATAATGTTCACATATCATGCATCAAGGTTTTGCGTTTATAGCTCTTCTTATTTTAACTGGAGAGTGAGTGATTTTCGCAGTCAAAACTAGATTTCACCGGTGATGAGTGTTGACCGTAACGTACAGTTTTCGCCAAACTTATTGTCCGGATTGAAGTTGTCACGAGCTAGCATTAACCCAGCCGTAAAAATCGAAGAAACAAAAATATATAATTGTATTAATTAAAAAAGAAAGCTCAAGTCATAGGCTGTCGTTTTAAATTTTTCTAATCCAATGCTTTTCTTTCTCCGATTTTTACGGCCGGGTTAAAGTTAGCTCGTGCCAACCTCAACCTGGACAATAAGTTTGGCGAGAACTGTATAATATCTGTTGACGACGTCTGTGGTCTAGTGGTTCGAGTACTGGATTGCTGATCACGAGGTTCGATTCCCACAGGACACAAACGTTCATTGTGATGAACTTAAGTGTTTGTGTTTGTCTGGGTGTTTCTTATGTATTCTAAGTATGTACTAACAAAAAAAGTATATAAGTATTATATCCATTGTCTAGTACCAGTAGTACAAGCTCTGCTTAGTTTGGGGCTAGATGGTGCTGTGTAAAAATGACCCAGGATATTTATTGATTTAATTTATTAATATATGTAAGACTGACCGCCGCCGCTGAGCTTGAGCACCTCGTCCTCGGTGACGGGCGTGACGGTGTCGTCATCGCAGCGCAGCCAGCCGTCGCCGCGCGCCACCCACGCCACGTAGTGCCCCGACGACGACGAGCGCCCGCGGTGCGTCAGCACGGCCTGCAGCCGGTAGTAGCCGCTGTTGTTGCTGCCCACGTCTGTGCACAACAACATCAACATCAACACATATACCACCATGTTTTGACGCAAATAAAGATATTATTATTCCATTTTTTCATATTTCTACACACTTTTTTACATTTTTAAATATTTTACAAAAAAAAACACATTTAGAAACATAAAAAGATAGTAGTAGCCCACCAGTAGCGGGAACAGTGTCCAAGCTACAAGTGGTCAGGACCCCAAGGAAAGGAACCTCCTAACAATACGTGCCGTATCGTTGGATATTATTATTATTATTCACTAACTTTCCGCCAGCGGCTTCACCCGCATAGTCTGGGTATTCCTTATAACTTTCATTGTTTATTTCAACCCCTTAGTCCTTATTTCTCATTAAAAAGTAGCCTATGTCCTTTCTTAGGTTTAGACTATCTATATATCAAATTTAATTAAAATCGGTTCAGTAGTTTTGGCGTGATAGACAGACAGAGTTACTTTCGCATTTATAATATTAGTAAGGATCATCATATCATCCACAAAAGGTTCAATGCTGAACAATGGCCTCCCCCATTGACTTCCACAGGGACCGGAACCGGACGTTTGCGTATTATACATAGACATAATATATTTTCTTCCTTACGAGGAATAGTAATAACCTAAATATACGGGCCGTAGTCAAGCATGAATAGGGTCTAGGTGATGGTGTAAGCGGAGGAGACTGATGACTGATGATGACTGATGGTAAGGAATTTACGGGTCCCTCTCGGGTAAGGGTATGTTACGTGTGTAGACAACATTTACCAAACTATTATGCATTTGCTCAAGGACTTGCGACTGTCCAGGACCCCAAGGGCGACTGCTACGCTAAAAGTCTTGGGTCGAGCAAAGTGTTGTTGGGACATTCTATGAAATTCCAGTAGCAGCTCCGAGTCTTGATCTGTGCGTGGTTGATGACAATAGACTTATGGTAACAAACAAACTGTGGGTGTACATTAGTACACCTCTGCCTAAACCTCACCCTTCAGGGATTACAGGCGTGATGGTATGGATGTTATCTTGCGACCGGAATATAAGGTAAATAAATGAACATCTGTGCGATGAAACAGGACTTGTGAGGCGTATATATAATAACTAGCTGACCCAGCAAACGTTGTTTTGCCATATAGGGGTGGGTCATTTTAGGGGGGTGAAAAATAGATGTTGGCCGATTCTCATAGATACCGGATAAGCACACAAAATTTCATACAAATCGGTCCAGCCGTTTCGGAGGAGTATGGCAACTAAAACTGTGACACGAGAATTTTATATATTAGATTTATTCGATATAAAGCTAATATCGAAAGAAGATTTTATCTTTTAATTTAATTATTAACAGTGAAGAAACTATACAAAATGACTTCAATTAATATAAATATAATTTACGTAGATGATTGTTTTTGTCAGTTCTTGGCTGAAATAGTTGCCTGAAATAAATTAATTTAATTTTCTTAACATACCATCATGCAACCAGTAAGGGATGGCCCTCGTTTGGGCCTTGTTCTTAATTTCTTTTGAACTGTCGCCGTGATTCCTCGTACTTAAGGACGACTCAACTGTAGCATCCTCATATTCCTGCAATAAAATGTAACAATCAGACTTGCAAGACCAAGTAAGCAATCGATAAGATGTGGTAGAGGACTAAAAATGAGGAAGAAGTTCTTCTAAAACCATTTATTAATACTTTAATGTAGAAAGTAGTACAAAAGGCGGACTTAATGCCTTATGGCATTCTCTACCAGTCAACCTTTGGGTGTGGGAGATAAAGTTAAGATAGGATAAATACCATAACCTTAATATTATAATATTAGGGCATAATATCTATTAAAAAAACTGGTCAAAGGCGAGTAACCCCCACACAAAGGGTCCGAGGGTTCCGTACCATTTTTAATTAGTATCAATAAAATTTGTATTTGCTGTTATAGTTGCACTAGAAATAGAAACTTTAAAAAATCATAAATTAGTAAAACCTATTACGGTTCGTGAGAAACAGCCCGCTGACAGACAGACGGACGGACGGACGGACAGCGGAGGTTTAGTAATATCTCGTTGGCAACTTTCGAGTATGGAACACAAAAAATTATAAAAGAAATAAAACATTAAACCGAGACAGCCACATTCGTCTCGCAACTACGGCTGTTGAGCGAGAGATCCTTCGTTCAATTACCAAGTTGAGAAGTGTTATTGAGTGTTTTTAATTAAAAATTAATTAAAATAAAATAAGTTTACCTGGCAATAAGCTTAGGACCTCAAAAGATACCGGTAAACTGTGAATGATAACAGTTACGCCCTTGCCTACCCTTTGAAGATACAAACGTAGCGTTAAAATACTATTTAAGCAAGAACCTTAAACTTGTTCCTCATCGGAGTCAGCCTCTCCTGCAGCTCGGGCGAGCACATTTCATACATGTCGAGCTCCAGTGGGAATTTCACATCCTTCAAGATCTTCGCGTTGATAGATTCCTTCTCCTTGTAGTAAAAGCGCACGAATTGCACCGTTAAATACGCCGGCAGACGGCTGATTTTGCTCTGCAAGTAAAACGAGTACATGAATTGCCTTTATATTTCTCCTGCCTAAGGAAGGAAATATACTACCTTTAGCCTCAAATAAAACCTATATAAAACAGCGGGGAAAACAGCTAATTTAAAAACCCTATATTTTTATTTCATTCCACAATGTAGGCTCAATAAAGAGCACAGTGGGGATGTTCGCTAGTGTGTGAGATAGTGTTTTTTTACATGAACGGGTTTGCGCTTGACCACAATCTCACCTGTGTAGCAAAGAAGTGTGATTAACTTACGGTTTTTGTGTAGATCGCATCTCTTCCTAGCGTCTGTGACATTTTTGTGATTTGCTCTGACATTTTCTGTAAAAGTAAATTGAAGTAGAAGCTTTATATTGAAAAAGTATAAAAAGGTTTAGTTAAAAGTTTAGTTTTTTCTAAAGTTTAGTTTACAAAAATACACAAAAATTTTCTTCATATCATAGGTGCGAAAACATTTAGAAACACAACCTTTCACACACAAACAGCCAGACTCAAAACGCCATGTAGGTAGGTCATACAAATATTTATTTCAGAGATATAACCCATATGTGACTCCGAAACTGATCTATCAGCAACGAAGCAAAACATTACACCACATAACGAATATTCAACAAAAAATAACGATTGCGATTACGACTAGCCCGGTGTCCCACTGCTGGGCAAAGGCCTCTCATTCCTCAACCTGTCTGGATCCAGACCCTATCTGTCAAGGTCGTCACACCTTATCTTTTTTGGTCTGCCACGTCGCTACTGATCGGTCTCAGGGCTCCACTTAGTATAAATTTTGGCCGACACAAAAAATAAAAATTAATTGCATTCCTACAGTATCAAAATGTTGCAAGACAACTCACTGATCTGAGCCCCGACTGCAGATACTTGACGTCCTGCGATATGAAGCAGGACAGCTGCAGGAACGACTCGGTGGTGCGCGACGGAGGCTCGTCCGCCTCCGAGCAAACCAGCTCCACGTCTAACGTGCCGCCGAAGTATTCCTCAATCACTGACGGCCTGATTAAAGGAACATTCTGGTAGTTTCATTGATTTGAGTGAAATGTATTATTGTTGGCTAAATAAAGGTGTTGTTTACCAACAGGCAAAGTAGTGGTAAAAAAGGGTTCGGTCTTGCAATTACCTAAAGCTGACGATATAGTGTAACATAGAGCAGCTAAAACCGTTAGTAAGTTAGAAAGTTTTTTGTCACAAAGTTTGTTTTAGTACTGAAATGGCTTTTCAATGTGATATAAATTCCAGCGGTTTCATGTAAATAAAATTGAAAAATAATATGATTTACTCAGATTCCTTTAAGAAAAATTTGTACACAAGTCCGGAAAAACTAGCGATAAACTGTATGTATGTAAGTTCGTATTACTTGTCAGTAGGAGTTTCGGGCCAGGTGGGCAGGCAGGCCTGCAGCGCGCGGATGATCTCGGACCAGCACTCGGACGCGTCCTGCTGCGCCAGCCCGCCGCCCGGGCCGCGCTCGGCGAAGCGCGGCGCCGTCGCGTGCAGCGCGCGCAGCAGCTTGGCGGCCGCGCCCGCGCACGCGCCCGGCCCGCCCACCTCTAGCGCCGTTATAGTGTCACTGAGTGCTGACGTTAGCTCTCCCGCTGTACCGCCGCTCGATGCTGTACAATATGTTGGGAATAAGTAAAGCAACACAAAAAAATATAACAGAAAATCTAAAAACCAACACAGATTTTCCACACATTTTATTCCATCTAAGAACTATCATAAAAGTTAGTTCTTAGATGGAATAATATAATTATAATGAGGTTTGTGATTACTTTTTTTTAAATTATTTTTAGATTCTTAGGGACATGTCTTGGACATGGACCATATTACTCTCTAAATCGGTGTAATGAGTTTAAAAAGTAATGTATGTAATTAAATTATAATTACTTACACTTCTCATAACCAATTAAAGCATTCTTAAGTTCAGGTACTGTTTTCAAGCACTGCACTGTCGCATTCATGTAGCATGTGTTGCCCAAATTGATCAGACCCTCGGGCAAATCCATCTGCACAGTAAAATAATACTAATGTACTTCTAGCTTCCGTAGATTCATGTGAAAGCAAATAGACAATGAAAAAAAATAGACATAAAAATAGACATATACAAAAAATAGACAATCAAACCTAATGCACAAAGGTAGCCAGAAGTTGGCCGGGGTCAACACCCTTTTTGGTAATTCTCCTGTCTAGCAATGCTCAAATCTTATTAATCCAATTTGTAATTACAAGTATATAAGAAAGCAACAATAAGGGTCAGGGTCGGCAATGCGCGAGTGATACCCTTGGTGTTGCAAGCGTCCACAGGCTACCATCAGGCGGGTTGTATGCTTGTTAGCCACCTTAGTGGTATAATTAGAAAACCCCCGACACGAAATGTAATTTGCTATTTTGTGGTGGCGGCCATCTTGGATTTGAAATTTATCATAGTGTATAGTATTCTACTAGATAAGCCCTTTCATTTGATACCCATATTGAGGGAGTTGTGAAAAAATATGTAATTCGCTATTTTGTGGCGGCGGCCATCTTGGACCGATTTTCATCAAACATAGCTAAGAACACTCCCGACTAATTCACCTTTCAAATAAAAAAAACTAAATCTAAATCGATTTATCCGTTCGGAAGCTACGATGCCACAGACAGACACACACACACACACACACACACACACACAAAAAAATATATATTGGGGGTTAAAAATATTGCGACTTACAGCAGTAGCCAGCTCGGCCTCGTTCATGTCTTCAACAAAGCGCGTCTGCTCCACAGGGGCGGCCGGCACGTCCTCCTCCTTGCTACCCATAACTAGCACTAGGGCATTCTACAACATACATTTATATTGTAGGGAAAACCTACTTGTAAGTTTTAGAATTGAAGTCTGAGAACTATTATTTTTTGTAGCTTTCATATTGATGTTTTGTTTTGTTTCAAATATCGAAAAATATAACTAGCAACAATTTGCTATGATATTAGTATATTACTAATATAATAGCAAATTAATAAACTACAGAAACTATTGTTATGACTGATGAAGGCATAATATATTATAAGAAAAAGTAATTAATTAAAGATAAAGATGCAGTTACTCTTTTTGTATAAATTTTAACATGTCATCTTTTGTTTCAATGAAACTTCAAGGACATGAGTTCATTGAATTTGAGATGAGAGCCAAAATATTGGTGGAATAAACTAAATAAAATGTCAAGCATTTATTAAATAAAAAGTTTTAACAATAAATTATGTACCTTTCAATACCAAGAAAATAACATTTAAAACGTTAGCTATAAAAGCTAGACAAATAAATCTTTTTAAATGCAAGAATGCTATTTTATTTCCCACGGAATTTTCATAATATTACAAAAACTTTATTAACATATTTATAAAATCATCAACCTTTAAGCAAACCAGTCTATTTCCTTTATTTTACATGGTTCAACAGAATAGCAGTTATTTCATAATTTTCCAAAACACAGTTTATTAAAATCATTACTACAGACAACTGATGTTATAAAAATACTTATTTCAAATTATGGGTACTCCAATACTGTGACTAAAACTTTGCTTTAAGGCCTATTGTTCAATGTAATTGATCCAAAGTTAAGCCTTCAAGAAAAGTTTTAGTTAAGCACTATTGCAATATCCCCGACAATATGTGACTTACTCTTTTTGGTTTTAATTATTATGTAGCCATAATCATCCCATTGCAGAGCAAAGACCTGCTTGGTTTTAATGTTGCAATAGAAATAATCCTTTTTTTTATTATTTAATGATTGCCAACTTTCTTGATGCCATAAGAATCACATTATCAGCTTGAACTTTGTAAATATATTATTATTTATTATTATTATCTTTTTATTTCCGACAAAATCCATATGTATTATTAACAATTTTCTTAAGATCTATGTTAGTAAAAATTCACAACTTATTTTATTATAATATTTTAAATATAATAATTTATTTATTTTAATTTATAGTTAATTAAAACGCTAAATAAGATACTTACATTGGATAACTTAAAGTTGGCCCAAGAGTCATCTCTCAGTGTGACTCCCTTGCAGACCACCTTCTGCCTCTCAGGCTGCACGCCAGTGAGGGCAAAGATCTGTGCCTTGAACACAACAGGATCATCATCTGTGTTCACCTCCACTCCCGGGTACATCTCCTTGCCCCACTTTACCTTTACTAAATAAAATAAATATATTTTTAATTGGGAATAACAGCTATTGTTGAGAAGGCGAATCATTTGTATTGGTATGGGCATGTAATGAGGAGGGATAAAATACATGTGACTAAAAGAGTGATGACATTGAACGGTGAAGGACAGAGGGATAGACAAAGGCCAAAGAATAGATGGATGGGTAGTGTTAGGGTTGATATGATGGAAAAGGGATTGAATGAGCAGGTGACGGCTAACAGGAATGAATGGAAAAAAAGGGTTGCGCTGACCCTAAATCAATTGGTAGAAGTGCAGAAAGATGATGAATAACAGCAATTGTTATCATGAACTGTTATATTTAAAATAAATGTTTCGTTGTTTTATATATTATATTACTTAATTAAATTAAAATCTCTAGATACTATTCATCTAAACAAAGTTCTTATAATTTGTATTCTGTAAAAAAGAAAAGTTATTTTCTTTCAGAGTTAGACCATGAATGATACATTTGATTTAGTGAAATGGCTAATACTGTTTTCAAGTTTTAATAGTTTTGTTAGTAGTGAAACTAAAATGAAATGTAGGATAAATATACATTTGATATAAACTGATGATTACCTACTGGCGAATATGAATAGATTGTGTTTATCAAGCATAAGCATAAGCCTAAATAATATAACTATATTAGGTAAAATTGGGACAATTACTGAGGGTTTATTTAACAGACAATGTTTTTTTTCTATTCGTTTTCCTAAAGTAGTTAAGGTTTTATTTGTGTATGTATATAGTAAATGCCGGCTAGTTATGTTTTACGGGGAAACAAGGACAATGGCATGACAAAGCACTTTTAACACATACACAATGATAGGCAAATTGTAGCGATTGTACAACATCAAGGTCCAAAATATATTTGTAAAGGTTTTGTACAGATCATTTATAGTTTTTAAGTAACAAATATGAGAGAAACAAAGTTAAGATGACAGTTTGACACGGCTTATCACGGCTATAACCTCAATGCTGAAAAATGATTTAGCATTTTCTGAAAGTAATAAACATTGAACTTTATTAATTACCTGAAACCTTGGGCATTATGGAGTACGTCCACGCAGCACTATTATGAAGAAAACAAAGAGAAATTCACATAAACTTTAGGGAAATTGAAAGTCACGATACGCATCCGTCCGAATCAATCCGCACTGATGACAAATTTGACAGAAAAAAGACAGACAGTTTTGTTTGTTTGTGGTTACAAATTTCATTCTCACAGATTAAAATTTGAACGTTTCTTTTAACGCATAGTATTTAAAATCCAATATTTAATTACGAACCCCGTGTGTGGTGTGGATAAAAAGGTCTTATAATTTATATACCTAGTGTAGGTACACACGGCGCTACTTTTATTTAAAATCTTCTAGGTTATAATTTAAATGCAATGTCTACTATTTCATTGCAATTCTATTTGAGAACGACTGCTGATTGAAAGCATTACTTAATTGATTGAAAAATAATAATTCCTAGCGTATTTTCCAGACCGTCCTTCGTTAAAATAATATACCTACTTATTAGATAGACCACCACTTCATGTATCATCTTCTTCGGATTTTACTTTTCAGGATTGAAATTTTACAGCGGTACTTGCATAAGGATAGCATCGGTTATTGAGTTTTCATATGTTAGTAGGCTTAGCACTGATAGGAGTGGCGGCAAAGCTGCTAACTTAGCAGCCATGAGCCATTCATCAAACATCACATTTGCGCATGCATCTCACAAACCTATTTGATTGTAGGTATAGGCAGGTAAGATAAGGCAAGTAAAATTTTCTCGGAGACTTTTTCTCATGTGATTACTCGTCTCACTTCAAGCGGGGGCTACTCGTTCGATGAACTTTCCACTGACGAAGGCTGCGCAAACGCAAACGCCTCCAGGCGCGACAAGCGCACGCGCACGCCAGTCTTCACACATATGCTTCGGGTGTTGGACGTTGATACAATATTTTGTCGTGATTCCGCGATTTTCTCACGACTATAGCAAATTCTCTCACCTATACAAGTGCTGTGTGAAGTGATCGTAAAGTGGATATTACTAGTGATTATAAAATATGAATGAGGGATGATTATCGGACTTGCAAAGGAACATCCACTGACGAAGCCTACTGTAAGTTTGCAAGCTTTTATGGTTAGATTAGAAGGCAATAAGTTTATTGCCGGTGGCTCTACAAGTGTGGAGGAGTCGGTGGTTATCCGCTTATTACGTAATAACTGACTACCAAAGCTAATCGCCTAAATAATCGTTAACTAGACTTGAACTACGTAGGTGTTGTAAATATTAACACGAGTATTAATTGGATCTACGGCGATACTATGACCGGATCATCAAATTTTATTTTTTCTTCGTACATCGTATGCCTATATCTGTCATACTTACCAATAGTTTCCCTATTGTTGCAATAATTCGATATCTGGCTAATATGAATACTGGATCCCTTAACAAAAAATCTCCAATCCAATACCCCGTTTCCTTAAGGATATTCTCAAATTGCTCCCATGTTACTGGGATTGAATGCGAAACATTAAAATGATGACGAAATCTAAAGATGCTTAATCGGTAATGATTTCAAAACGTATCTATTTATTTATTGAATCAAAAGCAACAGAAAGGTTCTTCTTAACATTTCGAGTTCACACCTAAATATTCGAACAAGGATATTTTAAACTAGATACAAGTTTACCTTCATATTACCATGAGCTCTGCTTAGACTACTAAAGAACCTTTCGGCAATCGCAAACGTGGATTCCTCGTGATGTTTTTACCTCCGCTGGCGTGAGGAATTTATAATGCGGTACCCAGGACTTTACGTTTCATTTACCTGACGCTAATAGCCCGGCCGCCGTCCGCGCAGGCGCAGATGCCATAATGATAACATTTCGCTTTACTACTTACTTGTTCTTGTCGTGTTCAACGCTCCTCTGTACTTACTTATATTTTCCTAGTACCTACTTGGAAGCCAGTACACAACGATTTTGCAAAGACGAGAGATAAATAAATTAAAGGTACAATTTGATCTTAGGTACTTATTTTACTTATTTACAAAATAACCTCAGCTGATTCAAGCAGTCTATAGGTACAGTCAGCAACGAAAGTCGTTGAACACAGCGAAAGTTTAAAAACATCACAGTACCAAAACCATTCATTAGATTTTGACTAAGGTAAAACATATAATTGTCCTCTATTATGAGGAAATGTACTGCCTTCAAGGGTCAGTGAATTCTGAATATTAAAGATGTTAAAGCGTTTTGAAGATTTCATAGTGTTCAGCTACTTTCGTTGCTGACTGTACCTATGAGGATACCGGAATTACCTACATATTTGTAAAATTATATTTTAAATAATTTATTTACTGTTATTACAGCAACAATCAACAAACACCTGAATCGAATAAAAAGAACTTGGTTAATCAAAACATCGACGATATCAAAAGATGCAAATCAACTTCGTAGCAAGTATCAAAACCATTGTAACGCAAAAGGTATTCCGAATAGCAGCGGAATTCTCACAATTTTAAATATTGTGTACACCAAACGGTTTAAAGGTAAAAAGCCGAAGAGTGATTAATTACGTGCCGAGAGCACAAACCGAAGTTTTTCGTAACACATACTTTCACTGCATTTGAAATCCAGAAAGTGGCAGAACTTTAATTGTTTATAATGCTATTGTATTAGTTTCTTTAAAGCCTTTTAATAAAGGATTGGCTTAAAACAAAAAGGAAAGAACAGAGAAATCAGGTTAATGTATCAAACAATAGAACTATTAGATCAAATCCAAGCACACTGTAAATGAACTTGAAACGAAAAGGGTACGAAGCTTACCTAGATATTGAGAATTCCAAACAGCGAAATAAGAAAACAGTTATCCATTATCCACACACCAAACACGCAGGACCAAGCCATGTGGAAGTAGTTCAAAAAATTCCAATAGTTTAGGACTAGCCCACTGCAAATGCGATAAAACGGCGATGCTATAGCACATTTGCCGTGAAAGTTGAAGTTGCATGGAAATAATTAGAATATGTTTGAAACGGTAAAATTGGAGTAAGTAATTCATTCGTCAACTTGGTACCGAACTGTCTACCGAAACCCATAAATTTCTAGTGGTTGTTGGACCGGTAAATGTGCTTCTACGAACAGAAATCTTTTTCATATGAATATAATATAACTATAATGTTCAACATCATAACCATAAATTATTAGTTGACGGAATTGCATTTGTGAATAAAGGCCTCCCCTATTTATTTATTATTATCATAAACCGTTATGCTAGCTACCTGCATTCAACGACTTCAGCGAGATTGTTTGTCTATCTCATTCAGGGCCCGGCCTACCATCGTCTGCGCCCGCGCACTCTAAAAGGAAACCTTCAGAGTCTTGAAACTTGACCTAAAACTTAAAAAACTTGACTTGACTTAAAAAATCAATGCCTAAAACCATTAAATTAATAACGTAAATAAATAAAACGTAATGCTGAGTGTTTTAAATTAGTAGCACTTATATTTTATAAGCTATATGAGCTTTTTTTTTATACATAATTATAAAGAATCTTGTCTTGAAGGACACCTGTCGACCGACAATTGTTTCCTCCTCAACCAGTTTCATTAATACATACTTATTTAACTAGTTAGTTAAAGTGACATGAAACCGCAATTATGCGTAATGAACGTTCAATACTTTCTCGTTCGTGTTTGCCAAGTTATTGTTAATTAATAAATGCTCGGATATTCTTAACTAAGTAGATAATTTATTTTAAAAGTAATGCCTGTGTAATGTTTGCAGTGTTTTATCGTTCTGAAAGTAGGTACATAAAGATGTTTCTTAACATCTGCAGAAGGTAATTAATGAGCATTGGTTCTGTCTAGATTTAATTTGCGTCGAATGGATTTTTAAAATAGTTTGTATCTTTAGGAAAATCACCTAATTATTTAAATCAGTTCTTTATCTGCAGCTGGAAATTTGATTTAGAAGGATATTGAGCTGTGGCCGGTCACAAAAATGCAGGTTTTGAATAACGAAAACGTGTAACAGTAGAACTGTTTCGTATCGAAGTTATACAAACTTTTTTCTTTGATATTTTAAACCATAGAGACTTGATAGTCTTACGCTGTGTATTTCACATTCCCATGCACAACGGTCCAAAACCACAAGACTATTAACTATGTGGTGATGGCCATGGGCTTGGTGAGGTGAGGTTTCAATATTATTACTTTTTGTCTGAATGTACCGATTCAAAATCATTTTAATCAATCAAACAAATTGAGAATTAAATCAATTAGGTAAGTCAGTAACACGCGTCGTATATAAAAGCAGCTTGGCACCAAAAATAGCTAGATTTATAGAATTAGCGATATGGAAATAATTAAAGAAAAAAAAATAATAATCACTTCAATATACCGTGTTATATGAAGATGATAATAACGTTAGGTAGATAGATACGAGAATTGACAGTAAGTTTACAAAAGATCAGTTTTAACACTTTCAACAAGAAATCAGACTCCTAATGAATAAGTAATTATATCAATAATATGTATTAATTCATTTTACTAATAAAAGCTCAAGCGAATTATTATTTATTAATATTTTATTCTAGCATTTTTGTAACTTTCATTAAAACAAATTTATGATATTTTATTTGTATATCTACAATAATAGGGAAAGGAATTGGAAAGTAGCTATTGTTACGGAAATAAATAAATATTTGGGGACATTTTTACACAGCACCATCTAGTCCCAAACTAAGCAGAGCTTGTACTATGGGACAATGGATATAATACTTATGTACTTTTTTTTTTGTAAATACATACTTATTATACACAGGATAAAAAATATTGGCCACCCAGACTGCCCACGTTATGCCCGTCTAGCCGCAAAGGCATAACTCTACGCGGAGCCAAAAAGACAAAAGCACAAAATATACAGAGCCAACAAGCAACTCTATAACCCTTTCGGAACGCTCCAATACAATTGTGCGGGTCATAAAGTCGAGTATAACTCATTAGTTTTACATTGGGAGTGGACGGGCCTAGCATCGTACGATTGTGCGGGAATCGAACTTTCATCTCCCGCGCAAATTTTGTCCGCCGCCCAGTCGATGAGTATGTTTCAACCTGTACAGTTCGTGACTGATAGCACTTCCCGACTTGGCGAAAGTAAGTACCTACTATTGTTTTATTTTGTAAGTTTAGTAATTTACGATTAATTGATTAGAAACATAGTTAAATATGCGATGTTTTTGTGATAACAGTGGCTATTTTCAAGCAAACGCTTTGGTGTAACTGCTTAACAAACTTTATTGACACAATTGTATCGACGTGGGCCCTACATTACCTTATGCGTATTTTAAGTAACTAATGATTATTCATTTTTCACAGTTTCCGCACCATGATTCCCGTTATAAACGACGCTGCCATCACAGAGATGCTCAATAACTCTGGGAACGAGGACGATGACAACTACAAAATCAATTTGGACAACTTTATCGAAGAAAACCCCTAATGTTCAAGTTTCACTTCTTCGACAAAAGCGAAGAAAGTGATGACTATAACATACCTCCAAGTATGCTAGCAGGATGGCAGAAGAAGCCTTTCAATGGCAAACCTCTTCCAGAAGATGCTGTTCGTGATCCAGGAGAGTTTAAAACTGAATATTTCGAGCCCTATTTTACTGTCGAGCTCATGGAATAGATGGCTTTGACCACATAGCAATATTATATGACCAATACTAGTATATAAATGAAATCTGTTTGTTCTTTACTGGATATAAATAAGTTTTTCGGAATACAATACATGCCATTTTTGGGTGTATAAAATTTCAATTGTGACCCTCACAATTGTACATAGGAAATAAAGGGCCCAGTTTGATACAATTGTTGGTATATGAATTTTCCAAAATGGCGGCGGAAAATCTAGAAAATTATATCAGATTCGTAATCTGTGGCCCCAAATTACCCAAGATTCAAGTCCTACATTACAAATTTCTGTGTAGTTTAAGCGCCGGTCCGAAAGGGATAAAGAACCAACTTTTACTCTACTAGGACTGGAGTATAATTCTTATATTATATCTATGACTAACAACTAGGACATTGTAATCATGCTCAGGTGTTTTATTTTATTTTATTGTATGGCATCGCATCGTTTAGAAGGTTAGTATGCAAAGATCTTCACTTTTTATTACCTATTGCTGATTTTTATATCTCACGGCTTTGATTATATTTTAATAGCCAGTGAAACTATTAATTCATACTTTTTATATGATGTTCTTAGCTATTCCATGACACGCAGGCTTTCTTGTAATATTTTTGCTAAGAAAACTTAATGGTTTTCTTTTAATTAGAGGCGTTTTTGAAATTAAATGCCTATTATATTGTATGTACATGGTATGATCATAGGTAGGTGTTGACTATTGCACATATTTTTCCTACAGAGTTTTGCATGATATGAATATTGATATGTTTTGCATTATAAATAGTACTTACATAATTACGTAAATTTTTAATTTATTTTTAGAAATCAGTACTAAGTATACATACAACAGTTACATCTTTAGAACTAATTGGTAGCTACCTGTAAAGTACAATTTTTGTGAAGATTGGCGTGGTTTCTACATGGGAAGAAATATGATTTTTCAACATGGGTGTTGACATTAAGGCTTATATTCAGAGATGATGCTAAGCATACACTTAGGCTTCCGTATGTCAAATTGTAATACAAGACATACGGAAGCATTATGTTACGCTTAGCATCGTCTCTGAATATTAGCCTTAGGTTCACAGAAACGTGAACACCCGTTTTGAAAAATCAAATGCTCATTACTGATTATATTATTTATAGAATACTCCTTGATTTCAAATTCTTTGATATGTTATATCCTTCTAATCATTTTCATAAATACTTTCCTAGGCACATACTATAATCATTAAGCATCTCATAAAGAATGGAAATTAGAAAATCAGCTGACAAACAAAGTCATTAGCGGTAGAAATACGTGTTAATTATGAAGCGGCGATGGTGAACGGTTGGTCAATCCTATACATATATATTTATTGCTGCCATGGTATTTATATTATAATATTATACATGTTAATATTATTAAGATATAAGTACCTATACAGTGTTATTGGAAAAAATCCGGAAAGCCCTTCGCGCTTCGTGTTATACATAATATAGGTAAACTTTTTCCATATAAAAATACTCCGCAGTTAATCTGTGTGCCTGACTGGGCTTCTTTCTAAAGCGCACACATAATTATAATTATGCATGACAAATATCGCTATTTCGTCTAAAAATGAAAGTTGCTCTATTGACAAAACCGAATAGCAATGCATTAGACGGAAGTAAAGCAGAAGCTGTTTAAACATCGGAAGTCAAAATTATGCAAGTAGGTAGGTAGGATCCGCTAAGGCTTCTCCCCTTTCGTTCAGAATTTAAGACTACCTCCGCGCCAGGTATTTTTGGAATCGACTTAGTAATTAAGACCGGACGAGGTACCCCAACAAACACACTGTCGAGTAACTTAGTGTAAAATTATATAGCCGCAGTACTTCACTTACTTCTACACACCTCTATCAGCTGCCACCTCATAATTAGTAACTTCTTTTGTAACCATAATATTTCACACAGTCCATCCATCTTTTCAACGCTCTCCCTTTTTTCGTAACATGTTCTCCACTCTTACGCCTCATAATATTGATTATGTCCATTGCGCTACATGCACAACTTTGGCTATTTTCATACAATATTTTTTAATCTTTACCATGTTTTCCATTTATTTATTTGACGATCCGTCTCTTCTATTATCGAATAACTATTATAAGTATTTCTCGCAATAATCAAAACTTTCTCCAATAAACTATGATTGTGCTTGATTTATCACAAAAGACCGAAGAATATCACGTAATACTATTCATTGTGTATGAGACTACATAATATAATATGCATGACTTTAGTCTTTACATTATAGACATTATTATGATAAATGTTATTCTATTCTTTACATAATAAATAAATATCTATTTAAATATATCACTAAATATAATAACACATACCATCACATATTCCTCGAAATGTTAGGTAGGCAGAGGTGAAGGTATGTACTAACTACTAATGTATTACATCAAATGATATAGATAGAGCTGTCTTCATAATTATAACGAGAGTTAGTACATTATTCCTAAGGGCATGGAGGTCAGATAGCAGCCGCTTCTTATAATATACTGATATTCCACCGCTGTTAGACGGGCTGGAAGCCGACCCCAGCAAAATTGGGATGGATTCGATGACATTATTTACACGATACATTAAAAAAACAAAATGATATTTTGTAAACTTGTTTCAACGTCCTACGTTAATTAATTTCACGCTACTTTCAATTAATGGTGTTGTTATTATGTAGGTATTCGAAAATCTTATCGCTCGCTTATAGTGAACCGCTCGATTTAAATTGTATTAATTAATGGCAAAGAGTGGTACAGTAGCGGCCTTATTGCGAATGTATTTTGCATTTTGAATAGCTTCTTAAAGTGAAACCAAAAGAAAGTTGGCTGACGAGAAGCTTGGGGTCCACTTATTGGCTCCAATAAAACTAATCTGGCGGCCTTCGATCGACCTTCGATCTGCCGAATATATGGACTTTCAGTGTTCAAAATTATGACAGATACTTTTTTTGTTCTTTTTTTGTGATATAGAATAAAATCTTAGT
The DNA here is from genome assembly GCA_946251955.1 of Acronicta psi. Lineage (NCBI taxonomy): Eukaryota > Metazoa > Arthropoda > Insecta > Lepidoptera > Noctuidae > Acronicta > Acronicta psi. Next base: position 3,603,789 of record OX276486.1, read on the forward strand.
GCGAGGCAAACATATAAAATGCTATTATATTTGATAGTGAGACCTCGTATGGCTGAACTTAAAAGGATTTTAAACTTCGCTTCCGTGTGTTTACTGGTGGATTTTAATAAAAATCTTTCATAACTACAATCATTGCCCTGACTTTTATTAAAAAAAACAGTAAAATCGGTCGAGCCGTTCTCAAGTGATGATCTTTTATACATGCGGCAATTGATTTTTATTTATATAGATGTGAAAGTTCGCGAAGGTGTTTCTAAAGAGTATAGTGTTTACTTAGAGCTTTCTATAATATTGTAAGTTTCGTTACTATAGCTGAGGTAGCTTTAGAGGCAGATTGATCTAGTTCAAGCGTGGTTACTAACCGTGAAGTTTTGGTTCGATTTCCAAACAGGCGAAGGGTTACCTGAGGGGCTAGACAAGTTACATTTTTACATTCGAATCGACAAACAAAATGTATGTAAATGACATTAGTGACAGCCCGATTTGCCGAAAGCTTGTGTCATTTCCATACATTTTGTTAGTCGATGTCAAAATGCAACTTGTCTAGCCCCCCTGGTTAATTTATTATAAGGGCCCGGACTTTAGATTTGTGCCTGTTTAGTGGCAATAAAGTCAAGACTAAAATGCAAACAAGGCATGAATCGTTGCAAGTAGCGGTCGCTAGTTTCTGTCATTTGGGTATATGTACTTCCCAAGCAACACAAACCAGTAGGTAACCACAGACGTAGATCTCTGCAGGTAACAGTATAGTTACTAATAAACAACTTAAAGCTTTATAACATAGCTATTAAAGCTTTTTGTATACCGAAAGCCTGTCGTACCTACTGTACTTTTCTGCTTTTATTTTTTGGGAATACTTAATTTTATGTTTAAGTTAAAAATTATGACGTAATGCCAAGAACAAAAGAACGAGAGTACCGTACAGTAACCATCGTGGTTCCTTCTCTGTAGGTGTTACAAGAATAGTTAAGAAGGTGATAATCTCAATAGAATCATTAAAAACGGCCAGTTCCTGTTTGAGAAGAATACTTTTTTTATGTATACGCCATATTATATTACCTACGACGAATACATATTTTACATTTTATAAATAGAACAAAATAACCGTAGAGACTTCGTTAAATACATTTTTAGTACATAAATAATGCTAACAAACGCTACTGAGCAAAATACCGGTGTTCAAAACTTATGTAATACTATTTGGAAGAGCATAAATTCGGCGGTGGCGGTGTCCAGTGGGTCGATGTCCAGAGCCGTCACGGTTCACGCTCCGCGGCTCCAACTCCTAAAATAATTATTTCATATTCGTTACCTACATGTGTCGTTCTAATGTTACTCAAATTAAAGAAAACCAAAGATTTTTGTTATATTTTTTGTTACACGTGCACTGTGTACAACAAAAGACATCAACGCGCTGCACCTTTAACCACAGTATGTTACAAAATTATTCTAACAATAAATTATGCTTGTTTTTAATATTTTAAATTGCAGTTAATGTATTTATTTATTACTACAGATTCTACTTGTTTCTTTACTAATAATACAACAATTACAACACAATTAAAAAGTTTAATTTCACTACAAATTGCTCTACATGTTTTACATAAATTAAAAACAAGTAACATATATAAGACTATGACGTAACTCATTTTATAAGGCGGCAACTTTATGATGAATAACCACAGATTCATTTTATCACCTCCTGTGACATAAACAAGACAAATGACATGCACTACATAATCTAACATGTTCACATGCCATTTACTTCGTTATCTCGCGGAATTTAACAACTACTTACAGTTTAATATGACATTTAGTAACAAAAGGTTCAACAATTCATTTAAAACGTTACATCACATACAATGGCCACACTTGATCTCACGAACTTTAAAAAATTAAAAACATGATGTAATGTTATGTAAAACCGCGGAAATTGCCGCCGGAAACACAGTTTATATCAATCCAGTTATTTATGGAGGTCCGTTGTTAAAGTAAAAGTAGGTTAAAATGATTAAATTTCATAATTTATTGCACTAAGGGCCGTTAGACATAGTAATGAGAGTAAACTTTCGATTCGCTTCGGAATGCAGTTATTTTGATCTGATTGATGGATTGGGGGCGTGCTCATTGAATGTTACAATTAAAACTGTACTGCTTGATTGAAACTTATAATAATCTTTATTCATTCAGGCAATTACTGATCATAACAAGTAGTTTCCTGCGGTATCGTTTTTAGGGAAGACCTACACGAAGTTTTATAGAAAATTTTGAACTCGAGTCGTATCAAGAGATCAAACAGAAGTGTTACGGAAGATAGATGATGGAGACCAGTGGCGATTGCATCACTACATTACAATAATTATTATAAATAAACAATAACCACAGACGTGCAGAGTGGATGGATTACGGATTGACTATGGATTTTCATTTTTCATACCGTTTTCAAAAATGGAAAGAGTTATTTTGGAAGATTATACGAGTACGCTACAATTTGTGCACTTATACGTCTCTACTTGTTAAATAAATCGCTAATTTCTCTAATTTGACACAAAAGTATTGAATTCGTAATAATAACTTTATAACATTAAAAACCAGAACAAAGACCTACATTAGTACTAACATACAGCTTATATTAAAGTAAAAAAACTGCTAAAAAAGTTTGTGCGTAGCAGACGCGCGGCAGATGCTCATGCGCACCTGTCGCGTGGCGAGGGAAGTCTGATTCCTGTTTAGAATCTAGGGTAGCTTTGTTCGCTTTGTTCAAAAGGAATAGCTACCCTACTTCATAGCAAGAGTTGGTATTACAACACTAAAAATAGTATATATACTAAAATGAGTTTAATGTTTGTCTAAGTGGGAACTCCTCGTATGTTTGAAGTAGGTACTACAAATAAAATTGATCTATAAATAGCTTCTTGAATTTAGTTCTACAAAAGTATTTTTTAAACATTTTCCATGCTTAGATTACCAGTTATATAATGAAGGAAAAAATCGACTGGCGGGCAGGACTCAAACGAACCTGCGTCTTTTGTTTAAATATACCAGACGCTATGATCGCTAAGCTACCGCAAGTCCTACTCGCCAACTCGACATTTCCTTCATTAAAATAACTGCTAATGTTAGCATGGAAAATGTTTAAGCTACCCATAGATCTACGAGTACCAGTGTTGAGATCTTAAGCAGCTGCATACAGCTATTAAAACAAAAGCAAGAGATCGTATGACAGATGCACATGTTATTGGGTCTGTAAGTCGCATGTTTACGACAAGGGCAGTCACCTGCGCCGCCACCGCCGCCGGCGCAAGGACGCGAGCCATTCATAAACGAGTTCGTTTCGACACTGTCCCGCGTAGGACCACCTATTGAATAGATTTATCAACAAGTATTTATAAAATCTTTAATAGAGAATAAATATTAAAAAAACATATTCATTAGCCAAATAACACTTTCAAAAATATAATTATTATTATTGTACACCGGATATAGTTTATATTAAAGACATTTTACAAAGATCATTTTGTATTTTGGCAACCCTTGTTGGTGACTTTTTTATTTTTAGGAAAATTTGTGTATAGATAACTATCAGGATAAACTCCACGTCGCTCCTGTTGACAATTTTCTTATGAAAATATGAAAACTAAATCTACAATACGGAGAAAACTTCTTCTTTATGCGATACATTTGAATCGATCTTCAAGTTTCAACAACCAGTGTCTGCATTTCTACTAGTCTCGGACCGTTATTTATTTTCCCGACGTACTTTCAGTGCGCGTTCTAAAACATTAATCACTTTAAGTTATTGGCTAGTTTATTATCCATTTACATTCCACATTGTTTGTCTCCGACTGTGGTGTCTAGCCTAGAAATAAAAACGCTCCGCTCGGTTGATGCGGTGTCCCGTTTGCATGGAGTTTAGGTCATGTTCATTCAGGCGCGTTTTATGATGCTCAGAATCAATATTGGCATGTTATGATAGTAGAATAAATGAGTTCGAGAAAGTTGTTACAATTTGTCTTTATTTTGCCAGAATATGGAAAGTAAGAGCAGAGAGCTCCAGTTTCTAGTCTAGTGCTGATTTATAAACATTAGGTGTACTTAGTTTGATTCACTTCAATTTTAAAATACGTAGCTAAATTATATCCTAAAAAATCTAAGAAATGCTTTCATTTTGAGATCACAAACCATCGGAATTAAATATTTAAAAACTCATCAGCAATACTTTTTCAGCAACATACTTTGCATTTTTAAAAGCTTCTTCGAATATTACCTATTTACTTTTGTCAACATTCGACATTTTAGTAGCTTCCAACGTTGTCACACGTTTCTCAAGCTGCCGTTTACTTTCTGCGATATTCGTTCTGAAGCAGGTTGTGTACATTAGGTTCTGTTTTCTCCAGTGATGTGTGAATGCATGCATTCAGCATCGACACGGGGAGCAAAATAACTGTGTTTTTACTGGGTCAGGATTACTGCAAACAAGTTTACAGAGTCGTCTTATACCCCACGCGTAATGTCAATGAAACTTATTGTACTGACAAATCCAGTTTCGAAAAAGCCAGTGTTTGCCTTCCATTCCATAAGCGTTCACGGACATTTATTTAGTTTAGAGAACTGAACGCTTACCGTTGTGTAAACTTTACACCTAAAAGCTAAGCAGAGGGTGAAAGGAAGCTGTTTTAAGTAGATATCATCTGATAATAGAATAATTACTCATAGAAATTACTAAGTAGGTAGGTCGTTGAAGATATCAAACCCGAATCTCATTAGCAAAATATAAAATGTATTTTGTTAACGTTGGTTGCTTGAATGCATTAGGAGATTGTAATTTGAATTTAATAATGCGCAGACACAGCGAAGCTGATTTATTTGGACAATATCTTCACCGTGTTTTGTACCGTTGAAATAGTGGTCCACGCCAAATAACCGCTAGCCATTAGAGGCAGACAAAATACTGCGCTTGCGTCGTTTTGTATGTGAATATTCATTATCACATTATCTATAGGGGCATTTCACGCGAAGCGGGCAGCGAAAAAAGTGTCAGGTTCTGGATTTTGTTTATATTTGGGGTAATTGAACTATAGGTGGAATAAAAAAAATTACCATTTTTTTTTTTTTTACTAGCCTAGTTACTATTTTATGTGACTTGAAAGAATTGAAAAAAATTGAGGAACGGATTTCTCGAAAGCTATTAATGCAGTTAATAAAATGGATTTAATAATTACTAAATAGTGTTTATGTGAGAACATTAATTGTGTTTCTTGTACAGTGATTAAAATTTGAATCTTTTTCTTTTTTTCACATAGTAATCCGGAAGTTAATAATAAAAATCTGTTTTTTTCTAACTTACAATTTATTGTGTATTTTTAACTAGTTTAGAGTTCGCGGTGTTCCTAGACGATGGTAAAAAGGCGTGGATTTTTTTTTGTTCCTCGAATGGCGACAGCGTTTTCAAGTCACGGTTGCAAAAAAAGTCTGTTGATGTATCTCTTCTTTGGAACAATAATAACTGCAGTTTCCGTAAAGCCATTTTCGCCCAATTATTACCGGCAATTGAATTTTATAAATATGTTTGAATACTTTAGAATTTAGCACTGAACCCGAAATTAATTTCTACGAAACCTCACACGGAAAGTGGCCCTTTCATGGTCTCAGCGGAAACCTAAAAAAACTGACAACCCGTGCAAGCCTTTAATTGCCGGCAAACAGAGTGATAACTATCCCTGTCCGAAAACAGAATTGGGCGAAAACGCAGACTTACATCAACAGAATTTTTTAGCAACGACGAAAACACTGTCACCATTCGAGGAACAAAAAAAAACCAAGCCTTTTTACCATCATCTAGGAACACTACGAACTGTAAAGTACTTAAAAATACACAATAAATTGTATCTAAGTAGTTTACATCACTTCATTGTTGCATTTAACATGCCCAACCTAAGATCAAAAGAAAAAAATATTTATTTGATTGATTAATTTATGAAAAATAATAATTACATATAACATGTAATCAAAATAATTAAATTTTGTACTTAATTATGGCTATTTAACCATATTTGATTAGTTATAATAAGTAGTGAGTAAGATTGCCATACTAAGAAACCGCCCAAAACAGCGCGCCGTGCGGCACCTTGGTACTTCAGTGCACCTAGCTTCTAAACTAATCGAGATACCATTCAAAGTTTTCTAACATAACATTTCTATACTGCAATCTATATTTTAAGGTAAAAATAAAAAATATTAAAAAATGCGAAGTTAGAAAAAAACAGATTTTTATTATTAACTTCCGGTTTACTATGTGAAAAAAAGAAAAAGATTCAAATTTTAATCACTGTACAAGAAACACAATTAATGTTCTCACATAAACACTATTTAGTAATTATTAAATCCATTTTATTAACTGCATTAATAGCTTTCGAAAAATCCGTTCCTCAATTTTTTTCAATTCTTTCAAGTCACATAAAATGGTAACTAGGCTAGTAAAAAAAAAAAAAAATATGGTACATTTTTTTATTCCACCTATAGTTCAATTACCCCAAATATAAACAAAATCCAGAACCTGACACTTTTTTCGCTGCCCGCTTCGCGTGAAATGCCCCTATAGTGAAATAAGTACAAGAACGTTTGCTGTTCACCGAAACATTTTGTTAACATTAAAATGCAACTAAGTAGTAATACTTACATTGCATACTACCATAAATAAAATAAATATAGTTACCTACTTCTTGATGCGGTTCGGTGATTTTCCTGGAACACAGCCTGTCATGCTCAATGTCACGTGGCCCCAAGGCCGTGCATATCCCAAGGCCTTATCCCAATTAAAGTAGTGCAATGCGATAGGTATAATCACGGCCTTAGGATGGCTAGAGAATGCAAGCGAGGTCATTATTAGGTAAAAATCCGACAAACCTTCCGCCTCCCCAGATGTCAGATGATGGATGCAGCATTCAACCTGCAAGTGAATAAGTTTGTACATAATATAAGTTAATTATTTTTAAACTTCGACATCCCAATCCTACATAGCAACTAGCAATCACAATTTGTCATAACTCATATTAAATCTTCTTGCATAATGTTTATACCTTTATTAGAATTAGTATGTAAACGTATTCAGGGTATTACCATAAAATAAATCTCAACGACTTTTGACACTACTAATCCATACGACCAATTGGAATGTTATCTCTTAATTAAGTAGGTTTATTCGACAACCTTAATAACATATGGCGATAATGTAAATTAAGTTGTTAAGTATATTAACTTTATTAGGTATAGGTTAGGTGAATAGATTCATATTAAAATAGTTCGAATACATTATTTTATAGACCTCGTTTATAGTTTGGTGGTCGCAGGCGTAACTGCTGAAGCAGTGTTGTTGTGATTTTCTGTAAAATTCTCAATTCAGTTGAGTTTTGAATTTGCAATAGGTTTGCTAGTCGTACATTACACCTAAACAGTGCCTCGACCATGAGTTTTTCTTACTAGAATCGCTAGCGACGCCGTAAAATATTTGTATGGAAAACCCTCGCAGCGCCTCTAGCGGTTACGTTAGGAACTAAAATCTGCTATGGCCGCTATGGGATTACAGGCGTTTCGATGCGTAAAAAACCTATCGAAGGCCATTCGATAGAACTCATGGTTGACGTACTGAAATGCGAATTGTGGGTGTACATAATTATGTACATCTCTGGCTGGCCTTCAGGGAATACATAGGCATGTTATGTAATTAAGATTTTTGAAGAAATTGTGGAGACCTACAGACTGTCTATGTGTGAACGACAAAATTAAAAAATGGAACAACATTAGTTTGAAATTATCTACCAAGTAAACTAACGAGAACTAATCAGTAAGCTGTGAAACAGTTCCTTAGTCATGAGAATACGTTTATGAGGTGTTGAAGCTTGTGCCACGACTTGTCATACTTGTAGATGGAAATGTCCTTATTTAGTACCTTGTATGCTCGCCACGGTCACACTCACATCACGAACATTTTTCTTTGAAAGCGAAGTGAATTCCAATCATGGTCAATCAAATCAAAAACATAGAAAGAGAGGATATTATTTTGCTCCTCTGATTTTAAAATAAACTATTGAAATATATAGCGAAGTGTCGAATTCTTTTGAGTAAAATGATAAAATCACGTCTAAGAAATTTTATTGTATTCCCGTTCCCCGATTCCCGCCAAATGACCACCGAGCGAAGGAAACATCCTATTCTGCCTATTCAACAAAAAGTTTAGTGCTCTGCTAATGAAATCACCTACGACGATTTATTATAACTATGCGATCAGTGTCGGAAACAATCGCTGGCATTCCGTTACAGGTTGAATGACCATCCGCGTGCCGACACCTCGCCACCGCATCATGTAATCACATCCTTACTTACCAAGTTACGATAATCGAGGCATAAGTGATAGATTTATGACAACTCGATATAGCATAATCGTACGTAATATTTTCAGTAGTCGATTAAAATTTATAACGATATTTTAATTCATTTGTCTATGATATTACTTAGTATTATATTAATTATTATGCTTTTAATTTTAAAATATTAGTATTTGAATGAACATAGCTCAGATACAGTTAAGTATCTACCTCTTTATCGGAAAACATCGCAATAAAAACAGCTTATCAAAAATATCTCAAATCTTAGCTTATAAAAAATAACAATAGCAATTGAGAGACGTCTCAATCAAATGCGGCTCAAATTTGTTCACAATAAAACGTAAAGCTTCGCGGATGTCGGTTTACGTGTCGAGGTCAAGCCATTGTTCGTATTATTTTAAGGCATTATATGATCATACCTTGGTCTCTTGATCTGTCGAATTTACAATTCAATGTGGTGTGGACTGTGTACTGTGGAGTTTATGGACTCTTACTGAATGATTTATGTCGTGTTATAGATTTGTCTTCTTTATTAATATTTGTTCTGTATCGTCTCTAAGTAGGTATTTAAATTCATGACAAATAATTTGTTATTTTTATTAAACTCACACTTTTGTTGTTCTTGTTCCACTGTTTTTAATGGACTAAAGAGAATATTTTTCTTTTAGAGAGGTGTGTCTACTTAGATTTATAGGAAAGGAAGAATAGCTCATATAATTAGAGTGTTGGACTATAGCGAAATTATATAGCCAAGCAGTGAACGTGTTTCCAGAGGTGGTGCCACTGGATACCTAACCACCGGATAAATTGGAAAATGTAACAACATTCGTATGAAATTATCTGCCAAGTAATTTAACCGGAACTTATCAGGAGGTGTTGAAACAGGCCCTAAGACTAATTAATACTTATTCTAACTTAGATCAAGTGCATATTGTCTGGTCTGGCAATATGAATAGGGCTTTGAGGACCCTAAATTATGAGAGAAATACCAAATCCGAATGGAATTTAAAAAACCGATATCTCCATAAAGCTGATTCTACATTATCATCGTTTACCTTTTTTGGTTTGCTGATAATACGAGCCACCAGGAACCAAGTACTCACGAATTTAGTTTGAAATTGTCCAATTTTCGATATAAATTCAAAAGTGATTGATGAACACAAGTGTCAGTTTATGTATACAACGAGCTGGTTGGAAGCGAGTTACTGGCGTAGGCGCTAGCCCGCTAGACTAGACGCTAGTACAGTACAAAGATATATTGACTGTGACGCTAGCCAGTGGGATGTTTAGACCTGAAGTACAGTGCTCGTTAAATGCAGCACATTATTGTTATGGGCTACTTTACACAATGCCGACGTACTCTTTACTACTCCGTGTTGTCACCTTGTACGGCAAAATGATAATGTGTAATAAATACGTAGGTACCTCCTTCCGTAAGTAGAATGGCTTTCTTCTTCTAGCGTTTTCTCTGTGTGCATTTCAAAAACGTGACTGTGCGTAGAAGACTTCGATTTATTAGCTGTATGTAGATTAAGGCATTCTATAGAAGGTCATGACCATTTCATTTCTCAAACCTCCTTACACAAATAAAAGCCTTTACGACTGCATTTCCCGAAAGATGCAAAGTGCAGCAACTACCTCATAGTTGCTGCACTTTGCCCGACCTGGAAATCGAAACCAGCACCTCGCACTGCACAAATAAATCTTACTCATTATAACAGTCTTACTTCTAAGCGGTCTTCCTAATTTATGGATGGATATCCCCATGGAAGTATCCAGTACACTGTAATACGTATGTTAGTAAGTATCTTTCTCTATAATTCCATGAAAGAACCCAATATTCTCCTATTTATTACTTGAATCTTAGACATTGAAATGCGGTCTACCCATGTGTGAAGGGTTTGAAACGTCAGGATAAAACCCATACACAGTATAGTTTTATTTCAATAACTCATTCTAGTTGCATTGGTCTTGAAGCTTGCATACTTCCGCTGATCATACACAAAGGTGGTCGATGCATCGTAATGAGTGGAGCACTCCCAGGCCGCGATTCTGCGTATAAGACAATGGTGTCGTGGTACGTATCAGTTGTAATTATTGTGATCAAACGTCACCAAGCCGTTATTTGTGGGGGAAAGAATGGCTGCCTCTTGAGAATGTTTGCACATTGATTTTAGATTCGATATTAGACTCGTCACAGATCTTCTTGAGTACTTTTATAGTGCATTTATTTGAAACAATGAAAACGTAAATACCTAATCTATTATCTTAATTAAAGAAATAAGAATGAAAATAAATTATTGTTTTAAAAAACGCGTTTCGTCACAAATGTTCGAATAAAATGGGCCCGCGCAGAAGAGGTCTTATTGTATTTTTTTACCAAACTGCCGTCTTAATAACTATAAATATTTAAAGTGCCAAGTCAAACTTGCAAATAAAATAGCTTTTATTTTTATGTGCATAATAGAAGTGATTTAAGATTAAAAATAACACCACAAGATAGTTTTAAAATTAAATCAACATCCTTCAGATTTATGCCAACATTCCACAGATGACACAAGCGGAATATTTTCGTAACATCATTGCCTGTCACGACCTACATCGTTCATCTCATTGGACGTGATTTATAACATCATTTCATGGTGCATTTGTGGCGTGCTGACTGATTCAGGAAGTTGCAATTACTAAGATCGATGCCCAACACCAAACTGGTTTAGAAAGCCACTAACTTTGCCGTCATACGCTAAGTACCGGAAAATTAATGTCAGTCTTCCAAGTTATAAGGCAGCCAAACTATTTGACGGTTCTTACCCTTTTTGAATATGGAATTGATTCTGTTGCTTGGTTCTGCTAATTAGATTGTAAAATGACTTAGAGGAATGGCGGTTTTTGACAAATTGTTCCAAATATTTTCAACTTGTAGGTACCATACATCCGATTACGGTAATAAAATAATAAAATAAAATTGTTTATTTTCTCTTCCACAAATAATATCAGATGAAACACTATAATTTATACATAGATAAGAACGGTGAAATTTTGGTGTGTTGTTTATACGCGCCCACAAAGGATTCTGCCATAAAAAGACATTGTTGATTTGTTAAAATGCACAACTAAATAGTATCTAAATAAATAATAAGATAAATTACCTGTCATAGTGTCTACTTAGTTTGAGAATGCATTGGGAACTGACTGAATAAATAAAAAAAAGGTAGCGTAGTACATGTAGATCTCTATTCAAATACTTAAATGTAGTCTTCATAAAATCATCTTATCTAAAACTATGGTCCACACATTTTATTATGCACATTCATAAATATAAATAACGCAACAAGTTTTGCCAAAAACCTGTAAATCCGCTAGAATTGCGAGGAGAGATGTACTAAGATAATCTAATTCTGACGTAAAGGTAGAAACTTTTGGAGAAAAAACAAAGCTACATATGTAAATAAATATAAAACTTAAAATGTAAATAAATTTGAACTTTAAATGTAAATAAATATATACCTATAATAGTACGGAACACAGCTGTGTATATAAAACTAATATTATTTATTATTACCTAGGTATTCTTGTCAAGAGAGGCAGAATAAATACTTATTATGTAGAAACCACAAACGATAAATATATCGATAAGTTTATCTCGGATATTTTAGGCTAGATTAGGTTAGGTTATTTTAGACTCATCATCATATCGGCCAAAAGAGGGCCACTGCTGAGCAAAGGCCTTCCCCATCAACCTCCACAGAGACCGGTCGTATGCTGCCTGCATCCAACGACTCCCAGCGACCTTTACCAGGTCGTCGGTCCATCTCGTTGGAGGCCGTCCCATCCCACGCTGCGCTTTCCGGTGCGTCGTCTCCACTTGAGAACCTTTCTGTCCCAGCGGCCAGTTCTACGAGCTATGTGCCGCACCCACTGCCACTTCAGCTTGCTAATCCTTTCGGCTATATCGCCGTCGGAGGAGATCCAAAGAAGAACCAAAGTGACCGGCATAGCCGAAAGTATATTTTAGGCTATACTTCTCCAGAGGCTAAGGAAATAAAAGTGCTATTTTTAGAGGTACAACTTCAAGACTCACTTACTTACCACAACGCTAATTGAAGATTTACCGCATTACAAAATTGTGTAGGCAAAATACATTACCCACTGGCCACTATGTTCGAAACGCAGAAGCCGAGCTCAATAACGTTTTTTTTTCTATAAATCTATGGAAATACCGAGTACATACAGATGATACCGTTATCGTTACCACATTGCATACGATTCGTCAAAATCTAAGCCAAGTCTAGACATCGAACACGTAACTGTATCGATCGAGTATCGGTAATCATCGACAACCGCAGTTGTTTCTTTCCGTATCGTATATATATATACTGTACTAGCATATTGCCCGCAGTTTAATCGAATTTACTTTGTATAGTTTTTGCGCAGAAACCTTATTATTTATTTATCTATACTAATATTATGAAGAGGGAAGATTTGATTGTTTGTTTGAATTGAGTAGGCTCCGAAACTACTGGACCGATTTGAAAAATTCTTTCACCGTTGGGAAGCTACATTATCCCCGGGTGACGTAGGGTATAATTTAAAAGAAATACCTAGATCCCGCGGACGAAGCCACTGGCTGAAAAATAGTCTTAAATAAAAGTAGCTTTACCTTTTAAAGGTCGCAACAATAGGAAAACTATTGTTATGTTATGAGTTTATGACAAATAAACTAATAACATAACAATAATAATAATAAATAATATGGCATTAGCTTAAAGCTACTCCTTAAATGACTTGGGTGACATATTAGTAGCCACCTTTGTCCGCAGCTATGCTGGTGCCAAGTTTGAACCCCCGATATACTAGCTATAGCTAGTATTTTTTTCGATGCTGCTATTCGGGTTAGAGACAAAGCCAGCAAATCAAAGATCATAAAATTTGGTTAGTCAGTCACTAAAATGACAACGAGCCTTCAGATTCAGATCTAACATAATGCGTAGCTTATATGAATCACGATAGATTGCTAGTCTAACTAGTTAGACCGGCAGTTGAGTATGCCACACCCGCCGCACCCAAACCGATGTTTCAATATAAATTAATAATTATGAAGTATGTCGACAAATCGAACCAATTAATCTAAATAACATACCTAAATAAGAATAACATCGCGCTTTCTAGAGCAGACGAAAGTTTTAGTCTTCTTATTTTAATTAAATTAGGTTTCTACAGAGTCATCGCTTTCAAATCACTATCTCGAATTCAAGAGGTTATTAAGATCGGTTCAACCAACTATTTTATCATTAATTTATGTTTTACCGTGACAAGAACAATAAGCGAAAAACCTACATGAGGTGTAGGGTAGAACCTGATTGGCTTTTGTGGTGGTGTCCTGATCCTTTCTTTCTTTTATTACATAAACATTTCTCCAAGACTTATCTTACTTAATTAAATCAAATTACTATACTATTGGAAGCTGGAAGTGTTACAGTAGCTTTCCGGCCATTGTGCTTGGTATTTTTATATTTGACAGGCATAGATTTTTATTATTTATAGAAATAGTTTAAGTATTTGTGTATGGAAAACGCTCTCTCCTTCACAATACAAAAACTAATAACATAAGCTATAGCGATGATCGTATGTGAATATACACTGTGAATAATGAACCTCCACTTGCACAAGTGCTTTCAGCACATGCCGCGTTGCATAATGCGTAATAAGGAAGGGACACCCGATACAAGAACATGATTTATACAGGCAGCTATTAGATTTCTTGTGCATATTATAAACACTGGGTACACCTGGTTTATCTTGTGATGGGAACGGTGACTACGGATCATTCATGTTTTGTTCTTACTCTATCCTACTTATTTAATCATATAGAAACTGTCTTCTTAAGATAAAAATGATTTAATGAAACGGTGAAAAATGTCCTGCCATTTGTAATTGTTTAAGTTCAAATGTTTTTATTTCAAATAAGCTTTACAAGCATTTATGAAAAGCTCAATGACCCTAATGAGAAGTATGGAATCCTACATTCCTGTCTAAACCTTTCACAGGTTGCAGGAAGCAGGTTATATGTTGGTATGTTATTAATTAGGCATACATCGTGACATTTGTCATACTCGTAAAGTCGCGATTTAAGGGTTGGTTCCATAGCTGCCTAGTAAAAGTTGTTTGTAATAATGAGCATGATGTGATAATGTCCTTTCGAAGTATACTTTGATATTTTACTTCTGACAAATGATTCATTAGCAGGTAACATAATAAAATCAATTATTAAAAGAAACAAAAAACCCGACTGCGTAAAAACTACTAACTAAAAATCTAAAAACAAGCTCTGTGATGTTGGAAAATGTATTGCAGGCGGGACAAGCAAAGAAACAATTTTGTTTATGAACGAACAGCTTGTCCCGCCTGCAATACATTTTCCAACATCACAGAGCTTGTTTTTAGATTTTTAGTTAGTAGTTTTTACGCAGTCGGGTTTTTTGTTTCTTTTAATAATTGATTTTATTTCCTTCTTTTTAGTTTATAAATCATCATAGAATCACTAGATAGATCCTAAATGATGATTTAAAATATAAATTGATACAACTCAAGATCATTTTCAAAATCAGTTCGCACATTAAAGCGCATACAATCCGCCATATTTTTTTTTTTTAAATTTCATGTACCCAGTGACAGTCGTGACATCAAGACGAATCTAATGAGGTGTCATTTATCTAAATCGGTTGAGCCGTTGAGTAGTTACGACCGGACATAGGAACGGACATACATACATACATACATACATACATACATACATACATACATACGCGTCAAACACATAACCCTCCTCCTTCGGCAGTCGGGTAAAAAAGTTCAGGTACGTAAGTATGTGACTGACACTGATTGCTTACAATTGCCAAATGAAACTACATAGAAAGTGGATCGTTAAAATTATATATGGAACCAACAAATACACGTGAGAGTCGTTGGATATATATCAACAAAATGTAAACCATTCGTATTGAAAAAAAGGAATTTTAACACCTATTGTGTGCGTCGTAAATCACACAAGTATTGTAATGATATATGAAATCTTGAGATAAGTCGTTTTCTAATCCGCAGTTACAAACAATAAAATGTTTGAGATTGAAAAGTTTTGTACCTATTTAGAAATCCATCACTGGAATTTTTTAAATCTTGTTTTTAACGGTCCCGGCCGTAGCGGTCGGCCATATTGGATGATTTTTAATCTGACAGTGTAACGTCCTTTGTTCCGGATAATCTCTACTGAAACATTTATTTTATTCATAACTGACTTAGGTTTGAGAGAATTATTACTTTATCTCTAAGATTTCGTGAATCAGTAAATCGTATTTTGATTTATTTAGGTAGGTATACTTATGTCCTATTACGACAAAAATTATCACTATAGATATACGAGTACACTTATTTAAACAGTTAAAATAATGACGAAATAGCTAGACACATTATAAATACATACTTTAAATTGAGTAATGAAATAGGTAATTACCTAAGCGCCAATGTTGTCATAAGTACCCAACGACCGATACTGACCCATAATTTATTCAAACGACTTTTTCCCGACAAGGCAAACATTTTCTTTAGCAAGATTTGTTACTGGCTGGCATACTTTCTACGTAAATGGTTAATGTAAGTACATGTTCAGTTGAGATGGAAAGCAAAGGTAAGCATCGCATACAGCCGGGGGCGCTTGATGGATTTATTAACGAAGAAAGCGTAGCTTGGAGCGTTTTGGTTTAAAAACAAATAGAGAGGTACTTTTGGCCCTGTGAAAAGGTTTTAAAGTGGCAATAATAGAATGAAAAAAAAAACAAATTAAATATTAATTTGATTTCATGGAAGAGTGCATACGTATTTATAATTTAGTTAAACTCAATATAATCTTCAGTAGGTACCTACTCGACGCAATTCTTTGTAATAGACTAATACGATAAGTCTATGCAATCTGATTTAAAATCCGACCAAGCTGTAGCTCTAATTCTTAAAACTAAAACAAACAACGAAACGGTTGCGCAGACATTATCGCACAAAAATGGACATTTAACTCTCAATTAAAGTAAAAAAGCAACAAATTTACAGCGATTCGCAACACCGATCATAAATCCGCAGAGCCGTGCAAAGCAACTAATTGCAATAGATAAATGAGAGAGATAAAACGTTTGGCAATCTGTCGATGGATCTGCGCAGACGCAATTTATCACCAATTAAATTAGCATATCCCATTCAGGACGTACCTTTGTAATATTATTATATTATATTACCTTATTTGGAAAGATTTTCAAGTGGTCTGTAGGAAACCGATCGAAGATAAGATGGCCCATTGTGTATTTTCCTGTGCTGTTTAACTTATAGGTAGTTATTTAAATATCACTTTAGTGCCCAATAAACTCTAACATCATAACCATAGAAATTAACGTACGGTATTTCTGTCTTTGTGATAAAACTTTCTACAAGTGTATTGTGAACGGGGGTGTGCAATGTGCATTGATATCGCTACGTAATGTAAGAAACATAGGTATTTGTATTTTAATTTTTAATTGAGGTACTTAAGAAGTATTACCACCTACTCATATGGTATAAGGAAAATATGCACTGTGATGCCCACCCGAAATTTGTCGTATGTTTTCGATCTAAATGTAATATAGGCCGTGTGAACCTGACATCGAGTAAAACTCTAAATTCCAGTAACACTGTTCCTTTCTATGTGCTGTTACCCTACCTATGCGTGTAGGTACTCACACTACTCACCTACACTATTATGGGGCCTGTTTTATCAGTCACCACCAGCTGATAAGTTCCCATTAAATTAGATACTTGGCAGATAATTTCATACAAATTACGTTCCATTTTTTTATTTCGTGAAACAGGCCCAAAGAATTTTTTTTCAAAAAGAAGTTAGGTTATCATATGACCAAGATCACGATCAAGGTGTGTAGGTGTGTTGTATCTCACGACCTTTGAGTTAAATCATTCATAAACGCATTAATTAGTTAAGCCGAGCTTTTAGGTGTGACGTGTGGAAGAACGGGATCTTGAGGATGGTGTATCCCTAAACTAACTAACGAATGTAATTACTAAACATTTCTATATTTTTATATATCACTTTCCTTTACACATTTACTGCGATCTCATTAATTTACTTTTCTATTTTCTCACGGAAGGTAGGGAGGGAGGTATTTATTTTCCTACTTGCATAATTCTTTATCATCTAAACTATCACACTTTATCGGTGATTGGATCTTTCTTCATGTGTGGAACGTGAACACACATTCAAGATCTAGATTCTTGCGTGCAAAGCAAGTTGTCTTCGAGACACGAACTGGGTCGAACACTTTCCCAAAGCTCTACTTTACCCACACTTTGACGCTTATAATTTCAATACTTTTCCATACAGACCTAATTAAAGTTTATTTCACGCGTGTCAAGCAAGGATATGAAAAATATTTAAGAAATTTGTAGCTGTTTATTTTATGGTCATACAAAAGTACTCGTATTTTTGGAGCTCGTACGCAAATATTTCATCATAGTGGGTAGGTTCTGATTAATTTCAGAATCGCTACCTATTTAAACTAAGTTTGTATGTACAATTTGATACAAGTATTGTATTTATTTGATAGAAATTTTAATTCAAAAACTTTTAGTCCGAGTTTTATAGTAACTGCACGTTGAATTCAAGCAACAATAGTGCATAAATCAAAAGCTAATCATAGCCCGGCAAAAGACTACCGCATTCCTAACAAATCCATGGCAGGCAATACCGTAGGAACCGATGATTTACTTTTCATTGCTTCATCGCCATCTCCTTTTTCACATCGTAAAATAAACCTACCTTGAAAGAACTTATTTAAGCAGGACTGTAGACAGTTGTGCAGTTGGAGGTTTGATGTTCAGACTACTGTAGTAGAGTCTAGAGATCTTACGACCTTTGTTAGTTTATTTTTTTTCAGTAATAATATAGAACGGAACCCCTACAGATTCTCGTAACAATTGTTTTTCTATTGTGTCTAGTGTCTAGTGATTGTTCCTTTTGACAGGTTAAAATTAGAACAGCAGTTTGGAATACAGAAAGATCAACACTCTATTCAAGATTTATAATTATGAATAATTCGATTTGGACAACCTATTCATTAACAAATGAATTCAACGCAAGAAGTAGACTAGACGGACAGTGAACCAGATGCGTTGAACATGCAAAATATATTAAAATGCACCGCACGCAAGGATGTATTTTCAAGTGCAGACGCAGACTAATCGTAATACAATCAACCTACTTACACGCTCTGATGAATTTAGATGATGCATGGGAAGTTCAATAACGATAGTTTTTATTTCAACACTGCATTTATAAATAAATGAATCGTTCAACACGGTATATGTGGATATCGTATAAAATAGGTGTATACAACATACATAGGTATTTAAGTAGCTATGGGTAGTTTGCTATTCTGTCACTTTGGTCAAAGAAATTGGATGGCATTTGATGACTTCGTCAAATAAACTAGCAACACGTTTCAGGTTACATTCGTAAAAGAAATTTATTGAAATCTTCGGCAAAGATATAGGACAAATACATTCGACTGGTGGCGTACATATCGATAGGTAACTTGGTAAGAGCCGTGTGACACACATAGGTACCCTAAAGAATTAAGTGACCTATCCGTAAACGGTGGGGGGGGGGGGGGTTAGTCTGATATATATTTCGAGAGCGAGAAGATATTTCTGAGGTATCAAAGAAGAAACCTGTGCCATTGATAATGTATTCGGCCGAATGAACGAGCTTCATTCTAGGCAGAATTAGAAAGGCTAAGCAATCTTAGCTAATGAAACCACCATTAATTAATATCTTTTTGAGTTCCGGCAAAATATTGATTTCGCTAATTACTTAAATGTGAACCAACTTGATTGCATTGCAATCATACTATAAGATCATTATGAAATCTCATGAATAAAATTATAAAATGAAACAGCTGTCATTATTTTCTGTCTGCCTGCAAATTCTAGACATTTTAATGAATATTAATACTTAGGGCAGGAGACTTGCGTACAATGACACCCGGTGCAACAGGTTGGTCCGAAGAAGGACCTGGGCGACAAGGATGGCTTCATCTTGGTGGAGAAGAAAAAGAAGAGGAAGCCTAACTGCCTGAACAAGTGCGGGACCGCACTGACCGGACCGAGACACCTGCTGCGTCCAGCAGTACCAGTGACGCCGCTCTATGTGTCCAGATTGCATTACTCCACGAAGGCAGAAGAGGTCGTAGAGTATATTGCAGTTAAGAGC
Organism: Acronicta psi; assembly: GCA_946251955.1. NCBI lineage: Eukaryota > Metazoa > Arthropoda > Insecta > Lepidoptera > Noctuidae > Acronicta > Acronicta psi. The sequence continues at coordinate 3,623,475 of OX276486.1, forward strand.
AATTTCACTCTGAGGGTCGAACGGTTAGACTCTAGACACAACGTGAACTTCAAGTCCTTTGTGGTTAGAGTTCCGACTGAACATCTGTCGACCTTCATGAAGGAGGAGTTTTGGCCGAAAGGGGTAGTTTTCCGGCGCTTTCGAGGCCGGATGCCTAGCGTACAACACACACCGACCATAAGTGTGAAATAGTGTTAGATTTATTGTAATATGTATGTTATAGTATTTTATATTTTGTTATTTTTATAAGTATTGTATTATATATTTTTATATGGGCCTTGTTGCCTGAAATAAATGGAAATAATAATAATTATAATGACCACACATTACATGATACTGGAACCTCGCACAATAGTTTTAAATTATGTAGACTAGTTAACGCCAGACAAAAGTAGAAGTAGTACTTAAGTACGCTGACAACCTAATTATTGTTAGCAAAATTGACTATTGGATTGCAATTTCAATGCATTCATGCTGGTGATTTTAGTGAAAGTTGTCTAAAATACTAATTCAGCAAAGCGCGTGTGGCCCTCTGGGTCCTGTATCTGTGGGAGGGTGCATAATGGACAACCTACAATGATTTGTAAACAAAGCGAGATTTGGGGGTTTATAATTATGTACCAATGTACGCAAACTACCTTTCTTAACTACAGATAAGTTTTTCAAAGAAGTGAAAATCGAATCATTAGTCGGTAGATTCGATTTTGATTGATTTTTCGCCTTAGTCAAGTTTTAATTTGGATGCTCGGGGTTGGTCCGATGACTCACAAACTTTATACTGTATTGTAGGTAGGTACTTATAAATACACAATTAAAGTTAGCTTAGTTAAAAACTCGACTAAATAGCCACTAACCGTTGATATTTGCTCAAACCGCTGCCATATTTATCTAAGCATAGCATAAATCTCCGTCAGTTTCAAGACTTCCAAGTGAAAAACGGACATTCTGCAAATGTTGACATAATCGGAGTGGCTCATCTGCGCGCATGAGTTGGCGGAATCTGCCGCGAGCCGCATGCCGAAGAGAAACGCGGAATGCGTCGAAAGTAAAATTACAATGATTTATCATTTAACGAAATGTGAATCGTCCCGTCATGCAGTCACGCTTGCTAAGCGCCGATGAGCGGATTGGCTTGCCATTTTCAGTTACAGTTGATTAGGTGGTCAAAATAACTATTATTGTATTTATTTCAACACTTTCAAATATTCTTCTTCTTTTCGTGTCAATGGTAAATCATAAGAATTTGAGCCCAGTAGGTGGCATCAGTTGCGTAATGAACGCAACTGATGCCGCAATTAATGTCATCAAATGTGCAGGTGGATGGACTGGCCCACGCATTCGGCCGACTTTTCCACTACTGTTCCTACTCCGTGTAATGTGGGCCGCGGACCAGAGGCCAGTTTCCCCCTAACCCGGACATTTTGACAAATTCGGAACTTACGTGTTTCTATAATTGTGCTATTTCCTTACTTTATATTTTTATTTACCACAACTCCTGTATTCCTCGAAAGGTAGGCTTACGACCAACAGTTTGGGGGTGTATTTGTGCACATTGAGGTAGCTTCTGTATGTATAGTAATAGTCTACCAAATAAAATAAATGAACACCTAGATAGTTTCTTTTCCTGTTTACCATAAAGTGTCCTCACAGCCCAAAGTGGGTAGGTAAGTTAAAGGTATTCTCAGCATTCGATAAATATCTCAATTCCAAAAATAAAGAAACTAATATCCTTAAGTATTATGAATTCTTAAAATAACTCACAATAAATAACTGACTCCATTAAAGAAGTGCTAATTAGGTGAGGCCTGGCACCACTTACTTTATGGAATGCAGAAGGGGTCAGTTTATATTGGACAACATTTTTAAGGCGCCTCCGAGTCATTGAATACGGCGCTTATGGCGAAGAACTTATGGTCACGGAGCAATTACGTGCTTTTTTTCATATTTTAAAACAAGTTTTATATGCGATACAAAACAACTGTGACATAAAAAACTTTGTAACAAAATGACAAACAGGGCTAACAAGTGCGTTGCGACAAAATATTGTTGACGCTTTTATCGAGCATTTGCGAAAAATAATGAGACCAAAGAGTGAAGAAAATTTTGTCGAAACGCGTATGTCTGCGTGTCTGGCGGTGCTGCAATAAAATTTCTGTTGCCCAGGTTTATTGCAGTTTTCTCTGTATGGAGTACAATGTAACTTTTAACCTCCTCCAGTTTTTCGTCCGTTAAAAATGATCATTCATTTTGAAATCATTAATCGTGGGTCGTGGTCGCCTCACTTAAAAAAAAGGGCTAGCATTGTTTCTGAAATTCTCGATCATACCGATACAATACAACTATTATGTACCTACCTATTATTATAGCTCTACTTCAATAAACATGATATTGCTCTTAATAACGCCTGTTAAATTTTTACTAGCATACCTATATGTTTTGTTATTTATTTCTCATCAGGCGAGCTGTGGTCAAGCGCAATAAGCCTAAGATTAACAAAAAAAGTTCTTCAGTTCTGTAAGTTATAAACAAATATCCTTTTCTGTTTCCAGCATCAAAACAGTGACCACTAATGTTTGGGGGCGGCGTGACGCGATGCGCGAGGAGGACCTGGAGGTGGCACTTAAGGTGGTGATCGTGGGCGACGGCGGCGTGGGCAAGTCCAGCATGATCCAGCGGTACTGCCGCGGCACCTTCACCAGGGACTACAAGAAAACTATAGGAGTTGACTTCTTAGAACGACAGATTGAGTAAGTGGCTAAGCCTTTTTTGGGGTCATCGAAAATTCTTATGCTTCTCTGCTGCCTGAGGAGGCGGTAGGTATGTTGGATCCGTGCCGACTAAAAAACGCACTTGCCTACCTTTGCTCATGGGAAGTGGGCTTGTTTTAGGTTCCATGTGATAGGGATACCATAGCCATGCTATTAGCCGGGCAAAAATCGAGCTGCTTCCTACTGGTAATTTCACAGAATAACCTAACAACACTGCTCGACCCGAGAATAGTTTCAGAGACCTATAGCGTAACAGTAGCGTTTACCACTAAAATACAAATGAGGTGGACCATTTTAATGTACACATTACCTATAAATAGTTGGGTGATCTTTGGGTGATAAATACCTAGTGTATAGTCAATAGTGTTATAAGATCTGTATTTGTCACGATATGATACTTACACCAGAAATTATATCTTTCTTTGTGTCGTTTTTAAACAATTTAATCTAAACATTGCTCGGTAGGTATGTTTTCATACAAGGCCCCAAAAAACAAAGTGTTATAATTACAATCTATAAATAAACTCAGTCATCACGCAAAATAAGTAAATCGTAATTTTGCAAAATATCTTACCGACACTGGATAACCTCGATTAAAACCTAACCTCTATAGCTACTTGATTAAAAAAAACAAAAAGCAAAAAACTAGATCATTAGTGCGGATCTCGTCCCGTCACTTCCAAGTCCATACATATTTTTCAATTACACCCAACAAGACATTTTTTTTTGCAATTAAAATTTATGAATCTGCTCAAACCCATATTTTTTTTCTCCTAACTTTTCTCCTAAGTAGGTATTTCTTTTACCGTTGGATTTTACAGATACCTAAGTAGGTATTTGATATTTGAACGTAATAGGTATATGACGGAGATTTTAAGATTAGAAACTTAGATTAAAAACTATTTTGTATAGAATGACGGATGAGTTCCAATTTTAACTCAAAAATTATCTTTGAGCCACCCAACGCGAGTCAAGATTAAAAAAAACAAAATGCATAGAGAGAAAGTCTACGTAATTATTACATGTGCCTTTAATTACTATTAGTATTACCTACATGTTCAGATCGCGTGGACTAGATGCAAAATGTGTAGTCCTTAATTAGGGTAATCAACAAGGCTCAGTGTGGTCTGATGTCGAATTGATAGCAACCCGAGAAAAGCCTCGGCCAAAGGAAATGATGGGCAATTGAATTACATACCTAGGTGCTTAGATTAATAACATACAGATATGTAATTCAATGTAAAGCGCAGCTAGAGAAGCGATGGCACTTGTAGTTTCGTGTGTGAGTGAGCACCGCCCACCGCGAGTGTATTACTTACCGAATTTGCGCTTGTGTGCATGACGCGGGTGATACCAGCGCATAGAGTTTACCCCAAAAAATACGGAATTTTATTTTGTATGTGAGTTCCGCGTCATTGTGATTTGAAACTAATATTTATACTTACCTTTTAGTAAGAAGTAAGTACCTACCTAATTTAAACCTAATTTTGAGGTCCAAGATCGAACATACCGTAAAATATAGGCTCCACTGAACCCGCTGATTGAAGGTTTAATTTTTTTTCGTGTAGAACTCTTCTTACACTCTTCTTCTCACTCTACTTCTTCACAAAAGTACAATCAAACCTAGCAACCGCACAGTTTTTGAGAAAATAAATCCTAAAGTTTAATTATTTTCGCGATCTTCCCGACCCTTAATACTCTGCTATCCCACCAGGATTGAAAGAAAATTGGCGACTTTTTTCTGGGAACCTATGGGTTTGCTAGTTTTACGGTTTTCAAAAACACACTAAGAACACTATATTCTACGCGAAAAAAAAATTACCCCTATAAAAATCGCCGGGTCTCAATATACAGTGCTGCCCATACTAATGAAACTAACTCGTAAAACATACATTAAAAAGTCGTCGTCTTTAATAAGCTGTAAAACCATAGACATTCTAACATACTCATTAACAATAATTAATAACAGTGTTAAGTTATTTTAAATGAACTGTTACTTTTGTTTCAATAATTTCTACCAAATCTACTAATATTAAAATATGGGTAAATTTTTCAAGTCCTTGGCAACACTGAACAGTTATGGCGTCGCATTGTTTACATTTTGTTATTTTGTCGTTTTATTTTCATTTTGCAAAGAAATACATACGAAACTTTAATCCGTGCTAGTGAAAAGTGATGTTTAGACAGTTTTTGTGTTTTGCCCTGTGATTCCTGCAGGATTTGACCGCGCAAACAGTCATAATTGCCGTAATTACGCTACCAACTCGTGACGTGTGTACGCGGCGATCGCTCTGTGGCGTGTGGCGGGGGGATCATGAAGGTCCGTTGATTTTAGCGTATTATTTTTAACATGCTTTACGGTGCGCTATTTCGTATCTGTATGTTATTAATCTAAGCCTAGGTGTATTATGAACGCGAACATCTTCTAAGCTAATGGGTTTCACTCACACGTTCTGTATTCCTAATATTTTAAGCAGAGGTTCCAGCGAAGGTGTCAGTTGTGGTAGTAGATATTGTAACTCCTCGATCTAAGATTAATTGTCTTCATTAAACCGCGTAAATAACAAATGATACCTAACCAATTACTTATATACTAGTGCGTAATATATAATCATTGGTTGCACACACTGGACTGGGCGCACAGCAATCAGCATGGATACCCACGAACTTGAATTCTTGATCAAAATGGTCTTCTCTAAACCGAATTGAACTAGTCCGCGAATCGGCTAAAAAACAAACGCCATGCGTTACTAATAAAGATGACGTTAGTGGTTCTGTGTATGTTGAACGCGGCTGTAAAATTTTAATGTTCGGACGTGTGTCTTTAGTATTTGAATCAATGTACCTATGTATGTTTTTAATTACACAAATATTTTCCCTTTTTTTCTATAAAAACTTTTCTACTTATAAAACAAAGCTTCCCGCCAGCGGCTTCACCCGCGTGGTTTTATGATTTTTTCCCCCGTTTTTGCAACATTTTTCATTGCTACTCTGCTCCTATTAGTCGTAGCGTGATGGTATATAGCCTATAATAACCCCCGATAAATGGGCTACCTAACACTGAAAGAATTTTTCAAATCGGTCCAGTAGTTTCGGAGCCTATTCAATACAAACAAACAAATCTTTCCTCTTTATAATATTAGTATAGAAAACTCAAAAACCTTCAAAAATATTTGCCTACCGTTACTAATGTTACAGTTATTATAATCATCTTACTCTATTAGCTACAACTGGAATACAGTTCCTCCTTAATGAATGACTCACTTGCTCTTCAGGATTGACGGCGAGGAAGTTCGGCTGATGCTGTGGGACACGGCGGGGCAGGAGGAGTTCGACGCCATCACGAAGGCGTACTACCGCGGCGCACACGCATGCGTGCTCGCCTTCAGCACCACCGACCGAGACTCCTTCCTCTCGCTGCACTCATGGAAACTCAAGGTGAATACAAGTATACCACTTATACAGCCATAATATAGGTCTTATTTTCGTAGACGATAGCTGAACATCTAGGCCTAGAGAAAGTAGGAAAGCCTCAAGGAAATAAGTCTCTGACCCATGTCTGAGGACGGGATAAAAACTTACTTGAGCTTCCAATCAAGGACTTTTGCCCATTGCTTTATCCATTCTGTACCTAGGTCCTTAATTTGTTCATTATAGACAAAAGAACTACATAAGTGATGGCACTAATAGAAAAGCTACCTGCTACGTTGTAAAAACAACCGTTTTCATTTATATCTAAACGAGGTGTCAAAACATATTATGATAAGTTTGCAATAATTAATCTATGAATCACATTGGAAATGGCTTGTCCTACCTTACCTACACCTAATACCTACAGTAAAACTACGCATATATCTATAATTATATAGGTACGCAGAATTATCATTCTCCTAGCCTTTTCCCAACCATGTTGGGGTCGGCTTCCAGTCTAACCAGATGCGGCTGAATGTCAGTATTTTACACGAAGCGACTGCCATCAGACATCCGCAACCCAATTTCTGGGCAATACCGATATTCGAAGGATAGACTGGTTGTCAGACTTTTTTGGGCTTCTGACTAACACTAACGATTGTCATAGGTGTTCGTATGACAACCGGGACCGACGGCTTTACGTGCTCTCCGAGGCACGGAGGGGTCTCGATGTGTTAAGAATGGTCACCCATCCACAGACTGACCTCGGCAAGCGTAGCTTAACCTTGCAGATCGGTTGATCAGCATTGCTATAACTTAGCCACGAGCCCCTCTATATAGGTACGCAGAATGCAAATGTTAATGCAAGCATATCTTCGAAGAGATTTGATTTCACTGCATATGCAAGCAATAAAATCTTAACAAGATCGTATTACAGCGCCCATTTGGCAAATCCAGATACATTTTATACTTCTTGTACCTTAATACTCGTACATTGGTCATTGGCCGCATTTGACCCTGTTAACGATTGACTAACTTGTACACGATACATACATGTTAATGTTTCTCGTTCTGCTTAATATAAAGATCATTTTTTGCGCCATTTTTATTGCGATCAAGACACGATGTAGCTGAGAAAATGGACATAGGATTTACGTAGATAATGCTGCTTGAAAAGCATACAATCGTAACATAAATCTTTAAAACATTCATTTTAATGCCTAGCTCTTAAAATTCAGTTCCATGTTCCTAGGTATTTTGTTAATTGAAGCAGCACATTAAGATAAGTGAGGTCGTGACTCGCTCACACAGCTGCCCCATGTACCAACGCCACACTATCTAATACACACAGCTATCTAGCACCGCATATCTACTGTTTACATTCCCCCAACTATATTTGGAGCGGGTACATTCATTTCACGACTGGTAATCATTCGCGAAGATGCACGGGAACTGCGCGTTTGTTCTGACCATAGCGTGTTTACTTTGTGGAGTGAATTCCGTAAGAAATTCCAGAAATGAGAAACAATGCATAGATTACTACGCGTCAGGGAAAACGTACGATTTGAACGAGTTGCCGGCTCACATGTATAGAGTGTACTTCTGGCCGCCGAACCAGAGGCAACGGGACAGCTGCCAAAGCATCAGCTTTACAAGGTTAGGGGAAGAAGATGTGCGACTAACGAGCAACGGATGCAATATCCTCAGCCTACCATCCAATGAAACTGTGACAAAAGCAACATACATAGACAGTTCCGGCAAAACACTAAACCTACTCTACTATGGCGATGAGGAAGTGAAAAATATGTACCGATCTTGTGACAAAATAATAGCAAAGTATTTATTTAAAAAAGTGAATGATAATTATGTTTTGGGTATCAACTGTTCGGCGGGTGGTCGAGGAGTGCTGTTCTCCAGATTCCTGCCCAGTGGTACGGAAGTTCAAGCCGTGGTCGACAGCATAGAAATTATGAATGGCCGGGAAGGCCGCCCGGATTGTGCTCTTAGCCGTTGATTTTACAAATATTTTTTATTATCTTAATTATAATTACTCAATCTACTTAATAAAATAACGCAAATTTCATAATGAGTTGTTATTTGTAAATTGTCTATTGTAATGAAAAAAGGTAACTATAATATCGAATAAAAAAATATTTAGTATTCGATTCTAGAAAATATAAGGTTTTTTTTTTTATTTTCAGGTGGAGAACGAGTGCGGGGAAATCCCTACAATCATAGTTCAAAATAAGATTGACTTAATGGACCAATGCGTCGTGGGACCGTAAGTACCATTTCTTAGTAAAGCTTTTGTGGAAAAGAACTTTTATTTAGCCATTATCTTTTAGCATTTCAAAAAACATCGAAGGTATCTTTGGATAATATAATTAATCTTTTCATCATATACCTGCCTACCTCTTTACTATGAACAAGAAAAGACCGAAAATTGAACCCTGTGCCATACATAGTTTATATGGAGATACTATGTAATGAGATGCTTCTGATTTAGGGCTGTATAACCCGAGGGGCATGAATATAATCCTATACTAAGATGTTAATCATTCATAGTTTTAAAATGGACAATTTTTTTTGGGATAGTTAAATTTCTATCATCGCAGATCAATACTGGCCACGAACATAATAAAGCTTACTATTCTTTGTGTAACTTTCCAGAGACGAAGCGGAGCTAGTTGCGCGGGCGCTGGGCTGCCGGCTGATGCGTGCATCTGTCAAGGAGGACGTGAACGTTGGGGCGGTGTTCAGAGCGCTGGCGGCGCGCTGCCTCTCCGACATGCGCCGCGACGACGCAGACGCGCAGCCGCCGTGCCAGGCACCTGTTATAGGTAAGCAACAAGATGAATCAACTAGGTATAGGATATATTACAGCCTTGTATATCATCATCAGCAAATAAGACAACTTACCTAGGAAGCTGCGATCGTCAATCTCTACTTCATTCATTTTGTTCTCCAAATCATTTTGTTGGCTAAAAGAAAAAATAATCAACTTTATGTGTCCAATGAACGACCACAGATCAAATATTTGTTTATAGGTAATGGTAGATTAAGAGAGAGTAACAGTAGAAGCTAGTAGCTCTTCGTCAAAATTCGAGAAATTTCTTTGTCAGTGAATAGATAATTTTGTAGTCGCATATATCGTGCTGAGACAATGGCTCAACACGAGATTGCATGTTATTTCTTCTGGCTTACTGTTTGCGCTGGCTTGAGATAAGCATCTAAAACTTGAAAAAGATAATCTTTTCTGAATAAGCTACCAGTCATCTACCAGTTACTCACTGTTTAATAACTCAATCATTGTTGCTTCTAGGAACATTTACAAATCACAACAGCAACGGCACGATTCTGCTGCGGCCTACAAAGCACCGGCCCGGCGGCAAGAAGAAGAATGTCCTCAGAAACGCTTGCAGACTACTGTGATCAATACACGTCAACACTTGTAATAATACCTGCTCAAATTTAATCATAATTTTCCCAATGCTGGAATGTGTCGCATTGGTCTATGAGGTTTTTTTTTGGAAAATGTTGCCAATAGCAACCCTGAGTTTGGACTAAGGCTCGGTTAATTGCAATGGACTAGATTAATGGGTTCTCAACATGCAGAGTTTAAGACTTTCAGGGGGGAAATACAACACACTGAGAAAATTAGGGGGCGCTGAGCTGCGCTTTATCACATTTCAATATAATCGTGGCAATAGCTGTTCTTATTCGAGACAGATGGTAATTAAAAAATGAGAGTTCTAGAAAAAAATATCTGTGCTCAAAATAAGGTTGAGAACCTATGACTGCAATTGCTTGGGCTCTAAAAACAGATCTAGATATCTGTGTCCTTATAAAATACTGACACTGACACTTGATAAAAGATTCTTTTTATTAATTATATGCAACAAAACAATTCGAAGCCCTGTTTAGTTGTGTAACTAAACAATATTTTCAAGTCTTAATTCAACGAACCTAATTTTAGTCGATTAAGCTGTTTAGTCATATTTTAATGTTTTTAGTTAGTCGATATGAAAATAACAAACCTTTGTAAATATTTTGTACTTATCTAACTATTCATTTTATAAAAAAATAAATTATTTGCGAATGTCACTAATTGTTTTAATGTTTGGAAGACCACGGGTGAGTGTTTGTGTATGTGAAAATTTAAATGCTCCAGCAATTTTTACACGAAAAATAATAAAATGTGGCAACTATTTTACAAATGTAATGATATGAAGAGAAACTGTACTAATCAGAGCTTCCAATGGGGTTTACATGCGTAAAACGAAATAATTTTGTCGTCACATTATCTCGTCTTTTGCCATACTTCCGTCACGAGATAAACAATGAGAATGTTATTTCGTGAGCGCACTTTAGCCTAACATGAATATAAATTCTAAAATTGCATGTGAAAATGGTAAACACTAAAATAAAACCCAGTTAATAATACTATACATTATGGTATGTATTTAAAACGACAGTTACAACAATTTCAAAGTTTCAACTGTAAGAAATTAACTAAAGTACTAAAAAAATGCAACGAAATTATACATGATGAGCTGTACAAAAGCTTGCTAAACAAATTTATAGAAAAAAGTTGGAACTGACAGTATTTCGGCGTGTTACGAGACACGTGTTATAATCAAAAGAAACTTTTCGTAACTTCAATACCTAGACATCAATTTACCCTAAATTCTTCTAACAAACGCGCTTTTACAATCATGTTTAGAGATCCATTTTGGGGTAAATATCTATACTATAGTCATGGTTAATTTAAGATACAAATAACAATGTTTGCTGCGTTCTGCATATTGTAATAATTCTTAGTCACTGCTCGGTTAATGCTGCAATAGACCACCAGAAATGTTAAAAAAATGGTTTACAAACAATTTGAAAGAAAGACGGAAATTACATTTATTTGATTAACAAGTAACTACTTAGCTATTTTTTTTTAGAAAATGTTATTGTTAGCCATATATTTATGGACAGTTTCACTAAACTCGCAGCCGACGTATCAAGCAACCTGCGGCAACTTTGTAATCATTACAGTATAGTTCACATAGACACAAATTTCTAACCAGACACTTTTGCCGCTTTGGCGGTACACTAAAAGAACTAAATTAGGCATAAGTATGTTGTACTCACATAAATAGTGTACATCATTAGATAATGTGCGATCTCAAACACTCATATAACAAACAAATTTTTATATTATGATGATTTGCAAATATAAAACCAAATAAGGACGTAATAAAGTACAGTTTTATTAAATATCAAAGATCTTGAAAGAAGTTACTTTTCGATGAGAATCATTCAAAGTAAATAGTATCTACAATACGGTTATAAGTATAAGTATTAATTGTCCCCACTACTCAGTGGAAGTGGGGGGACTTGACGGAGCAAAAACACCTGGCTGAGGATTTGTGGCGGTTATGCAATGATCAAGTTTACATAATATTCGTGTCGGTTTAAGCTATGTTCGACACGACACGAAAAGTTGTAATATTTCCATTTAAATATTAATTAACAACGCTCCGTTTGCAATAAGCCTTACTTTTAGAAGATTTTCAAGAGGAATTGACCTTTTCCTTTGAAATGTATCTACAATTTATATAAAATCTAATATGTTGCTATATTATTGAGCAGTTTTATTTCAAAAGAAGTAAGTACAATATATAGTTTTCAGGGATTTTATTTTACCACAGCGTAAGTTGCTCGAAGGCATGTCGCTGTGTATGATAATATTGATAGTATCGACACCCTTTAGGGCTTAAGGAGAATAATTAATATTACAGCTAGTACAATATTACAAATATTACAATAGGGTATTTTCTTCGAGCCCGAAGATCTCGATATAACAAGCCAAATAATACTTATAAGAATATTATATTTTAGAATAGGCAAATAATTTAAGGTTTAATATTAATCATAATGATACTAATACCATACTCAAGGAAGTTAACTAAAAGAAATAAATGAAGCAAAATATCTATTAATTTCTGGAAAAGTCTCAAGTTACAAAACAATAGAAATATTTATTAAGATTGTGTTAACTATTTTTTTATTATATCTTTTAGGTTTCTTCAAATTATTTTGTTTTACTTCCTTGAATAAAGTACAGTATTACAACGAAAAAAACTATACATATCCACAAGAAATCGTACAAAGCTAACATCACCAGTGTAATTTTACACTCATTGTATCATAAAAAAAAATAAAAAAAACAACGGTTACCTTCTTTGAGAAGCTTATACGAAAATTAAAATAACTAGAGGTATTGGCAGAAGTCTATATAAATAATTAATTGGAGAAGTTCGTGTCATTAAGCCTCTAATAATAAATGATGAAATACCCCTTTACTCATAGAAACTTGACATTCATAAACCATACAACCTGTCTTTGTCATTTTTATGACAATAAAGCGACAGAAAAGTCATACATGCAGCATAAGGGTCAGTTTTGGACAGAGAACTGCTAAAGATACTTAAATACCATTTTTATCTATAGCATATACAGTTCAAAATCGCATACAAAGAAAAAGTGTCGTTATGTGCTTGAGCAGATGGTAACTTGCACTCAATTTTAGATTGCATTTTAAATAACATAAGGATGACTTTTAATAGTTACTGTCAGTTCTCTGCCTCTGAATTGACCACAAGAACTTTATGATTAAAGGGATCAGCGTATAATAATGGTTCTTACAAACGCACTGCACTTGCGATCAAAAACTTATAATTTTTAGCGCCAAATTAAACCTACGCAAATTTTTGCTGACGAAAACTGTCCGATTCATATTGCAAATATTTGGTCTACAAATAACATGCATCTATAATATAATATAATTAGGTACTTATTTGCTTTAATTTCGAATAGTACATATTAAATTCGAACAGTTTTCGAAATAATCTGAAAATAAGAAATTCTTGCCTTACGTACAATGTGTTTGATTTATGAGAAATGCGTTGATGCCGTGTTGAATTTGAAGTAAGATCAAAAAGGTGTATGCGATTTTAAGCTTTAAGGGCTTCCACACATGCGATAAACATGCTTTAAAGCATCGTAAACATCGACACTACTAAATTCTTGTGATGTGACGTCCAATTCGTTGACAATTTATTTTAGTTCGCTCACCTCATGTGAATCGATTCCGCTCTAATCGATATTGAGGGGTTTGTGTGAAAACCCTAACGGCCTGCTTCACCACCTCTTGATAGTCGCTAACTGCCGAATAAATTCAAAAATGGAACAAAATTTGTAGAAATTATCTGCCAGTAAATTTAACGAGAACTTATCAGTAAGCTGTGAACCAGGCTTTGAGGTTGCACATAAAGTAACACATTATTATCTATATTCCTTCATAGATCTAACTATTACACTTTATTGATACATGAAGCTTATAAACACGGTATTGTAAGGTGAAATTGTAGGAGTTATCATAGTCGATTTCCTAAGACGACATACAAGGTTAAATGATTTAAAGTCTTATGATCTATGACATAAAGACAAAATCATATTACACTAAACAGACGATGGAATTACTATAAAACAAAATGTACTAAATATCAACATAGAATTATCACATTTACGAAAGCTTGTAATCACTGCAATGGACCTTGATATGAGAGGAGGCGCCTCCTTCGGTGGAATTCAACCCTTCATCCATAGCAAACTTGCCTATGCCCTGTTCTTGTCATTCTATTTAGAATAGAATGAGACAACAATACGCTTTTAGTGCTAAACTTAAGTATATTCATAAGAGTTAATTCGTGTAATGTATTGAAAATAGGAAACATGAATTTAAGATTTTATGCGGGACCCAGTCGACCAAGATAACTTTTTAGGTTGAAATGCCATTTGCACATCATAAAACATCTACATAAAGTCTATATTGGCTTGCAAGACGCTTTGCTTTTTTGACTGGTTACTGGTAGATGACGGAACTTATAAGTTTTTTGGCCGAACGTAATGTCAAATTATTGCAATGATAGATTTTGGACCCTTATTTAATCAGCGGCCATATTTAATGGACATGGTAACATAATGAATTGAAATCTAAACCCATGTTTCATATTCTCTTCATAAAAGCCAGACTAGATGTATTTCATTTCATGCATGAACTTTTATTGCTCTTTGTGCTAAGTAATTAAATGTGATATGACTGTCGTGTCAAGCACTGTTTGTCGGTCACGGGTGAAGTACCCCCATTTTAAGCGAATGACGCACTAAATAAAGCCATTGAATAGGTCTTTCGATACTGGATGTACAAATAGACGCGTAAACAATTACAGCCCACTTTGAGGTTCGCTGATTTCTCCAGCAAAAATCAAAACTTTTTCTCTTTTATATCATAAAAGTATTCATTGGTAATTTTCCGATTATATATTAACAAAAATCGCTTGTTAAAGTTTTGTTTTAAGAACAAAATATGTATGAGACACAATAATGATGATGTTAACTAATTGTGACGCCAAAAGTTGAAGCATGAAACGAAAATTTAACCCTAATTCACAAACATAGGCACATACAATTTAAAAGTCAAAGTCTTTCAGTTACAACAGGCACCGCGTCCGCCCATCCCCGGTCCAGGCAGTCCAAATAAACGTAGAAGCTGGCAGTAAAGAGCTCAGCGAACGACATGGTTGCTGTCAAGCAGGGCCGCTACTCACGAGCACGTGGTGACGTTCAACTTGGCGAAGTAATCTAGGAGGCCTTGCAGGCGCTTCTTGACTCGTTTCTGGTCGTCGAGGGTGCAGCCCAGGATGGCGGTCTCGAAGTTCTTGTCGGTGCCGGTGGAGGGGTCGGGCTGCGAGGTGCACGCGTTCATGAACGTCTGGCAGCGCGTGTGCGCGACCACCGCGTCGTCGTGCACCGTCATCACTAACTGGTCTATGTACATGTTCACCTGGAAATACAATACGTGTCGTTGATACTAAAATATATACAATGTGTTAAGAAAACCCTGTCCGACCCGTGAAGGTATTATTGGGTATCGATATTAGATTACATTTATGTAATCCTTTTCAGTTTTGAAGTAAAAAAAAAATATTCCGAATAAAAGTATTTTTTTTTATAAAACAATGAAACTTGGATAAATACCTACTACGACAATCGTCACAAGTGCCTAATATACCTGGGCAGGTGATAGTGTTGTCACATTCAATAAAATTGCTAGATTTTGGGTAATTTTTGTACGAAAATCGTGAATTTAAAACTTCATTAACAGCCTTACTTTTATGAATATTTTATTAATTTTATTTTATTTGGTAATGTGAATGAGATACCTATATACCTATATTTTTTTAACATATTATATAACTAGCTTTCCGCCAGCAGCTTCGCCCGCGTGTTCTGGGTATTTCTTATAAATTATAGCCCCTGTTACTCGGTAAAGATGTAGATTTTAATTGGTGAAAGAATTTTACGGTACAGTACTTTTGGAGTCAGTATTCAATACCAAAACAAACAATCAAATCTTTCCTCTTTATAATATTAGTATAGATAAAAAACTAAAAAGGTATTATTATTATTATTCTCACACAATAACACTAGCAGGTCATCTAACTTTCAAATTATGACAATCGTTCGTCAGAGCGTTTGCTAGTAAACAATGGCGCGGAGGACAACGCTCTCATACAAATGTTTTTATTATGTCATACTTATTTTTTGCTGTGAATATTTCTACGCAAATAAATACAGAAGGTTCACTGAATGGCTATCCATTTATCCATATTTATGTAAAACATTCAAACATTTGGAATACCTATCACTAAAACATATAATAATAATAATTTATTCATTATTATTATTATATTACAAAACAGACCTTCGCCGTCTCTGTTCACGATAAACTCAAAAACTACTGACCGATTTTTCATAGTATTCACCAATAGATGGAGTGACTCAAAAGGAAGGTTTAGGTTAGGTATAATTTGTTAAGGCTTTGTGTAAATCGACTGAAATATAACGATGAAGGTGGAAGATGTGGCTCCTTGTTATTATTTATAGTCAAATCAATTTAAAGTAACCCAGAAGAGTGGATCTTTTATATTATTTTTATTCTGTGACGTCTACTTTTTGTAGCTTCGTTCGTTAGCAAGCGAATTGCTAATTAGTGTTTCTAATATGCTAGATATTATGAAACTGAGCTTAGCTGTAAATAAATGTAGTTATACTCAAGTGTATATGCTATTTCTTATTTACTGAGGACTAAATACATGTTAGATTCACCATCATCAACCAATAACTGTCCCACTGCTGGGGACGGGTCCAAAGAGGTCCGTGCCTTGGATTCGAACTCGAGACGTAGTAGTAGTAGTTTCTATAATAATTTTATCCGAATTTTCAATAAATGCTTTAATAGTGACTTCACTGAATGAACGTTCCACACTGACCTATCCGGCTTCCTATCGACTTGCTGACTGAGACTTTGTAATTTCTTGAGCTAGAAAATATTGATTCAAACGACAGCTCGACCGTCTAGCGTTACACAAGCGGTTACGTGACAGGTATATCATGTAACTAATTAATTACAGTCGCTCTCGTTCAGTCTTCAGACTACTTAATCCTTGATTAATTCAACGGTTTCCTACCTATGTAATGTACAATTATCGTCGACAATATTTGACTCAAGCAAGCACGTCGAATATAATTTTGATTCAAGTAAACACTTTATAAATTGAAATATAATATTTAAATTTTAATTAGACTTCTCTTAGTATCTACTTTCCATATACTTATAAATTTATTCCAAACTAGTTTTTCTAAAGCAAAAACCATATGTATCATTTGTTTTTTAGTCTAAATCTCTTAATAAGTACTATAAGTAGTAGTAGCAATAAAGCTTGCTTGCTAGACATACGTCTAGTTGCCCTGTCATATAAAAAAGCCTACCTACCTTAACTACATAAGTATTTATAATGAACACAAAAAGACTCAACGGTTTCTACGTACCAGTTTAAACAATTTAAAATTATGTGAAAAGCTTGTCGCTTGCTGCATAGGATCTAACACAACCTATCGAACTGTGGGTGTGCCGTGTACCTCACAGTACACATCTGCCTAGCCCTTCGGAATACATAAGCGTAATGATACGTATGCATACGGACCGTACTTCGCCGGGAATAGGTTAACCGCAGTAACGAGACTACATTTCCGCGGTAGTAGCATTGACATTTGCAAGTCAGGGCCAACACTTACAAGTAACACATTTTGAGCCCACGCTTACTTTAATTAATTTTATATAGAACTATACGAAACAATGCTATATTAAAGCCGGAGGTAATATGTGTAATTTAAATCGACCAAAATGTATTGCCGATTTTGCTTGTTTCTTCTCAACACGGTAGACGCTCAATAAAACAATAAATGTTACGCTAATAATTGAAGGTCTTAGAATCATTTGATTATCATTGAATAGCAATAAAATATAGGCTTTCAAACTTTATGATTTATACTACCTTAACTTTTTTCATTGGTCTAAGAATATAATGGGCGATATTGACTCATAATAACATCGAATAACAACCACTTTGATGGTGGACTTATTTTAAATGGTGCTAGAGACGAATTCCGTAATACATTCGTAAACTCTTTAAAAAAACCTAGACTCAGCGGTTTCAGGCAGTCAATCAGTCTATCAGTTTTTTTTATAGATACGCCTTGTGTATAGGTATACCTTGTGTACCATTTTATGTACATAAAGTTTAAATAAATACGCTATGATAACATTTAAAAAATGCTAATGCTACATATTAGTATAGGACTTTTATATGGCGTTTTTATTCTAACTTTGACTTGTAAAGTTATGAAGGTAGTGTTTATTCATACATGTACTTTTTATCGCATTATTCTCAGATAGGCACGTTGAAGTATTTAGAACTAGAGAAATTATAATTTCTCTGTAATAGCGCATCGTCGCATAACAAATATCTTATCATTTTGAGTGGGTAGCGTGAAAGGCAATCATTGTGCACTGTGACGTCAGCAAAAATGCCTACCTACTCATACCTACGGTAAAAATGTAAGGACATAACATCAATTAATTATCCTTTTAAAGGTCGTAAATAGGAAAGTTATTGTTATGTTATGAACGATGAACGTTTATATAAATCTATACTATAAATATTATAAAGAGGAAAGATTTGATTATTTGTATTTTTTTTTTTTTTTTTTTTTTATTATTATCAAAACAAAAATTACAAGAATCTTACATGATCTGCTTTTGGAAACCGTTATGGTTTATCTAAAGCAGATTTTTATAACACAATTTTATTTCTTTCCTTAACCTATTATTTATACAAGAAAAAGATTTATTGTCTGAAATAGTCTGTAGTACTAAAGAAGAAACATTACTTATCCGGCCTTAACCCGATAAGTAATGTTTCTTAAGCAAATACTTATACTTATTGGTATTCAGATATACATTTCTCATCTTAGGATCTAGTTTATTCAAAATATCCGGTAACACATATTGCCATTTTCGAGAACCATAAACATTCTTGTAGTTAGCTACTTCGAACTCTGGTAAATAAGACAGGGTGCGTAATCGGCTAGGTCTTGTATTTTTCTTAATTAAATATTTATTGCTGTTTTCATCAACGAGTATGTTCCATTTGATTTTATCGAAGATATTTATTACTTTACAATATTGGAATAGTCCTTTTTCATTTTCCTTAAACCTTTTTTTAATTTTCCGTGGGACAATCGTTTTAAGTAATTTCACTTGTAATTTATTAATTTTATCTATATATGTTTTATATGTTCTTCCGTATGTCCCTAAACCATACCCAATCACTGAGTCCGCTAATGCTAAGTAGATTAACCTTAGAATATTATAAGGCATCTTAAATTTAAGCATTTTACTCAATACTGCTCTTAACTTTTCACAAACGTAATCTATATGTTTGTACCAGTTAAATCTTTCGTCTATGATAAGTCCTAGGTACTTATGATGTTGAACCATTTCTATAGGTTTGCATTTACAATTTTTATGATTATTATTGTGTAAGCAGCTATGTTCATGGGACACAATCAGTGGCTTAATCAATGTTTTGTTATGTGCCGACCTTATGTGTACCAATTTCGTTTTGTTAGTATTTAGTGCTAAGCCTACGTCGTGTGCCCATTTACATGTCAGATTAAAGTTTTCTTGCATGATGTCATTTGCTTGCTGTAGATCGTTATGAGCAGTAATCAAGCAAGTGTCATCCGCAAACTGGTAGACGGAACCCTTTGTTATAATGTTGCACATATCGTTAACATAAAGTAGATATTCTAGAGGGGCTATAATAGATCCCTGTGCGGAGCCCTCCTCTGTATTAATCTGGTTACTGAAATGGTTTGCGATTTTAACCACCGTGTATCTATTTGTATGGTAATCCTTGAACCACTCTAAAACAGGGCCCCGTATACCATTCTCGTCTAGCTTGCTATATAGTGTTTTATATCTAATTGTGTCAAAAGCTTTACTGAAGTCAATAAATACCGCTAGTACATGTTTTTTTTCATCAAGATATCCGTTAATTTCATTACAAAATTTTGACAGAAGTTGGGAGGTACTTCGATTTTTTTGAAATCCATACTGATTTTTGTTTATTATATTATTTTTTTGTAAGTATTTATTTATTTCATTACCGAAATACCTCTCCACTATTTTGTCTATACATGAAAGAATTGTGATAGGTCGGTAGTTATTTACATCATCATGACGTCCACTTTTATATATAGGTCTAATTACTCCAATTTTTATGCAATCCGGGTACTTTTTTGTCTCTATACATCGGTTAATAAGGTGGGTAACAACGGGTACAAAATTATTCGATATATCCTTAATGTCAGATACTCTTATTCCATCTATGCCAGGACTTTTTTTGTCGTTTAGGGTTTTTATAATACTTTCAGTTATTTCATTGGTACATTTTTTCAGTCTCATACTATGTTCAGTTATATTTATGTATTCTGTGTTAGTTAATAAGGGGATCTGACAGTCTATACAGATGTTTTTTATATTATCTCTAAATCCTTTCGCAAATTTATTGGTTATAATATCGGTCTGTAATTTAAACGCTTTGCAAATTGTATCATCAATTGATTTGCAAATTTTTCCACATAATTTATTAATAATCTGCCAAATTATCTTGGAGTTTCGGAAATTTTTACAAAGTTCAGTTTTAGTGTTCCTATTCTTTATATAATTAGTATATTTTATCGTTTTATTTCTGTATTTATTATAAAGCAATCTGTTATATGCATTACTTTGATCTTTTTTCCAGTTGTTATATAGTTCGTCCCTTTTTTTACACATGTTTATAAGATTTTTATTTACCCATTCACATTGTTTTCGTTTACTATTTTTGTCGAATTTAATATTGATTTTACTGTTATTGTATGCATTTGAAAATTGATCTACAATGTAATATGCAATGTCGTTGGGGTTTTCCATACGTAATGCGTTATTCCATTCAATTTTATTCAATTCTGTTTGCAACTTTTTTCGATCAAATGTTGTAACTACTTTACTTACGTAGGTATGGGTGCTCGGGTCGACTGAATTGTCTGTTATCGCACAACCGGTTATGCAGTGATCTGCTGGCGCGATGTTAACTACGGCTGTATTAATGTCGCAGTTACCTACATTTCGAATAAATAAATGATCAATGCATGATTTGGTTATCATATCGCCTTTTTTCTCAATCCTAGTATATTGTGAAATACCACAACTCATGCCAATTTCGCTTAATGAGTTTAAATAATTATGCACTATGTTATTATTTTCTTTTATATTAATATTTATATCGCCTATAATGAGGTAGTTATTTTTTTTACAATAGGTCTTGTTAACTGATTTTAACTCTTTAATAAAATCAGATCTGCTTTTTTCTGGTGGTCGGTAGACAGCGCAGATACCCACCTTGTAATTGTAATTAGTCACAACCTCACCCAATATGCATTCGAAGTTATATGTGCAAGTTTTGATTTGAGTGAACTCCACAGTTTTATGGGTGTAAATAACTATTCCACCCCCTAATTTATTTTTTCTTAGTTCTGTACACATATTATAATCACAGAGTTGAAATAGTTGTTTACATCCTTCGTTTATCCTAGCCTCAGTAATCACAATAACGTGTATAACATTTTTGCATTGAGAAATCATATATTCTAGTTGGTTAAAGTTCTTGGCCATTGACCTAATGTTTACATGCATTATAATTAAAGTGTAGGGTAAGTTGGATGAGTTTACAAATAAATCTAGGGTGTTATAATTAAACTCAGATATTTCGTAAGCTGTATTTGCCATTTTTATGGGAGAAATTCATGCTATTACCTATTTTTTTTTTGTTTATGCACCTTGAGAAGGGGTTCCTGCTAACCGGATTACATCATTATTGGATCTGATATATTCATGCTTGTCACCATCCGACTTTCGAGCCATAATCATTCCGTTTTTTATCCATACATATTTGTATATATTTGTGTCCTTCAGTTCAGATTTGGCTTTCCATAACAGTGTTGCTGTGAACGGAGTAATTGATTCCCTTATGAATATTTTGCCATCATCCTCGATTCCAAGGTCCTTGTTGCATATGGTGGTGTCCTTAGCTTTCCGGATCCATTCGTCGCGTTGACCTTCACGAATTACTACGGTTATTGCAGGGGGGTATTTTTTATTTGCTCCTTTTGTCTTATCTTTTTTCCTGTATGCTTTTATTATGTCTTCCTTTTTTCCTTCAATTTTTTTACATATTTTCGTAGTAATATCCATGATATTCTCATTTTTCTCTTCTTTAATTCCGCATATTTCTAGTTGGTTTGATATTCCAGATTGTTCCAGCATACTAACACGGTATTCCAATGCGTCATTCTTGAGACTTAGGTTTTGACACGTGTTGCGTATGTTATTGTTTATTTTTTCAAGTGCCTTTATGTCGCTTTCATATTTATTGATCTTCTCTTCATATTCATCAATTTTATCGGAGAAGAAGGTTAGCGAATGTTGCAGTTCCATTCTTATAGTCTCCCGTACCTCTCTCCGAATTTCAGCTAGTATAATTTTGTGCTGCTCCGAGCTGGTTTCTTGTAGGGTTGGTTCGGTGTCGGTGGCTTCTTCTTCTTCGGCATCTGGTGTGATGCACGACAATCGTTTGGGCCGCGAATTTCCGTTGCAAGATCGGCACTTCCAATCGATAGATTCCGTAGTGGATAGCGTATTCAGTTGGTCATTTGACAACCCGGCACATTGGGCATGTAGCCATTTCGAACATTTACTACATTGAAGGCCCGGAGTTTTTTTATTCACAAGTTTATTACACTTATTACATTTCGCCATTTTTGAGGATATGTAGGTAGGTAGGTAAGGAATTATTTGTCTGTCATCGACTGCGTTACGCGACTACACGGCTACGCTGCGCGCTGTCGAATTGAATAGGCTCCGAAACTACTGGACCGATTTGAAAAATTATTCCACTGTTAGATACCTAGCCCTTTTATCGGGGAAGGCTATATACCATCACGCTACACTAATAGCAAAGTAGCAATGAAAAATGTTGCAAAAACGGGGAAAAAGGATTATCAATACCACGCGGGCGAAGCCGCTGGCGATGGCGGGAAGCTAGTTTTTATATAAGTTTGTATTCGTTGAATTCTGGACACACATCCGTCAGTGTATGGTACACTTTTTAAAAATGTACCATACACTGACGACTGAACACTTTTTAAAAGTTTACCATACATAACGATAAGTTCGATTCTCGGGTGAAGCAGTGTCGTTGGGTTTTTCTTTGGAATTCCCAGTAGCAGCTCGGAGCCTAGATTTGTGCCCGGTCGATAGCAATAAGCTCGTCACCTATTACAAAGGACCTCTGCAGTCCTGCCTAACCCTCCAGAGAATACAGTCTATGTGGTAGGAGATGGTATGTTTACCTAATGTTAATTTGAGAGATAACAGTACCTACTATGTTAATTCAGTCCATACTACTTATTTTGTTTACGTTTCGTCTTGCAATGCCGTCTACCGTTCCCCTTGCGACATCATGTGTGACGTATATTATTTGACCGTCTGTAGGACACCCAGAATACGCATGGACAGTTAAAATATTTTATCTCTGCCAAATGCAGTACATAAATATTTTGCATGAGACATCAGCAAAACTATTGTCTTAAACCGACTATACTTTCCAAAGCTGTCGTAATTCATAGACAATAGCGTAGTGATATATTTAGAAATATCAACTATATTAAAAGATAAAATAAAAAGTATAATTCGCATACTGAAAAAACTAATTTCAATAAAGTAATAAAAAGCGCTAAGATATAAAGTTTTTAGTTATTTCC
The DNA here is from genome assembly GCA_946251955.1 of Acronicta psi. Taxonomy (NCBI): domain Eukaryota; kingdom Metazoa; phylum Arthropoda; class Insecta; order Lepidoptera; family Noctuidae; genus Acronicta; species Acronicta psi. The sequence continues at coordinate 3,646,976 of OX276486.1, forward strand.
TGTACCTACCTTTGGTGTTGAACTAAAGTAGATGTTGTTGTGTTATAATTAAATTAAGTATCTTCCAAGTTGTTTCGTAAGTTAGACTCACTTTCTAACAGAGCAAAACTTGTACGCCTTTCAGGCTTAACAAAGCGATCTGTACCTACTATACTTAAGAACTACACTTTATACCTATGTTATACAAATTAATAAATTGATTTAGTGGTGAATTAAAAACAAAAAAGTATTCTCACCTGGTGTAAGGCCTCTTCCTGTTGTGGATCCCTGTCAGTGCGCACGGCCACCTCGACGGTCATCGCACGCGCAAGGATACGCTCCGCATACCGCGTTATGTCATCCTTGTCGCCTAAACATTTATACACAGTCTTTTTAATTAAAATAACTATTTATCTTACACAGTGTTGAGTTGGTATTGGCTAGACTATATACTTTTTTTAAATTCTTCTTCATTCATAATACTAAGAAGTTGAAAGTCGTAGCTGAATGGAACCCTAAATTTGACCCTTTTATCCATAATAGAAATAATTTGTTACAGTTTTATCATTCAATCCCATAAAAAGTGAAAGGAATATGTTTTTGATATCTATCTATAGTAAACTTCACAATTTAAAAAAAAGCAAAGAGTGGGAATATGATATATGTGGGGATACTATGGGAAGATGGCTCAAAATAAAAAAGAAACAGTAGTGTCGAATATAAATACAAAATAAAACTTACATTCAGTGACATCGCCAAGAAGTTCCGAATGTTTAATGCTGTCAAGTGTGGACAGCAAGGAGTCACGCTCCTCCTCAATGCGCACAGTGTCGCGCCGCAGTCGCTCGACGCGCATCTCCACTTGATCCAGAATTGCTATCAATCTGTCATAATCCATAGTTAAATATAGTCACTGCCATAGAGTATATGCAGGACAACCAGCCACACCAGTCTTCCTAACTTCACTAACAAAAGTTATTATCAAATTTACCAACTGCTAGAAATATCACAAAGGTTTTATTAACCATCACATTTCCTAAAAATCCATATATACCACCTCTTTATTGTTCTATGTTTAAAATTATCATTTCTACACACAAATTATTTTAATTTATACCTTATGTCTATGTTCACTATGTTCAGATGCACTTACTGTTGTTATAGTTGGGAACAGAGGACCCTTGTAACAATAACAGTTATTTTAATGAGATATTTTCATACTTTGTTGCATGGTTGAGCAATGCCCTTTGATACTCGGTACTGAAGTGATTAAGCTGTAGATAAGTTTACTTGCATAATATAGTAACATGAGTCAATTTCAATATTGGTTATGGCCCATGTGTTTACAAACACAAATCTCAGATACACAAACAGACATATCCAACTATCAATATAAAGATCATACAAATAGTTGTAACATACAGGCATGGAACCCACTACATCTAGCGCAACAGACCTTTGACCAACCCCTGTGTCAATCAAGGAAAATGTTGCTTTACAAAAAAGTACCTGATCCTTCACCTCACTAGTTTGTGACCACATGTAACATAATATCTACAAGCTGTAATTATCTATGGAAGTATTATGTTTGGTAACATATTATGTAGCTTAGGACATAGTTCCTCAACTGTCTAGTTTGTCAAATAGAAATAGGTGAACAAGAAAGTTAGCATTAGAAATGTTATTTCATTTCCTTTTTTCAGTAACAGTTCACAATAATAACAGGCCCAATATTTAACTATCTCCATACATGTTAAAATACCCACTAAGCATTTGAAAATACAGTAGGCACCTATCTTTGTTACCTAGGTGCTTATCTTCATTCTGTGGTCATGGAAAGATAACTCTAATACTAGTCATCATGAGTGTATTCCATACCCACGGTTACCACAAAACTTACAAATTATTATAACCCCTGCCTTTTATGGAGACACTAAGCAGTTAACAAAAAAGGCTGACCAGCTCGTAACGTTGTCGAAAAACAACATCAATATAATTAATTATATTGTAAGTCATAGAAACAACAGTTGCGTGGGTGAGACGTAGAGAAACTTTTTTTATAACTCGAACGTTGGCGTGTTGACCATTTTTGGGCGATGACCGAGCACGCACTACCCTGATGATCTTTATGAAACATCCATATGGGCTGAACGTGTACTTTATAAGCAAGGTTACCTGTCTTTCGGCGCCTGGTTCCCGAAAGCCGTCGATTCGTCGATGAGGGGTAACCGCGACCCCTCACCGGTATACAAGTCCACTGCGAATTGATCCACTTCCATTCTTTCGGAATCGTCGCCCCTCAACCCGGCCAGCGTTATTGCAATAAAACCGCAGAGATTTCGCAGAAACGAACAATTATATTACAAACAGTAGGAACAATTTTCACCCGAGACGTCAAAATCAAAGTAACCAAAACAAATTGAATGACGTTTCTCAAAAATTCTCTTCAACTCAACTTTTCCGAAAAAAAGAACAACTGTCATTATCAATGATCGACACCACAGACTAACAAAAAAGATTTTATAGAGGCATGAGGTTATGGTATCGGACACTTGAATTCAATTTGAATTTCAACCTTAAAACAACGGCTTAGGAGCTACAAAATAATTCTCTTCCCACTCACTTTATAAAAACCATAGATAATATAATAGAAAGCTGTATCGTCTAATTGTTTGAACTACCTTTTTTAGCTTGTGAAAATCCTCATGAAATTTTCCTGCACAAGAACGGTGACACGAAAAGCGTCGAAGTCCACTGCCAACCTACCTCCGCGTTCGTAGAGAATAGAGATGTCAGATACAGTACGTGCGGCATAGCTTGGCCGGACTAAAGTTAGCCGTTGGAATTGCGCATTCAATAAATCAATGAATTGTTTAGGTTTATAAACATAACACTCCTTCTGGCGCAGTCGGGTAAAAATTGTATACTGCGCAACTAAACGGCCAACTTCAGTCCGGCCACACTACGCTAGAGGTTCGATTCCCGGGTCAAGGAGCGGTTGCGTTACTTGGGTCAAATTCGGAAACAGAGTATAACAGCTCGGAGTCTGGATTTCTACACGGTGGATGGCAATAGGCCCGCCCCTCGAACTGTGGGTGTACATTAGTACACACCTGCCTAAACCTTCGGGGATTACAAGCGTGATGGTATGCATAATAAAAACAGATTTATTTATATACAAATACTTTATTATATTTTCTTATATTAATAAAAACGGAATAAGCTATAAAAACATAAATGTTGATTATTTTTGTTGTGTTATTTATACAAGCAAATAAGACTGCTTGTGTTATGGCATCACCACACATGCCGATTCATAATATAAATTAAATGAAAAAAAAAAACATTTCTTCTATTTTCTTATAATTGACGGATCCATTCTCAAAATGTTGTCGAGCCTATGGGACGGATAATTCTAGTATAGCTATGGCATTTGACCCATATGGGTTTGCATAGTTACTCTGGCGTTACGTTAGCGTCAAAATTTATTATTTTTGTTTAGGCTAAAAGCAAAATAGGCAAAAAAGCTTACTCAAATCGAAACGTAACGCACTGTTCTGTAAACAATCCAATATTGTATGAAGTTATTTAGTTCCAGTGTAAGAGGACCCCGTATTATATAGGCTTTCCTAGCAATGACAGGTCTGCATTTTGTATGTGTGTATATGCAGGTAGGCCCCGCAAATTGATAATGTGCCTGGCGGCCATCTTGGTGACGTAAAAATTACGTAGACGCGTACGTAGTACGGCGTAACACAACTAGCCGGCAAGTAGTTGGTTACTTAGACCAAAGAGGTTCCAGCCCAATACCAACTTGCGGGACTTATACGTTGGTTTTATCACAAACTTTGTTATATTTAAGATAAAGAAAAATAAGTTAACATTTCTAAGCTAAAAAATAACCAAAGCTTGACTCTGACGCAACTTTTAGACAATAATGTCGCATCATACACATATGAAAATAGATGTTTATCAGGTATCATAAAATGGTTTCTATAAGTACAATTATTATAACAATAAATAAATCTCTGATTCATAATAAAGAAATCAACAAGTGGAATACTGAAAATTTGCATCATAAAAAAATAATTTAAAATAAAATCTATAAAATTACCCAAATCGTATCTACACATTCATTGATTAGAATATCTTAGGGAATCTTTTATTTTTAATATTATATTATCGTTTAACGTTCATATCAAGTGTATTTAAATTACTTACATCAAATTTTCTTGGCATAAAATAATATTGTTAAAATGATAAATTACAAATTTTGATTATATTATTTTTTCATTTTATAATATAGGACACATGTGCAATTACTTATCTTTATTTTCTGATTCATATGAAAAACCATCATTTTTACCCTAAGCTAGGTCACAGACTGTCAGAAAATTGAAATCGACAGAAATTTTACTATTATGGTCGTATGATTAAAAAAACGTTAAAAACATAAAGGGCATAAAATTAAATGGTAAAGTGACAAATTCGCATTTGTTTTACTTAATAACAAAACTCATTATAGGCCTAATGTTAGCTGTTATTGCAAAGAATTAACTCAGATTTTGTTCCCAGCGATTATTATTGATTTAGAAAGAAAAGGATATCGATATACATGCACACCACACCTTGGCGGTGAATGTTATCGCGCGCTATCCGAAATAAATGAAATAATTATATTTAAATTATAAATCTATTTTGGGTAGATAGAAATAATGATTTTTTTACACGCTCAAGTAAAAAGAACTGCAGGAAAAATTGATGAAAAAAGTAACGGAAAATTTCAACGCAGGGGGTCCAGAATCATGTACTGAACTCATGGTATTCAGATGTGCGTCGATGTCCCTTACACTTGGTATATATACCACAGACAACATAATAAAATCTGTTTGCAAATAATCGTTTATATTATACGGTGGACCAAAGCAACAAACAAGGTATAAAGTAAGTCTGCGACCTAACATAAGAATGTACGCATAATTACAAAGAAAAAGTATGGTTTCGCATGGATTTTTGTATAAAAATCAATGTTTTTAGCTTTTGAATTGTGCAAAACAAAACTTACCTAAGTATTCTCAACATATGGAATCTTTACCCGGCCTACCGTCAACACAACATAGAAAATAGAACATTCTACATAACGTCTAGTAAAGCTCAAATCCAGAACGACAAACGTACATCTGTCACTATCGCTCTAAACGTAGATATGGCGTGTGTGAGCGAGACCGCATCATTTGCCGGTCCACTCGCTGATCCTGCCGTTTTCAAACGCCAGGTTTTTCCTAGGTAATGGAACTAAGGTGCCCCGTTTGACGATTCCCATGTCTTCGCCGGGGTAGTACTGAAAGCATAGATATATCAATAAAGTTAACAATCACATCGTCGAAATCGAGTGCGTTGTTCGTGAATCGAGTGCGTGATTGTAAAGGAATAAGTGACAATGATTTCCAGTACATTTTTTTCCGTTACGTTTACGTTGCGTTACGGCCGTAATACGGCCACGACAAAATTTTGTCTACTCTTTTGTCTCGCTCTTTCTTGTGCGAAAACGAAACAAAAGCACGACATAAGTGTAGACAAAATATTCTCGCGGCGTGCATGTTAGCCCGGCAGGCCTACGTCACCCGCTCAAGGCCACGAGATATATTATGCCTAACGGTTCGCGTATCGCCGACGATACAACCGTCAGAGGGTTACCGCACGCCCGCCTGTAGAATATTATAGATATACTAGCTGTCCCGGCAAACGTTGTTTTGCCATATAGGGGTGGGTCATTTTAGGGGGATGAAAAATAGATGTTGGCCGATTCTCATAGATACCGGATAAGCACACAAAATTTCATACAAATCGGTCCAGCCGTTTCGGAGGAGTATGGCAACTAAAACTGTGACACGAGAATGTTATATATTAGATTTCGAAAAGTTTCAACGTATGAAATGAAGCTTTACTGTGAGGTCATAGAGTCGCTTATTATAAAACATTAGATCTTAAGTGATGTTTCTATCCATAGGACTAATACCTATTCTGTGCTTAGGCCTGCATGGTATTCAGGCTCACTGTTGCTTTGATAGAAATAATTAATTTTTATCTAATGGGAAAGAACCTATTACTGATATAGTGATAATCAAAATAATTACCTGACATTGTGAAACGAACTTCAAAATATCTGAACGTATGAATTCATTGTCTTCTTTAAGTTTTTCCAATCTGCAAGGAAAAAAATAATCATTTATGAAGATTGCTGATATTTGTTGATAAAATATTGTATATTTATGTACAATATACTCACAATTCTGGTTTTGCTATTCGTTCTACTATACACTTGCATATCTTCTCGCATAATACCTCGTCAAACAAAGGTATGCCGAATTGTAGATCCACTATAGTCCACCTCTGAAACATATATTTTGTATGTATATACTGACTACGTACGTACGTACGACTAAGTCTATCGCGTTATCTATTAAAAAATTATTGACTGCGCACGCGCATCATCATAAAGCGATGTTATCTAATGCTGTGACGTAAGACGTATATAAAGTAACTTAAAAATTGTCTATCGAAATTAAAGTTGTGCTGTTTTAAAACTATCCATTATTACCGAACTGTCTAAAATAATAGTAATTAATATAAAGTATCCACCTCTGGCTTGCAGGCTTCATCATCGGACACGTAGTGTGCAGTGTCGACACCACTGTCGCCCTCCGCGACCGACATCTCCGTCAACTTGTCGCTCAACTGCGTGAACATCGAGATCGATTCGTCCGCGGGACTCAACAAATCGTCCAACTGGTTCATCGACTTCTCGCACTTCTTGCTCAAATTTTCGCTACTGACTGACGAGGAATGAATCGGAACAAGATCGTCAGATAGGGCGATGGATTCTTTACTAGAGTTTTCCTTGGAATGTTTTTTGTTATCACTTTTGAGGTCCTCAATGCTAGTTGAAGAGGAATGTATGGGGACTAGGTCATCGCTACATGCGATGGACTCTTTGCTGTGTGCGTGTTTTGTGACGTGTTCTAGTGACAAATTGTCCAGTTCGTCACATAGTAGCTGCCCGCATTCAGCGTTCGTGAACCCGTTGGCCGGCGAACTGTTCTTGCTTTCTGTATTCGGGGTGACGGCGAAGTGTGACTCAATAGGCGACTGTAACCTCGTCATCGCTTTGGAGTACTCTTCTGTGTATTTTTCGGTGGAGTCCGTCGATGATAGTGAAACCTCACTGATGGGTTTCGCCATGCCGCAAATTTCTTTCTTTTTTCGTTGTGGGACTGTGGGAATCAAATATAAAATTATCAGGACATAGTACACATATAACAATAATAATCTAACACCACGCCTGTATTCCCGAAGAGTTAGGCGGAATTGAATAGGGGGCGAACCTATTATTACCATCAACCAGACACAAATTCAGATTCTGAGCTGCTACTAGGAATTTAGTATGTAGGCAGTTAAAAACACCTGCATTTTGAGTAATACATTATTTCACATTCACAATCTTTGTCAAAACACAGATCTATCGAAATAATTATTTGCCTGTATTTTTTGTTGACTGTACATTGTTAACGATTCTTTTATCTTTTTTGTCGACTGTACATAGTTATAGTTCGGAATTAGTTTGCCGCGCCTTACGTAGGAATGTGGGTGAGGCGGTGGGTTACTGTGAACAAAGCAAGCGCTCCCACCCCACCGCGCGCAGGCAACCCGCCCCTTCGTCCCGCAGCTCACATATCTACGGCGCGGCCTACGCGATCCTTTTATTTTTTTTGTCGACTGTACATTTTTAGTGAGCCTTTTACTAAAAAAATAAGTGATTACCCAGCTGTACGGTGGCAGGCGGCCTGGCACAGCCCAGGTCGGGCACGCCGATGTCGGCCAGCGTGACATAGCCCACGGAGCGCGACAGCCGCAGCCGCTTCAGCAGCCGCCGCAGCCCCGCGTGCCGGGACCACAACGCTTGCGCTTCTGTACACAATATTCACGATTGACATCGAATTTATTCATAAGATTATTGAAACAAAAATAATTTTGGGTTATTGAAAAGATTGGACTAATAAATAAAACGAAGCCTCAAGTCGTAGGCATTCGTTTTAAATCATTTCAGTCCAATAGTTTTCGCTCTCCAATTTGTACGGGTGGGTTGTAGTTATCTCGTGGCAACTTGAAGCCAGCCAATAAGTTTCCCGAGTGGTGTACCGGGGCAGGTGTCGGCGTCCGGCGGGAACATGATGTGCTTGAGCGGCGCGGGCTGGCGCACGCCCAGCGCCTGCAGCAGCACGGGCCCGCGGCGCAGCGCGGCGCGCGCGCCCGCCAGCGCCGGCGCCGCCGCCAGCGCGCCCGCCGCGCCGCCCGCGCCCTCCAGCGCCGCCTCCGCGCCCCACCACGCCACGCTCAGCCGCGAGTAGCCCAGCAGCACGCGCGGCAGCCCGCGCAGCTGCGTTCCTAATGTAGCAAATATTGCCTATTAATGTGGCGACTATTATGACCGTACCAGACAAAAACAATACATCAAATATTTTCTGATATAAGCCCAGCTACTTGATAATGTGAGTAGCGGCCATCTTGATAACGTATAAATGACATAACCACTTTCAGTAAGCGTTAGCACCACTAGCCGGCTAGTACGGTGGATGACGTCACTTTGAAGATAATTAGACAAGATTCCAGCCCATTAGCAACATGCGGGACTTATATGAGGTACTTAAATAAAAAATGTAGGTAGGTCTAGCCTTTTCTAACTTGAAACCATCATGGATATCTGACACCCATGGATTAGATCATTAGAAAAAAAAGATCAATATGCGTTCCGATCAAAACTACTATAATTGTTGACCATCTGCGTGCTAAAACCTACTCACCCTTAGTAAGCAGTAAGGTGGGAGGTCCGTACCCTGCCACATGGTACAGGTAAAGCCTCATCCAGGGCGTATGAGCCTCGGGCGGCGCGGGGCCCAAGTGGGGCAACGCCCCCGCCGCTTGCCCCGCACGAGCTTCGCGACATAGCGGAGCTGTTGAGATCGCCAGCCTAAATAAAATATTATTAATGTTATATAAAAAAAAAACATCATCATCAATCAAGCATCGTCATCATCAATCGTTTTATACGACATAAAATTGTTCATTAAAAATCGACGACTCGCTGAGTGTACAAACAAAAGGTGAGGTGGATTGAAATTTTCTGTGAAAAGAAACTAATTTTGACAGTAATAATCGTTCTGTGGATCACAAGGAAAGAACACCAGCTAAGGACCTTATGAAATTATAGAAGCCAAGCTATAATAGTTGTGATAGAGATTCATGAAGTTAAACAAACAGTTGTCACTCACTTATACTTTGTAGACAGTAGCCTGGCTCTCGCAGCGGCGCCAAGCGCATGCAGCGCTTCGCAGCGCAGAAGATCAAGCGGTCGCAATTTCGGCCGGAGCGTTCGCAGCGATATCCGCAAGCACGCTGCAGCTGCTAAGTACCGCCGCGCTTCACCTTCGATCTCTGGGTCTGCTACCACCTGTTACATGACGAACACGTTTCACAAGCTAGATTTTATAAGAACTTTAATTACTAGAAGAAAGTTGAATGTACAGTCACGAGTATAAACATTAGAAATCAATTTTCTCATGAAACTCAAATTTGAGATAGCATCAATATCAATGTAGTATTGTTTCGAAAATATTATGTTTTTACACTATACAAATTTAATCAATACGTTAAGAGAAAATTTTTGTTTTATGTTCGTGATCGTACAACACCATAATTATTATTACTCTATTATTTGAAAAGGTTTGAAAGACCATTTCTTTTGAGATTCAAAAACCAACCAATAAGTGAATATTTGCGAAAACCCCAATAGTGAAGTATATGTCTTGTGTGCCAGAGGCCAACGGTAGATCTGCCTTACCTTATCGAGTTCCATTAATAAGCTATCAAGGCTTTCATCGGGTAACTTTCCAACTTCAAACAATGTTACTGCGTGACTTTTGAGGTCCTGTAACGAATACAAGGTAAAACATTTAACAAATACATAAAAGAAACTGAATAAACATAATATTGTAGAATTATTATTATTATTATTACATCACTACATATTATAAAACAAAGTCCTCCGTTCTGTCTGTCTGTCCCTATGTATGCTTAGATCTTTAAAACTACGCAACGGATTTTGATGCGGTTTTTTTTATTAGATAGAGTGATTCTTAAGGAAGGTTTATATGTATAATAACATACCACGCGGGCGAAGCCGCTGGCGGGAAGCTAGTAATGTATATATTATAAAAATGAATCACCGAAACGTTTGTACGCGCATAACTTCCGAACAACTGCACCAAATTAAAGAATTATTTTAGTGTTGTGTTCATTATTGTCAGGAAAAGTTTGGACTTGACTAATGATCCGCGTATTGAAATGAACTTTTTCGTGTAAATATACATACCGGTGACAGATTTCCCATCATCAGGTAAGCCGCTAAAGTGGAGTCAAACAGCACGGCAACTCTTCTACCAACATTGTTTGAAGGTTCCGCTTCTTCTGGACTCTTCAAAATAATAATATTGTCATTATAAGTAAAACAATGATAATGTATCTTTACCAAGGAGTGTTGAACATAATGCTTACCTGTTTGGAAGTGGAAGGTGAGTCCTTTATAAGAATAGGCTCCATTTGCAATGCATCATCATCAATGTTCGGGTCGAAGGTCAACGGAGCGATTTGTCGATATCTGAGAAAATTATCAGACATTTAAATCATCTTCATAGAGTGAAGGACATCTTTCTCATGTCACTAAGCAACTACTACGATTGTCTAAGCAACAAATGAGGACAATCACGGCAGCCATCACAGGTCATGGGTTTTTCAATAAACATCTGCATGTTTTAGGTGTCACTGACAGCCCGGCATGCAGAGCCTGCCTGGGTGAGGACGAAACAGCGGCCCACGTGCTTTTGCACTGTACTGAGGTCGCCACATACAGGGCTAAGTACTTCGGAAACAAAAGTACCCTCCCAGAGATCGTCAGCAACATCAGAAATGTGCTGGCGTTTCTTGAGGAGTTAGGGTGGTTTGAGTAGACATTAAATATCCCCACCCGTACGCAAAATACGCGCATCGACGTGGAGTTGCGGAAAACAGCCCGCTATACCATACCATACCATACCATAGAGTGAAGGACAAGATCAGTGTTGGTATTTTGGTCGAAGTGGGCGTCAAGGACCTACGGAAGGAACAGTTTTCATGGCAGACCTTAGCTCGTTATATGTCTTGAAAATGTTCAACCAACATAAGAAAATGAGACAGGTACATGGGTCATGTTGGTACATATTATAAAATAAAATCCTCCTACGGCTTTTGGCTGTTTGATCGTCATAATTCTAAAAACTACCGAACCGAGATGTCTATACAGTTTTCACCACCGGACGGAGTGATACATGAAAAAGTTTCAGGTATAAAATAGTGTGCTGAAAGTGCTAAAATATCTCGGTATTGTCGAAGATGACGGAAAAAAACATGCCGCCGGGAAAGGTTGCTAATTAAAGATAAAAGAGAGAGTAAGTACACAAAAATGAGAACATTTCTACACAACAGGTAGGTAAGGTTATAAGAAAGGAAAGGGGAAAGGGGAAAGCATTCGATGGAATCAGGAAGGAAAGCGAGCAATACCATCTTTTTGTATTTTTTTAAGCATTATGCATGCTAAGATTACAAGTTATTTTTAATGAAGTAAAAAATCGGCTGGCGGGCAGGATTCGAACCTGCGTCTTCTGGTTCGGTACTTCTGGTGTACCAAACCAGAAGACGCAGGTTCGGATCCTGCCCGCCAGCCGAATTTTTTCCTTCATTAAAAAAAAGCAATACCATGTTATTTTTGTGTACTAACGGCTTATGGGTGTGGGTGGTGACGGCGTCCCTCCACGAGGGGTGCTGCGGCACCACGGGCGGCGGCTGCAGGTTGTTCGCGAAGCCCAGCCGACAGTACAGTGACACTGCTTGCTTTACTAGCTCACATTCCACCTGCACAATATAATATAATACCTGTATCAATCTATCCACTAGATTTATCAGGGTTATAAAAATATAAATAACAATTACAATTTCTTATATTTGCTTATTTATCAAAAGTTAAAGCTTTTTAACTCCTTAGTATAACAAGCACAAGTCACTGTAGTAGTTAACGTAATCGTATCGAGATCGAATTATTTGAAGGGATCGAATTATTTCGGATGTCAAGGGAACTAAAAAATTGCTAGCATAAGTTTTCGAAGTTAAGTATTCCAATATTTAAAGTTAAGTATTTAAGTTTAGTCTGTGGAAGCAAGCAACATATGGTCGCGATCCTCAGCAGTGAGGGAACGAAGAAGAAGAATTCATGTAGTTGGATAAGGACTTGTATTAAAAACGATAGCATGAATTCGTTTCAGAACGATAGTAAAGTTAAAGTATCGGCTGGTTATCGTTAACAAATAGTAAGATTTAACGTTACCTACTCTATTACTACAGTGACTTGTGCTTGAGCTACTGATCACTTGAAAACGACAACAAAAGCTGTGTTTTCAGTGTATTTAAATACAAATTTGATTTTATTTGTAACACATTTTCCATCCTACTGTGAGTTTGGATGGATGGATGGTATAATGGCTGTTTGTTACTCAATCACGCACGAACGGATGAACGGATCTGGATGAAATCCACGCACAGGCACATTGATTGATTATAGTCGATCGTCGTAGATAGGTAAAATGTATGGTTCCCGCGAGATAGATTTGTTTTATTAATTTATAAGAAGTACCCAGACCACGCGGGAATCCGCTGGCGGAAAGCTAGTACATATACAATACATGTCTAAAACTGTGCGCAAAACTACATACATAGTACTCCACATATCTAAAAAACTGTTTAGTATAAATTTGACCTTCCCATATCAGAGTGATACTATTTCCTGTATTAAATACCGTGTAATTACTTAATTACACCGGTCTGTGTTATAATGAGGCAAAAATAGCAACAAATATTTAAGCCAAATTAAACTTTATGCTGCAAGATATAACATTCAAACTCGAGTGATAACTTAAAATGGTTTTAAATTACTCTCATAAACGTTATAACGATGATTATCACTAAAGTCGAGCTTCCCCATATTTTTACAACACTATTCAAGTTTAGGTACTTTGGTTAAGAAAAACTTACAAAAGAACACTAATGCGTATTCCCCAAAGGTACGCAGAAACTACAATCTCAACATAAAATACACTATCTTTTCAACATAACTGGTACCCATTAGCTGATGGTACTTTTGAAAACATATCTAGGTAAATTGTGGATGCCGCCGTCTAAATATTAGTCTAAATTTTCTAATTCTTTGTTACTTAAGTTTCTTTTTTAAACAACTGTTGAGATAAAGGTAACTTTCCACTAACCTGCAACACAGCGGCGAGGTCCGCGACACTGGTGTGCTCGTCGATCGACACGAACACTTTATACAGCAGCGTCTCAAAGTAGTCCCCCGCTATGCGGTTCATGACGAACCCTTTTAGCGGAGGTACCGACACTTTGTCCGCTGCCGTTATCGGCACATCCAGGTAAATTAAGCCGCGTCTGTGACGTAAGTTGAAAGAATTGAAAGGTAACATAATATATATATATATATGTATCGTTTAAAAAAGGTGTGAAGAGACAATGGGTTTTTTATGACCCCAGGAACTAAAAGAGGACAAAAATATCTGTCGCTAGGTGAGGATCTCACACATGGTGGAAGATAATGCCACCCGTGGGCGCTTTAGCCGGCTTCGAGAGATACTATTTATTCTAACTAAAACCTCTCGTTAATCTTTTTGTAACATGAAACGTAAAACTAGTCTAATCTTAGTCTGACTAACTAATTTTCTAGTGTAAAACAGGCCCTAAACCTATTTCACCACTTCTGGATAACCACTAACCGCCTCATAAATTCAAAAATGGAACAAAAAATGGAAATTATCTGTCAGGTAAATTATCGGGAACTTACTAGGAGGTGGTGAAACAGGTTCTTTTCTTTTTTTTATAAGTATTCAGGTCGCTATTTAAGAAATAGGGTGAAATCAGTGAAAATAAGATTTTGTCTGTAAAGATTAGGCTTCTCACACAAAAACATGTTAAAAGTAATACCATACCTGTACAAAGTCTTGACGACATGGTAGTCGAGCGTGCCGGCGGTCTGCGAGCCGCGGTCGATTAGCAAGTCTATTAGCGCTGTCTCGCTCTCGCCCAGAGGCTGCCAGCAAACCAGCGTTACGAGTTAGTCGGTGAGAAGTATTTACATATACATACAGTACCCGGTAATAAGTAGGATACATCGGACAGAACAGATGATACATCTAACTAGATAATATCATAACGATATGGATGTTATTGGAAAAAAAAATCTAGAGGGAATTCCTGGGATAAACGCGTTTAAAGTTTTTGGTGGGGATTGACAGGAGTTGCTCTGTGCCCTTCCCGCAAAATGAGTGTTGTAATATATTTGTATGGCGTGCTGAGATGTTACGTCACAACTCAGTATAGTGCATTCTCTTTCTAGCATAAAATCTAAATATTTTTAATGTTGCTTTCGTTGATCGGTTATATTGATGGTCAAATTTTTCATGAGCATGATGCCATAGAAAATTATCATCTAGCGTATTCGGCGTTTACATTGCTATCAATATTTGTCTCAATAAATAATAATATTATACAAAGCATTTATTGATTCTGTATTCACTTGACAGTGACCTGCAGAGTCTGCAGTTGTGCTAATAAAAGAGGAACTTATATTAAAAAGCTCAGTTATCTATTTCGTTTGCACGTATGTAACATATCGTATTGATTACCAGATACATCAACTTATTTATGCTAATACAAAATCATAACTAGTAGTTCTGCATAATAACAAGTCACGACATTAGTTTTATTGTTAGTAAATTAGTCATGGAAATATTTCAATAACAAAACTGCTATAGAGATAGGGTTTTTTACGGTTACCCGGATGGCCACCGGCGCGCAGTCAGATCAATTATTTATTTTTCGATGTAGTGTAGGAATTTAGGTTTCTTAAATGCTTTGTTTTTGGATCAGTGGTAGAACAATAATCATTGTGGTCATCATTTCAGCAAAATATATTACTAAAACAGTTTTCTGTTTAGTACAGAACCATTGTTTATCTTTTTGAACCAAATTAATATATAAAAATCTTCTACTATCACATTTTACACTAAACAGATGTTTCCAGTTAAATGTAAACAACACAAGCACTCTTTAGGATAACAAAACTAGAAAACTTCAAGATTAAATTTCAAACAAAACTCAAAGTTAATTCAACTCAAACAGTTTAAGAATAGGGTGTATATTACCTTAACATCGTCTTCCAGAACATAACCTAGTTCGACTCTCCACCACGGCTGCATGGGTATATTTAGCGGAACACGCGGCAGGAGTGCACGGATCGCTTTGGACCGTCCACGCCGTCCTAAGGACCGGGCTTTGGCAACTAGTTCTAGGTACTCATTCCGACCAATTCCTAGCAGTCTAAGGCCTATGAAAAAGAGTTCTGTATTAGTTATTCAGAAATTCGTTGAATACAGTAAGCATGATCAGATGCTGCCTTTAACCTTAAATATGTAATTGTAATGTAAGTAGAAGGCTTCTTGCAAATAAAAATCTTTCAAATAGGTTTAGAAACTTGGAGATCAAAGAAATCTTAATTATTATAATAAATTGAAAATATCCTCCTTTCTGAAGTCAGTAAAAATGAAACAGTATTATGTTTATTTTTTACAAAAATCAAAGAATCAATACTTACAGTCAGCTGCAGTAAAATTAGGCATGGTATCATAACTCTTCTCCAGCTCTATTAGAAGAGCAACCACCTCCACATAATAAATAAATGGGGTTATTCTTAAGCCTAAAATAATAGAAACTTGTTAATACATTTTTATTTTATATTTATTACAATTAGCCTCATGTCTCCCACTGTTGGGCAAGGCCTCTCTCTCATGCTATTTGCGAAAAATAATAAATAAATAGAATTAATAAACCAATGATTTTTTTTTGCAATAATTACTATGCCACATTATTCATTGTTTGTCATACAAAAGGAACTAGTGTGACTTTTGTGAGCTAGAAATAAGATTTATATGATTATGTGTTAAAATTGCATCTCCTGTAAAGTGTGTCAAAACACATGCTGTGTTTGTTAACAAACACAGCACACTCAATGACAATATATTTAATTTCTTTTGCTTCTTCCACATATTTACATCATATCTTTCTGAAGCCATTTATTGTCATTTTATAAGATTGGACACAGTCCACAACAATACAGAATTGGATTTAGTCTATTGGATCCAGGATAGCTTTGGCCTTAAAATTCAACACTCAAGACCTCAAGCATACCACATACCTTTAACAATCATGTCAGCTAAGTGATAGGGGTAGAGCATGAGTCTTTGTATGCTGCTCTGTACAAGTGTCTCATAATACTTCTTCTCATCTTTCCGAACTGTCCTCACTGTCATAAAAAACAAATAATCTTTACTTTGCGGCAATTTTAATATTCAGTGACTCTTTTAATATTCATCAGAGTAAAATGTATTCTATTATAGCAGATATTGGAATATTTTAAAAGTAGTAAGCAGGTCAATGAAATTTTAATGTAAATGAAATATTTCACATTTTAAAGTGTTGTAATTTTGTAATGCCTGATAAACACTTACCTAGACTTCCTCTGAATCTCAATTGATTTTTAATACTGAACTCAAATATGTACCTCTCATATTCTTTAGGAGAATCACCCAATAGCTAAAACAACGAATGGATTTATATAATTTATCATATTCTATTAATTACAGATAACGTAATACTAGTCACAATTATTCTGTACTCTAATTTCTAAAGATAAACATCATTAGCATGGTTATACTGAAACAATAACAACAATTTACCTTTTTTGCAGTCCCAGGTAACTGCGACCATTGTATCTTTTTTCTAATACATTCCTCGATTTCGTCTTCCATGGTACTTGACCATATAAATAACGATTCAATTATTACATTGATAGTAAGCAACTCCTAACGGCCTTGGGTAAATGGATGGACAAAATAATTTGTTGCACAAAATATTTTTGATAAAAACCACATACAGTGTTACGTTCAGAATATGTATGAAATACAGAATTACAGAATTTGTACTATGTACGTTTTACGCGTTACGATAAAATTTAAATAAATCACATTTCACCGGTTGTGTATAATTTGCATTTATTTCTAAGCATAATTGCTTATTTCTATAATGGACTAATGTAATAATCCTGTAATTTATTCTTATTATGATACTACATTATTCTAAGATAGAATGTTTACGGTTTTCGAAGTCTAGTTTTTGAACGAGAAAAACTGTCAATTTGTCAAATGTCATTTTGACTAATCAATTTTCATTTTCATTTGACATAACGCTAAAAGTTGCCCTACTTATCAATAATTATTATCGTTGTTGGTAATTATATCATTTATAAAACAATAATTTTTATTTAATACGCTATAAAGTATAATCTTTTAACAAAATGAGTTGTTTTGTTACCGTATTGAAACGAATGAATTATTACATTTAAATAAGTCTTCAGTTAACCTACTACATAGTCCAACGTTTCATTACACTCTTACATGGTAAAACAATTTTTAAGAAAAATTATTTAAATAATCCTTAATTGGATGTACAGTGATGTACAGTGCCCACTAAATGTATTCTATGGTTCTCGCCAATCTTTCTGTCTGCCTGCTGCGAGCCAATTTAAGCCAGTCGTAAAAAATTGAAAGCGGATGGGATTGATGATTGATTGGACGACAGCCTACGACTCGATCTTTTGTTTTTATTTATTTAAGGGTGCTCCTTCACATAGAGTATTCGCCTGTAATGTATCGTTACAGAGCCGAACATTCAGCAGCATCAATGAGGGTGGAGAACCGAGAAATCCAAGCTTGACAGTGCGCAAACTGTAATGTTAGGTACAGATTCGAGCATTACGTTGGTGAGAGAGGAGAACTGTGCGGAATGTCTGTAATCTTTTGATATAACTTGTAACATCATGCTTAGAATAATGGTACATTGCAGGCGAATTTTCATCATGTCAGGGAGGCAATACTGTAATGTAATGCTCAAAATTGTTACATTACAGGCGGATGCTTCAAGTGAGGGAGCACCTTTAACCCATTATGTGTCTCTCTGCGATTTTTACAGCCGGGTTAAGGATTGCTCGCGCCAACTTTACTTTACAACAACTTTAAGCTGGAAAAAAGATTGGTGAGGGCAATATACAAAATAAAATTATACATGTAAATGTATCTGGCTAGAACATTCATCATATTAATATTAGATCGTTAAACCAAGATGGCTCGGTTGTAATAAGATCGATCATCAGTAATTATATTTTTCAACAATTTCAACTACTTTGAGACTTTCCGCTCAAGCCACTGCTCGAGCGCCGACTCGAACGTTTAAGGGCTGCTTAAGCGTTTTTAAAAGACTAGTTGCGACTTATTTAAGGATAACAAGTAATAGTTAAAGTGCCTGGATGATGATTATAAACTTTTATCTGCAATGTAATGATATACTTATTTAAGTAATTACTTTGCCTACCCTTACACACAGGTAGAAGGACCTTTAGGTACATGTGTACCTAAAGGTTCTTCTACCTGTTTAAAAAAATAAAACCTTTGTCTTCGATTTTCAAATATTATCTGTTTATTCCAGTTTATTCAGGATAAAAAACTTAAATGCATAGATTTCGTAAAGAATTCCACGGTCTTATAATTCGTTTTATTACGAAAATTCAAATAAGGTCTATCCCTTTGATCCATTATTAAGTCCATGAAAAAGTTGATTCAAAAGCTGTGTGGATTTCATTGATCATATCTGACGCTAGCATAGCGCGACCGTGTGTAATGTAAGCTTTATAATTACTTAATCTCGTGATCTTTGCAGCTGCATAGGCGGCAACACTTTGGGCTAATTGTATCTGACTTTCATTTGAACAAAGTTCTGTTTTTAGAGCCCAATGATAAAATGTAGCCAAAGCTCCAGATAAAATGTCTCCTTGTCCTCCAACGCGACGCCCAGAACCTCCTCCAGTTGCTATCCAACTGTACGAAGTCATATTCATGTAAAAATGATCTTTTTCACCCTTAACCAAGATAGCCACGCAATCACCCCAGTAACTATACCAGTTACTATCATTTTTGGAAACCGCTTCCATTAATTTAGTAGCTTCACGAAGATTTGGTGTCATGATTACACCAGGACAAGGATAATCTTTTATCACAGATACATTCTTAGAAACGGCGTATATTGCATCGGCATCTAAAACTAAAGGTTTTTTCAAGTTTTTGCAATCCTCAATGATGTCATAAATCAAGTGCAATGTTTCAATTTCTCGTCCTAAACCGGGGCCAATTACGATTACATCCATCTTAGGTAACATTAATCTTATTTTAGACGCATGTTTAGCACTTAAGTATGGGTAAACTATAAGATCAGGACTGTAGGTCTTTATTACGTATGCAGCACTTTCCGTAGTTATTACATAAGCCAAGTCTGCTCCAACCTGGAAGTAAATTAACACAATATTAAATATATAAAACCTAAATAGGTATTTAAGTATGTAAGTACCTATTTACGTTTTAAACATATTTTTTTAAGCTGGTGGCCGAATGTGTTTTTCGTTTTTGTAAATTAATGAACGTTTTAATTTATTTTTATTCATACCGCAGCTAGTGGTAGTCCAGTCCTAATGGCATCGTGTAGGATGTAAAGTCACTACCAAGTCCCGTCAAGTTCAAATCCAAAGTACCTTTGAGAATTTAATTTGCGTACCATAATGATATTACTTGCTCTTGGTGAAAGAAAACAACCCACACATCAGCATTAAAGAGATACGAACTTTTAGAAATGTATCATCATCATTATATCAGCCAAAAGAGATCCACTGCTGAACATAGACATCCTCCGGGACCGGTCATATGCCGCCTGCATCAAACTAAATATATGAAGCTTACCAACTTGTACCTACTAGAAGACCTATTTCCAGTACAAGAATACCTCTAATCCGATACAAGGCCATCGCCAGCGGCAGGACAAAGGGTTGTATTATTAATACTGTAGCGACCTGCCCATGGTATAGTTTTATTTTTACAATAAGTTTAATTTTATAATAATATAAATAATATGAATTATTACATGCCTTCATTGCTGTAATCGCTGAAAAATAGGGTGCTCCTGTGTATTCTACTGAACCACCGATAACTCCAATTTTCCCGGTCTCCCCTTTAACTTTACCTACTATTTCGGGAACAATAGCTTTACTAAGAAGCCTAAATGTGTTTGGTTGAAGCGTACTGTCTAAGAAATTACACTGATCTTCAATTTCATCACAATTCACTAAGAAAACAGTAAAATATAGTAAAAAGCAAAAAAAAAACATGTTGTTAAAGCCAAACAATCACCGCTCACCAAAAGAAAATAAACTTAAATAACTTATGTTTCACGTTGTTTCTCTCTCGGTTCTACCTATTTATTTCGTTATCAAACAAGTTCACATATAAAGAGTCTACTTACGTAGAATGCGGGGGTGAAGGTCAAAATTATAAAATCGTATAAAATAACTAAACATACTTGAATATCTTGGCCTTTTTATTATATTCTTTGTACAACTTCACTATATTTGTATATAGCTACATAGATAGTTTATAGAGAAATATAACATACTCTCTACATCATTGTTTCCAAAATTAATGAAATCACCTCAGAGAAAATATTACGGACGGGGATTTGGTAAAAATAACAAAACCAATTAATTGTTATTATCATGGCAACTTCCGCCGATTCTTGTTTCGTCTGTCAAATAAATTGTCAAAGTCAAGTCAATCAGCCGTAGTTCTGAAATAATAACAAAAATTCCATTGCAGCTATTTTGGTATTAAATTACATCAAAATGGATGATAAATATGAAACTGTTAAACTTTGTTATACTATACACAAATACTCAAGTTATTCTGCTAACTACATACCCGAGTACGTACTTATTTCGGAGTATTTCATTTTTTTTTGCTTCTGTTCTTGAATAAAATCCCGGTGTGTGCTATTTTTTCCTGATTATTCCGTAGTTATCTCAACTGTGATTTGTTCTTTTTTTATTAATAGTGTGTCTAAACGACGTAGCACCAGATTTGTGAGAAAATAAAACTAAATTAAGCTCTGTAATATTTTCAGGAATATCATGGTGAATAACCCAACAGACCAGTTATCAAGATGGTTCACGGACAGCAACACACCATCACAGTTTATCATGTTAAAATTAAAAACTCCATCCATAGTGGAATCCATAAAATTTGGAAAATACATTAAAGCCCATGTCAGTGACCTTAAGAAATTCCAAATTCTTGGAGGGACCGATGAAAACAACTTATCTCTGTTACTATCTGCGTAAGTATACTTGTAAGACTTTTACCTAATATAAATTTGATTAGTAGATATTTATCACCTTTAATACTTCTAATAAGAGAAATGGTATCTGTCATATTATTACATCATACTGTCATGTAAATAAACCAAAAAAGTGTCACCTGATGAATTGTTTGCTTACATAGCCAGTTGACATCATGACCATAGAGAAATATGGTGTCTAGCATTTTTGTTGTTTATACCCGAAAGTTGAAAATGTAAATGCACTTTTGTAGCGCTTAGAGTTTCAATCAAAATTTTGTGTAATTTTTCACCTTAGGATCAAATTGAGACTTCAAAAGTGGATGTAATATACTATTATTCATGTTAGAATACCTATCCAAGATTTGATATTTATCATCACTTGCCTTATATTACGTCAAGCAACCCTTATCCTTTAAAAATCAAAGAAACACAAACATTGCGTTAGGCACCCGTATGTAATTAACTGAATGAAATCTTTGGGACAGTACCCATTATTAGGATTTTTGAGTATTATAAATACCTATACTTAATTATTGGTTTTTACAAAATCTATGAAATACAAATTAATTTTAATCTCAGTGTTATGTGTCTTTTTGTACTTGAAACTTGTTTTTAATTACAGCATAGGTACATAAATGCAAACTTCTTGATTTGTTGAAATTTAAATATCTTGTGAGGTGGTAATAACATTGGCAAATTAAACATCAAAGGCAATTAGAAGAGCTATTAAATATAATCTTAATTACCTACCTATTTGTTTTTATAAAGATTAAATGAGTTACTTCTAAATACCTATGTAGAAGTAACTCATTTAATCGTCCGTAGGAGTCACTTCTATATCAAAACATTAACTTGGAAAACTCTCAAGTAATATAATTAGAAATATTCTGTTGTTATTACTTTAGGTATGAATATGAACACTGAATAACAATCAACTTAGTTTATCAGTTATACCCAGTAATTTTGGTATCTTTAATAACTAATTTGGAATATCAGTTCATTTCAAAAATTTTGTTTTTATTGTCATTTTAAGAGGTCAAAAATTTTTTCAGTGGTCTCAAAAAGGACAGTGCTTCTGAAACATTCAGGCTTCGTTACCGGACACTAGAAGGCCTCTACCTACCTGTGCAGTACATAAAGATTGTCCCTATGCAGTCATGGGGCCCCGCTTATAATTACACTATATGGTATGTGGAACTAAATGGGAAAAACCAAGAGCAAATCATCAGCAATGCCATGGAAACTATCAATTTAGTGAGTTTATTATTTTTTATAGTAATAAATGTTGATTAAGGGTTGGGTAGGCAAGGATGCCTTTGCTCTGCAGTGGAACAATATTTTTTGTATAAAAAATCGAACATATCAAATGTAGCAATTAAGAATGTCGGATCTTCAATAAGACTGGATTCTTAATTGCTACGGTCAATATGTCTATAAAATGGTAGTACAAACTTATGCCATCTTTGTATAAACCATACAAAATTTTGCTCCTCAATAGTTAGTAGTTAGTTAATAGTTATTAGTGTAGTAGTAGTCATTTACACCCTCTTTGTATTGAGTTTTAACTGTAAAAATGTGAAAAACTGGCCACTGTTTGTGCTAGTACTCTGCTTTATTTGCAGTACTTTAAAGAAGTTCTTTATTTCATTGTTATAGCATACAGAAATTTATTTTTTAAGCTATAGGTGTAGAATCAAACAGTATATCTCATTTGATTATATATGTTTTCTTATCAGTGTAATCCTCTTAAGCCTGAGTAGTAAGTAACTAGTAAATCATCAAAATTACTTGAACAAATTACATTTTATCATGTGCGAAACTTAAATATTTGGCTAGTGTTGTATTTACTTTGTGATTCATCAAAGTAAATACAACACTAGCCAAATATTTAAGTTTCGCACATGATAAAATGTAATTTGTGTTAATTACGTAAACATAACAAGTACTGTATTATTAGTCCTACTTCTAAGCAAAGGCTTAGATTGATTTCATATTGTTAAATTAAATTTTAACATCTTACATTAATGTATACATGTCATAAAACATCTCACATCCATTATAATATCGCTCTTAAATAATCGACTACAGCGCAAAGAAGAAGAGGCAGTGCGCATGCTGCTAAAGCATTTGCGTCGGCGTCGCTACAAAGATGCATTTGAGGCGTTATCGCGAGAGAGCGGTGTGCGGCTCGAAGGACCACTGCAGGCCAGGCTGTGGAATGCGCTTGTTGAGAATGGAGACTATAAGCTAGCTGAAGAGATCTTTGATGAGGCTGTAGCTGGTAAGTGTGCTGTGTTCTGATAACATAAAAATAATCAGTGTTGCTATAAGTGCAGTATTCTATGTTTTCCCACTGTTATTATCGGGTCTTTTAAATGTCAAACCTGTGACCAGTTTACAAAAAAAACGAAATTAATGCTAAAGTTAGTGTAGCTGTAGACCCATCGGATTCTGCGCCACGGATTATGAGGTTCGATCCTAGCATGCAACAAATGTTTGTATGACACCCACTAAACAGGAGAAAGTCCTAGTGCAAGGCAATATTATCTCTATATCTTTTACAAACATTATACCATTTAATTCAAAGATGGTGAGCTAGACTGGTACATGTCGTGGCAGCCGTACACGCCGGTCTGGCGGCAGATGTCCGCTTGTTCTTCGCAAGTAGAAGATCGTTTGTGGAGCGGCGAGGCGCCGCCGCCGCCGCCCGCCCGGCAACATGATCTGCTTTGCACTGACCGAGATCCTAGACCTGATACTACGGTAAGGAAAAGAGAATAATTGGGATGTGCTCCTATGACGTTTAATGCGAGTATATAAATATATTTAGAATCTCATAATTAAACATTTTTAGGAGGCGCCTGTGAACGGAGTGGATCCGAATGAGTTCTGTGAGGCAGCATGCGGGACCAGCGTGTGCTGCAGCAAGCCGGGACCTCGCGGTGGACATCAACTAGTCGTGGACCCCACCACTGGTGAGTGAGCTAACAGCCACTTTTAATAAAAAAACAGTGTTTTAAATTACCTTACTGTACCTATAGCTTGCCTTAAATCCCACAGGTACACTTTATTTGTTCGGCGGCTGGAACGGCTCAGAGGACCTAGACGATCTGTGGTCCTTTTGTACTACAAGTGAGCGGTGGACGTTGCTGTGCCATCACAGCGGGCTGGTTGGAGGACCATCGCCTCGCTCCTGCCATAAAATGGTGTTTGATCCCGTGCACCGCCGACTGTTCACACTTGGCAGGTATATGTTACAAACGTCTGACTGGAAAATTTGGTCCTTTCGTACTTTATTGTATTTTTGTAGTGTTAATTTTGTTTAGTAATTATTGTTTATAGACAAACACCATATCGAATTTACAGGTACCTTGATAACGCGCAGCGAATACCCAGTAATATGAATGTAAGTGCTTTTCTTTTTTTATTGATACATTTTATCAGTACGGTCGACCTCAATAAGACTCAAATTTCATGTAAATAATTTGTAAAAAATACATTTTTGCCAAAATATGCGCTAACACAATAGTTACGATTATATGTAGTTTCTGCCTATGATATTAAGGCGGAGTGTATGACAGCGTAACTTCTCACAATCTGAGAGGGGACCCGCCGATCTTTCAGTTTTCTTTGGCTTTTTTTAAAATTCTGGCTCTATCTTTGAAACTTGTGCAAGTGTCTGTACAGAACCTAATTTATTTTTCAATATAATTTACTAGCTTTCTCCCAGCGGCTCGCCTCGCGTGGTCTGGGTATTTCTTATAACTTTCATCCCCTATTTCAACCCCTCACAGCCCTTTTTTCGCACTAAAAAGTAACCTTTGTCCTTTCTCAGACTCTACACTATCTGTTTACCAAATTTCATTTAAATCGGTTCAACAGTTTTGGCGTGAAAGCGCGACAGACAGACAAAGTTACTTTCGCATTTATAATATTAGTTAGTATCATTACTGAAGGCTGAATTTCTTCAACCAAATGTAACTGTTACTCAGAGCGACCTGTACATGTACGACGTGGGGTGCGGCGAGTGGAGCCAGATCTGCGGCGACACGGCGGCGGCGGGCGGGCCGCGGCTCGTGTTCGACCACCAGATGTGCATCGACGCCGACACGCAGACCATCTACGTGTTCGGCGGGAGGGTGCTGCCCGCCAACACGTATGCACTCATGTTTTTAATAACCATTTTTCAAACCCCGGCGCAAAAACGACGGGGTGTTGTTTGACGTGTCTGTGGCATCGTAGCTCTCGAATGGATGAACTGATTTTGATTTTGTTTTAAAGGTGATGTATTCGTGAATGTTGTTAGCTATTTTTGATGAAAACACAATGGTTTTTCACAACTACCTCAATATAAGCATCAAATGAAAGGTCTTGACTAGTAGAATACTCTACACTGATCAATTTCAAATCCAAGACGGCCGCCACCATAAAATGTCAGGTTATATTTATTTTTTTGTCTTTAGTTAACTAGTTAGAAATCATAGGTTTCTAATAAGATTAAAAGAGATGGAGAGACTCCATGTCTCATATCTCATGTCTTTTATTGTTCAGTATGTTCACGATGT
This sequence comes from Acronicta psi, assembly GCA_946251955.1. Taxonomy (NCBI): domain Eukaryota; kingdom Metazoa; phylum Arthropoda; class Insecta; order Lepidoptera; family Noctuidae; genus Acronicta; species Acronicta psi. Next base: position 3,672,997 of record OX276486.1, read on the forward strand.
AAAACACAACTAGTTCAAACAACCCATAAATTTATGTTTCCTCGTAACCTAAATGAATTTTAGACAAAACTAAAGGGCTGATACTTATCGCATCTATGATGCACTCAATGTTTCCTTGACGGAACTTGTGAAAATGTGTTTTCTCTTCTGTGGTTGGCCGGTGACCTTCTTGAAGTCTAGTGGAATCCAAGAGCAAAGACCAAGCAAGAGTACTAGGATAAGTGATTACTTCTCTATTTTCACGAAATCTGTATCTCTCTTTCCAATTATTGTATAGCAGTGACCCTTTGTTAACTAAGGGCCAGGCCACAACAGTGCGTTGCGGCGTCGCATCGCAAAAATCAACGACGCCGCACAACGCATCGTGGAAATTTCCGATGCGCTGCCGCAGCGTACAAATCTGCGATGCGACAACGCTTTGCCGTTTAGTCGCTGTCCATACTTTGAACGACCTGCACGTGTTTTTTAAGCGATATGGCGCAGTACGATGTCGACCACCTGATATCTTTAATTTACGAACGTCCCGTCCTTTGGGACAAAACTATATCACAATTCAAAGACAAATTTTTAAAAACAGAAGCATGGAGGGAAGTGTGTATAAGTTTATATTCAAATTTTGAGGAGTTAAATAGTGTTGAAAAAACAAAACTCGGTAAGTACTTATAAACATTTATATTTTTGTTAACTGCCAACTAAGACCTCCAATGTTACTATTAAAATAATTACAAAATTCGTTTCTGATTATGTTAGCTCCTGTTCTACTTTCATGTGTTGTTTCGTGTAAAATTTGCAAAGAATCGTCAATAATCATTTCTTCAAACGTTTGTGCGCCATCTCGATTCAATACAAAGTTGTGTAATACACAGCATGCTTTTATAATGTCTATTGTGAAATCGTAAGAAACATTAATGGGTCGATGAAATATGCGCCATTTATTTGCGAGTATGCCAAAAGCGCTCTCAACATATCGTCTGGCTCGGCTCAAACGATAATTAAAAACTCGTTTTTCTATCGATAAAAACTTCCCAGAATATGGGCGCATTATATTATTTGTCAGTGGTAATCCTTCATCCGCCACGAAGACAAAAGGAATTTCTTTTTGAAAGCCAGGTAACGGTTTTGGCGGAGGTATAGATAATTGACCTTTTTTTAATAAGTCGTATAGATTTGAGTTCTGAAAAACAGTGGAGTCACATTCCTTACCATATGCACCTATATCGACATATATAAATTTGTAATTCGTATCAACAAGTGCTAATAGAACAATGGAATTATAATTTTTATAATTGAAAAATAGGGATCCACTGTGATCCGGGCTCAATATACGAATGTGTTTTCCATCTAGCGCTCCTATACAATTAGGAAAGTTGGTCTTTTTTTCATACTCTTGAGCAATTTGTTCCATCAGCTCTGTTGTAATTTTTGGTAATTCCAACCTTTTAAGAATGTTCCATACAATACGACAAACAAATTTTATTATTCCTGTTATTGTAGATTTTCCACGATAATATGTGAAATGCATATCTTTAAAAGTATTTCCCGTCGCCAGGTACCTGAAAGAAAACAAAATAAATCATTATTCGTCATATTTTTTTAGGTAACGATGTCATAAAGAAATGGAGAGGAATCAAGGATAATTTTACAAAATACGAAAAAAAATTAAACGAGCAATGTAAATCCGGAGCTGGGGCCAAAAAAATTAAACAATATCATCTATACGACCAGCTCCTATTTCTGAAAAAGAATTCTCAAAATAAAACAACATCAAGTCTTGACGATGAAGAAATAAGACCAAGCACCTCAACCCAACAAAGCCAGCAACCTGTCATGCCACGTTACCAGCCTGCATCGCGTAAAAGAAAAATTGACGAAGACGAATTTGAGAAGAATATTATAGCTGCTTTAAAAACACCTGAAAGTAGACATTTATCTTTTTTTAAAGGAATTTTGCCATCATTGGAAAAATTGAATGATAATCAAACAATAATTTTCCAAAGTCGTGTCCTACAGATATTAAGTGATTTACACCAACCATCATACTATCCCAGCCACTATCAAACTTCACAAACATCCGTCCAAGCAAACTATCAAACATCTCAAACAACTGTTCAGACTGGCTATCAAACAGCTCAAATGTCTATGCAGAGTGGCTACCAATCAGCTCAAATGCCTATGCAGAGTGGCTATCAAACATCCATTCAACGCAGTGCCTTCCAAAGCGGATGCGAAACATCACCGGCACCTATGCAATCGTCTCCACAAACGCCAAGGAATGATGATGTAAATGAGCCAGAACAAATTCATTTCGATGAGGAACTAACAAATTTGACGAATGACACACAATCGGAATACGAGTTTTGAATAACACTAAATTATGAAAATGATTAAACAGTATGATTATAGTAAAAATAGTTTATTTTTTTCTTACCTTACAGTTAATCCCAGCATCTCCAGAGGTTCGATGGGTTTTCTAAATATGTATTTCTTTTGTAAATGAGGCTTTATCAAACTAAGAAGTTCTTCAAAACTTACTACACTCATCCTAAAGTAATCGAAAAATTTAACCTCGTCCGCTTTTAGCGCCTCATATTTCCTTTTGAAGTGGTTTCCATCTTTATTCATAATTGTCAGTAATGGGTGCACCCAGTACTTTCTTTTCTGTTTCTTTTTCTTAATACGCCTTAACGCAAGCAGAAGTAGAACACGCGCAGTGCGGTCCATGTCTCACTAGAAACTGAACTGACGGTTAGCGTCTTGTCGTACGATGTCGTATCCGATGAAATTTTTGCGTTGCGACATCGCATCGCATAGCTGTGCAATGTTGTTTTTGCGATGCGACGCCGCAACGCACTGTTGTGGCCTGGCCCTAACTCTAGTAATGTTCCACAGCGAGGAGGTGGTAAGCCCGCAGTACTCGGGGCTGTACGCGTACTACATCGCCACCAACACGTGGCAGCTGGTGCTGAGCGACAAACACGAGCTGAACGCTCCGCAGGCGCGTGTCTCACACTCCATGCTCTTCCATCCTGTGAGTTACTATATTTATTTATGTCAAAGCTTACCAACTAAATGATTTATTTATTTATTTAAACTTCTATGCACAAAAATGGTACATAAAGGCGGACTTAATGCCATATGTCAAATTATCCTGCTATTTTGGGTGGTTTGCTACTGGTCAAATGTCTTTGATAAAAAATATGATAGTGTTGCTCGTATATTTGATGAAGTCATCTAAATGTTATCCAATCTGACGTTGACCAAGAATTTTGGAGATCCAGAACAATTGAATCAAGAAATTTGGTTGATTTGAAAAGACAAAAATATTATAATTATTATGAATATGGGTTTTTTTTAAATTATACCTTCAAATTCTTTTTTTTTAATGGCATGTTGGCGTATATCTTTATTAAAAATATTTAGGCTATAATTAATGTTTAGCAATTTCTGTTTCACCAACTTGCATAGTCACTAACCGCGAGATAAATTAAAAAATGGAACGAAATTGGTATGAAATAATCTGCCATATAATTAAACGGTAGTTACCGTTTTATCAGGAGGTGGTGAAACAGGCGCTTGGTATTGTTTATTTTAGATATTTTGAACAATATAATGGGGTTGTATAAGTATTTGTGATAAACATGCGCAGATCCAGCGGCGGCTGTACATGTTCGCGGGGCAGCGCAACAAGGAGCACCTGGTGGACCTGTGGTGGTGGGACGTGGGCAGCGGCGCCAGCGGCGCGCTGTGCCGGGGCGCCGCCGCGCCGCCGCCACCCGCCGCCGGCTTCACGCAGCGCGCCACCATCGACCCCGACACCGACGAGCTCTTCGTGCTCTCGGTACGTACCTACAACTACATGTCCCGCGACCGGCTCATGGACTATTCTATTTATCTTCAAGGACTAGCAGGCACTAGGCGGGCGGTAAGTCCTTTTGCTGGAATTAATTCGCCCAATTCCCCATTTTTGGTGGATACCTTCATGGGTTACTGGCACTCGGCGTCGCGAATCTTCCGGTTGCTGTGCAGAAGCCCACCAGTTGTTAGATGGATATTTCTGCAAGTTGCTCTTCATTTACTTCATCTGTTTCCAATATTTGCCATCTGAGTAGTACATGGGGCTGTCTGAACCTTGTCTAATTAACCTCCATATGACGTCATCCGCCGGCCGCTGTACTTGCCGGCTAGTGGTGCTAACGCGTGCTGAGAGCGGTTACGTAATTTTGACGTCACCAAGATAGCCGCCAGGCACATTATCAATTTGCGGGGCTTATAAACGAATTTACAACCTTAGCAGCCAAGGGAACTGAGGAACTGTTGTTAGCTCCGCTAGTTATATTATAAGTTAGATGACATATTTACATATTTATTACTTACTTTTTGACTGCACGTTCTTTTTTTTAAAAACTTGTTTTTGACAAGACTGCTAAAAGTGATTTTTTGATAAAGCACCGCTGAAAAAAAAACATCAGCTATTTTTTATATTTTTCTGTGTACTTAGTTCGTTTTGTGTATTGTGAGTATATATGTCAGGGCATGAGCAAGGAGAAAGACAAGCGCGTGTACAACACGCTGTGGGTGTTCTCGCTGCGGCGCCTGACGTGGACGTGCGTGTACCGCAACGACAGCGTGGCGCCCAGCGAGCCGCGCCCACGGTTCGCGCACCAGCTCGTCTACGACCCCGTCAAGAAGGTACCTACATCATATTCTACACGATTGACGATATACGTAATGAGGACCTTCCCCCTTTTAAGTTTGTTAATTAGTATGGACATTCTTTTAGTTTGATCGTTTTTTTCATTTGCCAATTAAATTTTGATAAACATTTATAAACCTTTTATAAGCCAAATAAACTTTTTTTCATTTTTATTTTATAGAAATATTGGTCAGTTTTATAATAATAATTAGTATTGTCAATAAATAATTTTTCTGCATGCCTTTAAACATTATTTTTGTGCAGTTGAATATATTGAAAGAAGAATCTTAAAATCAGGCAAAAAATATGGTTAGTTAGTTACGTAATTCATCGATATGTTCATAATATTTGACAAGGAGATCCTGAGGATGGCAATAGGCTATCTTATGTCACGAAAAATGCTTTCGGATGCGAGTGGAACCGCGAGCAACAGTTAGTACTGGGTGAAGATATTTTTTGATATGTAGATCCACTACCTGTTCGGCGGCAACCCGGGCAACCAGAGCAGTCCCCGCGTGCGGCTGGACGACCTGTGGGCGCTGCGGCTGCGGCGCGCGTCGCTGGCGGGCTGCGCGCGCGCCGGCCGCGCGGCGCTGCGCGAGGCGTGCTACCGCGCGCTGGCCGCCCGCGCCGCCGCCGCGCCCGCCGCCGCCGCGCACGCGCTGCACTACCTGCGCCACGACCTCTATGAAGCGTTGGACCATTCATGTCCCGAACAGGTAACATGCTTTAACTTGATATTATGCTTTTCAGTATGTAGGAGTCGCACTACTACTGAATTTGTTTTCTTTTAAGTCATTAATATGTTTGTTGTACGATATTATTTTCTAATCTTTTGTTATTTTTAAATATTATCTCAAAGCTATGTACTAGGTAAAATTATGTAACATGCTCATATTAAGTTTTTATTTTATAAAAGACTAAATAAATTATAAAATGTTGTATGAAATTATTACAGCAATAGAAAGTACTTTAAAATTGTTCAATTTATATTATAGGACAAACAGGTGTAGCATAGGTTAGTACAGTACATAATGAATGTACGTCGTTGCAGGTGTCCCGGTTCCAGAAGCTGGCCACGGTGCTGTTCGCGGGCGCGGCGCGCGGCGAGGCGGGCGGGGCGGCGCGCGCGCTGTCGCCGCGGCGCGGGCGCGCGCTGGCCCGCCGCCGCCACGCGCAGCCCGCGCCCGCTGACCTCGCGCATGCGCTCGCGCAGGTATACTACCTCATTTTTTTACACACAGACAGACACGTGTATTCCAAAAAGAGTCAAGCAAGGGTGTACGCCTGTACACTCCACAGTTCGCCGATGCGTATACCCTAAGTTCACCGGTATATTTATATCCCATGTTATAGGAGATTAACATAACAAAATTTCGGAGCCCCAAGATTAAATAAAACCACACTATGTGTCTATGTGCCAAGTAATCAAAATGATTAAACGATCTATTTATTCCTGATTTCTTGAACCTACTCACGATAGTAATCATTCCATGAAATTATTTCGCACATAAGTAAAATCCGCGCAACTTACCAAATTATCCAAGTAAAATGTATTAAAAAAAATCGTGTCACGTTAACGACACGCAAAAATTTACTTATAATTGACTTCATACTCAGATTAGTAATCCCACAAATACAGGTATTAGGCGCCGACGACAATGCCCCCGAGCCGACACAGCCGTTCGAGGAGATGTCGGAGCCGACCCCCGACACGTGGGACGTAGGGCCCGACGACGAGCTGTCGGCCGAACGAGACGATGCCGACGAGTGGGACGAGCGCGCTCAGCGCATCAAACTCTACGACGAACTGTGCCAGTACTTCCGCCCCTCCACTGTGCCGCCGAAGGGAGATATCACCTCTTTAGTCACGCTGTAAACTGAGAAGGGCAGGCGTGATCAGTGGCGTGCCCAGGAATTTCCATTAAAGTATGTTACACTTGTAAGAAACAACAATAACTTATCTTCTAGATAAGTGTAATAGATAATCTTGACGGTTGATCAGTTTTCACTCTTATTATTGAACATATAAGGTCGAACATTGTTCAACCGCCAAGGTATACGGAGTACTTTTCATAAAATGTTTTGGATAGATATTGCACGCCATTGAACGTGAGCGCGAAGTGGTGATTGGGTGGTTTGTGGTGTTTCTTTTGTGGTAGATAGATGGCCAAATAGATGAGAGGAATATTTGATTACTTTTTTTGATTATTAAGTCCCCAGAATTAGTTTGTATCTGAAATATTGTTGCATTGAGTGATTAAAATTACGATATTATGATTTCATAGATCGAGTGTTGTGGAAATATTGTAAAAGAAAATGCCCAAAGTGTCAGTTATGTCACGTCAAATTTAATTTTAAATGAAACCCTCTCTTTTATTAACTATAATTATTGTTCTACAAGGCTTTTTATCTACCACAAGATAATAATTAATTATCATTAAAGAAAATATAAAGTTCAAAACATAATAGTCATTTATCACAACTGCACTGATTCGTAATGCCTAATTTATAATAATGATAATCTTACTATAATATGTTATCTTTTCCACAATTCGTAATTAATAATAATAATATACAGCTTATATTTCAAATATTCCTAATGTTTTCTTAAGGCCAAGAGAACAACATTGACCGGTGTTGAGTTAGCTAACATTGTCTCCTTTAAAAAGTAAAACAATACTGGGAAATATTTTGTACACACGACATCACATCAAGCAAGCAGTTTGCCTTCTAGGGCTACTTTATTCCATTGCAATAACGTGATTTTTGCAGTGCACCTTGATCTGTTGACGTGTTTATTAACCATAGTAAACGTTTTATGAAAGCTCTGGCTGGAAGGACCAGAAAATATTGGTCCTAATTTTCCAATATCTTTAAAACATTGTGTTTAAAAACTGGATATTTCGTAGTTGACTTTGTTCTCATGGTCTGAAATACGTATATAAGACAAAATATTATAAATCGGAAAGTGTGTCCGTTGATATTTGTTGTTACTTATTAATGATTCATCTATTGAATATATATTAAAGAAAATCTGCACATTGTTAAAACTCCACTTCAAGAACAAAATTCATTCCAAAATTAATGTTTTTCATACCCTAGTTTCAGGATGAAGTTGTTAATAAAATTTAAGTTTTAAGTGTCCAATACATACTTCTATTATAAATTCAAAATATGTCGCGATAATCGACATACACTCGGGCGAAGTCGCGAGTAAAAGCTAATATTTGTATCTCGTAACATAATAATTATGTATATTATAGTATCTTTTATTTATGTATTTGTATCTATAAATGTGAAAATATTCTTTATGTTAATTTTTGTTAAAGTTTTTATTATGGACATTGTATGAGCATTTTTAAGTTCAATTAACATATTTATCTGATTTAATGCAAGATTGACATAGTGATTTGGTTCAATTTTCTTTTCGGCATAGATATTATGATTTTGGGATCTATAGATTCGCTGGAAATAAAAAAATAAACCTCGTAGTTAGTTCACGGTACTGCGGCGGAGGATTAACTGGTTTGATGATGAAAATTCATTTCTGATTAAACACAAGGCAAGATCATTTTGTCAATCTTGCCGCTTGGGCTCCAAGTCTGCTATTTCAAGTGTTGTAAGTATTTCAAAATGGTTGTCAACCACCGTAGTGACAAAACTGCTACAAGTACATTCTGTCATTTTGGCGAGTACCTACTGTACTATTCCGAAGTCTTCGAATAACAATTTTGACACAATCAAATGGCAAACTTGAGCCCTAGGCTTTTTTTTACAGTACGCATAGTACGACTACTTAAGAAGAAACTTGTAGGTAAAGTACCGACAGCACTAAACGGTAGCGAAAGGCAGAAACGAGGCCAATTCCCTACATAAAATTGTAAATATCTAACTATAGTAATTCTCAAAGAATGTATCCACCAAGCGTGTGCGGCGGTCGTGTTCCCAAACAGTCTAGTCAGCAAATGAATACTATGCCGTACGCGATGTGTTAAGGCCGGGTATAGCCGGATACGTATTCACATGTTCAATTTTCTGCGCACCTTTTATTCATTATAATGATGGTCGAGCTGTGGTCTATTCTGCCACCAAAATATATAAAAGTCCGGTATTATGTGTATTTTTTACATTTGGTTTAATGCACAATTTTAGTAAGTGGGAGAAAGGTAAGGCATAAAAACGTAGGCTTACGCTATCTGTCTATCAATAGACAAATATGAGCTGAAAATAGCCAAATTAATCACATTTTGCACATCATTATTAACCAATTTCTGTTATTAACTATTACAAAACTAACGCCATTATGCATTTCTCAATTATAAAGGCATAATGGCTTATTACTAACCCTCTGATAAATACGAAATAAAGCATGAATAAAATTGGTTTACCTTATAAATTCGTCTGAAAAGTCAGGTTTATTGCGTAGCAATGCAGATGAAAAATGTAATTAGTCAGATTTTTAGATTTAGAAAAAAAAAATGGGGTCCCGTTTGTTTAGAGGTGATGGCGTTAGGAATCGGCCTTAACGGCCAGCTTGGAAGCTAGGAAAGGTTGCCAAATTTTAGTACTATCATGGGGAATCCACGTAATTAAGAATACAAATCTAGATTAGTTATAATTCATCAAAATAACAGTTGTTAATTTATTCTATATGTTAACTGACGCTTCTAATATCTAATATTTTAAAATATTTCCTAGTGAACAACCGAACACTGAAATACTACATTATAGCTTGCATTATTGCTGTGTAAAGCAATTCGGTATTCATTTTGAGTTCAGTAATTTATATTTATGTATAATTTTACATTTTAAAATGGTTCAATGTCACTGGCTGTTTGTAGCATTGCAACGTATTTACACTTGTAGCGGTAGACCTACCATAAAAAGAACTCTTGCGCATTAGATTCGATGTTTTCATTGATACATAACGTATTCTAAAGTCTATATATTCATATTGTGTACTTTTATTACATTAAGTGCAAGAATTAATGTAGAATGAATGGAGATAGTTTAAAACGTGCACACAAACGTTCACATTTTTATAAATTTTATGAACATTTTGCACCCTTTATGACTAAAGGCCTGTTTCACCCCCTCTGGATCCGCTAACCTCGGGAAAAATTAAATAAAGGAACGAACATTTTGATGAAATTGTCTGTCAGGATATTACTAGGGAGGGAAACAGGCTCTAATCAATTTATGCGTAAATTAATCAAAACTGTAGAGAAGCTCAATGTGAATTTTCGTCTATTTTACTGCCAAATACTCCCAATGTACTAAGTACAGCTATCATAATATGTGTCTACACATTTGTGTTGCTAACTGTACCTACATAATATAAGCTAAATACTCGAGTGTTTCTGTAAATATTAGTGTTGTATCCCTAATTAAGAGAAATTACGTACGTACGCAAGAGACGTCTTGTAAATATGCATTTATATTTGTGTAAGAGTAAATTATTTGTTTTCAATTTGTAACTTGAAACATTCTCAGTCTGTATGTACATAATATGCGTATTAAACTCATCAGTTTGTTTTATTTTAATACTTAACGTATCCTAACGCCGGTCACACACGTAACTAAAAATTTATTCGTGTGGGGTCCCTACGTGTGGCGCCGGCATTATAATATCCGTTCGGCAAGTGTGATTTGAATGTGGGTAGACGTAACTTAACCCGTACTTGCAACGAAATCTACCCCATAGTCATTGAATAATGTCACAGCCGTCTTTCAAATTGCAAGGTTTTATAATTCAATTGTTTATTATTTTCATTTAAATTAGGTACTTATTTGCAGATTTTATTTAATAACAGTGTAACGGCAATAAATTCGGTTTTGTGTGAGAAGGAACTTTGCGGTCGCCTCGTTTCGTGTGTTGTGCAGTGTGCTACATCGTGTTCAGCTTGCAGGGCAAGAAGGTACGTTATATTTGTTATTTACCATTTTAAATTATTACCTATTGTTGCGGACGCCATCGCGACGTAAAATAAAGTACCGTGTCAGTGATGTGATTATATGGACAATAATAAATAAATAGATTTGAATATTTAGTTAAGTAGTTAGTTAAGGACTTAGTATGCGGAATAGTAATTTAAATGTGTAAATAAGCGATAGATATAAGTATAGTTGGATAAGGAAATAAATAATACTTCGTTCGATCGTTTTATTACCCTTTAGATATAAGCATTCTAATAAGATTCTTGTAAATAAATATGTAATTCTAATAAGAAGTTAGAATAAGAATACGAAGTCAAGTAAGAATTAAGTAAATAGGTCACGTATTTTAGAGATAAAATAAATAGAAAGCCACTGATGGCTCTCGATAAGGTAAAGTTGTGTCATACGTTAGTAAAGTGCACGCTCGCCCACCTGCGCTGTGATTGGCTAATAAAACGGGCTCTGATTGGCCGACCAATCAGAGGCCCTACATTATTTTGGGAAAATGATATATAAGAAGAGCCATTTTGCGAGCCAGGTGCACTTCGCGGCGAAGAGTAGAAGAACAACTGGAACGGGAAATAAAAGGAAGAATCTTCAGGAAGTGGTTTTATTGCTACAGTCCCCCACACCTATGCTTAAATAGTTTTGGGTACTAATTCTTCTTGCTTGATTAGCCCTTCGAGTTCCAAATTACTGACGCAATGCAAAATCTATTGTTCGGCCCTGTGTGCGTATTTCTGTTTGCGTGTTCAATAGAAGGTAGTATTGCCTTGAAACCCGCACAAGTTTGTGAGCTAACTCTCTCCACAAACTCGTGTTTTATTCAAAGCATACGTCCGCTAATCACGCACGGGTTGGTAACGCCAACTGTTCTTCTAAAAGTGTTCAGGGCGAGGCGTGATTTAAAATTGAATGTCCATTTCCCAAAAAAAACAGCGTAGTTGACTATTCCTAAGTACTTAACTCAAAGGGATAACGAACCTCACCTGTCCGAGTTAGGGTGCCCAATGTAAGAACATTAGCTAAAATAGCAATAGGGAATATGCACATTTTTTTTTTATATTTTTAAACTATACTTTATATCGTTATGTAGCCGTAAAAAAAATCCAGCGCCTTAAAACTAAAATTAAGTAACAAAAAAAAATTATTAAATTATGAGACAGATATTGGCATTTTAAACACCCGCGATTTTGGCGCGCTTGCCGTGACGTCAAAGTCTACGTTCTCTCAACCAAACAACCACGTACAACAGACACTGTTTTAGTAGACTTTGACGTCATATTCCATTTGACCGATAGTGTTGCGTTTCAAGTGATTTGAATTTCCAACAGTTTTTTTGGACTTTTTAATAATTATTTTCTCATCATAAAAGAAATAATATAAAAAAATATCTACATAGACATAATTCTAAAACGATAAAGTTCATAAAAAAAAATATTTGACCTTTTTTTAAGTCAGACGCATATTCCCTATTGTTGGAATTGAACACGTGTTTAGAAGAACAGGCGTTGCAAACCAAACGCGTGCGCGATTGGAGGACACGTGCCGTGAATTGAACACGAGTTTATTATGACAGTTAGCGCGGCAAACTCGTGCGTATTTCAAGGCAGTACTGCCTCCTAATGAACACGGAAATGGAGATACGCGCCCTGGGTCCTCTTACCACCATACAAAAATGCCTTACTTACCTTACCTTTTTATATCGGAATGCATACGACAAAGGTCAAGTAGGTCGATTTTACTTTGTACGTTTACCGAAGCATTTTAGCTATGATCAGAATAACCTCTTTGCATCCTTCGCAAGGGGAACAAGATTACAATGTTACGTTTTCGTTCATGCGTGCGAAAAGTGCACGGTATCACTGATGTAAGGTTTCATTTTAACGCGCACTTCATGCAAGGTATTAATAATACTAAGGGCCTGTTTCACCACCTCTGGATAGCCGCTAACCGCTAGATAAATTAAAAAATAGAACAAAAGTTGTATGAACTTATCTCCCAGGTAATTTAACGGGAACTTACTAGGTGGTGAAACAGGCCCTAATATCTACATAACACGCCATCATCGCACGCCTGTGTACCCCGAAGCGTTAGGCAGCGGTGTAATATACAGTTCTCGCCAAACTTATTGTCCGGGTTGAAGTTGGCACGAGCTAACTAACCCGGCTGTAAAAATCGGAGAAAGAAAGATATTGGATTAGAATGATATAAAAGGACAGCCTACGACTTGAGCTTGCATGTTTATTTATTACAATCCAATATCTTTCTTTCTCCGATTTTTATACGGCCGGGTTAAAGTTAGCTCGTGCCAACTTCAACCCGGACAATAAGTTTGGCGAGAACTGTACATCCATAGCTTGCTGGTATGATATAGGTAGGTCCTATGTAATATGGAGTGACCCTATCATATACTGAATCTATAGTATTGCCTGTATTCCCGGAAGAGGTGTACTAATTGGACACTTGCAGTTCGCCGGTATGTTGAGGTTGAGGGCACAAATCCAGACTCCGAGCTGCTGGGAACTTCACAGAAAAACCTACAGACACTGCTTTACACGGGAATCCAATCCAGGACCTCTAGCGTAGCAGTCGCTCTTGGGACCACTAGACCATTCGAATATTTATAAATGGCTTTCCGCCAGCGGCTTCGCGTGGTTTTATAATTTTTTCCGTTTTTGCAACATTTTTCATTGCTATTCCGCTCCTATTGGTCGTAGCGTGATAGTATATGGCCTAAAGCCTTCCCCGATAAATGGGGTATCTAACACCGAAAGAATTTTTCAAATCAGTCCAGTAGTTTCGGAGCCTATCCAATACAAACAAACAAATCGTTCTTCTTTATAATATTAGTTTAGTATAGATAGAACATAACACGTGTGGAGCTGCCTCGTTGGTCTAGTGGTCGCAAGCGCGACTGCTACGCTAGAGGTCTTGGGTTCGATTCCATTCCAGTGTCAAGCAGTGTTCGGTCTTTTCTCTGAAGTCTCAGTAGCAGCTGGAGTTTTGATATGAACTCAGTCGATGGCAATAGGCTCGCCTCCTATTTACATGGGACCTAAAACATACCGGAAAATTATGGATGCACATTAGAACACCTTTGAGGTTGGAAATCCTCATGGAAATCCCCCGCCCCGGAGAGGGCGGGGGATCTGTCAGACTCCTACTGACTAAAACCAACCCCGGTGTTCCCACTCGCACTTGCGTCGGGGGCTACGGGAACAACGCATTCTTCCGCGGCCCCACATTAGAACACCTTAGTCCAACCCTTCGGCTAATACAGGCATGACGTATGTTATGATGTTTTATGTATTGAGCACACATGCGAAATTAGGTACAAAAATAAACTACACAAAATGTTTTAAATATATCATTTATTATTCTCATACATGATTCAAATCAGTCATTGTGACAACACGGTGTGCCTTACACAGTGAAAATAAATCCGCTCTGTCATGATATGTTCCCGGCGCTGGTCCATTACATCTGTCGGTGAATAGCATAGCTACACAACACCGCATCATACTCGAAACAAGCTCATAGGGTATCTGAGATTCTAAAAGACTTGTAATCTTGTTCGATTACACTAGCAAATAAATAAGTGGCCATCTGGAATTAAAGGAAGGAAAACAATTGTTTTGCAACCATTAGTGAACCATCAAACTGTGCAATATCGTATCGAAAAGCGTGGGGGCGCCGGCAAGCGCATTGTCTCACAAGTCACATTACATTACAATATTGATTTTTCAAATGATTAGTATGTTATGTATAGCTCGCAGCCGCACCCAGCTTCAAGTTAATTGACGTTTTACTCAGCTACAGATTAAAATGAGACCACGGAAAGTGGGAACATTCATGCTTCGAGTTGTCCAACACCTAAATCATGTCGCAATACAATAATAAAGTAGCGGGCATTTTATAACAAAACTTTCGTATTAAATAATATAACTCATAATCAATAGTTACTCTATAACGTAATATCTATGCCTAGGCAAAATAATCATCTAAATGTTATAATGTATAAAGAAAAATATTATTTTTGGTTAATCGCTGTGATCACCACCACCGGCAAGTGGCAGCAGACATCGAGCGATGCCCACCATATAAAAATACTGCATAATAATACAATGAAAATAATATATTATGTCTATGAAACAACCCAAGTTTAATTGCACTAATACTTTAAATCATTATGCAGTGCGCAAACATTTTCAGCGCACTCAACATGGTCGGTCACATTTAACAAACAACAATTACATCTGAATCAAATAAACAATGTCGAAAACATGTCAAGTGAATAAGGCAAACTCAACAGTGTCGTAAAATACAGACAAAATTCAAATCTTGCAATGAATATTATTTATCGAAAAACATACTGCTCTCATAACAAATAGCATATAAAAATATTATTATGTCGATGTAAACCGTCTCTAGTACGCGTTTCATATAATTTAAATGATATCGTTGATGAAACAAGCACTAGACGCGCGGAGTGATCAGTGATCAGTGACTAGACATAAGAATACATAAACGATGTCTGCTGCTAAGCTACATACGAAAAAATAATACTTAGAAAAGAAAATACATAGTAAAGCTAACAATTGGTTAAGTCCATCGTTTAAGTACATGAAGAATGCTCTAATGAAAGCTAGTCAATATATTATTATAATATAATATCTATAAACAATAAATGCAAGGCGATGGTCCTGCGGCGCGGCGCGGCTCTCAGCCGCTGCCGTCCGCCGCCCTTTGAGCTATGCAAAGTAATTACGCTACGACAGTTAATATTGCAAATTAATTTCACTACACGAGGAGAACACCTCGCTAGATTACCTACTAAGTATACTTGAAGGTTAATGTATCTAGCACTATCCTAAACCAGTAAAAATACCTACTAGGGGCGAGTGCCCACGCTACATGGAACGGTCCAACTAGCCTAAGGTCACTGAGACGCTAGGAAAGGTCAACGACTATGTCACCGAGCGGTCGTACTCAACCGTATCACGGGAAGCTGCCAATATCACATCCGATAACGTAAACAATAAATACGTAACACTTAATAAAATCTTTTTTCTTTTTGTAAATTTTGTCTTATCAATAGATTCGCTGGTCGACGCCCGTGAGCAAAGTATTGAGCAACAAGGACGATAACTGATTAGGTACAACGTTTACATATATTGAATAATGGTGCTTACAAGTTGTTGTTTTGTCATAGTAATGCGCGAGTTACATCAGCGGGGCGCGACCAGCTCATGGACAAGAAATGGACGCGAGTGGCGACGCCACAGGACGGCAGAGTAACACAACAGTGGCTCGGAGTTGATGCGCCTTTGCCAACATACAGAGCATTAAGGTATCACCACAGATTATATACTTGTCTTTTCTCAACGCTCAACTAATCCGAGCTAGATTCAAACATAATAGGAAACATTTCCAACATTCGTAGTGGTAGTTACCGGTACAATTCAACTCCGATCCACAACAGTCTAAACGTCACTAAAGAAAAATACTGAAACACTACGAGTACAACTAGAACAAGATGGACGAAAGTATTCGGCAGAGGGCCACAACAACACAACAAACGTATCCACTACAGAACAGATTACATAGTCTTTTTGCGCACACAATGGATGGACGTCGACGAATATTATTTTTTTTCTTTTTAGAAATTTTATTTGGACGTACTAAACATTCGTATCGAGTAGAGGATTCTATTAATATTAAGTTTTGAACAATAAATATAATGTATATAATACAAAATAACGTCGCACTGTTTCATCGTAACCCCGTTCAACTCCCACACGTATAAGAAAATGTGCATCTGACGCAGAGCGGCGCAGACCACGCACTGGACAGACTGGGTACCCTGGGTACGTGATGTCGGCTACCCAATGCGTTGTTTGCCTCGCTTTCATCTGCGATATCGTAACAACGGTGATAAATTCATTTGCGTAATAAAATACACTGATCCTATTACAAAAATACTCGATAAACATCAATTTGACGACGTGCAATAGATAGATAGATATATTGAGGAAATTCGATATCAAAACTGGATCGGTGGCGTCCGGGTTTAGTACGCGACGTCGACTCGTGAAGCGGCACCGGCGGCGTGCCCGGCCGCCTCGCGGTAAAAATTCAGTCAATTTTAATATTACAACACCAACCGTTCACCAAGCAGGGGGCCCAGTCGATGAGCTAATTTATTTTCAATTAATTCTAAATGTTCGTCCTAGACTCTAGTAGTGGTGGGGCGCGGCGCTCGTAGCGCGCTGCACAGTTTGACGGTTCACAGGAGACGGATGCGCGCCCGCCGCCGCACCCCACCGCGCCCCCGCGGGGCCCCCCGCCCCCACACCCGTATCATTAATTACATTAAAATTTTATAAAACGTATAAATAATTTAGTCCCATGGAAACCCACAGTTATAAAAATAGCGCGGGCGAGTGGCGCCCGACACCGACACTATAAATTCGTGACGCCATCGATCGCGTCGGCCGCGCCTGCGCCGGCAGCGCGAGAGTCCATCGCAAGTCCGACGGCTCGAGTTAGTACGTGAACACCACATGAACACTGCACAGTTCCGTAAGGCAAGTGTACGCGCGTGTGTGTGCGTGTGTGTGTGGCTAGGTGCGGATGTGCGCGTGGTGCGGCGCGAGCAGCGCGCGCAGGGCGGCGGCGGCGGCCTTGAGCGCGCGCACCAGCCGCTAGAAGTCGCGGCCGCGCGCGCGCGTGGCACCGCCGCCCGCCTTGGGCACGCGCCGCGTGCGCATCTCGCGGTCCACCTGCCGAAACACACCACGTGCATTAAAACAACAAATCAATAACCCTTTCTTATTTTATTATCTTACCCTTCACAGAAAAAAAATAACATAGCCGTTTATTCTACTACACCTATGACGTCATCACTCGTCACTCACCTCGAGCTCCTCGAGCCGCTGCGTGAGCGCCAGTTTCTGCTGCACGGCGAGGCGCAGCAGCTGGTTGAGGGTCTTCTTCTCCTCCTCGGCGCCGGCCAGCGCCTGCGTCAGCTCGTCCACCTGCGTCACGTACTCCTCGCAACGCGCAGCGAACATCGCACGAAGACCTACACACGTAAGTTAAACAGATTGAATTAGATTGTTTGAAACATAACGGGTGTTTTTGCCCGATAATAGCCCTTGTAAGCAAAATGAGGACCGCTAAGCAATATATCAATAACAGTTGATAAGTCCCGTAAATTGCTAATGGGCTGGAACCTTGTCTAATTAACGTCAAAGTGACGTCATCCGCCGTACATGCCGGCTAGTGGTGCTAACGCATACTGAGAGCGATTACGTCATTTTTACGTCACCAAGATGGCCGCCATGCACATTATCAATTTGCGGGGCTTATACCTGCCTCACTACTCAGTAAATCGTCAATCAAGAGCAACAAATGATAAGTACTCACTGGAGAAGGTAGCAGCGTCTTCCTTGAGCAGGCGCAGCTCGTTCCTGAGCTTGAGCATGGTCTCGGTGACGATGGTCTTCTCGGTCTCGTACTTGGACTTGAGGTTGGCGAGCGCCACCTCGGCGGTGTTCTTGTTTGACTTGAGCACGGTGCGCAGCGTCGCGATCTGTTCCCGCTTCGTCGACAGCAGGGACTTCAGCTTGATCACTTGCTCCTGCAGTTCTACCACCTCGGCGCCTCGTTCTTCGGTTTCCATTACTGTAGAGTTTATTGACATAAGTGAGTGAGTATACGATTTATAGAGTACAAAATAATGGTCAGTGGATTTTAAAATACTATAACCGTTCTAAAGTTCGCTATTGTAGAAGAGTGAGGTATTATTTACTGTACAGGAAAATCATGTCTAAAAAAACTCGATTTTACATCAGAAACTAAAAATAAATTAAACGACAAATTAGTATATAATATATTACTGCTATTTGCTATTGTTACACAGTACCTATGTAACTACCACTATTTATTGTATGGATAGAGTAATTACAACTGCAAAAACGTAAACGAAAATAATTTATAGAAATAGCATAGTTTTAAATAAAGCTCATAACAGTAATCTAATATGTATTAAATACAAAATAAGTATACGCGTGGCATAACGGAGCCGACCAATGCCAGCAAGTTATGCCGCGCGTACTGTAACAATGATATAAATACTAAGGCATAACGACAACACAACCTTGACACGTCGTGATCATCATATGATGTACTGCAGCATCATGACGCACGTCACCAGGCTCGTCCGCAAAGAGGTTTTTATCCCCGAGGATAACGTATCATCCCTCTGACTCGGCACGTTCTTACAATACACACTCCTGCCATTCAACATGGCGTCTTTCCACACAGAATGTAAGTTCGATCTGCCTACGTTAATATTCCTCGAAATTATCACATTTCCGGGATTGTGAAAAGGAAGGGCATTTGGGAAAGGTATGAAGGAATTATTTTTTCGATAGATGTTTGTTTTATTCCAATTTTCTATGGAGAATTGGTCTTTTATTTTAACATCGGGTGTGCCGTCAGTTTCAGAAAGCTTGGACATGTTCTCGAAGAAATTCGTTATTTCTTTGACGCTTCTTGGTGGAGGTGCTAAGTCTTTCTGACAGTTCGTCTCAATGTCTAATGTTTGCAAATGATATATCAAATTGTGCAGTTTTCGTTTAGTTTCGGCTATTTTGAGCTTGCAATTGTTTTGCTCTTTGAGTTTCTTTATAGGAGTGTACAAGGGAGGCCGGGATTTCGGATAGTAGTCGTTTTGAGGACCTGTGTAGACGATAAGAGGTTACAATAGTGTCGTAGTATTTACCGAGGACTGGTTTAAATTTCTATTACAGACCAGGATGCACTGTTAATTAGATTTTTAGTATACTGTCGTAGTTACCGGGCTGGTGCCTGTTGCGCGAGTCGAGCGCGGTGTCGAGCGCGGCGCGCAGGTGCGTGAGCTGGTCCAGCAGGTGTAGTAACAAAGTGTGTCGTGTAGTTACCGGGCTGGTGCCTGTTGCGCGAGTCGAGCGCGGTGTCGAGCGCGGCGCGCAGGTGCGTGAGCTGGTCCAGCAGGTGTAGTAACAAAGTGTGTGGTGTAGTTACCGGGCTGGTGCCTGTTGCGCGAGTCGAGCGCGGTGTCGAGCGCGGCGCGCAGGTGCGTGAGCTGGTCCAGCAGGTGTAGTAACAAAGTGTGTGGTGTAGTTACCGGGCTGGTGCCTGTTGCGCGAGTCGAGCGCGGTGTCGAGCGCGGCGCGCAGGTGCGTGAGCTGGTCCAGCAGGTGTAGTAACAAAGTGTGTGGTGTAGTTACCGGGCTGGTGCCTGTTGCGCGAGTCGAGCGCGGTGTCGAGCGCGGCGCGCAGGTGCGTGAGCTGGTCCAGCAGGTGTAGTAACAAAGTGTGTGGTGTAGTTACCGGGCTGGTGCCTGTTGCGCGAGTCGAGCGCGGTGTCGAGCGCGGCGCGCAGGTGCGTGAGCTGGTCCAGCAGGTGTAGTAACAAAGTGTGTGGTGTAGTTACCGGGCTGGTGCCTGTTGCGCGAGTCGAGCGCGGTGTCGAGCGCGGCGCGCAGGTGCGTGAGCTGGTCCAGCAGGTGTAGTAACAAAGTGTGTGGTGTAGTTACCGGGCTGGTGCCTGTTGCGCGAGTCGAGCGCGGTGTCGAGCGCGGCGCGCAGGTGCGTGAGCTGGTCCAGCAGGTGTAGTAACAAAGTGTGTGGTGTAGTTACCGGGCTGGTGCCTGTTGCGCGAGTCGAGCGCGGTGTCGAGCGCGGCGCGCAGGTGCGTGAGCTGGTCCAGCAGGTGTAGTAACAAAGTGTGTGGTGTAGTTACCGGGCTGGTGCCTGTTGCGCGAGTCGAGCGCGGTGTCGAGCGCGGCGCGCAGGTGCGTGAGCTGGTCCAGCAGGTGTAGTAACAAAGTGTGTGGTGTAGTTACCGGGCTGGTGCCTGTTGCGCGAGTCGACCGCGGTGTCGAGCGCGGCGCGCAGGTGCGTGAGCTGGTCCAGCAGGTGTAGTAACAAAGTGTGTGGTGTAGTTACCGGGCTGGTGCCTGTTGCGCGAGTCGAGCGCGGTGTCGAGCGCGGCGCGCAGGTGCGTGAGCTGGTCCAGCAGGTGTAGTAACAAAGTGTGTGGTGTAGTTACCGGGCTGGTGCCTGTTGCGCGAGTCGAGCGCGGTGTCGAGCGCGGCGCGCAGGTGCGTGAGCTGGTCCAGCAGGTGTAGTAACAAAGTGTGTGGTGTAGTTACCGGGCTGGTGCCTGTTGCGCGAGTCGAGCGCGGTGTCGAGCGCGGCGCGCAGGTGCGTGAGCTGGTCCAGCAGGTGTAGTAACAAAGTGTGTGGTGTAGTTACCGGGCTGGTGCCTGTTGCGCGAGTCGAGCGCGGTGTCGAGCGCGGCGCGCAGGTGCGTGAGCTGGTCCAGCAGGTGTAGTAACAAAGTGTGTGGTGTAGTTACCGGGCTGGTGCCTGTTGCGCGAGTCGAGCGCGGTGTCGAGCGCGGCGCGCAGGTGCGTGAGCTGGTCCAGCAGGTGTAGTAACAAAGTGTGTGGTGTAGTTACCGGGCTGGTGCCTGTTGCGCGAGTCGAGCGCGGTGTCGAGCGCGGCGCGCAGGTGCGTGAGCTGGTCCAGCAGCGTGTCGGCGGAGCGCGCCACGCCGGCGGCCGCGCGCAGCCCCTCCAGCTCGCCCGCCGCCAGCGCCAGCGCCTCCGCCTCCGCGCCGCGACCTTCTGCGCCGGAAACTGCTCAACACAACACACATATATTAGTTTGACTGGCTCCTCCCCGACCAGAAACCGACTTCCCGACACGGCTAGAGCGATAGTCGCCGCGCGCGTCACAGCACTTTGCCGTGACGGTCGTCAGTGGTGGAAGCATTGGAAACACGCGCGATTGTTGCAAACCCTAGCGCTAATCGACAATGAGCATTGAGTCAAAAATATCATTTTTATGTACTATAATATATACTATGTGATTTTTATATATCTTTACCGTCGTTCTGTCCAGCGTGTTCGAGCAGCACTCTCTCGGGCTGTGTGCCGTTGACAGCGCACACGTGGTGGTAGATCTGCGCCAGCGTCTCCGCCGCCGACAGCAGCGCAGGCGCAGCCGTCGATAGTGCCCGACCCGCACCTGACAACGGAATAAGTCTTCAGCAAAGTATAATGCCAATAATAAGTAATTATTATAGGCATTATCTGCTTTATTAGTGTGGAATAGAAAGAGATGAGCATATTTGTCATGTTATCATGAACATACCTCCAGCCAACGTCCTGAGCAAGTCAGCGTCGGCCTCGAGCGCGGCGCAGCGCACCTCGGCCTCGGCGACGCGGTCGGCCAGCTGCGCCAGCGCGGCGCGCTGCAGCGCGGCGGCGGACGCGGCCGAGCCGTCGGCGGGCACGGCGCCGGCCGACAGCTCGCCCAGCAGCGCCGCCAGCCCCGACAGCTCGCCGCCCGACACGCGCCACCACGTCAGCCACTTAGCTGCGCGCGCCGATACGCCGCCCGATTCTACCTTCTCGTCCTCCTGTGAATACATAATGCTTCATTTTATAATTTATTTCCCAAAAAATTCTCGATGTAGTACCACTTGGTTGTCCACATTTGAAACAATCTTTACTGAAATTAATAATTGGGGCATATCAACAACATTTTGATACTCTGTTACTTTAACTGAACAGAAGTTATTCATCATCACCCCATTAAAAAAACATCCACTGCTAAAAAAAGGCTTCCCAACGATCTTTACCAGTTCATCTGTCCATTTAATTGGAAATCATCCTACACTGCGCTTTCCGGTAGTTTCCAGTCGAGAACCTTTTTGCGCTAGCTATTAATGTATAATGAACATTAAAATAATAGTATGAGCAGTGCACTGCGCAGCCGGCGCCGACGCCGGCAGCGGTACCGACCTGCGGCGCGCAGTCGGAGTGCAGCGCGTGCAGCGCGGCCACGCGGGAGGCGGCGCGCGTGAGTCCGGCGCGCAGCAGGGCCGCCGCCGCGCCCTCGCTCTCCGCCGACACCTGCGCACTGCGCATCGACGCCTGCAGCTGACTCTGTACAATATAAAACGACAAACATAAATATACAAAACTAGACCAACTTTGGTTCGCGTGGATCGATACGATCATAACAAATCTGGAGATTACAGCTTATATACTCGTACAATACTTAAATAATCTTTACAAATATACTAGCTTCCCGCCAGCGACTTCACCCGCGTGGTCTTGATAACTGTTTCCCCCGTTTTTGCAACATTTTTCATTGCTACTCAGCGGAGTAGCAATGAAAAATGAAGAATGTACGACTAATAGGAGCGCCTATTAGTCGTAGCATGATGGTATGAAGGCTATAGGCCTTAAAAGGTCAATTGCTGAGGAACTGGAACTGGATTAATATACTCCGTAGAAGTGTAAAAACATCTCTCTTGTAGAGATTAGTGTAGTATTTCCGGAGATATTAGCTAAGGTAAGGGACCGAGCCAGACAAATTTCAATCGCTTATATTTTTTTCAAATAGGGAGTTTAGTTTAAAAATAAAACGGTAGACAGGTTTGAACTTCGGCGCAGATTATTTGTACTTAGTAAATAAATCTGATGATCTTGTGGCTTTAATGTTTGGAGTTGTTGAAAAAATTTCAGCTGAATTTCAAATGATGACCGAGAGGAGTACATTCGATTGATATGCAATTCATGTATATCAAGCTCGGGGGCCGGGCCAGCCTGACAGACATAAAAATTTACATTTACTGTTCTAAGCCTATGTTCCACAGACTATGACACATTTGGTTTCATGACACTTTGGACACATATCCAGATATAAATTGAATCATGACATTATGTCTAGGTCACTCGCGTTATCTAATTAGTATCAATTCCCAAATCTCATGAAACACTGCAGGTAATCATGCAAGTTTAAGAATGAGGTCAATATTATTAAACGGTGCCATTTACATTCAGTACGAATGTGTTTATTTTATTTGATACCTTTACCCCCTTTTATTTCCTAGATTTTGTTATGGAAATCTACAGATCTTTAACAAGCGATGAAGAAGACGATCAATGGCGAATACACTCACAGATGACGATTTACGACAGAATATAAGTTAAGTAAATACATCAATGTTTTGGGACATTTTACACAGCACCGTCTAGTCCCAAACTAAGCAGAGCTTGTAGTATGGGTACTACTAGACAATGGATATAATACTTATATACTTTTTTTGTAAATACACTAAAACTAATAAAAGAATACAAAAACAGGACTGCTATTTAACAGTTTTGGCGCCATGTAGTTGGCTTATGTTTAGCGCACAGTTTTGCAAATCTTTTATAAACCCTGACAGTGACTACATCACGTTGGTCCTGGCTCGAAATAAAACAAAAGACGAGAGGTAAACTGCCCAAAATACAGATTACTCGAGAGGCTCATTGTTTTTAAAGTTGGTTAAATAGGGCCCAATTATGGCAGAAATTAAAAAAGATCTGTAAATTAATCTTGACTGCATATAACAATGGCCCTTCCCGCACACATAAAAGAGGCAAGCTAGAAACATTACACATACACACAGTGTATCTAAGAATTGACAAGAAAAAGTACTTACATTTTCGTTGTGTGCCTGTTCGAGTTGTTTTTCGAGTCGTGATATTTCGTGTAGATGCACTTCGGAGAACAAGTCGGCGTGGTGGTCTCCCATGGCGCTGGTGAGATCCGCTGACGAGGAACCGCCTGGTTCCCCTTCGTCTTCTGTGCCATCATCTGGCATACCTGGGGTAAAAGAAATTGGTTAAATTATGTTGAACTGGGAACATAGGCTTTTAGTGGACAAGCAACCTTGGTCAAAACTAGAATTACGCGTTCCAAACGCGTTACGACAAAAAAAACAAACTGTGCGACTCATTCTGAGTACGACAAACGATATTGCGACGTATATGCGTCAAAACGCCACCAAACGACAATGAAATCTGAAAGACATGGTCCTGAGAACTGGTTGTGGGGAATGTCACGATTTCCATGGTTGTTCATTTGAACTTTAGAATTACACTCACAATTTCTTCATCATGGCACATGCATAAACACTCTCTGGCACTAAATAACTGTTAACTTCAATATTATAGGATTATAAAGCTTAATTACCTGTTTGGCTAGTATCGGTCATCAAGCTAATTTGTATTATAAAACTTCGAATCAAAATACACGGACGTTTTAACCGACGAACCATTAAAAGCTGACTGACATACAATCACATTTTAATTAAATGTCTAAAATATCCGACTTATGAGGGTAGGTGCAAAAATTTCGCAACTTCAAAGCAAGTAATAGATATTGTTCCATTTTCAAATTTTAGGAAAGCTAGGGGCATTGAACTCAAAATCCAGTTGTTTGCTTAGTTCGGTCTATCAATGTACTCGGTTGTTCGGGGACTTTTCGTGTGCGGTACTTCTAATTCATTGCGAGCGGTATTCAATCCAGTTGTAAAGGATCTATTTTGAAGGACGAAAATGTACGCCGGGGATTGTCCCTAGTCTATGCAGGCCTTTAAATTCATATTCATCAAGTTCAAGAAAGAGTTCATAATTATTTAGTGAAATATAGGGCCAAATATTTACTTCAGACACAGGTCCACGTCCAGTTCATAAACTCACCTCGTATACTGTATGCCAAGTTGGTGATATTGTATGCGGCCTCCCTGCTAAGGTGGGCGTCCAGCTCCTTTTTGGCGGCAAACTTGGCTTCTCTCTCAGCTTGCAGCGCTTCAAGCGCTTCCGCCAGCTGTCGCTCAGCGATGCGGCGCAGCGCTGCCGTCTCTTCAGCCATCGCGCGTGCATTCTCAGCTTCTTCACGCAACTGTCTGACTTCATGTTTGAGACCTTCGAATTCGACCTGAGAGAAAATAGTAATACAATTAGCCAATGAACCTTTATCATACCACTTATTTTTGGCGACTTATTTTTGTCGTTACATTATCTCGTCTCGAGCTATTGTTTCAGCACGACAAAAGCAAACTCACATCAAATTATTTCATTTCGCGCATTCTAGCTCAACAGATCACGTGAAGCCGAACCATTGAATGAAGCCATTTCAATTTGTCGCTGTATAAGCAAACCTCGTTATTACCAAATTGTCAAACTGTTTGGAAAATTCAATAGTCCATAAGTCGCAGATACGATTAGCATGGAGATATATGGGCCAATCAATTAGGCAGCACGCTTCGCGACTAGCGGCGGGCACTGCTCCAAAGTTCCGCGTAAAATAGAAATACTGTGCACAGCACTCTTGTGATGATGGGAATGGTATAGGTTTATTTACTGAAATATTTTAACTGTTGTCGAGGAGTACTTTGCCAGCATTTCTCCATGGAAAACGACGGTGAGTGAGTTGGTCTATAATATGACATGTTTTAATAAAAAGATCACTCAAGCGTGTTGCTACAATTTGATATAAGATTTTTACAGACTTCTAGCGGAATATACACATTTTATTTTTCCCGGCGGTGTAATGTTACTCACGTTGATTAATTTTTTCACAATCCTGTGGAAATTTCCCAAAATCTTTTCTTAGTGCACACATTTAACCCGGAACATTTGTGCAAAATTCCATGCTCCTAGACCCAACGGTTTCAGCTGTGCGTCGATCGATCAGTCAGTGAATCAGTCAGTTTCTTCTTTTACAGATATAGATAACTTACCTGTGACGATCTGAGTGCAGACACTTGTTTCTGTAAGGAGATGTTCTCGTCCTCCAGGTCTCCGATATCGACGAGCAGTCTTTGTTCTCTCTGCCTGGCCTCCCGCAGCTCTGCCCTCAGAGCCACGCGCTCCGACTCCCGCGACGCCTTGTCCTGGCCCAGCTCTGAGCTTTCAGCCAGCAAGCGATCTCTTTCGCTCACTACACGGTCGAGTTCGTGACGTAACTGCGAACAAAATACAATTTATTATATACTTTATACTTTTTGGCTGCAAGAGCGAGATTGATTGAAAGAGTAAACATGTAATATTTTTTTTTTTTTAATGCTATAATAACGGTTAATAATATGTCTATAGAGATGTATTTTGAGACATTTCCAAAATAAAACAAAGTAGTAGTATATCAAAAATAAACACGTATAAAGGTATAAAAAGGTGTTCGAAATGTGATAAAATGTTATTGATGAAAATGGAACTTGTAAGAATAACCGTCACGGTGTTTTCTTTTACTGCGTGAAAAACACGAGGTTTGTCTACACGCGATGTTCAGTAGCATTGCTTGGTCATAAACAAAATTTATGTATCGGATATAGAGATATCATTATTGTGCACGAGTAATCGAATCGGATGCTTGTCGATCGTTTACAAACGATAAGGTTAGTAGAG
Source organism: Acronicta psi (assembly GCA_946251955.1). Taxonomy (NCBI): domain Eukaryota; kingdom Metazoa; phylum Arthropoda; class Insecta; order Lepidoptera; family Noctuidae; genus Acronicta; species Acronicta psi. The sequence goes on from OX276486.1 coordinate 3,699,934, forward strand.
TCTTAACCTACACGACTTTGATACAACCGTTTTATTTCGTAATTGGTCCCTTCGTACGGGACGTTTAATGGGCTTAATAGTGGAACTAAAATGAATCTTAGAATGTTTATCTGTTTTTAGTGGATTGTAGCGAAATAAAAGTATGTGTGTGCAAGAAAAAACAGTAACATATTTTTTATTGTAACATTTAAAATACAATAGGCACCTTATCGTGATCTGTGAAGTTTTCTAGACAGCTTTAAACCTTTAATAAATCACTAACCAACATCTATTCGTTATCGATTTGGGTATTTATTAAATATTTGATGTAAACACGCACTTTAGTGATGAGCCCTGCCCATTTTGTAAATACGTACTAGTCACAGGGAGCGGCCGGTCGTAAATTGTAACACGGTCAGGCGGCAGGCAATACTTAGGTCAATAAGCTAACAGAAGCTTACCTAAGTACCTGAATATACCAACTAGCCCATTTTTTTATTTTGCCCTTTGTATGATAGATAGGTTTTGGTCTTGCAGGGTTTTGAAAAGCAAGTAAAAAACGTTTGCTTGAAGAAATTGCCGACAGTGATAAGGCCACCCATTGTATGTTTAATGCTACGTGAAAATGTCTAATATTTAGTGTACAATAAAGTACAAATAAAAAAATTTCTAACATTTCAAAAATAGTATCTAACCTAACCAGAATATGGTAATTCAGAACCTTTTACTTCGTCACAAATCAAAGCAAATGTTCCAAGACAGAGGACTCTGATTCATTTCTCCTAGACTTTTTTTAGTCATTGCCACTCCTAAGTCTGTCTGACGCGCAGTGGTGCTAGGTATTTAGTACCTTCCGTCTAGTCTAGAATCCACATATAAATGACATTCATGGTCATGGCAGACAAGTTAATTGTACATAGAGTAACATATTCATCGCACAAAGGAGGAGAAAGTTTTAAATAAAATTGTATAATCATCAAACATTTTAACTCGATTTTTATTTTAGTCAACACGAGTCAGATGTAGCCCCCTTACTGCTGCTTATTCATATGAGGATATTGCACACTACAAAAAAGGTAAGGTAACCCCATAATTATAATTAAATCGTCCATATATCGATATCAATGTCACGATACCTGTTTGGAAATCAAGCATACCTATGGTGGTAATTTTTGCCGAATGTCCGAGGAAAAGCATAAAATCGACGACAAACAGTATTATGGCAATCAAATTGCAAGTTGACTTGACATTGCCCCAGCATATACGAACCAATTTATCGAGCGACATAAGCGTCCTATCCTTTCAAATCCAATAAACTCAAGCTAACATAAAGACCAATCATATTGAATACAATAAAGTGCATTGGCACTCTTGTAAGTACGACACAGGCTATATTGTGCGCTCTGACTCAGGCATTGTAAACAAATCTGTTACAGTGATAACAGAATCGACCTACACGACCGCGGCCCGCGCCACTTACGCATAGTTCGTGACTTAGACCAATACGCGATTAATTAACAAAGTGGAGTGAAATTAACACAGGGAATTAATTTTGTTGAACAATATCAATCATCGGTATTAAAAATGTGTCGTGATGGTTGAAAAGTGTTATTACTGTCCGTAGATGGCGAATGAGGTCGTTAGGTTCAAATTGCGCTCAGATATGAATCGTTATTAATATAGCGTGAATGAATTGAAACATAATATTCAAATTATTTTAAAAAGTAAAAAAATCGGCTGGCGGGCAGGATTCGAACCTGCGTCTGCGTCTGGTTCGGTACACCAGACGCTATGACCGCTAAGCCGATTTTTTCCGTCATTAAAATAACTTGTAATCATAGCATGGAAAATGCTTAAAAAATACAAAAAGATAATAATATTCTTATACTTATAGAAAAATATTCCCAACAAAAAACTGAATAATAGTCTGGAATAATTCCCTGCTGAGACATAATCCCACAAATAGGACATAAAAGGACGGCGCTGAATGACTTCATAAATTATGCATGAGCGAAACATAAACTTCGGAACTGGACAACTTTATGTCGATAACCTATAAATGGAGCTTAAATCAAGCCGTATTTGTCCCACTGGCGTGCTGCCAACAACTAAACAAGTGTCAACAATATTCCATTATTAGTGTAAACACTTCTTGACGAGAAACACGAGAAATGTCTACCAACCTCCCCCTTTCAGCGAGTAAACACGGAATAATAATACAATAATACCTCGCCTCCTTCATTCATTTTTCAGTGTCGCTAGGAATCCGCATACACTAGAACATATTTACGCACAGACACTTGGCACACGCACTAAATATTCCGCATAATTTAAAATACACTAATGCACAAAACGTGTGTGCATTGCTAAAAATCTACACACCATTGAGTAATGTGTGAATACGTGAATCAAGGCCGGGCAAATAAAAATGTATTTCTGGATCAGTGTTATGGATTCCCGTCGGCTGCGCTTACGCCATTCGGAGCATTACATCACGGACGATAGAGGTCCATTTGGTCCGCGGCTATATCAACTGCTACAACAACTACTTATGATTGATCACGGTATTTTCTAAGTTCGATGTAATATTATTGTAAGTAAAAATGTGTAGTTTAACACAAATTTATCTCGGAGTGTGTTGAGGAGGGGCGTCTCGCGCGCACTGCTCCGAGGGTCCGCGGATGATTCACGCCAATTGCTCCCATTTCATTAAACTGAGCGTAGGCATGTTGTCAGATGTGTCTCGGGAAAATTGTTTAATAAGATAATGAGACGGTCGTCATTACTTATAAATAAAGTTTGGTTTAGATTAGCGGAAGCCATTGCCGAGTTTGTGAGTGTCCGTCATCGGCTTTAATTTTCCCGCTTAATTTTTTTTCAAGGTTTTCCCTTATCAGTTGTTGCAAATTACTCACTATAATATCAGTAATGAGTTTCAAAGTTAACAGTGTACTTTTTTCGTCATATTCCTACGTATAGATTTGGAGATAGTGTACGTGTACATGAATATCTACTTAAATATTTTTGACACAAATGATTAGAAAATTCGTAATTAGATTGGACGCAAAATTAAACACCGCAGCGCGTGTGCCCGATTTATGGCAATAGGCCTTACCCCCTATTACATGGGTGGGACCTAAACATAACGGCCTACCGTGGGTGTATATAAGTACACCTCTGCCTAACCCTTCGGGAGTACAGGCGCGACGTGATGGATGGTGGCGCGTACGACTCGATTACAATATTTTTTTATCAAGTTAAAGTTACTGAAAACTTAACAACAAATTCATTACTTATTCTTACATCATAACTTAAATTTACCAAATAAAATCAGGTTCAAGATCATGTTGATTTCAAGTTCAAGTATTATATAAATGTAACTACAATAACGATTCCACAAATATAAGTTTTAAAAGAAAACATTGTATTAAATGATGAGAAACATTCTCATTCAAATATGATTTTTACAGTAAAATTATTAAAATACTAAAGCCAATTTTTATGAATAAAACAGCATATGATCTTAACTCTTAAAATCAACATTAACAGTATGATAATAAAGTCTACTTTTAAATGACAATAACAAAAAATGTCTTAAAAATATTGTAATTTATTGCATTATAAATCGGTCTTTATTAAATAGTTGAAGTTTTTAAACAAGTTCCGCAGTCCATAGGCAAATCTTACACCCAATATATACTCAGTAACAAGTTTATTGGGATGGTAGTACGATAAATAATTACTTAATTTTCGTATTGTAATATTCTACACTTTATACCATTATCAATTAGATTACACAGCAGAGGCAGAGGCAGAAATCTTAAAGCCTTAATACCTCATACACTATTAGTGTACCTAAATAAAGGTTGGCCTTATCTGTTAGTTGGGATAAAATTAGTACAAGAATAAGTTTTACTATAGAAGTAATTTTTTTTTTTATAAATACACATATACATATACATATATTGGGACATTTTTACACAGCACCATCTAGTCCCAAACTAAGCAGAGCTTGTACTATGGGTACTAGACAGTGGATATAATACTTATATACTTTTTTTTTGTAAATACATACTTATAATATATAAGAAACACCCAGACAAACACAAACACCTAAGTTCATCACATTAATGTTTGTGTCTTGTGGGAATCGAACCCACAACCTCGTGATCAGCAGTCCGGTACTCAAACCACTAGACCACAGAGGTTGTCGAGAGTCGTAATTCAATAAGTTGTATAATTAAAAAAGGAAGAAAGTATACCTGTTTGGACTCACTCTCCAGCTCCAGGATCTGAAGAGTGAGGGAGCTCTCCATGGCAGCAGACTCGTTGAGGAGAGCATTTTCTTGCTCTATACCACTCCGGGTTGTTACCTTCTGTGTTGTGTCTAATTTCATTAGCGCCTGGTGACAAAATATTGTAGTTTAGATAGGCATACATTTTTTTTTAGTAAAAGTTAAATAAAATACATAAATGTGGTAGTTTATTTAGCTTTTGTAGATGATTTTTTAATAAATATTACTTTCACCAAGGGAATCAATGTTATGTTTTTATAAAAACACTAACTGCCAAGTGCCAAGTCATGAAATTTATTCTTTTGACCCCCATACTTTAATTCACAATTATCAAATGTATTTTCTTCAGCTTAAATTTCCAAGAACAATTAAAAAGAATAAACTTTTGAACTTGAAAAACAAAATGTATTCACAAAGTTCAAAGATTATTTTCGAGTCTTATAAAAGTAAAGTAATAAAGTTTGACTTAGGAAAATATGAAATTAGAAAGCTTTTGTTAACTCAGGTTTTTAGTATGACATTGTTTCCATATTTACTAGTCATCACTTTATAATAATGAGAATACTTAAGATTGAGTTTAAAAGAGAAACCACAAAGTTTCTTAATGGTTCTTTTCTGTAGGAAATGACTCATTTGAACCATGCACCATACTTTTGTCTAATATTATTATAATAAAAATCCAAAAAATATGGTTTTCAAAATACTCATGGTAACATGGTAATTTTGTAACTTGACTTAGGTAATAATCATGAAATCAGCATGTTATCATACTTCTCTATGAGGTCCTTGAAATCAGAAATTTTGCTGCCAAGCATATACAGGAATTTTAAGGCTCATAGCACACTCATATAGCTTAATGTGAAACTTATATCAAATCAAAGTACAGAAGTTAGTTGTTACTTTAATAAAAGATATAAAAAATACCTAGCAATAATTTCATTGTTCAGGTGGCTTTCAAGTTGCTAATGTGAAAATAGAAAGTTAATTATTAATGTAGTATTTAGTATGGAAGTAAGTATTATCCCCAATGATTAATTAGTACACAGGTACTAATTAATCATTGGGGATATCTAATTCTAATTTCTAAACTATGATACTTTCCAATTAGAAATTATCTGCAATTGAAATAATTATAATTATTCTATAAATTCCATACAATTATAATTACATACATTTATGTTTCTTTATCAAAAAACTTTTTTAATTACACATACTAGTAAACCATGACATTAAATTGGTATGCTATGCACTGATAAGCCAAACCACAATGTTATTTTTTTATGACGGAAAGAAAATAGATGCAGCGACTTTATAAGGGATGATAAATGTTATTTTTCCTTAGTTCTTCATTCACATTAATAAATGATAAATTACCAAACAAAAGCTGTTGGGTTTTTTCAACTTATACCAATATTTCATTGCAAAAATAAGTCAATCAACAGTTTTCTTTTCATTAGAAGAGTCAGGAAAGTTTTTTACAAACATTATAAACAAGCTATAAAGTTTTGTCTAACTATTATAATGATAATAAAAAGCAGACGTATTTAAAATATCATATCTAACATAGCATTAGTGTTCATTGAATGCTTGAATGCTGCTCAGTAGACTTAGCAGCATAGAAACTGTTAAATGTATGTAGGTTATACTAATAATTTCCACTTATGACTTTTGAAAGTAGTGCATAATATGAATTGTATGAAGGCGGATAAAAATGCCCGTTTCGGCACGTTTTAATGTACCCATTAATGCATGAAGAGTGAAATGAGCAGAATGTAGGCCACTAACCTCTTGTGTGATATCCAGCTCGTGTTTCGTGTTCTCGTAAAGGCTCTCGAGTTCGTCGCATCGTTGCTGCAGGGCACTCTTCTCTTCAAGAAGGACCAGGCCCAGCTGCGCCGACTGGATTTTCTCGCTGCTGGCTTGGTCGAGCTCGCGGCCAAGCCTCTCGATCTCAGCCTTCAGCTCCGCGATCGATAAATCGCTTTGAGCCGTGGCTGCCATCGTGTGACAGTTAAACGGCTAGATATTTTATCTTCATAAACAAAGTAAATAATCTCAGAAAAACAACTATATAAAACGTGTAAAATCAATTGTTTCTACATTCTCCCAAAGGTAAAACGTCTTGACAGTTCATTTCAGTGTTGTCAACGCTTTTGAAGTTTACTGTTTTATTGTAATTTTGTTTGACTTCAGACGGTGAGAACTTTACAAAAACTACCAATTCACAGAAAAATATTTTCAGATTTTAATCAAACTATTGTAGCATACTTGTTTTTAGTTAAATTAAAAGTTTATTTTCTAGTTGTTTCTCTTTTAAACTACAATTACTAATATTTATATATTTATTACTACATACATGCGTCTACGAGCTACGTCATGTTAAACTATTAGGTAAATGGTAGAAATTCTGTCAAAATGGCAATAAAAACCAATTTTACTTTTCTTTCCTAGTCTGTGGTCTCAATTTATGGTATTGTTTTCATTATTTTAATTTTAATTCAAATGAAAACCATGAAAACCTTCATGGTTCATGGTCTTGCCCATAAACATCTGTCTACGGTCTTGCCACTAAACACATCAATGAAAAAAAGTAATTTGATTTTGATTGATACAAAAAATCAGGAATGCACCGGCGCACGGACACGACTTAATTTAGCAATTTTTTGTCATTTATTATAGAATCTGACTATCAGAAAGAGTCAATAGCATATTTACCTTGAACAGTTGAACTTGTAGGTACTTAATATTATTGTATCTTACGCAGGCCATGGCTAACTTTTAAATGTACAACCAATTACATTATTCAAACTTCAAACTTTTTTATCTAATGTCCGCTGGAATTTTTGCGGGAGGGTGGGTAGATTTGATAATAGAACCAAAAGCCGGACTGCTACCGAGTTTGTTTTACCCAAACCGCTTTTTTACACTATACCAGTCTTAGATTAAATCGAAGTATAGGTACTGTAACTTTGGTATTATGTATAATATCGTAAATATCATGTGTGCAGGGGTTTTTATCAGATAATTGATCCATATCCTTATGCTATTGTAAGAAATATAAATTATTCTTGACTAAGGATCTACACAAATAAAACAAAAACCAGAAAGTGTTATTTACTTTATATTTTTTAAACACCAAATTGACAATACTTACAAATTTTGTTATAAAAATAACAACGATCAACATTATAATCAAATAATGAGAGGGGTGATATCGATTGGTTAAAAAGTAACAAAATAGAATTCATAAACCGACGATATTTAATGTTACACTAAACGCATTATTTCTCAGTTTATGTTTAAAACTTCGATTAAGTTAATTATTTAAAACGCAAATCAACAGATATTGATTATTTAGGTTCCAATAACATAAAACTGTAACAAAGTTTTTAAAGAAATTACGTGAACGTAACACAATAAGTAAGTAAGTACGAAAGTTTTATTCTGAAATGTGCCACATACAAACAACAATTTCTTGGTATATTTGCTATCAAAGAGAAACAAGATTTTTCTTAAACTGATTTTAACCTTCTTTTCAAATACTTCTTATTTTTGCTACGTTCAAGCAAGCGAAATAGTTGTATAACGTCAAACCAAAAAACATTTAGTTCTTTAAACTGTATTGGCACCAGTGTAAATCTCAAACAACTTGCAAAAATAATGATGATACCACAGTTAAATAACTTACACTCTTTTAATAATTGACCTAATTATCTTACTAATCTTAATGTTACAGGAATGCGGAAATATTATTGCTATTTTAATTCTTTATTCACAAAGATAATTTTGGAATGATCTATATTAATTTTGCAGTAAGTCGACAATACTAGATTTATCTTCACAATCACATCACTAACATAATATCTAAAACGAAACACACGGAGAACATCAAATTATATCGATCGGTGCTGGATTTACCAATTAACTGGACAACATAATGAGTATGTAAATTGGGGATAATATAAATGCGAAATCTCTTTGGACTTCAAACAAAGCGTAGATTATCAATCGATTTGTTGCCCTAGACAGGTTAAATCCACCACTAAACGCAACCAGTAGTCCGAGACGAGGGTTTGTATAAATTTGAAAATAGTTATGTAAATAAATTATTGTTATGCGTCATCAGTGTGTTTCTACATGATTAAGTAATTAGCTAAATAATATCATTTGAAGAAAAATAAAACTTAAAAATAAAGATGACTATGAAGATGTTACACTTATAAAATAAAAATTTGTAAATTTTTATTATGGTCACAACAAAATCAAATATTTTGTACTAATCGGCATTTTAAACATATAAGACGATAATTATAATTTATTTCGGGCTATTAAGAACAATTGGCACCGAGATGGCGGGAAATGTTTTAAAGCTGGGACTACTGTATGTAGACAATTAGATATAATATTCAATTATTCATCGATTTATATGACTATAGGCCGATTTTTTTTAATCGGTGGATAACTCATATTACTGACGGAATATCATGTGAAAAAATATCCGTGCAAATAACTCCTCATTAAAAAACAGATGGCTAACAGTAACAGATCTGTCCGAAGAACTAAATAATGTTTTTATACTTTTTGAACAAATTGAAGTACGAAGTTAGTTTAAAATTTTGAATGGGTGCTCATTTTGACATACTATTAGCAGCTGAGACTTTCAAAAGATACATTCGCACAGTTCTGTGACATAATGTGACCGATATTTTGTCTTTTTTCATCATACATCACAGTAATAACAGAACTACTGTAAGAAGTAAGAAACTTAATGTATAAGAAAGAAGTCACAGTTCAGTATTTTTGTGAGCAAATAAAACGATGAGATTATAAATTGAGCAACACAAAAATAAATTAATCGCATCACTAATGAGCAAAGTACACTACAACACGTTATTGCTGTTTTCATGGACGATTCAAATTGTGAATTTAAGTTTATATTAATTATTATAAATATTGTTATTACTCTACTTGTACTGTTAGTAACTAAATTTTCGATCTGTTGGGACTGAGGCTCCGAATATAATAATAGATGGCGTTACCAGCGATACGACCGAGAAATGTAGCTTTGTAATTTATGGAAAAAAACGGCCAGTGTTTTTTAGCATAAAGGTTTTCAACATTTTTGTTTCTTAAATGACGGAAATACTTGTGAATGTTATTCGAAGCCTGAATCTCATAACTTGATCGGTTGAGGCTGCCCCAGAAAAAGTCTAATTTAAATATTTCTAATTTACATACTAATGTTAGTTTCGCTCCCAGATGTATTGTTAGTAAAAAAACACATTGATCTAACCTAATTTTACTAACCTGAAACTCCTGTATAACTTTACCATATAAATTCTGTTTATTTGGCAGTGGAGCTTCGTTAAAAGTTGCCATTTGATGGTTTTGAGGCCAGATGCTCACAGACGAGAAAACTTCTGCCACATTATTAAATTTTGAAACATTTTTCAAATTCAAATTCTAACTATGAATCGGTTAAAGTTGTCAGAAGATCAAAACGATGAATTTGCTAAACAACATGAAATAACCGAGACTAGTTTACAGAGAAATTTTCCGAATTTAAGAATGATTTTCTCGCCTTTGGCCATCGGAATTTACCAAAAATTTATACCTATTAATTACTACATATAACTTGCTACTTATACACCAATCAATGACATAAGTAAACAATAAATTCATTCTAATTTTGTCCAGGGAGACAAGTCCATAGACAATAATATCCACGGACACATTATCTACGTTATTTTCAAAATAAAATATGAGATAATTTAATATTTATCACTAGCTCATTACTTACTAATACTTATTTATTCATAAGTACGATACTGAAAATTCAGATAGATTATAAATATATGAAATAAATTTAATATCTGAGTCCGTAGCCTAGAGAAACAACGAGAGGTGAGGTGAGGGAGTAAGAGAAGTGCTTTTAATATGGTAAGAGAACTAGAATTTTTTAATAAAAAATAATTGTATAAAAATATGACCTCAACCAAAATGGCACGAGGCTTTTTTGTATTAAATATCTGTGCAACTAGGCAACGGCCTCCTCAGCTGATTGATATAAATAAATTATTAAATATTACAAATAGACTAGAAGATTAAATAATGAATCCATTTACACAAATAAATATACATTGAAATGTATACATTAGTCAGCACCAAAATGATCATAATATTCATCATATTTTCATAAGGTTGAAAGTCACTTATTATAAAGATTCATTTAATTTTACCTAATTATTTACAGAACCAGATAGGACATCGATTAGGAAACACGTCGAGGTGAAAGTGAGAAGATTTAATTTACAAGAAAGTTTTTAAAGTACGAAAGTACGAAATTCGTTAAATTATTAAAATCTAATGCTTAAATTAATTTTTACGTCTATTTAAAACAAACGACGTCTACGTTTATTCTACAATTTGTAGAAGAAATATCTCAATAAAAAAGTTCACCTTACGAAAACTTGCCAGTATCAATTTTTGAGCAACAAAGAGGTCTAAACTTTTATTAAAGATTTTCGCTTTACTATTTGGTATTCATATTATATAATAAATGACCACAGGTTATTGATATTGTGTATGTATACTTCGCTACACAGAACAAACATTTCTCCATGCTCTAATTTACCGGTAAAATGAAAATTGACACTGACACCTATATTTCCCTACTAAATGTATAAGTATGTAAGATTTACATAACTGCACAGCCAGTGGACACGTCATCCCGTGCGGGGGCGGGCGGGCGCGGCGCCGACACGGTGACCGCGGGCGGGGGCTCCACTCCCCCGGAGTCTTTCCTCCCCACTTGCTTCGACACCTCAGCCTTCTGCGGCGGCGGCAGCTTAGCCTCCTGACTCTGTGGCTTCGGCTTTACCTCTGATCCCAGAGAACTGGTGCTCGACGTCCGCACGCGAGACATGGACATGGATAGCCGACGCTCTCGGGAGTTGATGATGGATGTTAGGAAGGGGATTTGGTTGCTGATCGCTACCATAAATGGTCTGTAGCCGAGACTGAAAATAACAGGAAAAATCTTATTTTTTCGTGTGAGTTAAAAATAAATAATTCTTTTTTTTTTTTCAATGTATTATGAATATCTGGCACCTTTGCCATCTGCCAGATATTCGATAATACATTTCACAACAGATCGATACCATTGGTAACCACTCTAGTATTTATCGATGACCCATAGATCGATAAGCACTCTGAAATGGCATCAGTTTTTCGCAGAATATCCTTCTCCGGGTAACTTCACCCATACTTAATTCAGTTCAATTCAATTCAATTCTTTATTGCATTCCATTTAACTTAACAGTCACTACTAATATTATTCTTAAGAAAATCAAGGGTACCATTCGGCATCGGTCCAGGCGCATATATCCTGCAGCGTCCGCCGCAGTCGCTTCACGGCGTCCAGGCTGACGTCATTTCCGCGCGCGGCGTTTGTGGTACGCAGCACCGCGAGTGCGTCGCGCAGCACCACCGCTACGATGACCGCCCACTCCACGCAACTTGCTTCTGTCATCAGCTGTAGGTAGTATCTGCAGACATTGACAGGTTATTGAGTTAATTAAATATTACTAAGTAAGTGTCTTTGGCTATGTGCGATGTCGTCATCGACTTATTCAATATCGCTCCGCAGTGTATAAGACAGCTGGGGTATAAGCCCCACAAATTGAGAATAACATACTTGTCAACATACTTAATGTTATTTATAATAAATTGTTAAATGTGAAAACTTGTAATTGGCCGTAATTTAAACATAGATTTTTTTATATAATTCTAACTGTTAACTAGCTGTAAGTTTTCTTAACTTGAAAATAAAATAAAATAATGTGCCTGGCGGCCATCTTGGTGACGTAAAAATGACGTAACCGCTCTCAGTACGATTTAGCACCACTAGCCAGCAAGTACGGCGGATGACGTCACGCGGCGGTTAATTAGACAAGGTTCCAGGCCATGAGCCAGTAGCGGGGGTTATACCTGAGCTGCACGTGCGAGGTGTGCGAGCCGCGCTCGGCCTGGTGGTGGTGCAGGCGCTCCATGAGCGCGGCGTAGCGCCGCTCCTCGCCCGCGCCCGCCGCGTCGCCGCCCCACGCCACGCCGCCGCCCTCCGCCACGCTGCCCTCGCCCGCAGAACTGCGAAACGGAACGACACGAGCTAAAGGTGCGTCTACGATAGACGAGCCGAGCACGAATGGAGCACTAGTCGAGCATAAGTGTATAGTGTGGACCGACTTACAATCCTCTAACGAGCACGCTTCGGGCATTTTTTGCACACTGCGCAAAATTACGTTTGAGGACAGGAATCGTTAGTCAATGAGGAAGCCGCAAACGACGACGCCTAGAATAGCTCCGTGGTCGGCTTGTCTAGCGTGGACGCACCTTTAATAAGCGACTTGACGTTACCAATATATTTACAGGTAAAGTTCTTTTCTACAAGGTATTTGAAAACAAACAAAGTCCTTGCGTAACGCGAGCATATTATATTTTTTGACGAAGTCTGTGGTCTAGTGGTTCGAGTACCGGACTGCTGACCACAAGGTCGTGGGTTCGATTCCCACAGGATACAAACATTTATCGTGAACTTAAGTGTTTGTGTTTGTCTGGGTGTTTCTTATATATTATAAGTATATATTTACAAAAAAAAGTATATAAGTATTATATCCATTGTTTAGTACCCATAGTACAAGCTCTGCTTAGTTTGGGACTAAATGGTGCTGTGTAAAATGTCCCAGGATATTTAAATTTATTGCCAGTATTAAAAAGATGCTGTCACATAGCGAGTTATAAAGCGGATAAATGAAAATATATTTATGCTCAATGGAAATCTTGTTGAGTGTTAGTACCGTAGTAAACTGAAATGTTAAGAATAAACTGGCCTACATCACGATCGAATCAATCTGTGAATTTCTTTAAAGATATATCACACCTAGACAAACACTCCGCTAAACATACATAGTTTTTGTTCAGTTATTAGCACTCACCTGACGGGTCCAGGGGATACGGGTACCGCGCCCGTCATCAAAGGTAGCGCCGCGCGTAAGGGGAGGCTCATGTACCCGCTGTCGCCGCATAGACTGTCCGACTCAGCTGACGGCGAGTATGAACCTGAAATGTAGCTCGTTTAAGCATAAATTCAGATCAAGCGGAAAAAATTACGAGCCCTTTTTAAGTGGTAATTAAATATCAACCTTATTCCATTTAGACAAAGCTGAAAATAGTATCATCATCATCACTTCAGCCTACTGATATCCACTGCTGGACATAAGCCTCCTTCATGGCGCGCCATTTCTCCCGGTCCTCTGCCTTCCGCATCCAGCTGCTACCGGCTATCCTTTTCAGGTCATCGGTCCAGCGAGCTGGAGGGCGTCTCACACTTCGCTTGCCAGTTTGTGGTCTCCACTCTAGGACTCGTCTGCTCCATCGGCTATCGGTCCTTCGATAGACATGACCGGCCCACTGCCACTTCAGTTTACAGATTCTGCGAGCTATGTCGGTAACTTTGGTTCTCTTCCGGATATCCTCATTTCGGATTCGATCCTTCAGAGAAACCCCAGAAAATAGTATGCAACATTCAAAATGAGAAAACCGAAAAAAACTATTTTCGCTGACAATCATCGCGATGATAGACGTCAAAACGGATCTCTTATTTTATGACGATCGACTGTACTTACTGGTAACCGTACTGCCTTTCCTTTGCAAATACTGCTCAGCATCGTTAACAACTGGGTACGGCCACGCGAAATCTTCGTGCAGTCTCTTCACACACAGCACTGCGCTATCTACCCTGGCAGCGCGCTCCCTCTCACCAGCCAGCCACGCTACGAGGTGCAGGTCTAGTGCGGCGGCCATCTTGCCCAGAGAGTGGAGACGGGCCGTCGATAGAAGCAGACGCGCGTGGCGTTGGATCATCATGTCTATGAAGAATTCTTCTGCTGTACCGCTATACGAATCCCTATTTTAAGATAGCAAAAATTAATTTTTGAGATAACAATCGGTATTGCGTTTAGGTACTTCAGAAACACCATTAAATGATTGACTTTTACGAGAGATATTGGGTCACCAAGACAACCGATAGAACTCTTAGGGTCGCTGTTCCACCGCCTCCCAGTAAGTTCCCGTTAAAATATCTGATACATAATTTCATACAAGTCCGGTCCAATTTTGAATTGATCCGGCGGTTAGCGACTATCCAGAGGTGACGAAATAGACCCTAACTCTTTAAGAAATATGGGCGTAGTGGTATGTTAAAAAAAGGGTTCTGCAATTTAGACTGTAAGACCTCTATTTGAAGTGTACCTGTCGGCGCGGGCAGGAACGGACTTCTTCCTCTTGACGGCTGCGGTGGCTCTAGCGGGCGGCGCGTGCGGCGGCGGCGCGGGCGGCGGCGGCGCGTGCGCAGGCGGGGACGGCTCCCGCGGGGACACCGTCGTGCTGAAGCTGCGCCCGCGACCACCCGCCAACTAACAAGACGTTATAATAAGCTCTCCAAGTTATGTCGAGATCGCCAGTGTTGTAAATATTGAATACAGTAATTTAAGACGATATAAAAATATAGTTGGTTTGGTATAGCGGTTTCAGTTATATCGGCAACTTGTTAAACGCTATTATAAGTAGACTGCCTCGTTGGTCTAGTGGTCCCAAGCGCGACTGCTACGCTAGAGGTCCTGGGTTCGATCCCCGGATCGAGCAGTGTTGTTGGGTTTTTTGTGAAATTCCCAGTAGCAGCTCTTAACCTGGATTTGTGAACGGTTGATGGCAATAGGCTCGCCCCCTATTACCGGCGAAATGTGGATGTACATTAATACGCCTCTGCCTACCGCTTCGAGGAATATAGACGTGATGGTATGCTGGTATGCTAAACATGTGCACACCCATACCTGCATGCTCCCCAGTATGACAGACAGGTCCTCGGCGTTGGGGCTGACGGTCTGCGATTGCACGACCTGTCCGTATTTCGCTTGAACGTTCACCGAGTTCCTCGGCGAATCGACGTCGTTCGGATCTACAAAACGACACATAATTTTTATAATTCGTTTTTTAATGTAATAGAATAGCAAGTGGGCCAATTCCTAACTTTACATGAGGTTAAGGACCTGTTTGACCACCTCTGGATAGCTGCTAACGCCGGATAAATAAAAAAATGGCACAACATTTTCAAGAAATTATCTGCCAAGCAATTTAACGGTAACTTACTGGGAGGTGATGAAGAAGGCCCATACTGTCTTGAATTACAAAGTTATACTAGTTATACAAAGGGAAAGGAATAATCCATCCTATGCTAGCGTTATAGAAAGTTAGGCACGCACACACACGGGGAATAATTTTAATTCAGTGAAGTTAAGCTTAAATGAACGTCAATGACGAAAAACAATAACGATATATATTTTTTTTTTTTTTTAATATCTGTTATTCCTAATTCTGGACTACACGACACCTCATAATATGCAAATCCCATTCACCTATAGCTCTCAAGAATCTGACGAGATCCCTGGCGAGATCCCACCTCTCTTGCTGCAGCGCGGTGTCAAGCAGTTGTGTCGCAAGCTGTCTACTGACCGCCGAACTTTCCAAGTTCTACGACAGATAATACTCATGTAAACATTTAATTTAATTTACAACGAAGAACAAAGAATTGGGTAAACGATTTGTATTCTATCTTTTAATATGTTATGTCGCTGTTTTAATCTTAGGTACTTGTTTGAAAATCTTTTTTTACCGTTGTCTTTAAAGAGTTAGTTATCTGCATGATGATACGCAAAAATAGGAAGGATCTTAGGAGTACGCAATTCAAGTAAAATACCCTTTCAGGTTTTGACCAGAAGCCCCGCAAATTGATATTGGGCCTGGTGGCCATCTTGGTGACGTAAAAATGACGTAACCGCTCTCAGTACGCGTTACACCACTAGCCGACAAGTACGGCGGATGACGTCATTTTGAGGTTAATTAGACAAGGTTCCAGCCTATTAGCAACTTGTGGGACTTATACCATATCACATAAAACTTTTTGAAATCGGTCTTTCCGTTTGAAAATTTGGTTTTATCCACTGAAAATTGATTTTATCTTAATGAAATTCTTCAATAAATTATGTTACATATCCTAGCCACATAAAAATATAATCGAAGAAAACCGTGTACCCAAATCACAAATATTTAAAGCTCTTGCCACATAGCGGAGGCGTAGCGAACCGAAAGCGGGGCGAACTGTAAGACAGTGTATATAGTATCACGTTTAAAGAAAAGCGAATGCGAGGTGGGAAAGCAAGACCGCTAATTCGCTTTTGCAACGCCTTCGGTTCTATGTGGCAAAAGCGACAAAGCTACTTGTTTGCTAAAGAGGTACAACCAAATTGTAAGAAAGAAGGTTTGCTACACAGAACTAAGTATAGTCGGCCAAGAAAGCGCAGGAACAACTCCTAGTCAATAAAAAATCGCTGAAAGCTGATACTTGCAGTGGCGAAGGCTCTATACAACTTAATCCCTACCAAATTCCCTTTTGAACAGACACTACCAGTGTCTACTATTGCAAAATAGCCCAATAAGGTTAGCATTTGTTGCTCCAGCTTCTCTTTTACCAAAATTGACCCTTCGCCACTGGGCACTTGTAAGCCAAAGTGGTCTTGCAAGCGTAAACCGACCTTATTCCTTTATGTTAAACAACAAAATTTAAACCTCAGGGTAGTAAACCAATTTCTTGGACGACTATACCTTTATTCAAGTCTACTGTAAAGACTTCGCCTTAAATGCGCAAAGTAAGCGTATTGTTATAATGTACCTTCAACAGCTGCAATAAGAAAACACAATTAATTCAGATCATTACTAATTAGTATAAAGATACTTTTTTATGTAAGAATGATACATACTTGTAATATAATAAGGTATGAGGCGGCTGTGTCTAACATCTTCCGTTGCAAACATTCTTGAAACAACTCCTTCGGTTTTCCCGCTGCTGAGAACAAATACGCCCATAGCGCTATCTCTGTTTTTCTTGCGCATTGCACTACGGTCTGAAAAAGAGGTTATATTTTATAGATAATTAATAAAAAAATTAGGACATTTTACACATAACCATCTAGTCCCCTAGTGTGTGTTGTAAACATTGACGTAATTATTAACTTTGACATTTTTCCCTTTCAATTTTAATTTTCCATGCTAAGATTACTAGAAAAATAAGATTAAAATTAGAAAAAAAATGACTAGTCCAATAAGAAATTCAATTATATTAATCATTGTTTGTTAATATTATACTTATGTAATTGCAGTTAGTAATATCTAGATTAATTAATATTTATTTTAATGTTTTTTTTTTCTTATTAACATTTGCATGTCCGGAAATGGACAGAACATGTTGGAACTGTATAATATATTTAATAACACCAGAATGTACACATGTGACAAATAAATGATCTTTATCTTTATCTTTATCTTCCAAAATAAGCTAAAATAAGAATAAATAAGCTTAGCTGACAAATAAATGATCTTTATCTTTATCTTCCAAAATAAGCTAAAATAAGAATAAATAAGCTTATTCTATTACTTTGTGTGGAAGCCCAGAATTCCATACAAAGTAATGATCGATCTGAGATTTTCATAATCTGAAAAAATGTGAATATGCGTGGTAAACAATTGCTTTGTGATAAAATTCCGGATATATGAGTCCAGCCTTATATCATTAGAAAATTGTGAGTGAAAAAATTGAACAACACTTCTGTCAAGCCTTCGAGGAATGAGGCATCAAGTTTTACTAATTGATATTCAATTAGCAAAGTGTTTTGTTGTTGTTTTTTTTTATGAAATCGCCTGTCGGTGCCAGCAGTGTTTAACATATCATCCGTCCTATTTGAGCACCAGCATGTATAATTATGTTTGCTCATAATGTTTGTCTGTTTCACGCGCAATCTGTTGTACATTTGCATAAACGTTCTAGGCTTGATTTTTTATGTAAATAATAATATAGTCAGCAATATAATGTTTTGATGTGTTTACCGTTAAATTAGTCTGTAAACAATTAAGTATGAAGTTAGACAAATTATTAAAGCCTTTTGAGATAAACTCCAGAGATTTTTTTAATGGACACCTTCATGAGGACCGACTGGCACCGGCTGTCTGGGAAGACTATGTCGCGGTGAGGGTTATATCAGACCCTTACCATCTAAAACCACATTTTCCTACAAGGGTATATCAGTTTCTTTGGAAAAAATCAGTCCTAGTGGTGGAAGACCGAATTTCCATTGCGAGCGGAACGGACTCCGTACATAGTACAGTAAATTTCATAGATTCTAGCTCTTTCATGGTGGAGCATTTCTATGATATTTACTGTTGCGGAGTACTTTCCACTCTTAGATGAAACCGGGCTTAATGGTCAGCGCAGAGTAAACGGAAGTCTACTCCAGGTCTACTAAATGTCCAGTTGAAAATCAGAGACAGGCAGTTCGCGAGTAGTCTGGCATATAGCTGTACTGCGCCTCTTTGGCGCAGCCGTGGGCGCAGACAGTATTTTACTTAATCATTATGTAATCATTTAATGTGTCAATAAATCTTTTTTTCCTTTTATACTCTTTTAAACTGATCCGATCAAACTGATAAATTGCTATCGTGATAGTCTACTCACCTGTAAATATACGGGGAATTCATGCACGAACTCTATAATAGAGGGTAGTTGCGCATCGGGTATGGGCTCCTTGCTGGTAGCCTCTTCTTCCAACACCTCGTGCAGCAGCAGTTCGAGCGAGTGCGGGAAGTATGCCAGTTGAGAACACGAGCGCGCGATCTCCCAAGCGTGGTAGCCTAAGTTGCGCCGGAGCAGCTGACGCAGTATTTGGTGAAGATAGACCTGACTCTGAAAGTACAAAAGGTGTATTATTGGATTGCATGTAAAATAAAATGAGTTTGGGGGATTTCCTAAAAAGCTAGAACCACTAACTTCCGATACATCAACAGAAACTGGAATGCAAGTGGTAAGTTGAAGAAGCGTCTATCGATGTAGGTACACCAAATAGTCCGCTGCTATGTTTAAGGCCTCATGTAATACGGGGTAATTAACCTACTGAATCCTAACTTCAAGCTGCTTCTGAGTATTTCCTAGAAAAATCCCATTATTTCGACCTCGACCTGGATATCGAACCGATGTCTAGTGACCACTTAGACTACTAAGAGCCTTAACGTCGCTGCTCAGGCTTACAATCGTACACTGTACACTAATCCCTTTAATGGGTGGAACTGAGGAAACAACTGAGCGTATAGTATAAGGCATTGATATGAACAACGAAACTTTACAAAGTGAGGATAGCAAGAAATCTGATTGTCGATTAGAATATCCATCCAACAAAGAAGGTTCCATACCCTAAAATAAAGGTAGAATTCTATATTCTACCTTTATTTTAGAACATCATTAGTAAAATTGCCGCAAAAATAAGTTTTAATTAGTTCCTTAACGATTGAAGTTATGTGGATGAATCAATTTCAAACTTTTGTCAGGTTTATTACTTAGGCTATAATTAGCAATAATTGTTGTTAATCATCAATCAGTAATAAAAAATATATAATGATATTATGTCGGCGTGAAAAACCGGGAGCATGGAAACCTGCAATTATATATATTTTTAATATTATTTATTGATTTAAGTGTAATAATAGGATGTGTAACGGCGGAAGCAGGATGAAAGTTATATACGCCAGTTGAAAAGAAGAAACTGTTATACCGTTTCTTAGCCTATACAAGACAAACTTTCAGACGGACGAGAATTTTATAAAAATAGTGTTAACTTAAATTTTGGAATTTATTTTGAAATCATAAACAAATCCTTTTTTTATATAATTTGCAGTAGCGACACTGCTAATTTAATTGTATAGAAAGTACATTTTAATGAAAAACATTATACTTATCCGCAATTAGAACTTACCGTTCTATTGACGACACAGAATGGCAGTGAGAATACCGAGTTTGAATCTGAAGCGTAAAGAGTCGTGTCGTTCTCAGCACCCAGAAGAATAGCATCGTCGAACAATATAGCTGTCAACAAAAAAGTAAATTCAGAACCATTGATAATAAAATTACAGACAATTTCTCCTGTAATGTGTTATCAACATAACATCACGCCTATATTCCCCGAAGGGCGAGGCAGAGGCGTACTAATGTACACCCACATTTCACCGGTATGTAATAGGGGGCGAGCCTATTGCCATCAACCGGACACAAAAGTCATTATTCAAATTGTATTATTTAAAAATAACGATAGTTCCCGCACTAGGGGAAATAAACTTTATATTGCGGAGGACTTTTACATACATAAAATGAACGTACACAAACTAAAAAAATCTATCTGATACATACAAATATTCGTCTGGTTACACGAAATGTGCAATCAGTCATCAATTCATAGACAAAAAATACGAAACTGAATGGTCAATGACTATTTGATATAAGTGATAATGTAAAATAACTTACTTAGGGGATAAATATTTAGATGAAATGGCAGCATGATCCTCTTCGCCATAAAAGTATGTCTCCCCGAATCTGGATGTCTGGTAGCATCGCGCGGTAGTAGAGGGAGCCACACCCTCGCGCCTAACGCTCCGCACCACAGCCAGAGGGCGCGGGAGAGTTGAGTCTGAGAGCCCGTGACGCTGCCGCAGGACCAGACACTTTCCACGCAAGATGCCAGCACTGTGGCTGGGAGGCAGCTGTATGCCTGAGGACAATATATATTTTAAGTATACAAAAGGTAGCAAAGGAAGTATTAGCAAGAATTGTTAATAATGAGACCCTTGCCTAAGTAGGTATATCAAGGCCTTTTAAAAATAAGTTGATTGCAGGTTGTGGTTTCAATGCTGATCCATCTACCTATATATAGAGATAAATCAATCAGGCAAACCACCCTAAATAAATAAGGACCATAAAAATATGTACTGAACCTTTGCATAAAAGAAACTGCAAGAACTTTGAGGAGACACCGAGAACAGACGTAAGAGTAAGAGGTGCAAAATTCATATACAAATGGCGGGTGCTCTTATTTCATGACGATCAAATACACAGTGGATACTTCAAATAATACGAGACACTAGCTATCAAGTTATCTTGTAATTAATATACAAATGTTGGGCAATGAACCGGGACCAATGCGGATTATTACGTGTCATATAAAATACAGCATTTCGCTGCTTTAGAATCTACTAGCAATATTACTATCTTATAATAAAACTGGTCGACAGTAAAAAGGTTGATTTCATGCTACTTAATTGTTCGTTTCATAAAAACGCCTAGTAACGGAGTTTAAATATCTGCTACCAATTTAATAAGACTGAAAATATTCGTTTAGAAACTTTGAAATCATATTCAGCATAAATATTTACACAAACATAGGTTGCCGATTATCTGTTTCCGTGCATCGCTAACGTTAATTACGTCGTTAAACGTTATCGTATTTAATTAACGAATACAGAATACATATTATGTAAGTGTAGTAGAGTATTTCTACCTTGAAATCAATAATTAAGTACTATCAAGTTCATGAGCGCATGTAAAACAAGTGTAAAAAGATTAATGCGTTATGTTATACAAGTAATATCTGATAATTATCACACTGACCGACATCCGTCAGCGGAGCGTGCGATCAACCAATCATTAAGTGTACTCAGACGCCGCACGCACACTGCGGAGACGCAACTGGAGCAAAACTCCGTATGCATTTAACGAAATTACAGCTCTGCGATGCAAACAACTTACTTTGCTTATCATATTAAGAAATATTAAGTTATCACTGGCGGTAATCATATAAATCATCGCGAATTGATCAGTTTCCGACCTGCAGTTGGCTGAAATGTCGGCATGTCCGCGCACTGACCCGCGCGTCCTGCTCATCGAGGCATCGAGTCCTCTTTACATATTAACACGCGTTTTCACTGACCGAAGGCTATTCTACGAAAATGAGGAAGCCTGATGCAACTCTTGGTGATTGTTGTTACAGCTAGAGCGAGTAGGCACCAAACATTCCACATCCGAAACATAGGGCATCAAGGACTAACCCAATCGCCTATAAATGCCTTCAAAGTGCACTTTGCTCAGCAGTGCGTTTTTGACACCACGTCAGTGCGTCTCCGGCATAATGAATATTTACGCAGCGGTCGGTGCAACAAGTTTTCGCTTTGAATTACTATGTTTAAAAGTACATTTGTGAAGTGGTGTTCTGAATTTTGCAGATATCTTGTCTCCTCGCCTTGACGGCGTCCGTCACAGCTGATGGACTGTTAGGAGGAGGACTAGTATATGCGCCGGGCCATGCTTCAGTAGATTATTATGTGAGTTTTGTGGTATCCCATAAATTGGGACTGTTGTTTTTCGGTTATTAATAAAGCGCTTTATTTTTGTAGGCATATCCCAGATACGCCTTCGAGTATGCAGTAAAAGACCCTCACACGGGTGACAACAAGGCACAATGGGAAAAACGAGACGGAGACGTAGTTAAAGGTAACTTGATGGCCCAAATTCCCCTTTCATAAACTGGGTCTTTATCCATTCTTTATGGTTATGTCATGATTTTTCTTTGTGTTATAGGAGCCTACTCACTGGTGGAACCTGACGGCAGTATAAGAGTAGTAGAATATTGGGCTGATGACAAATCCGGTTTCAACGCTGTAGTGAAACGCCTTGGACCTAACCTGCACCCGGCGACAGTCCCAGCTGCTTCAATCTACAAAGCACCGATTCCGGTGCTGGGCCATGCATCTTCATACGCCCCGATATCTGTGGGGCCAGTGGCTAAGCTGGGAGGGTTAGCGGGCGCTCCTCTCATATCAGGACCGATTGTAGGAGGCGCTATATCTACTGCAAATCTCATTAAGCCCATATCAGTAGCACCTATTGCGCCTATCGCACCCATCGCACCAATTATCAAGGCGCCAATTGCAACAGTAGCGCCAATTGCGTCATACGGATCCTTAGACACCATCGGACCGATTGCGAAACCTATTGCACCCATAGCGCCAATAGTATCACCGTACTCTGGATCATACTTGTCGGGCCTCCCTGGTCCTATATATAAAGCTGGACCAGTATACTCTGCACCTCTTCCCGCCCCTATCTACAAATCTGGACCAATCCTGTCAGGTCTGGGAGCATACCCAGGATCTTTGTCTTTAGCCCCAGCTCCATTGCCGCTTTTGAAGTCACCCCTTGGCCTATCAGGATACGGAGGTTACGGAGGATTGAAAGGATTGGACGGTTTGGCAGGATATGGAGGACTGGGTGGCGGTTACGTCAAAGGTCCCATTGGTGGTCCAGGACTATTAGATGACCTTGGTCACGGCCTACTGTCAAACTCTTGGGGCGCAGGGGGATACGATATCTACGGCAAGCACTGATTAATAGAAACTGTTATTAGAGAACATTTACAACCTCTAAATGCCGCTGTCCATAACACTGCTATACATTGTATTTACCAAGTGAGTCTCTTTTAGGAATGAGCTTTAAAGTTGGATAAAGTCAAGAACCTATAGTACATAAGATATTTAATATTTATGTTGCTAATTATAAGTCAGACTATCACTAATAAAGCAAACACCACCATGTGGTATTATTAAATTATTTTATTAACCTGAATAACGATGTGACTATCTGGACCGATGTCTACTAATGAGCCTACTACGAAGATTTACTCAGTCTTATGAAAGGGATTTTTAGTATTAAATAAAAAAAACAATTTTATCATATTTCTCATTATTTTTGTAGATACAGTTCAGCAGTATGTTTATTAGGATTTTAAATATTTCTCACACTTAAAACATTGATGTCATTGGATAAATTGAAATAGAATGTCAAATCATTGTTAAACATGAGAAAAGTTCATCACTGTTGCTGATTTGGTCTGGGAACTAATCAAAATATAACATGGTCTTTTATAAAAACTGGGTGATATTAAAAATAATATATGTAATCCAAAATGCTAGTTGAAGTTGACTAAAATTGTGAGGCATTTTAATCATAATAATGTAAAAACATTAAACTACTAATATCCGGTTTTGAACTTGATCGATTCCAATCAATAAACGGCTTCCGCTCAAATTATATAATAGGTTATGCGTTTCCAATAGTAGATTACCAATCTAAAACATAATGAAGGTTTTAAACATAATCGATTGCGCCGGATCACACGTTTAAGTATAGGTAAATGTACCGTGTATGTAAAGGCTGTAGATGAAACCAAATTGGTGTGCCAAATTTGGTTAGTGGGAGACACGTGAATATAATGTATGCAATATACTAATTTCTCACACTTACACGAATACTAGACATTTAAAAAAAAAACTCTTTTTTTAAATGTCTAGTATAATATTTATAATCCGTAATGTATAATCCGTAAAAAGTAAGTTTAATTTTAACTAGCTTCCAGCCAGCGGCTTCACCCGGTTGGTCTTGATAACTTTTTTCCCCCGTTTTAGCAACGTTTTTCATTGCTACTCCGCTTTTATTAGGAGTAGCGTGAATTTTTCAAATCGGTCCAGGAGCTTATTCAATACAAACAAACAAACAAATCTTTCCTCTTTATAATATTAGTATAGATGTATTGTCAATAGTTACCTAATACCCTGCTTATATTATAAATGCGAAAGAAAGGTCCTGTTTCACCACCTCTGGACAAAAACAAATGGGAAAATTAAAAAATGGAACATTATTTCTATGAAATTATCTACCAAGTAACTTAACTGGAACTTACTAGAAGGTGATGAAACAGGGCCTAAATATCTCTGTCTTTCTTATATTTCACGCGTTGAACAGATTTCTATAAAACTTAGCAACTTTTGTTTCAAAAAGTCCTTTGGAATGTGAGCGAATTAAGTGCAAAAGTTAGTCGACTTTAAAAACAACTGGCACCTATAGGCGATTTAAGAAGCCTATTAAAATATGCCACGATTCGCGAGATTGGTACTGAGCCCAGGACCTACACTACTTTTCTCTTCTTTTCTTTATAAGACCATTTGTCACAGTATTTTTTAAATAAATATTCGGTATTCTGTATACTTCGGAGTTGCACTAACCGAACCTACCCAGTAGATTTTAGTTACTATGAAGTCAATCAAAAAATTTACCTATAATGTTACTAACTTTTCCTAAGAAACATAATAATATATTTGATTATTCATACAAAATCGACAACGGTATTTATTCAAGTTTTGTTTTTTTGGAAACATTCGCCATCGACGCACACTTGCACATACAACGTAACGCAGGTACCCCAACTTATTCCAAATATTTGGTTATTTAACTTTATTTTCTAACTTAATATCATGGTTTTTTTGGTTACTGAAAATTATCTTTTAGTTTGGTTATTTATCTCATACTAGCCACCTGTGCGGAGCTTCACCTGCGTGTCCCAGTGGATTAAAAAAATACACTCAAACAAAACATGAACACAACAAAAAAAATATTACTCAATTTGGTGTAGTTGTTCGGAAGTTGTGGGCATACAAACATTTCGACAATTCATTTTTATTTATATACTAGCGACCCGTGCGCGGCTTCGCGTGCGTATTCGGTGGATTAAGAAACATACAAACATTGTCCTGACAATAATGAACACAACAAACAAAAAAATAATTACTCAATTTGGTGCAGTTGTTCGGAAGTAATGCGCGTACAAACATTTCAGCGATTCATTTTTATATATTATATAGATAGAAGATAGATTTTATATTTTCCATTCGTACGGTTTTTCAAAGAGTTACAACTGTTCGTGTGGAGGTTTTTCCCAAAGTCGCGTTATGACAGATGGTGAAGACCAACCATGCGAGACTGACACTGATGGACATTAATCACATCATTGACTGCGTTTATGTATATCAATGTATATTATGTACATATTTATAGTTTTTGTTTGCCAAGATTGTTACTGGGAAAGTTAGCAAGGGTTCTGCCTGTAAAGACGAATCGTTTGTAATAAAAGTTTTAATTGTTGGAATATGGAAACGACAGGTGATATTTTTGTTTATTACTAAATTTGGTTTAAGAACATAAGAGCAATTTTTTAGGTATGATGCTGACAACTTCTAAAACATGAGATGTTAAATTGTATGTTCAATTGAAGTGACAGCATTTTAATGCAAGTTTAAAATGCTGTCACTTCAATTTAACATATTAATTACCTAAGGACAGAAATTAACGTAATTCAATGTGTATAGAATAAAATTCATTGAACTGGAAGGCGGATTCAGAAATATTTGAGTTGACAAAGAGAAGGTACCTAACCCTAAACATGCCTATTACCAAAACTTACTACAGAAAAAAATGGCGTACTGATTACACTTTTTGCCGGCATTGGGTCATGTGAATAACGAACCAGTAGTGATGAAACGGGTAGAGCCAGTTGTACACCACAGTGCAGTTATAAAAGCATTGTGCACATACTGACAACCCAACACTCTGCATATCACTCGCTGACACAATGAATCGATTTTTAATGGTTGGTAATTGATTGTTAGAATATACCGTTTTTGGTGAAATACTTTTAAGTGAGGTGGATTTAAAAGTGATATCCAATTATTTAAGAAGCTTAACAAAATACAATATAAAATAAAATCAATATTATTTGTATTATATTCCGAAAATTCGCTCATTTCATATCATCGTTACATCTTAATTTCATTTACCAAGGTTTACCTACTATTCAATAATAAGGTTGGTTTATTAATGGGTCTTTAGTTTTAGCTTTGACAAAATGTATATAATTTCAGATTGCGTGCACACTAGCCGTAGCGATTGCTACAGCTTCCGCTAGAGCCATAAAAGCTGTTTCAGTCGTTGATAAAATCGTAAGTATCACAGAAACTGATCTATGCAAGGGTGACAATTTATTCCAAAATGAGTTATTCATAAATAATGACATTTAACTAAAAATATTCCCAATCAAGTCACTATAATATCTTAACCGCACGCAATAGTTGAGAGTAATTTATTGCGCCATATAGGATTTACTGGCGACACCTTTGGATATTGTAGCTATGTTATTGCATCGGCGTCTTTCTTCGTTATTCGAAACTATATGGCGTTGGGTACAGCTTTGGAGTACCGCATCACACAGATACATATATAGACTCTTAGACTAATTATATCAAATATGACTAAAATTATTTTCAATAATTTAGTTAAGTTATTTAATGTTACAGGATTATCCTCGGTATGCGTTCAACTACGCTGTGAGCGATCCCATAACAAAAGACAACAAGGCGCAATGGGAGACGAGAGACGGCGACGTCGTCAAGGGCTCCTACTCGCTAGTGGAGCCTGACGGGAGCCTCCGCGTCGTTGACTACACGGCCAACGACCTCACGGGCTTCAACGCCGTAGTCAAGAAGATTGGACCTACAGTACACACAAAACTAATACCAAACCCAGTCGTTCCTCTTACATCATTAGTCGGCCCTGTTAGCTACGGCTTCGGTGCTGCACCAATCGTCGCCAATCTACCGAAGTCCACATCAGTCGGGCATTGGAGCCTACCGTGGGATCCCTTGACGCACTCTTATGGAGGTTGGGTTCCGTTTACAGGACCCTTGTTAGATAAACCGTATGTGATGATTTATAGCAAGAAATACGTGGACGGTAAAGTGCACAGATGGTCGACCGGGCCGATACCGCTGTATGGTAAAACGTTAGTCTTGAAGACAAAACATTGAAGTTTTGGCCGAAGAAGTAATTTATTCTCTTGGTGTTATTGTAATTACGGTTGATTCAGTTGCTCAAGGAATCACGGCTTTGTCAGTGGTTTCATAAGGGCCTTGTCAGTGGTTTCATAACTATTAATGAAATTTATGTAGCCATATTACGTGCACTACGATGTCGTTGGTTTATTTGGGATAGTGATACTGTTTAAGCGCGTACAGGCTGAAGTAACTAGTCTATAAATGATTTGTAAATGCAGCGAAAATACTGTAAATATGTAAATAAAAGCATCTAAAATGTTCTGGAAGTATTATTTCATAAAACAATTAAAGTATTTTTAAGGAATCATGTTAAGTCGACCGCGAATATAATAATGAAATTAATAAATAATAAAAACAATAAGAGGTTCTATCAATTTATATATCTAAATTAAATGATCCCATTTAATTTTGAACTATTGCGAATTCATTTGGAACTAGGGATCTATCAACATACGAACCTATTAAAATACCAGTGTTACAATTTGATGCATGCTGTGACACCTTAAAATGTTGTGCATTTACCTCAATTTCAGTAATTACATCTTAGATATAAGAAACAATATAGCAGCCAGCATTGTCCAAAACAACCAGTATTGTCCTGGACAACCAGTATTGTCCAAATAAATAAATACGAAAATCCCGTAGTTCTTCTCCTACCATTAACCATACAAAATAATATATAGCACTGTGGGTTTGTAACAGTAGACTTTTGAGAAATATTATCAGTTTTGTTTGTTGCGGTATAAGATTAGACCATATAAATAGGTACCTTTGAAAAGTCAGACTAATGGCACCGTTTCGAAAAAGTGGGAAATAATGGAAGAGAGCCGGCAAGAAACTCCATAGTCACTCTTTAAAAAAACATAATCTCATATATAAAATTCTCGTGTTGCGGTGTTTGTTACCAAACTTCTCCGCAACGGCTGGACCGATTGTATGAAATTTTGTGTGCATATCGGGTAGGTCTGAGAATCGGCCAACATCTATTTTTCATACCCCTAAATGATAAGGGTCACCCACCCCTATATGGCAAAACAACGTTTGCCGGGTCAGCTAGTATAGTTATATAATTATGGTAACAGTAACAATAGCTTTTTTTGTTGTAAATAGTTATTTATGTAGAATGCAGTTTGATGTGTTAGGTACTGATAGTCTGATCCGACTATCTGAAGACGTTACCGCTATATATTTATCGAACACCCGGTACACGTCCGATTCGATAATCTGATTTAACCTAAGATATCGGGAGCCTAAATAAGGCGGTTGCAATTTTTATCGCTTCAAATCATCAATAGTTTCAAAAATGTATTATTTTATCATGACTAGAAATGTCATGGCCTGGTCATAGGTTCGATTTCCAGGTCGAGCAGTGTTGTTGGAAATTCTCAATGGCAGCTCGGAGTTTGGATTTCTGCCCGGTTGATGGCAATAGGCTCGGCCCCTATTACATGGGACCTAAACCGGCCAACTTCGGGTGTACATAAATATCCTGGGACATCTTTATACAGCACCTCGGTCAGTCCTAAACTAAGCAGAGCTTGTACTATGGATTTAGACAATGGATATAATACTTATATACTTTTATATGTAAATACATACTTTGTAACGTGTTTTTTTATACTCGTTACATGGTAGTCGATTTTTTAAATAAATTTAATATTTTTTCGTGATGGCAAGTACGCAGTACTTGGTTTTGACAGGTGTCAACGAGTTGTCAATTTTTACGTCTTCCAACACTACGACCCGTAACGATCATGGCGTGATCATTTTTTAAAAGTTTCGAAATTATTTTTAATCCTGTTACATTTCGTAACAATTTTTATATAATGTATTAATTTTTTTATTATTAAAGCCTATTGGCATTGTTCTCATGTGAGTGATACATATTTTATTGGTGAGTAAAGTTTTCTTTGAAACACATTGTTGAACTTCGTTTTCCAAATTGTTCTGGTTTGTTTATTCGGCTTATGATTTTTTTACAGGCAATGGCCTAGCTGTGTTCTCACTCAATGTGGTGACGAATCCTTGTTTGTTATAAAAACGGTAAGATTACGTTGATCATGACCACGTTGTCGACTAGTACTTTGTCATCGTATTTTTGTCTAATCCAGGCTTATTTTGTTACAGCCTCGGCGTTTTTTTTATACCCTTAGTTTTTCTTTAATTCATTCTTAATTGGAATCCAACATTTCATGGGTTTTGGAATCCCCACGTAACGACGGGAGTTCTGACCACCTCATCGCGCTCTACTGGGATGGTGATATAAAACTATATTTTAAATTAAGTGCCTCCCAGGTACGTTATTTTATACATATAATCAGGATGCAATAGTGACCAATAATGACCAATAATGACCAATAATTATTAATTTAAATGTAAAACCTTATTTCACAACCTTTAGTTTAATTGTGAAAATATAAGCTCTAAATTTTAATATTATAATCTACTATATTATAACCTACAGTGCATTAAAGACAGACAAAAGATCTTCAGCCTTTTATTTGTCTACTCCCACCGGCAGATTAAAAGCCCAAGCGAACCCAAGGTAAGCATCCGGTAGCATTTTTTAGAGTGTGAGCTTCTGGCGCCCGAGTTTCTTTTATATTTCATTATTTTGAAGCACACACATGTTTGGTTCTCGTATCGTATTGTGTACCACACACAAAATATATATTTTTTTTTTTTTTTTTTTATTACATTTGGCGCTTGCGTTCAGGGACATGAAGTAGGTTTGCCTTATATTGTCACTTGTTTTACATTATTGCATCTAAAACTTTGTTATTATATTGTTTACAAACCATATTGTTCGTTAGTTGGAAACTTTTATAGTAAATAACTTTTATTTACAACTTTAATTATTATCTTGTAAACAATATAGCTATTGAACTTTGTTGTATTTTGTTTATAACTGTGTGCTATTACAGCATAATTATGTTCTTGTTTTTCTCTTTAGCAACAACATAAATGTATGGTATAGACCGTGTTTGTTATCAATCTTTGAACATATAAGTATAATTTTGAGGTGTAACTTTATATAAAACAATTTGAATACAATAAGTCTACATTGTTATATTATCTTTTAAGCTTCAATCTTGTGAGTTATTATTGCATCTTTACAATTTAAAATCAACTTTTAATTATTCTTTTGAATAATTTAACTTCAACATAACTTATTTTTATAACCTTAAATATTAATTAACTTTTGAGTTTGAGTTTTTCTGCTTTGCTTATTTGAAACTTTTAGCTTTTCATCATGGATAAGGAAGTACAGTGTCCTCCGCTTTCTGTGGCTGAGGATAAACAGGTTTCTATTGATACTAGCATGGTTGCTAATGCTAATGCTGTTCCGGATATGATAAATTTGACTGAGGTGCATAATCCTTTTGATCATAATGACCGCATTGCACATTCTTCTTCAGCTTTTGCTACTAATGCCTTGCCTTCATTTAATTCTATGAATGCCTTTGTGAATGAACATATAAAGAAAAATTTGCCTTCTTTTACAAAATTACCAGATTTGAAAAAGAGTAAGATTAATTTTAATGGAAAGTCTTGTGTTAGAGAATTTATAACTCAAGTAGAGGAGTATTTTTTATATAAGAATTTTAATGAACTTTTGTTAGTAGGATCTTTTTCGGACTTGCTTAGTGATATTGCTCTTAAATGGTTTCGCACTGTTCGAATTCGTATTGCTTCTTGGCACGAGCTTAAGCTTGCGTTGTTAAAGCGTTTTGATAAACCGCATTTTGATTACTTTTTGGAATATGACCTTCGCACCAGGAAACAGAAACTTTCTGAATCTCTTCCAGATTTCATTACAGAGATCATGGACATGGCTAGTCGTCTTTCTTCTCCATTATTTGATGCAGTTTTAGTAAATATTATTAAACATAACATGTTACCTTTATATACACCTTTTATTTTTGGAAAACATATTGATTCTGTTGAACAGTTTCTTGATCTTTCTAAAGAACTTGAAGTTGTTGTTAATAGAAAACCTAAAGATTATATTAAACCTGAGAAACCATATTTTAAATCGAATGCAGTTTCAAGTAGTTTTGTTTGTTTAAAGTGTAAGAAGTCTGGACATCATTTTAAAAATTGCCCATCTATGCCGGGTGTAGTTTGTTTTAAATGTCAAAAGGTTGGAGTTACATCCAAGAACTGTGACGTTTGTAATTTGGTTAAAAACTCTAATGAGTCAAAAAACTGATTAGGCCCCATCGAGCACCAGTTTTTGACAAAACTTCTAGTGTCTCGATGTTGAAAAAATCTACTTATTGTCACAAACCGGATGATGTTTCTCGTAATAAAGAATTTAAAGATTGGATAAATTATTTAAAAACATTTTTTAACATGTATAGATCTGCTCCTATTTTGTTTGTAAAACATAACGATACTAGACCTTTTCTGGAATTTTCAGTCAATAATAATAAATTCTCAGGATTATTAGATAGTGGTTCTAATAGTAGTATTTTAGGTTCAAATATTCATAAACAATTTTTATTTTTAGGTTATAAAGTTAAACCTGATTCTGGTTCTGCTTTTACAGCTGATGGTTCTTCTCAGCGGGTTATTGGAACTATGGAGTTGCCAATTACTTGTGATCATTTAACTAAATACATAAAATTTCTAATTATTCCTAATTTTCAATCTCAAATCATTTTAGGTTTTGATTTTTGGTTACAATTTGATCTAGCTAAAGATTTATGGAAAAATATTAACTTTGTTCGTTGTAATGAAACTCAAGTTTGTACAGTTACTTCTGCTAGTGAACTTTCTCCTTCTGAGAAACATAAATTAAATGAGACTATTGCTCTTTTTGAAAACATTTCTTATGAAAAGAAAGGTTTAGGTCTTACTCATCTTGTAGAACATAAAATTAATGTTACTAGTGAACCATTTAAACAAAGATATTGGCCTTTGAGTCCTGCTAAACAAAAAGAACTTTTTGATGAAGTCGAAGTTTTATTGAAGGAAGGTATCATTCAACCCTCTAAATCTCCTTGGTGTTCACCTGTTTTAGCTGTAGAAAAGAAGGATGGTAGTACCAGATTATGTTTAGATTCGAGACGATTAAATTCAGTAACTATTAAAGATTCTTATCCACTTCCTTATACTTCTAGAATTTTAGATAACCTTAGAGGAGCTAAATATATTAGTTCAATTGACCTTTCTAAAGCTTTCTTGCAAATTCCTTTAGAAAAATCTTCTAGAGAGAAAACTGCTTTTGTTGTACCTGGTAAAGGACTTTACGAATTTGTTCGTATGCCATTTGGTCTCACAAATGCACCAGCTGAGTTGCAGAGACTAGTAGATAAATTGTTTGGACCTGAATTTGATAATTTTGTTTTCTGTTATTTAGATGATCTTATCTGCGTAAATTCAAACTTTAATTTACATATTGAGTACCTACATAAAATTTATAACATATTAAAAGATGCTGGATTAACAGTTAATTTAAAAAAGTGTAATTTTTGTAAGGATAGATTGCGTTATCTTGGTTATATTGTAGACAGTGATGGTTTGCACACTGACCCTTCTAAATTAGAAACTATTAAACATTTTCCTCGCCCTGATACCGTTAAAAATCTTAGAAGTTTTCTTGGTTTATGCTCTTATTATCGTAGATTCATTAATAAATTTTCTGATATAGCTTCCCCTTTAAATAAATTGACAGCTGGTAGTAAAAACTCTAAAAAACCTCTTGTTTGGAATGATGATGCTGAAGTTGCGTTTACTAATTTAAAAGAAGTTTTAATAACTGCTCCTGTTTTACAGTGTCCTAATTTTGAAAAACCTTTCTTTTTACATTGTGATGCTAGTTCTGTTGGCATAGGTAGTGTGTTGAGTCAAGAGGATGAAAACAATGAACAACATCCTATTGCATTTTATTCAAGATCCCTTAATAAATGTGAACGTAATTATAGTACCACAGAACGTGAATTATTAGCAATTTTAGATTCTATAGAACATTTTAGACCTTATATTGAAGGAATGAAGTTTACTGTTATCACTGATCACGCTAGTTTAAAATGGCTTTTGGGTCTTAGTAATCCTAGTGGACGTTTAGCACGTTGGGCAGCTAGAATTTCTCAATTTACTTTTGATATTATACATAAAAAGGGTTCCTTACATTTAGTTCCAGACGCTTTATCTCGTATTGAAGTTGCTGAAATTGTTTCACAGAATAATTTAGTTTCACCTGATGATGATATTCATGATCCATGGTATAGAAAAATATTTGTTAATTGTCAGAAATCTTGTAGATATAAAAACTTTAGAGTTGAAAATAATACTTTGTATAAATTTTGTAAAAATAAATATGATCCTAACAGTCGTTTGAACTGGAAAATTGTTATTCCTAAAGAACATATTTTAGATACAATTAAATCAAATCATGATGATATTAATTCTGGTCACCTTGGTATCCATAAAACTTTAAAGAAATTAAAACAACATTACTTTTGGAAAGGAATGTTTAATGATGTTCAAAAACATATTTTATCTTGTGATGTTTGTAAAGCTTATAAACATACTAATTCCCCTCCTTTTGGTATCATGATTAATCCTAAAAAAGTTGATCGCCCTATGTTAATGCTTTCAGTAGATATTATTGGAATTTTACCTAAAACTTATTCTGGTCATAAATATAT
Organism: Acronicta psi; assembly: GCA_946251955.1. Classification (NCBI taxonomy): domain Eukaryota; kingdom Metazoa; phylum Arthropoda; class Insecta; order Lepidoptera; family Noctuidae; genus Acronicta; species Acronicta psi. Next base: position 3,734,567 of record OX276486.1, read on the forward strand.
ACTCTCAGTAGTTGATGTTTTTACAAAATTTTGCTGGTTATTTCCCATGATTAATGCTACTACTAAAATAATTTGTAAACATTTTGAAAAAGAAATATTTCTTAGGTTTGGTTGTCCCAAAATAATAGTTTGTGATAATGGAACACAATTTACATCAAAACATTTTGTAGATTTTATGAAAGGTTTTAATATTACTAAAATATTTTATAATACTTTATACACGCCTCAAAACAATCCTGTGGAACGTTATAATAAAACGGTTGAAACTTGCATTTCTTGTTTTGTAAAAGATGATCATAGAACCTGGTCAACATTTTTACCCCATGTTCAACTAGCTTTAAATAATAGTGTGAATCTTGCTACAGATTTTACACCAAATTTTCTCATGTTTGGTAGAGAACTTGTTTTTGATGCTTCATTACATCATTTTAGTAATTCTATTGACAACTTAAATCAACTTGAAGTTGGCGATAGAAGTATTTTTGCTACTTCTCTTAATTCACTTAGTGACATTTTCGTTAAAATTCAGGCTTCTTTATTAAAAGCTTATAAGCGTAATGCCACTTATTATAATAAAGGTCGTAGGGTCATTTCTTTTGATGTGGGTGATGTAGTGTGGAGGAGAAGTTTTGTACAATCTAGTGCTCCTGCTTATTTTTCGGCAAAACTTGCTCCTAAGTCTGTTAAATGTGAAATTATAGAAAAAGTTTCTAATAATGTTTACGTATTAAAAGATTTAAATAAAGGTTCTGTAGGACGTTATCATGTTAAAGATATCATTAAATTTTAATTTTTATTCGGTTCTCAAGTTTAAGTTTTGTTTTTGATAACATTGTTGAAGCTGGCCTTTGTTTGTGTGACGAATGAATAATGAATGAAAGATTTATGGCCATTATGAAAGATGATAGTATGTGAGGTAACTTCATGTCAATTTATTGAATACAAGTCTGAACTTTCTAAAGCTGAACTTAGGAAATTTTGGTTAATAATTTAAAGTGCTTCTTCCAGCCACACAATACATATTTTGTATCTTCTACATCAAAAGATCTTATATATTTTTTGTTTGTTTAATAAGAGATAATTGACTTTTTATATTATCATCTTATAATTTTATTGATATTGTTTTTAGTCTGTTTCAGATTAAATTCTAATATATCTTGGTTAAGATTTAATAATCTTCTATCTCTAAGTTAATAAAATCATACTGTTTCCTTAGATTGAATAAGTATAGATTTTTTAATTAACAACTTTATACTTTATAAAACTTAAGTTTAAGTTTTTTATAGTTCCTCGGATGTGACTTAATATAGGAATAATTCCACTCGGACTTAGACTTTTTTCTGAGATGTTCTCATCTCTTTGTTTTTATTTCAGGATGTTCTGCCGCCTTGTTGTGGAGATCCTTGAACCTTTATACGGATCTGGGTATTATTTTGCCTCGATTTCGTGCTCTTTTCTATTGTGTTCGGGAGTTCGGTGGTGTTATGCCGATCACAATATGAATATTTTGTTTATTACTTTTGATGTTGTGTTCGGAAGTTCGGTGGAGTTGTGCCGATCACAATATGCAAGTATTTTGTTTGTTGTTCTTTTCTATTGTGTTCGGGAGTTCGGTGGTGTTGTGCCGATCACAATATGAATATTCTTTTACAGTTACTTTACTGTAGCTGCTTGGTTTGTTCTAATGCTTTTTAGATTGTTTGTGCTTGGAAAGTTGGTGGTGTTGAGCCAATCACAACATTCTCTTTTTTCAGGAGTTTTCGCTTCGCAATTAGAAGTTTTGAAGGCTTACGAATCGTATTGTGTTTATCTGCAATTCGATTCGCATTGTAGGAGTGATGATAGTCAGCGGCGATGGTGCCCAACTGAATTCATAGTGAAGTTGTTGTTAGTCAGTGGCGATGGTGCCTAACTGTACTCATAGGACTTGGTGATGTTAGTCAGTGGCGATGGTGCCTAACTGTACTCAAAGGAGATGAAGTTGATAGTCAGTGGCGATGGTGCCTAACTGTACTCAATGGAGATTTTGTTAGTTATTTCGGAGATTTTGTTTGTTTGTAGTCAGTTGCGTTAGTGCTTAACTGAACTATTTGATGTTGGTTTAGGAGTTAATTTTTGTTTTAATATTTAAATCTTATATTTAACTTTTATTTAAAAGAGATTTTGTCCTCTTTTGTCTTTTGTTTGTCGTTGCCTTAGTGCATAAAAGAAAGTTCCTTTCTTTTATTTTTTCGGGGAGGGATGTAATGTAACGTGTTTTTTTATACTCGTTACATGGTAGTCGATTTTTTAAATAAATTTAATATTTTTTCGTGATGGCAAGTACGCAGTACTTGGTTTTGACAGGTGTCAACGAGTTGTCAATTTTTACGTCTTCCAACACTACGACCCGTAACGATCATGGCGTGATCATTTTTTAAAAGTTTCGAAATTATTTTTAATCCTGTTACATTTCGTAACAATTTTTATATAATGTATTAATTTTTTTATTATTAAAGCCTATTGGCATTGTTCTCATGTGAGTGATACATATTTTATTGGTGAGTAAAGTTTTCTTTGAAACACATTGTTGAACTTCGTTTTCCAAATTGTTCTGGTTTGTTTATTCGGCTTATGATTTTTTTACAGGCAATGGCCTAGCTGTGTTCTCACTCAATGTGGTGACGAATCCTTGTTTGTTATAAAAACGGTAAGATTACGTTGATCATGACCACGTTGTCGACTAGTACTTTGTCATCGTATTTTTGTCTAATCCAGGCTTATTTTGTTACAGCCTCGGCGTTTTTTTTATACCCTTAGTTTTTCTTTAATTCATTCTTAATTGGAATCCAACATTTCATGGGTTTTGGAATCCCCACGTAACGACGGGAGTTCTGACCACCTCATCGCGCTCTACTGGGATGGTGATATAAAACTATATTTTAAATTAAGTGCCTCCCAGGTACGTTATTTTATACATATAATCAGGATGCAATAGTGACCAATAATGACCAATAATGACCAATAATTATTAATTTAAATGTAAAACCTTATTTCACAACCTTTAGTTTAATTGTGAAAATATAAGCTCTAAATTTTAATATTATAATCTACTATATTATAACCTACAGTGCATTAAAGACAGACAAAAGATCTTCAGCCTTTTATTTGTCTACTCCCACCGGCAGATTAAAAGCCCAAGCGAACCCAAGGTAAGCATCCGGTAGCATTTTTTAGAGTGTGAGCTTCTGGCGCCCGAGTTTCTTTTATATTTCATTATTTTGAAGCACACACATGTTTGGTTCTCGTATCGTATTGTGTACCACACACAAAATATATATTTTTTTTTATTTTTTTTTATTACAACTTATAATATATAAGAAATACCCAGCCAAACACCAAAACTAGTTCATCACATAAAGATTTGTGTCCTGTATAAATCGAAACCATGACCTCGTGATCAGCAGTCCGGTACTCGGAGCACTAGACTACAGACGTCGTCATTACATAAGTACACTTCTCACTAACCCTTCAGGTAATACAGGCTTGATGGTATGTATGTAGTACTTCATAGTGCCCCATGAGCGCTGAAACTGATCTGAGTTGCAGTTGCCACGAAGTTCTGTCATTGTTATAAGAACCTGTCCTTACGCATGTACTGCGTAAGGACAGGTTAGTCTTCATATACGAGATATATATATTAAGATTGAGCACTACATTATAACATATAAAAACACATTCATTATCAGATACGATTCAGTCAATGGTTTTAAAAGAGGTTATGTCTATACTAATCTATACTAATATAATATAATATATATAATATATAATATATAATAATATTATAAAGAGGAAAGATTTGTTTGTTTGTTTGTTTGTAATGAATAGGCTCCGAAACTACTGGACCGATTTCAAAAATTCTTTCACCTTTGGAAAGCTACATTATCCCCGAGTAACATAGGCTATATATCATCACGCTACGACTAATAGGAGCGGAGTAGTAATGAAAAATTATGCAAAAACGGGGGAAAAAATTATAAGACCACGCGGGCGAAGCCGCTGGCGGGAAGCTAGTTATATATATTTTAAATGATCAAATAATGTTTATCTATCGCAGGTAGATCATCATCTTTGGTCCCATCAAGTTTTGTTTTGCAATTTAGACAAAATAACTTTAATAAAAGTATTGTTAATGCAAGTAGATTAAAAACGCAGCAAATTGTTAAAAAACATTGATAGCCTAGTAAATAAACTACCAAGTCAAAGGTCTCAAGTCCAAATGCCTGAGATATTTTCTCGAAGACATCACGACATGTAAAGTCTGCCAAACCGCATTAGGCCAGCGTGATGGAATATAGCCTAATCCCTCTCATACTGAGAGGAGACCCGTGTGCAGCAATGGGACAGTATGGGTTGATGATAGTAGATTAAGTAACTATGTTTCCAATCCACGCCTCACAAACAGGAACGCAATACATCATTAGAGCACATAATCAACCCCAATTAACTCATTAGTGAATCATATTATACGTTTCTAACACTCGTTTTTGAACGAGTTATGTACCGGTTCAGAACAAGATGTCCCAAACCGGGGCACTACCGGGTCGAATAATTAGTGTTGTATAAATAGTCATGTCGCAAATAACAAAATACAGTGCACTTCGTTTGCTCACTGGAATACCTTGTCAGCAAAATGAACACGTACATTACGGTAAAGCATATTGGAAAATTGTTTTTGTTTTCCTTTATAAAATTATTGTTGAAGGTTTGCTTAGACCACTGAGTACAAGGGTTTTCAAAAACCTCTGATTACTCTTGAGAACATCGCCACGGTCAACAAGTCCTTGTTGATAATTATAATCTTTTCCTTTAAACTTCTTATAGTAAAGATATGTGGAGAACATAGAGCAAAAGAGATTAAAAAACCTCTGGTTTCTCGAGTCGTTAATCTACTTTAGTTAGACGTTGGTTTTTAAGCCAATCAATAGTCCTTTTTTGAGTGTCGTTATAAAACAACGAAAGCAATTTATTTAACACCAACCCTTCTTCTCTTCCTGTAGCAGAAAACATGAGAATTGGCAACTTACACAGCCCATAACGCAACAATAACAATGATGGAATAACCATTGTTGGTTGGCATTTTTTGTTCTAAGTGATAATCCAGCACTAATGGTATACTGCGTAAACTTTTAGGTTATAAATTTTTATACAAATTGACTGTTTCAGGTCACATGCCTGTTGGCTCTGGTTGCGGCCGCCTCGGCAGTACCTCCTGCGACATTATCATATTATCCCATTAACACCATAGAAACAATCGTAAGTTAAATCTATTTATTACTGTTGTCTGTGACAAACTCTCGTCCTTAATTAGCAATGAAAAAATAAGTCAATTAAAATTATTTGAATGTTGTTTTAGCCTAATCCAAACTACGGATTCAACTATGCAGTAAACGACCCGTCAACGGGTGACAACAAGGCGCAGTGGGAGACCCGCAACGGTGACGTAGTACGAGGAGCATACTCCTTAGTGGAACCCGACGGCAATGTCCGTCTAGTGGAATACACAGCTGACTCGTTGAGAGGATTCAACGCTATCGTGAAACGCACGGGACCCAACGTACATTCTGTGGCGTTACCGGTCGCAGCACCAATTGTTGCTAAACCAATCGTCGAAACCATCACACCTGTAATTACGAAACCAATCGCTGGACCGATCGGACATTACGGCCCAATATCTGCTGGCCCGATTGGACACTACGGCCCAATATCCGCAGGCCCTATTGGCCCCATCGGCCCTATTGACCATATTGGACCTATTGGCAACATCGCACCAATTGCTCCGATTGCTGAAGTCGCGCCCGTCGCCGAAGTTCATCATCAGCCAATCATTACTCCCGTCATCGACACGCCACCAGTCATCGCACCTGTGCCTACTTTTAACCTCCTGCCATACTTATACCCTTTACCTAGGGTTGGACCATGGGTACACCTCTCAGGCACATCCTACGGAGGCAAAGGCAACATCGTGCGCCGCTGGGCCGCTGGCCCCATCTCACTAGATGGCAAGACGCTTACCATCAGAACCAAACATCATTAAGCTAGTTTAAGTTTCAAATGTAAATAATTCTACAACTTACTTCTCCGTGTATAGGTAACCTATTTAGTTACTCACGGCGCTAGTGTGTTCTTGCATAGGTTGTCGTATGCAAAAATACACATAGGTCATATTAGAAGTTAAGTTTTGAATGGTATAATCCAAAGCAACGAAGTGTACCTGAATAAATAAATATTTTACGAACGAACTTGTTTTTTGTGAAACAACCTATTTGTGGGTAGTGCAGCGTTAAATAAGCCCACTTAGTTATGCGTGCCGAGCACCTATTGACACACGCATTAACTGGTAGAATGCGTTTACATAACCACGCTAAGTTTATGATAATAGTAATTAACTCAATATCATTCGAAGTTTCTAGTAAATTAATAAATGATGTAAGACAACAGTCCCACAGTTTATTAGTATCATAGAGAAAAACATTAATTCGCATTTAGTTTTTATCACAGCATATTATTTTTTTCATAAACTTGTGTTACTGATGATACTTGATTAACTAAAAGTATCAAAATCAAAACGTCAATTCGACTGCGGAATCCTTAGAGTTTCATCCTTCAATCCTTAAGGATCTTTTGAAGAAATAAAGGCCTTTTAACTTACCGGATTGTTATCCTCGTCAACATCATACTCTTCTCTTTGTACCATCATCAGTTTTCCGCTGGCGTTGATAACCTGAAAACATACAAATCATACAATATAATTTTAGCCAAACTAAGACTAATTAATAATCATATTTCATATTCATTGAAAGAAAGAAAGAAGATTTTGTAGTGTATCTTCGGAACAATTCGTTACACAATAAAATTATTTAGGATCATCTCAAAAGTAATTATATCAGACAAAAAATAAAAAGACGAAATCGCAAAAAATCATCTGGAGGTCATTCTCCTTTTTTTGAATGTGCTAAAAATGTTGTATTTAAAAAAAACAGCAATTTTGATTTTAATAAAATTTCCTCTCCTCGTTTTATTGCGTTATGATTCTTTTCGCTCACTATTTTTGTTATATAATGTTTGGCCAAAAATACCGACACCATGCACAGTGCCGACACGTCCACTGCCTGCACGCACCGCATCTCTATGTTGTATGATGATGTGGACCTACCAGCGAGTCGGGCTGTCGCTGCACGTGCACGCACACGGTGGAGGAGCGGTGGCGGTGCGGCGGGTCCTGCAGCCGGCACAGCGACGCCGACACCACGCACGCCGGGTGCGACAGTGCCGACACGTCCACTGCCTGCACGCACCGCATCTCTATGTTGCCCACTGGACATACAAACACTGTATAAGATAGGGCAACAGAGCAGCTACAAGGCAACAAGTTTATGAAAAAATATCCAGAAAATTCAATATGCACGGTTGACTAGCTGAGTCTACAATAAGGCGTGCAGATATTTTGGAGCTCTTTCTATAAGCAGGCCTAAAAGATCGATAAGTACGGCCGGATCACGGGGTTCACCACTATTAATTTTACCGACCCGATCTCTAAGCAGCAAAAGTAAAATCAATGCTGTGAAATCAAAACTCAAGTGCTAAGAAGCAACAAAATTGAGTAAATAGTAGCTGCAATTGGATAAAAATTGGATCAAATTCAACCAGCGACCACGAAAAAGTTAAAGAGCTGTTGCGATCAATGACTACACTACCGCTACTAGCAGTAATCGTTGATTTACTTATGTCACAAAAATATGACAGATTCCATTTAAAAACATAAACTGTATACATAACTGATAGACTGTGGCTTCTAGATAGAATTTAAAGTGTCAATTAACAGCGAAGAAAATCAAAATGTAGATAAGAATGAGATACAGACAGAGCGGCATGGAAGGAGGGAAGGGAGGCCTTTGCTCAACAGTGGGACAAAGTGGGCTAGTAAAAAAAAAAGAATGAGGCTTTTGTGCAGATAAATATAAGAATTTTGTCCATGTTGATTGGTGATGATCAGTTAAGCATGTAGTCAGTTGCAGTCAGTCAAAATCTTACACAAACTCACCATTATCGACGTCGTTGAGCTCGTATATGGTGACGAGCGCGTCCGCACCGAACACGACGAGCTGATCATCCAGTATATCCAACACGAACACTTGAGACTGAACTCGGACGATCTTCGCCGACTTGTTATCGAGTTTCGCTTCACGTGGGTAGAAACGAATCTCGTCGTGACCGTCTAGGATGCTGTAGCAACCTGGCATATGAAAATAAAGCCGTGTTTTAATCATACTATTGTTCTTGGACCCAGGGTGCTTTTTTATGGCATCTGGTATGGTATCAAAATGTTTTGCTCTGCAATACTCAAATTGTATGTTCAAATCATTATTTTACGTTCAACTTCATTTTTTCAGAAATTGTTTCTGATCAGGAACTAGGTACTGCTGAACGTTATGTAAGTGGCAAATATACTATAACGATTAGAGTGCGAAGTACAGAACGTTAAATGTATAATTCTATCATTCTTTTTTTGAATCCATTTTTGAATTTATTGCGCAGTAGCAGCTATTCTATTCTAAAATCTATTTAATAAAGTGTAACACTGACTATGAGCGAACATGTAGGTCTAAAAATTTTTTTTTTTTGCAAAGATCATATAATTGATATAAACCGTCACCTATAACGACATAGTCTCGCCACCACAGCATGCCGCCCGTGACCACGAAGTCCTTCTCCTGCGCCTCATTGCCGAACAGTTTCCAGCGCCGCGACAGGCAGTTGTAGTGCGCGAGGCCGGTGCGACCCGCCACGCATACGTTCACGCCCGCCTCGTCTATTGCGCTGTACTGCAAATATATATTGCATAACACTTTTTTATTATACTAAAAATGTTCCAATAAATTGAGAACTTCCTCCTTCTCTTTTGAAGCCGGTTAAAAAGAAGATTGAGGTTTAAAATGACAGAGAAGCATACGGGCGCAACTACAGCCATCAACAACGCAACTACAACAACTATCAGGTTTAACAACTAAGCTTTCCAAATGACACTGATTTCATTTGAAAACCTTATTTATTAAACCTCATTTCACTGGCTAAATTACCCCCCTTCAACATTTATATAGCATACAACCTTTTATTAGGTAGAGGTGTACTAATTTATACCCCACAGTTCGCCGGTATAATAGTGGGTGAGCATATTGACATCGATCGACAATCATGACAAATTCCAATTCCGAAATACACTTTAGGACACACTTTGTTCGACCTGGGAATCCAACCTAAGACCTCGAGCAAGACTGTCACGCTTAGGATCATTAGGCTAACGAGGCAGCCAGCGGAGAGAAGGCTAATTATTCCCGTAGTCAGCTGTCAGTGTATGCAAACTCACCCTCAACGGCCAATTGGTGGCAATATAAGTAGCAGGCAGCGGCAACACAATCCACTGTTTCCTGCACTCGTTGTCGTCAACAAACTCTCTATAGTTAGTACTGCTCTCGTATTCCAAGTTAGGCTGGTCGTGCAGGCCGTTCTCCGCTTGATACACGTCGGAGGACGAGTCGATGATTGAGATCTTGGTACGTTTTGTTAGATTGTCCTCTAAGTTCACGTAGAGCTTATCATCTGCTTGTAGGTACAGGTGTCTTTGGTTGCTCTGAGGGTCATAGGATAAAGAAAATTGTGGTTTAGACTCAGTAAAGTACATATTTTATTAACGCAAAAAGGACGGGGTGTTATAAGTTTGACGTGTCTGTGTGTGTATGTGTCTGTGGCTTCGTAGCCCCCGAACCGAATTTCATTTTTTTTGTCGGAAATGTTCTTAGCTATGTTTGATGATGAAACTCTGTCCAAGATGGCCGCCGCCACAAAACAGTGGATTACATATTATTTGTTCACAACTCTCTCAATGTCGGAATCAAATGAAATTTATCGTAGTGTATAGTACACTACGATAAATTTCAAAGCCAAGATGGCCGCCACCACAAAATGGTAAATTACATTTTGTGTCTAGGGATTTTTTGTTTGTTTTTTTTTTATTTAGTTTTGTTTATTTAATACCTACAAAAGGGTCTGTTTCACCTCCTACAATAGTCCGTGCAGAACTAGTTGGCGGCGCCTTAGGTAGGGACGGGAATGAGGCGGCGGGTTACTGTCATGTAAACAACAGCAAGCGCCCCCGCCCCTCCGTCCCACCGCTCACATACCTAAGGCGAGGCCAACTAGTTCCGCGCAGACTATAGTAAGTTCCATTTTTTTATTTATCCGGTGAATAGCGGCTTTTCAGTGGTTAAACAGGCCCTTAATGAAGAAAAAAAATATTTGAACTTACCATGCATGGATTAACGCTGAGTGGACTTTTGATGAAGTCTAGTTGAATTATGTTAGTACTTGAATCTCCTTCCACTTTCACCATCCACAGCTGGTAGCCTTCCGTCGCCCATTCCTATACAACAAATCTATATAAATACACGAAGTAAGAACTTTGTACCCCTATTTAAACACATGCGTATTGCGTATACGGACTAGTATAAGATTCGATATTATTAAGATTCATAATTATGGAGAAAGATAAAATTTATTAAAAAAAATTGTTATTAAGGTCGAATTTCTACACCGGGCGACACTACTCGAACTATAGCATCGTCATGACGTCATATGACGAAGGTTAGTATTCTTAGGCTAATATTCAGAAAATTATCAAGACAGCGGGACAAAACCGGATATCAATCGCACAAAACAGGAAACAATGGCAACTGGTGGAGGAGGCCTTTACCCAAAGAGGGGTCCTTAATTAAACACAACTATTTAAATAAGTAAATATCATGTAAAACAATATTGTAATTACGGAATAAAGAGGCTTTATTATTATTATTAATATTCAGAGGTGCTAAGCGTAAACTTACGCTTCCATATGTCTAATTGTCATACAAATTTGACATAAGGAAGTCTTACTTTACGCTTAGCGTCGTCTCTGAATATTACCATCAGAAAAACTGTCGTCATCCTTTTTGACGTTTCATCTGTTTTTCTCCGGTCACCGAATTTTGTTCCACGACTATAACTGGACAATTAAAATACTAAGGCCCTGTTGAAACACCTGATAAGTTCCCGTTAAATTACTTGGCAGATTATTTTATACAAATTTTGTTCCGTTTTTTAATTTATTCGGTAGTTAGCGACTATCCAGATGTTGTAAAACAGGCCTTTATTATTATTTCTAGATATCATAACAAAACTAGACGTAAGTTGTACTTACTAAACTAGAAACAACAAGGGGGTTGAGTTTGCCAAGGTCCTGGTTAAGTCCGTAGTCCCACGCCAATGAACACATGAGCAGGGCCCCAAATGTACTCCATATTGACACACCTCCCCGTTCCCAGCTCACTGCCACGGCGCGACCGTCCGCCGTCCATCTGAAATTATTGTTATAGTGACTAGCGACCCGCCACGGCTTCGCACGGGTACATGTAATTTCTCTGCTTTTCTCTACTATATTATGCATGTAATATACTTAAAAACCTTCCTCTTGAATCACTCTATCTATTAAAAAACCGCATAAAAATCCGTTGCGTAGGTTTAAAGATCTAAGTATACATAGGGACAGACAGACAGCGGGAAGCGATTATGTTTTACACTATGTAGTGATTGAAATGCTAACTTACCGTGAGGTCTTGGGTTCGATATCTAAGTCGAGCAGTGTTATTAATTTTTCCTATGAAATCTTCAGTTCAGCCGCATTGATTCTGGATTTGTGCCCGGTTAATGGCAATAGGCTCGCCCCCTATTACATGGGATCTAAACATACCGATGAACTGTGGGTGTACAGAAGTTCACCTCTACCTTATTTGATCAAACATTCTCATAGTCTACATCTACACTAATAATAATAATATTATAAAGAGGAAAGATTTGTATTTTTGTATGTAACGAATAAACTCAAAAAGTAAATCATAAATCATAAATTTATTGCACTGTACTGTACTGGACCGATTTGAAAAATTCATTCCATGTTAGATAGCCCATTTATCGGGGAAGGCTATAGGCTACATATCATCACGCTACGACTAATAGGAGCGGAGTAGTTATGAAAAATGTTGCAAAAACGGGGGAAAAAAATATAAGACCACGCGGGCGAAGCAGCGCGGGAAGCTAGTAATCAATAAAATTATGGTATTAAGCATTATTACCTCATACATTTAACAGGTCCAGGGTCACCAGGGAAGTCTTTGGAGCTGAGCACCATTGTATGTGACAGTTCTAAGCCGCCCGTTGCCTCGTCTATCGTGAACACGTCAACTTGAGAACTGAAAAAAGTGAATATTGATTGGTTCTTTGAGCATTTGACCAATATAATAACTGTTCTAAGATGTAAGCCTTATATTACTGTTTTTTTTTGGTCCAGTGAAAAAGTTGACCCGAAACAACCTTTACCAAAACGAAACCTTAATCTTTATAAAACACAAAATAACAATCGGTTAACAAATAAGGAAGTTATAAATACGTGAATTTTAAGTTAGAAAGAGAGAGTACTATTAGTATTGTGACTTCAATAGTAAAGTGCGGCTAAGTGGGAAAGGGACAGAGCATCTCCTGTCAATCCTCACCAAAAACTTTCATTTTTAGTAAGGAAGGGGTAAATACATTGGTTGCCTTCATTACTTACTTTTTTCTGCCAATAGCGATTAATCTAAACTTATGATTAACTCTTGCGCATGTCGCGTCATCAATGCCGGGGGCCCAAATACCCTGCACCGCCTAAAAAACAAAAATATTGTGTTTAAAACTTAAAAAATCGTTTTTCGTTGTAGTGTTATTTACAAAGGGACGAGGATACTATTGAATAGTAATAATAGCATTGATGAACTTCTCTAACTACCACACATAAGAGCCGGCTAAGAATTACAAATGCTCCGGTTTTTTTTCTTAGCTTTGATGAAAAATTTAAACAGTCTATTCATGTCTTTTCCAACATTGAAACACAAAGAATATCAAAATTAAACAAAATGATTTAATTAAATAAGTAATTAGAACTTTTTGTTCAATTTATTATTTTTTACATCAGTAAAAAAACATGAAGAATGTGCGAAAAACGAACTTCAATTTGGATATCTAATCTACGTATTAAATTATACATATTCCGAAGGGTATAAAATAGCGTGCTTAGGGACCTCGGTTCACAATTTTAAATCACAACACTCGCCTAACATTACTTTTTCTTACCATTAGATTTGTGTCCAATAATATCTGGGATTATCAAAATATGTTTTAATAAAAAGCATATTTGTTTTTAATGAAAGCACTCTCTAGTATTTTTTTGACACGAAGCCGTATGAATTATACCATTTTCGACCTTATACACCTAGACTTAAAAGTTAAAAGGCTGGTCGTGACATCAAAAATCTATTAGTTGCTTCAAACTTTAAAAGTTTACTGTTTCGTTCGGATATTTTCCTTACAAAGCAAGTCATACTTACATTTGGATCGAATTTGAGATTAGGCGCGGTTAGATACGCCGCGCGTCCGTCATTTAGCGTTATGCCAAAACCGCACACGAGCGGTGAGTACTCTATATCATTTACATGTGTATTGTCTTCCACTATTGGCTCAGCTGAAACAGGTGTCAAAAGATTTAGAGATAAGTACCTACTAATATAATTACGACGAAACATAGTTGGGTTCGGATCTTATCTTACTATGGGGGCTGGTACAACCAGCAACACTTCGACCCAATGGGATCTTTTGTGTTGTCCCCATTACCGTATATTCCTTACTCTTTGAAGGCGTGGTTCACGAAGGCGGCTAAACCACTGAGAGGAAGGAACCTAAAATCTTCCGGCTTCGGGTACCCGTTGCCGAGAAGACTCATCAGTTTCGTCGCCAGGACGTCACAATCGCACAGGATGTTGCTTTAAGTTCAATTCACCACAGGCTCTGCAGTCGTTATTCAAAGCTAGGTTCAGCTTGGGTTCGGATACAAATAATGTTTAAAATTTGTAAAAAGACATTTATTAAGGCACTTTTTGCCGAAAATCCCAATGGATCCCCGCCACCTGGGGAGGCAGCAGGGTATGTCGGACTCATACCGACTAAAAACCGCACTTGCCATCACTTGCCCTTTGCGTCCTGGTCATGGGATCAGGAATATTCACCACGACCATGACGGATTATTGAATTGCTTCAATTACAGACTGAATTAAATCTCCAAATCTAAGGCTAATATTCAGAGACGATGCTAAGCATAAACTTAGGCTTCCGTATGTCAAATTGTAATATCAAATTTGACATATGGAAGCATTACTTCACGCTTAGCATCATCTCTGAATATTAGGCTAAAACCCATAGACCTTTGTTTTTGTCCCAATCAAGTACCCCAGGACACTGAACAATCATATATGCATCAATTCTCTAAGTCTTCGTAATAAGAAATTGTATTACCTACTTATGATGAAATAAATATTATTATATCAATGTACTTCAATAACAACACAAAAGCTCTACACCAAAGAAATCATTTCCTTACCTTTGGAAACCTGTTGATTTATAGAGAACGGTATTCGTCCAAGGTCGAGACAGTAGTCCCGGTTCTGCGTGCCGTCCCACCGGTACCGCAGTAAATGGGCTCTGGTCGTGCACACCAGGATCTCGGTGCCCGATATGCAGCACATGCGGGTTATCTGTCCATCCCATACTAGCACCTCTTTTAACTGGAAGAGGTTTTAAGTTACGAATCAATTTATGTTAGGAGAGCTATGTGATGTTTGCTAGATAGGTTAGAGAAGCCTATATCTAGTACTGGACTCATATCGTTTTATGGTTGTAAACAAAACGTGAAAATAAAGTGTACACTTTATGTGTAGAAAAAAAAATAATCATCAATGTGGATAAACATGCATGTTTTTTACATCAAGTGACTGTGATGGAATAACAACTGGATCCAATTGCTTGTGTTTCTCCCTGAGGTTGGGACAGGTCCGGGCGGAGTCCCACACACCGCGCCGTCCTCCCCGGGGCGGCGTGACGGTGCATAAAGCATTTTCAGACGATAAAAAAAAAAAGGTCCTAAAGAGTCAAAACCCGTGTGTACCTTTAGATGGGTGACCTTACCTTGGGTGATTCTTTAAGCACGCAAAGGGTTCCGTATCATTTTTAATTTGTATCAACAAAAATTAGAAGTGGCACTAGAAATAGAAACTGCGAAAATTTCAACTTTCTACCTATTTTGGTTCATGAGAATGCCGCTGACACACACAAGAACGGACGGACAACGGAGGCTTAGTAATAGGGCCCCGTTGGAACCCTTCGGATACGAACTAATACCGCTATTTTTAAACCTTAGTTAAAAAAAAAAAGTATTTGTACGCCACCAGTGGCAAAACATTGTAGCTACCTTTGTTAATAATTATTTTCTCAACACCTTATTATGCATGTTTGCTGATATACTCATGTTTTTTACAAATAAATGATCTTATCTTATCTTATCTTACGAATCCTTAAAAATAGGGACTAGAAAAAATCGCAAAGGTGGGTAAAATAAGGTTGAGAACCTATGCTCTATATGAAACAATAGCGATGATTTATAGTTGGGTATTATGTTTACATTTTGTCTTTTGCATTGCTGACAGCACAGCTGTGGGAAGAAAGAAATAAAGCCTAACAATAAAAGGAAGTATACATAGTATTAATTTGATGCGTAATTGCTTACGCACATAAGCACGCAATATTAATATTTCATACGCACATTGATCAACAAAATTATAGTATGCCGAATAAATTTGCATAAAATTTATGCAAATATTATTAATAATCAACTCGCTGGATCACTAATTTTAATTGTATAGTTTTTTCTGCTGTTCTGTCGTTTCTGTGCTTATGGTGAATTATACAAACTTCCAATAATTTACATATTTTTGTGAAGGAAAGTTTCATTGTAATTTAAATAATAGGTAGGCGAGTTATGCAAAAAATACGTGTTATGAGCTATTTAAAATTCGTAAATTTCTTGCTCTAGTAAAAATTATGCATATTGTAATTTTTTATGTTATATGATAAGATCGTGGATTCACTATGGTATTACTATATGGCCTGCCTATCTCTCAAACATACTGCCAACCGGTTCATAGTTTATATGAAACAACTTAAATACCCTTATCTATTTATTTAAAATGATTATACAATTGATTTGTTTGGATAAGTAGGCATTTATTAATAACGTGAGGCGTTTAGAGGACATTCTTCTAAACGCCTCACGTCCCGCCCTATCCCGAATCTCCCCAACCCCCTCTGGTTGGGGAGATTCGGCTGAATCTCACCCAATTTCACTTGGGCGAGAGTGGGGAAAGGGGGCAGTCTCAGTAAATATCATGATTTTTCCCCCCCAAAAATCAGTATAAAATTGCGAGAAAATTGGGTTAAATTAAGTAAAACATGTGCTTCCGCTTAAATAGACTAAATCCTACATAATAATATTTATCAATTATGCGAAAGCCACAAAGTAGCACAGTAGTCCCTGGATTGATTAAACATATTTACACAAAAAATGAATACTTAATTGAATATGATATTTTTTGACCTATCATATGCTTTTCCTGTCCTGTCATATCTGTCAATACAGGAAAAGCAATTATGAAACAAAAACATATCATAGATAAAAAGTTATCTGATAACACAACATTACCAATGTTATTTTCAGTGATGGTATGACTTCTTTAACAAACAGCTCAGCGGAGTCCCGTCGCAGGCTGGCCGTAGGGGGGTCATATTGTTGATATGCTGTCTGTTCACTATGGGCTTCTACATTATACAGTATCAGGTGACCTTCTGAAGTCTGAAATGAACATGATAAAAATAAGTTAATGAAAAAGAAAGATTATTTACTAAGAATGGACAATCAAATGAACAATAATCAAATCATTAGCCTGTTTGGTCTCACTGCATAGCAAGGGTTTCCCCTACCCTCCTAGCACCCCTAATAGTTTGAGGGTTTTTTGCCCCAATGTCTGGACTTTAAAAGAGACCATGATTCTCTGAGTTTTGTTTCGGTGTTTCTTCTCAGAGGTCGTCAGTTAGGAAATGCCGACGCCGTCTAGCACAAAATCGCAAAACATTGACTTGTAAAAGTGTCTGAAAAGATTTATTTGCAGAATAAATATCATCAGTTTATTTCATTTCAATCTCTTAAGTAGAAGTCAAGTTCAGCAGCAGAGTGGCTATCGGACAGGGAAGAAGCTTATTGCTCTTATTATAATTTTGTGACTTAAAAATTTATAATATTACCAGCTTTTTTCCGCAGTTTCGCTTGTGTCAAGATTGAACCTTGTTACATAACATTTTCTGATGTTTTAATAGTTATTCTGTTATTCGGGGTGGAGAAAAATCTAACAAATCAAAGATCATGAAAATCGATCCAACCGTTCTCGAACTATAAGTGTTGTAACAAACCCAACTTTGTTTTACATATAAGATATATGATGTTTTTTTTTATAATATTAAAAAGTAATAACACCTTCACCTTTCATGTAAATATAGTTACAGAAATGATAAAAAGTTAATTGTTACCACATGTATTCCAATGATACTTAAAGTATAATAAAACATTGTACACATTCTGATCATGATCCAAGATAACTAACAATTTTTAACTAAAAGGAGAATATAAAAATAAAATATTTTTGAAATAAATGTTGTTCAAGAATTGAGTATCAAGTTCATATTAACAACACAATTTGTTTGGATAGTAGGAACAGTTTACTTTTTATAAAAGTGATATTTCATTATGTAGCTTGAAATTACAGCAAGTTTTTGAACAACATGTTTATTTTGTATTAGGTCAAAAGGTGTAAACTATCTCGGACACAATTGGTACATAATACTAACAGAGATGCATATCATGGATGAGTCTGGTTTCCATTCCACTCCAACATTGACTCCAAGTCTTTGAAGAGATTCTGTACTCCTCTTATGATACACAATTGGGACAGTAGGCTAAAACAAAAGTTAACAATGTCAATAACCTTACCATTTTAACATCATGAAAAAAAATATTATTGATTAACCAGATAAGACTGCTATGTACAGTGCAATAATTATTTTTAATAAGTAATATATCAAACCAATAGAACGGCACTAAGATTTAATTTAGCTACACTGTTGTCACTACAAGTTCCATGTACATTTTTCATGATGACCTCAATGTTTACAAAAATAATTTTACAATAGGTACCTTACAAAACCATACTGCAAGACAGTCATCGCTCAAAGAAGCAAACAATATTTTGTCTCTATTCGACACGATCTGTTTTATAATTTGATTATCTGCACCAAGATTTTTCAGAACTTTGGGCCATCCTATAGGAAAATACATTTTGATTGCAAAACATTTGCCACTTTTATGTAATGTTGCTATACTAGAAACCCAGATGAATTTGTTTAATTAATGTTCGTTATTAAATGATATTCTGATATGGTTTGATTTCATTAAGAATTTAATAAAGATACTCAGTCCCAAGAACGTCAACACAATCACAATAAAATTCACCAGCAGTCCACCAGGACCAGTCACACAATTAATAAACTGTCAAAGTCAAATGGCTGTCAACTTCCACTTTCATCCAGACTGAACTTTTTTCGTTCATCAATTTTAAGATAATTTCATTAAAATCGAGTATCACCGTACTCATCGAAAATATTTTTTTATGTACGATAGAAACAAGTTGATGAAATGCAATAAAACCAATGCAGTATGTGTTTTTAATTTATATTTTTTTATTTTATTAATGATGTAAATTTTGTTTGATTTTTTTATATTGTTGCCAAGCTCAGTATTGTACCATTTCTACTATATTATATATTCATAAAAATTAGCTTGATACAAAATATTAATCTGTGATATAAATGTGCCTTTTCATTTCTGCACAAAATAAAACTGTTTTGCCTTACAACAATTTATTATTAAACACAGTAATATTTTTATTGACAAAAGTAATATGTCGCCCTCCACCTGCATTGATCTCGATATTTTCAATCAGGAATTTATCTTATCTTACATAATGCCACAGAGTACTTTTATATATAGGGTACATAATGCATTGGATGCTTCAACGTGGCAGACCTTTTCCAATTAAAAATTTATTAATTAATTCCAATTTTTTGCTAAATTAATAATGTAATAATTATGTGCCAAGACAACTTTTATATCATAAATTTTAATTTACATTACACATTTTCATAATATTATTATCTGAAAATCATTTTAACAACTTCATATTATGTTATCAAAATCAAACGATTATTTTATTTATTGTTTTGTTTGTTAATTTATGTATTGGCAACACTTGTTTTTGGCAATTTCGATGCTAACAACAAAAATTATCATTGTATTCGTCGTTCGCTTGATTTATTTAGAAATATAATTAGTTTTTAAGTACATTTTAGCCCTAGTTTAGTGTAAATAATTGAATATGTAACAGAAAAAGTGATTAAGGCTATTGTATTCGAATAACACTACTAAAGGTATGGATTCGGACTCGAACAACCTCTGCATACCTGAAGATGCATTTGAACAGTTCCAAGCAGTCTCTATGTATCAAGAAGAGGAATACATTACTCTGAGTGAGATAGTACCGGCGAAGCCTGTAGAACCGGACCCGGAGTTCAGCCATGTCTCTTACGATAATGAGGTAATTGTAACTACTGAAAACGAAGTAAACAGTACAGTCAATGACAACACTGAAGTAGTGGAATCAGTTGAGCAACAGAACTTAGAGGATTCTTGCAAAGAAACTAATGAACGTTCGGATGAGGGACTTGCTATTATTTTAGCCCAGGACAATAAACCAAAACTACAGAAGGTTAGTAGAAGAGGCAGAAAAAAGAAACATGTGATAGAACACGATAGGAACACAGTTATAAATAATAGTGCAGTCCTTAGCTCAGTGCAGGATAGCAGTGACAATCAAATAAATACTGATCATGAATCTCCTGTTATTAGTAGCACCAGTCCTCCCCGTAAAAGAGGCAGGAAACCTAAACCTAAACCGGTGCCTTCAGAACCTGTTGCATCCTTAGGTATAAGTCAAGACTTTTCTAATATTTCAAAGACCCCCTTTAGTTCAGATCCAGAAAATTCAGATAACAATATTGTCAAGAAGAAGCGTGGCCGGCCAAAAAAAATATTGGTTCCAAATGATCAAACAAATTCTAAAGCTATCAGTGATATGGATACCTCAGAATTAAGTAGTTCTGATAATTATAGGAATGATGACCTGTTGTCACCTTCTAAATTAGAAATTCGAACCAAGGGCAAGCGCGGTAGACCTAGAAAAGTATCTCTTGAAACTAATATTGACCACCAGATAAAACAAAACTTGGAAGTAAATGAGTTCCAAATAGAAGACCTAAATGGGACACAATCTACCAACTGTAATATTAGGAAGTCTGTAGAAATAGATCTAGCAAAAACAGAACAAGAACATTTGGATGAAAAACACACACTAAACTCTAACAGTAAACCTAAATCTGATGAAGATAGCAAAATATTGAGCCTGTTCTCAGAAGATGATCTTGATGATATTAGTTTGAGTAAATTAAAAGACCAACCTGATACTACTAAATCTGCTAATGGTGTAAGTGAAAAAAGTGAGGGTGAAAACTCTGCAAATAATAGTTTCGAAAATACCTGCTCTGACCCACTATCCAGCCCTGTAAAAAAAGGGAGAGGTAGTGCTAAAAAAGGACAATCAGGCAGACCTAAGAAAATATCAGCTAAAGTTCTTGACAAATCAGAGCCCATAGTAGATTCAACATCCAATAATGACACCAGGATTGTTGACCCAGAAGATGAAACAGATGATTTAAGTCTCAGTACATTAAAGGAAATGAATAGTGTGACAGTAAATACTGAAAATGATGACACAACTGAAGTTTCAACGTCTGTTGTTGTTGACTTTGAAGTTGACACTATTGATTGTAGTCCCAAAAATATCAATGAAACTCCTTCAAAGCGCAATACTAAAGTGCCAGTTATGTCAGACTTTGAGTACAACATTGATAGTGTTGTAGACAAGGAAACTACAGTAAAAGATGAAATTGCCAATAACGATCTACTCATGGAAGATACTTCAAAAAGACCCATACGTAGAAAAGTTCCAAAATTAAAATATGATGAAGAGTCTGATGAAGATCCTTTTGCCAATGTTGAACTATCTGATGATGATGAACCTAGGAGGAGGAGAGGTAACAAATATTACTCTGATGATGAATATATCCCTGGTAGACGAGGTAACAAGGATATAGATTCAACTGACAGTGAAGCAGAAGTTCTTTTAGATGAAGCCAAGAAACAAAGGAGGAGGAAATTCCGTACATCCGAGAAAAAGTCCCCATGTAAAAAAGAAAAAGGTGGAGAAGGTGATCTCAGTCACAATGCACTAAGTGATGATGTTGAAATTTGTTTAGAGCCAACTGTTATAAAAGCAAGTGATGACTCCCAGTCACAAGCCTGGGGTTCCAGCAGTGAGTTTGAAAACTTCCTTGCTAAAAAGATACAAGGTACTAATTTGAAGATAAAGAAATTATCAGCTACTGACCCTTCTGAAAACAAAACGCTTAAAATACCCGTGATTGACCCAGAGGCAAGGAAGACTCTTGAGATGTGTACCCAAACTAATGTTATTAATACAGTGTCTATGGGTGTTCAAACCAATGTTCCATATGATATTCCAATGAAGGAGAACATCACTTTAACACCAGAACAATCAGAAAAAGCATGTTATTTCCTAAATAGCATTGTAAAAACGACTTCAGAGCTAGGAACATTAATGACGCAAAAATCTGAAGATTTCATCAAGAAGAAAATAAATACTGCGCATGTTACTGACACTATGAAGATGGATTACTGTGTGAAAAAGTCATTTTTATTATTTAAACTAGCTAAACATAATCTAATGCAGATGGAAGAAGACCTTGCAAAGCAGTATGACGAATTTTTAAAGAGTAACAATTTGATGGCATGCAGAGAAATACAAAAAGAAGTTGTGGCATCAGCAAAACCGGCAAGTAGCGACAGTGATTGTGAAATAGTTGAAGTAATCAGTCAGCCAGTCAAGCCAACTACTGTTAAAAAACATCAGGTGAAACCGAAATTTAATCCAAAAACTGTGTTCCTAAATAAAGAACTTTCTATTAAAATTGCCAAAAAACCGACTGAAAACAAAAAACTTGACATCAAGGGGCGACATACTGTGTGGATCAATGACACAGTAATGGTAAAAAAAGTGAAACCGACACAGTCTTTTTTAGCCCAGGACAGCCGAAATAAAAAACCTCCAGATAATATTATTACAACAAAGATGGTAAGTGATTTTTTTAAGAATTATTACCGTCAGAAAGCTATATCACTTTGCGCCCCTTTTGTAAGCACAGATTGGCTTAATGTGGGCAGAGATTGTGTATGCAACTATTTTGTGGTTCAACCAGCCAGTCAATGCAACAACAATGTGACCTATTCTGGAAATGGTGGAATCAGCACAACTATGAATGCTAATGTATCCGAGACGAATCTTGCTGTAAAAAATATACTTAATAAAACTATAGTAACTTGTCCAGAAACTCTCCTTAAAATGTGTTTTCGGATTATAAAAAATCGAATGAATGATGTGTGTCAAATCAAAGAAGTTTGTCAACATGCGCAAAATGAACTTACAGATGGGAAAAACAAGCCAGTATCACTAGTGCAACTGTGTCTGAGAGCCATGACTGGTAAAGCTGATAGGATCTTGGAAAGTAGCCCAACACCTCTGAAGAAGAAACCTGCTGACAATACAACATTACTGCAACTCTGTCTGAAAGCCATGACTAGTAATACCAGCTTGGAAAGTAGTCCAACACCTTTGAATAACAAACACCCTGATGATACATCACTAATAGTAATACCTCTTAAGACATTGTGTCACCAAAGAATAGTGGCTCTACTGTATAACTCTTGCCAAAATTACAGTAGTGAAAGACAATCATTTGCAGAAATGAGGTTTAGTATGGAAGAAACCATAGATACTTTTGCTAGCTGTTCCTTAAAATGTGTATCTCCTTCGAGTAAAAAAATATATAAAGTTAAGACACTTTTGTGTTTATGTGTAGAACTCATTCAACAAAAACAAGCTCTGGAAATAAGTAATAACAGTATTTTAATGCCTAAATTATTGAAATGCATTGCGTTTCAACATGTCAAGCAATTGTTATATGGAGATTTACAAGTCGCTTGCTATGATACTAGTCACTTAAATTCAAATCAACATAATGATGAAATTACGATTGATGGCTTAACAATAAATAGTGTAAATACATTATCAGAAGAGGCATTCCTGAATCTAGAACAGTCTCATCCAGATAGTCCAGACAATCCTGATTATTTAGATGACTTTGATACTGAAGACCAATATAACAATGAGTATGTCGAAGCTGAAGAAGAGCATGAAACTGAGACCAGTTGGGTATCTCAAGTACAAATGCAGGAATTAAGGTCATGCGTTAATACTAATTCTACGGCAGATCAAGAAGAAATGTCACCGATCGTGACTCAGATAAAGCTTGAACCTCTAGATAATATCATTGAAAATGTAGATACGCCAGTTCATGTCAAAGCCGAGTTGTGTCCCGGGCCTGACGAAATGACTATTTTACCACATATAAAGGCAGAACTTCTCGTCAATTCAGGTCCTGGACCAATACAGAGACAGGATAGTAACAGTTATGATGTTGATGCATTCGAACAATTTGTAGCTACTAACAAACTCATGAACCCGTTAAATGAGGATGACATCTTTAGTCAAAGTGCGCTTCGAGTACGCAGACAACATGAACCGGATTACGAGTTGGATGATATGAGCATGAGTTTGTTAGTCCCACAAACATACGAACCATTAAACATTGAAACAGCCAAAGGAAGCTTAATGGAAAGCAGTTCGGATGAAGGGAGCTCTAAAACTAAAAAGACAGCGAAAAAGAAACCTGATAAACGTCACAAATGTAAACAGAAGAAAGTTGATCCTAAGACTAACAAAGAAACACCTGTTTTGATAAAGGAAAAGGCAACCAATAACGAAGTAGCTTCACTAACCAAAAAAATGAGAGATAGGATACGGCAAGAGGAGAAAAAAGATGACTCTACAGATTCGGAGGGTGAAAGTAGCATACCTTTGCGTTTAAGAAACAGAAAAGAACAGGACAAGTCAAAACCAGCGCAGAAAAGTCACGCTGACGAAAGTGAAATACAGTGTAGCAATGTCGATTCAACTGATCAAGTTGACGATGACATAGGTAGTTTCACTGGTTTTACAGCTATCGATCAAAATGAGATATCTACCTATCAGAAATACATGAAATATGTGTATGACAAAATTATACCAGACAAAGAAGAAGAAAATCCTAACAAAGATCTACCAGTCTCAAATAATCATACCACAAACGAAAGGTTTGAAGAGCCTTTAATTGCTCTCAATGAGCCGGTGGAATTATTGGAATGTGAACCAACAATGCCTATTTTTGATGATCAAGTCAGTGCAAGAAAATCTTCCAGGAGAAACAAAGGAAAAGAAATATTAAGTAAAACAGAATTGACCGCAAAAGGAGCTTCTAGCAAGGAAGATATACCGAAGGAAGGATTGTCTTTAAAGACGGAAGAAATCATCAAAAAAGTAGTTACATCAAAGTTGGGCGAAATCCCAAATAAAGGAGAGGGTTCAAGGCTGGAAGAACTTCTAAAGAAAAAAAGAACTCCTTTAAAAGAGGAAATGTTATTGGAAAAATCTCCTTCATTTATAGAGCGACATGGTTGGCAATGTTATCAAGTAAACCCAGGAGATTTTAAACTGTACCAAACTACTAAAATAGTACTGGAAAAACTACCTGAAACATTTGTTCAGACCTATATGGAGTATCAAGGCATTACTAGAAAAGATGAAAGCGACCAGGAGATAGACAGGTAAATACAAAAATATTTTTTATATAATTTTAATGAACACATTTTTTTTGTTATCAAATTACAAACTATTGATAATACTCGCTGATGCCCGCAGTTTCACATGGCCAAAAATACTTTCCCTCTATCTTCTTGCCAAATTTTATCAAAATCTGTTCTGCAGTTTAGGCATGAAATGATAACAGCTAAATAGAGTTAATTTCGTTTTTATGTTCTTTTCTGTTATTCTTTCCGCCAGCGACTTCGCCCGCGCGGTCTTATAATTTTTTCCCCCGTTTTTGCAACATTTTCCATTACTACTTCGCTCCTATTAGTCGTAGCGTGATGATATATAACCTATAGCCTTCACCGATAAATGAGCTATCTAACACTAAAAGATTTTTTCAAATCGGTCCAGTAGTCTCGGAGCATATTCAGTACAAATAAGCAAACAATAAAATCTTTCCTCCTTATAATATTAGGATAGATGAACGCAATACTGTATTTATTATATATAATTTAAGGTTGACAAACTTAAATTCCTTGAGTCGAGGAGGTCAATTGCAAACCTGGAACAAAACTAAAGTCAAGTCTAAAAGGGACCCTAAGGATGAAAATACACCTGAAGCTGGTAGTCGAGTGGAAAGTCCTACATTTTCTGATCAGTATGAGTTGGAACCTTCTGATGATGAAGGTGCCAAAGTCGAGGATGAAGTAGCTCCGCCAATCGTAAGTACCTATTAGAAATCTATTGCGGGCTTACATGTTTACTTTCTCTACATAGATCAGTATAACGGGCTATATAACAAGACCGCCTTGTAACAATTCAGTGCGTAAAGTATAATAAATAAACAAATAAAAAATAACCGAATTTAGTACAAAGAGTATAAATAGCCCAACAGACAAATAAATAAAATAGGACAATGAAAAAATCATTGTTTTTTTTTTCAGGCACAGAAGCACACAGAAAACACACTTGCGAAAAATCTTCTCATGGATGATAATGACAGTGATTGTGAAGGTCATGCCAAGGTGAAACAGGAGCCGTTAGATCATGTAAAGCATAATAAGAGCAGCAGGTCTAAGAAGAAAGAGGATGTAAAAGTAGAAGATAGTGCGAACTTGATGCTGACAGCGGATAAAATGATGAATAAAGAACTGACCTTGTTGCACGCGCCTGTTGTACCGACAGCTGATGTTAAAAACGCGCCCAGTACAGGACCAGTCACTAGGAATAAACAGGTATTCTTTTCTATTCCATCCATCCATCTCGTCGGTCCCTCAATACTGAGGATCGTGACCACTATGTCTTCTAGGACGACAGCACGCTCTCCAACCGGCCCGGTCACCCGTCATCTATTCTATTAGGTCACCTTAAATTCATTAGCGTCCCTATAAATAACTAGCTTCCCGCCAGCGGCTTCGCCCGCTATCCCGACTTTTAGGGTACTTTTTATCCCGGTAAAATGTACCGGGATAAAAAGTACCCTATGTGCTATTCCAGACTATAATCTATCTCTGTGTCAAATTTCATCTACATCCGTTCAGTAGTTTATGCGTGAAAGAGTAACAAACATCCATCCATACAAACAAACTTTCACATTTATAATATTAGTAAAATAATCCTTTCTAATAAATATTTTTTCCCTATAATAATAACTTACACAACTTTAATTAAATAGTAGTTTACTGTGTACTCTATTTGTACAGAAAAGTGCATCAAAAAATCAATCTTCTACCTCGAAACTGAAGACTGAGGAAGATTCGTCTTCTGAAGAAGAGAAACAGTGGGTCACTACTAAAGAAAAGCTTCTTAAAAGAGTTGGCAAGAAGGAACATACCAGGTATTTTTAGCTGTAAAAAGTTTAACATTTGTATACATTTATTCATAAAACATGATAATTATAATGTAAAACCAATCATAGCATACTTACATCAATTTAAATGCTAGTCTTTATGAGTGAGCTTTATGTTTACAGGTACAGTAAGAGGTCATAAGTCTATTATCATGTCAAGGATCGTATTTGCCTGCACGTTACTGCGCGTATACACATACTTAGTGATTTGAAATTTAATGCCACTTACTTAATACGCCGTCGCGACATCACAGCACTGAATGATCATTACATCGCTCTCTTTCCGACTAGATAATTATGAAAGAGTACGACATACGAGATCGTCTATGTATGCAAAATTTTTGTTATAGAAAAAGGTCGTAAGTGAAAATTGTTTCATGCAATAGACTTGTAAAAATGGTAATGGACTTATGATCACGACCTTACAAAACAATAATGTGCATATGCACACACGTGTACAGAGCAGTTTCAATGTATAAATGTACAAAGCATACGCACATGCGCAAGGTAAAAAAGTGTACAACATGTGCATGTGCACAGCTTTCAGCTTTATCCTAGCTTTGCGCACGTGCAAAGCTGTGTCTGCTAGCGCAAAACACATGGTCCATGTGCACTTGCGCAAAGCGTATGCACAAAACAAAGAAAGCACACTTAGATGCCGCTTTATGCATAGTCAAGTTATAAATGTTCATACAATTTTATTTAATAGCAATCATTGTTAATAATATTTGATTATTCAATATAGCAGTGATAACCTAGGGGTATGACCACTGAACTGTCAAGTCAAAGATCTCGAGTTTGAATCCAAGGCACGCACCTCTGACTTTTCGAAATCATGTGCGTAATTATCACTCGCCTTAACGGTGAAGGAAAACATCATGAGGAAACCTGCATTCCTGAGAGTTTTTCTCGACGGCATGCGAAGTCTGCCAACCCGCATTAGGCTAGCGAGGTGGACTATAACCTAATCCCTCTCATACTGAAAGTAGACCCGTGCCCAGCAGTGGGACAGTATATGGGTTGATGACGATTATTAAATATCAATACTCTTTTATGATTATGCAGTTTGGACGACGCTAAACGCGCTAAGTTAGTGAGCGAATTCATAGAGAGACGCGCTGACTTTCCAGACGCGCATAAACGCGGTCGCACCAAGACACGCCGCTCCACCAAGAAGTTCCTGGAACGACAGAAACAACTCAGGTAACAATAAAAGTCTATAGGTCGTAAGCGCGACTGCTGGACTCCGTGTCCTGGGCTCGATTCTCAGGTTGGATTGTTTGAGGTTTTCTACCAAATTCTCAGCTAGGTGTTTGTATTAATTGTGCCTCTACTACTACTATCTGTCTGGGTGTTTATTACGTATTAGAAGTATTATATAAGTATTATATCCATTATCTAGTACCCATAGTACAAACTACATGCTTAGTTTGGGACTAGATGTGTAAAATGTCCCAGAATATTTATTTATTTACTATGTCCTTCAACCGATGAGACTTTACAATAATTTCTTACCTCTATTAACCAATGCTGTTTTATGCTTTGCCTTGTTACCCAACTGCGCCAGAAGAAGGGGTTATGTATTTTTTTTATGAATTTTCTTTATGTCTGTATTTTTTTTTCAGAGTACTGTCGAGGGAGCTTTTTGGTGAATCATCGGACTCTTATATGTCAAAACGATCTCAAAAGGCGCAAGCGAGTCTCTTGTATAAAGGGCGTCGTAATATTAGAAAGGTAAGGCTAAAACTTTTTTTTTATATACAATATCAAGACTTCTAAATATTGTTAAGGATTTAAAAAAATGTGGCAAAGATATAAAAGGCAATCTTTTATAAATATGTTTGCATTGATACACGAATTAATATACAGGTGATAGATAAGAAATCTTTGGCGCGTAGCACTGTTGTGGCAAACATGGAGGAGTTTGAGAGAAAAAGAAAACTGAATTCTAGACAGACTAAACTGGTAAGCATTATCTATAGCAATTTCTAGAATATATGTTGATTTTCTACCTATACTCATTTTAAAAAAAATGTACATTTATAAGGAAATTCAAATTGTTCTTTGTCACTTCAAAATATAAATGCAGTCGGGCCTGTCAAGCATAACTTTGTATGGTTGCCACAGAGGGAGCTATTAGGCTGCGAGGAAGGCGTGAACGTGCTAGTCATTAACGACGAGGTGTGCCTGGAATATAACTTCGAGGAGAACCGCCCCGTCGTCACCGTTCACCCATTCTTCACCAAGGTCATGAAGGCACATCAGGTATGTGGTTATCAGACCTTCACTCTTTATTCGTGTTAGCTACTCGGCGCTATAAGTACCATTATGAAGCATTCATCTGTTCATATTTATTTGCGTTAAAGCTGCACAGAAAGCTGCCACGCTGATGTGGAACTAGCCGGTCAGGTCTGCCGAATAGGCCAAACTTATGAGCCATTTAACAACATGCCAACAACAAGGGTACGGCCGTACAAAAAGACCAAGATCGAAATAGAGAAGTGGAGATATCTTTGCCCTGCAGTTACAATCCAGGCTTTTAAATAATAGTGAGTTATTTGCGTACAGTACGAAGGCGTTAAGTTCATGTGGGACGCGTGCTTTGAGAGTTTGGCCGAGATCAAGGCGGGGCATCCGGGCGGCGGCTGCATCCTCGCGCACTGCATGGGGCTCGGCAAGACGCTGCAGGTGCTGGCGCTGCTGCACACCGTACGTACTAATTGCAAATAAATTTTATTACTTCTAGCTTTTATTATTTAATTTAGGTATTTACTTTCTTTTCAAACAACTCGTCTATGTAGAGCATCTGTATTAAGAACTGCTATGGCCTGATACGTGTATTTTGCAAAGTATATCATCTGTGGTACAGTCAGCATTCAATATTTCAGAACAAACATGTTCATAATAATCTGTAATACTAAAGAAAATACAATAAGATTATACCTACATTGTTATTGTTATGTGTTTTTTTCTTTTTTTCTTCCTGACTGTCTAATAATCATAGCGAATAAATTAAAATGTTGCACTCCGCCTCGATAGATGGCGTTGTTAGGTCCGCTGAATCGCGCTATGGTTTCGTTACCAGCCAAAATATAAGTAGTTTTTGATTTTTTTGTGTTGTCGAAGCCTTATTGTATTATTGTATCTTTGTAAATATTAGCACAGTGCAATAAATACATATTGATAAGTGAGTCAGTGTTTCACTTGAGGACCCGGGGACCCAAAATTATACACTGACATTTTATTAGTTACACAGAGAATTTTGAATCATTTGTACCTGATGCTGGCTGTACCAAGCGATTAAGTATTCAGACAAGTACAACTGTGACTTTGTATCGATGTTTACTCTTCATTTGGCTGCATTATTATTATTGCTATGATCAGGTATTGACGCACCCTGGCGTGAAGATGCAACGCGTCCTCGTGTGCTGTCCTTTATCAACGGTGCTTAACTGGGTCGACGAAATACACAAGTGGATCGGGCCCGTCACTAACCAGATCAAGGTAAGTAGCTTTACTGTAAATACAGAAATCATTTTTGTATATTATGTTTCTACAGTGCCTCAAGACAAAAGTCTTCAACCAGTGTGTGTTACCAGTGATGACATATGGCACAGAGACGTGGTCACTCACTATGGGCCTTATAAGAAAGCTCAAGGTCACTCACTCAGCGAGCTATGGAACGAGCTATGCTTGGTGTTTCTCTACGCGATCAAATCAGAAATGAGGAGATCCGTAGAAGAACCAAAGTGACCGACATAGCTGAAAGGATTAGCAAGCTAAAGTGGCAGTGGGCGGGGCACATAGCTCGTAGAACCGATGGCCGCTGGGGCAGAAAGGTTCTCGAATGGAGACCACGCACCGGAAAGCGCAGCGTGGGACGGCCTCCAACGAGATGGACCGATGACCTGGTAAAGGTCGCTGGAAGTCGCTGGATGCAGGTAGCATGCGTCCGGTCCCTGTGGAAGTCAATGGGGGAGGCCTTTGTTCAGCAGTGGACCTCTTTTGGCTGACATGATGATGATGATGATGTTTCTACAGTGAAATTAATGATGTCGTACAACATATCGGTGCCGTTTCCACAAGATTTGGACGCCCAGAATATTCATAGGCGTCCGAAAATATCTTAGAACCCTTGCGATTATTTCACGTTACACTAAATTCATACAATTATTAAATAAAAGACATTGATCAACAATCTTCAAATCATTATTATTTTAGCACGGGTGTGTTTAGTTCGTTAAGTTTAAAAAAAAATAACCAATGTCATGTGAAACCTTGTTTTATTTGTGTTTTCAAGCAGCGAAAATTAAAGAGGAAACTGCAGGTATTTTTTAATATATTTTGACTCGTATGAATATTTTGCCCTGTTCTAAGTATTTGCTCGGATAAAAATACCGCGATACCTTACGTTCTGTATAAAAATCGAGTCGAGTCTCGAGTTTATCGATTTACGCATATAGATAATCTCATAAAAAGAAACGTATCTGCTCAGTCAGATGGTGTACAATCGTACATATACATACACTTATGCCTTTCCCCACAGGGGTAGTTAGAAACTTATAGAGACCGTCACTTGCTACAAAATAGTTCTGTATATTTTAAACCACGCCTAAATATCGGTTTCCACCCAGGTATTCGAGCTATCGAAACTAAAGAAAACTTACGAGCGCGCCTACCAACTCGAAGACTGGTACAACGGAGGTGGCATATTCATCATAGGATACGAACTCTTCAGAAGTTTAACCACACTTGATCCGTTCCTCGATGACGTGCGACCGACGATCATTAACAAAATACGCACAGCCCTACTCGACCCCGGCCCGGATATCGTCGTGTGCGACGAAGGGCATTTACTGAAGAACGATTGCTCCGTCCTCGCAGTCGCTATGAGCAGGGTTGTCACAAAACGCAGAATTATCTTGACGGGAACACCGATGCAGAATAATCTGAGAGAGTATTACTGCATGGTCAACTTTGTTAAACCTAATTTGCTGGGAACGTATGCGGAGTATTCTAATCGGTGAGTAAGCTCTTAAATGAATAACTTATTTTTATTTTATTACAGAGAAAACAAACAGATGCTGGTTAAAAATGAAGGTACAGTTAAATATACCTAAACCTAGGGAAGATACTACTCACAACTTTTTCACAACTTGCCGTAATTCTTGCGACAGTAACTTGAGTATTTAAATATTTTTGATAAACAAAATTCATTCAGGAGTTTCATGTAGAATAATTCAAGCCTAAATTGTAAACTCAACTCTATGTCTTTGCTATAGGTTCGAAAACCCAATAATGAACGGGCAGCACCGTGACTCTAGGGAGGAAGACATTAAACTAATGAAGGCTCGCACGCACATTCTTCACAAAGTACTCGAAGGCTGTCTCCAAAGACAGGAGGCTTCTGTCCTCTACCCATACTTACCAAAGAAATACGAGTACACTGTGTTTATATCCCTCACTCAATGTCAGTGGGACTTGTACAAGCACTACTTGAATAACTACGGGAAGCACAACAAACAGAGCATTTTGAAAGACTTCCATATACTCCAGAAGATATGGTCTCACCCTCAAGTGCTGCACAACTTTCAAACGAAAGCGCGCGACAGAGACGAGAAGAATAAACTTAAAGGTATGTTTAGACAATTGCCCTTGTACACAAGTGAATAGCAGGGAACATTAATTTATAACGATCAAAGAAGATAAATAATTTCCTAAAATACTCCACCGTCAGTCACGGTTTATTTGGATTCGATCTGTTAAGGGACAGCAATGTCTGGTGTGACTGACTTTCTATCAGGCAGCTCGTCTGCTAATTAGCTCACTATAATCATACCTACTAACCGCGGTATTCATTTCACAATAGAAAAATTAGAAGACGACCTCGCGACGGAGGATATGGAGGACATAAAGCCGAACGCCGTTGAAGACCTGTGGTGGCTGGAGTACTTAGAGGGCGGCAAGATGCTGGAGACGCTCGACAGCTCCAACAAGTTCATCGTAGTATTCCGCATTCTTGACGAGTGCGTCGCTCTAGGAGACAAAGTGTGAGTTAGCACACCTTTTATGAAGCTTTTGCCTGTGGTTTCGAAAGAAAATAGGAGAATTTTTTTAGCACAAAAGGTAGCTAATGTCCGTCAGTATAATAATATGTTTTTATTTTTTGAATTTCTACATTGCTGTCAATATCTATACTAATATTATAAAGCTGAAGAGTTTGTTTGTTTGGTTGATTGCGCTAATCTCAGGAGCTACTGGTCCGTTTTAAAAAAATATTTCAGTGTTAGATAGCCCGTTTATCAAGGAAGGCTATAGACTATATATCATCACGCTACGACCAATAGGAGCGGAGTATCGATTAAAAATGTTGCAAAAACGGGGGGAAAATTTAACTTCTACGGGAACGAAGTCGCGGGCAAAAGCTAGTATTTATATAAGATCGTCAATGTTACTGTTTGTATCCTCAGGCTGATTTTCTCCACATCCCTGTTCTGCCTCGATGCACTGGAATATTTCCTGAAGAAGATCAACAAGTGGTCTCTAGGTCAAGAGTACTTCCGACTGGACGGCTCCGTACCGGCAGAGGTTCGCCAGAACTGGTGCCGCGAGTTCAACTCTGACAACAATTATAAGACCAAGTGAGTTTGTACCCAGTTCGTGTATTTTCTTTTTGTATTTTTAGTGGTAGCCTAGTTAATATTTGTGCCCGGTTAATGGCCATAGGCTCGCCCCTACATAGGACCTAAATATACCGACGAACTGCAGATGTACACCAGTACACCTTTGCGTAACCTTTCGGGGAATTCAGGCGTGAAGTTATGTATGTACGTTTGTTGGGAAAACTTATTCCACTCTCAATTTCCAGATTGTTCCTGGTATCAACCCGCGCTGGCTGCCTGGGACTGAACATGACGGCTGCCAACCGCGTCATCATCATGGACACGTCGTGGAACCCCGCGCACGACATACAGAGCATCTTCAGGGTATACCGCTTCGGACAGAAGAAAGACTGCTACATATATCGACTTGTCGCTATGGTGAGAAAAATACATACACCATTTTACACTCTATACTCAATATTTATTACATTCCACAATGTGTATCACTTAGACTTAGATGGTAAAGTAGACGTTCATAATGGACCCCGATGATTTGCTCACTCCTTGTCATTTGTAATCCTCACAACCTAGCTTGCCTAGCCTAGCAAAATATTGAAATACTCATTTAGATTTGCGGATTTTTTTAGTTCCTTACATCATAAGGAAAAAGACAATCCTTTATAAGATCACTTCGTTGTCCGTAGTAGTATGAGTATTCTTTATACATTCAAGTATGCTGGTGGGCAGTAATTTGTCTCTCAAATATCAGACTTATTAAGTAGCTTTAATTATCTACAATGATGATTGCGTCCAGGGTACTATGGAGCAGAAGATCTATGAGCGTTCAGTTACGAAGCAAGCTGTGGCCTGCCGCGTGGTGGATGAACAGCAGATCGACCGCCACTACAACATGGCCGAGCTCACCGAACTCTACAAGTAAACATGTTTTTTTTAATATAGTTAAATTGTTTGCTTTTTGATTTCCTCTACCCTTTGTAGCTGCAATACATACATACACGTGCGCGTCGACGGCTAGTGCTTCACTGAATGTGCGCCGTCGCGCGCGGTATTTACATGAGCCGACCATCATTCGCAAGCGATGACGTATGTAACGCCTCATTAGGTTGTGCATCGCTAAAATTGTAATGAGTGCCGTGCGGCGGTCGCCTTACGTACAAATTGTACCATGCTACTTTTTAATATAGTAGGCTAAGGGTTGCGAATAAAGGGCAGATTTTACTTGACCACAATCGAATCGTCTTTAATTTAATCTTATAAGAAATGCCAATTATGTTTTGTGCGTTTAGCTATGTATTTTTAAATGGGTTCACATAACGATAGATTGTCTTGCGTGTCTTTTTTTATTGGTTGGAGAAATGCTCCTTATGCCTCGGGGATGCGGGACGGTTATGTCGGGCTCTCCAGCCAGGTGGCCAAGCAAATAGACTAAAACCACCACTCGCCTACCGCTTAACGGCGAGATCACGGGAAAGCTCACCGATCGATCATAGTGGAATTGAAATCCGATCCCACCATGGACGTCCGTTGCCGGACTCTCCTCGAGGACCGAGTCCGATGGGCGACTGTCTAAGACCTTCTTTGTGGCGGAACAGATGTTTGGGCCCGCTGCCGACCACACCTCGGCTGCAGAGAGAGGGGTGCATCGTAATACCGACACTCCATACAGCCCCTGCCTTCTGCGGCCATAGAGTCCCCCGCTGA
The DNA here is from genome assembly GCA_946251955.1 of Acronicta psi. Lineage (NCBI taxonomy): Eukaryota > Metazoa > Arthropoda > Insecta > Lepidoptera > Noctuidae > Acronicta > Acronicta psi. The sequence goes on from OX276486.1 coordinate 3,769,714, forward strand.
GGCCGCAGAAGGCAGGGAAAGCGGCGCACCGTTATACGGGCCTAACCATGGCTTCCTGGCCAAGCCTGTAGGAGCAAGCAGCCTGTCCTTGGGGTTCTTAGCTTCACCGAGGATTACGGACTCCATAAATTCACACTAGGATAAAAAAAATAGTAATATTTTGCTCAAAATGGCAAACGAATCGAAATAAAATATCTGAAAATTTTATTTACGAACGTCCAGTTTGTCGAAAGAATTAGATTTTTTGATTGAAATTGCCTTTGCTTTATCGTTATCGTCATCGCGTATTTCTCGATCATTTCCTTTTTCTTCTTTTATTGTTGATAGTAGACTAGTAGTTGTTAAACGTTAATATTGGCGCTCTGGAAGATGATTGTTGTCTAAAGGTCGCTGCATAACGTAACGGAAGTTTTTGTGCCGGACTGGACGGGACACCTTTTAAACATCGTTGCACATAAAAATATACACGAACGGGAACACGTTTGGGACGGGACCTAAAAAAACATCATTGGCGACGATGTTTTCCCCGTCTCGCACGACACGTGCCACGCCGTGATTCGTTGTGTACGCAAAGAGCGTCTGGTCGCGACGTGGTGTTGTGATGTATTGTTTTGTGTCGTGCAAGTTTCCCGTCACTGTACGTAGGTATGTGTTAAGACCACGTTCACGTCACGAACGATGCACTTTCCATCCTCGTCCCGTCCGAGGTATTATCCCGTTACGTATGCAGCGACCTTTGGTTAATGTTAGATAATAGGTTCGTTGATGTATAGTCTGCGCGGAACTAGTTGGTCGCGCCTTAGGTATGTGAACGGCGAGATGGTGGGATGGGGTGGCGTGCGCGCAGTGGGACGGAGGGGCGGGGTCGCCTGCACGCGGTGGGACGGAGGTGCGGGTTCGCCTGCGCGTGGTGGGACGGAGGTGCGGGGTCACCTGCGCGTGGTGGGACGGAGGTGCGGGGTCGCATGCGCGCGAGGGTCCGTCCTACCGGGGTGCGGGCGCTTGCTTTTGTTCACAGTAACACGCCGCCTCACTCCCGTCCCTACCTGCGGCGCGGCCAACTAGTACCGCGCGGTGTATAGTTGAGTAGATACATACTTCAGTACGACGTGCAGGTTCGACGAGGGCGCGGGCTGCGTGGCGGGCGGCGTGGCGGCGGGCGTGCGCGACGTGGCGCTGCTGCGCGTGGCGCGCGACGCGGCGGCCGCGCTGCACGCCGTGCACGAGCACGACTCGCTGCTGCGCGGCGACCGCGAGCAGGGCCTGCCCGAGCACGAGCGCAACGCCGCCTGGATGCAGTTCCAGCAGGAGCACACGCACAAACGTACGTACATACTACCACTACACTACAAAATGCAACTACACCTATTCCTATTCTTACATATTTATGACTTTTTTTTTATTATTTATTTTACGGCCCTGGATACAATGTCCTTTAAGCCTATATTTATGACTTTCTTTTCAGTGTGTACATACATAAATATACCTGTGCGGCCATTGATTATTTATTCTAAGTACTCCACTTTTTCGCATAAATGCAATCAATATGCACACGAAACATTTTATTTTTGCGATCACTGCTATAGACTGAATACAATACTAAAACAGCAAATTAAATACCTAATTAATTTTTGTGTTATTTTGGTACACGGGAAAATACTTCAATATCTTTTTTCACAGAAATGGAAAACAAACTGATTGTAAACATACCATCAGTCTCTTTGAAGCGGGTTCATGGTCACGACTATGCGCTATCGTCTGCGCCGCCGACTGAGATTAAAACAGAACCCAACGCCAGTCATGACCCGACAACTGAACCCAAACCCAAAAAAGGAAAGAAATCTGCGGTTCTAAAATGTAACATACCAATACAAGAGGAAGACAAACATAAAAAAATCCCGTTACGAGGTAGACAGACAGACGCCACGACACCAATCCCAAGCACTAGCAAGGACTACTCAAACACTAATGTACTACCTAACAACTCCAGTGAAACAGCGAGAGTTATCATAAATCAAGAAGAAGTAATGGTGGAAAGAATCACCGATATACTTCTCAGATACAACTTCCACAAAAAAAAAGGCAACACAGAAATTTCAAAGTTAGTTGCTAGAGTAAGAAATATGGTGAAGAAAGGATATGTTGACAATGAAGACATGTCGGACAAGTTGACAGCTAGTATAGCGAAGGTCTTACTGCCAAATCAGTTGGACCTCCCGAAGGTCACTAATATCATGTGCGAGTCTATTAACAATTCGGCCGCACCGAACGCAGTACCCAGTGGAGCAGATCCAGAACTTATTACAAGTGATCCCAGTCCTAATTACACTGTATTCACACACCAAAAGAATTTAAAACACGAACCTGGGCTGCGTACAAGGAGGAGAGCTGCGTTAGAGGCCGTAAAAAGCATGGATTCCATAGCACAAGATGTCATCATCAACTTGGATGATCACTATGATTCAAGAGACACTGACTTTGTACCAGTCAAATATGGGAAAACCCAAAAACCAAACGTGGCGATTGATAAAGGAAAGAGAAAATCAAAAAACTCAAGCCCCATAGAACCTGTGAATAGCGATGAGGGCACGTTGAGTGCATCACCACCTCCAGAAAGTTTTAACATCGATATAAACCCGGCTCCAATGACCAGTACCAAAGATCAATTAAAAATCCATAACAAACCTAAACAAACATACGGTCCTAAGAAACGCCAGGAAAGACTAAAAGATGCCAATCAAGCTGAAAGTAAGCAAGAGAAAAAGACAGTTGAGCTTGAACCCTCTACGAGCACTGCCGTGAGAGATAACTCGAAGAGTATATTATTAAGCGATGACGACGAACCCATATCAAGCTTTACAAAGCCCACAGAAACACCTGCTGTAGAACCCACTGAAAAGTTTCCTGAAATACAGGACAAGGACGAAGTCGTGCCGTTGCCGACGTCGTTGCTGAAAAATCAGAACTTTATTAATATTGTAGCACATACGTACTTGGTCGGCAACCCTATGTTGGACGAGGATGCCGCCACGCTCGCGGCGCAGTACAGCACGCTGAAAGCGCTGAAGGAGGCCGAGCGCACCGGACAAGAGGTGTGCAGCGGACCCATCTATGATATAGCTGTCAAGGTATCCATGTGTTTGTTTTTTTAGATTTTATAACGTCCTGGTTTTTCGGAATTCCCCCTCTCTTATTTACTGTGTTATAATGCGAAATGTATCTTATTAATAACACAGTAGTCACAAGCTTGCCTTGTTAAGCAAAGTGTTATGGTTTGGTGGAGTTGGGATTTGTGCCTGAATAATGATAAAAAGCTGGCCCCTTCTGTGTGACCAGCAAACAGTGGGTGTACATCAGACAAGACAGTCACAAGACACTTCTATACCTAATCTTATAGCTTACACTACAACTTTTTTTTTCTTGTAGTCTTGTTGACGTTTTTCGTTAGGTCATTGTCACTGTCAGTGTGTCAACGCTGAGTGACACATATGTGATATTGAAACAGTGTTGCCAGTTTATTAATATGTTTTACTTTTTAAGGTTTATTTAGTTTTAGTTTTTAACTGTGTGTCCTTGGTTGAGGAAATAAATATTTTTTCTTTCTTTCTTTCTTTCTTTACTAAAGATTCAATTACTTATAAAAATGTTTGTTTCTCCAGGTTATAGGCAAAGAGGTTTTGAAAAAGATGCAAAGCGTCAATCCTAAAGCGGCTTCTTCGTCCGCTGACGATGCTGCCGCCAGTATACAGAAGAAAGAAAAGATGATAGCTGCCGAGAAGTCCTCTAAGGAGAAGGCGAAGAGCCCTCATAACCTCCGAGATAGCATGATAATGGAAAAGCTAGGCATCACCAAGGCCACGCCAGCGGAGGTCCAGCCCTCAATTACAGTCAAACCCACGGCCAGCATGACTAATAAAGTGGTGCCTGTTGGATTGTGAGTATTGGATCTTTAGATATATATTTTTTTTAAATAGGCCGTTTGACTGCTATTTTTATGACTTTAAAAGAAAGTTGACCAGAAATAAGGCAATTATAAGCATTTTAAATTTATATTAGAAAGAGAGTGGACTATACTTGTTTGTGACGTCAAAGGCAAGTATGCCATACAAATTCTATACTAACTCTTGTATTGCGGGAAAGGGACAGAACATTTCCTTTCCATCCCCACCCATTTCATCAACTTTAAACGCTCAATTTTCAAATTTCTATTATTTTTTCAGTGTTGGAATTATAATTAATTATATTTTTTCAATAGGTCCCATACTTTTAATAAATTAAATATATGTCAAATACCCTATTCACACTGTACGAAAAAATACTTGAGTGAGAGACTCAACAACTTGAGTTTGCATTACTGTTCAGGATCAAGACAACGGCGAGCGTATCAGTGTCGCAGTCGTTCGGGCAGCCGCTGGGCGCTGAGCGCGTGGAGCCGCGCGTGGAGTGCATCCTGCCCGACGACGATGACGTCATCATCAGTGACGTGCGCGCCACGCCCGCGCCGCCCCTCGCCCTGCCCGCGCCGCCGGGCCTGCTCGCCGCCCCCGCCCCGCCTGTCCCGCACGCCCCTCCCGCCCCGCCCACGCCGGACGCGCCGCCCCCAACACGCACTCTCAAACCCGCGATTCTCTGCAAGAAACAACAACTTTACGAAACACAGTCTTGTAGAGTTACAGTTGGAAATTCAGCCCCTACACCCGTCCCCCAAACACTGTCTAAACTCGCTCGAAAACCGCCTGTAATATTGAACACAACTTTATCTACTGCTCCAAAAACACTAGTGGTGGGGCCGATCGCGGCTGAACGCGCAATCCTGAACGACGGCACCATCTGTTTGGACAGCGACGAAGAGGAGCCCACGCCGACTGCGCGACCTTGGACGTCCTCCATGAATTCGATGGCTCCCGCGCTGCCCAACGCAGCACAAGCGCCGGTACCCGTCTCCCTGATGATGGCCAACGCGCCAGGGGTTAATCTACCACTACCTCCCATGCCAGGCATGGGAACAGTTAGTTCACCTCAACAATTACCACCACAAACATTGGTGCTACGTCAAGTGGTCACGTCGAGCGGGACACAGGCCCAATATGTTCTTGTACCCGCTGATCAAGTACCTATACCTATATTACCTAAACCGCCTATCCCAGAGAAACCTAATACTTATACTTCACAACCTCAACCCCTTAGCACACAAACCTTTACACCAACGGTACAGAGAACCCAATCTATTCCACAAAACCCGCCACAACCTGTACTAAATACTTACCAAACCGCGTTTGGAAATTCAGTTTTATCAAATAAGAGCGCTGATTTTGTCAATAAGCTCCACAAAGCTTCGTGCAAACCGGGTGATATTCTCAGAATCTCGAAAACGGGAGTTATCGAAGTGATTAACCGTAACGATATTAAGCATATCCCCACAAATACGAACCCTGCGCCAATCGAAATAACCAATGTTGTTAATGTCCCCAAGTCGACTGCTTCGACTGCTGCGCCTCAGTTGATTTCAAATAATTCAAGTTCCGAGGCTACGAAATCGAAGACTGTAGCACAAAAAATAAACGATACTTATAAAACACTCAGCCAAAACAAAGTAGAAGCTCCGAGGGTTCGACAGATCAGCAGTTCTAGTAGCAGTAGCGACTCCAGCCCATCGAGCCCTGAAAACCCGCTTTCGATTCTACAAAACGTTGTCCAAATCCAAGCTGTTAACTATTCATCAACACAAACTTCAAAGAATCACAAACCTCTCCCAGAAAAAGGTAACAAATTAAACGTTTCTGTGCAACACATCGTTTCATCGGACTTAAAAACGTCAACCACAAGTGCATCGAAGCCTCAGAGTTCTGGGTTAGTGAAATTGACCAAAGTACCGAAGGAGAAACTCCCTAAATACGTAGACACAGCCGTGGAGAAGCAGATCAAAAAAGAAACTCTCTTGAAAAGAATAACACCTTTATTGACTAAGAACCAACAGAATCCTAAGGAAGAGCAGAAAGCTCGTGGGAAAAACACGATAAGCTTTGACAATTTGAATAGCGCTACTACTAGTAAACTATTGAAGGCAACGGGCAAGCCGATAGACAAGAAGGGCGGCAGTTCCAAGGGCCCACTGACTGTGGATCTCACGTGAGTATAATATTTATAAGACTAGATACTTATCCCGTTACATTATACTGTCGTATCTAAGATCTCTAGACATTGTCTCGGCATGAGATATGTATGACGACTAGATAGTAATAAATCGTGCCAACTGCTAAAATGCCCATATAAAATACTAGCTTTCCGCCAGCGGCTTCGCCCGCGTGTTCTTATAAATTTTTCCCCCGTTTTTGCAACATATTTCATTGCTACTCCGCTCCTATTAGTCGTAGCGTGGTGGTATATAGCCTATAGCCTTCTACGATAAATGGCCATTTGGATTTTTTCAAATCAGTAGTTTCGGAGCCTATTCAATACAAACAAACAAACAATCGAATCTATCCTCTTTCTAGTATAGACTAGATGTGACTCGCATTGTTCTCGTTTTGCCTAATCCCATGGGAATTACTTTAAATATGTTTTAGACTGCCTACACTCTTATCACCTTTAAGATTTTAGGCTTTTGCGAAATCTAGGGTCCGTTTTACCATTTCTGGATAGCAAATTGAACAATGATTGTATGAAATTACAAGTAATTACTGGGAGGTGATGAAACAGGCCATAAATGATTAATCCCTATTTCGTTTATTTAATTGTATACAAGAACGACATCTAAACTGGTCTGTCCGACTAGAATTGAATGTAGAATTGTAGAAAAAAGAATTATTTTATTATTCGAAAGAAAGATTATTTTATAACACAGTTTATACTTTTACAGACACTTAATATCAGATGGTACGTCTGTGATGAAGTCCAAGAGGCAGTCGTCTTTTTCAGACCAAACCCCAGTTAAGAAAAAACGGACCGAACGTAAGTAGATATTAATTTATGAACTTTTTAAACCTTAATATAGCCGGCCATGAAATGGTAATACATAAAAACCTTCCTTTTTTACAGCAATGACGCTGAAAGACTTCAATTTGGATGACATCGACGATATTATTGAACTGGAATAATGATAACAACCTAAATTTATGACAGCAGATGGCCAAAAGACTGCCACAATGGCCACCCTCTACCAGGACCGTGTGTTTAATTTCCGCATAACCTAATGTGGGGCAATTTCAGCACTTCCAATGACATTTATAATTCCTGTAGAGGATTGTGTAAGCACTTCAACATATTAATCGTATACAAACTAGGCAAATTACAAATACCTTATCAGCTTCACGAAAAGGCATGGCATCCGAGTTCTCAGGCATTTTCTCAGTCTTAAGCTGATTCAAAATAATTTGGAAATAGTACTCGTAATACATGCCGATATCAGCTCACGCACATGATTAATTGCATTCTATTTCCAACTGTATGTAAAAAGTTTAACCGATGTTGGGATAATTCTAGATGGTACGCCAAATATCAAAATAAGCAGGGTGCAGGCATATTAAAATATTACAGTGTAAAGAAACTAACCACAATGCAAATGGTTTAGGGAATTATTATTTTTTAATTTTATTGTATCGTGTCTGCAACTACATGACCAGTACGCATAATTTTATTTTACCTGTGCGGAACTACGATTAAGGAGGTGATATTTAATATCTTTGTTATTTTTGTAATATAACAAGCAATGAACATATTTTTAGTAAAGATTGTGCTTAGACAGCCGACTGACTTGTGTTCACAATTATTATGTCGTCTAATTAACAATACTACACGACAATAGGTCGATTAATTATTTCTTTATAGTAGCTTACACTGTATTTTGAAATAATTACCAAATTATCAGAGGTGACTATTATTTACTTTTAAAAAGTATTTTAATTACAAGATGATTACTTGATTATGTGAAATAGCGATACTCAAACTCGTGGCTTCCTGTTGGACATTTAGCTTGTCTATGTTTTCCTCTATTAATACCGCTACAAGGTATTATTTGTAAGCAAATTTTAAGTCTGCCGAATAAGGCTTAATACAGAAAAAATGTGATGGCTGTGTTTGATTATCGCTGATATCTGAAATGTAACTTCAACAACACAAGTATTATAGTTGCTGCTTTTAAATTTTAACCTTATGCTGTGTCTTCATAAGTCACACAATGCGCATTTGTAAATTACAACAACTATACTACACAATTGTTGTTGTCAGGTGTTTGGCCTAAACAGAATGGCGAGAGAGACGATTTTAACAAGTTGTTAAAAAGAAAGATTTGAAAATACTATATACTCTTCTACATTGGAATTTACCACGAATTTTAGGTCGTAAATTGTAAATTATAAGGTTAGTATTTCAAAGATATTGGTTTGACGTACGTTGTTTGGCGGTCAAAAGTTAAAACTTATCTATTTCCAAAGTATATAATAACTTCTCAAATTCGTTGGTACTTGAAAGAGATAAAGTACAGCTGTATCTACATTCTGATTGTGATAAATGTGTTTTCTTAATGTGAGAATTTATTTGTGTCCTAATTTCATTATTTATAGTGTTTCTAATTAATGGCAGAGTATCGTTATAAATAACTTAGATGTTATAATGTAAGTATTATTGTGTATGGTTAACCAAGTGAAAGTATTGGTTTTCAGGTTTCATTTTGAATTGAGAATATGATTCAATTAATAATCTCAAGTTCAGTTTAATTTTTATTGTAAATTGATTAAGATTTCTTTTTTAAAATATTTTTTTTAAGTTCGTGCTTCTGTCATATTTTACTACATATTGAAATTAATATCATATTAAATGTGGTTACAAACCATTTGAATCCTACACGTTTGCTTTCAATATGCGGTAATAGAACTGTAAATTGTTGCATGTCAGTGTTTGATTTGCAACTGTATTTAGTTAAGAAAAATTCACATTTAATTTTTAATTTTCCTGCAAAGGATTGCAATGTTACGTTTTGTATAATTAGACGTAAGCTTACAAATAAATAGAAGTATAAATATTAGTGTTTCTGTTCACTACTATTCGTGAAAATAAACGCCAAATAATTATCGCAACTGTATATTTTCTTACTTACAACAAAATATATTAAACATTTTATAATTTATGTACCTTATTACACTAAAACATTAAAGCTTCTACATAGATATTATTTCCAAAAATAATTTCATAATAAACCAATAACATAATGCCTGACCAGTCGCATATCACTTTAACACTTAAAATTATATAAATTAAAACTTTCTACAATCTTATAAGATCTTCAATGAACCTAATCACTATAATAATTACGTTTATCTGTTTACATTTTATTTTGTTCGAAATAAATCATATATCTTAATCTTATTGCCGCACTCAGCGACATTACTTAACGGTAATGAATCATTAGCTAATAGTGACCAGTATAATTATATTCGTACTAATAATAGTATTATAATAAGATATACTAACCACTGTTAAACTAACAATTTATTAACATTAATTGAAGCCTCCGAGTGCGGCAGTTATACATTGCATTGAATTTGTATAAATCATAATATTGTACTAGATATCAACTCTTACGGGTAGCAATATTTTTAATCCACATACATAACAAATATCAATTAATTTAGCAACAATAACAAGCACCATCCATGTAAAAAAACAATTACATAATTTAGTGGAAGAATTTGACAATGACCCTTTTTTGTCAGCCGATTTTATTTTATCAAGCCAAAGACAACGCACTGCGCTCTATGGGTCCGAACAAAAAGCTTTTACACAATGACATTATATAATTAAATAGAGGTTTTCACATCGTTGTTTGGCACAGGATGCCATATAATGAAGTAATGTTTTTATTATAAACTGATATTATACTAGAGAATAACTGATACAGTACGTGTGAATTAAAATTACCGCCCCAATTAAAAAATAATTCTATACAAGTATCATTTGGCTGTATTTTATAATCTATATTCTATATATAAAACTCCAATGAAAATATAGAAAACTAGTTTCAGAGATCTGTTATAATTTTAATATCCTATAGGCTCTTGTGCAAAAGAATACTTGGATTTGAAAAGTTAATAGTAAGGTACTCCTAATTCTACATACTTAAATTTCAAAATATGATCACTGGTTTTTAGGTGGATTTCATCCGAACATACATACATATAATTGTAATATAAATATAGCAATAATGTCGATATAATTAATTGAATGATTGAAAATGCACCATGTTAAAAAAAAGAATAATTATAATAATATCAAACATTACATTTTTAGTATGAAACATAATTATGGTTTGTGACAATATAATTTATTATATCGAATCTAACGATGCAAACAATAAATTCGTTCGAGAAATAACAGCAAACAATACCTTTCGTACTCAGGGTACATCACGTCATCTACTTAAAAATAAAATCGATTTTATACAATCTTAAGCTGTCGTTACGAATAAGCTTGACAAATTAATTTTAATATAAAATTCATTCCAAGAAAAATGTATGCAGCACTAGTAGCGAGGCTTCCAATAATTATCCTTAGATAGACACTTTTTTTTTCGTTTATAATATTAGTATTCAAACTTGCAACAACAAAGGACCCCTTAATTTATCATTAATTAAATCTATCATTTAAAAACTTGAAGAAACCACTGAAAAAATATTCGTGAAAAGTTTCAATTTAAAAATTCATTATAGCCAAGTTTTTTTAGCCCTAGCTATTTTACTCATGGGATTTGTATGGAGGAATTGATAAATAAAACAAAATAAGTAAGTAGTACCATACAATTTTCATGTCGGTTATTTAACAATGGCACTTTTAATAAACGATCGCTCGAATATTCTCTCATGTTTGTTGCACTGTCGTCTAGCATTTAGTTTAAGCTGTATTGCCCACGATAATGCCTACAATGCGTGTGCGCAATATTTACAAAATAAAATATGTCGAAACGATTTGGTATCTTCGTGAGATTCTGTAAAAGTTTTCACTAAGAATTTTAACCAAACGTATATTTTTTTAAATCTAACCAAACCATTATTTTTACCAATGCTGGGCACAGGTAGCCTCTTAGAATGGGAAGGTTATAGATAAATTAAATTAATACACTAGTATCAGATTTGGGCAACACTGACACCATTTTGTTGCCATAGTTAGATATCACCTGTACCAGTCATAAATGCGTAGTGTCTAGTGTGGAGTGATGTCTGGTGCCTCACCGCTCGTCGGCGACGTGCGCGAGGCGCGTCTTGTCGAAGGCGCAGATGGCGGCCAGCAGCGACGAGCGCGCCGCCGCCGGGGACGCGCCCGCCGGCGTGCACGAGCCCGTGCCGCTCGCGCCGCTCGTGTCGCCCGCTGCACAACACGTTGCGAGTACTATAGTCTGCGCGGAACTAGTTGGCCACGCCTTACGTGAGGACGGCCAGTTACTGTCCTCCGTCCGCCGTCCCACCGCGCGCGAGCGGCCCCGCCCCTCAGTCCCGTCACTCACATACCTAAGGCGCGGCCAACTAGTTTCTCGCGGACCGATTTTAAGGACCTGTTTCACGACCACCTAATAAATTCCCGTTAAATTACTTAGCAGATAGTTTCATACAAATGCTATTCCATTTTTTTTATTTATCCGGCGGTTAATTAGTTCAGAGGTCGTTAAACAGGTCATAAATCTCTTTGCCCGCTACACAACAACAATGGATTGTCCATGGATTATGGTGGTGGTTCATACATGGTTACTCGTCATCTCACGTGTGATAACGACAAAAAATACTAAAACACTTGCCTGCAATAGGACATACAATTACGTCTTTTTCAAAGGCACACCCAGGTCTCTGCTTATGAGGTCCTCGACTTATGATCTACTGTTAACATTCGCATTTTTATTGAATTTATAATCTATGCCAAAATTCTCGCAAATAAGAGGTGATATTGTCGAGAAATGTCCAATAATGTTCTATTCATCTTGGAACCATTCCCAAGCAACTTTATAAAACCCTTCTTAACAGTGCAATAATTTAAGGTAATGGTTATAAGAGGTTTTTTATTTGTTGACGGTTCTCAAAAAGGTAAATTTGAGCGTAAAGCGATAAGTTATACTAACACAAAGCAGGCGGCGTGGGTGAGGAGGCTGTGCTGGCACTGTGCGAGCGCACTGTCTCCGCTAGTGATGACGTCGACTTCCATAGACTCTCGCGCTTTTTCTGCAAATACAAATCAAATCTTCGTCTCATTAAAAATAGGCCTACGTCGTAAAATATTACTAGCTGACATTAACACGGAGATGAAATCTCGCTGGCCAAATTTTATCAAAATCTGTTCAGTAGTTTAGGCTTGACAAGTTTACAAATAAACAGACAACGATGTCATAATGAAGTTATCTGCTTAAAAGATACAAAAGATTATGATTATCTTACCGCTCTTCTCTTCTGTTTCTTGATTTCTTCTTCAGAGCTGAGTATTTCTTGAATTCGGACCTCTCTTCTGGCACTTCGTACCTAGAACAATGTTTAAATAAGTAAATTATAAATTTTTTTTGGAAGTAAACGAAAAATAGTTTTCACTATTACAAAACCATACCAATTTCTGTTCCCTCTTCAACCGAACTTCGATATTCGTCACAGCCGTTTTCAGTTCATCTTTCAACACGAGCGGGAACTTGAGGTGCGTACGCGCATCATTGTGAGCGCCCAGCGACAAGCCGTTGAGAGGCGCGCGCGAGAACAGCGGCTGCTGCAGCAGCTGCTCCAGCGACGGGCCGCCGTGCTTACATGACGAACTCGACAGGCACAGCCGGAGGACCGACTCTGGAAGTAATGGACATATTACTTAATATTACTAGATGGCGCTTCAGAGAAAAAACGGCGAAACACAGAGAATCTTGTTCGCTTTTAAACAAATATGTGAGATTGTGAGTGCAATACGGATATAATTTCTATACTATTAGAATATTTACAGGGTTAGCAACGCGCGAGTGATACCCCCGGTGTTGCTAGCGTGCATAGGGTACGGTAACCGCTTACCATCAGGCGGGCCGTGGGCTTGTTTGCCACCTTAGTGGAATAGAAAAAAAAATATTTTTCTAAAAATATCTTACAAATCTAAAACAATGTCTAATAAAAAAAGCAAAAATAGGTAAACTTGTTATGGCCGATGACGGCAAAACTGATCACCACTTACCCAAATCCTCATTGATCCCTTCAGGATAGTAATCACAGTAGTACTCCGTCAGCGGGGCTCCGAACGCCATCTCGTAGAGCGTCCGTCCGAAGCAGTGGACGTCGACGGCGTCGGCGTGCGGCCGCCGCAGCTGCAGCAGGTGCGGCCGGTACACACACGCCGCGCCCACCAGGATGTTCTCCACGTCCATTACGAGAGCTCGCTGATTCTCTATTGCTATGTTGCCGGGGTGGATGTGGCCTACGGAGATTTTATTAAATTACTAGCTTTTTCGGATTCGCCCGCGTGGGGTTAGGAACTTTGAATCCATTTTCCGTAGGAACTTCGTAGATGAGATTTTTCGGGATTAAAATTTAACCTGTCCTAATCACCATTTCAACTTTCAGCCAAATCGGTTCAGCCGTTTTGCCGTGAAAGAGCAACAAACATCCAAACTTCCAATCTTACAAACTTTCACCTGTAAAATATATCGACGTGTCGACGTCTACACTCCTGCGCATCGCTATCACTAGGAGGCCCTAGTGATATGACTATTGAACTTCTAAGTCCAAGGTTTCAAGGTCCAATCGCACCTTTGACTTTCCAAAATCATGCACGTGCACTTAAACTTTTAATTTAGCTTGTTATCTATACTAATATTATAAAGAGGAAAGATTTGTTTGTTTGTTTGTTTGTTTGTTTATTTGTAATGAATAGGCTCCGAAACTACTGGACCGATTTCAAAAATTCTTTCACCTTTGGAAAGCTACATTATCCCCGAGTAACATAGGCTATATATCATCACGCTACGACTAATAGGAGCGGAGTAGTAATGAAAAATGTAGCAAAAACGGGGAAAAAATTATAAGACCACGCGGGCGAAGCCGCTGGCGGGAAGCTAGTGTATACTAAAACTAGCGACCCGACATGGCATCTGGTTATTAAATTATAGCCTAGATAGACTAGACAACCCACCCAGGAGTGGGTTCTCAATGATGATGATGATGACTAGACAACCCCGTTTCTATTGGTGAAATCTGTTGAAAATCTGACATCGACACACACAAACTCAGCGCGGCGTGAACTTTAATTTAAAAATAATATGTACTGATAATGAATGATACGTACCATGCGGTATGCCTTTTTCGTGTAAAAACTTCAACGCTTGCAATATTTGATATCCATAATGCGCAATCTGTCCCGTTGTGAACGGTTTCCTTATCCTAGGGTTGCCATACTTCGCTAAATGGTTCTTGTTATACTCTGTGCCATAGAGAATATCTCTTAGACTGCCGTTTTCATGTATCCTCCTAACTACGAACGCTCCTGTTTCTAAATTATGAATAGCTAATACTTGGTCTATATAAGGGTGCTGAAAAAATATAAAATACTTTTATAAAAATTTTTGAAGTATGTGTGAGTAAGTTTGAGAGACAGAGTGAGGAACAGTGTGATAAGGGAGTGTTGTGGAGTTAAATGAATATGAAAGGTAACAAGGATTGAGAAAGGTATTACTCACAGAAAGATTTTGCAAGCTCTTGAAAGCGGTTTGTAAATCTTTATCGCTAAGAGATCTGTCGACGCCGTAGCTCTGCCACGACAGAAGACAATTTGTTCGACTTTCTGTATCCGTTACCTGAAAATATTAAATAAGTTTTTATCGACAAGACGGCAAAAAGACGAAGGAAGGGTTTTATATTAGGCAGTCCATGTATCTTCCTATTTACGTATGTTACCATACAGCGGTGATGGGGTGTCAATCGATTCGTAATTATGGTCCCGGTAACAATGGCTACATTTTTATACCTATGTAAGAAAATAAACATTTTGTATTGCATAAAGATATTATTATTATTCCAAATATTACTGTCGCGGTCGTGTGAAGTCGTAGATAAAAAGTGACGACTATGCGCTCGCGCAGACATTTATTCAAGTCTTTGTTATGTATAAAAAGTCTATGCGCTTTGCAAATAGACTGTGTACCTATCTAGGTAATTGAACTTTTTCTACATATTATTTATATTATTAAAACTAAATGCGACATAAAAATATCACGTAGGTACCTATATTTTTATCGTGCGTATGTCTGATAAGCTGTCGAGTTCTCGTGAGTCATGTACTTGATGTACCTACTCCCACAACAATATCAGGAATTTATGAATATTTTAAGTAGGATTTTATTGTATTTCTTATTTACATAATTATGTACTTGACTGAATTTTAGTCTTGAGGTCGTGTACTGAACAAGACATCGACCAGTGTTATTTGTGTTATTTTGTTTTTCTATGAAATTCTCAGTCGGTGTTCGGAGTTTGGGAGTTGTGTCCGATTTATGGCAATAGGCTCGCAGTATTGCACGTGATCTAAGTACTGTACACTATCGTGTAGTACCCTGCTGTCTAACGCTTCGGGGACCACAGGCGTAATAAATAGTAGTATTTTGTAGGTTTTTTCATTTTATAAAAAGAAATTCGGCTTTAGGCAGAAGGATACAAATTAATTTAATACTGTTTATTCAAATTATGTTGGAATCCGGACCATAGTCAATATTTTGTTTACAATATTTTAAACTTTAAGTTGGTTCACATAATCTTTTTTTTACACACATATTTATAAGTTTCATGCTTTGGATTCACTGTTTGCAGTAACACAAAATAGAGGCCTCGGTTAAAAAGATGCTAATGAATTTAAGGTCATACTGTTCATACATTCCTGTAAATATCTTAGAATTTATAGTGAATATTAAAAAACAAATGCCACGCTGAATTTAAGGCCTGTATCATATAGGTTTAAGATATGCAGATATATAAGCAAAGTGTGTTAATAGGTAAGGTCGCAGCGATGCATCATTTTACACAAATTATTATCTAGTACATTAACCTTATTTATGAAAGTTATCTATAACTCAGTGTCACTAGATTTTTACACAGAACATTGAGTGCAGCTAGAGTCGTTTAACATTTCATAAAAATAAAAACATCTTAACTTTTTTTCTTTACACCTACCGACACGGAATCACCTTGAGAGCTGTCGTTTCCACCTTTAATATAAAGTATTTCTGACCGGCCAGAAACAGCAGGCAAAATAAAAGATATATTTCAGAAGTAACATACCATCGCGTCTGTATTCCCGAAGGTTAAGGCAGAGGTGTACTAATGTTCAACCACATTTCGCCGGTATGTTTGGGTACTATGTAATAGGGAGCGCGCCTATTGCCATCAACCGGGCACAAATCCAGACTAAGCTGCCACTGGGAATTTAGAAAAACCTTACTCGAACCGGAATTCAAACTCAGGATCTCTAGCATAGCAGTCGCGCTTTGGACCACTAGACAAACGAGGCAGTTTCATTTAATTTCATAAGTTACTTACAAAAAAATAGTGTTTCCGTATCCGCCAGCCGATGGTGGGTAGCGGACCTTTTAGTTCGTATCTACCGTCGCCCCGCAATGCGATCGACACAGTCTGAAGAGCTTGTTCTGAAACAAACAGTTACCAGAGAGCTGTTTAGAGATAATCAATCAAGCAATCATTTTATTATGGTTGACATCTTATATCATTCTGAGGAGACTTGTGCTCACAGTGGCATAGTCAATTGGTTGATAATGAATCAATCAATTAGTCTATCGTAGATCACTGTTGGATTAGGTATAAGTCAGCAACTACATAAAAAAGTTACAAACTATCTTGTTTATATCCTAAAAAGAGACTCAAATAAGCAACTTCCTTAGTTCTCTTTGAATGCTTTATCTTGAATGCAAATATTATGTGATAACAAATATGTACCTAAACCAGTATGAATTATGCATGTTGGCACTGTAGTAAAGACCTGCAATAGAGATAGGAAATTGAGCAGAGGGTCTACTCCGTAGTGTCGGTCTTTGTTACGGGTGTCTCCTACTCCGGTATCAACTACGGACGGATGGTTCCTTCGGGGTCCGAACTAAAAATGAATGACAACACAATTTGACAGTTATACCCAATGTGTTTTTACCCATACGAAAAATTTTACCTGACACTTGTTTTAACGGATCATTATGTCTGGGCTAATTTGGATGGGCACATTACTTCCTTGACGGAGATAGGGAGTAGACCCTCCAGGTCTGGTAGGATATCCACCAACTGGACGGACTGACCACTTGAATAAGCTGGCTAATTCTGACTGGACATGGAGTGCTTATGACTGTGTGTAATAGCAGACACTGGGAGATGCTTTGTCCAGCAGTGGGCTGATCGGCATCTCTTAAGAAAAATGCAATATGAGTTCAAATAGCTAAGTATCAGTCCCAGCCTTGACCAGTAAGTATCAGTTTACATTGACTGGCGCGATATTGTTACTAGGAGGTAAACTTATATCGCAATATGATACAATTATTAAAATTAAAGAGATTCAACGTCTTCTGCAGTTGGTAGTCAATATCAAAACATATTTCACACTTGATCATTTAATACAATGTTTCAAAATGTAAAGAATATTTTCTTACACACAGAAAACACAGATTTTATGACATCTAATATTTTTAAAACTATAATATGATCTTAAACAAGGATCATTGCATTGTGTAATTCCTGCCTACCCTCTGAAAAAATTGTATAAAGAATATTTACCAGCTATATCCAGAGAGTAGTTGCTGGGATCCAGAAAACTCCTCACTTTCAAAGATAAAGCTAACACCTCATGTTTCAACACTTCATTGATGTAATTCTGAAAAATATAAAGTATTTTAATACACTTGAATGAATTTAGACCATTTTAGAATCTAATCAAATAATAATAGTTTAAACAAAATAAAAGTTTTCATATCCTTGTGGACAATGGTTTCGATCTGATCTGCTCACCTATTATTTTAAACAGGCCTTAGGTAAACAATGCAACTAAAAGATAATCTAAAAATATTAATTCTCCGTTGGTAGTTTGTTAGTAATTACCTAAGAAACTTGGACTGGACAAATGGATTCTGATGATCATATAATTTTAATTAAGGACCTTCAATTAAATTAATTGATGATCCTAATCTGTGACTATAAATAATTTTTTTTGGTGAATTAAACCTGCAACAAGTTCTACCATTGCTGCCAACATTACATTCAAGTAGGTAATGAGAGTATTTGAGTACTAATCCCATTTTACTTTTATGACTCACACCAAGCAGTAATTGTGAAATAATACTGAAAAGTTATGTTTATTTGGCACAATTGTGTCCAATATCAACACTGAATACATCCAATTATGTAGTACATTATTGTTTAAAATATGTTCATTGTTAAACTAAATGAAACCTATAAACACAAAAAAAATATGATTTTTGGTTTCATTTAGACATTTTTTGCCTGGCACTTGATAACAATAAATAAATTTCTAATTAATTAACATTTTTAACTTCCTTAAATAACATATTTTATACCTGTTTGGCAAGATAACAACTTATATTCAGTACTATGACTTTGATTATGTACTAATTATCTCATATGTTCATTCATTTTTAAACACTTTTTGAGACAAATGGTTACCTATTATTTAGGATGCAATATGTCTCCCAATTTTATGAAACATGTTTAGCAGTTTATGTGTGAAACTACAGACCAGTTCCTTCACATTTATATTACTATAGATAAATATGCTAATTCTACTACCTTACAGCATACAAATCTGAAGTTTGACATAGTAATCTACTAAGGACAGGATTCTCAGAAATTAATGATTATGATGATATTATGATTATTATATCTAAGACAGAAAAACAGGATTTGACTAAAGTTGAAAACCACTGCCACTATTTTATAATGAGTTAATACTCCAAACCTGTAGTGCTATTCGTCTTTCAGCAACAAAGGCTGGTTGCATATTCCCAATTAGTTTCTTTGGTGGTAAAGGCAGCTCAATGTTGGCCTGCTGCAGCGCCGCGTGTAAGGCCGCGAAGTCCCGGTATCGTCGCGACACATTCCACTGGCTATCCTTTGCAGGACCTCGCCGCACCCGCAATATGTATTCCTACGAAATGTGGCCATTGAAACTCTCGACATGTCTTTAGAACTATAAAAATATACCGATGTGTAACTCCACACTACGATGAACAATGGTGATTATGTTTACTTTGCATATTTATCCAACGAAACGGCGCATCAACAGTTTTATTTTTTATATATTTTCGAAATTAGGCTACGTATTCACCTTATCATGATTGAGAAGAACAAGTAATACGATTCTTTAGCGAACCGTGAGATATTTCGAAACAAAAACTATCACTTACTGTGTGTTTGTTAATGTTTTGTGCATTTTCTACTGTGCAGATTAGTTTTTCAGTGTCATCCAACAGAGCTTTGGTATCCGATGTTCTTTCAAATATAGCCATTACACCGAGTTTTTTAAATACATTGATTGATATTACAGATCAGGCAAACACCATTTTAAATATTTTGTTATCACAAAAAATAATGAACAAGAAACTAGGACTGGGTCTGAGGGGGAGTCGTCAATTTATTTGGTCCAGAGCGTTCCAGATTTTATCGAAGACGACGGCATGTCATGTAACTCCTTTGACTCCTTTCACTATTTAAAATTTATGAGCAAGAATTACTATAATGCTTAAATTGCCAAAACGCGGGCAGTTGAAACGCAATTGAAAACAGTTTTGACACTGATTGAATGTACTGTCAAATGATTGTCATTTTGACAGAGGCAATACAGCTCCGCATTATTTCGACAATTAATGATTCTGAGCATCATACGAAACGGAGAACTCGCGAGCCGAAAGAAAGAAAACTAAAACTATGAAAGAAACACTGGAAAAATAGTTTTAGCTCGACTGCCAAGGTAGTTTTTTTGAATGAGGTGTTTCAATTTTTTACTTCATGTTATGACCCGATTTGTAGTCACTTACTTCTGAGACATATTATTTCTTTATTTGATATATTTTTATCGTATATGCCTGTCACGGTATACCTAATATCATTGATTCATAGGTCTCCATAATCTATAAATGGAATAAACGCAAAATTGGAGGATAGAGACATGCCAATTCATGCCATCAGCTTGTGTCAGCTGTTGTTTTAAAAAAAATATATCTTCCGTATGGAACGCTACAGACCGGAAATGCATATGTTTACGAAGTAATTTAGAAGCCAAGAAACGGTGTCAAGAACATTTTTCCAAGCATGTTTGGAAAAATTACCTACTTTAAAAATTAAGATGTCTTTCTAAACGCTTTCGACCGTTCCATGTTCCCTGTAGCACTATAATTTAGGTACCTTAAGTTGTTGACATTCTTTACTATAAAATAGCATGATGAAAATCCGTAACATTTTGCTTGAATATTTTATTAATTTTAATTAAATTTAGGCATTTATTTATTTTAATATAATTATAGCAAAAATATATTTTAAATATTATTTCTAAACGAACCTCTCACTGCGGATGGTACCATAGACAGGGATCGATTATGTCATTTCCTGTTCTACCGCAACGAGTCGCGAGCGGAGAACTTCGACTACCACGGGCCTCTATCTATTCGTCTGCCATAGTTATAAGAATTAGTGAAAAATGTCGCTCATCTCCGCACGTATTGCCGGCTCAGTAGCCAGGCGTTTGCCCAATGCCGCTTCGCAGGTAATTAGCCTTTAGATAATGCACACGTAGTGTGGGAAAAGATGTTGGTAACATGTAAATTCTACCCGGTTATCATGTCTCACAGAATGTCCACGGGTTTGGAATCAATTCAATTTGTTCATTTAAATACTAATTTTCTGTCAGTTATGTAACGATGAATTCCCATAAATGGTTATTCTAGTTATTATTTTCATAAAGACTGCTTACTATAATATTCTGTTGTGTGTGATCGATGTTATGTAATACTGGGCGATTAGATTTTCAGGACTTCAGAAAAATGAAATTAGTGAAATAAAGTAAAAAACATCTAGTGTAAAGCGAAAAGGAGTGATAATGTGACTATTTGTAGTGTAAATGTAATGTGAAATGTGTTGATATTGGTTATGTCGGTCGGCAGGTATCGAAGGTCGCAGGGGCCGCGGCCCCCGCCGTGGCGGTTGCCTCGCGCAACTTCCATGTCTCACCAGCCCAGAAGGCCGCTGAAATCTCCACCATCTTGGAGGAAAGGATCCTGGGTGCCGCTCCCAAGGTAAGTTATAGTGTTACATAAACCTACCATTATCTCTAATGGATACTGAGAGCACTGATTTATGCTTATATTTTAGATGGATGAAGATTTTCTAATCTACAGATTACATTTGGACTATTTCTGTTAATCAGTTCAGTCATTAATCCATATAACCTGCATGCTACCTTATTTTCAATGACAAGAACATAAATGGAATTGTTTATTTATCCAGCCCTTATTTGGAAATTAACCATAATTAATACATGAGAAGAAAGGGATAGACTAATAAAAAAAACTGGATATCCTACTTTTACTTACTACCTTAAAATTGTGTCCAAGTTCTCCTCTTTTCCAAGATTTGTTGACCTAGTTTGGTCAACCAATCCTATGGAAAAGAGGTTGTTAAATTGAACTAACTTGTTCTTGTATCTGTTTTGAAGAGACAGTAAATATAATAACTGAAATTTTATCTAAGTATTGTTTTTCTCTCTGAGAGAGGTCAGATACAACAATGGCATAGCCTGAGATCCACAATCTTCATACTTTTGTAGTGAGACAATTTTTTCTTGGATATCCTAATAATTTATTACTATTATCCCAAATAGGCTGACATGGAAGAGACTGGCCGTGTGTTGAGCATTGGTGACGGTATTGCCCGTGTCTATGGACTCAAGAACATCCAGGCTGAGGAGATGGTGGAATTCTCCTCTGGTCTTAAGGTTGGTATGCTTTTTTTATTATTTGACTTTTGTATTTTTAGGTACTCAAGATTTTTTTGTATTGAAATTATATAATGTATAAGATACTTTATAAGATATTTTATAAAGATACTTTATAAAGTATAAGATACTTTATATAATTACTGTTGAGTTGTTGATCTTAATAAGGTCCAGAATTCTAATTAGAATTAATTATATGAATTCCCAATGGAGGCAGAGGTTATTAGAAACATAAGTTAAATAAATATTATTGTATACTTCTACCTTTTCTCACTGGTATTACTCTAAACTATTTTGAAAAATATGAGCCTTTTTCCTGCTTAAGGCTTACTTAAATATATAAGAGAATCAAATAAGACTATGTAGGAAAGATGCTTACTTTTTTCATAACCTTCAGAATGTTCTGAACATCAGCATTTTGTAGTAATAAACCTGGTAAATTATACACATTGGTCCTTTAAATGAAGTAGGCCCATTCCACATTAAGTGGCTTTCCGCTTGAAATTATCAATCAATAATCTACTATACAGTATAAACAAACTATGACTGCTTAACATGAGTTGTCACAGAATAATATACCTTATTTCCTCTACAATACCACATTTGTTGCAACTTAAAAGTGTAAATATGAGCTAATTTCACAATGTCCTTGTGTCTCTAGGGTATGGCCCTTAACTTGGAGCCCGACAATGTGGGTGTGGTAGTATTCGGTAACGACAGGCTGATCAAGGAGGGAGACATCGTCAAGCGTACCGGCGCCATCGTGGACGTGCCCGTCGGCGAGCAGCTGCTGGGTCGCGTCGTAGACGCTCTGGGTAACGCCATTGACGGCAAGGGTCCCCTCAACACCAAGAGCCGTATGCGTGTGGGTATCAAGGCTCCTGGTATCATCCCCCGTGTGTCTGTGCGCGAGCCTATGCAGACTGGTGAGTTGCAAGTTCTTGGCTAATATTTTTTTTTTTTAAATTTATAAAAAAAAATTGAAAATATCTTGGCTGAATTGAATGAAGCCAAGTATTATGTTTGCAGTAAGATATGCAATTTTAGCTGGATTGCATATCTGACTGGAAAGTTTTGACTAAATCTAAAATGTGTCCCCATATCTTTCAAAGATATTTAGCATTTAAATGCAATAAAAAATAAAATGTGCCCATATATTTGTAGATATTACAATAGTTGTTTAAACACATCACACAGGTATTAAGGCCGTCGACTCTCTGGTACCCATTGGTCGTGGCCAGCGTGAGCTGATCATTGGAGACCGTCAGACCGGCAAGACCGCTCTGGCCATCGACACCATCATCAACCAGCAGCGTTTCAACAAGGGTGACGACGAGAAGAAGAAGCTGTACTGCATCTACGTCGCCATCGGACAGAAGAGGTCCACCGTCGCTCAGATCGTGAAGAGGCTGACTGATGCTGGTGAGAATAACTCCACTGACAATGATAACTAGTATCTAAATCAATCTGCAACATTAATGTTGAGATTCATTAGAATCTCTTAGCATCTCTTCATTAGAAATAAGAAGGAGTACCACCATTACCGGTAACACTAATTTTGGTAAAGTCAAATTAGAATTACTTATTTCAGTTGCATCATTAAAATTTTATCTCTTCCATTGGTTACATTATATTCCCATTCACAAACTAGCCCCAAAATTTATGATTTAAGCTTCACAGACATGTAACCAATACTGTAACTCTCAGGTGCCATCAACTACACCATCATCGTGTCTGCCACGGCCTCCGACGCTGCTCCCCTGCAGTACTTGGCGCCCTACTCTGGCTGCGCCATGGGAGAGTTCTTCCGTGACAACGGCAAGCACGCCCTCATCATCTACGACGACTTGTCCAAGCAGGCTGTTGCCTACCGTCAGGTCTGTTGGTTAAAGCTAATTTTCCTTTGATCCTACTTTTGGGTTTAGCCAATATTTCAAATGGATCTCCTTTTGTCTAATGTCAATGTAACTGCGTGGAATCTGATAAAACCATATAGATCCAATATCAGGAATATTGGATCTATATGGTTGTTGCCTGTAAGATTGGGGTTGACCAGAAATTACAATTTTCATAATTTATAGTCACTGCAGTGTATATAGATATAGATTACATAGTGATGTAAACGAGTTTAAAATATTTGTTCGATAGTAATGCGATACATTCACGAAGTTAGAGCCAAATCTTAGTCCATAATCAAGCTTAAATACCTATCATGACATCCTGCACCCCAGTCCCGAAAAGGTCGATATCATATTCTATGTCTACTGTTACATCCTAACTAATGTGTACACTATTTACTTTAGATGTCTCTGCTGCTGCGTCGTCCCCCCGGTCGTGAGGCCTACCCCGGTGATGTGTTCTACCTCCACTCACGTCTGCTTGAGCGTGCCGCCAAGATGTTTGTATCCACTTAATCATTATCTTATAAAATCTAATAATCATAAAAAACGATTTTTTTTAAACTACCACAACAAAATGTTGTTAGCTTGTTAAAATTCATCATCCATTCGAATTGGCACTTCTAATTATCCATTCTACATTCCCTAGGTCCGACAAGATGGGCGGTGGCTCCCTGACCGCTCTGCCCGTCATCGAGACTCAGGCTGGTGACGTGTCTGCCTACATTCCCACCAACGTGATCTCCATCACTGACGGCCAGATCTTCTTGGAGACTGAGTTGTTCTATAAGGGTATCCGTCCCGCCATCAACGTCGGTCTGTCTGTGTCCCGTGTAGGATCCGCTGCCCAGACCAAGGCCATGAAGCAGGTACGGATTTGACATTCAAATGACCTTCGATGTCTTTGTTTTTCAACTCAACTTCATCATTTCAATAATAAATACGGAATTATTTCAAACACTAGGTACAACAGTCAAAAATATATCCACGAATATAATACTAACAAATTACTCTGTCGCCCAGGTGGCTGGTTCCATGAAGCTGGAGTTGGCCCAGTACCGTGAGGTCGCTGCCTTCGCTCAGTTCGGTTCGGACTTGGATGCCGCCACCCAGCAGCTGCTGAACCGTGGTATGCGTCTTACTGAGCTGCTCAAGCAGGGACAGTACGTGCCCATGGCCATTGAGGAGCAGGTAATGTATACTTAAAATCTATAGAGCCATTTTATTATAAAGACTGATTGATATTGGAACTTCTTTCTCGTATACTGGAGCTTTTTTATTTACAATCGAAAACATAATGGGAACATTATTTTTTAAATATTCTATGAACAGGTTGCCATCATCTACTGTGGTGTCCGTGGTCACCTCGACAAACTTGACCCCAGCAAGATCACTGGCTTCGAGAAGGAGTTCACTCAGCACATCAAGACCGCCCACCAGAGTCTCCTCGCCAGGATCGCCAAGGACGGCCAGATCACCCCAGAGTCGGACGCTACCCTCAAGAAGATCGTCACAGACTTCCTGGCCACTTTCACCCAGGCTACGCCCTAGACATCTAGCTTTTACGAACTCTGGCTTTGACAAGAGATTGCCAGTCGCATTTAGGACAAATCATCTAAAACCTTCGTAGAGCAGTCTCGTGTCAAATACCACTGTATGTTAATGGTCAGCTTATGGAAGCATCGAGTTTCTATATCTTAGTATGCTTCCATCAGTGGCCTAGTAGTAGTTATCATTCGTATGGACTGTATTGAATGTTGATACAATCATGGAATGTATTTATCTCGAACGTCAGGAGTGGTTATATATTATTAAATACCGTACTACCATTATCTTGTTTTATTTATATATAATTTTTATTACTAATTCTGCCCCCGATAGGAAAAAAGGCGCATCTAAATTTTTTTCCAGATTTGAGTTATGTATATTGCCGGAATCAGAAAAAAAGGCGCACCTGCCTGTATTTTTTATATTTTTCTAACTTCCTCCAGTGCGGTTTTACCACAACAAAATAGGGCGCTTTTACATCCGATTGAAGATGAAAAGAATTTATGTGAAACTTAATTAAAAAGTCGCATTTATGTAGATAATATCCTTATACTTGATAGTTTTTTTTTAGTTCAGTAATATAAAAGACGCATATTTGTCCCTATTTGCAAGAGGAAAGACGCAAATAGGTATCTGCGACTAACGCGCTAATAAAAAACTGTTTTCACATTAAGTAAAAAAAGTACAGCCAAAAGCGCTTGAAATTTAAAGGCCGCATCTAGCGGTTTACGTCTATTCAATTAATATGTAATATTTTCCCTAAATTTTTTATCCGATGAAACTGTTTTTTCATGAATTTTATTATAATAATTTAAAACATTTATTTTTCCGTTTTTACTTTTTGTTAGATACGTCTTTTTAACTATCGGGGGCAGAATTACATCCAAGCTTTTATGATGGTCAGTTCTTTGCCAGCAAGCAAAGACTACAATACCAGCAAGCAAGCATTTCAATACCAACCCAGTATAAAACCATCCATTCCCGCACAAATATTTTAAACAAATTATTCGATGAAGCAAAAGAACTTGACTGTGTTAAAAGTACTAACAAAAAATTAAGGAATGCCTTACAATACATTTTCTAACATTCAAGGCTTGTTTTTACCCGACTGCCGAAGAACGGTTACGTGTTCGACGTGTGGATGTATGTCCGTTCCTAGGTCCGCTCGTAACTACTCAACGGCGCAAACGATTTAGATAAATGATACCTCATTAGATTCGTCTTGATGGCACGAGTCACTGGGTGCGTGAAATACTAAAATACCTTAATGTGAGGGCTGATTTTGAAAATCATCTTTAGGGGTATAATAATTATTCTTTTCAAATTTATTTTAAATGCTCATTTAGGATCTATCGAGTGAATCTGGCGGGACAAGCTATTCGTTCAGTTATACTTAATTACAAACAAAATTGTTTCTTTTACTTGTCCCGCCTGCAATACATATTCCAACATCACAGACCTTGTACTTTTAACGCAGTCGGGTTTTTTGATTAATTTAATAATTTATTGGATTTTTAGTAACTACTTTTAACAAAGTCGGGTGTTTTGTTTGCTCGGCGTGATTTTATAGACAGTATAGAATGCAAATAAAGTCGACGATGTAACTTGATAACTCTCTACTTTCGAGGCTCTTGAGCAAAAAGTTTGAATACCACTGATTTTCGAA
The DNA here is from genome assembly GCA_946251955.1 of Acronicta psi. Classification (NCBI taxonomy): domain Eukaryota; kingdom Metazoa; phylum Arthropoda; class Insecta; order Lepidoptera; family Noctuidae; genus Acronicta; species Acronicta psi. The sequence goes on from OX276486.1 coordinate 3,796,813, forward strand.
TATCGATCTGTTGGACCCATCCCCCGGGTGTTTTGAAATAGTGCTGAACAAAAAGTAAAACAATATGTACTAATATTATTAGATCCGAGAGATCACAAATTATTATTTGTCGTTAATAAAATACACATTGGTATTATCATTTCTGGACGAAGAATGTTGAATCAATAATTTTGACTTTGACAGTATTGACGAGCAATCGCGCAGCGCATGTCAACCAATGTTTACATTTTGTGCGCATGCCGCGTGTAGTTATTGATTTATTTGAATATTGATTTAAAACCACCCTCTTATTCTTTAAAGGTAGTTGTCCGAGGTCGCGCCTTATCACTTAAATCGTGACATAATTAACTTAGTGTGAATTATTCAATACAATATGGAGCTTTTTGAGAAAGCTCATGTTTCGAAGAAGCCACAAGCAAAGAAAGATGGTAAAGCAGAAGAAATTGTAAAGAAACAACTGAAACTAATGTTGCAGGGGTATAAGAGCAGTGATAACGAACTTATTAAAAACAGTGGAAACTCCAGCAATGATATTGTGGAAGCCCACAGAACCCTAGACGACTCAGGGTCTGTCAGCGGATTTTCGGATTTGGAGCTAACAAATTCCGAAGAAGATACCAGTCAAACAATGACTACCAGAACTGTGCTTCACATTTCTCCAAGTGATAGTCACAGCAGTGAATCAAACAGCCAAGAACTACTGAGTAAAATTGATGAACAAAATGAGAATGAGGATTCAGATGTCCAAGAATCCAGATCTGAGAGTAAGGATGACATTGGATCTCTTTCTGAAAACAACGAGTCTAGCGGAGAGTCGGTCACAAGTAAGGATGAGTCACATGAGGACTTAGAGGAAAGTACAACAGTGACTGAACAAGAGTCTGATGATGCAGGATCAGAAGTTTTTGATGCAGATGGGGCCTTAGCTTCCAAGATACTTGAAAAATTGGATGAGAAACTTAATGTAGGACCCAAGGGGTTGAAAAGGAAACTGGACGGTTCACCTAAGAGAAATAAATTTCAGAAAATAGACACGGGTGGTGGGACGTCTGATGAAAGCAACATAGACCAACCGCAAGATATGACAATGGAGACTTTAGCCAGTATGAGTGAAGAGAGTGTTGAAAACACATCAGTAAATACAGATACTCAAGAGGACAATGGTACCACGCACAGCTCGGTAACAAACAAAGCTTGTCCAGCATTTATATCAATAACTGTAATGGATATGCCTGAAGAAAGGCTAAGTGACATCTTACAGAACTACAATCATCCTACAGGAAGAGCTTTACCGAATAACTTCCACAGCATAAATGATTCCAACTTGTTTTCAGATGAAAACACAGTGGAAAACTTAGAGTTTAGTGCACCTGAGGATATGGTAAATGATGAAGATGGAGTTGAACTTAACACTGATATTATAGACACTACCAATGAGTACATTCAACAGAGTGCAATTTTCTACGATGATGTAACCCTGCCTGATGTAGAACCTGGGCCAGAATTTGTCAATCCCGTCAAAGTGTACTACGGACAACAATGCTACATTTTAATTTTGAACCATCCAGCTGAGCTGTATTTGAATGGCAAAGTCACTGTTAAGCCCTTGGGAGGTACGGTGGAAGTTTTCGGCCACATAATGAAGGATACAATTGATGTGTACTCCCCAAGCTATCAATTTGCTCCATGCTTCAAAACTATAGAAAGTCCTAACAATTACTATGGATTATTTAGAAAATTAACGACCTTAGGATTAGGGGTGAAAGATGCGGAAGAGATAGTCACCACAATTGGGCCATATGATGGCATCGTAAGTGTGACACTGCTGCAGGATATTAAGCTGGACTTTGTTGAGAACAATGTCTTTATGGATCTGTTTAGCAAGTCTCCAAAGAAGTCTGGGAACAACCTACAACCAGTTTCAAAGGAACTTGGCTGCAGTTTATTTTTTACGAAGCCATGGCGCTACTTTGAGGAAAATGAGTCGTGGGATCAGGCTGTTACTTGTGGCTTTGGTAAGTAGAATAGTACTACTATTACTAGATTCCAATATGATTTGTTATGACTGTGTTTCTTAGAATATTACCTTTATACCAATAAGCTCCATACATGTATTGTTATTTATTGAATAATACTATTATGTATGTTTTTTAATCAGTAGTTAATCCTATATGCCTCCCCTCATCTCGAAATTGAGCTACAATACTTGGTCATTGGCCTTCTATATCAAACGGTAAAATATCATAACGCTTTTTTTCCAATTTCAGAACCTAACAGCCGAGGTATAGTGTGTGGAGGTAAAAGCGTGGGCAAATCTACATTCCTCAAATACTTCATTAATAGACTGCTGGCCAATGGACCAGTGTTGGTTATAGACCTAGATCCTGGGCAAGCAGAGTTCACTGTGGCGGGCAACGTATCCGCGACTGTGGTCAATACGGCAATGCTTGGCCCCAACTACACACATTTGAAGACACCCGAAATGTACGTAAAGTATAATTATTTTGTTATTATTTCAGTATTGCATAACAATAGTCCCTGATTTTGAGCTAAGCTACTGTTCAACTAACTTCTAACTTATGTTCAATTTGAATTAAACTGAAATTTCGAGAGTCATCAAGTTATGATTGAAACAATTAAAGTGCACTAAAATCAGTTGATCACTTTAGACTTAGGGAGTTGTTGCAATGATATCAATGTTATCGTCGTGAATTACTGTACTTATTGGTAATAAGTAATATAACTGGCCCATTTGTCTAGTGGTAGCAACTGCTGAGCGTGAGTTCGTTAGTTTGATTCCCAACCAAGTCAAGCCAATGGTTACAAACATGGCACATAAAACTGTACTACTACTGCATACTTTGGATGTACTTAGTATATGAGTACACGGAGTACACCTCACCCCTGCTTAACCCTTTGGGGATATACTTAGGCGTGATGGTATATAATGTAACGTTACTGTGCTGTGCCCAGCAGTGGGACAACTGGGACATACTGTTTTGAAACTGAAAGTAATCAAATCTTTCACTGTTTATGAATTTCACGAAAGATACTCACAAGGCGGTTAACTGAGGCTGGCACTGTATAAGATAATAGACATAATATGAGTCTCAATTGGATCGATGAGAACTGCAGAACGACCGTGTAGAATTCACATCCATCGGTGTGTTAACACGATATTATGGACAGATACAATTGAGGAATACATCCATTGAAATGTACCTGCCTGCATAAATACTTTTTGTATTGCATTGCATATTTACATGATATGGAACTGGACCACAGAGTAGAAACTGGACTCTACTCACTGGCCGCATAAATCGCTCAACCGAGAGAAGTAGATAAAGATGCCTTTGTCCAGCAGTGGCTGAATAAAAAAAACATGCGCATTTACGTAAAATTATGATTTTTATTCCTCTGCCTAAAGAGAATGTTACCAGAATCCATATCATTACCACTATACAGAAAACTAATCGACCTCCTTGTTTCCAGAATGTTTAACATTGGGATGATCAATACAATGGACAACCCTGCCCGCTATGCGAACGCGATTGCCGAAATCTTCGCTTTCTGTCGCGCCAACAAAGCATACAGTAACATGCCTTGGATCATTAATACTATGGGCATGTGCACGCATATAGGACTCAAGTTCATCCTACTCACCATTCTACACGCTAATCCAACCTTCTTGCTGCAAATTGACTCCAACATCGCCAAGAAACGCTTCGAGTGCCACTTAAAACCGAATATCGTTAAAGACTTGTACCAGCAATTTAAATATGAACGCTCCTTCAGGAATGTGGAGCTCCCTCCTAGTTTGGATTACACTTTCATTGTGACTAAACCTGCTGAATCTACTGAAAAGCACAATACATCGTTCTCGCCGAAGGACGAGCGATACCTGAACTTCTTGGCGTATTTCAGCGAATTGCTCAATATATTTAGAGGAGACCAGTTCTTGGATATCGTGCCGTATGAGTGAGTATTTGTTGACATTTATTTGCTTGCTTAGTAGTTCTCATTTCTTCTACAACAGTATAGTATAGATACAGTTCGCGCCAAAAGAAAAATATTGGATTGTAATAAATAAAAACTAAAGCTCAAGTCGTAAGCTGTCGTTTTAAATCATTTTAATCCAATATTTTTCTTTCTCCGATTTTAAAGTTAGCTCGTGCCAACTTCAACCCGGACAAAAAGTTTAGCGCGAACTGTACTAGTGCGTAGTCGTAGGGTGACCTATGAAGCGTACTTATGAACATAATTTAAAACCGCATTTTTGTCAGCCTCATCCTATCCTATCCTACTAATATTATAAATGTGAAAGTTTATGAGGATGGATGGATGTTTGTTACTCTTTCACGCAAAAACTACTGAACGGATCTGGATGAAATTTGGCACAGAGATAGATTATAGTCTGTATTAGCACATAGGCTACTTGATATCCCGGTAAAATGTATGGTTCCCGTGGGATAGCGGGCAAAGCCGCTGGCGGAAAGCTAGTAATATATATGTGCCAAATGCGCCTCACATGAATTTGAAGAAATAGGTGACGGTAGTCGACTGCTACGCCCGAGGTCCTGGGTTCGATTCCCAGGTCGAGCAGTGTTATTGTGTTTTTCTAGTAAATTCTTTGTAGCAGCAAACTCCAAAGTTTGGATTTGTCCAGTTAATGGTAATAGGCTCGACCCATTTGGTATAAGGACGTAAACATACCGGCGAACTGTGACTATATTAGTTGTTACACCTCTGCCAAAGCCTTTGGGAAATACAGGCGTGATGGTATATTATGTTGCAGTTTTTTCTTGCGTAGTTAATATTATATAAATGTATATAAGACACTCCCTTAGGCTGGGCGTAGTGACTCCATTACTCCTAATAGCACCTATTTGTTAGCATAGGTCTCCCCAATTAACAAGTTATCAGAAATGCACCCAGTGCCTCAGAAAGCAATGTATGGCGTCCTCATTATTGACAGTGCCATCATCAGATGTTAATATGTTATGTTAGGTAGGCGTGTTTACATAAGACCATTCAAGGTCTGTGTTCACATATCGGCCCCAATAGAGCTAGACCTTGATTGAAAAATCGTGATAAATCCGAGTCGGCAACAGCGTCAAGCGCAGACGGTTTACATACAGCCCGCATGTTGCACCGCCGCGCGTTCTACATGAAAGTGTCTAGATATTATCCGACTCCATTACCTGCGTAGGTGTGAGCGAGAAGCAAAATATTTACCCATTAGCCTACTCGATAAATGCCTCCATCTGTTTCGTCGACTTCACGATCCGGTGCTATTTCCGGCAACACTCAACAATGGCTGAATCTCGGGTGCTGTCTGCCGTGTCTCCACGTAGCGATATTACTTATGATTCACTGTCCACCTTGGCCTCGTAAAGGCGAGGAGCATTCGTGGCATTTTATAGAAGCATTGTTGTGATCTTAGATCGAGAATGAAGTACTTACCTATATAGGTACAGTTCTCGCCAAACTTATTGTCCGGGTTGAAGTTGGTGCTAGCTAACTTTAACCCAGCCGTAAAAATCGGAGAAAGAAAAATATTAGATTGTAATAAATAAAAACGAAAGCTCAAGTCGTAATCTTTCGTTTTAAATTATTCTAATCCAATATTTTTCTTTCTCCGATTTTTACGGCCGGGTTAAAGTTAGCTCGTGCCAACTTCAACCCGGACAATAAGTTTGGCGCGAACTGTACCGCAGGTTATGAATAAAGCAACAGCTTTTACAGTCAACTGTACATTCATCCCCTGTTATTTGATGGCACTTTCCATTCTCTTTTAATTTGGTTATTTCATTTGGTATTTTGTTATGAATGACAAGTTCGATTATCACAATAACTGTGTGTGCCACAATTATTATGAGTAATAAGATAATGTTTGTCTCCGGGAATTGAGCGTGATTCACGCGAAGGCTAACAACAATGGCTCGTTAATCAATCAGCGGTTCTGTTATCATTTCAGCTTCTATGAAAGTATTGTAATACCAGAACTGAGCCAGACGATCAGTTTTATACCGAGAGATCATGTAATTTAGTAGTTACCTTTACTGTAAAAATAAACTAAGTAGGTTTTCTACTATGTTTTTGCTCATCAAAATGTTTCCATACAAAACATCGAAGTTGATGTTTCAAGACCAACATTTTCCCTAGGTGTGCTTTGATAAGAGAGCAACAGGTGTCATGAATGTAAATAGAATTACAGCACTCTAGTAAACAGCTTCAGGAACAGTAGTAATATTTTAAATTTTTGTTTCAGAGTCAAATTGTCAGATGTAAATATATTCACTAATGTGGAAGTAAAGAATGGGTCGGTACTGCAGGTGATCAACGGAAAAATAGTGTCACTCTGTCAAGTCGCCATGGCAGATAAGGGGAAAGTGTTTACCCTGCAAGATAACGCGCTGCTGTGCTACGGACACGGTAACTATTTTATATTAGTTACGTTTTAAAAACGATTCATAGGCAACAAAAACTTGCCGTTTTCTTTTGTTGCGGGCTAGTTTTTAGATACTATTGAATATTGATAGCAAATTAACATAATATGATTAATAGCAGTTTTTATTATAATTATACCAAAATAAATAACTGGTATGCATGTTTCAAAACATCGACAGCTGATACTCTAATTTAAAATTAATAACAAGTTTTAAAAAGTGGATCTTAATAAACTAAATAATTGTATTCATTTGACCATTAACTGATATGATGACAAATGTATTCTTAAGATTTTACTCATATTTAAGTAATGTTATTTCAAACAAATAGCAAGAGATATGCACAGGAATATAATTAATATCGTAAAATGTGTTATCAATAAGTGTAATAAAGTGCTGATTAAACACGATAAATAAAAACGTGATATACTCAGGCGTTAACTGACGATTTTCGTAATTTTACAGGATTGGTCCGCGGTGTAGACTTGCAGAAGTCGACGATATACATAGTAACACCACTACCGGCAAACAAGTTGTATACCGTGAATGCACTTATGTATGCGGACTGGGCGCCCGAGCTGTGCGGCCCGGAGCGCCGCCTGCCCGCCAATACCGCGGTGCCCTACCGCATCCCCACACATGAGGAAGAGAAACTGATAATGCAGACACCCCGGCGGCGCTTCAATCCACTACAACTAGTAAAAATGTCAAGGAGTGCCTAAATTGAAACTGTCAATGTATTGGTTAATAAATTTGTAATTGGAATATATCCAAAATAATAAATCTTAAATTATATAAAAGGAAATCTAATAATTATTTTGTTAATTATATTTGACGATAATTTTGTACTTACAAGGCTAATGAAACATAACATAAATGATCATATTAACTTAAATATCCCCATCCTAAACACCTTTGCTTTATAAATGCTGCATTAAAATTTTATAAAAAGTCAAAAAGAGTCTAGTTAAGAATTGTTGACATGGGGTTCCTTTATTACTAATAAATTATATTAGGAAGTTATGATTTCACACAAACAATAGATTACAATACAACTGACCTACAGAATCAGATTTGACTGTCTCAGAGACGTGTCTAGCTGACAGGCACTTAGATGAGTGGGGCTTTCGCTCCGTGTCAAATAAACATCCTACACAATTTATACACCACTATTTTATTGAAAAATTAAAATACAAAATACCGAACTAAACAAGTCTCGGTGAGATGCCACCGGTCGAGGAATAATCTATATGTAGAAGAAATGCTATTCGATTATATAACGTGATTTTATAGCATGAAAAATTCCAGTGGCCCTGCCGGAGACGAAAGGTCCACATTAGCCCCCGACTACTTTTGTTAAGGCATTTACGCTTACTCTTTATAGATAATCTATAAAATATACAAGTACCAATTGTGAAAGAGTAGCCACACAAATACTGAGTGAGTGTGCGTGCGACGCGGGCCGCGAGTTCGCGTCAGCAGTCAGTATCGGAAGGAAGCACTGTGTGGCCGACGTCGCGACTGCTGCACAGTCCGAGTCGTTTCAAACTAAGTTATCAGGCAGTATGCGAACAATTCATAAATCAGAGTTCTCCCGACAACAGCACAATTACAGCAGGGAACACCTAGTCTTCTTCTTCTTTTTGACCTGTAATGCGGCGCGGGTCGCCGTCTCGAACACCTCGCGCACTCCCTCCTTGCTTTTGGCAGAGCACTCAAGATATGCAAACGCATTGATTTTCTCCGCCATGGCTCTACCCTCCTGTGGCTTCACTGGCTCCTGTTTCATCTTACGGAGCTCGTTGATAGTGGCCGGATCATTACGTAGATCCTTCTTGTTACCAACTAGAATGATGGGCACGTTAGGGCAGAAGTGCTTTACCTCGGGTGTCCACTTCTCCGGGATGTTCTCGAGCGAGTCGGGCGAGTCCACCGAGAAGCACATGAGGATCACATCAGTATCAGGGTACGACAGCGGCCGCAGTCTGTCGTAGTCTTCCTGGCCAGCCGTATCCCACAGGGCGAGCTCAACCTGCTTGCCGTCCACCTCGATGTCGGCGACGTAGTTTTCGAACACAGTCGGCACGTACACTTCCGGAAACTGATCTTTGCTGAATACGATGAGCAGACATGTTTTACCACAAGCACCGTCACCGACGATCACTAATTTTTTGCGTATCGCAGCCATCGGTCCTGTGAAACAATACAACGCAAATAGTTATGATGGTGTCGAGCGTCAACGCCTTTCATGACTTATAAATATGGCCGCCGTATAGGATTATGGGTAGGGAGTAGTCAGACAAGCCCTCAAATGTGAATAAGCACCTGAACTAGCGGAAGAAGTACAGCACCACCACATAGTACCCTCACATACGAGGGTGTTATTTATTATATTTTGTAGATACCTGAAGATTGTGGCTAATTTCTGCAGAATATTGGCTTATCGACACTTTTTAATCGTCTTTGCTCATCACAAGCACTTTCGTTCGTAAGTCACTAATGTTGCAATAGTACAAAAATATACCACATAATGTGTTTGTCGTAAAACTTTATTTAGATACAAAAATAATTTATGTGATAATCTGATTTAGTAAAGAATATAATATTATTGATTTAAGTGCTAAAACACTTGCGGAATACTCCCTAATAAACCTGAAAACTTTAAATACATCTAAATACATTACTTGCCATACTAAAATATTACTGTTATGACAGTTGTGAAAATTCGGATACACGCCTAGAACGAATATTTTGTTTCAATAAAAGGAAAATGAAACATGGATTCAAAGCTTTTCGGGACTTTCACTCTACAGGTGTTCCGTGTGCTACAGATTTCTGTTATATTTTACCGATTAATTTTCCTTTGTTTTAAACATTGAAATATATGTCAAATTTATTTCTTATACTTTAGTCTATTTTCAGAAGTAACAAGTATTATAGTTTATAAATTAAGCTTATTTATAGTTTGTTTACACGATTTATTTTACCTTTTAGGGAAAACTGTTGATAATGTAAGTTCAGGTAATTAATCCATATTAGCTCAATTAGAAACTATGAAATAATTATTACCGGTATGCCAGAAAGTTTTAAGGGATATTAGAGAATTTTCTCTACGTATAGTTAATGGGTATTTCAATGATGTAATGTTCAGTAAAGACGTACTGTATTCATGTAACCATTGGTTTATGTGAAAATGACAGCATAGATATAAATAAACTGTTGACACCGTCATCTGGAAGCTATGAGGTCATACAAAATATAATGTAGTGAAGTAGGTACCTACATACACGATAAAGACGGTGTTCATATTAACTCAATGGTGTTCATTGAGGTCAAAAACGTCTTACGTCATAGCTTTGAGCTTTTCTGTCATGTGGCGTCATGAGATTTATTCACGTCTATGTAAGAATAAAAAAAAATACAACCAATAATAGTATTGTTCATCATAGGTAGTTTATTAGATACGTTCGATATAGAGAGGGGTAGGTAGATTAGATGTGTATCCACCTGTTGTTCACCAACAGCTTGGTAGTGATGTACCAACTATGTTGGTGTTGTCCAAAGACTACTATATAATATAGGAAAGTGTTGTCCTAAAAACTCAGTGGCCGTACCTATGCGAAGCACACTATCGATGATAGATGGTATTAGTAGGGATGGGTCATAAAGCTTTGCTTTGGGGAAGGCAGTTAGCAGTGAACGGCAATAGGCCGATTGATGATGTTATTTACGAATATAAGAGTGGAGATATCTGTCATTTAGATATTGTATTTTACTTTCCAGTTTGTTTGAGCCAAGAAATGGTGTGTACCTATGTGTTCTGTGGTTCGACCCCTTTTATTGGACAGTGGGCATTTGCCCACTAAAGCCTAAATTTTTATCCTACCTAATAATTGCCTACTGGTGAGGACGTGAGGTATTCTCCTCCTCATGTACCTATGACGATGTCATATATTTTGACACGTCACACGAGTTTCTTGATAGCTGCGTTTATGTTATTGTGTACCACTGTACAGTTCACCAGTGGTGCCTACTGTACTGTCGTCTTTGTAGCTAAATCTTCTGCAATAAGTTGCCAGATTCGTAAATCTTACGCCAAAAAGTAGCTAGAAAAAAAACTAAAATTTATCATTTATTCCTTGTTCAATTCAATGCAAAGTACCTTATTTTTGACTACAAACTTTTTAAAAATGTATACTGTCAGGGTGCAAAAATAGCTAGATCTCGCTACAAAATAGCTTAGTTGGCATCAATGCAATTCACACCAGAGTATTTTTACTGTGTAGATACCTTGTGCTACCTACGTTTTTAACTCGACTACATAGGTGTATAAAACCTTACTTACTACGTTTCTCAAAAGTGTACCTACATATCGGCAGATATGTTTAATTTTTAAGGTAAGCATTTTTTTTAAACGACACGATTATTCATAATCTATCATTTACCTACTAGCTACTTGATAGAAAATCTGAAAATTCTTTTTTTCTCCCATATTACCTCATGCCCTTTTTCTATTCGATTCTAAATACCTAACCACATTATTTTTGTTTGGATTTCGCGAAGAATTAAGTTCTTACTTTATCAACCGTAAGACTGATTTTATAGTTGTTGGCAATCATTGCTTACGTTCAAATTGCCATGGAGCTTTTTGAACATTCCCAATTACTAAACTGCCGTCGGTTGTCAATCATCTTATAAAAACAGCCCCAAACACCAAAAAATTAAACGGTGTCCGCTGCTCTCCACTGAGAGGAGAGCTGGTCGCCAGAAGACCATCTTGAAGTGGTTCTCAAAAGAAATATCGATCTACGGTCCTGATGAGTTACTGATGAGTTAATTCATAGATGTAGTAAAGATTTAGGGTTGGGTGTATAGTGAAAGATTTTTTGCTATTTAGGCAGGCATAAGTATCAGCGAACAGCGTGATGAATCCTATGATACGATTCTAGGGCAAGGCAACGATTTAACGAATCCGAAATACCCCGCCGCCGCCGGCCGGCTGATGTTTTTGCGCACTATACAAAAATATTCGTAGGTACGTAGTTTAGGGAATATCTGTGATAGGATTTGGAACTAGGGAATAGAAACGTCACAATTAGTGGGGTTTCCCAACCTTTTGTACTGTCGAACCTCCACGGACTGATAATATATTTCATTCCTTTTAATTTTTTTCGTGATAATATACAAACGCAAATTGATTTTTCATAGCAAATGCGAAGCATACCACGCCTTATATCAGTTCACTAGGGAGGCGAACCCCACTGGTTGGGAAATTCTGGTTTAGTAAAATAAATAGGTATTACTATAGGTAGATAGGTATGTTATAGAATAAAAAATAATTTTCTTCCAATTATCCATTGTTCCCATTTATTTACAAAATATACTTATTAACCAACAACCTTACTTAATGCTTAGTAACAAGAATTATAAATTTAACTTCATAATTTAACACGATTGATATGTAGTAAGTAAAACAATAAAATTTAAAATAGATTTTCTCTACATACTTAGTTAAAAATCACGTTGCATATGTTGCATTTAAATAACAGTACTAGTAATAAAAAATACAAGTTAAAGGAATATAGCCACGGAATACCAATTTTTACTCTCATCCGTTAGTGGCTATGTTGCCAGCCTTATATTATAACAAACTTGTAGCTTCCTTTGTGATTCATAAATGCACTTAGAGTACGGAAAATAACGAGCCAACGGAATGCAACAAACCAGGAGCCAAGCATGTTTGGCAAGTGATTCAAATCTTATATAGCATGCTAACATTCCTTAAATTGCTTGCCAAACCAAAAAATCTTGGCTTATAAAAAGAGTACAAAAATAAATGCTTACATTTCCTCGATATATTATTATAAACTTAAAGAATAAATTGCACGATATTTATAGTAAGTCATGGCATTGTCATAATTTATATTTATTGTGTAAAGAATAAATAAAGCTTGTATTGCTTTGCATTACAGTCACACACTTAAATAGTGGATTGTGAATATTTCTAAAGCGAAGGCACAATAATTACTAAGCGGCCAAAACAATTAGGCTCATAAATGACAATTACATGGTTTTCCGTATTCTCTTATTACAAATAAATAAAACTATATAATCTACTTCAGTCCGGTCAAGTTATGCCGCGTGCGTACTGTACGTATCTGTCATGCGCCTAATTGTTTTAGTAGCGAAGTACAGACATTTAGTCCTACAGACAAGCTTCACTATATGGAGAAGCGCTACAATTTGAAATATTAACCGTTTTTACTTTTTAATATTTGAACATGAACATTTGAAAGTTACAAAATTGTCGACAATTCGACATTGCGAGAAAAAATATTGTCAACATACGATCTCTGTTAATATTAAAAATTGCAGAATATTTCTCCTAATATTTTTATAAAAGTAGGTGGTATAGTTATTCTGCTTTCTGTCTCGATATGATCGTTACCTATCTACAAACTCTATAAAGTCTAACTCTCTAACGTTATCACAATAGGTTTGCAGTCGTGTATGATGTCGGGTACGTCACAGCTTTCTACTCTTCTGACGCCATCTGAAATGTATAAGGAAAGTCAACTTTTCTTCTATTATGGAACGTGTAAGTCATTAATTTAGTACCTTTTTTGGGGTGTGGAAAATCCTAATGAATCCCTGTCACCTGAGAAGGCAGCAGTGTTCGGAGTTCGGACTGTTACTGACTGACTAAAAACCGCACTAGCTTTCCCGTGCCCTTCTATATATCATGGCCATGGGACCCGAAACCGAACTTCCATCAAGGTAAGGTCTTTCCTCGCTCCCTACCTAAGGAGCGTGCGTGGATAACAGCGCTTCGCCTTCTGGGATTCATTTCGTAAAATCGGAGAGAGAAATATATTTGATTAAAATGATTTAAAACGACAGCCTACGACTTGAGCTTTCGTTTTTATTTATTATAGTCCAATATTTTCTCTTTCTCCGATTTTTTTGGTCGGGTTAAAGTTTGCTCGTGCCAACTTCAAGCCGGACAATAAAATTGATGAGAACTGTACTTATTTGTCTGGCGCGGGTGTTATTAAAGTAGCAAATGGTGGGGAGATTATTAATTTTTTTTCACTAGGCATACAATATCAATAAAATAACTTCATCGTATAGAAGGATAATCTCAGATTAGATTGTGAGAGGAAACATCGGCAAGAATTCGACGTCTCAGAACATTTTATTCTGGGAATGACCCATAATAGATAGCACTTAATTTTTCAATATTTTATGGAGTCTAATTTACCCGGAATCCACAACACTGACATCACTGGCGCGTAATCTTTCAGCGCGAGGTGTTGTCACTTGAATTTAAACTTAACGAATTTGATATTGTTCTAAAGGCCGACTCAAGGGTTGTCGACCGCCGTTGGGGTGCCTACAAACACACAACTGGCTTTTTAAGTGGGAAATATACTCGTTACCGTAGGTATCCCCAGACAAGTGCATGGTTTGGCATAGAAAGTTACAAAGTTACACTGCACAGCCTTGATGAACAGTGATTTATATTTTTATGAGACTAGCTTTTTCCCAGCAGCTTCGCTCGAACCAACTTTAAACCCCGTATTAATTGTTATTCTGTTATTCAGGGCGGAGACAAATCCAATAAATCAAAGATCATGAAAATTGAACCTCGTTCACGAGTTACAAATTGTTGTAACGATAGATAGAAGATAGAAGATACGTATTGTTATCTTTTTTATTTATGTTGTATAATTATTATGTTCGTCGTATTACTCCATTGTTTACTGAGACTGCAAGGTCAAGACATTTTTGGGTATTTGCGAGCTCTTCGTCGCTGTTCGATTCGTCGCTAGTACCTACTGACTTGTGTTGAAACATGTCGTCTGACTGACACACTGACCTTTCTAATGTATGCCTTTTTGTTCATTAACTTAGGACTGAGCACTAAGGATTAGAGTCTTGAGAGTTAAAAGTAGTGGTAGAATACTTAGTCGATTATTGTAAATCGACTAAGGAGTTGATTGTTGAACTTTATATTAAAAATATATTGTGATATTTAATAGGGACGGTAGTTATTATGTTCAATATACATTTTTCTGTTATATTCTATTAACTATTTCTTGGAATATGCAAGGGAATAATTAAGTTCTTGCAACACTGATGATTGTGGCTACCCGTAAGTTAGGAATCCCAAGTCCCAGTTTTAGTAGGGTGATATTAGGTAGGTAATCACAGATTCAGAGAAGAAATAAAAGTATTTCGAAAATTATTATTAATATGCTGTATATTTTAAAGATAGAAGTATTCCATATTTCTGGTGTGGTATAAACTGTCTAAGATTTTACTTTAGAAGAAATTAAAATGCTAACAATATTAGATAGTAAAGAGATATGAAGTTATGTGAAATAAAACAAGTCATTATTTTTTTTAAGTTATTTTATGGAATAATAAATTATTTTACATAAAATGTTTGTGCTGTTTCATAAAACTGTAGCATTTTGCTTAAATCTAAACAATTAAAACTACCCTTGATTGTAATATCTACAACAATATTTATCTACTGAGCCTAACCTACGCCTGTAAACAAAAATAAAGGACTTTTAATTTTTTTTAATTAGTAAAGGTGCTCACACACAGTGACTGGGACCACGGCTAATAGTATTTATTAGTGGTCGTGGCCGCAACCATAGTCGCGGACCACAATGCAGCCAACTACGCGACTAACACCCGTATTCACAAACAACATTTCCTTAAGTAATGGGACAGCACTTTGAATATGGCTCTGTGATTGGTCCTCGAATTGAAGCGAGGCTCTGTTTGGCGATTGGTCGCGATGTTCGTTCTTCTCTGTGAGACCTCATAGTAACGTTTGTGAATACGGGTATAAGTAACGACGAAAATCGAAAGGATTTTATAGTACCCATGATTAAGACCTTATGGACACAGTCAGATACTGATTTTGATTTTTCAGGTAAGTAGGATAACTCGTCGCGTCAATCGTTATGGGGTATTTTAAAATTATAGAGCACATACTTAGGTTATTTATTAACATGGGCAAGTAGCGCTATGCATTGCGATTATAATTTTACAGCTCTGTTTATATAGTTAGGCTGTGACAACCAGCGTGCAATGCATTGTGCGGCTGTGCGATTGCGCGATGTGAGCGGATTGTAATAGTTACCTGGCCACTGCGACCATTAGCCGTGGTCGTAGTAGTGTAGTGTGCGACGTCCCTAACCTTTCTGAAGTACATTCAAGTTTATGATTGCTGATGATTTCTTTTGACTTTTGCGGCTTTCGGCAATTTATATTTGCATGCGTGTACTAGAAATTTCTGTCGTAATAATAGAATTGATCCGCCAGAACATAAGGCCTCATACGACATTTTATTAATCAAGTGTTTAAGGTTATTTTCTTGTATTTTTTAAAGGAAAATGTGTGCAATCTTTTAAGGTCTACATGAATTTACAAAAACTGCACTATATGCCAATTCTATTAATTTAAAATGGACAAAATATAGTCAAATATGTATCATAAATGTCGAATGGTATTCTCTTAAATTGCCAATTAATGCCTAATGCAAAAAAAATGACATATTTGAAGAAATTTAACTGAATGTTGACAATTACGATATTGAGATTAAATCGGCATTATATTTTGATTTTTTTTTACTATCATAAGTAGTCTTCTGATTAATAACTTGTTGTGTAAACGAACCTATATAAATTAGGGAAAAAATTTGATAGCACGACATCCAACCCACTGATCACACATTACTATATCACTTCTTTACCTTTTGCCAAGCGAAGATGCCGTATGAAACGCCGGCGCCGAGCGCGAACGCGAGCACGTACGGCACGAACTTGAGCGACGGCCCGAAGCGCTTGCGCATCATTGTGGTGATGAATTTCAGGTTGCCATCAGAGTAGGGGGGGTAACGGCCACTGGAACGAGGGGAATTTTGGTTGAATAAAAAGGCTATTTTATGCCCTGTATAACATAATATATGACTCAGTTGCTTATGTCAGTTCACTAAGGAAAACGGTCTTCAGAATCAAAATGCCACCAAAATTTGGTGTAGTGGCTTTAAATTCGAAGCGTAATTTATTATACTTTTAAATTTACTTACGACTATCAGGTAATTTTTAACAACTTAAAGGAGGTCATCGAAATCAGCCGAAATGATGTACCGAAGGTATACATATTGGTACAAATACATTGTAATGCTGGTTAAAACACTAGTCGTATTTTTTTAAATGTTGACTGGGGGATGAGAAAAATAACTTATAATTTCAGAAAAATCACGCCATTTTGGCAGACTATTATCTGCTTCTTAATGATTTCATGGTACAAACTGTCAACTTGACAGCTGTCATGTACCTCCGGTACAAATTTGGGCTGAGATGTATGGGCTTTTTTAATGACCTCCTTTTTATAATTAAATTTTCTACTGTATATTTGCTGCATTTAATGCCGACTGTACCTACGAATACAGTATCGCTTTAAAAGAAGTAATAAGTAATTTGAACACTTACGAAGCCAGCTTCTCTCCTATTGGCGAGAAGTTCTTTATGAGGCAGCTCTTCTTGTGTGTGAAAGTGTCGAATGTCTTCTTGCCGTGGTAAGCGCCGATGCCACTAGCTCCAACTCCGCCAAACGGCAGGGTCTCAACTATTTTTAAATGCTTTATTAGTATAGGGATAAGGTTCATTTTTATTAATGTTTGCTACTGAGATTTTTAGACGACTTATGTATAATTTTATCCATTGTAAGTTGACCTCTCATTATGAGGAAACTCTATAAAATGTAAGGTCAATTTATACCAGAAATTATATAGTTTGTAAGGGCATCAAAAATCTCAGTAGTTGGCATTTACTATACAAAAACAGGCAATCAATTTGTAACTCATTAAAAACATGCTAAATTCATGCTATTAATTAATATTGGCAAACAGAAAGTGGACTACAGAGGCAAGCAAGTTAGTCTACGAAACACATTTATATTGTACAGGCTTGCTACCATTACCTACTTTGTCATATCAATGTTTCACAACAAGAGAATCCTGCGCAGGTTGAGACTTTGATTAAAAAATATCTCTTATATTTTTACCTCAAAGTTGAACTTGATTCAAATAATTGATTGTTCTGAATTGACTTTCCCCCAAAACATGCGTTGTTTTTGGATTGTCGTTGCCTTTTTTTATAAACAAAACATTGTTTTTTTTAGCGTTGATTTTTTATAAAATCAAAGGTAGGTACAACATTTATAATTCTTACTAATTTGTAGTAAAAATTATCAATGTCGTACTTACTTTACAATAGGCAAAGTGCATGAAATGAAATGCGAAAAAAAAACTCTAATTGACCCAATACATACTAGGCATGAATGTAAATTTTACAATGTTTACACTGTAAGACAGTGTCTTGTAGCTTAGGGGTCTTATTATTTATTATCAGTCAATAGTGTCCCACTGCTGGGCAAAGGCAATCTTTCCACTTTTCTAAGGCTCTTAGGAAATAATTTACACCGACTGAAAAGTCTAGAATCTAACCACGCCAAGAACACTCAAAACGTTTTGTAATAGACTCTGTAAATCTTTGGGTCCTTAGTACAAATACCTGAAACAATTGGAAACCTACAATGTAAAAAGAAAACCGATATAAACAAATTATTCCAAAAAAAGGAAACAATTGGGTCACCACAACTATAACCAAAAAACAAGGCACATTTTAGGGTTTGGACATCACTATTAACACAAAAAAATAAGAAGAGCAAATATGCAAACCTCCCATGTGCATCATGGTATCGTTAACGCACATCCCTCCGCTACTAGTGTTGTCCACGATACTGGACAGAACCTTGCTGCTGTTGCTGAACACGTACAGCACTAGCGGCTTCTCTCTACATACAACAGAATACGTCAGACCTCCACCCAATAGGCTATTATGTACTACAAAAGATTATTATCTAGATTTTATATACACTCTGTCAAAGTTGTTGTAAATATTCTGTTTAAGTTCTGTACTAACATTTAAAGGTTGTTAAAAAAGTAACTGATTCTAAAATGTATTCATTAAAACGTTGAATAAATAAATCTTTTAATGCTGGTTATTGTGACTGCCATGGCATTTAATAAGATATGAAAAACACTTTAATAACTAATTTTAAATAGGTAGGTCAAAGAACTCTACAAATACATTTAATAAATAAAGATATGTTTAAAATAGGACTCAATTGTTTTTAAACAAATAAACAACATATCAATTTCACATTTTTAATTCCGTAATTTCCAATATTTTTTTTACAAAAACTTTGACAGGAACATTGAAATTATTTACGTAAATATAAATTAAAATAGCTTTTATCATTGAACATTTAAAAAGTATCCACCACCGTCCATCACCACCACCAATCGTCACCATAGACACCGTTAATAGAGATGTAGAACCTACCACCTACATCTAGACCATACAGATACACTGGGAACTGAACTCGTGTTTTTACATAAGGTTGGTTTTTAATTGACTTATTAATTAACAATACCTATTTTGAACGGATTAAAAGGCACTTTATTTAAAAAGAAAAAATAATAATACGATTTCCAAAAAAGTTTTTCAGCAGCTTTGGATTAGGAAGAAAATTAATTATAAAAAAAATTGATAGAGCACGACAGCTAATAAAAAGGACCCTTTTTTTTCTTTGATCTTGTAAACATAACGTAAAAGTAACATTTGCTTAATTAATAAAGAGAGATTTAAACAATAAAACTAAATTAAAAAAGTATGGTCTCGTATAAAGTGTTAATAACTCTTTAAAACCTTAACCATTTGTGTCAATCCATCCCTTGGAAGTAAGAGAAGCTAAGCAATGTACCAGTGTACCACCCTTTCCCGACGACTGTTTGCAAATACATACAAAACGCGATACCATTTTTGTGAAGTTTTGTGTGATTTAAAAATAATTAATGACTCAATTGATAGACACTTATAATATATTTAATGTACATATCTACGATGTGCAACATTTTACAGTTTGATAACGGGTTACAAATAAAATCGTTTATAATCCATTGTTAAGTACCCATAGTACAAGCTCTGCTTAGTTTGGGACTAGATGGTGCTGTGTAAAAGTGTCCAAGGATATTTATTTATTACTTTACACTTTTAATTTACAAATAGTTCCACACAAATAGCTTCTTTTATTTTCTAGGTACTTCTACATCTTTAAACCACTGAACTAATTTTGAAAACTTGGCAAATACCAATTAGGTTTCCCTCAAACTGAATAACAAATGACATATACTAATGACATAATACTAAGGCTGAGATTCAGAGAAGAGACTCAGCATAAACTTATGCTTCCGTATGTCAAATTGTCATACAAATTTGACATACGGAAGCATAAGTTCATGTTGAGTCTCGTTTCTGAATATAAGCCTGAGGTGGTTCCATAAACCTTTTAGGCGAAGTGCAGCTATACCATTTTGTTTTTCAAAATTAGGTGCTGTGCACAGTTTGCGTATTATTGTTAAACTTACGCAACATATTGTGGAGTTAATTTAGTCCCGTTTTTAGGCCGATTAAGGCAGTTTATAGGTTCCTCACAAACTGGCAGTCTTGTCAGTCTAAAAACCAGAAATATGGTCCTAATTCAGACCGGTAAATGCAAAAACTACTATTCCGCGTTCCTTCCACTTACGTTTTTATTTAGGTACTCGATATAATTAGTCGATTTATAATCTTAAGGTTTTTTTTGCCTAATCGATATATTTAGTCAATTTTATTATTTTATCGAAACACATCTAAGATGGCGAACTTTATATACAGGTACATATTCAAAAAAATTGTTTTGTATGTCTTTACAAACAGCCAATGGTAATGTTGTCTCCTTACCGCCGTAAAACATGATCGTGTCGTTCATACTGATACTGCCCGAGCGCGTCTGTTCAGTGAACAACTTTTGTATGTTGCTTTGGTTGCTGAACGCGTAAAGTACTAACGGATGTTCCCTGAAAGTTGTCCAGGTTTCACTCAGTGGCCTCACCGCCATGGATTAGCACCCATGGAATGATGGTGACCGGTAATGATAAGTGGATAGTTCCTTGTTTAGTTTGATGAGGGCTGCCATCCCACGCCGTGAGAATCGATTGGGAAATAATCGATTCAATTATCGACTATATGACTCGTGTTGAATAATAAATCGATTCGATATGGTTTGTTTGAATATTGAATGAGTTAACTAATATAACGGATTATTATATGATAAATGAAGATATTAAGTTATTATACGGGAGTGTGAGTCATTTGCAAATTATAATTTGCTGTTTTTTCATATATTTCGAGGTTACATTGTTTGTTCTTGGTACAGTAACTTAATTCTTTCTGTCACGCTGGCTTAGTGGGGGTTATTGAAATGCACACAAAAAGTTTATCGTATCAATTAAAGAAAATATTTTTTTTTTTGTACAAAAAGAGTATTTTTGTGCGCGCGAACTCTGGAACTACTAGTAGAATTAGAAAAAATCCTTTTGAATTTTAACAGCCCAATTCTTGGGGAAGCTTATAGGCTATTTAGCAGCTGGAACTGTTAAATAGCTTCGAACCCTTAGGTGCCCAGCAAAAACGGTGGGTGAAACCGCGAGGCACGGCGCTACAGTGTTAAATATGGAAACATAAGTTTATGCCTTGAAATTTCACTGAATCTTAGGCTTTTAGTGTCTCAATGGCAGTCCAGGAATTAAAGGCAGTCCCCCAATAACTTAAATCGGATCAAACTGAAGCATAGTCCTCGGGCTATAAAACAGTACGCTGCTGTGTCCTGCGCCCCGAATGCATTAGACCGGTCAGGTTGCGATCAAGCGACGCATTTTTAGCTGTCACTTATTGCGAGCGAATTGCAAAGGCTGTAATTGTAAACGCATAGTACAAACAATCACAACAAAATCATTTCAGAAGCATAACAGTAACTTCTGTGACAAAATCATCTTGAACATTGCCATTATCAAAAATGTGACCAAAAAAAGCTACCCTTTATTTTTCCCAAAACGTTGGCAACCCTTACGCCACATCACGAGATCATCTGACGTAACTTACAACATGACACTGCAAACACACACTTTATGAGAAAAAGAGAGACTTACCGCTCATTGATGAATTTGATTGCTTCGTAAGCGTTTTCAATATTTACTATAGGGAGGATGGGCCCGAATATCTCGTCTTGCATTACTTTTTCTGTAGGCGCCACGTTTGTTAGTATCGTGGGTTCTATAAACTTGTCGGATGCGTCGTAAGTACCTCCGACCGCGACTTTGTCTTTGCTGGCGTCGATTATTGCTTGGAGGCGGCTGAAATATGGAGTATGGAATACGTTAATTCATTGTATCAATTTTCCAGTTGAGCTGGTTTGGTTTTGAAATGCAACGATGGACTGGAAAATATTGTAACGTTTGGATTATATGGACAGACGATCGCGAGCCCTTGAAATCAAATGTTCAGAACCATTTATCGTGAAAATCTATGGAGAAAAATTTGCACATCACTAGATACCATCGGTTTATTCTAGACCTCATTGCTAGGTACCCCTAGAGATAGCAAAGTAGGTAATAACTGAGTGAAGCTAGCCTATTTTTTTTACACGTCTATCGTGTCACATCGACCCTGGTGGGACTATTGTGATCGCCGCTTGATGGTTTCAATTTAGAATTCACCGCTATATCCTGCGGCTTTGCTTAGGGATGCCTTTTTGCCTAGGATTTGCTTAGGGATGAGCTCCTTTATTTCATCTGGGCTTAGAATGTTTAAAGCAGTGATAGCCTAGGGGTATGATCCGTACTTACCTAAAATGCCTGTTGTTGACAATTCGGCATAGGTCCGGGGACTTCTGCGGCTCTGCACCGTACCACTCGTTGAGGATCTTCTTGGCAGCTTCCACGAATTTGTCCTGCACTTCCTTAGTGCACAGGATGTAGTCCGGAGCGATGCAAGTCTGGCCTGCGTTAATGAACTTGCCCCAAAGGATCCGTTTCGCGGTTACCATCATGTCGACTGAGTTGTCGATGTATACTGGGCTAGAAGGGAGGTATTCAGAGTTTTTAACACATTCAATAAGATATTTAAAAATATCGGTCATATAACTCAATAATTCGAAAATTTGGTGAAAGTATGTTATTTAATTAGTGTAAGATATTTTGAGATTAAATTGCGCTTCATTAATAAAATCAATCATCATCAATGATATTATAGAAGAGTATTTTTTCTGGAACTAAATCATATTTAAAATTCGTAACAGATCCCTGGCAATTTGCTTACAAGAATAACTATGATTAAATTAAAAGCAGAATTGGAATCCTTGGAAGTCTGGACTCTGAGTTTTATTTACAGTTACTTAAGTACCTTTTTCCTCCAAGTTCCAAAGTGACTGGCGTGAGGTGCTCGACGGCTGCCGTATAGACGATTTTGCCGACGTTAGTGCCGCCCGTGAAGAATATGTAGTCGAACTTCTGCTTCAACAGTTCCGTGGTTTCATGGGGACCACCCTCAACAACGATCACGGCATCCTAAAATATTGGATGAAGGTTTTCATTCTGTTAAGTGGTACTAGGTGTGAAACGGATTTTTATCATGGATTCGGTAGACCCAATTATGAAAAACTACAAAAAAAAGAGTTATCTTTGACACAGTAAAATAGCAAACTTCAGGCCTTGGTTTCGTGAATATAAGATGTATCGTTATGCCCTAAATTTATAACCTTAACCTAACTTAAATCTGAAAATAAATTTCCACAAATATAATAATCCTTATTCCTTGGTAATACGGTTCACTTGTTTTAGGAGACCTCTACCGAAGTTATATTGTATCAGTTGAGGGTTTTCATAGATTAAACAATTAATTGGATTCGTAATGTTTGACGTCGATGTCACTAATGTAAAGACGTTAACCTCAATCGATTAAAATTTTGATTCGAATAAGCCTTGTCTAAGGCATAATTATCGAACACTAACAGATTTTTTCTACAAGTTCTGGAAATTCACAATAAATATATCACTTTACATAGGTACTCGTACAAACTTTTTTTCGAAGTGTAATAAATATTTATTCATGATTTTCCCAAAAATCTAGAAATACTGAGAAGGTAAGATGAAGAGCTGTTTGCGAAAATGCTAAGAAGGCGACTTGTTCTATAATATATGATTACATTATAATAATAATAAGGACTGTATCATAAGGAAATGTCAGTGCATAATAACATTTTAAGGTCCTTGGATTACTTTGGATTATTTTTAATACCATTTAAGTATAAGCATTTTTGTGCATTGGCATTGCTCTATATTAAGGTCCAATTTAAAAGTGAAGGGACATTTTCTGATTATGATTCATTTATTACTAAGGCCTCCACCATTGATTTCCACTAGGACCGGTTATATGCCACCTGAACCCAAAGATTTCCAGTCACCTTTTGCCAGGTCGTCGGTATACAGATGATGAGGTTATAGAATGTAGGTACACATAGTTTAGAGATGCGTCTGAGGAAAGAAGGTACTAGATAAATAGCTTATTACTCATTAACAATCGCTATACACAACTAAATCTCCTAAGAAAATAAATAAGGAAGGATAATAAAAGTCTGATGCAAATCATAAATGTGATTTAAATTCTTTAGTTTACACGATTAGTGTTCTTCTCACGGTAGGTAATTGTTTATACTTAATTATCTGAACAGAGTTGTTAATCGGCTCTGTGTAATTTAGATAAGAATACAAAAGATAAAGTTTGGTCTTTTGAGTCGCGGTGCAAAAGTTATCCGACTACAAAGGACTCTTTGTAAGAAATGGCAGCATAATATCGTTCCCTAAGAGGGAATCTTACTCCTCGCCAAATGTAATCGAAAACTATTTCAATATTCAAAAGAGAACTGCTGCTGAACAAAGGCCTCTCCCATTGACTTCTACAGTGACCGGTCGTATTCTGCCTGCATCCAACGACCTTTACACGCTGCGCTTTCCGGTATTTTTTTCTTTCACCGGAAAACTGCCTTTTAATAAATCGAAAATTCGAAATGTTTTTATTTTAAACTAGCTTTCCGCCAGCGGCTTCGCCCGCGTGGTCTTATAATTTTTTCCCCCGTTTTTGCATCATTTTTCATTACTACTCCGCTCCTATTAGTCGTAGCGTGATGATATATAGCCTATGTTACTCGGGGATAATGTAGCTTTCCAAAGGTGAAAGAATTTTTGAAATCGGTCCAGTAGTTTCGGAGCCTATTCATTACAAACAAACAAACAAACAAATCTTTCCTCTTTATAATATTAGTATAGATAGTATAGATATAGATAAGCTTTTACAAGCATTTATGAAACAATAAATGATTCTAGTTGCACGGTTTCAAAAAGTTGGTCCTACGGGGAAGAATCCGACAAAAACTCCATGGATACTCTTTTAAAATATTTTTTTTTATTTTTTACTGGCACACTATTGCGATATCAGAATGTGTGGATATTGTACGTTAATGTAATAGCCAACCCATAGACGAAAAAAAACATAAATATAAGAAATATGGTTCTCACTATCCGAGAACTTAGTCATCCTAAGAAAATAGACTTAGATGTGAAAGAATGCACTACATTAATTGCTACAATATGCTCATATTTCACTATTTATATTTAGAGATTTAGATTTTAGATTTATCACATTTTTTTTTCTATTTCAGCAATGTGAGGAGCTGGTGTCTGAGTTAGGCGTAAAATACCTGTATTACAGATCACCAGGTCCCCACCCCACAGAAGAACGGATAAGCGGAAGTATGGATTGATACTCACATTATCCAGGTATTTGGGAAGGGTTTCCACTACGAAAGCGGCGCAGGCGGCGGATAGTTCACTGGGTTTGACTATGACGGTGTTGCCAGCAGCGATAGCGCCGGTCATGGGCAGCAACAGCAGCTGAAGTGGGTAGTTCCAGGCTCCAATAACCAGGACCACGCCGTAAGGGTCGTTGTAGATCACCACATCGTCCAGCATGTTCACGAAGCCCTTCGCTGGCTGGGGAATTAAAAAGGTCATAACCTTTTAGTCTAGTCTTTAGAAAAAAGAGGTTTAGGGCTGGGGCAGGGTGTTTTACAGCTTACTGATATGTTCCCGTTAAACTAATTGGCAGATAATTTCGTTTTTTTTTAATTTATCCGTCGGTAAGCGGCTATTCAGAGGTCGTGAAACAGGCCCTTAATATTCTTATAGCGAATTTGGGAAGAACATACTTTCATACGGTTGTCGAGTGATGTGTAAATTGGCAGAAATATGACATACATAAGGGCCAGTTTCCTCGTGATAGCCGTAAGAAATTATCTGCCAAATAATTTAACGAGAACTTACTGGAAGGTACGTAACTTACCGCGGGCTGTTAGTTTATAATCTAAATGGCTTATTCAAAAGGACCTGTAAAAATGGTCTAAGGAATTGAAGTAATAAAACTTTTGACGTTGAAGAAGTCATTAGTTTTGGTCATAGTATCATCCATTATATAATTACCGTAACAGAATGGTAGCTTCATAGTTTAGCATTTTTCAAGCGTGAAATGATAATATTTAATGTAATAATGTGAAGAGATTTTTATATCTACGTCTTTTGTCTTGGGAGCATATCATCATTTTAAATTACATATCTATTATTTATATGATTCTGCCCCATAACCCATCAGTACTTTGTTCGATTATTGGGTTTTTATATGAAATACTCAGTCACAGCTCTGAATGTGGAGTGATCACAGGGCCTCATCCATCATATCGGCGAACTGTGGGTGAAGTACATTAGTATACCTATGCCTAACCCTTCGAGGAATACAGGCGTGATGGTATGTATGTAAATTAAAATTCTAGTCTTAATTTTAACTGTTATCAGTCAGATCAGCTAGATTTCCAAGCCTAGTAAATTGAAATCGGTTTTTCTATAAAATTTTCAGTCACAGCTCGTAATTTTGGTTTGTCCTTGGTTAGTGGCAATAGGCTTGCCCCCTATTACATACCCTTTTATTTACATTGTATACCGTATTAGTGTAATTCGATTCAAACTTAATGGCTTAATGGCAGCTCGGAACATGAGGCGAGTCGCTGCGCAGTAACGAATTAATGTGACAGCGGGGGTGAGTGGTGGGGTACTGCGCAGCGAGTAGCTAAGTTCCGAGCGCCATTAAGTTTGAATCGAACTGTACAGTTCTGCTTAACATGTAAGGGTTTGGGTACAAACTTTAATCAACATTTCACACGTTCTGAAACTGTTTCACACGTCTTTTTACAAACTGCTACTTCATCATGAACTATACAAATTATAGCGCGGTGATTAGCATCAATAACATCAAAATAATCGAATTAAACATTTTTATAATTTCAATGACTCAACTTATCACCAAAATATCAAAATTTATCAATCGGAATTATCGCAAATCTATTTGGTATCTTATAAAATAACTCAATTTAGACCTAGGTATTTTATAAATGGTTCATGATTTTAAAAAATTTTGAAATTATCAGTAGGAAATAAGGAACATATTTATTTGCATTACAAAGCATTTGCTAATGTAATGGTAGGTATGTAATTCAACAACGCCCTATCAGAAAGAGGTCCCGTCTTCTGAATCTTTTTGTCCATCCTTAATTTAAACCAATATTTTTCTCTCACCGATTTTTACGGCCAGTTTTAAGTTGGGTCGCGCCGATTTCAGGCCGGGCAAAATACAGAACCTGTTACAGAATAGTGGTGTACAGCGTATACATAAATAATATTATATTTTTATTTATTTTATTAATAATACTTGAGAATTGTTTGTTTTCCAACAAGTTGTTATTTCCTAAATATCACAACAATGGTTTTAAAGAAATAATTAAATGCTAATTGCTAGACATGGTATATATTATTACAATTATCTCAACGCGGTTACGCCACGCCTCGCTCTGGTTCAGATAATCTTTATTTATTTTTATGACAACATTCTCAATTTGTATTGAGAATACAAGTGCACAGTTGTGTAAAAAATTTTAGTCAATTCTTAGACTTTTTGAGTCTAAAAGTAAAGGTACAATTTTGAAAATCCTTATTTTGGAAAAGGATTTTCAAATTCGGATCACAATTGACGGCGAACATACCTGCATAAAAAAATATAAACATCCGAATTGATAACGTCTTGCGGTTTTCGTCGGTTAAAAAGGTTAAAGTACTAGTAAAATGCCATTTCTGTATTACAATTATGACCTAACACTAACAGTAATAAAATAAATTAGGTATACACCGTATACGTTTTTAAGAGAGGTAGGGCACAGCCATTTGTGCCTCAAATCTGGAGCAGCCTGTCTGGAGAAGTACCTCCACGTTACAGAAAACTGCAGCCAAATAACACACTTTATTGTGTGTTGCGGTCCTGCAGTGCGTAAGGTTGCCAGAGCTCCTTCTAAGGATGCGCTGCGCTGGCAGCAAGAGGAATATTCCCTCAAACTGTCGGGGCAGTGAATCCTCCATAAACCTAAGGTTTTTAGGGTCGACAACGTGCGAGTGATACCCCTAGTGTTGCAAGCGTCAATAGGCTGCGGTAACCGCTTACCATCAGGCGGGCCGTATACTTGTTTCCCACCTTAGTGGTATAAAAAAAATACAACCGAGCCTGTATTACTGAAAGATTAGGCTGTTCTTGACATTTAGTTTTTCTGTAATTGGAAGAACCGGGAATCAAGTAATTAAGTTAATTTCTTGAGCGATTAGTCTGTAGGACGTAGCTGAATGGTAATTATGGGTAATATACAATTAAAATCAGTTTAATCACAGTTGCATGAGTAGTAGGTAATAATTATACTTCATACGTATACTAAGAGCGGAAAAGTTGTGTGTTCTAGCTCATACGCTGTATTACTTTATACAATCGACAATCTTAGCGGTTATTATTAAGAAAATAGGTCATAACGAGCTCCATTTACCGACATACTTCACTATACCTGCTCAGATTAAATCATTTTATGACTTTCAGGAGTTTTATATTAGTAAGACTGCGTTTCCACCAGAGATGTGCGAGAAATCCACCAATAAGATGCATTTGTTTCTGTTTTAAACGCTAATTGGTGGAATAGGGTAACTGTAGTAATAGGTTAATCCAAAAGTCTATATTTTACGTTCCATTACACATAAGTAGTGCAAGAAAAAATAAAAAATTTAAATAAATTATTTAAATATCCCGCGAAAACGCTTTTCCTAACAATATAGCGCCTCATGTCATCGTGACGTCACCTGCTTGTGTTTTATGTACGAAAATCACACTACACGCAATTGTTTACAAGTAGTTGACGTCATCAACCATTCGGCCAGTCACAGCCGTTTAAGATCACGTGACTAAAGTAAACAAAAAAAAACCATTCATTTTCTTTGTCGATTTTTTCATAAACTATCTCGTATTTTTGTTATGTGACTAAACAGTTGGTTTCCATAATTCATATTTAATACGAATGCTAATAATTGATAATATTCTGTGGTATTGCTTCAACTACATTCCCTAAATGTGTGTAAAAGCTATAGGCAAAGGTTTACGGCAAAACAAAATATATCCATATCGTGGGGCTTCGTTCTTCTCATGACCTAATCATTAGTTAGTTAGTTAGCAAATTTGAATCGGACAACTCGTCCCGTTGACAAATTTTGTTATTTGTATAGTCAAGTAGAAAAGTTAGTCTTGATAAAAAATATTAGAATATTTATGACAGTGGTGTAGAGTGAGACGCATTGCATTACAGTAAATATCAAGATCAGTCACAACAAATAACTTTTATAATTATAAGTAATCATTAATCAAAAGGCTTAATTTGGATAATTTTCCTTTTATGTGAAATTGAAATGTAACAGTTTTTTCATATTTATAAAGTTTATATTGGCTACCTACTTCAGTCAGAATTAGCATAGGTACAATGAGCGAAAAACCCAGGGTAGGTAACTCCGTGGCAACCGGTTGAAAATATTAATCAACAGTGTGGTTTTATTTTATTTTTAAAACAAAATATAAATATTTTCTTAAAATAAAATTAACTAAATTTAATATAAATTCGAGTACCTAGGTACGTTTCATACACGTTCATTGTTTCCACCTAGAATGTTATGATTAGAAAGATGATATTTAAACATTTGCCTACCTCAATTTGTAGCGTGTCATACAAATTGCCATTGTCATTTCATAGGGTACCTACAAAATGAAACAACAAGTAATTGTTTGTTCGCCTTCTAAAGTATTCCTAATGGGTACCATTATAAAGCTTTGGTGAGATGTTCTGTGCTTGTGTGCGTGCCCGCGAATGTTTCTGACACACAAGTGGCATTTCATCGTAAGCAAGACAACGCTTGAACACACATTTAAATAAATATAAATAAGTAAGTATTCCACATAGATAATGTAAGTGTCAAAGTCCAAGGTTTAAATAGAACAATGAGAACGGTAGTCATTCTCAATTATAATATTTATTGAGCCAGAGTTCATTGAAGACAATACAGAAAATATATTTTTGTTACCAAGTTGGTAACGTAAGTTTTTCTATCAAAATACTCTGTAGTAGTTCGGGCTACGTTTGAATTTGTACCTCGTCAATGGCAATAGGCTCACTCCTAATTATATGGGAGTCCTGAAGTGTGTACTAGTAAACAGTGGATACTAGATGTATAATATAATATAAATATAAATACAAAAGTACACCTCTCAATCAAACCGTTCGGGAAATAAGAACTGCCCCTCAACCATGAGTTCTATCTCGGTTTTTTACGCATACAGCTTTTAGTTCCTTACGTAACCGCTAGAGGTGCTGCGAGGGTTTTACATACAAATAATTTTTCATTTTGGTTTTCCACACAGCGTCGCTAGCGACTCTAGTGAGAAAAACTCATGGTCGAGCACAGGTGTGATGGATTTCTTTCCGTTAATATTTCAGTTAGTTAATTACTGACGTCAGTAATATATTAATGGCTATAAGAAACGAACTCGACGTTTCGAAAGGCTTTGATATGGACTTTGACACTAATCTGGAACGATTATGACGCACAGTGCTTGACGAATCAACCATGTGACACTGTGTAATTCTAGTTTGCAATATACGATTCCAAATCTTTACTATATTAGGCTCGCATAACGATAACAAAACTAACACCTTAAATAAGCATTTTTTTGGTTTTCATACATTATTTTGTACTGCTGTAAGTATAAAAGTTAATACCGAAAGTATTGGTGCGTAGATTTTTTTTCGGCCAATTATCATGTCATAAACGTTGTTGTATAATGTAAATATGTAACATGTAGCAAAAAAACATAATATGAACTTTGAATTCGGGTAGTAGTATTTACCAGTCACACAAGTTATTTAAAATGCATAATAGTAATAGTATACCTAACATTTATTTTAGCATTAGCAATTTGTTTAAGATATAACCTATATTATTTTACATTAATCTACTAAACAAACTTATAACACCCCGTCGTTTTTGCGTCGGGGGTTAAAAAGAAATTACCTACCATTGTAAAAGGATTAGGCTCTCAATTATCATCCTCGCCCTTATCCCGTTTAAGTTTTACTAGGAGATAGGAGTTTCCCTAATATATTTTTTCCATCGTTACTGTATAATTTTTACACAGTTCATTTATCTTTTCATTAGTCTCCAACTTCCCTTACATCTTAGATTTAAAAATGTTAGAATGCTCACCTTCTCAGGCTTAGCCCACTCATCCAGATGGTGTAAGGTATTCTTGAGGTCGTTGATCAAGTAGTCCACCTCCAGCAGGACGGCTTCCATCTTGCTCCTCCTCAGATCCTTTTGGAGGGCTTCTATCATAGCGTTGCGATTCTCCTCGTACATGCGAAGGAGGTTCTTCAGCTGTTGACGACGCCATTCTATTGGGCGGGTGACGCCACGGTTGAAGGTGTCCCGTGCCTTCTGGACCACCTGTAGAGAAAACAATGTTAAATTTTTAGTTGACTAAAATAAGGCGCCATTTATCGATGAAAGTTCCAATGTCTTTTTAGCATTTTCCATGCTTAGATAATACCCAGTTATTCTAATGAAGGAAATCATTCGATCCAGTAAATTATGAGTCAGTCGATTTTTTCCTTCATTAAAATAACAAGCTTCTACAGTCACAGCACAAGACGAAATAAAAAACAGTAACGCGAAATATTTCCAGTATTCCCAGTGCCTGCTACCCTACCAGTATTTGGTAAGGCCACGGACAGAAGCAAATAAAACCATAAAAATAAATATAAAAAAATATGATAATAAAGCCTACATCAGTTGGGTGAGAAGTAGAAATATTTAAGAGACAATATTTTTTAACTGAACCGTCATTAATAGATTTGTGTTCTACCTAGACTGAGAAAGAGAAGCCCAAGGAACTCCTCTAAATATACGACTGTTGAAGATCATTTTAAGTTTTAAACAAGTTGTTGTTTATCCGATGGTTCACGGACCAATGGTAGTCTCTGGAAGCACTCGAAGTGGTCCGCGAAGACATTCCAAATATTACTATAGAAAAATCCTTTATTTATTTCGTTTTAATGTCGCTACATTGCCTCCATACAGTTGGTGGTCCATGGCCAAAAATGTTGCCAAAAAGTCCTTCTTCAATAAAAGGTTAAGAACTTACTAATTTAAACGATAACATCTCACAAAAAGACGAGCGGAAGCTTAGCTGATGTTTATATTTGTATGCTTGAAGTAGCACGATCGCATCATCTAATAAATAGCACCTTTTTATGGCCTAGCCGGACTGAAGTCAGCCGTTTGTATCCGCCATAGATTGTTTATGTTAATAATTGTATACTGCGCAACCAAACGGCCAACTTCAGTGTGTGCGGCCAGGGTATGCCGCTCGTATTTAACTATGGACCATATTCGATGACCATCTTATTGTTAGTCTAGGTTAAAATAGGACCTACCACTGTTTATCAGAGTTTAACCATATACCAAGATTTAAGCCAGCATCAGGACGAAGAGCTGAATATCGGGCTCTGGCATTCACTAAACAGGCCTACTACTAAAAGAGACCTCAGTCATTCATCCAATATTGGATTGGATACAGTCAACCAAAAGAGCCGTTTCAAAACATAATCGTAATAGGAGCATTTTAAATTCCACAGAAACTGACATTGTATAACAGGTATAATGTATAGGTCGATTTCACATAGGTAGGAACTAGAACATGTTAGAAACTGCGGAACACACAATTAACTATTTCTGGGAAACTTACAGGATATTTAAATTAATATCACGTTTTAAACTGTTGACTACTTATACAAGGAAAGATATAATAAGATAATTATAATATTGTAGGAACCGGGGCACTGAAATGAAATGAAATTAATGACGAAAAGTAGTTATTTTTTATAAATGATTCTGACTTTGACTTTGATGCACTTCTAGAGAATGAATTCGATTTTATTAACCAAATGCAACTCATATTTAAAGAATTAATTTGCATAGTACAAATTCAAGTTCACCAGACGTTGGGTGTGTTGTGGCCATGCATGAAGGTCATTTACATTTGCAATGTAAATAATTAGCTCACCTCTGTAAAACTTGTTGATTTGGGTTTCAAGTTGCTTATTCCTGTAACAATAAAAGAGCAATATTAGTACCATATTGGTGCTGAAACAATGTGTGTAAAAATTAAAGGACCAAAACCAATATCAACATGTTATTAGAATAATGTGGTAGCCAGTAGGACCATTCAGAAGGTCAAAATAATTGATTTTTTGTTATCCTTGCTAAGTGATTCTTGACAGGTTAAATAATACCAGATGTTTACACATATGTAGATTATTTTAAAAAATGTGAAAAATATGATTGTGGTCTAATTCTTAAGCATCAATCCATCATAATAATAGCAGTACAGTCATGACCATAAAATATGGTATAAATTTACATACTAAAGTTCAATTATAGTATTTTTTTAATGTTTGTAATCTTTATACAATGGGTGACCATCATTAACACATCGAGACCCCTCCGTGCCTCGGAGAGCACGTAAAGCCGTCGGTCCCGGTTGTCATACGAACATCATATTTTACACAGAGCGTCATCATGTCGCTCTGTGTAAAATACCTACTGATATTCAGCCGCATCTGGTTAGACTGGAAGCCGACCCCAACATGGTTGGGAAACAGACTAGGAGGAAGATACAATTTTAATGAATGCATTAAAAGGGAAAATCACTTTTTAATTTTGCCAAGTGCATACATATTATTACATAATAATGCTCACTGTACACTATTTATTATATAATTCATAAATATTTCAACAACATAACAAGGTTAGTGGGAAGAATTAGATAACTGTTCTGCTAATAAATCCCACCTACCTATTCATTAATGCATATTTAATGTTAATACGTAATGTACAGTTTATATGTTGTTTTTGTTTTTTTTTTCAATCATACTTACTCAAGTAAGTAGTAGTAGGTCTATCTATGAAAACCTGTACGTAGTCTCCATGGAAGAAAATTAAATATTTTGGCAATTTCCACAACCATACAGATATGTTAAATAATATAGATAATAAAAATTTAAGGTCTAAAGTTACCTAATCTTTTTTATATTATGAGTGGCCACTGTTATTTAATGGCTAACTTTATAAATCAGGGTTTTTTTAGGAGCCTAGTACTCCCCATCCAGTCTCCCCTAAGGGGTAGATGTTGCACCTCTGAGCAGGTTCATAAGAACAATTAACATGATACCTAAATAAAAACAATTTTACCATAAAGTGATGATGATATCAGAGGTTTTTGTAAATTATGTATCCTATCTTACTGCCTTGGGCATGGTGTTAATAGTAACTTTGACGAATGTTTTTTATACTTATTTTTTAACATGGGTAATTACTTTGTGCAGTGTATTGCCTGCTTTTTGAGTTCTTTGTACTGTTTGAAGCAACCAAGAGTAGATGAGAGGATCATAATATTCATTGAAAATAAATGGTCCTCACCTCTTACCATAATGAGCAGTTGAAGTCATTTACAATAGACAGGTCTAAAGTCTTGTACAGTCAGCAACGAAAGTCGTTGAACACAGCGAAAGTTTAAAAACATCACAGTACCAAAACTATTCATTAGATTTTGACTAAGGTTAAACATATAATTGTCCTCTATTATGAGGAAATATACTGCCTTCAAGGATCAGTGAATTCTGAATATTAAAGATGTTAAAGTGTTTTGAAGATTTCATAGTGTTCAGCTACTTTCGTTGCTGACTGTACATATTTTATGATAAGGATAGAAATAAACCTAATTTGCATTAAAAGACAATTTCTACAATGATTTGTTGTGATCTAATTTAGATGTCACAACTAACGAATGCAAATCCATTAAAATAGGATCCAAAAATGTATCAATATCATTTGCTATGCTAATCTGACGCCTCTGCAGAACCGTGAAGTAATTCCGGACTACATAAAAACCGGTTAAATACATATCTGTATAACGGTAAGTACTTTAAAGTATTCAGTTTAATTCATAATGTTATAGTAACTAAATCAAATTCTGAACTCACCCAGCGTCATTTTTAACTAATTCCAACACAAACACAATAGGAATCAAGTTCAAAGTTCCAGTGGCAATAACCTGTTCGGAAAAGCGGCGATAAAATAATAATTACGCGATAAAGAATATTTTATCAACGAATTAAGTCCACCAACAATTTTAGACCACGCAAGATAGTGCCCTGTTACGAATTAAATATCGTAGAGACAACAGTATCACAAGTAATCACAATGGAAAAAAAATATTTTGATAACTCCTTGTTCAACACAATAATCAGCTTTCCATCAGCTGTTTGACAGGAGAACTGAATGAATGAGAATGTAAAAGAAAATATGACAATGAAATGACAATGACAGAAAGAGAGCCAAGGGGAGTGCGGAGGACATGAATGAAATTGAAATCTTTGAAGCGCCTCTGTCGCACGTTACAGGTACTAATTATGCTGAATTCATTCAATACACTTTTATAGTTTGGCATTATCACCCTAGATGGCAGCACTTTCAAGTTATGTCAGTGAAGGAAAATTCAGTACCTTGCCTACTATTTTCATTTGGACGGATACGTACACAACAATCTACACTTACCATGATCTGTATGGAGGTATTTTATGGTAGTCCACAGAAACATAGGGAAGACTGGGCAAAAAGTGTACTAGAGCACTTTTTATCCAACCAAAGTAGGAAAGAAAATTAGGGCGGGATAGTGTCACCCTACTGATAGACGCTATTACACACGTTACAGTACTCATACTTAATTGGCATCAATACAAAATAGGAAATAACTGTAGATTTAGCTGTCATCAATGTCTGTATCATTTTAATGTCAAATCGAATTGTAATTTTAGCGTGTCGAATAGTCATCAAGCAATGGTGATTTAATCACTACGTTTCTATTTATGGCGGGTAGGCACCTACCTAAAGTATTTTCTTTTGTTATTTTTACGTAGATTTGTACTTATTAGATATAAATCGTGTTATTTATTAGGTACCTGGGTACCTACTATGTTAATTGTAACATAACCCGCACGCCAAAAGGCACAGCAATTCAACGTTATACTTTTACATGTGAAAAGAGTAGGTCGCTTATGTAACCAAGAGATAGGTACCTACTGTCGAAATAAACGACATTATCGGAGCCCTGACATGAATTAATTAAATAGATCTACCGCAGATCTAATGCGTTCGCGACGTTCAATGCATTTAAATAGCATATAGTACAGGCGAAGATTGTTAAAAATAACTACCATTTGTAAGAATAGGAAATAAGGGATATCCCATATCTTTGTAAAAGGACCGAGTTAGACAGGTAGGTAGCCTAGTCTACTTACATAATAGTACCTAAATTTGCGTGTTCGAAGCAATTAGCTACATTCAATAATGCCATTCAATCATTTGGTACAATCGATAATCTTGTATGTTCCTTACTTTCACCTGTCTTATTATAAACATAATTACGGTCGAAAAATGGTCAACTCCAAAGTATTTGACTTTAAGAATGTAGCTACATCGTACACATAGTTATAGGTAAGAACTTTAAATTAATACCTAAGTAATTATTCTATTGGATGTACAGGGTCATGCGATGAATTTTTACATTTCTTCAACTGCAAATGCAACCGACTCTATAAAAATGCAATAGGTATGCGCTATGGGAGTTTATGGCATCAAATAAAAAAGTAAATAAATCAAATTATTCCACTCTTCGAGAATATCAGATGCTACTTATGTTTCACATAAAAAGTAAACTCTGTCCGGGTAAAATAATTACTAGAATGATTCTAGTGAATCCAAAACAAAGTATTTATAGCTATAGGTAAGGTACCAACTTATATACCTTTGTCCCTATTTTAAAAGGTTTTATTGTACCTGTCAGTCAGCAGTTAACCTATTTGAATAATTTGCTGTCAAAGAAAACAACTGAAGTCAGCTTGAAATGTGTCTATTTAGAATAAGGTTACCTGTCTTTTGAAGGTTTGAAGGTATCGATTAGGTAGTCTAGAAAGCATTAGGTAGCATATTTATGTAACACGTAGGAACAAAAACAACATTTAAGTTAGGTTTCAAAGTGGGAACCGACATAGACCTTAAAAAAATCGGAGGAATGATTTGACCCTATCTACTTATTTTCTATATTAACACAAAATAGGGCCTCGAGTCTACTATTTTACTAACACTTCAATAGTATGTCAATAGTGTCCCGACTAGTCTGCTCTTTATTTGAAACTAGTGGCGTTCCAGTGACTTTCCATTCAACTGTCATAGATGGACAGATATAGGTTTTGTTAACCCAGTCGTCAATAGTTTACGTCCGTAATTAATTATTATAAATCAAAATACTAAATAATAACGGATATAAGAATATAAAAGACATTTTAGCGACACTCCACCGAAAACTGTTGGTAGGATAAATTGAATATTTAGAAGAATAACCAATCTGTCAAAATCTCAATAGAATCTTAGTACCTGGTGTGTCAGTGGAATGGTAATCTTAACTAAAATAGCAGAATTAGGGCCCAGTGCCTCGACCATGAGATTTTCTCATTAGACTCGCTAGTGACGCCGTAAAATATTTGTATGGAAAACCCTCGCAGCGCCTGTAGCGGTTACGTAAGGAACTAAAATCTGCTATGAGATTACAGCTTTTCGATGCGTAAAAAACCTATCGAAAGCCATTCGATAGAACTCATGGTTGAGGTACAGAAGTCGGTTTCTAGTGAAACCAGCTGCATTTCCTCTGGATCTCAATTTTCGATAAAAACCTATCGAAATGGCTTTCGATAGGTTTTTTGCGCAACGAAACGCTGTAATCTCATAGCAGATTATAGTTCCTTACGTAACCGCTGGAGGCGCTACGAGGGTTTTCCATACAAATATTTTACGGCGTCGCTAGCGAGTCTAGTGAGAAAAACTCTCGAGCCACTGTAGTAGAGAAAATCTCTGTATGTTTGGTTTTACTACAGATGTTAGGTATCCTAATACTTTGATATCGTGGTACTTAAAATAATGGGCGCATGTTCAAAAGCACCTAATCATTATTTTCTACTTCTTGCTGATGACGACGGAACATTATTATTAAAGGGTTCTTAGAAAAAAAAACTTGAAGCCATTACGTTATTTTCTATGGAAAAAACATAATACCATAATACCTATAATAGGTACCTCAATAATTTATTTACATGAATAGGTCCAGTTTTTTTTTCGCTGCTCGGCACTGGTTTACGACGTTTCGACGGGTGTTGTTTTGGTATTTCGTCGGTCTGACAATTATTTTAAAAATAATAAAGTGAGGCATTAGGTCATTGACCTTAAAACTCGTTGTTGCAGTTTTGACCTTCGTTCAAGGCCTACTGCAGCTTGGTCATGTCATGTTAAACCTCATTGTATGCATATTAGTGTTAGCCACAAGTAAATATTAAAGTGTGCAGTGCTAATGTGCTAATGAATATATTTGAATAGACGAGACATAAGATTTGTGGCCGTCAATGCATTCGTAGCTCCGTAGCTCA
This sequence comes from Acronicta psi, assembly GCA_946251955.1. Classification (NCBI taxonomy): domain Eukaryota; kingdom Metazoa; phylum Arthropoda; class Insecta; order Lepidoptera; family Noctuidae; genus Acronicta; species Acronicta psi. The sequence continues at coordinate 3,835,278 of OX276486.1, forward strand.
AGCACTTAGCCATTGTAATAATAGAGTAGTTAACGAAAAATCTTACTATTCGTTAACGATAACCAGCCTTTAAGTTTTACGATACTACAACCTTACTATTCATCAGCCCCTCAACCATGAGTTCTATCGAATGACTTTCGATAGGTTTTTTACGCATCGAAACGCTGTAATCTCATAGTAGAATTTAGTTCCTTACGTAACCGCTAGAGGCGCTGCGATGTTTTCCATACAAATATTTTACGGCGTCGCTAGCGAGTCTAGTGAGAAAATCTCATGGTCGAGGCACAGAACTCGAACTCATGCTATCGTTTTTCATACAAATCCTTATCTAACTACTTGAATACTTAACTGTAACTATTCGAAAAATTATGCTATATTTTTTTTGTTAAAAAGAGTGGCTATGGAGTTTCTTGCCGGTTCTTCTCCATAGGTCCTACTTTTTTGGAACCGTGCAACTAGTGTGACGTTTCAAAAGTAGCTATTTTTATAGTCTAATTGAAATATTTGAATTTGAGTTCCCTTGACATCCACCGCAGCTAGGGTTGCCAGGTCGCAAAACCTAATAACCGGACAGACCAGCCAGTTTTGCCGGACATTTGGGTAAAAAGGCCGGACACCTTACTACACTAATTTTCTTATGCTACGAAATCTAACACTCGGCGGGTGGGACTGCGGAAGTGACAGACAATCGACTCGCCTGCCTTCGGCTACGCTCGGCGTTCGCTCGTATGCGAAATCTAATTAAAGCCTAACAAAAGCCAGAAACCGTTCATTTTGGCTGGATACCCATTAAAAAGGGCTAAATATGTCCCGCTTTATCCGGACGACTGACAACGCTAGCCGCAGCGCTTATCCGTATTCCATAAAAAATAATTCAAACTCGTGCTTGAGCGACTGAGCTCTTATTTCATACACCTGAACATACCGGCGCACTGTGGTAGACTGGTACTGATATACATTAGTACACATCTGCCTTACCTTTCGGGAATACAGGCGTGATGGTATGAAATGTTATACTACCTATGTTGTATGCATTTGAATACTAGGTACCTACACGGATCGCGCATTGTTGGATTTTGGGGGCTGCTTCCTTGATTTGACTAAAATATGCGCATGCATTTGGCAGAGCGCCAGATATAGTAGGATTTTTTGAATAAATTAGCATAAATACCCTGTAATGCCTACACTGTTTTTGAAGTATGTACCTACCTAGTTAATCTGCACAATGCATCTAGTTTTGATACCATCTGTTAGCAAGGTCTTCTTAATTATTCGGACATTGTCGGAAGTCTGCTGCTTATTCTTATCTGAATAGAGATTGTACCTCCTAGAGGCCAAAATGTAGTTGCAACTAGTTGCAAGGGTATCCTTGCAAGGTCATTTTGGCATCTCACAATATGACAATACTGCTGGAACCGTGGTTTCACTTGTACCTACCCCAAAGGACTTTTTGAGACTAAAAGCAGCCTAATCTTTCTTAGAATGCAGTCTATTTCTTTGTCAAATTTGATCGAAATAGGTTTAGTGGCTTAGACATGAAAAACTAACAAACAGGCAGGCAAACAGAGTTACTTTTGCAAATCCGAATTTATAATATTGGTATGGATAATTCATTCTTAATCATTTTCTAGGTCTCTTGTTTCTGCTGACCCCTATGAGATAAAGATGTGAGAGTATGTTTTTTCTTTTTTACGTACTAAGTGCGGAAACACTAGGAATTACTCCTGTATTGTCGATGGGTTTACAAATAAAATATTCGTATGCAAACCCCCAGACCCGGAAAATAAAATTATCTACAAAAACGACTGTTTGAAGATCATACAAATAATTATACCTTAATTTTGTGCAATGAATATTCGGTTAGCTATATGTATACATCGAATATTCGGTTGCTGGCAAAATGCTCGCCTGCTGCTGGTCCTATTAAATGGGACCTATACAGCGAACTGTGGGTGTATAGCAGTATATCCCTGTGGTCTCTGCCTAACCCCTCGAGGAATACTACAGGCGTGATGGTATATATATATATATAATCAACCCAAATACTGTCCCACTGCTGGGCACGGGTCTCCTCTCAGTATGAGAGGGATTAGGCTACAGTCCACCACGCTAGCCTAATGCGGGTTGGCAGACTTCGCACGCCTTCGAGAAATTCTCTCAGGCATGCAGGTTTCCTCACCATGTTTTCCTTCACCGTTAAAGCGAGTGATAATTACGCACATGACTTCGAAAAGTCAGAGGTGCGTGCCTTGGATTCGAACTCGAGACCTTTGACTTGGCAGTACAGTGGTCATACCCCTAGGCTATCACTGCGTGATGTTATGCTATGTAAAATACAACCAATGCAAATTATGACGGTGCAGTTGTACAAAGCCTTGAATATAGACCATTTATAGCCATTCAAGCCGTAATAGTAAATGATTATATACATAACTATACTTGTTGGGGATTCGCTGATCATTGTCAATGTCAAGCGAGAGTCTGTGTTTATGCGGTTACATAACTTAGATAGTACATAGGTACACTCGGCAGCAGAGTTAAGTAGACAGGCAAATATGGAAATCAATGCACTAACAGGCGATCGTCAATTATCATCAATAAATAAATAAATAATAAATATCCTGGTACATTTTTACACAGCACCATCTAGTACCAAACTAAGCAGAGCTTGTACTATGGGTACTAGACAATGGAATATAATACTTACGTTATACATTCTTTTTTTTGTAAACACATACTTATAACATACAAGAAACACCCAGACAAACACAAACACTTAAGTTCATCACATAAATGTTTGTGTCCTGTGGGAATCGAACCCACGACCTCGTAATTAGCAGTCCGGTACTCGAACCACTACACTAGACACAAACGTCGTCATCAATTCTAACATGCCATCACGACTGTATTCCCTGAAGCGGTAGGCAGTGTACTACCGTACACCTACAGTTCGGTGAAGATCGATTGAGTGTCGGACTGTGCAAGGTGAGTGACTAGATAAGGAGGATAAAAGATCAAGCTCAGTGGCGTCCTCTGGTAGAGGCCTATCACCTAGACAAAACTCTTCCATTCTAAGTAATGGCACCTGTTGTAAGTACAACGTTTCTTGCTCGAGGCGGTTTGTGCCGAGCTACCTTTAAATTCGTCACTGAATCATTTAAAGACATGTCCAGTTGCCCCTTGCTGCCCCCCCAGCAACGACCAAAACCGAAGTTCTCAAAACTTCGTGAGTTAAAAACTTATATCTGGCAGAAAAGAGGTTGTAAATGGAGTTTATTTAGTAAACTTAAGAACTCAAACAATAGGTATCATTATTTAATATGTGGTAGCATCTGTAACCGCGTGGTTAATTGTTTGTACAATCAACTTTTTTGTCTTCCGTAGGTACAAAATTTTATGTTCTTTTGTTATCGTGTGAATTTTTCTTATGGTATGGTTGGATTAAAAAATGCTTAATTTGGTTATTTTTAATAGAATCATAGATCCTACTTAGATTATAACTATAATATTCAATAAACATGGAGTTTGTTTTTATTAAATTAATAATACCTTTATATACATTAGCTTTCCTCCAGCGGCTTCACCCGCGTGGTCTTATAAAATTTCCCCCGTTTTTGTAACATTTTTCATTGCTACACCGCTCCTATTAGTCATAGCGTGAACCATCACGCAAGGCTTATAGGCTATATACCAATATAGCCTATAAGCCTTCCCCGATAAATGGGCTATCTAACACTGAAAGAATTTTTCAAATCGGTCCTGTAGTTTCGGAGCCTATTTAATACAAACAAACAAACAATCAAATCATCAAAATATAATACTAAGTTAACTTAAGATGTTAAGTTTAGGCGTTGAAACCCGGAGACATCGTCGATGTACCATTTTCGTTCCAAGCAAGACAACAAGCTTATGTTCATGTCGTGTTCAAGTGTTGCCAATCGGCTGATTGATAATCCCGAGTCGGTCCAGCCAGGCTTCCTTTGGTTATTACGTACAAGACCGCAAGTATTCGATACTACATAGCTTAAGTAATTTATCCAAGTTCGTTGACTTCTAAGTCACATTATTATTTGATTGATAAGTTTCTTTAACAAATATTTTTCCATACTCATGCAGCCATGAATGCCATGATCGCGAATCCCACGGTTCCGATTATAAGGAAAGGGCAGGCAAGCGAGGTTTCTAGTTAGTATTAGGTTGGTAATCTTCTTCTTCTTCCTAGTCGCTACCTCATGACTGAATGGCGTGACTATAATGGGTAATTTTGTTTGTATACGTCCTCCATACTGCTCTGTCTTGTGCAAAGTGTATGGCCTTTTGTAAGGTCGTTCCAACAACCTCCTTTACAGTGTCTATCCATCGCAGAGGTACGCGTCTTCTACTTCTGGTGCCCTCCACACGGCCGGTTGGTGTAAGGTTGGTAATACCAACTACCATTTTCTGTATGAGGAGTTTCTGTGACAAACGTGTTTTTCGAAATGCAAAAAATTCATCCAATTTATGCATTCGAAAAACACATTCGTAAGTCCTCGGTTTTTGTTATTTTCTATGACAATGAAGAATACCTTTTGTTCGCAGATAACTTCGTACGATATGTGAAATCATAATCTGTAAAGCAAGTAAGTAGGTGTGTAAACAAATACATTTTCGTTTAGGTACTTTTCATTTTCAACAAGACCAAGGTAATGCTCTTATTGTGTCACATCGAGAGCGAGGCTGGTAAATAATGAACTGTAATTAGGCATTTACATACTTTAAAGATTTGTTTTACTTTTACCTTTTTAGTAATATTTCTCATTTGTCCCATTGAAATAGGGGGTCTACTCTCTAAGCTCAAACTCCGTAGTTTCGGCCTTCGTTATGGGTCAACTACGGACGGATGATTCGTTAGGGGCCCGAACTAAAAATGTATGACAACACAATTTGACATTTGTACCTACTCTTACGGTTTGTAGTATAGTATAGTATAGTACGGTACTTTGTAGTGCAATAAGATTCATTGTTTCTGTGTGACATTGTGAATTTTTTTTTTAAAGCTCTACGTCACTAGTTGACGAACCTTTTTTAATAGAATCATAAGCAGTATTTTCGGTTAATTCTATAGATTTAGAGTAGATTATTACGGCGTTGCCTAAAGTTTAGTTACATTTTCCTGCTGTCAGTAGTGCGGCTGACGGTGACGAATTTGATAGAACCATGGCAAGTTTATTTAGTTAATCTTTTTTCCGTGGCGATTTGTATTACATTATAAGCTATTAACCTTACAGTTTTCACAATATACAGGCGAAATATGGGTAAACACATCAGTGCACGTCTGCCTAACTGTTCGAGCAATGCAGGCGCAATAGTACTAAAATTAACCGTAAAGCGAGAGTATTAGCGCCACTTACCAATAAAACTGATGAGAATTATTTTTGTGAATGCGTCATTATCGTGGACTTAAAAAAATGTTGTAACATTTAAAGCAAAAAAAGGTTTGTATCAGCAGTGAGAATATGGTTTGAAGAATTTTGGTTCGAACATGATGTCATGACCTGTTCGCGTGTGGATTAACGTTCAAAGTTTTTTAGAACGAGTTTATATTTATCGCATTATTTTAATTTATCAACTTACTTGACATTGAAGCTTTTGGATGCGTTAATTTAAATCAATCTTTATAAATAATAATTTAAAGTAATAGAATTTCACTTTTTGCCACTAGTCCTCCTTCGATAAAAACCTTAACTAGGTACCAAAAATCCAAGAGTTTTTAAATATAGTCCATAATTAAATCTCCGTACAACAAGTATGAAAATTGCTAAGTACTGATAGAAAATGTACCTTTATTAAAGCTACAAAGTATGATTGCTGGTTTGAAACGCTAGGAAATTAAGAACTATTATTTTGTTAGAAACATTTTTATGATTCATGAGTACGGTTGTCTAAAATACAGACATTCAAGCTATAGAAATTACAGGTATTCAAGTTTTTAAATCTAATAATAATGCATGGGTATTGATCGGGCTGAATGTAGGTAGTAATTATGTCAATATCGCACGGGTTCGTGGTAGGTACGCCTTGAGTTGAAGGGTTCAACATTAATAATTAGAATAAACACAGCAATTGAACGAATGGAATGAACGGAATCGAATGCAGCATTTTTATTTTCTTTCCAGTAAATAAAACGAGCAACTACAATTTGAATTTGTTTTTTTAATATAACACCTGTTTATGACGTCTGTGGTCTAGTGGTTCGAGTACCGGACTGCTGATCACGAGGTCGTGGGTTCGATTCCCACAGGACATAATCATTTATGTGATGAACTTAAGTGTTTGTGTTTGTCTGGGTGTTTTATATATATCATAAGTATGTATTTACAAAAAAAAAGTATTTAAGTATTATATCCATTGTCTAGTACCCATAGTACAAGCTATGCTTAGTTTGGGACTAGATGGTGCTGTGTAAAAATGTCCCAGGATATTTATTTATTTATTATTTCCGGCAATAGGTTCGGGCGCTTTTACATGGGCCCTAAACATATCGGATAAATGTGGGTGTACATTTGTACGCCTCTTTGGTGAACACACATGTAATGATTTATTATGGCACCTGTTATACCCGTAGGATTAAGTAAGACAGCTGGATGCATGCGCATCTTTATACAAAATGGCTATTTTCAATTGATAAAATGCGGGTGTACATTTGTACGCCTCTTTGGTGAACACACATGTAATGATTTATTATGGCACCTGTTATACCCGTAGGATTAAGTAAGACAGCTGGATGCATGCGCATCTTTATACAAAATGGCTATTTTCAATTGATAAAATGCGAATCGATGCGAAATTAAATGCGCTAAAAGTCAATAAGACTTTTTGAATCATTGACTTGCTCTCCTGCAAAAGCTACGAACAATGATTTATGATATTTTTCTTGCAGGTGTCCAAAACCCGGGGTCCGGGACGGGATAGTGGTAGATGGGATATTATCAGAAAATAATATTTTGTCTCTTAAAAATCTCGTGTAAGCAAATAAAGCAATAATATAAATAAATAAAAAAGCTCGTGTAAATCGGTTGATTCGTTCAAAAGTTATTGCACCGTGCAGAAACGGCCCGCAGGCCAGGCCCATGCAAACTAGCACTCGGCTGGTGATCGCCACCCTAACTACATGGCCTATTCGACACTGCCCATGCAAACTAGCGCTCGGCTGGTGATCGACCCTAACTACATGGCCTATTCGACACTGCCCATGCAAACTAGCACTCGGCTGGTGATCGCCACCCTAACTACATGGCCTATTCGACACTGCCCATGCAAACTAGCGCTCGGCTGGTGACCGACCCTAACTACCATGTAGTTAGGGTCGGTCACCAGCCTATTCGACACTGCCCATGCAAACTAGCGCTCGGCTGGTGATCGCCACCCTAACTACATGGCCTATTCGACACTGCCCATGCAAACTAGCACTCGGCTGGTGATCGCCACCCTAACTACATGGCCTATTCGACACTGCCCATGCAAACTAGCGCTCGGCTGGTGATCGACCCTAACTACATGGCCTATTCGACACTGCCCATGCAAACTAGCACTCGGCTGGTGATCGCCACCCTAACTACATGGCCTATTCGACACTGCCCATGCAAACTAGCGCTCGGCTGGTGACCGACCCTAACTACCATGTAGTTAGGGTCGGTCACCAGCCTATTCGACACTGCCCATGCAAACTAGCGCTCGGCTGGTGATCGCCACCCTAACTACATGGCCTATTCGACACTGCCCATGCAAACTAGCACTCGGCTGGTGATCGCCACCCTAACTACATGGCCTATTCGACACTGCCCATGCAAACTAGCGCTCGGCTGGTGATCGCCACCCTAACTACATGGCCTATTCGACATTGGGTGTTTAAATTCAGTACAAGGCGTTATTTTCCAGTACTTCAGTAACATAACCACCAGGCCCTCATATTTCCAACAGACACGTAAAACGCATAACACCATTGTTTACAGTAGTCATAACTTGATAGAATTGTTACTATAACAGACAACGTGAAGTTTGTTTACAATCACCATCCTGTCCAAGCGGTATGCACCTTGAGTTACACAAATATTATCACACGTAAGTAATCTCGAGTCGATGTTGTGGACTCAAGTTGTATGTGCCATGTTATAGACAATTGTGCCTTGTTACCTTCAAGTTGGTGCCATAAAACCCATAAATTTTTAATGGCTAGCTGTGACGCGCTGTACAATAACGACTGTTTGTTCTTGTTGCTCGTTTGAATCGGAGAATAGGGTCTTTTTATTTTATTATACAAAAAAGTATTAGAAACGTATTTAATGTCATATAGGATCGAATGTCTACCGCTCTGAATCCAATTGCTGTACATTTTTTACCTTTGCTTTCGATTTTTTACGCATCAAATCACTGTAATCTCATAATATAACCGATTTTAGTTCCTTACGTAACCGTTAGAGGCATTGCAGGCGATTTCCATACAAAATATTTTACGGTGTCGCTATCGAAAGCGATTCAATAGCGACTCATAAACTCATGGTTGAGGTACTTTTCTAGTCACTTTTAGTCAGGCATTATGACGTGTAGGCTATAAAAATTCTAGAAAAATAAAACCGTGACATTTTGGGGTCTTCAAAATAATAGACAGTAGAAGATGAACGAAATTTATATGGAACCAATTATTTCAACAGAACTAATATTCACCCTTGTAATAGATTCACGATTGGCGGAGATATTGGGTACCTAATGTAATATAAAAACAGACAACAGCAACCCAGTTTTTTGGAATTCGATATTCTATCGAGCGTCGATATATCGAAGCAGCTCTGAAGACCTTGACCTATTCTAAGTTGGAACAAGTTTTGTTTATAATTTACATTGACTGACAAGATCGTACAAGTAAATCGTAGTCATATTTTTTCAACAAACAATTTCACACAGCTTATTGTTGTTTGTTTATTTTTTATTAAACAGTGCAAGTTATTACATCACGTTCACGGCGGTTAGGTAAGAGGTAGAAAATTTTCGAGAACTTTTTTTACCCGTGTTCGTCACTGCAGGGCAATGGCCGTCCTCTCATTCTTCCTGGTTGGGATCTCTCTGCATACAACCTTTGTAGTATGAATCAAGCTTATCCAGCCATCTTATTCTGGATCTACAATTTTTAAAATTACTGTGGCATCCAGACATACAGCAGATAGTTCTAGTTCAATTCCATTTAACAATAAATTTAAATAAAATGTTAATTGCATGATTAATTACTAATAATAATTTTATCTATCCACATACGATATCGATAAATAATTTAATTGATGATAATGGACACGTTGTTAACAAACAAATTGACGATGCCATTGAGAAAAAAAAAATTCTCACTTTAAAAATAGTAGGAACTTACCTAATTATTTGTATTATAAAATTCATTTTCATGGTAAAACCTGAAACAAACCATCGCACCTGCATTCCCCGAAGGATTGATTAGGCAGAGCTGTGGTTACATATGTACACACACAGTTCACCGGTATGTTGAGGTACCATGTAATAGGGGGCGAGCCTATTGCCATGATCCGGACACAAATCCAGACTCCTTCCTTCCTTCGTTAGGACCTTTAGCGTAGCATTCGCGCTTGGGACCTCAAGACCAACGAGTAACGCCTGTGGCTCCGAAAATATCAGTGACCTATTATGTTACAACCACATAGGTAGGTAATAGGTATTTAATTATAATAGTTATTGCGGTTCTGTGGTCACAGTTACCGTGTTAAGTGATGGTTATATAATTAATTGTTGATGAACGTGAGTATTTTCGGATACAGGAAGTGAAACTAAGGTCTTCTACCCCGTATTGGCATTGATAGTGCTAATAAATAATAATTTAAGTACTTAATATCTATTTCAACAAGGTCAGTTGTTGCACCTGTTTCTACTAGGTTCACGTACTAATATAAAACATTATTATTATATCCTATACTAGCTTTTGCCCGTGACTCCGTAGAAGTTGAATTTTTACCCCGTTTTTTCAGCGTAGCGTGATGATTATAGCCTTCCTCATTAAACAGGCTATCTAGCAGTGAAAGAATTTTTCAAATCGGACCAGTAGTACCTGCCATTAGCGCGTTCAACCAACACTTCAGCTTTATAATATTAGTAGTATTAGTATAGAAGTATAGATATGAGCAATATTTGTATGTCGTAGGATGATTTGATAATTCGAATTTTCACGAAAACCTTATTCGGGATATTGCGAGAATAGGTATTGTTTAATTGTATCTGTGTTTTCGCAATATACATGTGTGAAAATTCGAATTTTTAAATCATTCTACGACATAATAGGTGTAGCTACATAAGTACAAGTGGCAAAACGGCTCTATTTCGATAAAAGTTTTTATGTAGGGCATACGGAGGTGAACAATAGATTTAGCTAGGTCTCATACCCGGGAAAATTAGATTTTTCTATTTTTACCCGAGCAGACAACGGTCGGTATTTTAATTTATAATTTACTAAAAAATATAGCAGATTTTTTAGTGTGTATGTTACGCTACATATTCGTCAAGAACAATATTCGATTTTTCTTTTTATTCATGGAGTAGGTGTACTTCTTCAAATTTATATACACCCAACTATATAAATTAGCTTGGTATGTGACCATCGGTTCTGAGTGAATATCATAAAATGGCTGAAGGTAACTGTACCTATTTGTTTCTACAAAAGTAAATTCATTTTTGAAAATGAGTGTCGGCAATTTTAGCATAAATACAAGTACTGATCAATCATTGTTATATCATTTTTAAACATGGTGACAGTCTTATCTACTATTTACTTATAGTTAGCATGATAGTTTTAAGTGTTCTTGAACTTGACCGAAAAGCAACATTGTATTTATTTAGACGGGATATTACCAATTTGTGTTTGGAAGTAATTCTGAGTATTTTTTGCCTCTATAAACATAAAATCGATTACAAAATAATCTATAACTGTAAAATACCTCCTAATAAGAACGAATTTTCTTGTTTTTTAAATTCCATTCGGTAAAAAAATTCCGGCTTTCAGAAAATTTGATCGAAAAAATATCAACAAACAAGCACTCACCGTTTCCATTCATGGTGGTCACTTGTGTTGGCTTATCGATATGTATCACTGGTATATCAGATTTATCGATAGTCTCGATCACTTGATCGACATCCGCATCGATGTCGATGACGTGCACGTCACTGTCTTTAGCACTCGCGTCTTGCCCCGTCGGCGCCGGCATTTCAACTAACTGCCACAAACAAATGAGTGTTTAGTGTTTACCACTGGCTGAATGTCCCTATGCCTGAATAAAATCATTGTTTTTTTTTCTGCCGGAAAATTAACACTGATGTTTTATTTTTGAAATGTTAGTAACGATTTCTTTATTTCAATTTCGTACAATATAATCATGTCATGTATTTTTAGGTAAATAGCGTTGTACCAATTATTTTTTTATTGTAAAAATAATCAATATCTAGTGCGTGATTAATAAATACTTAATATAATCGTATAACGTATTAATCTTGAGATATGAAAAGTAGGCCGTAACATTTTTGATTTACTCTTATCAAAAGAGTGATGTAATAATCATTGTGCTAGAATTTTAATTATGATTTGACAAAGCACGTTATGCGGAAGTATATGGCTGTGTAAATCAATACAAATTAAATGGTTCTTTCTTCTTTTTATACAGATAAAGTACTTACACGTAAAAATACGTAACATGTGATTTTGTTTGTTTTATGAGAGAAGAGCGTAAAACGCTTATTTATGTGCACTCATAATATTTGATAATATTATTCATCTTAATAAAACATTCGTTTGGTTGTCACTTCTTGATCTTAAGTATTTTTTTTAATTATTAAGAAGATAGTTTTGTATTATTAAAAAAATCTTTATAAAAGCCGTACCTGTGACTGATCTACAACCACGCCAGCGAAGCCATGGGCAAAAGCTAGTTATTTATAAACATCAACAGTACATACACATTTTATTGACAAATCGTTAGGGGCCTACTACCCCCCTGCAACGTGCGTCGTCAGGTAAACAATTGTTTCGCAACAATTATAGCGTAAATTTTTTTATAATATGTAAACTATTAAGTTTACAGTTTACACATGCAGGGCTGTCACGATAAGTACCTATTATGAGTAAAAAAAAGTTATAAATACTAAGGGCGTGTTTCATCATCTTACACCCCAACTCAGAGACGTCACTTAACCTTAATGAATCGTTAACAAACAGTGGCTACTATATCTTGACCTATTTTTCCATATTAGAGTTTGTTGTCAGTGTACTAAGATATACTGGGTGTCATTAGCTATTCTACTATGATTCATTAGGTTAAGTGACGTTTCTGAGTGCGGCCCTTAGAGGTGGTGAAATAGTAAACCGTAGGATAAATTCAAAAATGGAACGAAGTTTGTATAAAATTATCTGATAATTAATTTAACAGGAACTTATCTGAAAGCTATGTAACAGGCCCTAAATGACTAATCAGCTGCTTGAGAGCGAAGTGACATGTTTCTTTGAGATTTCGATATTGATCTTCTGAAAAAAGTTGTTGTATTTGAGCACTTCAATCAGCCCCTAGAAGGTGGTCAGTGCTTTACAAATAACTCTGTATAATTTGGGTTTACGTACGCAGTGGCGGGTATATTAATAGGTAGACGCTATATTTAAGTCAGCCCATGACGTCATGTGATTTTCCGATTAGGTACACGCTTTTAGTGGCCATGCGCAAAGCTTTTGAGGCTGTTTTGAACTTCGACATAATTTTATGTGATGGTATGGGGTACTCACAGATTACGATGAACTATGGCAATAGCAAGGAGATATATTGCATTCTTTTACATAGCCTATGTTCTTCTGAGACATACATATTGACGACGTCTGTGGCCTAGTGGTTCGAGTACCGGACTGCTGATCACGAGGTCGTGGGTTCGGTTCCCACAGGACACAAATATTTATGTGATGAATATAAGTATTTGTGTTTGTCTGGGTGTTTCTTATGTATTATAAGTATGTATTTATAAAAAAAAAGTATAGAAGTATTATATCCATTGTCTAGTACCCATAGTACAATCTCTACTTAGTTTGGGACTAGATGGTGCTGTGTAAAAATGTCCCAAGATATCTATTTATTTATTTATTTTATATACAACAGCTAGTCGTTAAAATATTTAAAGTCAAATAAATATCTCTCACCTATCCGAAAACTCTAATTTAGTTCTAGTTATGGCATCAGTCACTGAACATGAAAAGGTTTTAATAGGTAATAATTTAGGGTCGATTCCACTAACAACACTGTTTAATAAACGTTTTGTAAACATGCTACCTACTAGGTAATGAATATTATCCATTTTAGATGTTGATCGTTTGACGCTAATTGGCCTACTAAGGTCACTTCGGTCACCCTTAAATAACTCGATAAACAAGACCGGACAGAAAGAAATAAAACAGTATAGTAACTTATTTTAAATAACCATAGCTCTGGTTAATTTTATTTTTGTCATAAACGAGTTTATTTTGATATACGAAAACTTTTGAGTCAAAAAATATCGATTTATATGTCATTTATTAATTTTGGAGTCGACGGTACGATACCAATTGATTATTTTTGAGAATATCTCGGGCGTAAGTAATTATTAATTAATACTGATCGAATACTTTATCATCATCCGTAAGAATTATTATTTTAAGGACACTAGGTTTTTCATTCTAAGTGAATTAAAATAAATATCTTAAACCAATCATCAACATCTTCCAACCCTTGTCCTAATTTATTTGGGGTCTCTACCGTCAAGTCTAGCCGACACCTCCTCATTCAATTGCTTTTCCAGCATGTCGACCTTAACATAATCGATCCATCTTTACTTTGGCCTTTCTCAAGTTCCTCTGATATTTCTGAAAGAAGGGAACCCAGATATAGTGGAAGGATGGGTTGGTAAAACTGAGACTCACACTCGCGCTCCCAGGGTTCCACCCTTTCTTGTGCCACTTTTTCGCAGAGTATTTTTTTTTACTATTAACAACCCTGGGTTACGTCGCTGTGGCCTATGATACTAAATACCGGATAATTGTACAAGGAACGAGGAAATTCACGTTGCGCCGTGTTACCGGTACCCGATTACGAGTGTATTTCGTAACGGTACGGTACGGTGCCTTGATTAATATACCGATATTGGTTATGACGGTGCTGCTATTAAGTTGTCGGAAGAATCATCAAGATGGTTTGATTCTGTCATAAATGGTTACTCCAGAATTGAGCTGAACTCGAAATTCTGCCAGCAGTAGTTGCTGCCAGGCATGGGTTGGCATTAAGGCACAGATTAAATAATAACAGAATGGCCACTCTCCGCCCCTCCCTAACGTCAGATACATCAGGTCCCCCGCATTCTACCGGTGTTCTTGCCGGACGGACTGCCAACAAACCCTACGCACCCTCACGCACACATTTGCATTTGCACGTGTACAAACGTAATTTTGACAAGTTTGACATTTGGTATTGTAGTGTGCAGCGGTATCGGAAAGTTTGTATGGAGTATCACAGGTGTGGTTAAGGGTTCTATTGGATATTTCCGGAATTGTAGCAGTCTCGTTAGTGTAGTGGTCTTAAGCTTCTATTGTCCTCGCTACCCAGTTCAGGTAAAGTGATATGAAATTGTCTGTAGCAGTTCGGAGTTTGGATTTGTAAATTCTGAACTACGCTAGAAACTGCAACTGCAGGCTGCAAGTATAGCGACTACGACTACATGTCACTGTTCCCGTCTGCGCATGTAGTTGTGCATCCAAACCAGTCTGTAGCGCTGCTGCGGTCGACTGCATGTCACTGTTCCCGTCTGCGCATGTAGTTGTGCATCCAAACCAGTCTGTAGCGCTGCTGCGGTCGACTGCATGTCACTGTTCCCGTCTGCGCATGTAGTTGTGCATTCAAACCAGTCTGTAGAGCTGCTGCGGTCGACTGCATGTCACTGTTCCCGTCTGCGTATGTAGTTGTGCATTCAAACCAGTCTGTAGAGCTGCTGCGGTCGACTGCATGTCACTGTTCCCGTCTGCGCATGTAGTTGTGCATCCAAACCAGTCTGTAGCGCTGCTGCGGTCGACTGCATGTCACTGATCCCGTCTGCGCATGTAGTTGTGCATCCAAACCAGTCTGTAGCGCTGCTGCGGTCGACTGCATGTCACTGTTCCCGTCTGCGCATGTAGTTGTGCATCCAAACCAGTCTGTAGTGCTGCTGCGGTCCACTGCATGTCACTTCATCTCTGGTTCAGAGTTGTAACTTTAATCTGTATATATATAAAAGGCAAAAGTGATTGACTGATGTATCAACGCACAGTTCAAACCACTGAACGGATTGTCCTGAATTTGGCACACAGATATTATGACGTAGGCATCCACTAAAATAAAATAAAATAAATATCTTGGGACATTTTTACACAGCACCATCTAGTCCCAAACTAAGCAGAGCTTGTACTATGGGTACTAGACAATGGATATAATACTTATATACTTTATTTTTGTAAATACATACTTATAATATATAAGAAACACCCAGACAAACACAAATACTTATATTCATCACATAAATATTTGTGTCCTGTGGGAATCGAACCCACGACCTCGTGGTCAGCAGTCCGGTACTCGAACCACTAGACCACAGACGTCGTCAAAACTAAGAAAGGATTTTGGGTAATGCCCACGGGATTGGGAAAAATAGACGAACGCGGGTAACACTATTTCCTATACTAGTTATTCTATAGTTTCGGACACAACAGATCTCGTAATAAAAAAAAATACAGCCGAATTGAGAACCTCCTCCTTTTTTTGAAGTCGGTTGAAAATATCACGTGTGATGACGTGACGCGTTTGTAAATAGAAGCACGCCATTGTAATGCGCACACCCACCCTACCGTTTAGATCGACGTGTATGATCGATTTTTAAATGGACATACAATTCGTTCTAATGTCACAAATTACTCAGATAAGCTTATCCAGTGTTGATCGTGAATTTGTGATTGCTTTCGTTGTTTATATTACGATCATTTTGTTGCCGTTTGACTTTTCCATAATGGCTATTGCTAGGTTGATGTCTTTTGTTTTTTTATTTTTAACCCCCGACGCAAAAACGACGGGGTGTTATAAGTTTGACGTGTCTGTGTGTGTGTGTGTCTGTCTGTGGCATCGTAGCTCCCGAATGGATGAACCGATTATAATTTTAAATTTAAGTTGAATTAGTCGGGAGTGTTCTTATCTATGTTTGATGCAAAAACAGTCCAAGATGGCCGCCGCTACAAAATAGCGAATTACACATTTTTTTACAACTACCTCAATATGGGTATCAAATGAAAGGGCTTGACTAGTAGAATACTATGCACTATGATAAATTTCAAATCCAAGATGGCCGCCACCACAAAATGGCAAATTGCTTTTCGTGTCGGGGGTTTTCTAAATTTTTAATTTAGGTTAGATTATTAATGGATGATACGTCGTGGTCACCTATTAATTGATCAAGAATGTTTTTTTTATTGTAAAACCTTTTCTGTAGGTATGTACTTTGTTGTAGATACTTTTATCACGCCTTTATTCTTCGAAGGGTTAGGCAGAGGTAATAGGGAGTGAGCCTAAGTATTGTCATATTGAACTGTACAAATCTAAATTTCGAGATCCGATCTATTGAAAAAAAAACACACACTGCTCGACCCGGGAATCGAACCTAAGACATTGTGCGTAGCAGTCGCGTGCTTAACCACTACGGGGCAAGCAATATAAATATTGGAATATCTGATTCGCACGATATTCAGTAGATGCCTGACACTATCGTCTTGTATATAATTATGTATTCATATACATAATGATATACAACATTATGTAAAAAATCGGACACAAAAATAACATTTCAAGGTGAGGTTTAAGGCCTATGAATGTCAATAGATTGTCTTCCGGATTGAACTGGTATTTCCTAGTATATTATAAGCAATCATACATTTTTTGAAGGGGTCTTGCAATTGCACTGAACCGAATTTTATGTGTGCGTAAAATCCTCACGAAGCGTCTGCCACCTAGGGACCGGTGATGTCGGATTCGTACCTAAGAAGCGTACTTGCCTTCTCATGTCCTATAGTCTCGGCCAGGCTGGAGAGCCTGTTGGGCACGCAGTCCATGTTACCACGAGTCCCATGGGCAGACAAACTAGGGCAAAGGGAGGCAAGTGAGTAGTCGGTACTAATTTTAAATAATATCTCATCCCGTCTCCATTGACAGAGAACGAGTCATAATGTTTTTCTGCTCTATAAAAAAGGGCCATGAGGGTTTTACGTGTTGTAACAAACCCGACTTTGGTTTATATATTAGACTAGCTGTTTGCCGCAGCTTCGCTCACGCCAAGTTTAAACCCCGTTTTAATAGTTATTCTGTTATTCGGAGTTGAGACAAATACAACAAATCAAAGTTTATGAAAATCGGTGCAGCAGTTCTCAAGTTATAAGTGTTTTAACAAACCCGACTTTGTTTTATATATTAGATATTGAGAGATAAGATAACTTCCCTAATTGTGTTGTCCTAGAGAATATGAAAACGTAAGATTAAAAAGCCATCCCCTGCGACAACCATAAATTGCTTCATGTGGCGTTATTAGAACATTTGTAGAAAGAAAAATTGCCTAAAACTTTAACATATATTTTTATGTAGATATTTATTTTGTAAGTTGATTCCAAATATAACTGTTTATTATTCCTTTATATATATTTAAATATATATTCAAGAATCTTTGTGTCAATTCAATCCATTGTTTTATTTACGTATATGATTAAATTCGTTGATATACGATAACAAAACAATGGGAACAATGGTTTTTATTAATACAAGAGGACACATGCAAGACTATATTTAATATAAAGGTTTTGTCGACGGTAATGTCAGAGAATTTAAGTGAGTGAGATCGCATAACGATTTTAATTGCCACGTATGTTTCATTATGTTCAAAGAAATATAATCTACCGTCATTCTTAGTAGTGTATTTGTTAAACAAGTAATTATATAATTATGTTACTACTAATAGCTACTAGTGTGTGTACAGTTCTCGCCAAACTTATTGTCCGGGTTGAAGTTGGCACGAGCTAACTTTAACCCGGCCGTAAAAATCGGAGATAGAAAAATATTGGGTTGTAATCAATAAAAACGAAAGCTCAAGTCGTAGGCTGTCGTTTTAAATCATTCTAATCCAATATTTTTTTCTTCTATTTTTACGGCCGGGTTAAAGTTAGCTCGTGCCAACTTCAACCCGGACAATAAGTTTGGCGAGGACTGCAACTGCCTCATGATAAGAATCCCGAGCGAGAATTTAGACCATTGTTGGACATAAACATATCGGCAAACTGTGGGTTATTAGTATATCTCTATCTAAACCTTCAAGCCTACAGCCAAGCCAACAAATAGTATATTTATTTAGGTATGTTATTTAACAGAATGTTCCTTTGTAAAAACTTTAAACAACAACTGCTTATAAAAAGTTATAGGAATTGCTGTGTCTAAGGTCATTTATTTTGTAGCAATGTTATTAACGATAATGGCGGTACAAATGAGTACACTGTTGAGTCTGGATCACCTTGAAATTTCTAGGCCTACATGCGCCCGCGCGTGTAGACGCTGTTTATTGATGATTATTGATGCGAATTATCTGCATAAATAAAAGGAAAAGGTGATTGAGTGATGTATCAAACCATTGAACGGATGGGGCTGAAATTTAGCACGCAGATAGATAGACGTAGGCGTCCATTAAGAAAGGATTTCGGGAAATTCTCATGGGATTGGGAAAAATAGAGGAACGCGAGTGTTCCGCGGGAAACAGCTAGTTAGCAAATATTTGTAAAACATACCAATACGATATATTATTCTATTTGTTATAGTATTTTTTTTGATTTAAAATAAATGCTAATTTCCTATATGTACTTAACCTTTTCGTGTAACAAATTAAGTATAAGAAGCATCTAAGCCTATACGATACCTCAGGTCCCCCGCATCCTGCCGGTGTTTTTGCCGGACTGCCAACAAACCCTACGCACCTTCACGCACATAAGTATTTGCACGTGTAAAAACGTAATTTTGACAAGCTTGACATTTGGTATTGTAGTGTGCAGCGGTATCGGAAAGTTTGTATGGAGTGTCACAGGTGTGACCAAATACCTATTGTTTATCATAATATAATATAATAATCAACCCATATACTGTCCCACTGCTGGGCACGGGTCTCCGTATGAGAGGGATTAGGCTATTTGTTGTCGTATTGTTTATCATAACATAATATTATTGTGTCACAAAGTTCTCATTTACTAGGAAAATCTCATCATAAACTACGAACGAACGTAATAAAACTACCAAATGTAGCTAGTTATACATATACATATAACTGACCTCATAATACATTTGAACGTGAAGCAAACAAGCTTTTGTTGATGCATGTAGGTTTACCTTGGTCTAATAAAGTGGATTTTAAACATCATCATTCTATAAAAGCTTTTTGTAGCCATAAACAGGGTGGACGAACGACACTACAATAATAAACGAATTCGTTGATTAATTATTATATCTGTACCTCAACCATGAGTTCTATCGAATGGCTTTCGATAGGTTTTTTACGCATCGAAATGATGTATCTCATAGCAGATTTTAGTTCCTTACGTAACCGCTAGAGGCGCTGCGAGGGTTTTCCATAAAAATATTTTACAGCGTCGCTAGCGAGTCTAGTGAGAAAAACTTATGGTCGAGGCACTGTAGACTAAGGTAGAAAATGGTAATTATAACCAAAAATAAATAATAAACTATCCAAACAAGTTTGTCAGCTCATGAGTTATTTATTTAGGGTTTACCTAACATTTGTATAATTATGTGAAACTATTTTTTCAGTCGGTGATCCCTGCTGTCTTTATCTTAATATTATTTAGGTGTGTCATAAGTCTAGTGATCCTAAGGGCGACTGCTAAACTGGCGTTTTGGGTTCGATTTCCAGCGCACGCAGGTTTTATTACCATAAGTAGTAGTAAATATTAATTTAGAACCCGTAGCAGATTCTAGCATTTTTTGAACCTGTTCTTGGCAACACTCGCAGAATTAGGCTTAATTAGGTAAAAGCATTTGCACTAAAACCTTAAAATAATTGAAAGCACTGGATTTAAAAATAACTAAGGCCAAGTGAGTATTTTTAGTAAAATAAGGAATAATTAAACTCGGCCAAGTACAACTTATTATACACAAGTATTGAACATGCATAATATAATATCTATATACATTTTACATCTAAGAATATAATTATTACGATTGAGGTAAAATATTTCAAGGAAGTCTGCAGAAAATTTTAGGATTACTGCATTTTATTTAAATAAAAGAAGGTTATATATAATGTGAAAAAGTGTAGGTAAAATGTACTTAGTTTTTAAATTTAGCGTCGGCTATAGAGCATAAAAAGTAAGTGATTTAATCTTAGTTCCTCTTTTATTCAGTTGAAAACTAGATTGTAGTTCCGTCAGTCTTTAATAACCTCACCAAGAGTTGCTATCAGGCCCGTATGAGAAATAACATAGCACAATATTAAAGGTCTGTTTCACCAGCTCCTAGTCAAACCCCGTTCAATTATTTGGCGGATATGAATCCGCCAAGTTATTAATAAAAGGAGGTCATCAAAAGCCCATACAACTCAGCCCAAATTGTGCCGGCGGTACATGTCAGCTGTCAAGTTGATAATTTTTACCATGAAATCACTATGAAACTGATAATAATCCGCCGTAATGGCGTGCGTTTGACATTCCGAAACTGGCACTGACAGTTTTTATAATGAAATCATTACGAAAAAGTTAATAGTGTGCCAAAATGGCATGATTTTTCTCAAATTAAAAGTTTTTTTCTCATCCCCCAGTCAACATTAAAAAACGTACGACTACAGTTTTAACCAGCGTAATAAAGAGTATTTTTTCAAATAGGTGTACCTTCAATACCTCATTTGGGCCGATTTCGAATTTTATTCAATTTTTGAATTCGTTAGCGGCTATCAAGAGGTGGTGAAACAGGCCTTAAATAAACTTTTTACTGATTCTACCTTCAACCTTCTTTTTGTAAGGCTTCTAAATGAGTTCTCGGGCTGTAAGGGAAGTGCACGATGGCAGTTGATCAGGTGGAGTAATGACTTGTGGAATACATTTGGTAACTGGACTAGGAGAGCCTAATATCGGTCGCTGTGACATTTACTAGGAGAGGCCTACCTCCAGCACTGTACCAATAGGTATAAGCTGCCGATGATGAAAACGACTGCAGAGGATAATAATTATGTTCTTCACCAATAAACATTTTTGTCAAAGTAAACAGAAATCAAAGAATATTTTTTAGAACGAAGGGTATGCAAACAAGGTCTCGAATCAAATTATTTCTAAAGGTAATACCTATAGGTATTCGCAAAGTTAGCGTGTAAAATTATTATTGGACACAGATTAATGGTATGTCATTGACATTTAAAATAACCTTGTCCTTTGTTCTTACGTTAAAAAAAGTAATTCGATAGATTTTGCACGGAATTGCATAAGCTAGAAAACAAACAAAAATTGTGTAAATTCTTTTTGCATTTGATAGCCCAATTCTTGGAGATTGGTTATAGGCTATTTAATAATACGTTACGATCCTAAGGAGCTAAGCCATCTTACTTTCTTTTCTTTCCATCACCATGATACCACATGGAACCTCATGTAAACTTTTCCGACAATTTTTCATCGATAACTTTGTCACAAAATAAACATTACAATCTTTTTATTGTCTTTGCATAAACAACAAAACAAAAAAAAAAACAAAAAAACGTAAGACTTCGTGCATTCGTACGACTTCGACATCGTATTGTTCAAAATTGTATGAGTGTTTGTTATTAAGTTTGTGTTAATTAATTTTAGAGTTAAAATTACTTATCTACATTGAAGGAAAAATACACATAAACCAAAATTAGATTTCAAACAGGATAAATAATATTATCTTGTTACATACCTAATAATGTTTTTCCCTCCAATGTATTTTAAGCACTAACATTAATTAACATTAACCTTTGTAAGTTTTTATTACCTACGTTTTATTTTTGACATAATTATGTGTGGAAAATATAAATTATTGCCTCCATATAACTTGTGTATCGCAACTGCATCAATTGATTGTAGATTGTATTAGGCATGCTCAGAGGTCACCATAGAATGGCAAATAAGGCCTTCGGTATTAGAATAAGTAAGTCATTCTTAACTTATGCGTAGGAGCGTCCTTAGGTTAAAATACAGATTTACTAGTATCAGGACCATGAGTTGATTTTACCCTAAGAACGCTTTCAACAGTGACAATATCACAATATCATGCTGTGCCTCCTAGACAGTAGTACCTAGTTCTCCTAGTAGTCTTTCCCCGTCCAATATAATACCCTATTGTAGTGATTCTTAAAGGTTTTGTAGCTGGGATTTTTTCACGGATATTTTAAATTGCATTATATCACTTTGTGTGTGGTTCTCGAATATTTTGAAGCCAATCTGCCTGCCATATTATTGTGTCTTTATTTAGACGAGTTAGACAAGTTTAATAGTTATTTTCCCAGATTGAATGAATCATTTGGAGGTTTGTTTACTGTACAAGGCAGTGTTACGTGTTAGTGTTGTGTCTTATTACCGACCGGTCAAACTGGTTGGTGCGGAGTGTAACCTACAACAGCCTATAACATTATATAACAGACTTTATAAACGCGATCAATGTTAGGACGTCGCACAGTGCATGCTAGTAAAAGTAGCTTCGAGCTTGGATATACTTACAGCTCCAATAGCACTCTACTACGAAAACGTCAGGGGATAATAAGGCCATATAATGATCGATTGCTGAAAAACGTGCGTAGTAAAACGTGCTTGGGAACTAATTTATATTTAACTGCTTCTCGGCCATTTTCTTATTTGAATCACAATCTATTATAAGCGGGCCTATTAGCCAAGCATGTGTCGCACTGCGCAGTCGTATGTGTACTTGACTCTCTTCTCTGGATAGCCGCTAACCACCGGATAAATATTGAACTTTATCTGCCAAGTAATTTAACGGGAACTTTCTAGGAGGTGGTGAAATAGGCTCTCAATATTACATTAACATCTTCATTTAAATTTATTTGTCTCACGAGACACGCTTACTGAGTCTTGGAAAAAAAACTAAAAATGTTATTACCTAGGCACTTAGTTTTCTGCTGTTATTTATGGCCTGACTTTGGATTTCTCTGAATCTGAAGGGCACCTCTTCGCCTTATTGATGTTGGGACTAACCAGTAGCAACATGCTGTCAAATAATAAAAATCTAAAAACAAGCTCTGTGATGTTGGAAAATGTATTGCAGGCGGGACAAGCAAAGAAACAATTTTATTTTTGAGTGAACGAATAGTTTGTCCCGCTTGCAATACATTTTCGTAGTAGTTTCGTAGTAGTAGTTGTGCCATCAAGACGAATCTAATGAGGTGTCATTTATCAAAATCGATTGAGCCGTTGAGTAGTTACGAGCGGACATAGGTACGGACATACATACACATACATACATACGCGTCGAACACATAACCCACCTTCGGCAGTCGGGTAATGAACCCATTTGTAATGTGAATATGGAAAAAAGTAATGATAACTAAGTCCCTACATAAAAAGGTAAAACATCGCCTCTCATGAAGTGGATTGTCAGCACAATTTCAGCCTATAACGCAGTTCAACGCACAAATGATGCAGATTATTATCTCGTTAACTTTCACCAAAAACAGTGTAATAAAATAAAATTAAAAAGTACACAATAAATTTAACTGTCTACTTTCTACACTTTCAACAATTATGTTGAACAATAACTTTTATTGCTTTTGTTAAAATTAATTAAAGCATCCTTACAAACATATTTTATCAATTTTCTTTATATCCTTGCATAACGAAGCATAATTCCGGTTCCTTTTAAAAAAAGTAGTTATGAGTGGTTCCAAGATTTGCAATGACGAACGAAAAATAGATTCAAACAAGTAGTTGTGGTGCATGGTATTATTATCAGGACATATTTATGTATTTTAGCGTCTTGCTAATATTTATAAAGTAAATAAGATACCTGTCAAGAAATTAGTAGGTAGCAGTGAGCTAAAATGGAAAATATTGATGAATCGTAAAGATCCTTATCATAAAATTGGTAAAGTATTAAATTAATAATTTATGTCCAGTAAATTTTACATAAATGACGGTAGAATAAACTGAGTCACAACTGCTATCGCCTTCCACCAAACATGAGACAGAATTTCAATTTTGCAGGTTCTGGTAAATGTGGGCTAATAGCTAAAATTCAATTCCAATTCCTCTAAATCAATTAGTATTTAGATATCGTAGAATTCCTTAGCAATTGTATGATTAGGTAATATTACAAAAGTGACCAATACAGTCAAAATGGCAACGACCTCGACAAGGTGATGCCTTGTCCGAGTAAAAAAGTAATCAGAGTAACTACAACTACGTATAAACTTTGACTTATAGGGGTTGAAAATAGTCAATAAATAATATAACTACTTATAGGTAGGTACACATAATTTTTATACTGTTTGGCATTATTTTGTAAGTTGGTAACTATCGTTTTAGCAAAATCCGGAACGTAATGTAACAAATATGTATAGAAGTAGTAATTATTTCCTAAAACAATTAATGAAATGCAAATATCATGACTATGTAATAAAAAGTTTTAGAAGCAAAATATATAAAATTTGTATGTTAGCGCCATCTATATAAAGTAGTTCTTCAATTGAAAACAGATGACGCTAGTTGCTACATTTTAACGAAACTACATGTAGGTATGTAATTTCTTTGAAATTACTCTTCGTAGACTGCCTTGGGTTCATCTGTCAAGATCAAATTAGTTAAAACATAGCATAGATATAATTATGTGTACGGCAATGAGGCCATTATAGGATTTATTATGCGGAGATAGACAGCAAGTCAGAAAATTAATGAATTGATGTGAAATGATGATTGATGTTGGCGTGAAAACATTGTGTGAATTGTTGATATATTTTATTAATATCTAGGTATGGACATAATTTGACACAAAAAATCCTATGAAAAACATTGCCTCTTTTTTAAACGCATGAATTCAGGATACTAAAAGAATCTCATAAAAGAGTTTTTTAAACTTTAGGTAATAACTATTAAAGCATGCATCCATCATAGTTCATCCCGACTGGATTCATCTTTGACAACCCCATCGACAGCCATCTTAGAATACTTGTCCAAGAAGTCATCCCAAAACTTCCTTCTTTCACCAAGAGGGTTGGTCTTCATGCGGAGTACCTTCGTGATGTGTAAGTAGTTGGTATCAGGCTGTTTGGTGATGGGTTCCCATTTAAAACCTTTTAGGACTTCGTCGTCCTTCGTCGGTGTGGGGTTCCTGAAAATTCAAACGAATGAAATGTTTAAGTTTTAGTATATCTGCCTGTATTTATCTGTCAAATTGTCATTTGTATATTTTTGAAATATCTTTAGCAATTTTCACAAGCGTAGGTTGCAAGACAACATTTTGGGAGTTTTCACGCGTTTATGCGCGTTTATTACGCGTACAAAGTTAACCTTATAAACCACATAATATTAAGAATGGTCATGATGAATATTGTGCGAACGAGGTCGAAATAATAGAGAAGATATTGTTCTGACCGATGAAGGCACATGTTTGTTAGTGAATGGCATAAGTGAGAATTAAATTAAGTTGAGAGCCAAATAAATAAATAAATTATGCATTATGTAATTGTAAGGCTTCATGCTCTCGTTCTTATAAAATAGCCTTTTCAGATCCAACTGATACTACACCTTTAATAAGTTTTGAAGATACACTAAAGTTTGTATTTCAAAATTTAATAAGTTTATTAGACCAGTTTTCTAAACTTGATCAAAATGGAAACTGAACTTGAAAAAAATGTTACGACATTAAAATTTTTGCGCTTAATTTTTTTGGGAGGCTCAATGACGTCGAGTATTTCTGCCATGAATTTACTCTTTGTTACGACTAAAAGTGTGAAGAAATATAAATGTATTCATGAAAATAATACATTTCTGTCACTGCTTTCGATAGATTTTCCACAAAGTTTTTTTATTCTGAAAGGAACAGACGAAGCAAATGTTTTTCCGATACACATGAAAAATTGATTTCAGTAAGAAATTGTAATTTCAAAATTGACATACCTAGTTTTGGCGAAATTACTCCAAAGGCGGACCATCCTCTTCATTACTTTTATCTCACTATGTTCACTAGGTGTGTTAAGCAACTGATCATAAATCTTCTTGATGCGAGAGCATACCACTAAGTAGCATAGCTCATCACCAATAGTGGCGCCAGTGTGTCCTATACCAGATCTTGCTCGGGTCGTTAAATACTCACTATTCTCATTCCACAGCCCTCTATAGTCAAACACATAGTAGAACACAGGGGACGAAAGGTTTTCCGCTAGTTTATTTGCAGCTAAATCCAATGGATAGTTCTGTAACGAATCCGCTACGTACACCGCGTGCTCCAAGATATTTCCGTAATGAAGAGACTTATCTTCGTAGTAAAAATTTACAATATCTCTCCCAGCTTCCTTGTATTTTGAACTATCACGATCGAATCTGAAATTTGTTCTTATTGGAATTTCTACTATGTTTTCTTCGGCTCTGTGTGTTAGAAGTTTAGGTTCAAATATGATATGATAAATTAAATCTAGGCCCTCCCGAGAATTAAATCCAATTATTATAGGAACATCATTGACAATTTTACCGTTTTCAGGCAGAACTGTCAGCACTCCATCTTCAATATCATACTCAATGGTAGGTGCGAAAGGAAACGAATTTCTCTGATATTTATCTTTAACTTCATAGTCTAAAGTATTCACTTCAGCGGCAAGTATTTTTTCAGCATCTAGTTTTTGAAGCTCTTGTAATAGTTCCTTGCTACCAGCTGCTGTAATATTTAAAGCTCCGCCGAGCTGGAACGCTTTCATTTTAGGGTTATCATAGAAGTACATGGCTTCTAAAGATGTTCCACTTTGAAGTATAGCACCGGAAAAAAGACCTTTGGCTTTTTCAGAATAGAGAAGCATATCAGCTAATGCTGCTCCACTGCGACTTCCCATTAAGGTAACCTTAGAGGGATCTCCACCAAACTCTTCTATATTATTCTTAATCCATTCGAGACCTAAGATGAAGTCCCTTATACCGTTATTCCCTTTTATGACACCATCTTCTGTTGTTAAATATCCAAGGATGGCAAGTCGGTGACTGATGGTAACAACGATGACTCCTTCTTCAACTAAGAAGTCAGGGGAGTAGGTGTCAGTACCATTAAACCACGTTCTGAAACTATCGTTGTAGTCAAACACTATGACTGGGGCTTTGCCATTTACGTCTGGTGTGAAAACGCTAATGTATAGGCAGTCTTCGGAGCCTGATATGCCAAAAGGTTCATTGTTCCGCAACCTGGAGCTGAATTGCATGCAAGTTGGCTTATTATCAAATGCTTGTAAGTTGCCATCCCAACCCACGTGCGGCTTCGGTGGCTGAAATAACAATTAAATCGAAGTTGCTAATTTAAAAATAAATTTTACGCTATTTGATTAAATAATCCTAACATCAATATAAACTAAATAAAACAACATACTCGCCATTATCATCAAATACAGTTAAAATAACATTTCCTTCCATAATATTTTTTTTGGTAATTTCCGCTAGAAATACTAATCTAAAATAATGGTTAAAATATATTAAATTTTTAGTTGCCATAAGTTAAATACTTTGTGAACCTTTACTTACCTGAAATCTTAATTCTCCTGTAGGCGTTTCTGCGAAAGGTATCCCTTTAAATGTATAATAATCTTGTTTCTTATATAAAGTTTTTTCTACTTTACCCAACACAACTCCTTGCTTTAAATTTAATTCAATAGTTTCATCACAGAAACATTGTTTTGTTAGAGAAAGTATTAATAAAAACGATATGATTTTCATTTTTCCTATCGGCTATTGTTACCGATTATTAAATTAACACATTGTTTGATATTGACTAGTTTGCTAAGACTACAGATAACGAAACAAGTACGTGGTCTTGTATTATCTTCCTTTGATAAAACATATCCAAAACCCAATTATCAGGACTTGGATTTTTTACCGTTTGATTCACCGTTGAATCAAATGTTAGGTATTTTGGATGGTAGGACTTCAGAGTTTTAACTCATAAGGTGGCTATGGTATGGCAAAGACTGGATCAATGAACGCTTAGATGGATTGGTTAACAAATTATTGTGAATATCTGCAGAGAAAGCCGGATAAAACATGCGTGTTCCACTGCGTGCCTATATATGGTCAAATCAATGAATATACTTAGGCAACCGCAACAAGTTTTTTTCAAGTTTTTTCCATGAACTGGCAGACATCTTAAAATTCCTCCATAGGGTTTGGCTACACCGAACCTCTAACATATATTGGTCTAAAACCCTGTTACTCTAATTAACACTATAAGTACGTCGGTCGGTAGGCTTTATTAGTGACTTTCCTTTTTATGTTTAAAAGCTGTACTTGTAAGTATCAAACCTACAATAGCTTGACCTGCTAGCCTTACATACGTGCCACGAAGTAATCTTGTAGACGTTTATCTCGTGCCGAAAATATTGGCGAAATACTAGTTCCTAGTTCTTAAGGCGACTGCTAGGTTTTCCATTAAGTTTACCATATTTTTGACGGATATGTTAGAGTTTGGCGTAGAGCTCCAGGTATCTTCTTCCTCCTAGCCTTTTCCCAGGATAAGATACCTGGAGCTCCAGGTATAGATGGGGCCAAAATAAGAAAAACAAAATATAATACGGTTTACATTGTAAACACCTTCGCTCAATTTAATATCATTCTGCTAAACGATTACTTACAGTAACAATTACACAAGATAATAATGTTATAAAATATATTTACAATTTAGTAATATTTTAAAGTTCGTCTTTTTCATCTTTAACAATGCCATCGACAGCTTTTTGTTTATATTTATCTAAGAAATCATCCCAGAATTTGATCCTGTCCCCGTGGAGGTTTGTCTTCATCTGCAGCTCATCACTAATTGCCAGGCACTCCTTGTTTTCTTTGGTAGCTGGCGTCCAAGTAAAGTCACTGCCTTCCGGTGTTGGGTTACTATAAACAAAAAATAATAATTGTATAACAAGACTGTTTTCATCTGTACGTCAACCACGAGTTCTTTCGAATGGCTTTCGATAGGTTTTTTACGCATCGAAACGCATCTCATAGCAGATTTTAGTTCCTTACGTAACCGCTAGAGGCGCGGAGAGGGTTTTCCATACAAATATTTTAGGGCGTCGTTAGCGAGTCTAGTAAGAAAAATCATGGTCGAGGCACTGGTATAGAAAATTAAATAAATTACGCTAACAGAGATTTGGAATATTTTTGCGTTAGAAGACAAAATAATAAAAAATAATGTAATTTCTGTTGTAGCAAATCGAGTTTTTAGAGTGATTATAAATTCATTTATTTACCAACGAAATAGGTACAAACAGTATTACAATTTTAATAGCATGTAATGAATGAGATTTTAGCTATCATCAGTAATAGAACATCAAATAAAACAGGACTAGGGCTACTTGATATAACGCAATGTAGAAAATAATTCAATAAAAACTGTATCCAAAGTTAGTCCTTCTAATTACCTTCGATGTCAGTGACCCTGTAATTTTTAACTCAGTAGAATTTTATGTTGTATGTCTGTTTATTAATGGCATTGCTACACTTACCCAGATTTAGCAAAGTTCGTCCATAACTTGACCATATTTCTTATGACTTTCAATTCTTCAGAATCTTCTTCCTGCAAGACTTTGTTGTACAACTTCTTGATAGGCTTACATACGAATAAATAGCAAAGTTCGTCTCCGGCAGTTGCTCCCCATGTACCTTCCATTATCATAGCCTGTTCCATAATCTCATTCTTCCTCATATTAAGTTCTCCACTATAGTCAAACGTGTAATAATAAACAGAGGAACTAGATTCGTTGACATACTTCCGAACAGCATAATCAATAGGATAAATTGACATCACATCACTTATGTAAGTCAAGTATTCTCCAGGCTTGCCGTTTTTCACGTAACCTTCATCAAAATAGAATTCTTTGATTTCTTCGACAGCGTGGCGGTAGACGTTTGAGTGAAGTTCGAAGTTGAAACCACATCTTATTGGAAGAACCGTAAGGAAGTCTCTGTCAGCAAATGTAAGGTATTGCGGCTTGCGTAGATATCGTTCACATATAACGATACTTTCTCTAGAATTGTAACCGATCATGACCGGTATATCTACGTCAAGGGGTTGTTCTTCGGGTAGATGAGTGATAATGGCTTCAGGATGATCTGGCTCAGGTATAGGTCCGAAAGGAACTGTCGCCGACTGTGTTTCTCTACCTTCGTCAGCGCTTACCGATAACAATTCGGCTGTCACGATATCTAAGGAAGTTAAAGTACTAAGTTCTTTTAGTAAGTTGGAGCTGGTTACAGCTGACTTTTCTAGTACTTTGGCTAATGCTGCCGCTTTTTCTTTTGGCTTTCTTGGACTATAGACAGAATTCAATGCCGTGCCACTTTGTAGAATTGCTCCACTAAAGAGTCCTTTACATTTGGGTGAATGTAACATTACATCTACAATAGCTGCCCCACCTTCGACTCCCATCAGTGTCACCCTGTACGGATCTCCACCAAAGTTATGTATGTTTTGTTGCAGCCATTTGAGAGCCAAAATAATGTCTCTTATGCCATTGTTTCCTGGTAGTATGTCATCTTCGTAGGACAAGAAGCCCAGAGATCCAACTCTGTAGCTGACTGTGACTAAAATCACATCTTCCTTGACAATGAAGTCTGGTCCATAGTCCCTGGATGAGTTGTGTGTTATTCTGAACTGTTCATTGTATACGAATACTATAACTGGCAAGCTCAGTTCAGTATTGGTTGGTAGTTTTGGAGTGTGTACGCTGAGGTGTAAACAATCGTCTTGCCCGCAGAATCCATGGTTTTCCAAAGGTCTTATCGGTATGTTCATTTGAGAACATGGCAGTTTTTCCTTCTTGGCGCCTAGTACTTCAGTCCATCCTTCATGTGGTACAGGAGCCTGAAAAAAAAAAATTTTGCATATTTGTTATTGCTAGAGATTGTACTTTCTGGTGTTAACATTCTGAAATAAGATGTATACACATGATATAAACTTTATGACGATGATTCATTTAAATTAATTGCAAGAGCAGGATTTGTGCCTGGTTTATGGCAAAAGGCGAATCCTAAAACACCTGCCCATGCCCTTGGAGGCGTTATAATATCCTCAGTAATAGTGCACTAAAGTTATGCGTTGTTATGTTATGTTTTAATAAAAATAAAATAGAATCTAAGTGAACGTTACAGAAGTGATGTAGAAGTATAATAATATGATGATGAATATAGAACCACATGACGAAACTTACCAGAAACCTGAGATCCCCCACTGGGGGTCTAGCATAAGGAATGCCCATGAAAGAATAAAATTTCTCATTTTTCAATATAGAATTTACTTCAACACCGGCCACTTTTCCTGAACTAGTATCTACAATGATGTCACCATTAACAATATGTATTAAAAATAAGACAAAAAACACCAAAAATGTTTTTATTCCTCGCATCTTGGTTATGTTTTACTAATAACCGTTTGTCTATGTTTACTATTACACATCGTTGTTCAACTGACGTGTCCTAAAGATAAATATATTTTTTAATCTTGGGTTTAACAAAGTATTATCTGTAAGTCGATAATATCGGGACTTAAATACTTTATGCGTTATCAGTCGCCGTTGCTACTGGCGAATTATCACGTTATTATTAGTGGTAAAACCGAATATAGGCAATATCTAGGATAAATACACCACCAGGGTTAACCTTAAGTGGATACGAGCGAGCAGACAAATGAAGCAGTATTTGCACAGTAGAATTTTCTTTTTTTTGGTAATTAAATAATATTTAAAGATGATTCTAAGCGTAATCTAGTTCATAGAGTGGTCCCAAGAGCTACTGCTAAGTGCGAGACCAAAGTGTTTGCTCGACCTGATTGATTTAATCTTTTAATCTTTTTTAATGGACATAACCAATCCATTAGGAAAAACCGAAGTCTCAGTAGAAGCGGAGTTTATTTTTTTCGTTTTATGGCAATAGGCCCAGCTCATATTACAAGGGACCTAAACATACTGAACTGTCGAAGTACAGCAGTACCTATACAGTTTTACACTTTCTAAAAACGGTTAATTAACACTATCAAAATAGGCGCCATCAACTCTATTACCATAAGTAAGTATAAGAAAAAAAGATTAAAAGCTTTGGTTCCCTCAGTAATTGATTTTTACTTGCAGGTGATAAAAACCAAAGTATATTGCTTTTCCGGACTAGTTTAGTACCCAGTGCCTGCATGGTTCCGTAGTCACGTACTAGTATTGAGTTAAAACATCGTAAAGTTGAGTAAGTAATATTTTACTGTAGCTGTTTATGTACATCATGCAGTGAGGAAGGTTTAGAAAAATGTCGAGTGTGTATGTGAACTTTCCTTTTGTTCTTGCCCAAAGTCTCAGTTCAGTTTTACATTTCATCACATTTCGAGTTGGGCATCAAATTCAAGACTCCCATTCTATTTCTATTTTATGTTCGGGGACGTCGGCAGGCACCAGGCGGGCGATCAGTCCTCTTGTTGGGATTATTTCGCCCAGTTCCCCATTTTGGTCGATCCCTTCATGGGTTACTGGCGTTCGGCGTCGCAAATCTTCCGGTTGCTTTCCAGAAGCCCACCAGTTGTCTGAAGGAGATTTCTGCAAGCTGCTCTTCATTTACTTCGTCTGTTTCCAATATTTCCCATCTGAGTAGTGCGTATACATTTTGGATTCTGTTACTAAATGAAAACTTATTTCTTCTGCTTCCCCTGGGCATAAGACCTCCACACATATTATTGTTTGTACAGTGGACACGAATTCACTACTGTATGTGCATGTGAACCGAGGGACCATATTGGAATTAAAAAAAAACGAAGGAAGTAGTAGACTTAAAACAATTGTGGAACAAATCTTAGAATGTGTAGTCAAATAGAAATTAAACAGCTCTTCCAGTAGTTCTCACAAAACATCAGCCAGAAATCGGAAAGTATCTAAAAAGTTAAGGTATTGTGATAACAGGCATTTAAAGATAGCATCAGAAGTATGAAAAAGTCCAGAATAGAAAATCCTGGACTGACTTAGGCTTTTGCCCAGCGTGGGACACGAAAGAGGCTGTGTAAAAAAATGAAAATTCTGTAGTAATTTTGTTTTCACTGCACAAAAAAATGTGTACTTATTTATCTATGCGAAAGAAATATCTTTTTATTCATCAATTAAGGTTTTGTTCTAAAACTCAATACAAAAAAAAAAAAAACACTTTGTTATCATAACTCGTCCTTTTTATTTTCAGAAACAAAGCCATCGATGGCCACTTGCTCCCATTTCTCAATAAATTGGTCCCAGAAATTGAACCTGCTCTTCAACAAATCACTTTTAATTTTCATATATTGGTCGATGTTGAGGTATTGTTTGTTTTGGAGAGTGTACGGCGGCCATTTTAAACCTCCTAGTTCTTCGTCGTTGTCTGGCGTTGGGTTTCTGAAATAGGTATAATAATATGATTTTTGCTTCACTCACTGTTACTCTTCGGGACAAGATTTAAAAATGTA
Source organism: Acronicta psi (assembly GCA_946251955.1). Classification (NCBI taxonomy): domain Eukaryota; kingdom Metazoa; phylum Arthropoda; class Insecta; order Lepidoptera; family Noctuidae; genus Acronicta; species Acronicta psi. Next base: position 3,869,051 of record OX276486.1, read on the forward strand.
CAATGCAATATTGATAAATATAAGTAATAATAATTTGGTTATACCAACTTAATCCATATTAAAGAGGTAAACAACGAGGTTTTGACGACCTCTGTGGTCTAGTGGTTCGAGTACGGACTGCTGATCACGAGGTCGTGGGTTCGATTCCCACAAGATACAAACATTTATGTGATGAACTTAGCTGTTTGTGTTTGTCTGGGTGTTTCTTATATATCATAAGTATGTTTTTACAAAAAAAAGTATTTAAGTATTATATCCATTGTCTAGTACCCATAGTACAAGCTCTGCTTAGTTTGGCACTAGATAGTGCTGTGTAAAAATGTCCCAGGTTATTTATTTATTTATTATTAAACAGTCGGTTCCACAAAACAGAGAGGGAACTGGTAATCCGCTGAAAATCTATCCATCTAAGTTAAAAAGTTTGTAATATGTAGGAATCCACCTTCCATTGGAATTAAACAAAAAAAAAGGAAGATAACCACCTACCCGTATTTCGCAAAATTTGTCCACAGTTTGATCATCGTTCTCTGCACAATTTTCTCCTCTGACGCAGTATCTTTTAGTTTTAAATACTCCTTTATAAGACCGGGACATTTAAAAAGATAACACATTTCATCCCCCGTCGCTGCGCCCCATGTTCCATCCTCCACTGTAGAATGTTTCAACAAATTGATCTTGTTTTCATTCAAAACACTGCTATAATCAAAATGATAATAATATACGGGTTTTGAAGATCTTTCAGAATATACTTTCGCAGTATAATCCACGGCATAGTTCGTTAAAGCATCCCCCATATATGTGACAACATCTGGAACACTTTTTAAGGTTATTTCACCCCGTGTGAAATAGAAGTCTTTAATTTCCTTAATTGCATCATCGAACACCTCATTCAAAGGGTCAAATCTTAATTTCAAACGCCTCGGTAGTAAAAACGGAAAGTCTTTTCTGAAAAAACTAATGTATCTTGGTTCTATAAGGTACTGAAGAGTAGCCTCTATGCCTTCTCTGGAATTAAAACCCATCATGATGGGAATGTTTATCTTTTCTTCCGAATCTTCAGGATATTCCGTTATAAGACCGTCGGGCTGATTTTCAACAATCGGACCAAATGTGACTACACTGTTCTGAGTTTGTTTAAAGTAATCGTCAGGACTAGCATGCAGGTCTCTTGTAAGTAATTTGACCGCTGGAACCTCTTGTAATTCCTTCAAGAGTTTTTCACCACTACTTGACGATCTCTCCATTAGTTCTCCAAGTTTAAAAGCTCTATCTTTAACATCTTCTTGTAAATATGCTGAAGTCCATGATGTGCCACTTTGTAAGATAGCTCCACTGAATAGGTTTTTAGCTTTTGAGTACATGAGCAAATCAATACCAGCTGCACCTCCTTGCAGTCCCATTAGAGTAATTCTTTCTGGATCACCACCAAACTGCTCTATGTTATCTTTAATCCACTCCAAGCCTTGGACTATGTCTTTCAAACCTGAGTTTCCAGGTAGCAGTTCATTTTGTAACGATAAAAATCCTAACGATGCCAGTCGGTGACTTATAGTTACTACTACAACATCTTCTTCAATAAAGAAATCTGGAGCATAGTCTTTACTTTTGTTGTATGAATTTAAGAAATGGTCGTTAAGTATAAACATGATGACAGCCCGTTTGTTTTGGTCTATTCCTGGGGTAAATATATCGAGGTATAGGCAGTCTTCAACCCCATAATGTCCCAGGGGCTGTCCTTTTTTAATGTCATTATTGAATTGACTACAAGCGGGTTTTTCTTTGATCGCTTTTAGCGTTTCGTCCCAAGGGTCGACCGGTTGAGGAGGCTGGAAAATATAAATTATACGGTGTTATAATATTTATTTAGTTATGTTGAACACTTCTCAAGTTATAGTTTATTTGTGTGAAGTTTTTTTCTGAGAGGAACGTTTGTGATTTAAGGAAATATATTTTTATTTTCATTAGAATACTCCACTAGTCTGTGTATACTGTATAATATTGTATTATATATTTCGTTATTTTATTAATATTAGTATTATATATTTCACAGTATTTACTAGCCATGCAAAAAGGTAATTTAAATAAGAAAATTTTACTCTGACTGAATATTTTGTAGGAATATTAACATTACTAAAACGACTTTAAGTATTGTGTCACTGGGGATTAGTTACTTTTTGACAAATTCAAAAGATTTAATTTGCTTACCAAGAATCTTAATTCACCGACAGGTGGCGCAGCATATGGAATACCCATAAAACCAAAATAATCAACATTTTGAATGAGAGTCTTCAAAATCTTTCCCAATATTGTCCCGTGTGTGGTTTCTACAACTGGATTTTCTTCACACAAAACAAAATTGAGGCATAGTAAGAGAGAAATAGCAATTAGAATGATTTTACAATGCATTTTATTTTAGATAAGCATGACAACCTACAATAACTGACTATTATTGACTGAATAATCGATAGTAACTAAGCTACGCTTGATGACTGCTATCAGATTATCGATACACGTATTTATCTTTATGATGATGATTTAATATATAAATCTACTGTATAGTATTAAGGAATAAAAAAAATATTTTGAACACCTGTTTTAACACGGAGGAAAGAAAGAATAAAGATTATAAAAGATAAACGCTTTATTTAATGACGCAATGGAACCCCTGCGAAGTTTGTGTCCGTTTGGGCATATCATATAAACTACGAGATAAATACACACAGGCACGTAAGTTTAACTAACACTAACGTAGAGGGGGGATCTTTATTGTCCCTAGAAAGATAAAGGTTCTGTTGCAAAAGTTCCACCATTTGACAAGACATTTGAAATTTTATAAATTAAATACATCTTTAATATAAGAGTCTGTAGATATATAGGTACAGTAATAACTAAGAATATACTGGAAGTACCTCCTATATAGTTTTAGCGTAATAATTTAAACAGTTTCATATATTTTGAAAACATTTTCACGGGTTTTAGTAATGTTTATAATGACGTGTCCTTTAAACTCTCTTACATTTTGTTCAGTGATAATATTTAGTGTTACTTGAAGATTTAAATCGAATTTTATTTATTCTGTATTATAATGATTAAGAGTTTTTATCCAATTTTCACTACGTTTGCTTGTTTTATCATTCTAAGTAGTTCGAATAGTGATACTGTGTATGTAATTAAAACAAATGGAACTAAGATAATAGGAAGAAAGTTAATGACTATTTTTGGAGAGAAACCATATGCAGCCTTTTGGAAAATTCCTTATGGTGTTCCGCCACTCGGAGAATTAAGGTTTAAAGTAAGTAAGTGGTGATTGTAGGGTATGGCCTTATAAATATAAAATAAAAATATAAATTATAAATAAAAAATAAAAAAATCATTTTTACGTTTTGAGGATTCAATTAAGTTTAACTGGTGATAATAATTAGTCTTTATTCTGCATCTTGCCATGGAAGAAAGTTGTTATAAAAATATATTTAAACAAATTTATTTTCAGCCACCAAAACCACTTCCCTGGTTCGACAAAGTCAAATACAACTACAGCATTCCTTACAATGAGAACTGTGCATTTGGATACACTGAAGACTGCTTGTATCTCACCGTTTATACTCCCATAATGAAACACATACACTACTTCCCCGTCATTGTATGGATCCATGAAAATAGCAACACACATGGCCCAGATTTTCTTATAGATGAAGAACTAGTTATAGTTACCGTTTCTTTCCGTACTTCAATATTCGGATTTTTAAACACTGGTGATAGCTTTGCTGAAGGTAATATGGGGGCCAAAGACATTCTTACCGCTCTCAAATGGATAAGAGATAATATAAGTTACTTCGATGGGGATATGAATAGGGTGACAGTATTTGGTTCAGGATCAACAGCCCCTATAGTAGCATCACTTTTACTATCTGCTGCTGGGGAAGATTTATTCAATAGAGTGATAATTCAAGGCGGCAGTGCCTTATCACCTGCAGATTACAGAAGTTACAACTTTGATATTTCGAACAAATTGTACTGGAACCTGAATGGACCATTTGAAAAGTTTAACCGAACGAAATTATATGAAATACTTTCTGACAGTTCCGTAAAGCAATTGTTATTAGCCAGTCAAGATCTGTTCGACAGTACCGAAGTCAGAGATAATCAGAGACTTATCAACTCGTTCTCTCCAACCGTCGAAGTGTCAGGAAAAGGATCTTTTATGAACAAATTTCCTTTAGAAGTATACAGGCGAAAGATTACAAATAACGCAGTGGAAGTTATGATAGGCTATACCAACTTAGATTCACTCCACAAACTGGACGGTTTCGTGGGAAACAAGAAACTTCTGAAGTATTTAAATTATAACTTTCAGTATTTATTGCCATTTGAAGGGAGGAGAGATGAATATGGATCGAAATTGTACAAGAAGATAAGGAGGAAAATAATGGACTTCTATTTCGTTAATGGCACGATTGGCGAGAGGAGTTTGCGGCGGTACGCGAAGTATGTGTCGGACCAAGTGATTTATCCTATACTCCGTCAAGCGCGCCTGCACGCGCGAGTATCCTGTAATAATGTTTACTTGTACCGTTTCACCTTCCAAGGGTCCTTCAACATCGTGTGGAACACTTTCCTCCGTAATTTAAATCTGAATGGGGCGACCTCAGGCGACGAAATTTGTTACCAATATAAATGTAAATCTTTGAATAACACCTATAATACAGACAAGACTTCCAATGAAAGGGGCTTCATTAAGAAGATTGCTAGGTTATTGGCGAATTTCGCCAAATACGGGTAAGTTATTTCGGATTAAATATTTTCGCAAATCGCTTTTCATGAATTTTAACTGGTTGAGATTATAAATTCTTAATGCAGGATTATTTTCTAATTGTTTGTTTACGTTAAGCTCTCTTTGATGGTATTAAAAGATTGTAAAGTGAAATGTTACCCGAGTGTTGGATATTTTGGTTGAATATTAAATTAAATTTAGTACTTTGAAATTGAAATTTGTTTAAACAACTCCGAGAAGTTTATTTGTTTTAATCTTATTATCTCTTTGCGGTTTCAAATATTTGCTTCTAATGTTATAGAATAAAATAATTTTGTGTTTCATATTGTGTCCAACATTAATATTACTAGAACAATATTTTTGCTTTCGTCAAATGATTGAGGATTTTCTTGTCTAACATAATATGAACTAAAGTAAAATTTTATAGTACTTATACATATTGATTTATTGTTGCTATACCTTGACTAGAACAGTGGTAACTAATTACACTAGACGAAGAGATTTTAGGCTTAGCTTTCAGCCCATACGTGGAGATTAATTTATCTGTCAAGTAACTTAACGGGAACTTAGTAGTAGATGGAGAAACAGGAACTAAATGCCTAAAACATAAAACGGAAAAAACCAAATTGGTGGGTAGTACCTACCTACGGTCTGTCGTAAAATTGTCATTAGGTACAAAATTAACTCTGTTGCTGAAAATGTTGACCACCGTGGTTAAGTGCATTTTCCTTAGATTTTTCAGCGACGACTTCAAGTATTTCTGTTGCAATTTCAGAAACCCAACCCCACAAACTTCAGATGATATAGTCGGGGGTCTGCAGTGGTTACCTTTTACTCCCCACAAGAGTTTGAGAGGACTCAACATGGGAGCTACTCTGAAGATGATAAAATTGCCCGAAGAAAGACGTGTGGAGTTCTGGGACCAGTTGAGGAGGGAGTTCTTTTCAAATTCAGAAATAAATGACGATCTGTAGCGGTATCTTACATACACGTATCTATATAAGAATAACTATATTTTCTCTCTACTCTATAACATACATATTTTCTCGCGTTGTTTAGGCAGAGACAATTGATTTCCACTTGCGATTCTAGGACACTTCTTTTCCTTTAATCATTAGCCTTCTCAATGATGGCCTTGCCCTGTTTTTTTTTAAATCAACAATTTGAATCATCGTCTATTAAATTATTATTTGTGTCTATAAGTAGTATCACTGCGATCGTTGATCGTCTAGTGTCGCCATAAGCCGCCAGTCGATGAGTTAAAGCTCACCACTAAACCCTGTGGCTGTCATAAACTGCAGGATTTGCTTAGGGCCGTTAAAGACTTAACCTAGGCTAAAAAAATTATATTTTTTTTAACGTTTGCTAAATGTGAACACTTGTTAGATAGATAGATAGATAGATAAAACATTTATTTGGTACATACAAAAGACAACACACCAAAACACAATTAAGTAATAAAAAATAACAACAACATAAAAAAAGGTAACAACATGAAAAGATTAAAAAAAAACAAAAAACAAACGACAAGTGCGGTGTGCGTCTCCCAGTTGCACCAAATGGGAGTCCAGCTCAGCATGTGTCAGGCAAATGTGCCTGACGCTGATTTTCTGCTGGATCCTTGCAGTGACGTACGGACGCCCAGCAGACGAGCTCAAGTAGTGTTGGGACAGTGGAGAAAAGATATTTATATATATGAACTATTGCGATGAAATCTTATTATTATTATTATTATGTAGTGTGTGGTGGCCTAGGTGTAAATACTAATAAAGCGTAATTATTATAAAATGTAATCTAAAATGTGTTTACAATAAATAAATAAGGATAAATAATATGTGTATTAGCTAATAAATATATTTACATACAAACATATATAAACATACTAAATACTAATGGTACTATATACAGATACGGGATATCACAGGTGAGAGCCGCCATTCGCATCAACTCGGTAAGAACACGAAAGCCAGTTATATAATGGACGTGTTCGAAATAGTCGAACCCAGTTTTTGCTGCGTGGTGATAAGAAACTGCCGAAGTCGAACTTTGAAGGTACCAAGGCATTTCAGATTTCTTATCGGCGGGGGAATATTGTTCCAGCATTTGGATGCGGCGTACCTGAAACTTCCCCTAAAAGCAGCTGTTTTGTGTGATGGAGTGAGAAGTTGTTGCGAGCACTGTCTACTTGCACATTCCCTTTTACTGGCGATCCAGCTCAATTTGTTGTATAGGTAGGTCGGCTGCCGGTACTTTATAATTTTAATTTAATAATAAATTTAATTGTTATTGGCTGTCTGTCTGTGACCACTGTTCAAGAATATGTAAGTCTTCCATTCTGCGTGGTCTGGGCATTTTACATTAATTATGAAAACAAATCTATCCTACAGGAACCATACATTTTACCGGAATAAAAAGTAGCCTATGTGCTGTTCCAGACTATAATCTATTTTTGTGCCAAATTTTATCCAGATCCGTTTAGCCGTTCTGGCGTGATTGAGTAACAAACATCCATTCATCCATCCAAACTTTCACATATTTTATTAAATAAATAATTGCTTTTTGTGGATGTTGGTAGAAGTACATCTCTGTCTAACCCGTCGGGTATACAAGAGTAAGAGTACAAATGACTTATAATTACAATTCTTAGTATTCCATTAACTAACAAGCTCGTAATCTCGAAATGCGTTGTTTTACAAGCCATGAAGCTAATAGAACTGCGCTGATTTTACGAACACCTACAACTTGATGGCTCGAACGTAATTAAATCGAAGTGCTACCAAATGATTTTATACGAGTACTGTTGGGCACAACTGTGTTTTTACTTTATTCAGGAGTAAATAAGAAGCTTTCAGTAGGAATATAATTTCGAATAACATTACAATCCTGCCCGCCAGCCGATTTTTTCCTAAATTTAAAATAACATTACAATATTTATCATAATACGGTTATTTAATAACTTTACGAATATTATATTCGTAAAGCTATTAAATAACCGGAAGGTATATACGCCGATCATTTGCTCTGCTAGGTTAAGCTGCACTTGCTGCGGTATGTCTTTAGATGGATTATTCTGTTCTATAGCCGACCCCAACATGTTGGTTGGGAAAGGCTAAGATGAAAATGAGCAGGTCATACGCATAATAATTACGTAAATTTCGTGAAAAGAAGTGTTTCAAATCCGATAAAAAGTTTTTTTTTTAATTAACGATTATGTTAAACCCTTGCCTAGTAGTGGAACAGCAAATGGGTTCATACAACAAGTAATATAATTATATATCAATGAAATACAACCAACCTCCCAATGGTTGGCCCAAATAACACAGGAATATCCTAGAATCGGGCCAATATTTATAACATTGTGCAGAAAAAATTTCCTATCTCCCAACTTTCGTATTTCTTCTTTCTTTTGCTGAATAAATAATAATAATAATTATTACTATCCCGTATATCAAATGGTTTATATCAAAAAAAAATTCATTACTTATTTATTACGTAATTTTTTTACAAGTACCAGTCTATCCTTCGAATATCGGTATTGCCCAGAAATTGGGTTGCGGAGGTCTGATGGCAGTCGCTCCGTGTAAAATACTGATATTCAGCTGCATCTGGTTAGACTGGAAGCCTACCCCAACATGGTTGGGAAAAAGGCTAGGAGGATGATTTTTTTTTGAAGTTTCAGTGTTGTATGTAAGTGTACAACACGACTGAACTAGGTCAGCGGCTGGATGTGCTGCAGATCAGATATCATTTTAAATGGCGGCTCGCTAATGTTTTCTGAGAGCAATTGTATGTCCCTTCAAATTTGGATGCAGGTTTAAATTTTCAAACGATAATTCTTTTTTTGCAGCTACCAAAATTTATCAAAAAAAAAATAGCATTGCAAGGGTTATTAAATCAAGGTAGGCTGACTGCTTCATTAGTTTTGAGTTCGGCTGCTGAATGTCAAGTCCCTAGGTTATGATTTCTAGGATTAACATACAATTAACATACCAATAATAAAGGTTTGGAAGAGGTCTACTGCTGTTCACCCACAGTTCGCCGGTAGGTATGTTTAGGTCCCATGTATTAGTGGCGAGCCTATGCCAAATACCAGGCGCAAATCCAGACTCCGAGCTGCTACGGTAAACCGGATTTACGATGCATCATTTTATATTTAATATAACCTGTATTCAAACTGAAGAAATAAATAATGTATTGAATTGAATTTGATTAAAGATTAGCCTCAAATAGAGTATGTAACAGGAAAAGATCAAGGAAAGATCAGAGAAAGATTGAGTCATCGCATCAGATAAATCATATTATTATTATCGTTATGCTGAGGTTACAAAGAATAGGGTGGAGAGGGCATATTTTATTTGGGAACAATTATAGCGACTGTGATTGTGGCTTGGAATTATTCATATAAATAACTAGGTTTTGTGTTTTTATGGTTTTCTAATAAAGAAACTGTCGATAAATTAATAATATTAAGTAGGAGATTTCCGAATAAAAAATTATAAGCTACCCCTTTTCACCAAAATCTTAAAAGGTTTGTTCTTTTTATATACAGTTCATATATCACTATCACTAAAATTTAATAAACTTACTTAGGCTAATATTCTGAGACGACATTATGCGTAAACTATGTACAGTTCTCCCCAAACTTATTGTCCGGGTTGAAGTTGGCGTGAGCTAGCTTTAACCCAGCCGTAAAAATTTAAGAAACAAAATTATAGGGTTGTAATAAATAAAAACGAAAGCTCAAGTCGTAGACTGCCGTTTGAATCATTTTAATCCAATATTTTTGATTCCCCGATTTTTAAGGCCGGGTTAAAGTTAGCACGTGCCAACTTCAACCTGGACAATAAGTTTGGCGAGAACTGTTTAATAAGCATAAGTTTACATACGCTTAGTTTCGTCTCTGAATTAGGTTAAATCTTATATTTTGTCTTTTCCTACACCGTCCAAGCAAAGCACATGAATCATGATTGATAAGGTGAGAGGTGCCTTGTATTCGAACTCGACACTTAAAACAATGTTCATAATTATCCTAATACTTACTAGTCTATCACTACTTAGTTCACACATGAACAAAGCTCAATCTACACACAAGACGTCATTGAATGTAATATATTATATTATACATGGTATCACAGAGTAAATGTATTAAAGGAAAAGGGTCTTCGGCCTTTCGGTGGTAAACAACATAAATCATGTCATAACAAAGAAAGGGTTAGAGATGGCTCTCCAGATATTGATGAATTAAAACACAGCCGGGGGCGCCATTGTCTTGAACGAGGGTATTTTGGTACAATTAAGAGCTTCTGTCCAAGGATTAGGGAGTTTTGTTTACGCAATTTAACGGGTTTCGCTGAAATACTCGTTAATTATTGGTCACTAAAAGATTTAGATACAAATCAATGTGGCAAATTTTCATACTTACTTTATAGAGAACACTGAATTTAGTTTTGTGGGTATATTTATTGTAGCGTTCACGACACCTTGAAAAATTAAGTTGCTAAATTGTTTGTTTATTTGTCTTCAATTTTTAAAATGATAGGCTTGCGTTTGTTTCGGTCATCATTTAGGAGTATTCCCGTATTAGCACTTATTTTTAGTGCACCTGTTTTTTTAATTCCCATTTGAGAATATATTAAGTGCTGAATTTATTTGGTGCTATAAAATATTTATAAATATTTATCTTTGGACATTTTTACACAGCACTATCTAGTCCCAAACTAAGCAGAGCTTGTACTGTGGGTACTAGACAATGAATATAATACTTATATACTTTTTTTTTTGTAAATACATACTTATTATATATAAGAAACACCCAGACAAACTCAAACACTTATATTCATCACATAAATATTTGTGTCTTGTGGGAATCGAACCCACGACCTCGTGATCAGCAGTCCGGTACTCGAACCACTAGATCAAATGGGAATACTCCGACAATTAGTTCACTCGTTATTTAAAGACTCCCACATTTTGAGACAAGATATTCAAGCCAAACCGTATTCAGCGAGCTTTTAAAAACTTCAGTTTCCGTAGGTTTGCAAACATTTTGATGAGGCCACAGAGTAGTCTAGTGTTTAGGTATCTGAATAATTAGTCGCTTAGTTTCATATTCCCTGTAAGTAATATACAAGAGAACTTTAGTCTTAAACTAGTAATAATGTACTCAGTACCGAGCCCTCTCGTAGTTTGTCCCCTTTCCTGAGCGAGGCCGAGTGTCTCAAGTTGTTGAAAGTTTCGCATTCAGACTTGTTAGACGATGCTCGATGACCGTTCGATAATATGCAAACATTAAAGTTTGTGCCACGGGGGACGATAAGATCTACGATAGTCTGATGCATCGAGCACTAAAGTTTCTATCAAACTCATTTACTTTAAATGAAAGTTGAAACAAATGATGTCGGACAAGAGTAAACAAATTCTACAAATTTTGATTTCGTAAAGTTTTCTAAAAACAACCGAAGGGCTCTAGGAGCCCTACAAACAGGTCTGCTATAACTTTATGACGATTACCTGACATCAGGTTTGAAATTGGTTGTTGGTCTTTTGAGCGGTGAAAATCTAAAACAGTCTAGAGACGAAGTGTGACGGCCAGAAGTTTCATATCAATATACAATGATGACAAGTTTCAATAGTTAAAGTTTGCATCACGAGGCATTTTCGTAAATAGTCATTCATGAAACTGTACTCGAGTGTACACTGCAGTCAGATGACCAGGCAATTTATTTTAGTCGGACATTAAGCATTATTTTTTGACCTTATGATTATTCCGGCAAATCGTCATGTGGGTGTGTTTTAGTACAACTCTGCGTAACCCTTCGGGGAATACAGACGTGACCTTACTGAAATTAAATCATATGACAGCACTTATGATTTCAATAAGGCGTTTTTCGATGTTAAGCGAGGGTGATGTTCGCAATTTGATATTATTGTTATTACTTTGACGATTATTTTTATGATTCATAAATTGGATTACACATACTGTCGTATGTGTGTAATGTAGGGTATTTTCCGAGCCTACGAGGGTCATAATTTTTACAACAATATCAACAGTTTTGTCCGTAGATGCAGTTATATCTGGTCACCGCATCTGGCGGCAGGTAAATAGCTGTGCAACTTTCAACATAAATGATCGAGCGTAGTAAAGTAACTTGCCAATAGTTTGGGACAAAGTTAGTGTTCGCAAACTTGTATGATAATACTTAGTGCATAATGCTTAACGGCATAGCATAGCGGCACAGAATATAATATAGCCTATACTTTAAAGCGGCATGGGAAAATTAAGAAGCACTTTCATTGAAATATTCTTTAATTAGCGAATTGGACCACTCCTTTTTGTGGGTGCTGAAAATTCCCATGGCCACCTTGGGAGAGCAGGGTATGGGAGAAGATATGGGTGACCTCGCTTCCTCACTTGGATTACCGCGCGCCGCCAACTGGGGCCATTATCTGGTTGGGCGGCGGACTCCCCAGGCCAGCCTTTAGACCACAGCTCATGGAAGCCCTCTGTCCTCTGTCTGAAAGTCTGTTGGTCCTCTGCAACTGGGGCCACTCCTACAGTATAAGTATTCTTTAAAGGCAAAATACTTAGTATTTTCTTTAGGCAAATGGAATTGTGTGTTAGTAGTGATCCAGAGAAAAAACGTCAAGTTTTTATTGGGTAAGCTTATGGTGCAAGCTTACCCAATAAAAACTTGAAGTTTTTTCTCTTCGGTCGTGTCGACCGCACCTGTTAACACAGCCAAAATGGTGATCAAAGGAAAGTCCATCGTGTATAAAAAACGTTTAGTACGAGTAACACTGCGTATTTTTAGGTAAAGAACGGTCCACCAATTGTTATTTTAGTCAGTTTCCGATACACAACAAAGCGCTGGTGCACACGAGCTGGTGTTAGGTGGACTTTCTGCGAGCGGTTGGCTGTCGACACGCCTGCCGCGCGTTGATCAAAGCACTAACTGAGAGAGGGCTGTCCGAAATAACAAAACTTTTGGAGTTTGTTGTTAGATGTTGAGTTCAAGACTGACTGACTGACTCGTACAGTATAAGCTGCTCACTAGCTTTCCAAAATAACTTTTCGCAGACATTCGAAAATGATGTATCTGCATGTATCACATCAAATTCTATCTGTTAATTACAAAAAATCCTACCCACCAAAACATATTTTATAAGTTTACGAGTAGACAAAGCTAATATTTTGCAAGAGCCTTTATGTGTGTGGCTTTGCCCTAAAATAAAAAAGACAGATAGTTTGATAGCAATAACAAGAAGAAACATAAAAATGAGTAATGTTGCGTGGCAGCCCTACACGTCGGCATCAAACACAGCTGGATAGTAGAGGCGTGTGGCGCCTGTCAGCAATATACTGTATGTGTATCGAACAGTTGGGCTCTATCGCCGGCGATATGTTGGGCGATAGTGGCGCAACATATCGCTTGTTTATTAATCGACTTTTGTGCAAAGATAAACAGTTCAGAGTGCCAGAACAACAAGAGCCGTAAATCATGAGTAGGTAATATTACATTGTGGCGCTATACGATTATATCGTCGGCTTTAAACTACGTAATATAGAGGAGGCTGCGGTGTCAACAGTATTTGTATAGAAAAGCTCTTATTTATTTATTTAGTAAGTTAAAGTCTCTCTTGTAAGTTATTATATTTGTTGATAGCGCTGCAACAATGGTGCAACAATATGTTAAGATTTTTAGGGTTCCATACCCGAGGGTGCCAAATATGGGACTCTATTACTAAGCTTCCGTTGTCCGTCCGTCTGTCAGCGGGTTGTATCTCAACCGTAGTAGTTAGAGTTGATAATTTCAGTTTCTTTTTCTAGTGCCACTATATTAACGAATACTAATTTTATTGATACTAATTAAAAATGATACGGAACTCTTGTGCGGATCGTTGACACTTGACTGTTTTTTAACCCCCGACGCAAAAACGACGGGGTGTTATAAGTTTGACGTGTCTGTGTGTGTTTGTGTGTGTGTCTGTCTGTGGCATCGTAGCTCCCAAACGGATGAACCGATTTTGATTTTGATTTTTTTATTTGAAAGGTGTATTAGTCGGGAGTGTTCTTAGCTATGTTTGATGAAAATCGGTCCCAGATGGCCGCCGCTACAAAATAGCGGATTACATATTCTTTCACAACTCCCTCAATATGGGTATCAAATGAAAGAGCTTAACTAGGAGAATACTATACACTATGATAAATTTCAAATCCAAGATGGCCGCCACCACAAAATCCGCCGCAAACACCGCAAATTATATTTTATGTCGGGGGTTTTCTAAATTTTTAATTTAGGTTAGGTTATTTAAATAGAAAAGCCGTCGAATCTCACATTCAGACAGTGCGGTGTTGCAACCACAGACTAATAATATATATTTTTACACGATTAGTCCGCTGATTTCCTAGCCACACACACATAGTTATAGTAATATATAAATAATGTTCTGTACTGTGTTTAGTGCGGGGTGCGGTGCGGTCATGAACACGCTATAAATCCTGCTGGCCAGCCCCCAACGTCTCATTGGCCTAGTAATGGAGTGTCAGACAGTATGCTGAAAGGATTTTTTTTGAAATATTGGCTTAGGAGTTGATTGATATACATTTTGTTTGTTTCGTTTCAGTATTTTTAAAATAACGTTCTAAAAGGTTTGAATTACTTATTTTTGACAGGCACAAAGCAGGGAATGTTATATTTGATTAATATAACTGTAATTGACATCAGAAGAGTAAAGGTATTGTCATAATATTTTGTTAATAATTCTTTATACAGGGAAATCAAAATGCGTGGCTGTTAAAATTTATCGACTTCTTGCAAACTAAAAGAAATGAATTCGTAGACTAGTTACAAAAAATACACGAATTAAGGGATGTCTAAAAGATAAATTGCTTTTATAGATAATAGCGACATCAAAGTTCTTGTAAAAAAGGCAAATCTTTATCTCCGTTTGTTAGGTACATGTAATGGAGAAGTAAGTAAATGGAGTTCTCACCGTCATCCGATTGTTTTTCTTTTGACTGCGACAAGCTACCCAGGATTATGTACTACTTATACTTTCTTTTATATCTGTCAATCTGTTATTCTGTCATTAGTTTACATATTTGTTAAATACGTACACATTAATTTTTTTCGCTTAGCAATAATGTGCTAACATTATTTTGTCTCGGTTTGCAGGCTAATTAATGTAGCCAGTATAATTAGTTGTTATAGAGAAATTAATCTATTGTCGTTTCTATATGGCAACGTATGAGTGATAGTGATAATAAGGTGTTGAGGTGCACTCAGGCGGCCAAACACGGTTACAAAAAGTGAATCTTATGGAGAAGAGCCGGGAAGAAATTCCATAGAAAATCCTTGAAATAAAATTTGGTAACAATTATTTACAATCTTGTTTTGTATATCTGTTGAGTATAGTGCAGTTTGTATAAGATTCTATTCAATATATTAAAAAAAGCAGTAAAATATTGCAAGTAAAAGCTGACCAGCCCCGACAGACAGCACCCGTTCACGAGCATGACGTGTGTATCGGCGTTGTTCTACTAAACCATGTTGCAGGTAATAAAACGACTCGACACACAACGCCACCTTAAGCAAAACATAAGGTTTTTTCTAATTTTACTACAGTAAAAAATAAATGCATTCGCTCTTTACCTTTTCATTTACTACTTACTTTGTGGCAGATATAAATTACGGGGCGATTAGGCGGGAGCACACGGCACATTTAAGCCGTCTAGATAAAGCATTGTCATAATTATCTGCGGTGAGATCCAGCCTTATGTAACATACGTTTAACGTGCTCGCCTGTTGTGCGAAATTATACGCGAGTTATGATAAATTGTGATATGAAATTTAGGAATTTAGCATTACTGAATATCTCGTTTAGAATAAATGAATCTTTTTCGCCTTTTCAAGATGATCAACCGCTTAAACTGTGAAGGAAAACATCGTGAAGAAACCTGCTCGCTTGAGATTTCTCTATGAGAAATCTGCTAACTCGCAGTAGGTTGGCGTAGACCTGACCCCTATCACTCTGAGTGGAGACTCGCGTCCAGCAGTGGGACAATAAATGGGTTGATGATGTATCCATTAAGTAATTTTCACAGTATTTCGCTGAAATACTTACTAATATTATAAATGCGAAAGTAACTCTGTCTGTCTGTCGCGCTTTCACGCCAAAACTACTGAACCGATTAAAATGAAATTTGGTACAGAGATAGTCTAGAGCCTGAGAAAGGACATAGGCTACTTTTGAATGCGAAAACAGGGGTGTAAGGTGTTGAAATGGGGGATGAAATTTATAAGAAATACCGAGACCACGCGGCATCGCCCGCGCCGGAAATATAACATAAAACCTCCGGGTGTTCCTCTCAGCTGCGTCAATACGGAGGCGGTAGCACTCTCCTGTGTCAACGGAGACGTGACGTCACCCCACTCAGTGTACGATTACTTTAAAAGGAATCCTTCAACTTAATTCTCGTACTTATGTTACCTGCTTGTGTTTTTATTTTGAGACAATTTTGTTTTATTTGGTATTTTTTGTGTGGTTCATGTCGGCAAATTTGCAAACGAGGGTGGAAAGCCAGACCAAGCAACAGATAAGGTTAATTTACGTGAATTATAACTCACTGCAACCAACAGACCCATACCCATAACTATCGTTAGTAGTAGTAGTCAAAAGCATGAAAAGCCGGACCAGACAGACCAGTTTCAAAAGAAATTCGCATTTTCGATTTTTACTTGGTTGATGGCAATAGGCAGAGGTGTACTTATATACGCCCACAATTCGCCGGTTTATTTAGGTATTAGGGGGCGATCCTAATACCTAAATAAACCGGCGAATCGTGGGCGTATATTAGTACACCTCTGCTTATCCTCCGAGGAATACAGGCGTGATGGTATGTAACACTAAAAAGGGTATAAAGTAGCGGTACCTAATGGAATTCACCTCGCAGCCAATCCCGC
This sequence comes from Acronicta psi, assembly GCA_946251955.1. Classification (NCBI taxonomy): domain Eukaryota; kingdom Metazoa; phylum Arthropoda; class Insecta; order Lepidoptera; family Noctuidae; genus Acronicta; species Acronicta psi. Next base: position 3,885,785 of record OX276486.1, read on the forward strand.
GGGAGACAGTTTGAGTGACAAGTACATTAGCTAATTACTACGTATCTAGATAGAAGGAAGGCACTCGGCAAACACCACAATATATACTAATTAGTCTTGTCCGTCTGCAAACACAATTAACTGCTGTATGCACTGGCAGCCGCTTTGATAACCGTCAACGGAATAATGATGGAGTTGCAATAAATTACTGAATTAAAAAAGAAAATGCCTTTTTAAACATAACTTGTCTGTGGTGCGATCAAAGAACAAATTGCTATTAAAAATAGCGTTACGACGAAATTCGATAATTATGTTTTCGTAAACAGCAGCATTAAACTTCAAAATTATTCTAGTTTATTGCTATTTAAGTTACATAAGTGATACTGACAGGGTTCTGTGCCTCGACCATGAGTTTTTCTCAATAGACTCGCTAGCGACGCCGTAAAATATTTGTATGGAAAACCCTCGCAGCGCCTCTAGCGGTTACGAAAGGAACTAAAATTTGCTATGAGATTACAGCGTTTCGATGCGTGAAAAACCTATCGAAAGCCATTCGATAGAACTCATGGTTGACGTACTGACAAGAGCCTCGGCAGGTATGTTCAAGTTATTTTTAATGAAGGAAAAAAGCGTCTGGCGGGCAGTATTCGAAGCTGCGTCTTCTGTGTGTCTTCGTCTTCATTAAAAATAACTTGTAATCTTAGCATGGAAAATGTTTAAAAAAAATACAAAAAGATAGGTATGTGATACGCGACGCTGTAAGGCGGCTGATGAAACACCACTCCACCTTCTGGTGGAATGTGGATCGCTGATTCACAAGTGCAGTGCTCATAGAAATAATGGATGAAATATAGGAGCTCACCCCTAAGCAAATCCTGTAGTTTGTGTCAGCTGCAGGGTTTAGTGCTGAACTCTAAGTTTAGACAATCAAGGGCGATCACAAATATCACAATAGACCTACTAAGGTCGCAGTGACATTGTAGCCGCAAACAAATAATAAAAAAATACATGTGATCATGTATTCTTTCTTTTAAATTTATTTTTATTTCGGAGCTTTTTTCCTTTTTGGAAACATCAGCTCCATCATGCTAGGAACATCATAAACACTTAAACTATAAAAGTTACTACATTCCTACTACACAAATAGTATTGGAAGAGTTGCTGCCTATTCCGTGGCAGTAGTCGATAAAACAAAGTGATCCTGTTAAAATTGCTACCTAATTACGCCATAGACATCTTGAAATGTTACACGTTTTTCCGATTTTAAATCAACATCAATGTAATAATTAGTTATTAATAACGTTATAAGTTGTATTAATCACGTTACCAGTGTATCCGACCCCGTCTCATTAGCGTGATCAATCAACTGTAGTGATGTGCTTCGTGATTGATGCACTCTCGAACACCGACCCGTTCTGATCACTGAAAGATTCGATCAGAATCGAGGTAAACAATCATTGGTGTGTCAAGAAATTTGTATTGTTGTAAAATCAAATAGGTATTTTGATCGACCTGGGAATCCTTAGACGCCACACTTATAACAATGATACAGCCGGGTGTAAATTAAAAATTAGGAACAATTTACAGCAATTAAAGCGACCCACTTAACAGAACCTTCCAAATTCGGGGCTCGCCTCTTAGTTTTCATAAAGAAAAGGGACATATCCTAGGTATTTAACGATAAAATATAATGTCAGTAGAAATGAAGAATGTAGTGTAGAAAACACGAAATATGTATCGTCCAATTTTTAGGGTATTAACGCTCATACGTTGGGAAGTGTTGCGTCAGGCTATCCCATCACGTTGACCTTGTGAGGGTTGTTCGACTTCAGACGCCCGCCGCACCGCGCCACCACCATCGTAAAAATCTCCCAGGCATGCAGTTTTCCTTTACCGTTTAAGCGCCTGACAGTAAATTATACGCACATCAATTCGGAAACTCAGTTAGTTATCATAATTACGTTTCATATTTCCCACAGGGCGGCGAGTGTTCAGATTACCAAACAATAACCCTCAACATGCCTATTAGTAAGAAGATCAGAATGCAAATAGGTCAACAAACAAGGATCTATCGATAGATGATCTCCAAGAGAGCTGTTACAAGGGTTAAGTGGGCGTGCCCGACAATTTGCAAGTGATGCGGCTTGCCCTTAAAATTAATTAAGTCGGCGGACTGGAGGTTAAAACCCTTTCCATGTCCTGTGATTTCCGCGCGCCCCTGGGGGCGTGGAAGCTTTGAAACCGGCGGAGGTTACAAAATGGTTAGCAGAAATGCAACGCTTTTAGAGAAAAGAGGGGTGTGGTTTTCTCCATGTACTTGTGAACTATATCTGCAATTTTTGTATACACTGAATACCCTTATGGATCGGCTGCCACTTGGGGAGGTGGCAGGTATACACTAAAACAGCACTTACCTTTTGCGGTTCAATTGGTGATCTTCATGGGATTCGGGACTCGTGCTGCAACCATCTTAGACACACAGACACCAATAGAGGCTATTAGTGGCAGAATTTGAATTTTGATTGGTAACTTGGTTTCATCTGTCTTTTATGCGTATAATCACAGGAGTGCAAATCCGCAATTTTCCTTTTAGTTCTGCTGAAATTAATGGACTGGTCTCTACTTGAGTACGTCGACTCGGATTTCACGGAACTCGAATGAACTGACGTTCATCTTCTTTTTCCTAAACCCGTGGGAATTTACTAAAAACCCTTTTTACTGAATCTATCCTAACTATGTCAAAACTTCAGGGCACAAATCTAGACACCGAGCTGCTACTAGCAATTTCACAGAAAACCCCAACAAAACTTTACTTGACCCGGAAATCGAACCAAAGACGCGTAACAATCACGCTCACGACCAATATTAGCCAAGAAAGGAATAAATATAACATTTAAAACTGCCAACAAAAGGTGTCAAATCGTCTATCTAAAATCCAGATGGACGTCTTCAAAGATGGATCGCGAGCATTCATTGTAAGATTCCTCGGCGACCGACAGGCGTGCAGTGATTAGATGCCACCGCTACCCGCTAAGCCTGCGAGATTGATGACACATCCATCCAAGTCCTATAGATCGAATTACGTGGTCGAGTGGCTGAATGACGTCACAAAAAGATGGCGGAAATTAAAAATGTATTACTGACGTTGGTGACGGATCTTTTGCTGCCGGGTTTTGTTGATTTTACAAGCTTTTTTTATTACCTACATTATTTGAATAACAGCTTTTTTAGATAAAATAGCCTCGTAAACCTAGTGGTCCGAAGCTCGATTGCTACGCTCATCCTGGGTTCGACTCCCAAGAGTGTTAAATGGTTTTTCTATGACAATTCAGTAGCAGCTTTAGCTTAGTTTTCTCAGTAGTAGCTTGAGCTTTGGATTTGTCTGGTTTATGGGAATAGGGTCGCCTCCTTTTACATACCAGCAAAGGGTATACCTACATTATAACAACTCTGCCTAAGCCTTCGGAGAATATAGGCATGATAGCTGAAATGTTTTCCTTCAAAGTACGACTGTATAATATTAATATAGTCGCGGATCACGAAACCCAAGCTTTTCACTGCATTTTTATTCGATAGATTAAGGTCGGAATAAATTTGAATCCTTCCTCGGTTATAAAGTGCGGGTCTGCCCGACGGTCCATTAAGTCATTTTGGATTACAAATCGTCCCATCTCAACGTGCCGCCATCTTGAATTTTGGCAACTTGGATTAAAAGTATTAAGTGTCAACAAGAAAGGTCAAGCTGGCGTATTTTTTAAGGCAGAAATAATTCCCGTTACTTTCTGAAATTTTACACTCGTTGACACTATTATAAATTGTAAAAATAATAATCCAATTAACCAAATAAGTAACGACTAAACTTTTGTAAACGTACTCACGAAAAAATTAAGGATAGCATTAGTGTGGGGCAACGCTTTTTTCATGTCCTAGATACTACTAAAATGTTGCCTAATCGACCGTGACCGTGGCTTCCCAGGTCGAGCTAAGTGTTAGTTAGTTGTGTTAGTGTTAGTGTTAGTGTTAGTGTTAGTGGTAGTGGTAGTGTTAGTGTTAGTGTTAGTGTTAGTGTTAGTGTTAGTGTTAGTGTTAGTGTTAGTGTTAGTGTTAGTGTTAGTGTTAGTGTTAGTGTTAGTGTTAGTGTTAGTGTTAGTGTTAGTGTTAGTGTTAGTGTTAGTGTTAGTGTTAGTGTTAGTGTTAGTGTTAGTGTTAGTGTTAGTGTTAGTGTTAGTGTTAGTGTTAGTGGTAGTGGTAGTGTTAGTGTTAGTGTTAGTGTTAGTGTTAGTGTTAGTGTTAGTGTTAGTGTTAGTGTTAGTGTTAGTGTTATTTTATTTATTTATTTTATTTATTTTATTTATTTATTTTAGGAAAGCTTACAGACTAATAACAAAGGTAAAAAACTATATACTACTTATACAAATTGCTAATAACAAGCTTCCACATTTGTATTACATGTTAGTACCTAAATTTGAAAAAAAAAAGGACTTGAAAATTAAAGAGAAGGAAGAGTATAAGAATAAGAAAGAAGAGATTATAAACGTAACTAACATATTAATTGGCACGGTCTTTTTTAAAATAATTAGTATTTAGTACATTTCTAATTTTATTTGAGCTAGTTGTAAAAAGGTCTATTTCGAAAGGTAAATTATTATAACTGTTTGCGCTACGTAGAAAAAAGGCATTTTTTCTGTAGTTGGTAGTTGCGAAAGGAACATGTAAGAGTGGACATCGTCTAAAGCCTAGTTGGTTTGTACGGAGTGTTATATTTGAAAGAAGCGCGGAACTATCAATGGAACAATTTGCAATATTTGTGAGAAAGGTAACATCGTTTATACGGCGTCTGTAATCTAATGGTAAGAAGTGATATCTTTTGCAACGATGGGTATAATCAACTGAACTTTGCTGTGCTTTGTAATCTAGGTATCTTAAAAATTTCTTCTGTATTGACTCAATGCGGGATTTGTATACTTCATATTGGGGGTTCCATACCTGTGATGCATATTCTAGGTTGGAGCGCACGTATGAACAATACAGAACCTTGACTGGTTTTAACGAATTAAAACATGATGTGGATCTCATTATAAAACCAAGAGACTTAGACGCTTTTTTTGCTATTGTATCGATGTGCTTATCGAAAATCAATTTAGTTAGTGTTAGTGTTAGTGTTAGTGTTAGTGTTAGTGTTAGTGTTAGTGTTAGTGTTAGTGTTAGTGTTAGTGTTAGTGTTAGTGTAGTGTTAGTGTAGTGTTAGTGTTAGTGTTAGTGTTAGTGTTAGTGTTAGTGTTAGTGTTAGTGTAGTGTTAGTGTTAGTGTTAGTTTTTATAACATTCTCAATAGCAGTATGGATTTGTGCCCGGTTAATGGAAATAGTGGTAGCAATAATAGTAAAGTGTAGGTGTATAGCAGTACATCTCTCTTTACCCTTTGACAAGTGCAGGCATGATAACTCGCTAGGTATAACTATCGAAAAAAAAAACTAGAAGGAAATTCATTATTCTGCCACGTAAAACATTTTATATTCGCTTGCTAGGCAAAGGAAACATAAAACGATTCACCTCCAAAATACGTCACGAGCCAGGGTGACACCGCGCAATGTTTGACAAAGAAAAATTACTTGAAATTTTTCCCGCATCTACCCCAGATGGCTTGTAATTGGTCCCTCGCGACCGATTACACAAGGTAGGGGCGGTTGGGGCAATATGGACATAATGGTTTAAAATATTAAGATGACTTTGGCTTGTCAACCTTGAAATATTTGACATTCTTTGACAAACTTACTTTTATTGGACATATTATTATATGGCCTGTTTCACCTCCGGATAGCCGCTAACTGCCGCATAGGTAAATAAAAAAAAGGATCAACTTTTTTATGAAGTTATCTGGCAGCTAATTTAACGGAAACTTATCAGTAAGCTGTTAAACAGGCCCTAAAGTGCCTGAATAGTCTAGTGTTCCTAAAGCTCGACTGCTAAGCTTTAGATCCTGGGTTCGATTCGCGGGTCGAGCAAAGTGTTATTCGATTTTTCTATGAAATTGTCAGTAGCAACTCGGAGTTTGGATTAGTGCCCAACTGCCCAGTAATGGTAATAGGCTCGTCTCCTAAGCTATTAACATGGGACCTAAGTATACCCGCGAAATGTGGGTGTACATTAGTACGCCTCTGCTTGACCCTTCTAGGAATATAGGCGTGATAGTATGTTGAAGATTATCACACCATAAAAGCTTTACATCAAATCAAAACACATCTTGTAGGTATAAGTGTCGACGCTCTTTCCTCCTTATATTTGTCAGAGACATAAACCGGTTATCACTCTGAACAATATTGCGTGTGTTGGGACAGATGGGTAGACAAATAGCCGGCTATAACCGTCACGACGTCTATAAACGTCCCGACTATCGGTACCCGCGGGCGCCGGTGATTACCGGTACCGCCTACCCGCTACAATTCTACCCGTAGATCAGTTTGATTTGAGTTGGGATTTCCAACAATTTGGTTGCAACCCAGAAGACGGAGGGCAATATTTCTTACTATATTATTAAAGTAACATAAAATGTGTGGATGCACACATATGAGGTATATTCATACATACATCCCACCTTTTTTCCTATAGGGGAAGACCACCACTGCAGACTACCACTTACTAAGATTCTAGTTAGTAGAGTGGATTCTAGTTAGGCTAAGTTATAATATCTATGCTCATTAATCGATTTGCAAGCTTCAGCTGCGTCTGTCTCAGTCAGTGTATGGATGGGTGTTCAGTCTTAACTCATGGAGACGTCTGTGCCTCAGAGGGCACAGGGATTCCTGTAGTTTCATTGGACCAAAGCCCGTGTTCGTCACGGTGAATATTTCAGATCTCATGTCTATGCAAGTGCGGTTTTTAGTGCGTACAACTGTGCCGCCTCGCAGGTGGCAGTGACCCTGTTTAGGGAGACTATAGGTATTGCATTAGGTATTGATATTCAGCCGCATCTGACTCCAACATAGATCACAAAGAGGCTAGGTCGATGATGATTCCAAAAGTTATCACCCCCAAGAGTACAAGAGTTCCCAAACCTATCTCTAAGTTCAACAAACTAGATACATCTAACTAACGCAGTAACAAATGGCCAACTAACTTGAACAAACAAGGAAATAATTGTTGTAAATTAAGGAGACGCGTGTAATTATTCACACACAATCATCATTAGTGGAGGCACTGAGTTCGCTGCGAGTCTGCGAGCAACACTTAGAATGATTGCTTCTCGTTAAGCGTTAACGCGTGGTTTTACCTTAACTGAACGAAGCTTTTTGGAGAGATGAAAACTGGTACTGTTCACACACTAGAAATTCCTTAGAAGAAAACAAGCTGTTCTTCTTAGCGTGTTGATGGTAAATAGAAATATATATGTTATGTTATATGTTATATATATAATAATAATAATAATCTTTATTTTCAGACAACAATGATCCATCTTGTTAGTAAACAATATTTTAGCTTATTATTAGTGTTAGTAGTGTATGGTGAATTACCAAAGAAGAGGAAGAAGACAGAAAAACATAGTTACGTGAAAAGAACATTTACCAATTAACGTTTAGTGATTGTTCCATTCACAAAACTTTTTATAATCGGAGAGTCGAAACTCTCCGCCAAAGTTTTTAGTATGCTGTTGCCACTCGCCCACTAAGCCCCGCAAATTGCTATAATGCACCTGGCCGCCATTTTGGTGACGTCAAAATGACGTAACCGCACTCGGTACCGTTAGCATCACTGGCCAGCGAGTATGGCGGATGACGTCAGGTAGATGCTTATTAGACAATGTTCCGCAGCACATTAGCAATTTGCGGGACTTATGCGGCACAGTGACGTAGTGCTAGTGAATTTCTACTAACATAGTTTTTTTAGGTTTCTTTAATCTGTTTAAATAAGAGGAAAAGATGACTGACTCAATGACTGATCTATCTTCGCACAGCTTTGAGCCATTCATCAAAGCTAGTTTTATTTATTTTTTATACCACTAAGGTGGCAAACAAGCATACTGCCCGCCTGATGGTAAGCGTATAAACGCTTGCAACCCCAGGAGTATCACTCGCGCGTTGCCAACCCGAAAAACCTCTTAGGTTCATGGAGGATTCACTCCGCCGACAGTTTGAGGGAATATTCCTCTTACTGCCAGCGCAGCGCATCCTTAGAAGGAGCTCAGGCGATAACAAAATTCAGAATAAGACGGTTATCTAATTTTTACACCTGCTTGCTATCTGTGAATCATCTCACGATTATGAAATGAAATGATCAAATGAAAAGAAATTCTTACTTTCATCCATTCTGTGAGATTTATTCATGCATTAAAAGAGATTGATCCACTTTTCTTCGACGTGAATAAGAAACCTTGTAATTAATATTAAATTCAACCTTATATTCAGCATTTCTTTTGGACTGCAATTCTTTGTGGTTATGGTAAAAATATGTAAACCTTTCAAACCTTTGTAAAAATAACAAACTTTCAAAGTTTGAAGTTCAAATTGAAACAAAGAAAATATTTTAATTCTACGCTGCCACACCGAGAATTTTGCTTACAGAACGTCCAGTGTGTAACAAAATAAAAAAAAGAGAAATTAGCAAAAAGTTTTCATTACTCTTCAAAGGGAAAGTAAATACTAGATTCCACGCTCCGACGTATTTTCTGTAATAAAATAAGAATTCAAAAGTTCTTAATTTAAAAAAATTTAAGTATTCGTGTTTTCCGCTATATTTCTACGAAGCAATCAGTTGTTGTTTTTTAATTTCATAAACAGAAGCATGTTTGTGACAGTCTGACAGCTCACGACATTTTTGTTTATGACTTTACCATAACAACAGAGTTTTAAAGACTATTGATATCTTTGCCCTGTTGGAGGCACAAGAAACATGTACAGCATAATTCACGACCAATTAGCAATTACCATAAAAAATATAGGCCAAATTAATTTTATGATAGCGCCAGAGTATAATAATTCCGTGAATGTTATGGGAACGTACTTACATGAGGACCATTATGTGTAGGAGCGACAATTTTCTTCATAAACCGTAAGGATACGAGGCAACAACAGTATGTAACGCGCTTCATAATCTTCGCAATAACTGCTTTTATCGCCGCTGGCAACACTGTCCGTGTATTTCTTGCTCTCCTGGGATCATAGATCAGTGATGTTTACAAGCAAAATAGGCATGTTAAACAGAAAAAGCAATCGAATAAGCATGATAAAATGTTTTGGAGTGTATTACGGAGCCTTTCCAAAGAAATAAATTCCAAAATATTACCTACAAATTCACAGTAAATTAAAGTGATAATAATTCTCACTAATATTTAAATGCGAAAGTAACTCTGTCTGTCTGTCGTGCTTTCACGCCAAAGCTACTGAATCGATATAAATGTAATTATAGTCTAGAGCCTGAGAAAGGACATAGTCGACTTTTTAATGCGAAAAAAGGGCTAAAAGGGGTTAAAATATGGGATTAAAGTTATAAGAAATATCCAGTCCACGCGGGCGAAGCCGCTGGCGAAAGCTAGTAACGAATAAATTATTTTGGGGAACTGATCGTTATAAAAATTGTCCCAGAGTGTAATCGGGAAGAGAAACATGATACAACTTTCTTTCAAACAAATTCGGGAAGCTTCCGCAGAAAAACAGGAAAAGATAAATAGTCAGATTATAAGATGTATTGCCAAAGTTACGATTCAAAAGGGAGTTATGAGAAGACGATGTGGATCTTGTTCCATCTATTTAAGATGTACAAGTTCTTATCTCTAATTAATTTATAATTAACTAGCTTTCCGCCAGCGGCTTCGCCCGCGTGATCTTATAATTTTTTCCTCGTTTTAGCAACATTTTTCATTACTACCTGCTCCTATTAGTCGTAGCGTGATGATTTATAGTCTATAGCCTTCCCCGATAAATGGGCTATCTAAAACTGAAAGAATTTTCCAAATCGGTCCAGTAGTTTCGGAGCCTATTCAATACAAACAGCGCTGGTACTTGCTTGAATGTCAGCGTTAAAGTTGGATTGCTCAGTATGCAATAAGGTATGATAATGTTTACGTAATAATCATGCCATAGATAAATAATAGGTATAATTATATAGATGAAAAAATCTATTTTATTTATTTAAATGAAAAATGCAGTTGTATCAACGCTTTTCTAATGATCCTTGTGTGGTTTTCTTTTTCTACAAATTCTTTCAACAATCCGGTAAAAATGAAGTAACACACCATCACGCCTGTATTCCTCGAAAGGGTAGGCAGAGGTGTAATTAACTAATGTACACCAACAGTTCACCGGTATGTATAAGTTCCATTTAACAGGGGGCCAGCCTATTGCCATGCACCGGGCACAAATCCAGACTCGGAGCTGCTAATGGGAATTTCACAGAAAAACAAACAACATTTTGCTGGACCCGGGATTCGAACTCAATACCTCTAGTAGATAGGTACTTCAGGCATTATAGATTTCTAATGGATTTCCTTATGAAATTTCGTCCCTATTTTACCCCCAAGTCGCAATTTGAAAAACACTTGAACAAACGATTTTACCATTGCAAAAGAAATTTTAATATTGCAAAAGTGAAATAGAATAAAGTGAAATGCATTAGCAGTTGGTAGGTTACCGCTTTATGGTCCGCGTCGGAATGAACTAACGGTATTATCCGGATAAAGTGTCCACTTTATCCGGATAATACCGTTAGTTCATTCCGACATTACAGCTACATTTTCATTACAGCTACAGTTCCTTTACCAAGAAGCGAAATTGCATTACAGAAGTAGGAACGAAAATGGACATAAGAATATTGAATTTAAGAATATTATATTGCCATATCCTTTATTATTAATTTAGCAATTATTAAATTATTTGTATATCTTACTATTAAGACGAAAGTTTGTAAGTTTGGATGTAAGTATGTTGCTCTTTCAGGACACACGGCTGAACCGATTTGGTTGAAAATTAAAATGGATCAATGAAAAATGATGGCTTATACAACAGTTGATATAATGACTTATAATAACAACCATTTATTTCAGACATCTATGGCCCATAGATATATACCTTACAACAAACTAACATATAGAATATATACAAAAAAGTGTTAGTAGCGGGCTTAAGACTATGTTAGTAGCACTGCACTTTGCACTTATTGTCTTTGTGCTATCCTGTGGCACTTGTCCGCGGAAGCGACGGAACACCACGTCCTGCGGCCAAAAGTAATGACTTATACCTTGTATTAGGACATAGGCTACATTTTAATCCCGAAAAAATTAATGTTCCTACGGGAAACGGGTTCAAAGTTCCTAACTTCACGCGGATGAAGCCGCAAGCTGCAAAAGCTAGTAGTATGTATATATATTGTCATCGTAAGATTGTGAACTGCCTTAGATTATTATATATGTTGCGACATTGTAAGTTGTCGATAAATTGTGAAGGCACCATAATTAAATTCACTGATCATCTTTATATCGGTTAGGTTAGAACTGTCACCAAATAATGCAACAAGAGCTCTCTACCATACCCAGTAGACGGCGGCTCAGCTCTGCCCGTGGCGTTGCTGATGTCCATGGGCGGTGGTTACCACTTACCATCAGGTGGGTCACCTGCTCGTCTGCCACAGTAGGCAATAAAAAAAAATACTTTGGTCGACCTGGGAATGGAACCCTCTACCGTAACAGTCGTGCTTAACCACTAGGCTAATGACACAGTTTTCGAGCAATCAAGAGGAAAAATTCTACTGTAACCACTAAGATAAAGTTTTTTGGTACCACCAATATTTGTAAACAAATAAACTCATACTTGTTTCTACGAAAATCGATAACACTTCTGTTATTGTTTATAATATAAGGATTAATTTATATGAGTAATACTTAGAACATCTCGTTAGGGTCAAACGTACACATACTAAAGATAACACGGGTATATAAAGTAATGTTTCAAATTTGTTGAATCAGACTGAAATTATCTGTACAGTTTATTCTTAAAGAAGTGTAATCAAGATGGCTTTCAAAGTTAGTATAATATTTCGTGATGTTTTGATGATTGATTGATGAAGATTTCAAGTGTTTTTGAAGTTGTTTAAAATTAAAAATGGGGGTGACAGGTTGTGTGGTATCTATTAAATGCAAATAACTATGATAGTTAAAATTAATGTTTATTAAAGTTCCTACAAATTGTTGTTCTTATATTAAAATGTTAATTAAGTATATTTATGAATGCACCCGGATGGTTCGGTGTCTGTCAAAGCATTGAAGTCAGGTAGTTAAGTAAACGTAAAATACAATGGAATTATTGCAGTGTCGCGTTGGCAAAAGTTGGTCGATTGCGACGAACATAGGGCTTTGTAATTAAAACAATCGAATTAAATTTGTATGAAATTCTCTGCCAAGTAAATTAATAGGGTATATGAAGGTGCTGAAAAAAGCTCTTAGTCTTTTATTTTAGGATCAACTCTCCCTACATTTTGCCGAGTTGAGCGAACATTAACATACTTGAATTTGTTATGATTAATATAAAATAAAATTAAGGGTGTGTTTGGGAACAAACAATTAATTTTTCGAGTGTTAGTAAGAATAACAATTATTATTATTAATTTGCTTCAGATCGCGTGCCTCGTTCTGGTGATGGCCGTAGCGAGCTATGGTAAGTAATATTGAATTGAATCAACTCATTTACTGTCCTTCTGTTGCTATAGAATTATGGATTGCTGGCTTAGTGTTAATTTCACAAGAAAAAAACTGAAAACAGAAGCTTGTGGAACGATAAGGCAAAGGTATGAAAATATTACACAGTTCTCTGGTAGGTTTAGGTCCCATGTAGGCAAGCCTATTGCCATTTAATCAGGCAAATCCTAAAGTTGTTTCATACATAAATACTATCGCGCCTTTTCCCACAGGGGTAGACAGAAACTAGAGACCATCAGTTGCTACGATTCTTGCATACTTCTTAAGCTTCCTCCACGTTCACACATCTTGTCAACATGTGTCATATAATTATACGGAAAATAGGATCTCTAAGCTAATAAGTTAACCTGTTAGCATGTATAATAATTTTAAACAATAATAATATAATAATTTTGTACTCAATTAATTAGGTAAATTTATTTTTAAAGTGTCGACCAAGCAAACAATTTATGTCAACTTTCTAAAATGTAACAGGCACCCACAGGACATTATTAATATTGTAATGTTGTTTCTTGGCAAATAAATGATTTTTATATATTTATATATTTATAAGCGTAAAAATCGTGCTTACAACCAATGGACTAATAAGGCGTGAATGTATTATATTATTTACAGTAAATATGCGATAATAATTATAAATCTAGGCCAGTGTTTGTTGTTTCTGTGTAGGTATAGACATATGCAGGAGATAGCAGTTCAGTCATCCTTAAAAGTAATACTTGTGTGGACGTGTTGTGTTGACTGTGAAAGCAAAATGGAAGGTCTTTCTTTTTTAATATTATTTGATTATTTTTTAAGAACCAAGCTGTAGGTACCAGCTTTTCTATACCAATGTTATAAAGAGGAAAGATTGTCTTTGTTTGTTTGATGTTTGTATTTATGCTCCGAAACTCCTAGACTGATTTGAAAAATTCTTTCAGTGGTAGATATCCAATTAATCGGGGAAAGATATAGGCTATATACCATCACGGTACAACTAATAGGAGCGGAGTAGCAATGAAAAATATTGCAAAAAATTATAAGACCACGCGGGCAAAGCCGCTGGCGGTAAGCTAGTGTAATATAACATTTTGTTAATGTCTAATCTGTAATAAACATAAAATTAGTTTGAACGCTCTAATCTCTATAACTAACAGTAGGATTTGAAAAATCTTTTTGCACTTTGTTGTCCAATTCTTGGGGAAGACTTCTTCTTCTTCTTAATCGTACACTCTTGGCAGAGTGGTCGTGGTTATGGGTTGTCTTGATCCATCAAGGTTGCTGTTTTGGCGAGATTTCTCCATCTTTCTCTATTGGCGGCTCTACGTGTACACTCTGTTAGGGAACATTTTGTTGCTGATTTTATTGCATCTGTCCATCTAGTGGGTGATCGGCCGCGAGAGCGGTGGCCTTCTACTCTCCCCTGCACTACTAAACTGGGGAAGGCTATAGGGTATTTAATATCATGCTACAACCCATAGGAGCAGAGCATTAAATTAAATGGCGGGGCATGGTTAGTGCCTACAATCATCTACATAAATAGATAATATTATTGGTCGCTACTGTTGACTCACTAATGATAACTTTGTGGCCTTTAACAATTTAATCGGTTTCTCTGTAACGTGTTAAGTTTTTTTTTTACTTGAACTCGTTTGACCCTTGTTTTGTCTGAAAACACATACCTATATGAAAGGTATAGGTCTCTCTATTAAGATATATTTCGGGATATTATTCGCTAGAAGTTAGAAGGAAGCATGACGAAATAATAACGGCGTGTAAGATTCCTTGTTCTTGTGAAAGTTTGATGCCTTGAAACTGCATAGTGAATTGTCTCAATTTTTCTCCCTCCTAAACTATAGCTGTAAATATATGTAACAACAGCATAAAGTTCGAGCTGCTGCTGAAAATTTCACAGACTGCTCGACCCGGGAATCGAAAACGACTTCTAGTGTAGCAGTTACGCTTACAATCTTACTACATAGTTGGTCGCGCCTTAGGTAGGGACGGGGGTGAGGCGGCGGCTTACTGTGAACAAAAAACAAGCGTCCCCGCCCCTCGGTCCCACTGCGCGCAGGCGACCCCGCTCCCCCGTCCCGCCGCTCACATACCTAAGCCACGGTCAACTAGTTCCGCGCAGACTATCATGAGGCAGTTATAATAATATATACAATACTTAGGGAGGACACAACAGGCATAATGTTTTAATTTTCTTATGCAGGATTCCCTTACGGTGGGTACGGCGGTACCAAGGGTGGCTACGGAAATCAAGGAGGCTATGGCAATCAGGGTAACCCGAATGGCTTCGGCAATGCTGGAGGACAAGGAGGCTTCGGGCAAAGCGGCCCAGGATTACCAGGCGGGCAAGGTTTCCCAGGAGGCCAAGGTTTCCCTGGAGGCCAAGGTTTCCCTGGAAATAACGTCTTCCCTGGTAGCCAAGGTTTTCCAAATAGCCAGGGCATTCCCCAAGGTGCTGTTGTAGGAGGAAACAATCCAGGTGGTTTTGGCCCCGGTCCAGGAGCCCAAGGAGCCCAAGGAGGACCTCAAGGGCAGGGTTTCGGTGGACCGGGCCCTCAGGGTAATCCAGGTTCTGGTGGTTCAGCCCCAAATAACGCGTACGGCTCCGGTGGTCAAAGCTTTGGAGGTCATCGAGGTGGTTATCAGGAACATGGATACTAGAAGACTGTTAAGTAATAACTGATGGATATGAAGTCTGAACTGTTGTTTGTGTTATAATCCTGTTGTGAATGGTGTTCTATGACGTGAATAAAAATGTATTTTAAAGTTCACTAAAGAATGTATTTTAATTATTACCTATATACTACATACTATTACGCCTGTCTTTCCCGAAGGGTTAGACAGAGGTGTACTTATGTAAACCCACAGTTCGCCACTATTTAAAGGGGCGAGCCTATTCCCAAGCAAAAATTCAAACTCCGGGCTGCTACTGAGAATTTGATAGATATACCAATGGCCTGTAAATAAAGGGCCCGTTTTACCACCTATAGATAGTCGCTAACCACCGGATAAAATAAAAATTGGAACAAAATTAATATGAAATTATCTGCCAAGTAATTTAACAGGAACTTATCAGGAGGTTAACTACCTCCTGATAAGTTCCTGTTAAATCATTGTCATTCCTGTTAAACTTATCAGAAGGTTAACTACCTCCTGATAAGTTCCTGTTAAATAAATAAACAGACCCTTAGGATAGGCTGGAATATCGGTACTACTACTACTAGTATGCCTGTCATAGCCAGCTGACCAATGACATTATACTAGACATGAGCGCCGATGGCCAATTTCACGGCGGCGGCGTAGCCAAAAAATTTCCACGGCGGCGGCGGCGTCGCGGCGGCGCGACGTGGTCGGCCGTGGGCCATAGTGTTTTTTAATAAGGGAGAGATTTCTTTAAAATAGCATAACGAAAATCATACTGTTGTCACCAAAAAAGCTTTTTATAGCAACATAATTATTTTTTATTTCAATTTTGCAGTATTCTAAATAATAAGTTGGGATCAGAAAATATTATACCTACCTATAATAAAATATTTAATTATGCATAAATAGACATACAAAAAAATGCCGTTTATTAGTTTATGGAGTCTGCAAAATACATAACTGAATTAAAACTACGGATTTTATCGCGTTATATTGATATTATTTGAATCCCGACGTTTCGGACCCTTTACAACGTCCATGGTCACGAGTGACTAAGGTGGTAGGCGTCTTGACGTTTTAATTACTAACAGCTACCCTACATTTTTGTTAATTATTGGCAATCCGATTCACGCAGAACGAGCTCACCGTATCCTTCGGTCTTGCAGTTTTAGGCTTGGTGTTAGATTTAATTGAATCTATAATGAACACAGATACAACAAAGGTTATGTTTAACGACCTTATTACCCCGAGACCGGTCGTCCGAAGTGGTTCCAGAATACGTGTACCTAGGGCAGACAATACAAGTAGGTAGAAACAGCTTCGAGAGGGAAGCCGAAAGGACGATTCAGCTGGGATGGACTGGCTGCATTTGGTAAACTTCGACAAGTCTTCTCGCTATCCATTCCACATTGCCTTAAGACGAAAGTCTTCGATGCGCGCGTCCAACCAGTCATGACCTACGCAGCTGAAACGTGGACGCTCGGCATGGCATCACGGTGAGACCGGTCCATAAGTTAAAAGTCGCACAGCGAGCTATGGAGAGAGCTATGCGTAACCAGGTTATACGTCAGAGAACCAAAATAACTGACATAGCTAAAAGGATTAGCACGCTGAAGTGGCAATGGGCCGGTCACGTCTCTCGGAGAACCACCAATCGTTAGAGTAACGAGTTCTTAGGTGGAGACCACGTCTAGGCAGGCGTAGTGTAGGACGCTCACCAGCCAGGTGAAGTGACGACCTGCAGAAGGTAGCTGGCAGCAACTGGATGAAAATAGCTAAAGATCGAGCTCTGTGGCGTTCACTAAAAGAAGCCTACGTCCAGCAGTGAACGAATACGGGCTGATGATGAATCTATAATTGGGTTCCAAGCAGGGGGTAGGACCCAGCCATCTCCTCTATTGAAATTTGGGTGTTTTTTAATTTCAATAGCCTCACGAATCATCCTGGTTAGGAATCGGTTAACTTTTGCGAGGACTTGTGGTTTATTAAATCTGATGTAATGCTGGGCCTTGTCAAGGGTCCATAAATTGCAGACTTTCCGGAACGGCGGAGTTTGACACTAGCTGTGTTCTTTTACGCGGGTCCCTACGCTTCGTTTAGTCCACAGTCACAGTCAAGCTTGTCATACTCCTGCATCATGTAGAGGTAGTGACACTTCACAGTTAGTAAAAACTGACTTATCTCCTTCAGCGGCTTGTTTTAATTGTTAGTGACTCCGCTCACATATGGTACTACTACAGGTAAGCGCTCGACTGTGATACGATTCACGGTTTCCGCGACTAGGTTTGCCAGGTCGCCAAACCGGACAATTATAATAGCCGGATAGACCAGCCGGCTAACCGGCTGGTCTATCCGGCTATTATAATTGCCTAAGCTGGACATTTGGGTAAAAAAGCCGGACATCCCTGGGCGGGCGGGACTGCGGGAGCGTCCGAAAGTCGACTCGCCTTCGCTCGGCTACGCTTGGTACTCGCTCGTTTGCGATATGTAAAAAGCCTATCAGAGCCAGTTTATTTTGGCCGGACAGGCAATCAAAAAGCCTAACTATGTCCGGCTTTATCCGGACGCCTGGCAACGTTAGGCGCGGCGAATGGACGCGGTCGGGCCGGTCGTGCGCGCGAGAAATCAAATTGCGGCGGCGCGCCGCGTGCTACACTCGGCGGCGGCGCGCCGACATGAACTCACGGCGACGGCGGCGCGCCGGCGCGGCGCTCATATCTACATTATACAAGGTGGAAGTGACATCGACGCACAAACGTCGTGACAATTATTGAAAAAAAATTACAGATATTGAAATTTTTTATCGCCCAGTGTATTGCTAAAAAACGCGATCATCCGCGTCGAATGTTATCGCGCGCGCGATCCGAAATAAATGAAATAATGATTTTTTAATTATAAATCTAATTTGGGTAGATATAAATTATTTTTTTTACACGTTCGAGTAAAAACAACTGCAGAAAAAATATGAAAAAAGTCACGGAAAATTTCAACGCAGCGAGGTCCAGAATCATGTACCTACTGAACTCATGGTATTCGAAAGTGCGTCGATGTTCCTTCTACCTTGTATACTATACATAGTTAAAAAGGCTTTTTGGGGTTTTTACTACCATTAACGATTGACATTGATGTTCGTATGATGATCAGAACCAACGTCTTTACCTGCTTTTAGAGGCACGGAGGGTTCCTGATGTGTTAAGAAAGATTAAGATTAGAAAGCCATCCACAAACTGACCGCGGCAAGCGCAGTTTAACCTTGCAGATTGGTTACTTAGCCGCGATCGTTTGACAACCATACCAAAAATTCAGGATAAACTAAATCTAACTAAAATGAATGCCGTACATCTCTTTGTCACAACACATAGTTAGTCGTGTGTTATGCACGAGCGAACAAGGCACTTCCATACGAAACCGCCAATATATCCTCAACCCCTTCCCTTCCTGCCAATATTCAGATTCGGCACAGAACGGGGGAATCTGGTATAAAAGCGCAG
Source organism: Acronicta psi (assembly GCA_946251955.1). Lineage (NCBI taxonomy): Eukaryota > Metazoa > Arthropoda > Insecta > Lepidoptera > Noctuidae > Acronicta > Acronicta psi. The sequence goes on from OX276486.1 coordinate 3,904,573, forward strand.
GTCATGTTAGCCTGGTCATGTTTTAGTTCGTCTAGTATGCATTGCGGGGCTGACAATCCTATTTCGAACACGTTGGCCTGACGTCGAGTGTCTAATACAAATAAATCGTTTATTTAGGACGTGTACGGAAGTTGACAAAGTGAAAAATGTATGCACTACGTCACGGAAAACTGGAAACACTGGAAACAAATAACAGTTAAATCTAGTCACATTGTTTGTAGACGAATGGGCGATATTAGGCTGGTGTATTTATTGGGCATACTAGATTAGGGGTGGTTGTAATCTCGTTCATACTGAGAGAAGACCGTTTTACGGTACTGTATTCTTTCGTATCAAGCCATAGTAACCAAGTAACAAACATTTTACTAAGAACTTAGTACCTACCTGCAACCTTTTTTTATCTACGATAACTTTAAACTACTCATACTCATAGTTTCTATATATTCGTAAAATTATCTTTAAGCCTGCAAACTTGTATGAAAATTCAATATGCCATGTTCCAAATATTTACATTATTGTTATTATTTACTATTTACAGTATGACCCTCCAGGAGGTCATAACAATCGTTTTTATATTGTATCTGTTCATGCTAAACATTACATAAAATTCAAAAATGGAATTTTTGTTGTAGCGCTCGAACAGCGCGCTGTCATTGTTTGTTTTTCTTGATTTTTTTTGTTTTTTTTTTCTAATAGAATAATTTGTCGACAATGGAATAGCACAATGGCAAACATAGAAGTTGACATGACAACATTGATTCTAATTGTGTTTTTATTTTCCTTCAATAACATTTTACAAAAGTGTGTAATACCTAAGTAGCTATTCGATTAGAGCGATCAGCGTTAGATTATGTGTTTAGTACTACTACTAGTAGTAGGTGTTTGTAGTAAAACTTGGGGCACCCCGATGCAGACCCCGCCATCCCCTTCGTGGTTTTTTTTTAAACCACCCGGAAGTAGGAGCCCCGCTAAGCTCTAGGGGCTAGGCTCTAGGCTCTAGGAGCTCCGTCCACTACGCCTTATTACTAGTGCTTATACTTGTCCTTGACCCCAAAGGCAACTTGACCTGGACCTCAAGGTCTCTGACCATGAACATTGACCTTTTACAGCACTTGAGGATAGCGGACTGGGATGAGGATAGTGGATGGTGAATTTTGACCTTGATATTGGACAATGACCTTGACCTTAGGATCGATGACCATGATCTTAGGGTCCATGACCTTGACCACAGAGTCAATAACCCTGAGGTCAAGGTCAATGACCCTGGGCTCTCCGGTGTCCCATTGTGTTCCCCCACCCTACTACTCCCACGTCCCAAAGGGTTAATAGATAATCCACTGACCTCAAGATAGGGTCTCTGTTATATAACAAACTAGCTTCCCGCCAGCGGCTTCACCCGCGTGGTCTTGATAACTTTTTTCCCCCATTTTTGCAACATTTTTATTGCTACTTCGCTCCTATTAGTCGTAGTGTGATAGGATAATAGTCTATAGCGTTCTCCGATAAATGGGCTATCTAACACTGAAAGAATTTTTCAAATCAGTCCAGTAGTTTTGGAGACTATTCAATACAAATAAACAAACAATCAAATCTGTCCTCTTTATAATATTAGCATAGATGAATGCTTATTACGGTAGCACGGACCATTTAAGAATTCTTCAAGATTTTCTTTTAAAATTTAAGCTTAACCATAAACGTAGAAAGTATTTTTTTTAAATAAAAGCTTAGATTCCAATCGAAACTATTAAGAATTATAACTGACTCACCTTTGTATCTCACCAACGAGAGGTTGCGCCATGATTTAGGAATTCCTACAATAAGGGAGGAAATAAGGAGAGTTAATGGAATCAGGCGTTACTTTGCGGAAATCCATGACAAAAATTGCAATGAAAATATTTAGTGTTAATTCCGCTTATGCTGAGATGCAAGGCGCTCTGCGCCGGCTAGAGCGAAACTTTCGCTCTAGCCGGCGCAGAGTCAACACTTCGACGTCGCACCTGATGATGCCTTGCGAAAACTCGCGGCGAAACACGTGTCGTCATATAGGTTTGGGTATGCATGTTGCACTAACGACTTAGTTCTCTCTGCATGTGCATAATTATGCGGGCGGGAGGGCGGTGCTCTTGGATCTCAACATAAGCGGAATTAACACTAAATATTTTCATTGCAATTTTTTTTTAAATAAGGAGAGATGGTATTTCAAATCACGTGAACGAGCTTGTAGTCGAGCTGATGAAACTGAGAGCCATATTCTCCAGACTTAACAGAAAAATCCCTATAGATTTATGATCTAATGTCAATGGCACAGCAGAACAAACAAGGACAGTGTAGATACTGCCTATTTTACTGAAGTGGCCGGATCACTGGACCCGGACCACAAATGATTATTACAACCAATAATAAACGTACTGCTGAATGTCCACAACAAGACAGATTGCATTATTTACAAATAATAAAAAAAATAATATAAGCTATCTTTTTGTATTTTTTAAGCATTTTCCATGCTAAGATTACAAGTTATTTTTAATGAAGGAAAAAATCGGCGGGCGGGCAGGATTCGAACCTGCGCCTTCTGGTCAGAGCGTCTGGTGTACCGAACCAGAAGGCGCAGGTTCGAATCCTGCCCGCCCGCCGATTTTTACCTTCATTAAAAATAAAATATAAGCTATCACGCCTGTGTCGGCCGAAGAGTTCGACTGAGGTACACACAGTTCGACAGAGTGTTTAATCTATATCTATACTAATATTATAAAGAGGAAAGATTTGTTTGTTTGTTTGTAATGAATAGGCTCCGAAACTACTGGACCGATTTCAAAAATTCTTTCACCTTTGGAAAGCTACATTATCCCCGAGTAACATAGGCTATATATCATCACGCTACGACTAATAGGAGCGGAGTAGTAATGAAAAATGTAGCAAAAACGGGGAAAAAATTATAAGACCACGCGGGCGAAGCCGCTATCGGGAAGCTAGTGTGTTTATAAAGCCTATTGCCATTTACCCGGCACAAATTCAAATTCGAGCTGCGTAATTTTTTTGTGTGGACTGTGACATTACTTTTTCAGTGTGGACTGTGACGTAGAGCGCATATTAGTCGGACCGCAGTCGACACCACGACAAAAACGTTTCCAATGTTAGAGCCTGGATTAGTGGATTAGTGTGGCGTCCATATTTGCTGCGAGTGAACTTATATTGTATTCTAATTTATTTGCCTGGAAATGTACTTTTACCGGGCTGTTTCACAGGTTACTGATAAGTTCCCGTTGAATTAGCTGATAAGCCATTCAAATTTTGTTCCATTTTTGAATTTATTAGGCAGTTAGCAGTTATCCAGAGGTAGTAAAACAGGCCCTAAGTGAAAAGAAATTATTTTAGTGTGTGTATCTTCCGATTTGATTTCTTTTATGTTTGTATGTGTTTTGTTTTATGTAATAATGTCTTGTGTGGATTGTGTATTTTCAATAAAACTTGCTTTTCTTTCTTTTTTTCTAATTATTACAATATAAACTTGGACTATCCCAAAAGTTTAATCTCTAAGGCCCTGTTTCACATGTCTATACAGCCTTAATAATGGATAAAATGTGTATGAAATGATTTGTCAAATAATCCAGGTGGTGAAACAAGCACACATTCTTTTATTTATCCAGCGGATAACGGCTATCCAGTGATGCTTTTAAACAGGCCCCAAGTTTCTCTCTCACTCTACGTGACAAATATTACGGCGACGGCATCTTGCACATCTATATCTATACTAATATTATCTAAGTATACTTATACTATATTATAATATTATAAAAAGAAAAGATTTGATTGTTTGTTTGGCTCCGAAACTACTGGACCGATTTGAAAAAAAAATTCAGTGTTAGACAGGAAGTCTAGGCTATATACCGTCACGCTACGACTAATAGGAGCGGAGTATCAATGAAAAATGTTGCGAAGTCGGGGGAAAAATGTATAAAACCAGGCGGGCGAAGCCACTGGCTGCAAGCTAGTATATTATACGTTTACTTGCATGTCGATGTAAGGTATTTGTTTTAAAATTGTCACAAACTGATGAAGGTCACAAACTTACTATGTAGTAAGTTAATAGGCAATAAACATGTTTTTACATTTCCGAAATATACTTACTGTACGTCAACCATGAGTTCTATCGAATTGCTTTCGATAGGTTTTTTACACATCGAAACGCAGTAATCTCGTAGCAGATTTTAGTTCCTTACGTAACCGCTAGAGGCGCTGTGATGTTTTCCATACAAAAATTTTACGGCGTAGCTAGCGAGTCTAGGGAGAAAAACTCATGGTCGAGGCACTGAACACAGCTTACAGGAGCAAGCTTCCGAATGCGTTATTTCTTAGCGTGTCGATGGCAAATAAATATTTATATCATTATATGAAATATGAATTTACTTAAAAATTATCATAGGGGCACATTGTCCGGCCCAAACTATGTCAGCTGCTTAACTGTTAATGTCTTAGAAACAGACTAATATTCTGGACCCTACCTTCTAAATTCTCTATAGAAAGCTTTTATATTTAACTCTTTTGATAGTATACAGGGTGTTTGGTAGAACGTTGAACATACGAAAATGGTGGTTAGTTGGGGTCATCTGCTACCCACTTGGCCCAAATTATTTGACCTTGGCCGCACCGTTTTCATTTTTACTTTTTTTAATTTCACAGAAAATTACCAGTTTTTTTTACTTAAAATTCGAATATAATTAGACATTAATACAAAACAACATCCTGCCTGTTTTACCCATCACAAGTAAAGATATTCGAATTTAAATTGATAAAAAACTGATAATTTTCTGTGAAATTAAAAAAAAGTAAAAAAAAAACAGTGCGGCCAAGGTTAAATAAATTGGGCCCAGTGGGTAGCAGATGACCCCAACTAACCACCATTTTCGTATGTTCAACGTTCTACCAAACACCCTGTATATTCACATTATGTCAAATCTTCACAGGCATGTGCTAAAACACTAATATTTAGTGCACAGCAGGGTAAAAAGATTAGACAGCCGCAGGAGGTTGATAGCGTGACCGACTTACAAGGGTGCGCCAAGTGATAATATAACATACCTACATTACCTACCACATACACGCGGTACACATTTCGCCGACATGATTAGGTCCCATGTACCTAATAGGGGGTAAGCCTATTGCCATTAACCGGGTATAAATACTAACTCCAAGCCGATACTCGGAATTTCACAGAAAAAGCTAACAATATTTTGCTTGACTGGGGTATCAAAAATTTATAATAAGTACCTAGGTACTTATCTAGTTTTAATAATATGTTTAGTTAGAGAGGAAACTTCTCTAGCGTACGTATCGGAAACGGAAACGTATCTAGAAATGTATACTAACATATTATAGAGGCAAAACTTGCTAGTTTATAGGTATAGGTATGTAGGGGTGGTAATCTCCGGAAATAAAGATTCGGTTCTGAAAATTCTAAAAATAAATACTATGAATATGAAATTTGAAATAAAACAAATGATTTTATACAACAAATAAATATATTTCCCATTAAGTTCCATGTATAAATTTTAAAATTACCTTTTTAAATAACATTCATGACAACAATACTTCAGTAAGTTATTTTACAATATCTTGGAAGTTGAAAATCTGAAATCACAATGTTCCTATATAAATTATGTAATAGTTATAATTTTCTCCTCCTATTATAATAAATATTCAAATTTATTAATATGTATACGGTATACAATATTCATAATTTGGTATAAGTAGGTACCTCCGACTACGTTTTTTTCTAATTTATTTACATAAAGATGGTCGGTGCGGCAATACGTCGTTATATTCAAAATTCTCCACTTAAATATTAAAGAAAATTGTTTATAACTATTACTAAAAAAACATCGAATATGGTCCACATGAACTTACAATAAAGCATTTACAACACCGTATCTACGTACTTATAAGTAATAATTAAACAAAGATCCAAAAACTATATAAAACAGAAATATGCAGAGGTAGGCAAAAATTACGTTACCTTATGATTTTAAATTATTTATTGGCACTTATTTATTATATAACCGAAATAGGTAGTAACAGATAAGATGTCATTTTATTTTTCCATAGAGATAAGAAAATTCTGGCTGAAAACTTAGTGCTAAGAAACACATGTATAACATTCAATATATGTATCTAGTTGTATTTAAAGATTCACAGGTTTTATGATAAAACTTCTAGCTTCTGCTTCTTCTTCTACTTCCTTCTGTCCCCATCTTCTAAACGAGTTAAAATACTAATTTTTGCCTCTCTGCATTGCAAAATTACAAAATATTATAATACAAACTTATAAAATTTACAAAAATGTCTTTTAAACTTGGTACAGCCGCGAATACAGCTGTTATCGTCTATCAAAATTGTAAATAGTTACTCCGAATTTGCAAAGCGTGTCATTTTGGACATAAAAAGCTATTCTGACGACGGTATTACTGTATGGGTACAAAATATCTGAATCACGGTTTTTCAGACATAACTTTTCTCAAAATTGGCGCTAGTATAATTGAAAAGCGTATACTTGTTTAAAAAATTGCACTATAAAATTGTTTGCAGTCAAAAGGGATTATTATAATATACATATTAGTAAAAGTTAGGATTGGCTTAAGGTTGTGCGTTATATTCATTAAATTAACACCACTCTTAGTATCGTGAATTAACAAAAATTATCATTACATTCCTTCATTCCTTTGGACTGGACCAATATACATCGGATGATAAAGTAGATAAAAATATCGTAAATATAAATTAATAATAATTATATTTTTTGGGTTCTGCCCCATATTTAAGTTTGTGGCAAATATTTATACATACTCTGTATTTCTTTCAGGTAAACGTTGGATAAATAAGGGTTAATTTAATCAGATAAAGAAAATCTGCGAATGATGTGGTGGTAAGTTTGACATAAATATATTTTGTAGACAAACTATAAATTAAATATTAGGTATTCAATTTTTCACATAAATGTAAGGGAATTGATATCAACGTTGCGATGCAATTCACACAAAGAAAAAATTTAAATTGCAAAATTTTCAAGCATACATACATTGACGCTACATTTAAAAAATATTTGAAGTATATTTTAATTATTCACATAATATATTCAAATATCAAATATTTTAATACATAAACAATGGAAGGACAACAATAACATGAGCTATTTATTTTATAAATACACTTAAATAAATATATGGAAGTATCTTAATCACCTAAACATCAAACAAGGACTTCAAGCCCGTAAAATATGATTCAAAATTAATTTCATATCATTTTAATAAATAGTTTCTTAAATAAAATATAATTTATTACTACATTATGACAATAGGTTTAAAATATTCATTTTTAAAATTAAAATTAAAGTGGATGTTTACCAGCAGCAAAATTGAAAACAAAAAATAAAGATAAAATAAAGATAAGTAGATTTGGCTAGGTAAAACTCCATTTTTAGAATAAAATATTTAACAATAAAAATATCTAATTATTTTAGAACATACAAACCAGGAAGAATTGGCACATTTGAAATAACTAATCTAGAAAAAGATATTGCAAATATTAAATATAGACTTATCTTTGCGAAATATTCAGCGAGTTACAAGCTATAATCCGTAATAGTAATAATACATAATTTTATATAAAATAATGTGTAATATACATACGTATAACGACACATAATATTTAACACATTGGAATAAACTAGACAAACACTGATTAACATTGACGAATACGACACCAAAACATTTTAACGTAAGGTATCGATATAAAATATTAAATATTGAAACACTTTTATACAGAACAGTACCTGCTTCAGTCTAACTGCGGGAGTCGACGTGTGCCCGGAAACTCCACGTCACGTGAAGATACGCTTCAGCTCAATATAAAAAGCACATAAATCTCTTATACGTAATATATTTTATATACTATATTCTAGTTTACATCACTCGATATATTCGCGATGCGTTACAACGCGTCCACACTGACGCTTGTGATTTTAATGTAGGTAGGTATCAAGATTTATTCACATAGGTACCTCGTAAATCTTCCACTAATGTAGTTATATAGATAGACGCATTCAATCTTTTTATGATTTTGTAACAATCTAACTACATCTCAGGAGATACTATTGAAGCACATGCACCAGTGTGGCAAAGTGTAATTTAGCTAAACGATGACCCTGTGTCAGTCGTGGACTGCGACCGAGGCGCCCGAGGCTGCCCCGGGAACAATTTCTATCTACGAGATTTAGAATCTACGCTCTACGCACGTAGTTGACTTAGGCACTGCCTACCTAACAATACCGAAAAAGACGGCGCTACACTACTTACCTAGTCGAAATATTTAATAATTACATTTATTTAGAAATTTGGCAGTTACGATCCGGCGACCGGCGGGAGTATGAAATGGATGAATGTACATGGAGAGGACTGCGGCGGCCGGACAACGCGACGTCGGGGCGCCGCCAGGCCGACGGGCGGACAGCGGCGCGCAGCACACGGCGCGGCACGGCGGGAGGCGGACGTGCGGCGCGGGAAGGCACTCGGGGGGGGCGGAGCACGCGGCGGCGGCTGCGGCGCGGCCGGCCCGGCGGCGCCGCCGCACGCAGTCAGAGCGGGAAGCAGCGCGCCGAGCGCCGCGGCTCGCTGGCGCCGCGCCGCCGCCGAGCACCGCGAGCCACTGAGCCCTCACCGTCCGAGCAGTCGCGAGCGCCACCACATAGCCGCTCCGGCTCGATGGGTTCCAGCTTGTGCATGGAGGGCCGACTCGAGAGCCGCGCGCTGCCTGCCGGCGTAGACGACGCGCGCCCCGATCCCTCGTCGTCGAGCTCAATCCGACCGAGACGCAGTGCCAATGCGTACTCGGCTCGTTCTATGACGCTCGTCGGCTCTTCTTCGACGACGGTCGTGTCGGCGATAGTACTGTCAGCGACTGTAGAGTCTGCCGCGGCGGAGTCGGCTCTCGGCGGCGAGTCAGCGGCGGGTACGGTGAGCGAGTGTCGCGTATCACTGGATGAAGGCGATGCGTCATCTACGGCACGTCGTTCTGGGGTTGTGAATACGGAATCAGAAGCCCAACTTCGTGACTCTGAATTCTGTCGCAGCGTGTCATCCATGCTTCGCTGCGATGTGCGCCGACTGTGACGCGGGCTTTCATCGTCGATAGCACGGAAATCTAGCGTACTCAAGTCAACGGGGCCGGCACGGCGTCGTGAGCTATCTCGGCGAAATGATGGTCGATGTGAGGAGAATGCTGCATCATATAATTCGCATAGGCTCGTGCGATCCGAGTGCGGCTCCTCATAGAGCGTCAAGTTTCGAGTCTCAGTCGCGTCCGACGGAGTCTCATCACGATTTGATGTAACTTCACTGCGTTCAGATATATCAAATGTAAAACGAGCTTCAAAACGGTCTGGACTAAGTAGTGGCGCGGATCGTGAGCAGTCATCCAGTTGGCTGGGGTCAGCGTCCGGTTCGAGTGGCAGCGGGCGGAGCGCTGCGCGGCGCGGCGAGGTGTCCTCCGAGTCCGTGGAGCGGTCTGAGCGCGGCGCAGCATACGGCGCACGGCGGCAGCACGTGCGCTCATGCCGTACGTCAGAGCCACTACTGCCTGTTGACTTCGAGTGTGGCGGCCGGCGTCGCCGGTCGTCGTCCCGTCCATACAGAGAGGTGAACTCTTCAGAGCAAAACTTTTCGAAGAGCTCCTGAGAGCTGAGCCGCGTAGACCCGGTCGCGTTGTAGAACGCTTCGGTGGGCGACCGCTCTGCTCGCTCGTAGAGGGCGCTCGAGCTCGCCCTCTTTGATTTATCCATGAGGCCGAACTTATATATCCTAGGTAGGCGTCGTTCGAAGACACCTTGAGAGTGAGCGCGCGAAGGTGCGCGAGGCGACGCGTCGTGTAACACGCGGTCGGAGGAACCAGCGCGGGGTGGAGGGACCACGCGCGGGGGTGAGGCGGCGAACTCCGGTTCGTACTCGTCCTCGTCGGCCGCGTCGGAAGGCTGCGAGCGCTCGAGCGAGGAGCGCGCGCACTCGCAGTCATCGCCCTCGTCGAAGGAGGGCGCGCGCGGGCCGCGGGAGAAGGCGCGGCGGCGCTCGTCGGCGGCGGCGTCGTGCTCGTCGAGCCGGAACGAGCGGCGCAGCGGCGGGCGCTCGCGGCGCGGCCGGCGCGGCTGCTCGGTGGCGGCGTGCGACAGCGGCGGCCGCGGCGCGGGCAGCAGCCGGTCCAGCGACAGTCCCCGGCGGGGCCGCGCGCGCTTGGGGTCGCGCGGCGCCGCGGGGGACGTCTCCTCGGGGGTCGTGGGCAACGCCGCGCCGCGACCGAACTCGATGAACCAGAGTTCGTCCTTGAGTTCGCACTCTCACTTCTTTTCATTCATGTCTTTATTTAAATAATGCAGCACGTAATGGAGGACGAGATCGTAGCAGTATTTGTATTCGGTCTGTGGAGAACAGTAATTATTAGAATCTTCGCCAAACACTATGACTAGTATCCTGGACGTTTGTGCTGGGTACATACCATGTTCTCAACTAGTTGGGGTCGGTGCCGGCGCACGGTCTTGACTGCCTGGAACACGTCCACTTCGCCGTGTTGGATCACTTGCTCGATGCACGCGTTGGCAGCGCAATATACGCCGGCACGACTACGCCCGTCACTAAACAATAAAATATGTTTGACTGTTGATAATAAGTAGTTCATAATTACTTTTTAAAACAGCAATTTTCTACTCAGCAAAATAAAAAACACTACAAACAATAATTGTGTAGTATTACATAAATATTCAGTAAAAAATTAAGTGTTCGGTATGAAATGTTATAAGAAAATACTTCAGTGATAAAATAAATATTCATTGCTACTCACGGCGACACGACGCAGACTGGTCCGTAGTCAGTGCGCTGCCGCCACCGCTCGACCATGTTCATGAGCTCGACCAGCGAGTTGGTGGACGACGGCACCTTGTGGCCCATCGGCCAGCACGTCAGTTGGAACAGCTGCACGGTCTTCGTAGGCGCTTTCACGCCGGCCATCAGCTCAGTCAACGAAATGATCTGTTTTCAAAGAATATATTGATAAAGTTGTATATTTCATGCAAAGGCAAGAATTTTCTGCTTTTATTGTTGTCAATGTACTATGCTTAAACGATCCATTCAGATTTCAGCCACATAGGTTTGGAGAAAGTAAAGTTCAAAGTCACATAATTTTTCTACTTTTCTTATGTAAATCAATTTATAAAATGCGCAAGCGGCGCAAAAAGTAAAAGATTTTTCCCGAAACTAAAATTAATAATATTCTGTTTTTAAGTTTTGTTAAGGGCAACTTTACACCTTGTCTACTTAACATTTAAGTAGTTAATATATACGAATCATGGTTACCTTTTTATTGATTCTGAATATCCAAGTCTTGATGTTGGTGTAGTGGTTGTGTGAGACGTGGTCTATCGTGAACACTGGACCATACTTCTTGGAGTGCCGACCTTCAGGCCAGAATGGCGGGAATTGTTGCTGCAAGAAGTAAACCCATCAGGACACCATTGTTTTGTGGTTAGATTTCCTAGCTATTAAAGTTTAGATTTGGTATTCGGTAAATAATTATAATTAAAAGATTAGATTAATAACTATAGTTTATTTATTTATTTATTTCAACATTTTGTATCTCCATTTCTAGCGACATAATAGGTTGGGGAAAAAGTTGTTTATGCATTTATTTCTTTTTTTTTAAGTAAATTTTTAGAATGTATCGAATTCCTTTCACTCATTTTGAGAGAAAGAAAAACAAATGAAAAATATTGGACACAACATTTTATTAATTTATTTCTTTTTTTGAAATGTAACCTTTTTAATGTCATCAAAATCAGCCAGATACAAATAGAACAGACAAAGTGATTTAATTACAAGTTTATACATACTATTAGCAAAAAGACTTTTTCCCGACCTGTTTTTTTATTATCTTTGGTAATACTCACAGAATTCTTAGGTGGTACGCATAGAACTACGACGGCCGCACATTCGTAGTCATACACAAGTGACCAGAACTCCCCCTGTGTTCTGACCAGCGGCCACTCCGTCACAATATACTCACGAGGTTTGGTGTACCCCTGCAAATTGTATTTACAATACAGCTTAAGTACGTACTAACTTATGTCCTATACAATCTTTAGCTTTGAAAGTCATTATAGTATAATTATTTGTAGAGAGCCATTGAGATTTTTAGTTAAAATGTCTTAACCATATCTACTGGCTGTGCCAAAAAATTCACCGTGTTCAGTGTTAAAGGAATGTTGCGCTTTTCATCCCCTTGTTAACATCTAACCACAAAACGTTACAGTCGGAACCAAATATACCTAGGAAAAATATATTGTTTTAATTATTTTTTGCGGTTTTTGTCGGACGCGGTTAACCATTTCAGTGAGATTTTTTGATTTACAAACCGCCAGGCGGCGGCTTTTGTGGCGCGACAGTCGTGTGAAACGCCATAGAAATCAGGCTTCATGTAAAAATAATATATTTTGGTGGCGTGTTATTTAACTTCAATTAACAATTAGCGAAGTTTCAACAAAGGTAATTTAATGTCTATAATACACGCCATACGTGACAATTTCATTGCGCGCGTGAAGTCCTTTTTTTTCTAAGAGTGGTCCCATCTACAGGGACATTTCAATTATTTGAGCTTGAAACCAATTTCAAGAGAAAGCCTACGAGTTTTCACGACAAATGTTTTAGAGATAATGAAATGTGACTTACGTCCACAAACACAGCGTTGATGTAGTCGGTAAAACTGTTTCCTTGGAAAGACGTCAAATATGGACGAAAATTGTCGGCTGAAACAAAATGCATCATCAAACTCATATGCCCTAAAGTATAACATGTCATCTTTCCTTACTAGTATTATAAATGCGAAAGTAACTGTCTGTCTGTCTTCTGAACCGGTGTAAATGAAATTTGGTACACAGATAGTCTAAGAGCCTAAGAAAGGACATAGGCGTACACTTTTTAATGCGAATAAAAAGGGCTGTAGGGGGTTGAAATAGGGGATGAGAATTGTAAGAAATACCCAGACCATGCGGACGAAGTCCATCCATAGTCCACCCCATCCCATATCCCATAGAAATGTATAGGATTACAGAGTTACATTTGCTGTAAATGAGTGTACCTGTATATCTTCCAGCTAGAAAAGAAATTCTAAAATAAATATTTGCTTTCCGGTTAGAAGAACCAAAACCTTAAAAATATTTTATTTTCGGCTGCAGTGACCAAAATTCTAAAATTTTTTTGCTTTTGGCTCAAAGGACCATTTTTTTCTTTCTAGTTCAAAGGACCAAAACTATAAAAATTATTTTGCTTTCGGCTCGAAGGACCATTTTTTCTTTCTCGGGTCAAACGAACAAAATTCTATAATTGTGTTTGCTTTGGGCTCGAAGGACCAATTTTTCTTTCCGGTTCAAAGGACCAAAATTGAAAAAATAATTTTATTTTCGGCTCGAAAGACCAAAATTTGAAAATTATTCTTGCTTTCGGCTCGAAGGACCAAATTTTTTTTCCGTATAAAAGGACCAAAAATCTAAAAAATAATTTTATTTTCGGCTCGAAGGACCAAAATTCTATATTTTTTAATTTCGACTCGAAGGACCATTTTTCCGGTTCGAAGGACCAAAAATCTACGACTCGAAGGACCAGAATTCTATATTTTTTTAATTTCGGCTTGAAGGATCATTTTTTTCCGGTTCGAAGGACCAACAATCTAAAAATGAATTTTATTTCCGGCTCGAAGACCCAGAATCAAATTTTGGTCAAAATGGTCCTTGGAGCCGAAAGCAAAAAAATAGAATTTTGGTCCTTTGAGCCGAAAAAAAAAATTTATTATTACATTTTTGGTCCTTTGAAGCGGAAAGCAATGGTCCTTCGAGCCGAAAGCAAATTATTTTTTTAAACTTTTGGTCCTTTGAACCGGAAAGAAAATAATGGTCCTTTTTAATCTAATTGCAATCCTATACATTTATATGGTATAGCCTTCCGCCAGCGATTTGGCCCGCGTAGTCTGGGTATTTCTTACAACTTTCATTTTTAGTTACCAATTTAAGGCTAACATAAATTTTGAACCTAAGATAGCTTTGGATTTTAGCATTGCACATTTTTATTCTTAAAACGCGGGTTTTGTTTTCGTAACTTATATCATGAAAGCGTGGCACCATATCCACTTCTTGGCCATCGTAACATTATTTTTTCTTTCCTTTGCCAGGACTTTTATTCTACAAAGTTTCTACTGGAAGGATAAACTTTTAACGAGTTTTTATAAGGTTATCCCTCACGAGTCCAAAAGATCAAAATATCAGACTAGATATAGCTTATGGTACTTACGTGGAACAACCAATACGTCCCGATTCTTTTCCCTGTTGTCACCTCTGTGACCACCAGCACAGTCTCCTATCGTGAACCTTGGCGTCTGCTTGCAGATCTGCTGGTATTCCTTCTGGTACTCATTGAGCTTCGACACGGGATCTCTTTGGGACTTCTGTTTGAGCCTTTGTGATAGCTCGGAGACGGGAAACCACGAGACACCACACACAACGTGTTCTTCTAACGTGTCATAGACAAACTTGTATTGTTCCTAGAGAAAAGGATTGAATTCTTAGCAGTTCTTCATGATAGTAAAATCAGTTCTGGGGTTAATCCAATGAAAATAGTTAGTCCGTTAGTAGAATAACCTCACAACGGGGAATGAGAAGCGGGGATTTATTTATAAGTGCATCCGTAGTAGGTTCATATAGAGTAAGTATATTAAGTAAGTAGTACAAGGGCCATAATTACAACGACTAAGTAGGTATTGAAAGTATATAATAAGATCAAAGAAAAGATGGATGGACTGTGGGAGAAATAGGAGATGTATGGAAGAAAAATACATATTGCGCCGACCCCAAGTAATTTAGGATAAGGGCAGGAGGTTGACGATGCTGATGAAACTATATTATAATTCTTCAATATTTGGATTCAGCAGTTTTAGCAGGAATAATTGAGCAGGAAGAGTGTCATGAATCCGTCTTTAGATTCTCTGCGGTGACATAAGTATTATACGAGTAAAGATTGTTTATATACCCAATTCTTGTCAAAACACAAATAAATTATAATGTATACTTTCTAGAAACGATCGCACTCAAAAGACTTAAAATATAATATTTCCATTAATACATTTTCCCATTAAATCTCATTGAACCTTCCTCAAAAGTATCCAATTAAAATAGGCTTAGGTCTTTTCGCAATTCAGGACAAGGTTCTATATTGCTTTTTTTCTAAAAATCACCACTAAAAGTAGGACCTAGTAATACCAATGCTATAATTGGCGAAGACTGTAACGTTTGTTCATTTTCAGTCTAGTAAATGTTTATTCTGGAATGAAATTCCCAATTAGAGGAAAGCGAGTTGTTAAAAGTGCAGTCTTGCTTACTGTGTTTCAGTTGAAATTGCTTTATTTAATGGTGAAAGAACATTTTAGTATTGAAGTGAAATGTGAGATGGAGAAATACAGTTGTTCGTTAAGTGCTTGTTATGATAGGAACCCGACGTTCTTATTCATTTTATTTTAAGCTAGGTATGTCCCGCGGTGGTACAACCATTGATGTGTATATCTTATAGGGACAAATTTTACGTTTCTAGACCTTATAAATTGTGACACATCAAAAGAAGGTTTTTATAATGTACACAGTTCTCGTCAATCTTTTAGTCCGGCTTGAAGTTGTTCGGAGTTGTGTCATGCCAACTTCAAGCCGGACAAAAAGATTGGCGAGAACTGTAGGAGTTTTTCTCCTTAAAATTCAACCTTACTTTGCTTTTACTATGTCACTCAATTATTTTACTTTCAAATAATAAAGAATTGCAGCACGCAAATTTTCAGGTATTAAAGGTAAGGAAAGAAAAGGTAGGTAGGAAAAAAAAATTACCTCGTTTTCTATTAGCCCTTTTCTCGATTGCCTGAGTTTCTTCAAAAATCCGAAAACGTCAAAGCAGTCTTCCTCTTCAGCCAATTCGAGATTAGCATCAATGGCTAAGTACACGCCCGATCTACCGCCTCCATCACTGGAACAAAGTTTAGCATTATATTGTTGTCTTAATGAAATTCAAGTTACACCTACCTAGACTATATAGAATATAAGTAATTTATACAAGGTGGAAGGGACATCGTCGCACAAACGTCGTGACAAGGTCGCACTCAAGGTCAAAAATAAAATGACCTAGGTCATTCATGTAGAAAATGATCGGTTATTATAGATATTGTCATTTTTGAGCGGGCAGTGTATTGCTAACAACGCGATCATAACGCTCAGCGGTGAATGTTATCGCGCGCGCGATCCGACATAAATGTAATAATGATTTTTTAATTATAAATCTAATTTGGGTAGATAGAAATAATGTTTTTTACACGTTCAAGTTAAAAAAAGACTGCAGAAACAATTGAAAAATTTATGAAAAAAGTTACGCAATATTTCAACGCAGGGGGTCCAGAATCATGTACTGAACTCATGGTATTCGGATGTGCGTCGATGTTCCTTCCACCTTGTATAATTTTTATGTACATTAAGGGTTCCGTACCACTTTTAAATAATGTTGTTATTTAGTTCAGTTCAGTATTTGTCGTTACAGTGGCACTAGAAATAAAATCGCTGTGAAAAATTAAACTGTAACTATTACGGTTCATGATACAGCCCGCTGACAGACAGACGGACGGACGAAGAGCGGAGGCTTAGTAATAGAGCCCCGTTGGCATCCTTCGGGTACTGAACCCTAAACAGACCCGCGTCTTTCTGTGCGCTTAGTACTTCTAAACTACTTTTAAGTATAAACATGCATAACAATGCAAAACCGGGTCAGTTCGCTAGTGTCTCATAAAGTAAACTAATTTGTCGTGTTGGCTTGAAAAGTTACTATGATGCAATTCCCCAGTAAATATATGTTTGTTCTGGAAATGCAAGCACGGTGTATTCCCAAGAGTCCCAGAGACCAGACTCTGACAAAGAATGTAGAGAAAATTGAGTCAGCGGTCAGCAGGGCGAACAACATGCGCAGCGTGATATAAGTTAATCGTCACCGTATCTCTTCCTGAAACGAGATATTTCTATGTCTTCCGGTGTTAACATGACAAGCTATTCATCTTACATACCATCCCGCCTATATACCTCGAATGGGTACGCAGATGCTTAGTAATGTACACCCACATTTCGCTGGTATGTTTAGGTCCAATTTAATAGGGGTCTATTGCTAGGGGGCCTATTGCCATCAAACGGGCACAAATCCAGCCTCCGAGCTGCTACTGGGAATTTCACAGAAAACTCAACAACACTGCTCGACCCAGGGATTGAACCCAGAACATTTAGTGTAGCAGTTGAGTTTTGGCTTGACCAACTAGGCAGTCAGGCTATTCATCTTGTTCTGTCAAATTTAGACTTGGATTTGACTTCGCGACAAAATGTCGACGAACACTAACATGCCACGTTCTATAAAATGTTAGAGAGATATGGAGAACATAGTCGGCAAAATGTTAATGTACTTAATAGAAAATCTAGGTTAATGGTTCACTCACTTGCAATGTACGACCATTGGTCCCGCAGCCGGGTTTGTAGCAAGTCTCCTGCCGACGACCGCACGGACCCGCCTCCTGAACTCCAACAGAGCATTGCTGAATGGGCATGTATGCGAGTGCCACTGTGTGTAGTGGAACTGCAAGATGAACCGTTCTTCTACCACGACCTGTTGAAAAAAAAATCGATTCACTTGTTTTTTCAGACCCTTGTGGGTTATGTCGGCAAACAAGCAGACGAGACACCTGGGCCTCAATTCTGCCATTCCACCGACACACTATTGAGATTTTGACAGATTGGGTATTCTGCAAAATATTCAATGTCCTACCAATAGTGTTCGGTGGAGTGTCGCTAAAATCTTCTGTATTCTTATTTGATTTATTATTTTGATTTATATTAATTCATTACAGACGTAAACGATTGACGACCGGGCCAACAAAAGCTGTGTCTGTCCGTCTATGACAGTTGAATGATAGTTCAATGGAAAGTCACTGGAACGCCACGGTCTTAAATAAAGAGCAGACTACCAAATGTGTAAAACTATTCTATCGACACACTATTGAGACACTATTGAAGTGTTTGAAGCACTAATTAGTGCGCTTAGTTTTAAGCGATTCTGCTCACTGGACCCTGCTAGCTTAACATACGTCTTTACCACAGACTCCGACGTAAGGGGAGTTCTTACCACCGAACAAGTCAGGTCTTTTCTCGCTTATTACAAGGTACCGTTGTTGTTGCTTACTAAATTGTATAAAGGCTATCTGTTTAATAACTTCTCATAGGCATACTTACATTTTTTTCACTCTTGTACAGTCTGAAGGTTCGTATGTGGAAGTTGGCAAGTTCCTCCTCCTGCACGATGCCAACGCTGATGTCTCCGTACGTCTCGTCCTTTTCTTTATTTGGCGGCCAATACTGGACGCACATCACCTGGTTATGGAGAAATTGAGGATGAGTTGACTAAATACATTCATAGGTCGCAGTTTGCGCTAATAATTGTTACTCGTGGCTGTGCTAAGCCGTGGCCAGATTTTTAGGGCTCTAGATTAGAATGGCCAGCACTATTTCTTTATTTTTTTAGAGCCCTATGATAAACTAACATCGGCTATGAGAGAACAGTGTTTCGATGCGTAAAAAACCTATCGGAAGCAATTCGATAGAACTCATGGTTGAGGTACTGGCGTTATAAACTTAAACGTATCAAATAGATACTGTTTCCGGCTTCTCGTTCATTCTGATTTAGTACTAATAATAACTATAGCAAATTTAGCTATAGGGTAGTCTCGAAAAAGTTACATTTTATTCGGTATATTGGAAAAGATTTTCAGAATTTTATGCTTTTAGCTAAACGTTAGATATTACCGGATGTTTCTGTAACGAGTAAAGGATTCGTATTCAACGCTTCCCAAAACACTTTTTAACAAACTTATCAAGCATACACACTTATTATTATGCTTGTGTGAAAAAAACTAAAGTAATTTGTGTTTATGGCAACTTCACAGCACCTAGCAGTGTTATATAGAGAAATAAAACGAAAGAGGGGATTCGTCCGATATTGTTTGATCGCTTTATGATTTGTTCAGGCCGTTTCACTCTCGGGAGCAATTTGGAGAGAACTTTGGGGCCTGCCGAAGCAGTCGTAATGGTGTAACTTATTTGTCTTTTGTTATTAATGGCGGGGAAAGATATCGAGAGGAGACTATCATTTTTTTTATACCAATAAGGTGGCAAACAAGCATACGGCCCGCCAGATGGTAAGCGGTTACCATAGCCTATGGACGCTTGCAACACCAGGGGTATCACTCGCGCGTTGCCGACCCGAAAAACCTCTTAGAACCTCTGGCGACCTTACCCACTGCAGGAACACAACACACAATAAAGTGTGTTATTTGGCTGCAGTTTTCTGTAAGGTGGAGTTACTTCCCCAGATGGGCTGCTCCAGATTTCAGCCATAAATGGCTGTGCCCTACCTCTCTTATATATAAGACATGTTTCTTTTAACATCGGCGATCGGCAATTTTGCGACTGCATCGATGCTGTATCGCATTTTGGCGAGTGTCGGTTTTCGATCGCAGTATCAAAATCCCGCATTTTCGATGCTGCATCGCGTTTTGGCGACTGTCTGCGTTTGATCGCAGTATCAAAATCAGACATTTAAGCGACTTGGTCGCCGCGTTTGGCGTTTTAGTGTGCGGTGTGTAATGTTGGTCACTGCATTTTGCTTCTGAAAAGCGAATAAGTTGCCGATCGTGAATGCCAAAAGCAGCATGTCTGCTATAGTCAATATCTTGTCGATGTGTTAAGTTGGTCAACCATCACTAGACCAGTATGGTTCTGCCTCCCAAACAAAAAGAGGTCCATAGTTTAGCAGTCAGATTGTAGTACCATCACACCCTTTATTCCCCGAAGGGTTAGGCAGACGTTAACATATATATGTATACTACACTCACAGTTAGCCAGTAATAGGGAGCGAGCTTTTTTACATTAACTAGATAATTGTAACTATTAATTTGATCAAACTTTGGACCAAGACATTAGACATAGAGATTGGACTATGCAGTGGCGGATTGTGTTAATATTAATGCCTGCCCAATAAACACTATTAAAATGCAGTGGTGTGCGTAATTTATGAAGTGTCAGAAGCGTCAGTAACATGCCCGTCCGTAATTCAGTAGGCAATTGTTTCTGACATAATATAATTTTGGGATAAAATAGGTATGTAGTTTTAGGTGGTGTTATTATGTATTGCTATAATAATATCGTATAGTGTCTCCTTAGACTGCTACGCTAAAGGCCCTTGGTTCGATATATAGGTCGAATAGGTTTTTTTATTGTAGGTACTAAAATGACACAAGCATTGAGACCAAGTTTTTAATAATTTGCCCATTAACTTCCCTGGTTACAATAGTTAATTTGCCCATTAAGTTACCTAGCTTAAGTTTTCTTTTTATCAGAACACAATAACGTTGGCACATCATTCATACCTACAATTTGGAACAGACAAACACAGAATTAGAGTTCTATTGCCTCAAATATAAAATTATTTAGGGCAAATGCTATTATTCATTGCAGGATTTCAATGATCAAAACACCGATTCACCGATCCAAAGCGCATTGTATGAATATGAAAGCTGTTAACGGCTCCTAGTGTGAATGCTGCCAATTATTTATTTAATTATCCTCATAAGCTTCGCGGATTTCCGATGAAAACAACATAATTGAAATAATAATATATTAATTATTATATCTGGTTGACTGGTTGGTTGACTCGAAAAACACACTTCGTTTACGTTTTTAGAGTTTTGCTGGTTATAATTTCGTTTCTACGGAATTATTGAAATATGGAAAAACTGGCCAACAATTTTTAATTATTTGGTAGGTACTTCCACCTGGCTCTCATATCACGAATTTAGCTCCATAAGGGGCCGTTCATAAAATACGTGAGATGTTTAAGGGGGGGAGGGGGTCGAGTCAAATCTCATCTAATCTTACGTTGGAGAGAGGGGGGTCTCGGCAAATATCACGCAATTTCTTTTCTGATTGTAACAAAAAAGAAATATACTATTTTTATTACACTTATAATTAAACTTTCAGCAATATTGATTACTAAGTAGTCTTAAGTAGTCGTAAATAAAAGCACGAAGCATTTTTTTTTCTTTTTACAATAACAATCCAACGGGTTTACGTAAGAAACCCACATTTTGAAAAATCTCACGTGAGTTTGGGGTTTGGGGGAGGGGGTTGAATAAAATCTGACGACATCTCACCAGGGGGGGAGGGAGGGATAGAAAGTTTAAAAAAGCACCTCACGTAATTTATGGACGCCCCCTAACCATAATAAGATAACACGCCATTTATTATTTTTTACTAGTTGTGTACGGTGATATTTTATTTTTCCAATTTGGAAGGAATTACCAAAATATCGTTTTAGTGCTGACCTCCGTTTTGTGAGAAACTCCTTTGTAACATTAGGCTCCTAGGCTCTCGCTTCTCTATGAGTTTTTCGAAGTAGTTATGTATACTTAATGTTTCGAATCAAATTCAGATGTTTTATTATTACTTTTGGTGCTCACTGATTGTTTTTATTACTAATTTAATGTGTATGTGGTATTCTTTCCTAAACAACGAAAAAATTAAGGTTATAGCAAACAACCTGTCATAATAACGAGGCATACTTTACAAATACCTAAAAAACTTGAACGTTCCACTTAAACTTTGCCAGGGAAGTGTACTCGCGCTAAAAAGTAATAACATCTTACGTATAAACTTAGCTCGTAAATTTATATGTGCCCAAATGTTTTACATATTTTTCTAGAATGACGTACGAGGTCGCGAAGCAATTTCGTTCGGTAGGTATCATTGAGTTATTATGACGCTTGAAAGCAAGAGAGTGCTATATGAGTTGCGGAGCAACTGCCAAAACTCTCGAGTCGTTGAACGCTGCGGTGTCGGTTGGATAGCTGATAAGTTTGTCGACTGAAAGTATGTAGGCAATCAATGTAATTTTAGTTAATACTGTTTCTGTATTACATATCTTTTTAATATGTATTGAAATGCAACAATATTACACCTATAAGCCAGTAGTATGTGGTACAGTAATATTGTTTAAACAGCAAAAAACTGTCTGTTTGATTTATGTATAAATTATTAAATGTAGGTATTATGTATTATCTACTTAGGCAAACGACGGTAAGCGTGAACTTACACTTCCTTATGTCAAATTGTTATACAAATTTGACATACGGAAGCGTTACTTTACGGTTAGCTTCGTCTCTGAATATTAGCCTTACAGTAAAAGGCCTCGCCAAGTCATTGCAAGAGCAGGAAAAATGTTGTACTCTAGTACGTATAACAGTTATACATCAATAGAACAAAACAATTTTGTTCGTAGGCTTCAAGTTTTCTTTATTCCATTAGTGAAGTCGGCGAACTGGGATGCTCAGTATTTCATTTTAGGGAAATGGAGTAAGAAATAGAGACGAAGCACAATAATCGTGATGAAAGTGAATTGGCACAAATGGAATTGCTTCATTTGCAAGTGAGTTCACTTTAGTAATTATGTTTGGAGCCGTCCAGCCGATGATGAATGCCGCTTTTATATTGTTATTATTTAATTATACAAATGACTCGAGCGTTTTATTTAAATTGCCTTTTTATGCAGTTTTATTTAATTTTATTGACGTTTTTTTTTTTTATATTGATTATACAGAAGCTAATAGGATCTAGATATGAAGGAGTTTTAGTCAAGCTGTTGATATCGATTTAAAATTGGACATACCAAGTCGTAACTGCCTTAATATATTGAAAATTATGATTGGTAAAACTAGTACTATAAATGCGAAAGTCATTTTGTCTGTCCATAACTTTTCAAGTCTAAAGCGCTTAAAAGATCTCGATTTGGCAAGGAGACAGATTGCACCATGAGGAAGGGCCAAGACTATCTTTTGTTTTAAAAAGATCTTTGGAATGTCAGTGAAACTGCGCTAGTGCTTTTTACAAGTACATAATACCTATATAGCTTACTTTAAATCCCAAAAACTTTATATTCATAACTTTAAAAAAAATATTTATACTAATATTATAAAAAGAAGAGGTGAGGAAGAAGAGTTAAGAAGAAAGAAGAAGTTGTTTGGTTGTACGCGGTAATTTCAGAAAATACTGGTTCAATTTGAAATATTTTGCAGTGTTCGATAGGTACCCGTTTACCGAGGAAGGCTTTACGAAGGAGGAAGACCGATTGGAGCGGAGTATCAAATAAAAATGTTGGAAAAAACGGGAGAAAAACATCAACTTCTACGGAAACGAAATCGTGGGCAAAGGCTAGTATTAATAATAATAATAATAATTTGTGGTACCGTACTATAGGTATGTGCCCGACCCAGTTCTCGAAAATGGTCATACCACATTGTACTGGGATCGCTCTATTATCACAGACAGGACTATTGTTGCCAATAAGCCTGATATTGTGGTGATAGACCGATTAGAGCGTAGTGCAATGATTGTCGATATCACCGTCCCGCATGATGAGAACCTCATGAAGGCCGAGAAAGATAAAGAAATAAAGTATCTTGATTTGGCACGTGAGGTTGTCGACATGTGGGAGGTGAATTCGGCTATCATTGTACCGATCGTTGTGTCTGCCAATGGCTTAATAGCCAAGAGCCTCGACCAACATCTAAGGAGGCTCTCGTTGAGTGGCTGGATCAAGGGCTTGATACAGAAAGCGGTACTCCTAGATACGGCACGTATTGTTAGGAGGTTCCTTTCCCTGGAGCCCTGACCGCCGGTAGCTTGGACTCTGTTCCCGATACCGGTGGGCTACTATTTTTTATATTTTTAAATGTTTTTATATTTTCTGTTTTTTATAAAAATATTTAAAAATACAAATAATATGTATAAAGAGAAATAAAGGAAATAATAATAATAGTTTCTTTGCCAAATGATGATACATAGGTCATGTTATAACATTGTGAACATAGATGTTATACACATACATGTTATGTTGCGGTAGACACACTTAAGCTTGCTAACATCATACACAAAAGTGAACACTGTCCCTTAAACTAGGACTGGCCTGTATCTTTAGGAACAGTTATCGGCTCGAAGAATGTACAATTATTTGTATAATAATGCAGTGAACTGCGTGTCGATCAAAGCGTGTCTGTGTCTGTGTCTGTGTGTCTGTGTGTGTGTCTGTGTGTGTGTCTGTGTGTGTGTGTGTGTATTGAATAGATACCTCTATCGAGTCTTACTAAAAAGTTTTTTTTTTAAATATTTTTTGATCTTACCATAATATTAAGTCGAAAGAAATTGACATTTTCAAAAGACTTCCCATAATGAAGTCGAAAGGAAAAAAAATGAATATTTTCAAGTCTTACCTTAATGAAGTCGAAAGTCTTGGTCAGCATGACAATGGCGGCGGCTCGCTCCTGCCAGATCATCCGCCAGAAATCCACCACCGTGTCTTCAGTTGGACCCTGTGTTACTATGTACGCGTTTGGTTTTAATATACTCTGTGAACAAAACAATATCACGTTAGAAAAATCGACTTCAATCTACTTAGTTGATGAGTATCTTCAGAATCTATCGTCAGATAACAGCTAAAAAATAGTCTCTTTCAATTATCTTTTTGTATTTTTTAAGCATTTTCCATGCTAAGATTACAAGTTATTTTTAATGAAGGAAAAAATCGGCTGGCGGGCAGGATTCGAACCTGCGTCTTCTGGTTCGGTACACCAGACGCTCTGCCAACTAAGCTACCGCGAGCCCCGCTCGCCAGTCGAAATCGTCCTTCACATTCTAATTTACGTCTTAGTCTCTTTCTGATATAAATCGTTGCTAAATATCGATCGTTTATAAACAAAAAGCTTTGGAAAATTATATATTTTTTTATGTTGGAAACGAAAACAAACGAGACAAACCAGCAAACAATCGAATATTATCGTCGACAATATTAAGCTGATGTGACCTGTAGAGATTGAAAGATAAATTTGACATCACACACTGGATTTGGAAACGGAAGGACGCAGTTACGAATCCTCCTCGAGATTGAATTTCACTTTACTTTAGCTCTTTAGGATTAATAATGTAAAATAGCGATCAACTACTAAATAGAATAAATATTATTAAATGATACAGGGCGAGTTACTTTCCTAATGTTAAATAAAAATCCAATAACTCTGCTTAGTTTAGGATGGATGCAATCCAACTTTCCTAAACCTGCATGCACTGTGATGACTCAAGACCAAAGATATAGCCATAAATACAATTATTGTATTAATTATATTGTATTAGTTTACAGTTGTAGGGAGGCTGCACTAGATATCAAACGACATTTACGCTTACATAAAATTTAATAGACTTCATCTGGACACGTTATATGACGGGAACAGATATTAATCTTATCCTCTATTTGCTCTAACATCCGAACAAATATATAATGTAACATTATATGATATGACATATTACAGTATTGACGACAAATATTTTGCCAGTGTACAAAAGTAAAGATTATATCGTCTGATTTGCTTAGCATGGATTCAATATCTGTTTCACCAATGAGATACAGAGGTTGGTTATCGAGACACGTTTTAAAAAAAGAATCCGGTACAGGAAAATAAAATAGATACTTAGCGAGGTTTTTGTCAAAAACAGCTTATTTAATCTTCTTTAAACATAATATTGATAATTTGGTCTTTTGATGCGAACCGCGATGTTAAGATTAAAAGAATCTTTGACACAAATTGAAATACGGTAAAAGCCAAAGGAGACCTTCTGTCCCTAAGTAATAATTGAAACTTTGTATATACCTACATAACAGTTTTAATCAACACAAGATGTTTTATACATCCGTACAGATAAATTTTAGAAAATTAATATTAGGCATCTACGTTGGAAGTCAGTAAGGACATTATTTTATTAAAACTATCTACATACCCTAAGCACATGCCTGAATAGGTATAATAAACTTAATTACTTTCACCCTTATCATTATGGACACAAGATCGGAAACGCTATGTCATGATTTCCGATGGTACATGGAAGTGCATTTATAAGAACTAAGTAGGCTTTTAATTTTGCTAAGAATATTCTCTTATACAATGGAGGCTGATAGGAAAACATGAAATTACAGTTTACCTCTTCGTAAGTCAATAATTAATTCATTTTTTTATGATGGCGACACTATCTATATACTTATACGGTATAAAGAATATTTAAGGGAGATCTTATCGAAACCGAAAAGAAATAATAATTTGGATATCATTTTAAAGCAAAATTTACTTTGAACCTTTTTCACAATTACAGAAACTTCGGATTTGAAAAAAATCGGAAAATCCAGATTCGGAAAAAAGGATTGCCATAATTTTCCTTAGAATATAAAGCACGTTATTAAAAAAAAAACAATATTTAATGAAGCACCATTTTTAGTCTTTCTAAGGAGTTTTTTACCTACAACCCCTTTGTCACCAAATTGGGTACTTACGTTACTTTTGTCAAAGATCTTTGAACCGATTTCAATTCAGCACAATATCTAGTTGAAATTCTTTTGGTCCTTTAGGATCGTTCACTTTCTGATTCGGGTCTTTTGATACGTACATTGGTCCCAACAATTCGTGTAGGCATTATGTGCGAACGTGACCGAATTTGCGATCGCTTCCAAACCCTCTTATAAAACGGTGCACAAACGACTGTTACTTTTGAACCTTTATGTACTGGAGTAAAGAACTATTTGAAATCCGACTGCGTTAACGTCGAATAGATTTTGTTTTAAGAACTGTCATTACTTAGAGCGTCTGTGCACTACTAGGAATTTTACTGTCCCATTGTCCGATTTTTTATGGCTCGATATGGCACGCCGTATAAAATGTATATTAGTTTGTGCATATCAGACTGCCGGACAGTAAAATTCCGTGTAGCAAAAATAGCAATTTAAGCAATAGAAATAAAATATCACAGGCAGGATTCATACTAAAGTACGCTTTGAGCACTAAGCTACTGGGACCTCTGTGACGTCAAACTTCTTTTCCACATAGTACAGTTCGCGCCAAACTTATTGTCCGGGTTGAAGTTGGTACGAGCTAACTTTAACACGGCCCTAAAAATCTAAGAAAGAAAAATATTAGTTTAGAATAATTTAAAACGACAGATTACGACTTGGGCTTTCGTTTTTATTTATTACAATCTAATATTTTTCTTTCTCCGATTTTTACGGCCGGGTTAAAGTTAGCTAGCGCCAACTTCAACCCGGACATTAAGTTTGGCGAGAACTGTCGTCTTATGGTGACGTCAACCTGAGTTCGATTATTCATTATGCTAAAATGTATATCCCGAAGGGTTAGACAGAGATGTATGTACTAACTTACATACATCTACAGTTTGCTCAGTATGTTTAATCCCGGTAAATCTCAAGATCTCGAGCGTAGCAATTGCGATTACGACTAAAGTACTATAGGCCTTATTATATTATTAAATATATATAATAATAATAATAATAAATATCTTAGGACATTTTTACACAGCACCATCTAGTCCCAAACTAAGCAGAGCTTGTACTATGGGTACTAGACAATGGATATAATACTTGTATACTTTTTTTTTTTTGTAAATACATAATTACATACTTATAATATATAAGAAACACCCAGACAAACACAAACACCTAAGTTCATAAATGTTTGTGTCTTGTGGGAATCGAACCCACGACCTCGTGATCAGCAGTCCGGTACTCGAACCACTAGACCACAGACGTCGTCGAATATGATTCTGTAATGTGTAGGTATTGACAGGAAAAATATAGGAAAGCATAAGTCCAATATAATATATTACATTTAATTATACGTAATTTTAGCGTGCTTCATTACTGATTAATATGATCTCTGCTATAATAGCTACCTTCTAATTAATGAATATCGATCCCCTCACCAAGTAATTTATCCTTTATTAAGAAAACTAATTGAATTTAGGTAAGTTTAATTAATATGTTCATAATTACTGGTTGCAACATGAGCCTGTTTCTTTAATTAAGGTAACGATGTTTAGGGTAATAAGAACTTATTTTGAATATTTGGCGGGTTTTGGTTGGAGCACAGTTTCGTATTTGTCTTTTTGAATAAGAGGGTAGATGAATTTATTTAACAGCTTAGTGAAAATATTAATGATTAAATGTAATTCGTATACTAAAAAAATATTTGCGTTTAAAGTTTTTAGTAGGGATAAAGACAAAATAATCTGTCTCTTTCCCACAAAACAAGTGTTCGTATAGAATTTGTACGGCGCACCATATACTTGACGTCATTCCTATGTATACCTATGTGTACCTTCTCTGTCTAGCATACAATTAATATGTTCTTTATTTCCTTGTTTATAATCAAGTTTGTATATTCATTTTCGTTATTATGGTCATATTTTTTCACGGGGCCATGAATCAGCTATTATAGAGAGGCCTCTATTATGAGCTTATTGAAAGCGACAAGAACCCACCACCCGTTCAATACTGCTTTTAATAAGCTTTTGCAAAAAAAAGAACGAAAATGGAATAAAATGTAGTGCTGTGAAAGTCGACTATACTATTTGAATAGCATTTATTGACGTAGGCGTCGACCAACACCTGAAGAGGCTCTCGTTAGGGAGCTGGGTCGAGAGCTTGTTGTGGAAGGGCTCTTGAACACGCCGCATGTGGGCAGGTCCCTCATTTTGCAGCCCTGACAACTTTTAGCTTGGACTGTGTACCCCATTGATTGATATTATTAGTTTTGATAGACATATTTAAAACATTATGATGAAGCTACACAGAGACTAGAGGGAAAGCAGTACTTGCCAAGCCGTTCTAAATTGACAATTATTGACATGTAACATCCATACCGGCGGTAATTTTACAGAAATGTATTTAAACTGAAAGAAGGTTCGAGCGTGGTTGAAAAATGCCATTTTTGTGATATATCTGCGTGAGGCGCCTCTGACGCGTGCATTCCGCACTGTCAACCTCTTAGCTAGTGACATAGATCTATTCCATTGTACTCTGAATGAATTCACAAAGGTAGCAATGTATATAATTTGTTATACACAAAGTAGTTAATACTTATAATGTAAAATTGTATCTACACTATCGCATTGGGGCATAAAAAAAACCTATAATGATAGCTGTAAGGTGGAAAATAAATAAATAAATAAAAATCTTCTTTAGAATGAGACAGATAGGCTATACCCAACTTCGCTGGCCTAGAGCGAGTTGTCAGACTTCACATGCAGTCGAGAAAATCTCTCTGTGATAATCAAATTATTAATACCGACTAAGCATAACCTACTAATATTATAAATGTGAAAGTTTTTATGTATGGATGCTGGATGTTTGGTACTCTTTCACGCAAAAACTACTAAACGGATCTGGATGAAATTTGGAACAGAGATAGAACATAGTCTAGAATAGCACATAGGCTACTTTTTATCCCGGTAAAAGGTATGGTTCCCGTGGGATAGCGGGCAAAGCCGCTGGCGGAAAGCTAGTATTACAAATGTGAAAGTTTTTATGTATGGATGATGGATGTTTGTTACTCTTTCACGCAAAAACTACTAAACGGATATGGATGAAATTTGGAACAGAGATAGAACATAGTCTAGAATAGCACATAGGCTTTTTATCCCTGTAAAATGTATGGTTCCCGTGGGATAGCGGGCAAAGCCATTGGCTTAAAGCTAGTTTTTTATATTTAGAAAAGTTTAGAGGCCTTCGATTTCAAATTTGACATTTCCTCTTGCTCTGAAAACGTCATCATCAAACCATAATACTGTCCCACTGCTGGGCACGAGTCTCCTCTCAGTATGAGAGGGATTAGGCTATAATGCGACACGCTGGCCTAATGCAGGTTAGCAGAAATCATACATATAATTAACTTATTATTTGTCAAAATATCTAGCCTTTATAGTATTGAGATATGATTAATCAGTGATTGGTATTTTCCTGTAATACAATATGTAGATTCAGTCCATATACAAGGTGGAAGGGTCATCGACGCGCATCCGAATACCATGAGTTTAGTACATGATTCTGGACGGGGTCCAATTTGGTGCATTGAAATATTCCGTCACTTTTTTCATCAATTTTTAATTTTTTTCTGCAGTTTTTATTTACTTGAACGTGTAAAAAACATTATACGCAAATTAGATTTATAATTAAAGAATCATTATTTCATTTATTTCGTATCGCGCTCGATAACATTTACCGCGGAGCATTATGATCGCGTTGTCACAGTGTAATAAATCCGTTGTTACATTATGGCGTTATTAGTAATACACTGCGCGCTCAAAAATGTCGCGCGCTCAAATCTGTAATAATCATTCTACATTAATCATCATCATTTTGTACATTAATGACCTAGGTCATTTTATTTTTGACCTTGAGTGAAACATTTGTCACGACATTTGTGCGTCGATATCCGACGTCGACAAGGTGGAAGACCTTGTATTTTGCAGAATCTGTTAAGAAATTACATAATGTAGGTACTCACATCTATGTAGGAAGCATTAATGTAGTCGGAGTCGGGCTCCCGGTCCACCGTCTCTAGCACCACTCGGTTGTAGTCATCTGCGGGGAATACGTAATGAGCGAACACGTTATGACGTACGAGGTAAAGTTCTATATTTAAAAAATAAGACGTTGTATAAGCTGTTTTGATAATATTTTGTTTCTTTTTAATTAGATTTGTTGCAATTTGAAATTCGAATCGGCAAACAAATAGAAAGAAAATGTGTGGTAATGACATTAGTGACAGCCCGATTTGTTGAAAGCTTCATATACATAATTATGTCATTTCCATACATTTTGTTTCTATAAAACAATATAATAATATGTCAATGTTGTCGTGTATTTTTAATGAATAATGAATACAAAAATCACAGATGACACAATACATTTTGAAAATAAAAATTTCTGGGCTATACTTAATTCTTCCAATTTTTATTTCCCTAAAATCCTTATTCGGATTATCACGAATAGCATTTAAATGTTGTTTACATAGATTTGAATGAAACAAGATAAAAAAGTTCATAACAAAACATGAATAAGTAAAAGCGAAAATTACACAGGTATAACATTAGTAAAAGGCTATAGATGACAGATGGCCTGGCCGGATAAAAAGACCACTTTGAGCAAATACTCAGTGGTCTTTTTAATTTCCTTGGAATCAATTTAAAAAAAAAAAATGTAAATCTTTTAAAATTTTAAATAGGTACATAAAGACAAAAATAGTTTGTGACATTACAGTGGTTCAAATCAAGACAATTCATAAAAAAAATCCTTTTTTTTTAATACGTTTAAACTTTAAGTGTTGCTAAATCTCATGTAATAGGGGCGAGTCCTATTGCGGTGGGCATAAAATTCAAACTACGAGCTAGTATTAATAACTTCATAGAAAAACCCATAACTAGATAATAATAGCCTTTTTTATCCAGAACACCACAAAACAATACAAAAACATAGTTAAAACATCTAATGATGGAATGTTACCAAATTATAATTATGTATTAATTAACTCGATGTTACGGATCGTAAACAAAACAAATATTTAAAACAATACAATTACCTACATTGTTTTAAGTACAAATATTCATTATTGGCTCCAGTCTAGTACACATTAATCAGTTTGTAAATTAATGTACTTATTTTACCTACCAATAAATCTTTAGTTATTTGGCAGGTTAAGCATATCGCTATTTACAGCTGTTTCAATTAGAATTTTGTGTTACAGAAATTTCATTGGTATGAAATAAAAATTATTGGTATTTAATTTAATTAAGAACACATTTTAGTTTAAAACTCAATGTGAAAGTAGACTAAATAATTCCCATTGCTGATACAACAAAGATTAATAATATATCCTCACGCTATCTCTACTAAGGGTTAGACAGAGGTGTACCTATATCGGTTCACCTGTATTAGATTGAATTGAATAGGGTCATACCTTTTGTTTTGAGTAGGCCCAAATCCAATATCTTAGCTGCTACTAAAAATCGGAAAATCTAATCCCATTTTGCTCGAATTGGGAATTAAAATCGAGATTTTATACTCAGTAGCTTCGTTTAAGAACACTAGAATAAGATAAGTTAGCACAAGTTAACACTAGAATAAGTTAAGTCGTAAGTTTTAATTTAAAATATATTCACAACGCGTATAATAATATATAATGCTTCGCCGGCCGACTGAATGACTAAAATGCAACTACAATATTGTAAAACTGAAGCACAGAAACCGAAGCAGAACAATGAAGTCTGCAATTAACTTGAAAATTATGTTTATTTAAAACAACCCTTAATGAAAGGCTCTTTGCAGACAATACAACGCCTGTCTCAAACGCTACCGAACAAAACCGCGATAACGAAGCTGTTGTGGTTAGGCTCAGCGCGCACTGCGCAAACAAACCGCGCGATAATTCTTCTTCATACTAATATTAATATTATAAATGCAAAAGTAACTCTGTCTGTCTGTCTGTCTGCACTTTGACGCCAAAACTACTAAACCGATTTAAGTGAAATTTGGTACACAGAGTTTTCAGAGATTTTAGTATAGAGCCTGAGAAAGGACATAGGCTACTTTTTAATGCGAAAAAACGGCTGAAAGGGGTTAAAATAGGGGATGAAAGTTATAAGAAATACCAAAACCACGCGGGCGAAGCCGCTGGCGGAAAGCTAGTATATAATATTAGGAGGTCTTTGGAGGGGGAAATGTCACAATTCCCTAGCCAAAAAAAATACTGCAACTTGCCGTATAGCCACATAAGGGAGGCAAGTGCGGTTTTTAGGCAGAACGAGTTGGACATAATGGACATAATATTCTGCCGTCTTCCCAGGTGACAAAGACCCATGACGATTTTCGGTACCACAAAAACTGTGGCCTTTGCTATACAGTGAAAATTTTGGGACGAAAACGGCTCAATAGAAATTTTTATACCTATCCCGACTATGTTGGGGCCAGCTCAAAGTCTAACCAGATGTGGCTGAATATTAGTAGCGATTGCTATCAGGCTTCCCAACTTCTGGGTAAAAAACTGTGGTCTTCGATTAGACTTGTCTCTTTTGATGCGTTGTGATGCAAATTTAATTCGCATATTTGCAGCATTGAGTGTCAATCATCGTATTGGGAAATCAAATTTGCAAGCGCAACCGCTCAATCGTGCAACGCTGTTCAGTGAATGAATGCATATTTTTCGCGTGACTTCACTTCGAAGTGAATCAAAATTTCTGTAGAAATAAAATATACTCATATTGCAAAGTTTAAAAAAAGCCGGTCATCATAATCATTATTATTCTGCTCTTAGTTTAATACACTTAGGATCCTACGGCTTTTTTGCCGCTATGGTTTGTAAATGTATATTTATTTAAAAGGAATTTGAATTTACTTGGCAGTGGAAACGTAATTCCACTTAAATTAATTTAACTTTAGCCATTAACTCAGAAAAGACACAAGTCATGGCCGAGAACTGCATTGTAAATTGTAACTGAGAAAAATCTCAATGGGTGTGAAACGATACTGACTATAAACCGTGCGGGTAAAAATCGCGCGACGAAATTACGCAGTGCGCGCTTAGCCTAACATTATACAGCTCACCGCAACTTGTTTCCGTCGCTCAAAGTTACTATTGTTGCTTTATTCGCGGACAAATTGCAGACAGCGATAAAGACTGAACAGTAGCACCGATGTTGCTTCAGTCGGCACAGTCATTAGCCCGCAATGGATTTTGATGTTGATGTAAGTGATGTTTTGTTGGCACGACACAACTTTGTTTGGTGTCTGGAGAAAACAATAATGGTGCTGATTTAGCTTTGTTTACATTGCATGTCTTTCTTAGAACTACAATTAAAAACGGATCGACAACATTGAGAGGTGTTAAATAAAATAAATAAATCTATACTACTCATTCGTAAGGAAAAAAGGTTTTTGATAACAAGGTTGCGTAATATAAATTAAGAATATTAAACTCCTTAACTTTTTCTTAATTTTTTTCTGTATTTTAGGTTTGATTTTAAGTTTACTCTTTAAGTTTTATTACACGTTTTATAAAAAAATAATATACCTACATAACTTGCTATGAAGCAGGAGAACTAAAACAAGACTAAACTTTCTACTTATTCATATTTATATTTTAGTTACAATGAGGCTAAATAAGTTTAGTTTTATAAACAAAGGATTTAGCACCAATAAGTATATCTGTCTTTTCATTATAAAACGACGCGATGAGTAAAACTTTGGCAAAAGAAAATCCATTGCTTCCTTTTTGAGCATAAATTTGTTTATGCTTAAATAAAGTTTTAATGTGATAGTTTACTTAATTATTATTATTATTATTATTGTTAACAGACAGGCAGTTGAGACAACTGATAGTAGCCTGTATCCTGCTATTCACGGCTAATTATAGTGTGAATATTTTACATCAAAACTTTTTTAAAGTAAGCTCAGATTTACAATTAGATATTTTTTAATAAGTATGTTTTTTTATCGTCTTTTTGTCTATTTAAGCATTGTCTATGATGTAGATATCACAATTCGCAATCCAAAAATTAGCTTCATCGAGCACCACAGACTAAATGGTACGTTGAATGGGCCAATTTATTGTTAGAAATGACGATGTCAAAACCAACCAACATTAAAATAAAGTTTTGCACTCACAAACGACTTTGGCCGTCATTTAATGGACCCAGATCTAAGTTTAATGTGCTAAGCCACGATGAAGTCGTAAAAAAGATTTCACTTTTATGGCGAGCTTTATGTGGTCTGTGAATAAAAACGTACTTTGTGGAATGCTAGGAAGCTAGCTGATAAGTAAGTAGTGGTAGATGGACTTGCATACTTTTAATCGCAAACGATTTAATATGAAAATGCGACTTTTTAGTCTAGATGCCGATAAACCTGACAGCCAATTTATGCAGCATGTTGCAATGACAGTCGTTTCATGTAAAATACTGATCTTCAGCGTCATCAGGTTAGACTGGAAGTCACCCAAACACATTTCGGAGAGTTTAGAATAATTATGAATACTTTTTCATAGTAAGGTATATAAAATAAAGTCTCTATTGTGTGAGGTAACCTTAAATATTTACCGGTTCACTACATACAATTATTATTTTTTAAATATTTATAAGTCAACATAATGATTTTGGTCAATTAGCCGAAACTAGAATTAATTTTATCTCAAACAATCAAAACTTTCAAATTATATAGTTGGAAAAGTCAACAATTTATTTAAATAACTAAATGACTACATACATTTATCAAAAACATGTAGATATGTCACTACAGTTTGTGTTTTTGCTACTTACAATACTACAATTAGTAATCATACTAATCATATTCCCCGAATATACTAAATCCCCAATTCCCCCAGTTACAAACCATATTAGAAATCATACTCAAGGTGACAAATAATACCAAAGAATAAAACTCATAAAATATTCAGAAGGTACTTCGGATGAATTTATATGGAGGAGGTAGGCAAGTGGTACTTACAAGGTATAACTTTTTGGTTTTGGTTTTTATGTGAATTAGTCTTCTTGGTTGCGTGTCGACACGAGTGTGTTTCCACTTTGACCGCCGTCTGTAACAGAAATGTATACATTAACATAATGAAACCTTACCTTCTCCATACTTTATTTAATAATAAATTAAATGTAAGTATATTGCATGTGAGTCGATATTTAATGTCTTTCTTACTTTGCATTATATTTTCACACATATATACCATCAAGCCCAAATTCCCATTAGGAATTAGGCAGTATGTTTATGTTTAACCACTACCATTGTTCCTGATTTCGATTCCCACGTCGAGCAAAGTTATTGGGATTATCTATAGAATTCTCAGTAGCAGCTCGA
The DNA here is from genome assembly GCA_946251955.1 of Acronicta psi. Taxonomy (NCBI): domain Eukaryota; kingdom Metazoa; phylum Arthropoda; class Insecta; order Lepidoptera; family Noctuidae; genus Acronicta; species Acronicta psi. Next base: position 3,940,515 of record OX276486.1, read on the forward strand.
AGCTTGGAGATGTGCCTGGTTAACGGCAACGGGCTTGACCCTTATTAGGTACATGGGACCTAAACATACCAAGAGAATACATTAGTACCTACACCTTTGCCTAAAGGCACGCCAAACAGACGAATTTTCTAGTATTAGTGTTTAATATTTCAAGAATTTTTATGTGTGGTAAACACACACCATAAAAACTTGTGAAAAGTTAAGGGTAATATTACATATTTCGGTCGACCGTAAATACATTTTTTATTTTCCGATAAAGGTTATCATCTCTAGTGATCGAAAAGCGAATAAAAAGCGTAAACTTCACTACGGTGCGCGCTGACAAAAAACAGTGCGATTTTTGTTGCGATTTTTTACGTATTTTGAAAGTGGAATATTGGATACATTGAATGAGATTGCTTGTTGAAAAAGTGTCTGCCTTCACATTTGACACCTTTACGCGTGTATCCTCGGAGTGTTAGGCAGCGGTGTAATATAAATCTATCTTATAAAGCCGAAATCATTGAATGATTGAAATTTGAACTTTAAGTCAATGAAATACATGTCATTGTGAGACAGAATGAATATAATGAGCATTTGTTATATTCATTCGAAGTTTACTAGTATGTGTTAGGTCCTATGTCTTAGGGAGCAAGCCATTGGGACTAAATCTAAACACCAAGTAACCAGGCTCTCAGAAGTAGACTGAACATTTTATAGAGACACTCAATAATGCTTTGCTCAACACATAACCTTTGACCTCCCGAAAATACAGTCAAAATATTAAAGTGTCGTGTTAATCTTAACTATGACTACCCTGGATGTGGCTTTTGACGAAAAACAAGAGGACTTCTCATTATACGTAAAGCCCATGGAATGCGAGATCAACCCAAACCATCAGGCAATGTAAGTACGTCACTCATAATACGATTCATAAAAATGACCATTTTAGCCTCCCTATGTTCTTATTCTTAACACAGGCTTATTCAGCATCAGGAAGGACATTGTTTCAAAAAGTAAAAAGATCCCAGACTGCAGCTTCCACGTCCAAACTATCGGAAAAACGGGTGCTCATCCGTTGCGCCGAATAAAGTACCTAGTACAAGTAGGACACGTCAGGCGAGTTAACCTAGATAATTAATGTACAGTGCAGCCGCTGCCCTGACACCCTGACGTTTTTAATTTCAGGTACTGTATTAAAATAGTTCATTTTCATTGTAATTACGGTTCATTTTGGCAGATGCAGTTTGTCATACATCAGACACTCCATTGAAACGCTCCAATTCCGATGCCTACTACAACTACATAAGCGATATGTTGTTTGAAATGAAATGAAATATTTTTATTTGTACGAAACATGGTACATGTTGTGGTCGGAAACGTACAGTCCTGTATGTTCCGCCAGACATCTGGCATACAACATTTTAATAATATTATGAATTTTAAACAATTATTTAATTATTTATGTATCTACACAAATTATAGTATTTAATTATTCAATGTTAGTCATGTATGAAAATATTAACCACTAGCCTCCCGCCAGCGGCTTCACCCGCGTGGTGTTAATAACTTTTCCGCCTTTTTTGCAACATTTTTCATTGCCGCTCCGCTCCTATTAGTCGTAACGTGATCGTATATAGCCTTTAGCCTTCCCCGATAAATGGGCTATCTAACAGTATTAGAAATATGTTTTCAAATTGGTCCAGTAGTTTTGGAGCCTATTCAATACAAACAAACACACAGTTGTACACGCGCGATGTGTGCGTAAAGTGTGTTAATCTTGTTTAGCAGTCGGCAAACGCTACAGAGTTGTCATCCTGTACGTAGATAGTATTTATTGTTATTTACTGGTTTTGTATGACCCAGACTGCAGCTTCCACTTCCAAACTATCGGAAAAACGGGTGCTTATCCGTCGCGCCGAATAAAGTACCTAGTACAAGTAGGACAGGTCAGGTGAGTTAACCTAGATAATTAATGTACAGTGCAGCCGCTGCCCTGACACCCTGACGTTTTTAATTTCAGGTACTGTATTAAAATAGTTCATTTTCATTGTAATTACGGTTTACTGGTTTTGTATGGAGAACAAGTAAGCACTCCAAAGAATGTAATTTTTTATTAGTAAAAACTTTTTACTTAACTTTTTAACTAACTAACTTTTTACTAACTTTTAACTAACTTTTTACTAACGTTTTTTTTAATAGTTCTTATCTGTTTTGAAAATGGTAACCAGAAAACCTATTCCTTATTTACTTAATCTATCTATGACATGGCGACAAACAAACAAATGAGTATTATACTGTAAACAAGATGAAGAACAATAAAAGAAAGCTATTTCGTACCACTGTGGAGGCTACATCGCACTGTTTCTTTATATTTTCACTACAAAAATACTTTGCACAACACCCGCCCTGATAAAAAAAGTTCCAGGTAGTTTGAAACTACCCGCCGCGCTGGGAGAACGAAACCGCAAAGAAATACTATTTCTTTTTAAAACTCAACCTAAAGAATAACTTAGTAAAGTAGATTATGGTACAACTTCATAATCTATTTTGTGAAAGTCGTCGACTATGATTCAATTTGGATAGTTTATTGTAAAAGTCGCGGTACTGTATGATGGGTCATTTGATTTTTATTACTATTAGTTTTTAAAGTCTAAAATGCTATGGTAGAAGAATGGTATCGGAGTACGACTATTTTGTGACTTTCTTTGAATGATGGATAGAATTATATCTAGCCGTCTGTCTATCCATCTACGCTATACAAGGTGGAAGGGACATCGACGCACAAACGTCGTGACAAGGTTTCATTCAAGGTCAAAAATAAAATGACCTAGGTCATTCATGTTGAAAATGACAGATATTAACATTTTTGAGCGCGCAGTGTATTGCTAAAAACGCGGTCATAACGCTGCGCGGTGAATATTATTGCGCGCGCAATCCGAAATAAGGTAAACGCAGGTATTAACGACCCCCCTAAGGCAATTTGAAAATCAACCATATTTTTTTAGTATACTGGTTCCTCTAAAGATTTGTAGTTTCATTTTATAAGCTAGTGTTATGTATAAAAAATGTATTTACTGAATCAAATACATTTAAATAAAGGAGTATCTTTTAAAAATTAATTTATAATGTGACTTAGTCGATTGTTGCAATTACCGACCCATAAAAACGGCTGTGAAGCTATTAACGATTTTTATGCAGCTATCCCCGATCGTGCCTTTTTCCAGCAATGGAATGTATATAAGCTAGTGATAATGATGATTACCGATCTTAATAAAATAAAATTGCAAATATTTATTCGTATTTTTTATTATTGTTATTTTTAATAAAACAATAATTATTTTGTTCATAGGTATTACTTCTTAAACTTTTAAATTAATCAACATATTACTATTAAAACACATATATATTTTATTATATATTATATATATATATTATATGTATACACATAGGTATATATTTTATTATATGATGTTAGTCTGCCCGTGACCGTGGACGCTGAAAAGGGTCCGAAACGGTAATAGCTTCTTATAGTTGCTATTGCCGACCCTAATGGGTCGGTAATACAGTATGTAAATATAAACGTAAATTGTATTACCGACTCATAAAAAATGGTTATTTTAATTCAATTGACCTTCGGACTATAAAATTGATTATAATTAATTAATGTCACAAATAATATGAACAAATGCACACTGTTTTAAACACAAAAACAGTGATTTATTACTGTAACTTTTCAATATCGATCCGCGAAAAATATCATAACTTTGGTTAAATTGACAACGCTAAACGGTAAAAACTAGACAAAAAAGTTTAGTCGCTAATAGATTTTTATAAAGACTGATAGCTTAGATTTAAACTGGTCCATAAAAATACTTGTGGTAGTGTGATATAATAACATAAAAGAAATAAAAACGAAAAGTTACGTTTCTGCCATTGCCGACTTATGGGTCGTCGATAGCTGCCCCGACTAAAACTGATGAAGCTAACACCATCCCATTTTAATTTAAAGTTTTATCGTTTCAAATTACTTTTTATTAAAAAAATGTCGTAAGGAATTAAGAGTTGACACTTAAATGGATACATTTGGTAATATAAGATAAAGATTAGACGTCATTTGTTTGTATAAATGTCTTAAGTAGAAAAGTCACGTACTTACTTGAAGGAACAAGGGAACCGTACGAAACATCCTGGGTCCACGCTGCCCCGCAGTAACTGAAGTATTTTATGTCTTTTTTGCACAGCTACTCACACTAACGTATAAGTAAACGATGCTCAAGGAATAAACGCGTGTGTAACTTTACCTACCTTTAGCTAGAATAGTTCGGTCACGTAAATATTTCGAATTAGTTTTATAGGTCGGTAATAACTACAGATTTTCGATGGGTCGTTGATAGCTGCGTTTACCTTAAATGAAATAATTTTTTTTTAATAATAAATTTAATTTGGGTATATAGTAATAAAGTTTTTTTACCTGTTCCAGTAAAAAAAACTGCAGATTTTTAAAGAAATAGATGAAAAATGTTACGGAAAATTTCAACGCAGGGGGGTCCAGAATCATGTACCGAACTCATGGTATTCGGATGCGCGTCGATGTCCCTTCCACCTTGTATTGTCTCTCAAGATATGACCACAGAACTACCAAGACGTAGATCTCAAGTTCGAATACAACGCACGCGCCTCTGACTTTTCATCTTCCTCTGCCCAACATTGGGACGATTAATGGGTTGATGATGATACCATCCTCATCTAGGAGCCCAGGTTATTAAAATTAACACAGGTAATTTGAATGAAACTAATCTTATAAGTTACAGACTACTTCAATAAAAGATTTTTTATTGAAAAAAATAATTCACTTTGTAAAAGAAAAAGATGATAAACAGGATTTCTTATTCAGAACAACAAAATTATGAAGCTTTAATTTTACTTTACGGACTTTGTTTTGGGTACTGTTTTTCAAACTCGAAAGAATGGACAGAATGTTATGATACAAGAGCCTTAAAAGAATCCGCTTGAAAATTACAATAGGGAATTACGATGTCAGCTGTATTTTCAAGAAGTGTGTCCCCTTAAGCAATATCTTTTGACGTCGACTCATAAATTGTCAATTTAATCAGGCCCTTCTCGTTTTATTCTTTTGTTTTAACTGTGACATCGTTTTTACTTGAGACTTGTTTTATTGTAACATTTGCATTAATTTACTTTCAATTTCAGTCCTGGGATTTTTTTGGCTGATTTGTAAATAAGGATAATACGGACTGACTTGCTCGACCCAGGGATCGAACCCAGGATCTCTAGCGTAGCAGTCGCTCTTAGGAACATTAAACCAACAAGGCACCTACGGAAGACAAAAGCGTAATATATATGGAAGAACTTCAATCTCAATATCTTCCGCGACACTTAATTTCCTAAGAGCGTTTATCAATGAACAAAGCTTACATAGCCGGGGTACGTGGCCGTGTCCGAACGGCCATTACTATGACTTATTATCCGGCCATGATGGAGTCTTTTGGCCTTACACCAAGCGAAATGGAGCTATCTGGGACGCTGGCGATCTGTGACAACTCTAACATTGGAAAGCTGGCATTTTTTTAAAAGAGGTAATCAAAAGCTCTTACAACTTAGCCCAAATTTGTACCTGCGGTTCTTGACAGCTGTCAAGTTGACTGTTTTTACCATGAAATCACTATGAAACTGATAATAGTGTGTCAAAATAGGCATGCTTTTTTTTCAAATTAAAAGTAATTTTTTCTCAACCCCTAGTAAGTATAAAAAAGTACGACTAGAGTTTTAATTAGCGTAATACAGGGTATTTTTTCCAATAAGTGGAACTTTACTCGCGTGTTATTCTGTGCTTCGACCATAAGTTTTTCTCACTAGTTTCGCTAGCGACGCCGTAAAATATTTGTATGGAAAACCCTCGCAGCGCCTCTAGTGGTTACGTAAGGAACTAAATTCGGCTATGAGATTACAGCGTTTCGATGCGTAAAAAACCTATCGAAACAATTGGTTAGAACTCATGGTTGAGGTATTGATGTACCAGTGTAGTTCAATGAACATCCGATCAGTAGATTTTGCGTGAAAAAGAAAGAATGAATCGCTGTGTACATTATTGGAAACCGTATGAAAATTCGTTAGGGAGGCCTTACACTCCGCTACTGAGAATTTCATAGAAAAACCAATGACACTTTTCCTTTTGTCAGTAATGATAATACTTGTAAAAATCTATATCTATACTAATATTATAAAGAGGAAAGATTTGTTTGTTTGTTTGCATTAAATTAGCTTCGAAACTACACAGGCACTAGACAAGTTAATTTTGGCATTCGAATTAACAAACGAATAGAAAAAAAAAGTATGGAAATGACATTAGTGACAGCCCAGTTTGTCGAAAGCTTGTGTCACTTCGATACATTTTGTTTCTATTCATTTGTCGATTTGAATGTCAAATTGCAATCTGTCTACAGGCCCGGACCGATACGAACATTCTTTAAGTATTAGAAAGCTAAAGATTCTTTACGGAGTAACATAGGCTATAATTTATAAGAAATACCCAGACCCCCACACGGGTGAAGTCGCTGGCGCAAAGCTAAACATAAGTAGATAGTGATATGATATAGGTACTTACTTGAAACTCTAGTTTGTATAATACAGGGTATTTCCGCCGCTGGTCGCAGAGCTTCGGGAAGTTCTTGAGTTCCACGGGCCGGTCGGGTATCGTCTCCGATATGGAGCCGTTCTCGTCAGCTGTGAAACAAATGACGTTAGTACATGACAGTGACAACATTTTTGCGAACGGTTCAGAATACAGTAATACACATTAAGTTACCACACATACATCAGGGGTGCTAAAATGGCTATTTACTTTTTTTTGAATCACAATATGAATCTCGAACACGAACGTGAACACGTGGCAATTTTTTTAATATTTTTTATAGCGCCATCTAGTCCTTAATTGACCAAAACTTGTACTATGTGTAGGTACTGGACAATGGGGACATAATACCTATTTAGATATGTTTTCGTTATACATACCGATGATTATAAGAAACACTCAGAAAAACACACACACATTCATCACATAAATAGTTGTGTCCTGTGGGAATCGAACCCACGACGTGATCAGTGATTCGAGTACCGAACTGCTGTAGTATTGCATTTGAAAAAAAGTGTATAAGTATTATATCCATTGTCTAGTTCACATAGTACAAGCTCTGCTTAGTTTAAGACTAGATGGTGCTGTGTAAAAAAAATGACCTAAATATATATTGTATATTTATTATTAATCCCTTAGGGCCGTGCCCGGGACGTGACGGTGCTTTGGTCAGCAATATTTGGAGCCTCCGGAGCGGTCCGTTCATGGTCCTGATTTAACTGTGTGGATATCAATTATGACGCCATTTTAGCGATGACCATAAAAAAGGATACATACTATAAAGTTTTTATTAAAGTGTTTATAATAGAAAGGAGATTATGATGTAAAAGGAGAAATATAATGCTACCTTTTTTTAAAGAACTATGAGCAGTTTGCGAGAAGTTAATTTTTTTTTCTCACATATTATGGCCTCGTTCTGAACATTTTGAGTTCTTTATTGTATGAGATCTGATTATTATGGACATAATTTTAAACAAAAATGTGAAAAATCTTGTTAGTTTTCTCATAATTCCTGTTATTCTTTGATCACTCTTTAATTTATGCACATTCTTGGTAAATAGTTTTACGCTCCCCCATCGTCTTACTTAAGTGTATGACTGTATTCTAAACCAGAGCGCTCCGGTACAATCCAGTTAGAACCGGATAGATACCGTTGAAGACAAGTGGCTTACAAAGGCACATGTAATCAGAACCGAGTGCACCCGCATTAGTTAGGGAGTGCTTTGTATAATTAGTTTAATATACTGGTTTATATTGAACCAAGTACCTATAACAATCTTAGTACCTATACTAATACTTCTTCTGAATTAGTTGTTCTCAAGTTAGTACTACCATTTTTGCCAGCTCCAATCGATATTGATATCGACAGAAATCTCTCAAATTTTAGAATCGGAATGATATCGATTACAACGAAACAAAAAAATAATATCGATATTAATTCCGTGTTCATCACTGTTGTTGTAATTACCTGCATAACTCAGAAAAAATTTGCAAGTGTTACACAAAAAATTACACATTCTTCTCTGTAGTATTGCAGGAAATTAAAACAAATAAGTATTAGGTACAACTAAAGTTACATTATTCTATGTGCTAAGTGAAGCATCTAGTGAAATGTTGTTTTAAATGTTAAGTATCATTCTAAGCCACATCACTCTTTGTTAATATCTTGATATCTACTATTAATTTGATTAGGTGCTATTCTTCAACTATTATGTAGCTTTCAATTTAATCTTCTTCTAAAAATTCTTTAATGTATAATGCTTTGAGTTATTTGCTAAGCTATCAATGAAGATAATAAATATAACATATTGATGATAGAATAACATTGCGTCTACTTTTTTCTAAGGTTTTCGTAGCAAATATTTGATATTATGCTATTCTTATTGTAAGAAATGGATTTATTTAACTACACTACTAAATGACAAGTTTACAGAAAAAACCATAGATAACAATAAAATGTAAAAATAAAACAGTGATAGATGGAAAAAATCGGCTGACAACAGCATCGGCCGCATCGTCAGAAAACGTATGTCAGAAAAGTCTGCCCGGCAGGCAGCGGACTGACGAATTTATGGACGCTAATCCGTCAAAATTCTATCAGTTTGGGGTTTCTATAAAGCAGAAAATATACGCGCAGAATATTCCTTGTAGTATCAAATTCTTTTGACTGCGTGCGCCCTGAATAGATTTTTTTTTTTCTAAGTATGTTTTTCCTTGTTATGTTATTTATCTCTTTATCCACAACATAGCAATATACACAAGCCAAATAAATCTACAAACAAATAAATTATTCTGAAATAATTTTCAAGTAAAAATCTGGCCGAACGAGTTCCTAAACGAGGATTTATCCGGGAAAGTTGGCATTAAGGGTGAAAATCATGGAATTGTGCTCATTCCGGTGAATGAGTGAATGAACCATATCGTCGCCGGGAATGATAAATGACTGAATGTCGAATGGTCGGGGGTTGAAAGTTGAACAACCCGTGATTTTGTCGACGATTTTATAACTTGATTAGTCTGAGACGTTCTATTTCCCTCAAGCGATACAGTGTCTCAACTGAGGCTCTGTAGACTAACATTATTTTGTTTTAAAATAAAAGAAAGAAAATTGTTCTTTTCTTACGAAATTGGATATCCAGTCATTATTTTACCCAGGGCCTGTAGACAAGTTGCTATTCGACATTCGATTCGACAAACCAATAGAAACAAAATGATTGTATGGAATTGACATTAGTGACAGCCCGATTTGTCGAAAGCTTGTGTCATTTCCATACATTTTGTTTGTCGATTCGAATGTAAAAATGCAACTTGTCTAGCCCCCTTGGCCCTGTTTCGTTATTTTTCTAACCCTATCTTCGCTATTGAGTTTTGAAAATTGGTTATGGTATTTTTTATCCCAAAACCGTCTACACCATTGCACTAACGAAATTATAATCTTAGGTAAAATTCATCACTGTGCATCACTGCTGAAACTTGATAGATCGCCAATGATTCTGCAAAAAAAGCCCTTTTCACAGATAACCGAAACTACAACTATGTGCTTAAAGTAATTTAAAATATTTTTGGGCCGCGCTCAGAAACGTCAATGAATCGCTAACAAACAGTGGCTACTATATCTTGGCTTATTTTTCCATATTTGAGTTTGTTGTCAATGTACTTAGATATCCTGGTTCTCTATTAGCTAATGATTCATTACCCAAAGTGACGTCTCATAGTGCGGCCCAAAGTAAAGGAGGTAAGTGATCATTCTCTGTCCTAACCACTATATTTATTATTAGTTATTCTGTGGTTTGGGGTTAATAATAAATAAAACAAACGGCGCAATAATTTCACAAAATCAACCTGAAATAACGTCTAAATATTGCTTACGCGAGCCGATTTTCTATGTTCCAATTTACTCCAAAAACTGGACATAAATTATTACAATATGAGGTGGAAAGCGTTTTATTAACGCAAATTATGTTTACTTCAGGGAATTAAGAGTCGTTTACTTTGCGCCTAATAAAGCGAGCGTGAAATAAAACAACAATAAATTTTCTTTATTATTATTTTATTATAATGTGTTCGTTGATGAACTTCGCGATTAAATATTTATAGTTTGTTATGATAACAACCTTTTAATTTGATTAAATTTACTCATTCATTGGGTATGTAAGTTCTTCTATTCAAAATTAAATTAATGGGATATTGACGAGTGGAGTTGTGTTTTAATTACGATTTACTTTGATTGTTAAATATATTATATACTTACTCAATTATTTTGTCTGATAAAGCTTTGAGAATAATTCAGGGTGCGTACAGTGGACTCAAAATAAACCTTCATAAATTTAACTATCGCAATTTACACACGCAATTTCTTATAAAGAATGATGGACTTGAAAATACTTTTAGCAAACTGAACAGACCATCCCAAATCCATAACAGTTGCTAACCCTTCGATATACATGAAAAAATGGGCCATAATATAACGAGTTACCCTTTCGGAGAGGTGATGGTAGGTCGTTGTTGTGAGCGTCTAAACACAAGCAGGGGCAGGGTTAAGGGCCGTGAATGGCCCTCCACTCCGTATGAAGACGGATGTATTAGACATTTATAGTGAATGCTACTTTGCAAGGTACTGTGTGAGTATTACTTATTTTTTAGTTTTAAGAAGAGGTTTTAGTCAAAGAGGTTCTTTTGGGGTCCTATTTGTTAAGCTATGAGAATGAATACTGATGTTGTCATAATTATGAGCGTTCTCTTTGTCTAGCTTCTCGTAGCAATTTAAAAAAGTATGTTAGTTATGGATAATACCTGAAATTAATAATCTAATTAATTATTGAAACAAATAATTATTTTGAACAATAGCGCCAACTATACTTAGAGCCTGTTTCACAGCTTACTGATAAGTTCCCGGTAAATTATCTGGCAAATAATTTCATACAGATTTTATTACATTTTTTAATTTATTCGGCAGTTAGCGGCTATCCAGGTGGAGGTGCAACAGGTGGTCGAGGTGGTAAAACAGGCCCTTAGAGTCTACTTAAACCCTAAAGTAACCCCTAATATGTTGACTAAAGTTAATCCCAAACAACGCAAAGCTTATATCGTAGGTCTAAAAACATGGTAAAATAATTCAGGTAAATGAGCACTAAGAGATAATTTTAGGAAATTTCAACGGGATTAGGAAAATCGCGAACCACCGCACAGACTAAATGTCGGATATTAAAAATAACTCAAAATAAAAAAGTAAAGTACCTACAATGAATACAAGTAAAGCTGACGGCTCCGTTCTGTTAAGAAAATTCAAAACCGTGATGACGCGATTAGATAGCTATACAGAACACCCGAACAATGGGTAGGTACCTCTTCAAAAATATCTTCAAACGTTTAGCCTGTCGCGTCGGTTCCCGTCACCGCTCTTTATCGCTCCATCGCGCTTTATCAGACTCATCGCTGTGCTTTCTTTATATATTCAGCAGCCATTTTTGTTGCCAACCCTTGAAAAGTCGTGAGCCTGTTGTATTTTTTAATTTACGTGATCTACACGCAGATTAGGGCTTTTCGATCTTTTGTACGGTAATCTCGGGTTGACGCTGCGAAATTTTGATTTGAGAATTTTAGGGTTATGTAAGCTAGCAGTGTTGGTATTGTTTTAATATTTTTATTTTACGATTGTGGTTGTTATATTTTGTTATCGTTTACTGTCTCGGAGCCTAGTGGTCTTAAGCGCGATTGCTATGCTCGAGGTCTTGAGTCGATTCTCTAGTTGAGCAGTTGATTGAGTTTTTTCTATGAAACTCTAGGTATATTATGATCAGTGATCGGCGTAGATAGTGCTATTTTCGGTCAATGACCCTGAATGATTATGTTAATATGGACATGTCCCGGGATTTTCGGGGTTCACGGGAATATTTTTCGGAATGTTGATGTAAATTAAATTATACTGTTAAAGATACCATGAATATGAACTGCGTCATATCAGACTACTTATTTTTGTCCCGCTGTTTTTTAACTGGTCCCGCACAGTGCTGTTTGCCATATTACTTACTGGTCAATAGGTAGGATCTGATTATACCCGAAACAGGTGGCATGATATGTCGTCATGTGTACAACTACAATTACTTTACAATTGCTCGTCAATGTGATATAAATTAGTATGTAACATGTATGAGTATGATTGATGACATGTAGGATTTAGAAGGTATATCCATGTTAAGTTAACTCTGTAAGATCTCTGATTATGATACTCTTGAGATTGGTTTTGTGACCAGTAGGCTCGACTGAAATATACCGGCAAACTGTGGGTGTACATCGGTGCACCACTGCCTAACCTTTCGAGGATTATAGGCGTGATAGTCTTTTATGTTTTATTTTTTGCTAACACATCTATAATGAAAATTATAGGGATGTCTTTTTTTTTTCTAGAAAACAAATAATTTTGATTCTAATAACGTAGTTGCTACGTTCGTTTTTGTTTTGGAGTACGGTTTATCTACAGGAATCGTATGGCCACTCAGGAGGTTGCAGAGTATCTTGGCCTCTTGCCGATTAAAAGTAAATCGTATAAATAAAAGTAGAAAATTAATAACAGTTAAAAAAAACTAAAAAAAGACACGCTTTTCACGACTTTGTACTGCATTATGCCAGTCGTACGTCAAAAATAACACTATTCTCATAAATTCTAATTAATATTACGCAACTTTCATTTCAACGGAAGAACTACATACCCAAACTAATATTAAGACATTAAAACAGACATAGTAACATTTTGTGAGTAAATATTAATAATAATGTATCACAAAGTTGCTTCATAACGTGCGATGTTCCAATTTCCCCGAGGAGCGACTGTGCATGCTCGACTTACATTAAAGCGAGAATTGACTATGTATGAGTACTGCACACATTAAACATTGTTTTGTTAAGGCAATACAATATACTTAGCAAGACACTAGGTAAGACACGAGGTATTTATCGCTTACATCTGGAGCAGCCCGTCTGCGGAAGTATCTCCACCTTACAGAAAACTGCAACCAAATAACACACTTTATTGTGTGTTGTGTTCTTGCAGTGACTAAGGTTGCCAGAGCTCCTCATAAGGATGCGCTGCGCTGGCAGCAAGAGGAGCATTCCCTTTAACTATCGGCGCAATGAATCCTCCATAAACCTCTAAGAGGTGAGTGACGCTTCGGTGTTGTAAACGTCCATAGGCTGCGGAAACCGTCTACCATCAAATGGGCCGTAGGCTTGTTTGCCACCTTTGTGGAATAAAAAAAACAGTCATAGGCTAGGGATATGACCACTGTACTGCCAAGTGGTCCCGAGTTTGAATTCAAGGCACTACTATAGCATAACCCTCTCTCATTCTGAGAGGAAAGTGGGCAGTGGGTTGATGAAGATACATTATAAATGTATTGAGTGATACAGTAATGAGGGAAGCTAAGAAAGATTAATTTATTTTTACGCTCACAAAAAAATGTGTTTGTGACAATCGCAGACCGTCGTTGGCTGACACAATGCATTGCTGAGCATGTGGGTCTGAGCTCGATATCCAGGTCGAGGAAAGTGCTATTGAGTTTTTCTAATAGACGGACTGCCTCGTTAGTCTAGTGGTCGTATTACAATAAATAAATAAAACAATTACGTATTTCTAGTTAGATACCTAATGATTGTTTGAGTGGAGGGGCTCGTGGCTAAGTTCTTAACACATCGACACCCCTCCGTGCTTCGGAGAGCACGTAAAGCCGTCGGTTCCGGTTGTCATACGAACACCTATGACAACCGTTAGTGGTAGTCAAAAGCCCAAAAAGTCTATCCTTCGAATAGCGGTATTGGCCAGAAATTGGGTTGCGGAGGTCTGATGGCAGTGGCTTCGTGTAAAATACTGATATTCAGCCGCATCTGGTTAGACTGGAAGCCGACCCCAACATGGTTGGGAAAAGGCTAGGAGGAGGAGGAGGATCTAATGATTGTTTTTAGTTCTGTAGCACAAGATTCAGTTCACGTGAATATCAAGTTTTAATCTTGGAACACGAAGGTTCCCAATTTCGTATTTCATTACTGTTTGCTACAATTGGGAAGCGTTATAGGAGATAAAAGGCAACGTTAATCTTTGAGAGTAACTTTCTCCCGTTTCAAATACAATGGTACTGGTATCAAGTCTCCCATTGGTGCTAAACGGCGCCAGAAAACAATTGTAATAGGAGTGTTATGTTGAATGTTGGAGATCTGTCTTCATTAGGATTAATGGAATCTTTTATTGAATATAATTTCATACAAACTTCTTCAGAAATTTCGTCAGCGTTAAGTTAGTTTTCAGAGAGAATAAGTAATTTGAAATAAGAACTTTTCATAAATATTTTCGCTTGTCTAAAAAAAAAGAGCCAAAAAAATCTGTTCTCAGATTTGTCATACTATCACGCCCTTATTCACCGAAAGGTTAAGCAGAGGTGTACTAATGTAAACCCACATTTCGTTGGTATATTTAAGGTCCCATATACGGACAAGTTACCTTTAAGAATTTCATAGGAAAACCCAATAACGGTGCTCGACCTGGGGGGCTGGACAAGTTGCATTTTGACATTCGAATCGACACACAAAATGTATGGAAATGACACAAGCTTTCGACAAATCGGGCTGTCACTAATGTCATTTACATACATTTTGTTTGTCGATTCGAATGTCAAAATGCAGCTTGTCTAGGCCTGGGAATTTAACTCAGAACGTCTGGCGTAGCAGTCGCGCTCACTAGACTAACAAGTCTACTGAGTCTATAAATAATCTACTAAATACTTTCACGCCTTTTTCCCTTAAGCGTGAGCAAGTATCGAAGCGAGTGGCGTTCTGTGCCTCGACCATGGTTTTTTTTCATTAAACTCGCTAGCGCCACTTTAAAATATTTGTATGTAAAACCAAAAGCAGTGATAGCCTAGGGGTATGACCACTGGACTGTCAAGTCAAAGGTCTCGAGTTCAAATCCAAGGCCCGCACCTCTGACTTTTCGAAATCATGTGCGTAATTATTACTCGCTTTAACCGTGAAGGAAAAAATCGTGTGGAAAGCTATGCAGCTTTCATTTACACGCCGTCAAATCTGCCAACCCGCATTAGGCTAGTGGACTACAGCCTAATCCCTCTCATACTGAGGAGAGACCCATGCCCAGCAGTGGGACAGTATATGGGTTGATTTATTTATTTATAAAACCCTCGCAGCCCCTCTAGCCGTCACTTAATAGTTTGTACTTACAGAACGCCACTTGCTACGATTCTTGCATACTTCTGTAGTGGAACTACTCTATGTTGTTCATAATGTACAACGCGGGCCTCCGTGTCGTCTCGAGCCGCCATTCGGTATGAAAATACATAGGCGCGCTGTAACGGTCGGTAGCGGGGTGTCCCCGCACCAATCCGTAATTTGACGCGACGCGGAGCGCACGTCACTTGTTTCTGTGCCCGCGCTTACGTGACTCACCTCTCTCTCGCAATTACTCTCATCATTCTTCATAAGTTGTGTACTTTTAGACTTTTACCGTGACTGTTTATACATATATTTATTCCTGTGCATATACTAAGTGTCTTTTACAAATAAACTTTAAACACGTGGCTGCGTGAGTTTCATTCCACTCACCCGCTTCACTTCTTTTAGTTCATACACATTACATCTTGTCATACACAGGTGCCCGTTGCGAGTACTATAACGCACCTAACCTTTTTTAAGGGTACCTCACAAATAATCTACTAAGATTCTTATAAAAATCTAGCTCTATTCAAGCAAATATCCCATATTTTAGACAAGATGCTGATGACGGTCCAAAGTATAATACCCATAGTGAACTTTTGTTGGTAAGTAAGTCATAAATTATGACCCTTTGAGGCTCTATGTTGAGTTTCTTGGCCTCTGTATTAACTTTTTTACATGAAAAAGTATGATAGAGCCTTTTTTGTTCATGAATGAATAAGTAGTGTTGTTTCTAAACAACTGAGATCAGTAGATGGGTGTTATAGTGGCAATAGAATAATATTTTTGGATGTTTGTTTGATGTTGATGTTGAAAAAAACCCGTTACGTTATCACCATCCTTGCACTCATCCAATTTCAGGGGCTCTGCGCAGTACCTAGTAACCTGAATACTTTAACTTTCTTGATAAAATGCATAAAATGATTAAACTTAATCGATAAAATTTGTGACACCTGAAAATTGGTAGCAATTAAGGATAGATTATATCCACTAATATGGGACACCCAAATCGATATAAGGATAGATATCGCCCAGAAATTGGGTTGCAAAAGTCTTATGATATTCAGCAGATTCAGCTGGTTAGATTTGAAGCTAATTTCAACAGCTGGGAACTGGCTTGGATGATCATAGTGCTTTTAGATGAATTTCAAACAAGACTTCAAAAAACATGTGTCAATCAATTTACATAATACATAATACCGCTTTCATTTAGGGGGGGGCTAGACAAGTTGCTATTGTCGATTCGAATCGACAAACGATTTTATAGAAAATGTATGGAAATGACATTAGTGACAGCTCGATCTGTCAAAAGCTTGTGTCATTTCCATACATTTTGTTTCTATTTGTCGATTCGAATGTCTAATTGCAACTTGTCTAAAGGCCGTTCAGCTCAACATAACAATTCAACCTCCTGAAGCACTAAACGTCTGCCTTTTTCGTGTGAGAGCCAAATAATTGTGTTCACCGTCATTTGGCCGCCGCCCAACACCGTATCACAGCAGATATGAGCAATCGACACAATATGTTAGGCCACGTGTTACATTATGACCGTTTGTTTTACGATGCTCATTGAACTTGTGCGATAAAAATATCGTTATTAGATTGAAAAGGTCTTTGAAAATAAATAAATATCTTAGGACATGTTTTACACAGTCCCAAACTAAGGAGCGCTTGTACTATGGGTACTAGACAATGGATATAATACCTATGTACTTTTTTTTATAAATACATACTTATAATACATAAGAAACACCCTGACAAAGACAAACACTTATAATCATCACATAAATATTTGTGTTCTTTGGGAATCGAACCCTCGTGATCAGGAGTTCAGTACCCGAACCACTAGACCACAGACGTCATATCCGCATATTTATTAATAATGAGTAATTATATTAATTTTAGTTTCATAAACTAACTCCCTCATTAATCTAGAGGTCGTAAGCAGAGCTGTTACCGCAAAGGACCTAGGTCCGATACCCAGGTCGAGCAGTGTTGTTGGGTTTTTTGGGAAAATTCCCAATAGCAGCTTGGAGTCTGGATTTGTACCCGATTGATGGCGATAAGCTCTCCCCATATTAGAGAAGTTAAGTTATATTAGTGTGTAAGTGTCAACATTTTTTCATTAAAATACTAAGGCCCCGTCTAACCACCTAGCAAGTTCCTGTTGAATTACTTGACAGATAATTTCATAGAAATTATGTTCGATTTTTGAATTTATCCGGCGGTCCCAGAGGTGTTGAAACAGGTCCTTAGCCCATTAATATAATAGTAAAGCTAATTTTGGTCCTAATTTTCAGAGGAAATTCTGAAGCATGGTAAATATTTCCCTTCTAACCCACACAAACATTATAATGCATACAACAAAGATAACTTTGGCTAGAATTGCTCTCAGCTTAATTTTCACATAATAATTACGGCGTCCCAAACTGCCGAGTAAGTTAAATTAGGCGAGTATCTCTAGTCCGCATTGCTATTGGGCGAAGCTAAAGTTGCCACAGAAATATAAACTAGTGTTATAATGCAGAATGCTCAAATTATGAACAAGGATTAAGACCGTTTTTTAAATAAAAATGGCACGGGTTTCCTCTCAGTATGAGAGGGTATTTATTACTTTATGCGATAACAAAAATATTGTACAGAGGTGGACTCAATGCAATTAGGCATTCTCTGCCAACCTTAAAGAGATGAAGAGACAAAACATAGTATTAGATGCACAATAGTGGTCAGAAAGAAAGAAAGAAAAGAGGAAATTTAAATAGATTAGGCAAAATAACTTTAACACTAACATAACACACTAACATAACACTTTCCGAAAGCTAACAATGCATACCTAGTTTACTCGTATATAAAGTTAAAAGAATGGTCCTCATCATGCATTTATTAAGTTAACATGTATATTATCAATAGCATTAAAAAAATAAAACCAAAGTTGGTAACTGAGCAACTTCTGACACATAAATTTGAGCTTTAGGCTCATCAGCTGAATGATTTGTTTAGCACGAAAGAAATTTTGATCCAAAACTAGCACCATCTATTCAATCTAATAAAGAACTTAATCAACCAGGTCTTCCCAGCAATTCTAAGAAAATTCCTTTACTAGTAAATATATTTACACGAGAGTAAGGTCTTGGGAACATTCAATAAATTCTCGTAAGTGCGTGGGTGAGTTCAATGCTCTACCCTTGAGCTGGGATTTTATTTATTGAGAACAGAACAGGCGACGAGGAATACATTCAACTATTGTGTTAATGATACAAGTGTGAATTGAAAAACTACATGATCGTATCAATTGCATTAAATTTAAATATATGAATACTTCAACATCTTTTAGAAAAAAGAAACAATTTCGAAAATCTTTTGGCAGTGAACAGCCTTTCTATTTGTGACAACTTAAGTAGATGAGTTGTATAAAACTATAGTTTTGCTAATAAACAATCTATTCATAATGTTGAAAATTCTGAACGACTCGGTACCAAAAGGACCAGATATAACTTAAAAAAGGACCAGAAAAATCTAATATTCTATGCACAACGGAGTAAACATTCGCTTTTTGCTACTCTATATGCGTCGAAGGCTTAACCGATTTCCAATTCAGTAGTTTGGATTAGAATACATAAACCAAGTGGTATCTCGCCCAGTTTAACTTGTAGTTTATTTAGAATTGGGCTATCGCAATATGTAATTGTTGTTTATGAACGGGTTTCTGCTACCCTCTTATTGATGTTTATATAGTTTATGTTTATTCTAAATGTTCTTCAAAAAGAACTCTTAAATTTCTAGGCCACTTCGAAGTACAAAGATCTATTTTGATGCCAAGATATACGTCTTAACCTTGATAAAATCGAAAAACTGAAAAGTTCATCGACCCACCATCAAATTTTCTCTACAATCCTCAATCCAGAGGTCTAGACGGCGACGAGACGAAGATCGTAAATTCAGCGGAAACAAAAATAGGCAATAAGCTCAAGTTTTATTTCAACTAATCCAATTTCTAGTGCTTTCCAGCCTCTGGAGAAACGATAATTGCAAGAGGTCAGAGACTTAGAAATTACTTTTTTTGTTGATACTAGCGATGTGCTATCGAATATGCCCAATTAAACACCTACCATTTTAGATTTCAATCTAAATCTCTTCTCATGTACTTCAGTCGGAATTTTAGTAAAATATGCATATAGTTTCCCTAGCTAAAGATCTTTAACTCTTCCAAACCACAGCTTTTTACCCATTGATACGGCTAAGTCGTTAATTTTTATTTCCATCCACCGTTGTAAAAATCTGGCAAATTAAGAAAACATGACATAACTTTTTGGACAACACAAAGAGGTTCAGACATAAACAAACCTTTGTAAACTGTCAACGCAGAAAACTTTAGATCACAGTGATATAGCATAGTCTAATGATCGTGGTCCTATTATCCGAAGTCTGATTAACTAAGATATCGAAAGGCTTGTTTGAACTAGGCGACGTGCCGCCGACGCTAATGGTATCTGAGCTTGGTAGATAAACATCGATTGAATTGGTTTTAGAGATAATTATGATCTTTAAATCCAATAAAAATAGGTTTTCTTAATCCTTATTGGAATGAAAACATGAAAAAAGATATTGAATTCTTTATTATACTTCAAGTGATTTCAATTAATAACACAAAAAGTGTTTTTTTTTCTGAACAGTATCTAGTATATATTATGTAGGAAGACAAAAGTTAAAAGAGTTTAAGTAAGTACTCGTACTTCCCATTTCAATTTAAATCCCATAAGCGCCCTTGTAATTAACCGAATATAAAAACTAAAATGTTCCAAATCGCGTAGTTATTTGAAATATCGAAATTGAAATGTCATTCGTATGAAATGTAATGTTCCACTTAAACGATTTGAAACTTTGAAAATGGAACTCCTCAACTTGAGTCCGCGGGGAGAGATGTCGCTGCACGTCGCCGAGAGAAAATGGCTGCCACAACATGGCGCGCGGCGGTGTGTTACGTCCGACATGCTTTGACAGCCTCTGGGGATATTGCAACGGAGAAACCCCGGTAACCTACATATTGATATAACGTTGTTATAGTAAATCATTTTCATGACGTAAGATAGAAATGTATGCATGAGAGATTTTCTCAACGCCATGTGAAATCTGGCAACCCACAGTAGGCAGAGGATATAGTGTACTTTTTTTTCTTTACAGGAAATTCGACCGATTTGAAACAAACTGATATCGTGTAACATGTAACCGCACTTCAGCTAGACTGAATACTGAACAGATGTTTCTCCTGGGATGCAAGGAATACGTTTTATCTGGTACGAAACCAAATACAGAATGACACACAGCTGATTGTTTGTTTGCCTTTCGGTAGAATTGCAAGATCGTATCCATTTGAATAAGGAATTCTGTTAAAAATATTTTTAAGACGTGCAAAACAAAATCAGATTTTGATATTTGAGTTTGCTGAAGTTCTATTCAACTTAATATTAAATTACTTCCAAAGGCCTTGTTCAATTATTTTGCAAAAACAATCAAGTTTTCAATTTATTTTGCCTTTGTTGGGGTATCGAGTTACAAAGAAACAAGTTTTTTGATAATGGTTGACGCTTTATTTTACTACACACCTTTTAATCAAAGTTTTTTGTCACTGTCAAAATAGCCGGTGAAATCGGAATAACGCAAATTCGAAAGAGGAAAACAGTGTGTATCGTTCTTTACTATGATTTTATTTATTTACAGGATCCTGTCACGTATAGGCTTATCTATTTATATACTGTGATTTATATAGGTAAGCTAGCTTACATGAAGTTATGTGTGTAAGGCATTCCGTTAGACGATGAACTTTTATATGACGTGAGATAAATGTGCGTAAGTCAAATAAATACGTTATTTGAATGCAGGAAGAAATCGGCTGACGGGCAGGATTCAAACCTGCGTCTTCTGGTTCGGTACACCAGACACTGACTGATAAGCTACCGCGAGCCCCGTTCGCTAATCGAAATATTCCTTCACATTCTAAACTGACGTCTTAAGGTGAAGTAATAACTTGAAATACTAGCATGGAAAATGCTTAAAAAAATACAAAAAGATAAATAAGTACGTCTTTATGTCATGGGATTTGACAATTCGATGTCGAGTAAATTCATACTACGCCTACATATTCCATTTATAAGAAAAACACGTTAGGTGGAATTATTGGAGTAACATAAATCTTGTCAGCCAATAGGAAATCAACAATAGAGTCGTAAGCTAAGGCCCGCTGAGACCGTACCAAGCGCCGCCCGCGCTGCCATGACAGCATAATATTTGGACCGAAGCCAGACTTGGCACTAAATGTCCCTTGACGGGACCAAGTTTCGGGACTGGGTGGCAGCGAAACTTGGCGGAAAAGTATTTCAGTGTAAGGGTTAATGGAGGAGAAAATGTAAATAAGATGCGTCGGATCCTATTTAGTGAACTTTAGAGGTAATTTGGACTCTAGGTCCGTTCAGAATTGTATATTCTACAATTGTAAGGGGGTAAGTACTTTATTTTTTTCTGTGTCAGAAAAAGTAATAAAGTTTCTTTTTGACAAGAAAGATATTAATCAAAACTCAAAAGGAAGATGATGTAAAGATAGTAAAGGTTTCTAACCTTTTTAATTTCTGAACTTGTATTCGAATACATAAACTTGATTTAATATTTAAAGATATCTTGTTATGATATGTCAAATAAAAAAAAAACTTGTGTTTTAGAACTTATTTTTTAATTCCTACGACACGATTTTACTATAAGCAGGCCCTAAATGTTTAATAGATTTTAAAATATAAATAAAAACGCCTACAATTACACCGTAACCTTATCTTTTCGGCTAAAACATTCGACTCCAGACATTTATTCAAGCAATAGCTAAAATAAGCGCACGACTACGAAGTACGTAGAGAACAAAATTCTACATCTGCACACACATCTGAAAACAAAGTGAATTTGTGAATTTCGCCCCAAACTTTCCCTAGAAATATGACAATGGTATAAATAGGATAAGTTTTAATAATGATGCAGTTTAAAACTGAATGTGTATCTTTAGTTTTTGTTTTTAAAGTGGCAAAGACAGACGGTCGATGGCCAGTGTCAATGGCACAGTATTATACATATAAAAACCGTCGCCTATAGTGAAGAGCCAAAGTTCCGACAGCTCAAACGGCAAGCAAGCTTAAAGTGGCATAGCTCGGCCGCTGGGACAGAAAGGTTCTCGAGTGGAGACCACGCACTGGAAAGCGCAGCGACGGACTTCCAACGATATGGATGGATGACCTGATAAAGGTCGCTGGAAGTCGTTGGATGCAGGAGGAATATAACCCGTCCTTGTGGGAGTCTGTGAGGGAGGCCTTTGTTCAGCGGTGGACCTTTTGTAGCTGATATGATGATGATCTGAAGTTTTATTTTTTAAACTGGCAAAAACACAGACACAGTCCTTACAGACCGTTGCCTTGTACCTTAGTACTTATTGACCAGGGGAATTTCTTAGTTAGCCTAGTCGTCCCAAACGTGATGCTAAGCTCGACGTCCTGGGTTCAATTCCTAGGTCGAGAGGTGTTGTTATCTTTTTGCATAAGAACCATGATCCAGCCAGAAATAATAATTATTATAGACAATTATTTCGACCGTTTTAAATATGACAGTTACATTGCATCAGTTTGATTAATTTATTTAGCGATGATGTTGGATTATGAATGCATGATTTCAGTTGAATGTAAATTTCACAGCGTAAATTGATCATTCACAGATTTGACCTACATACAAAGGGTTACATAGGTATTTTGTGGCCACATCAAATAATTATGATTTGAAATGAAAATTAAATTCTGCAATGTTTGGTATAGGGTAAAGGATTTAGCCTACCTTAAGATTAAATGTCGTAATTATCATCATGCCCGTATTTCTATAAGGGTTAGGTAGAGGTATATCAACATACATGGTTCGCCAATACTACATAATCTTAAACTTAAATAAACGAAGCCAACGCTATTGTTATAAACCGGGCATAAAATCAAAGTCCTAGTAACAAGAATTTTATATAAAATCGTATTAGTATTAGAATCGACTCCAAGCGTGTAAAGCCGAATGTAGTTTATACATTATATAAAAAATAATTTGAAGTGTAAACAATAATAAGTAATTATCAAACGACAATTAAAAACTGTCTTTTAAAGTAACGTACATTTAAAGACAGTTTTTAATGTTAACATTGATAAATTCTTGGTTGATTATTACTTAATAAAATTAAGTACATAATACAGCGTATGAAATATTAATCTGAATTTCATGTTTTCGTTGAACGAAAAATAATTCAGCACTATACTAGACGAATAGCAAATTTAAAATCATGAATATGGAATAATATGCATGATTCATAGAATATTCTAGATTCTAACATACAATAATACTTAAAATATATTCGAAATTAACTTTTTTCCCTTTTTAATAAAAAGAAAATAGTTAAAAAATTGAGCCTACAAAATGTATCATTGTGTGTATCCGAGCAGTGACAGCGGACAGCGTTGACACTGACAGTGACAGCTCGCCTAAAATGTTATGGTTTTTAATCTGTGCTGAAGTTTCATCCTAAAATAATAAATCCTTGTTATCTATAAACTAAAAGCTGTTAATTACGACGTGTCTACAGGTTAAGAGCGATCTACTAAGCGTTAAAGTAACTGTTTGTTAGATTTGTAATCATTAAAACAGACTGTCACAGTGAGCAAAGCTTTGCTTCTAATTATTATTTTTTTACCTACTTATTTTAACTTTGATGATTTTTATCAGCAGTGTTTTAACTTTGAATTTAAGATGAGCTAAAATGTGAACGTTATTACGTTGTAACACGGGCCCACGATTTGGTATAGCAATGTCCAATATACTCTGTTAAATGATGTTTGTACTAAAAATATAGTAAAGAAATGTCTTTAACTCAGCTCTGAGCTCTTTGAAATTTATTATCGACAAAGTATTCTGAATTATTTTGATTCTGAATAAAAATTTCTACTACTTACGTCATTACACTACAACTCGACGTCAAATAAAAAGTTCAAATAACTCAAAAGTATCTGCTAAAACTTTTTTTTGCGAAAGACGGCAATCTTGACAGCCAGCTAGCGAAACTTTTTGCGTCTTGGGAAAAATCATGTTGCAAAAGTGTTCCAGCTACGATAACAGCAAGGTTCACGAACTTGTGAAAATATCTCAAAGTGCCAATAATAAAATGTTGGTAGCGTTGGAAAAACGCACGCTCTTGCTTTGCCCATCGGCGGTTAGAAAAATGTAAATTTAGGTACTTATGCATTATGCATATAACAAATTGAAAAGATTTTCTCGTCTCTAGAAAGAATCGTTGGTCTTAGGCATTTGGAATTGGTGATTATATTACGTAGTACTTATATTATGTTGTATGTGTCCTACCAGCAGAAATCTTATCTATATATATAAATAATGAATATTGCTGCTTAATGTTTTATTATAACTTGAGCAAGATATTTCTTTTACTTTATACATTGATATTTTTTAGAACTTCTTTTTGGATTCCAACTTCAATATCTATACCTATGTAAAACCTATGTAAAAACTAACCTTACAGTAATATTGATCTAAACATTTTCATAAAGTTTTAAGCAGTTAACGTTAATGTGTTTTTGGTATATTAGCCACCATAACTAATAAACTACCCAAACAAAACCCAGAAAATACAAACATAATAACGATTGCTTGTAAAGAATTTGACCTACTTAAATAAGACTTGCAAGTTCATCTTACAGAAATATAATATTACCTACACTATGTAATAAGTAATACTTAAAGACTGCTAATTAAGTTATTATTGTATGTTACTGCATTATTTTTGGTAACAAACCTGATACTGGAAAACACTGCTGATTTATTTAATTCATTAGTCGATATACAATGCCTTGATAACGAAAAAAACGAAACATTTTTTAAACGTTTCTTAGCTAGAGTTCTAATATAACTTGGTAATTAATTAAAATAAGGATTTTAGGTGGTGAAAACACGCGGCACAGTTAATGATACCGCATGGAATAAGTATATACTTATATAGCTATATGTTTTGTGCCGGTACCGAACTAAATTTGAGTAGTTGGTTTACTGATTTAATGTAAAAAACTAAAAAGTATCTTTAATAGTAACGTAAACAATGTCATTTATTTATTTTCATCCATAGCAACAAAAAAAATATTTTCATTTTTTTTAATATATTTTTTTTACTTACGTACCTACATACGATAAACTGTGAAGGTTTAATGTTATGTATCACATTACTATTTTGTCTACAACGGCAACAAATGGAAGCATTAGTGCTGCTATTCTAGCGATTGTAAGCTTTGGCTGTCTGGAATGATTTAGAAAATTCCCCATCTTGCATTTCTTGGAGTAACAAAAAATAACTTAAATAAGTAACAAAAAAATTAGGTGACCAAAAGTATTAAACAAAACAGGTTTAAAAGCAATGTATGACGGATTTTCTTTTCCAGACTGGCCTAAGGCTTCTAAACACAAATAATTTTTCCAAATCCTTTAACTTACTCTCTGGTTTAAACGTGACTCGTTCTGAAATAATAAAATATTTTGTTAATCTTTTTTAAAACCAATTTTTCGCCCATTAAACGTTACTTTGTATTTTAGGTTTTAATTCAAAATAGCTTTAATCTTTATAAATTAATACATCATGTTTTAAAAAATAAGCTTCAAAGATTTATTAAAAACTTGGAAGAGTGTGGCGTAAATGTGGAGTTTCTAGTGTACCTTAAATCTCTGGTCCCAAAAATAGCGAAGATCTCCTTTTGTTACCATTATATAGCTCTATAATCCGGTAACTAAGTACCTACACTCATCATTCACTACTTGTTTACTAAACTGACTGTAGTAACAAAAGGAGCAATGAAAGTCAAGTTTTATCAAGCATTAATCCCGTACTAAAATGAGCTAACGGGATCGTTTTCAGGTTGTGCGAGAGAGACTGCGCTATTTAGATTGTAGAGCGGCATTTCGCTCTCACACACTATCTAAAAATAAATCAATATTTTCTCATTAACACGTTGTAGCCTGAGCTCTAACGCCAACTTAATATTAATTTTGTCGATGTTCTTAGTGTTTAAGGTTGTTTTAAAGATACGCCAGGATTACTTGCAGCTATTTTTGGGGCCACAAACATGTCGTGTTTTGAACACATTGAGAGCACAGGCATGAGCTTTCCTAGAACTTTATCCACTAAGTTGAATATGCGCTAGTGTAACAAAGTAAAGGCTTTTACGTATACTAGGTTTCTTGTGTTAGTTTTCACTTACCTGTGTTGAAGAACGGAGCGTACATGAAACAAAAAATGTATAGATTAGTTTTGTTTGACACATAAATAAAATACTTAGGTATTGTGTAATGATAACCTAATGCTAATTAATCATATTCAATCATATTTAAATTCAAATTTCTTTATTTGCACAAATTATGACCATTGGACTGCCTGGAGCTCGAATCCATCGCACCTCTGACTTTTCAAAATAGTGAAGGAAAACATTTTGAGAAATCCGGCGCGCCTGAGAGATTTTCTCGACCGCACTGCAAGTAAGTCTGCCAACCCGCACTAAACCAGCGTGGTGGACTAAAGCCTAACCCCTCTTTAAATTCTGAGAGAAGACCTGTTCAAAGCAGTGGACAGTAAGGTTAATATTCAGAGACGATGCTAAGCATAAACTTATATGATTAATTTACTTAACTTATCGTTTGGTAGATTGTTACTTGGTAGCAATGCTCTACTTATAATTTCAATGAACAAACTTCATTGTCAGGCCAAGATTCTACAACGCGATACAAACAAGCTACATAACTTAAGCTCGACTGATCCAATACAAATTTGACATACGGAAGCATTACTTTACGCTTAGCCATCGTCTCTGAATATTAGCCTAAGAATAGAACGATTATGGCCCGTGTTAAGCTCGATAAGAAATGTAGGAAAATTATTGTTTATGTTTTCACTTAAAAAAAGAAACTAATCCTATCTATAAATGTCAAGTTTATAACTTTATAATTTTAGAAATCCGCTTAAACGATATGACAGCTTTCCATAGGTACTCCCACAAAAAAAACAACTTATGAAAAAAGAAAATAAATAATATAATATAAGATGTTATCCCAAAACACACAAACAAAAATCCAATTACACCACAGAAAGTTTAAATACAAAAACGGTGGGTGCAAACAAAGTTAAACGAGAAGGGACTTAGCTTCATGAACATAATCGGAACAAGGCCTGTACAGACGTTACAATTATTTTCATTGCGTTTTCAAATCCTGTTCAATTTGATGGCGGTGTTTTTTGCGGCGGCGCGCCGACGTGGCGCCGGCCGCGACCCTCTTGTCTCTACCCTTGGTGGATGGTGTAAGGCATAGGCTTGCAACGAGAGAGACAACGCCTGTAACGTCCACTATAGTCTGTTTTTTAATCTCAGAGACTAAAGTGACATTACGTGGGATACCAGTTTTTTGCATTTCTTAAATAGTAATGTGCCTCTATCGAAAATTATCGCTACTAAATTGAAGTGTCGGTTTTTTACATTAAATTATCCTGAAAAAAATAGTAGGTCTTATTTAAAACGTAATAATCATGAGTCGGCTTAGGTAGAGTTTTGAAAGACTAAATAACGACAGCGAAATCAACATAGTTTTCTAAAACTTTTTTACAGCGATTGATATAGTTTTCTAATACTTTTTTACCTCGTTGGAACATAAGACTAAATTTATTAAAGTCATTTCTTAGTTTTTTTTTGGTAGGTAATTTTACGTCATTTGGTACTTAAAACTCTACGACGACTTACCTTTCATAGACTTTATTGTGCATTCGTACAATTTTAATTAATTTGGGCTTTAATTATACGATTTAGAATAAAAAAAAATTAAGCTAATCGTCTAAAAGTTACGATTCAACAAACCGATATCGTTGGTACAACCCTATACAAAAAAGCTGGTATCATTATTTGTAATTTTGACAGTTGCATGTGTCAATCTAGTCTCTGAGATTAAAAAACGGACTATAGGGGAGTTTGAAGCTTTCGGTGGACAATTCCAAGAAAATCAAGGGGTGTTGAAATATTACACATTTAATGATAATCATGGCATTAGCATTTAGATTTGCGACAGACCGTAAGTACCTAAAAACATTGGCCCGCTCTAAAAAAAATAACGCGTGGTCGTTGGGCATAATCAGTGAAGTAAAGGAAAATATATTTATTGGACTTAATAGATTGGAAGGCTAATGTAGCCAGTTAAACAAAATACTAACCGATTAGCACCTATTTTACAGCACCAAATTTTTTAAATTTCCATTTTAGAATAAATATTACGTGTGCTCAATGTAATGTGTATGTGTAAAATGTATGTTCTAGGTGTTAAATGTTAAATGTATGTGCTAGGTGTCAGGTGTTAAAACGGGAATACTCCAAAAAATCAGACAAATCGATTAACCTGTTCTCAAGTCATGATCTTCCAATTAATTTTAATATAGTGGCGTGTGAGCGTGCGAGCACTGTCCATACTTTCAAATCGCTGTTCGCTTTTACTTGTACCAAGACCCAGAGTAGTCTCCCGGTGAGGCCTGCTCCGTGCCTCCCCGAATAAACACCCAGTTACCATGTAAATAGCGACTTTACGTACCGTGATGTACTTACCGAGGTTGCCGCGACACATGCTAAATATCTTACGATATTCTGCACAGTACACATACAATGTTTTTGATGGACCCGGAATATTGTGTATGCAAATTGAGTAGGTAAATTTATTTTCCGAGATTTTAGTTTATGTCTGAGGGTAGTCCGATAAACTCTAATTGTATTTAGTTTTCCGTAAATTTTCTAACAATATGGCATTGTAGATTCATGTAAAACGAACGTATGTAAACTTTGTTTGTCTGTTACCTATTAACGCTTAAACCGTTGAACAGTTTTCGATCAAATTTCGCAGGGAGATAGACCGCATCCTGGGGAAGGACACTAAGATATACGAGTCAAATCGCGGGTAAAAGCTGCTTACTATAAAATTTTCGTTTTAGAATACGCAATAATATTGGTATTGTGAAAGTTACTTTGTGTAAGTCTACGATTAGTAAGATTCCATAACGGAAAACGAAGACATCTTCGAAATTCAAAACTAGATTTTTTTATTGTTACATTGATAGTGGCGTATGTAAGTAAGTAGGTCGCCTGTATACTCTGGAGGTTTATTGCTCTGTGCAAAATCGTCATTTCATGCCAAAGGTTCAACTATTGCAACTAGCTCAAGGCTGATGGGAGGAGAAACATCAACAGGGTTGCCAAGCCTTGTGTGACAAGTATTGAGTTATTTGCTAGCGACCCCTACCGCAGGGTTGGCACTCTATCCATTATTTATGCGGACACGACAAATGTGGTTCA
This sequence comes from Acronicta psi, assembly GCA_946251955.1. Lineage (NCBI taxonomy): Eukaryota > Metazoa > Arthropoda > Insecta > Lepidoptera > Noctuidae > Acronicta > Acronicta psi. The sequence continues at coordinate 3,970,296 of OX276486.1, forward strand.
CGTAGATTCAGAGGTTTGTTGATACAGATGCTTCAGCGTACGCGCATTTCCATGTAAATCTTTTACTGTTTCTGTTTATTTTAGTGAATTTGTTCCGAGTATTTTAGTTCTTACACAGTTATTTTTATCAAATAAAAATAAAGCAAAGAACAGATCGTGACTGTGATATTCCTTTAAGAGAATCGTTTATCTAGTTATATGTTATTCGGGATTATATTATAAAATTGTTACATAATCGGGCACAATTAGAGACTCCGAGCTGCTACTGGGAATTTTACACATCATTCTCGACCCGGGAATCGAGCCCAGGACCTCTAGCGTAGCAGTCTACAGAGTCTACTATTCGCTGTCAGAAAAACTAAACTAAATTATGTAACTTGCAAGTTATTGCTGAAATATTCATCAAACAAAAGACTGTAATATAAAAAAATATAAAAGCTACAAATAAAACCTTTTTTAATTAAGTTCAGTACAATTGGAACATTAATTATAGTTCATTCATTCGTTCATTATTCATTATATCAAGGATAAAATAATCACCTTTAATATACCGGAAATAACTAAATTTAATTAGAATTATGTTTTAGTACAGTGCCCTTGGTATATTTTTTACAAAATGGTCGTATTGGGAGCACTAAAAATACTTTCCGGGAAATTAAAGGGAATGCCCAACAACGTGTTTTAAATTTGTAAGTTATTTGGAAGTACCTCATTGGTGTAAAAGCAGAAAGGGCGACTGCTGAACGTCCTGGGTTGAATTCCCAGGTCCAGCAGTGTTTTCGTTCTCAGTAGCAGAGAGAGTACGCAGAGGTGTACCGTAACTCAACCATGAGTTCTATCGAATTGTTTTAGATCGGTTTTTTACGCATTGAAACGCTGTAATCCCATAGCCGAAGTTAACTCCTTACGTAAACGCTAGAGGAGTTGGAGGGTTTTCCTTACGAATGTTTTACTTCGTCGCTAGCGAGTTTGTGTGTGTTTGTGTTTTGTCTCATGGTCGAGGTACTGATCAACACTCACAGTTCGCCGATATGTTTAGGTCCCATGTAATAGGGGCAAGCCTATTGCTTATTTTTGATGTTTATTAGCAAATAAGTAAGTCTTTTTGCTGCTGATCAGCAGTACTGCCAAGTCGTCTGACTCTCTCTGACTCTGACCTCTGACTTTTCGTAATCAAGTGCATAAGTAATAATAATTAATTATCACTTGCTTACAATGGTGGAGGAGAACATCGCGAGGAAACCTGCATGTCTGAGAGACTTTCTAACGGGCATGTGAAGTCTGCCAACCCGCGCTAGGCCAGCGTGGGGGACTATAGCCTAACCCGTCTCATTCTGAAAGGAGGCTAGTGCCCAGCATTGGGACGATCAATGGGTTGATGAATGCTTTTTCAATTATAAAACGCGATGAATGATGAATATTTAAATGAATATACGCGGAACAAAAATTTTTGTATTTCTCCTAGCGTTTATTTTAGTCGCAATGAATCTTGTTTGATGTATAGTATGCGTAGTATTAAGCTTTGTTAAGGGTAAGTTTAACACCTTGTATAACAGATTCCACAATCATCTCTAAGACTATAACCTCAATATTACATTTATGAACGCGCCAACATAGTCCCCTCGTCGCCATATTATATTTCATGACGTCATCCGGCATTGATTAGGACAAACAATACGGCAGAAATATTTGCTGTGATATTTTTATTAACAGTGATAATACAATAGAGGTTTAACACCCACAGTTTGTAGGTATTTTTACACTGTAACCACTGTAACCCAAGTAATAGGGGGCGAACCTATTGACACTATCCCGGCACTAATTCAAACTCCGATCTGGAGAATTTCATACAAAAACTCAATAACACTTAGCTCAACCTGGAAATCGAACCTCGGCATAACAATGTAACTATCGTGCTTACGACCATTAGCTGGTTAATTAATGGCGAAGAAAGAAAATTGATTACTTTACCATCCTATTTAACGCACACTTATTTTCCCATATACATTATTTACATGTATGTAGGATATTCCCATTTACGTTACTTACGTGAAGTTTACATTTAGTTCACGGTACTAAAGTTCTCTAATCCTTACAGCCGTAAGCCAGTATCCATTCTAAATGTTCGTAGAACTAATCCACTGTTTCTCTCTTGTATGCTTAATTTATGTTAATTGTCAATTTCGTCACCACACAACTTTGTTTGAATACAGATTCGGAGAAATTACTACAGTTTGTAAACGGCCTTAATTATTTAAGGGATATTTGAAATACTTAGTACATTATTCGTGGGTTTGTAAACGGCTTTAATTGTAAGAGAATATTTGTAGTAGTACGTTTAAATTTGTGTAAATGTGCGTAAGTCTTATGTGGCTGGTAATTGCGGTATAACACTTTGTACGTATATACCTAAAAGCTGTTTTAGTTTTAGTTCATGCGACTTGATTTAAGATAAATATAGATAGGGTGGGACACGAACGGGGCACATTGCGAGAATGGACACGAGCCGCTGGACGGGACGAGTCCTAGAATGGAGACCCAGAGCGGACACCCGGGGGCGCGGAAGACCACCACAGCGCTGGGTGGAGAGATCTGACGAGCCGGAGGTCGAGACTGGATGAGTCGGGCGCAAGATTGACAGGAGTGGAAGAAAAGGGAAGAGGCCTATATCCAAAATTGGATAGCAAAAGGCCACCATGATGATGATGATAGATAGGGTGAGATCAGAGTTATGCCTTTCCTTGTCTAAAGAAGAACTATAAAATAAGAAATGGTAATTTTTCTTTCTCTTGTCAATCTTCTTCAGCATCTTCCACCGCTCTCAGTTGAGGGCTACACTCTTGGACCTCCTTATACGTCACGACTTTCAGTTTCTCCTTAATTTGTGTTTTGCTCAGTCACGGACTACCCCTTCCTTTTCTTCATTCTTTCTTTCTATGATATTGCTTATGGATTGATGATGAATTGATTGATGAAGCTCAAATGATAATAGTAATTATAAGCAAGAAAACAGTTTCCATAAAAATTAAACTAGGTAACAAACTTATACGGAAAGCTATATCGAAAGTTTTCATTGCCCGAAAGTTTAGGCAGAGATATTGTGGTACACGAGGTTTTACCCTATTGCGATCAACCACGCTCAAATCCAAACTCCGAAATGATTCTGGGAATTTCACAGATATGTTATTTATCTTTTCCTTTCAGACGGTATAGAAAACAAAACAAAAGGTACTTATGCAGTAAGGGAAAATAAACCAGGGTCTCATTACGATTGAGCGAGGTTAAGGAGCGCGCATGCGCCGTGCACTCGCCTCGTTGCGTAGCAACAAGTGGCCGTGATAACGTCACACAGAGGAGACAGAAGGTCATCTTTAACTGAGGGTGGAAACAATAAACGGCATATTACTAAAACTAAATATTATGTCCTGCTATACAAGGTGGAAGGGACATTGATTAACAAGCGTCGTGACAAGGTTTCACTCAAGGTCAAAAATAAAATAACCTAGGTCATTTTATGTAGAAAATGATCGGTTATTACAGATATTAACATTTTTGAGCGCGCAGTGTATTACCAAAAACGCGATTATAACGCTCCACGGTGAATGTTATCGCGCGCGCGATCCAAAATAAATGAAATAATGATTTTTTCATTATCAATCTAATTTGGGTAGATAGAAATAATGTTTTTTTACAAGTTCAAATAAAAAATTGCAGAAAAAATTGAAAAATTGATGAAAACGTTACGGAAATTTCAACGGAGGGGGGTCTAGAATCATGTTCTAAATTCATGGTATTCGGCTGTGCGTTGATGTCCCTTCCACCTTGTATAATAAGTGCGATAATCTCCCGAAAATCCCGTTTTGATGTAAAGGCTGCTGCTAGTTATTATAAGGGATGATACCATCACATTACCAAACAACCTACTGTTTATTTAATGAAAGAAGAAATCGACACGAATTGAACCTGCGTCTTTTGGTTTAATACACCAGACGCTATGACAAAACAACCGTGAGTCCAACTCGCCAGGTGAAATGTTGCCTTCACATTCTAAATTTACGTCTCGTCACTGATATGTTCCTTCATTAAATAACTGGTATTAACTTAAGATGAAAAATGCAAAAACATATAAACATATATAAAAATAATGCTGTTAAGTAATAAATATTTGAAGGGTAATGTGAAATTCTTGTCCTTAACAACTGAGTTCTCAAGATGACAACGCTGCGTAATACAAACATTTACTTTCCATCAACAGCTCGATGTTTGTATTTGTGCCTGGTTGATGACAAAAAGCTTACCCACTATTACTTGGGACGGTGTATAATAATACACCGCTGCCTAACCCTCCGGGATATACAGTTCTCACCAATCTTATTGTCCGGTTTGAAGTTCGCACGAGCTAACTTTAAACCAGCCGTAAAAATCGGAGGAAGAAAAATATTGGATTACAGTGATTTAAAACGACAGCCTACGTCTTGAGATTTCGTTTTTATTTATTACAATCTAATATGTTTCTTTCTCCGATTTTTACGGCTGGGTTAAAGTTAGCTCCTGCCAACTTCAACCCGGACAATAATTTTGGCGAGAACTGTAGGTAGGTACAATCGTGATGGTACATTTACTTTCAAAGCATGAATCGGACTTCCGTGACTAACTGCATCTCGCACACGCAATTCCGTCAATCAATAGATTGCATTGCATTCTCACCACTAAGTGGAAACAAGCGGTTCTAGAGAGCGCCATGATGGGCGGTCATTGTATACCTAAGATTAGGTCAAATTGTTGTGTTTACCTTAGATATGTATATAGATATTAGGTTCTCGTAAATAAGCACCGTTATTCATACTCCCGTACTAATATCCAACTAATATTATAAATGTGAAATTTTGTGAGGATGGATGTAAGTTACTCAATCACGCAAAAATTACGCTGCGCTGTCATTAAGAGGAATATTCCGTCAAACTGTTAAAAAAATCAGAATTAGACTTATTCAATTTTTGTTATAAACTGATTTTATTTTATTATTATTTCGCTAGTTATTGTGTTATCGTATTATGATTCAGTAAATGCTATGTACGCCTCAATTGTCAGATGCATCAGTCCTAGTTATTAAGAGTGTATTTAGAGTAAGTGTTGGATGTATTTGATGTGACTGTAGTATTTCAATAAATAAATAAACAGAACTGTCGGCGTTGTGAATCCTCCATAAACCTCTAAGAGGTTTTTAGGGTCAGCAACGCGCGAGTGATGCTATGGTCACCGCTTACCATCAGACGGGCCGTATGCTTGTTTTCCACGTGAGTAGTATAAAAAAACTACAGAACAGATTTTGAGGAAACTTCACAGTATTATTGTATACACAACAGAATAACATAAAGGCTATAATTTATAATAATATTTTCTTTTGGGAAATTTCCACGGGATTGGGAAAAAAATGTTGAATGCGGGAAACAGGTACGTAGTTATAAAATATGAGAAAGTTACTCTGTTTGTCTGTCTGTCTGAAAGTCTGTCGAGTGAAACCGCGGGTAAAAGTTAATAAAATTGAAGTTTACTTAGCTTTAGCATAATTATGTACTCATATAAATTGGTATAAAATCTTTAATTTAAAAACGAAAATATTTTTTTCGAATACTTTTATAAAAAGAATAAGGGCCTGTTTCACTACCTCTGGATAGCCGCTATCCGCCGGTTATATTTAGAAATGGTACAAATATCATATACCTAAAATTATTTGTCAAGTTACTGGGAGATAGGCGAGTTGAAATAGGCTCCAAGTATTTTATTTTTCTATTTCAGTATAAAACCACAAACAAGAAAAATTTGTAAAGGCGGCAAAGCCGATGAAATGTACATCATACTGCCAGATATAAAAAAGAAAATTCTTCAAAATATTCATTTTCGTTAGCAAAGACGGAAGTTGGAATAAATTGGGGGCCTCCGATGAGCCGCTTCAGTGATTTTAATAGCGCATTTGGAAACTTTTTTCATATATTTTGTTGAAAAAACGTATCGTACCATTATCACGTTTGTATCCACTAAGGGTTAGGCAGAGATGTAGGTATGGGTATACAATTATATATCTCGGGCAAACTGTGAGTACCTACAGTATATGTATGCTTAGGTCTTATGTAATAGGGGGCGAGCCTATTGCCAAAAATGCAGACTCCATTCATTCCAAAGTTCCACAGTGTAAAAAAACCGCGACAATATGATAAATGCCTTGAATCGAACCTCACATCTAGAAAAAATATATTTCTTTTTAAATTTGTCTGTCTGTGTGCTTGTTCCGGCAAATCTCTGAAACGGATTAACCTATTATCACGGGAATTTCACTCACAGATAGCTTAAAAAATTGAATGAACGCGTGTAACACTGCGTGGAACGGCTAGTTAGGTATGTACTATATCTGGGCCGTACATCACTACAGGCGACTGGCATTTCAACATTACAAACTGGTTTTAATTAAAGGAGTTGTTTTATAATAAGTCGGCTGTCACGGAGGTAGTTTGTTACCAGAACACTATTTGTCAGTGATCTCCGCGAGAAATGGACTGCATTGCTGTTCTTATTTTAAAAATAAAAAGTAAAGAGATTTCATTGTGGAAAGGACCGTGTTAACAGAGATAGAGATGGGACATGTTGCTTAGCTTGGATTTATTGAAGAAAATGGTTTGGTTACCTACACATTAATGTTTAATTGATTTTAATGAAATATTAAATAAAAAATTATAGCCTTATGTATTTTTTATTTATTATTTTGTGTGTGTTTTTTATTCTGTGTGGCAGAAATAAATATTTCCCGATCCGAGCTGGTCCGTGTGGTAAAATTTACTTTTGTCACTGTAAATCTGTTATTTTTATTGCATTTAGCGTTAACAAAATATCTAGTCAATCTATGGCTAATCTAGAACGACTTACAACAAAAATAAAGACGTAACGAGAAATAAACAAGTAAATAACAAAGAAAACAATACTTAGGTACTAGAAGAAAATAACCTAACATTTGTTTACCTACCAATACACTAACGACATTTTAAATCCCGCTACCCGACCGATCCTTAAAGACCCATCTCCATACATTTGGATCCTAATTCAATAAAACAAAAGGCTTCTCGATGATGCCAAATCGATTTCGTAGGTATCGGTCGAATATTGAAAGTTTCCTTCTACCCTGCAAAGCCGTGTTTGATTGGAAATTGTACGGTAGTAAAACCAAGGTAAGGTAACAGGATTTCTGTGGAAGTTAGAAATGGTATATGTACAAGGTGGAAGGGACATCGACGCACATCCGAATACCATGAGTTCAGATGATTCTGGACCCCCCTGCGTTGCAATTTTCCGTAACTTTTTTCAACAATTTTTCTATTTTTCTGCATTTTTTTTACTTGAACGTGTAAAAAAACATTATTTCTATCCACCCAAATTAGATTTATAATTAATATGTAGTGCATACCATTACGCCTGTATTACCTCAAAGGTTAGGCAGAGGTGTACTTATGCACACCCACAGCTGTTCGCTAGTATGTTTAGGTCCCACGTAAAGGAGCTTTAACCCGGCACAGTTCCCTCTGAGTTGGTAGGTACTGAGAATTTCATAGAAAAACCTAGGTATCAACATAGAACTGGGAATCGAACCTAGGAATTTGAGTGTAGCAGTTGCGCTGCTAGCCTGACGAGGCATTTGTATAGGTAATAAGTTGAATATTTTTTTAACAAAATACATTTCCTAATAGTTTATTTGAATTTGGTGACCAAAAAGGTTCCATAATATATTATTTCCCGATGGTCTAGATTTAAGTCTGAAGATTTAACTACGACGACGGTATAAATGTAATTATAGTCTGTGGATACGAGTTTATAAAGTCTGAAGCAAGAATTATCTAAGCCACTAGAGTTAAGTTATCAGTGAAGGTATTTCTATCAATATTATGATGAACTTTCTATTCATTAAAAAGTTTTAATTGATTTATTATAAGTTAATGTTAATATACTGTAAGTTGAGTTTAATTAATATACATATGAAGTTTACCGTGATAACTATTAATTGTCTTTATTTTTATACCATGGTGGCAAACAACCATACGGCCCGCCTGATGGTAAGTGGTGGGGCATGTGAATACTTTAAAGTCCTATGGCATTTGCCATAGAGAAAAAATAAACATAATTGCGGTAAATCTAAAACAATAATTGTGACTGTACGTGTTAGAAATTAGACCATTAACTTTATAATGCAATCCCAATTATTCATAGGAAAGTTTTCTATTTGCCATTTACAAATCAACTTAAGTGATGTTATGTATGTGAAAACTCTAAAATGCAGTCATTTTAACAAGTTAACAGAACAAATGACATTATACTCAATGTTTATTTACTATAACATTACTGAAATACTCTGTAATATAATGCACAGTACTTATGGAAAGAAAGAAAGAAAAGGATTTATTGACACAGTCACATAAGACAGATAAGGGTCAAAAAAAAAACACACTAAACCAACAATAACTATAGAATGTATGTGTATAGTAAACAAGTATAGGTAGTAAAGAGTGCATGATAATAATTATCACCATATTTGTGTACCTTTTTTATTTAGAAAACATATTTATTTTAAAACATGTACGAATAATCAGTTTCCTTTAACTTTTTGAAAAATTCTATTAAAAACAGTTGTTTTTATTCAGTTGAATACAAACTCTTTTAGGTCAGTGTTGCCAAAGTCTAACAATTATGTATAGCTACTCTAAAAGGATGATTTTGTTTAAAACCTTATTCTCTCAATCTCCTTTCTATCTCCGTCAAATATTTCCTCTTTTTTACATTACTTAGCCATTAATCGATATTAGGTAGGTACATGTTTACTAGACACCACTGGCCGTCGTCGTCTGGGGATCCCAAGTGTAAATAAGGCTATTAATCACGGAGTAAGTACGATGGCATAATTTATGTGTCGCCCCCGAAATACTGCTGTTTGTCTTCAGAAGATACTAATCGCGTATATGTCGAAATCGATAAAGCTTTACATACTTATCGATAAGTTAAAATCGAGTTTAGATAAATAAGATATAAGGATTATTCGCGTGTAGCTCCAATTAATAAGACTGTACAGGTCTCGCCAAACTTATTGTCCGGGTTTAAGTTGGCACGAGCTAACTTTACGAGCTAACCCGGCCGTAAAAATCGGAGAAAGAAAAATATTGGATTAAAATGATTCAAAACGACAGCCGACGACTTGAGCTTTCGTTTTAATTTATAACAATCTAATAATTTTCTTCTTTCGATTTTTACGGCCGGTTTAAAGTCAGCTCGTGCCAACTTCAACCCGGACAATAAGTTTGGCGTGAACTGTACTTATATATCTATTGTCAGCTAGGGAATGCGTAAAAGTCCCTTTGAAAGATCTATTTGCAGAAATAAATATAATTTACCATTTATAAATGAAGAGGGTGGAGGTAGTAAACACCCTTTCCACTAAAACTTTGCTCAACACAGAAATCGAATCCAGGACCTCTCTAGTGTAATAGTCGTACTTACGACTACTAAAATAATGATGCAGTCATCCAGGTATGTACCCATGTACAACATAATTATATAAAAATATTTATAAAAAAAAATGGTACAATATTTCATTATGTAATGACTACAATACTACATAGAATCACAAACTAGAATTTAACCCTCCAAAAGCTCACGTTTATACCCAACATAATGTATCTGACGCAAAACCTGCTTTCACCGGGTTGAACGGATGCCGGTCGAGAACTCAGTTCCGGCGTCGCACCGCCAATTACACCGGCAGCCGGCTTGCAGCGGCGCGTACCGGTTTGCGTCGGCTCGTACTGATTTATCTGGATGTATCCAGTTTTATTACTTCAAACCTAGTTTTTTTAAGTCAGGGATGTTTTTTGGTTTGGTGTTTTCATTCATGGTATCGTATTCATGTTGTCGCCACGATGGGAAGGAGACGAAATACTTAGGTAGTACAATAAATATACCTGTTCTTTATTAATAAATTATCTAATATGTCATGTAGTTAAGTTTATTTATTGATAACGTACTGAGGTGAGTTACACAGATTCTACTCTGTTTTTTATTTACAAAACTGTAAAAAATGTCCTATTTTAAAAGCCAAGTTCGGGAAGCGTTCATTCATGAATTTTCCGGCCGGTGTACACAATCATCGGGTATGAAACATGGTGTACTGGACTGTAAGCATCGCCAAAACAGAGGGTTTGAAATACCCGAAAACGTGTCGGATATCGGCAATCTCTTGACCCCTATTCAATATTCAGCTCAAACTAAAGTGATGGCGAATTTTGAACGGCATTTTGGATAGCAAAGTGAAAATTATTTCACTAAAATATCTTCTTCTCAGTCGTTTCGCTCTTGGCAGAGCGGTCGTGGTCACGTTGAGGCGTCCACTTTAGTGTTAGAGGCGGACACAGCTCTCTTCACAATCTCCTGCCATCTCTCTCTGTTTGCAGACTGTCTGGTGCAGTCTGACACACGGTTTCCCACTGCGGATTTCACTTGATCAGTCCAGCGCATAGGTGATCTGCCACGTGATCTGGTTCCCTCTACTTTTCCTTGCACGACCAGCCGTTCTATTGAATTGTTATCACGTCTAGAGACATGTCCAAAGTACTGTAGTATGCGCGTCTGTACTATGGCTGATAGACGCTTTGTGATGCCGAGTTCCTGGAGTATGGACACGTTGGTGCGAAACTCTGTCCACGATATGCCGAGCATTTTCCTCCAGCACCACATCTCTAGAGCATCTATCTTCCCCTTTTCCAACTCACGCACTGTCCATGTCTCAGCCGCGTAAAGAAATATTGGGAATATCAGCGTTCGCATGAGTCTGACTTTAGTGGCTTTGGTGATGTTGCGATTCCTCCACACTTTCTTTAATTTCTCCACCGCGGTCCTAGTTACAGCCATACGACGCTTTACTTCATCCACGCAACCACCATTGTTTGAGATTAAGGCCCCAAGATATACGTAGGCTTGAACCACGTCGCAGTTCGCAATCTGTGTAACTTCTGGCGAGTTGTCGTTGACGCGGTCCACGATCATAATCTTGGTCTTAGATCGGTTAATCTTAAGTCCAAACGTTAGGCTTACGCGCTCCATCTTGTGAAGTAATTCCTGCATGAGGTCCGCGTTACTCGCAAATAAGGTGGTGTCGTCTGCGTATCGTAAGTTTGAAATCTTGTATCCACCAATTACAACACCATCGTTCCAGCCTTCGAGAGTGATTCGCATTATAAGCTCGGTGTAGATGTTAAACAGCAAAGGTGAAGTTATGCATCCTTGTCGCACACCCGCACTTGGGTGGAAATTATCTGAGAAGACGTTATCTGTCCGCACTGATGCTGTTCCTCCTTCGTAGAGACCTCTGAGCAGGTGTACGAGGTGTTTAGGTGTGCCCATGTCCAGTAGTGTTTTCCACAGCGTTGGCCATTTCACCGAGTCGAACGCTTTAGAGAAATCAACAAAGCATATGTATGTTGGCTTGTTGAATTCTCGAGCCTTTTCGATAATTTGACGAACGATGAGGATTTGCTCGCGGGTTCCTTTGCCTTTTACAAAACCGGCTTGTTCTGGCGCAATTTCTCTGGACAAGTATGATTTCAGTCGTTCGTTTATAATATGCAGCATTATTTTACTCGAGTGTGTTATTAGAGCAATGAGTCGAAAGTTGCCACATTTCTTAGTCGAACCCTTTTTATGAAGAGGAGTAAAAATTGAGTGAGTCCATTCTGAAGGCCATTTGCCTGTGAGCCATATCTTGTTGCAGATGGTATAGAAGATATGAACGCCATGTTCTCCCATTGCTCGAATAGTTTCGATGGGAATTTCATCTTTCCCTGTAGTTTTTCCATTCTTAAGATGTTGAATAGCGGCTCTTACTTCTGATTCAAGGATACTTGGCTCCAGCATATCACTCGTAGGCTCCGTGGGTGCAAAACTTTGCGACTGAGGATCTTCAAACAAGGACTGACAGTAGTTCCTCCACACTTCTGAAATTTTGTCCAGTTCAGTAACTATTTGGCCATTATGATCTTCAATAGCCCAGGTTTTAGATGGCAGCGTTTTTGTAATGAGACGGATTTTGCGGTACAAGTCTCTCGACTCATACCTGTCTGCATGCGCCTCGATTTCTGTACAAATACTGCGCAAGTAATTATTGTGATCTTGTCTACATTTTAGTTGTATTTTGGCCGAAATTTCATTAAGATCTTTGGTATCAGCTCCCGCTGCTTTCATCTTCTGGCGTTTTTCAATGAGTTTGAAGGTTTCCTCGGTCAGCCAGTGCTGTTTTTTGTGGGTTTTGATTGGTGGCGTTGCTTCCGAGACTGCTGAGACGATGAGTGACTTAGCGCGGTCCCATAGTGCATCGGGTGTTTCGCTAGCCAGATCCGCTTCCGACCATTGTGACCAATTTCGCTCCACAATCGAACGAAATCTCAGAGCATCTTTCACTTCGAGTTTCCTCGTTTTCTTGATGTTTCTGGCTGCTGTTAGTTTGAGCTTTAGCTTCGAGATCAAGAGTTGGTGGTCGGACCCGCAATCAGCCCCTGGTAATGTATGGGTATTTGTTATGGATGATCTCCATCGTGACCGTATCATGATGTAGTCGATCTGGTTGCGAGTTTTTCCATCAGGTGATATCCATGTGTACAGTCTTCGAGGGTGGTGTTGGAATAGACTATTCGCAATTTGCAGGTCATTTTCTGAAGCGAATTGTAATAAGCGTTCACCTCGTTCATTTCGCTTTCCGAGTCCAAATCTTCCGGCGCACTTGCTCAGTTTATCAGCGTTTTCCCCGATTTTAGCGTTCAAGTCACCTAAGATGACTAATAGCTCTCTATTGGGTACTTTCGTTATTGTTGACTCTAATTCGGAGTAAAACTTTTCTATTACCTCGTCGCTCGCAGTAGAGGTAGGGGCATATATCTGAACGATGTTAAGGTTTATCGGTGATGCTTTTATCTTAATGCTGATAATTCGATCGCTTACCGGCTCGTATCCCATTACGCAATTTCTCTGATCTATCGGTATTAGAAATCCTACACCGTTGCTGCTGCTAATTTCATTGCCAGAAAAGTAAACGACGTGATGGTCTGTCAGTAAATGTCCGCTGCCTTTCCAGTGTGTTTCGCTTAGACCACAGATGTTCACACCGACTCTATCTACTTCCCGTTCTAATATGGTAAGTTTCACTAAAATATGCTACATGGCAATATAAAAAATGGACTTCACCAAACACAACAAAAAAGAAATCAGCCAAATCGGTTCAGCCGTTCTCGAGTTTTGCGCTTAGCAACACATTTAGTGATTCATTTTTATATTATAGATTAATTTTATTAATGGCAATATCAACTGTCTCGCTCTATTATATGGGACCTAAACATAGTAAACATGCCACCGAAAAATAACGATGCCAACACTTCCAGCCCAAACTTGACAGTCCAGGGGGCGCTAGATAATGAACATACTACATCTAAAACCTTTCTAAAGATCACGACTTTCATCTCAGAAGGGTAGTCGATCTTTTCAGACTCAATGTCTTCCGGCCAGGAAAGGAAGATTTAGGGGTTTCCCCTCTAGATAAGGAATCTCAGAGTAAAGTATAGCAGGTCAGATTTTAGTGAAATAACTGCTGTCAAGGTTTAACGAAATGGAAAGGGAAACGTGTAATTATTAGCATTAAATACCATCCCGCCTATATGCCTTAAAGGTTAAGCAGAAGTGTAAGTACTTATGTTTTATTAATAGACTCGTCGTAAGCGCCACTAACGAACGGAGGTACGAGATCGACCAAGTCAATGAAAATATTTTTTACACAATCCATAGCAACTTTAGAGCTTATTCTATGTCGAGTTAAATGCGAATACTCACTCACTCACTTTTTAACTCCTTGTTACATGGAGTCTAATTACATAGGGTATTCCGACATGCTTAGGTCCACTGTAATAGGGCGTGAGCCTAATGCCATTACCTAAATACCGGTGAACTCTGGGTATACCTATCAGTACATTTCTGCGTAACCGTCGGAATAAAGGCATGATGATATATAAATAAATAAATAACATCCTGGTACATTTTACACAGCACCCAAACTGAGCATGTAGCTTGTACTATGGGCACTAAAAAACGGTTATAATACTTTTAAACTTATTTTTTTATAATATGTACATACTTATAAACCATAAGAAACACCCAGACAAACACAAAAATTTATATTCATGACATACCTAAATATTTGTGTGAGTGTCCTGTGGGAATCGAACCCACGACCTCGTGATCAGTTTTCCGGTATTCGAACCTTTAGACCACAGACGTCAAATACTAAAACAATAACAACAATTTCAGTGTCAAGTGACTAGATATTGGGTTAACAATATCTATTCATTCTATGTTCCCGGGAGCGTTTGATCTACACATACATAGTTGGCTGTCGGCAGAACTTGGGCGAGTAACTGTATTAGTTGCACTTAATCATGTTTGCCTTACTCTTTGTTCTGAAACTCGTGAGACATTTCACAGTGGACTGGCGGAAGATCGAAGAAACTTTATACGGTGATCGGTTGAATCTATCTATAGTACCTATATCTAAAGTAAGAAACTGACTGACTGACTGATTCACCGGCTAATCGATCATTGTTTACTTTAAATTGTATGAACGCGAGTAGCACCCCGGGAACAGCTAGTATTGGTCTTCTTCTCTTTAAGAGCTACGCTCTTGCACTTCTCTACACTCTTGCTCTGCTTCGATGCAGCGTCTTCCATCGCTCTGTTGACAGCTAACTCCTGGACCTCTTACGTCACGACTTTCATTTTCTCTTTTATTTATGTTATGTAGCTCATTCTTGGCCTTCCCCTTCTTCTCCTTCCCCCTATCTTTCCTTCTATGATTTTTTTTATGAATTCGTCGTGGCGTATAAGGTGGCCTATCATGACTGTCTACATATAAAATGCATAACTAAAGTTCCCCTCTACAAAGGCAAACGGGAAAGCCTGTGACTCGCACCACTTCAAGGACGTGCTCTTCCTTCCCTAGTTTCATCCCCTGAACACTATTTCCCCCTTTTATTATCTCCGTTACCGTACTAGGTACTACTGTATCCGTTATCCTTGAACAGTGGAAAGAAAAAAAAAACGGTTTTATGTGCAGTGAACATTTTCATTATTATACTTGATACTTTCACAGTAGAAGCCTATAATTTTGTGTACCATAGATAACTAAAATAAAATTGACCGATAAGTTTTTAGCCAGCTGTCAAAACTATACCCTAGATAACTCTATTTGGGTGTCGGGTGTCTAATGGTCTAATGCTTTTGATACAGGAAATAAAAAAGTAGGTTAGATATCTATAGCCAATAAAGATAGAAATGTTGCCAGGTGATATAAACTGGCGAAAGTCCACGAAATACGGAATTTATTTTAGTATCAAGATTTTCTCCTAATGTTGATTTAGGATTCTGGGTTGAGATGGACAAATTTATTACTTCTATTGATTTTTGCCCGAGATAACATGATTAAATAGTTCTAATTTTTATTTCGATAAAAATATGAGTGATGAAAGTGCCTGTAATGAATTATTTCAGATGGTCGAAGAAATAATTTGATCCACATTTTAAATAAAACTAAGGTATACCGATAAATACCTACGATTAAATTTGTTAGGAGCAACACACCTATTAGCACCTATATTAATTTTATTGACATATAATAATTTGTGATGTCGTTCCTGATAAATTTTCCAATTACTTATCCTCAATATTACTGACAACTTATTTTTTAATAAAATCTGAGTTGAATTCGAGTAGGCGTACTACATAATACCGATACGATTGGAGGCACACTAATTGGACACCTAATACCTATTTAGATCGTTTATACGATGAATTCATGTTCGAATGCCGCATGATAATATTTCTATGATACAATATGAAAATATGACACAAGTAAATAAGAAAACAGTTTGGATATTATACTTAAGTATTCAAATAAGATTTGTGTAAATATCATAACATTATAAGTACAATTGCGTTCTACTTAGATTCAAAAAGAAGATTGCGCCTATATCCTTTCTTAGTCATAGTTATTCCACATTTTGTTGTTTGTTTAGGTCCAATAAAATAGGAGAAGAGTTTGTATTACCATCTACCGGGCACTATAGATAGAAAAACCCAATAAAACCGTTCGCCCTAGGATCAAATCCAGGGTCCTCTAGCGGAGTAGTCGCTCAGGCAAGGCAGATTGTAATTAATTTAATAGGTAACACGAATCACGCGAAATCAACTAAAATAAAAGACCTGTCAATATCTGCGCTATTTAAACTGACGTGCGATGATGTCACTGGATATGTCACTCGTGACATCCTGTCATAGACACGAGTGGAATTATTTCGGTTATATTCGTCATCGCTCGTGGCGCGCAAATCTGCATTGACAGCTCTCATTCGCGCGGGAATTTGACAGCCATTTTGTTTTATTGCTTTCAAAATTCGTTTGATCTATGTAGTAGAAGAAAATTGGTTTACGGAAATGGTGATGGTTTTATTGTGTAATGAAATTGAAGAGCATTGTGTGAAGTTCAAAATTATTTGATGACTTGAAGGAAACAAACTGTAATGGTATGATTTATTAGTTCCGTTTGTGAAGACAGCTTCAAGAATATGTAAATCATTTTTGCAAGCCGTAAACTGCCGCGTTTGAATAATATTGTCTACAAAACATACCAACACGCAGTGTTGTAGTTACTAAGTAATGTATATTCAAAGCGTGCCAGTATTTTGTAGGTAGGTACTATGTAATAGAGGGTGAAAAATAGGACTATCCTCTTTGGGAGCAAGGTTTTTGCCATTTCCTGGACACAAAGCCAAACTCCAAGCTTCTACTGACATTTTAAAAGAAAATTAAAGGAACCTCACTCTTATTGAAACCACTAGACCAATAACATAGATATTTTCTGATAAGACCTGTACCTACCTATACTTACATATAATGTATAAGTACCTAAACAAAGAAAGGTTTTATGACCCGAAAAACAGTCCGTGTCAAAGAAATAGGTAACCTACATCCCCAATAAATAGAAAAAGAAAAATATCATAGCAATCACGAGAAATCCGAGTAACTTCTGAAATCCAAACCTCGATTCCTTTCTAGTGTGACACTTAATGGAGTTATCTATACACGTCAACACTATACAGAACGAAACGGGACACGCAGAAAATGAACTCGCCCCAACAAATGGCCTATATTAGATTTCGGTCGCTCAACCCTCGCTTCGACGCGCTGTCATCGGCTTGTACGTAAAAAATGATTGATAATCTATCAATCCTTTTTATCATAGATCATGAATGACCACGGTGAAAGCCGTGACATGTAGCTATACATCATTGGCAAAGGGTCCATTTTAGGAAGAGGGAAGTCTCACAAAATATGCTTATGCAAACTGGCGTCATGGTTCAGAATTGTATATTATTGTAATATTGTTTGAATAATATTTTTTTAAGAAAGTAAACCGACTTAATATAATTTAGGTACCTAACATAATAATTAAGTACACTCTAATGAAGTCGATTCTTCGGTCCTTAATTCCTCCTGCCTAAATGGTCGTTGGTTTGATAACTAAGTCGAGCAGTGTTAGGTATGAAGTTTTTCAGCAGCAGTTCGGAGTATTAAATTATATCCTTTTTACATGGGACCTAAAACATTTCGACGAACTTTGGGTGTACATTAATTAGTACACCTTTGTCCAACCCATCAGATAATACCGGCGTGATGGTATGTCATGTGTGTGATGACATTAATCCGTTAAAACAAAATTATATATACAATATATTTGTGCTTCGTTCAATCGTTTGTACGAAGAACAAAATACTGTTAAAAGCCATTCGTAGTTATCGGCTTTCTGGTTCAAAGAACTCGGCAGTTGAGTGTGTGGCACGTGTATCTAACAACGGATATTTGTAAAGGCAAATGCTTTTTTCTCTTGCAAGACTAAGCTTGGCTGAATGCGAGTCTGCCCCGTACAACAATATAAAACATTTCTCTTCGTCGCCTCTATTGACGTAAACGGGATGTCAAACAGAAGTCATCTTGTTTTCTTTGTGAAAATCAATGAAATTCAATCATGTATGAAACAAAGTAGGCTTAGATAAGTTATTTTGTGTAGGTTGCTTTTCATAACAATCTCGTATAATATGGGTCTATTTGGGACTCAGTAAACAAAACGAATTTATTGTTTTCTTTTTTGGGGTGTGGAAAATTCTCATGTCTCGGGCAGGATAGGGGGGGTATGTGTAAAAACCGCACTTAACTTCTCTTGCCCTACAGGTTTTTGGATACTGAAAATGTTTTCGTTTTAATAGGCTCATATTCGATTTAACTAGGACAGTAATTATTCTGTTATCGCAATATTGTACCAGTGAAAAATTGTTACAACTCTTACCTATTTTAAAAGAGTGTCAATTGAGTTTCTTGCCAGATTATTCTCGATAGGATCGTCTTTTCAGAACCGAGCACAATCTTTCGACAATTTACAATCTCGCGACATAGTTTATAATCTAACGTATCATAACATAATACACTAGTTTCCCACCAGCGGCTTCGCATGCGTGGTTTTGATAACTTTTCCCCCCGTTTTTGCAACATTTTTCATTGCTACTCCGCTCCTATTAGTCGTAGCGTGATGGTATATAGCTTACAGCCTTCCCCGATAAATGGGCTATCTAACACTGAAAGATTTTTTCAAATCGGTCCTGCAGTTTTGGAGCCTATTCAATACAAACAAACAATCAAATCTTTCCTCTTTATAATAATAGTATAAATATAGATAAATAAGTAAGTAGACTATATTTGTGGGGTTGGGAATGTTAACCTAAGTAGACTGATGAACAAAGGTTGTCTGCAAGGCACTCACACGGGTTTACAATAATATCAAGGAAAGAGAAAGTATTCCTTATCACCGATCATATTCATTCTAAAAGGTTCATAGGTCCATTTTATCTGTTGCCAAAGTGGCCATTTTGTTCAGAACCCCTCAGAATTATGCCTAACTTAATAACATGACCACGATATTGGAGTTTGGACCCTTCTTGAGGTACGACCGGTATAAATGGTTAGCTTGATGGTATTAGGGGGACGGTTTAGGTATTATGATATTGGAGGGGAATATTCCTCGGTTTTCCAATATTTTTTCGTTTTACGGGATGATTATTTTTTTATTGATCATATTATATGAAATTAAATAGAATGAAATGAAAATGAACAATTGTTTTTATTTGCCTCTGGCGATCATTTCTCACGATGTTTATCGTGACCAAGTTCTTACCCACCCACGGTTCTCAATCATTCCAAGTATTTATGCCTTAATTTAACAAAGTTATTTAAGTAAAATAACGTACCATCACGCCTGTATTCCCAAAAGGGCTAGGCAGAGGTGCTGCTGTACTTGAACCCACAGTTCACCGGTATGTTTAGATAAAAATCATCTCCTTAGTACTGAGATTTTCACAGTTAAGCCCAACAACTCTTGACTCGGGAATCGTACTCGGGACTTCTAGCGTAGCAGTCGCTTATGACCATAAGATCAATAGTGCAGTTATTTAAATAATAATCTCGATTTTATTTTCTAATGTAAATATTTTAGGTGATGTGAGAACATACTCAAGAAATTCCTCCCATTTACGCATAAGAAAACATCACCATATTACTGTCAAGCTCATACATCACAATACCATCACGCCTGTATTCCCCGAAGGTTAAGGCAGAGGTCTCCTTATTACATAGGGGTGAGCCTATTGCCAAATCCAAACTCCGAATGCTGCTGAGAATTTAATAGAAAAAGCCAATAACACTTTGCTCGACCCGGGAATCGGACCTATGACCTCGTATGCTTAGAACCACTATGCCATAATGTAAAATTTATACACCGTGACTAGGCTAACAAGGCACTCAATAGTCACGCCATTGGTGGAAACGAAATACCATAAGAATTGAACATTGAACACCTTCCAAAATTACAACCACACCTGTGACACTCCATACAAACTTTCCGATACCGCTGCACACTACAATACCAAATGTCAAACTTGTCAAAATTATGTCAAATTTGTACACGTGCAAATGTGTGAGTGACGGTGCGTAGGGTTTGTTGGCAGTCCGGCAATAACACCGGCGGAATGCGGAGGTATCTGACGTTAGGGAGGGGCGGAGAATGGCCATTCTGTTATTATTTATTCTGTGATTACAACCTATTACAGATTTATCATTGCCAGTATATTCTGAAAACAACGCAATCACAACACTTCAGTGATGCCATTAATTGTGTAGACAATTCAAATATTATTTTAACAGAGCCGGTTTGTTGAGCAAAACCCAATTATATTACAAAAGCGCCTACCTTTACGAAGCACTGTAATTAGGTAACACGCATAGTAATAGGCAATCAATTTTATACAACTTTGTAACAATGGAATGTGGGCTGAATTTATAATGCTTTATGAATTATAAAGATTCATAACATACCATCAAGCCTGTATTCTCCGAGAGGTTAGGCAGAGATGTACACACACGAGCAAAAACATGTATACACTAACAAAAGTGATTTATTTATTTATTGTAACAACTTAAACTATCATTACAGGTTTAACCCTAATGCGATAGTTAAGAACATAATTGTTATATACTTATTGAACTTATACCTAATCATAAAACTATGTATTTACAATAATAAAATAAAAAAAACAGTAACATTAAATTACTAACACAACATAACACAACAAATGATAAATCGATTTTCTACTAAAGTACTAATATAACTTTTGTGATATTACGAACACAGTATTTACGAACCTATACTATAGTGACATTGGTGTTATCACAAAGTTGCAATCGTTAATTCATGAACAAATCGCTTTAGCCCTTTTGTAAGTGTTTATAAGGCTGTGCTCGTAACTGTACTTAATGTACATGCCGTTCACCGGTATGTTTTGGTGAGGTCCCATGTAATTAGTGACGAACCTATTGCCATAATCGGAGCACAAATCCCTCAGAGCTGCTATTGGGAATTTCACAGAAAAATCCAACAACACTTAACTCGACTCGCACTCAGGACCTTTAGCGTAGCAGTCATGCTTGGGACCACTTTTTTTAAACGTCTGGAAATGCTTTATGCACTGTCACGCTGCCCTGGGGAAGGTGGCGCAGTGTGTGGGACTCCGTCCTGAAAAGGACGTCTACCCACTAAAACCAGATGGGTGTTCGCCTCATCACCAATCGGCTGGGGTGCGGGAACGTGTTGACATTCTTCCGCGACCCCGGCTCTTTTGGGAGGGTGCGTAAGGTGTGCACCTCCTTTCCTCTCCTACCAATCCACTGAGTGGGACGCGGCACACTCCGACCGCATCACCTACTCGGGCCTAGTGCTGGGCGATAGACTAGTTATGCTTGGGTCCACTAGACCAACTTGGCAGTGAATAATATTCTTTATTTCTGCCCTTATTGCTCCAGCGGTCGTAGCTACGCTTGACCGCTAATAAATAAATAAATAAATAAATATCCTGGGACATTTTACACAGCACCATCTAGTCCCAAACTAAGCAGGGCTTGTACTATGGGTACTAGACAATGGATATAATACTTATATACTTTTTTTTTGTAAATACATACTTATAATATATAAGAAACACCCAGACAAACACAAACACTTAGTTCATCACATAAATATTTGTGTCTTGTGGGAATCGAACCCACGACCTCGTGATCATCAGTCCGGTACTCGAACCACTAGACCACAGACGTCGTCAGTGGTCTAGTGCTAAGCTACAGGTTTAGGATTCGGGTGATTCCCAGGTCCAGGAAACTTAGGTTTTGCTATAACATTTCCCATAGCGGCATTTCAGAGTTTGGATTAGTACCCGACTGATTTATAGATCGAGAAAAAACAGTTTGTTTTTGTGAAAACTGAAATGTTTGAAGCGATCTAATAAAATAAGTAAGAAAATACTATACCATGGTGCATAAAGGGTTAAGCACAGTGATGTAACCATTACCTTTTTGATCTAAAATGTTTTTTAATAAAAAAAAGAAGAATTTGGCCTTCTTTTTTTAAGTTAAAATCCTCTTTATTTTTTGCTGATATTCCTGAAGTATATTGAGTACGACGTCAAAGGCTAAATTGGTCCCTACTACCAACGTTACGAGTATTAAGTATCCTAAAAAGGGATAAGTGGTCCCCGGGCAAACGGATTAATAGTCTAAAACGTCGTCGCCTACGCCAAAATACATGGCGCCATTTTTAATTTTATTCTCTTAGGAATAAAAATAAGCGCCGAAGCTTTTTTCTTTAAAAATAATATTGTTTTGTTTTTGTACTATGTCGGATTATTTTTTCCTATTTTGTTTTTCATTAAGTTAATAGGATTATTATGGGCTTTGAAGAAGCATTTTTGATTTGATATCAATTCTTAAGTTTAATATATTATATTACAATGAATTTCATTATATCATCGAAATGTTGTAGTGAATTTAATCTAGGAATCTTGTTTTAGATTTTCTCAAGGGATAGGCAGCTCGTGGCTAAGTTATAGCAACGCTGATCAACCGATCTGCAAGGGGAAGCTACGCTTGTCAGGTCAGTCCGTGGATGGGTGACCATTCTTAACACATCGAGACCCCTCCGTGCCTCGGATAGCACGTAAAGCCGTCGGTCCCGGTTGTCATACGAACACCTATGACAACCGTTAGTGGTAGTCAGAAGCCCAAAAAGCCTGACAATTAGGTAGTCTATTCTTCAAATATCGGTATTGCCCAGAAATTGGGTTGCGGAGGTCTGATGGCAGTCGCTTCGTGTAAAATACTGATATTCAGCCGCATCTGGTTAGACTGGAAGCCGACCCCAACGTGGTTGGGAAAAAGGCTAGGAGGATGGATGTCGAGGGATAGGCAGCTGAATAACTATCAAGCAATGTAAAGTCATCAGACAAGGGCAGGGTCCACGTATTGTAGGAAAGAATTCCATACAAAAAAAAAATAGAATACTAGCTTCCCGCCAGTGGCTTCGCCCGCGTGGTCTTGATAACTTTTTTCCCCCGTTTTTGCAACATTTTTCATTGCTGCTCCGCTATTATTAGTCGTAGCGTGATGTTATATAGCCTATAGTCTTCCCCGATAAATGGGCTATCTAACACTGAAAGAATTTTTCATATCGGTGCATTGGTTTCGGAGCCTATTCAATACAAACAAACAATCAAACTTTCCTCGTTTTAATATTAAGCAAGGCAGACGAGTAGCGGGTATCAGCTAGTCATATTTCTTCACTTAATCTAGGGAGCGAGCAATCTTCATATCAATAAAGCTGTTTGCATACGTCATGATAAATAACACAGATACCCACATTTATTTCTTAACCATTTTTCAAAGAGAACCTAATCTGTATACGTATTATACGTAATAGTATTTTATTGGTAATAAACGAGATTATCTGCCATGAGCGGTCGTGCCACAAAATAAACGCGCTGAAAGCCCAAGGGATGTCTAACTTTAGCCAATATTATGTAAAAATATTACATTAGACGTATTATCACGCCTGTATTCTCAGAAGGGAAGGTAGAAATGTACTAATTTACACCCACAATTCACCGGTATTTGGGTCCCTGGGTGAGCTAATTGCCACAAACCACAAATCCAAACCTCGAGCGTCTATTGAAAATATAATATAAAAACCTAATAATATTTTTCTCGACCTAGGAATCGAATGAAGGACTTCTGATACTTTTTTGAATTAACTTTTTGAACAATAAAATATTAACGTCCAAAACGCCATCTATGCTCGTAAATTCATTCATCAGTGCTTCGACCATGAGTTTTTCTCACTAGACTCGCTAGCGACGCCGTAAAATATTTGTATAGAAAACCCTCGCCGCGCCTCTAGCGGTTACGTAAGGAACTAAAATCTGCTATGAGATTACAGCGTTTCGATGCGTAAAAAACCTATCGAAAGCCATTCGATAGAACTCATGGTTGACGTACTGAATGAATTTTCTGCACTTCTTTACAATGGGTCTACGAGATTGTGTTACATTACATTTAGATATAAGAACGCAGAAGAATTTAATAATATTTCGTGGCCTTTGTTTGTTAAGTATTTTATTGGATGAAGAGGATTCTGAGAAGTCATTTTATTGTTTCGTATATAAACAGGAAGATAAATATATTTGAATGATCTGTAAGTCGTTGGTTTGATTTCCAAGACGAGCAGTGTTGTTGGGATTTTCCTTCAAGAATTTCTCAGCAACAGCCATTGACTTAAAATATATTACTGGGCGGACTGCATGTCACAATGATGCCCTTAAACTTGGTCCCAAAATGCTTTTCTCTAAACCGAAGTGAACTAGTCCGCGATCGGCTAAAAACCAAATGCCATACGATACTAACAAAATGGCATTGTGTTTGGCGAACGCGTCTATCAAATGTTCTGACGGTCCTATCATCAATGGCAACAGCTCAGAGTTTGAATTTAAGCTCGATTGGACTTATTAGTTCTCCATGACCTGATACATGGGGCCTTTAGTACCCTCATCTTCATATTTAGGTACTCGTACTAACAGTTTCCATAGATGTTGCGAAAACTGGAGCTAAGTAAACTTAAATAAAATATAAACATTTAATTTTGTTCTAAATTTAAACTGCACAAAGTACCATAAAGCATAGAGTGACGGCGTGCAACGGAATCAATTACATACAGCCAAGCTTAATTGGAGGCAGCCGCTCCGGGCAAACAAGACGTGACGGCCACTAAACGTTATTTATGTCTACATCTAGGAACTTCAGCGCCCCAGTAAAGGTATTTCTCGTGGAATACCTGAGTAGAATTCTAGAAAAAACAGAGTTAGTCTTAAAGCAGATTTGTTTAGCTATTGTAATATTTATGTCATTAATGGGATTGTTAAAGTTGATATTCAAACTATACTTAGCCTAATTTATTTTTATTTTGCAAACACGTTCAATGCAACGATAAACAATTAGTAGAAAAAGGTAATTTTGGCCAAAAATAATTTCTTCATACGTCTTCACAAATTCGAGATTTAAATTTGACGTTGACATAAAACAGTTTTTACCGCCATTTTTGACAGTTCACCGGCTGACAAAAATCTGGATTCGCGCTATTTCCGTGTCACAGATACAAAATAATAATTGTCCACATTATGGAAAATAGTGGTGATACACGCCTAAAACATTGAGACAACACAGTTGCTATAAATTGTAAACAAATGAGTGCTGGCGTCATTTCTCTTGACCTAGAGCGGGCCAACAGCCTTTTAAATCTATTTCGGTACAGCACCTATCCGGTACCGATGCGTTGCTTGTTTAGATAATCTAAATAGGTAGATGACTAATCTGGAACGTAATGACAATGGTTTTACAGTAAGTATTTATTTAACTTCACAAAAATTATTATACGGTAATTCGATTAAAATACAGGTTAATCGAATTATTTTTGGAATTTAATTTTAATGGAGTAGTTGCCAATTCAATTTATATTTTTAATGTTAGCTGTCAAATTAAAAAAAATCAAGAAACTCAGCAATGGTACATTTTATCGGTACATTTTATTAAGTAAAAAAACTTGTTAATTATACAGTTGCTAAGGAAAGCTTGAAAAGGCTATACTTACATAATTAAAAAGAAAAAGATAACTTTGTACAATAAACCTTTTCAACTTGATAAAAAAGGTGTTATTACTTTGTATTTTTAATGGTTTTCAAAGTCCAAGGTGTTCCATCTCTAATGTCTATAATAAATCATGGTTGACAGTCGTTGTACTTTCTAACAAGGATTCAATTTATCACCCACCGTAGATATTAATCTTCGTCACCACGATTACCGATCAAACTTGACGTTAAGTGGGCTAGTCTCAAATTTGCATCATTTGGAAATTCTGTTCAGAGTAATTGTTAAATGTTTATTATGTAATAATTACTTTTGAATGGTTAGAGACATGACGTATTTAGCCATACGATTTCATCATTTTAAAAAACGTTTGATACTATAGTTTTAGTTTCAAATTTTCGATATTGCTCTCAATTGCAATAATATAAATATTTCTAATTCTACTCCATTATCAGCAGTTAAAAAAAAATTAAACCATCACAATAAAGTTTATAAATGTATTTTTTATCATAAAAAGTAAAAATAGCATCTTTAGATACATTGAAATTCATATTTGGAAGCACTGTTTCTCTTATCTTTATTGTTGAATGAAACAGTTGCAGCTTCTAACGTTCAAAGGCGGATGTATCTCAGTGGAAAATTCGCTCTACATTTATGCTATTTTTAAATGTAGCTATGTGTATCCGAACGTGACCATTCAGATGTTCTGTGTACGTATCATTCGCTTCGGCGAGTTCTTCGGATCAATAATAATATGTGAATTTCTCAGTATAGATTTGTAACGATATTTACATTACAAAGGAATTGTTATTCCGTTTTTGTTTTTCAGGGAAGAATTTCTATGACCAAAAATACAAGAAAAAAAAATATTTCGATTAGGAATGTCATTTGTTCAAAATTCGTTTTCATTATTTTGCTAATGAAAAAAAAGTTTATAATTTAAGCTAAACTGCACCATAGAGGTTGCACAGTTATTACTAATATGATAAACAGAAAAATGAAATTAATGTTAAAGAACGACAAAAAACTTTAGCTTTAAATACTAAGTACTTATATAAAAAAATCTAAAACGGTTCACGATAGGCCAATGTACGTAAAATGCAGTAAAAATAAAACCTCCAACTTTTTTGAAGGCGGTTTCCATAATGATTTTAAAGATACCGATACCGCTGAAATACTCACGGTCGCAGTATTCATATTCATCATCATACCATCACGCCTGTATTCCCCGAAGGGGTAGGCAGAGGCGTACTAATATACACCCACATTTTGCCGGTATGTTTAGGTCCCATGTAATAGGGGGCGAGCCTATTGCCATCAACCGGGCACAAATCCAGACTCCGAGCTGCTACTGAGAATTTCACAGAAAAACCCAACAACATTTTGCTCGACCCGGGGATTGAACCCAGGACCTCTAGCGTAGCAGTCGCGCTTGGAACCACTAGGCCAACGAGGCAGTCCATATTCAGGCAGGCAGTATTCATATTCATTCATATTAATACTATAAATAGATCATATCGCTGATGTGTTATGTATCATACCACCGACATTTTGTTAGATACCACGAATTGTTGTTTGTTTCTCGCCACAGGATTTCCGCAGTACAAGAAAACAACATTTAAACTGTTTATTGTTATCTCAAGTATTTTACACCCACGAATAATATACTTGAATAATTTCTTGGAATATACAAAAGTTCCTTTGATTGTTTGTAGTTTGGATATCAACATTATTTTTTATTATAATTTTTAAGTGGGATATGGAACAGCCAGTTACTATGAACCGGACAAAACTCCAAACTTCCAGCTGCAACTTAGAATCACATACAAAAACTCAATAGCACTTTGTTAGACCTTTATATGCGGAAAATCCTCCCTCTCCCCTGGATCATTGCCACCTGGAGAGGATCCCTGCCACCTGGAGAGGCAGCAGGTTATGTTGGACTCGTACTGACTAAAAATCGATTGTGCCTTCTCTAGCCCTATAATGTCATGGCCAGTGGTGGCCATGGGATCTGCAACATTCATCACGACTATTGCTCTACCTGGGAATCGAACCTAGGACCTCGAGCGTAGAAATTGTGCTAAGGACCGCTAGGCTAACAAGGCAGTTCTTCAGTCATTCTACTCGTTTATAGAGTACTGTTTATGTGTGTTCTAAATGAAAATTGGTTTAATGTAGGACCTTTTTGCTTGAAACTTCGATAGTGTATATACCTACTATATGCAGCAAAAAGTTTTTAGCCTTCCATAAAGTCCTAATAACGCATCGAGTGTCGAGGTTACAGAATAGTGAATTATTACGTACCTACTTGGAACGTTTTAATTTATATTAATGAGTTCTAAGCCGCTTGACAGGCACGTAAGCCGACGAAAGCCGGCTGACAGAAGGCTGGTCTAAAATATCTGATGAAAAAAAAAAAAAAAAAAAAAAGGACGTTGAGCGGTTTCGCACTATGTCCGATCCGAATCCGTGAAAATACGGTCCGGAGTAGTCGTAAAATTATTTGTATAGAAAAATCAGATGACGGAAACCGGATCTAGTGTGTAAACTACCATACAAATAGTTCTAAGACTACAACGGACCGTATTTTCACATAAATACACATTTTCATATAAGTACTTAGTAGTTAAAGTTAAAGTTAAGTATTAAGATATATATAATTGAAGGGAATATTTTTTTTTTGTAGTTCTTTAACATTTAATGTATCTATTTATCATATTATTGATAATTGTGCAACCTCTATGGTGCAGTTTAGCTTGCGTTATAAAAAAATTCTTATTAACAAAATAATGAAAACGAATTTTGAAATCGGATCTAGTGTGTAAACTAACATACAAATAGTTCTAAGACTACAACGGACCGTATTTTCACGGCTTCGGATCGGACGTAGTGCGGAACCGCTAGTAGACATTGCATTGTTTCGTGCGAAATTAAAAAAAAATTAACTGGATATATTGCTTTATATTTTTCACTTTTAATTTTATTGATATTAAACAATTGAGTGACTTTGAATTTAGTATAAACATTTTAATAGTATAATTTGAGCTTGTCATGCTCACTTAAATGTTCTGCTGATGGTGGCGTTGTGTGTCGGGTCTTTTTATTCCCTATAACATGGTTGAGTCAAACGGCGCCGATACACACGTCATGCTCGTGAACGGGTGCTGTCTGTCGGGACTGGTCAGCTCTTACTGCTATGGCTATTTTCTTTTCTTTTCTATTTTATTAATCCTTACACATCAAACTGCAATAGACTCATATTATTCACAACAAAAAAATGTTACTGTCTCACTATATTTTTTTAAAAGAGTGACTATGGAGTTTCTTGCCGGCTCTTCTCCATAAGTCCTACTTTTTTGGAACCGAGCAACTAGTTTGACTGTTCAAAAGTGCCTATTTATATGGTCTATTTGAAATAAAATATTTTGAATTTTAATTTGAATTTGAATAGAAGTTGAATTCTGACAAGAATCTGTTTCTTAACATAATATACGAAGGGGTTGGTAGAGGAAAATTAAAGTATCACCCTCAGTTCGCTATGTCTAGGTACCATATTAGGCCGGGCACAATTCGAAACTTCGAGCTGCTATCGAGAACTTTAAAGAAAATCCTTATAAAAAATTTCTCGACCAGGCAATCGTAACCAGGACTTGGAATCCAGGAGTCACGCTTACAACCTCTAGGCTATTATGGCAGAGGCTAATAATAATATAAGTATTTATTTTATCCGCCACCTTTGCGGGTGCGCATATATCTTTATCTTATCAAAGTTTCATCGTAATTTGACTGATGGTATATAAACACACAGAGGACGAACAAACATCAACTTTTTACTATTAGATTTTGGTTTGTGCTAAATTTAGTTACGTTGATATTGTCTTAGAATAAGTTCTCTAAGGGCAATGTCATCATTCATCTGACCTATACCAATATTAAGTATCATCTACCAACTATGACGTTACGTAGATCATTACGCAAAGAAAATTTAAATTCCGATTCGATTACGAAAATTCAATATTGACTAAAATAGAATGAATGATTAAAATAGGTAGGTATTCACCCTATTTAAAAAAATAAAGTAGTAAAACACTCACCAAGAGATATGAGGCCACTGTTGAGCATAGGCAGCTTGATACTGTTGGGGATGGACACCAGGCTGGTGGTGCCCGACGTCCTGAAGTCCTTCTTCTTCGGCTTCTTCTCCATATCGTATCTCGTGGTGGATCGCGAGCGGTGTTTCCGCTGGCTAGTCGCGACTGATGTGCCGCGTTGCCCCGTTCGCGACGACATGTTGGCTCACCCTACAGTCTTCCAACCAATGTATACTGACAGATATGAACGGAAGTATCTGGCACAATTAATGGCGCATCGTCACTTTTTAAACACGCAAAAAATCACACACAAACACTGTTACCCTCTAGTTATTGTGGTATAAAAATTTATGGCTGCAACTAAATTTAAAATTTGCTAAATAAATTTTGTAAGCGTAAATTGAATACTGTTATTATCAAAACATTTAGTTTTTATAGTGATATCCTAGAATTTGACACATTATTACTGAATGGCTATGCACGGTGTGTTGGTGGCCAGGCAATATCTGGGGCCTGTCATTGCGGTGGAGGTGTATTGAGGTATTAAGTCGTCATCTGAAACAAGGAGAGTAACACAGGTTAATGGTATACAAATACAATGAGACATGATTTGATTATTATGCCACACTTGATTGTTAATTGATCAATCGATTACTTAAGTCATATTTGCATCGCAATCAATTATTAAAATAATCGAAATGACCCGTCACTAACTGTAACACTATAACAAAACGACAGATAAGATCGAATATTTTGTGTATTATTGCAATTTTTAAATTATTGCTAACGTTCACGCTAAGACTCGTTTCTAAATCTTAACTAAAGAGCCATTAACTATCTTTTCACATATTAATATCGAATATGACATGGCATTGAAGGACGATTTGATTATTAAGAGAATAAATAATACTTGACATCGACACTGCAACTAGATCTAAAGTTCACTTTGAAGATTATGAATACCGAAATTGAATGAAAATAGCTTTCCCACTTGCCAATTTGAATATCCGTTCAAATAGATACATTAATGTAATCGGAAATTCAAGTAGCGCCATCTGCAAATGCATTCACTATATTGAAGCGTTATTTATTATGTCAGATTGGTACTAAGTAATGTATTCATTCATTCACTCATTCATATTTTAATTTTCGCGCCAAGTCGTGAACGAAAACAAAATACGTTCGTAACGTAGGTGACGCTTGAAGGTGAAATTCTGTGGAGTTCATAGAAAATTCCTAATCTGACAGTTACGTAATGCATAATTCTGCAAACATACATTATCACATCACTGTTTCTATTTCAAAACATAATATCTTTTCAAGTGTAGATTATGCTGAAGGCTGAGACAAAGTATTACGTGACAAAACCCAATTTTTCTTTGCTGCGGAAATTGAAACCCATAGAAGTCCACCACATCAAACGTGAAGTCAGTCAAAATTTCGTCAACGTAAGGTGCTAAATTCATATACTATCTATTTTTCAGTAATTGTTTGTCATAAAGCACACTGTGTATTGGGAAAAACCATTCCAGTATTTGGAATTAAATTCATTACTTTGTACAATACGGAAAATTGTGAGTGAACCTCTATTCTACCCTTCGTGGAATGCAGTCGTGATTGTATGTCATGTTTTGTTTGGCGACAGCTTCAGCCTTTAATATAAAAGAGAATTCTAAATGGAGGTGCATCAACACCATTCTGCATCGATTGCATCTTTGGCGTCTCGAAAATCAACAATCATAATATATGAAATTTTCCTTTGAATTTAATCGATTTATATGCAATCATCAATCTATTTACGGGCACTACACTATCAACATATTTATAGCGGCAATGATGCAGCTCTACAGATATGTGACTACGTAGGTACATTCTCAATGCTGGACTTAACCGGTGATCTGTAAATAGCATTCCTTTACTCGGAAAAGTTGAGATTCCCGATAAATCGTGAGAAAAGCGGATTCCAAATGGATGACAAAAGTTTTCGATTGCTTGCCACTTCACTAAAAATAATCGATTCAAGGAATCTAGCCTTGTTCGAGTTTCAAATCCGTCACGTTGCACGCTGCACGATCATGAATGAAGCACAGGATGACGTTGGAATTCCACGTTTAAATTTGTATTTTGAACTTCAAAACGTTCTTATGAACATGATGTTTTTTTATAGATTACTGCACGATACTTCTAAAATGAGGTTCTGTATAATGAGGCACAATACCACTATTATTAATCACATTGCCTTATTTAGCATTGTATGACTGTTTTCAGGTACTAAACTATTTTCTAAAATAATTTCAGTCTGAATCGTCATCTGCAAAAAGTTGGCATGGATTTTGGGTGACGTAGTTCATTGAGCACTTGAAAACGTAACTGACTATTAATATTTTCCGAGTACAATAATATCACACGACCGACCGTTTAGGTATAGCACAGACACTTATATACTTCTTACTCCTCCTTCACAGTGAATTCATTGACACAGGGATTTATTAATAATCTCATTTATCATTTATACTTAGAAAGAACGGTGCATAAGCGGTTAACGAACAAAGTATATTATACAGGTTATTCCAAAAGGACGTATTAAATTTATGTCTTTTTTGTCCCTATCTGTGCCATTGCAGTATATAACCTAAACAGGGACATATCAACTTAGATACTAGGAAGAGGGTCTAAGAACTTTTTTCTACTTTCTTTTTTTCTACTTCTTGAAACTTTCAAGTGTTTAATTGCAGGGAATTCTACAAATTATAAACTAGCCAAAATTGTATAGCCCAAAGTGACTACGCTAAAAATAAACTCATTGACGAAGTTTGTTAACTATTCCAAATTCAAATCAGTTTCTTTTTCTTCTATGACGTAAATGACGTATGAAGTATGCAACAATAACAGACTTTCATCGCTATTGCAACTTTCTGGCACCATAAATACAGTACAGTGGGCATTGTGCCCGCGCTAATTGTTGAACGATAATAATCATTATCTTAGGTAAGATGGCGGTGTTCCGTTTTTAAAATCAAGAACGTTACTGGTTTCTACGCAAATAAAATCAAATTTTGTCCACTTCGGTAATTATGAAATATGACAGTTGATCAATTTAGCAACCATAATTACGAAATATTCAATTTGAACTACAATTTTTATTAATTTAAATTAGCTAAACTTTACATTATTTTGACGTTTTGTCAAACTCAGAGACTTCAATCACATAACGTAATGAATCATTAGTTAATAGAGACCCAGTATACCTTAGAACATTGAAAATAAACTCAAATATTATGAAAAAAAAGATATAGTAGCCACTGTTTCTTACCAATTCATTAACGATAATTGACTTTACTGAGTGCATTCGAACTCTTTTTATTCCAAATTCGACCATCAAAAATAGTTTAATATTATGATATGAAGACTTATATGCGACCTATACACATATAATTATGTATATAATAGATATTGCGACAGTCGAAACGCAACTGAAATATAGCAGCTGTCGTATTTTTTTCACTGCAAGCTAATTCTGAAAGCGTGGTCACTGATGTCGTTATAGACTGTGTTGGGTTAATGGAAAAATATGGAGATTGATGTTGTTGTAGTGTAGTTTCCGGGAACAAAAAGTATGGCGAAATTAGTTTAAAATATAGTAATATAGTTTTGTTACATTGCTTTGTTTTTTTTTTTTTTAGTTTTGTTTTGTTTTGAGGCATTTACAGTTATAGGAAAAAAACTAGTTTCTAACTAGTTTTGTTTACTGTACATTATTACATACATATATAATATGCTAAAAAAAGCTAAAAAATTATGCTAAATAATCACTTTTCAAAATTAGTAATTCAACATTCCGAAACGTGACAAAGTAGCATTAGGTGTGAATTCTCCAAGTTGAAACTGAAAATTGATTTTTTTTCTCATAATTTTAGTAAAAGAATACTATGTAACAATATGTATTTATAAGGTGAATGTGAGGCAGCAGTATTTACAATCGGGCGGAGCCTGCGACGCGGCATTTTATCAAATGGCGTAGCAAATGAACTATAATATGCTGAGATAGGGCCTTTTTTTATTTCGTGCAGGTTATTTACATAGTTTGTAGTTTTTTATTATTATTTAGTTTCCTGCGTGTGACCAGAATAAATCGTTTTCTTTCTTTTCTTTCCTTTGTTTACCAAGATGCATGAACGTAGAAAAGAGCAAAAGAAGTGGAAAACAGAACGTCGATATATCTTTTAGTCTATTGTCTTGAACAATAGACTAAAATATATGTTGACGTTCTTTTTCTACCTAACGCTATGGAAAAAAGGCGTGAGTATTTTTAACTATCTATAAATTAAACTACATGCTTAACACAACATCATCTTTCAATCATATTACCTTACCAAGTTTTACATCGTAATTTGTAAACAACGATTTCTGTTTATTTATAATTACTATATAAAATTGTATTCGCCGTCGTACCTAATTAGTATACATAACATTTGCTTTGTCTGATGAATATTTAAAATATTCGAACGCCAAAATTCCGCAGTAAAATTATGTAATAATTAATAACATTGTTCGCACGTCCTATTGTCTGAAATGGCTACAAAATTAGGAGCCGTACATGGCGTATATTTTAAAACGAATATCGCTTACAATACATAATTTGCATTTCGAATATGCCGCAATTTACATTTAGAACACAGGCGAATTAAAAAAGCGATCGAAAAAAATAAAACGGATAAAGAACGTTCGGCTTCGGCGGCAAAATTGCATTGCACGGCCTATGATCCCCTGTGGCGAGTGTACGTGTTCTGTTTTTGAATAAGTACAGGAAAATATAATATTTTGTCACATCCGATTTTCATACGAAATTTTGATGAAAATGCAACCATCGTCTTTTTTTAGGGTTGAAAAATAAGAATATTATACTTAGCTAAAAAGTACATTTATTAGATACATATACTATAAAACTCATGGGACATAGGGACAAAAGAATGCAATTTTGACAAAATTCTCGCAATTATTTAACTAACCCTGACATATTTAAGAGCAATACATTTTGCGTTGTCCACAACTCCTATATATTAAAACCATTAATAAAACATGCTACAAGGCGTGAAGGACCTGCAATAAATCGTACGCCGCGGTGGGAACTAAAACCACGGGATTTCAAGAACACTACCGTAGGTAAGTATGGAAGGAATTCAAGATAATAAATATCATTTATAACATAACAAAATTTATTTGAGTCAATTTACGGACTAAATAATTCAGTTTTATTTCTTTGCGAATGATGCTCTTTTTAGTTTAGTTGACATTTTAACGAAACTAAAACTAAATGGGAATTACATTTTACAGATTTTTTACTGTAAGTACTTTATCTTAGTATAGGTAAACTGATAAAAATATTTTAAATATTTTAATTCATTTTTCTTACAACGAATCTAAAAACCGAAGGAAATTCAGAAATTCCGAATTTCTTAAAAATGAAGGTATGAAAAGATCTCTTCAAAAGATTTACAAAATTAAGTAAATTATTTTTCATAAACCTTTTATAACCGTGTAAATGTGAGAAGGGGTTGTCACTCGCTTGTTAAATATTAAAAGACCACACAAAAATATTTAAATGAAACATAGGTAATTAAACACACAAAAATAATTAATTTTGTTTGCGCACGAAACAACAAGTTCTTTTTACGCATTGACACTCACTTTTCTGTAATGATAATAACGTTAATTATATTTTTTCACGGAAACTGTAAAAAGTATTTTACACAGATTTAAAATATTAATTACAAACCTTATAAACGGCATTAATTTGTAATTTGATTGACACCTTGCTATTCTTTTAATTATAGATTGAATAGATACGATTTGAATAACTGAAAATTGCCAGAAAAATCAAAAAGAGCGGAACTTGCTCCTTAAGGAACAGCCACCCGCAACACTAAATTTTATAGAAATCCCCACCAAGACAGAGTTACAGTCAGTATATGAGTATGAAGTTCGTTCCGTTCGCAGCATTAGTCCCAAAGAAAATACCATACCAGCTGATAATGATGATGAGATGAGTGAAGAAAAAATCTATGGAGTAGTACCGCAACGTGTCACAATTCGTAAAAATAAAACCAAAAAAAAATCACATCGTCGCTCACCTCATGTGAACTTGGCAGGTAAAACAAAAGAAAACCATTTCAGCTCGACGCGCACCACTGAATGAACGAATGAAGGAGTAAACAGTTGACTGAGTCATGGTCGTTATTGAATGAACTGGTTGAGTTCACTCACGGCCGTTGTTGTGGAAATAAATCATGGCGAGTTTAGAGTGACATGTGCCATGAATGAGTGAATCATACGCATTCTTAACTGAAAATAGTCTGAATAACTCATAAAAATATCGGTCACTTTGTCAGTCTATAAACTATGGAAAAAATCCGGCATTTTTACTCATTCTTTTTACGTTTACCCCCAGTATTTTAGGAATATACTTAGTCATGAATTCGTATATAAAATTAGGTTTGATTAAATTATTCAAATTTAGAACTCATCCAATTGAAACTAGTCAACCAATATTATTAGCCATATTTTCTTAGCGAAAAATGAACCGTAGTTATTGGAACATCGACCCAAGCAAGCTTTGACGTGAAAATTACATTTTTATTTTTTCCTAAAACCTGCTTTAATTTATGCTCAAGACGCCACGAGGCCTTCCATAACCAGATGATGGGCAGTTGGGCAAAATCATTATATTTTGGTTGTCAGCTAATTTAATCTATTAAAAAACACGTGTAACTTTAATTAACCTAATTGGAAATAAGGAAGCCGTGTTACGATGTGACGACTTGCGATGTGACCTTGATAAGACCGCCAATAGATAGGTATTGAATTCGAAGACACGGGCTTATGACTTTTTGAAACCATGTGCGTATTAACAATAGGCAAGAAAAACGAAAGGAAACTTGCATGCATTTGAATAATTCTAAACGAGTCTTGAAGTCTGTTCATGCGCTCTTGGGAACCGTGGTAGACGGCTAAACATTTATTTATTTTTTGTATGGATTGTCTGCCACCTTGGGACGCGGCAGGGTATGTTTGATTGCTATCGACTAAACACCGCACTTGCGTTCCATTGCCCCATAATCATGGCCATGACATTTACCAGTACCAAGACAGGCGGCACAAAGCTCGTAGAACTGCTAGCCGCTGGGGCAGACAGGTTCTTGGGTAGAGACCACGCACCGGAAAGTCAGCGTGAGACAGTCTCCAATGAGATGGACCGACGATAAAGGTCGCTGGATGCAGGCGGCATATGACCGGTCCCTGTGGATGTCTATGGGGGAGGCCTTTGTTCAGCAGTGGATCACTGTTGGCTGATATGATGAGACAGGAGGCAGATGTATCCTAATAATTCTGCTTATTTCTGCTTCTATTCGGCACGTGTTAACTCAGAGCAAACACGTGCCAATAAATTGTATATTAATTATTAATCATTAAGGAAAGATTCCTTTTATCATACACGTAACCTTTTATCCTGAAAGCGGATAATGGTATATTAACTTATGACAACGAGATTATCCTAAAGAGGCCAGGCTTTGTAAAAACTACTCCGCCATAATCCTAACGAACAATAATGTATACTGCTACAATGGATAAGGGATACAAAGTGGAAGTCCCTTTTATCCAATTTCGTGTCTTTGTAAAGATAGAGGCTATGGGATAATCTTCTCAACGTGGAGGCGGCGGCCTCCATGTCGCAGTCATATTAAACTTACGTTTTGAAGAGTTTTAAGACAGTTTAAGACTGTTCGAGACTGTTATTTAAGAAGTCATATCCATACTAATATTACAAAAACTTTACGGTTTAAAATTCTTTATTTCTCTAAGATTACAAGTCACATAAAAGAAGAAATAAATTATAAATTAAAGTACAATTTATTTAAGACAATGCGCACAAGTTGACGGTAATCTTAAAAAATATATTAAATATTGCCAGACAGATAAGCAGGTGGATCTAAACACTTTTGTGATCTTTCTAAGGTAGGCACTAATACAAGATATAAAAATAGTAAATATGAAATAAATAAGTTCGGTATAAATTGAGTAGTACCTAGTATTATACAGCAAATACCCATATTACTTAACTAAATAAATAAATAAAAATAACTAACTTAAAAGGAAATAAACGAAAAATCTACATACATACAAACTAAAACATTGTCACGATTTCGTAGCATATAAATTAAATATAAACTTGCAAACGAACCACGGTACAATCTCCTTAGAAATATTTATGTAAAACTGTCTCAAAGGACCGGTGCACGGTGGTGTTGCTAAGCTTCACAATACGAGTCTTTTGTTACAACAGATTTAGATAAAAACTAAAAAACGTTCGCTTAGTAAGGACATGCTTGGAACACGTTCATACTGAGAATGTCGTTTTTATTCTATGCTTAAAAATGTACATAAAAAGAGGCATTTTACTTTAAAAAGGCTTACTAAAATAAAGCTGAATAGTGCTACTGAAATAAAAAATGTTGTCAACTTAAAAACCTAACTTAATAACTATCTACTTATTTTATATGTAAGCTTAATCAAAGCTATGGATAATAGAGATTATTATAGGAAAATATTTATGGGAATACATATAAAATTAATTTGTTAATTTTGAGAAAGCAAACAGTTTTCCGAACAACCCTACGTATTCCTAAAATAACTTGTTGAAGTTGAACTTAACTTCCTAAAGTATCATATAAACTGCAATTCAAATCCTATCAACATTTTTGGAAATTGGAAATTCCAAATTTCATTTTCAAATCAACTCTATCTGTCATATTCATTGTTAGGCACTGACTTGTCTTTCCGCTTCCGGCGATACACGGTCGCACTATAGTTTCTAAAAAAAATGCTGTTTTGAAAGGCCAATGAAATAGTGGTTCATTTTTGAAAGATATAGAGGTGTTGGGCGTTGGTATTGGGTGTTGTATTGGTTATGATTTTCAATGATCGCTACAAGAATAAAAAAAAAACAACGCTTTTATATACCTAACTTTTCTAAGACAGTAAATCCATTTTTGTTTTAAAACGTTCCTGAGACACATTTTTATCACATTTAAGTTTATTACACTGGCGTAAAAATCGTACACAATCGGAAACGGTAATGACAGTATGGTAGGTACTTTATATTATTTAACGTTAAGAACATATAACGAAAAGCCCATTTAAGTCTGTTAAATATCATCTAAGAAATCTCTTACATATGTTCTCAAACCATATAACGCCCTATTTAATGTTCACAATGTGAACCGATACCTATCGTCCTTATGTAGGTACAATTACGCGCTGTAAGCAAAGGATTATCCTTACATTTATATCTTTACCGCTGAAATCCGCCGCTAACTGGTTCGAATCGGAATAATCTGGAATACTCATTGTTTGAATTGTATTACAAAGTTCAATTGTACTAGTATTCTGTGGTTAGTGGTGGTCAGTGATTTGTTCTTTTACTTGCTTTTAATCTGCAATGAAAATGCATTTTCTCGTATAGCTTTCGTATTCATTATAATTTCATGGTTTTTTTTCTATGGAAACATATTTTCTGAAGGATACTTAAAGAAATAAACTTTTTATTCAGCTACAACTGAAAGATTAGAGTTGTGTAT
Organism: Acronicta psi; assembly: GCA_946251955.1. Lineage (NCBI taxonomy): Eukaryota > Metazoa > Arthropoda > Insecta > Lepidoptera > Noctuidae > Acronicta > Acronicta psi. The sequence goes on from OX276486.1 coordinate 4,009,714, forward strand.
TAATTAATAACACTACGTAAGCTAAAATTATCAAACGGAAAAATGCTGATGAAATTCTATTGCACAGGTATAGAAAAAAAAAATGGCATAGTCGCCGAGTGTGCATAAAATCTCGACAAAACTTTGAGCAAACATAAAAACGAAGAAAATAGGCGGCAATGTCAGATTCCTATTAAAAAAGATCACGACAATAATAAGGTCGGTCAACCAATGAAGGTCGACCTACATTGCAACTACTAAATTGTAATAAATTATAAAATCAAGACTTGCTAGATTCGTTGAACAATTCAACGAATATTTAGTATCGAGGTATTGAATAGGCTTTTAAACTATAAAGTTAGACTCTGGTATTATTAACAAAGTTAAGAGCCACTTTAAGTTAAATGTATAATTCAATATAACTTTAATTTATATTAAAACATTTATGTTTACTGTAAACAGTTCGTTTTATTACAAAGCCAAGGACTTTCAAGTGCAAAACCTTTTATCTTTAAGCTAGTAATAAATCTTTATCTGAAATATTACTTTTTCTATTGAAGTATCTGTTAACGTCAGTGGGCGTTGGACGAGAGATAGATTGAATGTTGTTTTTACACGAAGCCACTACATTTTTTATTAGCCACATCAAGACTACTACTACTAATGATCTAGATAAATAAAATTGCAACTTACTTAGAAAATTATAATAATTTTCATCAAATTCAGTAGTCATTGTTGACATTTCCATAAATAAGAACAAAATATTGAATACGAAATGGTTTTACTGTCTTTAATTGTAGCAGAAAGCATCCCAAAATTAAATTAGATTGAGATAAAAGTTCCAAATGATTAATGGGCCTGAAATACGTTGCAGATTAAACTCCAACTTTTGGTTAAAGTTCTCATATCGGATCACTTATCAGTGCTAATGTCAATTGATATTAAATAGGTCAATTGTACAGCTGTGTTCTATCTCAAACCTACTTTTACTAAACCATTTTCAACAGTAACGACTATTACAAAGAACTAAACAACACAAAAAGACAATTAACCCAACAAAACAAATAAAGGTCAAACAACTGTAGACCTTACTTTCGTTCTAAAATTCATCAAAATCTAAACGAGGTCTATAGACTAAAATAATTAATAGACAAAACGGTAGCCAAGTAGGTAACTGAACTTAGAATAATCACTATACCCCAACGCCTTTGGTTCGTGATTACCATCGAGATTGAGTTTGAAACACAATTTGACGAAATCGTACCCACTAACGAACAGGCTCTTCAGACCACTAATAAATTTTGAGAGAAACTCGATGGACTGAATAATATTGTGGACAAAAGTTAATTGCATTCATTTCGCTTTGAATTTGTGGTTATGACTAGACGATTTTAAGCGCAGTGGTGGGTACGTTTTATTTTTGATTCGCTTTGCGTTCGTGTTCTAAACCAAGTTAACTAATTTTATTTAGGATTTTCTGAATGCTTTGCAGTATTCACAGGGCTTTGTGCCTTGTTTGTTGGCTTTGGAGTTAGAAGTGGTATTTGTGTTGATGTAAGGATAAAAGATATCTCATTTCATAACTGGATTCTGTGCTCTTTCAACTGGATTGCTTTGTATTCTTAAAAAGTGCGTTATCTCGCTTATTGTTTTCTTTATTATCTTACATTGTCGTGGTAAATAAACCCTGGTTGTACATTTTACAAATATTATGATGTTGTATTAATGTCAATGTCGACCACCAATAAATTTAACTTAGCATTAACATTTTGTAGGGCGGACTCACCAATGGAATACAACAATTTTTAATTTCTATTGTTAGATATTATAATCTACTGTTTGAGAAGTTAATACAATTTCTCAATTTCTATTCTCAACCATATCATCTTACATTTTTATAAAGCAAAAAGAACAGAATTAAACCTACAATATTTTTTGCTAACCCTTGTCATAGCAGGCTAGCAGGCTGCAGATGTTGTTATTAGGACTTACGTTGCCTTGCTTTATCTTTTACACTATTATTCAGTATACCTACCTTGTAAACACCATCATTTTATAAACTCTACATGCTTTAAAAAAATTAAGATTATAAAATTAAGGAACTTCAATACACATTAAGGGCCTGTTACCATCCGCCGGATAAATTGAAAAATTGAATAAAGTATAAAATTATCTGCAAAGATAATTAATGGGACCTTACTCGGAGGTAGTAAAACTGACCCTTAGAAGACCAAACACATGATTCCGAAACGAAAGAATCGAACTAGATGGCGCCCGTATATTTTATATTAGAATTTAAAATTCTACCGTTGTATAAAATTTGTCAGTCATAAAATTGTGTCACCTACCAACCTACTGCTTGGTAATCCTTTCATTTCCAGTTTCACTACATCGACATATACTCGGTATAACTTTCATTGTAAAGTTTACCGAGCGAAAGTACTAGAATCTCAGTGTCTTTCACAGTCTTAACAGTAAAGTTCCTGTGTTCACTGTCACAGTTTTTGTAGATTATTTCAAGTGCCGGGAATCACGAAAAGCAATCCTGTGGGCTCCCACAAGTGGGTTTTATTTCTTAATATAGATGTGAATCCCATGGGAAATACGCCACCATCGTAACATTGGAGGGAAAAACACAACTTTAGTCGGTCCCTAGTATTGTGGTTTATATTTAGCTATTCTGTTTACTCGAGCCTCGATAATGGTGAACTCATTTGTTTCCTGATTTTCGTGAACAAAATTCAGAGCAGATAGTGTCGTCATGATTGTAAGGGAATTGCTTTTGTTTATGAGTCTTCTGTTCGTCAGCTGTATTTGGGTTTTAATCAGTATGAATCTTGTCTATTATGACGCAGTTTTCCTTTTTATTTTCTTTCTTTAATATTTTAGTGTGTGTCGTTTTATGTAAACAGCTGTAGCGGTCAGTTCCGGAAATTCTGAAGCGTAACAACCAGCAACCAACAAACATAATACAGTAAAAATAATAAATTTTATTAACGACCAATCAAAACCACTGATGATGATGAAAATAAAGCTTAAAACATAAATGTCAGACCACCAGCCGCAATAAAATTTAATGAATTCAGAAATATAATGAAGAATGAAAACGACTCGACACAAACTGTGCTTCAATTATTTCATAGGAGCCACTGAATTTATATTCAAAATACGTTCATTCCATTTGGGCATATTTATAAATTCATGAATTTTTAAAGTCCGTTGTTTCAAGAGTTTACCACAAAGTATTTAATGAATAAACATAACGATCACGCTTGTGATTGTTAAGGTTGTGCTGATGCTCATATATTTGACCGAAATTTATTTATGCCTTATATGGCCTACTGTTAAAATACTTCTAGCTTATAACAAATCTGTATTATTGAGATTTTTTTAATTACACTGGAAATCCATCACAGAACTTTACATTTATTTTCAGGAGCCGTGATTGTGACATCCGCCTATCGTGGTATGGACATGTAATGAGTAGAAGAGAAGAGCATATTACCAAAAAGGTTTTAAGCATGAATGTGGACCGATATAAGGGAAGAGGAAGACCAAAGAAAGGATGGATGGACTGTGTGAGGAAGAATATGACCACAAAGGAAGTGAATGATGAGATGACGGCTAATAGAGATGTATGGAAGAAAAATACATACTGCGCTGACCCAAGTGAATTGTAATAAGGACAGGAGGAAGATGAGCCGTGTCTAAGACAACCCCAGAAAGTCATGATAATGAATATAATAATTATTGTTATAATGTTATCATCCGGAGATATAATGGTCGCTTCCGATCTCTCGTCATAAAGATTAGAAAAATATTATCTTCGGTATGTGGTACATAACTATGTTACAATATTAAGGTTTGGAAATAATGGCTAAAATGATATAGTCTATCTTACAACAACAGATTTAAAATAGGTCACATTTCATAAAGGAAACACATCTTACAAATTGATGAACAACCGCCAAATGAGCGCTAGATGGTTGGAATCAATATTCCGCACATTTTGAACATTCCAAACATTTCCGAACATTCCGAAGACCATCTGTATTTTTACCGCGTAAGTTTTTTATCACTTTGGACCAAAAAGGCTAAACTCAAAGAGTCCCGAGTAAAAAGATATCCAATTAGCTCGAACCACGACAATGGATATAAAAAAGCTAGCGAGGCGTCAGTTTCCACTGCATTCACCAGAAATTTTGAACGCGGAAGAACCAATTTTAAACGTCAGAATTCAGTACAGTATAATTTTCTGGGACAGCACGTTTTGCAGCTATATTTTGGCACTAGTTAATGGTTTACTAAAATATGCAAATTGTTTATAATTTAACTCAAAACTACGTGTAAATGTTAACTTTTAGAATTTCAGTGAAGCTTATGTAGATTGTGTTGGTTTTGTTTTGAAAGTCATAGAGTTAATCTCTGTTCGTTCGCTTTGCCTCTAAAAGGGACTGCATAATTACTTGTTTGCAGTGCTTGTGATGTACAGATATTTTTATTTCAAGTCAAACAAGCTACTAATGAATTGTGACCTCATATTTTTATAGACGTTCTCGGGTCAATAACCCTGGTAAACGATTTTTAACGCCGTCTTGATATTTGCCGACATCTTACAGCTACATCATGACGATAATGAGAAAGCGAATGCTCCATTACATACGAAACGAGTTACTAACGCACCGGCGCAAGTCATTACTCAAAAAGCTTTATACATTTACTTCTCCAAACCAAGAACTCCAAGGGTCAAGTGTACAGTAAGAGGCCATAAGTCCATTATCATGTCAAGGATCGTATTTGCCTGCACGTTACTGCGCGTATATATAAACATATACTTAGTGATTTTAAATTTAATACCATCGCGACATCACAGCACTAAATGATCATTACATCAGATAATTATGAAAGAATACGATATAAGAGATCGTCTATTTAATGCAAAATGTTTGTTATAAATAAGGTCGTAAGTGAAACTTGTTCCATGTCATAGAATTGTAAAAATGGTAATGGACTTATGACCGCGACCGTACATTTACTTATCCGAACTAAGAACTCCAAGTGTCAGATGTACCATTAACCCTGTGCTTGCTACGTAATTTTAAAGGGTATATTTTTCCCCACGTCGTCGTCGACGCGGTCGCTTGCGCTTTACTCTAATATTAAAGGGTCTGAGATAATTGAAATCCTCGGCGATTCAGCCTTGCCCGCTGGAGGGGATAATGAAGCCGTAACTTGGGATCACTTACTAAAGGGCTTATGTTACTCTTTGCGTCTTGCTAATTTAAATTTACATTTAACTGAATTTAATGAGTTAGCGGGCATGAATAGCCAAGACTTGCAGCATGTTTCTTTATTAAAGGTGAAGGAACTTAGAGAGATAAATATTATTAGAGATTCATGAGCGTGTTGCATAGCCTTGTAGGGACCACTTGCGTCTTGACTTTAACAAGGGCAAAAACCAAGGGTATGAATCACAACACGATGTATCGAGATTTATCTAGGCCTCTGCCAGTCTGTTCTCCAATACGGTATCTCTGTCTGGGGTGGAGCTGGGAAAACTGCCTTTATAGAAGTCGAAAGAGCACAAAGGGTCGTCATTAAAGTAATGTTAAAGAAGCCGTTCCGGTATCCCACTGACACACTCTATAAAGACTTCCCAGTCTTACGAGTGCGGCAACTTCTCATTCTAAAATCCACCTTAATTACTCACACAAACTTAAATAAAAGACCAGATTACAAATTAATTAGCTCAAAACGCATTTTTAAAATTCCGTTGCCTATAGCAAACTCCCTTCTAGGAAGACGTTGCCCTAACTATTTACACCCACACATATACAACAAAGTCTGCAAACATTGTGATATAAAACACGTCAAGATTTCCAAGTGCAAAAAACTTGTTAAAAAATGGCTCCAATCACTTTCATACGACGAAACAGAGGAACTACTTAATTAATTCAATTATTTAACGTAATCATACATACATACCAATACAAACACACACACACACACACACGCATACACTAACAACAAACACACACGCACAACACACACACACGTTAGCTATACTTTATTATTATACCTAAAAACTTTCATCTTCATCCTTTGTAGATAATAAGTAATCATTAACTAAAGATTCTTACATACATACAGTTAGTAAAGTCCACAATTATACAGATTGAATGATATACAAATATGTTGCAACTCTGGCCCCCAAGATACAGACAAATTTCTAGTTTGGGGGTCACCGTCCAAAATAATTTATGATTGTTTGTAATGAGTTACATGTTTTTATTTCTGTAAGCTTTAAGTTAAGAAACCCAATGTAACGAAGGAATGAATAAATTTATCTTATCTTATCTTATCTTATCTTATCTTATCTAAAATCGTAACGATTTGTATCGATACCGTATGCTTATTTAAATCTATCAATACCTCATACGAATTGCTCGTGTCGTATTGTGCGATACACGAGTAAATATATCAGGATATCGCATAGCTTTGTATCGATACCCCCACGATAATCGTTTCATATAGCTCATCTTTAGTCTCGACATCGACGTATCCTGCGCGTTGTCCTTATACCTTTTATTTTATGCGGTAAAATATGTGTATTGGTACAACACGCTACGTCACAGCGACAGCGGGTTAGCACAACCGGGAAGTAATTTATTACAAAAACGTTTTTGTTACGCGGGATGTAATATGACAACATCATTGCCATTATTGTTTTTAAAAAATCTGGCGTATTCAATAACTCTGTGGAGGTAGATTCTGGATGGGATATTGGAAGGGACGCGTTATGAAACTTGAATACGGTTCTTGAATTTATAATATTACCAAAAGGAATGGTCAGGATTCTTAGCATTCACAATCAATGTGTTCTTGCTCAGAATATAAAATATTAGGTTATACCTATACCACGCTTCCTTTGTGTAAGTTGACAAAGTCAGTAATTTTTTGACAGGATTTTCAATTTGAAATGAATTTTGTATGTATGAGTCAAGAACATGCCAGTCTTTCAGGCATGCAGGTTTCCACACAAAGATGTTTTCTTTATCTTTTCTCCGAGTATTGAAATAATATGATTTTAAATGCCACAGGACGAATAGATTAAAAACATAAAATTATACTTATCAAGTATACCACGTAACAATCACAAGTGTATTCTGACCGAAATTGGATGGAAGGCAACTCAATCATGCCATTACCAAAGGATCAAAACCATTTTCCTAACTACATAGTAGGACAGAGAAGTGAATCTCATCGGCCGTTCTCGGTCCACTAAACTAATCAATGTCCAGGAGTGGCAAGATACTGCGCTGAATTGGGGTGTTAGGGAAGAGGCACAGAGTATTACAGCCTGGTATTGAGAGGCCGTATTCGGTGTTACTATGTATTTAGTCTTGCATACTTAATTGGGCGGCATCTCATGTATAGTTCCGACGAAACGGTGCGTGATTGAAGTTAGTTGTTTCGATAGCCGAGCGATAGCCGCAGGGTTGGCTTTAACTTATAAAGTGGCGTCCACAATAGGTTGACTACGGTGATAGGGGAACTACTAGTCATCTAATGTCAAAAAGGATTTAAGCACGAAAATATTTAAATTAGAAAGGATTGGGAAACATTTACAACCCTATACTCTGATTATTTTACACTAGCTTCCCGCGAGCGGCTTAACCTTTGCGTGGTCTTACAATTTTTTCCCCCGTTTTTGCAACATTTTTATTACTACTCCGCTCCTATTAGTCGTAGCGTGATGATATATAGCCTATAGCCTTTCCTGATAAATGGGCTATCTAACACTGATAGAATTTTCAGTAGTTTTGGAGCCTATTCAATACAAACAAACAAACAATCAAATCTTTCGTCTTTATAGTAGTATAGATTTGTCTTTATCCTAAAATTGACCGCTGCACAACCACTCGTGTACAACATCAGACACGCACAGATATTTCGTCAGAACTGTAGGGTTGGGAGTCAAAACAAGTGACTAATGATGCAATTCAATTCAACGCAGATTTTTTTAGTTTACACTGCTATTTATTTTGTGCATTAGGTATGTGCAGTGTAAAAATTCCAGAAAATGTTTATTTATAAACACAGAAAGCTCTATAGTGCTGCGGTCGTAATTTGTGTTTTCAAAGGTACCTACGATACAACTGGGATTTTCTATTGTGATTTAAAAAGAGAAATAAAGAAAAAACATCGTAAACCTTTGTTTCTATCATAATATTATATTATGATAACCTACTTACTGTCTTTCATGACATATTTTTCCTTACACGTTTTACAAAACCGATCGATGACCTCGTTTTTAACGGCATTAGGATCGAAATTAATACGCAATGATTTATTCCCGCAAAATTACGGTTACCCTCAATATCATATCACAGAAAAAATTAAATGATCTAATAAAGTAAATGAGATCCCCCCTACCCACATTCAGCCGCTGTGGGTAAAGTTACCTGTCAAATTGAATTTTGCTCAACATTTGCATCAATTTCAGTAAAATTTATAATGAAAATAGATTACTTTTATTATTAAACTTTGTTTTTCATAAATTGTAGGTACCTTTTAAGATAAATTTAAAACAAATTGAAATAGACATTTTCTTTATCTTACTAGTGACCTTTCCCGGCTCGGGTAGCAAAATATAGAAAAATAACCTTTTTAGTTTTGTTAACCTTTATCTATGAAATTATTAGTAGAAGTTTGGAGTTTTGATTTGTGGCAATAGGCTCGCCCTATACAAGGTGGGACATCGACGCACATCCGAATATCATGAGTTCAGTACATGATTCTGGACCCCCCTGCGTTGAAATTTTCCGTAACTTTTTCCATATATTTTTCAAATTTTTCTGGAATTTTTTTTCATTGAACTTGTAAAAAACATTATTTCTATCCACCCAAATTAGATTTATAATAAAAAAATCATTATTTCATTTATTTCGGATCGCGCGATAACATTCACCGCGGAGCGTTATAATCGCGTTTTTAGTAATACACTGCGCGCTCAAAAATTTCAATATCTGTTATAATCGATCATTTTCTGCATAAATGACCTAGGTCATTTTATTTTTGACCTTGAGTGAAACCTTGTCACGACGTTTGTGCGTCGATGTCCCTTCCACCTTGTATAAAAAAACATACCGGAGAACCGTAGCCGTACGGTACACCTTTGGCTAATCCATTAATAAATACAGGCCTTATGTTCTATTAAACCTAATCTCTATTAACGTGAATAAGATCCTCATTACGTTTTACATTCATCAAAATGATTACATGAAATCACATACCTATCAGAAAATCCCGGGATTTTCCGGGTAGTAAGAGTAAGTATATATCCTACCGATGTGGGAGGGTTGATCCCCAACTATTGATCAACCTCACATCTCGCTTGGATTAACAAAGGCTCGTAAAAGTATCTAAGGGAAATTTCCTTTCCTATTATAACGACTTATCTTTTACTGAAGCTACGAACATGTCCCAAATATTTATTATTATCTACTAAAAAAAATACACAGTTTTTTTTAAATACAAAACTAATTCTGTATGTATGTCTACTTGTAACATGTTCACGCCTAAATGAGATAGATTTTATCCTAAAGGATACAGCAATTATTAATGTTAGACAAAGTAATTCAGCTAGTTTTTAATTATTATTTTTTTACTTTCTTGCGCATGCTGTGGTGTTCTATAAGTAATATATATCTTTTGTTGGAGATCCAAAATAAAAATTAAAATATGAAACACTTTATGTATAAAAAAGAAAAGATTAGCTTCTCCGAGCTATACATGGTTGGTACTGAAAATACAAAACTTAAAATAAATAGCTTGACGTGTAGCCGTGACTACAGTGTGCAACTATCTTAACATCACTAGAATAAACGAATGACCGAATGAGTGAATGGAACGAAGCCTTTTGATGGATTATAACAGAAAAGTTCCCGCATCGCTTGCTACTGAAATTAGTTTTACCCAAGTTATATTGTCTGTGTGTGTTAGAAGACTTCTATATATATTATCTATGTGTAAGTAATGACTCCTTCGATTTCGTTACTCGGCAGTCTGATGTGAATTTTGTCGGTAACTTTAACAAATGTATCCGTTTCGTTTTCACACGTATTGAATATCCATTTGGCATTCAATCAGTCTTAATGACATTGCTAAGTATCATCCTAGACGTTCCTGGCTATTTAAGGTTCTGCTTCCAGTCTAACCAGATGCGGCTGAATCAGTATGTCAGAAGGAGACTGACATCAAACCTCCAAAACAGTACTTAGGTACTTGGTAGTACTAACAGCCTAAGCGTTGGTTGTCAGAATTTTTAGGCTTATGACTACCAATACCAATACCTATTGGCGTAGGTACCAACCGGTTGTATGTTGAGAAACAAAATACCTACTTTGCTAATAAATGAGTTAGCAGTTTACATCAAATAAACTTTCCCAAGAAGCATTACTTTTGTGAAAAGAAAATTCCATGAAATTACGAAATATCCAGCAAATTTTAAAACGAAAAATTCAAAAGACTTGCGAAACAGGTTTCTAACTAAAGTTCCCTGTAAACATTTACCTAAAGTAGCATTAAATGTTGAACTCGGAAAACTCGTGAACAGACGCTTTTGTGAACTTCTTGATTCCAAATGGCTATTTCCATTCGAGTACTTACGTAACTTATAAACAAATAAAGCCTAAAAAATATACAGCACAATTTGCGTAGTAATATTATTTGTACATTATTGTGTCAGTATTGAAAAAAATACTACATAAGTACTATAATTTTATTATGCACGACTTTAAGTAAGATTGATAAAAACGTAAATTTTCCAAAGTAGTGTTTGTTAATTGTGGTAATTTACGAATTTAAAACGTTTTTAGCATTTTTAAACAATCCATTTAATAAGATACAGATGAACATTGCAGGCTTATAAGAAACTTGTAAGTATTGAATTGGAATTTAAAAAATTGTTCAATACCGAAAAAACAAGAAAAATAGGGGAGCCCATTGCTCTAGATTGGGACAATAATGGCAAAGAAAAAAACAAAAAGGGTGCTGGAAAGAGTCTCTACTAAGAATGTCACTATATTTATGGTTGTAAACTTGGGTCACAGACGTCACTGTTCTAACCGATACACTATTTACCCACTGTTCTTCTGACACGGAGACGGGCATCTTTGCCCAATTTAAATCTTAGTAGGTTTTTTTCTGTAGACCAGGTAGGTATATTTATATTTTTATATAAATATGTAGGTATTAGTCGTTATATTCACATAATTATAAACAAAGTCAGGTAGAAAAGCCTTTAATAACAGATAAAATAATTTTAAAACACATCTAGCTATGATGCTTTGTGTGCTAGCTATGTTCCTGTTATTATCAATAATATAGTCCCGCTTTGACTACACAGAAAAATACTTTCACCGTAAAAGAATGAAGTGTTTTACTAAGAAATAGGGATTCACAAGCCATGTGCCGGAGAATTGCGTTTCAAGAGGGATCCAGAGGTCTTGGAAACGTTGAATGTTGTTGTATAATGTTTGTCACCTCTCGAGGTGGGATCGATTGGTTGGGTTAAGTGCAATCGAGTTATTGTAGGATTTCTCGTGTATTTTGGGATTAAAAGTCGCGGGTGAGTGGACATCTGACAACGTCACAACGTTATCGATAAAAGCGCGTTTGCGGTTACAAAAAAAAATGTTATGAGACATTTTACTTTCCATCTATTTCGTTGCCGAATTTAATCGAAACCTGTTTAGCGGTTTAGGCGTGAACCGTTAAGACAAACAGATAGACGTAGTAAATTTCACATAGCAAATATTTGTATGGATTAGAATGGATTAAATTTGTGTACCTATAACAAATCTGTTGATCAGACATAGGTAACAAAGATGTAATATTTTATATGTTGATCCATAAAATTTTTGCTTATTCATTCGGATCAGGGAACCTCATCTATCAGGAACAAAAGTAGCCTACGTCATCCGTGACGTAAGCGTTTTGTTGTAACTAAATAAAATTTTATACTCGATGGACTTTTATGCTTATCTATAGTCAACGATAGCAATGATGCATTGAATTTATAACTGCTGCTATTTATCGAATTTATCCGACAAAAATTTATCAAACATTTATTGATTTTTAACCGGACTCCACGGCAAAAGCCGAAGGAAGGTTTTATATTAGGCAGTCTATGTATCATCCATGTTCCACTACAGCGCCTAAAGTACTCGTCTGATTTTGATGAATGAGGTGTTTTAGTTAGTTTAGAACTATAAATGTAGTTGGTAGATTAAGTACCTACTATAACATCTTCAACTACAATAAATGATAACTGCGATCATTAAGTTATTATATTTGTTATGTTTAAATAGATATAAAAACAATATTCAAGGGGAAAAAATTCAATGACGCTGCGCGTAAATATATTCTAAGCTAGCTAGCTAAAAAAATTTAAACTTTCCGTTTGTTCTAAATACAAAATCCCGAAACCGTTTACCAAAGCTGCAGATTCTATGTAAAAACCATTCTACATTCTAAATTCAAATTATTTTCGTATTATCGACCTTTTAGGTAAACGACGTCTGGTGTCTGCAGTCTGCAATTTTCATTCTTTACATAAAAGTGCTGACACGGCGCTTGCGCTGCACATTCGTCCTTACATTAGCTGAATTAGAATATAAAATGAAAGGAAAAGGTTTATTTAAACTAGCTGTTCCCCGCCGTGCTACCCGCGTTCATCTATTTTTTACCAATCTCGAGTGAATTTCCCAATACCCCTTCTTAGCCTACGTCATAATAAGTATTTGTGTGGCAAATTTCAGCTCAATCCGTTGAGCAAGGGTTTGAGCTGGGCGTTGAGATCAGTCAGTCAGTCAATCAATATTTCCTTTTACATATCATCATCATCAACCCATTAACTGTTCCACTGCTGGGCACGGGTCTCCTGTCAATATGAGAGGGATTAGGCCATAGACCCCCACGCTGGCCTAATGCGAGTTGGCAGACTTCACATGAGAAAAAAAGCATGCAAGTTTCCTCACGATGTTTTCCTTCACCGTAAAGCGAGTGATAATGACGCAGATATTGATTTCGAAAAGTGAGAGGTGCGCGCCTAGTTTTCGAACTCTAGATTTTGACTTGGCAGTCCTAGGCTATCATTCACTGCTTTTACATATGTATTTATAAAAAAAAAATATAAGAAAAATCATAAATAACACATTAGACACGCCTTTAACAATAATAGGTCATTTATAATAATGTATTAATTAGAGATTTTCCTCTCATCATGAGAGGGTTTCCGTGCCCAGCAGTGGGACAGTTAATGAGTTGAATCTTGACAATGGTAATCAAAATGAAAACAGAGCAGTTTATACAGTACTGAGAGATCCACAGCCTGTGGATAACACTGGGAGTCGACACAATCTGATAGCAGAGGCATTGCGGCATAGCTGACAATCTCATCCCGGTTCGCTCGCCGTTCACGCGGCGCGCTGCCATCAAAACAAAACCCAAGCAATCACAGCGGGGAAACACTGTATAGAGAATGGTAATGAAGTTCTGCGGCTCATTGATGATCCGTTTGTGAAAATGGCGAGAATTCCTCAGCAACTGTAGTAGAAATCGTATGAAGGCTAAAATATTCAATGGTAAGCTATGAAACAGTTTTGGTGAAGTTTTTGTGAAGTTAACAGAAAATAAATTCGCGATACTGCAAACACTAATTGAATTTCGATTAATTCTGTAAGATAAAATTTGATGACGTCCATGGTAGTGGTTCGAGCATCGGACTGCTGATCACGAGGTCCTAAGTTCACTTCCCCCAGGACACAAATAGTAGTGTGGTAAACAGAAGTGTTTCCGTTTGTCTGGGTTACTATATCCATCGTCTAGGACCAAGTACTAGTACAAGTAGTTGGGTCTAAATGGTGCTGCGTAAAATGTCACAAAATATTTATTAATTTATATAAATATCAATATCATGAGCACCAGAAAATCATCTATCCCTAATTCTATATGAGCAATATTTGATGAAAGTTGCGAAAAATTGATTTAGCGAGGTCTCTCATATCTGGGAACAAAAACAAACGACGTTTTTTTTCATTTTGCAGCAGCTAGTTTAATATAAAACGAATGCGCACAACTTTACCTCAACGCGCCAAAGCGATTGACAAGCCAGTAGAGCGGAGTCAGCGTTACATTTACCGAACCAGTGCTACTACTGTAACCACTACTCCGACTACTTCCCCGACCCCCGTCCTCTCATATTGCTAAAACACAAAAACATGAATATTGGAACAATGCTCTCCACTTTATTACAATAAAATATGTATGGGACCTTTATGGATAGAATTTTGTATCTTGAGTAACAGGTGGTTTTTATTGTTATTTAGGCCCAAAATCTTCTTTTTTCTTTGGTAATAAGACAGTTTTATCTAACTTTATCAAACAAAGTGCGTGTTTTTGATAAGTTTCGATAAAATAATTTGTTTGTTTCGGTTTAATAATACAACATCATTTAAACAAATTTTTTGATACAATGGAAATAGTTGTTGTATTATATAAACACAAAAGCTTTTCTACCTATATTCGTTATAGACTTTGAAACCATTCAACCGATGCGCCTTAGCCTAGGTAAAACATTCAACAACATAGATTATTATATTGTTTTCAAAACCAATAAATCTTAACTTAATATTCCTTTTCTTAAACGGAAGTTAAATTAACTTTGGTTTATGAAAGGAAATAACAGTAGGTACTGTAGCTGTTAAGGCAATAAAAACTAAACAGATCAATGCAGTAAAAGTGTAGTCACAAACGCTGCTCTGGTTATATTCATGTTTTCCCTGCTCTTCGCTGCATAAATTCAATTATTAAAAAAACCACAAGAGAAATAAACGTTCTAAATGATTATTTCCCTTGTGAACTGAGTGTATAATTAATTTTATAAATAAATAATCAATTTAGAAAAACGCATACATACCTACTTATTTGTAACAGCAATTATTGTTATAATATTAACTGCTTACATAATAATGAAAGGCTTTGTTTTTAAAATAAACGCATCTCCAAAAATCAGCACACAATATTTGTCCGAAAACATCGACGCGCCCATTCTTACATTAACCTTATTGAATGTCGTTAGTGTTGCCAACCTAAAAAAATTAATACCTAAGCCTGCGTGGACTGATTTCATTAATCAATACTTGGAACACTAACCTTATTGGTTGGCGATAATCGAATTTCATCCATCTATCTACACGTAGATGGGTAGGTAATAAATTATGTGCGAGCTTCGTATCGAACTGCCGACGGATGACTGCCACGATAACAGGATTACATTGTTACACATCCACCATTGAAACTCGTCCGCGCACTGAAGTGAAAACTTGATTGAAAACCCAGCCATATTTCAATATGAAAGATTCTTTATACGAACGGGCTCATATGACGATATAAAATAATACTACTTAGTCTTTTTAGTCGTAGACGTCTAAGATTCCTTATTATACAACTTTCTTGATAATTTTCATTAAAAAGTGGCAAATTGGTAGAAATAAGTATATGTAGTTCCATAGAAAATGGATTTATAAAAACGACCTTGTTTTAAAAAATCATTACGTCGTCAACTAAAGAGACAAAATAAAATATGTATAAATAGCTCACATTTCTTTGGCATAAAAATATAATTAGGGCGGTAAAATATTTCTTATAATTTCTCTTCATAAATCATACTCGCAACCTCATGACTTATTTTTTACAATATGTTGCTATAGTTAAGTACATTTGGTGATATCCATTCACTTGGTCGAGTAAAGTCACCGCATGTTTGATTGTCACATTTCAAAGTCACAAATTGGTACGTCATGAAACGGAAATACACGAAAATTCAAACTGTGGCCCAGGAACACGTTACAACTGTTTAATTGACGAACTTCGCTCCAGGGCTTGTGAAACGGCTTCCAATCAAAATGTATTATGTTCCGAAAATTACATGAGACGCGCTGATAACTACTGAATAATTAATTTTGAATCTTATGTATGCGATGCGATAGGTAGGTTTTAACTAAAATGGGATTTTGATAAAGGCACGTAATTTTATCAATTACAGTGTAGGTAGAGTATTACGAATGCGAGGGGTTTGCCTATTATATTTATGTAAAAACCTGTCAGAGTCCACCATATAGAAGATGACACATGGTTTTAGTCTGATATCGCTATTGTGTTAATTGAAACTAGGTAAAACAAATTAGCAAATGAAACAAGTTTGTAACATTAGTCAAGCCGGACTGCGGCGCATCTCTTTATTTATCAACTTGACATATTATATTGGGATAGCTGATGAGCTAATAAGACGGCGCTACTAAGGCCCGTTTATACATTCGAATCTGCCTTCCCATGATACATAATAATATCCCCGTTGATACTTAAAAATGCTTTCCTCTGCTCTGTCTCGTCTTGAACGATAACTCTCAGATATCTTTTAACTTTCTTTTTAGGCAAAAATGAAATCATTTTCTTTCTTTCTTATATAACTAAAAGAATAATCCACATTTCTAGAATTATTTGTTTCATTCTGATATCTTCTTCTTCTTCTTCCTAGTCGCTACCTCATGACTGAGGGGCGTGACTATAATGGGTAATGTTTTTTATATACGTCCTCCATACTGCTCTGTCTTGTGCCAAGTGTATGGCCTTTTGTAAGTTCGTTCCAACAACCTCCCTCACTGTGTCTATCCAACGCAGAGGTGCGCGTCCTCTACTCCTGGTGCCCTCCACACGGCCGGTCATCAGCAGGTTTTCTAGGGCGTCTGGGCCGCGTCTAACCATGTGTCCAAAGAATTCGAGAACTCACTGCTTACATAGGGTGGATAGCCTCTTCTTGATGGACAGTTCTTCTAGAATCGACTCGTTAGTGCGTCGCTGTGTCCACGATATTCGGAGCATTCTGCGCCAGCACCACATTTCGAACGCGTCGATCCTCTGTAGGACACGGGTTTTCATTGTCCAAGTTTCGGAAGCATAGAGAAAGATCGAGAAGATTAGAGTCTGCATCAGCTGTATCTTGGTTTTGCGGTTAATTCTTCTATTTCTCCAGATCCTCTCATGTCTTTTTACCGCCGACTTAGCCATTTGAGACCTTCGGATAATTTCCTGTTCGCAATCCCCATCGTCACTGATTTGCGATCCTAGGTACACAAATTTACGTACTGTGTCTATGTCACTTAGTTCATTTGTCCGATTCTGAGTACCCTATTCTGATATCTTACTAGTGTTTATCTTACGAAACCAACATAATCTGTTTATATAAAAAAATGAGCAAAATGGACATTAAAAATTCAAGGACATTCGACCTCTTTATCGTCCTTAACTAAAAAAGTCCTAGAATCGTCTCGCTCACGTCAAACGTTATTTATTTGTAATTGCTCATAGCCAAACTAGACTTTGATAGTTTGATTATAGAAGCCATTTTGTACTGCCCTACAAATATCGCATGTATGAAAATCAACACCTTGAATATAACAAAATTCTATTTTTTTAATCGTACTAACGTTGTGAATAGTCTAGACGTAGCGTTAAGTCAATTCAAATTACGTGAAAATCCCAGCCACTATTGGACCTCACGACGTGGGCCTTAAGGCAGGTCTACACAATTTATGAGGGGCGGTCGTTAAGGAGCCCATACCAGATTGAGTTATAAATAAGGTTCGGGCCAAAACACCTGGGCCATTGCCCTCGGCGATTGATGGATGTCCCACTCTAGATAAAGTGCCCCGTAATAAATTGTTTCACGTTATTCTGATTAATGATTTGGTCCTTGTCGTTAATTTTTGGTCGGTGCCATATTTCATTGTGATTTCTACTATTTTGTTTAATGTAATTTTATAAACTAGCAAATCATTTTATTATATTTTTATATTCGATAGACTGCGTCGTTATTCTAGTGGTACTACTTAATTGTGACTGCTACACTAGAGGTCAGTGTAATATTCAAGCTCAGTGTTATATTAATTTTCTATGAAATTCTCAGTAGCCTCATATTACATAGGCCCCAAATGATGGTATATTGTAGGGATGTGTTAGATACGAGTACATACATACAACGTATAAAGTAAATTCAGAAAACCAGTCGACTGCGATAATCATATAACAAATCAGTTGTTGATATACGGCAAGATATCAATGTTCGATACCTGTGGTAATGCAATATCAAGGTAACATAATATTACGGTAGCAGAAAATGTAACATCATTTCATAAATGAGGAACGATTTTGGGGTTTCGAACCGAAATTGGAATCTGGTACAGACTGACAAAATATTGAAGCCGAGGTCAAATTAGGTCGCGAAGCTACCGCGATATAATTATAGAGATTGAAAACACATGCCTGATTGTGGACAAACTGCCTTACTGGTTTAGTAGTCCTGAGCGCGACTGGTACGCTAGAGGTCTTGGATTCGAATCCCAGGTCGAGCAAAATGTTGTTGGGTTTTTCTGTGAAATTCCTTGTAGCAGCTCGGCGTCTGAATTTGGACCCGGTTGATGGTAATAGGCTCGCCCACTATTACATGGGTCCAAAACATACTGGCGAAATGTGGATGGGATTACAGGTATGTTATTAAGTACCGTATAATGTAGTAATAAATAAACAATAAAACGACCATAATCATCTGTACTTTAAAAAAAATCACCTATTAAAATGAAAAACTGAATAAAATTTTTACCATTCCTAATTGCTGAGTGCTAGTGCAAACGAACTAGGCAAATACGATGAACTTTTTTATCACTTTACATCCAATAAAATTCAGTTGAACATTTTTCAATTGAAAACCATTCATCGTTTTATTTCAATTAGACCATTATATAGGAGTACATCTAACTCTAAGAGACCAATAAGCAGTAATAGTTTAATGATATGACCATTGGACTGCTAAGTCAAAGGTCTCGGATTCGAATTCAAGGCCTCTGAATTTCGGACATCATGTGCGTAAATATCACTCGCTTTGATGGTGAAGGAAACATCGCCAGAGAAATTGTCTCGAGGGCGTGTGATGTCTGCCAACCCGCATTAAGCTGGTGGACTAATAGTATTTTAATCCATGTTATTCTGAGAGGAGACCCGTGCCCAGACAGAATATGTTGATCATCATCATTGCGTATGGCATTCATCCAGCGTGGATCAAACCTTTATGGTTGATGCTTAAGTGCTTTTGAAAGAACAGTAACTAGATTTACGCTTTGAAATAAAACTACTTTTTACGGATTTTATCGCGTTATATTGATATTATTTTAATCCCGACGTTTCGGACCCTTTACAGCGTCCATGGTCACGGGTGACTAAGGTGGTAGGCGTCTTGAAGTTTTAATTACTAACAGCTACCCTACATTTCTGTTAATTATTGGCAATCCGATTCACGCAGAACGAGCTCACCGTATCCTTCGGTCTTGCAGTTTTAGGCTTGGATTTAGATTTAATTGAATCTATAATAGGGTTCCAAGCAGGTGGTAAGACCCAGCCATCTTCTCTATTGAAATTTGGATGTTTTTGAATTTCAATGGCCTCACGAATCATCCTGGGTAGGAATCGGTTTTCTTTTGCGAGGACTTGTGGTTGATCAAATCTGATGTAATGCCGGGCCTTGTCAAGGGTGTGTTCACAAATTGCAGACTTTCCAGAACGGCGGTGTTTGACATCAGCGATGTGTTCTTTTACGCGGGTCCCTATGCTTCGTTTAGTTTGGCCTATGTAAGAGAGACCACAGTCACAATCAAGCTTGTATACTCCCGCATCTTGTAGAGGTATATGACACTTTACAGGTGGTAAAAACTGACTGATCTTCTTCAGCTGCTTGAAGTAACTTTTAATTGAAGCACGCTTCAAGATGTAGCCAATCTTGTCAGTGACTCCTCTCACATATGGTAATACTGCAGGTAAGCGCTCGACTGTGGTACGTTTCACGCGGTTTCTGTGACGCAGGCGAGGTATTCGGAGCTTGTTGTCGTGCAGTACTTGCTTGACATGTTGAAGCTCTGCAGCCAGGTGTTGCTCGTCACAGAAAATCCGTAAAAAGTAGTTTTATTTCAATGTCTAGTATTCGCGTAAGTGTCAGAAATCAATAGATTTACGCTTTTTCAATGGTCGTCAGTAAACGAGCAGACGAGCATCAGGTGGCTCGTCGATGGATAAATCGCTACCTATACACACCTGCAACACTAGAGGCGTATTTTTTTTTATATCACAAGGGTGACAAACAATCATGCGGACTGGTTGTTGGCAGGACATTTCCAACACCACAGCATCACAACAGTAACGCATCATTAAAACGTTGCTGATCCATTTCACACCCTTAAAAGCACCTCATCATCATCATCAACCCATTAACTGTCCCACTTCTGGGCACGGGTCTCCTCTCAGTATGAGAGGGATTAGGCTATAGTCTACCACGCTGGCCTAATGCGGGTTGGCATACTTCACATGCAGTCGAGAATATCTCTCAGGCATGCAGGTTTCCTCACGATGTTTTCCTTCACCGTTAAAGCGAGTGATAATTACGCACATGATTTCGAAAAGTTAGAGGTGCGTGCGTTGGATTCAAACTCAAGACCTTTGACTTGGCAGTCCAGTGGTCATACCTCTAAGCTATCACTGCTTTTGGGCCCCTACCGACTGCAAAACAATTGACCTACATTTCACGCGTAAAAATCGAAAAACAAAAAACTTCCAAAAAGTGTATTTTACGAAGAAACTCCATCCGAAAAACATGATAACAATGTAAGTACCCATCTGATTAATTGATTAAATTTGTGAAAGCACAGAAGAGGGGAGTTAATTCAGTAAAAAGTCCCCCGCTCTCAAAGTTAAGTAAATATTTTCTCTTGCTCTCTCATGATTTATGTTGACACACCCATGTTTACTTTGAGACTTAAATCAGGTAGCGTAGGTTAATTAGAGGGGTGAAATCGAAATACTTGTAAGTTTTTTTTAAATTAATGATACGCTTGACCACCAGTTCCCCTGTTGTTAAGCAACGCGGACGCGATAGAAAGTAGTGAAACTCTCCGTAACAGCTCAATTTGGATTTGTGCCTCATGTCCTTGGGACCTAAACATACCTCCAAACTGTGGGTGTACATTAGGACACCTCTGAAGAGCTAGCGTCTAGCGCGTAGCTACTAGCGTCATGGCATCGTCATTCATCATATCATCATCATCATATCAGTCTACAGAGATACCACTGCGGAACAAATGCCTCCTACTTTCTTTGCTAATAGACTTTTGGGGTCTAGGTCTTTGGGGGAACTACGTCTGAGCAAGAATAATGTTATATTCACGCCTACAAGATACAAGACGCTGGCGCAGGCGGCGGCCGACTGGGAGCCGGAACGCTTCCTCTCGCCACGCGCTGCAGTCCCGGCACCTCGGGCGCCGGGACCGGTTCGAGTTTAGTGATGTGCATGGCAAATTTTAGTGTTGTGCGACGCCACAGACTTAGGTATGGTAACTAGTGACTTGGAAGCCAGTTGCCAGACCATCGGTTTACCTAACCCCTCAAAATATTATTATTATCCCATAAAGCTAAGAAGAATATTGAAAGTTTTCACCTGAAGTCGTAGGACTGCCAGAGTAGCCGTCAAGTTTCGTTAAAGGCTTACAAAATTATTGTTTGTGGAATCTGATTGGGGTCTGGATGAACTTGATGTTCCCACGGAATTCTCAATAAAACCACTAGGAATATCACAACGAACTTTAATCCAGAGATACCAATATGATCTGACTTAAAACAATAATTCTACGAGAGGTGGTTAACTGCCGGAGAATCTTAACATCGCCATCTAGAAAATGACGTCATACGCACAGTGACATCTAGTGGCGAATGGTGGAACTAAATTTAAATAAATAGTATGAACTACGTGAACATGCCGCCCACCAAGGACATTATTGACGAAAATGTCCTTAAGAACCTGGGTTAAACTACGAATGTAAAATATGTATAAGAAATGTCATGGATGAGCGGGCTAAATAAGAACTAGGATAAAACCTTAACAACAAACAAAACAAAATGGCTTCTTTACATTTTCAATAAATTTGAACTTACTAGCTAAAATCTTATAATAGTCTAAAACAATAAAACTATTCAGCTGAACTAAATGTATACAAAATTATAAAACAGTGGTTAAAACTAATTTATACTTAAATTAACAAGTGTACAAAGTTTGATTAAACCCAACAAATGTACTTGTACACCGTATAAATCAATTGACCAAATAATTAAATCCCTTCATTGACCGGCAAGATACACAGTTTAGAAGTAGGCCGTTTCAAAATAGACCCTTTAGTTTTTAATGTGACCACGCGAGTAATATTGTCGGGACCTGGATGTTTTTCAATTATTCGACCAAGCAACCAACGAGCAGGTGGTAAGTCTGTTTCCTTGACAAGTACTACGTCTCCTATTTGTGGTTCCGGCTTTTGAAATGACCATTTGTATCGGTGAACTAAATTAGTTAAATATTCTGCAGACCAACGCCGCCAAAAGTTCTGTAGCATTTTTTGCACGAGCTGCCATCGTTTCAAAGGACTGATATATGAGGTTTCATAGTTTGTTTCAGGAACAGTCACTAATGGTTCTCCCACCAGAAAATGACCCGGAGTCAATGGCAATGGTTCATCTACATCTTCACCATTAATAACTGTCATAGGCCGCGAATTTAGACACGCCTCAACTTGACTGAGCAAGGTGCTCATCTCTTCATAAGTGAGCGTCGACTCTCCTATTACCCTTTTTAAATGGAATTTCGTTGACTTCACAGCCGCCTCCCATAAACCACCAAAATTAGGAGCATGAGGCGGGATGAAGTGCCATGTAGTGCCTTTGGACTCTAAATGCTCCGCAATATTCTGTTGCACAACAGACAGTTCTTTTAATTCTCTAGCGGCCCCAATGAAATTGGTCCCATTGTCACTCCATATTTGAGCACAATGTCCCCGTCTAGAAACGAAACGCCTAAAGGCTGCAAGAAAACCCTGCGTACTCAAATCGCTGACAGCCTCCAGGTGCACCGCACGAGTTGCCATGCATACAAAAACACAAATATAGCCTTTGTACGAACTATGGCCTCGACCTTTAGTTGTTCGAATTTGGACTGGACCAGCGTAATCTAGTCCACTGTGGAGGAATGGTCTTGTAGGGCGACATCGAGCTGAAGGTAGTGATCCCATTAATTGCGTACTAACCTTTGCCCTTTGTTTTGTACATGGTACACACCTGCGCACATGATGTTTGACTAGGCCCTTTACTCCTATGATCCAATAAGCAGATCTTAAGTATGTGATCATGAGCTGTGGGCCGCCATGTAGCGTCCGCTCATGAGCATCTGCAACCAACAATTTTGCTATATGCGCATGATGAGGAATGATAATAGGATGCTTGACTTGATCTGATAAAAGTGCTTTGTCTAACCTGCCCCCCACTCGAATTAAATCTTCGCTGTCTATGAATGGACTCAATGACTTGATCTTACTTCCTTTTAATTTTATTTGACCTTCCTTTATTTGATTGTACTCTTCTTGAAATTCTCTTCTCTGATAATGTCTTATACAAAACTTCAAAGATTCTTCTAATTCTGATCCCTTTAAATAGCTAGGTACGTTTTTCCTATTTTTTCCAACTATGAACCTTCTGCAGTATGCTATGACTCTCACTAATCGCCATAATGAACTGAAATTGTTCCATGGCAGTTCACTTTCAGCTATAGTGATGTGGGACTTTATAGATTCCTCTAAATGAATCTCTTCGTTCGGTCTACTATAAGTGATCTCAAGATTATATAAAAATTCAGGTCCCCTTAACCAGAGTGTATTTTCTGACAGTAATCCTGGTTGAACTCCTCGCGATGCGCAATCTGCAGGATTATCTTTAGAATTTATGTGTGCCCATTGGTCTGCATCGAGTGTGGTTAAAATTTCGGATACTCGGTTGCCAACAAACGTTTTCCACCGGCTTGGATGACTGTTCAGCCATCCAAGTACAACCGTCGAATCCGTCCAAGCCCGTACTTTGTCCTTTGAGAACTTCATTGCCTGCGCCACGTCTGAGAGCAGTCGTGCTAATAAGACTGCACCACACAGTTCAAGGCGAGGGATGCTAACCTGTTTTATGGGCGCGACCTTAGTCTTGGCAACTAACAAGGCAACACGCACATTTCCTGCACTATCGATAGTTCGTGTATACACAACTGCTGCATACGCAAGCTTCGAGGCATCACTGAAGCCGTGCAACTCTACGCTGCTTTCGTTCCCGGTTATTCCTAACCACCTAGGAATACGAACCTTGCAGAGCTGCAACAACTCATACCGGTAAGTCTCCCATTCTTGTTTTAAAATGTCTGGTACCACATCATCCCAATTAACGCCAACTAACCAGAGTTTCTGAATTAACATTTTTGCTAATATTATACTCGGCGCTAACCAGCCTAATGGGTCAAATAAGCGCGCAATGTCTGATATAATTATGCGTTTTGTTACTATTTCAGATTTTGGAGGTAGCTGCACAGTGTACCGGAAATCGTCTGCACCGTAACACCAGGTAAGTCCCAATATTTTTGTACTATCAAATATATCCGTTTGCTCTTTACTTTCATCCTTGTTTATCCTATGGCCTTCCTGATTGTACTCCAAATCCTCTAGAATTTCCTTGTTATTGCTGTTCCATTTCTGTAGTTCAAATCCAGCCTTCCTTAATAATTCCTTCATTTCCTTACATAACCTCTTTCCTTCTTCTATTGTTGAACAACCTGTCATTAAGTCGTCCATATAGAAACTAATTGGAACCTTTTCAGATGCTGCTGGGAACTTCACGCTTTCGTCTAATGCAACTTGATGTAATGCCTTTACCGCCAAGTAAGGGGCCGATGCTGTACCAAAGGTTACTGTGGTTAATTCGTAGTCTTGTATTTCCTCCTCAGGGTTGTTACGCCATACAATTCTTTGGTACGCGACATCTTCATCAGCGACTCTCACTTGGCGATACATTTTCACAATATCTGCAACAAGTGCAATACGATGTGTTCTCCACCGAAGTACTATATGCCGAAGGTCTGACTGTAAGGTAGGACCTACCATCAACGTGTCATTGAGTGATATGCCATTTTCATTTTTACAGGAAGCGTCAAATACTACTCTTACCTTTGTTGTACTCTTATCTTCTCTAATGACAGCGTGGTGTGGTAAGTACACAGACTCTTTTATTTTATGATCTGGTTTTTCTACTCTTCTCATGTGCTTTAATTGTAAATATTCCTGTATAACATGTGTGTACTTTTCTTTCAGGTTTTCATCTCTGCTTAACTTCTTCTCTAATGCCTTAAACCTTCTTACTGCTATATTTCGATTATTACCCCCAACACATTTAGGATTTGATTCCTTGAATGGTAGCCTAACCACATAGCGACCATCTTCTGTCCTGGTAGTACTAGATGCAAACATGTCTTCACACCTTTGTTCTTCTTCGGTAAGTATTCTTTGAGTAAGAGGCATTTGATCCTCAATTTCCCAAAACCGTTTCAGGAAATCAGTTTGATCAATTTGCGCATGCATTGCTGTGATTTTATTTGAACTATGGATCTCCTTGGACCCTTTACCCTTTTGTAGATATACCCCACCAGAAAGTATCCAACCTAGACTAGTTCGCTGAGCTACAAAGGACCCATTTGGACATTTCTTCACACCATCACGTAATACCTTACTATACACGTCAGCACCCAACAAAATGTCTATTTTGTTAGGGGTACTGAAGTGTGGATCTGCTAATGTCAAATTTTCTAGTTCTGGCCATCCAATTGGTTCTAATTGTCGGTCTGGGAGGTACGACGTTATGTTCTTTAGAACATAAGCCTTAACTCGCATTTCATAACTGGAATCAGTCATCGATTGTAACTCTAACGTAACCACGGAGTGGGCCACCATTGTTCTATCATTACCGAGACTAGAGACAACACTCTTTACTGGACTCTTTTTTAACCTTAAGAACTGGACTGCAGCTTCTGTTATAAACGAAGCCTGCGAGCCTTGATCCAACAAGGCTCGAACTACTTGGAAATCGTACACCGCAGTACGAGCTTTTACTAGCGCGGTAGCTAATAAAACTTGTCCTGGGTGGGTGATTTTATTTGTGGAGAGACAAGACACTAGCGGCACACTTACCTCTGAAGCCTTCGAATCTTCAGAAGAGGTACCCTGTTTGTCCTCTAAACCCGTTTGCTGAGTAAATTCTGTGTCGTCTAAATGAAGCAGGGTATGGTGTCGTTTTCTACAACGACGACAAGACATATAATTTTTACAATGCCCTACTAAATGATTGCCTCCAAGGCAATTAAAACAGATTCTGTTTTGGGACACAAATTCTCTTTTTTGACCTGTGTTGAGCTTAATAAATTGTTTACAAAAGCACAATTTGTGTCCTTCCTTGCAGTACTCGCAACGTAATACGTTACTCACGTCAGTTTTCGTTGCTAACATAACCTTATGACTCCCTGACTGGCCTCCATGAGACTGTCCTGTTCTATGTACTGGCTCAATAAATTCAAGCGCCCTGAAACGACTCTCTATAAACTCCTTAAATTGATCTAGAGTAGGAAGCTCTGTTGAACTGTCTGATGCCACCTTTAACTCCAACTGCTTGCGAGTCTCTTGGTCTAGTTTGGAGGATGCTATGTGGATGACAATAATATCCCAGGTGGCCACATTAATACCTAAATTATTTAACGCACTCATACAATCGGTGGTTGTATCTAACAAGTTTTTTAAAGTGACAGACGACAGAAACGGTTCAATATACAATTTGCCAAATGTCGTTTATTATTGTATCTGTGCTCTAGCTGATCCCAGCATACCTGATAATTCGACGCGGTAATAGGTATTTGCCTAAGTAATTGTTCAGCTTCGCCTGATAAAGATCCTTTTAAATAATGTAGTTTTTGAACGTCGTCTATAGCTTTGTTTTTGTGCACAAGAGATGTGAACAAATCTCGAAAACTTGTCCACTCAGCATAATTCCCAGAAAAGGTAGGTATGTTAATTTTAGGTAGTTTTACATTAATAGATTTACCATTATTAGAAGATGACTGCTCTCGAACTTCTTTACTAACTAACTTTGATTTATAATCTTTTAATTCAGACTTATAATTTATGTATAATTCTTCTGTTGTTTCATATACATCTGACTTAAAATATGAACCTTTCATGTCCTCTGTTGTTGCTGCTTCTACAATTGATCTATGAGTATCGTCAAATTTCTTCCATTGTTCTTCTAAACTTTCTAATCTAGTTTCTATATACCCACATGTTAACCTATCCTTTGGAGATTTTCTAAAATTAACTCTTCCCCTTTCAATTATTTTACCCGTATCTATCTGTAGTTTAAATAACGACTCCATTTTCATTAAAGCAAACTTAAAATGTGAAATTACTAGATCTAAAAATCGAAACCAATGCTACTTAATAATCGGTTAATAATCTGTCGGTAAACTCAAATTAATACAAAGTTTAATTTTCGAACGGTAACTGTACAAGTTAAAATAATTATACTATCTCAAATTATTACAAGTCAATGAACTGTGTTAAATTTTCTAAGTGTTTTGAAATTGACACAAACTTGTTAAAATTGGACATAGGTTCCCCGTCAGTACAAATTTCTTAAAATTATTCTAAGTCTAAGAATGCAAGCTTCTAAATTTACTAAGTCCCAGTTACGGTAAATTATTCTAAGTGTTTTACAAATAAACTGAAGAAAAATCGGGCATAGGTTCCCCGTCAGTGCAAAATTCTTAAAATTATTCTAAGTCTAAAATTTAATGTTAAAATTTTACAAGTCCAAATTACTGCAAATTTTTCTGTCACTGATTTTAATGTTTGAAATTCTTCTAAGTGTTAAAATGAATGAAAGTACTCACAGTTGTCCACCGCACTCACACACACAAATCACTCGCAACCGTCGGGCGCGCGGCCGATGCTAAGTGCTTGAATCCGCTTCAGCTCATGAACTCGCTGTATGACCTGCTGCTGACCTCAGCCCGCTATCTTCTATGAACTCCTCTGGATTTACGCCAACAGTGTGACCCCTTCCACTTGAACTCGTCCACCTGGGTGCTTACCTGCACCCCAGCGCCATCAGTAGCAATCCACTACTGGGTCGACGCCGTACTACTTCAAAAATCCTCAGCTGCTTATCCGGCTCGAAGGACCATTATGTTTGTGGAATCTGATTGGGGTCTGGATGAACTTGATGTTCCCACGGAATTCTCAATAAAACCACTAGGAATATCACAACGAACTTTAATCCAGAGATACCAATATGATCTGACTTAAAACAATAATTCTACGAGAGGTGGTTAACTGCCGGAGAATCTTAACATCGCCATCTAGAAAATGACGTCATACGCACAGTGACATCTAGTGGCGAATGGTGGAACTAAATTTAAATAAATAGTATGAACTACGTGAACAATTATATATTGACAAGTGACAAGTTAAGCTGCTTTAGTGGGATTTATTTGTGAGAGGCTTTTTCGACATTATAATATATTATGGCAGGACCCTAACAAAGCTATAACTTCATAATAAATTAATGTAGGTATTATGTACAAGTTTTTTAAAAGAGTTTCTGGAGATTTTCCCTGCTCTTCTCCATAAGATCCACTTTTTGGAACCGTGCAACTACATAGCTTGACTTTATAAAAATTACCTATTGATAAGGTCTAATTGAAATAAAACATTTGATTTTGACTTTGAGTATTACTTCAAAGTCAAATGTATTATATTTTAATTGAAGAAAACAAATCAAAACAAGAACAATAAAAGAAAAGTGACTGACTGACAACCACTGAATCATCGAAACCACTGAACGAATGACATTTAGCACACTGCCCCTCAACCATGAGTTCTATCGAATGAAATTCGATAGGTTTTTTACGCATCGAAACGCTGTAATCTCATAGCAGATTTTAGTTCCTTACGTAACCGGTAGAGGCGCTGCGAGGGTTTTTCATACAAATATTTTACGGTGTCGCTAGCGAGTCTAGTGGGAAAAACTCATGGTCGAGGCACAGATAGTTGTTATAACGTACGTATCTGCTAAGAAAGGATTGGGAAAAATATATGAACGCACTGAAAAATATATTATCACCATGGGGAAAAATTAGTATACCAATTATTTTTATACATAAATTCTAACATATAACCGAATAATGTCGCCGTGTAGAATGTGCCTCCCGTAGCGGGCTGCGTAGCAATTTTCTCGTAGCAATTGCCCCGCGTAGTAGATCGTGTAGCAAGCCGGCCGCGTAGCCATCGTCTCAGCTACGAGTAGGTTAGTCAAGTTTGTCTAACTTTTTGCAGTTATTATTTATATAAGTACTGGTTATTTTTCTATAGTTATGATAAATTATTTTCTTGGCTTAAATATCTAGTAAGTGTTTTTTTTATTTAAACCCTCAACATTTATCAAGCTGGTTATTTAATTATTATCATGAGTTATATTGTACCTATTTGTTTCTTTGTAAAAATAATTCATATTTCTTTTAGCTGCGTTCTTTTGGCCAAATATTGCAAAAGTTTGTAAAAATGTTCCATAATAATGAAGTTTGTTCAATCTTTTTAGCAAATTAGGCTATAAAAAATAGAGTTGCTTTCGCATTCACGGATCAAGTTATTTGCTTATTACTAATCAATTTATTTACCGTAATTTAAATTCACTATAATTTACCTTTAATCTCATAGTAAACGGTAAAGCATAATTCAAAGTCAAAGTCAAATGTTTTATATCAATAAGACCATATTAATAGGTACTTTTGAAAAGTCAAACTAATTTTACGGTTCCAAATAAATAAATAAATATCCTGGGACATTTTACACAGCACCATCTAGTCCCAAACTGAGCTGAGCTTGTACTATGGGTATTAGACAATGGATATAATACTTTTTTTTTTTTAATACATACTTATAATAAGAGAAAGTGGATCTTATGGAGAAGAGCCGGCAAGAAACTCCATAGACACTCCTTTAAAAAAAAATATATTACAATATTTTATTTACAATCTTGTTTTGGATAGCCAATAAGAAAATTGCAACAAGCATAAGATTTACATATTCAATATTATAAAAAAAACACTAGAATATTTCCTGACCAGCAATTCTATTAAATTTTCAATTATAATTTTACCCAATCACCAAGTTGAAACACTACATCATAACTAACCCACCATTTACCAACCCAATTACAACTTATTCGTTCAACCTTCCACCACAGTCTATTTATTTAACCCGCGCACGCTAGCTACTTACTGTTGCCCGTACATTATACGGTAAACAGTAACTTTTACAGCGGCTCGTCCCAATTACCCAATCGTTTGTTCCGACCGGGTGGTTCGGGCGAATTAGTCCGCACACAGCGCGCAGCGGGTTGAAAACGGAACAACAACTTAGGAACTGGTTCGTACTAAGAGTTTAGTATTTTTACCATACTATCATATCATCACGCCTGTATTCCCGGGTTAGGCAGAGGTGTACTTCCACAGCCCGATTTATTTAAATTTCGAACATTGTGATCAAACATAAATCGAGGCAGCCCCATAATGTATACATACATAATGTGTTATTTTTTTATATGCTACAAATTATGTAGGTACATAATTGAGGTACATAATTGATGTATACATACACAAATTATGTATGTATACATACAGACCTGCATTGCAGATTAAGAATGACATTGACTGTCTCGTTGGCCTAATTCCGAGTAGCAGCTTGGAGTCTGGATTTGTGACCGGTTAATGCCAATAGTCTCGCCCCATGTGCGGCCAACTGTGGGTGTAGAACTCTGCCTAACAATCCGGGGAATATATGCGTGATGGTATTTATGTTGTGATTTATTTATTTAAACTTTTATGCACAAAAATGGTACACTCGGCGGACTTAATGCGATTTCCATTTACAATCTTTTCATATTTTTCTTTTCACTTCACATCCCTGATATCATCGGTCATCAACAACATCTAAAAAAAAACACGCAGCAATTCTCTCCTGTTGTTGAAGCTGACCAGTCATTTCTGTAGTACAAAGCCAGAAAAACACGACAAAACAAAGGATTGGTACATGGACGTGGTGCGGAGTAATGGATTTTGTAGGGAATGACGTTTTTTTTTCAATTTCGCTCAACGTAGTTATTGACAACAAAGAATTCTCACTTCGCTGTAAATGGGGGTAACAGTGGCGTCCGCACCGAGCTAGGGGTGGCACCAACGAGTTTTTTTTGTTTCTTTTCTTTAGTTAGAGAATTAGATTGTTTTAGTTGTTAAATAAATGTTTTCTTTCAGACAAAATACATCTATAGGTACTATCTTATTGTATTTTTTAAACATTTTCCATGCTAAGATTACCTACTTTACAAGGTGGAAGGGACATCGACGCCCATCCGAATACCATGAGTTCAGTACATGATTCTGGACCCCCCTGCGTTGAAATTTTCCGTAACTTTTTTCGTCAATTTTTCAATTTTTTTCTGCAGTTTTTTTTTACTTGAACCTGTAAAAAACAATTTTGTCTATCTACCCAAGTTAGATTTATAATTAAAAAATCATTATTTCATTTATTTCAGATCGCGCGCGATAACATTCGCCGCGGAGCGTTATAATTGCGTTTTTAGCAATACACTGCGCGCTTAAAAATGTCAATATCTGTAATAATAACCGTTCATTTTCTACATGAATGACCTAGGTCATTTTATGTTTGACCTTGAGTGAAACCTTGTCACGACGTTTGTGCGTCGCTGTCCCTTCCACCTTGTATATTTTAATGAAGGAAAAAATCGCTTCGCGGGTTAGACAGTTAAATACTGTCACCATCATGGAAGTGAGCTTACTGGCATTAACCAGACACAAATAAAAACTCCGTATTGCAACTGATACTTTCGTAAAAAAAAAAAACTTGACATTTTGACCTGGAATTCAAACCCAAAACCTCTAGCAGTCGCGTTTACCACTAGGCAAATGATAACATTTTCATTTATTATAGTTACCTACATCACTGTCCCCTCAGAATGAGAAGGATCAAACAAGCAAAAGGGTTTACAACCTAGTATTATTAAATTATAACATACTAGCTGCTCCCCCTGTGTTACTTACTCGCTTTCATCTATTTTGATATCCCGTGAGAAATTCCCAAAATATCGTTATAAATTATAGCTTATAGTTATTCCCATATATAAACAATAATACTGCAAAGATTTATCAAAATCCGTTTGGTAGTTTGTACGTGAAAGAGTAACAAACATCGATCTATCCGTACATCCTCACAAAGTTACACATTTATAAAATATTAGTAGGATAGGATTCACGATAATTAGACCCTGTTGCTACGTTCATCCCTATCTGCCGGCAAGCTGTCGCCTTGACAGCTCGCTTAGCGTCGCGGACCGCACTTTACGAGCCGCCATCGATTTTACATAAAACCAAGCACCTCGGCACACCCCTAGCGAGCAATAGACTGGCTTACACGGCGAATTTTTAAGCTTGAGACTTAAACTGGGTCTTAGAGTAAAATAGAGTAGGTAGGTACTGGTAGGTATATCTATACTAATTTATTATAAAGAGGAAAGACTTGATTGATTGTTTGTTTGTATTGAAATGGCTCCGAAACTACTATACC
Source organism: Acronicta psi (assembly GCA_946251955.1). Classification (NCBI taxonomy): domain Eukaryota; kingdom Metazoa; phylum Arthropoda; class Insecta; order Lepidoptera; family Noctuidae; genus Acronicta; species Acronicta psi. The sequence goes on from OX276486.1 coordinate 4,042,392, forward strand.
GAATTGAAAAATTCTTTCAGTGTCACATAGCCCATTTATCGGGGAAGGCTATAGGCTATATATCATCACGCTAAGACTAGGAGCGGAGTAGTAATGAAAAATGTTGCAAAAACGGGGGAAAAAATTATATGACCATGCGAGCGAAGCCGCTGGCGGGAAGCTATAATATATAAAATATCAACGTTGCCTCACGGTGTTACCCGCCTCTATCGTATACTCCCCTGGGAATTTTTAGTTTGTAGGTTTTATAGTTTCTGAGATTTAGTAATTTGTCGGTAAGTATAAAACGGATTTATCTGCCTTGTTATTTTTATTCGCCATAGTACCTATTAGTACTTAATATTGACTATTTAAAATGGTAATCAAGTAGGAATCATACGAAACAATGAAACTCTGCTATGAACTGTAAATAACAAATACTATATTATATGTACCTATTATTATATGTAATTGTTAGTAAATTATTTTAAAATTATAAGTACTCGATACACTTACTGATGTCTCATATATTGTTGAAGTTGTGCAATGCATACCCTGTAAAGAAAAAAAACATTAAATCAATATTATTGTACAACTTTAGAACTCTTACACTACCTATCACACTGGACACTCCATTATCACGTCATTTCAAATTCAATAGGTCCGCCAAATTCCCAGTAGCAGCTCGGAGTCCGAATTTGAAATAGAGTAGGTAACGTAAGTATTTATACAAGGTGGAAGGGACATCGACGCACATCCGAATACCTTGAGTTCGGTACATGATTCTGGACCCTCTGCGTTGAATTTTTCCGTAACCTTTTTATCATTTTTAAAATTTTTCTGCATTTTTTTTACTTGAACGTGTAAAAACCATTATTTCCATCTACTCGAAATAGATTTATAATAAAAAAATCGCGCGCGCAATGTAATATCGTTCACCGCGGAGCGTTATGATCGCGTTTTAGCAATACACTGCGCGCTCAAAAATGTCAATATCTGTAATAACCGATCATTTTCTATATGAATGACCTAGGTCATTTTATTTTTGACCTTGAGTGAAACCTTGTCACGACGTTTGTGCGTCCGTTCCACCTTGTATAATGAAAATTTGTGAGGCCATCCTCACAAACTTTCATTATACTTTCATGTAATTATTAAGCATCAAAAACCCTTTTCCCAACTATGATGGTTCAGCTTCCCGCCTAACCAGATGCGACTGAATATCAGTATATTACACAAAACAATTGCCATCATCCAGATAATTGTGTCCAATCATTCCATCATTACTTATTGCTTGACGGCAGAACGGGCAATATTGGCCGCTATCAGGCCAAACTGAAGTGCCGAGGCCGCTCGTGAACGGTTCCAGTTCAATGAACCCGTTATTGCCCCACTGAAGCACTCAACCTGTCTTGTTTTATGTTCCAACTAATATATTGTCTATGTGCATCCAGTGTGGAGATTAATTGAACTGACGAAACCCTGAAAATTTATGGTAAATAGGTCACGCATTGGAGGAATATAACATTATGAGCTTTTTTAACTAGCTTTTTCGCGCAGTTTCGTTCGCGTCAAGTTTGAACCGGTAAAACCCCATTACTTTTTTGCGATATGTTTTATACTATATTAAAGATAAAAAAATATTAGATGCTAGCTATTCCTTGCTAACACGCTCCTTATTCACGTTCACATATTTTTTCCCAATTCCGTGGGAACTTTCCCAAATTGCCTAACGTCATGATAACTATTTTTGTGCCAACAGCCCAATTGCGTTCAATGTTTTGATTTTTGCGTTGATAGATCAGTCAATCAACCAGTCTCCTTTTCTTTTGATATATAGATTCACTGTGACGACGACGACGACGACGAGACGAGACGACGTCTGTGGTCTAGTGGGTTGAGTACCGGATTCCTGGTCACGAGGTCGTGGGTTCGATTCCCACAAGACACAAACATTTATGTGATGAACTTAGCTGGTTGTGTTTGTCCAGGCGCGGATCCAGCCCCAAATTTAGGTGATGGGCACGGCCACCACAAAATCGGTCAAGTGCGAGTCGCTCACACTCGATATACATAAGTAGATATTTTGAGGGAAAGAAGACCTGTATTATAGGCGTTGGTATTTAAAAATTCGGGCCACCCACCCCGGTCAGGCTGGGTTAGAAGAGTATAACTACAATTAGTTTGTTTACTACTAGTCATGTAAAAGCGAGCGAAGCGAGCTCGAAAATTGGAGCCTTTTGTTGGAAAAATGAATTGTCAGGGGTGGGTTACCTCGGGCGGGTGAGGTTAGAAGGGTAATTACAATTAGCTTGTTACTTTTTCCAGTTATCTCATGTAAGAGCGAGCGAAGCGAGCTCGAAAATTGAAGCCATTTGTTGGAAAATTGGATTGTCCGAGGTGGGTTACTTCGGACAGGTTAGGTTAGAAGGGTAAATACAATTAGTTTGTAACTGACCTCCAGTTATCTCATACAGTAAGAGTGAGCGTAGCAAGTTCGAAATTTCGAGGGACAGGCTAGGTTAGTAGAAGAGTAACTACAATTAGTTTGTTAACTACCTCCAGGTCTCTCACCTAAAAGCGAGCGAAACGAGCTTGAAAATTCGGGCTGCCCACCCCGGACAGGCTGGGTTAGAAGAGTATCTATATTCTCGAAAATTTGGCCACCCACCTCGGACAGGCGGGGTTAGAAGATTAACTACGATTAGTTTGTTTACTACCTCTAGGTGCCTCATGTAAGGCGAGCGAAGCGAGCTCGAAAATTCGGGCCACCCACCCCGCACAGGCTGGGTTGAGGAGTAACTACAATTGGTTTGTTACTAGACCTCCAGTTACCTCAAGTAAGGGCGAGCGAAGCGAGCTCGAAAATTCGAGCCACCCACCCCGGTCAGGTTGGGTTAGAAGAGTATAATTACAATAAGTTTGTTTACTGCCAGCTATGCCAATGAGAGAGCGAGCGAAGCGAGCTCGAAAATTTGAGCCTTTTGTTTTGGAAAATTGGATTGTCAGAGGTGGGTTAGGTTAGAAGGGTAATTACAATCAGTTTGTTACTACTACCAATTATGTCATGTAAGAGCGAGCGGAGCGAGCTCCAAAATTGAAGCCTTTTGTTGGAAAATTGGATTGGCAAAGGCAGGTTACCTCGTACAGGTTAGGTTAGAAGGGTAATTACAATTAGTTTGTAACTAGACTAATTTGTGCCTTTTTTTATACCACTAAGGTGGCAAACAAGCATACGGCCCGCCTGATGGTAAGCGGTTACCGTAGCCTATGGACGCTTACAACACCAGAGGTATCACTCTCGCGTTGCCTACCCTAAAAACCTATTAGAGATTTATGGAGGATTCACTGCATCGACAGTTTAAGGGAATATTCATCCTGCTGCCAGCGTAGCGCATCCTTAGGAGCTCTGGCAACTTTATTGACTGCAGGAACTCAACGCACAGTAAACTGTGTTATTTGGCTGCAGTTTACTGTAAGATGGAGGTACTTCCCAAGATGGGCTACTCCAGATTTGAGGTGTATGTAGTAAGTATGTAGTAGGATGGTTCTGAAAGTAAGATTGAAGCTCATGAAATTATAATTATTTGTACGCCAACCAAAAATGTAAAACAGTTTTTGGAGTAATTTTATTGATGTACGTAGGACAAGTTAATAACATAAAAACCCGCATCAAAATCAGTCTATCTGCTTAGGATAGCTCCAAACCCGATGACACTGAAAAGTATACAGACAGATACATACATAATACATACATACAGACAGACGAGTGACAGTTATATCAATACCCTTTTTTGGTCGGGGGTTAAAAAAATCTACAAAGTACTTAATACATTTTTTACTGACTGATGACTTCTGAAATAAAAGGATTTTTGTCCTGATATTTTTTAAATGATAACAATTTTCTAAGCTTCCTTCCTGAAAAGTACCAGTTCAGTGTACAGACGCCTAGTTTTTTTTAAATCATTGCTTTTTTCTTTCGGCTTCGATTTAGGTGATGGGCATGCCCATCATGCCCATAACGGTGGATCCGCGCTTGTGTTTGTCTGGGTGTTTCTTATATATTATAAGTAAGTATTTACAAAAAAAAGTATATAAGTATTGTATCCATTGTCTAGTACCCATAGTATAAGCTCTGCATAGTTTGGGACTAGATGGTGCTGTGTAAAAAATGTCCCAAGATATTTATTATTTATTAAACTGTTGTTATTGAGACTGACGTGAATATTAGTATTACAGTTTACTCATTACAAACATACAAAAATACAAATCTTTTCTCATGACATTAAATTAGTGATAAATAAGCAAAGATTTATAACCTCTAATAAAATACATAAATGCATTTCTAATGACCAATCCTAAATCTATTGCAGTATAAAATTATTTATATGCCAATTAACAACAAGAGCTTTGCTATTGGAAAATAGAACGACAAATAAACCATGGAGGGGGTAAAAAGGTAAGTGGTGGGGGGATTGGCTGCAAAGATAGTGCTATCGCTTTCAAAGGCAATATCGTATTACTGTTTTCCGTCAGAATTGATTTAAAAAAGATAACGTACCGTGGAAAATTTGTTGTATTTATGTAGGGTAAATAAAGTGTATGTAGGATAAATAAAGCACCTAGGTACTAAGGTTTGAGTAAAATAGAATATTCTTTGTTGCATATAAAAACTAAAAACAAATTAAGTTTAAAATCATAACATGATTATCATACTTTATTGAAAGGATAAGGACTTTATTAAGGAGGTTGTTTGTAGACCATACTATTATAATTACAACTGCCTCGTTAGCCTTGTGGTCCTAAGGGCGCTTGCTAAGCTCGACATCCTGAGTTCTATTTTCAGGTCGAGCAAAGTCTTAGTTGGTTTCTTTATGAAATTCTACGCATAAGTTCGGAGTTTGCAGTTGTGCCCGGTTAATGGCAATAGGCTTGCCTCCTATTGTGACCTAAACATACCGTATCATTACAGTTAGGGTTATTTCTGTTTACGCAAATATTTTACTTACACTATTAAAATTTAATTTAATTAATTACATAATTAAATTATTTATTATATATAATTTTATACATACCCAAGAATATATTCGTTACTTTTTGAGGTAAACGATCAACGATCAAAATAACACACACACATTTACATAACGAATAAAATTGGTATAACTTTTGCCAGCTTCAATTTGTACACAACATCAAAACACAAACCGCATTAGTTACAACAATAAACCATATTTTGCTGATAAAAAGAATTGGAGCACAAATCCAGGTTCAGAATAAATTTTAGCAGAATTAAAAGCAAACAAAGTGTGTTTGTGATTCAATATATAAAAATGTAGCACTCTCAAACATTGTTAAATAAAATACAGTCCATTAGTTGATGGAAAACCTCGATTATTTTGTAAACACACTAAGGACCTGTTTCACCACTTCTGGAAAGTCGCTAACCGCCAGATTAATAAAAAAAAAAAAACAAAATTTGTATGAAATTATCTGGCAATTAATTTAATGGTAACTTATCAGAAGGTGGTGAAACATGTCCTAAGAGTCGTGTATTATTGTTAAACAAAAGTGAATTTATCTGTTCAGTGTCAGTTTTGCAGTCTTGGTCGCCCTGGACCCCAGGCCATAGGCCATGTAGTAAGTACCATCCGCCCCTTTCTTAGTACCCAGATACACATAAAAGAATTATATAATAACAGAATTATATAATTATAATATGATGTATATCTAGAATCTAATAACTAACCTTTATATTCCTTATAATTATGTGATACCTAACTATGTGATTTTGATCCCACAGTCAAACTGTTTATACAGTTTTGTGGGACACTGTTAGTTCATAAGCTGTATCATGTACCTTTCTTATCAAATAATATAATAAATAAAAATAAAACATAATCATATCAATTCAGAAATTTTGTGAATACTTAGCTGCTGCTAGCTTGTAATATTTTCCGAAGTTTCATCGTGAATCAGTGAATTTTTGTCACAATTGACCGCCCTTAATATCTGGCCGACCTAGGCCCGATCCTACTGGGCCCTAGGACAAATCGGCCACTGTATCTGTTTGTGTTCATGCCTATACCGCTGAACGAGATTCGATAAAATTTGTCAAAAAGATAGTTTGCATACCGAGGAAAGACATAGGCTAACTTTTGTCTTAAAAAAAAATCCTTTGGGACTTAAGTTAAGTTCCTACATACGTTGCTATATTTGATATAGCAACGTATGTAGGAACTTATACGGCCCACTCGTACCTTTGTCGTGGTACCTACTTTATCGCATTACATTAAATTAAAATGTACAAAAGACTTTTTAAAAACTGGTCCTTGTAGACAGTAATTAAATCAACACAGTTTAGCAAGGTTTCATATTTTGCAAGTGAAAGCATCCGAGGGCGCCTGTCACACCGACTCGTAACGGCACACGACAGCCTTCAAGCTCATGAACAATTCAAGCCAAGTTACATCTCATTTACTCTGAGCACAGAGCTAGAACATTTATTATTTCTCAGAAATGTCAAGGGACTTAATAAATCTAGATTATTCTGCTTTATACATGAAGATGTATGTTTACTTTTTTATTAGATTAGACGATTGAGATAGATGTTATTTATTATGATAAGTTTTCTATGTATAAAACTATATTTTTTTAACCCCTGACGCAAAAACGACGGGGTGTTATTAACCCCTGACGCAAAAACGACGGGGTGTTATAAGTTTGACGTGTCTGTGTGTGTGAGTGTGTGCGTGTGTGTGTGTGTCTGTCTGTGGCATCGTAGCTCCCGAACGGTTGAATCGATTTTGATTTAGTTTTTTTATTTGAAAGGTGAATTAATCGGGAGTGTTCTTAGCTAAGTTTGATGAAAATCGGTCCAAGATGGCCGCCGTAAAAAAATAGCGAATTACATATTTTTTCACAACTCCCTCAATAAGGGTATCAAATGAAAGGGCTTAACTAGGAGAATACTACACACTATGATAAATTCAAATCCAAGATGACCGGGGGTTTTCTAAATTTTTAATTTAGGTTAGGTTATTGATAATAGAACTCGGGTGTTAAGTTCGTTTCAATCAGATCTACAACATTGCCAAATATTCATATTGTTATAAGAATATTGTATTGTGTATATCATTATTATGTTTGAAATTACTACTAGTCATACCATTAGTGTTACTAGGGTCTAAAGATTTTGGTTGCCGCTTGCCACTAAGCCCGCAAGCTTATGACAAACAACTTCATATCTTCTTTAATTTTTATTGTAGGGACGCAAAAATATGTATCTTGTTTGTATTTGTGTGTGTTTTTAATTTTATTATTTATATAATCATTTAATTATTAATCATAGAATTGTTATATTGTTATATGGATATCTAATGTCTGAAATAAATAATTTAAATTTAATCACGACTAAAAAAAAAAATGTTATCTCCACACTATCTTGTCGGTGTTTTATCGTGCATCAAAATTGTTTCGAAAGGAAGACAAACCGACCTTAATGGTGAAATACTTGAGAAAGATCAGGTGCATAGTACTCACAGCCAGCGCGTGTATATCACAAGATGTATGACCGTGTAGGAAGCTTAAGAAGTATGTCAGAATTGTAGCAAGTATCGATCTCTAGTTTCTGCCTACCCTTGCGGGAAAAAGGCGTGAATGTATGTATGTATGAAAGAAAGAAAGAAAACTTTTATTTTCGGACTCGCACAGAACAAGAAATACAAAATATAAAGAAATATAAATATAAAAGTATGTATGTAATTGAACCGATAACCTTGACAGAACACCCAACAACCAGTTCATTGCCCCGACCATGAGTTTTTCTCACTAGACTCGCTAGCGACGCCGTAAAATATTTGTATGGAAAACCCTCGCAGCGCCTCTAGCGGTTACGTAAAGAACTAAAATCTGCTATGAGATACAGCGTTTCGATACGTAAAAAACCTATCGAAAGCCATTCGATAGAACTCATGGTTGAGGTACTGGATATCGCTACAAAAATGAAAGCACAAAACAAACCCACAAACTGACATTATTAACACAAACACGAAAGCCAGAACGCAATCAACTTTGTTTATTTATTCGCCGACGTTCGACGTGCGAAGTTCGCGGATCGGCAAATAGTTGGACGTTGTAATAGAAGTACTATACCAATATCGGTTGTCATGCAAATATACTCTCATTGGGATTCCTTTTGCTTGTAACTCATGGTGACTTTGCTAAATACTTGTCGTTTGATATACGAACGTACCTACTCGCACTAATTGTCTTTTGTCGCGGTACATATTAAAACAATTCACAAGATTTTTTTTAAACTGGTCCTTTTAATGACTGTCTACAAGGACCAGTTTTCAAAAATCTGAATAATCTAAGTATCGTAAGCAATAGGGTTAATTATAAGAGGACGCAGTTTCCCCCTTTCATAAACTAATGGTGGTTATTAAGGCAATTTTATTAGGAGTTCCACAGTCATCCTATACACGACTACCGGTCGCATTTTCATTGTAACCAAAAGAACTATATAGCTGAAAATAATATATAACTAAACTCTATGTAACCACGAAACATAGCTTTGTAAAAAAAATCGACTATCGTTTAAAATATCCTTAAAAAACAAAAGAAATATTTGCACAGAACAATAAAATCTACTTAAACTAACGAATTTTATAGATAAATAAACAGGTCGGTCGGATAATCTAGCATTAAATTTACTGCCGTATGTAAAAGTAAAACGGTCCAAATGCTAATTTCACTAGTTTCACATTAATTAGCCCCTACTCCGTAACCGGTAACATATTGCGGGGACTTCCTCCCAGGTAACAAAGTACTGGCCATTCATTTCCACGAGTGTCCTCATTAATTTTAGCTAGATAAAGAAAAAATATGTTACGTATTCCGTTTATTTGCGTCCAGAATTAGATATAACTTGTTTTTTTTTTATGCAGTGGGGAATAAATCCATCCCATCACTACAAGCCCCGCAAATTACTAATGCGCCTGGCCGCCATTTTGGTGACGTCAAAATGACGTAACCGCACTTAGTACCGTTAGTACAACCAGCCAGCGAGTACGGCGGAGGACGTCACGTGGATGTTTATTAGACAAGGTTCCTGCGTATTAGCAATACTTATACATATAATACAACATATAACATGAATTCAGTCTTAAAAGATGTCTTAGTGACGACACACATACTTTTGGTCTCGAATTGTTCTCCATCTATCTTCAAAAAAGAATCATTTGTAAAATTTTCTTTTGCATTCGAAAAACCTCGTGATATAGTCTAATCCACGATAATAATATTATATTTATTTGTTCTCTCTTCACAAAACAGTTCTTACAATACTTATGCTATATTATAACAATGAGCCAATATAGAGCTAACTTTGTGAAACCGTTGCCTGATGTAGGTTCTTACAACAACCTGTATTACAAGTCACCATAAAATATAATGCCCCTCTTCACGTAAAAAGGCCATTACTACATAAAGCATAAAAAAACCCGCCACTTAAATGCAAATGCTAATTAACTCTAGTTAACTCATTAAAATTCACGTTTTCAACCGAAGTTTAACTTGAGTGGAATGTAAAGGGTGAAAGCGTTTGTCACTGTCTGCACATTAACGTCGACGGGATTCCAGTCCGATCATTTATCTTATAATAAATTCTTCGCGGTCTTTCGTCCCTTCATATTTCTATTAGCATTGATACGGTAAAGTTTTCAACGAAGTGCCGGCTTTGTCTGGCTGTCATTTCCGTTTCCTCGAGTCAGTTTCTGAACGTCTTTTCAGCTGTCGAGTGAAAAATATCCAATGCTACCATATATTTTTCTAATATCGTGCAGTTTGAATAGTTCCGTCGTTAAATTATGGTGCAATTCAAGAGCCAACCCACGTTAGGCTAGCGGTGTGGACTATAATTTTGTAAATGGAAATCTATTTCCAGGGCAGTAAATACAATTTTTAATATCATAAAATTACAAACAAGTATAGGTACGGGCCGCCTGCTAGAAGACGCCAACAATACTAGTAGTATCAATACCGCGTTGTCATCTTGAGACCTTCTATGCCCATAATTTCACTGCCTAAATTGACCTTTTAATCGCAACACGATATTGTCAATTAGTGGCAAAATATTTGACGATACGATGGTGCAACTCGAGACGGGCAACACCAACGTCCAACATTAACGTTTAACTTCTTGCATTGTGATAATATGACCATTGGACTACCAAGTCAAAAGACTCGAGTTGGCATCCAAGGCACGTACTTCTGACTTTTTTAAATCATGTGCGTAATTATCACTCGCTTTAATGGTGAAGGAAAACATCGTAAGGTAATCATGCAAAGAGAGAGATTTTCTCGACAACATGTGAAGTCTGCTAACCCGCATTAGGCCAGCGTGGTGGACTATTCATATTCATATTCATATTCATATTATTTATTTGCATTCCACAATGTAGACTTAGGTGGTACATACAATGCTTAAAGCTTGTAACAATCATGGACCCTGTAGGGCACAGCAAAATATAAATAACAAATTACTATCCTTTCTTCTACTATAGCCTAATCCCTCTCTTACCCGTGCCCAGCATTGGGACAGTATATGGTTCGATAATGACAATCATGACTACGCCTACTTTTATACCTAGTAATATCAATTTAGTTAGAGCTAACAAGAACAAAATACAGGTGATTATCAATTTATCGACACGGTACCGTCTCGAATGCTTTTATCGATACTTCCAATAATCTCTGAGTTCAATAAGCTTAACGGATGATCTGACCGCGTGGAGATCCTCATATATCCCACCCGGAAAGAAGTGGGAGGGTTATATTAGATTATTACTCACTCAAAGTAATAAAAGGGCATGGACCGAACCATTTGTTATTTAATTAATGAGGTGGCTTCATTATTATTTCTGTGTAGATGTGTGAGATACTATAATTATAATTCATGATTTTACAGAAAAAAACAACATTTTAGTTTATAACTTGAAAAGTAATAGGTATATCGTTTTTAAAAGTAATTTTAGTGTTATAACTACATAGATGAAGGCAGTATTTCTTCCGTCTAAAAACTCAAAGACTCTCATGAAAATCCAGATATTGAAATATTGACAAATACCAATACGCTACGTTCTAAACTATTCTAAATTAATTTAAGTATTTTCAGTAGCAAGTATTACGGAAATATAATATTATAGTAATTAAAAGTTAATTACATACAGGAAAAATGACGTTCCTTTCACTTTTCTATATACACACAGGTAACATTAATCCTCTACCTTCTTTCGCTAAAATTTGTTTTTCCAACATGCAACATTTTCTGAACAAGAAATAAGGCTTGATACTCTTTAGTGTAAAATCTAATTACGCTTTTTTTTCCTTTACCATCAGCTTATCAAAGTATATTTTTACTTGGCAAGCTTGCTTGCGTTGAATGTTGAACGTTGAACCAGCAATCGTATGCCTGTGTCTGATTTAAGATTAAACTGGAAATTTCTTACAAGAACATTTCTGTAATTATTGCTTGCGTTATTAGCCTTATTAGTGTAGTGGTTTTAAGCGTGATTGCGATTCTCAGTTCGAGCAAAGAAAAGAGTTACAGATTTTCAATGGAATTATTAGTTCCCGGTTAATGGATTTTGGGGTTGGGCTTAAACTGCAATTGGAACCCGATGCTGCCAGTACAGCAGTTTATAAGTTTCATATTTTCTCGGTGCATCCTTGTTCTAACTTTAGTAAATTATTTAGAACATCTAAATGTTATTTAGTGCGTACAATGTTAAATTAATTGATGGATTAATATTGTGTCAAGTGGACGCTAATGGCCACTAATGGGACTCTAATTAATATCCCATCTGGTTCACGGTTATGGATAATCTGTGCCCCTTTATCATAAGCATGACAGTTGTTAGAGATCTGCCTATCATTTTATTTAAGTACCAAACGAGTTAATGCTCATTCTCCAAGTATTTCCCCATTAAATTGAAGCAGTGATATCCTAGGGATGACCACAGGACTGCCACTTCATTCTGAGAGGAGCCCCGTGCCCAGCAGTGGGAAAAATGTAGCAGACGAGCCCATTGTCAAACTTTTCAGAGAATTTTAAGATTTTTTGAGAATTTCATAGAAAAATCAGTAATTCACTATAGACCACATCTATACTAATATTATAAAGAGGAAAGATTTGATTGTTTGTTTGTATTAAATAGGCTCCGAAACTACTGGACCGATTTGAAAAATTCTATCAGTGTTAGATAGCCCATTTATCGGGGAAGGCTATAGGCTATATACCATCACCCTATATACCGCTACGCCGAACAGGAGCGGAGTAGCAATGAAAAATGTTGCAAAAACGAAGTTGCGAAGCCGCTGGCGGGATGCTAGTAACTAATGAAGCAGTCAATCTTATAAAAGAATTGCCCATCTAGGTAATGTTAAATACAAATGTTCATAAATAGAATAGAAATATGTTTCTTCTTCTTCTTTCTTCTATATGACTATAGGAAATGTATATTTTTTAGGATCTGTTCCATAACTTGGATAGCCGGTAACCTTCGAATAATTTTAAAAACTAAGGCCTTATCTACCCACAGGCTAATAAGGCATAAGCCTAGGGTGCAAGGACCAACGGCGCGGCGAGCGCGGCGCTGAACTGAGACCTAACTACTAACATAATAATATAGGGATTTTGAGAAAATATTGAGCGGCATTTGTACTTTTTACCCGACTGCCGAAGGAGGAGGGTCATGTGTTTGACGCGTATGTATGTCCGTTGCTATGTCCGGTCGTAACTGCTCAACGGCTTAACCGATTTAGATAAATAATACCTCATTAGATTCGGCTTGATGGCACGAGTGTCACTGGGTACATGAAAGAAAAAAACAAAATGGCAGATTTTATAGGCTTTAATGTGCGAACTGATTTTGAAAATTATCTTTAGTTGTGTCAATTTTCATTTTAAATTATCATTTAGGATCTATCTAGTGATTCTATGATGATTTATAAACTAAAAAGTAGGAAATAATAGTTATTTGTTATACAAGAGTGCAAAGTTGCTTTTTAACCGCGTGCTCAATTTTGATGACCGAGCAAGCGAAGGATTCTAAAATTGAATCACGAGCGGAGCGAGTGATTCAAAAATTAGAATCCTGAGCGTCAGCGAGGGAATTAAAAGAGCACAAGGTGAAAAATCTTTGCACTCGAGTGCAACACGTAACTTTTCATCCCACCTCAGCGAGGAAATGACTAGAAAAAACATTTACAACCACAAGATACTTTTATTTCAGTTTAGGTATTAAATACTAAGTATATGATACGTAAGTTTTACAGAATATTCTTTAAATTATAACAAATAATACTAGGTATAATTAAGAAAAATTGAAAGTAACGTTGCTACAATTACTTGAGTGTAATATTTTTGTTAAGTATTGTAATGTTGGTGTTAGTGACTTAAAAAAGTACACCAAGAAAGTTCCGATAGGCTTGTTGAAAAAATATCGATACATCGATATATCGATACATCGATATAAAATTCAAAGTATCGAAAAGGTATAAAAATCTATATTTTTTACAGACCAATAAACATTTATAAGTTTTAAAATTATAAAATCCCAAAAAGGAATACTTATTTTATTCTAACATCTTTTTAACAAATTACATTTAATGTATTTTTTGTTTTTGGTCGACTTGATTTGTTGTTTTATAATTTGGTTTTTAAGATATATCGCCCATATATCGATATTTTTAAATAAAAATATCAGTATCGATACTGATATTTTCAAAAAATATCGATACGACATATATCGATACTTTGTTGCGTTTAGACTCGGAACCTAGTGATGGTTCCAAGTCTGAGTTTTTAACAAATTAAAAAAAAGTTGTACCTATGATAAATTCGGCGCCAGGGGGGTAAAAGCACGATGTTCTAAATTCAATTTACTTTGTCATTCTAGAGGATAAAAACGACTTTTGCACTCAGATATCGAAGAGTAAAAATACTCTTTCCGAGATGGTGGGATGAAAAATTAATTATTAAATGAAACAAAAAATCTGACTGCGTAAGAAGTACTAAAATCTAAAAACAAGCTGTTCGTTCATAAACAAAATTGTTTCTTTGCTTGTCCCGCCTGCAATACATTTTCCAACATCACAAAGCTTGTTTTTATATTTTTAGTACTTTTTACGCAGTCGGGTTTTTTGTTTCAATTAATAATTAATTTTTACTTAATTTATATTATCTATATCTTTTAAGTACCTATATGAGACGACAATATTTACAATACGGCCATTGGATTGTAACCTGTTGCACCTGGAAGTCAATTAATAATAGGACAGACAGGCTGGGGGGGGGGGGGTATTTATAGTGAGCCTAGGACGGTCAGAACCCTAAATCAGACACTGCTGACAAGTAATTTAACGGGACCTAAAGTTCTAAGTTCTTTATCGTGTTCATTTGTTACATAGGTGTTACATTGAAGCCCGGTTAGGGCACAGCAACTAAAAGATATACATCATCAGACTAAAATGCTATTAGGTAGGTACTTAGAAATTACATTTACCAATAAATGTTGTAGTTTTGAAGGCAGTTTAACTTACTAGGGCCCCAACTCAGAGTCAGACTCATTTAACCTTAATAAATCGTTAATAAACCGTGGCTACTATATCTTGGCCTATTTTTCCATATAATAATTTGTTGTCAGTGTACTAAGATAATATACTGGGTCTCATTAGCCAATGATTATACCATAGACCATACAACATCCCAAAAGGAATCATCCATAAAATAATGATTAGAGAGTCGAGTAAAAGATGGCACACGACAGAAGGTTGTCGACAGTCAAAAATCTTCCTAGTCATATGATGAAAGGAAATCCCAAAAACTACTCAGAATGAGTAGTTTAGCAGTAGGAATCGCAACAGGACACTGTGGCCTCAACAGACACCTGACAATCATGAAAGTAAGCCAGCAGGCGTCCCCGAAGATAAATAGAATAGCCAATGATTCATTAGGTTAAGTGACGTCTCTGAGTGCGGCCCTAGGAGTTGGTGAAACAGGTCCTTAATCTTAAAATAATAAATTAAATAACACTTGCCTCATACTAGTTACACGTCATCAAGGGTTAAATTCAATGTCTATTCGATATTTATCGAACAGAATAGCTTAGTAAACTTTGATTGTAAATTCAATTTACTCGCACCGTAAGCCTCTTAGACGTGGAATTTGATTATAATTATAATAGCTATGTGATGGAGGGTCTATTGAAGAATATAAGCTCATGAATACACGTATCTCAAGATAAGTAGATACATTTAATATGTAACCTGTATTTAATATCAAAAGCCTACTTTATACATCGCAAATTACTTATTACTTAAATATTTGCTGAAAAATACATATAAATGTCTCACTGCTGGGCATGGTCTTCTCAGTACCTCAACCATGAGTTCTATCGAATGGCTTTCGATAGGTTTTTTACGCATCGAAACGCTGTAATCTTATAGCAGATTTTAGTTCCTTACGTAACCGCTAGAGGCGCTGCGAGGGTTTTCCATACAAATATTTTACGGCGTCGCTAGCGAGTCTAGTGAGAAAAACTCATGGTCGAGGCACTGCTGGCTATCCTAGTCCACCTCGCTAGCCGAATGCGGGTTAGCAGACTTCACAGCTGTCACTCGCTTAGTGTATTACTTATACTGATATTCAGCCGCATCTAGTTAGACTGGAAGCCGTCCTCAATATTATCATCATCAACCCATTAAATCTTTAGGGAATATAAATGACGACGTCTGTGGTCTAGTGGTTCGAGTACCGGACTGCTGATCACGAGGTCGTGGGTTCGATTCCCACAAGACACAAATACTTATTTATGTGATGATGAATATAATAAGTGTTTGTGTTTTTCTGGGTATAATATGGGTTGGGTTGGTGGGGTAATAATAAGTATGTATTTACAAAAAAAAAGTATATAAGTATTATATCCATTGTCTAGTACCCATAGTACAAGCTCTGCTTAGTTTGGGACTATATTATGGTGCCGTGTAAAAATGTCCCCAAAACATTTATTTATTATTATTTATTAAATGCATGATGATATAATGTTGTATTTTTTTATCATTATCATCTTTTATTAGTACACATTTATCTGAAGTTTATTAAAATAATACTATTATCTTCAACCTCAGAACATAGCAACACAGACAAGTACTGGGCCAGACTTTACAATTTTACGAGTAATTTTAAATTCACAGACACTTTCAAGGGACCAGTAAGCTCGACCTAGTTTTGGTTTGAACAATATTGTTTTAAAATTCGAGTCAAGATGGTTATATTTTGATATTCACGAAAGAACTCGTGGCTCAACACAAAATTCCTTTGCCGGTGTTGTAAAAAGTACTTGGGTCTTTTGACGAACTACCACCAAAGAAAGAAAAATACTGGAATGTACAATTATATTTACTAGTACTAGACATAACATTATTATGTTTAGTCTGTTTTCTATATTTATATTTAGAAACTAACTGGCCGACTGATCGATCAACGTACAGCTAAAATCACTGAACGGATTGGTCTGAAATTAAATATAAATATCCTGGGACATTTTTACACAGCACCATCTAGTCCCAAATTAAGCAGAGCTTGTACTATGGGTACTAGACAATGAATATAATACTTAAATAGTTTTTTTTTGTAAATACATACTTATAATATATAAGAAACACCCAGACAAACACAAACACGTAAGTTCATCACATAAATGTTTGTGTCCTGTGGGAATCGAACCCACGACCTCGTGATCAGCAGTGCGGTACTCGAACCACTAGACCACAGACGTCGTCAAATTTGGCACTATGAATTTGGCACAGAGATAGGCATTATGACGTGGATGCCTGCGTATTTTACCAACTTTATACGTCTTTTAGCAGCTTTCTACAAGCTAAGAAAGGATTTTAGGACGTCCCCACGGGATTGGGGAAAAATAGACGAACATGAGGTGAGTAAAACTGCAGGGAACAAGTTTAGTCTTTTATAAAATAATCGAGTCACAAAAGTTTTTTCTACTATACAACGTTCGTTTTTGTTTATACGAAAGCTGGAATTAGTTTGTTCAGAATCAAATATTTATGTGATGAACTTAGGTGTTTGTGTTTGTCTGGGTGTTTCTTATATATTATAAGTATGTATTTACAAAAAAAAGTATATAAGTATTATATCCATTGTCTAGTACCCATAGTACAAGCTCTGCTTAGTTTGGGACTAGATGGTGCAGCGTAAAAATGTCCTAAGATATTTATTTATTTATATAATCAGTAACAAAATCGATTGCAATGGTTTTTAACTTTTATTATATTATTTTTTTCAAAAAAAATGCATAAATTGATTCATGTACGACACCCATTTCTAAAATATTTTTCTTGCCTATCTAATCAAAATGAAGTTGACGTGTTTCGGCTTTAGTGTTAACAAAAACTGACGTTGTATATCTAGGTACTCCATTCTATTCAAAATCTTGTTTACCATCAGTCAATGTGTCGTTTAGATCAAGTAAAGCCTCTTTTACGCGAATCGATAAGGAACATTGACGTCACGGAGCAGTAAAATGATGACGCGGGGCAAGTTTATGGCTTCGTTTACTTTGCTAGTTGTTGAAGCAAGCCACTATTTTAGTACCAAATCAATAGCATGAGGTCATTTCATCTCCACGAAGAAATTGTATTGAGAATAGATAAATATTATATTATACGTAGATATTTTAAGTCGCTGATGTAGCATTTGATTGGACGTCAGTCTGTGCTTTAAAAAATATACCGATCGGTGTCCAAATATGTAACTAAATCGTCTTAAGAGACATGACATACTGAATCTACAGGGTAGACTGTCATCATGTGAGCCTATTGCCGTCCACTGCTGAACGTAGGCCTCCTCCAAGGAGCGCCAACCATCCCGGTCTTGGGCAGCTCGCATCTATCTGCTGCCAGCCACCTTCCTTACACGGTAGACTGTAGCATTTCCATAAAAGAGTAGCTGCTTTAATGGAGGAACTACATGAGAATTTCCAGGCAACTCATCTGATTATAATCAATGCAGACTGATTGCAGCTAAGATTACATAAAAAAATGTAACTAGAGACAAGAAGTTTACAAAACAAAACCTAATTTATCAGAAAAAAATATGTATCTGTAGGGCCAATGAACATACCTCCACCAACAAAATTATTCATCGCAGAATACACTCCATAAAAAAAGGTAATAAAATAATGAGTACCCGTTGGTCGCATCATTTTAGAACAACTGGAATATTTGGGAATAATCCGAAAAATGTGTTTAGGGAATTAAAGACTAGAAAATTGACCCGGAAAGTAATTTGGTCCTTATTGGCTGCTACAAGACTTATTTAAATTATCGGACGCAATTTTTTTCTTTTAAAAAAATTTTTGATAATACTTTTTCCGTGTGGCGGCTGGCGTTCATGAAATTTTTCCCAACGCCGTGGGTATTTCCCAAAATCCTTACTTAATGCTCACCTAAGGAACATTTGTGCAATATTTCATGCTTCTAGACCCAACATTTCAGCTGTGCGTCGATAACAGTTCTCGCCAAACTTATTGTCCGGGTTGAAGTTGGCACGAGCTAATAAAAATTGCTTTACTATTAAAGCAATTTTTTCGTGAATGAACTATTGCATCTTAGAGATACCAATGTCACTATTGTATTGATTCGTAAATGATGTGTTCGTAATATCACAAAAGTTCTATTAGTACCTATTTTAGGAGAAAATCGATTTAGCACTTCTGATAGTGTATACAATATGTTTTTGCTCGTAACTGTACAGAGCAGCATCATATATCTACTACTAAAGTAGAAGATATCTACTTTAATTAAGTTAAGGCCAAGTCCCCCCCATATCGTTCAGATTCATCGGATTTCTTTTGTTCTGTTGTGCCCTTGAGAGCAACTTTAATAACGGTATTGCGGTCGTGGTGTTAATATTAAATAGGAAACGTAACCAAACTATGAGAAGAGTAATATAATAAGAAGTTTATGCTCCTCTTGGGGTTTGAGTAGATAGATTAAAACTAATGCAAAGTGAAAATTACTATATTTAGAGGACGATTCCCAGTGGAGATTCCGATTCCTCGTGGCCAAGTTGTAACTACGCTGATCAACCGATCTGCAAGGTTAAGCTACACTTGCCGCGGTCAGTCTGTGGATGGGTGATCATTCTTAACTTATCGAGACCCCTCCGTGCTTCGGAGAGCACGTAAAGCCGTCGGTCCCGGTTGTCATACGAACACCTATGACAATCGTTAGTGGTAGTCAGAAGCCTAAAAAGCCTGACAACCAGTCTTTCCTTCGAAAATCAGTATTGCCTAGAAATTGGGTTGCAGGTTGGAGGTCTGATGGCATTCGCTATAAAATACTGATATTCAGCCGCATCATGGTTAGACCGGAAGCCGACCCCAACATGGTTGGGGAAAAGACTAGGAAAAAGAAAAAGAAGACTTTAGGAGAAATTTTGCTGTTGAACTTTGCCTATTGTATACATATTTATGCTTGTGATTGTACATAAGTACTCCTCTGCCTAACCAGTCGGGAATTACAGGCGTAAGGATTTTGTGGGTTTTTTTTACTCAAAACACAAAAGAACTATAAACCTTATAAATGCGACTTTATTAAAACATGGGAGTCCTTTTAAAGTCAGTCAAAAAGTAACTCGAGGTCCTAACGACAGAACTGTAGGTAGTTTGCAGATTTTACAACAGAGCGTTGTCAAGGAAAGTTTCAGCTATATTGTGGAAAATTCATGAGCTGCCCGGACTTGTTACGACATTATCTAACACTTAACGAGAAAGTTTAAGTGTTAGGACTTTGGCCAAGTACATTTTGTTTTAAGTATTTTTTTGATACGGGGTCTATTAGCTAATGATTCATAATGCTAAGAGACATCTTTGTGTTCAACAAAGAGATAGATATTAATTACGTAGGCACACTGTGACGTGGTCTTGCAATTTTCTTTATGAGGTCAAACGTTTTAAACGTTCAACGCGTAACTCACCATGGTCATGAAGAATAAAACATTCCTTATATCCTTTAACTGTTCCTATTAGATATCTTAATTCGATGTCGACTCGTGTGGGACGTGTCGGGATGTTAATACCCCTTCGTTACGGCCATTAAAGCCGATGACTGTATTATGACGTCACTTGTAGGTAAATTAATCTGCTCTCCCCTTACAAGTCACCAATCTTAATCTTGGAGAGTTTGTGGCAGGCCATTTTTATATCTATTTGAGGATTTAAGTATAATAAGAATATGAACAAATTAAGCCATAGTCAAAATGTTTTAATTAAACTTAATTTTAATTTTCTGTCAAGGAGTGGAACTCATTGTTCATATGTGTTTCCGGAAAAATATAATCTGGCAATCTTCAAAACTCAAGTGATTAGGATTTTGCTTTTTTTTTGAGGTTCGTCGATCGCACTGTTGCATACCAATAGGCAAAGTAAGTAGTGGTCAATCGTAAGCCAACAAAAATACCAGTAAACACAATAAGTCAAAATCTAGTTACACGTTTCCGAACAGTGTATCTTATGGAAGAAGACTGGCAGAAAAATCCATAGACACGAGTTTAAAAAAAAAATTCATCACACTGATAAAATCTCATCGTCTTCAAAAGCAACAACAAAATATGTCATAATCACCTTGAACCAAATCCTTTGCTAAGCCTAAAGACATTCTTTACAACATGTAGGTACGGTTATAAAAATATCTTTCGAACGAAGAAATATTATGCAAAGGGAGATGACGCTTGGGGCTTTATAATCATCGTTATATAACGGTGTATGTAACCCTTATGTAATGTAATTTAATATACCATGACGCCTGTATTTTCCGAAGGGGTTAAGCAGACGTGTAATGTACAGTGTAGAACTACGGTTGACCGGTGTATTTAGACAATAAGGCCACCTTTTGCCTAAATATACTGACCAACTGCGGATGTCTGTCCGGTATCCTCTGTAATCTTCGTCTCTAATATATAAAACAATGAACATACGAAATTGGTGGTTAGTTGGGATCATCTGCTACCCACTTGGCCCAAATTATTTGACCTTGGCGGCACCGTTTTTTTTACTTTTTTTAATTTCACAGAAAATTATTATTATTATAAGGAATGTTTTATTCTTCATGACCATGGTGAGTTACGCGTTGAACGTTTAAAACGTTTGACCTCATAAAGAAAATTGCAAGACCACGTCACAGTGTGCCTACGTAATTAATATCTATCTCTCTGTTGAACACAAAGATGTCTCTTAGCATTATGAATCATTAGCTAATAGACCCCGTATAACTTAGTACACTGACAACAAACTCAATTAAGGAAAAATAGTCCAAGATATAGTAGTCAGTAAACGATTCTTGACGTTTCTGAGTGCGACCCTGTGTGTCATATTTCAGACCAATCCGTTCATGGGGGCTATACAAGTTGCATTTTGACATTCGAATCGATAAACAAAATGTATGGAAATGACATTAGCGACAGCCCGATTTGTCGAAAGCTAGTGTCATTTCAAACGTTTTAAACGTTCAACGCGTAACTCACCATGGTCATGAAGAATAAAACATTCCTTATATCCTTTAACTGTTCCTATTAGATATCTTAATTCGATGTCGACTCGTGTGGGACGTGTCGGGATGTTAATACCCCTGCGTTACGGCCATTAAAGCCGATGACTGTATTATGACGTCACTTGTAGGTAAATTAATCTGCTCTCCCCTTACAAGTCACCAATCTTAATCTTGGAGAGTTTGTGGCAGGCCATTTTTATATCTATTTGAGGATTTAAGTATAATAAGAATATGAACAAATTAAGCCATAGTCAAAATGTTTTAATTAAACTTAATTTTAATTTTCTGTCAAGGAGTGGAACTCATTGTTCATATGTGTTTCCGGAAAAATATAATCTGGCAATCTTCAAAACTCAAGTGATTAGAATTCGAATCGATAAACAAAATGTATGGAAATGACATTAGCGACAGCCCGATTTGTCGAAAGCTAGTGTCATTTCCATACATTTTGTTTGTGACTGATCTATCAACGCACAGATCAAACCACTGGGGTGGTTTGATCTGTGCGTTGATAGATCAGTCAGTCACCTTTCCTTTTGTTTGTTGTTTCCGTAAGATTCTACACACCGTCAGATTATAATCTAACGGTGTTTAGATACGTGAAATTGTAAACTGTCGAAAAAATGTAAACTGCACCATACTTACAGTTGTCGCCAAACTTTTGTCCGGGTTGAAGTTGGTACGAGCTAACCCGGCCGTAAAAATCGGAGTAAGAAAAATATTGAATTAGAATGATTTAAAACGACAGCCTACAACTTGAGCTTTCGTTTATATTTATTAAAATCTAGTGATAATTACGCACATGATTTCGAAAAGCCAGAGGTGCGTGCCTTGGATTCGAACTCGAGACCTTTGACTTCGCAGTCCAGTGGTCATACCCATAGGCTATCACTGCGTTTTTTATTTATAATCTAGCGGTTTTTTTTAATTTTTCTTATTCATAATTGACATATACATGGTGTAAAATTACCCCGAAACTTATAACTAAGCATACTGTACATCAATTTGAAATCATTGAGAAAAAAAAATCGCTGAGAAAATACTTTATCTAAATTTTTTGCGCCGCATATGTGTGTTTCGCTAGAAATTCATTGTTGTAATTTTTAAAGACTTATACATTACTAAGAAAAATTGCAAACAAATATGTAGAATTAGGTAATATTTATCTGTTTAACAGTTTAGTCTTATCTAAATGCTCTTACTCCAGTAAGCAAACAAATAGTTGAGGTGTCTTAAATTCTAAATTGCAGTGCAAGTTTCTAAATTGTGGGTAACTTGTTGCGCAAATTTGACTAAACTCGTCAGGTGCAACTTTATTCAAAACTTGGCTTAGAAATTCTGGGTAGTCTGTGGTAGTGGATAGTTTAGCAATGATAGTAGATAGGTACCTAGATATGGTGACCGTACCTGGTGGTTTCGTATTAGGCTACTGAGCTGCCTCGCTGTTCTAAGCGCGACTAGGTGCGATCCCCAAGACAAGCAAAGTGATATTAAGTTTTTCTATGAAATTCTTATTAGCAGCTCAGAGTTTCGAATTGACTTAAGTTTTTTCTGCCACAAAACTTTCAAGCTCATTTCGCTAAGTTTTATTCTGAAGCTTTCTGAAATAAATGTAAAAAAAACTCCAGTATTCAATTTGCTTCAATTCAATTGGCTTCAGTCTTCAGTCCCTTCATCATCACCATATCAGCCAAAAGAGGTCCAAAGCTGAACAAAGATCTCTTCCGAAAATTTCCAAAAGGACCGGGCACATGCCACCTACATCCAACGACTCCCGGCGACCTTTATCAAGTCGTCTCTCCATAGTGTCCATCTGGTCACAGCCTGGTATCTGATATATAGTGGCACAAAGTACTAAAGAATAACTCAATTACAAGATAACATACGAGCGGGGGACGCGCAATCATTTTCAGTTCTTAGGCTTCGTTCATACTAGGCTTAAAGTCAGCGCGTAATTGGCCGTCTTTGAGTCGCGTATTGGCGTATAACAGCACCATGCGTCACCTAATAAGCGGCCAACTGTAGCCAAACGAACTAAGTAAAACTAAGCAAACTCTCATAAATTCGTATAGTTAGTTCATTTCACGAAATTCGACTCAATTTGAACCGTATGCTAATGATATAAGAATCACGACGCGCGCCATCATGAATTGAATTTACTAAAGGAAATTAGTTACTGAATAAACGAGACGGTAAATTGCTTAGCAGGAAACTGCGTACTGTATGTAAGTTTCACTTGAACTGGTTTGAATGAGTGAACGAAAATGTTAAATTTTGTGACTATTACAGTTCTCGCCAAACTTATTGTCTGGGTTGAAGTTGGCACGAGCTAACTTCAACCCGGCCGTAAAAATTGGAGAAAGAAAAATATTGGACTATAATAAATAAAAACGAAACCAGTCGTAGCCTGTAGTATTAAATCATTTTAATCCAATATTTTTCCCTCTCAGGTTTTACGGCGTTTAAGTTAGCTCGTGCCAACTTCAAGCTGGACAATAAGATTGGCAAGAATTTTACTCTTTTGGCTTTATAGACACCTCGGACACTCCATATAAACGCTCCAAATCCGTAACCGACCGCGTAACCGAGATAAATAACGTCTATTTTCGCGTAAATGTGTGCATCATGTGCGCTCAAAACTAGTAAAGTCTGCGGTATCTGACATTAGGGAGAGTGGCGGTTCTGTACGTTGCATTCTTAGTTAATCTATGCTGCATTCAACCCATTAATTGTCCCACTGCTGGGCACAAGTCTCCTCTCAGAATGCTAGATGTAGGCTATAGTGAGGGTTGGTAGACTTCACACGAAAAAATCTCGCAGACATGCAGGTTTCCTCACGATGTGTTCCTTCAGCGTGGTAAGCGAGATTTAATTAATTATAAATATGCACATAATTAGGAAAAGTCAGAGGCTTGGCAGTCCAGTGGCTATATCCCTAGGCTATCACTGCTTGCATCTAAACTGTAAAATCATTGTATTGTTGGGCTAGATGACTCTTAGTGATCTCATGTGCACATAGCCTTATAAAGCTCATGAACTAAGTAGCTGGAACAGGTCGGCCATTTTCCTCGCCAGCATCTGGCTGTCACCGACTGTACATTGTGGTGTGATTAATGGTGTTGACTGTCCTTGCTTTATCCTTCCGCTCGTCCGTGAGGGATGTACCGCCTTACTTTGCTAGATAACTAATATATATGTAGTAGATATAATAACTATGCTATTGACAATATGAATGTCTCATATTTTGCTTTTTAGGTTAGTAGTTAGTAGCTTAAATTTTGTGGCCCGATTTTGATGAACACTAAAACTGCATAATTGGAATTTTGATAAATAAAAATCGCACCCGTTGATTTTGAAATGAAAAATACTTCCTGTATTTTTACTCCGAATAGTGTCGCTCTAAGGATAAAATTTCGCGAAATAATGTCATAATTAAGTATGGCGAGTTAAAAAAATCACATCATACGACGACACAAATATATGGTAGGACTTGTTCACTTAAAAAATAATTAACTTTCTCAATGTGTTCATTAATTTAAGATTATTTTTTTAATAAAGGCCAGGATTTATTCTGTTTTATGATAATGTCGACGGAGCCAAATCCCTCATGAAGATACGCACTGACCCAGAATAAATAATGAGTACGCCTAACCTACTTGATTCTTATGGGAATTAAACCTAATATAATGTAGAATACCAAATAATTAGAGATGACATCATGCGGGTCTTCTCACTTTCCTTAAACCTAGATTCCAATTAGGTCTAGACATGCTTTAAGCCGGTAAGGATAATGAATGACCTAAGGACTTGAGATCTATTGAGAGATTACAACTGGACTTGGTAGTCCGGTTGTCATCTCTCAATAGATCTCAAGTCCGAATCCAAGTCAAGTGATCTGTCTTTTAATAATCATGTGCAATATCTAATCTAGGTATATTAAGATGGTTTGGGCATATAGAGAGGATGGATCGGAGATTGACTAAACAAGTATACCTATATGGCGAGTACGAATGGAAGAGTTGAAAGTGGTCGACTTCGGCGAGCGTACCACAACCAGATTGCGGACGTTCGCAAAAAAGGCAAGGTTAAGAGCACCCTAAACCGACGAGCATGCATGGAGAGGTTAATGAACATAGACGAAGCGAAAGTGGTGTGCCAGAATCGTAGCAAGTGGAAATCTATAGTCTCTGCCTACCCCTATGGGAAACAGACGTGAAGCTATGTTTGTTTTATAGATAAATAATCATCGGTGAAGGAAAACATTGTGAGGAAATCTGCATGCTTGTGAGATTCGACGACATGTGAAGTCTGGCAACCCGCACTAGGCCGGCGTAGTGGACTATAGTCTAATCTAGCGTGTTCAGCAGTGGGACAGTTAATGGATTGATAATAATGCTTTAAGCCTAAACAAAAATACTTCAAGGCTTGTCCCTAGTGGTTGCATACTCTACAGTTCAGTCAACATATCTGTGCGTGTCTGAAGTTGATCGCAAGTGGCTGTGCAGTGGTCCATTTTACGATAAAAACTCGGCGAAAATAGAATCGTAAATGCAAGCATTGCTCGTTACTGTCCTTCCTAATTACAACTTTCTATTATAGACTTAGCTTAACTTTTACCGAAATGGTCAAAAGGACATTTAAAGCTTAGAATTCTATCACAGAGAAGCAAAGGAAAAGCTTCGTTTTAAAATGTCCACCAAAAAAAACGAGCTCCTTAAACCGTTGCCATATCACAACTAAAACATGCTACGCAAATATTCCTTCATATTCCAAATAATCTAACTTACAAGTTATTCATATCAAAAGCATACTTTAAAAGTTTCCAAGCGATGAAAAATTGTTGTGACATAAATACATTTGACATTTGTTTCGACAGTCATACCTAGTCACGAATGTCGAAAATATTTCACTCATGATTTACGATGGAGCCCGCTTGTGTGCTTGGCTTTATA
Source organism: Acronicta psi (assembly GCA_946251955.1). Lineage (NCBI taxonomy): Eukaryota > Metazoa > Arthropoda > Insecta > Lepidoptera > Noctuidae > Acronicta > Acronicta psi. The sequence goes on from OX276486.1 coordinate 4,068,953, forward strand.
ACTTTTGGGACGAATACCTCACGGAGTATGATTATAATATAGGAATACCTTCGTATGTGATAGCTTTCGTGAGTGACATTCATGTTCTGAGAATGTGGATCATCCCGTAAAAAATATACCTAATCTCCCGTCTACATGTGCGTGTGGACGGCAAGACGGTAGCTCGCGCAATGTTCCGTCTTTTTGTACAGTAATCTGCACAAGCCTGGACTGCGCAGGCAAGACGGTAGCGTGTAGCCGACTGCTATTAGACCTCCGCAAACCAATTAATCGGGACAGATAGCTTTACGTGCTGTCCCAGACACGAAAGGGTTTCGATGTATTTTAACACCTAAACCGCTTAACCGATCTTGATGATATTTGCTTCATAGATAGATTAGACCTTGGAGTAGGACATGTTGCCTTATATAGGTAGGTACCTAACTTTCTTTGTATTTAGGCACTAGTTAAGAAATAAACAAACACTAGCCTTTGCCCGCAATTTCTTTCCCGTAGAAGTTTTTTTTTCGTTTTTGCTGCTCCTATAAATCGTAGCGTGATGATAGTATAGCCTATAGCCTTCCTCGATAAACGGGCTATTTAACAGTAAAAGAATTTTTCAAATCGAACTAGTAGTTCCTGAGATTATCGCGTTCAACCAAACAAACAAACAAACAACGAACTCTTCAACTTTATAATATTAAGTATAGATTAACTAAAGCAGCTATTCCACGCGGAAGAAGCCGCAGTCAAAAGTAGTGCAGTCATAATTCCTCATCATTACGTCGTTATAGGATTTTACTACTATGCTCGTGTCAGTAAGGGATTATGTTTTGTACTCAACTGAGTGCTGATAATATCACTGGTTTCAAATCTAAGCGCCGCCGCGCCACATTAATTATGGCAATTGCGATAAATTCGCCAGGTACTCATTATTGGAGTTTCAGAACGATATTCTGGTAGTTAAAAAAAAATTACTGGCAAGCGATGTCGTTGTCGACAATTCTGCCAATGCAATGCCATAATAAATAGAAAACGTAGATTCAATGTAATTTTTGTTTTACTACGCTACATGCATCGTTAGTGATTCTTGGATGTACGGTGTACATCACTACACATTTATTTTTTTATTCGGAAAATCCTGGCATCTGGGGATATACCAGGGTGTGTCGGACTCATACATACATAGCTTCACGCCTGTTTCCCGTAGGAGTAGGCAGAGACTATAGATTTCCACGTACTACGATCCTGGCACACCACTTTCGCTTCGTCTATGTTCATTAACCTCTCCATGCATGCTCGTCGGTTTAGGGTGCCGGACTCATATCGACTAAAAACCGCATTTAATTTTGTCTCCCTTGCCCTAAATGTCATGATGATGGGATCGGTGACATTCACTACACACCACCCTTCTTAATGAAACAGCGTAATTGTGTAGCAATTAAATGATTATATAGAAGCTCCCACCTGGGCATATACTGCCATGGCTGACTTGGAAAAGTCTGAACAGGCTCCGTACCCAGGACAACCGCTTTCAAAGTTCGCAGACGCTTCTGCCCTTCAATGTGCATGCGGCGTCTCCCCAGACAATGGTCCATTTCATTTTGCCCCACATGTCCCGTTAATTTAACTGGACACGTGAAGACCTGATGGTCGCATCGACAAACGCAGTCCTTGTTGCTGAGTTTTGGGCCAGACAAGTGTGAGCCCACAACGTGAACTATTATTATCTGCCATCGACACGCTAAGAAGAAGATTATATAATATATAGAATAAATAGGTAGCACTGTCCAAATAAATCGCAGAACCAAAGAAATACTCATCTAATAGGGCTATAAATTATACAAGTGGGATTAAAGTGAAATGCAATTAGTAAAGTGTCAACCCTGACAAAGCAGGGTTGGCAAACGGGGGTGGTCGGGGCAATCGGGACAAACTGTCTCTAGAGGTGTGTGTTTAGATATTCAATGCCTATTCCAGGGTATCGGCTCAATAACCTCTGTACCTGTCTGCAAATTGTTAACGGGTACACATGACAGTATCGGGGCGCGATTTATGTAACTACTATTGTTACGTGACCTTGGATATACATACTGGCGATCTGTGGGTGTACATTAGTACACCTTTGTTCACTCTTCGGGGAATACAGGCGTGGTGGTAAGATGGTATATATATATGTTCTATTCTATTTATCTTCGGGGCCGCCGGCAGACACCAGGCGGGCGATCAGGGCCTCAAGTCTGTTATTTTACTAACACTACAATAGTTTCTCAATAGTGTGTCGATAGAATAGTTTTACACATTTGGTAGTCAGCTCTTTATTTAAGACCAGTGTCGTTCCAATGACTTTCCATTGAACTACCATTATAGACCAACTGTTGTAGACGGACAGACAGATTTTGTTAGCCCGGTTGTCAATTTTACGTTTGTAATGAATTTAGTATAAATCAAATACTAAGTAATAAATGAAATAAGAATACAGAAGCCATTTTAGCGACACTCCACCGAACACTATTGGTAGGATATTGGATATTTTGCAGAATACCTAATCTGTCAAAATCCCAATAGTATCTCAGTAGTGTGTCAGTGGAATGGTAATCTTAACTAAACTAACAGAATTGGGGCACAGTCCTCTTGCTGGGATTATTTCGCCCAGTTCCCCATTTTTTGTTGTATATGTGTTACAAATAGTTAAAATGTCGCGCACCACCATGACGGTATTCCCTGAAGGGTTAGGCAGGGGTGTACTAACACCCACAGTTCGCCGGTATGTTAAGATCCCATGTAATAAGGCCGAGCTTATTGCCAACTGGGCACAAAACCAGACCTCGAGCTGTTACTGGTAATTTCACAGAAAAACTCGACAACACTGCTCCACCCGGGAATCTAACCCAGGAGCTCTAGTGTAACAACAATGAGGCAGCTTTAATATATATGTCTATGTAGCGGGCCACAATATTTGTGCTGTGTTAATATTTGCCGCCCGTGGCAATCAGCCGCTGCAAAGTTCATTATTAAAACTGCTGCATTGCTGTACACGAGTATAATTGATATAGTTTTGGAAAAGTTCATTCGTTTGTATTATATAACTAGCCCGCGAATTCGTTCCCGTAGAAGTTCATTTTTAATTTATACTCTGCTCCTATTGGTCGTAGCGTAATGATATATAGCCTATAGTCTCCCTCGTTAAATAGGCTATCTAACACTGAAAGAATTTTTCAAATCGGACCAGTAGTTCCAGAGATTAGCGCGTCCAATCAAACAAACAAACTCTTCGGTTTTATAATATTATATACATAAATAAATAAAATAAATAAATAAATATCCCGGATATTTTTACACAGCACCATCTAGTCTCAAACTAAGCAGAGCTTGTACTATGGTTACTAAACAATGGATATATTACTTAAATACTTTTTTTTGTAAATACATACTTATAATACTTACATAAGAAACACCCAGACAAACACAAACACTTAAGTTCATCACAATAAATGTTTGTGTCCTGTGGGAATCGAACCCACGACCTCGTGATCAGCAGTCCGGTACTCGAACCACTAGACCACAGACGTCGTCAAATATATATAGTATAGATTACATCTGTACATACTACACATACCATCACGCTTGTAGGTATGTCTTTTGGAATAGTCAGAGATATATTCGTATACATTTTCACCGATGGTAATTTAATTTGGATATTTTGGCCTCTTATGACTGAGAGAGTACGTTGCTCTATATATCTACCTATGTTGTAATGAACTAGGAAAAGATTTAATCTCGAAACTCTGTATCCCCCCAGTACATGAACTATATTTTTTAAACGATTCTAAGTTTAAACGTTTAACAAGTGTATCCACGTGATACCTACTTCTGAAACGTTAGTCACCCGTGACCACGGACGCTGTAAAGGGTCCGAAACGTCGGGATTAAAATAATATCAATATAACGCGATAAAATCCGTAAAAAGTAGTTTTATTTCAATGTAGATAGTATTCGCGTAAGTGTCAGAAATCAGAACGTTATTATTATTATTATTTCAGCCGTGATCGTCCCACTGTGGAGCAAAGGCCACCCTTTCCTCCTTCCAGTCTTCTCGGTTGAGAGCCTTCTGCATCCAAACCTTTCAGTATGAGTCAAGTTCATCAAAACGCTGCTTTAGGTATATAATAATATAACCTGTTCATACTGATTACGCGAATATTAGACATTGAAATAAAACTACTTTTTACGGATTTTATCGCCACTACCACCTTAGTCACCCGTGACCATGGACGCTGTAAAGGGTCTGAAACGTCGGGATTAAAATAATATCAATATACCGCGATAAAACCTGTTCATCTTGAAAGCTGCAAGCAGTGAAGGCTTGTGCCATAGAACTTTGTATCTCATGAAGTATATCTACAACATTCTACGGAAATTGACGTAGTGTTAACTAAGAGTGAAGCGAAGCAACATAATAGAACCAACAACACGTATTTAAGGTAGGTAAATTGTTAAACAGTACATAAATTTGAACGAAGCATGTTCATCCCACCATCTCATTGCTTTAAAACGTTGCTTTAGGTATATAAAAAACCTGTTCATCTTGAAAGCTGCAAGCACTGAAGGCTTGTGCCATAGAACTTTGTATTTCATGAAGTATATCTACAACATTCTACGTAAATTGACGTAGTGTTAACTAAAAGTGAAGCGAAGCAACATAATAGAACCGACAACACGTAATTAAGGTAGGTAAATTGTTAAACAGTACATAAATTTGAACAAAGCATGTTCATCCCACCATCTCATTGCTTTAAAACGTTGCTTTAGGTATATAAAAAACCTGTTCATCTTGAAAGCTGCAAGCACTGAAGGCTTGTGCCATAGAACTTTGTATCTCATGAAGTATATCTACAACATTCTACGTAAATTGACGTAGTGTTAACTAAGAGTGCAGCGAAGCAACATAATAGAACCAACAACACGTAATTAAGGTAAGTAAATTGTTAAACAGTGCATAAATTTGAACGAAGCATGTTGATATTCATAATTGAGATGGAAACTGGAGGAATAGGGAGGTACCTAATACCGTGTGTTTGTGAGTTCGTGATAGTCCAATATATATATAACCACCATGGAAGATGCTCCATATTTTTTTCATCAACCCATATACCGTCCCACTGCTGGGCACTGGTCTCCTCTCAGTATATAGTCCTATAGCTAGCTATAGTCCACCACGCTAGGCTAATGCGGGTTGGCAAAGTTCACATGCCGTCTAGAAAATCTCTTAGGCATATCTACAGGTTTCCTTACGATGTTTTCTTTTACCAATATCATTTACGTTCGCAAAAACAAAATACGACATGAAGTGTATTTATTATTAGCCATATGACATAATTGTGTAAAGATTTAAGGGGGGGAAAAAGCCACATTTAGGAATAATTTGGGAATTAAGTAATTGGTATTAATATCATCAAAAATATGATAAATGTCATAATCATTTATTGGGTTTTTCCAAATTATATGTTATCATACAAGATGTTTTTAAATTGTATGCCCAAGATACAGGCCTAGCCTAGTTTGGAACCATAAGAAATAAGTTTTACTTAGGATATTTTATTATTAATATTGTTATTGTAAACATGAATTTGTTTATCCATAAATCTTTCATGTTGATTACAATAGTACCCAGAGAAGCACCTTGAAAATTTTATAGCGTGAATCATAATTATGACTCATCAAAACCGGATTTTTAAGCCAATTGTTACAAATTCTGGAAATGATTTGATCACAGCGTGATAGTTAAAGGAGGTCATCGAAATTGGCCCAAATGATGTACCGAAGGTACACTTATTGGAAAAAATACCCTGAATTACGCTGGTTAAAACTCTTGTCGTACTTTTTTTAAATGTTGACTGGGGGATGAGAAATAAAAACTTTTAATTTGAGAAAAATTACGCCATTTTGGCACACTGTTATCTGTTTCCTAATGATTTCATAGTAAAAACTGTCGGAATGTCTAACGCACGCCATTATGGCAGGTTATTAACTGTTTCATAGTGATTTCATGGTAAAAACTATCAACTTGTCAGCTGTCATGTACCTCCGGTACAAATTTGGGCTGAGTAGTATGGGCTTTTGATGACCTCCTTTTCTCGATATAGCCTTTTTAACCTTTTTACGGCTATTGACAGTATTTGTCGCGACATTTCCAAGCAGAAATCTAACTTAACCAAGACAGGTACGTCCCGACAGCCGCTTCCGACTATGGCAGCGATAAGGGAACAAAAAATAAAGCATTTTCCCTTCTTTTGATAAAGATCTCGGCTGTGACGTTTCACTGAAACATGGGCAATTCAGCCAAAAAAATACTAGCATACGTGGCCGCGTTTTGTTAAAACTTCCAGGAGTGGCGCTACGTGAGTTGTTTTTATAAATCCACGGGTTTATTAGCATATCTATCAAAAGAAAAAATCGTATTATGTTGCAAGGCGTTGCTTACAAAGAAACGTAATTTTTATTCAGAACTTCACGAACCAAATTACACAGAACGTTATAGCCTTCACTCAGTTTCAAATCTCGCATTATAGTGAAAGCTAAATGTTCCATTTAATATCATGGGATTGTTGAAACTTTCAATATGCCATTAAGATTTGCAGGCATAAGTTCCTAATATAAAAGGAAACTACTTACGAAATGTAAAAAGAAACTTAATTGTAGGCCGAAGATCAAAATGAACTTAGAGCCAAGACAAGAAAGGCCACAGATACTTCTTTATATTATTAATTAATGGGTTTTGTATGCGTTATTAATAAAAGTTATGCAGTTTAATGCGAATAAAAAAGAAGGAGGATTAATTTCCCTCCAAAAGGACAGAAAAAGAAACATAAATTCTAAGTTTAAAATCCTAAGCATAAAATCTCTTTTTATACGGCTTATTAGTCTAATCGGCCTTGTAAATACAACGTGGCTATAAGGATTGTAAACCTCGAAATATTCCCTAGTAGACATTACCAATTCCATTATATTCGTCCCTTTCTAAATTTCCTATGAAAATTGAAAGAGTATTTCTAAATCCGTCTTAATCCAGGTTGAAATATAGCTAAAAGTTCCCCGAATATATATTTTCATCCGTCAGTGCCTCGGATTATCGATTTCGAGCATAAATTTCCAGAATGAGCTGTGTAGTTCTGAATCTACACACGTTAGAAAAATACGATGTGTTTACTCGCCAATCTAATATTAGTTTAAAGTTTTTGTGTCAATGTCAGTTCTGCAAATGTCATTGTCGCATCGTTGCTATCCCGCCATTGCCAACCGCGATGCGATATTGTGTCGAGTGCTAGAAATATAATAGGACTGAATACTTAGGTTTTATATAATAAGTCCTAAGTAATAATGATCACGACTGTACAAATACTGTCTCAAAACGATTTGTTGTTTTTTACACAGATAATAGGGGGCTAAAATGGCCAGTTTTAGTAAATCAGTCATAACTCATATTACAATAATATTATGATTCTCTAGTCATGATTGTTAAAAGGGGCACAGACACCAGCACAGTTCACTCTCAACATATTCGTATTTATGAACAAAGTGCCTCTTTAATTTACGGTTCGCTTGATGCGTAGGGGACCGAACACAGTGCGTCGGCGTCGCCTGGATTCGGTGAAATTTTTGGAATCATCATCATTGCGGGCATTCATCCTGCGTGTATCAAACCCCTATAACTAAGTTTTTTAGCCAGTTTGCAATTTATAAAATAATTTGAAATACTCATTACGATCCGTCTACAAAAAGTTTAAGAACCACTGCTCTAAGGAAAAAGGACGAAGTTCTGAAATACTGTGGCGGAACGGAACAGATAAATTCATAATGTTTACCGTATTACACTCGTACAAAATGATAATATTCGTGAGAATAAACTTGCAATAAAAACGGGCTGCTTTCGGCGCTGGTGAAATTGTACACGCAGACGGCGAATGTGTGGACTTACAAACGTGGAAACTGTGTGAATTTCGTAACCTGTACGTGTAGGTATTACGAAATTCACACAGTAAAGACGACACTATATACTACTGAATTTGGCTGCGGCATTTTATAATTCTGAAATAATGTATCCTTTGATTGTTCCGTGTTTATTTTTTTTTATTTATTTATTTAATTAATAACTACGGATCCACCAATTACAGTAACTAAAAAAAAACTAAATTTATTAAAATCTACAAAACAAAGCAAAGTAAATAAAAGAGGGTAAAAACACTTTCATACCTTCCTCTCACAGTACTTCTGACATACCAATATAATCTTCGTCCACTCATCCATCGCAAACAGATCGCCTGTTGGATTAGAATCCAAGAGATCGTTTAGCGCGGCTAGGGTGCGAGGAATTGGCGACGCACGTGCAACGGTACGGCATGGGGGTACGGCAAACAGCCTGTGTTTCTTGCCCCGGCAGTAATTGTCTGTGTTGAAACGCATATTTTCACATCGTATCAGCCAAAGGACCTACTAATGAATACCTCTTGCATGGATTTCACAAGAACCTATGAAATTGTCTAGAAGCTAGTTTCCGACTTTATCTGCAAATACAAAACTAAAGCTAAACCACTGAACGGATTTTGATCAAATTTGAGGACATAGATTGTATGCGAGTGGAACCGGTGGCAACAGCAACAGCAATAGCAATGTATATTATATATTTTTTAGTGCTTTAGTTATTTTTTAGTTAGTTAGTATACTACAAAATGTTCACTACACCATGGGCAGTCTTCAGTCGGTTATGATATTCCCAGTCCCATATATATATAGTATTTTGAAATTTGTGCCCATCACTATTAGTAACAGTCTAATAATCCTGCGACGCTTTTTTCCAATCTTTTGGGAATACGGGCGTGATATGTACCTAAATAAACAATACCAGCCGCAGCCATATTGCATTCCTACATACACTGCATTCCAATGATAACTCGGCGATGAATCCAATGTCGTTCCCACTCCGCATGCTCTCTAGTAGTTTATTTTAGTTTAAATGAATTTGGGGAATTGTGTGTTTTATAACCTAATTCGTGTATTCGTATCTGAGAGAAACCTATCGACTTAATATTTTTATCATATTTTTATACATATTATATAAAGGTAATGTTTTTAAATAAATATTTTTATGATTATCTGTGTGTAAGTATTACTTTTTTGTGATCATTTCCGTCGACTAATAGTCGAAGAAGTCGAAGTCTTAGTCGAACTCTTTAGTCAAATTAAGAAAAATAATTATAATAACTAAGTACTGAAATTGATAAGATTTTTCTGGAAAATCTCTAATAACAAGTTAATTTGTATCAAAATTATTTTTAAATTTAAATTATTTTCCCGCAATTACGAGCTGTTTAGCTTTAAAGCAGCGACCAACGTTTGTCTTTTAAAGCCTATCCTAATATTATGAATGCCAAAATAACTCTGTCTGTTTGTTACCTTTTCACATTAAAACCGTGTCAAGATTTCGATAAAATATGGTAAGTAGATAGATTACATTCTTAGTAAGAACATAGGAAAAAAAAAGACTTTTGGGTTGAGAGTGTAGTCGATGACTGCCTCGTTGGTCTATTGGTCCCAAGCGCGACTGCTACGCTAGAGGTCCTGGGTTCGATCCCCAGGTCGAGCAGTGTTGTTGGGTTTTCTGTGAAATTGCCAGTAGCAGCTCGGAGTCTGGATTTGTACCCAGTTGATGGCAATAGGCTCGCCCCCTATTACATGGGACCTAAACATACCGCCTCTGCCCACCCCTTCGGGGAATACAGGCGTGATGGTATGATGGTATGTGTTGTCGATGGAATGGAACCAATCTAAGACTGGTTCCATACGGTATGCCTAACTCTTCAAATAATATTGATGATTGAATACGATAGGAATAGATCAAGCCGACATATTTGTGGTTGGTAACGAATTTAGTATCGGCACATTGTCGGTCGCTCTGGTCAATAAAATATACCTATATCTACGAGGTATATCCCAACTATTTTTAGATTTAGCTGCATATAGTAGGAGAGTGATCGATATCTAAGCGTTATGGCCGAATGATATTTTCCTATCGAGTAAATTTTGATTCTAATATAAACCATACCATCACGCCGGTTCCTCGAAGAGTTAGGTATATGTATTGTGAACACTTACATCTAGCCAGTATACTGTATAGACCCCCATTTAATAGGGTCGAGCCTGATACCATTAACCTTGTTCGAATCAAGACTTTGACCAGCTTTCAAGAATTTCTTAGATAACTTGATAACACTTCGCTTGACCTGGGAATCGGAATCCTGTAAATGGATTACCGAGAGCCTTCAATACTTAAATAAAACGATACAGTAAGCGAGGCAGGGGTCTATCTTGACCTTTCTTTTCGAATATGCATCCGAAAGCTGAACCGCCAAATCACCCTGTATAAAAGCATCATCACAATATTTCTATATTTTTAGTTATGTAACCACATCGTACCAATTCAAAATGGACTTTTTCTAATTTCATCCTGTATATTTTCTATCCAAGAGCAAAAGCTACTGAACCGATATAAATGAAATTTAGTACACGGATAGTCTAGAGCCTGAGAAAGGACATAGGCTACTTTTTACTGCGAAAAAGATCTGTAAGAGGTTGAAATATGTTATGAAAGTTATAAGGGATGTCCAGACCACGCGGGTGAAGCCGCTGGCGGAAAAGTATTTCTATAATTTTAGTGATGTGACCACAGTCATCGCAGTTCACACTATACAGTTGCTTACTCGTGTCATATATATAACCTTCTTGGAGAGACACGTGCAAAGATATACATATTTGCTTATAGTTCTGCAGTACAGGTATACAGTCATGTCTTGTTGACATGGCTTTCTATTATGTACATAATACAACACTAATACGCGCTAAAAGCATCTTATAGCTTCCAACAACTTGCAATTAGCTTGACACGGTCCATTAACAAAACAAAAGGTGGTTTGAAATGGATTTTTCAAAGGCTACTTGAGAAAATAAAATTCCATAAAACTTCGTATGGAACGTAGTGAGTCATGCTAAGTAAAATCATTTCACAATAAACGGGTACTATTCCAAACTTGAAGCTACTGTGAAACCTAATAACACTGCCCGACCTGAGAATCGAATCAAGGATGTAGAGCGTAGGAGTTGCGGTAAGGACCACTAGGCTAATGAGTTTCTTTTTTCAAATACATCCATAATTTATTTTATAATTTATTTTATTCCATAATTTAGTTTATACCCAAATAAAGGTTCGATATTCAAAACCGATTTTAAAACTAACAAAACTAAACCAGAAACACTTATGCCGTTATTTATATCTCTAAAAAATGTTGCCATTTCAAAAATAAGTAGGTACCATTTTATTGAAATAAAGTAATAAAACACAAACGTTCGTTATTTGAAATTTTATAACAGAAATTAAAAGCACTTTGTTGTACAAGAGTTTTGAAGAGATACGTGCTGTCGCATTTTTATATGGACGTAAAACGGAACGGTTTGCCTTGGACAATTCAACGCGGACTCTCAGAGCCTTCGGAATTATTGTTATGATACTGTTCTACAAAGAGTTTGTTGCATCTGTTTTCAAAGCTTTTATGTTATTTATGGCACATATAAGACACAGAAAGTATAATTGCTATAGTAACTAAACTAATATTAAACTCCAAGCTATGAATTTCATTAAAAAACAAAAACCAAACCGTCTCCAAAAAACACCTAGGAACTAAAAAGCAAAAAATAACAGATACATATTAACATTATGATTTCTAACTAATTTGGAGTCGGTGCCAAACAGACAATCAACGAAAGTCATATTTAAATTAAATTAGTAGTTAATTCTAATGAAAGAAAAAATCAAAATCGGTCCACAATTGACTGAAAAAAACACTCAATCGAATTGAGAATCTTCTCCTTTTTTGAAGTCGGTGAAAAACTTGTATGCTTATTTCCAACATTAGCGGTATCTAAAATACATTAAAATGCTTCCACTCAGAAAGAGTAATTAGCGTCTATCGAATTAACTATTGCAGTGGTACAATTGCAGTAGAAGCCAATCTTCTAAACGCGATTGTGATTATACCCCAACCATGATTTCTATCGAATTGTTTTCGATAGGTTTTTTACGCATCGAAACGCTGTAATAGCCGATTTTAGTCTCTTACGTAACCGCTAGAGGCTTTGAAGGGTTTTCCATACAAATATTCTACGGCGTCGCTAGCGAGTTTAGCGAGAAAAACTCATAGTCGAGTATATATGAATCAGCCCTAATTTCGATACAAGCAAATAAGATAAGATATAAAGTAAAAGGTTTCCAGGAAAATGGCCGCCAACGTTGACCAATTGGCAATTCACGTTCATTTTGTTGATAACCTTTAGTAAATTGAGTTTGATGAAACAATGGAAAGTAATGTAATCATAATCGTGTACACCGAGCTTTGTAAAAGGTTTTATATGTTTTAACAGAATGCGCTTAGTAATGGCGCTCTACAAAGGAACCCTCATCAATTGTTTGTGTGAGTAGTAATGTAAAAACGTAACATATCACATCACGAAGCCCGTATTGCCCTAAGGGCTAGACAGACGTGTAATAAGGTATGTAGTATCAAGATATTTTGGCTTAGATCATTTTGAGGTGGTATTAAGAAGGTATATCTATACTAATATTATAAAGAGGAAAGATTTGATTGTATTGAATAGGCTCCGAAACTACTGGACCGATTTGAAAAATTCTTTCAGTGGTAAATAGCCCATTTATCGGGGAAGGCTTTATATCATCACGCTAGGACTAATAGGAGCGAAATAGTAATGAAAAATGTTGCAAAATCTGGGGAAAAAACTATAAGACCACGCGGGCGAAGCCGCTGGCGGAAAGCTATCTCATAATGATGTAAGTAGTTGTGAATATCTAGATATTTGTCTTAGGTCTTTTTGATATTTTTTTATAAGTCCCGCAAGTTACTAATTGTCTGAAACCTTGTCTAATTTAACCTCAAAGTGACGTCATCCGCCGTACCTGCCGCCTAGTGGTGCTAACGCGTACTGAGAGCGGTTACGTCATTTTTACGTCACTAAGATGGCCACAAGAACATTATCAATTTACGGGGCTTATATTGGAAAGTCGTAGTTCACCAGAAATAAAGAAAGAAAATTCCAGTCAAATTTTTTAAAGAAGTGTGTCTTGAAGAGGCTACGGTCAACATATTATGTTTCGGTACTGAACCGCAACGCTAATTTTCAGCTGGTCTTGTTATGTCCGACTTGTACCAATCGAAAACTGCAATAGGGGAGAAGACTGGTGTTGAATTTGTTAATAATCACACGCTTATTGAAAAATATCATTAGCATACTTGGTAGGTATATTGAGAATAAAAATATTAAATCGACCAAGAAATTTCTGAGATAAATGCGTTAAAAGTTTTAGGTGGGGATTGAGAAGGGATGCTCTATCCCTTTCCCGCAAAACGAGTGTTAGTATAGAATTAGTATGGCGCACGCTACTTTTGACGTCATTTGTAAGTATACTGCGCTCTCTATCTAGCATAAAATTAAAATGCTTTTAACTTCGTTATTTTTGAACCAATTTAAATTTTGTTTTTGATAATCGGCTCTATTTATGGTTAACTTTTTCATGAGGCCATAATAAATAATTAGTCGCATAGTCTGGATAGTTACGGTGATGTGATTTGTGACATTTGTTAATTAGTTAGTTAGCCCTATTTAAATTCAATTTAAATTTGATAATATATTTTAAAAAAAATCTTTGTAATAAATACTATTTAGTACTAGGTTTCAAAACGAAATTCAATTTTAGTTTTATCTACGGGTAGGTATTCATTTTTCTATCGCGAAAAGTTCGATATTGATAAGGTTACGTACACACCGCAGCAATGCAATTATTTCACGTAGGCTTACTTTGAGTGCTCGCCGTCCACTGCACTCAAAACCTTCCAGCTTTTTGCGACTATTTAAAATTCGAATGAACAGTATGTTTCGATGACGCTTGATTAAAAGTCCTTCACAAAATATCTATATTTTTTTAAATCCTACAAAAAGGTTAATTCAAACAAATAGGATCTTTGATTAAAGTAAAAACAGGGTAACATTTACACAATAAGGGAATCACTAAATTAAATTCTACTGTAAATGTATAGCAGTACCTACACTGCTGCCTAATCCTTCGGGGAATATAGGCGTGATGGTATGTATCTTAAAGTACTTAACTGTTACCTGTATTAGATGTAAAATTTACTAGAAGTATGCTCAAAGTTCCCTCTTTCTAACATTATAAAACCGAGCTAAACGCAAAAGATTCCATCAAAAACCGTACCAAACGAGACGAAGTGCCACTAAGTAAGCAGTTGAGCCCCTAACAGACTAATCTTCTAAGATAGTTGCACTTTTTCAGCTCCACTGAACGTCTTAACCCTCCTCCCCTCTCGCCCCCCCCCCCCCCAGGAAACTTGTAAAAGCTGTCTGCGACCAGAAATCCTAATTTTACGGGTAACGGTAACATTAAAGTAAGTCGGGTATCTCCCGCGTCTTTTTAATCTGATATTTTCAAAAGAGAGTTCTTTTTAGATGTGAAAAGGCTGCAGAATCCGAAGTGTTAATTGAAAAACTATTCATAAAAGTTACGAGATGATGCTTCAAAACTATTTGGAAAACTGGACACATTTAAAACAGCCGTCGTGATGTCGAAACAACTTAATTTATCCTATTTTTGCTAAAATAACAACTTGGGTTTATGAATCTTTATTAAGTGTATCACACAAATCGTAAAATGGTTTTCGTCATTTATTTTTCGTTTGGGCTCGGCCGTATAGAAAACCTCTCCGTTTCCTTTATTATTAACTAGCTTTCTGCCCGCGTTATCTGAGTATTTCTAATTTTAATGCTCTATTTCAACCCCTTACAGACCTTTTTTCGCCTTAAAAAGTAGGCTTTCTCAGGCTCTAGACTATCTGTGTACCAAATTTCATTTAAATCGGTTCAGTAGTTTTGGCGTGAAAGTGCGACAGACGGACATACAGAGTTTCGCATTTATTAAGTAAGGATTAAAATGGATGATAATAAAAAATATTAACACGCACATAGTCACAAAAAGTCAGAGTGGTGTGTGCTTTGGAATCGAACTCATGACGCTTAGGTAAGGCTATAGTCGTATTAACCTGTGTCACTGTGTGATAACGTTTGTCATTACAAACATTCTAATTTTAACGGTTTTTATAAGGTTCTAGAACTTTTCTATTAACTGGCAATTCTAAATTCAATTTAGTTTCGAAACTCAAAACAAAACACGCGCTAATTCAAAACCATTCTTCACATTGACAAATGTGTACCTACTGTATAGTGGTTGGGATTAGTCCCCATTTTGTTAGTCGCCCATAGATCCTGGGAACGGGTTACAAATCGTAACCTATTTGGCTGCGACCTACTTGTCCGCGGCCCGAATTGATGCGACCATTCGTTTAGTAGTTATCGCTGGAGGAAATATTTTAAAAAGAAAACCTGCGGGCTTAGTCAAGTTGCAACATTCGGATCGTCGTGGGTTCGATTCCCACAAGACACAAATATTTATGAGATGAACTTAAGTGTTTGTGTTTATCTGGGTGTTTCTTATATATTATAGGTATGTATTTACAAAAAAAAAGTATACAAGTATTATATCCATTTTCTAGTACCCATAGTACAAGCTCTTCTTAGTTTGTGACTAAGTGCTATGTAAAATGTCCCCGGATATTTATTTATTTATTTATTTACTGTTATTACGATTTTTCTGGTCCTCCGATTCATTGCCGTTAAAAGTTTATTATGAGAACAAACTATGTTCATATTAGTATGAATTATTCAATTGGGATAATAATCATATTCTAAATCAACCCAATAACACTTTACCCAACCTTAGAATGGAATCCAGGACAGCTCCAGACGCTCCGCTCCGTCGGTCTGTTCGTACTTTACGATATAACTTAAACATATAGGAGGGTACTCGTAGAATAAACTTGAGTATTTACTTAGTTGCTCATGTCTGACCCTGTTACTTGATAATTATTTGGGCACGCGTCGCTTAACTTCATATAACTTGAAATTAGATTGTTTCAAACATACAGAACTCTGTGTGGAGTCTTGAAGTTATAGGTAAAACTTAGTTACTAACTACTATGTCTTAATGCTCCAATTACAGTTACTAGGAAGACTTTTTTATTAAAAAAACAACTACCCCTCTACGGAACAATCCCTGTGTTGCGAAGATATACTATTAATGGACTCAAAGTAGGTACCTATTTATACCCGGATTCAAAACCAATATCCGTAGAACATATAAATATTTGCCTCGGGTGAACATCGAACTCACGACACGCGGCACATCGGTAGTGGTGAGGCAACATCAAACGTGCAGTCGAATGTATATCATTGTGTCAGAAAGCCACACAATATAATTATTTGAAGATTTAGGTAGATCCATAGTTGATAGATTTTTTTATGACTAATATTATAAAGAGGGTTTGATTGTTTGTTTGTATTGGCTCCGAAACTGCTGGATTGATTTGAAAAATTCTTTCAGTGTTAGATAGTCCAATTATCGGGGGAGGCTATAGGCTATATACTATCAAGCTGCGACTAATAGGAGCGGAGTAGCAATGAAAAATTTTGCAAAAACGGGGTAAAGTTACCAAGACCACGCGGGCGAAGCCGCTGGCGGGAAGCTAGTATATAATAAAAGGAAATGGTTAACTGACCTTTCACCGCACAGCTCAAACCACTGAAATGATTGGGCTAAAACTAGGCACACGGATCTTTCCCTACTATAATGTAGACCTAGACATCCGATAAGAAAGAATTTCGGGAAAATCACACGCGATTGGAAAAAATTAGATGAACGCATCTAACGCTGCATATGACAGCTAGTCTTCAATATTACCGATCTCATTTTTTCGGTGTATTTCACGTTTCTCCCACATTGACGTGTACTAATCGCTAATATCTCAATCGTCAACAAAAATTTACAAAGGGACCACAAACCCCAACCTGCCAATTTGGGCTAATCACCGCGGGCCATAATCCGCGACCGACCATGCAGTCAGTCCGACTTTGCGTCCAATTAGCCGACTGTCCCGAACGTCCAATTACAATTATACAACAGCTTATGTTAAATTATACTACATAAGTAAGTACATAGAAGGACCCTATTTTCCGGGGCTTTTCTTATCGAAAAGGGTTAAATGAATTTCCTCTATCACCTTTTTGTACGAGGTACAAGCAAAAACGCGAATCAAAGGGGTTTATTGGGAATCAGGCAATTTTGACTGTAATTGGCGTATAATTAGTAGCCAGATTTTCCTCTGAGTGTTAATACACCAAAGTTAATATTAAGAGGCTCCTGTCTTTAACAGTTATGAAATAAAACATAATCTTACTCTATTACTGGGTACTTATAAAAGAAGAAGAAAGACTGCCTCAAGGGTTTAGAAAGTACAAGTACTGTCTGTCCCTGTGTTCGATTCCTAGTTCATGAAATGCGTTTCCGAAAACACATTCCCGAAAATTTAATAGAAAACACAAGTCTTCTATCAAATTCTCATAAGCAGCTTGGATATTTGTGTCCACTGTCCAGATAATAGCAATAGGTTCGCCCACCATTGCATTGGAAACAAAAACAAAGCGGCAAACTGGTGATGAAGGTACACCAGTAGGTGCCTAGGATAAGAGTGTTTAGGCTTTAGTCCACCATGCTAGCCAAGAATTTATTTTTTTCTCTTCACAATAGGTTTACAAATTAGGTAGCTTATACATTGGTCTTAAATTAAAGAAAGAATTGAAAAAAATGAAAGAAAGAATGGGTCGGTGGACTTTAAATACCGTCCAGAAAATCTCTCAGGTCATCGCTAAATCTAGAGGTCTTTCCTCTTAAACTAACAGGCCCAAACATCCAGAAAAAATGGTTCCAATTCAAGTTATAATGAACATACTCTAACTTGGCCAGAACACAAAAGATAAAACCCTGGAAATGGTCGTGGTTTAATATACGGAATCGGGAGCAATCGGTTGAACACTTATTACAAACGGGTCGGGTGTATAAAATCGAAGCCCCATCTAATCAGAGCAAAATGTCAATCACAGTGGCAGAGGTCCCTCTAATTTGACTCATTGGTTTTCGATAGGTAGGCATTTTCTTTCAATGTTTATAACAGATATCTGTCTAATATAAGAATTTAATAGCTCATTGCAGTTTTCGTGGCAAAACAGATGAATAAAGACCGAATGACACGGTTAGCTAGTTTTGCGTGAATCGGATCGCTGATAGTTATCAAAATTGGTACTGGGTACCTATATAATACAATAATGGGTATCTGTTGTTAAGTAGGCCTCTTGATGTTGATTAAGACGCCTACCATCTTAGTCTACCCGTGACCATGGACGCTGTAAAAGGTCCAAAACGTAGGGATTTAAACAATACAAATATAACGCAATAAAATTCGTAAATAGTAGTTTCCTTTCAACAGATAAATAAACTAAAAGGACTGATCAATAAGCTAAAAGGACTGATAGCCTAGTTTATCCTATATAATAAATATCCTGGGACATTTTACACAGCACCATCTAGTGCCCAAACTAGGCAGAACTTGTACTATGGGTACTAGGCAATGGATATAATACTAATATACTTTTTAACTTTTTTTTTAAATACATACTTATTGTATATAGACACGCCATTGAGAAAATCTCTCAGGCATGCAGGTTTCCTCAAGTTTTCCTTCAACAGCGTCAAAGCGTGCGCAATTTCGAAAAGTCCTTGGATTCAAACTGGCCATTTGGCACCAGTGAACCATTGAATTGGCAGTCCAATGGTCTTATCACTTGGCTATCTTCTTCTTTAGGTGCCTCTCCAAAAGAAAAAGTAAAAAAGCAAAATTTTCTTCGGGTAAAAGAAGTGTTGGAAGAAAGAAAATTATCCTGGCTCCGCAACATCCAACAATGGACTGGGATAAAGAGAGAAGATCTGTTCAGACTGTCACGAGCTGCTGGCTATCACTGCTCTTGACTACATTCAGGGCACCAAAAATAGAAACCTGAACCATACGGGCCATAATCAGGAGTACTGATTATCCCATTTACTCCAATTAAATGTGTTGTCCCACAAACTCAGATTACGTGCCGCTTCAAAAACAGTGCAATCAAACATAACTGAGTAATTATACCGCGGTAATTAGTGTCGGTGTCACGTAAAAACGTTATGTGTCATTAACACGAAACGCAAAAATGTATGAATACATCCCGGTATTGTCATGTATTTTATACAATGGACACTGTAATGGACGTGTGCGTAGGAGTGAGTCATGTTACGAAGGTTCTGAATATGAATTTGGATGGATATAAGAAAGGATTTTTATGAATGTGGGTGGAGGTAAGCTAAAAGTGAGACCAAAGAAAAGATGGATGGAATGTGTGAGAAAGGATATGGCCTTAGGAATTGAATGACGAGACGACGGCTAATGGAGATGTATGGGAGAAGAAGACATTATTACGCCGACCCCAAGTTTAAGACGACCACTGCTGGGCACAGGTCTCCCCTCAGTATGAGAGGGATTAGGCTGTAGTCCACCACGCAGGCCTAATGCGGGTTGGCTGATTTCATACCGTCAAGAAAATCTCACAAGCATGCAGGATTCCTCACGATGTTTTTTCGTTCCTTCACCGTTAAAGTGAGTGATAATTACGCACATGATTTCGAAAAGTCAGAGGTGCTTCGAACTCGAGCTCTTTGACTTGCCAGTCCCGTAGTCATACCCCTAGGCTTTTACTAAATAACCTAACCTAAATTAAAAATTTAGAAAACCCCCGACATGAAATGTAATTTGCCATTTTGTGGTGGCGGCCATCTTGGATTTGAAATTAAGCATAGTGTATAGTATTGTACTAGTTAAGCCCTTTAATTCGATACCCATATTGACGGAGTTGTGAAAATGTATGTAATCCGCTATTTTGTAGCGGCGGCCATCTTGGACCGATTTTCATCAAACATAGCTAAGAACACTCCCGACTAATTCACCTTTCAAATAAAAAAACAAAATCAAAATCGGTCCATCCATTCGGGAGCTACGATGCCACAGACAGACACACACACACACAGCCACGTCAAACTTATAACACCCCGTCGTTTTTGCGTCGGGGGTTAAAAAATAACCTTTCTACAAATACTAACATCTCAGTCGTAAAATGGAATCGAACAAAATCAAACTTCACCAAATTGCATCGCCTGACCACGACCACTTCGGTCCGGAAGCGTTCTCCAGCGCACGTAATATCCGCCCACCGCCAATAACCTCATGGATCCATGTAACGGTGTTTGTTCTTCCCCGACGACCCCCTGGCGACCCCCGATTGCTTCGGTCGCGATAAACGAATCACTTCGGATATTTCTGTTGGCATTTTTGCTAACAGCTGTCATGTTATTGACAACAACCTATTAATGATATTCGAAAAATACGTGTTTCTTTCTGAAAGATTATCAATTAGGAACGGCTCGACCGACTTAGATTTGTTGTGTTCGTAATTATCACGGCAAGGTTTGCATAAAGTAGACTGCCTCGTTGGTTTTGCGGTCAAAGCGCGACTACGCTAGAGGTCTTGTGTTCAATCTCGGGGTCGAGCAAAGAGTTTCTGTGAAATTCCCAGTAGCAGCTCGGAGTGTGGATTTGTGTCCGGTTGATAGCAGTAGGCTTGTCCCCTATTGCATGGGACCTAAACATACTGGCGAACGCTGGTTGCAAAATACCACATCTCTGCCTAATCCTTCGGGGAATATAGGCGTGATGATCGGGGTTTGTAAATTATTATATCGCTGCCTAACTCTTCTTGGAATACAGGCGTGATGGTATGGTTTGCGAAAATTTTAAAACCACCAGACATGTATGCTGCTGAAGCTGCCCACAGGTCGCGGTTAAAACCCATATCTATAACATAAACCAGTGTTATATATATGATCAGGGTCTTTTAAAATAAGATACCGGACTGCAAGGAATCCACAAACACACAACTCTTAACACAATATTTATTAGGAACAATTTGCAGTAATTCACGTATGGTTGGTTTGGCATCGAACGTGAAAACAGGGCCTCCGTGGATTTTTTTGCAATTATGTTTAAGGTCCACACCTTCAAAAAGATTAAATCACTACTATATTATATGAGGAGCAGGCGAACAAATCCAGACTTGTCCATAGAATCACTTTTTTTTTTTTTTTTTTTTACACCTTTAAAAGTAAACATCTATGCATTCCCAAAAGGTTTTCAATCAATTCGGACTCTTTCCTATACAAAAACATCTTCTAAATTAGCATTTTCCATCAGAAAAAGACTTGTCCTGGCTAGTTTCCATTTGCATGTTTTAATTTTTTAGCCCTCCTGTAAAAAACCGTTTATCGGACAAGTCCGCATTTGTTCGCCAGCTCCTCATATGGAAAGAGCCTAGATATTATGCTACGATAGATAAATGGTTTCGATGGATTTCGCGTCGTACTAAAATAATGACAATAGAAAGCCTAAAGATATTATCGATCATTATCGAATGATTTATGGTGACTTATGTATACGGCAATTTAAGATCTCCAGTTGACCACTACGGGATTGTAAAGTTTATCTATTTTTACTTCGGAGTTGTTACAGGTATGAAAAGGAAAGAATGCGATGTAATACAGTCTTGACGACAACACTCTCGTATACAAGATAGCTTTACGTATATAAGGACGTAGACAGAAACGCTACTAAATTGTTGGCAATCTTTGAATCTGCGAGTTAGTCATTTCAAATATGTAAAACATGTTTTTATTATAATGTGGAATAATAGTATTTCATAGAAAAAAAAATACTGTGATGTTAGCTTATAACGTTCACTTAATTCTGGGTTGGTTCGTGTCTCGAATATGTCAGGATGTGGAACAAACCACTTAAATGCTCTTAACGCGTAAGAACATCAGTGTTTATTCCACATTATAATAAAAACATGTTTTACATATTTGAAATTACTAACTCGCAGATTCAAAGATTGCCAACAATTTATTAGCGTTTCTGTCTACGTCCTTATATACGTAAAGCTATCTTGTATACGAGAGTGTTGTCGTCAAGACTGTATTACATCGCATTCTTTCCTTTTCATACCTGTAACAACTCCGAAGTAAAAATAGATAAACTTTACGATCGCGTAATGGCTGCAAACAAGCAATCTGCTCATTTTTCCTACAGTTTACGACAGCGGCAGAACGTTAAATGGAGAATATAACAAGGTGTCAAAACCTTGACATGAATATCGCCCTTGTTTCAACAACTTTAAGAAAATTAATCGGTCAGACCTAATCCAAATAAATCACACGACGCGATGCATTAATGAAATTCGTTAGACGCTATTTCTGTTATACGCTGAACCATCGGGTGTGAGAGAAAAATAACATTAATCAGCTGCGAGTCACAATGACCAAAATACTGACAACGACTCAAGGTTGAGCGTTCGTATAAAATGGCCGTAAGCTCGACGGATGATTGAGATAAGTCGCCGTCAAAGTTTGCTGAGGAATGCGGGGTACTCACTGTGACGTGACGCGTACGCGGGACGTGGCAGGACCGGGGCGGGCCGCTGGCGATCACTACACTGTACTGAGGAACACTTCACTATCAGTGGGTCAACGGTTATGTGTACCAGTGGATAGTTACTGGCGTGTAAAATTAGCGCGGCTGGGCAGCGAGCGGTATGCGTCGTCGCTGTGGCAGCGTCGGGCGGCGACTGGGGCGTCTGGCCGGCGCCCGCCCAGCCGCCGCCCGCCCCGCGCCTTATCACACGAATAAAATTTATTTAATGGATAACCGGCCCGACGATGGGATGCCCATTGAAATTATCCCGCTTTACGACACGATTATTAATGACTTAAATGTTGTTTGACATATTGTTGCCGGGTCGTTGCACATTTACGATAATCGTAAACGTTGAATGAGAGGGTTAAGGAAATTACTGATGATAACATTTTTTTGAAATTGTTTGTTTTTAGTACCTATTAACGGTAAATACGCAGTTGGTTCTAGCGTAACTGGTATTATAGATACATATTTTTACTGGTATTATTATCTTATCATGGAAAATGCAAAAAATATACAGAATTAATTTTCTAGAATGTTCCCGTCTCGTGATATCTGAATGTAAACTAGTGAATAATAAATGGAGCGAGTGGAACACGGATGCGATGTACTTACGTAGCTAGAATGTGATTCCACGAACCATAATTATTGGATATCTATGTAGCGATTGAATGTAGTCTAGTCTACACAAACTCGTGTTAGATGCTTAAATTTAATGTTCTAGGAAGTATTAACTGGAGTGGAAATTGTGATGCCTGAACATCTAAATTGATTTAAATATAAATTATAATATTTCGTTTTATATTTTTATAAGATATTGTAATCTACTACCTACTAACGAAAGTTGTATCCAGGTGTTCAGGGTGGTAGCAAGTGAAAATCTAAAGATCTCTACTATCTAAATGGAAATATTATTGTATGTTTGTACATAAATAATTCCGATATTGATGATTAAGGAGTTCTGTATTACGGAATATGATTTGACCTGGACATTTTTCGCGGAGAAATTTACAAACAATGAGATATGATGTCACAATAAGATAGTTATATGCTGGGATATTATTCTGTACCTACAATGATATAGTGATAAATAGTCCTATATCTATCTCACTAAGGATAGTACGAGTATAGTGACCTGGTTTCCATCTAGTTACATAATAATCTAGATAAACAATTATAAATTAAGAAAACACATGAAAATATAGGTATTACATACATATAAATATCGTTTAGGCTTGGTTAGAACTGTGACCGAACAACGTTCAGTTACCCATTTGAAAATTATTAATACCTACAGTAAGATGACCGTAGATCAAATACTTATAATTATGTAATTGGCTCTTTTAATTAAGGATCGTTTTAGAAAAATAATATTAATGTTTTGGGGACATTTTTACACAGCAACATCTAGTATATAGTATATAAAGAATATCTGATAGAAAAGGCTTGAAGGTGAATAGGTCGTTGACACAGGTCGATAAAATTACAAATACACACTTTTGCACTGAACACCAACACTGAAGAACTTTGAATAAGTGAAAACTATACACGATATCTGCATAACTTTAATGTATTTCAGAAGTAGTTAGAGAGTTTAAGACAAGTTCTAAAGCAATAGAAAGGTGCCCGAACACGTCAAGACATTAGCATAGACGTTAGCACATTATTGCAAAGGCGAGAATATTGCCAATATTATACGTATTCACCTCTCATTATTCTTTTATAATACCTGTATTAGGCTTTCGGTACAATAAAAGATCAGAATAAACTGGAAATGTAGGTTGGTTGATTGATATGTAGCCGTGTGTAGGTACTCCCAACCAAAAAAAGTATAGCATTGTACTTACCTTTTTTTAGTTCAGGTCCACCTCTCGATATTTGCTAAGGAATGATCCAATACAACACGTTGCTTTCGGAGAGTCAACTTTATTCACTTCACTTTTATGAAATTCGCTCAGTTCTGCGCATATTATAGGTACAGGTTTCATCGTCGTTTAAATTACATTCGCAGTAAAATCATTGATTTATGATCCACACACGAACGACAACGTAGGGTAGAGGGAGATCACAGTAAAGATGGATGGATTGTGTTAAGGCATGATTGGAAAGGGAGTGAATAATGAGGTGACGGCTCACAGGGATTAATGGAAGAAAAAGACATTTTGTCCCGATTCCAATTAAATTGGGATAAGCGCAGGAGGATGATAGTGACCCGAACGAATGGTTCGTTGATAGCCGGGAATTAAAATCAGCCAACAAACACGACAAGCAATTGAACAATCTACTCGAATAACACTACTTCGCAATTCGTAAACAACAAATTCACGGGTTCATCTCCTGCACTATAATGACCAAAATCACCTTCGATTTGGACGAATTGTACAAACACAAATACACGGATTCGTCTCCTACACTATAATGTTAACCACAAATTAATCATCATTCGATTTGGACGAATTGTACTGGCCGTGCCATGGGCGCGGATAGACTGTCAATTTAATCGATCTTGTCAATTGTCGGTGACAATATTTTAGTTTTACCCTCAATTGGTCTAAAAATAAGTTCACCTGACGGAACTTCAAAAAATGTCAAGCATGATTTTGTAAAAGTACCGCCTCAAAATCATAAAAAATATTTCTCATCGTACCCAATTTTATGGGTATTATTTTATTAAGTCAATGATCATTGGTACTTACATACGCTTTTAAGAAATGCAATTAACACTTATAATTCTTTGTATACTTTGTGAAACCAAAATTAATAGTTTTTCGTTCTTTCTATGTTAAATTGATATCAGCGACATCTATTGATGTAACATTTCAAGGGGACAAACAAAATGTATGAAAATGACAAAAGCTTTCGACAAGTCGGGCTGTCACTAATGTCATTTACACACATTTTGTTTGTCGATTCGAATGTCAAAATGCAACTTGTCTAGCCCCCCAGTAAGTCTAATACCTAACCAGTCAGTGTTGCTTTTACTAATTCCTTTTCAAGATATTGTAATGCTATAATTTTATGAAGATGGTTATAAATTTAAGCCATGCTCGAGGTCCTGGGTTCGATACCCGGGTAGAGCAAAATGTTATTGGGTTTTCTATGAAATTTTTAGTAGCAGCTGGTTTCTTGGGAGGATCTTGGGATATTCCCACGACATTGGGAATAATAAGATGAACGAGGGTAACACCTCGGGCATAGGTAGGTCTGGTATAATTACCTATTGTGGTACCCTTTTTGAACATCACGCCTGTATTCCCAGATAGGTTAGGCAGAGGTGTACTAAACCTCTCCCACAGTTCACCGGTATGTTGAGGTCCCACGTGGTAATAGTAGGTGGCGAGCATATTGCCATGAACCGGGCACAGATCCAAACTCCGAGCTGCTACTGGGAATTTTACAGAAAAATCCAACAACACTACTCGACTCGGGAATTGAAAGCAGGACCAGCAGCAGCAGTCTCGGGATCACTAGACCAACGAGGCAGTCTACCTTTTGGTTACTTCAAACCTACGTCCGATAGGTAAATTATTTTATAACGAGTAATTTATGTTATGAAACCTGTATCACACAGAATGCAATGCGATTGTGCGATTCATAAGCTGCGTTTGTCACCACCGCCAAGCTTTCGTCTCGGTTTTTATATTGCAGCTTACGTAGGCGTTTCGTAAGGGAAGGGCTATAAATGTATGAGATGATATTGTCGTAATTCCACGCAAGTGCAAACATTTGTAGACATTACGATGATATATTTCTGGCAGTGTCGTGGGCGTCATTGCGGTTTTTGGGGAGAAGCTTAGTTTTTGATGACGTATGTATACACGACGACACATACTACAGTTTTTCTTTTGGTCTGTATTCCATTCTTGTAGTGTTTTTTTTCTGTATAGCATGACTTGTTGCCGTGTGTACTGTGGAAGCTCTCATCCTCTACAGTGCTCGGGAACGGCGAAATTTTACAATATTTGTTTATTGTTGACTTTTATATTGGGAGCACTTAAGAAAAGTACATCTCATTGTGTCCGTGATAATTCTACCTCTAGAATAATCTACCGTATTTTTATGATAAATATGAATGCTTGACTAGCACACTGCCTGCACTGACCTTCTTGGTCTCTACAGTACCCACAATTCTCGCCAAACTTATTGTCCGGTTTGAAGTTGGCACGAGCTAACTTCAACCCAGCCGGAAAAATCGGAGAAACAAAAATATTGGATTAACCCAGTAAGCGTCGTTTGTACACCAAGTGTGCAAAAAATATGGCGATTTTTTTTGTCTTTATTTCAAATTCTATTCGAAATTTAAATCTAAACAGCGATCGCGCCATTCCGAACAACGAACGGAACAAACAGCATTGACTGTCACTGATGGGGACATTATTCATACTGCCGGGTAAAGTGGTAAATATTCCACTTGAACTGAACTACGGCCCCGTCAATAAAGATTTGCATGCACTTTTGAATTTAAATACCGATTATTCTAAGTAGAACAAAAGTAAAACCGCTGAGGTGAAAATAGTTTCTTTTGAGTTTTCCTTTAGAATTTATTTTATGAGCATAATTATTTTTAGTTTTTTAGCGAACTTCCTCGATATCATGTGGTTTTAAGCGCGACTGCTACGCCTGAGGTCCGTGGTTCGAATACCAGGGCGAGCACAGTGTTATAGGGTTTCCTCGGTGTTTTAAATTGTGCATAGTAAATGGCAATAGGCTCGCCCCCTATTACATGGGACCTGAAACATACCGGCAAACTTTGGGTGTACATAATTATGTACACCTCTATCCAACCCTTCGGGGTATACAGGCATGATGGTATGTACGTATGTTTTTAACTAAAATGTTCAGTTCGAACAAAACCAAATCATTTATTCAGCAGCTCCATAAGTATTAAATGACCTACTTACGTAGTTCAACAAAAATGCTGCTGCCAGTACAAATACTTACCTAAATAAATACGGTGAAAATTTGCAACCCCCGCCATTTTTTTCTGTAAGCAACTTCTCGCATTTTTCTAAAATACCGGCCTCATATACCAGCTATTCTTGAAAAGTGTGATAAGGAAATTTCCTTCCCCCCACCCCTTTTTATAACCCTCCTAAACATCGTTACAGGCGTTATCGGAAGCATACGATATACAGATATTTAACACATAAAACATTTACAGCTTGTTGTCAGGGTTGTCTCATTAACAATTTTTTATTGCATAATCACAATTGACGGCTTATTTCAGCACTTCTGTAGCGAGTTACAATATTAGTTTGTAATTTGGCGTTTGTAGTACTACCCCGTGTATCTTTTTTTTTATTGGTGACGAACAAGATTTATTAGTAGTGTGTGTTCTATTTACTTCTCTATTAATTGTGTGGTAGCTTAGTTAAATTAAACTATTCCTGGTCATCGCTTTCCGAAGAACTTTAGCTATTTCCACTCTTACCTTATTAATAAGTCTAGTCGGTGTTATAAAATGTTAATAAAATGTTAAAAAACAATAGAAATAGGCTCACTATTACATGGACCTCAACATACAAGCGAACAGACTGTGCGTGTATATTAACGCTCTCTCTGCCTAAAGCTTCGGGGAATACAGGACGTGATGAGAACGCATTATTGTTATCATTATAACACTGCATTCGTAAACTGCACATGAAATCAAGAAAATCAAGCTGCCCATAATAAAACCTACAAAAGAGATATCAAAACTTAATCTGGCAAAAAAATATGTAAACTTTAAATTTTAATATGTTTGTGGTAGCCCTAATATCCGATGTGAAGGTCAGAGGGTAAGTGCGGGTCATCCGTGCCCGCTTGGCATTCTATGAGGATATTCAATGTTGGCCCTATCTCCCCAAAGCTAACGAGCAAAACATAATAATGTAATTAATAACGGAGCCGCGAAATGAGGTCGTTTTAATTAGGATGTGTCCTGGGTCTTGTGGAAATTTTGTAAATCGTATAGCTCTCTAAGCTACGGTATATACAACAACGCACAGTGCTGTTAGCTATGGGTGATATGCCACTCGTCGACCTCCTTTGTCCAATGTTTGATGAGAGTTTGGATGGCATTTGATGACATCATTAAATTATCAACAAGAAAAACTTGATGCATGCAACTGTCAAATGAATTTGATCAAATCTTGGACAAGCACATTTGATCGACATAGTATATTATGCTTTCGCAGTGGCTTAGGTAATTTTCGCGGTGTGTTCCAAATTTATAATTATACACATAATTATTATAACTTTCATCCCGTTCTACCATCACCTTATAATAATTTTTAAATTAAACCGCTCGAAGAAAAACGGGGAGGGGTGGGGTGTACGTCCGTCAATGAGTCAAAACAAACGACATTGTAACAATAAATAAAAATGTCTTGAGTCATCGGTAAGCAATTAAGTTTGCCTAAGTTTTAATTAATTTTAATCATAGTTACTTGTATAAAAACCTGAATCTTCGCCTTTTGAAGTCCGGAATATATAGATACTAGCTTTCCGCCAGCGGCTTCGCCCGCTATCCCACGGGAACCATACATTTTACCGGAATGAAAAGTAGCCTATGTGCTATTCCAGACTATAGTCTATCTCTGTGCCAAATTTCATCCAAATCCGTCCAGTAGTTTTTGCGTGAAAGTGTAACAAACATCCATCCGTCCGGATGGATGGATGGATGTTTGTTTATCCATCCATCCTCACAAACTTTCACATTTATAATATAAGTAAGATTTTACCTAAGTAAGTTTCAAAAATGTAACGATACATATCCATTAAAAACATCAACATCAAGCATCTTATAACGCACACAAATAAAATGTATATAAAAGCTTATCATAAAACGAATAAATCCCAAGTCACTGACACTCAATTTAACATAATTAAGATCACAATATAACGCAATACATGTATACGTGACTTTACAGAATAGGCCTAATAACGCGTTAGGGCGGCGACACATTTACGCGAAATCGCGTGTAGCGCCATCTATCGCGCTACATAAGAACTACGAAGCAAATCCTGAATCACGCAAGTAGGAGGCAATTGCACGGTAAATGACCGTGCAAATTGCATATATTTATAACCTCCTGACATCATCCGTCGGGCTTCCCTGTCTCTTGATCGAGCCGGCCTTTTTTTATCCAGATCCCTAGCTGTCCATAGCCGAGGTCCAAGTCCCGTTAGGGGGCGCCCTTAGCTGCTGTTGCTCAGTTTATAAACTGAATGTCCCTGGCTGGAGGCACTCGATGACTTACCACCAAGTCTGGTTAAGTTTTACAGACTACAAAGGCATAAGACCCGCCTGGTCAGAGGACAACACTCCTCGCCCCTCTTACAACTTCGCTCTGCTTAATTGCTCAGTATGTATAGTTGGATGGTCGTTGGATGCAGGTGGTATATAACCGGTCCTTGTGGAAGTCTATGGGGGAGGCCTTTGTTCAGCAGTGGACCTCTGTAGGCTGATATGATAATGATGATGATTTATAGTTAAGTAACTATGTTTAACAAGCTGTTATTACCCTAAGAATATTATTTCCACATACTATGCTATGTCAAGTAGATAGCAGATTGATGGAAGAAACTGACGCAGTAGGTATTATCGAGTGTCCAACACGGATTATTAAGGTGAAGTACTTGGAAAGAGCACTTATTTATGCTTCAGAAGAAAGGTACAGGAAGCTATATTGGGCTTTTTTAGTTATTTACAATAAAAATCCAGTACAAGCTGACCCCTCATTTAACGAAAAGCCTGTACAAAGCGAGGCCAGCCCACAACAACATGATGTGTACATTTGTAAGTAAGCAGATGCAATAGAAAGCTGTGTTGACCCTCTGTGGTATTATTTTATGGGGTTTTGTTTAAATTTACGACTGGTCTAGTAACAAGAAAGATTACGAATCCCCTACGGTTGTGAGGATTAGGGGCGGAGTTGGGTCTTAAGGTTGGAAAAACTGGGCTTTCGTTGCTATGGAGTCATAAATAATGTTAAGCCGAGTCCCTACCTCATTTGCCTTGTAACCTTTAACGTTCTTTGGGAATACTGTGAAATATCTCGGCTTGAGAAGACATAAGAAAACGAAATTTATTTTTTATGTTTTATGTAGGCAAACTACTGCCGCTTACGTACGAAACTACCGACTGCAAAGCTGCCGATAGGGAAAACTGGCTGAGTAAAAGGTCCTGGATTCTGTTCCTGGGTAGAGAATTACCTAGTAGCAGGTAGGAGTTTGAATGTGTGCTCGTATTTTGTCCCATGTAATAAAGGGTGGCCTTTATTACATAGGACAATATACTGGAGGACTTGTGTACATCCATAGTTTGCTTGGAAAGATATGGTTTGTTTGTCATATGAAATTAATACCTCTGAACTGTTCCTGGAATTTATTTTTGAGTCGTTTTGAGTTTGCGTGTAGGGTCATTCAAACACAAAAATACTCAAAAAAGTTTTCACCTGGAACCTGTGTGTCAATTAGGGATGAAGCATTTTATTTGTTTATATAATACCTAATTACTTCAAAAATAATCAGAATAAACGCGCGGCATCGCGCATCTTATCCCCTACACGTTTAAACTCAACTCGTAATTCACACACACACGAAGTGCCTAAGGAGCGAAGTTTTACAGGACGTCGCTATATCTTGCACGTCGTTAATACTGTTCAAATTGATTTCCTCGCTCAAAAGACGTTCTAAAGACAGCCTTGAATGGTGTTTTTATTGATTAAATCGATATTGAATTCGAATTTTCCGATAAGAGCATGTTTTTGATGTTCATTGATAGACAATTTAATGAAGTGTATTTTATCCCAACTATGACCGCAATGTCAAATGTTCAGCAATGCTACTAATATTGTGTTTGAAATTGAAAGCTCAAAATTACAACGCACTGGGGATGCTGCTAGTGTTGCTGGCGTCAATAAGCTACGGATATCCCTTACCATGTGCTTGTTTGATAAAATATAGTTTGTGACTGCCAACTTTTTAAGTTATTTTCACACCGTACGGCGTCCACCTGGTGGTCGGGTTCACGATTCATGTCGAGCAATATCCTTATTGCAAGCCGCAGTTTTACATTTTTGCCCGATTGATGGCAATAGGCTCGCCCCTTTTCCTCACCATAATTATTATCATGTCAGCCTTTTGCCGTCCATTGCTAAACGTAGGCCTTCCCCAAAAAGCGCTAGCCCGGTCTTGGGCAGCTCGCATCCATCCGCTGCCAGCCACCTTCTTCAAATCGTGTCGCACGGTGCCCGACACTACGCTTGAGTTTCGTCCCCTTTTATTTGACGAATCAAGTATACATGGCGAGTACGAAAGAGTCGGAAGGGGTCGACCTCGGCGAACTTACCACAACAAAATTGTTCTCAAAAAAGGCAAGATTAAGAGCACCCTAAACCGACGAGCATACATGGGAAGGTTAATGAATATAGACGAAGCGAAAGTGGTGTTCCAGGATCATAGCAAGTGGAAATCTATAGTCTCTGTCTACCCCTATGGGAAACAGGCGTGAAGCTATGTATGTTATATGGGCATAATCTAAACCTTTTACTGTCAGATAGACGATAGAGGATAATAACGTCCGAACTGTCATAACATTCCATAAACAGTGTGTCAGGGGAATAACCCTTTTCGTCAGTTGTCGTTATGACACGCGGGACGATTCGTACCGAAGTGAGTTTATGGTTCTCGTGACACCGTATCATACGTAAATAGCGAGACGTAGAGGAATTGAAACTGACCCATTTTCGGAAC
This sequence comes from Acronicta psi, assembly GCA_946251955.1. Taxonomy (NCBI): domain Eukaryota; kingdom Metazoa; phylum Arthropoda; class Insecta; order Lepidoptera; family Noctuidae; genus Acronicta; species Acronicta psi. The sequence continues at coordinate 4,101,304 of OX276486.1, forward strand.
AAAGTAGAAAATTGAACATAACATCGCGACGATATGCCTGGAGGTAAGCAGACCTGTATTATAGTACATAGTTCTTGTTTTATGTCCCATGTAATAGCACGCGAGCCTATTTTCTTGGCCCAATATGCGGTGTAAGGCGTTAGGCGCAACAATCAAATACACAAGTACCAAATTTTTTTATCGCCACACTAAGATGTACTTAACTCTTTCTAGGGCGAGGTCCCGGGCAATTACCCTTCTTGCCACCCCCTCAGTCCGGGAGAAAGAGAAGAGGTACATACAGTCACGCCTTTTTCCCACTGGAGTAGGCAGAAACTAGAGCCAGTACCTACTCAGTACGATATAGATTCAAAGATTCAAAGATTTATTGCATACTCAGTGGACTTAAAGGTCATCATCATCATCATGTCAGCCAAAAGAGGTCCACTGCTGAACAAAGGCCTCCCCCATTGACTTCCACAGGAACCGGACGTATGCTACCTGCATCCAATGACTTCCAGCGACCTTTACCAGGTCATCGGTCCATCTCGTTGCGCTGCGCTTTCCGGTGCGTGGTCTCCACTCGAGAACCTTTCTGCCCCAGCGGCCATCAGTTCTACGAGCTATGTGCCCCGCCCACTGCCACTTTAGCTTGCTAATCCTTTCAGCTATGTCGGTCACTTTGGTTCTTCTACGGATCTCCTCATTTCTGATTTTATCGCGTAGAGAAACACCAAGCATAGCTCGCTCCATAGCTCGCTGAGTGACCTTGAGGACTTAAAGGTGTTACATAAAAATTTTGTACTCTACTTTCTGCCTACCCGTGTGGGAAAGGTTTAATCTCAACCACAAAACCAATATCTTCTTCAAAAACATGCTACCACGTTAGTTCCATAGGCTGTTATTTGCGATGTCATCGTGGAAAGCCGTTAACATAAATAATTAACAGAGCTGTATGAAGGAGCTTAAGTATGCACTACACGCCTACGTTCTAGTAAAACAGATTAAATCAAGATAAATCAGTGTTTTATTGTAATTTGCTTTATATTATGAAAAGCCTTTCCGTTGTGGTAGGAACCTTGTTCGTTCATGTAGTTTTTTCCAATCCCGTGGAGATTACTCAAAATCTTTTCTTAGTTGTTGTTTGCACTATCTTTCCGCCAGCGGCTTCGCCCGCGTGGTGTAGATATTTCTCATAAATTTATAGCCTGTGTTACTCGGTAAAAGTGTAGGTAGATGTCTAATGGTGAAAGAATTTTTCAAATCGATCCAGTAGTTTCGGAGCCTATTCAATTCTACTCTTTATAATATTAGTATATAAGAAATCTACTCTCCAAAGGAGGTCATCGAAATCGAACCAAATGATGTACCGAAGGTACATTTATTGGAAAAAATACCCTGTATTAAGCTGATTAAAACTCGTCGTACTTTTTTTTAATATTGACTGGGGGATAAGAAAAAACTTTTAATTTAAGAAAAATCACGCCATTTTGGCACACTATTAACTGTTCCGTAATAATTTCATAGTAAAAACTGTCAGTGTCAGTTTCGGAATGTCAAACGCACGCCATTACGGCAAATTAGTATCAGTTTCATAGTGATTTCATGGTAAAACTATCAACTTGACAGCTGTCATGTACCTCCGGTACAAATTTGGGCTGAGTTGTATGGGCTTTTGATGACCTCCTTTCAAGTTTGTATGCCTAAAAGATTTCGGACCATTAGAATAACGACGCAGTATTTAAATTAATGTAAACTTTTTAGTACTTTTTCAGTTTTACAACTTACAAATTTAGTCAGTTTATAAAATAAAAATATGTATAGGTAAATCAAGCAGACACAGATCTGTGTGTCCAGGCTACTTGATATTCAACTCGGCAATGGCGTCACAATTACTCGCTAATGGTACATTTAAATGTAAAGACCACAGGTCCTCCCCCCTCGGCGTCCCCGCAAGTCTACATGGCTATATTCACTGAAGAGCAGTTCACTGATATAATGAGCTTGAACCGTGTAACTATTTTAATATTAAATTTTCTTTGAATAATAGCATTTTTGCTATAGAATGCAAGGATGGTAAGCTGTATTAATGCACGGCAGTATCAGTATTAGTTATGTCATGAATTCCATTTTCAAGTCAGGCAGAATTTTAATGTAGAAATATTCATAAATAGGTAATTATAATATTATGGGTATTATGGTATTATAAGTATGTATTTACAAAATGAAAAGTATTATAAGTATTATATCCATTGTCTAGTACCCATAGTACAAGCTCTGCTTAGTTTGGGACTAGATGGTGCTGTATAAAAATATCCCAAGATATTTATAAAAAAAAATATTCAAATAATTATATTCCACTAGCTTTCCGCCAGCGGCTTCGCCCGCGTGGTCTTGATAACTTTTTTAACCCGCTTTTCTGTTGAATTTTTTCCTGAATTTTCTTTGCTATAAACCTCACGGAGCCCGAGACCTTTCCAACGAATGCAAAACCGTGGAAATCGGTTCGTGCGTTCTGGAGTTATGGCGTCAGGAAGGAAAACCCGACTTATTTTTATATAGTACGAGTAGATTTCCGTCACTTAGAACTGCAAAACGCACGTCGTTAAGATATCACCAAAATAATACTGCAGCCAAACAAGCACAATATTATTATGACACGATTTTGCAACAGTTAATTTTCAGCAATTCACGACTCCGTGAGTACATCTTACAATACAAACACCGAAAGTTATGCTCACTTATGGAACACCCCTTCTAATAATTTCTTAAAATCTGAAGGAATTTATACCGTATCACTATGGTTTACAGTCTACATTTCTGAAGTAACAACTCTATGTTTGTGCTTCACGAAGTCTGTGAAGCTGAATGCGTTCTTGTTTCGATGATGCCAATGCCAAGTGTGTGTTGTGAAGTGTACGTTAATGAAAATTTAGGAGGATAAGGACCTTATGACCTCCTGATAAGTTCCCGTTAATTTACTTGGTAGATAATTTCATACTAATCTTGTACCATTTGTTAATTTATCCGGCGGTTACCGGCTATTTAGGGTGGTGAAGCGAGCCAGGCTAAACGGAAATGGACCCCAATGATAGTTTAAATAAATAAATAAATATGTTTGGGTAATTTATGTCACACATAGCAGGTATAGTAGTACAACTTTCCTTAGCCTTCTTTAGTAATTTATGTTATGATAATTAATAGACAGTAAATAGCAGACCATTCTAAAGACTCATTTGTAATTATCTCCAACGTTTTGCATGTAAAAAAAAACAGAAACCCAAGAAAGACAAGTTAATAAAGTTAGGACGATAGGTTAATAAGGCTAGGCTAAAAATATGTTTGAAACTAGAGAACCTTTTTTGTTAAAAAAACAAGACAATCAATGTTTATTTTTCCTCCATCTCTCGAAAGGTTTAGTAGTTCCTGCAAGTATTCCATTTTCACAGCCCACTGTAATAACTGCCGAAGTCCATCAGTGTCACGTTCGTTACAAACTTTTCAAAGTGACGGAGGTCGCTTCACAACAAACCTACGATTTGGTTTCTAACTTTGGTACTCTTATACTATACTATAGTCCTGTAGCTAGGACTGGGGGAGGGTTGGTACCTTGTCCCTGGATACGAAGAAAAAAATACAGAGGTTCTGGTAGTATAATTGTATTTTCATTCTACGTTCTAGCACACCTGTGACACTCCATACAAACTTTCCCATACCGCTGCACACTACAATACCAAATGTCAAACTTGTCAAAATTACGTTTGAACACGTGCAAATGTACCAAGGCAAGAACACTGGTAGAATGCGGAGGACCTGAGATATCTGACGTTAGGGACGGGCGGAGAGTGGCCATTCTGTTATTATTTATTGTATGGTTCTAGTATGAACAAAGCTATCAGAAGACATTTAGCGTTACAGAAAAATATAAAGAGGTTTTCTCTTAGTGTTGTCAGCAAGTTGATACTTTGGAGGCTGAGTATAATGATGAGGAATCGGCCTCCATATCAACTTGCTGACTAAACAAAAATTTAATTATTTCCACATTCCCGAAAAAATATCAGTTTTTCCATACATTTTACTCAACTCGCCAAAATTAACACACAAGCACATAAGTATTTAGAATATTCTGGCAACTTCTGAAAAAGAATCAAGTAAGAAACATTTATGTAGCCACATAGAATACACAGTACCTACATGCCAATATAAGAATCGGAAATTAAACTACACACTTATTCAATCCTACATTTTATTGTATAACTAAGAAAACCGTATTTTTTTTATGTGTTTCGGTCCAACAATAATTATGGTACCGACAATTAAATAAATAAATAATTATCTTTGTATGACATTTTACACAGCACCATCTAGTCCCAAACTAAGCAGAGCTTGTACTATGGGTGCTAAACAATGGATTTATAATACTTACTTATATACTTTTTTTTGTAAATAGTATGTATTTCATTATACATAGGAAACACCCAGACAAACACAAATACTTATATTCATCACATAAATATTTGTGTCCTGTTGGAACCCACGACCTCGTGATCAGCAATCCGGTACTCGAACCACTAGACCACAGACATCGTCAGAATTCCTAAGCTATGTAAAACTACTTCGACGTTACACTAAAAACAACTATAATTCTCATCTCTCCACGTCTCAGGCAACACATTACTGATGAATACGGAATACACATTATTTACCTACTGTACAATATTTCCCGCGGTAATTGGACGATGCCCTACAAAAAAGTTTAGCGTTTTCAGCGTAAGTTTAAGCTTGAATTTATTCCGTATTTATAGTGGCCCGCACAATATTCCCGCACTCTAGTTTATATCCCATTTTATTACGGCATATAAACGGGTATTGAAACGTCGATTACATTTAATCGCAAATATTTTCATCATTACATACTTAATAGGTATTAACTTTTAGTCTTTTGTAGTACAAACATAGTCAAGTTAGGGAAATGAATTAATTTAGAGGAAATATTGGATCAGTAGAATCCCTTAGTAATTTTGAAATATGTTTCATATTATGATTTATTAAAATGGCCTTATTAGCCCTCTGGGGGCCTAGACAAGTTGCAATTTGATATTCGAATCGACAAACGAATACTTAGAAAGAAAATGTATGAAAATGACATTATAACACCCCGTCGTTTTTGCGTCAGGGATTAAAAATAGATGATGTAAAGTTGAATTGTTTGCGGTTTTTTTTTTTCAATCTTAATGGATTCGGTAGCAGGCAAGATTTAAACCCTACCTGAGCTCAATTATTTAGCTAAAATTTAATTCTTAATTTTAATTCCCTAGTACTAGCTACGTCACTATAGGAGAAATGATGACTGTTAGATAACGTTTGTCTTCCTTCATTAAAAATAACTTGTAATCTTAGCATGGAAAATGCTTAAAAAATACAAAAAGATAACGTTCGTCTTATCTGAATGCAACGACTAATTCAGAACAATGTGCTGGATACTGTATCAGAGGTGTTAGGTACACATTAATGTTATCATTGTACTAATTCCACCATTATCATTGTTTATTTTTGAAAACAAATTGTCTTTACACACTACACAGATATCTAATTTAAATTTTGTATAGAATTAAAAATGTTGTCAGTTTCTGCTCCAGCCTAGTGGACAGTGGTCCTCGACTCGACTGTTACGGTCGAGGTCCGATTCCCAGGTGGGTTTTTCTAATTCTCAATATAAGCTCGGAGTTTGTGAGCTCATCCCCTACCTATTACGGGGCCGAAACATACCAGCGAACGACTGTGGGTTAACTTTAGTAGTTACACCTCTGCCCAACCCTTCCTATAGCCACCATTATTTTTTGCCGATCGGTTAAGACACAATTAGCGCACAAGCAAAACCAAAACCTGTGTGGCAGACGCTCATGCATGCATGCACAGGTATTATCATTATATCCAACATGATTACATAGTAGTTTAGGCGTCGAATTTTATTTTTATTTATTTAAATATGTTTTTATAAACAGACAGACAGAAAGACAATCAGTTTTGTTTACATACAGAAGTATACTTGAAGGTATAACTCGCACCTCCATTCCTCCAAAAACCGAGAGCGTCATAGGTACCCATAAAAAAAACAAGCAAAACCTGATGCGAACACAAGTATCAAGACAAATACAAAAGGTACAGATAAAATGACAGACGCATACTATTTATATGCGATAAAGAGCACAGTACATGGCATAGACAACAGTGAGTATCATTCGCGTTACGAAGTTATGTCGCAAGATCCTTTACAGTATTTGCCTATAGAGAGATGGGGTGAGCTTCAGAGTGTGTTCAGGAATGACTGGCCTCGAGGAGTATCAGCGTACTCAGTACTGGATACTCAGAAAGCATGGATAGAGAAAGGGATCGGCTACAATTTCCGAGTTTATTGCCCGTTTGGTGACGTGCAGAATGGAATGGTTGCTGTAAATGAAAAGGTATGGTTTGTGTTTTATAGAAACTGTATCAATCAATCAATTAATCAAAATTGTTTTATTTTATTATTAACCTACAGGCACTTATGAAATGTCGAATTTAGGTGCACGGTTCCAAATTAGTCGTTTTTTAAGGAGAAGAACCGGCAAGAAACTACATGGTTACTTTAATAAATCTGTTGTATACAATATTGTAGATTATTGGTATTGAATTAGTTAAATATATAACACGCTTAGTAAAACATAATACCTACTAATCCTATGCTGCCATCTGACGGCAAACATAAATAGCTTCTGAGCAAGTTTTCTGCCTTAAACAATTCATAGATGGAGCTGGTATGGACCAGTGTATTTTACGCAAATGGCAACATTATCTTTTAATGAAGAGTTACAATATTTTCTCTATTATATTCTCTGTTCCAGAATGACTTTTACGAAATAATAATCCAGTGCCCGAGTGACGACACAGAAAACCTTGGAGTCGCATTGAAGAAAACAAAAGTTATTGATTGGAAACGATCGATTATAGTGCCGTTTACCCCCTACAACGTGGTGGGGTGCATTAAGGAGTTTGTGCAAGATGTCGATGTCGAGATAAAACTGATATTACCTTCGGAAACATTTATATTGGATACAAAAATACCATTTGAAGATGTTAAGTAAGTTTAAATAGTTTTTAGTATTCTTTACGACATTCTCGATGGTGTGTGAAGTCTGCCAACCTACATTAGGCTAGCGTGTTGAACTATAAGCACAGAAGACATAGAAATAGGTTTTCTGTGACCATAGCCTGACCCCTACCATTCCTCCTAGCTTCCTTTTCTGGAATGCGTGTGATGGGTAGTGGAATCTAGCCTAAATACGTTCTGAGACGATTCGGCCCAGCAGAGGGACAGGACAATTAATCGATGATGATTGCATATGCCCTATTAGTCCTAAGTGATCCTAAGCATGACTGCTACTCTAAAGGTCTTAGGTTTAATTCCCAAGTCCAACAAGGTCTAATTGGGTTATTCTATGAAATTCTCAGTTCTTCTCAGCTAAGAGTTTGGATTCGTGGGGCTCACCCTCTATCGCATGGGACCTAAACCTAAGTGTTGAATGGTGGGACTGTATATTACTACACCTCTGCCTATATAGAATACTAGCTTCCCGCCAGCGGCTTCGCCCGCGTGGTCTTATAATTTTTTTTCCCGTTTTTGCAACATTTTTCATTACTATTCCACTCCTATTAGTCGTAGCGTGATGATATATAGCTTATAGCCTTCCCCGATAAATGGGCTATCTAACATGGAAAGAATTTTTCAAATCGGTCCAGTACTTTTTGAGTTTATTCGTTACATACAAAAATACAAATCTTTCCTCTTTATAATATTAGTGTAGACAAGCGTGATGGTACGATTACATATATATAACGACTATTATGCCAGGTTACACATGTATTACGTATTTATCGTGATACGTTATAGTTTAACATGATAATGTATGTAAATAACATGTACAGCGTAAAATTTATTGATGTTTTATTCTGTTAAAGATGCCTAATGACTAACAGAACTGCATAATTTTGTATGATGCTGGTGAACTACTGACAAAATTACTATGTGCTACTTTGTGAAGTGTTACGTCATAATTTTGTGTTGTATCTTTTCATTCATAGGTTTTCGTCTGATTTACTTTACTGTTTATGATCCGCTTTTCTATTAAGACGCAAATACTTGTCTCTGGTGGGAATCTAGCCCACGACACTCCATGACGTTAGGAATCTTAACTACGAACGTTAGTCGATCCAGATATTACTTAGATTGCAACTTCACTGGGCTCCCTGAACTGATCCTATGGCCATGACGCATAGAGCGAGTGATGGCTAGTGCGTTTTACACCCGTATTCACGAACAGTAATGGAACAACACTTTGAATACGGCTCTGTGATTAGTCCTCGAATTGAAACGAGGCTTTGTGATTGGTCGCAATGTTCATGACTGTGAGACCTCATAGTAACGTTTGTGAATACGGGTATTCTAAAAACTCTTTATGAGTTATTTTTAATGAAGGAAAAAATCGGCGAGCGGGCAGGATTCGAACCTGCGCCTTCTGGTTCGGTACACCAGACGCTCTGACCATTAAGCCACCGCTCGTCCTGCTCGCCAGTCGAAATCTTCCTCCACATTCTAATTTACGTCTTAAGGTGACGTAATTTTTTCCGCCAATTTTTTCCTTCATTAAAAATAACTTGTAATCTTAGCATGGAAAATGCTTAAAAAATACAAAAAGATAACTTTTTATGATTTCCAGGCTTCCCCCAAACATGACCTTCGACCATCTATCATTGGAACACCTCGACCTGGTCGACTCAACTTGGCCGCATCGCTACCCCACCTCGCCTTGGTACTTCGAACTACTTATCAACAACAATTGCGGCTATGGCCTGTATCAGGAAAAAAGACTCTGTTGTTGGGTCTTCATAAACGAATCTGGTAATCTATTGCATATGTATACTGTGGAACAGTATAGAAAAAGAGGCTACGCAGAAATTCTACTAAAATTAGTTAGTAATATTTTGTTGAAGGATAATAAAGTAGTTATTGCGTATTGTCTGAAAGGTAATGTTAATGCTTGTAAGTTATATAGGAAATGCGGTTTCAGTGCTACTGAAGGAGCCGCATGGGTGTACTTGTCGAGTAAAATAAAATGTGTATAAATCGGCCGTTGTGATTTTTTTTATTTGTTTTAAAAACATTGCTTGACTTTCTTTTTGTTTATTTTTAAGCATTTTCCATGCTAAGATTACAATTTATTTTTAATGAAGGAAAAAATCGACTAGCAAGCAGGATTCGCACCTGCGTCTTTTGGTTCAGTACACCAGAAGCTTTGACCGCTAAGCTATCGCAAGTCGAAATCTTCCTTCACTTTCGGTTGTGAAGCATTTTTAACCCCCGACGCAAAAACGACGGGGTGTTATAAGTTTGACGTGTCTGTGTGTGTGTGTGTGTGTGTGTCTGTCTGTGGCTTCGTAGCTCCCCAACGGATGAACCGATTTTGATTAAGTTTTTTTTATTAGAAAGGTGAATTAATCGGGAGTGTTCTTAGTTATGTTTGATGAAAATCGGTCCAAGATGGCCGCCGCTACAAAATAGCCGATTAAATATTTTTTCAAAATTCCGTCAATATGGGTATCAAATGAAAGGGCTTAGCTAGTAGAATACTATACACTATGATAAATTTGAAATCCAAGATGGCCGCCACCACAAAATGGCAAATTACGTTTCGTGTCGGGGGTTTTCTAAATTTTTAATTTAGGTTAGGTTATCACAATAGATGTCGCTACGTCACCTCAAGACGTAAGTTTGGAATGTGAAATAAGATTTCGACTTGCGATATCTTAGCGGTCAAAGCGTCTGATGTACCGAACCAGAAGACGCAGGTTCGAATCCAGCTCGCCAGCCGATTTTTTCCTTCATTAAAAATTGCTTGATTTTGTTAAAACCTGTTTAGTTTAGCGTAAAATAATTGTATAGGACAGTTTATGGGTTGATGATATTACTCAGACCTTTTTTTTTATTGGTGTGAACATAGACTAAAACATTTTTAAATATTACCTACTCAAATACTGTCTACTTAAGCATACGTCCACAGAAATGCCAAGTTACACCGCCAAGTTATACCTCTAACATTTCGTAATCATCTAGGTAATTAATTATCATTCCCCTATGCAACGATAAAGGAAAAGATCGTGAGGAAACCTACATCCCTAAGAGATTTTTCAACGGCGCGCGGCGTATGAAGTCCGCCTACCCGCACCAGGCTAGCGTAGAAGACTATATAGCGTAAGCCCCTTTTACTCTGAGAGAAGACCCGTGACCAGCAGTGGATGGGTTGATGATGATTATAAACTAGCTAGATTAGGACATAACTAAGTAGTTTTGACCCCAAGGTAAAAATATACCTAAAGTGTAGTTTACATTATGAAATTATATTCGCTCCTAATTACTATTATAATATTGTGACCCCGCATATTCGAGGGCGGGCCGCAAATGTCCACTTTTAACATCTTGTGGGTCTTCCCCAAGGACCCACAAGATCCCACAAGATGCAACTAACAATTCTAGAAGGATAATGCTGCAATGATTTTGTTGACAGGCCTTTTGACGCAGTTATACGAAAAGTTTATCGTTGAAGGGAAAGGGTTTACTGCATAAAATTATTTTAATACTGACTGTTGCCTTTGTCTGCGTGGAATTAGGTGCTTTGTTCCATGCGACTCATCCCTTATTTCAACCCCATGTAGGTCGAAATTTCAAACACGCCTCAACAAATAAACATTTCTTCAAGCGTTTACCTAGTACAAATCCATATCTAAACTGCGGGCCTAGCCAAGTTCTGATCGACAAACGAATAGAAACTAAATGTATGGGAATGACATTTGTAAACGTCAAATTTGTCTAAAGGTTATGTCATTCCCATAAATATCGTTTCTATTCGTTCGTTGATCCGAACGTTAGAAAACAACTTGGCTAGACCCCCTGCTCTGAATTTTCATTCAGGAAAAGAAAGGAAAAACGACACTGGAGCAGTTCATGCTCAACATCAACCAATAAAATTTTAAATAATAACGCAACAGTATATTTCGTAACTGTTCTATAAAATTTTCCTGTGTCCCTACTTTCTACGTGTCGTCATTCGACTATAATTATAATAAACTTCACTATTCTACCTACCCATACGTTATAGATACACGCACATAATTAATGGGACCTCTGCCCTAAACGCGTGTCTATTATATCATCAAAATTTACGACCGTGTCACCAGAGATGTCGAGATAATCAAGAATTAGAGATTAAGAATTATCTGTGGATTGAATTAAAATAGGCTTATCGTGAAATCAATCACTTTAAATATTAAAATACTGCTGGGCACGGATCTTCCCTCAAAAGTAGAGGGCTAGTAGTATTATTTATATTTATTGTTCCAGAAGATCCATTTGAGAAAATCTGCATGCCTGAGAGATTTTTTCGACGACATATGAAAAGTGCCAACCCGTACCCTAGTACGGGTTGGCACTTCAAAATCCTCAAATGGATCTTCTGGAACAATAAATATAAATAATAAAATTATCTTGTAAGAAAAAGTAATAATAATAGTCTAACTAATGACCTCCAAATTATTTATCTAATTAGTTAATATAAAGATTATGAGGCTAGTAATGGTATTACATGGATTGTATCCGAAATAAATGATTTGAATTTGAATTTGAGTTCCGTACATTGCGAAAATAAATTAAACCCTGTGGTCTAGTGGTTCGATTACCGGACGGTATCACGGGGTCATGGGTTCATAAGGGAATTAGCAAGTGTGGTAAGTTTAGAATAACATTTTCTTGTCTGTCAGGCATTACGTACCTAATCATTTGTTGATTTGAAGAAATAAAAATAAAATATTGCTGGTCCAATAAAAACTAATACAGACACAATAGTAAATTTAAAAGAAAAATTATATGTCCGAGGCGGCAAGCTGTCTCGAATCAGTTAACACGCTTTACATTATACGCGGAACAATAAAATATATTCAGTGTGACCTAATATTTCTATAAATAACAATACAACGATGGTTTATTTTGTTTGCAAAGTGATTCGTGTTGGTATTTAGCTAGTTGGTATTATCATATCATCACGCCTGTATCCCTCAAAGGGTTAGGAAGAAGTGTACTATAGTCTGCGCGGAACAAGTAGGCCGCGCCTTAGGTATGTGAGCGGCGGGACGAAGGGGCGGGGTCGCCTGCGCGCGGTGGGACGGAGGGGCGGAGCCGCTTGCTTTTGTTCACAGTAACCCGTCGCCTCACCCCCGTCCCTACCTAAGGCGCGGCCAACTAGTTCCGCGTGGACTATAGTAACACTGTGGGCAATAGCTAGTCAGTTAAACATAACAAACAACTATGACATAACAATCTTAACAAATATAACGGCCATATCTAAACTGTGCCGGAGAAATTCCAATCAAAGACTAATATGTCACACGTTATGTAAACTAGACCTTTATAATGATTAATGATAACACGTCATTAAATATTCGGAGATGCAGTCCAATTAACGAATTAACATAACCAATAACAATCTCGCCTGGATGTTCCCGGAAAAGATCATGCAATGACGCATGACTAAACAAGACACGACCATAGTTCGCCGGTATGTTTAGGTTGATGATGATAACTTCGTATAATATCGAGCATGGTATAATAATGACCGCCGTGTTAGAGGTCCTGGGTTCGATTCCCGGGTCGAGCAAAGTGTTGTTGGGTTTTCAGCTCGAAGTGTGGAAGTGTGGATGTGTGTTCGGTTGATGGCATTAGGCTCGCCCCCTATTGGTGGTCTAACCATACCGGTAAACTGTAAGTGTATATTAGTACACCTTTGAATCAGAATCAGAATCAGAAATCATTTATTTGCTTTCAATGTAGGTGTACAGTTATGATGTTGATACAGTCATTATAATGATTATGTCCCAGTACATCGTACCTTTCGGCATGCAAATACATAAAATTTATTTTATTATACCTTCCAAATTAGCTTATAAATAAGTTTTATATAATACTATTGCAATATAGCTTAGAAGTAAATTACAATTTTATAAATTATTATCATCTAGAAAATCTTTTATGGTATAATAACATTTTTCAATTAATTAATAATTTGTTCAACCCTTCGCGAGACAGGCGTATTGACAGTGTGATAATTTACTTAATACCATTAGTCCACGATTCGTGTAGTCTCGTTGTTACAAAATCATTTTCTCCAAGCACTATGCTCGTCTCTTCCTTCAATCCAGGTTGAACCCATAAAACTAGCTGACCATCAACTTTACGAGACACTTGCAGAGGCGAGATACAGGGATTTGTCATAAAACATGTGATCTCGTACAATGGCAACAATGTTGGGACAATGACTCTTCACGAACATAGATATCTAAGACTAGGTATAAATAAAAACACATAAAAAGTCGCCATTCTTTTGTTTTCATGACCTTCAAACCTATTTGAGAGTTGTCAAGTCTGTCAAAGAATCTGGATAAACTTGATATAATTCTATTTTCTTAGTAATTATTAGACGATATTCAATCGTAAAAGTTGGAGTTGTTGGATACAGGCAGCATATAGGTAGGCCCTTTTGTCTATGTTTTCTTCAGCAGTGGATCTCTTTCTGATATGATGATGATTCCTGTCGTAGCCAGTAGAACTTAGTAAGTATAGCATTTACGGCGCCGTAAAAGCACATTCTTGATTTGCGCATTTTCGGTACGTATATACAAAATATGCCGTGTGCATACACAATCTCAACAATTTCTACAATCATATTTATTTACTTCAAAATTTAAAATAAAGATGTTGTGACAACCATTACTTTTAATTATTTATTAAGTAAGTAATTAGAATCACATCGGTAACGAAATATAAACAATTTGCAGTTTTATGTTGCTAGAAATTTAGATAAATATTTATATTCTAAGAATAACCAATAAAAAATATCGTCACAGTTCAAAAAACCATTGGATCTTTCATCACACAATTCAAGTATCAAGAACTATAAAGCAATGTATGTTATCTTTTTCTCACAATCTGATTTATGTATGTCATTTTACTATACATAAATTGGTTCGCACGGTGTTGATAACTTAGCTGTTTTACATAGAAAACGCAAAAAGCGGATAAAATTAATAATTATTATCATACAATAGGTTTGCGAGACGTTGTCATGACGGTGATATGGAAACGAAAATAAATCATTTTGATTCATGTTAACGCTTGCTATTATTACGATTTTAAGAATGAAGGTGACATTACTCCGTTGGTGTTTGTATAGGGTCTTTTTTCCCCATACAAACGACTTAATTTTCCACCTTACCTCCATTAATTACAAACTTAAAGCTATTTTTACAGGTTGTCACCCAATGCGACAGCAAGGTCTTTTATAAAATGTATATAAAACTATATTTAAGTATTAATAATATTTTACATACTAAACTACACTTATAATTATTACATATTAAACTGACAGGAACTTTATTAGTTATTTTTAATGAAGGAAAAAATCGGCGGGCGGGCAGGATTCGAACCTGCGCCTTCTGGTTCGGTACACCAGACGCTCTGACCACTAAGCCACCATTAAAAATAACTTGTACCTAATCTTAGCATGGAAAATGCTTAAAAAATACAAAAAGATAGGAACTTTATTATTTAAATATTCTACTTATTTATAACATAAATTATAGTACTTTCGCGAATTCACTTTTACAGTTACAATTTTTACCTGTAAAGTCGTAACTACTTCCGATGTATTTTTACCCGTCCGAAAAATTTAACCTGACACTTGTTTTAATGGATCGTTATGTCTGGGTACTTCCGGACAGGGCCGTTTCTTCGTTGACGGAGATATGGAGTATACCCAGTCTCTGTTATTGTGCATCTCTAAATTATCTATCTCTAGTGAGGCGAAACACGAATAGAGACAAAGGGCCGCACTCAGAGACGACTATATTCTAATGACACCCAGTATATCTTAGTACACTGACAACAAACGCGAATATGGAAAAATAGGTCAAGATATAGTAGCCACTGTTTGTTAATGATTCATTAAGGTTAAGTGACGTCTCTGAGTTGGGGTGTAATTAAGGGCCGCACTCAAAGACGTCTCTTAACCTTAATGAATCATTAGCTAATGACACCCAGTATATCTTAGTACACTGAAAACAAACGCGAATATGGAAAAATAGGTCAAGATATAGTAGCCACTGTTTGTTAATGATTCATTAAGGTTAAGTGACGTCTCTGAGTTAGGGTGAAACAAATAGAAACAAAATGTATGGAAATGACATTAGTGACAGCTCGATTTGTCGAATTGTCACTGTCATTGTCATTTCCATACTTTCTAGTCGTTTGTCGATTCGAATGTTAAATTGCAACTTGTCTAGCCCCCTAGTTCGGCAGCACTCGCTATCCCCGTGTACTCCCTGATGTTTCGTAGCCAAGGAAAAAGTTCAGCAATGCATTTGAATACAAATTTGGAAACACTGTCACTATTATGAGTAAGTAGGTATTGTTTACTTAATTTTAGCCAAAAACAAATGCGTTCTTTCTTTGTTTCTAAGAGCCACAAAGCTTGCTAAAAACCCGTTGTGACGGATACACGGGTGTGTGCACATAGGAGCATTTATTGATCAATACTGACACCAGTATCTAGGGCGTCGGCAGATTAGCAAACATGCTATCTTATCTTATGTCGTGTGTAGAATGAGTGTGTGTGGAGAAAAATGTGGGTATTGTTTACAAAAAAAAAACTGGCATACCTATTCATTTTGGATATCCATAACTCATATACATATATGCCTTGCAATAGTAAAAGACTGATGACGTCTGTGCTCTATTGGTTCAGCGTCGGACTGCTGATCATGAAGTCTTGGGTTCGGTTCCCACAGACAGAACACATTTGTGTAATACTTAATACAATCATTCATCATGAAAACATTTGTTTTTTTACATTTATTATTTATTATTTGGCGACGTCTGTGGTCTAGTGGGTCGAGTACCGGACTGCTGATCACGAGGTCGATCGAGATCGAGGGTTCGATTCCCACAGGACATAAATATTTATGTGATCAATATAATTATTTGTGTTTGTCTAGGTGTTTCCTATGTATAATAAGTATGTATTTACAACAAAAAAAGTATATAAGTATTATATCCATTGTCTAGTACCCATAGTACTTACAAGCTCTGCTTAGTTTGGGACTAGATGTTGCTGTGTAAAAATGTCCCCAAAATATTTATTTATTATTTATTTATTTATATTACTGCGTAAGGACTGGGCGGACCGCATGTCACAATGACACCCCATAACTTGATCCCGAAATGGTCTTCTCTAAACCGAACCCCTTCATTTCCATTCCCCGTTTCTTTTCTAGTCTGGTGAAGCAATGAAAACCAGCAGCCTGACAATATCTGGGGCTAAAATGGTCAGTGCACAACCTGCCAAACATTTCAGAATAAGCTGACCTCTGATTGTACCAAAAGCCCATACAATATGAGGTCAGCACATATCGGTGCAGTGTGCACCCGCGTGTATGCGATTCATATTATGATTCATCACAAGTGGCCATTTAACCCCCACCTCTCCCTGGTCTATCTTTCCGACTGAGTTATTTTAATGACCCGAATTGTTTCGTGTGCCATCTTAACTGCAGATATGGCAGCGGAAGTACTTTTATATGCTTCTTTATTACAGAATCACGTTTTTATGTTAGAACGTATATGAATGATATTGCTTTGAGCGGTACATTATGTTCTACATTTTTTTTGTATAGGTCACCGTTAGATTGTAAATAGCGCTAGATATAATATAAATAATTGTAAACTGCACCATACTTACACTGATCATCTTTGTATCGATCAGGTTAACTTAGAAGTGTGATCAAATAATTAATGCCAGAACTGAAAAATAAGAATATTTTTTTAAAATAAGGAAAATATCAACTGGAGGACCGTGAGGGAAGATTTCGACTGAGCGAGCAGGACTCGCGGGGGCTTAGCGGTCATAGCGTCTAGTGTACCGAACCAGAAGACGCAGGTTCGATTCCTGCCCGTTAATCGATTTTTTTCTTAATTAAAATAACTAGTAATCTCAGCATTAAACTTAGGACAATGCTTAAGAAATACAAAAAGATAAAAATAAGACGTTATTTTGTAAGCATAATACAGTTTCCAATCTTTCTATCTCGCGAGATAGGTTTATAATCTAAAGGTATTTACAATTTTAAGGTGACAATGGCTTGGGATACATTTTTATTTGCAGAAGGATAAAATAAAACATATAGCGGATCCTTAGCAATTTTCGAACGTGAATCATATTATGATTGATCAAAATCGGCCGCCTCTCCTCTGTACTGCAACATCAAACACTCCACTTTTCAAGCACAAAATAAGTCTCTAATAGCTTCTAGCAAAAGCATCTCACATTTCTTTAAAAGTTTTCCTTTTAAAATCACTTCGCGTTTCAGAATACTCAACAGGATGTTTTAACTCCATTTACAATTTCAGTGAAGCAATGGATAGGTTTTCAATAAACTAATTTAAATGGAATTTTGGTTGTGTTTCTATCAACTAATAACCTCCTTACTTTTTTTTATTCTACAATGTCGATCCACAGAAAGAAGTATTAGAAGGCATTCAGCCGCAATAATTTAATCTGACCACAAACAGTTAATATAATTTGTTTCATCCTCAGTGGCGTAGCGTGCCTTGGCGGGGCCCCGTATAAAAAATTGTTTGGGGGCCCTTAAGGGAAAATATTTCTCACAAAAAATATGTTTGCATAAAATTAAAAGAAATATTCCCCCATGAAGTAAATGACTGAAAGGGGGAAATCCCGCTACCCGCGATAACCGATGTAGGGTGTTGGCAACTTTTGAACGCACGCTTTACGCGGAAAAAAATAAATTGCTTTTTTTTACTTTTTGTCTTTTCTGAAATTAAAAAAAAATTACCCCGTACGTCGGGGGCCCCTGTGGCCCGGGGGCCCCGTATAATTGATACGGCAGATACGGCGGTAGCTACGCCCCTGTTCATCCTTCTTCTATCTTAATTCCTGATTGACAAACCCACTGGGTTCAGCCAGACTTCATATCCTTCACATTCTCGAAGATTCCAAGGTCCATCCGGAATCTTACGTGGAAAGTCAGAACCCACACAATGGCGCTTTACGACAGACTCTGACCTAAGAGTGGTCGCCATCAACCAAGAGAACCTCATGAGATCCGACCATAGACTTCCTTTATGGGTACCATTAAGGAACTGCAATCTAACTCGGGTTAGAATACACTTCCTCAAAAAGAGGACGGGCTTTTTTCCTATAGTCGTTGCATTCCTATTGCTGGCCAAAGGCTTCCCTTCCCCGTCCTTAAACAGGGGAAAAATAAATCGTTTCATTACAAGTCTTTCCCAACAGAACGAATACATTTCCTATATGAATTACTTTCCAAATTATTCCGTTCTCTTTTCAATATGTTTTTCCTTAAAACAAGACTGTTGTACGCAGGTATCATCGGAGACATTAAATTCACTGTCCCATCCAGTATTTCCTTTCCAATAACACATTGTATTTGCGAAAAATCCAATATTACATTCTCGGCAACACCTGTCGCTGCATGTACCTTTGTTGCTCGACATTTAATTTACTTTATATTAACTTATGGCGTTGGGATATGGAAAAATAAGGTTTTATGTCAATGCAAAATAATCTATAGTGGCAACGAGTTTAAGAAATGATGCAAGCTAGCAAAGGCATAATTTCATTACCTAAGTTTTTACAGTAAACCGGACTTATAAGGCTACTGAAAAAAAAACATATGGGTTGTCTCGACAATTTTATTTATTTCAATGAAATTTATAAGTATGTAGAGTCTTTGGAATTTCTTTCTTTTTTTAAGCCCAAATGACTGCCTGTAAAAGCTTGTATTTGGCCGAACTGAACTCCAACTGGGAACCCAGAATCTTACCACAATTGCGACTACATTAAACCGATGACGCATTAATTGCAGCAATAACCATCATACAAGAACAAAACTATGTCAAACAAACAATAATCAAAAGAAAACATCTAATTAACATATCTAATACTTCTTTCTGCTCCACTTACTGTCCAATGTGCAACAGAATTACATATGAACCAGCTATTTTAGCTAGCTTATGACAGGTACAATCAGAATTCTTAGCTGTTAACCTCTTCTCACCCTTATAACTGGGATCATAAGATTCAATAATGTTCGACGCTAATATGGTTGATTGTACAAAGGCTACAATTATTATGTTTGTTCACGAGACGTCGATATTGCACAGTGGTTTTTTTATCACAATTCACATGACAATCATTATCGAAACGTTTTTATTGAACGTTACATTGCGATTAGTTAAGTAATGGCGGTTTAGCACTTTGAAGTTGTGAATGATTTGGTTGCGTATTGGTACGAAATCGAAGATTGTGTTCGATGAGAGCAGCCTATGCCAAGAAGTTTGACGGACTTACCTATTTACAGTCTGATTATTCGTCACCATCCACAGCATCTACTTCTGGTCTAAGTATTCGTAATTTATTTGCGTTCAGTACCTACATGTCATTGTTCATATATCTTTATCATTTTACTTCGTCGTATTTCCATCTTTTCTTTGATCTCCGTTTAACCCTCTATCTTACCGAAGCTTAGGCGAAGATAGGTAAATCTTCGCCTAAGCTTGTCATACCTTCTAACGACCGCGACAGGTTCAAAACAACACAGTAAATTTATTCATTGCAGTCGAGCAATGTATATGACTGAATATAGTTTGAATTCTGTTTACAACGGTATTGTAATATAAACCGGTTCATTAAATATTTGTTTAGTTTTATCCAAACACAATAATTATTATTATGACCAATGAAATCGAGAGATAATAAAAACTATTTCAGGAAAATAATTACTTACTAAAGCTATGTATTTACGTGATGAATATAAGTATTTGTGTTTGTCTGGGTGTTTCTTATGTATTATAAGTATGTATTTACAACAAAAAAAAAGTATATAAGTATTATATCCATTGTCTAGTACCCTTAGTACAAGCTCTGCTTAGTTTGGGACTAGATGGTGCTGTGTAAAAATGTCCCAAGATATTTATTAATTTATCGAAAGTTATTGAGTAAAAACATGACTAGTCGATATAATATAGCCACGCATAATGATATTGAATAAGAATCCACATAATCGTCCATTTATCATAAATACCTAATATATCACAAAGTTCGCAAGGCCTATAAAAAGAGAATATCTGTATGCCGTCTAATCAATGGGTAATAAATAAAACTTAACAATATAGTGCATTATGATTGCGGCTGTTAACGGTTGGTACAGTCAGCTACAAAAATATTTACAGTCAGCAAACATGAAACATGAAAATAAATTTAGTATGATTCAATGTCCTTATATTTACATATTATTATAATCTTTGACTGCATAATATTATTATTAATTAAAATTTTAAGTAACCATTCAACCAAGGTAGGTTATAAATGGAATAGTACGAATAGCCTGTTACACAGCTTACTGAGTCCCCGTTAAATTAGCTGGCAGATAATTTCATGTACATTTTGTTTCATTTTTTTATTTATTCGGCAGTTAGCGGCTATCCAGAGGTGGTGAAACAGGCTCTCTTAGTAAAGTGTTTTTGTACAGACACTACCTCAAAACTACTTAATTTTTAACAACTCCTTTGCTTTAGCTTCTCTTAAACTACTGAAAGCAGAGATTTTAATTTGACACCTAAAATTCTCATGTGCCACAATAATATTGCTTGCTTCGGTTTTTTTTTCATCGTCATCATTTTCATTGGCGGCCCTATTTCTCCCACTGTATTAACTCTTTGGTGGTTTCAATCTCCGCGCTCTTGTGCTAGTCTCACAGCTCTTGTCTTTCCGAGTTCGAGAAAGTTTGTTAACTATTTTAGACGCTGACTGTACAACTTGGTAGGGCGGAGTACCCACCTCGGAGAGCACGGTGGCGGGTCGGTCACAATGTTACATCGTCCGTCATAGAGTAGTGCCATACTACTAGTGGTTGTGGACCTTTATTGTTATTTTTTGGAAGGTGTTGTACTTTGTATAGGAGAGTTCAGTGCAAGTGTGTGGATGATCTTCTGAAATGTGGAGCTTGGTGATTTTTAGTAAGTTACTGTTGATTTGTCTTTTTGAGATTATTATTCAAGTTTCGGTAGATGAGTCGTACTTAGTAGTTTATCGTTGAAAATGTTCATTTTTGGTTGGTTTAGGGTTTTCTTAATTAATTCGTATTTGTGACACTGTTTTTTTTTTCTACTATTTTACAGTAATTGGGTACGAGAGTAAGTCGAGCTTTATATTAGGAACCTATTTACTATTAGGCACATACTCTATGTAGGATCTAAATTTAAAATTATTGCTGATCCTAAGCCAACTTACCAATTACATTACAACTGTATTAACATTGCCCCTTATGAAACACTTTTAAAAAGAAAACAGTTCTATAAAAAAAAAAACAAAATAAACAATCTATTCAATGACATTAAGAGATTCAGATATTTTCATGGAAAACCCCAATAACACTGCTCGACCTGGGAATCGAACCCAGGACCTCGAGTCCTCGCGTGTAGCAGTGGAGCTTAGAACCACTAGATTAACGAAGTATATAGCTAGTACTTATAGATATTTAAATAGTTAATCTCATCTAAAGAAGCTACTAGAGCTCAGATTAATTATTTCATATGTAAATCTCTGAAATGAAATATCACTGCTACCAATATTTCCGGCTGGCAACATTTAATTAAAACTTAGCCCTGGTAACACCGCTCATCTTACAAGTTCATAGCGCATCCCGCAAAATGTGCAGTTGCATAAATATCGATATTACACTCCCTTGAGGCAGGCGGGTGAGGCGGGTGAACGAAACAGTTGTATTAGCGAATGAAGAAACACTTATATTATTAAGGGAGGTTTCACTCTATCTACTTAATAACTGCGTTTAATATACAGGTTTTTAAACATGGTTATCTCGGAAACTAGGTATAAGGAATAGTGAAAAAGAATGAAAGAAGTCTCGGCTCCGATTTTAATAAAAGCTAGAACATTGCCTGATTGAAAAATCAATTATCCTAGCCAGTAAATAAAATAAATGAACTCGAGTTATAGCTCCGCGGAACTAGTTGGCCGCGCCTTAGGTACGTGAGCGGCGGGACGGAGGGCCGGGGTCGCCTGCGCGCGGTGGGACGGATGGGCGGCGGGGGCGCTTGCTTTTGTTCACAGTAACCCGCCGCCTCACCCCCGTTCCTACCTAAGGCGCGGCCAACTAGTTCCGCGCGGACTATAGTAACACTGCGGGCAATAACTAGTCAGTTAAACATAACAAACAACTAGGATGACATAACAATCTTAACAAATATAACGGCCATATCTAAACTGTGTCGGAGAAATTCCAATCAAAGACTAATAAATGTCACACGTTATGTAAACTAGACCTTTATAATGATTAATGATAACACGTCATTAAGATATTCGGAGATGCAGTCCAATTAACGAATTAACATAACCAATAACAATCTCGCCTGGATGTTCCCGGAAAAGATCATGCAATGACACATGACTAAACAAGACACTAAAGCAATGGCTCCAATCTGACTGAATCTGGCTGAAAATCTAAATGATTCCTGGTCAAAAAAAGGTTGGAACAGGAACCACAAAAAAGTTTATGTAGCGACATCTATTGAGCTACATAAGAACTTGTACGAACGAAGCAACAAATCCTGAATCGCGCAAGTAAAGTTTACCGAGCAACTTGCATATACAGGGTGTTTGGTAGAACGTTGAACATACGAAAATGGTGGTTAGTTGGGGTCATCTGCTACCCACTTGGCCCAAATTATTTGACCTTGGCCGCACCGTTTTTTTTTTACTTTTTTTTATTTCACAGAAAATTACCAGTTTTTTTTAACTTTAAATTCGAATATCTTTACTTGTGACGAGTAAAACAGGCAGGATGTTGTTTTGTATTAATGTCTAATTGTAGCAGACTCTCATAAAATTATTGTTTGGTACAGATTTTAATGGGAAAAGAAGATATTAGTCTTTTGAAGGTACAAAAAGATGTAAAAAAATACATTTACCCGTCACAAGTAAAGATATTCGAATTTAAAGTTAAAAAAAACTGGTAATTTTCTGTGAAATTAAAAAAAAAACAGTGCGGCCAAAGTCAAATAAGTCAAGTGGGTAGCAGATGACCCCAACTAACCACCATTTTCGTATGTTCAACGTTCTACCAAACACCCTGTATACAACCGCCCGACATCAACCGTCGGGCAGTGGCGCCTGGTTGGAGGATCCTCCCTTTGGTGCGAGGGACAACACACCTCGTCCCTCCACATGTACTTATCCATCTGAAATTAAACTTCAATCAAAACATAGTTATGATCTACAACCTTTTTTGTTTTTTGTACATCCAAATTTGGTCATATATTTGTTGTAAGAGATCCTTTTTTTTTCATAAATAATTATGAAAGAAATAAAAATCTTAATATCTTGTCGACCACGGGTTGGAAATGAATGCTCTAAATGGTGGATAAATAAAAATAAATGGATAATTTATACATACTTCATCATCATTATCAACCTATGTAAGTACTGATCCACTGCTGTGCACAGGTCTTCGTCAGAGTGAGAAGGGTTAGGCTATAGTCCACCACGCTGGCCTAGTTCACGTTGGCACTGCGCTATTGAGAAAATCTCTCACATAACTGAGAGGTTTCCTCACGATTTTTTTCTTTGCCGCGTATGATTAAAAAAAAAGCTTTGCATTGGAACTCCAGGTCTTTGACTCGGTGGTCCAATGATGGTCGTATAATTACTTAGCTGTTACTGCTTATGCTGGTATCGAACCCAGGACCTCGCTTAAGACCACTAGGCTAACGAGGCAGTTTATATTTTTTTTTATCATTTGTGTAATTACAGTCAAAATAAATGTTAACGTTAATTAAGTACTATCGGATCAATTTAAACGGTTATCAGATTGAAGCATTGTTTGAATCGTCAATAGGCTCAGCCTATTGTTGTAACATTTTTACTACGAGAAAGCCTATAGATTTTTACCGCGACTATATTATATTGGATTAAACGATAGATAGATAGATAAATAAATAGAAAAATCTTTATTGTACACCATATCAAAAAACAACACATAAATTTTTTTTAAACACTAAGGTTACAATGGCGGTCTTATCGATCTTAACGATATATGATTATTAAAGATACATACTGTTCTATATATCTAATAAAAAAATTCAAGATGGAGGAAAGAATTTTGATTGATCGGCGTAGTAAATGTTTTTGTGGTTTCTGTGGTTTCTGTTTACCCCTATCATTGCGTGATTTTATCCATATAGGTATGACTCTAATGATAACTACTATTGTTTAATACTATTAGAATGTGCCCAAAACCACAGCATTCTGTGTGTCGCTCGAGCCTAGCGCGCTGTGGTCATCGTTGTATAGTCCGGTTCCAATATTCTCCGTCAAAGCCAAGCCAATTATGTTAATTTATACAAGAGGGTTTATATTGATCCAACACGTCGCTACTCTGACGCAATCTAGCACATTGATTAATTTACATTACCTTCATGAAAGTCCTGAATTCTTGACCAAAGTATAATTTTAAGACTTCCGTAGAATACCTAAACGGGTCTTGAATATCATCAGGCTGCAGTTCTTTCATGTAAATCTGTTGCATTTGAAAGCGAAATAACTCACACTCACAGACTATGTACTTAGTCAGAAAATATCATAATAAGTACAAGTTAAGTACAAGTTTGAAATTTAACATATAGGCCTTATTAAATATATTTTTAAGGAAATTCCTAATAAATTAAAGATTAGGTAATATTAAAAGTATGCAATAATCTTAGTAATTGGCAGTTCATACGTTTCTGCCTTCCCCTATCCTAAGAAGACGTGAGTGTATGTAAATATGTACCTACATACTTATATTTGACTAGCTTCCCGCCAGCGGATTCGCCCGCGTGCTCTTGATAACTTTTTCCCCCGTTTTTGCATCATTTTTCATTGCTACTCCGCTCCTATTAGTCGTAGCGTGATGATATATAGCCTTCCCTGATAAATGGGCTATCTAACACTGAAAGAATTTTTCAAATCGGTTCAGTAGTTTCGGAGCCCATTCAATACAAACAAACAAATAAACAATCAAATCTTTCCTATTTATAATATAAGTATAGGTATAACATTTTGTTGTGTGCAAATCAAGCAAATGTATACTGTTTTCTATATTAAATAAGGTAAACAATATCTGCATTCAGAGCCACAGACTATAGTCTAGAGGGGGGGGGGGGGGGTGTCATCTAAAACCAATTGTCACAGCAAATAGGATTATTTTATCTGTTAATTGTGTCCCATGGTGGTGCAGGAGACGTGAGGTGGTGTAGCTATTATAACCGGTACAACATGCAAAGAAATGTAAGAAGAAATTCCACTCTGCTCCAACATTATCATAATTATAATGTTTGAAGGGCTGAGTATACGTAACTGTTATTTTAATAGTTCAAGTAGGTCCATTCAAGGAGGGGCTCGTGGCTTAGCTATAACTACGCTGATCAACCGATCTGCAAAGTAAAGCTACGCTTGCCGAGCTCAGTCTGTGGATGGGTGACCATTATTAACACATCGGCACCCCTCCGTACCTCGGAGAGCACGTAAAGCCGTCCTACACCTATGATAATCGTTAGTGGTAGTCAGAAGCCCAAAAAGCCTGACAAACACTCTGTCCTTCGAATATCGGTATTGCCCAGAAATTGGGTTGCGCATCTGGTTAGACTGGAAGCCGACCCCAACATGGCTGGGAAAAAATCTAGAAGGATGAAGTAGGTCCATTCAAGGTCCACTTCGTCCAAGGTTTTACCAGTGTGGGTACACCAATTATTTGGATTCTCATTATCCCCTGACGTGGAAGAAAAGCGTTCCTGGTTAAACTTTTGTTAAAAAAACCTTAGCGATCACTTGAGAAACTGAGCACCAAACCACTTAAACAGCATTAGTTGTCAACTTCCACCGGGCTAAAAAGGACACTTTACACTTGAATAATTATAAATATAATTTACATAAAAAAAATCCCTTGGGATCGTCTACAACCTCCTATCCCCAGGTCATAACGGCATGCGACCATGGCCACAAACTAGACACAACAGTTCCTTTTGTTGATTTCAATCCAGTAAATTGTCTCTAGTGACCGTGACTGCCAAGTCAAAGGTCTCGAGTTCGAATCCAAGGCACGCACCTCTGAAATTTCGAAAACATGTGCATAATTATCTCTCGCTTTAATGGTGAAGTCAAACATCGTAAGGAAACCTGCATGCCTAAGAGATTTTCTCGACGGGATGTGAAGTCTGCCAACCCGCATTAGGCTAGCGTGGTGGACTACAGCCTAATCCCTCTCACTGAGAGGAGACCCGTGCCCAGCAGTGGGACAGTATATGGGTTGAATCTATATCTATACTTTGTTGAGTTGTGGTCAAGCGCAAGCCTATCCAAGATAAAAAAAATACTAATACTAACATTATAAAACTGAAGAGTTTGTTTGTTTGTTTGGTTGAACGCGCTAATCTCAGGAACTACTGGTCCGATTTGAAAATTCTTTTCAGTGTTTGATAGCCCGTTTATCGAGGAAGGTTACAGGCATATATCATCACGCTATGACCAATAGGAGCTGATTAATAATTAGAAGTGTTGCAAAAATGGGGGAAAATTCAATTTCTATGGAAACGAAGACGTGGGCAAAAGCTAGTATTATTATATTATTAAATTGTCGCTCAGAAAGGTGACATAGGAATTTTATTTTTGTTACCATGATTTTCAGTATTCCGTCGGGTTATATTTTATTAAACTTAAATTTGTATATACCCTCTGTTTACCTTCTGTGTAACTATTTGTATTATGCAACGGTACTGTGCGGCCAGTAATTCAATAGAGCGGTGTATTCGTGTTATCTGGGACAGTTATGGCCGACCGAATCTCATACGTGATTCTGCACGGACAAATGAATGATTGTGGTGGAATATAGATGGGTTAGCATACTATAAGCTATGCGGCAAGCTTTTGTTTTGATTAGTATCCGCTAACAACGGTGAAGGAAAACATCGTGAGGAAACCTGCATGTCTGAGAGATTTTCTCGACGGCGTGTGAAGTCTGCTAAGCGCCGTTGCCAGTGTTGCGGACTAGCCCCTCTCATTCTGAGAGGAGACCCGGGCCCCGCAGACGATTAGTGTGTTTATGATGATGAGTATTCGTTTGCCTACTTTCTAGGATTGCCTGGGTAATGTGACCCTTTGCTACAGAGTATTAGTAAACATATCATCACGCCTGTATTCCCCGAAGAGTTAGGCAGAGGAGTGCTAATAAATGTAGAGAAATGTTTAGAATCTTTATTGAAGGATCACTACTAGATTATCTTAGCGTAGTTATCTTGGCCTATTGGTCCTAAGCGCGAGTACTACGCTTGAGGAGGTCCTTGATTCAATTTCCAGGTTGGGCAAAGTGATACCTACGGTTTTATTATAAAATTCTCAGTAGCAGCTCGGAATTTGAATTTGTGTCCGGATAATTTCTTCGCATTATTCTTGCTCCCTATTACATGGGACCTAAAAACATGCTGGCGAACTGTCTAAAAAGCTTTGTAAGTGTATAATTATAAAGAAAGAGTTGAACATACTCGTGTGAGTTATATTCAACAAAAAAAGGGTAACATTGTTCCCTCAATACAATAATAGACTTGTTACTTGTTAATAATATAGAGTTTGATACCTATCATACGAAATAAAACAACATGGGAAATTGTAAAGATTTTCTTATCCACCAATTATAAATAATAACGTACCATCACGCTGATATTCCTCGAAAGGTTAGGCAGAGGTTTACTAATGTACCTACAGTTCGTCGGTGTGTTTAAAGTCCCATGTATTAAGGGGCGAGCCTATTGCCATTTACCGACAAAAAGCTCCGAACTACTACTGCGATTTTAGAAAAACCCTAAAATCTTTGAAATTAATAAACACTGCCCGACCTGAGAATCGAACCCAGAACCTCTAGTGAAAAAGACCAATAATAATGAAATAGTTCTTAAAAGTAAAATTAGTTACCTATATTAAAAACGTAACACCCTTCCGGCAGTTTGGAAAAAAGTAACAATGATCCCATTTATGGCCATCTTCTACTTCCTAAGTGGGTCCTTCAGTATTCCACTTTGTCCATATAAATAAATGTAAATAAGGCCCTTAATTGCATTACACAATACCGTCCACTCATTATTAACTTCAATATTGACTCGCTGAATCGGATTTTATCAATTTGGCGCTGTTTTAACAGCGATCCGCCACATAATTGACCCATGTGTAGCTGGCCGAGCTATATGTAATGAGGTATTACGAGCGCAGAGCTAAATGAATTATCGTAGGATAATTATCTTTATCGGATCGCCAGCAGATTGTGGTTGGTGATTTTATCGCGGAGTTCCTTTTTTTATTAAATATGGGTCGGATATGGCTCTATGTCTCTGGTTGATTAAAATGCCGATTTAAAATGATTTAATTAACAATACAATAATAGGTTATAAATACTTCAGATATACCTACCTATACTGAATAATTATAAAATGTAATAAAATTACCTAACTAGATACTAGGATATCGCCCAAACGAACTAGGTCTTCTAATAAGACCCCCAAATTAATATTCAAAATTTGAAATAAATACGGTACATTACATTAGAAATTTTCTAATGTGACTTATGCTCATAAATCGTCAGAAACGGGTTCTTAAGCCCAGATCGATATTCCTCAGCGGTACAAGCAATAATTCTTGTAAGTAGGTACCTCAAATGTCCGAAATAATATGGCCATATTCCACTGGTCTAAAAAAGTTTAATCTATGGTTTGAGGATGATTTCACTTAATTTCTATTGATTGACATAATCACTTATTAAATAAAATGTTGTTTCTCCAAATACACGAAATGGCCATAAAATTCTAAAGAATTTCTCATCGTATCCAACCTGCTGTGACACCTATAATTAGTCCAAATAGGTAATGATTACCTAACCTTTTTTGTCAACTTTCTATAATAAGGTATATGGCCTACCGGACTTTTAACCAATTTATTATAATGTATTCCTAAACAAAATCTCATTTAAGCGGCTGTGACATAACTTGCCTTTGCCTTTGCCTAATGATATTCTTTTCAATGTGACGAATTCCAAATTTGACTTTTAAATACTTAATGGCTGTGGGAACTAATTTTTTATGATAAATTGTTTGGTTAAGCAAATTGATGGTTAGCCTATCATCAAATTTAAAAAATTAATCCTACTAATATAATAAATGTGAAAGGAGGTCATCAAAAGCCTATACAACTCAGCCTAAATTTGTACCGGAGGTACATGACAGCTGTCAAGTTAATAGTTTTTTCCCATGAAATCACTATGAAACTGATAATAATCTGCCATATTGGCGTGCGTTTGACATTCCGAATCTGACACTGACAGTTTTTACTATGAAATCATTACAAAACAGACAATAGTGTGCCAAAATGGCCTGATTTTTCTCAAATTAAAAGTTTATTTCTCATCCCCCAGACAACATTTAAAAAAAGTACGATTAGAGTTTTAACCAGCGTAGCACAGAGTATTTTCTCCAATAAGTGTTCTTTCGGTACATCATTTGGGCCGATTTCGATGACCTCCTTTAGACGGATGGATGAATGGATGTTTGTTTGTTTTATGAAGATGAGTATAGACAATTGCGTCGTCAACATAGAGACCACGCGGGCGAAGCCGCTGGCGGAAAGCTAGTATGTATAATATTGACATAAATTGATTAACAATCCCGTGTGAATCTCTCAAAATCCTGTCTTAGCGGATAATTATTTTAGATGGGAAGATTATTATTAATTAAGATCTCGTGATTAATCATTGAGGAAATAAGTTGTACTTCACTTTTGTTAAATCACTACATAGTATAAAACAAAATCGCTTTCTCTGTCCCTATATCCCTATGTATGCTTAAATCTTTAAAACTACGCAACGGATTTTGATGCGGTTTTTTTGAAAGATTGAAGAGGAAGGTTTATATGTATAATACATACATAGTACAGAAAATACCAGAAATTCAAACCCATGCGAAGCCGGGGCGAGGCGCTAGTATATGTAGAATAATTATAGCAAAATGTACACCATACGAATTACGCTGTTTAGAATGTTAAAAATCTCCATAGGTCTGTAAAACCGTTCAGAAAAAATCTATTTCAATAAAACCGGCAGTTCGTTCAAATAGTTTTTATTTGATTGGATCCCGGACATAAGCCAATCTGTAGCGCTGGTCCTAAAACCGACTGTTCAATATTCGTTTTTGGAATGTCAAACAAAGGAAAAGCAATCCATCATAGTGGTGAGAGTTTGCGCGTATGTAATGAAGTACCTACTCATACAATGTACTTTTTGTCGATGTTTCTTCGAAAAATGGCAGTGAGTTGCGACGTTGAAAAAGTTGCTTGACTAAAATAAATATATCCTGGGACATTGTGACAGCACCATCTTGTCCCAAACTAAGCAGCTACTATGAGTACTAGATAATGGATATAATACTTATATACTTTTTTTATAAATACATACTTATAATACATAATAAACACCCAGACAAACACAAACACTTAGGTTTATCACAATAAATGTTTGTGTCCTGTGGGAATCGAACCCACGTGATCAGCAGGCCGGTACTCGAACCACTAGACCACAGACGTCGTCAAATGGTTTTGGTATGTTTAAAAATGGTTCTTTGATAAAGACTTGTGTTTTAAATGTTTTCTGTTTTCCGATCTCATGACAATTTTGTTTCTTTATTATTTTCAATTATCATTTCAATTTTTTTATTATATTCAATTAATTCAATTCAATTTAATTAAAAATGTTCAATACAATAAAATGTTATTTTAGTTTAAGTTAAGTATGTATGTTTTTTAAGTATAGTGCTTGTGGCACAGCTACTACGTTTATGGTGCGCTTATAAGAAATTGTTACACTTGCCTTAGTATTGTAAACCACATTTTTGTAATAGTTTTAGTGTAAACAATTGTCGGTTGGCCAATAAAGAAAAAAAAAGAAAGGACTTGCTTTCAAATAGGTTACTAAAATGAATGCATTTCACCATTAGCTAGTTCCAAGCTAAATTGGTTTCAGGAGAAGAACACTCGTCACTGTCTCGTATATCTGAGTGGGTAATAAGTTAGCAGTCTCCACAAATAAATTATTACTTAGTTTTATCTCTTAGTTTGTTTTTCTTTCCCAATTTGTCGCGTCTACTAAATTTTCTTTATCTAGCGACCCGCTTCGGCTAAGCCGCAATCAAGAATTCACAAATTGTAAACTTACCTGTTATTTTAATGGACGAAAGAACTTACGTCTTCTAGTTAAAAACACCAGAATGTCTGGTGTATTTAACCAGAAGAGGCAGGTTCGAGTATTTGACAAAATAAATGATCTTAGCATGGAAAATACCTTTAAAAAAATACAAAAATATTGTAAACTTACCTTTCTAAATAATGCCTCTTACTATTAGTAAGAACTGTATGAAAAACTGTTAAGTACTTTCTGAGACTAGCGCTAACAAATACAAACTGTTTTCAGCAATTCACTCTTCTCCATAAGTCCCACTTCTTGGAACCGTGCAACTAGTTTGACTATTCAAAATGGCCAATTTATATGGTCTAATTGAAATAAAATATTTTGAATTTGAATTGACTCAGAATCGGCGCAGTACCTATATCTTTTTTTCCCTACACCTCTATTAGCCGTCATCTCTAGCTAAGCCTAGATAATACTTGTCACTTTGATACGTATCTAATCAGGTCAACACATTGTGTCCTTATGTCCTTGTGACAATACCCCAAGAACCGTGTGAGTATACGTCAACGATGGAGGTTTTGCTCTTAAATTACTGTAGCCAATAAAAACCATGAGAACTGTCTCCATAGTATTGAAGTTTGCAACACAATAACTGTAGAGAAAAACTATCGTGAAGTGTACTTCATCTGAGAATGTAAGCAGTATTGATCATTCACACTCTTAACCAGCTAAATAAACATTATAAATTATAATGTTTATTTAGCTGGTTAAGAGTGTGAATGATCAAATTTGTTATTATAATTTATTATATTATTGAATTGAATATAATATAATTTATAATAACAATTATGTATTTTGACAAATTATAAATAGAATCTACAATAACGCACCAATAACCGATTTCAAAAAATTACCCAATCAAAATACAAGGTTATAAAAAATACCTTTTTATTTTTTTAGCTATTTTTAACCTTATAAAAATTTAGTTTTCATATAGACCTTATACAGGCACTTATGAGGCACGAATGTCGAATTTAGGTGCACGGTTCCAAATTAGTCGTTTCCTATGGAGAAGAACCGGCAAGAAACTCCATGGTTCTCTTTTAAATTATGAATCAAAATCAGGAATAGATCACATTGGTGAAGAAAAAAAAATGTTTTTATTATTTTCTTTTTTTTTAATTCCAGATTACTATTCTAAATAGATAGAGAGCCTAAAAAGTGAATTATCTTAAGGTTAGTGGCCCCGTACGCCGTAGAATCATATGCAATCTTAATTTAGGTAGGTGTGCGAAATAGTTTCACTTTTTAGGCACTCTATCGTTTTAGAATATTTCGGATATTTTAAAGACAAAATAATGAAAACCAATGTTGTCTATTCCTGATTCTAATTCAC
Source organism: Acronicta psi (assembly GCA_946251955.1). Taxonomy (NCBI): domain Eukaryota; kingdom Metazoa; phylum Arthropoda; class Insecta; order Lepidoptera; family Noctuidae; genus Acronicta; species Acronicta psi. The sequence continues at coordinate 4,134,131 of OX276486.1, forward strand.
ACACATTAAGGTATTTTTATAACCTTTTGTAGTAAAAACAAACGAAATTATATTTTATTTTACTTAATTTGCCCGAAAAAACACCCAAAATAAAAAAGTGAGGCAATAACGACAAAAAACACATAGGAAAGTCGGAAAGAACCTCCGGTTTTTCGTTGTGGGACGATTGTGTAGCAACATACCATAATTATACAAGTAGATACATAAGAAACTTTGTAGACAGGGTAGCAGTATTAAAACTGCCGTTTCATTAAATAGCATAACGATTTAACAAATAATTCAGTTAAATCTTTGAATTAATGGTTCTAAAGACGAGCAGCTCACAAATGCTATAAAGATTCAAAGCCAATTAAGATACTCGACTACAGTCATTTTGTAAAAGCTTGCTTAATGAATCTTCTTTATTTTCCTCTTTCGTTATTACCTTCCGTCGTCACAGTCGTTCGGTCCGGTGTCTTTATATTTAAAAGCGCTGGTAGCAATCAGTTGAAAAATAATTGTCTGTCCAATTAAGACCTTTTAAATCAACACAGCATCAATCTTAAATTCCACTTTACTGTGAATCAATAATTAATAATTAAAATACGTAAATTCACTGTGCTGCGAAACCCCGTCGGATTACTAGCTGGTTTTTTCGAATAAGAGCCATTAAAACAGTAGTGTTATTTTTTATTTTCAGTGTGCCTCACTATTACATGGGCTGAAGCTCAGAATGGTAGAGGGCCGCAGCACCAAGACCACAACGGACATGGGTGGGACATCCGGCTGGCAGTTCCAGGGGAACCCGGCAGTGACTATCCCACCCTCGGCGCCATACCAAGGACATCTTTCTCGTGCGCTGGAAGAGAACCAGGTAATTCTTAAACCCCTTTAGTCAAAATAGTAAATTGTCCTTTGGTGTTGAGAAGCCTTATTGTAGAACTGGTAGGCAGCCAGTCCAACCGGCAGGATTGGAAATCTTGGAAGTCTTTGTTTATATTTTTTAATGTATCTGAAATAAAAGATCAGAAAGGTACCAATACTAATCAAACATTATCGTTTCAGGATACTACGCAGATTTGGAAACAAACTGCCAAGTATTTAGAGTATGCACGGTAGGATCAACCTACGGGTTCCAATCCTTCCTCTGTCCAAATGGAACCTTATTTAACCAAGCCGTCTTCGTATGTGACTGGTGGATGAACGTGGACTGCCAAAACTCTCAACAATTCTTCAGCAGCAATAACGAAAAATTCGAAAATCTCCGATTGGGACCGCAACTCATGAAGGATATCAAGAAAATGCTCACTCACCCGATGCTAAACCCTTATGATAAGACCGCAATGAAAAGCAATCTTATCGTTATGCAAGATTACAAACCACCATTTGGGCAATTATTTCCTAACGGAGCGTTACTAGCTGGTCCAGAAAGAGCTCCAAACAATGTTTATGTTCCAGCAAAACAAATCCAACAAAATATAATTCAAGGCAATCCTAATGATTTCGCATTCTCAGCTTCTACACCTGACCCTAGATATATACCTGCGTCTATAAACTCAAACTTTTCACCATTGCAAAGAGACGCAGAAACATTTCAGAGACAGAGACAAAATGGCCAGTATAATAATATCCAAAGTGCTAGAATTCAAGCTACACAAAATTCACAGAATGGAAACCTCATTTCTAATGGGCATGCAGGTAGATTCTCACAAAATTCAAATACGAACTTAGCTAATAACAATGCTTACGCACAAACACAGGCACCACGTCCTACACAAATTTATAATAACTTCTCACAGAGACAAACCAACTCTGTTGGCACCAATCTAGCAGGCAATCTACAAGTGACTAGACAACGTTCACAATATTCAGAACCTAGAAGAATACAGCAGACGAATAACGAAGCATTTTCGAAAATACAGAACAATGAAAAATCCTATAATACTCAAGACAAGCAACCTTATACATACAATACAACTTCTTCCAACATCCCACAATTTTCTGATAATTCAAATCATCCAGCTGGTAGGGAATTAAAACAAAATTTGGTAAGTACAATCAAAGATGTTCCTTCAACTGTTATAACAAAAACTCTAACATACAGTAGATTAATACAGGAACCAAAGGTTGGCAAACCAAAATCTCGTATAACAGTCAAAACCTGGATTATAAAACCGACTAAAGCTGCCAAACTAATAGCAGAACCGACACTCTTCTCTCCATCCCCATCACCGACAGAAAGACTTTTAGATGAGAGCACCCCGTATGTATACGAAAAGCCAACAATGTCATCTCAAACTGAGAAAATAATTTCTCCAGAACCGGAATCTGAATCAGATTCTGAAGAACCTTATATTTATACTAAACCTACACCTGCCGCTAAACAAATCCGGACAACTGAAATTGAAACAACTCGTATCTATATCGCACCTACAACAAATCCAACTCGTCCTACATTGTCAGGGCGATTAAATTTACCACAAACATCTCCAATTCCCACCAAAGCATCGAGACTTTATCTTACTCCTTCTCCATTTACATCAACGGCTCGATTCTATTTGCCTCCACCCCGAAACCCTACAACCTTACCTCGACTATACCTGTCCCCAAATGCAGTACAACAACCAGCTTATTATCAAAATGCTCAATTACAAGCCACACCAACCATTCCTTTTCCAACTCAAGTATCATATAGTGAAAATCTAAATCAACCTTCATTTTCTTTAACTAAACAATCACGTATTAACGCTTACCATAATAACTTAACTTTTACTGATATTCTTACTAAAGAAAAACTGGATATCACCGTTAATGATATAGTGAAAGATACAGACGATATTTTAAAAACTGCATCTCCCCCTCAATATAATCAATATAGCAACGAATTAAAATTCCGGGATTATTTGGACAACAATAACAACTTCTTAGCATCAAGGACAACTACGGACAGTGGCGAAAGTTTAACTTCCCAAGTTCCTACACAAACTCCAACAATCTCTTCAAAAAGCTCGAGAATTATAGCAACACCTGCAACAAGCTTGCAACCTCCTAATAAAAGCTTTATTCACCAAAATAATAACCAGCTTTCCGATTTGCCTTTCTATAAAGAATCTTCCATCCCCAACACAATAGAGCGCACGGTTTCTATAAAAATAACTATTCCAGAAAGAATTGCCGCATATCTATTCAAAAATCGAAGTGATTCGGACTATGATAAATTGGAAATACTAAACACCGGTAGCAGTAATTACTTAGTTCTAAGTAACAATTTGCTAACGAAGCAAAATGCATTTAACTTTATTCCAATTGCCAGATTAAATAGTAATCAAAATTCAAATAACCTTTCTGATTCACAGGCACTCGTGTATTCATTTTTGACCGACTCTATCAACGTAGCGAGGGAATACAACAACATAGCACAGCAAGAGATATTATCATCAACAACTACACCTGCACCCGCACAGTTACAAAACTTTAACAATGAAGAACTTTCACAAATTACCAACAAAATATCACAGCTCACATCGTCACAATACTCAAGTAACAATCCCAATAATTATGGCACTAGTGCAAACCTTATTTCATCCCAAAAACCTTATTCTAATCAAGCTGGTCAATTTACAGGCAATGCAAGATACACAAATGAACAAAATCAAGGTCGCCAAATACAAGCGACCCAATTTGTACCCTCACAACAAAGTCAAGGCGAATTCTACTCATCTCGATTCCAAATACCCAACGGTCAACAAAACATAGTTAACAATCAAAACCAACTTTACAGTGGTCAGTTATACCAATGGCCTGTACCTGATGTCACCACTCAAGTTTACAATAGACCAAGTCCCGCAAACTTCGAAGGTTTCAACAATGTTCAACAGCAGAACACACAAATGCTTAGTTTGCAGCAAAACACTCAACAAAACAAACCACTAGACAAGCAATCAAGTCCCCAATTTGAAGTTATTAAAGCAGAAACTGTAGAGTTTAATCCGGCTAAACTGCAACTCCAGCCGCCTAATGAATCTGAGCAATTTAATAGTCAGGAAACTCTAAGCAATTTACTAAAAAGTGAAACCGGGATATCAGCACATCTACAAGATAAAATCGTTGGCACTATACCGCATCCATTAGAAGACAATAAACTTCTCACATACAAGAAAGATCAATCATACTACCTTTTCACAAAATTAGAAGACAACACTATTGAACAAAACACTCCAACAAAGCAACAGACCGATACAAATACTCAGCAAAATGCAAAATTAACCCAAACTTCTAGTAATAATGAACAAAACCAACTTTCATACCAACTTATCCCATCTGTAAGTTACGAATTAAATGACGAGCAAGAACAACAACAAATTCTTAATGCTTTCCAAATAGATGAATTCGGTGCACCTAGAGATATCACAAAGCCGCAAATTGAAGAAAATAAGAACCGCAGGCAAGATACTATAATGACATCTAGTGTAGACTTCTCAGTAGATCACCCATCAACAACTAGACAAAATGAACAATACAGGATAAACCCCCTATATTCAGGTCCTTCTTCCTATACTGCTCCACAATCGTCAGTGGGTAGCCTAGGATCTAGACAAGTGATACAGAATAACTTTATTTCTAGATTAGAAGACTTTGATAGCAATAACAATAACAATGGTTACCCCAAAGACAGGCCTGCGCGCCAATTTCTTTTTTGAGTTTACGAAATAGCTAGTACTAAAGCCTTGCCAAGTATTGGATTAAGATTTTTGTAAAATATAGTTCTATTAATGTAAATAAAAAATTAGGTGTATATTACGTTATGAGACTTAGGAAAAGTATGTCCAGCAGTGGGCTGATTGATTATTGTGTGTAAGAAGATTATTCTACAAAAAGTAAAAATATTTTTGACTTGACTGCAACCAAAAAAGACAGTAATTTAAGTTTACAATAAGATTATTATTTTTGAACCTGTATTTATAAGTGAATTTATGTGAAGGGTGTGTGATAAAAATCGATATAATTAAAGGAATATTCTTGAGATGGCTTTTTCTCTTAAATGCTTTCGATAAACCTTTTGCTTGATAGCTGGTATCAACTAAACATTACTGGTGCCGGTCGTTAGTTGGCTAGAAGCGTCGAATTTACAGAACCGGAGGGACGCAGGTTCGAACCCTGCCTGACATCGTATTTTTCTTCCATAAACCGGGGATCGAACCCAGGACCTCTAGCGCAGCAGTCGCGCTTAGGACCACTGGACCAACGAGGTAGTCATACTCATAATATATGTATAATGTATAGTACATATTATAATATCTATGATAATAACATAATTATCCTTTAATGCTTCTCCGCCGTACAATTTTGCTGAAGTTCGTCTTTGGGAGTTCCTAACGAACGAAATGAAAGATTAATTAAATGGTAAAGTATAAAATTATCCGATAAAAATCATTTTCATAGAAAATGAACTAAAAAGGTTGTCCATACTGGTTTCCGAACGAAGCCAATAGAGCGGGAAAATTTAATTCGCTGTCACTTGGATTGGAAACACGTTGCTATGGCAACAGAAAGTTGTTTTGATTTCATTGTTTTATTTACTTCTTGGATACCGCCAATGCCAATATTGATTAGTTTTTCAACTTAGTTATAATTTAATGTTATTGTATTTTTACGCTGAAAATGAGATTTGCAATAAGTTTTGTGAATGTTAAGTGAGTGACTTTGAGAGTTGTTATTAGAAAGAAGTAAAAGGTATTTCTTTAATATTATTACTTACTTTGTGGAGAGTATTTATTATCAGACTACAATATTTTATTCCTAAAGAGTAGTTTTAATTGTTCACTTAACACCTACCTAGCTAGTGTAAAGTTCAAGATAATTCACGAGTAATATACCTATTGCGAAATTATTAATAAAATACAACGCTAGGTAACTGTACTTAGGTCTGCGTGACCTTTAATTACACTACGGAAGCAAACGTGTTACAGTATTATTATTTATTACGTACATTAACATTTCTAAGAGATTACTAAAACAATATGCTTTTCTATAACTCTGACTAGTTTTATAAATTATGCTTTATAATTTAACTAATAAAACATTTAAGCTTACTAGCTATTATAGTCCGCGCGGAACTAGTTGGCCGCGCCTTAGGCAGGGAAGGGGGTGAGACTGTGGGTTACTGCGAAAAACAAGCAAGCGCCCCCGCCACTTCGTCCCACCGCGCGCAGGCGACCCCGCCCCTCCGTCCCGCCACTCACATACCTAAGGCGCGGCCAACTAGTCCCGCGCAGACTATAACCAAATAATATAATCTAATTCCCAGCTGCTGGGAATAAGCTGCTGCAAAAAATAGTAAAAAAAAAACAATGTATCTGTTAGCTCAATTGTTTTATTTACCTCCCATTCAACATTTAATATCATGTGACAGTATCAGTGATAGTTGCTAACAATATCTACATTTCATTGGCTTTTCAGGTTCCTCTATAATACCTCACTACTCAATCAGCTATCAAAATGATGCTGTCAGACTCAGAAACACAATCAGTGAACTCTGAAGAGCTAGAAGAGTACATTAACATCTACAATGATCCTAGAGTGGAGTGGTTCAAGGACCGTATCCTCAAATTCATTGGCATGGAAGATGACGGACTCTTCTACAACATGCTAGAAGAAGAAGATGCCAAACAGAAGTTTACCAATTTGATTACTACTTCATTAAAGTCAAATGATATGTCTTTACATAAGAGAACTATGTTTGTGTCTAAGGTTATCATCGATAAGCTGATTCATGACGATAAGGAATTCACTGAATGGAGTAAGCTACAATTCCTAATAACAGTTTCAGTTATTAAGACATAATAATACCTATAATACTATAGGAATATAATTCAATGTCTCATATTCAGTTCGTGATACAGTCAGCATCAAGCAACGACAATATTGAGACAAACAGACTTTTTTTTAACTAAAATACTTACTTTAGAAATTAAACTTTTATATCATCGGGATAAAACTCATCTCAAAATGACTCGTCGATTTGAAACATCCCTTGTATCGTTGAGGTATTATTATCGATCACTATGAAGAGTATGCAAACCAGAGTTTGGTATTTTTTTGTTATAAACTCAAAAATTACTAGGTAGGTAACTTACCTCAATATAGTTGGCAGCTAAAAAAGTAATGTCCAATGTAAAATTATGATGATATAATTACTACAGGAATCATACCACCTCCCCCACCTCCACCAAAACCACCAAAGCCGACTAAGAAGGGCAAGGGGGGTAAAGGCAAAGAAACAAAGACTCCGGAACCTGAACCAGATCTGGATCCAGATGTAGCCAGCAGGAAGAGCCTCAAAAGTATGAAGAGCCAGAAAAGTGTTAAAAGTATAAAAAGCGCCAAAAGTATAAAAAGCAAAGGTATGAAAAGAAAATGTAACATAGAATAATTAGGATAACTTTAAGCTCCTCTGAACTTAGCCTTTCTAAATGGTCCAGGTATAGCCGCATAAAAAGTGTTATTGTTCTAAAACATCGAGAGTTCAGGAAGTAAATAATGCTAAATATTTACACCGTGACAGTTCTCTACACTGAAAGTGTGGGGGGCATTATTATATAAAATATAATGTAATGTATAAACGGATTAATACAGCGTGCCAGAGTGGATCCATTTTCCTAGTCAAGGGCGGATCACAGCCCGTCCTGGCTGAACCTAGGTTCTGAGCCGCGGGAACGCGATTCTTATTATGATCCATCAAAAGCCATTTTAGACACCTTGTACATAGTGTTCATAGGAATATGACCTGGCCTTTAAAATTGAAAAATTTAAAATCTTTTTACAGATGATATTCCTGCTACTACTGGTGGTATGTATATTACTTTCTTTATTTAGTTTTTTTTAATCATAGATTCACTGTGCTCAGTTTTCATATATTCTTGTCCAAAACAGAGGTTGTACTGTAAAGCCACTGTTCGCTAATATTTTATAATGGCGGCCTTACTATAATCGAGACTGATCAGTTACTGAGAAATTATTAAAGTAGGTATCTTAAGTGGGTAGGTACTTCTTCTTAAAGTATCAAGAAACACCCTTATTTAATAAATTCCGTAAAAAACAACGTAAGCAAGACCGAAATTTTAGCGATTACAAAGTTAATCCTATAGTAAAAGTTGTTCATAATAATTAATACAATGACCCCTTAATTTTAATATTATCTGACGGTTTCTGGCCAAAAGAATCGGAGGTAGAAACAGCAGCAGGAGCAATGGGAGAGGTCGACCCAGATGCTGATGGGTATTCAGAAACGCAAGAAGATTTCCAAGCTCCAATTGTTGTTCCTGAGGACCAATACTACTTCCCACCACGTGAGTAAAGGATTTTATGATAAAAATAATCTGTGTTATATAAAAGGAGACCGTGACTGATTCTTATAGACTGACCTAACAACACATAAATCAAACCACTCAGAGGATTGAGCTGAATATTGGCATACAGATATTCATTATGACGTAGGCTAAAAACGGATTTTTCAAAAAACCCTTAAAGGGGTGTAACGTGATTTCCAACCGAGCACCGAAAAAGCCAATAAAAATATATTCTTCTAACCCGGAACCTACAGATCGGTAGGATCATAGGAGCGCAGGACCATCTCAAGAAGAAATTGCCCATGAAGGTTGTAAATATTATACCAATACATTCCTAAACTATTACATGAATGAAAAATGTATAAATTCTAATGTAGGTAAGTACCGCATCGTAAATTTGGAACCTGCATGGCAGATGAGCGTTCTAACCTCGGCCGTAAATTACGCCGTCCAAATCTTTCAAGTTAATATTATATATAACTAGGTACTAAATAATTAAACTAAAAAACCTATTAGACACTCGTATTTATTAAACAAAAAACTTTAGTTAGTAAATTTAATATTATATTTTTGCAGCGCCCGAAAATCTTGATCCAGAGGTCGATGGAACTTTGGAATTTTATACCATAGTCGTAAGGATCAGTATCATTTACGCTGTTCTTGTAGATGTAGAATTATTTTAATATGTCTTTTGTTGTAGACTTGTAGGTAGTCTTATTATAAGCGTGTTTTGCCTTAAACAGTACACAAAACAAATTTGTTTATTTGATGCTCAGGTCATTGATGTTTCTTATCACATTAGCGATGGTGCTGTCAACTTTCACCAGCGCGGGTGGGATACAAAAAAATTTACCGAAATGTTTTCCGACAGACATGAAAAGCAAAATTAATTCAATGAGTGATAAAACAATGTTTTGTGTAGACATATTTGTGTATTGCTCATGGCTAAGTTACAACTGCAAAGTTAAACTGCGATTGCCGCGGTCAGTCTGTGGACTCATAACACTTCAAGACCCCTCCGTGTTGGGATGGGAGTGGTGATGCAATGTTTTGTCTAGACATATTTGTATTGCACAGACATAGATCTAAGTTTGTGTATTTCTCCATAGTTAAAATATGCCGTTCACACAGAGGTCCGTTCCCCGCGTGATTCGATACCCCAAGTTGACTGCTATGTTTGGCGACTTCACGCCGCAAGCGACGCATCGTAACCGCCGCTACCTGTACTTCGTCAGGCAGAAGCAGGACAAGGTGCCGCTTATGGAAACCGCCACTATCACTACTCTCAAGATGCCGGAGTACTTCCTCGCTGGAGTTACTACCGGCAAAGTACTAATGAACCTAGGACTTCAGCTTAAAGAGGTACCGACTCTTATGAAATGATAATTATTTAGATCCTATCATACTTCTGATAGTTATAAATCAACCCAATAATTATGTCCAATACAGTGTAAAATATTAATGATAGGCTGCGCCAACCCCAAATAAATTAGGACAAGAGCAGGAAGATGATGATGATGATGAAAGATTTAAACATTGACAAGGGCAGGAAGATGATGGTGATGACAGAATAAAACATTAACCTATTCGTTGCACACAGGCGTTCATCCCATTGTTCGAGAAGCAGTTCCGTGAGATCTCAGTGATGTGCGCGGACTCGAGCCACGCGATGCTGTCGAGACAGGTCTCGTACGCTGGCGCACATCATAAAATGGAGGAAACTGGCTCACAGGTACATTGTTTTACCATAATACATAGGTTTCAACCTGATTTTGCCTACCGCCAAGTTTTAAAAGATTTTTCTTTCTAGGGCCCCCAATTTTTTATTTGGCGTGATATTCTCGTAAATCTAAAGCAGCTATTCCTATGTTTATGTTAAAATGTAATATTACAACACCCCTAATTTTCTTCTGGTGATATTGAAACAAGGGGGCGTTACCGCCAACTGATATCTGATTGACATTAGAATATCTGTGTGATCCTCAGGTTAACTATCTTCGCCCTTCTGACTACAGAAGAATGTCTAATATAGCTAGAGGAGAAAATGCTGAAAGGAGGTCAGTTGCTCTTTTAAATGTATTTTTTTTAGTTACTCGTCCCGTTAATTGTCCCGTTTCTTTATCCTGTGAAAATTTCTTGAAAAAAAAATCCAATCTACGCTAAACTGTTTGCTAGTACGAGTAAATACAGTGGTCATTGTTACTGATACTGATAAAGTTAAAGTTTTAATAACTTATATGTACCGATGTGAATATCTAACTAATTTCACCTCAACCTTTTAGGATGAAAAACATGCACGCTGTATCAGAAGATTCGTTTGATCAGTCATTACATCGCCCAGTATCGGCGGCTACAAATGAGGTATTTACCTACGTAAATTAAATTGCGACATTACGAGGTTATCTTAGGTAGCCCAAAGAAGTTAGTGCACGGTGACCGAAGGATACCAGACGATCTATCCAGACTACAAGATCGAGTGACATTGTGAAAGAAGAGTTTTTCTGTTACTTGTTCAGCAGAGTCAATTAAAGAGGTCTTAACATAATATAAGAATTACATTAGGGATCTTTGGCCGTAAATAAACAAATTCTTAAATGTCGCAATAAAAATATCGTGTTTAAGTACTTACAGTTTTCTCTTTAGTTTAGTTTGATTGAAGTATTGTGTATTTGTGTTTGTACGCCAGACTACTTTATTTGTCGTCTTTTATTTGCCTCATCAGTCCATATTGAAAGGTTGTCTGTTGCTTTTAGCGATACTACCGCCCATTGTACTACTCTGTGAGTTGTCCTTTTTTGGTGTGCCGAAAAAAAACTTGATCTATTTTTGAATATTCTCAGGACAGTCCTTTCTCAAATATATCGTTTGAAACACCAGAAGAGAAAAAATCTTCGGCAGAAGAGGTTATTACGGACATACAGGAACTCGTCGGGATTGTCGACTGGTTAGTTCATAATTGACATTCATATTCCAATTTGTTAACTTATTTTTAGATGCTAACCTTTAATCGTTTAGTGGTCCCACCGCACAACAGTGCGGTTTGTAAGTGAGAGATCGTGGGTTCGTTCATCCACAGTTCAAAAAAGTAGTTATCAGTAGCAGGGTTTAATATCCATTATATCCATTGGTTACCTCATTAATCTAATAGTCCTAAACGTGACTAACCCTTATACGGGATTATCTTGGGTTCAACCAAAATGTTATTGGGCTTTTCTATAAAATTCTCAGTAGCAGCTTGGAGATTGAATTTGTGCTCGACTTACTGCCTACACCTCTCCTTAACCAGAATACAAGGGTGATGGAATGGTAAGTTATGTCCCTTGATCAATTTACCAGTTGTGCACTGCATTTTGACTGCATTAGACAAAAGATCCATTGAAGCTATGCCAGAATCCCGTCTAACATTACAATACTACTAGATTCCATATACAATTCTGTGTAATGTTTCGGGATGTCACACAGTTTCTGTTGTAAAATGTTTCACTAATACCAGGACTATAGAACACATAGAAGGTGAGATTCACCTCCCGATGCCGAACATCCCGATGTTGACGGAGGAACACCACGGGAATGTAGACATTATCGACCCGAAGATAACGGCGCAGCTTGAGGAGGCCGTTATGATGTGGCAACTGCATATTGACAGCACTATTGCTACCTGCCTGGGAAAGGTAAGAGTATATAAGTTTGTTTATTGCTGAATTAAGCGTATATAAGCAAATTTGATTTGATTTGATTTGAGTACAATTAGTGAGTATAATTACAAGGACCAATCAAAGTAGGACTAGTTTACTGAAGAGACGGATTCCCTGCTGTTTTTAGTGTTTGTTTGTGTAAAATGTGTTTATCTATAGTTTTATGAGTGGCATAATAAATGGTTTATACGGTCTAAATGGCGGGATGAGCTTGACTCCCAAAAGTATAACTTTAAGGTCCTAAATAGCCTTGAGCGGTTAGCAGCTCGGAGTTATGATTTGTGCTCGGTTAACGACCACCGTACGACATGGGTCCTAGACGAACCGGCGAACGCTGGGTGTAGCTACGTATTACTCCTGTGCCTAAACGTTCGGATGATAGTATGTTTTTTTTTTATTTAACAGACACGCGAAGGCGATGGTCCAGTAGCAGAGTATAAGTACTGGCGCGAGCGAGACGCAGAGATATCTCTGTTAGTGGAACAGCTCAAACAGCCGATGGTGGTGAAGATACTGCATCTGCTGCAGAGGGCCAACTCTACCTACCTTGAGGTATTATAATCATTATTATCACGAAGCTTACTAGCTGTTGCATGCAGTTTCAATCCGTGTCCCAAAAGGACTATTTATAAAAAAATATTTGTAAATTGTTTAAATAGAAGTACTAGAAGGCTTCATTTACCCTACGGGATTGGTTCGCTTTAGGTCCTAGATATCAGGTCTTGGGTTTTTTTATTACATTTTCAATATCACCTCGGAGTTTTGATTGTGCCTGGTTAATGGCAATAGACCTGCTTCATGGGACCTAAACATACTGGCAAACTGCAGAACCCTGTGTATTAATAGGTACATATTTTAGTCTTGACTTTTTACAGGGTTTTAGAAACTACAAAGAAAGATTAGTAGAGCAGTATAATATGGCTAGTGATAATCTAAAGTTCCTGTCGACGTTGATGCGTTTCTTTACTGTAAGTAAAAAAAATATTAGATATTATATATACATATTATTAAATTATGACGACACTGTGGTCTAGTGGTTCGAGTACCGGACTGCTGATCACGAGGTCGTGGGTTCGATTCCCACAGGACACAAATAATTGTGTGATGAACATAAGTGTTTGTGTTTGTCTGGGTGTTCCTTATGTATTATTTGTATGTATTTACAAAAAAAAGTAATATAAGTATTATATCCATTGTCTAGTACCCATAGTACAAGCTCTGCTTAGTTTGGGACTAGATGGTGCTGTGTAAAATGTCCCAAAATATTTATGTATTTATTTATTAGTAAGAACAAATTATTAATCCAATCCAATATTGTAATGAAAAGCAATCAAATTCAAGGTAAGAATTAGGTGTTGGTTTTCCTACCTTAGTAAATAAATAGATATGAAAATGTATTGCAATAAGCGAAGCGTAGCGTACAGATTACATGTAATATATTATAATATTTCTATTTTTACGATTAATTAAAAAAAACATCGATTATCTCTTGGCAAGTCTTCCGAGTCATCATCGATTATCGTGTCAATTGTTAAACAATTTTAGTTATGTATGTGGCCGCATAAAGACTGGGGCAAGTGTTGATAGACCAAGACAATTGTCATACGAGATAATGTCATTGTGATGATTATGTCATGCCATACAACAGTGTTATACATTTGTCAGGTCATAGAAGACGAGTCAACTCTCCCACAAGTGTTGGAGATCCTCCCCGAGCTGGTGGAGAGCATCTACATGATGTGGGTGCTCTCTAAGGGGTACCGCACTGATGAGACCATGGTGCCGCTGATGTCTAGGATCTCCTGGGCGCTCAGTAACAAGCTCGAAAATATACTTAACGTGCATAAACTTTTTGAGTAAGTCCTTTATGAGTATTATATATTTTGGTATATTCATCATCATATTTCTGCCTTTGTCCCAATTTTTTGTCGGCGCAGCCTATCCCTTTCTTCCAACATAATTATCCATTGATCCCTGTTAGCTGTCACCTCCTCATTGACTCCTTTTTTCATTATATCGATCTTAAGACAATCACTCCATCTTTTCTTTGGCTTCCTCTACTGCTCCGTCTTTTTATATTCAATGTCATCACTCTTATTATGAACATATATAATTTACAGCATGTTGCTAATCTTAGAAACAAGAATGCTAAATTAACATTCTGAAAATTCTCTAACTTTCAAGAGAAAGCAGTCTTTTGGGTGCAGAAATTCCTCTTGCATCCTCTGCCATCTAGGGCCACGCAGGACTCGTAACGACTAAAAACCGTATTGGCCCTTTTCTTACCCCTACGTTAACCTTGATGGACTGGACGCTAGAACTGCTTCGCATTATTTTTGCAACTTTAAATAAAACCCTTTCGTCGGGTAAAAAGACTGCCCTAACATATTCTTTCAGTAAACCAAACGAAGAAGTCCTGTCTTTGGCTCGCAACTCGCAGAAGATAATGGAGATGTGGCACACTTTGTATCGGGAGACTCGACGGAATATAGAGCTGAGCGGCAAGGGCGCCCGCTGGGAGTTCGACCAGCCGCTACTGTTCACACAGACTGACTACATCGGCACTGTTGCTAGGGATCTGGGTGACGTCGTGCAGGTACAGTGACAATAACTCCTCCTAAATGACTGGAACATTGAAATAAAACTACTTTTTACGGATTTTATCGCGTTATATTGATATTATTTTAATCCCGACGTTTCGGACCCTTTACAGCGTCCATGGTCACGGGTGACTAAGGTGGTAGGCGTCTTGAAGTTTTAATTACTAACAGCTACCCTACATTTCTGTTAATTATTGGCAATCCGATTCACGCAGAACGAGCTCACCGTATCCTTCGGTCTTGCAGTTTTAGGCTTGGATTTAGATTTAATTGAATCTATAATAGGGTTCCAAGCAGGTGGTAAGACCCAGCCATCTTCTCTATTGAAATTTGGATGTTTTTGAATTTCAATGGCCTCACGAATCATCCTGGGTAGGAATCGGTTTTCTTTTGCGAGGACTTGTGGTTGATCAAATCTGATGTAATGCCGGGCCTTGTCAAGGGTGTGTTCACAAATTGCAGACTTTCCGGAACGGCGGTGTTTGACATCAGCGATGTGTTCTTTTACGCGGGTCCCTATGCTTCGTTTAGTTTGGCCTATGTAAGAGAGACCACAGTCACAATCAAGCTTGTATACTCCCGCATCTTGTAGAGGTATATGACACTTTACAGGTGGTAAAAACTGACTGATCTTCAACTGTCGTGCAGTACTTGCTTGACATGTTGAAGCTCTGCAGCCAGGTGTTGCTTGTCACAGATCAAGAAAATGTCAAGCAAGTACTGCACGACAACAAGCTCCGAATACCGCGCCTGCGTCACAGAAACCGCGTGAAACGTGCCACAGTCGAGCGCTTACCTGCAGTACTACCATATGTGAGAGGAGTCACTGACAAGATTGGCTACATCTTGAAGCGTGCTTCAATTAAAACTTACTTCAAGCCGCTGAAGAAGATCAGTCAGTTTTTACCACCTGTAAAGTGTCATATACCTCTACAAGATGCGGGAGTATACAAGCTTGATTGTGACTGTGGTCTCTCTTACATAGGCCAAACTAAACGAAGCATAGGGACCCGCGTAAAAGAACACATCGCTGATGTCAAACACCGCCGTTCCGGAAAGTCTGCAATTTGTGAACACACCCTTGACAAGGCCCGGCATTACATCAGATTTGATCAACCACAAGTCCTCGCAAAAAAAAACCGATTCCTACCCAGGATGATTCGTGAGGCCATTGAAATTCAAAAACATCCAAATTTCAATAGAGAAGATGGCTGGGTCTTACCACCTGCTTGGAACCTTATTATAGATTCAATTAAATCTAAATCCAAGCCTAAAACTGTAAGACCGAAGGATACGGTGGGCTCGTTCTGCGTGAATCGGATTGCCAATAATTAACAGAAATGTAGGGTAGCTGTTAGTAATTAAAACTTCAAGACGCCTACCACCTTAGTCACCCGTGACCATGGACGCTGTAAAGGGTCCGAAACGTCGGGATTAAAATAATATCAATATAACGCGATAAAATCCGTAAAAAGTAGTTTTATTTCAATGTCTAGTATTCGCGTAAGTGTCAGAAATCAATATGACTGGAACATGTTGTATCATGTATATTTCAATGGGTTCCTGGATGGTTTTAATTATTTTTTTTTCATTATAGAGTTTTAAAGATAATAACACAAATTATTTAAAATTAAATCTTCCTCAGGTCCTCATTGACTTCGAACGCATATTTGGGATGGAACTTAAGTCGATCATTAGCGACCCGACGCAGATCGACGACGTGCGCAAGCGCGTCAAGAACCTCGTCTATCCGATACGTACGATCGACTTCAGCGTGTTCGTGTTCGATAATAAGGAGAACTGGGACGTTATCATGGGTGACTTCTGGAATGAAGTCAAATATCTAGAGGAAGAGGCAAAAAACTATATTAATCAGAGTTTTGGGAATTTGAGGTAAGTAATTTAAAGAAATTACCAACTGCCCCGGTAGCCTAGTAGTCCTGGCGCTTGCTACACTCAAGATCCAGCTATTCTCAGGTCGAACAAAATGTCATTGGCCTTTTCTATGAAATTCTCAATAGCAGCTCGCAGTTAAAATTTTAGAAGCTATTGTAAAGTCCTCATAATTATCTACAACTTTTACTATGACCAAAAATAATAAGCATGCATTTATGTTCACTTACACAAAATCTATTGAACAGGTTTAAGATTATTAATTTTTCGACATTTATTTCTTCGATCTCTTCAATTTTGGCACTTGATTAAAAAACAGCACTATACAATATATTATATCAGTGAAATAAATCTCAGAATTTTCTGGTATAGATCATCAGAAGAAGCTCTGTCAGTACTGCTGAAATTTCTCGAATTCGACACGCGTGAATCAATTCGAAATCAGCTGTCCACCAAATTCGATCTCGTCATGAGGCAGTTTATCAAGGAGATCACCGCCATCGAGGACAAATTTACTGTGAGTGTTATACATATAAAATTAAATCAGTATAACCTAGTGATGTGACTATGTATTGTGCCCTACTACCTACTGGCTCCAAATTATGTAAAACAAATAAAAATTATCTTTTCACAGGTTTGAACAGCTCTAATTGATTGTATTTCCAAGTTACTTTAAATTATAATATGTGTTGCTTGTCACGCAGCAATATTTTTACCTTATCGTCATATTTCAGCCAATTAACAAAAACAAACTCAATGAATTATATAGGTACCTAAACCTTCCTCGTGAATCACTCTGTCCATTGGTGAAAACTGTTTGGCAGTTTTTGAATTTATCGCGTACAGACAGACAGATGCGCCTGGGGACTTTGTTTTATAATATGTAAGGACGGCGTAGTTGTACAGGATTTGAGTAGTCAAACAGTACGTCTCCAATTATTTTTGTCTAGCGTTATCGTAAGAATCCGCCGTTACTTCGCAATCACCCACCAGTCGCGGGTGCCATCTACTGGGCAAGAGCACTCTTCAACAAGATGAAACAACCTATTATGAAGTTTCAGAAGGTACTTATAGCAATGATTATAGTTTAACATTTACTTACATGAGTTTCCAAACAAAAACAAAGAAACCGCTTGTATTTTGTCAGTTTTCATCATAATTTATCTTATAGAAAATTGAATCTTAGAAAAAAATATCGATTCAAAAAAATTATTCAAGTTACTTTTCTTACTTAAATAGCCCAAATTTTGTCCTAACTATCTGAGAATAATCTTGCGAGCTAGCAATTCTAATTTCTAACCCTGTCTACATCATTGGCCTATAAAAACTTCCCAGGTCCCAGAGCTAAACGACTGTGAGCAGAAGAAGGAAGCCTTTATGCAATACAAAGCGTTCTCCAAAGTTATAAAGGAGTACGAGGACTTGAAGTATAAAGAATGGGTGCAAGGAGCTGCCGACTTTGTGGACAATATGATGAAGAAGAACATACTCAGGGTGGAATTTAAAAAGGAGCCTGGTGAGTTTCTGATACTCGCTCTTTGAATATTAAATGAGTTGATTTCAGCCTGAAAGCACAGTGAATATTAGAAGGAAAAGACCGTAGAATTGACAATCTTAACAATTATCACCCTTATTTTCAAGAATGTAAGGTTGAAAAATGGACAACCACCAACGTTACCATAGCTACTGATACTGTTACACAAATCATAATTTTAAACTTGTAAGACAATTTAGAATAACCGATTTCTATGTGTTTCAAGCAAACGATACCGAGGAGAATGGTAAGATGTTTTGTTTCCATTTATAAAGTTGATCTTACAGAGAAAAATAAGTAAAACCGAAAAAAAATGGGGTCGAATCTATTGCCATTTCACCGGACACAATACCTAACTCCGATCTGCCACTGAAAATTTTATATAAAATCCCAATAATACTGCTTATCGTAGACATCGAACCCAGGACCTCAAGCTAGCAGTCGCGGTTTGGTAGCTAACATTTCAAAAATGTACTGTTTCATTAAAAGAACCTATTTAGTTAAATCCAATATTTTTTAGGTTATACCACTACCACTTATATGAAATGTGCCGTTTAGTTGCGCAGTATACAATTTATAATCTAAACACGCTATTGCGCATTCAAACGGCCAACTTCAGCCTATCCAAGCTATGCCGCGCGTTCCGTAATACCTACTAATCTACACAATATTATATTAGTGGTGGCCCCGGCTGCTGGTCGCGGTATGGAGCTAACAGCCGCTGGTAAAGCTCATGTCGCTAAGAAGAAAGCGGCAGCGTCCAATGTGTCTTTACTACCTTCTGACATAGTCAACAAAGAAATCGCTGAAAAACGACGCAGGGATAAAGCACGTAAGTACTTACGTACCTTCACTGTTTTCAAATATTTTGCTATACTTATACATTTTGCAGCTTTAACCGTGAAAAGTGGAAGGAAGGAAGGGAAGTCTTTACTCTGCAGTGGCCAGTGAGGCCAACCGGGTAATAATAATATAAAAAAGTATACCTTTTTTTGGAAAGAAATATGTACTTATACGACTAATGGTCTATATAAGGACATTTCTTTGCATTTTGTATAACCCAGCTTGGGAAAGTCTGTAATCCTAAAGGACTTTTTCTTCCTTAAAGCATAAAAACAGAATTAAGAAACATGTATAAAAAAGTAATTTGGTAAATGACTGAAGTTGCTTACAAACTCACATCATCATAAATTAATTAAAACTTTCATAATGGCAAAAACAAGGGTCCTTTCTAAAAACATGTGTAATTTCTACAAATTATTTATGACAGTACATCTTAAGGGCTCTTCTGAGGAACCTTGAAACAAAACAATTGCTACGAATAACTAATTTGACAGAAAGGACTGTCTCAAAGGACCAAAAATTTAAATATTTTTTTGTTCGATCTTTTATATTATTATAGAGGAACAATATTACGTTATTTGGAACTTTTTTCATTTTTAAATCGCTATGTAAAGATTGTCTGAAAAAATTGCAGATCTCATAAGGCCGCCAATTTATATGCCATAAAATACTGCTTAATATACAATGTGGTATAAGTAAATTAATAACAATATAATTATTTAATGAATGGCTTTTGCTATAATATCGCTTCTAATGTATGGCGACTTACAGTGATGCTAATGAGAATTCCTGGACAACACTACGAGAATGTGAGGTCACCAAGCTCCACATCCCTACTTGCCAAAGAAGGATTGGTAAGTGCAAACTGTTTGCTTATCACGTCCATCAAAACAACTGCCAAGCATAGATAATGTATTTTTACGATGAACACTCCTTAGTCTTGCAATAAACCTCTTTACAAAACTAATGAGGTCATCATTAACTTCTTGTTTGTAGACAGCCACCGCAATCGTTTCATGAGACTCTTAAATCTAATCTGAAACAAAAGATGACCTACGCGAATGAAAGTGTTTTTTCCTTTACCATTAAAGAAAGTCATAATTAATTTCTTCTGCGCAGCTACATTACCTTGAAACCCAAATTTGATCCCAAATGTGACTAGCACAATATGCGGGCACCAATCACATAAATGTTTTTTTTTTCTTTATCCTCCTAGACGGACGTAACGTGGCGCGATCTCACGGTACACAAGCTAATGCAAGAATATCAGCTGATGTTTTTGCCTAACTTCAACAAACAAATATTTCTTGTGATTCACGAAGCGGAACTGTTAGAGCAACTTGGTAAGATAAAATCAACAATGACCTTGCTCTATTATAAGTTCCTATGGTTACTTGAATTTACATGTTCTCCAAATCACTTGTAATCTTTTTGCTGCAGGTTACGATCTTCCAGCATGTATCCGCGACGTAGCCATGCAGAAAGCTCGCCTGTTCTACGAACTAGAAGACTTAGAGATTGTGATATCTAAGTACAACAAGGACACTGAGTCTCTCAGTCACTCAGAAACACATCTCATGAAGAAACATCTTTTGGACATGGAGCGACACATAATGCCGGGTCTCACTAGAGTAACGTGGACTGCACTCGGCATTAGAGACTATATCCAGGATATTACTAAAGGTTTGTATGCGTATGCAGGACCAAATAATACTAATAATAATATTATTACTAATATTTTTTTTCTGGATAATGCTAGTCATTTGCCAGAAGCCATTAGTATTAATATATCTGTCGGCGCTGCACTTGATTCAAGACCGTGCGTGCATTACAAGATCAAATAAAATTAATAAACAACACGTGCGCGCCGCGCTCACTCATCGGTCGCAATCAACACGTGATACATCCCCACTTCCCGTTCCGGAGCTCAAAAGCGAGCGAGTCGCCGTACGAGACGGAATGCTTCGAATTGCGAACGCCCTGAGTTTTTAATTATTATTTTGTTTATTGTTGCCTTTTATTATTATATTTAAAAAATAATTATTATATTATTACGAAAGTGATTTTGTTTTGTTTAATGAATTGATTGTTTAAATATTACAGGGACTACTTATTGATCATGGTCCCACCTCCAAACATTGGAAAGGATCCAAGCGATCCGACTACCTGAAAGTAGAAATTCAATCTTTACTAATTACCCAGTAATTCATTAACATTGTTTTCATTTAAAAATTAATATTATCATCATCATCATCATCATCCTCCTGCCCTTATCCCTATTCACTTGGGGTCGGCGCAGTATGTCTTTTTCTTCCATACATCTCTATTAGCCGTCATCTCATCATTCACTTCCTTTGTGGTCATATCCTTTCTCACACAGTCCATCCATCTTTTCTTAGGTCTTCCTCTTCCCTTATATCCATCCACATTCATGCTTAAAACCTTTTTGGTAACATGCTCTTCACTTCTACGCATCACATGTCCATACCACGCTAAGCGGTTACTGCACAACTTTTCAGTAACCGGTGCTACTTTCAAACTACCTCTTATATACTCATTCCTGACCCTGTCCATTCTTGTAACTCCACACATTCCTTAAAAAAATTAAAAATTAATATTATATGGCAGTTAAAATTGTCTGCTCATAACATTTGGAAAAGCTTGCTCTAAAACAACTGCGTTAGTATCCTACATCTTACAGTTATGTCTTTATCACATCTTCTTTTTTATATTCCCACATCTAAACCAGGCGAGAATTCCTTGAAAGCTGTCTATAAGCAACTGAAAATGGTGGAGAAAGAGGTGCAGTTCTTAGTGGATCAGCTGGAGGCGTTTGACCTGTTCCCACTCGTGAGACCCCAAAACTATGTTGATCCCAAGACGGGGGAGCCCGACCCTTCCTGGATTTACCCCTGCAAGGTGAATAGAGAAAGATAGTCTTTTGTAATCAATTTAATTGAAAATGTTCAATAGAAAAGACACTGTTTTGCTTATGGAGGGTAACGGTGTCTTTACTGCAGGTCTTAAATGAGGTCATTACAGGATTAATATCAGATACATTATAGATTTCAATTCCCATATAGGCGTATTTCGTGGAAGTAGAAAATGAGCGTCTGGAGCGCGTAGCAGCGTTGTCGCGTATCTACGACCGCATCGGACCTATCCTCATGAAGCTGGAGTACCTGATCCTCGGCACCAGCACCGGCACCTCACCCGTCATGATCGCCTACTACACCCACTGGGAACAGAAAATCTTCAAGTGTCTCGTTAGGTAACAAGATCCTCCTTTTTTGGTTCTAGCTTAGCCTTAAATTTAAACACTGATCGAAATTTTCAAACTTTCAAAAACTATCCTTATAGACACGTAATTAATCTTCTTTCCAAACAAAAATCCTTTTAGTAAAGCTGCAATGATACTGCTACTGGTCTCTTATTATGTATCATAGTGTATAAAATATGTCTTCAGTTAAGTGTAGATCCCCATCTATTTCTGCTATGGACACTATGTAAATATAGGCAGGTGATAATTTTGTCAACGAAAATAATGCAATTAATGCTGCAGATTAACCCTGGAGAATCTGGAAGATTTCCAGCAGATGTTGAGCGAGAAGCTGCCGATGTTCCAAGTGGACGCCGTGCTGGTACCGCCGGACATTAACATGCGGCCCACGCAAACTGAAGTGTGCAACATACTCGGATATAACATCAAACATTTTTTGAACAGGTAACATTTTTAAATTAGCTTAGTTTTATGAAATGGGGATTCCTAGTTATTCCTGCTTATAGCGTTTTTTCTAGTGCGGAAAATCCTCATGGTAACGTAATGTATAACGTAACTAACTAAACCGGACTCCAAACTCATTTACCATCCTCTGACTAAGGACCGGTTCCTATATAAAGTCCACCACCAGTCGATAGATTTGCCACTAAAGATAGAATTTGTACATTATTTGTATGAACTTTATGCCAAAATCCTGATGAGCAAATCTTTTTTATATTACTAATTCACTAGATGTTTACATTGTAACATTGAATTTAGTAGGTAAGCATATTGTGGGAGACTGGTGACTAAACTAGACTTGGGGCCCTGTAGGTATGGTTACATTTCATGATTGTATCTTGATGATTTCAATCTATCGAATGATTTGATATAGGAACCGGCCGTATGTCTGTAACCTAACAAGCATTACCAAGCGACAGTGTTTTATATTTTAATTTATCGTATAGGACCAGAAAAGTAACAAAAGTTCCCCAAACTGTGAAACTTCAATGAAGTCGTGAACATCTTGACTACTTGTTCCTTTTTTATCTACGTTTAACCCACCCAATTTGCCTCCACAACATGGACATAAGAGGTCAATGGAGCAACCAATTCATTAGTCTGTCAGTTTTTGGCTCTCACACAGTAAAAGTATTTAGCGTCAGTCTTATAGCTAACTTGCCTGATCACTAGGATTTAACAGCCAAATGATGACATTTTTTAAATAATCCTTGCTTCTTATCTCAGGCTAACTACATTCCCTCGCTGGATGAAGAAGACCTGTCTCCCCTGTCCTCCGCAGCGCATAGAAGAGGCAACGGGCAACGAATTCTATATATTCTCGTTCTTCGAGGACATCCTCCGTGTAGCTGCCATCAATGACATCACTCTGCTCATACAAGACACCATATTTAGAGTCACCTCGGACATCAACACTTATATACAAAAGTACGGTTATTTTTATGTAAATAGTGACGATTGTGATATTTATTTAAATTACTCTCAGTAAGTAAGCTTAGACTCGATTTAAACTTCATATAAGGAGTTCTGTTGTCTTTCTTCCGATTTTAGACATAACTAAATTTCAATATTCCGTTGATACAGAGACTAACAGTATAACCTAAGCTCCAAGGCAGTGTAGGGTTTTTTATGGTTAATAGACTCCTTTTCAGAACTGTCAGCGAGTAGCAGCACTTAACCATACAGATATAATTTCTCATTAAAATACCCATAATTATATTCTCCCAGGTGGCACAAATACTCGCACCTATGGTCATTTGACAAACACCTTTCTTGTGAAAAATACGTTCAGAAATACGACCAGATCTTCAAATACGACGAGAAATTCTTTTTCTTTGAAGATATAATATCTGACCTCGACGAGCACGTGAAGTTTGTAGATATTGGAGCCATTAGGGTCAACTTAAGACCCGTCATAAAGCAGGTACAGGACCACGCACAGGAGTGGAAGAATATATTAGGAGGATGCATCGCAACAAGGACTAGAACGAGTATGCATGACCTGAAGAATCAGCTTGAGGTGAGACGTTTCTCCTTTTTTGGAAGTCATATTCCGGGATTTCAGTAGGAGATACCTATTTATTATTTATTAGAGTAAGGTAGTACACTTTATGGTACCATAATGTTCGTGATGAATGTTCCTGATCACATAACGCAAAGGGCAGATGATGGCAAGTGTGGTTTTAGTCGGTATGAGTTCAATATACCCTGCCACTTCCCCAGGTGTCAGGGATCCATGAGGATTTTCCCCACCCAAAAATAAGTGTATACCGCTGATTAAATATGTTTGTCTAACATCTTGGTCAGAGATTTAATATATTTTTTGCCTCTAGATAGTTATAGATAACTCGTAATTTGATGACGTTATCAACATTTGACAAGTTACATGCTGTCCTTGTTTCTTTGTTACTTTAGGTAATCCCGTATCCGTTCTGATCTTAGTTTATCACAGAAATAAATAAAATATATTTTTTGTAATTCCGTCCAGTCTCTCCGTATGACGGTCAACATGAACATCAAGGGTCTAGAGGACTTCAAGCTGGTGATGGCGACGATCACCCAGGTCCAGCAAATGACCATCACTGCCGAGTGCAAGTACCGCACCATGCAAGAGATATTCCACATGCTGAGGCAGCATAAAATTAATGTAAGTCTGATTTTTTTACCGGACTACGCCAGAAGCCGGGTTATTTTAATATTTTCTAATAGGAGAAACATTTAACAGACATACATCATCCCAGTTTTCCCCGTTGGGAGTAAGGAAGAGGTGTAGTATCACAGTTCGCCAGTATGTTTTGGGTCCCATGTGGGCTTGCCCACAGGGGCGAGCCCATTTGAACATTTAACTGTCAAAAATACTAAAATTGTTTTCCAATGTTTTTCTGTCTTGCTTCTTTGTAAAGCAAATAAAGTGCTGAATTAGTGTTATACATTACTTACGTTACACGTGAATTCAAAAATTTCTACTCCCTCCCAGGTGTCAGACGAAGATCTTATATTTGCCAAAAACCTGGAAGCTTCTTGGGGAAGCCTGTACCAAACAACGCTGTTCCGAGCCGCTACACTAGAGAAAACTAAAGAGAAATTCTCTAAACTAAACGTAGTGGAAATTGCCAATTTCTTGAAAGAGCTCGATGAGTTTGTTGAAAAGTTTGACTCCGAAGGTCCTGCGACGGTCGGCGATGACATGGACAGAGGAAGCATGCTCATGGAGGTAAGATACCGATACAAGTAACTGAACTCTGCTCCACAAGTTAGCATTGTCAGATTATATAACATTACATTAAAATCAGTCGAGCCGTTCTGACGGGATGATACATGCGGTAATAGATTTTTCATCCCACCGTCTCGGAAAGAGTATTTTTACTCTTCGATATCTGAGTGCAAAAGTCGTTTTTATCCTCTAGAGAGACAAAGTAAATTGAATTTAGAACATCGTGCTTTTACCCCCCTGGCGCCGAATTTATCATACAACTTTGTTTTAATTTGTTCAAAACTCAGACTTGGAACCTTCCCTAGGTTCCGAGTCTAAACGCAACAAAGTATCGATATTTATGTCGTATCGATATTTTTTTGAAATTATCAGTATCGATAAGTACTGACTGATGGTTTTATTTAAAAATATCGATATATGGGCGATATATCTTAAAAACCAAATTATTTATTAATTATTATTAATAAACAACAAATCAAGTCGACCAAAAACAAAAAATACATTAAATATAATTTGTTAAAAAGATGTTAGTATAAAAAAAAGTATTCCTTTTTGGGATTTTATAATCTTAAAACTTATAAATGTTTATTGGTCTGTAAAAAATATAGATACTTTTCGATACTTTGAATTTTATATCGATGCATCGATATATCGAAATATTAAATATCGCTCAAAAATATCGATACATTAAAAAAATAATATCGATATATCGATGTATCGATGTATCGATATATCGATGTATCGATATTTTTTCAACAAGCCTATCGGAACTTTCTTGGTGTACTTTTTTAAGTCTCTAACACCAACATTACAATACCTAACAAAAATATTACACTCAAATAATTGTAGCAACGTTAATTTCAATTTCTCTTAATTATACCTAGTATTATTTGTTATAATTTAAAGAATATTCTGTATAACTTACCTATCATATAGTATTTAATACCTAAACTGAAATAAAAGTATCTTGTGGTTGTAAATGCTTATTTTAGTCATTTCCTCGCTGAGGTGGGATGAAAAGTTACGTGTTGCACTCGAGTGCAAAGATTTTTCACCTTGTGCTCTTTAATTCCCTCGCTGACGCTCAGGATTCTAATTTTTGAGTCACTCGCTCCGCTCGTGATTCAATTTTAGAATCCTTCGCTTGCTCGGTCATCAAAATTGAGCACGCGGTTAAAAAGCAACTTTGCACTCTTGTATAACAAATAACTATTTATTTGTATAACAAGATTGATACGATCATGTGCGTACATATAACGAAATGTACGAACGTGGACGAAGCAAAAAAGTATGCAATAATGGTAGCAAATATGTACCATTGAATATTATATCAACAGGAGTATGGCAAATACTTCGACGAATTAGATGCCCGTAAGAGAATGCTTCAAGCAGCGGAACAACTCTTCGACAATCCTCTGGCTGACTTCTCCAACTTCAATCGCGCGAAAACAGACTTCGGTTACATGGAATTAATTTACAAGATATATAAGGCACAGAAATACGCCAGGGAAATATGGTCCAAGACTCTGTGGGGCAACCTGAACCCGCAAGCTCTCGTGGATGGCATCGAGCAGTTCTTCAAAGAATTCAGGTTTGAAGTTACTCACGCCTGTTTGGGTTAGTGACTACTAAAGTTACAGCAGTGTTCTCTAAAATGCAAGCATCTCAAAAGTTTTAGCTTTCTCTGACCTTTGAATAGGTCATAACCTATATAAATGGACATAGGAGTATTAATTACCTCTGCAATATAGTCTTCGGACAGATGACTCCCAACAGACGTATTCGGAGATGACCAAAATAAATATAAACATAATTATTTTTAGAAAGCTACCAAAAACTATTCGTCAAACGCCTACTGGTCAGATGCTGGACCTGAAAATGAAACAGTTCAAGGGAGTAGTTCCTTTGATGGTCTCGCTGAAGAACGAAGCTATGCGAGAAAGACATTGGAAGGAGCTTATGCGAAAGACTGGTAAGTGGATACAAAAATTTTTTCCCCATCTTGTTTATAGAAACACTAATATCATGCTATCTCACTCTTTCACACCTGTGTATTGTATATGTGCGAGAGAGATAGCAAGAGATTACCAGCTTTTTTTAATGATGCAATTCTATATTGATGTACAGGCCAGGATTTCGACATGTCTCCGGATCGTTTCACATTGGAAAACATGTTTGCTATGGAGTTACATAAATATCAAGACGTAGCCGAAGAAATTGTCAACCATGCTATCAAAGTAAGCTAGTCGTATTTAAAATTTGGAGAATCCTGCATTAATTCTCCTGCAATTCTTCTGCATTATTTCTGCATTAATTTTCTTCCTTGAGTATTAAGGGTATCAATGCAATGCCAGATATTCGACGGTCATAATATTATACTAAAATTTTATAATTTTTCAGACTGTGATATTATTGTGCAAAATATGGAACTTTCGAAAAGCCACAAAAACCCGCAAATTACCATTATTTAGTTTTTCGTGAAATTAAATCGGTGACGTCATCTATGACGTAGCCCCGTATATCGCGAACTAACTCGTAAGCTGCTCGTATTGCCGTAATCGCACACAGCCGTGGTACTCCGCAGTGCCATATTTCTACAAGTAGATGTCGCTACTCACTTTTTACAGTATTTTTATAGTCTTCGACTTTATCAGTTTTAAATTTTCTTGTTATTACAGTATTTAGACACAACATAGATTAATTCTACTCTAAATACTCTAAACCCTATGAAATGGTAACACATTTTTAACTAAAGATGTCGCTACGATCTCTTAGTTTTTAGCACTTGTCAAGCACCTATATACACAAATCATGCAAACCACGCCTTTACGCAGAGGTACTAGGCAGAGGTATACTGTTTCCACATAGACAATTACGTGTAAGTACATGTATCTACATACAGGTTTCAATGTATTTAATAGGGTGAGGATATTGCCATGAGGTAAACAAATGTTTTGCAAACGTTGGCCGTTCACCACTTTATTGTTCAGAACATAAGGTACATTATCGCTTGTTATAATATACCACTGACTTCTCAGGAGTTAGCAATAGAGCGAGGTGTGAAGGACGTTCAAGACACGTGGGCGAGCATCGCGTTCACGGTGTCGCGCCACTTCAACCGCGGTGAGGACCGAGGGTACACGCTCAACCCCTGCGATGAGATCACCGTGAAGCTGGATGATGACGCCATGACACTGCAGAGCATGGCCGCTTCGCAGTATGTATATCAGTTCCTATGGCCATGACATTTATATAGGCTTAGGGAAGGCAAATAAGGTTTTTAGTTGGTATGATTTCGAACATTCCCTGGTATTCTTAGAAGTGGTATTAGACCAAAGGCTCACACACTGAAAGCTCATGGATTAGTTTGCGATTTCTACCCTGAATTAAACAAAAATTTTGCGAATTAAACTCCTGAATGAACCAAACCCATCAGTTCACTTCAAGTAATAGCATAATATCTTCGTTGTCCAACCAAAATCTGCTGTGTCGTAGATTTACGGTGCTCACAGGCACTTATAGGTACTATCTACCGTATAAAAAACTTCTACGCAAACTTAAAAAGTAAAAATCGCAAATGAAAATGTCAAGAAGTACTAGGTGCTTCCAAAAACCCTCAAAATCTTTTTCTTAGATTCATTGGTCCATTCCTGTCGGTGGTGCACACTTGGGAACGTCGGCTGTCCCTCATATCGGAGGTGATCGAGGAGTGGATGGCGACGCAGCGCAAGTGGCTCTACTTAGAGGGGATCTTTGTTGCCGGTGATATCCGCACGCAGCTACCTGAAGAAGCCAAGAAATTCGATGATATTGATAAATCTTTTAGGAAGGTGAGTTCCTAATCAGAAGGAATACTTTTATAAGAAGTTGAAAATATAGGTCTAACAGCGGTTTAGCCTTAGCTATAAGTGGTTATACTTATCAGTCGTCGTGTATGTCGTACTTTAGACAAATATACATTAACGCAGACTTGCTGTTAAGGCTGTAGCATGGTGGCAGAAGAAACGGCACAGCACGTGGTTATGGAATGCAGAAGCGTCGCAGATCAACGGGCACAAATTCTTCAATTCCCTGCGTCGCTGGAGATATGCACAATGGCCCAGTTAAGAGTCTCAAGTGCGGAAAATACACAGCGAAAGTAATCTAAGGCTGTAGTCTTTCAAAATATCATGTTCATTTACTACATAATATTATTTCAGATTATGTTGGACACGGCTAAGAGACTGAATGTGGTAGACTGCTGCACCATGAGTGGCCGACTAGAAGAGTTCATCAACTTGGGCATTGGACTGCAGAAGTGAGTGTACATTTCATATTGAATATTATAGCATCCAGTAGACGAGCAGTCATATATAAATAAATAGAATTGCACGAAAATTTGTCTAATGGTCGTAAGTAAGAAGTCTCGAGTTAGATTCACAGGTCGAGCAATGTTATTGGGTTTTTCAATGAAATTCTTAGTAGAAGCTCAAAGTTTGGTTTAGTCGGTTAGTGACAATAAGGTCGCCCTCCTTTTTTTACTTGGGACCAAAATTTACCGGCGTACATTAAAAGCTCTTAACTGTAATGGTATGTTATGCCAAACAAAACTTTACCACGTATGATGTTTCACAGGTGTCAAAAATCATTGAACGATTACTTGGACTCCAAGAGACGTATATTTCCTCGATTCTTCTTCATATCGACGGACGAGCTGCTATCTATTCTCGGCAGTAGCGAGTGCAGTTGTGTGCAGGAACATATGATTAAAGTAAGTAATTTTATTGAAGCGGCTGCATATCTTGCTGAAATAATTTAATCGAAAAACCAACACTTAACTCGCGTTAAAAAAAATAACGGTATCATTAGCCTAGCCTAGATCCTAACCGTTTGTGAAATACAGTACCGTAAAAAAGTATTTTTGGTTTATTACTTAGCCCACCTTAATGACTGATTTATCGATTAATGATTATATGTGAAACGTATTTCAGATGTTCGACAATATTCGGGCGTTGGATCTTTACGTCGATCATACTAATCGTCCCGTGGCCGCTAAGATGATATCCGCTGAAGCTGAGGTACACAAACTGATATGATAACTGATAACTTTTTTGTGGATAAGGAAATGCTCCTTATTCTGGTCGCCCCGCGATAATAATTATGTTGAGCTCTTCGGGGCAGGTGGCCAGCATACCGATTAAAACCACTACCACTGCCATCTTCCGCATAGTGGCGGGATCATGGGAAACTCTCGCATGAACTCCGCTTCGGACGGCCGTTTCTTCCTAAGGACCGCATGCTATGGGCGATAGACGACCTCGAGTCCGCAGCCTTTCTTTAGACTATACCTACCTACTTTTAAAAGAAACATAAATCATCTAGGATAATTCTTTATTTCCTTTTTAATATTTCTTATTAGATAATGGATTTCCGAAAAGTAGTATACACCGAGGGGCGCGTAGAAGACTGGATGAATTTAGTGCTAAACGAGATGCGGAACAGCAATAAGTTTATCACCAAGAAGGCCATCTTCTACTATGGAAGGAACTGGAAAGTTCCCAGGTACGTAGTATTAATATACTAACTTACCCCGCTAAACGTCGTTTGTACACCAAGTGTACAAATAATATGGTGATTTTTTTTAACCATGGGAATTTGAAAAACTATATTTTTCCTGCTCTAGTTTGCAAAGATTGTAGGAAAACGACAAGGATGTCGAATGGATAATGTTCATATATGCATACTGCACATTTTCGCATAGGTTGCACTTTAGTGGTCAATTGCAGCAAGGTTCAGTCTTTAAGAGGTACGATCGATGGATACCACTTTACGCCCTAAAAGTCGGTCATAAAGCACATTTGGGTGTGTTACGGACTTTTGAGCGTGAGAACCAGTTCCCCCTCTTGGTTGTTTTGCAGTTGGTAGGGGCTTTTAAGGGTCAGCAACGCCTCTGGTGTTGCAGATGGCATGAGTGGTAATGACTACCTACCATGAAGTGGCTTGTCAGTTCCCGACATAAACTATAAAAATTCTTATTATTATTTTACATTCAGAACTGACTGGATCTTAGAATACCAAGGCATGGTGTGCTTAGCTGCGAACGGCGTGTGGTGGACAGCTGAGACTGAGGAAACTTTCATACGCATTCGTAAGGGCAACAAGCGAGCCATGAAGGAACATCTGGCGCAGCAGAATGAACAACTAGACGGACTGGTCATCAAAGTGAGACAAGGTGAGTGATATTTCTTTTTTCAGCCGTGTACATGAGAAAGACGAACACGAAGGTTATTTACAATTACAGCCGTCCTCTTAGCTTTTTCGACTATTTTGGAGTTACCTTCAGTGTAAACAGAAGCTATTCTCTTCGCGCGTACCTTAGAACTTCAAACAATTATAAATTGTTTTTCAGAATACTTATAATATTTTACTATATTTTTCAGTTGGTCTGTTATTCTTAATATATCAAACATCAGTCATAAAAAATATTTTCAGATCTATCATCAAACGACCGCGTCAAGTTCCGTACTATAACTACGATCGACGTCCACGCGCGCGACATTATAGAAGGTTTTGTGCGCGACAATGTGACGGAAGCTAGCGAGTTC
This sequence comes from Acronicta psi, assembly GCA_946251955.1. Classification (NCBI taxonomy): domain Eukaryota; kingdom Metazoa; phylum Arthropoda; class Insecta; order Lepidoptera; family Noctuidae; genus Acronicta; species Acronicta psi. Next base: position 4,166,101 of record OX276486.1, read on the forward strand.
GAGTGGGAGAGCCAGCTGCGGTTCTACTGGCTCAAGAGGGACGATAACCTGTGGATAAGACAATGCACAGGTTTTAAATCACTTTATAAATGAACACAACTTATACCAGCCGGGCTAACATGCACGCCGTGAGAACATTTTGTCGACGCTTATGTCCTGCTTTTGTCTCGTTTTCGCACGAGGAAGAGCGAGACAAAATAGTAGACAAAATTTTGTCGTGGCGCGCATGTTAGCCTGGCAGGTGTAGCTAAACTATGTTTCGTCTCTCTCCTATTTGAGTCACTTTAAAATCATCTGACAGTGACAAAACATAGACTAACTACTCCTAGCCTAAACCTTTTTATTAATAAAGCCGTTATTGTTTTTAATTCTCCTGATTATGCAAATAGTTTTACAATCTAATAAACAAAGCAAAAAGAAGTATGCAAGAATCGCAGCATTCTATAATTTCTGTCCAACCCTGTGAGAAAAAAGTATGTAATTAGACCTCAAAAAAGTTTTAACCGAAAAGTATTGCTACTACCGAAAAGGCCTGAAAGCTACATTAGGAGAATGAGATGTTATAGTATTGTTTGTTTGATTGTATGTTTTTAATAGGACTACATAATTATGTAGCTTGAAACGTTTTACTGTTCTACTACTGTTTTATTAACTCCAGATTTATATCTGACTAGTACATTAGCTACCAGAACCAACCATCAAAAATGACCTTGATATTTTGTAAAACTAGAAAGAAAGTGATATTGCAGGTACCTTCGAGTATGGTTACGAGTACATGGGTCTGAACGGTCGACTGGTGATCACTCCACTCACTGACCGCATCTACCTCACCATCACGCAAGCTCTCACTATGCAACTTGGCGGAGCACCTGCTGGTAATAATAATAGTATTTCTCATCATACATTATATCATCTTTGTCTTGTCTTTTAGGCTTGTTTGAATAAATCATAGCAAATATGACATTACAGCTAGTTGTTGCCCAAAGAGACTAGTTAAAATGGAGACTGTTTAAATCAAAAAATTCTTAATAAGGGATAACGCCCAGCAGAGGCAGCGTTCTTCTACTCCTAGTAACATCGAAACTGATTATTTATGATAATAACAATCTAATGGCAGGTTTTAGAAGCAGCAGTAAAAGGTTGTGGAAATGTAGTTTGATACACTACCTTTACTCATAGGCCCTGCCGGTACTGGCAAGACGGAGACGACAAAAGACCTAGCAAAAGCCCTGGGTCTTCTGTGCGTTGTCACCAACTGTGGCGAGGGCATGGACTTCCGCGCCGTGGGTCAGATCCTGGCTGGGCTGTGCCAGTGCGGCGCCTGGGGCTGCTTCGACGAGTTCAACCGCATCGACATATCTGTGCTGTCCGTCATATCCACGCAGCTGCAGTGTATCAGAAGCGCATTGCTTATGAAACTGAAGAGATTCACTGTAAGTGGACTTTAGATTTTTAAGGTGGCTTACTTTTCTTATCAATCGTTCTCGAGAGATATCAATGGCCTATTTAAAAATATGCCCCTAATGGAATTTCGTGTTGAACGATTGTAGTCATTATGGGACCTGAAAGGGTTTATTTGATCTCGGAAAATAAAACTATCTTTTATATGTTGTATAAGATTTTCTGATTTGAAATTCATTCTGGATTTCGATTTAGTTTTTTTTTTTTTATTCAGCCATTATCGTCCCACTGCAGGGCAAAGGCCTCCCTACCCTCTTTCCATTCCTCACGGATTAAGGCTATTTGGGACCAATCTTTCCAGAAGGAATCAAGCTCATCCCGCCATCTTCGATTTCGATTTTGTAAAACATAATTATTTATGGTAATATTTATACACTATATTCTAGTAAAATTTTAAACTGTTCGCTAGTTTGAAGGCCAAGAAATAGCGATGGACAGCAAAGTGGGGATCTTCATCACGATGAACCCCGGGTACGCGGGCCGCACCGAGCTGCCGGAATCTGTCAAGGCACTGTTCAGGCCCGTCGTCTGCATCCTGCCCGACCTGGAGATGATCTGCCAGATATCACTGTTCTCCGATGGATTCCTTACTGCTAAGGTTACGATTAAATCCTCCTTTGTAAACTAGGTACTGCTAGATGTATGTGTTTTAATTTTTGTTAAATGAGAAGAATTTGATTTTTTTTTTCGTGTTGTTGAGTTCTAACAACAAAAGGCTCTTAACAAATAGTGTTTGTGCGTATTTCATCTATCCATCCAGTAATTATTATTATACCTCAACATTATTTGTTTTTCAGGTGTTAGCTAAAAAGATGACGGTATTATACCACGTGGCTCAGCAGCAGTTGTCGAAGCAGTCTCACTACGACTGGGGGTTGCGCGCGCTGACGGCAGTACTGCGCATGGCTGGAAAGCTGCGCCGCGACTCGCCCGGACTAAGCGAGATCATGGTGCTCATGCGCGCTCTCAGGTTACATACCTATTTGCTTAAATTTGTTAAAGAGGATTCGACTTCTAATAGCTACGACTTCCGCTGATATTTTAACTGATGATATTATTAGCCTAATATATGATATGATATTAATAGCCTAGGTTTACTTCTTAAAAAGTATAGACTTTTTAAAGAAAATGTCTGGAATAGTTCAGAAATAGCCGTATATTGTGACACTCGTTTTGATAAATCTATTCGTGGATTCAAAAAGATCTTTTGAAAGGAAAACCGTCACATAAAGTGCAATAGTTAAATAGTTTCTTATACATCTGATCATAAAGTATAAAATTCATTGAATTACATTTTTCACGTCCCACAGAGACATGAACCATCCTAAGTTCGTGTTTGAAGACGTGCCGCTGTTCCTCGGCCTGATCAAGGACTTGTTTCCCGGACTGGAGTGTCCTCGCGTCGGCTATCCGGACTTCAACGCCGCCGTCGCCGAGGTGCTAGAGAAAGACGGATACATCGTTTTGCCTCATCAGGTTAGCGATAAAGTGCTAAGTGGGGACTAAGTACTTAAATGCTGCGTTGCAATAAATACACTGGGAAGTGGTGAATGGTGGTATGTCTAAAAGACTTACGTTTGAGAAGTGATACCTAGTTGACTATCTTGAGTGGTTTATGGTTTATTGATGACTAGCTTTCCGCCAGCGGCTTCGCTCGCGTGGTCATGTATTATACATATAAACGTTCCTTAAGAATCACTCTATCTATTAAAAAAAACCGCATCAAAATCCGTTGCGTAGTTTTAAAGATCTAAGCATACATAGGGACAGACAGACGGCGGATAGCGACTTTGTTTTATACTATGTAGTGATATAAGAAAGTCTCTTAGAAAAACAAAAAGAAGCAGTATACTCCCGAACTAAAAATGCGAAGAGAGCAATATTCTGCTGGCTTTTATTTAGCGTATAATTTTATTTTTACGGTTCATATGGTATGGAGTGGTGGTGATATGAACAGTTACGATTGGCAGTGAGTGAATCAATGTTTTGCAACAGAACTTTGAAACTTCTTTCAGATATCACTTTAAGACGGACAATATATTAGAAAAGGGTGTAGGTACGATTTTTTCTTTATTAAATTGTATAACTAAAGTATAAATGCTTTCTTCAGGTTGATAAAGTGGTCCAGTTATACGAGACGATGATGACGCGCCATTGCACGATGGTAGTGGGGCCGACGGGTGGGGGCAAGACTATCATTATCCAGACATTGGTCAAGGCACAGACTCTGTTGGGACTTCCTACTAAGCTTACCATACTCAACCCTAAGGTATCTTCCTTTTTTAGGTAATCTTTTCCAAGCAGAAATACTCTAATCTACCTAGATGTGGATGGATATCGGTATTTCATTTTCATATATTAACATACCATCACGCCTACATTCCCCGAAAAGGTAAGCAGAGGCGTACTAATCTACACCCACATTTAGTACACGGGACCTAAAAACATACCGGTGAAATGTGGAGGCGAGCCTATTGCCATCTACCGGGCATAAATCCAGACTCCGAGCTGCTACTAGAAATTTCACAGAAAACCCAACAACACTTTGCTTCACCCGGGGATCGAACCCAGGGCCTCTAGCGTAGCAGTCGCGCTTGGGACCACTAGACCAACGACGCAGTCGTTTTTCCACTGTTTACTACCCGTTTCAATACTATTTGCAAATTAGAGATGTGCGTGATTATGTACGCGCTAAGCGTATTTTTTTTATATTACCTTCAGTTGCAGACGAGCAGGTGGCTCATCTGATGGTAATTAATTGTTGTTATATTGAGTTTCAGCAGCTTTGAATGTTGCAGGCGTGCTCAGTAATAGAGCTCTATGGAATTTTGGATCCAGTGACAAGAGACTGGACTGATGGATTATACTCCAGAATATTCCGAGAAATGAACAGGTATTTATTACTAGTTCAATGGTTGAGTTTTACTTAGTAGAGTTCGCGCGGTATCTATAACTTGGCAGAACTGCAGTTAGCCGTTTGAATGCGCAGTGGATTGTTTAGGCTGTAAATTAAAGGCCGACAGACCAGTCAACTTATACCGGCTTAACTGTAAGTTTCAAATACTAAATGTCTCTCGAAGAAATACAATATGGGTACAATACCGGGGACAAATACTAAGAATTTCATAGAAAAAATCCAGTTACATTTCTTGACCTGGAGGTACTTAAAACCCAGTACCATTAAATACTGAAGAAAACTGTGTTTCTTTTTCATAATCATTATTTCTCGTACCAGGCCAGCAGAAAAAGACGAGCGACGTTACTCCCTCTTCGACGGCGACGTGGACGCCCTCTGGATAGAGAACATGAATTCTGTAATGGATGATAATCGTCTCCTAACATTAGCCAATGGGGAGAGGATCCGTCTGGCCCCCTACTGCTCTTTGCTGTTCGAAGTGGGAGACTTGAACTACGCTTCGCCAGCGACTGTGTCCAGAGCTGGCATGGTGTTCGTGGACCCTAAGAATTTGGGCTACCAGCCCTATTGGGACAGGTTTGATCATTCAATCGTAACGGGAAACTGATTAAAGAAATTATGTGTTGCAGAGTAGGGTTAGGACGCTATTTTATGCGTCTGGGTGGAAATATTCCGATAGGTACTAAACAATAGCGCCCTATTGCTTAGTTTGACGAAATATACCCTTCAAAGCCACTTTACCTTTCATCAATAGCCTTCTAATATACACCATAATGTAATGAAAATTTAACTAATAACTGTCATCTCAAGTGGTATTTCGCGCGTGTTGCTACACGCGCGAAATACCACTGGTGTTACTAGTATCTATAAATTACACTACTGAAGTTCTATGTTTCATTTCAAAATACCTATAATATTGGAATTGAAAATTATTTATTTAAACTTTATAATTTTTTAATTTAATTATTATAATCATTTTTGTACTGATTATACACCAAAACATTAACATAGACGGGACAAGTACATTTGCAAAATGCAAGAATAATAATATTAAAAAAGAAATATCAGTTAAATATGTTTTTTATTTTTTATTTATTAAGTACATATTAAACACATCATAAAGTTCATATTGTACCACTAAACCAGTAATGGTTTGTATTGGTACTCACATTCGACATATACGCACTGCTATTTAACATATTTTATTATAAAACTATTTGATATAGTATTTCCAACCTTATTATCTTATCAACTAAATAGGTGGTTGCGCGGGCGCAGCAACGAAGAAGAGCGTGAGCAATTGAACGGTATGTTCGACCACTACGTGACGGGCGCCATCAACTACATCGTGTTCGGTATGTTCGGCCTGCAGCAACAGACGCCACTGAAGACCATCGTGCCGCAGACGCCACTCAACCTGGTGAGTGGGTGCACACAATGGGCCAGCTTGGCCTCGAGCCTAGTACAATGGGACGTAGATCGTACACGTAGATCACTTTATACCTGGCTGTCATAGATGAATTCTTAACTACATAAATACTATACTATGGGCCTGTTTCACCACCCTGCCAGTAAGTTCCCGTTAAATTACTTGGCACATAATTTTATACAAGTTTTGTTCCATTTTTTTAACCAGGTGGTGCAGCTATGCTATATGATAAGCGGCTTGCTGCCCAATAGAGAGGATGCAAACGAAGGGATCGAAAAAACAATCGTTGAGTGCGTGTTCATGGTGGTAAGTATAACCAATGTAAGGAGTTCTGTAAAGGTGGATCCACATACATGCCGCCGGCTTTGCCGCCTGCCTTGCCGCCGGGTTTCAGCGGTAAGACAGTCTGAAAGCCGGCGACATGTGTGTGGATCCACCTTTATGCAGTTCGATTCAAACTCAATGGCGGCTCGAAAGTTAGCTACTCGCTGCGCAGTACCACATATCACATAAATTCCACTAATACCACTTCTCATCCCCGCTATCACATAAATTAGTTACTGCGCAGCGACTCGCCTTATGTTCCGAGCCGCCAGTCAAACTGTAGGTACATAGGTACCTAATTATAGTATATACCAGTTGTGTTGTTCCAATCGACGAATGAATAGAAACAAAATGTATGATGACATAAGCTTTCGAAAAATCTGACGATTGCAAATGTCATCCCCATAGAGTTTGTCGATCCGAATGTTAGATCCCTACTTGGTTAGCCTGCTGGTATTCCCCGCTGGTGTTTCTGGGCCTTATAGTATACCTACTAGCGACCCGCCCTGGCTTCGTACGGGTGCAATGTAGATACAAATGTGTGGCAGTTGGCTGATATGATGAAACGTACAAACAGCGGAAGCGACTTTGTTTTTAATATGTAAAGAAAAGATAGATTCCTTGAGTACCTAATCAGTCAATGAGTGGTATAGATCATATATATTTCATTTTTTATCAAATACTCAATAAAAATTCTAAACGCACGTTTTATTTCTTAAGACTTTCAAGGTAACGTTTAAAACCATTTCATTGAAAACATTCACTTTAGTTTTTGAATTGGTGGGTAATTTCGTATAAACTACACAACGGGGGCGTAGCTCAGATGGTAGAGCGCTCGCTTAGCATGCGAGAGGTACCGGGATCGATACCCGGCGCCTCCAAATATTGTTTATTTTTAGGGTTTTTTTTAAAATTTAAAATATATTAACATAGGTTGTAGAAAAATAAGTGTCGTTTTCTCTTCCAGTCGATGTACAATAGCCTCGGCGCAGCCATTATTGATGACGGGCGGTTTGACTTCGATACCTACATCAAGAAAGCATGTCCAATGATGCTCGTAGAAGATACACTTGAGAAGAAAGCTACCACAAGTAATAAGCCATTATGTTTTGTTTACGGCAATGAACATTCATGTCTTTGGATCTTCAAGGGAGCGTGGAATTCTTGCCACCACCAGCATGGGAGCCAATGTTTTCTCATAAAAGACCACCCCTTTAAACCCCCTACTAATAACCCTACACCTGTTTACCTTGCCATGTTGTTGTTAATTTTTTTAACGGGTAGACTTAGAAACTGTGCATTATTATAAATAATAATGTTCCAGTTGTTGAAATTGCGACTGCTGAACGAGAAGTCCTGAGGCTTTGTTCGCAGTAATAATTAAGAATCTCTTCGTAGTATGCATGAGTCGACTCGAGAGTAGGGTCGTGCCCGGCAAACTGTGGGTCTACATAAATACACCACTGCCTCCTAGCCCTTATTTAGGAGAATACAGACGTATGGAGGTTATCTTATCAATTACCAATGTTTCGCAGAACATTTCCCAATGGGATTCGCCACTTTATACGACTACTGCTTGGAACTGAAGACCAAGACCTGGGAGGCTTGGGAGTGGCTGGTGCCGGAGTACGTGCACAACAGAGAGATGAAGTTCCCTGCCATACTGGTGCCAACCGTCGACACCCTGCGACTGACTTGGCTCATCAAGATTATGGAGAGTGTGAGTCGAAAACTAGATTTTTATCGTCATCATCATCAACCCATTAACTGTCCTGGGCACTCCACTACGCTAGCCTAATGCGGCAGACGTCACATGCCATCGAGAATCTTTCAGGTATGCAGATTTCCTCACGATGTTTTCCTTCACCGTAAAGCGAGTGATAATGACACACATGACTTCGAAAAGTCAGAGATGCGTGCCTTGGATTCGAAGTCGAGAACTTTGATTTAGCAGTCCAGTGGTCATACCCCTAGAATATCACTCCTCTTGTTTATACTACAACGCTTTTTCCTGCATTTTCGTCGCATTGCAAAACGACCACTACTTAGTTTATATTTCTTTTTCTAAAAGAGCACTTGGTACTATTAAAGTGCCAGTGGAACTCTTATGGAGTCTTATTATCTTTTTATTTAATCTCTTAGCTTGCCATTAACCCTGTAAGCTGTCGGTTTTGAATTTGCTTGTAATTTAGACCTTATAATCAGGACAATATGACACAGAACATTAACTATTATCACAATAATTTATTACCTATTTTGATAACAGGTGGAACGGCCGGTGCTACTGGTCGGTGAAACGGGAACATCAAAAACGGCTATAATCACCAACTATCTCCGCGGATTACCCGCGGATAAATTTGTAAGTCATTATCAGATTAACACGTAGATATGGATTATATTATTCAACAAACATTCTGCCAACGTCCATACCACGTTGAACACACCGGTTCTCGTCCGATCACCGAAGTTAAGCAACGTCGGGCGCGGTCAGTACTTAGATGGGTGACCGCTTGGGAACACCGCGTGACGTTGGTTTTTGCATCGTTAATTGCCAAAGGATATGCAAGATATGTCAAATTCTTCAAATTAACTGGTGCTAATTAATATTTTTCATAACTGTGTAATTCGGTACATGAGACGATATCAATGTCGATATTTTTATCTTTTTTGTGTGCGGAAAATATTCACGGACCGTATATCGGACTCATACGAGACGATACCCTGACTCTATGTCTCAAACTTTTTAACGTAGATATGTATGTATATTAAAAAAATGTTATCAAAACTATATTAATATTAAATATTATTAAGAAATATTTGCGACACCCTTACATGTATGTTATGTTAATTAAGTATTTTCTGTAACTACATAATGCAATAAATAAATACCCGTGCCCAGCAGTGGTACAGTAAGTTAACGATGGTGACGAATCGTTTTCATTCTATAAGTACCTACTAAGTACTTACACCTATACCCACGTAACTGTTTTCTTTTTTCTGTGCAACGAAACAACAACGTAGATTTATTTTTATACCTACTTAATACAATTAAAATCGTCGCAATTAAAATTATTGTGTGTTAAATACGACTAAAATTAATCATCGTCTGTATTTTACAAACATAAAATTTATTCATTTCCTACATCTTTACGTTTCGCTGCTATTGCAATTATTTGCATATTAATAATATAAAATATTGTATAGTTACTTTCTGTTTATTTTTAATACCTAACAAAACAACTAATTACATTACAAGCGCACACTCAGCTATTTTAAACTGTGCCACATTCACAGAAATACTTACGAAACGGACTGGTTCTATAATAAGATCCCAAAACAAGTCCATAGTATGTAACGCACATTTTCGACACACTTTCATGTCGGGGGCGTAGCTCAGATGGTAGAGCGCTCGCTTAGCATGCGAGAGGTACCGGGATCGATACCCGGCGCCTCCAATTATTACTTTTTGCGTTTTTTTGCGTTCATCCCTTATGTTTATAATCAGATACTAGATAAGCAGACTAATCATCGAGACATGCCTATTTATTACATGTAAGAAAAACTATCTTTTTGTATTTTTTAAGCATTTTCCATGCTAAGATTACAAGTACATGTAACATGTAAGAAAAAGTTATTTTTAGTGGTTTTTTTTGGAAATGTATGTACAGGTAGTTGAGTATGTTCAGTTATAGTTTTATGTCGATAAGATGCAGAAGTTGGCATAGGCATAACATTTAGACTTCACCTAAAAGCATGGGTAAACTTAACCCATTAAGCAAACAGGCACTATATGAAATATATTGTTTAGTCGGGACCTATTACATACTACCGGAAACATACAATTTCGCCTTTAATCTTCAAAGGGTTAGACAGAGGCGTACTAATGTACACCCACATTTTGCCGGTATTTTTAGGTCTCATATAATAGGGGGCGAGCCTATTGCCATCAACAGGGCACAAATCCAGACTTTGAACTGGGAATTTCACAGAAAAACCCAACAACACTTTGGTCAACCCGGAATTTGAACCCAGGACCTCTAGCGTAGCAGTTGCACTTGGGACCACTAGACTACAAATCCAAACTCCTAGCTGCTACCGGAGAATTTCAGAGAAAAAACCTCGACCATCACATTCGCTTAAAAGATAACTAAACTAACAAGGCACTTCTAGTGAATTAGTATAATTATCAACCCATATACTGTCGCACTGCTGGGCACGGGTGTCCTCTCAATAAGAGAGGGATTAGGCCATAGTCCACCACGCTAGCCTAATGCGGGTTAGCATTACTTCACACGCCGTCGAGAAAATCTCTCAGGCATGCAAGTTTCCTCACGATGTTTTCCTTCACCGTTAAAGCGAGTGATAATTACGCACAATATGATTTCGAAAAGTCAGAAGTGCGTGCCTTGGATTCGAATTCGAGATCTTTGACTACCCCTAGGCTTTCACTGACTGTATTTCCTATTTTACAATGATTATTTTCAGATAATCCAGCCAATGAACTTCTCATCGCGTACATCGTCCATGGACGTCCAGCGTAACTTGGAGTCGGTAGTGGAGAAGAGGACCAAGGACACGTTCGGACCGCCCGTGGGCAAGAAGATGCTGGTGTTCATTGACGATATGAATATGCCTATCGTGAGTATATTATTGAATATTTGTAAATATATTCTTGAACAGTATTGAGAATCAAACTGAAATACGATCCTAAATTCAAATTCAAATTCAAATTCAAAATATTTTATTCAATTAGACCATATAAATAGGCACTTTTGAATTGACAAACTAGTTACACGGTTCCAAAAAGTGGGACTTATGGAGAAGAGCCGGCAAGAAACTCCATAGTTTAGTTTAGTTTAGTTTTGGCACGAAACTCTTTAAAAAAAATAAAGGTATTTATGGCAACAGTAACAATAAAATTTTGTGGTGAATAGTATGAGTATAATGCAGTATGATGTGTATGACTAAAAAAAACAAAAAACAAACGAAGATAGCCATTGCAGTAAGAGCCGACTGACAGCACCCGTTCAAGAGCATGACGTGTGTATCATAAAAAATAAAATTACAATCTTCCTTCTACGTAATTATATAAATATCTTGCATAAACCAATCAACGTCATCTCTTAAAACAAAAGAAGTGTGTCATGTCAACCATAATGCCATAAAGACAATCCCACCCTACGTCACACCGTTCAAGCAAAGAGGTTAGTCACAGTCCACCTCTTTACTTCTTTCGGATCACCATATTGCCTTCCATTCCTAACTCTAGTCTTTATTGTACGTGCAGTGTCACCAGCAATATTATCGTTTTTCCCAATTTTCCAACTTCATGGGAATTTCAGAAAATCCCGGTCTTAGTGCTCACCTATGTTATATAAAGAACAATGGTACCGTTGTGTCTCAGTCAGTGTTATTTTTTAAATATTACTTCTCAAGTAGGTATACGAAATCATTAAAGTCGGTCACGTAAAAGTCTGAATAATCGGGAAAAAAAATTCAGTACTATAAAAAATGTATTTGGAGGCGCCGGGTATCGATCCCGGTACCTCTCGCATGCTAAGCGAGCGCTCTACCATCTGAGCTACGCCCCCGATATTTACTATCGCTATATATTGCTACCATTATATACAAAATGTAGTCAGGGCACTTTTACTTCATTTCAAAATGACCTTTATAATGCCTTGTACGCAACTGAACTAACAGTTAGTTGCGAAATTATTATCATATTATCTTGCTGGGTTATATTTAATACTGTCTACGGTACAATTTAATCATTTAGATTAAGGGCCTCACTCAGAAACGTCAATTAACGTTAATGAATCGTTAGCAAACACTGGCTACTATATCTTGGCCTATTTTTCCATATTTGAGTTTGTTGTCAGTGTACTAAGATATACTGGGTCTCTATTAGCTAATGACTTATTACGCATAAGTGACGTATATGGGCCGCACTCAGAGACGTCACTTAACCTACAGTTCTCGCCAAACTTATTGTCCGGGTTGACAGTTAGTTTTTATTTATTACAATCCAATATTTTTCTTTCTTCGATTTTTACGGCCGGGTTAAAGTTAGCTCGTGTCAACTTCAACCCGGACAATAAGTTTGGTGCGAACTGTACCTGTCTACCTCTTACCTTCTTACCTCCTTTACTGCTTATAACATACTAAACAACAGCTCTAATTAGGTAGTAGTAGATAGTCTTGTTTTGTGTACATAACAAAATATATTTTTTAAATTTCACAATTATTGTTAACATTCATAAAGCAGCATAGTATTACTGCCAAAGTAAATATCGGGGGCGTAGCTCAGATTGTAGAGCGCTCGCTTAGCATGCGAGAGGTACCGGGATCGATACCCGGCGCCTCCATGGGACATTTTTTTAGGTTGTCACTATTATAAATAAACTAGCTTTCCGCCAGCGGCTTCGCTCGCGTGGTCTTGGTATTTCTTGAAAATTATAGCCTATATCACCCAGGGATAGTGCAGCTTCCCAACGGTGAAAGATTTTTTCAAATCGATCTTCTTAACAATCTTCTTCTATTTTCAAACAATCAAATCTTTCCTCTTTATAATCTATACTAATATTATAAAGAGGAAAGATTTCATTGTTTGTTTGTATTGAATAGGCTCCGAAACTACTGGACCGATTAGAAAATTCTTTCAGTGTTAGATAGCCCATTAATCGGGAAAGGCTATAGGCTATATACCATCACGTTACAACTAATGAGAGCGGAGTAGCAATGAAAAATGTTGCAAAAACGAGGGAAAAAATTATAAGCTGAAAGCTAAAATGAAAGCTAGTAATATTATAAAGAGGAAAGATTTAATTATTAAGTATAGATAAATCATAATAATAAGTATTGTTATCTTTACAGGTTGACACGTATGGCACTCAACAACCTATAGCTCTGTTGAAGCTGCTGTTCGAGAGGAAAGGCTTCTACGACCGCGGCAAGGATCTCAACTGGAAGAACATCAAAGATGTCGGGTTCCTGGCTGCTATGGGCAAGGCTGGCGGTGGTAGAAATGATGTGAGTCTTAAATATGAGGATCGTCATCATCAACCCATTAACTATCCGACTGTTGGGCACGGGTCTCCTCTCAGTATGAGAGGGATTAGGCCATAGCCCACCACGCTGGCTTAACGCGGATTAGCTGATTTCACATGCTGTCGAGAAAATCTCTCAGGCACGCAGGTTTCCTCACGATGTTTTCCTTCACGGTAAAGAGAGCGATAATTACGCACATGAGGATCGTAGCCAGTGCAGTGTAAATCTTTAGTCTCTGCCTACCCCAACGGGAAACACGCGTGAAGTTATATATGTATTTCATTCAATACATTGTTTCCCCCGTTATAGCATCCTGAATATCATCAATAACAAGTCAATAATATCGTCTTTATGTAAATAAACAGCTGTTCCCCGCCGAGTCAGTCACCTATATCACCTTTTCTTTTATAAATAAAGTGAAAAATTAAATAAGTAGGCAAACGCTATAGAATTCGAAATGTTCTTGCATAAAATTTGGAATTTACACAAAAACCGACAAAATGTATGAGTCTGGAAGCGCCAGGTATCGATCCTGGTACCTCTCGCATGCTAAGCGAGCGCTCTACCATCTGAGCTACGCCCCCGATGCTTACTATCCCCCAATAAAGCTATACCTGGAAAAAAATATTATAGTACCTATAGTAATATATATAGTACGAGATTTTACTTACTTTCAAAAGATTACTCTTGAAACCGCACTTGAATTAACTAAATTAATTTTAATGCGATTGTATGTTTCTAACTAAGCTTTACCTACCGTGTTTGTGGCTAAAATTAAAAATACCTATACAGGGTGTTTGGTAGAACGTTGAACATACGAAAATGGTGGTTAGTTGGGGTCATCTGCTACCCACTTGGCCCAAATTATTTGACCTTGGCCGCACCGTTTTCATTTTTACTTTTTTTAATTTCACAGAAAATTACCAGTTTTTTTTACTTAAAATTCGAATATAATTAGACATTAATACAAAACAACATCCTGCCTGTTTTACCCATCACAAGTAAAGATATTCGAATTTAAATTGATAAAAAACTGATAATTTTCTGTGAAATTAAAAAAAAGTAAAAAAAAAACAGTGCGGCCAAGGTTAAATAATTTGGTCCCAGTGGGTAGCAGATGACCCCAACTAACCACCATTTTCGTATGTTCAACGTTCTACCAAACACCCTGTATATGTAATTCAAATGCATGATATGGCACAACGATTCCATAAAATTTGTTGATTTTTTGGACATGAATTGACAATTTTCATAAATATGTGTATAGTAAATATGTGTATTCTAGATTTCATTACATTTAGCTCATTGTAAAACAAATCTCTTAATCACCAGGTGGATCCTCGCTTCATCTCCATGTTCTCCGTGTACAACCTTCAGTTCCCGTCAGAGAACACGCTACGGCATATCTACGTGTCCATACTTAAGGGCCACTTCGAGATATTCCCAGAAGAGATACAAGAAATCGTTGACAAAATTGTCCAGATGACTTTGGATCTATACAAGGTATAGTCCGCGCGGAATTAGTTGGCCGTGCCTTAGGTAGAGACGGGGGTGAGGCGGTGGGTTACTGTGAATGAAAGCAAGCGCCCTCGTCCCTCCGTCCTACCGCTGACATACCTAAGGCACGGCCAACTAGTTCCGCGCCGACTATAAAACAATGACTATTTGTAACTTTAAGGGATTGTTTCATCACATCTGTATAGATCGAGATATTTTTAAAACTTTCTGCCAAGTATCAGACTGAGTTGGCAGATAATTTTATATAAATTTTGTTCCATTTTGGAATTTATCCGGCGGTTAGCGGCTATCCAAAGGTGGTGAAACAGACTGTCAGTAGGTTAGAAATAACCTACTTAAAAAAAGGAGGAGGTTCTCAATTCGACTGTGTTTCTTTACTTAATATTTTCTGAAGCCTAAACATGAGAGTTTGTATATCGACTACAAAATTAAATATTTAAATGAATAGCTTCAAGATTATCCAAAAAAATACATGGAGGCGCCGGGTATCGATCCCGGTACCTCTCGCATGCTAAGCGAGCGCTCTACCATCTGAGCTACGCCCCCGATATGTACTGTCCCTAGATAATGCTATTTTATACAAAACATGGTGTGCACTAAATTCATGATTTCAAAGATTGTGTTAATGTTATGCAAAGTCACGTACTAAAAATCATAACTCAGAATTATCGTTAATATCCTATCATACAGGTAAAGAGTACACTATTCAACCAATAATATTATTTATTTTTATTTCTCCCCACAACATTGTACACAGCATGATACATTATAAGCAATAAAAGAGCTTACATTAATGCGTACATAGTATTGTGGGAGACTGGTGCCTAAACTAGGCGGAAGCCTGTATTTCAGGTCACCAGTTCTCCTCCCCAGATTGTGGGTTCTAATTTAGTAAGCCGAGAAGGGAACAATTTGTAAGTACATAATTAAGGTACATTGGTGCTGAGAATACTAATAGGATTATAGATATTGTTAGTTACCAATTAAATATATACATATTCTAATATAAACATAGCTTGAATATGTATATATTCTGCGGTAGATGTCTCCACACCCACTCTCTGTATAACAGATAATAATTGTGGACCTGCCTCCGACGCCGGCGAAGTTCCACTACATCTTCAACCTGCGCGACCTGTCCCGGATCGCGGCCGGGATGTGCCTCACGCACCCCAACTACTTCAGCGACAAGCGCTGCATCGTCCGCTGCTGGCGCAACGAGTTCACTCGCGTCATATGCGACAGACTCATCAGCTCACATGTAAACTCTTAAAGAACACGTTAAATTAGCTTTGACCAAGAAAAAAACGGTTATTCTGAAAACTATATCAGAGAAGGTTACGTAGAATTACAGGAAAATATTTTGCTAGGTATGTCATTGTATATATTGACTGTCGTCAATATATCGATATCGATGGTCTAAGACTAATAACAAAGGTAGAAAACTACTTATACAAATTGCAAGCTTCCACATTTATATTACATGTTAGTTAGGTACTAACATGTAATATAAATGTGGAAGCTTCAAAATAAAAAGAAGGACTTAAAGTTAAAGAGAAGGAAAAGATATAACTACTCACTCCTCCTTCTGGACCAACCCCCCCCCCCCCCCCCCCCCCGCTTATATCTCTTTGTGCCTTCAGCCTCCATGACTCGTCTCTTTTTCATACTTGCTCTCTTTTCTCTCGCTTTCCTCACACTCTCTCTCTCTCTTAACCGTCTTCTTCCCTCTTTCTTTATCACCCACTCTCTCTCATAATATAGCAAAACCTATACAGCAACAATATTAAACACTCCTAATATACTTCCTATGTAGGACAACGAGCTGATGCGCGGTCACATCCACGAGCACGTCGTGAAGTACTTCCCAGAAGAAGAACCTGTTGTTCTTGAGGAAATCGTACTGCCCGAGGAAGAAGAGAAAATAGCCGAAGATGAAATGGTAGATGGTAAGACACGAGAACTAGTGCTAGCAATGGCTAAGACAATATTATTAGAAATTGTCTAATTTAAAACTAAACTCCCCTTCAATGCGGTTTCGCTCAAATGCCAAGTATACATAAGCATGTATTCCCCAAAGGGGATGTTTACTCATGAAATAGGTTGCGAGCCTATTGCCATTAACAGGGCATAAAACGACTCAAAGCTGTTTTCGTACAAACCCCTAACAGAGATCGTCTTATTTAAAGTCAACGCTGTGACAAATGTAAAAAAAAGATTCTTTTACTTCTAAAATCTGTTTTCATAAATAAATTTAATATATTTTCAATAGAATTCGGCATGCTGGAAGACAAACCCGAACCAGAGGCTGCGGCTGTACCTGAAGTCGTTGAAGAAGAAGAAGAGGTGGAACCAGAACATGAGTACACGGTGAATACCTTTTTGTTTTTCTATCATGGCCATGTAGACGCTCCAAAACCAGAAAGGAACTTAGCCAGCTAGATATTAATCAGTATCGTCCTAACTTTTTACAAAATGATATGAAATGTCGACTTCCAGTCTACTTAGATTCAAGACCCAGCTTTGTCTAAAGTACCTATATTCAGCTGGAATATCAGTATTTTACTCTAAGTTACTTCCACCAGACTTCGGCAAACCAATTTCTAGCATAAAACAAAAATGCATATAAATTTCTTATTCTTGAATAGATTTTAATTTTGTATTTGTTGGTCAGCTCCATTAAGTATCAACTTTTTTAACCCCCGACGCAAAAACGACGGGGTGTTATAAGTTTGACGTGTCTGTGTGTGTGTGTGTGTCTGTCTGTGGCATCGTAGCTCCCGAACGGATGAACCGATTTTGATTTTGTTTTTTTTTATTTGAAACTTATTTGAAAGGTGCATTAGTCGGGAGTGTTCTTAGCTATGTTTGATGAAAATCGGTCCAAGATGGCCGCCGCTACAAAATAGCAGATTACATTTCGTGTCGGGGGTTTTCTAAATTTTTAATTTAGGTTATGGATTATTATACATCCTACCACAATAATAGGCAACTATTCAATTATCACTACTTTTAATACATCCTACAGTTGGAAGAGTACGTGTTCCGTGACCCGCTGTTGTTCGGTGACTACCGCAATGCGCTGGATGAAGAGGAGATCAGATACTATGAGGACCTGCTCGACTATGAAGCTGTCTATTTTCTATTCCAAGAGGTAACTTATTATATCAACACGCCTGTATTCCCAAAAGGGTTAGTTACTAATAGACACCCACAGTTCGCCCGGCCTGTTAACTTGGTAACGTCCCATGTAATATGGGGACAGGGAGTTATTGCCATAAATTGGGCACAAAGCAAAACTCCGAGCTACTGTTGAGAATTAAATAGAAAAATCAATAATTTTCTCGAACCCAGGAATGTGTAAGCTTGTATTAATAAAACAATTTATTTTTATTTGTAGATCTTGGATGATTACAATGACCGCGTGGGTAAGATGTCGGTAGTGCTGTTTGAGGACTGTCTGGAGCACTTGACTCGGACGCACCGCATCCTGCGCATGGACCGCGGCAATGCACTCATCATCGGCGTCGGTGGCTCCGGCAAGAAGTCCATCTGCAGGCTCGCCTCCTTCGCTGCTGGTAAGTCACACATCGACTTCTTAACCGGGCCAGATGTTGCTTAATCCGAGGTCAAAATAACGTACGACTGTGATGTATAAAGAAGACTGGCTGGAGATGTGTGGTCACAGTTCTAACATAACTGATATTTGTATTTTGAATTTTTCTGGCACATCAGCAATTTTGTTGCTCAATCAGAATTTTTGATGTGCGGTTAAATTGTGTAACAGGCTGTGACGTGTTCGAAATCGTGGTGACGCGCAATTATAACGAGAACACGTTTAAAGACGACATGAAGCGGCTGTACAACTCACTCGGGGTTGAGAATAAGAGGACCGTCTTCTTATTCACAGCTGCACAGGTAAATCATTAATACTCACTTAGTTGATCTGCTTTCTGCCGAATTCAACCGGCATCGGAAAAGTATGAATTTAGAAATTAGGAGTAGAAAGAAAAGCAGAAGTAAACCTTCTGAGACTAGGGGCCTAGTTAAGTTGCAACATAACGTTCAGATCGACGAACGAATAGAAACAAAATGTACACCTGAAAAGGTGTTCATATTTATCATCATATTTGTCATATGAACACCTGATAAGGTGTTCATATTTATATTTCTGTATGTTACGATAGCAGCATAATTATTATTGAAAACTGGTAGCTAAGATAATTTGATGCTTCTCTGGATGCGTACAACAATTTGAATGGTGTCACTGCCAACATAAAATTGAACTTAGATTCATCACAAGCTGACTTTACTTACATCATTAGTAAAGGACTATTATAGGATTTTTTGGTACTTATAGCAATGTCAACTTTCTTTGTAATCACATTCTCGAAAACGGTTCTAACGATTTTGAGGAGTTGCATTATTGGAGTTCACTCTATTTTCACCCAAAGCGAGGTCGATTGCCCAGGTACTATAACGTTTATTAATATCAAGCTGTTTATATAGATCCTGGAAGAGGGTTTCCTGGAGTTCATTAACAATATCCTTATGATCGGCATGATCCCAGCGCTGTTCTGTGACGACGAGAAGGATGCCATCATCAACACGGTGCGCAATGACAGTGCTGAAGCCGGGTTTGGGGTCGGCAAGTTAGTATGAATCCTGACGCAGCCATAGCTACCCTGTCAGTAACTAAGCTGGTCCAAATTCCGTTAAGGGAACATACCATCACATCTGTATTCCCTGAAAGGAGAGGCTGAGGTGTTCTAATGTTTTCCCACTCTTTGCCGTTGTGTTTACGTCCCGTGTAACAAAGTGCCATCGTGTCCTAATACCATTAACTGCGTACAAATTCAAATTCCTAGCTACTACTGAGATTTACAGATCCGCAACATTGATTGTCGCTATAACCTCCTCCTAACCTTTCAGAGATGCCGTATGGAACTTCTTCTGTACGAGATGCGCTGAGAATCTTCACGTGGTGCTGTCTATGTCTCCCAGCGGTGACATATTGAGGAACAGGTAATACTTATTAAATTATCCGAAATTAGGAACAGGTTTTCAATTATCTGAAATTATTATGTACCCGTGCCCATCAGTAGATATATTAGTTTATGCTGTAGATTATCATCAATCATTAATTATCATCAGCCTATATTCGTCATCGGCTGGACGTAGGCTTCTCCTAGGGTGCAAATATACGAATATGGTGCCATAACCTCCTTTTTATTTCGTCATCAGATGTCGAAGTTTCCCCGGGCTGGTGAACAACACTACCATCGACTGGCAGTTTCCTTGGCCTAAACAGGCGCTGTTGGCTGTTGCAAACGTCTTCTTAGCTGACGTATGTTTACATTTTTTTTGTCTGGAATTGCTTTTTGCACGGTCGCGCCGCCCGCACCTCCCTATAAAGGGCGTTTACCCACTAAAACCATACGGGTGTTTGCCTCATCACCATTCGGCGGAGGTCATGGGTACGTGTTGACAATCATCCGTGACCCCGGCGGTGACTACCCTATAATCTATTAAAATATGACGTAATTTTTTTGTTGATGGATGATAGATATTAGTATTTAGTATTGTACATCCATTGTTTCCTTAAATTCTAGGTGGCGAAGATCCCCGAGGAGTTCCGCCCTATCATCGTGGAGCATGTGGTGCACGTGCACATGTCAATCGCGTACTACTCGCACGAGTTCTTGCTGCGCCTGCGCCGCAACAACTATGTCACGCCTAAACACTACATGGACTTCCTGACTAACTACCTGTCACTGCTCAAGGAGAAGGATGCTTTTATTGTAGCACAAGTTAGTGTAGTTTTTGTTAGAATAGATAAAGGCATTCTTTACTTACTGCTCCTGCTTTGAAACTCGGCCAGAATCCTGCGATCTCCGGCATACAGGATGCTCTAACTAAGCTATCAAGATCTCTACCCAAAATAAATCAATGGAAGGTGTCGACTTCGCCGAACTTTCCACAACCAAATTGCGGACGTTCTCATAAAAGGAAAGAGTAAGAGCACCCTACACCGTCGAGTACAGCAAAACTGATGTGCCAGGATGTGCGTAGCAAGTGGAAATCTATAGTCTCTGCCTAGCTGATGACCTATGAATAATGACTTTTTTTGCTCTCCACCGCCCTGCAGAGGGTTACGCTTTTTAATAAATTACGTTATCATAAAATATACAAAGTTAATATCCAAGTTAACAATTTTAGCGTGTTTAGTATTGTTCTGGGCCACAATTATTTCTGTTTGCAGTGCGAGCGTTTGATAGGCGGACTGGCTAAGATCGAAGAAGCAAACGTCCAGCTTGAAGACCTAAACGCTAAGCTGGTCGTACAGAAAGTCATTGTCGCTGAACAAACCAAGGAGTGCGAGATCCTACTCAAGGAGATCTCCAAAGGTTACCGGATATTTTCCTTTTTTGTTAATTCTACTTACTGACTGTGAATTTTAATACCAACCAGTCATTCTTAATACCGTACCTACGGTCTACCTGTCTGTATGCCCGTTTATTCCGGCTAATCACGGAATAATAATTCTCGGAAACGGCTGGACCAATTTTACGGGACTTCCACTTGCAGATATCACAGCCTTATCACAGGATGAACTACAGAGGCGAGGGAACGTCGTTTAATTGATTATATCTTGGAAACTTGACACTTGAGATTTTGTCCCATGACATTTCTTGGTTGATATCGATTTTTGATAATGATACTTTTCGTGTGGCCGCTACCCAACGTTTTTCTTTTTTCAAAACGACGCGTCCATCTGTACATTGCTTCATAGTAAAATCTCTAATACCTTTTGTGGTCTCATGACAAATATCCTAACCTAAACCTTTCTCTAACAGCTACTACTGCAGCAACAGCTAAGCAAACAGTAGCATCGATAAAGTCAGCTGAAATCACGGAGCAAAGTGCTGTGATCTCCGTGGAGAAGGCCGAGGCCGAGGAAGTGCTTTCGGCCGCCCTACCGGCCTTGGAGGCTGCCAGGCTCGCACTTAGCGACCTCGATAAGAACGATATCACAGAGATCAGATCCTTTGCCACGCCGCCAGAAGCTGTGCAGGTTAGTATCCATTATACGTACACCAAATATTTTAACAAAGAGCATTATGTATTCAATGACATTACAGTGGGTGGCCTTTTTGCTGTCTGCGACATCTTCCAGGTAACTTTTGGATGGACACAGCTAAATAATAAATATTTACTATTCATATTAAATTGTTTCCCTTTTCTTACAACACCTTACTTTATTCCATCACATACTTTTCCAGACTGTATGCGAGTGCGTAGCTATAATCCGCGGTGTGAGAGACGTGAGCTGGAAGGGCGCCAAGGGCATGATGGCGGACCCCAACTTCCTGCGCAACCTGCAGGAGATGAACTGCGACCTCATCACGCAGCAGCAGGTGAAGGCCGTCAAGGCGCACATGAAGAAGAGCAAGAAGCTCGACACCATGCAGCAGATCAGTAAGGCTGGGTAAGTGGGAAATAATGTAACATGTAATTGTTGGTGACTAAAATAAAATGCTTTAAAAGCTACTTAACCAGTCAAAGAACAATTAGCAGATAATAAAACAATTGTTAAGAGCAATGGTTCACTGTTATTTAATCTGTATATTATATACGTCACCGTAAGATAGTGAAAACCGTTAGATTATAATCTATCTCGCGAGATTGTAAAAGCTCTGCTACCTACAGCATCGAAGATTTTTGAAAAAGCAATGTGTAATCGCGTATACGCCTTCTGCGAGAAATATAAAATATTTAACGAATGTCAAAATGGTTTCCGTAAAAACCGATCAACAACCTTAGCGGTATATAAATATATACAGGAAGCTATTAATATAATTAATAATAAGAAATACGCAATAGGCATATTGCTTGATATGACTAAGGCCTACGATAAAGTGCAATATGAAATATTATTAAATAAACTCTATGGTATAGGAATACGGGGTAAACCACATGAGTGGTTCAAATCATACTTAAAAAACAGAATACAACAAGTAGAAATAGAATTCACTAACAACAAAACAAACGAACTACAAAACTTCCGATCTGAAAACAAAATGATTAACGCCTCAATACCACAAGGGAGCGTTATTGGATGCCTGCTATTCCTCATATATATAAATGATCTTCCAAAAACCATAGAGGGACCATGTGTATTGTTTGCAGATGTTTCCATTATTACCTCATGTCAGGATAACATAAACCTAAACAACACTCTTAACGCCATACTTTCGAAAACAATAACCTGGATGAACGAACATAACCTTGAAATTAACTTCACAAAAACCAAATTAATTACTTTCCATCCCTACCAGAAGACTCCTCTAAATGTAAACTATACTTTTAATAACCACAAAATAGAATTAGTTAACGAATTCACCTTACTAGGCTTAACAATAGACACCAATATTAATTGGAAACCACACATACAAAAAACTAAATCTAAAATGTCTAAGTTCTCTTATGCTCTTTGTGAGATAAAAAAAGCCACAAATCTGCAAACAGCCCTGACTTCATACTATGCATACGCTTATGCATGGCTTAGCTACGGCATAATCATGTGGGGTAATAGCACAGACGCACCAAAACTCTTTACAGCTCAAAAAAAACTAGTCCGTATCCTAGAAAATATACAACAAACAGATAGTTGCAAACCTTATTTTATAAAATATAATTTATTAACTTTACCCTGCATATACATTCTGGAAATATGTAAATTTACACACCAACACCAAGACTTTTACACAAAACGCGAAGACATACAAACAAAATACACACTACGACATAAAACACGATTAAATCTGCCGAAGTCATACTTAAAAATACACTCAACTAGCCCTTTAGTCATGTCAATAAAAATTTATAATAAATTACCAAAAACAATTAGAACTGAAAAAAAGATTAAGATATTCACGCACAAACTAAAACAGTTCCTCCTAAAGAAATGCTATTACGGGATCGATGAATACCTAAACGATAAATCCTTTTAACTCCTGCATGCTATACAACAGACTCAAAATTAAATAACTAATACATAATAACTATAAATAATAACAATAAAAAACTACACAACATAAATATAGCTAGATTATACACAAAATAAAACACACATTACACATTATACAAAATATATATAAAAAAGAGTAAAAAATAATAATAATATTGCAATAACAATAATAAATGATAACCTAACAATAAATAAATAACTCTACTCATAAATAATAAAAATATATATTCTATAAAATATATAATAATTTCATCATAAATAAATAAATTATGATATTAAAACAGTAATCAATAATAAATTAATTATAACTATGTACACTATAAATAATAATAATAAATACACTATAAAATATAATAAATACTTAATAATAATAATTGAGTAAATTATTAAAAGTAAATGTATAAATTTAACACACCATCCATCTATCATCCATCTAATTTTAATTAATTTCAAAAAAAGAAACGCTCCTCCTCTCTTCTACTTTACTAAAACTTTGCTGTGCCCGACAGGGTCCATAATTGACACTTACTGTAACTAACAACAACTTTATACATTATGGAATGCAATAAAGAATTGAATTGAATTGAATTGAATTAAACTGTCGATAAATTGGGCGCACAGATAGTTTAGGCAATATGTTATATGATTTGGGCTGTTAGGCATCCGCTAAGAAAGGATTTTGGGAAATTCCCATTATATGAAGAAAAGCTTTTTTATTCCTTCGTCTCTCATAGGTACGGTCTACTGAAATTCGTTATCGCCGTACTTGGATACTGCGCCGTATACAAAGAAGTCAAACCAAAGAAGGAAAAAGTGGAAGCGCTCGAAAAGGAATACACTGAGGCGTGCAACTACTTAGCGTCATTGAACCGCGAGATAGACCGCCTACAACGCACGCTAGACGGACTCAACAGCAAATACGAAACTGCCATGTTGAGGAGACAGGAGCTACAGGAAGAGACCGACATCATGATGCGACGTTTAATCGCGGCCGACAAACTCATGTCGGGCTTGTCGAGTGAACAGAAACGCTGGACGGAAGACTTAGCAGCGTTGTACGTGGAACAGTCGCGTCTGATCGGCAACTGCTTGCTGTCGGCCTCGTTCCTCAGCTACGCCGGCCCGTTCTCGTTCTCTTTCAGACAGACCATGATATATGAGGACTGGATGGGTGATGTTTTAGAAAGAGGCATCCCCTTAACAACGCCGTTTACTATTGAGAAGAATTTGACTAATGAGGTGGAGATTAGCGGGTAAGTAATGAGGTTTATCGTATTTTAAGGGGCATGTTGAATGTTTTAGACTGTGATAGCCTGCCAAAAGATTAACCTGCCAAAAGCCGACTTATAGCCTGCCAAAAGGTTACACTTAAATCTAGGTAGGTAGGTACTTGATATTTTAAAATATATACCTTCATTTTCTAACCAACCCAACTTCGATTTTCTGGCCTTCTCAATTCAATCAGCGCAGTCCACTTGCTATAAACGTATAAACAACGAGAGACATACAACCAATGACGATATAGGTAAAGAAATCTGTAAATTATAATTTTAATGATAATGTTTGTTGCCTTGTTAGCCTAGTGGTCTTAACCCTTCGGGGAATACAGACGTGATGTTAAGTTATGAATACCCATTTCAGTTGGAACTCTGAAGGATTACCTCCAGACGAGTTGTCTGTTCAGAACGGCATACTAACGACGAGGGCGTCTCGGTTCCCGCTGTGTATTGACCCGCAGACGCAGGCGCTGTCATGGATCAAGAAGAAAGAAACTAAGAATAATCTCAAGGTAATATATTTGCTGCTACTCGAAGAAATCTTTAAAGACGTTCGATGAAGTCTCAAGCAAATATTTCTATTGACTTTTCAACCCTTTACTTAACTACATCAGTCGGAGTTAACCGAAATATATTTTCGTGTTAATTCTCTTCGGTTTTCACTAATGGACAGTGAAAGGTTTTATATGATTGCGATGACAATGAAATTGACGATGAAGACGTCGCTCCATGCGAAGCTGGGAAGGGACCGCTTAATTTCTAATCTATATAATCGCTGAACTTGGATGAACCAAATTGGATGATTTTTTGTTGTATTCATTATTGTCAGGACACGGTTCCTGTCTCACTTTTTTAAATGTGTACGCGAAGCTACGGACGGTTCGCTAGTAAATTTCCGCCGTGGAATGGAATGGATAGTCTTCAAATGTTATTTGCAGGTTCTATCATTCAACGACCCACAATTCTTGAGACAGCTAGAAATGGCTATCAAGTACGGTATGCCGGTGCTGTTCCAAGATGTCAACGAGTACATAGATCCCGTCGTGGACAACGTACTGGAGAAAAATATTAAACGTAAGATTATTACACATCATGTGTCAGTGAATGTTCCTTTTTATTTTTTTATATATTAGGGCTGCATGCAACTTTTAGCATCGGCGATCAGCGATTTAGTCGCTTTTCAGAAGCAAAATGCAGCGATCAACATTCTATACCGCACACTCAAGGACGCTAAACGCGGCAATCGAGTGGCTAAAACAAGCGATTCCCATACTGCAATCGAACGCAGACAGTCTCCATCGATGCAGTCGCAAAATCGCTTAGGGCCGATGCTAAAAGTAGCATATCTGCTATAGCCCTTAAAGCATAACATGGCGTAAAAATCTGCAACAGCAGTAGTTACGATCATGCCTGAATTCCAAATGGCCAATAAATTCACTTCGTGCGAGTCGCCTACAGAAAATAAAATTTTATTTAAAAAGTGACCATTCGCACTACATGTTGCCAGTGGAGAGCGGGCGTTCGTTCGTGATGTTGGGCAGCACAGAGGTGGACTACGACCCGAACTTCCGCATGTACCTCACCACCAAGCTCTCCAACCCGCAGTTCAACCCCTCCGCCTACTCCAAGGCCGTCGTCATCAACTACACTGTCACCGTGCAGGTTCGTATTAGAAGCATAATGCTTGAATCTCCAGTCTTCCTTTGTTTTACTAGTTCATTCATGTCAATAGCCATAAGAGTAATATTCATAGGACTCTCTCCCTCCTCCCTCCCCTCTATCTCCTTCCTCTCCCCTTCCCACTTTTCCTCTCTGTTCTCATCGTCCCCCCTTCTCTGGCTCTCCCCTCTGCCACAATCCTCTTTCCCCCCTCTGCCACAATCCTCTCTCTCCCTCTCCTTTCAACAATATTTTTTTTCGAACTTGTTTACATACTTGAATAAACAAAACGTTACTACCACCTTCATTTAGGGCTTAGAAGACCAGCTTCTAAGCGTGGTAGTTCGTGCGGAGCGCTCGGACTTAGAGGAACAGCGTGAGAGCTTGATTGTCGAGACGAGCGCTAACAAGAGTCTGCTGTCGGGGCTCGAGGACTCGCTGCTGCGCGAGTTGGCCACCTCCACCGGTAACATGCTGGACAATGTCGAGCTAGTCGACACGCTCGAGAACACCAAGTCGAAAGCTGCTGAGGTAATCAAGGGGTTAAATTAGCCACTTTTGATAGTAATAAATAATAATATTTTAAACCCGAACGAAACGCTTCAAACCATTTCTTTTATGCATAATATGGCTGAAATGTGGAATAGGCTTCCCGAGTGGGTCTTCTCCAATAGATATAATCAGGGTGTCTTTAAACCACGAACGCATCGGTTTCTTCTAGGCTAGCATGCTTAACATCAGGCGAAATAGCGGTCAAGCGTAGGCCATAATGAATAAAAAAAACAATCATTTATTCTTCTGTCATCGAACTCTCAACATCCCTTTCCTCTTCGCAACTACCGTCTTCTTCCACATAACAAAAACATTATACACACAAATTTACTTTCAAGGTAATGGAAAAACTGGAGCTCGCGGCGAAAACAACGAAAGACATAGAGATACTGCGCGACGGGTACCGGCCCGTGGCGAAACGCGGCTCTATTCTGTTTTTTGTGCTGTCAGACATGGCGGGCGTCAACAGCATGTACCAGTACTCGTTGTCATCCTATCTAGACGTGAGTACCTACTTGTAATAGTTGTAATAAAATCCGAAACTAAACAAAATGGCTCGGAACATGAGGCGCGTCACTGCGCAGTAACGAATTTATGTGACAGCGGGGGTGAGAGGTGGGGTACTGCGCAGCGAGTAGCTAACTTCCGAGCCGCCATTAAGTTTGAATCGTACTGTTTAATATGGTTTTTATTGTAAAACTGTCCCAGTAGACTAGTAATCCTAAAGCGCGACTGCTACTCGAGGCCCTGCATAGTTTAATCGCAATTTCTATAATTATTCTCAGTAGTAAGAATAAGAATCATTTATTTGCATTTATTACATGGGACCTAAACTAAACCTAAACTGAAGGCGTAAAATAGTATATGTTTATATATTTCAGGTATTTTCATTTTCATTGCGAAAAGCGATGCCGAATGTTATCCTAGCGAAGCGCCTGCGCAACATTATAGACATGCTTACTAAGAACGTTTACGACTACGGATGCACAGGTAAACACTTCAAGGCGGCGTTATAAAAAATACTTACGAATATAATTGTTATTATTAATATTAAATTATAACTGTTATCATATATATATATATATATATATATATATATATTTAAAGAGTGACTATGGTGTTTCTAGCCGTCTCTTCTCCATAAGTCCAACTTTTTGAAGCCGTGTAACTAGTTAGACTTTTCGAAAGTACCTATTTATATGGTCAAATTGAGATAAAATATTAAAATCGTATGAATTTCCCAAAATTCTGTCATTTAACTCACCTACGTTATTAAAACGGCGACGTTATTAAGCGACGGACGGCTCAATTGACGACTACGTCAATTGAGCCGTCCGTCGCTTAATAACGTCGCCCATACCTCGACCACTAGGTCGAGGTATCGCCTACTGCGCTACGGGTCGCTATTTCAATAGCTGTTCAGGCTCTGGGTGTTTATGTATAAGAGATTTATGTCTGTAAAAGTATCTAGGTACTTATGATACAAGAGAAAATCTAGGTTGGTGTACCGTTTTTTTTGCATTGTAAGTAGGTAGATGCTGCTTTTATTGCAATGAGTTTTTTTTTCTTGCAGGCATATTTGAGCGGCACAAGCTGTTGTTTTCCCTACAAATGAATATAAAGCTGCAACAGAGTGATGGCCAC
This sequence comes from Acronicta psi, assembly GCA_946251955.1. Classification (NCBI taxonomy): domain Eukaryota; kingdom Metazoa; phylum Arthropoda; class Insecta; order Lepidoptera; family Noctuidae; genus Acronicta; species Acronicta psi. The sequence goes on from OX276486.1 coordinate 4,194,963, forward strand.
GTCTCGCAGATGCAGTTGGACTTCTTCATCAAAGGCAACGTCTCGTTAGAGAAGTCGCCCCGCGTCTGCCCCGCCTCCTGGATTCCCTCACAGGTCATCGTCTTCATTCTAGTTTTAGGAACTAGTGGAGAATGCCACTATGTAGTCCTTGTGTACCATATATTTTGTACAACCTCCATACATCATAAATAATCATCTACACACATACAATGTCTATATACACCGAAGGGTTAGGTAAAGGAGTAGGTACTACTGTATTGTCGACTACAAAATTGCTTTACCACCCATAGAGTGAATGACGTTTGCACATCACAAAACAACAAGGTCTATTTTTGCTTACAAGACCAAGTGACGGATTGATAATGAGCCTTATTAAATTTAATTTGGACGGGAGTTTTTGTCAAAAGTGGTAAACTAATCGACTATACATCCACAGTTCGCCGGCGAGAAAGCGCGCCTATTGCCACTAATCGGGCACACGGGGTCTAAAATACCCGGCGAACTAATCCCTCGGGAATGTTATGTCATGTATATAAATAAAATTGACATAATTATAAAATACAATTCCCCTATTTTTACGTTATAATTTCTTCTTACAGGGATGGCAGGACATAATGAAATTGAGTTTAGACTTCCCCAATTCTTTCGCTGCGTTGCCCGACCATATTAGTAGGAAACTGGCCGACTGGCAAGAGGTACGTAATCAGTATTTTTATATTCCGAGACTAGGTGAGTTCTATCGCAATACCTAACATTAAGGTTTCCTGGTTTCAAGGGTAATAATGTAGCTAATAATGCAAGGAATCGCGATTGGTGATCGAGCGTCCAGAACGGCAATTATGCGGGCCTACCCAAGTTGCAATAGTTCGGATCGACAAACGAATAGAAAGAAAAAATATTATAAATATATATGACAGCCGACAAATAGCACGATTCCATACATTTTGTTTCTATTCGTATGACTAGACAAATTATGTATGGATTGTCATTTTGTGTCCTGATTTTATGTGTACCGTACCCGAAGGGTGCCAACGGGACCCGGCTATTACGATATCAGTCTCCGCTGCCCGCCGCTCCAGCGCTCCGCTATCAGCGATAGACAGACGGGCGAGATAGGTAGAGTTGAAATTTAAAATAATGAAATTTGAAATTAGAGTTGAAATTATCACAGTTTCTATTTCTAATGCCACCACAACGACAAATTGTAATAATAATAATAATCAACCCATATACTGTCCTGCTGGGCACGGGTCTCCTCTCAGTGAGAGGGTTTAGGCTATAGTCCACCACGCTAGCCTAATGCGGGTTGGCAGACTTTACATGCCGTCGAGAAAATCTCGCAGGCATGCAGGTTTCCTCACGATGTTTTCCTTCACCGTTAAAGCGAGTGATAATAATTACGCACATGATTTCGAAAAGTCAGAGGTGCGTGCCTTGGATTCGAACTCGAGACCTTTGACTTGCAGTCCTGTGGTCGTACCCCTAGGCTATCAAATAAATACTAATTTTATTGATAATTATATGATAATGCCTCTTAAAAATTATACAGAACCCTTTATGTGCGTGTCTAACTCGCACTTGACCGGTTTTACGAAAGCTTATGTAATTTTCGTACCTGTTAGTCCGGTCAATTTAGACAATTGAAATAAAGAAAATTCCGACAGAGCCAAATCTTCGTAGAGACCTTAGGTTTACCACAAGGAATAAAGTGTCAAAAGTCCCAATCAGTCCCATGTGTGCTTAGGGACTTATTCGGGGCCCAAGGTCAATATTTTAGGTTTTTTGGATTTTTCTCGAAAACGGTAAGTTTTATCGAAAAAGTACCTTAGAGCAAAGTTGTAGATCTTAAAATTCTCTATAAAAATGGCCCCTATGCTTTTTTGTCTAAGACCCACTATTTCCCAGATATTGCGCTTGTAAGAATCACGTTCTACATAATATGCACACATTTCCACACCACCTGTGAGGTAGTTTACTCGGCGCGTTTTTTTTAACGTGGTATCCCCGGTAGTATTCCACGAACCTTTATGACGTTATTTTCAGGAACAATAATTATTTAATAATATGAAGATTATTGATATGGGTTACCGAGTTTAACTGTCGTTCTAACTTTTACTTTAATCTGACTCATACTCTTCATATTCAACTTCAACAATCATGTTTTTTTCAATTTCTTCTTGTTCTTCTTCTTCTCCTTCCTGTTGATGAATGCTTAGAAATTGTTCAAATGAAGATGAAGGTCTAAGGTCTCTACGAAGATTTGGCTCTGTCGGAATTTTCTTTATTTGATCACTATTTTTATGTCTAAATTGACCGGACTATGTAGTTTCTATTCGTTTGTAGATTCAAACGTCAGATTGCAACTGGTCTAGCAACCTGTCGACCAAAATCAAATTTAAGTAGCAATTTCTCGTTCAGTGGTTCGACAGCGACACGCCGGAATCAGCAGAGATCCCGGGCGGGTACCGCGACAAGTTGGAGCCGTTCGAGATGCTCATGTTGCTGCGCTGCTTCCGCGTGGACCGCATCTACCGCGCGCTCACCGACTACATCACCGTCACTATGGGCGAGGAGTACATCACGCCGCCCGTCATCAGGTAGGTACTATTACAGATACCTACTATCAATATCATCCAATCCATTTCTAAATAGGTATAAATAACAGAATGTGCAGAGAAATGAATTCATTCATCAAATCTGTATGTAATCCTGACAAGATAAATACAGGTTTGTAGATTTACATGTTATACATTTTTTGGCTATTTCGCAGAAACTTCAGGAATTTAGAAATCTACAAACCTGTATTTAACTTGTAAATTGTAGAATCCAACTATTTATAGATTTTTCAATAATAGTGCTTTATAAAGCTGTGTTTTCATAATAATTCAAAATTATTTTAAAACTTGAGAATTTTGCCATTTGGTCTATAGTCTGGACAATTGCAGTTGGGAAAAACTTTCTCAAATTGAGAATAATTTTGACCACATTCGATCTCGAAAATTGCAGTTAGGGAAACTTTCTCAAATTAAGAACTAGAAGAAAATGGTTTTTATATTATGTTTCAGTTTCGACATGATATTTGAGCAGACAACTCCATTTACACCTGTGGTGTTCATTCTGAGTCCTGGCTCGGATCCTACGGCTGATCTGATGAAGCTGGCAGACAGGTGCGGCTTCGGCGGCGGCAAATTCAAATACTTATCTCTTGGTCAAGGACAAGAGGGTGTAAGTAATAATAGTTTAGTCTTTATCGGTAGCTTAGTTGGCTAAAGCGTCCAGTTTTTGTCATTTTTCTATATATGTATGTATTTTTAACTATACGGTGTGTAAGGAGGTTTATCAGCAAAGGCTCTTCATGCCTCTATCTTCTACTTCTTATGAAGAAGTGGAAGATGTGATAGATAAGATAAGATATAAGATATATATATATATATATATAGTAGTACAAACCACATCTTCTCACGTTGCATGACGAAAGAGCTACACAGCAGAATATCAAGTTAAAAATGTTTGTTTATGTAGACGGCCATAGCCTTGCTGGAGGGTGCCATCTCGCACGGTCAGTGGCTGATCCTTCAGAACTGTCACCTGCTGGTGTCCTTCCTGCGGGAACTGGAGAAACAACTGGAGCTGATGACGAAGCCACATCCTGAGTACCGGCTGTGGCTCACCACAGACCCAACGCCCACCTTCCCTATAGGGATCTTGCAGAGGTCACTCAAAGGTAAGCAATATCATCAATAACTCGTGGCCAAGGTTGTATGAAGCCATGTAGAATTGCTGGAAATAGCGTCGGCCCGTATCCGCAAAATTAAAACACCTTGACTTGATGTCGTCCCTACGTTTTATATGTCCCTCTCTGTCTAGCATACAATTAACGCTTAAACAATCATCTAAATAATAGCCTATTTTCTGAGCGTCATTTTAACGTAATTTTTTTTCTTACAGTGGTTACCGAGCCTCCAAATGGTCTAAAGCTAAATCTGCGCAATACGTACTTCAAGATGCGGTCACACGCGCTCGAGGAATGTCCGCACCCGCAGTTCAAAAAGCTGGTCTACGTGCTCGCTTTCTTCCACGCTGTCGTGCAGGTTACTCCTGATAATTCCCGTTTAATTACTTGACAGATCATTCCTACAAATTTTGTTCCATTTGTTAATTTATCCGGCGGTTAGCGACTATCCAGAGGTGGTGAAATGGGCCCTCGTTATTAATTTTAGCCGTAATTTAAGAGCTGGCTGATTAGTCTTAGATTGGTCCTATGTAAAATATTAACCAATGGAAGTTATTAACTTTTGCAGTCACCATCTAGTCACTAAAGTCTATCTTCTAGGCCTTTGCCCAGCAGTAGGACAAAATGGGCTAGGAAAAAAACTGAGTGCACAGGCATGCTGAATTAGAAATAGGCGTAGCAGTGGCTACGTCTAATATCCTTCTTAGGGAGTACCCTATAATTTCTATTTCATTTAGATGCACTGCTACGTACTACGTACTACCTATTTCGTAGTTAAGGTGATAGCACTCCACTATTGGTGGATAAGAAAAATGTACCTAAGTAGCACAATGTGTCTATAAACAGGAGCGGCGTAAGTACGACAAAATTGGCTGGAACATATCGTACGACTTCAGCGAGTCTGACTTCGTGGTGTGCATGCAGATCCTCCAGTGTTACCTGGACAGATGCTACTCAGTCAACGGACCAATACCCTGGGCTACGCTCAAGTATCTATTCGGAGAGGTGCGTATAAGGTTCTCGATTCTCCAACGAGATTGCCCGACTACCTAGTAAAGGTCGCTGGGGGCCGTTGGATGCAGGCGGCATACGGCCGGTCCCTGTAGAAGTCTATGAGGCCTTTGTTTAGCAGTGGAGCTCTTTTGACTGATTAATATGATGATAATTGTGTTCTGGTTTAGAAGACAATATAGCCACTGACGTCTCAAGATAACAAAGCGCTATCGCTAGTGATACTAAAGGTGTTGCTGATCTATAGGCTGCGGTTGCCGCTTATCATCAGACAGCCCGTATTTATATGAAAATAAAACATACAAAGCCAAATATTATCTCAGGTGATGTACGGCGGTCGCGTGATAGACGACTTCGACCGGCGCACAGTGGGCACCTACATGGAGGAGTACCTCGGAGACTTCCTGTTCGACAAGTTCCAGCCCTTCCACTTCTATCACGACAGCGTGTTCGACTACGTCATACCGCCAGACGGGGAGAAGGAGCAATATATTGGTATGTAAGAAAGAGATAGATTAACGACATGGGACATTGCTAGTTCAGCGTGGAGAAATCGACGAATTATTGTTGACTTACTTATAAGCCTGGAAAGGCTGACGGCACTGCGCCGTTATGGGTAGATATTCTACCTATACGCATACTTTACTGAGTGAAACTTTGCCAGAGTCTGTTCCGTTTACACGAAGATACGAATGGATAGGTCACTTCTAGTGCGCCTCATCTTCGACCGTATCGTCACTTAAGATCAGGTGAGATAGGGACCAAACAAGCGTATTAAGTGTCAAATAAACCTCTCTATGTACCAAGTGTCTGTGTACCTATATTTCGAGGAAAGGTGCTAATCGTGTGTTTGTGACAGTCCCTCACACTTGAACGTGGCAGAATCTGGCAGTGATGTATGTGAGTCGTTCTGTTCAAAAGTATTGATAAGACACAATATTTTTCACAGTAGGTATCTAATTGTGTTTATTCATAACTATAACTATTATGTGCAGAATTCATCGACACGCTCCCACTGGCGAATACACCCGAAGTGTTTGGTCTGCACCCGAATGCCGAGATCGGGTACTTCAGCCAGGCCGTGCGCGAGATGTGGGGTCACCTCATAGAACTACAGCCGCAAACCAGTTAGTACCAGTTAGACTAATTAAAATAAATACGACCATTTTAAGTATTTAGATATAGCGAAAGAAAAATACCATTAGGCAGGGTCGAACCTTTCCTAATCCTAACCTACACCTACACCTGCGAACTTCCGGTTAAGTTAACCGGACGCTTTAGCCACTAAACCAAAAAGTTCGGGTATTCGGGTACAGTGCTAAAAAGTATTGAATATTTATTTTACTATGTATTGTTTTTGCACGCGGCTTTAGCACCAGTATGGGATCGTGAGTATTGCAGAAATTAGGTTATTGAGATTTCTTATGATTATCATAATACTTATTTATCCTTCGTATTTATTCATGCTGCTAGGCATTGTCAAGGGTAAGTCTCTTTATAAAACCTTCACGACCCATGACCCCTATGACTCTCCTCTGGGTTCCAGTAATTGGTAGGAAATGCAATCAACCGACAACGTACAGTCAGCAACGAAAGTCGTTGAACACAACGAAAGTTTAAAAACATCACAGAACCAAAACTATCCAATAGATTTTGACTAAGTTAAAACACATAATTGTCCTCTATTATGAGAATTTGTATTGCCTTCAAGGGTCAGTGAATTCTGAATATTAAAGATGTTAAAGCGTTTTAAAGATTTCATAGTGTTCAGCTACTTTCGTTGCTGACTGTACTTCCTCACCTATAACGTGTATATTATATTAATACACATCATATACATCAGGTGAGAGCGGTGGCGCGATGAGTCGCGAGGACTTTATCGATCAAACGTCTGTGGACGTTCTGGTCAAGCTGCCGGCGCAGTTCGAGATCTGGCGCGTGCGCAAGCAGTTCGAGATGAACATCACACCCACGCTTGTCGTACTGCTGCAGGAACTCGAGAGGTACGGTAGTAATAGTAGAGTATCCTGTGACAGAATTCGTCTGAAAAGTAATCCTGGATCCAAAAATAAGTCCTGGGTCCGCCTTTGAATATATTACCAAGCAAAGAATAAAATACCTTATATACTTTTTGTATTTTTTAAGCATTTTCCATGCTAATTTTTTTTCCTTAATTAAAAATACCTTATATACTGCACCTATCGTAGAGTATAGGCGATGTATAGGCACTAATATAAATATAAGCCCCGAAAATTGATAAAATGTGCCTGGCGGCCATCTTGGTGACGTAAAAATGACGTGACCGCTCTCAGTACGCGTTAGCACCACTAGCCGGCAAGTACGGCAGATGACGTCACTGAGGGTAATTAGACAAGGTTCCAGTCCATTAGCAAATTGCGGGACATTAACCAAGATTCTTATCAAAAATAGTTTTATTTAAACCTGACCTGAATGTGCAGGTTCAACCGTCTCATAAAGAAGATGCGGAGCACACTGACGTTGCTGCGCAAGGCGCTGGCGGGCGAGATCGGCATGGACGCCGTGCTGGACAACGTGTCCTACTGCATGTTCAACGGGCAGCTGCCGCAGGTGTGGCGCGCACTGGCGCCCGCCACCTGCAAGGGGCTCGGCGGGTGGATGGACCACTTCATGGCGCGCACCAAGCAGTACACCGACTGGGTATGTAGCCTGGGTCCTTCTTTTTATCTTTCCAAATTCATTCATTTTTTGGTTTTTCGCACACTGTATTATTGTAGATCTACAAGGTTGTGGTTAGGAATTCACTACTGAACGAGCTCTAGACAAGATCACAACGTTGTTTACAGTCGAGGTAATTGGGGTAGAGCCCTTCCCCAGGTTTGAACTCCCAAATGTATGTCAGACATGAAGTAGGTAGTAATAATATAACTGGTATCATGAGATAGAATGTCTATGCATAACATGACACATAATGGCTAACACTGCGCAGGCGACGATGGAGGAGCCGGTGGTGATCTGGCTGTCGGGGCTGCACATCCCGGAGTCGTACCTGATCGCGCACATCCAGATCGCGTGCCGCCTCTACACGTGGCCGCTCGACCGCTCCACGCAGTTCACGCGGGTCACCAACTGGGTCTCCTCCGACGAGATCGAGGAGAGACCTATCACCGTACGTTATTATATCACTAACTGTTTTATACAAGCAAGAGGTAGCTGATGATTAACCCTTTCACCGCCACGGACGTCTATAGACGTCAAATTGAGAGGTGCTCAAGGCGCCAACGACAGCATGGCACGTAAAAAATACCACTTTTATAGTTTAAAAGAAATAAATAATAATCACCATTTGAAGAAACTTCCGTCACCAATATCTGTTCCAGGGGTGTTACGTGCGAGGCCTATACTTGGAGGGGGCCCGGTGGGACTTAGAAGACACTTGTCTAAGACGCTCCCACCCCAAAGTGCTAGTCACAGAGCTACCCATCATGTACGTTATACCCATTGAGGCACACAAACTGAAACTACAGGTACGTGATTTAATATCTACATACATAGGTTATTTTTCAAAGTTAAAAAAACCACTCGACTCTATTTTAATCCACTATACTATTGTCTATTCGCCTTACGCCTAGCCAAAGAAGGGGCATCCCCGGCGAAGATGACGTTACAATTTTGCACATAAGTAGGTACCTACTAATGTGCAAAGTATTTAGGTACCTGGTTTTTATCCGCCAGAATTTTTGTAACAAAAACGGCACGGATTTACCTCGAAATGCAGTGTAAATAATTTTTATACATCGTTAGGTACGGTAGGTGATTGTTTTGAATGGCTAAGTGCAAATACTGAAATTCGAGAAAAATTTAGTTTTTGAGAATGTTGTTTCCTGTATGAAAATAGGGTATGAAAACTGTAGTTCAGCTACATAAAAATATTAGTCATGAAAGTTGTAAGCAGGCTTCATCCCTTTAGCCTCCTCTCCCAATCCTCGTATCCGCTGCTGCTTTATACGTAATCTTAAACTCAATAGGTACATTGACGAAATCTCTCACTATATTACATTATTAAATATAATAAAATCAAATAATTAAATGATTTATCATTACCTAACTTACATTATTTTGTACTAATGATAACCTAAATTTTAACGTTATTCAAGGTGAAAAGTTTATCTGCGTTTAGATGTGTTTATAGGTAGGCGTATTGTTTGAGCACACAATTATTAAATATATTGCGTTAATTTATACTACCTAATGATGCCGTATTATAAATGGTTATTTATATACTTAGGTTCCTAAGATAGATAGTCTTCCAAAAAATCTGGTTTGTTCAGTTTTCGTACCAGATCCTTGAATTGAATATTTACAATATTCTAAACCATCAAGATTATACAGTGCCGATTCAGAGATATAAAAAAAACTTTGTATCTACAGAATACACTACGCACACCGGTGTACACTACGTCGCAGCGTCGCAACGCTATGGGCGTGGGCCTAGTGTTCAACTCGGACCTGTGGACCGCCGAACACCCGAGCCATTGGATCCTGCAAGGCGTCTGCCTCATCATGAACACTGACTGAACCAACAGATGAATCTCAACAAGCGGGCCTGCACCGCTTGTTTGTAAAAGACTCTTTATTGCAACACCTACCTACATGTACTATATACTGGTTGCAGTTTCTCGTAAACTCATTGTATCCGAGAGGATCTCGAGAGCAGCGAGCATAATGCCCGGAGGCGTGAGATGCGAGCGTGAGAATGAGATACCCGTCGCATAATTTCATATTAAGGTACCTACTGCATACAGAGTTTCTCAACATATAAACACAGAGTTAACTTCGACTTTTCGGAAAACAGTTCGGAAAACGATGCTGCCCGGCGGCAGCATAGTAATACAGTCGGCATTTCCAAAATATGGTAGCAGCAATATTGTATTATGAATCACCGAAACTGGTACTCCAAGTGACGGAACCGTCATAAACTGTCTGCTATGAATCTATCAATCAATCTTCCTTCATGCGTTGGGTGATATAAAACTACCTGTATGGGGTACATGGGATATCAACAATGTCTCGCCGCTTATAACGTCTAGTCAGTATACCTGTTTCTTTAAACTAGTATCTTGATTTATTATAAGGTTTTTAATTAGATGTTAATTTTTTAAATAAAGACTGATTAGCATTTAAAAGTACTGATTTTTATTGCAAAATTATTAAAATTTCTATTTTATGGGTTTTTTTTTCAGTGACAATAGAAGTTATGATTAAGTCAAAGTTGTTTGACAACTAAACCAAGACCTGAGTGGTCATTATGTATTTACTTAATAAGATAAACACACATCTTAACATAATGTTTACTTAAAAGCAAAGTAAAACAAGTTGACAAATTGCAACAGACAGGCCGTGATTTTAACCTGTCTAGGTATATAAAGAGACACAAAGCGACTAATATTATAATGAGGTGAGAGAGACATGGAGTTTTGAAAACAGTGTACCCACTATACCATTATTCATGGCTGAAATAATAAATTTCAGCCATGATCGCACCGCAGGGCAAACGCCTCCCTTTCCTTCTTCCAGTCTACCATATACAGTTCTCGTCAAACTTATTGTCCGGGTTGAAGTTGGCACAAGCTAACTAAAAAGAAAAATATTTAAAACGACAGCCTACGACTTGAGCTTTCGTTTTTATTTATTACAGTCCTATAATTTAGTTTCTTTGATTTTTACGGCCGGGTTAAAGTTAGCTCGTGTCAACTTCAACCCGGACAATAAGTTTGGCGAGAACTGTACCATAGATAGAAATATTGTCTAATGTCTAACTCAATTAACTTTTGGCCATTACTTGGGGCAAACATAGATTATAAAATGAGCTACTTAAAAAATCCGTGAGCCGCTGCCACTTCACCCAGCCTTTGTTGAAGAGGAATTCTTTTGTTTCCTCTTTTCCAACATAATGTGGATCCTGTAATTAATAAATTTAAATATTATTATTTAGTTTTACAAGAAATTGGTTGCTTGTTGGTAAAAAAGACAATGAACAAAGGTAACCTTATAATTAAATGAATGAAGTTAAACATTATTAATAAAATAGTATTCAATATTGGTTTTTAACCAGTTGTTAGCGGGCCAATGTTCCCTGGAAACACTCGAAGTGGTCCACAAACACATCTATAATATTACTTAGAGCAACCCATTATTTATTTCCATTTAATGTTTATTGCCTCCAAACAGTTGGTGGCACATGGCTAGAAAATTTTTGTAAAATGGTCCTTCATGACTAAAAGTTTCAGAACCACTGGAATAGTAGATAAAGGAAGTCATAGCCAAACAGTATTAATATATTTCTAGGTCTTATTGTATGAAAATACCGGACAAATAAAATAAAAATAAAAATAGGACATTGTTTAAATTGTTATAGAGGAAAATAAACTTCAGATAATCTTGGCAAGTGATAAAATTACAGAAAACAGTAATACTATCATTCTTAGGGGTTGTCCATCCATCTCGTCGGTCCCTCAATGCTGGATTGTGACCACTATGTCTTCTTCTTAGAGGTCAGGATCATGACAATTTACTGAAGTAAAGGTTTACCTAAATCAAGATGTAGTAGAAAGTATAATTCTTACCACAACTAGTAAACTAGTGTCTTCATGCCCTATGTGAATGCCCATGATTCCTTTAGAGGAGGCATCCACATCCCCACCCATCATCACAGGACTGCCAAACTTATCAAAATGATTCACCAAAGTATCTACAACAGTTTTCAGTTCTCCTTGGCTCACATGAATTATCTTACAAGGAAAGTCATACAACTTGTCTATCACCAAACAAACCTGAAACAAATAAAATATTGCACTATATTGTAAAGTTACACATTACAGAAGCAATAAAACCAACAATAAGATTATTTTAATTTTAAAATTATTGTTATTGAGACCCAGGCAAATTCATTCAGCTTTCCCATGGTTCACATTCGTTTTTTTCCCAATCTTATGGGAATTTCCACAAAATCCTTTCTATGCGGATACCTATTTCATACTTGTGTCTATCTGTATGCCAAATTTCAGCCCAATTAGTTCAGTGGTTTGAGATTTGTGTTGATAGATCAGTCAGTCACCTTATCTTATAATATATCTTAATATATCTTAAATATACAGGTAAATAAGACTACTTCTGCAGTGGCTATCAATAAATACAGGATCATGTAGCTAACTGTGTAGATTGTGTTGCACTTATGTTGTAATTGGGACCTACAACATAAGTGCAACACAAACCACCAGTCCACCACCCATTTGTAATGGGTAACATCACTATTGGCAATGTAGGTAATGTGTTGCCTATAGCATTAAAATATGTGTGATGTATTTAATTTTTCTTACTTCGACACTGCCGATCCACTGCCGGGAACCCAAAAACGACTGAGGTTTATCTTCTAGTCCCACCAGTACCTCTTGGATCTGTCTTATAGAAGGAACTGTAACTTGACTATTTTGATTTCTTGTTATCCAGGAGCAAATTGTTTGCAAAGTCCTGTACCCGCAACCCCAACCCTGGAAGAAACATCTCTATAGTCCGTTTTTTAATCTCAGAGACTAAACTGACACATGCAACTGTCAAAATTACAAATAATGATACCAGCTTTTTTGTATAGGGTTGTACCTACGATACCGGTTTGTTGAATCGTAACTTTTAGACGATTAGTTTAAAAATTTTCTATTCCAAATCGTATTATTAAAGACCAAATTAATTAAAATTGTCCGAATGCACAATAAAGTCTATGAAAGTTAAGTCGTCGTAGAGTTTTAAGTACCAAATGACGTAAAATTACCTACCAAAAAAAAACTAAGAAAGGACTTTAATAAATTTAGTCTTATGTTCCAACGAGGTAAAAAAGTATTAGAAAACTATATCAATCGCTGTAAAAAAGTTTTAGAAAACTATGTTGATTTCGCTGTTGTTATTTAGTCCTTCAAAACTCTACCTAATCCGACTCATGATTATTACGTTTTAAATAAGACCTACTATTTTTTTCAGGATAACTTAATGTAAAAAACCGACACTTCAATTTATTAGCGATAATTTTCGATAGAGGCACATTACTATTTAAGAAATGCAAAAAACTGGTATCCCACGTAATGTCACTTTAGTCTCTGAGATTAAAAAACAGACTATAAAATCAACACGTATTTGACATAACCTCTTAAAATCATCTGTTTTATAATTTATAATAAAAATAGTAGGGAATGTAAAATATGATTTTACTCTGTCGTCAAAACCATCGCAGAGATAATGATAATATTCATAATTTCCAGAAACCAAATATGTTTTTCCAGTGTTCTTCGAAATACCAACACATTCGTGAATGTTTGTCAACAAACTTGACATTTTGACAATTATTGACTGTCAATGTCAAAATGTAACTAACATTTTCAATTTTTCATGGAAAATCAACAATGTTGCCAAACCCTCTCCCTCCACTTCCACCACATCACTAGAAGGATAGGGTAAGTAATTAAATCGCCACCCTGTATCTATAATATCTATATCTATACTATTTATTAAGAGAAAAGATTTGTATTTTTGTATGTACTACTGGATTGATTTCATAAATGCTTTCACCATTAGAAAGCTAATTTTTTTCCGTGTAATAGTATAGCCAGGCTATGCTATATGCTATATGCTATGCTGTGGTATGCTATGCTATAGGCTATAATATCTTATTATTAAGCCAACATTAAGCTAAATAGGGAATTCATTCCCAACATTAATTACATAAAAGTTCAATAAACAAGCTTTCGATTTTGACAAATTACTTAGTGGTCTATAGGTAGTTCTAAGACCAAGAAATTCGAAAACATTGAATAAATGTAAAATAATAATAATAATAATAATAAATAAATTTATTGATCCATTGTTACAGTTGTTATGTATTCCACATAGCAACAGTTCAGCAGTTTAATATCTCATTCTAAACTATTCGACAAATGGAACTACCATTATTATTATTATTGAACTAGTGGTGGAATCTGCAATCGTGAAGTCCGATAAGTATGGAATTTAAAAAAAGGCAGGTTGTAAAGGTAGATAAATAATAATAATACATCAAACGGAAGAATTATTGTGTATAAAGGCTAAAGACATCTGTCTTTTAACAAATAAAGTTGTATGATTGTATTGTCTGTGTGGATCCAGGGTAGAAATCATCTCTTTGCCCAATTTCAGCTAGCAGTTGTAGCGTGAAGGATTAACAAACATATGCCAACTTGGCTGCCCTAGGCCTATGGAAAAAAAATTGCCGCCCCCTACTTCCTAGAACAATTTGACAAAAGAAGAACAAAACCTAACAAAGAAATTGTATGATCAATTCTATATATGTTCATAGGTTCTCATAGTAAGCGACAACGTAGCAATCAAAGTGTTTAATAATTTCAAAAGGACCGTACAAGTCCCCGAGAAAATTAGGCGTTATAATTATATAAAAACTATGATCGTGGCTATTGGATATCTCAGATTCATGACAAATGGAACCAAAAAACAAAAACAAAAGAAATTAGGAACCCTCCTTACCATTTTTCATTTTTATTTATGACTGACAAGTTTATCCGCCCTCTAAATTTGGCCGCCCAGGCTCGGGTCTACTCAGCCTATAGAGAAATCCGCCCCTGGTCACAAACATCCTAACAAACTTTCACATTTTCAGAAGGTAAGATTTAAGCTGCACGAAGTCAACAGGAAAATTAAACGGAATTCATTAATCGACACACAATTTTTTGTTATTTACACAGATGAACGACGACACCAAATTACTAGAACCAGTAGAGGAAAACATTATGCCGACTGTGAACTAACAAAATATTTAAGTAAGTGTAGGTATAATATTTGTACATAATTCGTCTGGGTCGGACAGGTTATCGACGTTGCTATATATAAAGCACTACTCATAAAAAAATCTGGCATACACTCGTCTCTTATAGTTCTATGATCATCATTCTGTGATATTTTATAAAATGAAAGCCGTTTTGGTAAGTAGAATAAAATTAAATTATTAACTTTATGTTAATTAACTAGGTTTAGCTTTGTTTAGAAAATTTTACTCTTTCACACAAAAAATAGTTATTTTACAAATATTATTGAAAATTAGTTACATATAAATAATTTATTTTTAAAAAGACAAACTATCTTACCTGCATAAAAATATTTAATTACTAACATTTTAAGCGATTACTTACCTAAGTTATTATTAAAAGGTATCTAAAACCTAGTAATAAGAGTAGAGTTCTAAACGATATAATTTTAACTATGATTTTATAGGTTTTTATTTATTCGCACCTAACACCATTATTTTGTGTTGATAATATTAGCGATCCTAGCGTCGATCCCTGTGGGACACCATAGGCACATATTAATTAATAATACAAGTACTTACCTAAAGAAATAATCAAACTATAGGTATATATCTGGTGTTAGTAAAAGAGTTGATTTAAAACTATTTAAAAGTTACAATAGATACGAGAATATAAAATATAAAATTAATCGCTCCTCTGTAAAATAAAACTGCTGCCTCAGTAAAATTAAAGTAGGTTGGTGTTTTTTTCTTTTATTAATACTTACCTATAACAACTTCAAGCTGGTAAAGTTCAATAAACCGCAAATACAAATAGGTTTATATTTGCGGCAATTAAAAAGATAAAGAGAAGTAGGTAGTGTATACTCAACGGACTCAACTCAAGAGTAATACATAGGTATATACCATCACGCCTGTATTCCTGTAGGTATATAATATTACAGTATATAATACATTATTCCTTCCTGTATATAATACATAATATATACCTGATTCGGTTTGTATGTTTTCCTCGCGTTATTTACTTTTGTCACACATCGAAGACACTCCACTTTCTGTAAGGCTGTAATCTCCTTAGTCATATAAATGAGTTATTCTTATAAGACATCAACACCAATGCGAGTTGTACTGGACTAATGTAGGCTGGCAGACTTCACATGCCATCGAGAAATCGTTTCGAAGTTTCCTTACATTCCATAACCGTTTATGCGAGCTAACACGCACATGATTGCTAGGTCTTGAATTTAAACTCGAAACCCACGACTTTGCAGTCCAATAGTCAGATCACTAGGCTATCAGATCACTGCTATTTTGTTCCTAATTACCGACACTTGCTTTTTATTTCAACAAATTCACTTTAAACAATAATGAAATGAGCATAAAATAAAAATAATAGAATATGATGATGAGCAAATACTACGAGTCGGTCGGTACACATAAGCGAAGGCTATGTTTATTTAAATACTTCTAAAAATCTCGCTAAGATTCCATTAAACAATAGTCCTTGACATCAAAGTTATACAAATAAAATTGTTGTTTTTGTCAGTGTGAATCATCATTGTCATATATTATAATATGTATTTTACTGTCTAGCCTTGTACCTATTATATTATAGGTACTTAGAGCCTGTTTCCGTGCCGTTAAATACCGAATAAATTAAAAAATAAAGCAAAAGTTTTATGTAATTATCTGCCAGGCCCTTACTTACATTTACCTATACTAATATTATAAAGAGGAGAGATTTGATTGTTTGTTTGTTTTGAATAGGCTCCGAAACTACTGGACCGATTTGAAAAATTATTTCAGTGTTAGATAGCCCATTTATCAGGGAAGGCTATAGGCTATATGCCATCACGCTACGACTAATAGGAGCGGAGTAGTAATGAAAAATGTTCCAAAAACGGGGGAAAAAAGTTATCAAGTCCACGCGGGCGAAGCCGATGGCGGGAAGCTAGTAAATAATAAAGCCAAACATGTAGCTACATATTATAAGATTACACCCTGAATTAGATGCAAAGCTTTTACATTTTCTGTGAGTAGGAAGAAATGTAGTTCCTTCAATATTTTATTTGGAAATTGAAAATTTTTCGACTACAATTTTCTAATAATAACTAGGTACATATGCGTATACATAATTATAATATTATGTATCTACCTAGTGGGTATACACATGTGTATCATGAGTTCAGATAGTTTGTAAATTAGGATATAAAGGGGCTATTTCACCACCTAGTAAGCTCTCGTTAATTTACATGGCAGATAATTTCATTTTTGTTATTCTGTTCCATTTTTTATTTATCCGGCGGTTAGTGACAACTAGAGGTGGTGAAACGGGACTGAGGCATGAACTGTGCCTCGACCATGAGTTTTTCTCACTAGACTCGCTAGCGACGCCGTAAAATATTTATATGGAAAACCCTCGCAGCGCCTCTAGCGGTTACGTTAGGAACTAAAGTCTTCTATGAGATTACAGCGTATCGATGCGTAAATCACCTATCGAAAGCCATTCGATAGAACTCATGGTTGAGGTACTGGTCAAACTATATTTGTTCAGTCCATTATCTGAGTCCGAAATTTTATCAAATTTCTTTCTCGAATATACCTACCACTCTGAGGTACTTCAGTGTCAGAAGCCAAGAACGCAGCCAAGCTGATTAGGTTTAAAGCTGGTGAATATCATTGCTAATCTTATCAGTGATAAAGGCAATCCGTGTTCCTGTAAAAATCGGTCAATGCGTCAATATTCTACTTCGAACAGATTGAAACGGTTGTGGTGTTAAAGTGCAAGTGAATAAAGGTGTTAAAATGAAGCTCTTCCTGATGTTTCAGGTCGTGTTCGCTTTGGCGGTAGTCGCCATGGCTGCTGCTAAGCCCCAAGGAGGTTTGTTGCCGTTTTTTGAGTTTATCCCGCATAAGAGAAATGGAGCTTTGTTAGATTTTATCTTGTTTCACAATTATGTTGGTGTTTAAATAAACCTTTCTCTTCTTCCTTCTGCATTTCCAAATATAGACTCATTTGTTTCCATTTCACTACTTATTGCAAAACTCCGCCAGTATCTGCGATACAAATCCTGAGCTTAGTGAAGAAACCATCACAAAACCATAATGCTTTTAATGTCTTTATATTTCTCCAAAGACTTGTCAATGTGTTTATTGAACTTTGTTTGACCAAAACATAAAACGGTTGATACCTTACTTACCGAATGTTTGGTAATCCTCATAACATTAGCGAGCTATAAGTTCTATGTCGACTACGGTCAGCAACGAAAATAGCTGAACACAGCCAAATGTTGGAAACATCCCAGCACAAAGAAAAACATTAGATTTTAATGAAATGTAAAAAAATAATTGTCCTATTAGCAGAGAACTCGTACAACCATTTCGATCCAGTAACTTTTGGATAATGTCGTTGTAGTTTTGGATAATCGTGTTTAGCAACTTTCGATGCTGACTAATAAAAATTAATAATTAATATTTTCATCTCTATGACGATGGAAACGCTTTGCTTACGTTTGCTTTTTTCTTTTCAGTAAATGTAGTTGACAACAGCAAACCGGAACCAGGTTAGTCCAACTAGGTACCAACTTAATAAAAGAATGATGTAATTATTTCATCTTCATTTTAATATGAATGACTTAAAAGAGGTCCTGGGTTAGATTCCCGGTTCAAACAAAGTGTTATCTATAGAATCCTCACTAGCAGTTCTGAATCAGGATTTGCGACCGATTGATGGCAATAGGCTCTTCCCCTATTATACCTATGTATAGGACGAACATACAGGCAAACTGTTAGTATGCTTCTGCTTAAGCCCTTGGGGGGCATGACAACATATTATAACACAACACATAATATTTTTTTACTAATGAATAAGTGAAGTAATGAAAAATAGGTGTGTATACCTATTTTTCATTACTTCACTTATTCATTAGTAAAAAAATATCAAGACTGGTAGATAAATCTAAAATCTTCAAAATATTAACTTCATATTTTTATCATAGGTACTAAGATTATATTTTGTTTTTACAGTTAAAGTTGTGGACGGCCCCGGCCAAGGTAAGCCTGTGTTTAATAACATACATAATAATAATAATTAATAGTAAGTTACATACTTATAATACATAGGATTTCTTTTATTTTAAACTAGCTTTCCGCCAGCGATTTTCCCGCGTGGACTGGTTATTAATTATTATAAATTAAAGCCTTTGTTACTAGGTAAAGATGTAGCTTTCTACTGGTAAAAGAATTTTTAAATCGGTCCAGTAGTTTCGGAGCCTATATTCAATACAAACCAACAAACAATCAAATCTTTCCTCCTTGTAATATTTACTCTTTTGTAATTTGTAATATTGGTAGAGATAATTGGAGAGGAGTTTTTTGTTATAAAGTAATACTTAATCTACATTTTATTTTCTTACAGTAATTGACTCCGCCTTCTATAGACCATCAAATCGTAAGTATCTTTGTCCTTTTACTATTTTACTATTACTGTAATAAAAAAATAAAAATAAAATATATATTGAAAAAATGATGTACTATCGGAACATAGGTGAAGAATAAGCTGACCAAAAACCATTGTAAAGAACTTAACGTATAGTAGGATAGCATATTCAAATGATTTATCATCATTGCTGGGCACAAGTCTCTTCACAGAAAGGAGGTTTATAGTCCACCAGTCCGTTCACACGCTGTCCAAAAATTATCCAAGGACGCAGGCTTCTGCGCACGATTTGGGTTTATGATTTCCTTCAACGAAGCACAGAATAAATAAGTGTAGCAAATCTCTTCGTTTCGTTTCAAAATAATTTATCTGTCTTTCGTTTTACTTTTTAGTTTTACTTTCGATATTTTTGCACAATATTTTTTTTATAAAATCAAAATTCCCAAACAAACTGGTGATGGTTGTGGGGCCTGCCCACTGGCCTGGCTCTTTGGAAAGCCTAACTAATGATACTAAAAATTATTTTCATGCTTGAAACAGATTAACATCTCAAGAAAATCTCTCAGGTTTCCCCACGATGTTTTCCTTTATCATTAAAGGGAGTAATAATTACGCACATGATTTCGAAAAGTCAGAGGTCTTTAATTCGAACTCGAGACCTTTTACTTGGCAGTCCAATGGTCATACCCCTAGGCTTCATATACTTGTGTTTATTAGACACTAATAAGAATTTATTTAATTCCACAGCTGGATACGAACCAATCAGTAAGTATTAATCTGATATATTTTTTATTTATCCAAAAGTAGATAAAGTCTTTTTTACGGATAGTTTTTTGTTTTTATTTTAGAGTAAGTGTAGATAACTAATACCTACCTACTAAATAATATTATTATGTAATAATATATTAATAATAATAATGTTTCGAATTGATGCCGTCTATAATACCAAAAATAATAAAAAAAAAACTAATTACGCGTGAAAAAAGGAAGTGGTTCGATTTATTTGCTCCCAAGTGTAGATATAATTCAGTTACGTAGTAAAGATAATATTAACCCAAGACATTTATTAGATTATCACAATAAACATAGAACATAAACAAACACAATATACAAACTTTAAATAATGTAGTAAGTATGTACAAATTTAATTCACAAATCGTTTTCTTTTCCAGGCATTGAACCCGCATTTGTAGAGAACCCCTCCGGTCTTCGCCCTACCCGCCCTGGCAAGCAATGTAAGTACCGGACAGACAGAACGAATGAATCCTCGAAAGAAATCACGATGACTGTGACTATATGTTCTAGTTAGTCTAAGTTATTTTCAACATAGGCACTTACTTTTTTTTTAAAGCCTAATTATGTGCCCAATGTGGCTAAGGGACGACCGGACGAACCCAGCTTCAGATCGTAATTTTCTCTTTGGCTAAAACTTTTTTTTTTAAGTAGATAATTAATGGATCTAAAATAACTACAATTTGAAGCTAGGGTTAATGCAAGACTTTAGTCTCGCATCGATTGACGCGATTCATACCTATTCAATGAATCGTGAAATGAACACTACCTACTTACAATAATTAAATTATTGTTTGTATATGAACCTAGGTACCTACTATGTTCACGCAAAACCTTGTTATTTGAGAACCGTATTTGAACATCTTTTATCTAATACACTTCGAAGATGGTCCAATATCTTGAAGATAATCTACCTAATCTTTCGTCTAACAATGTTATAAGAAATAGTATTTATGTTATTAGGATATTGATTTGCCCGGCTTGCCCTTGCTTACACCTAAAAACTCACTCAAATATTTTTTTTATTTTCAGACGACAGCCCCTGGCTGCGTGGTGGCAAAGGCAACTGAACTCGTCTTTAGGGACACACATAATACTAAATAACAACTAAGTTTCAGTACATACAATATATAGACAATGCAACCGAAGCTCCAGAAATTTCTCACTACAACTTTTACATATTTCTGTCCAATTTTTTCATTAAAATTAAATTGTATTATATAAATATCTACCTATTTGTTTTATTTCCGGAATCAAAGTAACAATGGCTTGTGTTGAGTGTACATAAACATCAAGTGTTAGTAATTTAGGGGAAGGGGAAGCATCCCCGTATATAATAAATACTGTAATGTTAGATACATTACAGTATTTATTATATACGAATAGAAGACAGTACATAGGGGTTACATTATATTTATTTCTACAAAAGAGCAAATAGATTTTTCAAAGACTACAAGTCAATGCTGTAATAGAAACACTGAAACAAACTGTGTGTTACAAATAGAATGCAGTGCAATGCCATTCCAGAATGGCCTTTTGTAGAAACAGATATCGGATTTGAGTTGTCAATGTCCAGTCATTGACTAATTGACGGCACGCTCAACCATAATCTAGAGAACTCAACCCGTCGCACGATATTACCTCAGCTTAATTAGGTATATACATATGTAATTTAGATCGTTTGATATTGGCCCTGCGCGGTGGGGCGATTCGCATTATACTTTAATCATGCAGCTAACTGATAATAATATGTAGTCTGTGGCTAACTGACGATCACATACTCGCCGATACTGCAATATTATACAATAGTTGCTAACATCCTCTTTCTCTTTCCCTCTTAGGTCAATACGTAGAAAGAGAACCCCTTATCTGGAAGTATAATTTCATTTAAAAACGAACTTTAAGCTATAGTGTTAAGACCGAATATTCTTCTAGATAGAAAATATTGTGCATTTTAGTTTAGCTGGGATTTAGTGAATTATGTCATTCAGAACCAGTTGTTTGGTGAACGGCAAGACCAACACTGTAAAATCTTGTTTTGCGCACAGAGATTAAATCAAAAGGAGTAAGATAAACAATTAGTATTAGGAATTTGGCTAAATCTATAATAACAATACTGCCTAGAATTTTGGTTTTGATATTATCTATTTCTGATAGTGAAAAGCCGTTATTTTTCTTTATACATATAAATTATTAAAGTATATTCTCGAAGTGTAAGTGAAATGGATATACTAAAAGAGTTGCCCATAGAACAATGGCCAGTGTTGCAAGTTAAATTAAAAAAGTTATGGCCTTTAAACCTCCCTGGATACTGCACGTTGGATTTGAATCTAAAATATCCTGAAGTGAGGGACGCGTTCCAGTTTAAGGTGTATTGTCCGGATGGTGACATGGAGAACGGATTTGTCGGACTTAATACAATTGTAGGTATACTATTGTCTAGTTTCATAAATATATAACTAACCAACTTGTTGTCTGTGGGTTTATTCGACCCCTATTCTCTATTAGGTACAATTACCCTTTTTTTGTACCCCCTTATGTGACTAAATTTCAACTAAATCGATCCAGCACTGCCTCGTTGGTCTAGTGGTCCCAAGCGCGACTGCTACGCTATAGACCCTGGGTTCGATCCCCGGGTCGAGCAGTGTTGTTGGGTTTTTTGTAAAATTCGTAATATTCTCAATAGCAGCTCGGGGTCTTGTTTTGTGTGGATGGATATTATAGGCTCGCCCCCTGTTACAAGGGACCTAAACATACCGGCAAAAAAATACAACAGAACTACAGAGATGCAGACAAAAATGAATTACTTTAAAAATATTCACATGGAGTGTTTTATTCGTCACAATTTTATTAGAGGTATGTATAGATAGTAAATACTTGAGACTGAGATTAGTAAGGATTGGATTAGATTTATTTCAAAGGTGATAAGACTTGCACCTGTGGATATGTGATACATGTGCGGCAAGAAGTGTGTATTTTCCATAACTTATCATCGTTCTAGCCTTTTCCCGACTAAGGGTCTGAAACTGAATAACCACTAACTGCTGTTAAATTCAAAAATGGAACAACATTTGTATGATATTATCGGCAGGATAATTTAACAGGACTTACCAGTAAGCGATGAAACAGGCCCTCAGAGTATTACAAGCTATACGAGTAATACAAGAAGAAAGCTACAAGATTTAGGGCATGTGCACAGTTTACTGATACGGTCCCGTTAAATTACTTGGCAGGTATTTTCATTCAAATTTTGATCCATGTTTTTATTTAGCTAGCATGACTATCTAGAAGTGGTGAAACAGGCCCTTAGTACGTACTTAGTACGTATGTATGCCATTTATGTAAATTTACAACAGAGTGGGGCCGAGTGTACTTCCTTGCGGTATTCCAATCTTAATGAAAAGAGAGTCACTGGAAAATTTGAAAAATTGACTACGATTAAAAAGATAAGTTGTGAACCAGTCAAGCGAGATGGCTTTTAAACCAACAGCCTTCAGCTTCTCCAGCAGGAAACCAGTCGATTGATGCATATAATTATTTTCAGGGTGACCAAGCATGCATAATGTTCTCGATATCGGAAGACACGAGGAAACTAGAAGAGGCTATATGCAAGACCAACAGAATAGAATGGAGTAGAAAGATCTGCTTCGACTTGTTGACTTCCCTGACTGCGCAGGCTTTTGACCGAATCACCTCAAAGATACATTTTGAAAATTATGAAAAGGGAACTGCTAAAATGTTCAGCTTGGACGGAACTACTGAATGTTTTACAGATCTTGTGTAAGTATTTGGTAGACAAATATTGCACTAGCTTTTGCTTGGGTGGGTTTGCGCGCGTGGAGTTGGAAATTTGGACCCCGTTTCCCGTAGGCACTTTGAATTTTTAGCCATGTCCTAATCCAAGGTATAAGCCATCACCATTTCGACTGTCAGTCAAATCGGTTCAGCCGTTTTGCCGTGAAAGAGCAACAAACATCCAAACTCAAAGTTACAAACTTTCGCCTCTAAATATTAGTAAGATATGGGCGGAAGGTACGGCCAGCCGCCTATAGACGCTAGCAACACCAGTAGTATAACTAGCACATTGTCGTCTTGAGACCTCAGTTATTAAGTCTCATTTGCCCAGAAATGTGAGAACTCTTATTTTAAAAGAGTATCCATTGAGTTTCTTGCTCCATAGGACCAACTTTTTGGAACCGTGCAACTCGAATCATGTAACGTTTCGTAAATGCTTGTAAAAGCTTATTTGAAATAAAAACATTTTGAATTTGAATTAGAATTGAATTTCACTGGCTGCTTGCCCTTCTACCCGAACACATTATTGCTTAGCGGCAGTATTCTTGGCCATGTGTTGATCCCAACCCAAACAAAATCCAGCAGTTAAGTTGATTTAATAATATCTCTCATATTTCAGACCACCAGAAAACACATACTTGTCGACGGTAAAACAGAAAGACATTCAGTACGTTGACGACTCCTGGCCGTACAAGCACCAGGGCTCGCATTACTACTTCACAACTCTAGCCACTAACGGCTTGTCATACGGCCTATATTCCTCTGATACACACGAACTATTAGCTTGGGTGTTCATAAACGAATACGGTTTCCTGTGTCATTTATATTGTAAGGAGGTGTATAGACGGCGAGGGTACGGAGAGTACGTCATGAAGTGCGCGGTGAATGATCTGTTGAAGGATGGTAGTGATGTATATGCATATGTCGTGCATGGTAATGACAAGCCACTGTCTCTCTTTAACAGGCTCGGCTTTAAGCATGTTGACGAGTCTGCATTTGCGTTTGTAGAGAAACATGTTCAAAAATAAAGGCCTAATAACCCAATTTAATCATTTAATTGAAGCAGTGATAGCCAAGTGATATGGCCATTGGATAGCTTAGTCGCCGAGTCGTCGAGCTCGGAACCAAGTCACACAGCTCTTGTGTATTAATAATTTAATTATCACTGGCTTCAACCGTGGAGGAAAAGAGGTGGCGTGTAAAATCTGCTGATCCGCACTAGGTTAGGTTAGGTTAGCTTGTTGTACTATAGGCTAGCCATTCTCATTCTGAGAAGATACCAGCCCGGCTAACATGCGCGCCACGACAAAATTTTGTCTACTCCTTTGTCTCGCTCTTCCTCGTACGAAAACGAGACAAAAGCACGACATAAGCGTCGACAAAATGTTCTCGCGGCGTGCATGTTAACCCGGCAGGTCCCAACCGCAAATCGTTTCCATCCCTTCAACCCTTTCCATCTTATAGTGTTGTACCTCATTTACAGATGAGCACGGACGGGTCTCTTCTCAGAATGGGTTTATAGAGTTAGGGCATAATCCACTATGACACTAGCCCACTGTGGCTTGATAGACTCTGCAACCCGTCAAGTAAATCTGGGAGATTATATCTTCTTTCTCAAATCTTACAATGTTTTCCTTACAATATTTTACAGTCAGGTATTTTTTTTTGTATTACAATGTAATTTAAAATAAGATTTCTAAAGTTTGTTTTGTAATTATATCTTTTATTGACAATTATTTGAGTATTTAACAGATATTTCCTTCAAGTCTGGGAATACTTTGGTCCGTTAAATAGTTTTTTTTAAGTCCTTCGCGCTATAGAGAGCTTGTTTCCTTGTGCACAATCTTGCATTATTATTTTTATCCACCAGAAAACGCAAGTTCCTTTGGGCAAGATGAATATATCTACTGTGTCGCTAGTAGGTGATTATTTAATAGTAAAAAATTACCATAATTAATCGTCACAGTATAAACTGAAGGATTTTCCTTATATATCTACGCTTATCGGTTTAATAGGATGTATCAATTTATTAATTACGTATAGGAATCTTGATTGACAGTGCTATAGTTAATTTCTCGTATCCTAGGAACGTCTATTGTAACGTCAAGTTTTTTGCCTGATAATGTAATTATTGCTGACGTCATCATCCCACGGTGAAGAACATGTACTTATCTAGAAAGTTGATATATAAAGAACACTGTGTCCATTTGGACTCAGTCAGTGATTAGAATTTGTAAAATAAACTGAAAATGTCTCGTCTGGGGGTAAGTGGAATCATTCACTCATTTTGCTTGCGTTGTTTTTATTTATTTTTATGTATAGAGATAGATAGGCTGCATTAATACCCCCCCTCACATTACCTGTAGATTTTAATTCATTTCCATTTTTATTCATTAAATTTTCATTCTCCTCTTCTACTTATTTAAATAACTTTTTAAACTTATTAAACTTTAAATAACTAGACGAGGAGAATTAAATAAAAAAGTGAGAAGAGTAGAATGGACTTGTATTGCATGAAACTTACTTACTTAGGTGCTGTGTTTTCCTTACCACAAAAAACCAGTAACTTATCAATCATCACTTTTGCTTATAGTAAGTAGCCTTAATGAAAATAAGCCACTCGTCAAAATCCTTTGTTTAATTATACACTTCAAATTACTCACTCACAGTCACTTTGAAGAAAGAGATTTAAAAGATGATTCCTGATGAATGATGATAAGCAAACATAACACGCCGCTATGCCTGTATTCCTCTTGAGATTAGGCAGAGGTCTACTGCGATACACCCACAGTTCACTGGTGTTTTAGATCCCATGAAATAGGGGATGAAACAATTGCCAATTACTTTAAATAAAGTAATATATAATTCTCAAAATTGTACGTCTATCAGATTGACAAATTGCTCTGACTTTTTTAGCAGGCTTCTGAATAGTAGTCGAAGTATTTACTTATTGGTTGGTAAACTTCCAGCTAACAGGCAACTCACGCTATATTGTAGATACTCTCTTCTCACACGAGAAATCAACGAGATTAAGCCACATTTCATTAAGCCACATTTCACCATGTTGTACTAAAATAGTGTGGGTCAGCAGATATCTTCAACAACCTGCAATAGTCTCCTTAGCGTTTTCTGCGAAGATATATTACCTATCAGGATTGTGGCTTTGAATGCCATGGCCTTAAACAAAGGGAAAAGTAAGGATCTCAACAGGAGTCTTAAATACTCGGCATGCGGGTTTTCCGTACATAGAAATATATTATGTACTTCACAATATTAAGCACCTAGGTAACCTAACTTTGAATTTTTCGGGATTAAAATGTAATCTATGTCATAATGCAAGTTATAAGCCATGTAAAGTAAGTTATAACTTGACCTTATAATATTAGTAAGATAACCATATTTTATTCTCAAACACAGATGTTCGCGTGTCTTCTGATGCTGGTGGCAGTAGCCGTGTGCCTGGACATGCCCAATGCGAAGGCCCCTGAGCTGCCTAAGGAGGGAGAGGGCCAGAGGCTCGACGCTGCCCGCCACGACACTCAGATCCCGCAACGTCCTGAAGGCTCTCACCCAGACGCGCCCCAGGCAGAAGGCAGACCTGACCTACCGAAGGGAGGCAACCCCAAACCTGACGGTAAAGCACCACAAGAAGGAAAAAGCTAAACGATGAATAAGTACCCACACAATCTATTAGACCAAAGCGTTCCAATGGTTTTTTACCTAATACATAATTATTATTACTTATTATGAAATTCATACATATTTGTAGAGCATAATAAACTTGGCTGCAGCTGTATTTGTTTGTTTTTTATTTTTATAACACTAAGGGCCTGTTTCACCACCTCTGGGAAGCTAACCGTCAGATAAATTTAATAAAATAAACAAAATTTGTATGAGAATATCGGCCAGGGAAAAAGACTCGGAGTCTCTTTTTATTTCTTAGCCTGTTTCGGGCTGGTTCGAGGCAGCACGAGAAAAAAGAGTACAGAATTTTGACAATTATAGTTGAATTTACTAGGTACGACGAGCATCTATCTAGTAAATAAAACCTTTTTCCTTCACGCTAATATCGAGTCTGGAAATTAAACTTTATTTCGATCCCACGTACAATATTACATTATAACTATTCATATTATACCTTAAACATATTACCCGTTATAATCATTTAACAATAAAGATAAGCACTTATTTAAAACATTTATTGGATATGTTTTATCATGACACCGTAATTAATTGCATTGTAAGTAGAGCAGTAGGTACACGGAACTGAATCATAGTGACGTGTCACGCGAGCTGACTATATGCTGTAATTATGTACAATTCCGCTGAATCGCGTCTAGAAAAGCACAACAAGCATGAAAACTACGCGGCCGGAGCCGCTGACGGAATGGCTGGGCGAAGACGCAGGCTCCACCAGCGGCTTCGACAGCGTCAGATAAAACAGATGTATCTTCAGTGTGTCTCTCTCTCTCGGGGAGTTCTATGGACTGGTATTCTCGTCTCAACACGTGTCCAAAAAACTAGGATACGACACTGAGGACAATGTTATAAGTCGGCATCAAGGCACTAGATAGATAGAATGTATTCTTGGAGTACGGATACATTGATATGGAATTCAGTCCACGATATTCCAAGCATTCTTCTCCAGCACTACATTTCGAGGTACTGTATAAGTAAATAAGTAAGTACATTTCTCATCAAACTTATAGTCCGGCTTGAAGTTAGCATGGCCGGCCGTGAACTTCGGAGATAGAAAAATATTAGATATAAATGATCTAAAATGATCTAAAACAACAGTCTACGACTTGAGCTTTCGTTTTTATTTATTAAGTACAATCCAATATTTTTCTGTCTGATTTTTACGGCCGGGTTGAAGTTTATTAGCTCGTGCCAACTTCATAGCGGACAATAAGTTTGGCGAGAACTGTATGACCTTATTTATTTACTCGGCTGCACTTAGCCCTTTTCTTTTAGGGTCAGACAGACTGTTTTGCAGATAACACTGTGTTTATATAAGGTAAGGTCTAGACCAGCAGTACACACACTTACAAAATCTTGTTCACCGCAGTTGTACTTTTAGTAACACCGGCGAAATGGCTCTCAAAGTTAGTAATTTATTTTTTTATTTATTTGTTTTCAAAAAAATGTGTTCATGCCAATTTAAGTTGTTTCAATTGGGAATACTTTCTTATATTCTTTATCTTCGTACGCAGCAAAGTATGTATAAAGAAACAAAATACTTATGTTTTATTTTAATTTCTCAGATCGCATGTTTCCTCATGGCTCTGGCTGTGGTATGCTACGGTTAGTACATTTATTATAATTATGTAATTAAATGGGCAATAGTGGTTTCCCGGTGGAACGACAGCAGCGCCACCTAGGGTCCAGTGTTTTTGAACCACCCAGATTGAAATATCCAATATAAAATTTCAACCAAATCGGTCCAGCCGCTTAGGAGTTAGGTGATAAAAATACGTACTATATCTCGGAAACCAAACATTTTATCAGGATTTAGCCTATGTGCTATTCCAGACTATAATCTATTTCTGTGCCAAATTTCATCTAGACCCGTTCAGCTGTTCTGGCGTGTTTGATCATGCAAACTTTCACGTTTATAATATTAGTAGGTTATGTACTCCCAATGCCAAACTTGTGTTGCTGTCAAGAACACAAATGTAAGTTGAAGAATTTGTACAGACAAAGAAAGTCCCCCTATCCCCCGTCTAAACAAGAAAATCAATAAAACGTTTGGGAACTGTGTGACCCACACTTCACCGTGATAGACATGTGACAAAATATTACTTATTTTATTATTATTTAGGCTACCCTCAATTCGGCGGCGGTGGTTACGGCCAAGGCCAAGGAGGCTACCGCGGCCAAGACCAAGGCACCCAGGGCGGACCCGGTGGCCTGGGCGGGCAAGGCGGGCAGGGCGGCCAAGGCGGATTTGGCGGCAGTAGTCAAGGACACCGAGGTGGCTACCAACAATATGGATACTAGAGTTATGAAGAGTGAAAATGTTTTTAACATAGAATATAAATAATTAAAGTATTTAATACATTAAAAATAATGTTTGTTGGTATTATAAGCGTTGCTACACAAGTTATATTCATCCGATTATGTTGAAACTTAGTAATTTGTATATTAGTTTCACACCAATAGGCATTCTAATAAAACCTTGAATGACATTGCTTCCTTAAGGGTTTTACGAATTAACGCGGCGGACGAGGACCGCAGTCATAGTACAATGAGGACCGCAGTCTTAATACTTCACATTACACATTGTTGTGGAATAAAATGTATGGGTAAAAAATAGACTCGATTTGTATTTTTTTCTGAGACTATTTTGTAGTATTTTGATAATTTTTTTTACTACCTTTTTTAACTAAGTTGAGTTGAAAGCTGTTACGAGTCCGACATCGGTTTCCCTGGCGGCTATTGAGCAGGCATATGAGTATGTTATGTAGTAATACCTATGTAATTCATATAATCGTAGGTACTTTTCAGACTGACATATTGCTCTCACTTTATTAGCAGGCTTTTGTATAGAAGTCGAAGTATTTACTTATAAGTTTAGGCAACTCACGTATATTGTAGATACCTACCACCGTTGCCATACCTACTGGTTTCAGGGTTGGCTCCATAATAAAAGTTGTTCATAGTACGATGCCATTCTTTCGGCTGTAAGACGATGTCACTGTGTACTGTGTAGGTATACACAGAATTTGCACAAAACTACTATGTCATAGCATGGTATAATAATAAGCCGTTTTGATACTAAAAATATATGTACCAAACAATAAATATCATAAAGTTCCTTCGCCAGGTCAATAGTTTACCCACTATCAACTGTGACTACTTACTAGAGGTTAAGGTAAATATAAAATATTTTTCCTCAATATGTTTTTATTTAATTGACTGCACTTACTTAGCTCTTTTATTATAGGTTCAGATAGAATGTTATGCTGATAACACTGTATTAATATTGTAAGGTCTGCTGTATAAACACTTATTAAATCTTGTCCACCGCACTTGGACTTTTGGTAACACCGAAGATATGGCTCTCAAAGTTAGTACCTTTATTTGCTTTTATTTGTGTTTAAAAAATATATATTTTATGTGTCAATGCCAAGTATTAATTCTTATTTGTGATTTACTGTTTTCACGATCATTTTATTTTTATTTATAAAATGCCGTTTCCCGCGTATCTTATTTGTGTTTTAGAAATATTAGTATAAATGTTGATGCCAAGTACAGTTTATTATTCTTAGACCAATTGAAAACGTTTTCTTTAATTCTTAAATTGTTGTCTTCGTTAATCGTTTATTTTTTTGTGATGGACTGTACTCACAATTTTTTTTTTAAGTAATTTGAAAATGTTTTTTTCTGGTCTCTCAGACCAGATACGCAAGAAGAGAGAGAAGTGAGATATTAAACCGATCGGGCTGAGACTTTGCATGCATATAGCTACCTATGACGTGGGCATCCCCTAAGAAAGGATTTTGATAAATTCCACCCCTAAGGGGATAAAATAGGGGATGAAACTTTGTATAAACCTTCTTAGATTTTCGACTGATTGAACTGAAATTAAAGATTGGAGCTGCTATGATGAAGACATCCGCTTAAATAGGATTTTGATAAATTCAACCCCCATGGGGATAAAATAAAGGATGATGGAGGATGTAAATGTATTAGTTTGTTTGAGTTTTTTTAAACTAAATCCGCAAAAAATATACCTAATTAATAATAATACTTCTTAACGCGAGCGAAGCCGCGGGCAAAATAATTAATAAATTTCGACCTATGTAGGGGTGAAATAGGGGATGAAAGTTCATATGGAATAAAGTAACTATTCGACGCGGACGAAGTCGCGGGCAAAAAGCTGTGATTATAAAATGCTAAAATCCTGAAGAATGAAACTACACAAGATTTCTGCATACAGGGTTGGTCACGAACCCATGTAAGGGTAACTGTACTAAGGGTTACCTACGTTAAATTCCCGACAGTATTGAGGAAAGAAGATTATCGCAGGTCACACCGCAGACAACTGTTGCCTAGTATTTATATACATAAGTTTTTTGTATTAATTGGGCAGTTTATTTAGCAGATAATGACGAAATGTCGATAAGTATAAACAAAGTTTGACCAAACAAAGAGTACCTATTCTACGAAAATGATTAAATTTTATCTTATACCTACAGTAATTATCTGTATTTTGTTTACGAGAGGAACCTTTAAAGACTGCCGGGTGTTTAGGGATTAGATCGGGGAGTGTTAAGGGTACTACCTAAGGTAATATTGTTCCTTCGTGTTCCTTCTTGTTTATGAATGGAAAATCCTCATAAATTCCAAGTACCTATACCTATTGGACTCGTGCTGAAACCCTTACTATTGCCACAGTGTATAAATCTAAATTTCTCTTTGTTTAAGCCTGTGGCACTCAAATTCTCATGAACCTGTTAAGCAATACGTCGTAGAGAAAACGCTAACAAACAAGCCCTTTAGGCTGAGATTCAGAAACGAGACTCAACATGAACTTATGCTTCCGTATGTCAAATTTGTATGACAATTTGACATACGAAAGCAAGCATGTTGAGTCTCGATTTTGAATATTAGCCTTAGTCTCCACTAAGGTCTTGTTTCATCACCTACTGATAAGTTCCTAATTAAATTACTTGGCAGATAATTTCAAACAAATTATAATCCATTTTTTAATTTATCCGGCCGTTAGCGGCTATCCAAAGGTGGTGAAACAGGCCCTACGAACCTACAGTGTAGGTTGTTGAAGCTATTGATGACCCACACTAGTACAACATGGTGGATTGCGGCTTATTCTCGTTGAGCTCTCGTGTGAGAAGAGATCCCTGCTCAACGGTGGTAGGTATCTGCAATATACGTGAGTTGCCATAAGTAAATACTTCGACTTCTACGTATACAAAAGCCTGATAATAAAGTCAGAGCAATGTGTGAGTCGGTACGTACGATTTTGTGAATTAGGTACATATTACAGGAATTGAATTAATTGGAAATAAGCTCGCCCCTATTACATATGGGACCTAAAATCCGTCTAGGCCAACTGTGAGTGTTATCACGGGCATGATTAACCTTTGGGGCACAGGCGTATGTTCGACAGCCAATTATGTACTATTTCACTCTTGAGCCTTTTCTTAAACTATGAGTATACATATAAATTATTATTATAGTTTGACCTGTATGTGTCAATGTGATGGCCATGGGCATGTACCCATGGCCATCAAGTTAACCTACTGCTAGTTGCAGACTTGACATAAAGCAAAGAATTTTTGTCTTGTAGGTCTTGCTATCTCATATCTTACGAAAGATCTCATAGCCCAGCTTACCTAGCGGCGCTATCTAAAAAAATCTTAGGTATGTAACGGTCAAACTATAAAACTTCAAAAATCATTTTTAAATATGGAAATGATACATGAACGCGAGTAACACCGCGGGGAGAAGCTAATTTATAATATGTTTTCCTCAAACGTTTATAAAAAATAATTATTTTTATTTACTTGACTGCACTTGCTCTGTCATTTTGGGGTCAGATAGACTGTTTTGCAGATAACCCTGTATTCATATAAGGTAAGGTCTAGACCAGCTGTACACACATTGACAAAATATTGTTCACCGCACTTGTTCTTGCATCGGTGAAATGGCTCTCAAAGTTAATACCTATTTTTAATTTGTGTTTTAAAAAGATATTTGTGTATTATTATTTAACAAATACTTAGGCAAAAGGCATGTTTAGAACTTCTTTAATATTCGTTTTATTTCTAGTTTGCTTTTCTCACAATCATTTTACAAAATTTCTTATACCTACACAAGTTCAGTAATTTATATTGCTATTATTTTTGTTTGACTAAAAAAATCAAACAAATATAAATGTGTCAATTATGTATGTACCCTACGTTGATTAGAGACATCTTGGCATAATTTTAAATTGTTTTAGTATTCAATTTGTGGGTGTGTAGTGTGTGTACGTGTATAAAAACAATGTGTATGTTGACTTTATGAATTTCACTCAAGACGCAAGGTTTGTTTAAAAAGAAAAAAATGACTTATATTTATACTTTTTGTTTACAGATCGCTTGTTTGCTCCTGACTCTGGCTGTGATAAGCTACGGTTAGTAACTAACCCCCAACTCAGAGACGTCACTAGTAGGATATTATTGGGCATTCTACCCCACCTGCCGTTCCTGCAGCTCACTCCGTTCGCCTCCGTCACTTTCGGTGTGGTAGAAAGCCCAATAATATCCTACGGAGTAGGAGCCGTTCCACATTTCCGTTTTAAAACTTAATTGACATGAGAGCCATGAGGATCTTGTTTTAGTAGAGAGCTCTCATCGGCCCATTAGTTCAGTTGGTTAGAGCGTAAAAAATATATTATATAGAGTCAGTGAGTCAATGTGAAAGTTGTTGTTATAAGTAGTGAAATACAAACGAAGTGAGATGTAGGAATGGCAAGTAAGTCGAGTTCTAAAACGGAA
This sequence comes from Acronicta psi, assembly GCA_946251955.1. Taxonomy (NCBI): domain Eukaryota; kingdom Metazoa; phylum Arthropoda; class Insecta; order Lepidoptera; family Noctuidae; genus Acronicta; species Acronicta psi. Next base: position 4,229,060 of record OX276486.1, read on the forward strand.
ATGTGGAACGGCTCCTACTCCGTAGGATATTATTGGGCTTTCTACCACACCGAAAGTGACGGAGGCGAACGGAGTGAGCTGCAGGAACGGCACATATCTATGTAGACTAATTTACATGTGATAAAATATGACTTATTTTATATAGGTTACCCGCAATACGGCGGCAGTGGTCGCGGTCAGGATCAAGGCAAAGACATCTCCATAGATGGAATCGAGCTGAGTGGACTAGGTAACATGGGCGGCAATGGCGGCATAGATACTCAGGAAGGTGGCATACTCGGCCCCGGCGGCTGTACTCAAGGACACCGCCCAGGTAGTTCACACAGACAGCGTTGGTAACTAGAGTAACCAGCCTGTTTCACTACCCTAAGTTACAGTTCTCACCAAACTTATTGTCCAGGTTGAGGTTGGCACGACCTAACTTCAACCCGTCCTTAAAAATCGGAACGCATTTTTTTGACTATTTTAAATAAAAATGAAAGCTCAAGTCGTAGGCTGTCGTTTTAAATCGTTTTAATCCAATATTTTTCTCTCTTCGATTTTTACAGCCGGGTTGAAGTTAGCAACTGCCAAGTTCAAGCCAATTGGCGAGAACTTTTAATTATTTGGCAGATAATTTCATAGGTGGTAGAACAGTCCCTTAACTGTGTAAGATATAATGTAAATACTTGAGTATAATTAATAAAAGTATGTAATACATAACAATACTATTTTATTGTACTGCCTCTGTATAGTCGGGTGAAGAAGCATGGCAACTTTACTTGAATTGCTCCCTTTTCTCCTTGTATAATCATAGTGACATAGTAACAATAGTAATGTACAGTGTCGTGAACTGTGCCTTAGATTATAATTTGATAGTTTAGTAGTTGTGAGTGTGCTTGAGAAAAAACGCTTGTAGAATTTCACTAATGTAAACAGTATTAAAGTACTAAAAAGTGATTCTCACATATTTTCGTTAGTCAGTTAAAGTGCACACTAAGTTAAATTACAGTGCTGGAAAGTAAGTACCTACAAGTAAGTACCTACTTGGTACTGCGTAGAATCACAGTGTACTAAATTTACATTATGGTAGCATGGTGGAAGCATTGTGGAAACAAGGCTCTAATGAGAAGGCAAGTGCCGTTTTAAAGACAACACAGTTCTCGCCAAACTTATTGTCCGGGTTGAAGTTGGCACGAGCTAACTTTAACCCGGCCGTAAAAATCGGAGAAAGAAAAATATTAGATTTTATTAAATGAAAACGAAAGCTCAAGTCGTATGCTGTCGTTTTAGATCATTTTAATTCAATATTTTTCTTTCTCCTTTTTACGGCCGGGTTAAAGTTAGCTAGTGCCAACTTCAACCCGGACAATAAGTTAGGCGAGAACTGTACGACCCGCAAGTTGCTAATGGGCTGGAAATAAAAAGAGGCACAATAAGGACATTATTTTTCTGGCCGTTTGACCCGGAATTTTAATGCCCGGCACATTGCCCATCTCTAGCTGAATCCTTGTCTAATTAACCATGAAGAAGAAGATGGTCGCCAGGCACTTTATCAATTTGCGGAGCTCACGACGAGTGTGACGTCTGACGACATCTTAACGCCGGCTGATCCATGAGGATCATCAATCAATCATCGAGGATTTCCCGCTTTCCAGACTATAAAATAATGAACTTACTTTAACTTAAAACGGAAAAAAAACGTACCACCAGTGATCATCCAATACATTATGACGCTGTCATTATAACATGTAGTAGTGTATAGAATGATAGTGTCTCCATTATTTACGTAATACACAAGTCAAAACCTTCGACGACTTTTCGAATTTATATGATGAGAGAAAGAGCTCCTTAGACAGGATTGCTGGTGACGAACTTGTTCAGGTGGAATAAAAGCTAGGATGGTACCTACTGATGGCTTACCTGCCATCCAAGGAGCGAGGTTTTAATACATTACCGAGATCGTTACTGGTACAGTACGCTCGACATAACCTGGCCAGACTGAAGTTGGCTGTTTGGTTGCGCAGTATACAATTTTTAACCTAAACAATCCATTGCGCATTCAAGCGGCTAACTTCAGTCCGGCTTAATGCCACGCAAACTGTACCTAACAACGCGAACAATTATTAAGATAGTCCAATGACATTATAATTATATGTATATTATATCATTGGATACGTCAGTATTTTTTATTAGGGCAGTTTAGTGAAGGCAATGATTACGGTAGTTGATAAGTATGATTTTATAAACAAAATTTGACTAAACTATGGATAACTATTCTACGAAAAATGATTGAACTTGTTTTTGTTTACTTGTCAGAACCAAATCCTACGCAGGGGGGGCAGGGGGTCAAACGCTCCGCCGATAACATTCTGTATATAAGTTAATGCTAAGGTCTGATCAATATAATCATATTTACAAGTTCACCGCAGCTGTAACTATTCTATCGACAAAATGGCTTTCAAGGTTAGTATATTATTCTTTTTTAAAGCTCTTGTGCCCTCCATTTTTCCTGTCATTATTTGAGGCTATCGGGACGACGGGCGATGTGTTCCAAAAACTTATTGTTTTTGTGAAGCCAACATTATTTGCTACCTCGTACCTAAGCTTTTTTGATTTTGGGAGAAAACCTTCAAAAGGGTCTTATCGCCAGTCTTTGACGATAAGACCAGGTAGTGTAGGATTTTTACCCACTGAACCCGGTGGCCACCATCAGTACAAGACAGGGGGGCACTGCTTCGTCTTAAAAGACCATGCCAGAGCCCCCTGTGCGACGCCGGCTTAGGTACATCTCTGGAGAGACTGTAAATGGGTCCGTTAGCCTAGTTGTCCTCTCGCTTGACTCTCTTGTAGCCTAGTTGTCCTCTTTCTTGACTCCCTTGTAGCTTTGTTGTCCTAAGAGCGTCTGCTAAGCTCGACGCCAAGCAGGGCTATTGGATTCTTCTATGAAATTCTCAGTAGCAGCTCGGAGTTTGAATTTATGACCGGTCAATAACAGGCTTGCCCCCTGTTACATGGGACTTAAACATACCGCCGAACTGTAAATCATTCCTGCGTATACGTATTTGCATTTTGATTCCAGGTGTTAATATTTATTATTTTTCAACAGATTGCTTGCTTGGTCCTCGCTTTGGCTGTAGCTTGCTACGGTAAGTACCATCATCACAATATTCAGAATCAACATCAACCCATAATACTGTCCGGTCTCCTCTCAGTATGCCGAGAGGGATTAAGGCTATAAGTCCTCCACGCTGGCTTACCTAATGCGGGTTGGCAAACTTCATATGCCATCGAGAAAAACTCCACGATGTTTTCCTTTACCGTTAAAGCGAGATTGGCTTTTTTCCAATGGTAATCTAGCGCAGTAACTCATTGATTTTAAAACTTCGATATTTTATTTATTAGTTTACCTACCCCGCACTCAAAACATAATCAAAGTATTGTAATTATGTAATCATTAACAGCAGATTTCATCAGTTTTTATATACTTAGCTATGTATGATTGATTAAATAGAATAATATAAATTTGCAATTACTTTGCCTTATCAAAGTAATGTAATGTTATGTAAGTATTAGGTACTAATAACAGAATATTAAGAGCTCAACGTTTTCTTGCACACAATGGTATGAAAAAACGTTATCTCTCGCGCATTTTTGTATACAATTTATTTGTAATTGTTTTATTAATTCTAGATGTAAACACCGACATATTTTTTTCTTGATAGCCTTTTACTATGTTATTAAATTATTTGTTAACTCTTCCGTTAAATTATTTGTAAAGGCTGTTACGTACCTACACTATATTATAAAAAATAATACTGTACTTGATTTTATTTTTAAATGGCTTAGAATGAATTGACACAGAAACTACGGGGTATATAATCCACTTAATCTAGAAACCAATCTCCAATAATAAAACACTGGTAGCGGAATTAACGTGGCCAGGGCCCTGTTTAATAAAGCAGACAATTCGACATTCGATTGATGTCAAAAAATTACATAATTACAAAATTGTATAAATTGTAAGTTACAAATATGTCGAAATCGACAGGTGAAATCTTGTCATTTTTGACATTTAATGACGCGTTTAATAAAACCGACATGGCAAAAATCACGGTCAAATTATTTAACAATTGTCGGATTGTCGTAACAATTCAACATACCTATTTGTGGAATTTTCCACTATGACATTTTTGTCACCTGTAAGTTTTATTAAACAGGAATATTGTCGAATTGTCACTTTTCGACATATGTCGGACTTGTCGTATTGTCAGCTTTATTAAACAGGACCCAGTTCGTCACCAAAAAATATATTTAGTACCATTGACACGAAAAGATGACGTAATAATTATAATTTATTGTATGCAGGTTACCCACACTATGGCAGCCAAGGAGGTTACGGACAAGGAGGTCAAGGTGGACACGGCGGAGGACAAGGCGGCCAGGGCGGATTTGGCGGACAAGGTGGTTACGGTCAGAATGGACAGAGCGGCCAGGGCGGTTTCGGTCAAGGCGGTCAGGGAGGTTTCGGCCAAAACGGTCAGAGCGGACTCGGTCAACACGGTCAGGGCGGATTCGGACAAGGCGGCCAGGGCGGATTCGGTCAAGGTGGTCAGGGCGGATTTGGTCAAGGTGGTCAGGGCGGTTTCGGTCAGAACGGCCAGAGTGGTTTCGGCCAGGGTGGCCAGGGAGGTCACGGCGGTTACGGAGGTCATGAAGGACATCAAGGCGGCTACCAAGAACATGGATACTAGACTAGTGGACTGATTAACTAAGATTGGTTGTTATTAAATGTTATAATTTAAGATACCATGGGCTATGTTTTATTTTTTTATCTTATTTCACAATCAATCAACCAAGATCATATATCGTTGAACTGATCAACAATAAGTAAGTTTTTTTTTTATTATTTCGTCATCATAATATCAGCCAAAAGACTGCTGCTGCTGAACAAAGGCCTCCCTCATGGACTTCCACACGTACCGGACGTATGCTGCCAGCATCCAACGACTTTCAGCGAATTTATTTGGCACCAACTAAACGTTAGTTACTAAGACAAAAAGGCTTATTTTTCGCTTCTCAGTTATCTTTTGAATCGTTTTAATTTTTTGTGTATAATATCTGAGTAGTTTCTTAATTACCTTACCTTAACAGGTCTAAAGTTCTCTTTAAGTTAAATGAAATAAGCCCAAACACGAAATAGCTGCTGTAAACCGTTGAGAGTTTTCTTCGACAGTCTTCCGTCTCCATCATCAGGTCAACGTTAGTTTCCATTTTATGGTGTAGCAGGAAGTTAAATAAAGTATGCTCAAATACGTCATTCAAAGTCGTTTAAAGACCATCGTCATCGGTCCATAAATAACAAATTGTAGGAGGCATACGAACGAATTGTACGCATATTGATAACCTTCTTCAAGTGGATTATAATCCACTGTTAATATAAATATTAACAGTACTTACTTAAGTAGGTAGTTTGAAATGTTTGTTATAATACCAATAATGTTTTATTCATGGTAGATATAATATTATGTATGTAGCTGTAGCTAATAATAATATGCCACGGTTTTACCTAAGATGTGATGTCAATAATTATTTTGCATCTCGTAAGTTCGAACAATTGTTAGTTTCTTTATAGCCTTTAATAAGTTTTGTTCGTGGGCCACGGGATTACATTGGGCCATTCGCGGGACCGAACATTGGGCCATTAGGCGTTCTGTACCTTGGGCCATTCGGTGGACCATACATTGGGCCATTTGGTGGACCATACATTGGGCCACCCGATGGACCGTTCATTGGCCCTCGATGGTACATCAGGCCATTCGGCGGAGGGTGCATTGGGCCATGTTGTGGATGGTGCATTGGGCCATGTTGTGGATGGTGCATTGGGCCATCTTGTGGATGGTGCATTGGGCCATGTTGTGGATGGTGCATTGGGCCATGTGGCGGATAGTGATGTGGGCCATTCAGAGTACCGTATACTGGGCCATTCGGTGGACCATACATTGGGCCATCGTACGATTGATCGTAAATCGGCCCCTGGAATAGGCGGTGCGTTAGGCCATTTGGCGGTGGGTGCATTGGGCCATGTTGTGGATGGTGCATTGGGCCATTCTGTGGATGATGCATTGGACCATGTGGCGGATAGTGTTGTGGTTCATTCTGTGGACTGTACGTTTGCCAATTTAGTGGACCATGCATTGGACAATATATTTGCCGGTACATTTTGTCATGTGGTGGGCTATATATTGGCCCATTTGATGGACGTTGCATTAGGCCATCCGGTTGACGGAACATTGGGTCGTTTGGTGTGCCATATGGATCATTGCGTGGACCAGGCTCTGGGTATTTTGGTGGGCCATTTAAAATACCGTCTATAATATGATGTGATTGTTCGTCCGAACAATCTTTCTGTACAGCATGTGGTATGCCATTCGTCGGTGATGGCTTGTTGAGCGAGTCATCCTTTGAGCCATTTGATAGGTCATTTGATGGGCCGTTCGTAGGGCCATTTTGTGTATTATCGTACACTGAAGGCAATGGAAGCTGATTGTAAGTCGTTCTGTATAGGTAACGCTTTCTATGATCGAAATCGCTGTTGTCCTTCGAGTATATTATATATTGCGTGATGATCTCTACGCCATAACGTGTGCTATCGTTGATATTGGATCCATTGCCCCAACCAGTGTGCGTCTCGTTTAACGTGGACGAAGTACCTGAAAAAATACATAGGTAGCTAGTAAAACTTCGCCAAACAAACAGGTATGACCAACTTACTAGTAGTTATTGCTAAAGTAATAACTATGTACGCAAATCAATCAAACTGTATGCGCCCCTCAAATACATACCATCACACCTGTATTCCCCGAAGGGATAGACAGAGGCGTACTAATGTACAACTACATTTCAACGGTATGTTTAGGTCCCATGTAATAGGGGGCGAGCCTATTGCCATCAAGCGGGCACAAATCCGGACTCTGAGCTGCTACTGGGAATTTTACCCCATGTCACTAAGAATCAGAGTTACGCTACGCCGCGTAGCCTCTAGCTGCTATGCAGCGTCTACGCCGTCGTAGCGCAAATAAGAGGTTTTGTATGGGGACCAATTTGCGACTACGCTACGATCTATACACGATGCACCCCGACGCAAAAACAACGAGGTGTTACAAGTTTGACGTATCTGTGTGTGACGTGTGTGTCTTCTATGGCGGAAAATGGCGGATTACATATTTTTCACAACTCCCTCAATATGGGTATCAAATGAAAGGGCTTGACTAGTAGAATACAATACACTATGATAAAATTCAAATCCAAGATGTCAGCCACCACAAAACGGCGAATAAAGCCAACCATAAAACACCAGTGGTGTCACTAGAGTCAGAGTCAGAGGTGCAGACATTTTTTGTATATTTACAAAATCAATTAATACTCACATTGGGAAAATTCCAAAATCACCACAATCAGCAAACCGCCAAACTGTATCATAAACGATTAGGTATTTATTATCTTATCAATTTTTACTTTCGAAATCTGAGATTTTAAACTTTAAAAAAAAGGTTTTCATATAAGTTAGAATTAAGTTAGAAACTTACAGATTTATATAATTTAGGTCCCTAAATCAATACACGGAAGTCGTAGTAAAATAAGCTAAATGTCACAGTCAGTCAAAAATGTAGGTACCTTAGATTTAGATTATAGAATAAGCATAACTAGCTATATTTACAATATGAGGTATAGAAGAACTAATACCTAAACACATTTAGCGAAAAAAAAAATATGTATAGGAACTTCATCTAAGAAAGTCTCATTCGGAATAAATAATTGCCTGTTGAATTCAATAAGATGAAGCAATTATCGTCTAAACAGTGTTTTAACGATGCAAGTATGCAACAAGCAAGAAATGTGAATCCTAAAATGAACTTTTACAAGTTTTTTACAACAACATTAAGGGGCTGTTACACAACAACCGAAAAAAATAAAATTGGGACATAATTTTTATGACATTATGTGACAGCAAATTTAACGTAAAAGAGGCCTTTATGGTTATATCATATTAAGTAGATCTAATATTGAATAAATTAAAAACACTTACAAGTAACATATTTGAGTCACATTTAACGTGTCACTGTTTATTTGATGTGAAACTTATACATTACTCACAGCTTTATATACTTACAGAAAGGTTATCCTGCCGCATAATTGGTGACCTGACCTTATCTGTGTTGTTCTCAGAGTTCGAAAAAATATGCTTTACTTGTGTGGCCTTAATGACATAGTACTTTTTAGACTGGTAAGATAATGTAACAACGAAGATTTATACACTGTGGTGGTAAGAAGTTGATCCGACAGATGGGGTGCTAATTCAGTCTGACCGACCCTAATCGTAGAAATACGAAGGCAAATTAGGTACAGTTCTCGCCAAACTTATTGTCCGGGTTGAAGTTGGCACGAGCTAACTTTAACACAGTCGTAAAAATCGAAGATAGAAAAATATTGTATTAGAATGATTTAAAACGACAGCATACGAATTGAGCTTTCGTTTATATTTATTAAAATCTAATATTTTTCTTTCTCCGATTTTTATGCCCGGGTTAAAGTTAGCATGTGCAATAAGTTTGGCGGGACCTGTATGTGGTTTAAGTGGTTTTCCGATCGATTGAAGTCCAACCTGCTCCGCCGAAAGTCCATAAAATTTTAAAATGCGTGTGCGGTGTTGCTTCTGCTGTTGTTGAAAAAAGCTATGAATTTATACTCACTCAAAGAGATTAATGGCCTGTTTCACCACCTTTGGATAGCCGCTAACTGCTGGATTAATTTAAAAGTTGAACATTGACACCCACAACACCAGAGAGGTTGCAAGTGCGTTGCCGGCAATTATCAAAAACACTACTAAAATCCATTTCATCGGTATCATGGGAGAGATTACATACATTAGATAGACATTACATATGTAATAAGTATTTACGTAGATTTTATTCCCTATAAATATATGTATAGGTAGGTTTAGGTACATACTTGTCTGGAATATTTGTCTGGAACAATAGTTGTTGTATACTTATATCGTATTTTGCGTATGGCGTTGATAGCTGCGCCACAGTATTTTACTTTTGTGGCTATCTTCGTTTTCGTTTGTAAATTGTATACTTTAGTTGTTCCAAATAAACTTTATTATAAAACTTTATTATTATTATACTAAGTACTTGCTTAGCAATATATTCGTTAAATAAGTAGTATAAATAAATCTTTTGCACGCTTTACTGAGAATTAAATTTTCGAATGACTCACTAACCCAGGAGGCTAGGTCCCCAGACTCAGACTTACTCAACCAGTCATGCTATACTTGCATCCAGCAGATTACCGAAGCCGTTTTTCGGAGATGTTTTCATTGTGGCTACAGTGAAGAAGAATTAAATTCATTATAAGAAAATAAAATTATGATTAATCTTCTTACTCGCTAAAAAAAATATATAAAGTACGTAAGAAGTTCAACTTCTTACAATTTATGGATGTAGATAGGTAATACACCTCTTCCGACGAGATATTTACTTTACCTATAAGTATAATATGAACTAAGTCGACTTAGTACCTAGAGCTACTTCAATTATTTTTCATATAACCTTTTATATCATAAATAGTATCTGTAATAGTTACTATTGACCTATTCTGTGCCGTATCAGAACAATCTCTTGATAATTGGGACTTTAAATAATTTGCATCGAAGTTTTTACATGCTGCATTTCATTGTGGTTCATGAAAATACAATTAGAAGTATAAAAAAAAAAATGTAGGTACAAATATTGGTAGATCCTTGGAGTGAGGATACTGTTGATGACGTCTTATTTATGACGTACCTTATACCTACCAAGTGTAAGAAGAACTATTAGCTGTTGGGGATCAAATAATAATATAGTTTTAGTGTTTGCTAACATTTAATTATAAGACAGACTTAATTGCCAATTTTAAATTATTTACATAACATTGATCAGTCCAAAATCTCGTAAGATCTGCCGCTAACCATTTCTATGGAAGATAGCGAAATGGATGTAGATATTATCTGTTTGTCTATGACAATGGGTATCATCAGTAGGTCGATGCACTGCTTTCTAGTGGATCAGTTTTCCGGAGCCATAGCCCAGACCGCCGTAGCCGTATCCCAGGCCGCTGTAGCCGTAGCCAGACGCGTAACCGAGGCCGCCGAGGCCGCTGAGGCCTCCGAGTCCGAGTCCATAGCCGCCAAGTCCGCCAATGGCGACTGCTGGTCCCGCGACCAGGCCACCTGCATATGCGCCGCCACCACCCAGCAGAAGAGCGCCGTCCTGAGCGTTCCTGGCGACGGTGTCAGCGACCGCCTGGGCCTGAGCCGCGCTTGATGCCACCGCGGAGGCTTGAGCGCGCGCAGCATTTGCAATGCGGGCGGCCTCCACAGCACGAGTGTTTGCGATAGCGATAGCCTGGACGCGAGCAGCATTAGCTAAACGTTCAGCTTCAGCGGCACGAGCAACTTCGATTGCGCTGGCAGCACCAGCACGCCTGGCGGCCTCCACGGCCCTCGCGTTTTCCCAGGCCGCGGCCTGTGCTCGCTGGACGTTGGCGACACGAGCGGCATCCAGAGCGGCGGCGTTGTTGATAGCATTCGCCTGCCCGGCACGGGCGGCCGCCTCGGTGACGCGCGCACCCTGGATGGCGGCGGCGGCGGTGTTAGCGATCTGTGCGGCCTGCACAGCTTGAGCGCTCTGGATAGCGCTGAGCTGAGCGGCGCCTACTGCGGCGGCATTGTTGAGAGCTACACCAGAGCCGAGTGCGGGGCCTGCAGCCACCACGCCGACTCCAGGGCCGGCGATGATGCCCGAACCGCCGGCAATCGCAGCGCCCGCGAGCCCGGCGCCGCCTAGTCCACCCGCATATCCGCCGTACCCTAGTCCAGAGGTGATGATGCCAGACTGCTCAGCACGAGAATCTGCCACTTTACCTATCGAATTAAATAATATTTAGCACCATCAAATATTTGTTACATAGTAATCAACTTTTCGATAATGAAGACGACATGAAGTTCACTCACCATCAGCAACGGCTTGATACGCCACAGCGATAACAAAAAGGATCTGCAAAATTAATTAATTTATTACTTATTTTCACTTCACTGTTGGAATGACATTACTTATCTAAAAAACATTTATTTTTGTTTTTCCGATACGAAAATAATATCTCAATCACTAATATAAGATGTCTCTTACCGTAAGTCGAGACATCTTTAAACTTTGTATTGTTGCTGCTCGCTACGACACTACTGAATTGGACTGTAAACTGTAATTGTTGTGCTTACCTAAATTGCATGCACTTTTATACTGCACCGAAAATTATTTACATCAAATTAACAATGCTAAACAGTTGTTCGATGCCGCCCCATTTGAATATCATTAGGTACTTGAGTAAAAACTAATCGGCGAACATGCATTGTTGGTACATATGTACACAATCGAAGCTAGCCGCGGCAGATATTAGACCATGTCGGATGCGCGCGCCGCACATCCCTTTACACAGCGAACCGCATGCCTGATGTTAGTGTTACGTGTAGGCTCGTATCACAAATCACATTCAGATCATTCTAATTTAAAATATTAGGGTCTATGCCCATCTGTATAAAATAAAACCATGACTAAATGACCGATCTATCAACAATCATACCACTGAATAGATTTATTCCACGGAAATTCATATAATATGCCCCTAAAAACAGATTTAGAGACTAAGGGCGAGCAAAGTCATGGACTAAAGAGAGTTTATCTACAAAAGTAGCTCCCAAAACAGAGGCAACTTACTGTTGTCTCCAATCTGTTGAGTATTTATCTAAATTATGCTATTAATAAAAGAAGAAGTTTTGCAAAGCATGCAGTAAAACTTCTTCTGGAAAACTTGTCCAGTCTTTTCATTCACATACATATTCAGCTGAAAACCAGTTTTAAAGTAAAGAATCGGTTGCTTCACCGCAGCCGTAGATACTGTAGAAACTAAGGATTGCGACCACATCCTTTCCTGCGCCGAATCAGAAAACATTACAATATTGCGAAACAGCTGCCGATTATATTCAATGCAATTTAAGTACTTCATCTTTGAAAAACACAAAACTGTGCCAATTCGTGAAAATTATATGCAAATGAAATATGATTATTCAATTTAATTAGAAGTGATGTAAAATGCTTTGATGATTGCGTGTTTCAGCGGCAGACATCTTGTTTTTTTTCTGTTTGAACTAGCCTAACGTGTCGACTGTCGTGGAGCCAGACAGCAAACCACTAGGGTTACGTACTGTATATCGATTAAACAATCCAGTCCAGTAAAAAGTCAATCGGTAGTCGCCGCCATTGCGTGTCATTGGTATTCTAGTTTAGTAATACGTTTTACAGAACGATTATTTGATAAACTGCTTCTGTGAGCAATAAATCAGTATTCGATAATAAAGGATTTAGCTTTAATGTGTTGGTTTATGACGGTTGACCTGCTTTGTTACGAAGAACGGATGCGGATGTTTACGATCCACGAAGGGTTAAGCAGAGTACATTGTATATACATCCATTAGTTCGCCGGCATGTTTCGGCCCCCAAACTTCGATCCGCTTTAGAAAAACCCAATAACACTTTGCTCGTCTCGGAAATCGAACACAAGGACCTCGAGTGTTCTTACAGTCGCGCTTACTATCACTGGGCTAACGAGGCAGTTTGGTAATGTTTCTTTATACAAATTACGCTTAGTTTAGAAAAAAATATTCTTGTCAGAAGTTATCAACAAACGGAGCAAACATTGTACAATTCCAATTAAGTAATCCATAAAAGAATCCATATTTAAGTCTTACCATTACTCTAGTATTCCTTTATATTCATCAAAAGCTAGCGGTGACCTTCATCAATCATGACATAATTAACTATAAGATACATTTTAGAAAAAATCCAAAAGATTGTGTTTATTTTTCTTTATTGTCAGGTTTGGTTTGTCGTTTAAATATCAGTGCAGTATGTTTTCTTCATTTTCCGAAGTGAAACGTCTCGATGAGCGGTCCAGTGTAGAACTGAGGTGTTTCCACGATCCTGATGAGAGAAAAATATATTAGTAAGGGTATTTTTGCAGAGTCGCTGGTGTGCAGAGAGAAGGCATTGAGAGTCCTGTTCGCCAACTGTGGGACCACAAAGAAGACAACTCAGTGTACAGTAAGGTGAGGGGACGGGAACGGGAAAAGACAACGAGGAGGTCAAATCAAAAGATGGGAGGACGATTTACCAAAAGGATGGAGAAGGTCTGCCAAAGATAGAGAGAAATGGAAACAATTGGGGGAGGCCTATGTCGACAGACAACCTGACCAAAGTGGTTGCTAACACATTTTTATTTTTGCTGTGTAAATTAGATTTAAGAATATGTACTTCTGTTTTATAAGAATAGCATGTAAGTTATTTTTAAACTAAGCTACCGCGAGCCCCGCTCGCGCTTAGTTGGCAGATCGTCTGGTGTACCGAACCAGAAGACGCAGGTTCGAATCCTGCCCGCCAGCCGATTTTTTCCTTCATTAAAAATAACTTGTAATCTTAGCATGGAAAATGCTTAAAAAAATACAAAAAGATAATAGCATGTAAGTTAAAGTATGTGCCCGTGTGTACAAACGCGAATAGTATTGTGATTTCTCAAAAGTGGCCATTTCAGACCACCAAAGAGTTAGGACCTGTTTCACCACCTCCTGATAAGTTTCCGATAAATTACTTGGAAGATAATTTAATACAAATGTTGTTCCATTTTTGTATTTATCCGGCAGTTAGCAGCTGCTCTATCCAGAAGTTATGAAACAAGCCCTTAAAGTTGTAATAAACCTGTTAAACAAAAGATTGCATGTACAAAATGTTGCACTCACTCATAGGTGCAGGGGACCTCGGCTGGGCCCACGACCTCGACAGGCGGTAGAGCCTCGTACACAGTGTTCCAGCTGGCAGACAGCTGGGGCGGAGGGGGCAGGTCAAAGAGTTGAGGCCGGACGTCCACAGATACGGTGCTGATTGGCGGGATCTGGATTGCGGGTACTTCGATCTCCTGAAAAACAATTAAAATTGTTATTTTTAATGAAGGAAAATATCGACTTGCGGGACTCGACTAGCTTGAAACTTGCTATGACCGCTAAGCCATGTCACCTTGAGACGTAAATTAAGAATGTGTAGGAACTATCTTTTTTCATTTTTTTAAGCATTTTCCATGCTAAGATTTGCTAAGGTTATTTTTAATTAAAGAAAAAATCGGCTGGCGGGCTGGATTCGAAACTGCGTCTTCTGGTTGGGTACACCAGACACTTTGACCGCTAAGCTACCGCGAGCCCCGCTTGCCAGTCGAAATCTTCCTTCACATTCTAATTTACGTCTTAAAGGTGACGTAGCGACATCTATTGTGAATGTTTCACAACCGTCACGACTCGTAGTTCGATGTCGTATGACTCGTACTGTATTTTTTTAAGCATTTTCCATGCTATGATTACAAGTGTGTGAAGGAAGTTTTCGACTTGTCGTGTAGGGCTCGCGGTGGCTTAGCGGTCATAGCGTCTTGTGTATTGAACCAAAAGACGCAAGTTCGAGTCCACAGATTCAAGTGCCTGTGAGTTGATTTTTTCCTTCATAAAAGTAACTAGGCATCTTAGCAAAGAAAATTAAAAAATACAAAAAGTAAAATAGATTCGAATACCCACTTCGATAAAGTTCGAGTAACTTTATTTACACAACCATCATAATATCGCCTGATATGCTACTATAGTCTATATAAAGTCTTGAATGAACAGGTGAACGCCTTATATGCTAGTGTACAAAAGTATAAATAAATAAATGAACAGGTGACGGCTAGCAGGGATGAATGGAAGAAAAGGATAGGCTGCGCCGAATCCAAATTAATTGGGTCAAGGACAATCCGCCACACTGGCCTAATGCGGTTTAGCAGACTTCACATGCCTTCGCAAATTTTTCATAAGGGTTTATGGTAATTATCTATTGATAAACATAATCAATTACAGCTACAGTGAACACATAAGCATTAGCTATGTTGTTCATAGCACGCTGACCGATTTCCCTCGGATGAAGTGGAACAAACGGATTCTCCCTTCCTCTTATTAGTGAAACTGTTTTTAAATTCTAAATAAAATCGCGACGTACCTAAGTACGTACAAATAATTGGTACGTACAATCTTTGCCTAAGCCTTAAAAATATTAATAACTAATAAAATTAGTTCACCTATCAACTCCGAGCTGCTAAAAACCCAATAACACGTTGCTCGCACCCGGGAATCGAACCTAGGACGTCGAGCTTAGTAGTTGTACTTAGGTCCACTAGGCTAACGAGTCGATTCTCTGCATTGACCAAGAATATAAGATATTTTTATTCTAAAAAACTTACCCGATCGTATTCCACAACAAAGGGCCTCAGTTCTACAGTATCCTGCAGCACCGGTGCATCGAACACGATGGTGGAGGGCTCGTACAGGACGCTCGGTTTGATGCCGAACTTGGAGGCCACCATGTTGAGTCCTGACTTCGCGATGCCAAGGCCGGTGGACGCTGCGTCCCTGATCATGGCCCCAGCGATTGACCCGACTGCATTCCTCAGCACTTGCCCTATTTAAATGAAAGGAAACTTATATCTACAAGCACAAGGCAGGTATGCACTAAATAGAACCATTTTTGTTACTAGTCCCCGCTATTTCCCCCAAGAGTTAGGCCAAAGTGTAATAAAATCAATCAATCTACACAAGGATGCACACCCTATCTCCTTGCCATTAAATCACAACTGAAGACGCTAGGTACTTTGGCATACTTTTTTATGTTAGTTTGGATACAGTATCATAAGACCCCTCCGTACTTCGGAGAGCACTTAAAGCCGTTCCTGTTGTCTGATGGCAGTCGTTTCGTGTAAAATACTAATATTCAGTCGTATCTGGTTAGACTGGAAGCCGGCTCCAACTTGGTTGGGAAGAGACTAGGAAGGATACAGTATCATCATTATTGATTCAGTGAGATATTCTCTACTTATTAATCAAAGCTATACCTTCGAGTGCAATTCCTTTGGTGGCAATGGACGCTATATTCTTGGCAGCATTCACGATGGCTGCCTTCTTAGCAGCTAAAGTCCGGGCCCCTATCGCTGCGAAGTTTTTCCCTGCTTGACCGGCCGCTGCTTTAGCCGCTAAGAGGTTAAACGACACCGCTGAAGGTATCAGGCAGGAGAAGCAAGCGACCTGTGTAAAACAGAAGGTTAAGGGAAGGAACATAGATAGAATACCGAAAACGCCATGGTGTTTAAAGCATTTTATTGGCGTATCCTCTAATTACTTTGCTCGGAAAATAACACCCAATATAATTATATACCTACTTATAAAGCTTATTGCGAATAATTCGTGACTCAAATCCTGTATAGTTCGTTCATTTTACGAAGACTCGTAAATCAATTGATTTGAACTCTAAGTAATTTAACGAGAACATACTTACTTGCGTGATAAGGGAGCGTTGTGGCATAAAGGTGATATAGTAACTCGGATTGAGAAAGGTATGTTAAGATGGTTTGGGCATATAGAGAGGATGGATGAACGGAGGTTGACTAATCAAGTGTATACGAAAGGTTTGGAAGGGGTCGTCCTCGGCGAACGTACCGCAACCAGATTGCGGACGTTCTCAAAAAAGGCAAGGTTAAGAGCACCCTAAACCGACGAGCATGCATGGAGAGGTTAATGAACATAGACGAAGCGAAAGTGGTGTGCCAGGATCACAGATGTGGAAATCTAACCGGGGTAGGTTGGGAAACAGGCGTGAAGCTATGTATGTATGTACTTACTTTTTACTTTTACTTTTACTAGGAGGTGATAAAACAGAACTTTAAGATCTGTTACACAGCTTACTGATAAGTTCACGTTTTAATTTATCCGGCACCAAGCCCTTAGAATTTTTTATGTATTTACAAATATCTCAGAGTAAAGATTTATAATACAAAAAATAAATAAACAAAACATATAAACTCACCGATAAAATTACAATCCGTAACTCCATTTTAAATAATATATTTAATTGTTATATTAGAATATATTATGTGAATAGGTCACAACCTTCTGTGTTGCACTGATGACCTGATTACCTCCAATGGTATTTTATAGTAAAAGTATTGCAAAACTATTCTAACATTTGTAAATGAGTCTAATTCATTAGAGTCCTATAATCACATTAGTTACCTAAATTGCATTACAGGTATGCAAGTACAGGTATTTTAATTGATACTACGTACTATTAACATTCCTACTTTTGTGTTTTGTGTGTGAAGTCTGTCAGACCGCACTAGACCAGTTTAATTAATCAGAAATATTTTTTAATACCATACCATCAGTATCATCAGAAAAGTTAAGTAGAGATAAATTTATAAACACT
Organism: Acronicta psi; assembly: GCA_946251955.1. Taxonomy (NCBI): domain Eukaryota; kingdom Metazoa; phylum Arthropoda; class Insecta; order Lepidoptera; family Noctuidae; genus Acronicta; species Acronicta psi. The sequence goes on from OX276486.1 coordinate 4,246,462, forward strand.
GTCGTACATTTCGGTATAAGTAGTTATAGTTTATTTTATGATAGACCGGAACTGCTAGGTTTGGTTCCCAGGTCGAGGTTAGGCACGCCCCTTTCCTGATTTCAATGTACCCACCCGGTTAAAGACGGCATCGACCCGGAGTTTAGTCAATTCAGTTCTGTGTATGTGGCGACAACATTTTAACATCGTGGTTTTTGTCCAAAATGCGTCAGACATTGTATCCCCTAAGTGCCTGTTTCATCACCTCCTGATAAGTTCATGTTAAATTACTCAGTAGATAATTCCATACAAATTTTGTTCCAATTTTGAATATAATATAATTGAGAAATCAGACTAACTTACCTTAAGTGACGTCTGATGGTAATTTTATTAACGGCTCATCCTGAAAACAATTATTTTACATGGTAGTATTCGCCTCCAGCGAACTCGGCCGCGTAGTTTTTTAGAACTAGAAAACAAACTGAAAATCCACTTATCCAGAGTAGCTGTCAACGGTGACGTTTCTCTCTCTGTCAAATCACTTTCTTTAGAGTAACAAAAAGGAGTTGCCATTATTTGATGGGTGGGCGGTACCTTGTAGGTAAGAGCCAGGGTGGGAACCTAATTGTTTTCAGGATGAGCCGTTAATAAAATTACCATCAGACGTCACTTAAGGTAAGTTAGTCTGATTTCTCAATTTTATTACACGGCTCATCCTGAAAACAATTATTTTACATGGTAGATGTTTAGAGATAAGTAGATAATGGCAACATCAGTGTGTGTGTGTGTGTGCAAAAGGGTTAAAAGTAAAATCCGATCAAAATTAGATCCGAATAAAAAATACTCCACAATGTTATTTTATAGCTAAAATGAAAACATAGAACGGTATTTAAGACATAAATACCAAACAACTCAGTTGTTATAACAACAAAATTGATTTACAAAACTGTTAGGTATTACTTATTTACACGATTTTGTTTAATATCATATTTTAACGTTCATTAAAAATAATCAACTAATAGTAACCTATCACTATAGTGTTGTTAGTGTTATATTTACTTAAGCTTAACCTTAAGTAGTTATGATGCTAAGGTATTTTCTATTTTTATATCATTTTATGTCCCGATGACATGTGTCACAATCCATATTCGATTGGCCTAAAGTTCAAACTTTAATAATCCAACTGCATTCGTGCGACAGAACGTCCATACAATGCTGACTCATTATTGACATTATTTTGGGGCATGTACTAAATTAACAATTTTATCCTGAAATAGAATTGGCAAAAGTAAGGTCAGTTCTACCACTAACAGGTGAATTGTTATGTTATGTAGGTATGACAAAAACAGCTGACCCGTCTGACCAGCCGGCAGTCCTTTTAAAACTTAATTGGCACCCCTGATATTTTGTCTTAAATGTGGGTGGATGCATGTCTAGCATAATGTAAAGGAAAAATACTAATGTCAACACCATTATCTGTAAAGATTTATTTTAACCAACGACTTACTTACTGTTTGCCGATTGCATTTTCTAAAATATTTTTAGTGTCTATTAATAGGCATATTATATATATATTATATCCTCCCGAAATACGGTAAGAACAAGTGGTACTGTTTTACAGTCTTACTGTCGTTATACTGTTTTTTTTTTTTTTTTTTTTTAATCATCACGTGTATTGATGATGGCATTATTAGCAGTAACGTCAGTATCTTAATATTTAATCGACGTTAGAGTTTGAACACTGTGGCCAGTAGTAGGAGCCAAAAATAAATAAATCAAATAATAATAATTACAAGGTAGGTAACCAATTATTTCGATATTCCTTTTAAATCTGAAATAACTAGCATCTTACTTCTTATAAAATCGTATATCACTGTTACCTGTGTACACATTACCTAGTAATCTGTGCACATAGGTCCATATGGCCCCTTTCTGGAAGCTCCCTTCAACAAACGCTTAACATTCTCATCCATCCCAACTTCAGAGCTCATTAGCAGTGGCAGCACTGAGTAATGTGTAATCAATATACAAGTTATAACCGTTATTTAATGCTTCCAACTAGAAGCATATTAATTGCTACTAAAGCTACTACACTGACAGTGGCTTTATAAACATTAATACTGTATTGTGGCAGAATGCTTACCATCTTTATAAGAGCAATCATAATGTTTTAGGGTACCTGGTGCTGAAGGTCCAAGCATTACCTCCAAAGAATCTTAATCCTGGTTGGTTAGTCATCCAGATAAGTTTCCTGCAGCTATGGAAATATGGGAACTCTGGCAATGTTGTATGCTAAAAGTAGATGAAAACAACTCTGTTAGTAACAAGTATTGTTGCTTTAAAATATCATCAATAATTTTGTTATGGTAAACCATTGCTGTGCTAGCCATCAGGGAAAGACAAGAATACTTTCAGCTTGGTTATCTTAATTTTCCTAAACATTAGTCATTATTGAAATAGGGGAACATATTAAAATGGGGAAAATGTATAAACAAAATGTTCTCCAAACATATGCGAATGCATTCTATGTGTATCAAAGGCTATTTGAACTCCTTTCCAAGAAAATTACTTTGTACACTTAGATAATAAATAGGTTATAGATAACAAATACTATCTGGTATTCCAGTGTTGGGTATTTTTATAAATGGATAGTCTACTTAATACAATTCTGTTTCATGCTTTTAGTTCCTAGATTTGTTGGACTTAATATCGGAAGAGGTTACACATAATTGTTTCTATTCTCACACCATTGGTGTAATTTTTGAGAATATTTAAGTGTACTAATAGAACACTATTCATTTCTTTAATTAAAATAACTATTCATTTTGTTAATACAATATAGGTACATAGCTGTTGTGATGTCTTGCAGTAATAGGTACAAGACAGTTTGACATTATCTTAGCAAACCATCTTAGGCCAAAACAAGCTGATACTAGTTGCTCTTTCTCGTCTGAGTTCCAACATCCCCAAATTGAATCACTTATGACATGAGACCCCAACCTGTAAGTGAAGAGTCTGTAAATATCCAAACAAATATTTTGATTAGCTGTGAAAGCAAATATTTTGTGTAAGTGATCCTTTAGCTAAAGTATGTTACACAATCACTATTTTAGTTCAGGAATGATAAGTAAAGCAATATTCATATCTAGTTCTTAGAATTTTCATTGAATGTTTGTAGCACTAAGAACTGTTCATTCTTAAAGTTTGGTATGCTGACAACCATAAGTAACTGCCAAAGAAGTTGCAGACAATATTCCAAGTACATTAGTAGTTGGATAAGGTTCTTAAAATTGCATTGTCTGTGAGACCAAACTGGTTTCTCATAATATTATTATATTTCTTCTTTTTTTTTCAGATGATAATTTTTGGTAAATGTTGAGGAATAAATTAAAAAATTCACATTGTTTACTATTGATATTAAGTTACTTTTTCATAGGTAGGTAAGGTTAAAACCTGTGGTTAAAACCTAGAAATACAGGAACATGAGTGATATGATTTGTTTGATTTTACATTCTTGTAAAATTTAAAGGTTTTGAGTACTTGCTAATTATTGTCATTTAAATAAATTATTGTTACATAGACCAAACTCCATATGTGTGACATGACGTCTTGTACTGGCTGTAAACACACTATTATGTGTACATAAGTCATATTACAGCAGTGTTGTAAGTTCATACAAAAGTTTAATTTAAGATATTTAGGTACTATCTTCTACAGAAACTGGAACTAAAAAGTAAGATTCTTTTAAATCAATAGTTGTCATAGGGCAATCTTTATGTTCCCACTGAATAGACATAATGTTATCTTCAATATAGCTTTGGGGAACTGGGTAAAATAATCCCAGCAAGAGGGCTGCTTGTCAGCCTGGTGCCTAGAGCTGTCCCCAAATATAATAGAAATGAAAGAATTTTCCATCTTAAAACAAGCTGTGACAATAAAATTATTTAAATGTTTTAAAATTAAAACCACTCAAAATGTGAACATAGGTTTAAGTACCAAAATATGTTTGAAATGTATTGCTCACTCCAGTTGGCGGAGTGTAATAGTACCCAATTTCAGTAAACCATTGTTTTATTAATATTGAATCTCTTAGATTGGGAGTAATTATTGGACGGGGTTGTAGTTTGAATCAAACTTGTTAAAGTAATTACAATATTTGTAACAATCCAACAACAAATTAAGTACTTAGCCAGATTACCTGCATGTTGTACCTGTTGTGGGGTTAGCCTCAAGGGCAAGCACACTGGTAATCCCTCTCGGGGTGGTTCACAGGTGCACATTTCAACAGCGTGGTTGGTATGTAAGACTTCTTGTCTGCAATGCTGGACACTTATTTGTGTTTGGCATAAAGGACTGTTGAATAAGGTTTTAGTTTTCCAAACAGGTAGGGAATTATATCTTGGTAATAATTCAAGCCCTTATGAATGATTTGTCAAGAAGCACTAGTTGCTGCTTCAGTCTCTTGTAGATCTTGTATCACTGAGACTGCTGAGGGCTTTCAATACTTAACCCAATTGTTGTTTGGTTTGTAATACATGACCTTGGTAATGGCTAATATAACTATTATGGCTAGTGGCCTTGACCTGGGTATAATTCCATGCCTCTAGGAGGTGGATAGATTTTGGAATATTTATATAATTTCAAATTTATGTATGTATAGATGATTCCTTCATTATCATTAATTTGATATAGTGCTTTCCCACCTTGAGCCAATATGGTTGTTGATATTTAGCCCATACTTTCTTCTAAGGGTTTATCATTTAACCAAAATAATTTGCAAAACACCTGGAATAATTGCCTTGTCCACATTGATAGCGACAAAATCTGAAAACGTAGGTACTTACCGATTATCTTCTTGTAATTATAGGGCAATAGGTATGCTGGCCGTAGGTGGGACCGTACGCCTGTCGCTTTGTGTCACGCACAATACGGTAGGGTATATCAGAACTGATATCTCGTATCAAAATCTGATCTTCGTGCGTAAGTATCTCGTACTGGCACGGGTGGCGGTCAAGGTCGTTTTCTTATGTACAAATGGCGCATTTAGGAATCTCGTTCCATGCGTTTTAGAATCTCGTTCATTTCCTCGACGTATGAATCCAAATAGATATTCCTGTAACCGAGAAAAGGACGTAGGTACTTCGTACGACTTCCTTTTGTTCCGTACGAACCGTGATGGGACGGAACGGATGAGTTGACATCGAGTGGTTACACTATGGAGTGATTGTAATAATCTCGTCGAGCGTGATCTAGTCGTAGATCGTGGATCTGGTCCGAGATTTATAATGCCGGTAGGGTCAGTGGCGTCGTCGGCGGCGTCGATGACTTATTTCCTTATGTTTTTTCTTCATTCTTGTGATTTCGTCCAACACAGCGTCTTGATTCCAACTTGATCCAATCTTGAGGTGTACAATGAGGTGGTTAAATACACAGAAATATAATTTAAATAACACCACACACAATTTTACGCGGTAGCGCGAGCGCGCGAAGTCGAAAAGTGATTTGACAGAGAGAGAAACGTCACCGTTGACAGCTACTCTGGATAAGTGGATTTTCAGTTTGTTTTCTAGTTCTAAAAAACTACGCGGCCGAGTTCGCTGGAGGCGAATACTACCATGTAAAATAATTGTTTTCAGGATGAGCCGTGTAATAAAATATATAATTACAATACCTTGGTGAACAATTACACTACCATACCAAATTACAATACCTTGCCAGTTGCTTTATAGTATAAAACAAAGTCGCTATCCGCCGTCTGTCTGTCCCTATGTATGCTTAGATCTTTTTTTTATAGATAGAGTGATTCTTAAGGAAGGTTTATATGTATAATACATGACCACGCGGGCGAAGCCGCTGGCGGAAAGCTAGTATAATATATTTTGTTTAGCTTCACGCTTTGTAAATGGGAAAACTCTTTAGACATATACCTATTTCAAACCTAGCTATATTTTATTTCCCTAAAAATTTATTCTGTATTAGATTTTGCAAATGTTTCTAGATTGTTTTCTCATACTTGTGTAAGTATCCTTAAACTATTGTATCAGATGTCACTAAAAAACCAAAATTTAAAAGATTAACCATGGAGTTTCTTGCCGGTTCTTCTCCATAGGAAACGACTAATTTGGAACCATGCATCTAGTTTCGACATTTCATAAATGCCTGCATAAGGTCTATGTGAAAATAAAACTATTTTTTTTATATATATATATCCGGCAGATCCGTAAAAAAACCAATTTTCATACTCAAAAATCTTAAATTTTGTGCTCAAATATAAAATTGAGCTATGAAAACTCTCCTTAAATAAATTACTGTCTCATACTCTCTTTTTAAAATCCTGGGTAAAAAATAAAGACTCAATTCTCGTAGCAGCTATTCTCGTATTTAGTGAGAGTGTTTTTATTTATCTAAGTAATCATGTGTGACACTTTATTCAGCAGTGAAGCATGCCAGTATGCCAGCCAGGAAACGCTCAAATGTATGCTAATTGGTCCGTCGCAGAAGACGGCGCTATGGAGCGGTTGTTGTTGCTATAATAACTTGAATTTAAACTGTACAGAGATATTGTTCTCTTACGCTATTGTCACAATAGTTGAGGTTTTATTGATAACTAACTGGATAACAAACCATCACGCCCGTATTCCCCGAAGGGGTAGGCAAAGGTGTACTAAAGTACACCCACATTTCGCCGGTATGTTTAGGTACCATGTAATAGGAGGCGAGCCTATTGCCATCATCCGGAAACATATCCATACTCCGAGCTGCTACTGAGAATTCCACAAAAAAACTCAATAGCACTTTGCTCGACCCGGGACTCGAACCCAGGACCTCTAGAGTAGCAGTCGCACTTAAGACCACTAGACCAACAAGGCAGTCAAGTATAAGTAGGTACCTAATGTTATTTATTATTTTATTATCAGCCTGGTTGGTCCCACTGCAGGGCAAAGGCCTCCCTACCTTCCTTCCACTCCTCACGGCGAATGTTAACACGATTCAAATTACAAAGCAAATAGTGGACCTTTATTTAAAACCTCATCACTACATAATACTAGTTCAGTAATCATAAATAATATTTTTGATAAATAAACTGGTTATCTTCATGTTTTCCTGTTCGAGAAATATATTTGACCTCCGAAATAGAATGCTTACAAAATTTTAAGGAAACAAATACGTTATTCATTTATGAGTAAGAAAACCAATGGCCTCATAAGCCTATAGTGGCCGTAACCGTGACTGCTACGCCTGAGGCTCTGGGTTCCGTTCCCAGATCGTGCAAAGATTTATTAGGTTTTTTTAAGAAATTCTCAGTGGCAGTTATTTTTTTTCTCCGGTGATCTGAGAAGAGCAATAGAAATTTAAAATTAGAAGTAGGTAAATAATAAAGCATCATTATGAAATATTATTTTGACCACAGAAAAAGAAAACTTAGTTTTTTATGTCGTCGACTCCATAGATTTGTGTGCTCTTTGCAACCCAATTTTATGCAAATAGGTATAAATAAGAAAGTCAAGTTCAAGGTATTTTCACTACATAAGCGTGTGAATGTATGAAAATCCTTCAGTAATGCACCGTTTACCCGTTTATTGTGTTCTGTGAAACTGGAAAAAGAAAAAAGACATAGACTAGATAGAATAGTACCTACAAATAGTTTAATTATGGATAACATAAGACGTGCATTAATAAAGGTGAGACTATTTTCTTTATTTTTAATTTTTGAGTATCCATGTACCTTCTTGTCCCATTTTGTTCTCACTAAGATATATACAAGGTGGAAGGGACATCGACGCACAAACGTCGTGACAAGGTTTCCCTCAGGGTCAAAAATAAAACCTAGGTGACCTAGATCATTCATGTAGAAAATGATCGGTTATTACATTTTGGAGCGCGCAGTGTATTGCTAAAAACGCGATTATAACGCTCCGCGGTAAATGTTATCACGCGCGCGATCCGAAATAAATTAAATAATGCTAATTTAATTATAAATCTAATTTGGGTATATAGAAATAATGATTTTTACACATTCAAGTAAAATAAACTGCATAAAATATTATACACCCCAACTCAGAGACATCACTTTACACTTAACCCTAATGAATCGTTAACAAACAGTGGCTACTATATCTTGACCTATTTTTCCATATTTGAGTTTGTTGTCAGTGTACTAAGATATACTGGGTGTCATTAGCTAATGATTCATTAAGCTAAGTGACGTTTCTGAGTGCGGCCCATAGATACGCAGGGAGGTCCAGAATCATGGGCGTACCCAGCTTTTGGCCCAGGGGGGGGGGCAGTTGAGGGATTTATCAACCCCCCCCCCCCCCCCGGGCCCCTTATCTCCATAAAAGAGGCAGTGGAATTTCAGCAGAATAAAAAAAATATACTCAAACCAATCTCGAAAAATCGACAACAATGCTAGCTATACGTAAATATATCAGAGTAAGTAATTTGATAAATTATTTTATTAATTTGTTGCTACCTATTATATTATGACCCTACGTGGGACGAGCTTAGAGCCAGCAACAAATTATAGAACTAGAAATCGGATGAATTTTAACCGGTGCGCTTATAGCCGGTCATGTGAGCCTAACGCTCGATTTTACCAAAATAAATAAATAATAAATTATTTTTAGATTGGCTAGCATGACCGGCATATAGGGATATCGGTCAGAAATTCAGCCGATCTCCGGTTCTACATTTTGTTGGTGACTCTGATGCATTATAAACCGGTCATGCTGGATCAACACTCGATTTTTCCGGTATTCATAAAAATTGATGCATGGAGAGTCAACAACAAAATATAGAATCGGAGCTTTTCTTAGAGTTTCTGACTATACGGTATCCTTTTATAATAAATAAATAATAATAAATAAATATCTTGGGACATTTTTTTTACACAGCACCATCTAGTCCCAAACTAAGCAGAGCTTGTACTATGGGTACTAGACAATGGACATAATACTTATATACTTTTTTTTTTTGTAAATACATACTTATAATATATAAGAAACGCCCAGACAAACACAAACACCTAAGTTCATCACATAAATGTTTGTGTCTTGTGGGAATCGAACCCACGACCTCGTGATCAGCAGTCCGGTACTCGAACCACTAGACCACAGACGTCGTCAAAACGTCGTCGTCGTCGTCGTCGTTTATAAACCGGTCATGCTAGTCTAACTCTAAATTTTCCTGGAATCAAATAAAATAGATTTCTTCCTCTACGCTGCAATGGTTATTGACGCCTGGTGAGTCAGCATAAAAAAATAGAACCGGACGTCGGATGATGACGGTTGAGGAAATTTATTATTGTTGCCCGGAAAGTCATCAACAAAACTCAAAACCGTAAATCGGATGAAGTTTTGACCGGTATTCTTATAAGCCAGTCATGCTAACTCCTCGCTTGATTTATCCGGGATTTATAAATAGAAAAAAAAAATGCTTAACGTAGCAATGAAAATTGATGACTAAGACTCAGCAAACGAGAAGTCGAAAACTTGGGCCACCTTGGACAGGTTAAGTTAGAAGGGTAATTACAATTTGTTTGTTACTAGACCTCCAGTTATCTCACACAGTAAGAGCGAGCGAAGCGAGCTCAAAAATTTGGCCACCTACCTCGGACAGGCTGGGTTAGAAGAGTAACTACAATTAGTTTGTTTACTACCTCCAGGTGTCTCATGTAAGAGCGAGCATAGCGAGCTCGAAAATTAAGGTCACCCTCCTCGCACAGGCTGGGTTAGAAGAGTAACTAAAATTAGTTTGTCTATTACCTCCAGGTGTCTTATGTAAGAGCGAGCGAAGCGAGCTCGAAAATTTGAGCCACTCACCTTGGACAGGTTAGGTTAGAGTGGTAATTACAATTAGTTTGTTACTACCTCCAGTTGTCTCATGTAAAAGTGAGCTCGTAAATTGAGGAAACCAACTTAGGTCAGGCGACGTTAGTGAAGGGAGTAATTATAATTAGTTTCTTACTACCTCCGTGCGGCTAGCGCTGCCCCTCGGAGCCTGGCTCTCCGGGCCATGGCTCTTTTGGCCCTAGTGTAAATACGCCACTGTAAAGGTCGGATGAATATCCAAACCGGTATCCTTATAAACCGGTCATGCTAGCTTGGCGCTCATAAAGTTTTAGGGAATCAACAAAATACAATATAATAATTGTGTTGCTCAACTTGGTTAATGACGCCTTGAAAATCGGCAATAGGATATCTTCCGATGATCGCACGAGTTTCTGACCGGTATTTTTATAAGCTCATCACTCTCGATTTTTCCAAAACAAATAAACAATATAAATTATTTGCGCAGCATAATCGGTTTATAAGAATACCGGTCAGATATTCATCCAATCTCTGTTTTTTTTTTGGTGATTTCTGGCATCACTATTACCACGTCGAGCAAGAAAATGTTTTTCAGGCATCAATATTGTCAGTTTGTCACGTCGAGCAAGAAAAATCTAAAGTTAGGCTAGCTTAAGCGGTTTATAAGTATACCGACTGGCAACTCATCTGATCTTTGAAAGACTTGTTGGTCAATAAATAATTGCTACCTCAAACAACTGAATTATATTTTACTGGTTATTTTTTTAATTGGAGTTTTAATGAGGTCTTCAGCAACAAATATTGGTCTATTTGTTTCCCTGATTATATAGTATTTAGCTATTTGTTATGCTATCTTTAAGTAAAGCTAGCATTGTTGTCAATTTTGTAAGATCGGTTTGAGCAACAAAATCGTTTTTGTAAATAGTGAATATTTTTCTATTTTGACAATTTGTCACTGACAATTTGTGCCAGTGCAAAGTAACTTGTGGGGGACAAGTTTGTTCCGTCCTATACACAACACGAAAAAGGTTTATTTTTATTTTACTATAACGTTTATCTACGCGGGCATCCGAGTTCCAGGGGGGGCCAGCTGCCCCCCCCCCCCCCTGCCCCCCCCTGCGTACGCCCATGTCCAGAATCATGTACTGAACTCATGGTATTCGGATGTGCGTCGATGTCCCTTCCACCTTGTATATGGAATGGAAACCCAAACTTCAATCTCCGTATCAAAGCGCGCAGAGACTCAACGATGAGTTGGTAGTGACCTCATAGTTTCAGAAAAATCTTGTTTGACAGACCCAGAAAGAAAACATTGATTTTTTTTTCACCAAAGCGTTGACCTAGAAATCCATAATAAATTGGCAGGAAGACTCACACTCACCTTATCATTATAATTATATCCTTAAAAATAATTGTAGGCTTCAATAGGTTCAATAAAAAACATGTTTGAGACTGAGTTGAGTCAAACAAGTGGTAGACTCAACTCAGTCTGACTGTCTTTTGGATCTCAAACACGCTCTTATCGCGTTTATTTTTTTGTTTACAGATTATTATTCTTACTGTGATAATAGCAATATTATCAGCCAGCAAAGCCGACGCTAAGAAAACCAGGAATCATGGAAAACATAAAACTTCCAAATATCATCACTATGGACAAATTGAAAAACTGCATAATAAAGCCAAAAGAAGCACCTATGAACGGAGTTGGGACAAATCATATGGAAATTACGGCCTTCCACCATATTTGGTGTACAACAGAAAACTAGGATCTTATTATCCATATTATAAGTATCCCGAAAATAATATTAGGCGAAGCATGAGGAAATCATACAACCATAGACAGTACAGTAACTACCGGAAATAGTTTCTAAAAACCAGTCCTTTAAAATGTTGTCTGTAAATACATAAGAAAAAGTCAATACAAAAAATCTTCTTCAACTTTTTTAAGTGATAAACTTACTAAAATTCCCCAAAGTGTTTATATCCTATTTAATAGGGGGCGAGCTTGAATTATTCCGATCTGTCCCCTTGTTCCGTCCCCTCGGGGGGAAAGTTCGATCAGATACTTCAAACAGATCGAACTTTATTAACTCGGCTTCAACTGTCCCCCTATCAATGAGAAGTGTTGCTAAGAGCAAAACTCAAGAACGGCTGAACCGATTCGGCTGATTTCTTTTTTGTTGTGTTTGATGAAGTCCAAAGAAGGTTCATAAGGAGAGCAACGTAACAAATAGTAAGAAACGCCCAGACTACGCTAGCTAAGCTGCGCTAACGCTAGCGGAAAGTAGTAGTATCTACATATAATGTAAAACTAACTTTTATAAGCAGGTAAATTATAATAAATTAATATAATTATAATCTATTTAAAAAAAACTTGTTAAGTACCTATACCTTTAACCTGAACAGACCGCTTAAGGTATCATATGTTTAAAGATATAGGATTAAGTAGTAATAAAGAAAAGTACTGAGTAATGCACTTAGGTATAATGTACGTGTGAATGATGCTTCTATTATTTGTATGTATGTAAACTCTGGTATATTAGCAATAAAAGCTTTGAAATACAATTTAATTTATTTCTCTGTCTCATTAGTGTACTGATGCTGTTTACTTGTGAGGTCTCTGGTCGTACTCATAAGATATTTAGGACTCTCTGACACATGGAGGGGTCTCGAACTCTAGATGTACCTATTAAGAATGAAATTTTATTTTTATTTATTTATTTGATGCACAAAACACATTACAAAGTGTAGTATAAACACCATACAAATTAAACATTTTTACCTAGATTGTAACGTAACACTATGTGCATACTACGAAATAAGAAGAAGAAGAAAATAAAGAAGAAAGAAAGAAAATGTATTTATTTGAATGGTCCCCTACCCATGTTTAACCACTCACCACGGCAAGCCCAGCCCCAATGACCGTACAGATCGTTTTATGAGCGTAGTTATTACCTACTTGGCCATGAGTAAATAGGCATCATTTACATCATAAATGTGAAAGTTTGTTACTTCTTCAGTATTCTTCACATTGCAACAGCTAGACGGATGATTGAAAGCTGGAATATCTAAGATAGCTTAAACACTGCACAATACTTTAAAAAAAAGCATCGATTTCTGTAGTGATTCTTCCCATATGGGAACCCTCCCATTTTTTTAAGGGCTTTTATAAGGGCTGAACTACAGAGCATTAGTATCACGATAAAACCATATAATAATATAATATACCTATATTCTAGGTAGATACATAACTCCACAATGAATCACAACGGAAAGATACTTGGCCTGCAGCCAACAAGTTTGTTGTTGTTGAAAATTGATACCTAATAGTTTGATCATCGTTTGAACTTCATTATTTTATTCCATTTAAAAAGTTTTAATGACAATTAATACGTTAGTTAACTATCCTTAATTGCGTCGTATAGTTCATGCATATTTATTTTTAGTCTTGATTGCTTTTTTAGTTGCTGGCATTTAAAGCTCCTAGGTTTATTTTCAGTATATTAAAGGAACGGGGTAATTACATCTTGTCTACTTATTTTTTTTTTTACATCAGGGTATGGACTAGACTATGTGATTTTCAGAAATGCATCTTATTTAATACTGGCAATTATTTTGTTATTTGACTTTCATAAACTCATGTTTTTTCTCGTTATGAAATCAGTGCCTCGACCATGAGTTTTTCTCACTAGACTCGCTAGCGACGCCGTAAAATATTTGTATAGAAAACCCTCTAGTGGTTACGCAAGGAACTAAAATCTGCTATGAGATTACAGCGTTTCGATGCGTAAAAAACCTATCGAAAGCCATTCGATAGAACTCATGGTTGACGTACTGAATTGCCTTCCATCTGAGGATTGTGCGGATACTTTAGATATTATATCGACGTTAGAGGATCCCCTGCAAAACGGTAGTAGGTAAGTATCCTTTCTAGTTATGGATAGGTACACTTTCAACTCGTCAAAAACACCGTGGCGCGCAGCACAGCGTGATCTGACAGGGGCTTAAAATGGTCATAAATAATAAATATCCTGGGACATTTTATACAGCACCATCTACTCTCAAACTAAACAGAGCTTGTACAATGGGTACTAGACAGTGGATAGAACACTTATTTATAGGTATACTTCTTTATGTTAATACATATTATATGTATATGATTGATGTGAGATTGTGTTTCTTACATATTATAATATGTAAGAAACACCCAGACAAACACAAACTTTTATATTCATCACACAAATATTTGTGTTCTGTGGGAATCGAACCCACGACCTAGTGATCAGCAGTCCGGTACCCGAACCACTAGACCACAGACGTCGTCATAGTAATTAGCATGATATGGTTTCACGGACAGAATTTAAATTATTATTCTACTCTTTGACTCTAATTGAGGCAGACATCCGATCAATGGAAACGTCCAGTTTTATTTATTTATTTACTGTAACCGCTCTATATCCGAACTACCCAGGAACCTGTATGTTTACTAGCTACCTACTTATATTATATATAACAGAATCATATTTTTTATAGTAGGTAGGTAGGTACGTACGCTATATTAACATAACCTGAACGGTGTTGACTATTTTGTGTTGCGGTGCAACCCAAAACGAAGTTTCTTGAATAATAACTGTAGTATATTATGCATTCCATTTCCATTGATGGATAGTACGAACCTGGTGAGGTCGGTAGCGGTACCCAGAAGTCGGTGTAGTCAGACTATATTATGTTTATGTATTATGTGTACATTAATGACTAGACCACAATATTGTGATCCTGTCTTGAAGTAAAATGACCTAGGACAATTACAATAAGTACTTAGGTACTAGGTAGTAAATAAATATTCAGACGATATTGTTCTACTGTTGAAGCAAGTTTACCTACATCGAAGACCTACATGGTGTTCTATGTTAATATTTTTGTTTGCAATGAATAAACTCAAAAAGTACTGGAGTGATTTTAAAAATTCTTTTACCAGTGGAATGTTATATTATCACTGAGTAACTTAGGCATATTTGTAAGCCGGAATGGGCAACTTGGGCAATTATATATTTTTTAAATATCTGTTTTATTTTGAGGTACCTACTTTACACAACACCATCTAGTCCCAAACTAAGCAGAGCTAGTGCTATGGGTAATACTCTATTATATAGTTTTTTTTGCACGTACTTATTACCTATACATAACAAAAACCCAATTCATAAATATTTATGTCCTGTGCGAATCGAACCAACGACCTTATGATCAGCAGTCCAACACTTAACTACTACGTCACGAACGCCAAATAAAATATAAATGACTAAGAAATCTAGCAACATTTTCGTATGCCTGATTTCTTTTGCAGGTGCAACATGTATTCGCAACAGGATAAAATGACAATTTCAGCTGAGCAAGCCAGTGTGCCTTGTTTTCTTGAACCTTTTTAGAGTATATATATGAGATGAACAGCCAGCCAAGGACACAGTCCCCGGTTAAGCGACACAACGTGCGCTGTTGTGGTTTTAAATTGTTGTTTTATTAAGTAATTATACTATGGCCAAGTTTGTGGTGAGTAGACACAAAATATGTGATAGATGTAGTGTTGTGAAACCTCAGTGTAGATAAAAAGTTTATTTATTTCTCTCTCTCTCGTCTTTAATACTTTGTAATTTTGTATAGGGAATTTAATATAAATTTTATCGTACTAAATTATAAAAGGAAATGGTGACTCACAGCTCCACGGCTAAAGGATTAGGCTGAATTTTGGCACGCAGATATTTCAATTGAATTAAAAAATTTATTGCGTTCCTTAATAAACAGATTGTAGGTTTTCTTAGGTTTATCTAGGGATCAGTTATGGACCCTGTGGGACACAGGCTGTGCCGCACAGCATAGTATAGTAGGAGAGAGAGAGAGCTTTATTAAGTTTATAATTATTTATTTATTTAATACAGATATTAAGACGTAGGCATCCGCTAAGAACGTTTGTGAATCAGTAACGCCGCGGAGCACAGCTAATCACTACATAGTATAAAACAAAGTCGCTTTCTCCGTCCCTATATCCCTATGTATGCTTAAATCTTTAAAACTACGCAACGGATTTTGATGCAGTTTTTTTAATAGATATGAGTGATTGAAGAGGAAGGTTTATATATATAATAACATACAACGTGGGCGAAGCCGCTGGCGGGAAGCTAGTCCCTAATAAAATACACACACAGTAGACTGCGTGCAGTTAATCCATGTTTTGTCTATATTATAATAATATGCTACTATACATAGGTACCCCTGATATTGGCCTATCTTAATAATTGCCTCTTTCTATTGGTGGAAACCCTCTTTTAAACTATATATAATGTCATTGGTGGAAACCGTTTGAAAATCCGTAATAAGTACTTTTAACTTCAGAGATATGTAAGCTCGAGAACAAAATCAGTGCAGATTTATTATTTAGTGATGATAAACAGTGATTAACGGCCTCGAGGCTTTTAAGTCGATATAAGTAGTTATGAAATAGTATAGTATTATGGAAGTTATCCTTGTTTAAATAGCAGAAATATAATATTACCTATATATATTATTATATTTAAATAACCTCCCAAATATAGAAGGTGCATTTAATTTTAGAAAACATCAAAGCCATAAAAAATAAAAAATATTCTTTTTTTTTACCTTTTATATCTTTTTACAAAATTCAAAACTGACATGCCTCATTTTTATTTTTTAATTAAATGTCATTTTTATAATATATTTCATAGTGTAGAGTATATTGCAACGCAGGTGCTACAGTATGAAAGGACTGCAGTCATAAGAGTTCCACTTGCAAATAAAACGAGTTAGGTTTGATCAAACACGACTAAAATATTTCTGTATCTTAGAGTAAGTAAGGGCCTGTTTCACCACTTTCTGATGTTCCTGATAAATTACTTAGCAGATAATGTTATACAAATATTGTAACATTTTTTTATTTATCCGACGGCTATAGCGGCTATCCAGAGGAGGTGAAATAAGTCCTTTAATTAAGTCTTGGTTTCAACTTTTTTACCTATAATTTTACATTTTTGTATTGCAGATAATTCTGGCGTTGATAACAGCCTTGGCAGCACCAGGTAATTCATACAGCTTACTCCACATAAGTAGTCTAAAAGTTTATAATATTAGATTAGTAGATAGTTTGACGTAGGTTGGTAGAGTTTCTGTACTCTAGCAACCTACGTCAAATCTTCCTAATCAAGACCATATCAAGACTATGATCAAGACTGACAACGCCTCTAGCGGTCATGTTATGAACCAAAATTGTAGTACTACTATTGGTACAAATAAAGTTCACTGACTCTTGTCGATTCCATAAAATGTTTCCTAATGTATAATAATCTAAATTCTACAGGGTACAGTTACGGTGGCTACGGAGGGCACGGAGGAGGGTACGGTCACCACGACTACCACGATCATCACGAACACGACTATGAAGTCTCCCACGAAGACAAGCACGGCTACCATAACGACAAGCACGACTTCCACGACGACAAGCACGACTTCCACGACGACAAGCACGACTCCCACGAAGAAGACTCTGAAGAAGACGACTCCCACGAAGACGAGCACGACTACCAGGGACATAAACACGAGCATCAGCAGGATAAGCACGACCACGATCATGAGCACAAAGCTCAAGTAGAAGAGAAAGAAGAGACAGTGAAAACTGGACAGTATGAACAAGCTATTGCCGCAGTGTTCGGCGGGCAGAAAGAAGAGCAGCAAGCGGTAACCCAAGGTCAAACCGGATTAAATCAAGAAGGCTCATTGAGTGCCCAGGAAGCTGAAGGTTCTGCAGAAGTCAAGACCTCAGTCGCCAGTCATGAAGGTCACGAAAGTCATGGCCATGGAGGATACGGTCACCATAACAAAGGATACGGCCACTATTAAAATATACCTGATGTAAAATTAGGGTCATGACTTTATGTTAATTTAAGAATTAAAGTATTTATTCTTAACGAAATTAAACGCAATCATTTTACTTTATTTTTAAAGTCTAGTATAGTAAGACCGCCATTTTCTAGGGCCTAACAGTTCACTTATATACCACAGTTTATCGGCATATAAACCTTAGCATTATAAAGACTAGGATTACGTAAGATAGGAGCATATAATGTGTATCGTCTTCCACAACCAGCTAAGCATAAACCAGTAACGCAATCTCCCTACCTCCTTAGTAAAAGAAACTTCATACATGCATCTGCCAAAGACAAGTAAAGAAAAAGATTGTTAAAATTTGCTTCTATTCCATATTCAAATTTTTGTAATAAGAAAACAAGAAACCATTGCATTCAGTATAATTTTAAAATTCATCATAAAATCATATTAAAATTTAAAACCGATAAAAATATTTTTTTGATTATTACCATTAAAAATTCAAAGCTTTTTAAAGTAATTACAATAGTATTTTATAAGCAATAATCTTGAAGATGTTCGGCTTCGGAGGTAAGTTCCTAAAAATATTTGCATCCAGCGAAAACTACAAACAAGGACGACAAGGCTTAGAAGAGCTACCGTTCGGGGTGTAGCTATTCTTCATCAGATTGCGGTTCTCTTCATACTTACACTTCCTTATTAAGCTACGTAATTATGGCTACTTTCCCTGACAGACATAAATTACCTAAGAGGCCATTTTAAAAAAAGGTGCTGTTTATTTGCATAGGCATATGAAGATTGTTCTTAACAAATCATTAATTTGACAGGTTGCGGCGGATTCGGTGGAGCCCAGGGCTTCGGTGGACCACAGGGCTTTGGCGCCGGCTTCGGCGGGCAGAGCTTCGGACACCAAGGATTCGGCCAAGGAATGCAGGGCGGATTTAGCCAAGGCCAAAGCGGATTCAGGCCCTCCATGCCAGGCCATGGCGGGTTCAGTGGAGGGCAACAAGGATTTAGCAGCGGCCAAGGTGGGTATGGCGGTAGCCAAGGTGGATACGGCGGCATGAACAACGGCTTGCAGGCTTCAAGTCAGGGTCAGAGCGGCTACAGCAGTCAACAAGGCTACGGGGGCCAAGCCGGATACGGCGGAGGCAGCTACCAAGGCGGATTTCGTCAATAGTCCAGTAATGTCCAACGTGCAATATAGTTAAGTGTAACAAGTTTGTGATTAAAAGTCAGCGTTATCGTCATGTCTTTTGAAATAAAACGTATTAGTTGCATTATAAATGTATTTTATTTAGTTTGCTGAACATTTGGGAATCTTTGTACATACATCTTCGTCCCACACATGGTGGTGGGGACAGTCGGCTCCTACACTACACTACCTACTCAGTGCACACGCACCCGCACGCACACACGCACACACACGCACACACACACACACACGCGCACACGCACGCACACGCACGCACGTAAACGCACGCGCACACGCACACGCGCACACGCACACGCACACGCACGCACACGCACACGCACACGCACACGCACACGCACACGCACACGCACACGCAACACGGGTTGGGGGTTCTCCACTAAAGGCTCGTACAGACTACATAACATAACATGTTATACAACATTGCTATATAACATGTTTCAGATAATGTGGACACTGAATTTTATAAAACGTGTACAATAACATGTTATTGATATGTACAACAATAACAACTGAAGAACGACAAACGAAAAATATGGTTACATAACATTGTTATTCTAATGTGTACAGTATTGTTTTATGTTGCAATGTTGAATAACAAGGTTACATAATGTAGACGTGTTATAAAACACAAGTTATATAATATGTTACATAGTTTGTACGCACCTTAGGACCTTGTCCAGAAGGGTCCGCCGCGATGAGGGATGAGCGCCAAAATTTCCACCCAAATGCTCGCGAGGTATGCTTCTTTCGCGGACGCGACGCAACGGTCGCAAGAGAGTTTCGCGGCGAGTTCACCCCTTCTTATCCCCTTCTGGACAAGGCTCATATGAGCGACAAAATTTCGCCGAAATGCTCTCGCGTTGGTACCAGACACAACCGTCGCGCATGTTACGAGAGAATCGCGCCGATCACCCCTTCTGGACAAGAACTTGAGAATAGCATTTTATGCGAATTCAATAGCTCGATGCTTTGTAATACTGCCATAAATTAGTTAACTTTATTATTATACGAACAAAGGAATATGAACACAAATTAAACACTGTAATCATAAAACAATAATATTTATTTTTTCATTGTATTACAAGTCGTCTATCTGCATTTGTCATAATTTTCGACAAACGTGTCTCCTTCGTCCAACTAAACGCAACTGAAAATCAAGCACTATGTTTCTTTATATAAATCTATCACGTATGAGAAAATCTACTTTCTGTTTATTATAGAAAAATACACGTCCTCAGTGCTTTAACCGCCTAATCTATGACGAACGCACCACTAACCTGAAGAAAGACGTAAGTGCAAATTAAGTTATAGTCTGTTTTTTAATCTCAGAGACTAAAGTGACATTACGTGGGATACCAGTTTTTTGCATTTCTTAAATAGTAATGTGCCTCTATCGAAAATTATCGCTAATAAATTGGAAGTGTCGGTTTTTTACATTAAGTTATCCTGAAAAAATAGTAGGTCTTATTTAAAACGTAATAATCATGAGTCGGATTAGGTAGAGTTTTGAAGGACTAAATAACGACAGCGAAATCAACAAAGTTTTCTAAAACTTTTTTACAGCGATTGATCTAGTTTTCTAATACTTTTTTACATCGTTGGAACATAAGACTAAATTTATTAAAGTCCTTTCTTAGTTTTTTTTTGTAGGTAATTTTACGTCATTTGGTACTTAAAACTCTACGATGACCTACCTTTCATAGACTTTATTGTGCATTCGGACAATTTTAATTAATTTGGGCTTTAATTATACGATTTGGAATACAAAATTTTTAAGCTAATCGTTTAAAAGTTACGATTCAACAAACCGGTATCGTAGGTACAACCCTATACAAAAAAGCTGGTATCATTATTTGTAATTTTGACAGTTGCATGTGTCAATCTAGTCTCTGAGATTAAAAAACGGACTATAGTCTGTTATAAAATGTTGAAAACCTTTTGATCTAATTTTATTTCGAAGACACGTCACAGATACGTACTTTAATTTCACAAAGTGAATTAATGTTTCAAAAATATTAACCAATTACAATAATTTTACAATTATGGTGATAATTTGTAGATATTACTCTAATCGGTATTTAAAAGTCACTTATACTATGATTTGGATAAAATTTATATCAGAACAAAGAATCTGGAAATTGACATGGAAATAAAATTCAACAAAAGGAACAATTTAAGGATAGCTACCATGAATAATTAATATGATATTTTACTGTTAGTACAAATCTTAATTTTAGGCTATTAAAATATATTTGATTTCAGTATTTCCAGTTACGCCTTTATTCAATCTGCTAGTTTAATTTATATTTTGTATCGATACACTGTGCATATTATTTAGACTGTGATCATAAAATTACATTATATTACTTTTATAACAAACGCACCCTCATAATGATGTTATAGTTTCCCATTATTAGTATCACTATGATTTAAACCTTATATCTCTCCAAAATAAATAAAAATCCGAACATCTAAATAAATATATTTAAGTTCTACTATTTACAAGGCTAACAATTATATACACAGATCAATAATTTATATTATATGTAATAATAAAACGAAAAAGCGTTTTTTTATCTATCTCTCAACTAACTTTAAAGCATTATAGAAGGCGAATAAACGAACACTATTATTACAATCATAATTATTATAACTTCGAGATAATCTCATCGTCGCCACGCCACGTCACGTCCGGTCGACGTCACCTACGGCCGATGATTATAATTTCACACATTTTAAACGTTACCCTGTCGTAAAGCGATATAATCAAAATAATTTAGTAACAACTACGTCACATAAAGTTTTTATAATCAATAACTTGTATTAGATACATCTGGTAATAAAACAATGATTACGAGCAATGGCTATATGTATAAAATAATTATACAGGAATGGCCACAAAACAAGCGGTATCCGATTACTCATTGTCACACAATAATAACAGAAATAATGGAATTAACACGAGTATTGCTTTCGTTCTTTTTTTGTTTCAAACAAGTATGGATATCACCATCCATAAAATGCATCGCAAAAGCAAAAGAATAATTTCGTAAATACAATATTCACTCGGAATACCATTGAAAAAATTATTTCGCATTTTATCGTCTCACTAACCACCTATTTAATGGCCCCACTTCATACTATTGCTCACTTTAAATGAAATGCCACAAACAATAGCGTTAAAGAATCGAATATACCTAAATATTTATTTAAACGTCCATAAATTTAAGGGTATATAGATTTCAAAGAGAGTAATTCTTTATGTTTTATACAGAAGTAAATGTGAAATAAAATGTAAGAATTAACCCTTAAAATTTAAGACGTTCGGCTGAAAAACTGTTAATAATAATATTAAACACGCTAGCATTTCAACATTCATAAATCTGATAATGAATAACTAATAGTAAGGAACCCTTAGGTTTTGTAAATATATCGATATGAATAATTTAATGCTCGAATCCACTGCTTCACCTGTGCAATGACACATTCATAATGCATCAAACATTCCTAAATAAATTACAAATTGCAGCTATCTGCTAATAATAATAATAGAAAAATGAAAATTGTGCATTCACATTATTAGTATTATTACTTTTCAATGAATATAAAACTAAATAAATGATTAGATGTAAGTTGGCAACCCGATAGTTTCAATGACATCATAAGAGTGACAATTCTATATGTAGGTGGGGCAATGCTGCAGGCTGGTGCCGCATGCGTCGCAGGCGGCGGCGTCCCGCTCGTTGACGAGCGTGCAGGCGGGGCACTCGCGCCCGCCCGACCGCAGCGGCTGTATCTCGGGCCCCCGCTTCGACTTACCGCACATCTCGCACGCCTGCATACTTCCTTTATTCAAGTACGTGCATGTTCCACATTCCCATTTGTCTCTTTTCACTTCGTTGAGCCCCGGCTCGGGTCTCTCCCTGTCGCTGTTGTGTTGGCTGGGCGTCCTGCTGGCTGGTCGGTTGCCGTTTAGCTGCGGTTGCTTGGGCGGGGACCGGCGAACGTGGTCCGTTTCATCTAATGATACGATTAGTTGTGCTTTTAGGTCGTAACTCGATGGATGTGCGTTCGTAGCTGAAATTTTAAATATAGAATTATTACTAGAACGCATTAGATGTCGAATTTAAAAGCCAATGTTAAAATCGGCCATTGCATACCTAATATAAATATGTTTCTTTAGGATTTAACTTTCTCTACTAAGCAGTTTTCTTATAAATCAGTAGTTGTTAGACAATTCTGTTACCTTACTGGTTGATTTTAACTTATTTATTAGACTGTATCAACTTTTGGGCATCATTTATTCGTAATCAATAATAAAAAAATACTAACCTGGATTACTTTTAGAGCTGTGCGCTGTACTGTGAACACCATTCTCCACTGTTTTGCTCTTCGGCTTGTCTGCCTCAGCTGCCAATAACTTTGCCGGTTTCTTTACTTTCCTTATCTCAACTGCATAAGACCCAGAGTCATTTGCTACACTCTGCTGCCTTATAACTTCCTTCCTATCTTTTATCTCTTTTTTGCTCAATAGCTTTACTTTATCCGGTGCGACTTTTGGGGTTATTAACGCATCGGCCTTAGGGTGGCCAACTGGCTCTGGAAGTTGCTTCCTCGGTTTTCTTTCGTCAATTTGCTTCTTGGCTAACTGTCTCGCTCTTTTCAACTCTTGCTCCTGTTTCATTCTCATTAAGTTCTCCACTTTCGCTGTTCGATACACTTCCTCGTCGTATGATCGGTCGAGATTCAAAGCTTGCAGCCCATCTTCTAGGTCAAGAGTCGTAGGCTGGTACTTTGCCTTCCTCTCCTCTCTATCTAGCCTGTCGAGCGTTCTCGAGTCTCTATCGAGTGACGGCGAGAATCGACTCCGTCCGTCCCTCTCTTGGTCTTTGCTCGATAAATTCCTAAATACGTAATCCCAGCTTTCGTAAGTCCCCATTCCGTCCTCCTTCGCCTTGCTGAGAGCGGGTTGCGTGTCAGATCGCGGTAAACTCGGCAGTGAAACTTCACTTAGCCCCGATTGACGTGACGTGCTATTTCTTCTAGACGTTTCTGGATTTCTGCTTTTCTTGTGACTTCTGTCATCATCTTTATACCTTTCGAATTTGCCGTTTTCGTAAACCGACGGGGCGTCTAATTCGATCAGTTGCGCGGTAGGGACCGCTGGGTACCTGTATTGCGCCATCGGCGGGTAACCGTTGACGGGGACTGTAGCTGCGTGTTTAATTGGTGCGTATACGGGAGTGGGCATCATGTAGGGGGACTGTACGGGGTAGTAGTAGGGGACTCCGTACGGCGTCATCATGGGGATGTTACTGCACTGCGGGAGCGTGACGGGGACGTCGGGATGCATTTGTTGGGGGTACGGGTACATCATGTGGGGTAACATGGGGGGTACCATGTAAGGGTTGCAGGGCATCACAGGCGGCTGCTCCTGGTCGGGGTCCTCGCGTACGTGGGTACAGTGCGCGGGGCCGGGGTACCTACTGTCTACGAGGCGGCTTTGGTACGCTTCGGAGGGTATCGTCGCTGGTATGTTCGAGTATATTTCTGAACCTAGAAATGAAAAAGCGTTGGATTGAAATCATATACCTATAGTTATATTTATATGAGTAATTATCACGAGTGCCGTTATTGTATTTAGTATGGCGTCGTTAGCGTAATGTGAGTCACCAAAAGTACCTATGGCAATTTAACTGTGGGTGTAGATTAGTACACCTCGATCTAACTCTTCGGGGAATACATACATATAATTCTTCTGTGCGTATGTTTTCACTGAACTACTAAACCGTAAATTGCTTAGATGGTTTGGCTTCACAAATGGACCTGATAGGTGCACTACGATCAAATTCGGGCAGGACAACGTCTGTGCGGACAGCTAGTAGATATATAAAAATGCAGTAGACTTACTATCACTGTAGGCAGTGTTCCCCCGCAGCGGAGGTGCGCGGGCGGCGCGCTCCAGCGCCACGGCGCGCCACGACACGCGCCCGCCGCGCGACCACGCCTCCTCCCACATGTGGCACATTATCTGCGCAAACAAACACTGTGCTACTGCTCTGCCCTCTACACTACCGCAGAAGTACACTCGCATAAAAGTGTAAGATCGGTTCCGCACTAAGTCCGATTCGAATCCCTGAAAATACGATCCGGTGTGGTCGTAGAACTATTTGTATGGTAGTTTGATCCGATTTCCATCAGTCATCCGATTTCTCTATACAAATAGTTCTATGACTATAGTCCGCGCGGAACTAGTTGACCGCGCCTTAGGAATGTGAGAGGTGAGACGGAGGGGCGGGGTGTTTGCTTTTATTATTACTCAGTAACCCGCTGCCTTACCCCCGTCCCTACCTAAGGCGCGGCCAACTAGTTCCGCGCGGACTATACTGTATTTTTACGGATTCGGAATTCGGATCGAATTCGGATCGGACATAATGCGAAACCGCTCTTACTGTCCAAAAATTTGGAAGCGAATACTGAAAATTAAAATTTTACGTCTATGTTTGTCGTCTGCACCAAATAATGCATCGAATGAGCGAGACATGTATTGATTAATTATTTCCTGCGATTCGATAATACTCGCGTCCACCTAATTTCTCCCAAACCAGTTACGGATATAACCAAATTTCTTTCTTAGTAGATGCCTACGTTGTCAATTTGTTTAAAATTTATGCCCAATCCGCTGTGGTTTAATCTGTGCAGTGATATGGTACAATCGGTCAGACTGATTACATACTGTCAGTACCTACTGTATAACACACGAAAAGCAATACATACTACACTGTACATAGATGACCAAAACATAATACATACACGTTACACTTGCGGCAAGTCTGCAATATCTATACTAATATTATAAAGAGGAAAGATTTGTTTGTTTGTTTGTTTGTTTGTTTGTAATGAATAGGCTCCGAAACTACTGGACCGATTTCAAAAATTCTTTCACCTTTGGAAAGCTACATTATCCCCGAGTAACATAGGCTATATATCATCACGCTACGACTAATAGGAGCGGAGTAGTAATGAAAAATGTAGCAAAAACGGGGAAAAAATTATAAGACCACGCGGGCGAAGCCGCTGGCGGGAAGCTAGTACAGTCGAGTTCATTAATATATGGACACTTCAAGGCTTCAAAAATATATGCACGTCAAAAAAGTTCATAATATTGTGACAACTATAAGTATCATTAAATTGTGGTCAAGATTAGATTCATTAATATGTGATGTTTATTTTCCAATAACATGTATACAGCCAAAGGCACATTACTATATGATCAACTGTAGGATTCATAAATATGTATGCACATATGATACAATAATATCTGAACAAATTAATGGAATGTCAATTATTCAACCTTACTACTACTTACGTCATAAACATGAGTTTACTAACAATCTTAAAATTGCATGGTCAAGGAGTTCGCAGCATTATTTATTACTGGATAGAATTGACATGAAATGACGTTATGTTTTTACAATAAAATTATAACTGACGCACATGTAATTCAACAATTTAATAAAATTCTACACAATACCCATTCAGTTGAGTCGTATATATATATATATATATATATATATATATAATATTATATACCACATATATATATATATATATATATATATATATATATATATATATATATATATATATATATGTATATATATATATACTTAACTACGCATTTAAAATAAAAATGTATCGAATTGATACAAAACATAAAATAGTTCATATGTGAAGAAGGTGTTTCAAAATCAGCCATTGCAGAAGAATTAACGGACGGAACGGAATGATTCGTCGTAACGTGTTTTTGTGCACGAGCCCTAAGCTGTACGAAACCATACGGCATTGAAAGAATCATTTTAAAATCTTAAAAAAGGAAACGTGACGAAAACAATAGAAACGACGACTGTCATTGCTGTACAATATAAACTAGATCTTATTTGTTCGAGCATTAAATTGACTTTCCCATGCGTGTAGACATAATTATGAAGATTAGCCTGATCAGATATTATTGAACCCAGTACAGTTTAGATGTATTTGAAAAAAAACGGTGATCACATATTATTGACTTATGCTCAGCATATATTATTGAACCGTTCACATGATGACATATTTTTGATCTCTAGGTTGTATAGAATTTATTGAGCTTTCCAATGCTCACAATATTTTGAATCCTTGACAGTGCCAATATATTAATGAACTCGACTGTACAATATATTTATGCAACAGCTAACAATCCAATACCATCTCTCTCTCTGTCTTGCACAGTACTGTATTGTGTGCTGTACAAGGGGAAGAAATCTCTCTTGTACAGCACCCAATAAAGTACTGGCACAATTTTAGGAACATAAACTGTAAAAGTACTCCGTACCTTGGGTCACAAGACGGTTAACCTCCAGAACAAACCACCAAAATGAACAGTATTTTCCTTCACCAATGATTAAATAGGACCTTTGCATGGAAAACATTTGACATGACATCATGACATTATGACACCCAAAATAATGGGAGTTCTCCAATTGTATAATGAAAACACGCGATTGTCTGTGCGAACTATGACAAATGCGTTACCTAACGGTGCCCTTACAAAATATGTAATTGTGCAGTAGAGTGATTCACCGTGATGCACACAGTTCAATGTGGTAAAAAAAGTTCATTGAAGCGATGTCATCAGTTTCACCGTACGTTTAAATCAAGTTTGAAACCAATCTGGTCACTATAGGAACTTTACCATATAAACAAAATGGCGTCTGAAAACACGGCTATATAACAAACTAGCTGTTTCCCAGGATGTTACTCAAGATCATTTGTTTTTTCCAATCCCGTGGGAATATCCCAAAATCCTACATGATAATAACTATCTGTGTGCCGAATTTCGCCCAATCCGATCAGTGGTTTAGGCTGTGCGTTGATAGATCAGTCAGTAAGGCAGCTTTTTCTTTGAAGACTTAACATTGCCAATTTAGGCTGACATTTACTGTATAGGCTTTCATTACAACGGATATACTGAAACTGTATACACGCGAATATGGCCGGAACTTAACAGGTATACATACTATGATATCTTATTGCGCGTGAGTTCGCACGCTAACACTTGTGTTTAAGACAACAAACAGTATGCATATTTCCACAACTAATTGCGGCGACCGCTGGTTTGTTTAAAGTAGGGTAGGATGAAGTGACCAGTCTGTACGCAGTGCTGTCATTCTGAGCCAGATATCTGAATATCAGATTATTTCCTTGGGAATTCACATTAAGCCATTACCGTTTCTACACCAACCTTACAGGTAAAATATATGGAATTTACACATAATAATACGGCAATAGGCTGATATGATGATGGCTATAGTCTGTGACCTTGTGACGCAGAACTAAAAGGATTTTAGCATTGATGCCTGACATTGCTATATATTATATATGAAGCCCGCTCTCTCTGCCTCTATTTCTTTCTACATATTTAAAAATAAGTAAAAATAGCTTTTTAACAGAGAAGCTCAAATTATAAGGATACCTGGCATTCACACTGCGCGATGAGAGCGTCCCTGGAGACGGCGGCGACCATGTCAGGGCAGATGGGCCCATCGAGTTCCAGCCGCCCCACGCCCGCGGGCTTGTACCCCATTGCTTGCAACAGGATTTCAGCCCCTACCATATTGGCTTCCACTTCATGCTTGTAGTAGCCGCAATATAACTGGGAAATACATCGTTTACATTAAGTTGCAATAAACTACGTTTGATAAAAATTCAAGGTTCAATATAGTCTCGCAATTCACAAGGAATAACAGAGGCCGTACATAGAACAATATTTTTTGGAGAGTGAGATAGCGTTATTTTATCTGCATAGCAGCGTCCCTCTCTAACAACCTAAATATTATCCCGTTAACACGCTGTGGTGGCCTCATAGCTCCAGGTACATAAGATACATTCCAGAAACGCCCTTTCTTTCTTTCTCCTTTTTTTTCCATTTGCTGCCATCGATCTCTAAGATTATGATATATTATAAATAAGGGTGGAAATGGTCAACCGACTACTTAGTCGACTGGTCTGCTCACCCGTATGACTCTGTACTCCTTTCTCCAGGGCTGGGCCAGCAGGTTGGCGGCATACCTCGCCAGTGCTGCCCAGCCCAGCCCCGCGCGGTAGGCACTAAATTCTGTGAGCTCGTTAATTGTTCTCTGGAACACTTTGCCAGTCTCCGAAAGTCCGAATTTGCACTCATGAGGCACTAATGATAAGTATTCTATAATGTAGTCTGAAACGAGAAGAAAATTATAATGTTAAGTTTGTTTAAAAAGCTAAGGGCCTGTTTCACAGCGTACTGATAAGTCCCTGTTAAACTACTTGGCAGATAAATTCATACAAATTATGTTCCATTTTAGAATTTATGCGGCAGTTAGTGGCTATCCTGAAGTGGAGAAAGCCCTAAAAATAATTTACTCTCATTGCGCTTGTTATTATTTTTATTTTGTGAACTGTATTTTATTTTATTTAACATAAACCTTATCTAGCCTCGGGGCTAGGCGGCGGCCAATCCAAGATTGAATACCGCGAATCACTACTGATTGGGAGTTGCTTCATAAATCTTTAATGAAACGGAATATACCTTCGAGTTTCTTTTTCTGTTGCAGCTTCTCGGGACTGTCGTCGGTCTCGAGGTAGCTGTAGTGAGCGTCTTCGATGCGCCGCCACAAGGTCGGCAGCCGCTCACGGAGCACCGCGTCGCCCATGCCCGCGCACGTCATCACCATCACAGTGGAGCCGGTCAGGGGTCAACTGGAGCACACATTGTGAATAGAGCATACAATTGAAGAGAGCTTAGGGGTATGACCACTGGACCGCCAAGTCAAAGGTCTTTCGCTACGCATCTGTGACTTATCGAATTCATGTACGTAAATATCACTCGCTTTACGGTGAAGGAAAACATCGTGAGGAATCCTGGATGCTTGAGAGATTTTCTCGACGGCATGTGAAGTCTACCAATCCACATAAGGCCAGCATGGTGGACTATGGACTAATCTCTCTCATACTGGGAGGAGACCCGTGCCCAGTGGGACAGTTAATGGGTTGATGATGAATTGAAGAGACACCGTAAACAACTAAACCCATTTTACCCATTTAATCATGGGTAAAATGGGTTTAGTTGTTTACGGTGTAAACAACCTAACCCTAACCATTTTACTTTGACCTATTACAAGTACAATATTTCAGATTCATCTATAGACCTAGCAGGACTACTAGAAATGTGGCCTAAACTGATTGCAATCTCTCTGTGAGCCCCCAAATGCCCCCTAAGTTTCCCATGTTCTCTTGGTTTTATTATAGGTACCACAGGTTAACCCAAATAGGGGAAAGCTTACGTCTCAGAACTATGCACCATAGTTGATGGATGCATTAAATAAATAGACTATGAAGTGCATAGCAGTTTTTAACGGAAGTATCAATGTTGCTGCCTGCTAACTGCACGACTTCTTGGCACACACCGCACGATAACCGAATGAAACGTGAGTAAATCATTCAAAACTAATGAGTGGTTTAGAGTTTAACCTACATCTCTTTCAGTAAGTGCACACTAGTTAAATATAACCTCGGAAATAGATACACCGAGGTCTTGCGTGTATAGAGCCGGTTTTTTTCCTATAACAAATGACGCGGTTAAAATATAATTATCAGTGTATCAATATTTTAGTAGTGATAGCCTAGGGATATGACCACTGGGCCGGCTGCCTGCTTGACTCTTCGTACCTAATCATGTGTAGGTAAGTATTCATTATTTATAACTCCCTTACACAACGGTGAAGGAAAACATCGTAGGAAACCTGCTGGCGATTTTTTCGAGGGCGTATGAAGTCTACCAACTAGGGTTTCTGCTTGCTAGACAAATTTCTCGAGAATTCCCGACTCGAGAATTCTCGAGAAATTTGTCTTTAGTCGAGACGGGAAAAAAATCTCAACGTCTCGGGAATTCCCGAGTTGTTGGCAGGAAAATGTTTTGTTTAATTAACCGATTAAAAAACGGATGTTATCATTTCGAAGCCTTATCTAGAGGCATTGGCAGCAAAAGGTTTAGTTTAATTAACCGACGAAAAATCGGAAGCTATCATTTCGGAGGTTTACATAGTTTTTTACGTAATTATGTTCCCCGATATGTCCGTCAAATGTGGACCGATTTCAAAAATTATACAAAAAAAATCCAAAGTGGTGGTCCCATTTAAAGTTATCTCTGATGGTAGAAAAATAGGGTATGATTGATTTTAATCTACTGAATTTTCACATGTGAATCGATTGTACTGAAACTTGGTACATACCTATATATAGTTCTGATGATCCTAGGAAGACAGTCGAAGGAAATTCAACGGTTTACAGTGACTATCTCGTGTTTGGGTTTATTTTATTTAACTTTATGAGATCTAAGCAACAATTTAGATATTAGCCACAAAAATAGAAAATAAATAACTTTATGACATGAAATGAAAACTGCCGTAAAAAGTAACTGACAAACGAGAACTAAAATTAAATGAAACTTTAATGCAATGTTATGTATCTTTTTGTATTTTATTAAGCATTTTCCATGCTAAGATTACATATTTTAAGATAAGATGCAATGTTATGTATTTTTATCCTTAGTTATCTAAATATGAAATAATAATTTTACTAATTATTTTTCTTTGATTAATGACTATTTGCACATTTGGTAGGGACCTAATAATTACGGAAAAGTTAAGTAACACCCTACTCTTTACTTTTTACGAGAATATCGGCCAGATAGGTATAATTTGTATAATTTATGTTAGGTGCCAACTTATTAATTAATAAGTGCTAATTATAGTTTAAAAAACCAATGGTATGGTATGGCAATGGTAAACAAAAAAATTACCATTTCATTTAATTGATCTCATCTATCAGTCTAATTTGTAATGTAATAAAGTAAATATTTTAAAATAACATCGTGTTTTAAAAATATATACAAAATTTCTCGAGTGACTCGAGAAACTCGAGAAATCCTTGTCGAGAATTCTCGTGCCTCGGGAAATAAAAAAGGTCGAGAAACCAGAAACCCTACTACCAACCCACACTAGGCCAGCGTAGTAGCCTACAGCCTAACACCTATATTCTTAGAAGAGATCCGTGCCCAGCAGTTGAATAGTTAATGGTTGATGATGATAATGATGATGATATTGTTATTGCAATGCTTTATGCCTTTTTTGCTTTTACTATACAACATTCAACAAGAACCTTCAATTATCTAGTACCTACTATCAGTACTAGCAAACGCCAGCTGGTGCGCCAATGGATTTGACTGGACTAGTAGTACTATTTCTGATCGCGGATCTATCAAGTGGGTACTTACAAGCGATTTACCCTGACAATGGATGCCGCCAGAGGTTTACGGAATTACCTCATGAAATGGATAATCTTATTAACTGACACCTATCCTGCTATGGCAACTCAAACTTAAAACTTTCAAACTGGAAACAACTGTAATTTCAGATGAAAAATATTCCATTTCAATACCATCTGGAACTGCCACAAGATCGAAACGATCAACAAACAAATCATTTACATTGCAGCCGCAATATTGTTTACAATTAAAATTACGTGCAAAGTTGTTATCAGAGAAACAGAATAGACTGGTATCCATGACAACACACATTGTTATCAAACAAAGAACACAACTGAAGAGTTTGTACACAAAAAGAATATTATATGCTATTGTTTATTTATTTATTTATTTATATATTATTTACTATATTATTTATTGCTTGGCGTATACAAGGTTAGGGCACGACACATCAGTGTTTATTAAAATAAAATACTGTGATACTGTACACATACGAGTTCATATTTTAATGTCTCTATCAGGCAGGGTCAAGGTAGACTGGAACAGAATAAGTCGAGTAATCGTAATGTTTAGTTATCGTAATGTTTTTCCTTTCCTCTTTCTTACTACTGTACGGATATGCTATAGAAGCTTCAGAAACGGAAACGAATGTGTATCATAATATATGTATGCCCCGTCTCATGACCTATTATGATAGGCTAGATGATTTTGATCGCTTTTTGTAAACATCTTGAAGCCCAGGATAGCAAATCTTGGACTGCGTTAGGAAAGGCCTATGCCCAATAGCTGGACAGAAAAGACGAAGTATGAGCCTAAAAAGTAGAATTAAAACAAACTATGGCTACAAAGTTCTGGGGATAATTCTCAGCTCTTTCTGAGATCTGGTACTCTATCCCTACTACAAAAGCAACATTTTAGTGATGTCAAATATGTTTATGCTATGTCAGACTTAATCCACCACTTATGTGGCCTCTTCTAAACGAAAATGTGTTGAAATCCGAAATACTACCCTATCTTGAATTCGATTTTGTGTCATGCTCAAATAGATACGAAGCTCAATAAGAGCGTGTCCGCAGGCAATCAGCCGCTGAAGTGCAGAGATCACAATGCGCCAGTGAGTCACACAGTCATTGTTCAACAAATACATCAATGTTTCATTCATACATGACAATGTACGGATTAAGTTACTTGAAGCACCATTTAAGTTTCGAATTGTATGACATTTAAAAAGATCTCCAATGATAAATATTTCAGTAATGCTGTACTCCGTTTTTATGAAATTCCTAAAACAACTCATTCTTATTTTTAAATCTTAATGGAGAACTTGTTTTTAATTTTAAATAAGAGCTTGACTGTTGCCAGCTAACTATCCTTCTATGTAACCTTCTGATGACCAAATTTTCACTATGTACTCACCATAAATTGTAATCCATATTAATATTATAAAAAAGCATAAAATAAGAAAGTTATGTCTGAACCAAATTCAATAAAATTTTACAAGGAGATAGGTTAGATCCTGACAAATGGCATACTTCTCTAAAAAGCTCTCCTCTTGCTACCTCTTGTCTAAAAAGACCTTTGAGATCCAAGAGCAACCACAGGCAATGGCAAATGTTTTATTGATATCAGTTTCAACACTGGTGGAGAAGAAGAATTAATAATATTTGTAATAATCACTGTTGCTAAAAAAATTTAAAGTTACAATAGAGGTTATTAATAATAATGAGTGATTACAAATTAAGTAATTTTCCTAATAAATATTAAAAAAAGAGGTTTGTAGGGTATTTAATTATTTGTGCCTACTGTTTCTACCAATTTGTGGACCAGAAAACCTGTGAATAAATGAAATAATGTATATTTTTACTAACTAGTCAAAAACATTAAATACCTAACAATAATTGACTGATCCATCAATTTACTATCAGTTGATGGACGATAATGCTACTAGATAACAAACGAAGGAGTCAATTTGTGGGGCTATCATGTAATTGTAAGATAAGATATAGTACAGATATGGTCAATGTGCACCAAATAATGTTATTATTTATAATGACTCATTGACATATTACATTACTGTTGTATTGCAAACATTTCTGTATGCTAAATATTCAATAACTATGTATTAATTTAATGAAAAAAAGTTGGTTATTTTTTTTACATTTTACACTACATCTAGTCTCAAATGCTAGTATTCTGCATTGATGTTATAATAAAGAAATTAATACATTTTGTTGTTATTCTTTATTCTAAACACCTTTATTTGTAAGTTTGTATGAGTAATTTGCAACTTCAGTTATAAATTAAAATTAGGTATTATTCAAAAAGTAAACAGTTAAAACTCACAGGTGTTACTTGATAAAATAAATATTTGACATTACAAGGTGCTATTGCAGACACACTGGCAATAAAACATCTGTACTGGCCAAACTGGGTCACAAGACAATAATAAATACTCAATTCAATTTAATATAAAATCATAAGGCCTCAATGAAAACAATCAAATAGCATCTGAATAACTACTATAAAGTTTGATAGAAATAGTAACAAACAAAGTTCTCTGTAAATAGTTTGTAAAGTTAAAGAATTACAACAAATAGGCTAATGTTTAGAACCTAAGATTGATTTATACTAAATTGAAATCTTTTAAAAACATAGTTCTGTTCAAATAAATAACATAGATACATATGTACATGTCTTTATAATGTTATGCATAGAATTATTTAAATCAAAGAAACCATTCTAACATTTACTATTCTACACAGCTGAAGAAAAAGCCAATTAGAGACGAAACACTGTATAAATTGGGGAAGACACGGAAGGTAATTAACGCATAAAGAAAAGAATCCAAGAAAGTACATACGTAGAAGCAAAAAAAATATGCTAATGATCATACTCCCACGCGACACAGCAATGTGCGATTCATACCATCAATAACCTAATTCAAGGATTTAGTTATACACTGTCTATAGTGTGAGCTAGGGCCTAGTTATAACGAACTTACCGTACAGGAAGAACATTCTTTTCCTGGATGTCAAAATTTATTCCAATGCACCGAAACTAGAGCGGACAAAAATAGTACACCCAAAATAACAAAGCTGTCGCTGACAAGTGATAACTGATTTCCAGAAACAAATATTATACACATTTACTAATCACAGCTTAGATTAATTTACAATTGGAGTCCTAAATGCCCAATAAATATCAAAGAAATAAAAAAATAGTAGAACAAAATTTTAGGATTTTGTTTTGACGTTTGTTACTACCGAGCACAGAATATAAATGACAATGACATGACGTGACACAACAGCAATGATCTGCTGACAGCTGACAGTCTCCAGCACCGACAATCTGGCAATATCTACGTTTCGTTATTCGTACTTCGTATTTCGTTGCTAATTCGTCCAAGCTACGCAATTTTATTATCATACTTAATTATAATATTTAAGTGATCTCAAACTCGATTCCCGATTTCAAATAGTAGTTTAAAATTTATTCGTACACACATAGTAGTTCATCAATCAAGTTCCTCACAATTCCTGTTAGTTCCACAAGTTCCTCTTAGTTTACAGATGAACCGTGCGTTGACTTGAACATAAGCCTTCCTGAAAAAAAAGGACAATTTTTTCTAGTAATGCTTAACATGCATAGCAACACTAACACTAGTGCTGTGCGTTAGTGATATGCAGCCTCAGTTACCAATAATAGTACCTAGTAAGTCATCATCATCATATCATAGCCAAAAGAAGTCCACGGCTGAACATAAGCCTTCCTCATAGACTTCCACCGGGACCGGTCGTATGCCGCCTGCATCCAAGCTCGTAAATAGTAACAAATAAATACTAATCAGTGCACATGGTCCCATGTACATATTTCGTTTTTTCCAGCCATCCTGGCGGTCACATAATTTTGTATTTGCGCAAAAGCACTTTTCTGTCTGACTTTAGCTTGCTTTATAGCTACACGTCCGTTCGGAACGGCTAACTTTAGACTCCATATTTTTCAAGTAATGAAAAAAGAGGTTTCCAATATTTTATATTTTTTTTCTATTTCTAATGAGAATATGTGGCAGTTTTGACATTTATGTAAACATCATTAAACAGTAACATTTAATATGGTTAAATATATTTTATTTTCAGATCCTATTCGACAAGAAGAAATTGACACATTTTACACGGTTTGTAAATTTGTAGAGTAGGTAGCATCTAGCATCACAATTTATACTTAACCACAATCATCAGAGAATTAGTTATTCGCAGTAGGAACTGTAAAGTTGGCCTTTTTACAGATTTGTCAAATGCATCGTAATTACTACAGAGGGCACCCTAAGTCTTATCACCCGCTTAAGTACTTCATAGAACCCGTATATATGTGGCAGTGTCCACCTGAGATGTCTCAGTAAGTGCATTTTCCTACTAGCATTAATAATGTTACTTGTTACCTATACCTTGGTTGCCTGGTACGTACTTACTTGTTGAATATTTATAATCAATCCTGTTAATGTTCTATTTTTAGAGTGTACCTAAGTTTCCCGCCTTTCCATGTGAAATACAAGCAACCTGCACTGTTACCATTGACCTTAGAACGAACTTCTGTTATGCCTTCGCTCCCTGGCAGAACCTTAGCTGGGCGATACAGTAAACCTGCATGCAAAGCTTTCGTCAGATAAACCCCAAATCTATAATTTTTAATGCTATTATTATGATTCTACCTGCTTAGATTATTGAATGTTGAAAGCGTTGCCTTTACTTTGTTAAATTACCTATATTAAATAATACATTAAATTTTACTGTATTGTAATATCGAAATAACGATGTCTTGATTTTAAAAAATATTATGGATGTACCTACATCAAATTTGTTCAGACGGATAAAATCGTCTGCATAGAACTGGAAATTATGGCCTTTTCATTATTCCGAAGTGACGGAGACAAAACGAATACATACTCAACATTTGGATGATTGTTGCCGCTTCAGTAGCAAAATATATTAAAAATAAGATAAGTATTCTGGGACATTGTACACAGCACCAAACTAAGTAGAGCTTGTACAGTTGTCCACAGTTGTCTACAAACTGCTAGTGCGCCTGTCCACCATTTCGGTGATGTAAAAATGACGTAACCGTAACACAGATCCGTTAGGACCACTGGCCGCGCGACAGTTGGACACGTCACGTGGATGTTTATTGTAGACAAGGTTATAATAAATAAAAATAAAAAGGTTTATTGCAGAAACTTGTACAACTTTTACAGTAAATCTTACATAGAGACCTCCAGGTTCCAGGGTATTAGCAATTTACGGATACTATGGGTACTAGAAAGTGGATATAATACACTTACTTTAAATGTTAATATATTTATAAAAACCACGCAGCAAACACAAACACCTACGTTCATCACATAAAATATTTGTGTCCTGTAGGAATTGAACCCACGACCTCCGGCACTCGAATTATAACTATTCACCACTAGACCACTTATGGGCTTAAGTTTGGTTTCTCTGTCTATGGTTTATCTCTTTATCATGAAAATAGAAGTAAATAAACCTTTACTTAGATAAACTTCTTGGCTACACGCTGTATACAGTTACAGGGGAAAAAAGTGTCCGTCGATAGGCATTAGTAGCGGTGGCGCTACAATAGTGTCAGGGTAAATTTAAAAAGCACCTACAATTATAAAAATAAGATAAATAAAAAAGTTCATATTTCTTTTAGAAAATCACGTCGTTATTTTTTTTTTATAGGTAAAAAAAACTTGAATTTATTATAAATATTTTTAATAATAATATGCATTATTAAGATAGGTATTTTTTTATTCATCTTGGTTTCAATTAGCCATACATGGCGCACTTCAATCCGTCCACATCTGCTTTATTCATATCATACCTACCCTTTTATACACCAACGCCATTCTGGCACCACACAACATTTCTCCCTCTGAAGTCCTATTACTGCAGTCGTAATCGTAGTCTTATGGTCAATAGTCTGTACCAAAAAAATATCAAAACCATAGATATATTAGTTATATTTTCTTTACTTTTGACAACTTGACAACCATTTAACAATAACATGTCTGGCGCGTAATCCAAATTTTAGTATTTTCTAAATTTTAAGTTTTAAGAATGGACAACATATTATTCGTAGATAATGCAAGGCAGGATGAAATTGAAACGTTTTACGAAGTAAGTTTTTACAACAGTACCTACTTTATTTTTTGCATTTAAATTTTTCGGTTTTCCATAATAAAGAAACATTGCAGGCCGCTCAGCGCCATAGGAACTACTACAGAGGATATCCAAAGGCTAATCATCCTTTGATTTACTTTATGGACGCCGAATATATGTGGCAATGTCCAAAAGACATGACACCGTAAGTACCTAAGTATTTACTTTACTTGAAAAAAAACTTCCGTATACCTATCTAACAACTTGTTTATCATTACTTCTACTTGTACAAGTCTTTTAGGTAATACCTAGACTTAGAGGGAAAGAGTCCCCCAGGTTAACGTAGTGTAGATAATAATTATATTATTGATGTATGCAATAATAGGTAAGCAGACCTATAGGTCTGTCTGAATGATCTTCCCACATCCTTGGTTTACGGGCGCTCGTTGAAAACGGCAATAGGATCCCACCTAAACCTTAAGGTTTTTTGCTTGTTTACTACAAATGTGGACGGAAACACCAATGGCAGTGGTAATCCAGCCTCCCGCCAAGCTCACGTTGGTGGGAGACTGGTTTTTATTACAATAGTGTAGCGCACGCTTTATTTCGACCAACCGAACTAAAAGTAAAACGCATCTCTTATGTATGTTAACTTTCTAACGTTTTTTCCAGTGTATACCTCTCGTTCCCGATGTACCATGTGAAGTACAAGCAACCAGCAGTGCTGCCAAGCAACACAGGTCGAACTAGTGTGATGCCGTCGCTGCCAGACCGCACGCTCGCCGGGCGTTACAACAAGGCAGTATGCAAAGCCTTCGTCAGATAAACGGACTGAAAAGCTGGTAAGAATCGCTGAACAATCGCTTACCATGAATTGCTCGCCGCAACGTTACAAAAATAATTATTATCTTGTAGCATCGCTGCATTGAGCGGCGGGAGTTGGTAGCTATATTGAGACGTCAGACGACGCTAAGCTTAAAGTAACGCTCCCGTATGTCAAATTTCTATTACAATTTGTTATACGGAAGCGTAAGTTTACGCTAAGTTTCGTCTCCGAATATTAGCCTTAGGGCCTTGCTATTTACCAGCCACAAATCCAACGTCGGTAAGTCAAATAAAACAGTCAAAATAAGGTAATATTATTATTATTCTAAAAGCTTTACAATCTAAAATAAAATGACGATGTAAATTCGGGTATTCTAGTCATTATAAGTCTAAATTCGTTCAACCCGATACCTCCACTCTTGTCTAAATTTATTTCATCAAGTATCTGAAAAAAATAAAACTCAGATTATCTATACTTCTATACTAATATTATAAAGAGGAAAGATTTGTTTGTTTGTTTGTAATGAATAGGCTCCGAAACTACTGGACCGATTTCAAAAATTCTTTCACCTTTGGAAAGCTACATTATCCCCGAGTAACATAGGCTATAGCGAGATATCAACAAAAATTTTAAAGGCCTGCTCAGTGGAAATAACTCCTGTGCTGACACACTTAATAAATTTGTCATTCAGTACGGGATGCTTCCCAGACTTGTTGAAATATGTTATTGTGAAACCCCTTCATAAAAAAGATGATACTTCGAAAGCAGATAATTATAGACCTATTAGTCTCATCCCGATAATATCTAAAGTTTTCGAAAAAGCTATGCAATACCGTTTGTTAAATTTTATTGAAAAAAAGAATATCCTTAGAAACGAACAATATGGATTTCAAAAAAGTAAATCTACCACTCTGGCATGCTATGATCTAGTAAAAAATATTGTTGATGGGGTAGACACAGGAAAACGGGTATCGGTGGTTTTCTTTGACATGTCAAAAGCATTCGATTTTGTCTCCCATAAACTGTCATTATCTAAGTTAGAACGATACGGTATTCGAGGTAAGGCCTTAAGTTGGTTAGAAACATACCTAATAGATAGAAGGCAATGTGTTGAGATTCTAAGTATGAATAGGCACAAAGAACTTGAGGGTACGAGATCCCATTTCAAGTTAAACAATTCAGGTGTACCCCAGGGCAGCGTTTTAGGCCCTCTCCTATTTTTATTATATATCAATGATCTTCCTGAACATACACCTAATCCATGTACTCTTTTTGCAGATGACATTTCTATCATTATGACATCACCAAAAAATACTGATATAAATAATTATTTAATGGACATCAATAATACAATTCAATCAATAATTTCTTGGTTAAACCTTAATAATTTGCATGTAAATTTAAATAAAACAAAAATAATCCAATTTAGAACATACGGTTGTAGGCTGGATAAACTTAATATTAATTATAACGGACAGGCCATATCAGAGGTAGAAGAAACTACATTTCTAGGATTTGCATTAGATAGCCACTTTTCCTGGAAACCACACGTGGAAAAAGTATGCAATAAACTAAATAAATTCGTCTATGTTCTGTATACGCTGCGGAAGACAACATCAAAAGATATTGTACTGTC
Source organism: Acronicta psi (assembly GCA_946251955.1). Lineage (NCBI taxonomy): Eukaryota > Metazoa > Arthropoda > Insecta > Lepidoptera > Noctuidae > Acronicta > Acronicta psi. The sequence goes on from OX276486.1 coordinate 4,287,315, forward strand.
CGCATATCATGGTTACATAACATCATCGTTACAATATGGCCTTATACTGTGGGGTAACTCAACAGATGCGTTTAAGGTGTTTAGAGCACAAAAAAAATGTATTCGTGCCATGGATGGTATTCCGCCATGGCAATCCTGTAAGCCACTATTTCAAAAACTAAAACTGTTAACGTTGCCTAGTATGTATATTTTTGAATGTGCAAAATTTGTCCGACAGCACTCATATTTATTTAGAAAGGCTAGAGAAGTGTATCCTCGTAACACACGTGATCCAGAGAGAATAGTCTTGAATAGAATTCCAAGAACTTCCCTGTTTCAGAAAAACTGTTATTACATGTGTGGACTTGTTTATAACAAAATACCAAGAGAAATTAAAGCGTTACGTAATAGCTCATTTTATAAAGGACTCAGAGAATGGTTGCTGAAAAAACGATTTTATTCTGTAAATGATTATTTAAATAAATTTAATGATATTTGATAATTAGTGATGGACATTTTGTAATTAATATATTAATATGTATGACTGTATTTGCATGTCCTATCTGTGACTAAGTGCTAGGATACTAAATTATTGTATTAAGACCTTCATTGTACCAACACTTTTAGCAAATAAAATGATTATTATTATTATTATTATTATTATATATCATCACGCTACGACTAATAGGAGCGGAGTAGTAATGAAAAATGTAGCAAAAACGGGGAAAAAATTATAAGACCACGCGGGCGAAGCCGCTGGCGGGAAGCTAGTGTAAGAATATAACTGAAGACTACTGCTCTAGGTAAGGGGCGTTCATAGAAACAAGTTGTTGAACTTTCACCTTATTACCTACCAAAACTAAAATAGCTCGTCTTTCTTTAACATTGCTTTACTATTGTTAATACAGGAATCGTACCCGCGACCTTTAGCGTGAAACCGAATCACTGCGCCACGTTGGATCCAACAGCGTATAGAAGGCGATTAGGCGTTAAATAGGCGACTGGGCGTCATGTTCTTTACAATTTACAATAAACTTACAACTTTCGCAATTTTGAGCTTAGACTCCCGATTGATATAATTGTCACGGTTATCATTTATGTTCCAAGTCAGCCGGTCCACGATTTTACAGATGTCTTTCGCGGTAATTTGATTATCTTCATCAAAATCTGGAAATATAAGTAATGTTTTTCTAAATAACATCATATCATCATAACATTGATCTCTTTACAGGTCAGCTCTACCTGTCCTACAAAGTAGAATTCACACACGTAAAAATACGTGAAAATACCTACCAAATATCCTGAACGCCCAAGCCGCTTTCACTTCAGCGGGGCACTCGGCGCTCATAGCCGAACATAAGTCGACTAAGTCTTCAAAAGAGAAACAGTCGTCATTCTTGGACGAAAATACACTGAATATTCTGTCTTGAAACGGATTGTTCTGAAAACAATTTACGAAACAAAATACCAGCATACCTCAAAATGCTTGTAACACTAGTTAATATTTTATCGATTGCAAGCTGTCGAATGTTGTTACATACCTTTAGTACGTGGAACTTTGATATAATGTCTTCTTTACTGAATCTGTGATGATAGTTATTTCGCATTTTTTCTGAATCGATAGAATAAAACTTTTTCATCAAGCTGAAAAATTTGTATTTTCATTTATAACGGCGTTACAAACAATAATCAAACAATACATGCACCCCAAAGTTATACTATTAGTTTTTATGATAGGCAAATATGGACGTGAACTTACTACATTATTTCTCCTTTATTTAGGTAAGTTAATGTCGCATAGTCTTCAAGAACATCTTGTGTTAATCCGGGATACGATTGTGCACTGCCCATTTTCCCTATAGTATTATTATTAGCGTTAGCGTCACACACAACTCACATCCAAACCATTGAAAGGGAATCCTTATACATAATCAGAAAAGCTTTTAATCACATATTGTAAAAACTATCTAATCTAACGAAAGATAATAGGGTTATTACCAATAATAGCCGATTACAGAAAACAATTGAGACTAGCCAAATAACAAATAAAACACGATATTTATATTAAGGAAAATAATTTATTGTTTAAAAATAACACCGAGATGAGATCATTCTCAGCAATAGTAACACATTACATACATACACGAAAAGTCAATGCAATACAAATATAGCAATATATTATTACATCCAGGATTTCGTTTATGAGCTACTAGTTGCTAGAAAGGCAAGCATAACGAAATAAATATATGAGACAAAACAATATACTGTATTATTTGCAATTCAGACAGGAAATGTGGTTTGTTCAAATATTACCAAAGATTATATATTAAATTAGTCATAAGAATAATATCGTTTTCACTACGTGTGTAAGGTGACACCACTTTTACTTATAAATTGTCACTAATATTTACAAGTGTTATAGTTTCTATCAGTTTATTCTAAACTTTGCTTCTATAAAGTTGATATTTTGTGCAAACATATCACCTTTTAGGAAAGTCAACATTGTCAAAACTTATTTGCCGCCTTGCTCTCATTTTGGCTGCTTCCTCAAATGAAGGCATTGAGTTAGACTTGAACAGGCCTAGACTGGACTTGTCGAGCAAGCTAAGTCCACTGCTGCTATTTGAATTACTATCTATGTTTACTAATTTGTCTTGTAGGATATTTTTGGAGCTACTTTTTGGTTGTTCCTGTTTAACTCCAATACTGTGTGTGTTCTCTTTGATTTGCGAGGTGAATGTGCTTGGTATGTTTTGTCGGGCCCTCATTTGTTGATAAGCATGGGCTGAAATGTAGCCTGTGACTTTGTGGTTAGTGTCATTGGCTATCTTCATTTGTTCCTCTTGGAAACACTCGTCCACGGTGCGACCTTGAATAATAGCAAACACGTACTGACGGGCCAGCCTGCAAAAAATAAATTGGAAATTAGCTTTACAGGCAATAGTGAAGGCACTTCGGGTTCGTACTCACCAAATTGCTTATTCTATGCGTTATCATCTTATTATTTTTTGGATGGACCATAACATAAATAAAAAAATAATCATCTACTTACTTGAGCATAGTCTCTGAAGTAGAAAGTTTAGGTGCAGCGAGTTTGGCTGCATGCGGCGGCAGCGAAAGCAACCGGCGAGTGAGCCGAGCAAGTGACGATGCCTTCTCTCGGAACCCTGGGGAGCACATGCGCCATCCATGAACGCGTAGGGCTTCTGATACCGCCCACAAAAGTTTCTGAAATAATAATTAAAGTTGTATATTTTTTTGAGGAAATTAAAATTAAAACTATAGAATTTATTTCAAAAGTGACATGATTCCAATAAAGACTACTTGAATTACTAACCTTCTTATGGTGTTCATTCAATTCACTGGAACTTTTAGTACCAAAGGCCTCCGAGGCTCGCCGTGTGAATCCAACTGGTTGCGAACTCCCTATTGTATCACCTCCAAATGACAGACTCTTTGCTATTTTACTTCTTCCATTATCTAACGCATCGTCAAATGGGTCGCGTTTTCTTTTTAAGAATTGGTCGCTTTGAGTACCGTCCATACTCTTCGTTTCGGCAGTCCTAACTGGAGAGCCGAATAAGGCTCGCTTGGACTTCATTGCCTGCGCTGGAACAGACGTTGAAGGGGCTGGAGGGACTGGTTTTCTGTTTTCAGGGCTAAATAGAGCCCTCTTCAAAGTTTCTCGTGATGGTTGCGACCTCGTAAGATGGTCAGAGTCCATAAGCAAACGTCTCATAGCCTTTTTCCTACTGGAGCCGCCACTTCGCGTCTTGGGCGTTTTCGCTGGAGTCTTTTTGCCCGGGGTCTTGCGAATCGGCGTTCTTTTGCCTGGTGTGCGCCTAGTGCGGGGACTCTTTCTTTCCGATGAGTTTACCAGCTTTCTGTGTGGGAAGAAACTTGAAAAAAGATTTCAATATCAGTACAGAGACAGAAAAATACACAAGAAAAGAGTAGTTCAGTATTTATCTAAAGGAAATTAAAAAAAATATTTGAAGAAATATGTTTCGAAATTAAAAATGGTTATTTTTACTATTTACATAATATTAGCTCCATAGTGAAAGAAAATACTTATAACACTTACTTTTTATCAATGAGCACCATTTTGGCGGTGGAAGCCTGCGCCTTTTCGTTGATCGTCGCTGCACTGGCGAACGCTTGGCGCCGACGAGCCAGGTGCGACAAACGACGCCCGGGCGACTTAGCTTGGGCCATCCTATTTGCAAAATAAATTCATTTATTATTAAGATACCACACACAACAATTTTTGAACTGTGTGTGTGTTTGACCTTTTGTGACTGTAAATGCATGCGAAAATAATAGTATTATGGTATGTTCAAATACAATAAATAAAATATATGTCTACATACTTGAGCCGCATTGCTTTTCGTTTGCTAGCACTGTTAGGTGACTGCATGCCACCAGAATAAATGTTAACACTTGTATCAGTCTCGGCACCTACATATCTCTCTCCATAGCGCAATGCAAGTAACTCTAGCTTCTCTGAGTGCTTTGTCACATTGTAGCTGAAAAAATAATGGAAAAGGATATTAAAACAAAAACTGCACTTGCCTTTCCTTGCCTTACGATCTATCAAGCACCATCCAGACACTGATAATTTTGTTATATTAAAAACATTGCAACTGAACTTAAATTTTTGAGGTCAAGTTGGTAGTCACACCCACTCACACTACTGATCTGACTGAGCTTTCAAGGGGCTAAGTTGAATATTAACATCTATATTATTTAAAGACCAACCATGATACTTACTACACATCATAATGTTTGCATTTTATCAAATCTGGCCAAGGTGTTTCAGTTGCTTCCATTTCAGTGCACATTTTCAAATGTATACTCTTATCATTTACACTAGTATCTAATTCACAATTGTCATGTGACATTGAGCTTTTAGATTTCTCCTCATGCAAACTTTTGCTAGAACTATCTTCAGAGTCTAGTGTTTTAGTATTTTCAGGAATTTCCACAAATGACACCCTCTTTGTTGGTGTTGTAGTGTTAATTTCTGCTCCATTCACTTTTGCATCCTCATTAAACATAGGCAGGTAGCAATAATACTTCTTAAGCATTTCTGTCACATCAGTCTTTATAATAGTCACAGATGGTGGTGGTAGCACTCCTTGAAGGGTTTCCTGTCAGAAAAATATAACACTTGATTTTAACACCCCAAAAAATTACCTATACAATTTCCTTTGAAATCATCATAATGATGAAAAATTATTAGAATAATGCAACTATTGGATACATACCTAATGGTTATTGACCACTCAACACAATAGAAAATTAATAGTTATTGATTGAACTGTTCAAGAACCATGTACTTGAATTTCATTAGGTATTTAATACCATTTATATGAAACAGCAACTTGTAACTAGGCTGCTTACAATAAGATTATTTTATTTGGAACACAGTCATCAATAATCAGCCAATGAGGTCAGTATATATGTTTTAAGGTAATTGATTCGTCAAATGTGAACATACAAGGTTTTATTATTCACAATTGTACTTTACCAACCCAGTTAAGTTTATCAATAAAGAATTACATGCCTACTAACCTAAAGATAAATCGTGCATATACCTAACCTAGGTATAACCATAACATAACCATAACCATAATAGAAGATGCTTTAAAGGTCACATGAGTATGTTTAAATGTAAAGCATTTTAAGTAGTCATTAAGTAAACTTATGCTGATTAAATAAAATGTGGCAAAGTTGGTGTCTGTTGCAGGTTATTATGCAAATGCATAGGTAAGGTTATTGTAATGACTGCATGCAGCATGGATTCTTACCTCAATCTTCCTAACTTTTCTTTTATCATAAATTTCATAATCTTTGAGGAAGCTCCAGAAAGGTTCTGCCTCTGAAGGTGGGTCTTCATCATCATTATCATCAGAAAACATGTCTGGTGATCTCACTCCACTGTCAAAAGATGCTTCAAGGGATGAGTGACTTTGATCTAAGCTCCACTTTGCTGTGCTCCCGTCATCATTCACCGTAGGACATTCCTTTTTGTTATTTTCCTCATACTGAGAGTCTCCAGTACTCTCCGAGGTCTTGTCTACTCTATCACTAACATTGTCAGATGCATCACTAACTCTGTGCTCCCCATCATTATTCTCAATTGACTCCATGTTGTCAATATTACTTGAAAATGTCCCACAGCATCTTTCATTGTTTCTTTCGTCCAAATTCACTAGGCCAGAATTAGAACTCAGTGCCGAGATAGGATCTACAATAGGTTTTAACTTTTGAACATGCTTTATTGTACCATTGAAAGATAATTCACTAATAGGTAACTTGAATACATTCTCTGAAAGCCCCACATCTCGAAACATGGGAACACTATCTACTGCATTATTGCTATTTTCCATGGTAGGGGTTATAAACATGGGATGTTTTACGATTTCAGTTCTTGAATCCTCTGATGATAAAAGAATGTCAGTTTGGTTAGATTTCTCGTTTTGAAAACTACGTTCGACCGTCGCGGAAGAAACCTCGAGTAATGATGCCGCGAGGGGAGAACAGGGAGAATTAATTTTAACACACAAATCCGTGTCTAAGCTGGATCCTTTGTCACTAACAATTTGATTTAGTAAACTGTTCTCGTTTTCAGCTGTTTCGCAATGTTTATTTATAACATTAGTTGATGTTACGATAGATAGCTCAATGTTACCTCTGCCGTGCGAGCTCTCAGAATCGTTCGAAGATACACGTTCGTTGTGTTCACGATTTGCACTTTTTTTAAGCAAAGGATCAACTACATTAAAACTTCTCAAATAACGTTCGTACAAAGAGAAACTATCGCTCATGGAGTGACAATTTGAGTCTTCAAGGGATTCCATCACCACTTCATTCTCATTGAATTGAATATAAAATCATTTTTTGTAGTATTACATAAATAGGTATTTCAATTTAATTTATACATTTCTGTAACTGCTATTTACTAATTCTTATTATTTTCCTGAGTTTTCACCTCAGGCCAGGCACACAGACGCGCCATCAAATCAACGCCATGTTGCCTAAAAATTCTTCTTTTTCAGAAACAGTGATACATTTCAGAAAACTCACGACACTCACGTCAAAAAAATACGAGACAGGAGGGAACTAACGGCGCCACTTATGATTTATGAATTGGCTAAATGTTTCTTATTGGCTGTTATTATGGTAGTGTTCATATAACACGTTTTGATTGGTCGTCCTAAGGTAAAGCCAGAAGTGCTGACATCTGTTTAACTTTAAACTTTGCGGGTCCGCATTGAGCATAGATATATAATATATTATATATCTATGGCATTGAGATGGTATTGAGCATAGATATTTATTATGGTATTGAGGTATTGAACATAAACAACAAATCCTTGCTCTATGAAACACGAAGCACATGCGAGGCACAGTCCGCAGACTGGAGAATATCACAGCCTATTTGTTTACCATGAAGGTATAGTTTACCTATACCTTCATGTTGTGTACCCAGGCACAGAATACCAAACAAGGCTGGCCGCCCTGGCGACAAGCAGCATTTTTCTTTTTAATATCAAGTAATTTTTTAATAATTTAATATTTCTGTCTCCTTTCCTCTCTCGCTATCTCGCACTCGTAATCTTACATGAAGAAACTCAAAATTTTGTTATTTGAGTGCCATACTTTAGGATCTCACTCAACAGTTGCGCCACCTGGTGAGACAAAAAACTATAACCCTCATTCTGCACGTCGTACATTACATTTGCAAATAACTAAATTTTTTTTGTATATTCGAATCATGTTTGAATAAAGGCGGAAGTGGGTTTCCGCCTTTATTTCCGCCACGCATGGAGGATGGTTTCTATCCGATCTGTGCCTCGACCATGAGTTTTTGTCACTAGACTCGCTAGCGACGCGGTAAAATATTTGTATGGAAAACTCTCGCAGCGCCTCTAGCGGTTACGTAAAGAACTAAAACCTGCTATAGGATTACAGCGTTTCGATGCGTAAAAAACCTATCGAAAGTCATTCGATAGAACTCATGGTTGAGGGGCTGAAAACTGATTGGATCGTAGGTATGCTCTCGATCCGTTTTCGAAAAGATCCCTGATCGGATCGTATTTTATATCATATTTCTATGGTGTGATAATGTGATTTGATCCGCGTTTGTGACACAGGTGACACTGACAACTTGACAAGTGACAGACGGAAGAGACGGTCAAACTTCAACTTCAACAAGCTTCAACTTTCAATCATCAAGGTATTCAAGGTCTTCCAACAAAAGTTCAACTTCAAATGAAATTCAATTCAATGTAAGAAATCGTCAACTTGTAAAAATTTGATACAGTAGGTATCAATCTCAAAAAACTAACTCGCCTCGCGAATAGAAATCTTATCAGGTACGTTTGTAATTTATATGTGTAGGTATCATGTCTTATTTTTATCTTATTTAGTTCTTGTACGTTAGAGACAATTTTATAACTTTCAATACAATTTAAGCGGCTTTCAGTCGGCTTTAATTTATTACTATATTTATCTACAGAAGTAGGTAATTACGGGGTGTGTGGAAGAACGACATGTCTTTAAGGAAGTATTAATCTTTGAGTGGGCTTACCACTAGTTATTCGTTTCTAAAATATAGGTACCTACCAAATTTGTTATATGTGCAAGCCATTTAATAAACGAAGTTGTATAATAATATATAATGTGCAAATTTATTTAAATCCAAGATGATGCTTATCTTAGCTTTTTATACCTATTTATCATGCTGCATAGTAACAAACACATTTTATTCAAGTAGTTGTTTTGTTATATGTCTTACTTAGACATCTCTAGATAAATTATGTTATGTTTATATCATATCTCCCAATTATGTTGTGTTAGACTTTAGACTAATAAACATTACCCCTTCTTCCACAGAAGTTGGCATACAGGAATAATAAAACTTTAACCGGATACTGCAATAATCTAAATTAATTCTAGTACTGATTATGTGCTGTTTTGTTCTACCTACTCCTATAGGATAAAAATATGAGTGTATCTATAGTATAAACTAATTTGCATTATACTAACTAGCAGTGGCGGCGTAAGACCTAAATTTTATGTGGGCAAAATTCATTTTGCGGGGCCTGCGGGGCCCTCTGCCAGTGCAAGATTTGCATAATTTTTCGGGGCGCGAGGCCCCCTGGGTCGCGAGGCCGTAGGCGGTGGCCCACGTCGCCCACGCCTTACGCCGCCACTGCTAACTAGTACCGATTCTTTATAAATAAATACTATCAATGAATTAGCTATTATAGTTGACATACTAACATATCTACACGCAAACCAGGATTGTTGATGAGTTGTAAATATATAACTGTTGATAAACTAGCTCTCTGCCAGCAGCTCCGCACATGTGGTCTGGATGTTTCTTATAAATAATAGCTATGTTACTCGCTGAAAAAAATAGCTTACTAATGCTGAAAGATTTTTTTAAATTGGTCTTGTAGTTTTTGTGTTAAATTGTAACAAACAAAAAAAACAACTCTGCTTTGAATATTAGTTTAGATGAAAGAGAATTGATATACAACTGTTCATTGTTTACAATTTTTTTGAGAAAAAGATATAACATAGGTCAAAAACTATTGCAATCGATTCTGTTACTGATTCTGAACTAACTACTTTCAGCAAAATCATATAAACAAAAACTAACATTGTATATTATAGGAAATAGATTGGTGGATATATGAATTAGTCAGATGGGTCCACAATATTACAAAAGATGTGGGTTCCACCTGGTTGTGCATGTGCATACTGCATGGTGCAGGATTTAGGGTGAATTTCATAGTCTGAGGGAGGTATTATAATACTCAACAGTGGAATCATGAGGTCTATGGATAATGAAATAATTGATTTTGCATATAAGATTGGCATTTGTACACACCTCTAGCTATTCACTCGAAAGGTTTCGAAATAGTATTTTATCTAACTATACTAATTAATATTATATAGAGAAAAGATTTGTATTTTTGTAGGTTTGGAATGAGTAAACTCAAAAACTACAGGCCTGATTTCAAAAATTCTTTCACCATTAGAAAGCTACATTTTTTCAGAGTAACATAGGCTATAATTTATATCACCATGTGGGCGAAGCCACTGGTGGAAAGCTAGTTTTCTATATTGTTAATTATACTTAAAACATAACTTAATTATCTGCAACACTAATAATTCTTTTATTTATGAAAGTATTATATTATAACAGAACATTACTGATTTATTGTCCTTATGAGATAAGCAAAAACTATTTATAAGCATTCATTATTATTAAAATGGGTGAGATTGGTGTCCATGTCCATCCAATAAATGGCTGTAATTGTTCTATTACTCTTTATAAAATTCACGTTAATTATTTAAATATTTTTTTCAATGTACAGACACACAGGGGTGTCTGCCTATTGTCTTATTATAATTATGTATATATGTATTATGTAATTAACAATTTATTGTTAGACAAATTATTAAAATGTTTCAGCCAAATAAAGGATTGGCTAATGAATTATTTAGGATATTTGTTTGAATTGAGAACAAACTCGTTGAAAATACTAGTTAATTAGTTATAGGTATTGGATATTTGTTTCAGTGGCCTCACCGTATCTGTCTATGATTGCACTGACCTCTGGCCCCTGTGCCTCATTATCTATAAGGTATAAAGAAGTCAAAATGATGTATTCACTCAGGCTCCTGCACTCATTACCCGTGCCTTGTTAAAAATTAAAAAGATAACAGTGCAGTTTTTTTTATAATACGTGTGCACACGTGCGTGTTGAATGATTTATAGAACATAGTTTGGCGTCACGTCTACTATCTGATTTTATTTCGTGGGAATTGTAAAGGTAATATTAATTAACATAGATACAATCTTAATTACGTATTGTGCTTATTTTGTCGTTTCATGTGTGATGATCAAGCTTAGTTTCCTGTTGTAACGATTTTAGAAGCACGTGAGTTCCAGGACCTCACAATTTAATATTTTTTAAATATTTTTATTTCATAAGCAGGCATTTAGCACTCAGTTACATTGAATTAATTAAAAAAAAATGCGAAAATCCTCTAAATTTGCAGCATCTTAAAAAATTATATAAGTGAAATAAGTGAATACCGAATTAATTTTATTCAAATGAATTTAAATAAGAGTTTCGGTGATGCGTAATGAAAATAAATAACTACGCCATAAATGTTAAATCGGGTTACGTAAATTTTAAATTTGAAGCTCTCTTTATCAGAAAAATGTTTCACATGACTTGATACAACTGATTTAATTGCTCTAATTAGTTATTCCAAATTAATTAGAATCTGTTGATAAACTTTACCATCATAGATGTTAACATATTGGCCAGTCTAGACGCGGACACAATAATTTCTATATTTATGTACCGACGTGTTGTTTACATCTCCACAACATATCTCATTGAGTAGGTATTATTTTACTTGGTATTGGAATTTGAACGGAGAAGTAGATAGACAGCTTATTTTGTAGCTCCATGTGCTAGTAGAGTTCGTCAAGTTGTCGTATATTTGTAAATTTAATCTTTATATTTGAACTGGCGAACTAATTACATCTGGGTAGGTCTCCCTGTGGTGTGGTCTACCGTCTACGTGACAGCTGCTTTGCGCCCCCCACGGCCCTCATATTGTAGTAAATAAACAGGACTTCTTCAAAAAGCATGTTACTTGATGACAAAAATGATTGCAATCATAGTAGTTCCCTGGACAAACAATTTCACAGGAAAACTTGCAGACCTAACCGAATCTAACTTTAAGTTTTATTTATAATTGAATTAATACACATTGCTTCAAAATTGTACTGTTCCAGATATTATGGAGCTGGTCTCTCTGGCTAAGGAGGCGTTCCAGAGTATAGCGGAGCATGCGGCGAGCTACCGGCTGGGACAGTCTGCACTGAGGCACCTCGACCGCACGCTCTGGGTGGTGGAGAAGTGTGCAAGATGGGCCGTGCCGCCGCCACGTAAATACTTTTACCTATTCATTACAGAAGCCACTTCTTGCTGTGAAAACTTCACGGCAACCCAATTGCCCAATAAATTGTGTCGGTCCATGCGCCAAACACACTATTATATTTCTGCCGTGATTAGTGCCAATTAACAAGACACGCAGCACTTTCTATAAATAAGCAAACGACTTAATTGTTTGTAATTGAAATTTTAGGCTATCACCTGTAACGTGTGACTGCTGGAAGACTTGGTTTCAAGCTGTTCTGTTTACCATTTATACCGCTCGTATTCAGTCGTAAACGCAGTGATTTTTGTAGTACCACTGTATTGCATTATTTGTTGTCGTTTGTACAAGATCAGAGAAACAACAGATCACATTATTTATTGATAAATACACATATCTACTCGATTAAAATTACAGATTTTCTATTTGAATGAATGAATCAATTCCTTTTTTGTACGCGATAAAGTTATCATGCATTAGCTATATCTGTTATTAGATGTTTTGTTTAAATGATCCTATCTGTCACTTTATCTGCGTTTGTAAATCATGTGCCTAGTAATGTTATTATTCTCTTTAAAATATCGTCTGACTTTAAAAGTAAATTATTTTAAGTATTTTTCGGCTGAATGTTAAAAGCCATTTATTGAGGCATTTTTTAGTCTTTGTCTGCAGCCTCCGGGCTGTTTGGGGACTTAAAAATGACGACCAACAGTGCTACCTACTAGTCTATTTTAAATAAATGACTGACTTTATTGCTATAACCTAGAACACCGGAACTCCGAGAAATTCATAAAAGAACCCAATAACACTTCTCAAGCTGGAAATCTAACTAAAAACCATAAGGTTTAGAAGCCACGCTTAAGACAAGCTCAAAATTGAAGCAGTACACTATGGTTTAAGTATGATAATCTGGTTATCAAGCTGTAGTGTGCATTTCCAGTGGATCAAGACGAGCGTCCTCAGCCGGAGCTGGTGCGACCACTGCCGTGGGTGTTTTTCTTGGCGATGATAGTGGCGCTGCGGATTACGCGGGAATCAATATCATTGTTCAACCTCGTCATGGGGAAACCGCCGTTGAGGTCAGCTGATGTGGTATGTAGTATTTAAATTATTAATGTTTTCTTCTAAGTGTAGGTGTCTCCACAGTTGAACTGAGAATTCTCAACTCTACTCTGTCTCAGTATCAAAATTGCCTATCCATATCTCTAGAGTTTAGGTTTAAGGCTAATATTCACAGACGACGCTAAGCGTAACCTTACGCTTCTTGTACTTCTTCTTGACGCTAAGCGTAAACTTACGCTTCTTCTTCTTGTTTGTAAACTTATGTTACTTCACACTCAGCATCGTCTGAATATTAGCCTAAGTCTTATTGATTTTCAATTTTTTTAGACCTCAGTGTAATAGTGCACTTTTTCTAAAAAGGTTATGAATTTAAAAAAAAAAAAAAAAAAAAATAGAACCCAGCATTTAAAAGTGAGAGTTATAATAATATTTTCATAGAGGCTCTTTTTAGAGGATACATTTACCTTGTATAAATCGCAAACACCTGTTACGTGTTCCCCAGGTGATGTACATACAAAGTAAGCGGCGGTACCTGCGCACCCTCAAGTACCAGGGGAACCGCATGATGCGCGCGCGCACAGGCGGCAGCGCGCCGGCGCGGGACTCGTGGTCCAGCGCGCTGCACTCGCTGTTTGAGTTCACCATGTGCTTCCGCCGGAACTCGCAGCACTACGGGAACAACAACACCACGCGTATCAGTAACAACGAAGAAGTATTAGTAAGTTGTTCTTTTTTTTCAATCGCTAGGCCTCTTTTACCTTATTACTGTTGAACGCCCTTGAGAATTTGACATTTTTTGCGACATTTTGACATTACGTTCGCCTAAGTCGACCCCTTCCAACAATTCGTACTCGCCTTGTATACTTGTTTCGTCAATTTCCGTTCATCCATTCTTTCTATATGTCCAAACCATCTTAACATACCTTTCTCAATCTGAGTTACTATAATTATCATCTCTTATAACATAACGCTCCCTTATCACACTGTTCCTCACTTTATAAAGTTCAAAGTTACACCACACATACTTCTTAAAGCTCTCATCTCTTGGGCATTTATTTTGCTTCCATTCTTCTTCTGCCATACCCAACTTTCGCCACCATAAATTAGTGCTTACAAGAAGTTTTAAAATAGTTTTCTGAATATTATACATATTATAATTGATGTCTGGGGCCCCTTGGATCTTGGACTATAAAGGTAAGATTTACACCTTGTATTTTGTATTTGTTCTTGTTTTCAGGTCGTGAAGCGAAGTAAACCGGATCGTGACACGAGTCCAGTGGTGTCAGCGAGTGAAACTACCATGGAGAGGCTGATTGAGAAGATGATGGTGGACCTCGATGCCGACACCGATGAAGATACCAGTTTTACGGTGAGATTATTAGTAACTAGCGTTCCACCAGCGACTTCGCCCGCGTGTTCTGGGTATTTCTTATAAATTATAGCCTATGTTACTCGGTAAAGATGTAGCTTTTTAATGGTGAAATATTTTTTCAGTAGTTTCGGAGCTTATTCAGTTCAAACAAACAATCAAATCTTTCCTTTTTATTTATTTATTTATTTATTTATGTTAGGGAAACAAACAGCTTATAATTATCTTAAAAAATAGGTTACAAAATATAAAACTTAAGCCTATAGTTTCCGCCTATAAAAATTTTATAATATTATATTAGTATAGATTTAGGGCCGCACTCAGAGACGTCACTTAACCTTAATGAATCATTAGCTAATGACACCCAGTATATCTTAGTACACTGACAACAAACGCGAATATGGAAAAATAGGTCAAGATATAGTAGCCACTGTTTGTTAATGATTCATTAAGGTTAAGTGACGTCTCTGAGTTGGGTTGTTAGAGTCTATTGTACTGCCTCGTTAGCCTAATGGGTTCTATAACCAGGTCCAGCAAAGTGTTATTAGGTTATCCTATGACACTTACTAGCAACTCGGAGTAGGATTTGTCGTTGGTTAATGGCAATAGGCTTGCTGGCTAATACATGCGACCTAAACATAAAGGTAAACTGTGGGTGTACATTCGGTGAGTATTGGCGTGTTATCCAGTCTTAGGCATAGCTTTTTCCTGTTAAAATATACACTGAAAGAACATAATTAAAAAATAACTACATAATCATGCGTTGTAATGCTACCATTTATCTGAAACTATTGTGAGGACACAACAACTCACCAAAGTTTCATCATAATACGATGAATAGTGCGGGGACACGTACAGAGGACAAACAAACTAACAAATATTCGATCAGGATGCCGAACTGGGGACCGCAACCGCATTTTCAACCAATGTCGATAAATTAATTAATTTTTAGTGGAACTGTGATGCAGGTAATTTAAAAAATCTTTATTTCTTCTATGTTTTTGTTGCAGTTAACCAACGTGACAAGTCCAAAAAGCGACCGATCAGACTTCAGTGGAGAATCGGAACAAGACACGGTATGCCACAATTACATGCAAAACAGGCCAACAGAAGAAAATGGACAAGCAGAGTCGCCATTTTCACCCAACATGTCCGAAGCGCCCTGTTCGACCCCCGAAAGAATCGAAATACAAGCCGAGTCTGAAATTTCTAAACAAGAGGTGCCCCCGACCAAGCCAACACAGAAGTTCGTACAACTCGAGGTGTCGCCTTCAAAAATCCCGCGAACACCAAATAACGAACAGAAAATCGGTACGAAATTAAAGATTTGGTCTATTAAAATGAAAAAGAAATTTTCTAAGCACAAGCGTGCGATACTTGGTACGTTGGAGTGTTGATCGACCTTTTTTGTTTGTTTTTCAGCGAATGGGCGAACGGTTAAGAGTGTGCCCAGCAAAAAGAAAGGTATTCTGATCATTCTATGAAAGGATTGTGCTTGAATTGATTCATTTTGATTGAATTTCTCATATTTAATATTGCTTAGACACCTGGGGGCTTAAAATTAAAGAAACAACACGATTTATTTGAAGGAACATAAGAAATGGTCACTTTCAATGAATAACGAATATGAATCGCGTGCGCCATGCGCTTTCCAGTAAAAGCTGACCTCTTATTGTACGAAAAGTCTATACAGTGCGAGGTCAGACTATACCAGCAATGTACAGCACGTTATGCACCCTCGTGCGTAGTTCATACGTCTTACATTTTATTTTTTATATGCTTGGTATAAGGTAAGTTTGTTGAAAATGAAACCTAATATCTGTCTGCTGGCCATAAGTTTATTTTACAGATAAATAGTACCATTCAACTGCCATTCGTATTTCCCTTATCAGCGCTATTATTCTTTTTTAAATGTTTTTGTAATAGTGCCAGTGATCCGTAAAAATCATTAACATTGCATTGATTAAAACTTTTAATTTCAAAGTCATCATTTAACCGGATTTTTCCGATAAAGTATGTTACGACCTTGTTTTTTAAATAGCATTACAAACGCTTGGCATTTTTATATGTATTTATTTATGAAACTGGTTTCCAGAGACACCAAACCAGTTTCCGATACTAAATAAATTAATATCAAAATTATTATAATTCTGTCGCACATTATATTTTTCTGCTAAATTAAAAGCTATTTCTTTTGCGATTGTGTTTTTTAGTTTTACATCAGTTCTTCTATGCGTTTTTGTGCATGCGTTTGCCAATATAATAAAATGATAATTTTCGAATAAGAATTAGAGAATTATCATGCATTCAAAATCTCTCTGATCTGCGTAAGAACGCAGAATAGACGATTTTGAGTGCATGATTTAGAGAAGCAATTTTTTTACAATAAAGAGTAAATCATCTCCGTTATTATTCAGATACAGTGCAAAAGAACACCTGTACCCATTGCGCCAATAAACACGTTTTCATTCTATTTTCAACTCTATTCGAATCCGATACGTGCGATATTGATTAAATTTATATTTATTTGAATTTGACGAATAAATAATTGATTGTATAAATTAATATTTTTGCTTGCTAGCTTGTGCATGTGAGATTGTTTAATTTAAATTTTGATTGTACGGAAATTGTCTGCATAAATGTGTTTTATTATTTATACAGAACATTTTACAGAAAAGAAAATTACATATAACGGTCCCCCGTCGTCCGTCGGGTTAATCTTCGAAACTACTGTACGGATTTTAATACGGTTTTCAACAATGTAAATGTAGTTATTTATTAGTCGTGCAAGTAGTTAGTTTAGTTTAAAATAGATACTTCATTATAATTTTAAACAGGTATTTTGCTGCTACAAGGCTACAATTGCAATATACATACTCATAAAGCCATAAGCCTTGTCTAAAACGTACCGTATGTTATCGTAAAATTGAAAATAGTTATACCTAATATTGTTCTGTAATATCGTCTCGACGCGGTCGCCGAGTGAAAACAATGACAAGTTAAAAAAGCTATTAGTTCTCGTTTTGATTACGGCTGCTCGCGAGATTTTATTTGTCGTTTAGCGGTAAAACATAATATGGACATACAACCATAAACAAACTGATCGAAAATTTATTAAAAAAAATATTTCTGTATCTAATGTTGATTTTGGTAGATGATTCATTGAGTTACTTGAAATTGAAATCTTCATTCTTGAAAGAACATAATCGTAATTTCAATGTAGAATGAAATTCTGAAAAACCTCTCTAGAAATTCCATTCTGCTTAAACCCATAAAAATAAGGTTGTAAATTGTATTAAATGAATTATTGATACTAGAGCAAATGTTATCTATTTTCAACTCTATTTCAATGCGCTACAGACGATATTTTGCTAAACTTTAGCAGGAGTAAACACATTAAACAGACATTAAAGTCGTATAGATTTTTTTAATAGTCAGGTGAACTCCACAAAACGCAACAGTCACTATTGCGTTATTGCGAATTTATGCTGATTGACACTGAGAATGTAGAATGTTATATTATTTGCTCGGAGTATGTGCAGTTCGGCAAGAAAGTGCTTTATCATCGAACGGTTAAATGTCATATTTGCACACCAAAAAATAATAAGATCCAAATTCGCTTGCAAGGCCAATGATGCAATACTAAGTTACATACATTGAAATACTAATTACTCTCTTGCCTGACTTTACATAATAATGCTTTGATGATGCCTGACACTCTTCTTATGAACTTGAGTGCGACTGCTTCACATAATACCAACCCGTTCAACTAAAAGACTGTTTAATTTACTCAGGTACAAACATGAAGGAGAAAGACAGGCGAAACTCGGATATGCACGCTGGAAAAAACAAATCTGTGTAGAGAGAAAAAATATGGTAGGCATCATTAACTTCCTTTTTGGTTATGTCTGTCTATACTTTACGTCCCCTCTCTTTCTCACTGTTACTCTTCGCCACCAACCGTATGACTTGCTAAATCTTCCACTTCTAGCTATATTTTTTATTTCCGTCTGTAATAAATACAACACACATCTACATCACAGTATTACCACAGAGGTGTCTTGTGGGTATTAGGACCCACGTTCGTGAACATGGGGGTGACCCTATTTATTTATTTTATACTTCACACAACTCAAAAAAAACAGTGGCGAAGTTAGTGCCTTAGGCATTTTTTATCAGTCAATTATAAAGAGCCAGAGCCTGTTGGCCATTAACTGGGCACAAATCTAAACTCCTAGTAATTGCTACTGAGAATTTCTTAGAAACACCCAATAATATCTCATGAATTGGTCATCGAAACCAGAACCTGTTACCTGCTTACCAACCATTAAATTGAATAATTTCTGTTTCAGTAAATCTCACACAGTCAATGATAAGACGCTGCCGTGCAGTTTGTTTTTAGTATAAGTGCATAGTGTGTAATTTCTAATGTCTTAGTAAGTCTATCTACGGCTAATAGCAGCAGATTATTATAATGTTACACAAAAATGTCACACGATGTTACAAAATGTCTTGATGGAATCTGCGTACCGTAGCTCCGTAGAAATATACGTTATTACTCGGTGGAACAAATACGTCCATTAAAAATCACAGCCTAGGATTTCGCTTATTTGCCTTCAAGTTATGTTTAGTCGTGCATACCGGTGCCGGGTGCAAATATGCATGCAAAAGTCAGCAGTTCTTGTCATATTTGTGCCCCTTAGGACTGTGCCCGAGTGACCCTTGCACCCTCGGTTAAAGACCGCACTGGTCCACGTTGATTTATACTCGCTTTCGAGTAAATGGTTCTCAGGACATTTACTGTACAGTCAGCTTAAAATGAGTTCTTATTACAAGAACTCATTAGCTCGATAGTGATATGATTATTTTAATGCAACAACATCAAAACAGGACTTCGGTGCCGAATGCCCTTTATGTTTCCAGTGCATCAATCATACTCTTGAGTTAGTCAAACATGTATAAAAAGAAGGAATTTTAAAATAGTTTTTCTCTTCAGCGTCGCTATAATTTGTAATTAACTTTATTTGAGCTTAAATGGGCCTTTCTGCAATGTATAAGACTGGTAAGACGGCTATCGTTGATAATTGCAATTTGCATGATATCAGCACATGTAGTGTTTGATATCGTAGAATTTTATAATTATGCACTTGTGGCGAATCTCATATTTTTTTCCGTTTTATTACTATGTCCAGTGTTTCACTACTGGGGAAAATGATAAGATTTCATATTTTTTATTGTTATTGAATTTAAGTACCTATAATATGTATTTATTTATGTAGCATAAGTATGATAAGAAATGAATTAAATAGAATTTCACATTTATTATCCTGATCGAATATTAATAATGTAGTATTCGTTATCGTTACTACGTCAGTGATACCCAAAGTTTTCTATATCGACCCCCAGGGTCGACTACAAGGGGTCCATGTCAGCGAAAAAAATATACTTATTGTGGGTCCTGGGGTCCATGAGATTATACACAATTTTTTTTAGCAATTCAACAGTCGGCGGGGTCTCATATATTAAGGCTACAATTTAATTTTATTTATAAGGAAGACCAGAATCTTAAGTTTTCCCTAGGTACAATTTTTAAAACTAAGTTTCTAAATAGATACCGCGTGACATATTTAATCGTGAGATACATGAATAAATACATATGTAACTGGAAATACTAAAGATAACACTCGGTTGCGTTGCCCACGTTTGGGTTGGTAACTTTCTTGGAGTTCCTTTATAAATGAATCCTTAATCATTTTAAATGTAGGTAAGTACTTTTACCATTTAAAAAAAATATAAATTAAGTGTAGGGCTAAGGATATCAAAGTTATGAGTAAATGTATTTTAGTCACATCTCTTCGTGGAAATACAGTAAATGTACACAATGGTACTAAAAGCCTTACTATATACTGAGAGAATTATAATCCTAATCATTGTAAACAAAATTTAAACATTCCATATAATATTAGGCGTAAGATTAGATAAAATAATCAAAGGAGAATCTATAACTTTTGTACATAAACTTTTACACAATGTGCTCTTACATAATACTAATTTATTGAGCTTTTTAAAAATAACAAGAACTTATTTCAATGGGCACATAAATGACGTTCCTTTTCAAGTGCAATTATTTTTACTTTATTAAGAATACTCTGTAGAAATTATTTCAATAAAATTATTTATTATTTCGTATCCAAAGATTTGGCTGTGTACAGATCAAAATATTATAAAAGACTGATGAAATTGTAACAACTATTATTTTATAATTATAAATGTTTTTTCGTTTCCTAAATTATACATTATAGACTTATATTTTTTTATAAAGTTTGATACGTTGTAACACTTGTAACTTATGAAATTATTGTTACGAATATATCTTTGATAATACTCTTCCTCGTTTTAATCAAATTACCCTTGTTTTGCAGCCCGTAGCTGGACGTGACGAAAGCCTTATGTTGTATACGTTTTCGACCTGTATTGATCTTCTTGGAGTCTTACGGATAATTATTTTGTCAAACACAACACAGCATTGCATCATTCGTCAACTACCCAGCACTTTGTTGCAACATCCTTGTAAAGTTGTAACATAGTTTTCTAATAGCCGAGTGCAAGGCAATACAATGTTACTAAGAAAATAAGAAACTGCTTTAAATAACATCGTGAAATACTTTTTATAGTGTTAAAAACAAAAGTGATCATTTTAAAAATTACAAAAAGACACTGTTTCCGCCCGGGATCGAACCGGGGACCTTGTGCGTGTGAAGCACACGTGATAACCGCTACACTACGGAAACACATTGGGACTAGATTAAAATTCTCTGTACACTGCATTGGAGAGATTGTGTCTAAATTATAAAAATATTTGACAGGAGTTGTCTATTACCAAGCAACCTGTCGCTCACCATTATCCGCGGAAGCAAAACTAGATTATTTTGTTGCTTCTCTGACCAAAATAAAAAAAGGCATATTATTGTACATAACAGTGAGAGCGAGCTGTTCGCGTCCCAGTCTCGCGGCTACTTCGCCCGCGGTTAGTCGCGGACGCGCGTCAACGTGTCACGCTATTGTCGGTGTTTAGTTGTGCAAATAATTGACTATAAAATTGTGGAATACACTAAAATCTAACACCATGGATCCCGAAGCATTCTTAGACCTGGCCAACCAGGTCATTAAACTAAAAATGTACCCATATTTCGACATAGCGCACTCTCTATTATGCGCTCTTGCAGTCAGAGAGGATTTAGGATCCGGTAAGTGGTATATGATGTATTTTTAAATGAATCCCGCCAAAACATTGCGTTTTATTACCGCACTCACGCATCTTGTAATCAATTTAACGTCGAAAGGTAATTTGTATGGAATGTACTAAAATAAAAGGCACCTAAACGCGGTTAAAAATAGATCGTTCCCGCAGCATCACCACACTGAAGAGCTCCAATAACATCTAACGTTAACTGAACCCAATAATAAAACTGTTCGCACAAATATAGGAACAAGCTTTAAGACATTAATAGAGGGAAAATATTAATGTTTTATTAGGTAAATAAGTACAATACTGCTAGCCAGTTATTACAATCATTTTCATAATCGCGTGATCTTATCATATCACTGACGTGGGCTACAAATTCTGACTGGCGTACTTAATTTGTTGTTGTCATAAAAATAATATTTGGGAACTCATTCGAGTAGACCTTCGTAATGAAATAAAATTGATTGTAAGGTTAGGTTTAAATAGAACCTTACCTTACACGATGAAAAACTGTGTTCCTGTCATGTTTGCTGAACATGTAGAACATGCGAATTGTCTGAAGACTAACGTCCCTTTTCTTATATCAATTAAAAGACAGATGGCGCTAAATTAAGAAAGGATAATTATTTACTTTTTCTTTTAGCTACATAAAAAAATTGACTTCTCGCTCTTTAAAATTATTTTTTGATCTAAAAGTGAATTGTCATGGGCTCGTCCGGGATTTGAACCCGGGACCTCTCGCACCCGAAGCGAGAATCATACCCCTAGACCAACGAGCCACGCTATGTAGCATCGAAATTATACATTTATTTCCACAGTGTATATGCGTCACTAATAATGTTAGTTTCAAGCCTCATATTAATTATAATTTAACCAAAATATTTATCATAAAGGTAATTCAGGCATGCTTTCATGGATTAATTTTACTAACAATATTCATTGCCGTACTATACCTACTAATTATTATAGTGTCCATATCTCTCTCTTTACAAACAAATAAGTGTCTTAATTAGGTAGGCGCCATCGCCTAATTATTGAACTAGGCATTGATTTAAAATAAAGCCCCCATCATACAGTCAGTCTACTCCTGTTGCTGCAAAAGACCAGGTCCTGAAGGTCACGGGCTAAAATCGCTACTTAATCATACTATGAATCATTATTATGATTGGACAATCTGTGCGGTACATCGCCGATATGAGCTGATCATGCATTTGTATAAGCATTATATGGACTATGGTAAGTATATGTACGTATCTAATAGGCTTCTCGTACAATAAAAGAGGTTAGCTTTTACGGGCTATGGCACGGCGTCAACGGCATACAGCTTCGTGTAAGAAATTCATATTGTGATTCATCAAAAGTGGTAATTTCAGTCCCCAGAACAATATAGAAGACCATGATGCTGGAGAGTCACAGTACCTAGGTGCAGCGTTTACGATTCCAACCGTAAATATTAGTAGAGGGGTCGTGCCTTCATATAGATCCTTCGATCAATAATAGTACATAGATCACACACAGGGTTCTTTTACCGCAAATCCCTTCTCTATTTGAAGGGAATATTGATTGATAAATCAGTTCGAACAGATTGCCTTGTTGGTTTAGTGCTCCCAAGCACGACTGCTACGCCAGAGGTTCTGGGTTCGATTCCTGGGTCGATCAAAGTGTTGGGTATTCTGTGAAATAAGGCAGCCTCCTCTACCACGGTGGTTAGCCTCAACTACCTATATTGGAAAACCATTTAAAAACCACGTGTGTCCAGATAACCTGCTAGACTTAAACATTAAATGGCAAATAGACACGTGCTGGGCTGAAGCCAACTAAAACACAGTCGTCTCATGTCATGACAGACGCAAGTCGGATAGCTAATACGTTATGTTTTTCTTTTATGCCTAGATTAGCACGCGAAGTAATTGAATTATTATAACAGAGATCGTAATACCGCGGCATAAATGTCACCGATTCGTGCTATAAAAAGCTTTTGAACAGCGATCAGCGGCACATCCGTTACAAAAATGAACGTGGAGACGTGAAAAATGTGTGCCGGGCGGCATCAAGACTTATTGAAAGTATGATCATGTAAAATGTTGCCAAGGCGGCGAGACCATTTATAGGTAATGGCTATATTATAAAGTTTTCAGAGGGGCTTCGCTTGGCTCGTCTTGGCGGGGGCACTGCTGTGCCCCCAGATAATGATCTGTACAGTTCTCGCCAAACTTATTGTCCGGGTCAAAGTTGGCACGAGCTAACTTTAACCCGGCCGTAAAAATCGGAGAAAGAAAAATATTGGATTGTAATGATCTAAAACAACAGCATACGACTTGAGCTTAAGTTAGCTCGTGCCAACTTCAACCCGGACAATAAGTTTGGCGACAACTGTAAATTGCTAAACTCGCATGCACATAATAAGTCGCCGAAAAAACTATCGTAATCATACACTTAGCTCACGCACGACTGTTGTAGAGATGCATCGGTACCTATTGCAAAAATCGTAAAATAGGAGGAAAAATCGGGATGCAAGTGGCACACAACCGAGGCAAACCGCAAATGCCAAAAGTTTTTGTGGGAGATCTTTATATCTACCTAGTAGTAGATTAACAGGGGCTGTGCTATGGATGATAGGTTTCATCAATTACCAATGGATACTTCAGAAGGTAGTTACAATTAATAATTAACTGAAAACAACTGGTAGATCTTGTTTACCAATACCTCTGTGCGGCTACAACGCAAATAGCCCGCCACTATAGATTACTGCAAACCGTAAAGTCGTGGCATCTCATAAAGTAAATATTTTATTTCTGAAGCAATGGAATTGGAAGGTCGGTGCGTTTTTGTTTTTCCCTATATTTCTGTATTTATCGAACTTTCAAATCTGTATATATAAAAGGAAAGGGCGATTGACAGATGTATCAACGCACAGCTCAAACCACTGTACGGATTGGGTTGAAATTTGGCACACAGATACTATGACGTAGGCTTCAGTAAGAAATGATTTTGGGAATTTCCCAAAACCATTGGGAACTAAATTAAAAATTTAGAAAACCCCCGACACGAAATGTTGTTTGTCATTTTGTAGTAGCGGCCATCTTTGATTTGAAATTTAACAACACACACACTCACACACAGACACGTCAAACTTATAACACTCCGTCGTTTTTGCGTCGGGGGTTAAAAATTTATGAACGCGGGGAACATTAAGAAATTATCTGCAACTCCTGCAAGCTAGTCTAGTGCATCTTATGAGTAGAATGTTCCGTGTTCTCGAATTCATTGCTATGAATGGTTCGATTGAAGGCGAACGTTATTATTACCTACATTGAACCCAGTTCCCTAGTTCCTTTACACAGGTCAAACGATAGTCGATTGACGCTCGATGAATTTAGGTCAGTGAATCGAACTCACCATGTCTACTATAACACTAAAGGTCGTATAGGTATACCTACTAGAAATCAGAATAGGCTTGTACTTATTTTCTGAAAATAGGCTAGCTATTAGATAACTAAATGATTGCTAGGAAGAATGGAATAGCTAGGAAGACATTAGAAAGACATAGGAAGACAGCTATGAGAGGAGATGTTCCATCACCTACGAATGATGGAACATCATTTATGCGGTTGTTTCTCTCTGCTATGATTGGGACCATTTGCTCGGTATACGGTGAATTAACAGCGACATCATTTACACCTGATACTGATGACAAGCTTCCAAGAGGATAACCATTTTGTTTGACGAGAAAATGTATATCTACCTACCTAATTTTGAGAGGAGCCTGAGGCTCTTTATTTCATCTCAAACCCTGTTGACTGAATAGTCAAAACTAGGGTCAAACAAAAAATTTAAATATCCTTAGACCTTAAATTAAATACAGGTTATTTAACACAATGCTAGAATGCCAAATATAGCAAATGTTTAAGGTAATTCAGGAGTATAAATTTTATCGATCTCATTCCAGGTGCGCAGGCGTTTTCCCGCAAGCACCCCCTGTCATGCTGGCTGTCCACTATGCTGGTGATCTTCGCGGGCGGCATGGTGGTCAACGGGCTGCTCGGGGAGCCGATGCTGGCGCCGCTCAAGAACACACCACAACTTATTATCGGAACTGTCACATGGTGAGAAGATAGTCACAAATTCACAATCACTAGTAGGGAGCACTGGTGGTGGGATGTGACTCGAACCATTTTTAGGACAATTTATGTCAAATCCTTATTGATCTTATGCCACCCAGGGAGGCGGTACAGTATGTCGACCTTCTACTAAATAAAAACCGCGTCTATAGTCACGGTCAAGGGATAAAATTCGATATCACCATGAGAGATGAAGTGAGATAATGGTCAAAAGTAGGTCAGGACATACGACTAGAACCTCGACTAATTGGGTTCCAGGTTTCGTCACAATAGGAACCTACCTACATACATTCCTACTTGGTTTTTACTATTATCCATTAAACATGTTATTTTTGTCGAGAAAGACTGTCTGTAACATCATATTAATAATGTTATAAAACTAGTTGATGATTTTACGACGTCATATGTCTTGTTGGCTGGGAAAAGGTCAAGGAAAATTAGGTAATAATAACCCGTCTGGTTTTTAATCGATTAGAACATACTAGGGGGCTAAAATAGCCAATTTTAATGAATTTTAGTATGAATCGCGTACATTGCCAGTACGGTCTAGCTTTTTGTACAATGATAGGTCAACTTGAACTGGAGATGTATAGCTTTATAGCATGATGCGGCAGCCGCCTGTACCCGAATCATAGTATGATTCCTCAAAACTGGCTATTTTAGCCCTCCGTATGATTTTAAGCTCTACCAGTCACTGGTTCGACCTACTTGTAACTGCGATACGATATGATTTAACGATGCCATGAAAGCAATAGACGTCATAAAATTACACTATTCAATAGCTAGGTACCTTACATAAGCAGAAGATTTCATCGTGGCATTAAGTCTACCATTTACAGAAGATATTAATTTAATAGTACCTAGCCATAGTGCATAGTGGTACTGTTCATTAATTTATCATCATCAACCCATTTGCTGTCCAATATTCAGCACGAGTCTCATCTCAGAATAAGTCTTTACGATTAGGCAAATCTGGTTAGAACCTGGTTTTTCCATCATTATTATCATCATCATCCCATTAACTACCCCACTGCTGGGCACGGGTCTCCTCTCAGTTTAAGAGAGATTAGGCTAATAGTCCACCACGCTGGCCTAATGCGGGTTGGAAGACTTCACATGCCGCAGGCTATCACTGCTCTGCTATTACTGTTTTTCCATCGGTTTTTTTTATATTTTACTAACTATATGTTGCCAGGTATCTAGTTTTCTACACGCCATTTGACGTGGGGTATAAGGTGGCGAAGTTTCTTCCCGTCAAAGTAGTGGCATCAGCCATGAAAGAGATCTACCGCGCCAAGAAAGTATTCGACGGAGTCAGCCACGCCGCCAAACTGTACCCCAACGCTTACGTCATCATGATTATTGTCGGTATGTACTACAGTCTACATGTCTTATCTATCGAAGTTATCTTTTGCAAACGATATTTTCTAGACCGTTATGTTGTCAAACATTGCTGGAGAATGAGCAAGTTTCCTCACAATAGGTTGGTTTTTTTTTAAACCACAAGGGTGGCAAATAAGCTTGTGGCCCGCTTGATGGAAGGCGGTTACTACAGCCTGGGCTTTTACAACACCGAAGCATCACGCGCGTCTCCAACCCTGCAAAAAAAGATGATAATATTTAGACAACGCCTACCTGTAATCCATTTTTATCCAAGTGCATGCGATTACGTGGTACATTAGGTAAAATGCATTGAGCCTTTTGTCAAATATTTAAAAATAATTACTTTGTTGAACTCCAGGTACTCTGAAAGGCAATGGTGCAGGCTTCACCAAGTTGGTTGAGAGGCTCATCCGCGGTGCCTGGACACCAACTGCCATGGAAACCATGCAGCCCAGCTTGTAAGTAGTCTCTTTTGTTATTGTTATTGGCATGGGGCACGGAGAGATGGATTATTCAAGAGCAATACTTACTGAAGCCCCATCCTAAGAAGTGGTGTTGCCAAATTACGAAGAGCTTTCAAGAAACGCGTGCATGTTTCATCAATAAAGATATTTAAATTATTATTACGCACAAGACTGCGGTCTTCTAACATTAAGCGTTCTTTATTGATCTGTGTCTTAAGTCCAGATATTAATATGCACAGCAGTGTTAATATCACCACAGTCTATCATCAGGTTTCTCTTTCCTGAAATTTTTATTCCAGTGATCTCTACCGCGAGCCATTTGGCGTAGCTACGACTATATTTTTGAGAGGATTGTCCTCTGTTAGCCGTATGAGACGGTATCCAACGAGATGGATCGACGAACTGGTAAAGGTCGCTGGGAGTCGTTGGATGCAGGTAGCATACGTCCGGTACCTGTGGAAGTCAATGGGGAATGGGGGGCCTTTATTCAGCAGTGGACCTCGTTTGGCTGATATGCTAAGCCGTAGGAAAGGGTGGTGGCATCTTCCTCAGAATTCTAAGGAGCCCATCAGACTACAACGGGATGGGGCCGATACCCCAGCTACGCTTATGCGATCTTCTCGGCTCTTCTGGTCCATTGAACTTTTTTCTGAATGTTTTCCCTTTTCTTAGTCCATCTGCGTCCCAATACTTTAAACCTTTTTGCTTTATTTCAGCTACACGAAGGCGTCCCTGGTTGCGTCCATTATCTTCGTGCTGGATAAAAAGACTGACCTCATTTCTGCGCCGCACGCTCTCGTGTACTTCGGCATCGTTATATTCTTCGTTTACTTTAAGGTACGGTGGAAGATTTACACTATATTCAGTGACGTAAAGTATGGTAACAAGAGTGAGACTTCTGTAGAGCGAGAAAAAAATTCGAGTAACCAATGATTGATGATACCGATCACTAGTTTCGATCAACAATAAGTAGCTGAAGTAGGTACTATTATTAAGACAATAAATTGGAGGCAGGCAGTAAATTTAATAAACCGAAATATTTAACTTCAGCTGTCATCGATCCTCCTGGGTATTCACGACCCCTTCGTGCCGTTCGAGAACCTGTTCTGCGCGCTGTTCTTCGGTGGTATCTGGGACTCGCTCGCCAAGCTGCTGGGCAAGGGACAGCCCAAGGAGGAGACCAAGGATGCCAAAAAAACGAATTAGCCAATGTCATAATGTAAGTATATGCTATTACTAGCAACATAATTATGGCCAATTAATGGGACAGGATCAACCGGCACAAATACCTTAATGCCTAGCATCGGTCCCGGAAGCCTGATAATAGTATAAATAGGCTACTAGCCTGGGGTGGATGTACTCCATCCACCCTAGGCTAGCAGCTTATTTATGAAGGTATTTAGGAGGAACTAGAAGACAAGTGACTAAGTAAGACTAAGTGCGGAAAAGCCCAGCTAAACTAAACTAGAGTAATGGCCATTTAAGATTCTAATAAAATCTCTGTTTTTTTCTTTACAGATCGCATTTCATATTCATCAAATGTTGCGCAACGTAATCAACTGACACCGACAATACAAAATGCGACGGCTTTATTGCTCAGCAATAAATTATTTCCTAAAAAAATAAAAAATAAAAAAAACAGTAAAACCCTTAAACCCAAAAAAATGGCACAACGACCAAAGTTTTGATTTCATTAGTTTTAAGATCCACTAGTCGTAAAATTTATAGTATTGTTAGTGTATGAGTTTTTGTTTACTGAGAAAGGGTATAGTTAATATTTTATAGTTCAGTTCCTACATAATAGCAACACTTAGCCAAAATATGTGATACATTCAGTAGTACATATTTGTATCAACTACATATAATGTAACTTGCCATAATAATTTTAATAATACCTACCACTTAAGTTTAATAAATAATTATAATTATATCAGTGTATGTACCATACAATAAACCAGTTTTCCTTGAGTGAAAAAAAAGTATAAAACCATCGAGCATTGTAATTTTATTTTTATAATTTAGGTAGCATCGAAACGACAATCGACTAAGCCGACTTCCTTTACATTAAAAAAATAACAACCGGGGAAAAATGTCTACTTTTCCCGCGCAGGTATTGGCTTTTTAATTTTCTTTTTTTAAATGAATAGTCTGACCGATTCGCATGGGTGCACGCGGTGAGGATCATATTATTCGTATTACATAAATCATTTGAAAATACTTCATTATTATTTGAACTCTATGTACGAAAGGTCTGACCGAGTTGCTGGGTGCATTGCAATGAGGATCACATCTTTCATTGACAAATAAATATTTATGACATAATCTGAACATTATACCTACTATGTACTTAATAAGATTCTAATTCAGTGATATTATCTGGGTATGCTAAAGGAAGCAATAAATTGTTTTTATTATAATGTGGAGTTTTTGTGTCATACTTACCTAAATATTCATGTTACTTATTTAAAATCCAACGTTCTTCGATTAGGAAGTGGACTCGATACTTACCACAGATTAAAGAAAAATAGTTTGTCGATACCCTATACGGGTGCTCCGAAATATCACTTGAGTTGAGCGTGTTGCGCCAACTTGCTCAGGAACAGGTCAATCCTACTTTTCTAATGCACTGCGAAGGTTTTCGCGGCGCTAACTGTGCATGGAAAGCCTACGCCCTCTAGAACTTTGGTAATCCTAGTTCTAAGTTCTAGAGAGATAGGTTTATCATCGAGTCTTGTCTTTTCATGTTCTTACCTATTAATTTTTTATACTACCTTGCTATCTACTAGCAACTACCTTAGCTATTCGAATTTTCTACCGGCTTCCCTTTTGAAAAGTCGGCGTCTAGGTAGTATTTCTATTTCCAAATCAAGTTAGGCAATTTATTAGCATTTCTTGGTCCGACTCCCTCTTACCAAAATTGACCTAATATAGTCAGCACTAAGGATATTCTATAGATTCAGAAACCCGCAGTTCTATGAGGATCCGTCTATCTACCCGGATAATAGCGGGAAAATACTTAACAGAAATGATTCATCAATTTGATTATATTACACTTACTTAGCTTTGTCTTATCAACAGAAGATAAAAAAAAGAAAATCTTATGATACAGATCTAACTGCGTCACACCTGGGTTGCCATTATAAATTTAAAGCGATCGTTATCTTACTAAGCGCTTGTTACAATTAATTGGTTTTGATGAAAAAATAAGTACTTAGAATTAATTAGGTTAGGAAGGCAACGGTTCTAAACTAAACAATAAACACAAACGGGGTTCAAGCTAATCATTATAGAGATATTTATTGTATTGGATTCCTGAATTTACCTGATCCCCTGCCTAAATAAACACGCAACACAAAAAGGCCCTTTATATCATTCCACTCAAACTCATATTACATTTCCTTACAAAATTACATTAGCAACGTAGCAAAAAGTTAAACGTCAGTTTTCCATAGACACTCGAAAGTAAGGGAAAACGGGCTCGTCCGGGATTTGAACCCGGGACCTCTCGCACCCGAAGCGAGAATCATACCTCTAGACCAACGAGCCACACTGACATGTTAAATCATCCCCTATTTCCCAACCCCATGTTAAAATACGTCACAGGGACAGACAGACGCCGCGCCCCCAAAAAACGACATGCGCGCGCATGTTGTTGAGTCCGTCCGGCTCAATCGGAGCAAAGTGTCTGAACTATCATTTTACAGAATTTGAAGAAAACCCTCACAAATAAGTATTCAGAGATAATCATTTATATTCTACGCCCTATCGAAAAGCTTCGTAATCGTAACTAATCTAAATGGTCAACTAATCAAAATGTGTTAGAATTCTAATAAAATTATTACCTACTTAGGCTCAGACCAAGAAAAAAGTTAGTAAGTACTTAAGTAGGATATCTTATGATAACACTTTCAAAAAATCTCGGATTCTATGGTAAAAGCTCAGCCGGTCAGCAGCGAGGTGACTGTTCTCGTGTGCAGGCTGTTTTAGGATCGATGTTAACTGTAGGTACGATGAGGAATTGAGAATAGAGTAAATAGGAAAACAAAGTGTTTCATCGCCAAGTAATATAACTTATCAGGAGGCGGTAAAACAGGCCTTTAAACATTAATTTAAATATACAACTTACTGATAAGTTCCCGATAATTTAGCTAGCACATAATTTCATACAAATTTTGTTCCATTTTTTAATTTATCCTTCGGTTAACGGCTATCCAGAGGTGGTGAAACTGGCTCTTGAGTTTTAATTTTGGTCTTCTTAATGTAAACCTTCGATCAATAACTATTATTGATCGAAGATGTAAACTTAGTGAAGATATTTTCAGCAGTTATCCAAGATTCTTTTGTTATCTTTGTCATATTTTTGGTAACATGCATGTTGCATGTATGTATGATTGTATAGGTGTAAAATACAAATAAGTAGATAATTGTTATAATTTTATAGTCCAACACGAAATCATTTAGCTGAGTGTGTAGTGTGTACCTACACAAATCGTTATCATACTTTAGATTGCTAGTATTGGTTATTTAAATCAAAGATAAATAAATATTAGGTAAGTAAATAAAATTGAGGATTAGGTAGGTAGGTACCTATATCAGATCAATATTAAATCGTGTTAATGTTGACCTTATCGTTTCAATTTTATATTCCACGTAAACATATCTTTAGTAAGACTGGAAGTTGTAAGATTGCATACAAATTATTATCTATTTATTCTACAATCTACATACCAACATTCTCCGAAAGGGTAGGCAGAGGTGTGCTTGTGTACACTCATATTTCGCCGGTATGTTTAGGTCCCATGTAATAGGGGCGAGCATAATGCCATCAACCGGGCACAAATCCAGACTCCGAGCTGCTACTGGGAATTTTACAGTAAAACCCAATAACACTGCTCGACCCGGGGATTGAATTCAGGACCTCTAGCGTAGCAGTTGTGCTTAGGACCACTAGACCAACGATGCAGTCTATTACTGTTTCTATTAAAATTGCCGTGCGTTGTTTTCGGAGAAAATAAACTGCTTCTTTTTCTTTCTTTTCTTCTTTCTTCAGTCACGCTTGGGACCACCAGACCAACAAGTGAGTCTACCTTACTACTTATAGGTAATCTAATGCTGAATCTGTTTTGATTGAGTATTATGACTAATGATAATGTATGATCAATCAAACATTTTTTTCTCATTAGTTCCGTTTCGCTAACGGAAGCTTTCTGATAGAAGCGAGGAGACAGCCAAGTTTTTAGATAACTTACGGTATTCTGACGGTATTAGCATAGATTGTATGTATAGCTCGTTAGGAGGTCACTGTCGCTGGCTAGTGGCCGCCCTCACACCGATACGAGCAAGGCAAGGAAAACAGCAAACAAAATATGTAAGAAAATATGTTGTTACTTTGCTGACTTGACTTGTTTATTCCGGTCAAAATAAACATTCAAATCTTGGTTTGATTGTTCTATCATCAATATAAAAATTGTCAAAAGGTGTTGTTTTTAGTTTTTTGTTAGTACTATTTTCATCTCAGTGGGGTTTTTTGTTTGATTTAATAATTATTGTTATTTCGTACTTTTTAGTTTTTATACCCGGTGTCACTTTCACAATCCATCGAGCCGTTCAAGCCGCAGAGCGGGCCCATCAATTATACATACATACATACTGTCGAAAAACATAACCCTCCTTCAGGCGCAGTCGGGTAAAAACTTCACTGACACAAATCAAATATGCGGGTATGTCATATCGACAGGAATCTATTTACGCGTTAGAATTTGCGATATTTTACGATACTCTACGAATCGTGCTACACACAAAGAGAATTAGAAAGTTGAAACCGCGTGTTCACATTTTTAATTATTTGTGAAGGTGGGTAATGCTATTACGTAAATGTTATATATTTTTTTATCTTCGCCGCTGACAGACACACAACGTGTGATATTCGCAGCAAAGATGTGTGACGGTGTGATTGCAATCAAGCAGGTTGCAAACTAGTGACGTCGAAGTGAGACACCAAGGTATTGCGCGGCCGCGGCCCTCACCCCGTCAGATGCGCGTGCGATCAGCCCAGCACTGAACGCGCCGCTTATTTTATAATTTAATTTTAACTTAGTTTTAACGTAACTTTAGTGTAATTTAGTGCAACAATCAATTAATGGGAAAAGCAATATAAAGGTGAGTCTTGAATCAAGTATTTATTGTAACGGTGTGTTTGAAAGTGAATGGTGACTTTAGTGAAAACAGTTAGTTTGATAGGATTCTCACTCT
This sequence comes from Acronicta psi, assembly GCA_946251955.1. Lineage (NCBI taxonomy): Eukaryota > Metazoa > Arthropoda > Insecta > Lepidoptera > Noctuidae > Acronicta > Acronicta psi. Next base: position 4,321,167 of record OX276486.1, read on the forward strand.
CGTGCGGATGCAGGCGATGTGATCACTTTGATCAGTTACTGTGAATTGTTTTCGCTTGAATGAAGATTTCATAGAAAAGGAATTTAAAAATTCCGGAAATATCCACGAAGATAAAAATGATTTTAAAATAATGTAGCGAACGATAAAAATAATATAAAGTGTGCTATTTTTCCATCTCAGTCCCCAATTTCAATTATTTTTTAACTAAATAATATGATGTAGGTACCTACTAAAGAAATCTGTTTAGCTCATAAAACTGTATCAGAATCGGTCAAACCATTTTGGAGATAAATTACTGGGAATATTCGTTTGCACACACAGCACAAACAAACAATCTTCTTGTGAACTTCCATGATGGGTAAAAATATACCTTTTCGTATCCTAATCATTTTCCTTATTGAAGATTATTAAGCATTTCTGCCGAGTTTACTGACACTCCATTGCGATATTGCGGAACAATCGTGCTTTCTGTGATGAACACAAAATATTTATAATGTGCTAAAGAACGACATTTGAAGAGTTTTAATATAATTCACTAATCAAGGTACGAATTTTCTTTGATAAATGATATTACCTACCTATTGGTAAGTGCATTAATTCAGCAAAGTTTTTGATTTGTTTTATTAGGCAATGATAGACTGAGTGAGAATCCTTTAGGCTGCTCAGCACTGGAATCATTCATCGTTCTCTTGCACTATCCCAATATACTTGGCATTACGCATTATATATTTTTATATCACCTTCATCTTTTCATTTACATTCCTTGACAATAATAATATTAATCAACCCATATACTGTCCCACTGCTGGGCACGGGTCTCCTCTCAGTATGAGAAGGATTAGGCTATAGTCCTTGACAATACATTTGTGTAGATTTAACACATTATTCACTTTAAAACGTACTTAGTTACAATAGTTCTGTACCTAGCCATACATTCCACAATGCTGAGTGATCTCACACTTATTATACTTAGGTACTTGCCTACATAGAAGTGTATTCTTTAAAATGTTAGTTAGCATTTAACTGCTGGCTTGAAAGCGACTCATCTCATCATTGTTGTAGAAGCAATTAGTTTCTCTTGCCTTATTACAATAATTATGTAAACCAATAGGCACAATGTAAGTAATTTCAGTAACTGGTAAATTCAGGGTAATAATATTAGGCTTTCTGGTGAAAAAAGAGATAGGAATACCGAATAGAGATAAGATTATGAGAAGTTTCATTTCGATATAGTAAGAAACGAAAGTGTTTGAAATACTCGACTAAAATTGTCGCAAAATAGGAGGATAGTATCTTTGATAGAAATATAAAATTATAAGAAAGAATGCAAAAAAACTGCAAGTCGGTTCCACTATATAAAGTACTAGTTGGTTCCACGAATTAATTCCAATTTGCTTAAAGGCGTTTTAGTCCGAGTGATGGTGATCTGATACTAGGTACCTAGCACCTATAGCTTAGGTACATTGCTAAAAGTTCTATTAGCCACATTATCTACAAGATATTATCAGATGTCAAACAATTTTACGAACGGTTGTTCAATAAAAAAAAACTGCATCGTGAGTCGTGAGTCAAGCTGAACGGAAGCATCTCCAACAAACTGAGCATGTGTTGTGAATTATTCATGCCATGTACGTCAGCTTAGACTAAGTTCACCATTCTCGTCGATTTCTTAGAACGGGTGTTCGGGAATCTCTTCGGTGTATTGAATTTCCAGTGTTTCATTTTTCCTCCACTTTGAAAAAAGGAGGTTCTTAATCGTACCAACATATTTTTATATATGTTGGGTATATTTATATGACGTAGTTTTCTAAGCTGGTCCCTTTGAACTTGATACGTAGTAACTTTACAAAATGAAAATTCCGTTGGTCAGTTTAATTTTCAAAATATATCCAAAAGGCATACGTATTTTCTGAAAAAAAAAGTAAGAACTACTGGCGATCTGGAATTTTAAAAGGATTTTTTATTTCCAAGGAATCTATTTTTCAAACCTGTGAATTGATTTTTACATTTGTCCTTCAAGACAACTGGTAGCAATTATGTGAGGAATGACTGATAAATTCCATCCCATCATTAGTAATGGATTCGTCACATCACAACAGACAATCCGTCAGACAAGTTCGTGTAGAATGTTGTTTAAAATAAATTATGCAAATAAAATATCAGCATAACAATCTACGAAATACGTTCCATAATACATAAAACCAAGTAGCAAAAAATCCTATTATAATTCAACAAAATGTTCTCATTTACCTAAAATAGGACAACTAATTCCCAAAACACTGCAAAACAGTTTCACTGCCTTCTTGTGACGTAAGTTTAGTTTATTGATCAATGGTTTAGAATATCAGTTAGTTTTATACCCGACAGTGCTAGAAGGAGGGTTTTGCATTTGTCTAATTCATGGGCCTTTCGCTATCGTCACCGCAGGCATGGAGCTATTTTCTAGGCCTAAAACTTAGCGTGTGTTCCATCATCAACCACATCCACAGGCTTAATGGAACACAAGCTAAGTGAGTTAGTGAGTAATAGAAAGGCCAAAGGGAACAACTAGTGTTGTTTTTAGTAAGTACCTACGACGACAGTCCGCCATATTACCGCGGTAGATGGTAGACTGGCATGTGAATTGTATGCATGCACCCAAAAAAAATATTTATGGCAGGTACTTAGTGTCTATTCCGACTTTCAAAGAGCTACAGAATGACGTCTACTACAATAAAATAACTAAATAATAGTAATATAATATAATAATAGTAATATAGTAGTTAATCAGATCGTTTAAAGCAATTGAGCGCCTTTTGTTTTTATAGCCTGACAACTAAGAAAAAATCCAAGTGACAAAAGAATTCACGAAGTCGGCGTAAATTGGAAGATGTATTTTCTCCGAGTAGCATTTAGCATACCAACTGTACATTAGCTTCTGGCTGTGAAATCCTTATGCGTACGGGGTGCATGAACTCAATTATGCGGCAGGATGTTGTAAAAAGAGCAAAGCAATGAGTCTTTATATCCTTGCAACATGCGTGGCTAGTAATTACGGCGCGGGCGCAACTTATAATCATGGGCTTTTCCCATCCTCTCCTTTATTTTTTTTTCATTTATTCCTTTACTTATATTTTTTTACTTTTGAGTTAATGTGCGTGGTAGCGATGCTTGATGTCGAGATTTGACTAAAGTTCTAAAGGAGTATAGGTACCTACTAACCCAAAATCTTTAGTTATAAGTTTGTTAATATTATTAGACAGCGGAGTAGGCTGTATAGAAATGCAACCTCCGTGTACATACCTACCTACTTACAGGGTTATTAGTGACGTCAACGCGGAAAAGATTCTAAGAAAATTAAACGCACACGCATCTGCAGATAAAACTAACAAGCATGACTGATAAATGCTTTAGCTCATCATTTTGATAATTGTTCAAACGGTGAGCGCACGATGAATCCGGGTTTCCGATAAAGTAATTAAATCCACAGGCATTGAAATGTTATCACGATTTTGATGGAATTATGATTTCTTGTAATTCATGAAGTATCTAAATATAGGTATATTTCCACTTACTGGAACTTAAACTTACCGGTGTGCTGTGGGTGTACCAACTTCAGCACACCTCTGTCTACCCTACTGGCTATAGGTACTGGCGTGATGGTATGAACGATTAAACACGCATACCATATTTATGACAAAAAACATTTCAACGCAGTCGGATGCAAGTGAAGTACCGTCACTTACTGCGGTTGTGCAAGTGGATCCTTGATGAACATTTAGCAACTTGGAGTCGCTAATTGTTTGTTGAAAACAATCTAGCGACATCTCAGCTTAGATAGGTAGGTACTTATTTTACAACTAAAGCTGTGAACTACACGCCTACAATGTTATTTTAGGCCAGGTGTAAGTACTTAGTTAATCTGTGCCATAGTATGCATGCCGTAATGTGTTCTCAACCGCTCAACGTGATCGAAATTTCTAAAATACCTCGAAAATAATTAGGAATGTTAATATATTTCGTGGAAATACTTAGCTGTTTCAGTTTCGCGTTAAGTACTTCATCATCATCAACCCATGTGCTGTCCCACTGCTGGGCACAGGTCTTCTCTTAGTATGAGAGAGATTAGGCTATAGTCCACCACGCTAGCTTAAAAAAATTCTGAGGCAGGTTTTCTCACGATGGTTTCCTTCACCGTTAAATCATCCTCCTAGCCTTTTTCCCAACCATGTTGGGGTCGGCTTCCAGTCTAACCAGATTCGGCTGAATATCAGTATTTTACACGAAGCGACTGCCATCAGACCTTCGTAACCCAATTTCTGGGCAATATCGATATTCGAAGGATAGACTGGTTGTTAGGCTTTTTGGGCTTCTGACTAACACTAACGATTGTCATTGGTGTTCGTATGATAACCGGGACCGACGGCTTAACGTGCTCTCCGAGGCACGGAGGGGTCTCGATGTGTTAAGAATGGTCACCCATCCACGTAGCTTAACCTTGCAGATCGGTTTCTCAACATTGCTATAACTTAGCCACGAGCCCCTCCTTCACCGTTAAAGCGAGTCATAATTACGCACATGATTTCGAAAAGTTAGAGGTGCGTGCCATGGATTCGAACTCGAACAGTGAAAAGGAATGACCACGGGACTGCCAAGTCATCATTATGAGTGGCAGATTTGAAATTCAAAATAAGTGATCGTTGGTTGATTATTACGTAAAGGACGATAATTGCAAACGATCATTAAGGAGAAGATTGACATGTCGACCTTAATAGTTCAGTCATTAACAAGTTAAACATTCAGACAACCGAATATACAAAACCGTACTACAAATATTTTTTTGTTTGTTAGAGAGAGATGCTGCTCTACAATTTAAATAGTGGCATCCCTTTCTCACATCTTAAAAGTTATCGCGTAGCTAGACGGCCTCAGTTTGAGACGTGATCGGGATGTTCTGTTTTGATTCTCGAAGTCACGGCTAATGGCTCATTGTTTATATCAATATGAAGACATCTAATTGATTAGGAAACGGAACAGCTGCTTGCAAATTCGTCTTTGGAATTCAAAGGTTGCACCTTGCAAATAATCCTATCAAAGGTCTATTGTATATAACTAACACATGTTTTGGGACTATCGACCTTACAGACACGCAAGCACGACTACTTATTAGATAACTTCCAGAGTTATAGGCTCAAACTAAAAAGGCTAGAGCTAAAGCAAGGCTAAAAATAGCAAATCCCAGTGCGTAGAAAGGTATTTATGGCTAAAGTTAACGTACATAGGTATTTGGTATAAGTAGGTATGCGTTTGTATGTATAATTAAGTAGTTCTAGGATCCTTTTTACCCGACTGCCGAAGCAGGAGGGTTATGTGTTTGACGCGTATGTATGTATGTATGTATGTATGTATGTCCGTTCCTATGTCCGGTCGTAACTACTCAACGGCTCAACCGAATTAGATAAATGACACCTCATTAGATTCGTCTTGATGGCACGACTGTCACTGGGTACATGAAATTTAAAAAAAATCAATATGGCGGATTTTATACGCTTTAATGTGCGAACTGATTTTGAAAATGATCTTTAGTTGTATCAATTTATATATTAAATCATCATTTAGGATCTATCTATTGATTCTATGATGATTTATAAACTAAAAGGAAGGAAATAAAATCAATTATTCAAAGAAACAAAAAACCCGACTGCGTAAAAACTACTAACTAAAAATCTAAAAACAAGCTCTGTGATGTTGGAAAATGTATTGCAGGCGGGACAAGCTGTTCGTTCATAAACAAAATTGTTTCTTTGCTTGTCCCGCCTGCAATACATTTTCCAACATCACAGAGCTTGTTTTTAGATTTTTAGTTAGTAGTTTTTACGCAGTCGGGTTTTTAAATATATTTTAACAAGTACCTACCTAAACTATTATGGCGCAAAGAAACAGGAAATCTAAAGGCGTCTTATAGAAGATAGCGTACTTAAAGGAAAGCCCATAGCCTATGGGCTTCCTTTACGCTTACGACACACAGTAATTAGGTGCCTAATTAATCATTTATTAATCTGATCATGACCAGATGAAATCGGGTATATAACATTTAAGTAATTGTAGGTACTTACTGAACTTGATAAACCTGTCGTGGGAATCAGAAAATGTTCATCTTATAACAATTTTCTTGTTTTTCATAGCACAAACAACAGAAAAAATGCCGCGATTCAAGACTATATTGGTGACTGGAGGAGCGGGCTACATCGGCAGCCATTGTGTAGTGGACCTCCTGGAGGCTGGTCATGAAGTCGTTGCTATTGACAACTTCGCGAACGCTGTGGGTGACGATGACGGATCTCCAGCTCTTCAGAGGGCGGAACAGATCACGGGCAAGACGATTACCTTTTACAAAGCAGATTTGTTGGACAAACCGCAGATTAACGACATATTTGATAAGGTATGTTTGAAATTCTCTATAGAGTCCGTGTGTGTACCTATCTACCTACCAGTCATTATGTCCAAACATGATTTATCGGCCGTATTCAGAATGTGGAAAAGTTTTTATATTATATTCAAAAGAAGTTTTATGAAGAAGTATTATGTACAATGGTCTTATGGTCTGAACGCACAAGGCGAAATCTTCTTAGTAGAAGTTCCAGACTGGCTTATAGGAGTTATACGAAACAAACAGAGGTTAATTGGTTCTCTTATAACAAATCAGTCGATAAATTTGCGTAGTAAAGAGTACAGATAGATTTTTTTCATTATTTGTGTGAACTTTATGTAAAAATCCTATCTGTAGAAATAATTCTATCCTGATTTGATAACGGAACCGGTCGTTCAAACTTCAAATTCAAATAATTCGTTAGTAACTTGCACTAACAGCACAGGTCTAATTTCGTTAGTCACTTGTAATAGGGTAGGGTTATTGGTTAGCCTAGGGCCCTAGGGTAGGCATTACTTATGTAGTCCTTTGTGCGAGAGCTGGAAATGAGACTTATCAGTCCGACAGTCCGTATCAATTTTGATGACCAAGCACTGGATGTTCTAAATTCAATTCACTTTATCCCTCTAGAGGATAACGGCTTTTGAACTCAGTTATCGAAGAGCAAAAAGACTCTTTCCGAGGTGGGGGGATGAAAATTATATTTTGTGCGAAAATAAATAATCTATTAACTTTGACACCTAGGTACTCGTGTAAATAAAAACTGTATAAGTAAATTCCCTTTTCCAGCACTCAATAGACTGCGTGATCCACTTCGCAGCGCTGAAGGCAGTCGGGGAGTCCATGCAGCAGCCACTGCTCTACTACCAGAACAATCTACTTGGAATGCTGAACCTATTAGAGGTGAGCCATCAATATCAGGAATAAATAATAGTTAAAAAAAGCTAAAATACGGGTAAATAGAACCAAACGAAACAGTAAAACTAATTATTGTAAAAAAGTGTGGGTGCGTGGCATTGATAAGTAAGTAATAATAATTGAAATAATAATTATCACTCAAGAAATATCAATTAAGTTATGCAACTAATTATCATAAACTGTTAAAACAATACAAAATATCGAAACGACTAGAGTAACATTTATACAAAACTTACCTATTTCACCAAAACAAATGCCGCCCGAACAGGGACTTGAACCCTGGACCCTTGGATTAAAAGTCCAATGCTCTACCGACTGAGCTATCCGGGCCATAGAATATAAAACAAAATAGGCCATATACACATAATGGGTTCGACGCCCTGTTGCGGCCATTGTATTATATTCTACGGTGCGGTCAATGGTGCAACATAACCTATTCACTAGCCTAGAAGACTGCCAGATTATACAATACTTATTGGGAAATACCTAATTCCACTTGGCGGTAATAAATTAAACTATGTTGTTATTTTGTCGTAAGTAAAATTCAGTTTCTATAATCATTCATCCCGTGAGAATCCGCGATGAGTATAGAAGGTACTCTATGGGGCCCAAAAATCTTGCGTATGAACTATCCCTATTCCAAATTTCAACCAAGTCCGTCCAGCCGTTATAGCCCGTGAGCACGTGGCGTACCCATAAGTGACAAACATTTGAACAAACACACATTTTGATTTATATAGCAGGAATGATTTTTTAAAATCACAATATAATTCCCTAAAGGAGGCCTACGTCCAGCAGTGGACGAATACTAATATACGAATACTATAGTCCGCGCGGAACTAGTTGGGCGCGCCTTAGGCAAGGACGGGGGTGAGGCGGCGGGTTACTGTAAACAAAAACAAGAGCCCCCACCCCTCCGTCCCACCGCACGCAGGCGACCCCGCCCTTCCGTCCCACCGCTCACATACCTAAGGCGCGGCCAACTAGTTCCGCGCAGACTATAATAAGAAAGAAACACAAAAGATCCCATTGGGTCGAAGTGTTGCTGGTTGTACCAGCCCCCGTAAGATAAGATAATAAGAATAATAATAATAGTGTGGTGATGATGAAATTATGATAGTATGGTCAGGGTAGACAGAGATTTCGAGGGTCAACATAGATAGCCAGGCAGCCAGGCATAGACCGGGCCGGCCAATAGTCTGTCAAATGTATCTTCTATTACCTGAACGAAGTGAACCATCTGTTGTAGCTTGTAGCGATGCGATAGCAAACCGGTAATGCACCGTTAATATTGCTAACTTATAGCTTCTGTTATTATGACGATTCCCGTTACCTAGAGCTAGTGTGAAATCTATCTATAACTATACATATTATGTAACCCGTAGCAGGATTCTATAAAGAGAACTAATCTGTATGTATACCTACTACTACTGCTACTACTCATTTATAAAGAGAAAAGATTTGTATTTTTGTATATCTGTAATGAGTAAACAAACTCAAAAACTACTAGACCGACTGGACATAAATTCTTTCACCATTAAAGGCTACACCGTCCCCGAGTAACATAGGCTATAATTTAGAAGGCCACGCGGGCGAAGCCGCTGGCGGGAAGCTAGTATAAGTTTGTCGACGGCTACGCTCGAGGTCCTGGGTTCGATTCTGAGGTCGAGCAGTGTTTATTGGATTTTTTCTATGAAAGTCTCAGTAGCAGCTCGGAGTTTGCAATTGGAAATTATAGGGGGAGCACCTGCATCGTAAAACCTTTTAGTTTTATGTCATTGCTTATTATGTATGTCGTTAAAGGTAGGTATATGTTTAGGTACCTACAGGGATCGGTGGCCAAAACGTTGCGTGTATTATGTATCTAATACTAGGTAGTACTTACATCTGTAGGGGTAAATCTGTAAAACTAGTCAAAAACACATTCAAATTCCTAATTGAGCCTAATTCATCATGACTCGTGAGCGAGAATTTAACAAGTCTGCCTGTGTCGGAGATGGTATGTGAGTTGTGACACAGGCAAAACGGGGCGAGGTATCTGAAACTACTAGAGCCAAGAAAAATATCTTCAAAACATCGCTTTTCCTCTTTAATAATAAGTGTCTACAAGACTTATGTACCATTCATTTACACTTACAGATAATGCGATCGCACAATTGCTATCAAATGGTGTTTTCTTCATCGTGCACGGTGTACGGCGAGCCGGAATACCTGCCCATCACTGAGACCCACCCCACAGGCAGCATCACTAACGTGTATGGAAGGACCAAATACTTTATCGAAGAGATGCTCAAAGACCTGAGTGCAGCTGATGAGGTTAGTGACCTGATACTGCAAGGTGCTTATCTTATAAATAAATATTAATTATTGAAATTTATTAAAGAAAAGGAAATTATAGTTGGCATCGTATCTGCCTACACACTATTTTCTGGTGGAATTTCCTTTATTTTTCTTCATTATTAGATACTTGCTCTATTTTAGTCGCTAATGAGTAGGTAGGTACCGAAGGACCAACTTTTAGCTAAGCAATCAGTCTCGCTATTGACCTACTAACTTTTGGATATACATATTTACTTCGAAGCTCACACGACATTTAGTTATAGGGTTTTATAGTTTTATGCAACACGCAAAATACATGCAATGACGTATAGTTCCGGAAAACTGCTATACCATACCAAGGTTGTATAGCACGCAGATTCAACATACAGAAAAATATACCTACATAGCAAGCAACGACCCGATTGACAGCACCCATTGTATATGTATCTCTGAACATACGTGACTAAGGGCCTGTTACACAGCTTACTGATAAGTTTCCGTTAAATTTGCTAGCAGATAATTTCATACACATTTTGTTCCATTTTTTTATATATTCGACAGTTACCGGCTATCCAGATTTTATGAGTCATGCATTATGATAGGGTAGGGTAGGGTAGGACGTACGTCCGGTATTACGTATTGTTGGAGTGGAGGTAGTATCAAGTATCTATTCTATGGTAGTGTCGTGTATCTATACTTCTATACTAATATTATAAAGAGGAAGGATTTGTATTTTTGTATGTAACGAATAATCTCAAAAAGTACTGGACCGTATTGAAAAATTCTTTCTCTAATAGATAGCCCATTTATCGGGGAAGGCTATAGACTATATATCATCACGCTACGACTAATAGGAGCGGAGTAGTAATGAAAAATGTTGCAAAAACGAGGGAAAAAATTATAAGACCACGCGGGCGAAGCCGCTGGCGGGAAGCTAGTTTTAAATAAACTTGTATCCTACCGTAACGGAAGTTGAGGAGAATAGGAAGCGGATACTTTGTACAGGTGATAGGTTAGGTACTAAAGAACCTATTTAATAGCTCTGACTAGTGACTAAGAAATTAGGACTTTTAGATACCTAGTAGGAAAAAAACATTTTTTTAGAAAAAATATGTAACAGTGAAGTCGGTAGTGCGGCTACAGTTTGCACACTTTCTAAATGACTTGACTGACCAGTGTGATACAATACCGGTCCTATTGGCCTACTACCACGAATGCCAAGGCCAAAGAACGCCTCCGGAGTTGTATCATCCGCGTTAAAACTATTCCAATCACATTATTGCCTTATTAAATCAGTCAATCGATAATTTATGGTAAGTTGTAAATTGTTTTTTACAGATCAGAATTCACTTACATGATTTATGTTATTTCATAAATCTTTTCTCAAAAAAATATTAATATTTTTAATAATGTAATTATTATATCTAACATACACGCTCAGGGTTATTTAATTTTTAATAATTTTTTTATTACAAATAGGTAATCATCGCATGAAGTGAAGTTGCCCGTAGGTCGGCTGAGATGAACTTTATTCCAAATTCAAATCTAGGCTATGCACGGTAGATGGAAGAAAGTATCGTAATCCAACGTCCATGCTTCATCGTCATCTTCCTGCCCTTGCCCCAATTTATTTGGGGTCGGCGCAGCCTATCCTTTTCCTCCATTCATCCCTATTAGCCCTTTTCCTTCATATCGACCTTAACACAATCCATCCATCTTTTCTTTGGCCTTCCTCTATCCCTCCGTCCTTCTACATTCAATATCATCACTCTTTTAGTCACATGCGTTTCATCCCTCCTCATTACGTGCCCATACCAAGACAAACGATTCCCGTTCAAATTTGTCCGTCACTGGCGCCATGTTTAAGAATATAAATATATCCTCCGGTCCTCCCACATATACCTACATACACATACTTAATCTAAACTCATGTATATTATCTAATCTCCTCAGAAATGGAACATAATATCTCTCCGCTACTTCAACCCTGTGGGCGCGCATCCGTCGGGTTTGATCGGCGAAGATCCGACAAAGGAATTCACCAACTTGATGCCATTCATGGCGCAAGTAGCCCTCGGCAAGAAACCTGTGCTCACTGTCTTCGGCAACGACTATAATACTCCTGATGGAACTGGTGAGTTCTTTTTTTTTTCATCGAGGGAAAGAAAAGCAAAGAAGAATGTTCAAAACGTCCCCACCCTTGTAGCACTTTAAAACCTATATCAATCGAAGAACCATCTTATGAAGCCATCTTACCATTTTATTGATTGACGGTAAAACTGTTTTTTTTTTGTCTGAAAAAAGTTATATCAACAAGTTACATGAACATTTAACTAATTTTTTCATTGAACTTTGTTCTAGCCTAGCTTATATTGCTTTTAGTTCTTTAAACTTCTTTATCTATAGGCAGTATAAGCTATGACAATAGGAACTAAAATAGAAATGAAAATCTCCTTGCGTAGTCTGCCCTGACGTAGCGGCATTGAACGCAACAAGTGTGTAGGGCCGCATGGTCGTATGGAAAAAGAGCGAACACATCGCGTGCGATCTAGCCGTAATAACGTAACATATTTAAAAACACAGGACATGTGTTTACTCACACCGATTTTCTGTAACCTTATTATTTGTTCCGGTTACAGGTATCAGAGACTACATTCACGTGATGGACCTGGCCAGCGGACACGTCGCTGCGTTGAACTTGCTTAGCAGCAATCATGGGAGGCTGAAGGTAACAACTAACAATTATTTATTGTGCTCTATCAGACATTTCATTTCTTAGTAAGACCATTACTATTTTTCTTCAATTAATTATTTAGTCGATATAATAATTCATATATTTTCTCCTAAATATTTAAGATTGTTCTAGTGGTCGTAAACCCGCCCGCCACGCTAGAGGGTCGAGCAGTTTTGTTGGGTATTTCCGTGAAAATCGCAGCTCGAAGTTTAGATTATTGCTCGATTTAAATGGCAATAGGAACGCCCCCTTACATGGAACCTACAGCCTAAAGTAGATAGCAACTAAGTACCGTTCTTGGCGTTCTTCCCAGGTTTACAATCTCGGCACCGGCAGAGGAGTCTCAGTCAAAGAGCTAGTGGACGTATTTGAACGAGTGACCAGCACCAAAATCCCTCTGAAGTATGTGTCCAGGAGACTAGGGGACATCACGGCCATGTGGGCGGATGCAACACTCGCCAAGAACGAGCTTGGGTGGACCACTAAGTTTACGATCGAGGAGATGTGTAAGTATCAAAATGTAGGCTAAAGTGTAGAGTCACAATAAATACAAATAAAGAAAGTAAGGACCCCGTTTCCCAAGACCAATATATTCTACATTAGGTATGTCTGTAATATGTTATTTAATTAAAGGGTTAAAAGTTTTTTTTGGAAAATACATATATAAGGTGGAAGAGACATCGACGCACATCCGAATACCATTAGTTCATTCAGTACATGATTCTGGACCTCCTTGCGTTGAAATTTTCCGTAACTTTTTTCATCAATTTTTTTTTTACCTGAACGTTAACAAACATTATTTCTCTCTAGCCAAATTAGATTTATAATTAAAAAATCATTATTTCATTTATTTCGGGTCGCGCGCGCGATATCATTCAGTCATTTTATTTTTGACCTTGCCCCTTTCACGACGTTTGTGGGTCGATGTCCCTTCCTCCTTGTATAAGATAATGTTAAACTTTAGAATGCAGAAAGATCAGAGATCAAAGTCGAAATTGGGTTGAAAAATTCAATTCAACAAAAGATTAAAAAATCCGTGCAGTAATATTTCTCAACATTGCTTTTATCAACGACTGTACTTTTATAGATTGGATTTTATATGTTTTCCAATTTACTGTAATATCTGTCTTTCTATAGGTACTGATTTCTGGCGATGGCAGACAATGAACCCCGACGGCTATCCCAAGAAGAACAAGACGAGCGTCATCGTTAACGTCAATGGCAACAGTTAACCTGCATTTTATAACGGTCTCTATTTATAGTTCATTATTACATAAGTATACTATTTATAACACTTTGTTTTATTTACCTTGTGATAGATGGCACAGAGGGATCCAGCAGTTGACGAGATCATATTGGTATGTTTAGCTGCAGTTTGACAATCGTTGGTTACAATAAAACTATAAACTATTCATTAATTCGGTTAAAACTAGTTGGGATCGACCCTAGTCACATTTCGAAATTAGAACTTTCCAACGGTTGACTAGGAATCGAATATGGATAAAGAAAAAACAGTTCTCTGTACCTTTATATATTTTTACGTTTTTATTCATGTAACTTCTTCATACAAAGAATCATGTTGCCATTTTAATGGTTCATAACCAACACTGGTAGTATTTGGTAGAAGATATCTCGCGAATAATTCCAGGGTCTGCGGGTTTTCTGTTACTACTAATGGCGATAAAAGATCTGAAAAAATAATCATTACATTTTTACATAAGTAGTGTTAATCAAACTTTGGTACTCATCTAAGATTGATGTTGGTTTGAAAAAAATTTTTGTTATATACACAATTTCTTGTAGGTGCATTTTAAGACATGAACGTGTTTTATTTATTACCTAATAATGGTGGTTTATGCGAGTGTAAAGCACTGGGCACACTGACAACCAACTGGCAATCTGGTACATCTTTTACATCACCCACTTTTCCCAATATAATTCTCTCATAAGGCTGCTTCTTACATCCTGAGCCAAAGCTACATATTGGCTGCAAATCTACTGTCACTTTCAGCCAAAACCAAGTGGCAACATACTCAACTCCCCATTTGGGAAATATTATGTTTTTTACAGCGGCAACATTGCTTGGTGCGTTTGTACACCACACTGCAAGTAAGCAGTTTCTTGAAAGGAGGTTCTCTACTGGTATTGCTGCTATATCTTCATTATACATCATTGAATAACTGGAAAAAGGGTTTAAAATTATTTCAGAGCCAGTAAACATATGGTATGGTATAGCGGGCCGCAACTCCACGTCAATGCGCGTATTTTGCGTACGGGTATTTAATGATATAATATAATGGGATATTTAATGTTTACTCAAACCACCCTAACTCCTCAAGAAACGCCAGCACATTTCTGATGTTGCTGACGATCTCTCGGAGGGTACTTTTGTTTCCGAAGTACTTAGCCCTGTATGTGGCGACCTCAGTGCAGTGCAAAAGCACGTGGGCCGCTGTTTCGTCCTCACCTAGGCAGCCTCTGCATGCAGGGCTGTCAGTGACACCTAAAACATGCAGATGTTTATTGAAAAACCCATGCAGTGATAGTCCTCAGTTGTTGCTTAGACAATCGTAGTAATTGCTTAGTGACATGAGAATTAATTGTGGGAAGTGCCTCCTTAGCCTGCCTGCATTTCTCATGATTTGTCCAGTAGCTGTTGTGTAGATTTCTGGTACGTTGTCTTACCAGAGTGCGTAGCTGACTGAAGGGTAGCGGTACTATGGGTTCTGGGCCCACCGCATCCATGTCTGAAGCCTTCCTGGCGAGCTCATCCGCTGCGTCGTTGCCCCGGGAGCCGCTGCGTCGTTGCCCCGGGAGCCACTGCGTCGTTGCCCCGGGAGCCGCTGTGCCCTTTGATCCATTGAATGGTAATGTTGTTTTGTGCACCTACCTGATTTAGTGCTTGGTGACATTTGTATATTAGACCAGAGTTTATTGTGTGGCTGTTTAGTGCTAGCAGGACAGCCATGCTGTTCGAGAGTATCCTAATGGAGTAGTCTTTTACCTCTCGAGCCTGATATAATACCCATACATTCTGCTTGGAATACCGTGTTGTGGTCTCCTAGCGGAATAGACATCCGCATGTTGAGGTCCTTGAAGAAGATCCCACATCCGGTGCCCGTGCTGGTTTTGGATCCATCTGTGAAGATGTTTAGCTCTGTGGGGTTTGAGCCCTCGCCTCTGTAATCCTCATGAAGCTGGATCTTGTATTTTTTGTCAAAGATGAATTCCTTCGGTATGCGATCGTTGGTCGCTTGCACGATAGGATGTTCGTCAAACAGTTCACTGAGTATTGCTGCATGCTGTGTGTTATTTCCTCGCCAGAGTGCCAGAGATTTAAGGCGCAGAGCTGCCATCGCCGCCTCCTGCTGAATGTAGAGATGCAGCGGTGGCAGGTCCAGTAAACATAATGTAAGTCAAAATGTGTGGTTATGAGAGAAAGTGAAATTTCTATCTTGACAATGAGGTTCAGATAGCAGTTAAATAATACCTTCATTTAGTAAGACTAAATTGGTGCTTAGGTACAGACCTAAGGACCATTTTTTTTTACTGTTAATGGAAACAAAAGTACCCTCTGAGAGATCGTCAGCAACATCAGGAGTGTGCTGGCGTTTCTTGAGGAGTTAGGGTGGTTTGAGTAAACATTAAACATCCCCACCCATACGCATAATACACGCATTAACGTGGAGTTGCAGAAAACAGCCCGCTATACCATACCATAGTGTTAACACTTAACAGGGACACTACAATAACACTTTCTAGTGTGTTCTTTGTCTCTCAATCAAGATAGACATACAGGTAGAGTATTTACCTCAATTTATCATTAGCGCTCTTAAGCCGCCGAATATATTTATTCCACCAGGGTGGATCAGCTACAACAATATCAAACTTACTGCCCTCTAATTTTCGGCATTGTTCTTTCACACAACCACAGAAGAACCTGAAACAGTTTAAAAAAATGAAATATACATACTCTTTTCTAGAATGAATAAGTTGTTTTGCTCACTCGGTTCATAGTTTGAATTTGTTTATGAAAAAGCAACTTTTTTAATTAATTTTGTTACATTTAAAGCCTTACTTTCCCAGAATAGTACCTTGAATAGGATGGTATGAAGAAGTAATTGTCTTTCACCTTACATTTAAGAGCTGTGTTGCTGTTATTACCACCATTTACACCTGTCAAGTCAAAGATGGTAGATTCAAACAATCCTTTGGAAAGGTCTCTCACATCAGATGTGTTTAGTAATTTGTATTTACTTATTAAGTTATCCTTTACGTCTGAAGGCACATCTTGCAGAAATTTTTCATAAATTCCTTTTACTGTAATTGTCTAAAAATAAATTCTCATTTTACATGGTATAGCGGGCTGTTTTCCGCAACTCCACGTCAATGCGCGTATTTTGCGTTGTGCTCATTTTACATACAATTATAACAGTATTCTTAAGAATTAACTGAAATTATAGCAAATGGATTCCCCCATAAGCAAACCTAAATAATGACTATGCAGATGCAGAAACAGAGGTTGGAGTGGAACATCAGCAACTGAATTTTATTTTAAAAAAAGCAACAAGTAGGTATGTGTTTAGGAAAATAAATATCAGGTTCAATTATCTATTTCAACTTACCTCTTCATGCATATCATCAGAATTGTGAGTTCTTTTTCTATTAATTTGAGTCTTTTCATTATTGACAATTATTGAAAACAATTTTGCTAAAATACTGAATGAAAGTGTTTCATTTTCATCGAAGATGATACTTCTATACATACTGGTGATAAATTCTCTATGATCAATCAAACAATAATCACGATTTCTGAATAATAAAGCCATGCTCATCTTATTTTCTTCTCATATTCCCATGTTCAACAAATTCAACAACAAACAAACTTCAATTAAAGCGAGTAAAATAAAAATAAACCTTTGACATTGACAAACACTCTCCAATGTCACCTTTGTCAATATCTTACACCATAGACTAGTAGACTACGGACTGTATTTACTAGCTCTTTGCTACGGAACAAAGAGTTTTATATATCTATGCTACGGACGCAGTCATGCATAGCATCAAAGCTGTGCGTCCACTGGGTCGGAATCGGAGCGTACGGAGCGGACGGATTTTATTGCTTATATGGTACTGCGTTTACTGGATCGGCATTTCTGTGCCGGAGACCGGAATTTCTGCCGATGACGTCATCCGCAGTGAACGCGCCAATCTGTGCCATTCGGATCCCTATCGCTTCTAGTTCTGACGTGTTTGCGACGCTAAACTGTGCATATCTACCTACATTTACATTCACGATGAATGAAGAACTTTTAATTGAGTTTTAATTCTAATAAATCAAAATTATCGACTCGTACATACGCTCCGTATGTCTGATTCCGACCCAGTGGACGCGTAGCTCTAGTCATTTAACTGTCAAGTGTCAATTGTCATTTTGTCAATGTCAGTGAAATCGGGAGATGGATGAACCAAAGCCAAAAAGGCAGGCAAATCAAGTTGGAAGATCCACAATAGCTCCGTGCTAATTCAACGGTTTATTGTATAGCATATACAGTTAGCACGATCAAAAGAACCTAACAAATTAAAAGCACGTGCCTTTTACTTGTACGTAATGAGAACAGCTAGTAACCTTTAAGTGAAGTTTGTTTTGATACTCGTAAACAATATTTTGTAACAAGTTGATGACGAATTATTAGTATGTTTTGTATTTGAGGATCGTTTATTTAGATCATGGCTGCTAATAAAGGTAACTCTCTTTCAAATATTTGTAATAACTTGGTTTTATATTTTACACTAATGTTGTAGTGTTTATCATAAAGGGCGACCTTGTTACTCAAGAACGCCGACTCGGTTTTGTAAATAACTATAATTTACTAAAAAATATAGCCTTCCGGTTATTCCGGTTTACTCTTGATGTTGTCTAGTTGTATTACATTACATTCATAAACTAGAATTTTTACCTCTCCTCCTCTAAGCATCATATTAAAAACATAAAAATAATATGTAAGTACTTTTTATAATTAATTCTCCACACACAAGACTAATATTGATTGAAAAAGAATTATAAAAACTACTAAGTGTAAAAAGTATGTAGTGTTAAATTTGATCAATTGCACTAAAGTTATCTTGGTATTATGTTAATAAATATTGATTTGGCCTGGCAGCAGAATCAGGAAATTATTATTTGCATACATCTAACAAATATTAGAGAATACTGGTTTTATTTTTAACTATATTTACTAAGATCTTAAAATTAATATGCTTTAATGTTTTCATTTTTAGTTGAATGTAATACAGTATATTGATTGATGATTCAATATTGCTCAGTGCAATATATCCAAGCAAATAGGCTTGGAATTTATTATTATGATTTTATCTCTTTCTTAATACTCATAATCTTCTTTTTATGCTGTTCCAACTATTGAAGGACCACCCTTGCTGTGCATACAGATCTAATTTATATATCGACGGTTAAAAGGAAATAGGGGATAAGCGACAAAAGATGAAATGTTCAGGAGAGCCGTTCAAAGTTTTAAATTTTAGAAAAACTGACGTATTTTTGTCATTTATTAAGATATTGTGAAAAGTGAAACAGTTATAAAATCAGATAGAAATGGAACAGTTACTGGTATCCTTAGTTTTAGTGATTTGACGTTATTTAAAGTAGTTTTTGTCGCTTATAACCACAGCTTTTAATTTTTGAATGAGGTAATATGGCATAAGATACAAATGACAAAATCAAATTATTATTATTATTTATTATTATTATTATTAAATATTAAAGGATAAGAAGCATATGCGACATTCCAATTTATCATTTCTCAAGGTAAAAGGGTATAAGCGACTAGACCGTTCAATCAATATTATAGGAAAAGAAGGATAAGGTACTTTTCATAGTGGTTGTATAAAAGATAATAGGGTACA
This sequence comes from Acronicta psi, assembly GCA_946251955.1. Classification (NCBI taxonomy): domain Eukaryota; kingdom Metazoa; phylum Arthropoda; class Insecta; order Lepidoptera; family Noctuidae; genus Acronicta; species Acronicta psi. The sequence goes on from OX276486.1 coordinate 4,340,471, forward strand.
AGAAACAGTCGGCATTCAAAATAATACCAGGATATAAGACATTAGTGACACACAATGTCGCTACAAAGCAAAGAAATATGGATGAAAAGCCACCCCAAAAATAATGAAGTAGCGCAACCACCACAATCCTTCATCAGGAAAATATCTAAAACAGATTATTACACGACACCGTAATTGGGTCTCTAACTTCTAAAGTAGGGTGACATTGCTTGGGAGTAAATTTTCACAAAAACATACTAAGGATAGATCGTTAATAGGTTTTAAGGCCTCTTAGTAAGATAGATCCTACTAAGAGGCCTATTACAGTATAACATGCTATAATTTTACACTAAATGGTAGATTTAAAAGATATAGCTCGTCATTTCATATTTACTAACGAGCAGATTAAATAATATGGAATTAGCGACAATCGTATTTATATTAGTAAACGGAAGTAAGGTATAACCACCAGTGTCATATTATAATCAATTTAGGTAATAAGGCATAACCGACTTGGCTGTCATTAAGAACTAAATGGAAATAGGGGATAACCGCCAGAGTAATATAAGTATGCATTTTGTACATAGGGCACAAGCGCCACAGCTCTGTTAAATTACGAAATGGAAGTTAGCTTTAAGCAACATTTGTACTTTTCAATTGAAATGCTCAAAAGGCATAAACAACCATAAGCTTGGCACCCTTGTGAAGTAAAAAAGCATTACCGACAACAAACCCAAAATAAATCATTTTTGTAGGGGTACAATCACCTTTATAGCAAAAATGACCAGAATTTTCGTCGGTTAGCTAAAATAACACTATAAAATGTTGTTTTTTTGCTTGGGCATAAACGCCAAAAAAGTCATCGTAGAGCCATGGGAGTAAGCGCATTCGAAAGAGCAGAAAATTTCAAGTCCAATGGCATATATAACTCATTTTTGACCAAAATGTCGCTTATGCCCTATTTCCTTTTAACCGTCGATATGCTGTTGGTGTACCTAATTAAATAAATAAACTATTTTAATGACTTGGTGATGTGAGGTTGTAGTTTCCCCCCTGAAAGATCTTCCATATATATTATATTTAGAAAACCATACATACTCCATAAATTAATTTATTTAGCTAAATGAGATAAATAGAATTTGGAAAGGGATATATTTGGGATAGATTTCTTTCTGAAAAAACATAGGATACCTTTAGTCACAGAGAGTCCTATGGAATGTAAAAAAAACCACAGGTAACAGGTAGTTCCTAACATAGAATAAATATTTCCAATTAAATTGTCATTTGTCTAATTCTGTCCAGAATGAAGCAAAATTAACAAAAATAAATTATATAAATAAAAACTGTTTGGTTGGTAAGTACATTTAAAGATTAAGACCATAATAATTTAGATTGTACAGTTAAAATTTGCCTTCTACCTAGTTATTATTATCATAGTGATAAATAAATAGTTGTTACTTGTTCTTGTTATACAAAACATACATACAGAATGATATAAGTACTATACATTTCCTTTTTACTCTTATGTTATCTTATCTCTATTCATAATTAGGAGCTGACTGGACTTACTTCTCGTTTTATCTTAAATTTACTAAAGTTACTGATAAACAATAAAAGTAAACAAATTTGTTTGAATAATAGCTCGCATTTTAATGTAAAAAAGTACGAAATAATATTAGAGACAATTGAACTCTTCACTCAAATTATAATTGCGCCATACAAAATAATCGCAACAAGAAGTGGAAAAGTCGTATAAGTCCCAACTCAATATTGAGCACTGTTACATTGAGGGAACCATAAAAGTTGTACGAAGTAGAGATCGGGAGCGAATATTGATTAGGGGTGGTTGCGCTGTAGTCAGCGCGGCGGCGCGGCGCGAGGGGTCGCACCGGGGTGCGCGCGCCGCCTCCGCGAGTGCGCCCATGTGGTGCCCACCGCTGCGACCCTCCATTGCCATCCCAATTATACACTAATGTTAAAATCTACCAACGATCCTCTATTCCTGCCTAATCCACCTACCATCGCGGTAACAAATCATGTGAGCCCGAGCGCGGCCGCGGCCTATCGCGTCCTCACATATTGCGAACACAAATTATGTAAAAATCAATAAATCTCTTAGTGAAACATGGATATTGCATTTTTATACGAACAGTGCCTGTAATGTAGTCGCGCAAAGGTGTGGAGTGTGTTCCAATAGTGTAATTTGTATTTCAGTGAAGATTTAAAAAGATACCGATGTTCAATCACAAGTTACCAACTGACTTTCCAATGCAAACCCTTCGTAAGAAAACCAGCCCTTGCAAATGTGAGTCCGTAAGGTTTAGCTCGGCAAGCTTCACGTTCACGATGTTTTTCTATACTTACTACTTACTCTTGATATTACGGAATGCGGTGTTATTAGATAGCGCTAAATGTTCCCGACCACGTTATTCGCATTTCTTAGCTTTATTATATTTTGCGGTATATGTTTGTAACATGCATGGATCGGCTCAGTTCTATCACCCTACTAACTATAAGACGTGGACTTGCACCGTTGTAGATGAGTCGCGTGCTAGTCCCATGTCATAATCAGTGACCCCCGTGGTGTTTTGGACAGAGGGTGTGTTGTGGGCCCGTGGCGGATGTGGAGCGGCGGTGCGCCGGGGGGACTAACTCCATAACTTGCTATTTGTCGGTTTGTACGGGAAATTATGCAGGTGTGTCATTTCCAGCATCTCTTGCGGCAGTTCGGTGAGTACATCTGTGTTTACATACGTCAATCATGCTTGTGTGTGTGTCTACGTATGTACCTTTTAGTATCATTACCATCGCATGTAGTTGATGTAGTCTATTTTATTCCTGATGCCTGCTTCGTTTATTATTTTTAATTAATGCCGCTGCTGTATTCGTTATAAACGTTGGCCGCTAAATGACTTAGGTATATCAATTTAAAATGAATAGAGCACAATGTGTATGCGTCTTACACAATACATCATACTTTTTGTGATGATATGCTGCTGATACAGGGTGCTATAAGGTTTTCGGGATCCTTACCGAAAAGGTGTAAAAGGAACCTCTTTCGGTGCGATTTCGGTATCCTTCTGTCAGTCATTCGGTCTGTATTTTGTTAGGTATATTTTGGTAAGAGTTAATCGGAATGAATGAGCAGGATATACCTACCTAGTAACTAATCGGCTGCACCTGAAAAATAACTGCACTTACTGACTCTTGTTAGACGTTCTGTAAATAGAATTTCGACAATGTAACATTGAATTCCGAGATTAGGCTAACATCTAATCTTCAAAACCAAAGCATGCTCTTTCGTAAATAACATCTATCCTATCTATGTATTTGTATACAGTGATTGCGCAGTATGCATGCATACAAAATTCTTGAAATACCTGGCTCCTCTCACTTGCGAAACATAAAATTAAAAACATAACACTGTGAATCTTCAGTTCAAAGAGGTCACATCAGACAGGTACCAGCCAGTACGCGACAATCGTGGTTCTAAATTTAAAAACAGGATATTCAATTAACTGGGAATGATGCACCATAAACAGGGGCCAAAATAGGACACCCGCGCTCACTTTTATTTTGCGCTGAACTTCAGCCGCGTTGAGTGTTGTTTGAAAAAAGAGTGTAAAAATAAAAACATGACATTGAAAAAGGTTGAATCAAAAAGTTTAATTAGCAAAGGTGATATGCAAACTACTGTGTTGTGTGTGCACTTGTGCTCTACTAACGTGCTTTGTTATATTTAGATCGCTGGTTGACTTACTTAGTTTATAATTCTGGTATTGTTTACGATTCTTATTACAATGCTTTTATTTCCTCGGACTGGTTGATCGTTAATCGATTGTCAAACATAATTTAAGTATGATTTGTTTTGAACAGTGTGTGTGTTTGTACGTCTTTCTTACTAGCCTAGGACCACGTCGACCATATCAATCAATAGTGTAACGCTTTTGGGTCCTTCTAGCCAAAAAATCCTATGTAGGAGGACAGAACTTAAAAAAAATTTGATATGCCTAAAAACAAGCGACTACCTACGTCACTTTGGTCTTTTGCTTCAAATATTTCAGAAATAAGTTTGTGTTGCTAGCTATAAATACATTTACAGTAATAAGTAATAATAATTTACCATAACTTTGTACAGACAAGAACGAGCCGGGCCGGTTCTTGGGCGAAGGCGTATCGTTCCGCGCGAAGCTCATCGGCGTGCTAGAAGTGCCGGAGGCCCGAGGAGACAGGATGTGCCAGGAAGCGCTGGCCGACCTCAAGATGGCCATCCGCGCGGCTGGAGAGCATAAACAGAGGATACAGGTCCACGTCGCCATTGATGGTTTGAGGCTCCGGGATGATAAAACTGGTGTAAGTATGGAATATCTATAATTAAGTAATAACAATAGTCAGTATCTTTCGGCCGCAACTTCATTCGCGAGGATATTATGTATGATCACGATAAAACAGCCTATACTCTTGAATAGTATAGCATTCTATCAGATAAAGAATTTTCAGAATCGGTTCAGTAATATCAAAGAAGTGCCTCCTACAAACATGCAAACAAAATTACTAAGTTTAGCTCTTTATAATAATAGGGTGTATTTTGATATCGCATGAGAAATTCTTAGCCGTTGGCCTATTATCTTAAAAATGATACATATTGAAATAAGAAAATTATTGTCACGTAAACATTCCCTGCTAAACAATTAAACGCGTAATCCCCCACATTCCGTAGTTAGATAGTTATTTATATATACCTAGGTATATTTCTACAAATACATCAGTCCACACGTGTACATATACGTAAGCTATTAAGGGATTAGGTCAGATCCAGTAGAGCACTCATCTGTGTACTAATGACGTGTCATGCAACTAGCTAGTCCAAGCGCCCGGCGCGCGTGACATATTTTTTTAAATTGATTCCTTTCGATGTTCTTCCGGTACCGGACAGTGCACATGGCTCCAAAAAGGTACTAAGAAGAAGGAGTTATGGGTTCTAAATATGAATTGATTAGATTTTGATCGCGGCTAGCGGCCAGCAGTTTGCACCTTTCTAATACCTCTAGGGGTCTACTTTTCAAATTTGTTCTTAGGCTTATATTCAGAGACGATGCTAAGCATAAACTCAGGCTTCCGTATATCAAATTGTCATACAAATTTGACATACGGAAGCATAAGTTCATGTTGAGTCTCGTTTCTGAATATCAGCCTTAGCGAATGCCGAATCTTAACAAGTGTTTACAATTTCTTTTCGTCTTTCCTTACGTACATCCTATATAGGTACCTACTTAAAGTACTTCTATCGTGCCAGCTACACATAAATAATGTCTTTCATACACATAAAAAGAAGATGATTTTTATAATTCTTTTTCTTCGTCGATTCACTCCTGGCCAAGGAGTCGTGGTTGTCACTTAAGGATTGTCGATTGGTAGCAGGCTGCACGCTTGACAATCCACCGCCTTCACGTACTTTCTGCCATTTTGTGCACTCATAAAGAGGTCTAATTATTGCACCCTTAATGGACCAATTGGCAGATATAATAAAACTTTCGACCCCCTCGAGTGTTTTTTCGATGGACTCTCCGTTCTGATTTTAAAATTGATATCAGGACTCGCTGTACCATCACCCGGTTCACAAGATATCCTTCATCGCGCAAGACATGACGGACTCCAGGGCGTTTGGTTACATATTCGGCTCACCCGACACCGGCCACCGATTCTTCGGCATCAAGACTGATAAAGCTGCTAGTCAAGTAAGTAAACCAAGGCCTAGTAATGGGATTTGAAATCAACTGAACCCATCGGAAGTTTATTGCTGGACGAGCAATTTTTCCAAATGACCATCTCCGTCGATAAATGAGTGATATCAACATAAACGACGATGGTATTTGACCATATTTTACTTTTGGCAACACACACATAGAGTGATAAAGCCAAGAAAGCGTTTTCACAGATATACATAGTATATAGTTTCTATAGTTGGCATAAGTTTCTGGTGTACGAAACCGGAGAACGCAGGTTGGAATCCTGCCGGAGATAGTATTTTTCTTTTACTAAAATGTATATTACTTGCCTATTTTAAATATGTATGTTAGAAATTTTATAAGTTATGGAATATCAAGGGTTTGACCGAAATAACAAAAGGTAGAAACATCGCGCCCGATAGAGGGCGTTGCTGAACTTGTAGCTGACCTTCACTAGTTTGAGGGGACGAGAAAAATAGCAATGTAAAGCTGCCTTTATGTATCATCCTAACTTTTCAGTGAGCACCTAGAGAGCTATGCCATAAGGCCTACTGAACTGTTAAGCATGCGACTTCTACAATATCTTTCTTACATAACCTACCATCACGCCTATATTCTCGAAAAGGTTAGGCAGATCTATATATAGCAGTATACGTATAAACAACAGTTCGCCGGGATGTTTTAGGCTCCATGTAATAGGGAACGAGTCTCTTACATAATACACCACAAATCAATCAATAAATCATTTAGGACGCCCTCTAGTAACTTTTGTCTATGAACTTGAAACTACCTTGGGCTTCAAACACCCACATCGTGAACTTTACTGTCTCAAAACTTCTAAACAAATATCATATCATTATACATTATTCACATACGCCATAATAAGAAAGAGGACCGCCTCCAGTCTCGGCCGGCTTCGCACCACTACTAACAGTCTCCTGAGCGTGTTCTCAGATCGGTGGGACTCCCCTTTGCTGCGCCACTGGGTAAAGACCTATACAAATTGATAATTTTATGTATTACCCCCTTATTACTAACACTAGTTATTAAGTTACTTTGTTGATACTAACACTATGGACTCATGTCTGAAATAAATAATTTGAATTTGAATTAAACCATTTCTGTTGTAGGTAGTTATAGCGATGAGAGACTTATTTCAAGTAGTGTTTGAACTGAAGAAGAAAGAGGTTGAAATGGCGAAGCAGCAGTTGGAAGGCAAGACGGTAACAAGCTCCTTAGTACGGCACGCGACGAATGCCTCCACCGAAAGTAAAACTAAGGTAATTATTAATTATTGTAATTAAGAACATATTTTTTTTATATTTACTCGTAATGTATTAGCGTCTTTAAGGGCTATAGCAGACATACTTTGCACCTATTCTGCATCGCGTTTTAGCGTGTGTTCGATCGCAGTACTAAAATCGGGCGTTTTCGAGGCTGCATCACGTTTTGGCGACTGCGTCCAATCGCAGTATCGGAATCGCGCATTTTAGCGATTCGATTGCCGCGTTTGGCGTTTGTGAAATGTTGGTTGCTGCATTTTGCTTCTAAAAACGACTAAATCGCTGCTGCTAGCCCTAAGTGCAATGGTCAGTCGTATTCTGCTGTTTTAAAACATGGTTTTTGATAAACATAATACTCAATTCTCATAGAAAATTGTTAAGGCGCTACTATAGGCTTTATATATGAATTGATTTCTAAGGTATTGCTGAATGTGGCCATTTTCCTTGATAGGGGCTAAAAAACCGCATTTTTTCCGAGATTACAGGATCGATTTTTATCAGACACAATTGCGTCGAACCTCTAGAATCTAGATGGTCACATGTCACTAATGCAACGTTCTGCACGATCAAGTGTCATCAGATAACAAAAATCGAGATAGATTTAGTTAGTAGCTCTACCGATCTTTTTGCGGTCGTGTATTTACGGTCTAAAGTTATTCGGTCTATTCAGATATCCCCAAAAATATACACGGTAGGAAAAACTCATAAACATACCTAGGTACTTAACGTTCCATAGATTTCTAAGCGGCTGTTTTGAAAACAATGTCGCTATCAAAGCAAAATACTAGTGTCGAGTTGTGGATGTTTTGTAGGAAAATACCTACTTAGATTCTCTTCGTGTTTGGAAACCACTAACATCAAATATACCAATGCTTTGCATTACTCGTAGCGCATAGACAGTCAACACTCCACAAAATCGCTTCGCCATTTTCCAAACTTTAATTTCAAATTACGAATTCTACTTAAATAAATTAACAATAATACTAAGAATTCCATATTCTGTAGTGACGTGCCATCGATTGTTGTATCGAATCGTCAAAACATCGAATAACTTCACATCGTTACATCAATAAACTGCATTACTCGGTCATAGTGCGCGTAACTGGCACCGAATGACCGTGAGTATGAAGATGTGGCTTCTAACTCCGCAATGGTCTGTGAAAATTAAGAAAAAGGTTCAGTGTTCTTTGTGTGTTTTAACATTTTAGATCTTATTACAAATAAATAAGGCATCTTGTCTAATGTCACATTGTGCTTAAAGCATGTTTAATGTAAACTAAAATGTGAAGATTGGTTTTGTGATGAGTGCATTTCTGTTGGATGTTCCGTGTTTTGACTACTCGTGGATATTGTGGGAAGGAGATTAAGATGTTTGACAGACATAGCAATCGTCTAATATTAATAACATAAAAATTTATTAGCATATTATTTATGAAAAGAACACATTCAGTGTAGGGCTGTAGCATATTTTTTTTTTATTCTGAGCAAACAGGACGATAACAATAGAGCAGAGAAGATGGGAAATTACAAAATTCACTGCCTCCTGATAAGTCCCCGTTAAATTACTTGGCAGATAATTTCATACGAATTTTGTTCCATTTTTTATTTATCTGTCAGTCAGCACTTATCCAGAGGTGGTGAAACAGGGCTCTTAGTTACGACCAATGATATTATATAGTTAAATTATAATCATTGGTTACGACTCTAACGCCATTGACCGTACAGCATTTTTTTTAAACTATGAAGTGATCGGTATTTATAACTGTTTAAAAATAAGTCTTGCATCAGTTATAAGTCGCCTACGCTAATTGTTGACTTCCCGCGCTTGTATTAATTAGGCGTTGTGTGGCAAGATTCTGCTGAATCATTGTTACTAGATTTTTTTGGAATATCCAGTATGATAATTCAAACTGGATCTAAAGAAAGACTGCATTAAAGTTAAATGACAAATTATTTTCTTTCTGACATTACTCTCTACAATACTACAATGTAAAATATTCTTAGCAACCTGCGGTTAGAAGTCTTTTAAAGACGCTGCTATTGAAACAATTCACGAGCACTCGTAAAATGCAACAACTTTAGTGAAGATTTACTTTAGTATCGAACTTTCACGAAAAACACCGAAACGAAATATTACAGAATTAACAGATAAGTAACAAAATCCAAGCTTTCAATGTGTTTGTGAATCTTCTTAACACTTGGTTAACTTTTCGATATAGACTTTGTTCGCTTATTCAGCATTATTTTTTAGAGTTATTGGCTATCGCTAGCGTCAACCTAACTTTGGTATGAGACCCGATCTGTCCTGTCTCTTCTAGAAAATGGTTCGACCTCGAGTTAACATCACGCCCACCGCATGATATTACATTTCATTTGGAGACGGTAATTTATCATTCACTAGCCTTTGCCTGGACTTCGTTCCCGTAGAAGTTGATTTTTTCCGCCAGTTTTTGCAATATTTTTGATTAATACTCCGCTCCTATTGGGCGTAGCTACATAATATATAACATATAGCCTTCCTCGATAAACGGGCTATATAACACTGAAAGATTTTTTCAAATCGGACCAGTAGTTCCTGACATTAGCGCGTTCAACCAAACAGACAACTCTTCAGATTTATAATATTAGTATAGATTGTAGATTTTTAATCTGTTGCTAGAAAGTAAAATCAACTTCACAAAAGATATCTCTGCTATTTTCAAATTCGCGACGAGTTATTGACAAGTATTTATGAGAATATTACCTACTACTCAACGATTATTTTCATATCTCACGCAACGTTCCTAACTTTTGACACGCAAAGTCGCGTCCTGTTACAAATGAAAACTATTCAGTAAAGTAAACAGTTTTCCTTTTAACTTTCGTGTCAACGAACTCAAAACATATTTTCTCGTGTGAATATTTGTCAAGCTATTCGCGAAGTGACTAATGCTAGATCCTAAGTTCTATTCCTTAGTCGGGCAAAGTGATACTGAATTTTTCTGATAGATAGTTACACCCAATTGAGACTTAAACACACATTAGCGTTGATCAGTTAGTTAGATATACTGAAGCGAAAAGCCACATTTAGCAATTCCTCTGAAATCTAATCAAATTTGATTATTAAGGATAGGATTTTTGGATTTGATACCTTAAAGTTACCATTAGGCACAATAGTATATTTCCATAACAGTAAATAAATAAGAAGTATAGTATGTTGTTGAGTATATTGTTTCTCAATTTCCTATCCATGAGACAACTGCAGCAAAGCAACCATGTGTTAACATTATTGTGTTCTGATCTGGGCAATGTTGCCAGAAAAATTCTGGGCATATGACACTTAACAATTGATACTACTGATGTAGCTGCCATCTCTCTGCTGCGGTTACTGCTTATCATCATCGTTCTATAATTTTACAGTAATGGTCTGGCCATTTGCCGAAGACTCCAGCTTTCTCTCCAACTTTAGACTTCGTCCTACTCCCTAACATTTTGTTGTTGTGGACGCGTAAACAGAGGCAACCCTACTTATTTCACGCACACATTTGTACGTACACAAACGTCATCTTGCTTGTGTAGATGTGTCGTCATCGGTATCGGAAGCATTAGGGGTGTAAGAATAACTCTCTGTAGATGAATATAAATAATTTCAAAGATAGTATCGCAATCTTCCTCAGAGCCTCACATCGACGGAAACCAGTTCGTCCACATCCAAGACCGTGGATGTTGGGGCAGAGGGAGGCGTGGCCGAGCTAGTGGACTTGGAGCAGGAGCTTAGCTCCCTCAGAAGAGGACTGACACAAGTCGAGGGTCTGACTCCATCCAACGATCCCTTCGGTGACTCCTTTACCGCGTTACCGGCACAGGTAAGCTTGGGAATTCTTTGAGCTACAGTACTACATACCACCACGCCTGTATTCCCCGAAGGGAGTGGTTCGGAACACCCGTCCGATCATGTGTGTGTTTTAGGGAACTAAAACTATTATCATCATAATCATGAACTCATGATCTGCAGCTTGACCTGATATTGCTGCCTTCCGTAGTTCCCTTCCCTTACCACTTACCAGACAAATCCATATAAAACTGTTAAGAATTTATAACAGGAAAACTCAATTACAATGTGCCAAGGTGGTCCCCAGCTTAAGTATGCTGTAAAGCTTGAAACACTTGGCCATTCCGCATCGAGCATTGACCAATAGCAGAGTAGTTTGGTTGACTTTACTTATGTCTCCTCCGGACACTGTCAGATACCGATGCCTCCTACATCCACATATGCAAAATACGTTTAGGTATACACGCGCAAATGTGTGCGTAAGCAGTTAGCTTGTACGAGTAGATATATCTTGCTTCGGGTTCTGGGTTTAGTAGTAGAGACAACGAACGCTGCAACAAAGTGCAAGAGGGGGGATATCTAAGTAGAAAGGGGTAGATAGTGCCTTCTGTACGTAATATTTAATACTATTAGATGTTTTATGCTTTTAATTACTAAAATCACAGTCTAAGGGCCTGTTTCACCACCTCTGAATAGCCACTAACTACCGAATGAATTCAAAAGTGGAACAAAATTTGTATGAAGTTGTCTGCTAGCTGATTTGATGGGAACTTATCAGTAAGCTGTAAAACAGGCCCTAAGTGCTAGTGATATTGGTTTCCCTGAACTTCCAAACGAATATGGACTTAATTGTAATTGATTTAGAGTATCTAATAGTTTGGCATACATTGGCATGACATCGCTAGGTGGAATAAGAATTTCTTGTTATGTATTTCTAAATTCTCACGTTCCGCAGCTACACACAAATACAGTACAATAATATATTTCTCGTATTTATGTAAGAGTTATGTAAATAATAGTCACAGTGGTGTCAACATGCGGCGCCACTTATGAACTTGCATGCGATTTAGTTCCGTAAACATGTACGAGTGGACCTAAGTGTTAAGAAAATAATACATTATTACGTGACGTTCTCGTTATGGTAATTGAATTAAAAAACAGTGTGTATTTATAATAAACGCAATGCCTAAATTAAAAAAGTGAACACAAAACACACCTATTTCTTTTTCGCGATTTCAGTGTTGGTCCTAATGGTAAAAGTTGATCATAATCATGAGTACCTACTATAACCCTTAATTTTATAATTTAATTAAAAAATAACATGACCGTGATATGCAGAAGTATACTAATGTACACCCGCAGTTCGGTTCAGAAATCAAAACAAACCCTCTGCTCGATCTGGGAATTGGACCCAAGACTCCTAGCGTACCAGTATAATAAAAAATATGGGTGTATAGTAGGGTATAAGTATACAGTTATGCCCATTGCAGAAGGGACTCCTGCCGCCGCCGCCGCCGGGCTCCGCCAGCCGCGGGCGCAGCGCTGCGCCGGCGCCGGCGCCGGCTCGCGGCGTGTTCAGCCCGGGCAAGGCCGCGCCCGCGCTGCCCTTCGACCTGGCCACCGTCGCCGCAGAGTTCGAGCCCACACCCGCGCTAGTCGACAACCTCACTGATACACCGGTTAGTACAACACTACAATTTTAGGAACAAAAAAAACCATACCAACTCCATGAGGTTGATAATCGATTACACGAATCGAACCTTTTATATTGGTCTAAGTTGGCTTATAATACTTGTTTATAGCTGTCAGTAAGTTCAATATATCGTATGCCAGAATTAATATCTATCTTTTGATTGTTTTTACTTTTGTAAAACTTCTATCTAACATTATCTAATAAACAATTCTTTGATAGATATTAATTCTAAAATGAGCATCATTACATAAAATGAATAGTTTCCGTGTAGCAAGAAGATTAATGGTACCACTGCTGCACTGACGTAACTAATAATGAAATAAGTAATTTAACTGTCTTGGATTTTAAGTAATTCATTTATTAATATAATTTAATTGAAGTACATAGAATAGTGGCGCCATTAATTCTTCAGTTACCGACCTAATAAAAAAGGCTGTATTTATAAAAAAAAAACATCGGCTCTTGTGCACAATAATAATAAATAAATATGATCTAGAAATTATGTGCGCGATCCTAAGTGGTATCGTTCGCGAAATCGCATTGATGTCGCAATAAACGTTTGCCTTGGTTTCACCGCTCGCTGATATGGTCATGTTTATTAAGATTATTAGTACTTTTGACTGTTGTCGTCACAGTCCATGTCCATATTTATTTATGTGAGTAATGGTTCATTTTCGAATCACTTTATAAAAAGTTTTAACCATATCGCGCAGTGGTGAAACGCATGAATAATAAAATATACCAATTTCTACTATAATATTATATTTATATGAACAATCATTATGAATTATGTCTATATTATAATTATCTTAATTTATAAATTTAATGGCCGTGTGGACTGATGTAATACTTATTTATCAATTAAATATTTTCTTGTAGTTGTCTACTTATTTTGGCAAAAGCTGTGTAATGTAACTTTATGTTAATGTTGTAAGTGAATAAGTGTTTAGTACCCTATAGTGCATGGTCTCTAGTATTGCTTGACGAAACTCTGTTATGGAGTATTATTGCGAAAATATTATTTAAAATTCTTATCCGAGGTATCTAATAACGCAATTAGGTTTTAATTCGTATATTTCTGTAAATAAAATCAATGCTGTTAACTTAATTTCGCATTGTTCGCAATAATACTTCATTGGCAGTTAGCTCCTGTGCTGTGACGTCTGGTCTGTATGCTATAAGACTGAATTATGTGGACGTGACGCTTAACTTGACTATCGCGAACCGTAATACCTGTAGCATGACGCAAGCGCAGTCGCCGCGTGTCCGTGTGGCCGCGCGGCTGCCGAGTGCTCCTCCGCTGAACAATGTACCCCGCACGACTCGGTTTACGCACAACGAAACGCACAATCTACGGTTATTGTTTAGACGCACGCTTTTATCATTGTAGAATGATTTTTTGTTTATTAAAGTCTCAAAGCCGCTAATCTGTGTTACTTGCATCACGACATGATCAAGTAATTTTAAGAGCTGTTAAATCAAAATTGCGCTCCACGTCTACATATACTTAGTGTTATGGTGACTGCCTGTGTTACAGGTATGCCAGCCCGGCGCGTCAACGACGCAGTCGCTCAGTTACGACGTATTCACGGAACTAGACCCCCTCGGCACCGGCCGGAGTAAACCTTACGTTGACAAAAAACTCTTCTTTCAGGAGCTCAAAAATCCGCCAAAGAAAGTGCTCAAAGACCTCGTGTCCACACAGAGTCTTATATCAGACATATTGCCGGTGACCACAGACACTAAGATAGAGCATTACGGGCCGGCGACGACGATGACGTCACTGTCGCGGCACTCGGGCGGATCCGTAGCGATCGTCAAGCCGACGCAGAGCACACTGTTCACTGGAAACTTTTTCTCGTCAGATCCGTTTGCGGAGACAGATCCTTTCGATAACACTGATCCGTTTTCGGATTCATTCAAGGATGATCCGTTCACGAGTATGCAGGAGTTTCCGAAGGCGAGTCTATTGCGAGTTGATGAGCTTAAGAGCAAACTGAGCAGGGAGGCGACGCTGGACAAGCCGGAGCCGCTGGAGAACGGGAAGAACGTGTTCAACGGGCCCCTGCAGGTGTCGCTGCCGCCCGAGCCCGCGCCCAAGTCGCCGCGCCTGCACAGGCAGGTACGACCTCGCGCCATTGTGACTAAAACTCAGCGAAAATATTAAAAAAAATCGAGGAACATTTCAGGATTGGTAGCAAACATTTTACATTGGCATTGGACTTCGCGTCATTCCATATTTCTATAGTCGTCATAATTTTGACATTTGTACTGTTGTCTATTGCTCCTATTTTCGCTTTCTGTGTTTCAAAAAATACTTCTAGGACTTAGATAAACAGTTATTTTGTAGAACACAGAAGGCAGTACGATCCGGAAGCGACCGCAAGCCCACAAGCTGAGCGCTGAGAGTGCCTCGCCCCCGCCGCCGCTGCCGCCCAAGAAGGTGGGCGAGCTGGGCGCCGCCCGCCCGCCGCCCCGCCCGCCCCACGACCACGACGACGACGACGTGGGCCCGCCGCTGCCCAAGCCGGCCATGCGACGTGAACCTCTGGTCAGACATCTTACATACTAGACACTACAATTTACTAAGGGCCTGTTTCGCAACATCTAGATAGCCGCTAATCACCGGTTAAGTTTAAAAATGGAATAAAATTTGTATGAAATTATCTGCATTGCATATTTGTATATAATTTAACGGGAACTTTCTAGGAAGTGGTGAAACAGGTCCTAAGTGTTTTGGAAATAAGGCCCTAAAATATTCTAGGCAAAATAATCCATCAAAAACAGTTAAGTCTGGCTCATAATTTATATACGGTGTGTCCGGTCATGTACTACCAACATTTGAAATACTTTTGTATGAACTATTTTAATACACAAATCCACTAAACCCTTGGGTCTTATCCACTTCCCTGCTATATGGCAGCCATTTTGTTTTTTTGTTAAAATATTCCCTGTGTGTAGAAAAAAAATCATATCTCTGTTTTTGTCTTATTGAAATCTCTTCTTTCTTGTCTCACTTGTGAAAACGCTACGGTGAGCAAAGCCTTTTCGGAACTATAAGTTTGTCTGAGTGTAGTGTTATAATAGTGTGTGTGCACGCGGCAGGCGGACCGCAGCACGAAGCCGCGGCGCGGGTCGGCGGGCGCCGCCAGCAGCGAGGACGAGTACCTGACGCCGGCGCCGCCGCCGCTGCCCACGGCGCGCCGCTTCGACATCACGCTCAGCCAGCTGCTCACCTGCACCATGGACGAGCTGGCGCACAGGTACTAACACCCGATATACTTGTACAAATGGACCGGCTTTATTTAAAACTACCGACCAGTGGATTTAAAAAAAAAACACACAAACCTTAACCTGACAATATTGAACACGACATAAAAAAAAATATTCAATTTGGTGCAGTTGTTCGGAAGTTATGCGCGTACAAACATTCCTGCAATTCATTTTTATTCATATAGATATCAAGTCATATTTTCCATTATTACAATACTAAGAATGCGGCTTTCCCGCATCAGAATAAAAAAAAATGACATTCTACACCAGTTTTTTTCTAATCTTAAAATAAGCAGAGTTTGTACTAGACAATGGATATAAGTATTACTAATACACCAGAGCAACACAAACGTTTATGTTCATCATATTTGTGTGATATGTCAAAATCCAACCCTTGGCCTCGTTCTCTGACACTCGAACTAGACCACAGACGTCGACTGAATTGAATATTTTGACTAAGCAAGACATTGGTAGCAGCCAACATAAAAACAACAACTAATATCACAGTTGATAGTCATTAGCAGAGATCGGCGTAGGTAGTGCTATTCACGGGAATTAGTGACCGTTAACTTAACATGGATATGCCGTCTAAATCCCGGCATACATGTTACATACTAATTTATATCACATTGACGAGAAATTGTAAAGTAATTGTAGTTGTACACATGACGACATATCATGCCACCTGTTTCGGGTATAATCAGATCCTACCTATTGATCAACATTCCGGAAAATATTCCCGTGAACCCCGAAAATCCCGGGACATGTCCATATTAACATAATCATTCAGGGTCATTGACCGAAAATAGCACTACCTACGCCGATCACTGGTCATTAGTGTTTATTTTCTTCAGGTTACGTGTTCCTGCTGCCACTCTGTCTTCTATGACTCTACCTCAACTCACCGAGTACCTCAGATCGTATTTAGCTGCTGATAATGATAGAGCGGTACGTTACTTACTATTATGTATAAATATTATCTTGGGCCGAAAATGTATAAATCTTCTCTTACTCCCAAAAAAACAAATATATTTGTAAACATCGTTTGCTTCTGCATCTGCAACCGTAAATTTCAATTATTACCTGACATATTACATTCGAGCGATTCACCATACAACAAGTATTTATGTGAACGCTTGAATCGGTCGAATTTGTTCCCTATCAGGTATAAGGAACAAATTCGACTGTCTTTAAAAGTTATACGCATTATCAACGAATATAAACCAGCAACATCAACTTTCTCGCATTTAGTGGTAGCTATTACAGCCAACATGGTATTTTGTTTTGATTTGTTGATGATTTCTCGTTGTTTCAGCATATACACGTAGAAACATCGAAAAAACCCGAAAAGGAGAAGCCCTTAGCAGCCATATCAGCGTTATCAACACCGAGCGGCATACTCGACAAACCAGTAGCACATAACGACTTCAAGCCGCAATTCGAAGACAACTTCACACCACCCGCAGAAACGGCCGACACTTTCGTTGCAAACTTCGACGACTTCGATAAGAAAGCGAACCCATCATACGACAGATACGCGGCCTTCAGGGAAATACAAGAAGAAGAATTAAAGGCCAAGTCAATATTGGACCCTTTAGACGCGTTAGAGGCTGAACCGAAGCAAGATTCAGATGAAAAAGAGTTAACGGCTATAGATAATCTCATAAGGGCCAATCAGGAGAGAGAAAGTGACAATAAAGAACCGGCCCGGAGTCCATTAAAAACGTTGGACGAATTGACGTTAGACTCATTCAACATGTTCAGGAAGTCTGTGAGCCCTAAGCCATCGCAGATTGACGCGAAGATAGAAGACATAAAGTCGGTCATGAAGACATTGCAGATAGAGAAGGCTCGGAGGAGCGTGTCACCGCGGGATAATGGACATGTCGATGTTAAACTAGAGGATACTAGCGATAGGTATGAAGTTTATTCTTGTTACAAATTAATTTGATATAAGTCCCGCAAGTTGCTAATTTGCGGGGCTTATAACCATGTACACTGTACACTTCCGGATTAAGCTGACTGGCTGGTCGGGCCGTGTACCCCCGCTCCCCTCTGCCTAGGAGCTGGATATACGGGTATTTGTGAATTCCCTCCTACGTTACATTTGCGTTACGCCCACTTGTTTAAGCTATGCGTTGTTTGTCAATGTCAACTAAACTCATACCAAAGTTGCTCCTCAAAACTTTGTACCTAATACCGTTGTGAAAAACATATCGACATTTCTAGGTACGCAGCTCTCCGCGAGATCACAATAACGGAGCCACCGCAAGACGAATTCGAATCACTACCGCCAGAAGTTCCAAAAGAACGGAAAAAGTCCGACGAGAAATCTGATGGGTTCGACAACTCGGACTTTTTCGACTGCATCGACAATAGCTCCCTCTCTTTTACGCACGTGGAGGATGCGTTTAGAAAGAGTCCTATTGTGAAAGAGAAGGAGGAAGAGAAGAAAGTGGAGTTGAAAAAGGAGCCGCCGGTGGAAATAGCACCATTACCGATGCGGGAGTTGGTGCCACCCACGCGGCTGTCCACTGGCTCCATCAGTGACGTTGTCAGCGGATCCTCGCCTGATACTAAAGGTATGTATATAGAACACTACCTTTCGCCTGTAAGTTTGCTTGTGTCGATGTGATCACAATAATACATAGCTGATAGTGTTTGGAGGTAATAACAATTTTCACTACTGGTCATTAGTTTTGAAGTTGAAGTTGGCTTGTGCTAACTTTAACCCGGATAAAAACATTGGCAACTTTTTATCTCAAAATGTTCCCTCTGTTAATATTAATAATTGATTTTTTTTGGGAATTGAATTTGTTTTGTATTACTAAAAGTTCATGGGTTAAAGAAATTCAACGATGAATTTTGTTTGCTATGTTTTGTTACTTAGGTAGTTTCTTGGTGGATTCTGTCAACAGAACATTAATAACGCCGTCACAAAACTGGAAATAATTAATAAAAATACTTTTGTATTAAAATGAGTAACATTTGCAGAGAAAATAGTAGGCGTGGTGGTGGGCGGCTCTGGGTCGCTGGGCGGGCGCTGGGCGGCGCTGGGCGGCGCGGCGGCGTCGGGCGGCTCCACGGACTCGCGCTCGTCCGAGCCGCGCCTGCGCCTGCGCCGCGCGCGACACCACGACCCGCCCCGAGGTAGCGCACCACTACACCGGCTTGTCCATCGCCCGTTACTGACAAACTACCACAGTATTTCTCCTAGCCACTATTGCGCCAGAGTATTGAGAGCGTGATGACTATCGTCCCCAAAACACTGGGTGACCTGGGACAATATAAAATATAAGACAAATATTTAAGCTCTCCCGCTGTTACATGGGACTTAAACACAAGTAAACTATGAGAGTACATTAGCAAATCTCTGGGTAACCCTTTGAGGAGTACATGTATGATGGTATGATATGACAAGTATTGTTACAGTTCAAACATCGTCATCGTCTCGCGACGTGTCTCCGTGGGACGAGGAGCCGCCGCCGGTCACTCGGCTGCAGCGACCGCCTTCACATCGAGACAGGGACTCCAGGTTATTGTAATTCGTCAAACTATTGCTTTCAGCAATCGCATCGTCTAAGAATGTTCAAGCGATGAATGTGGTTGCCAATTTTGTCCAATTCAATATACTTACAATTCTCGCCAATCTTTTTGTTCGGTCTGAAGTTGGCATGAGCCATCTTGAAATCGGCTCTAAAAATTGAAAAGAGAATAATTGTATTAAAAAACAAAAAAATAATACTCAAAGAACGCCTACGACTCAGCTGTTATTTATTTTAGTCCAATATTTTTGTCTCCGATTTTTAAGAGTGGTAAGAAAATTCAACAATCTTTGCGAAAAGTCATTCAAAAGAGTTAAATACAGCTGTCTAGAAAGTCTTCTGAAAAACCTATTCGACTGTGCCTTCACTTTTTCATCAATACTTACAGGCACAATTCATCCGGCTCCAGAGAATGTCTAGACTCGGGTAGCGGCAGGGAAAAAGACAAACTACGAGACAAGCGCGATATGCGAGAGCGAGACAGAGATATGAGCAGAGACGGACGGGACTCTGCCCGGGACCGGAGGGACTCGGCGCGGGACTCCGGCAGCGGTCGGGACCGGCGTGACGTCAGCAAAGAACGCGACCATAGGGACCATAGAGATAGAAGGGACCGAAGGAGTAGAGACCGAGAGAACGACTCGTGGGACAGAGACAGGACGTACAGCAGGGAGCGAGAGTACCGGGACTCGAAGAGTAGAGAGAGACTGCCCAAAGACTACAGAGACAAGGACAGGGATAGACATAGGAAGCCGAGGCATTCGTACGATGAGGAGGAAGAGTGAGTTTTCCCTATTTACAAACTTTTTTTCGTTTTGCTGTGCGATCCGAGAGGATTGACGTTCTAAAAAAGTCTTAAACCAACAACTATAATAAAATACGACTTTCTTTGTAAATAATTTAACGCAAATTGTGAAAATCATGAATTACATTGTGTTTTGTATTGTTTCAGTTACAGTGATGGGTGTGGGTCAGGGCGCTCGTCGCCCAGGGACCGGTGGCCGGAACAACGTTGGAGGAGAGACGGTTAGCCAATGTTGTTCAATACCTAGCATTTAGATAAAATGGCTTTTACTTCTCGTTCTTTAGACCTCCCTTTACCGATAGCCAGCGCCGCCAATGGCGTTATTCACGTTCTTCTAATAATGGCTAGGATAGGACAATTATGTCGGACTAAAACATGATATAGTTCTTTGTACCCTTTGAGCCGTAGCATTCATTATTGAATCGTCAAATACCTAAATTAAAGTTCAGTAGACGTCGTCAGTTTTGAGATTTCGTGATTAGTTTATTAGTAGTACTGTTTTAGGTATTATCAATTGGTACAAATCCTGTTCCATTTTTTTATTTAAGTATCTGGTCAATATGTTTGCCGGTTTCGTGTGAATATTGTAAAATGGTACTCGAAATTAAGTTAAATTTTCAGAGAGGAATTATGGCTCGCTCGGCTGGCGAGAGACGAGGCGCAGAGCTGAACTGAGACAAAGTGATGATCCTAGTGAGAGAAGGTTTGTTAAACTCCCATCTTAAACGTTTCCTAAGTATAATGTTCCCCACATTGACATATATTACTGCGTAAAGAATGGGCGGAACACGTGTCAAAATGACACTCCCGAACTTGGTCCCGATATGGTCTTCTCTAAACCGAAGTGAACAAGTCTGCGATCGGCTATAAAACAAACGACATGCGATACTAACAAAGGTGGCGTAAGTGTTTCTGTGTATGGCGAACGCGTCTACCAAATGTCAGGACGGCCCTATCTTTAGTATTTAAATCAATGGTTCCCCACATTCCTTTCAACCATCACAAAATATTCACGTATTAGTCATCATCACGTATTTAAAATTATAGGTACGGGTCAACATTGGGATGGGCCACACGGCGCGCGGCTCCTCGGCGCGAATCGTCCCGCGAGCGCGAGGCGCGCGAGGCACGGGAGGTGGGGCGCGAGGCACGCGAGGCACGCGACGTGGGGCGCGAGGCACGCGAGGCGAGGCGCCGGCCGCGGCGCGACGAGGCGCGGCGGCCGCGGGACTACCGCTTCTCCAACGACTTCTCGCCGCGCGACCGCGACCACGCCTCGCCCTTCGACAACGACTTCCACGACACGCCCACGCCCACCGCCAAGAAGAGGGCGCCCTACTCCAGCTTGGAGGGAACCAGGTTTGTTACTACTCACGTTAGTAGAATAACTTTTAAAAGTCCGGCTTTGCAATTAATAGTTTTTTTATGTGGCGGTTTTTAGTTTCTTTCTACCCTAAACAAGACCACTAACCCACCTAAACGACTTAGAAATACACCTTCTCACAGCTACTTTACTTTTTCAGATTCGCGTTCGAGCCAGAAGACGCCACGGCGTCGCCTCTGTCGGCCAGCAGCGCACGCGCACGTGACAGTGAGCAGAGCTCGACGCGGTTCCGGTTCGACTCGGACTCCATCTCGCCGCGCTCCATGTTCGAGGACGACTTCGCGGCGGCGCCCCGCCCGCGCACGGCGTCCATCGCGGAGGAGGAGGAGGGCGACATCCCCCCCCTCCGGCCGCGCCCGCCGCCCACCACCACGCGGGATATCCGTAAGTCGGACTCTATCAACATCTTCACTCGCGAGTCGGATCCCTTCGAAGGTGACGCGTTTTTCGCATGCACGGGGTCTGACCGCGCCGCACGCAGAGAGAACTGGCCCGGGGACTTCCAAGGGTTTGATAATGCGTGAGCCCGCGACAACTACGGCATCTTTCATCGAAACTAGCGTCCTTGCAGTCGTATAGCGCCAACGGAAAACGATAATGGGAAACGGATTTCTTAGCGTCAATATTTATTGATAGGACTCTATAGGACGTCTCCGAAAATATTATGACGTGTTTTAAGCCATTCCGTTCTTATTTTAAATTTCCTAGCACCTCTATTTGCACTCAATCATTCGGCGGGTCGCTTTTTAAAACTATAGTTCCTAAAATTACTATGTCTCGCCGCGAAATCTTTTCGCTTAAATATTTTCTTTATAGTTTTTACTGAGGCAAGTGTATGTCAATATAAATACTCTTTGTTGGCAATTTAAAGGTTGCGAAATCTTTTGTAAAATTAAAGTATAACAATATTGATTAAAGTATTAGTATATGAAAGAATGCAAATAGAGGCGAGAGAAAATATTATGGTAGACCGTTGGGGGACTGAAACAACGTTGAAATGAGTCTTGCCATAAAAATTAAGTATTTTTTCATGGATCTCGTGTAGCCTGTATCATACGAACTTCCAGTTATATGTCTAAAATAATCTCACGATCGTTCTCAAAGTAAAAGTCTTTCCACATAATTATGTATAAAAATAAGGCATTTTTTAGGAATCTCATCTTAGTATGATTGCCATAGATGATTATACTCTATTGTTATTTAAAAAGAAATTGTGCATTATTATGTGAAAGGACTTTTAAGTATCTTAGCCATAAGATAACATGCCGTTATTGATTATAACTAGTGTACCATACTTAGTATAGCTGTATAATATATTATGTTAGATGAATAAGAGCCTGTTTCACTACCTCTGGATAGTCGCTAACCGCCGAATAAATTCAAATATAGAACAAAATTTGTATGAAATTATCTGCCAAGTAATTTAACGGGTACTTTTCAGGAGGTAGTGAAACAGGCTCTAGTAGTACTAAACATAAAAGGTGTTATAGTACCCTCCACACTGATAATTTTTTGTTTCATAACCTTCCTTGCAAGTATTTTCACAGCATTATTTGTAATTTACTTATTAAAAAGATCTGCTAAGCCATTTTAATGGTATGGCTTCTTTGCAAAAATATGTAATAAACCAGAAATACTCTGTGCTTGGGATAGAATAATTGCTTTTAATGAATTTTGTTAGTGGGATTTGAAACCGCTATTCTGATTAAACTTTTAAATGAAAGTTGTATAACAAATTTATTCATTACAATGGGCACATAATACCTTTTTCGGATTGGTACTTTATTTTTACTAACAGTATGTATACCCACTGACCATTGTCACCCTAGTATTATGTATATGTTGAGACATGTATAGACTGGCTTTTGTTCGAGTCTGTATGTGCCTTTAGACAACCTGTGATATGTATAAGCAACACCCTTTATAATTATTTTTATTTCTAATCTTTTCTAGAACATATTTCCATATTACTTTTACCTCAATGAAACGTCACAATACCTTTTATGTAGTGATGTTTTAATATCTTAATAAATAATTGTGTAGGTTATATTATGATACATTCAAAATGCATTTCAGTTATTATTATATACATGAAAATGAAATCGAATCGAATTTATTTAAGTCTAATATTTATTGTTTCTTTTGAAATGGAATGAACCACTCATTTATATTGTACCATTTATATCTCTCATGACATATTAATATACTTAATATAAAGGAGGGCATCTAAATCGGCCCAAATGATGTACTGAAGGTACACTTATTGGAAAAAGTACACTGTATTACGCTGGTTAAAATCCTAGTCGTACTTTTTTTTTATGTTGACTGGGGGATGAGATAAATATCTTTTAATTAGAGAAAAATCACGCCATTTTGGCAGACTATTATCTGTTTCGTAATGATTTCATAGTAAAAACTGTCAGTGTCAATTCAGAATGTCAAAAACACACCATCACGGCACAATATTAGCAGTTTCATAGTGATTTCATGGTAAAAACTGTCAACTTGACAGCTGTCATGTACCTCCGGTACAAATTTGGGCTCCTTTATCATAGGCAAAAAAATGTTGGTATTAATTCGCTTAACTGATATCTGAAGCAACGATAGGCAGAAATTATTTCTCGAGAGATTTTATTGATGTTGTTGAGAATAACTTAAAAAATGAAATACATTGGCAAATATTCGAATAATATATATCTTTTTCTATAATCCATTGATTCATATCCCTGTGTAGTTGATACAGATGCCTTTTCAAATGCATTATAATACAAACATCTATTCTGTTATTTAAATCATGTATTTTATTTATAATAATCAGTACTTAGTTCTACACTTTATTATTACACACTAAAAACTAAATAAAATAAAAATTTCGTCCTATATCGGCTCTATGCTACTATGAAAATGGAACCATTCCATTTTCATAGTTGTAACCATTTACTAAAGGGTACATTAATACACTAATTTTGTAAAGGGCACAAATCTGTACAGTATTTAATTGGCACTGTAAATATTTGCGATAATGCAATCAATGTGCGGCTTTTCTATGTGTAAATATTAATATTTTGTAAATCAACTAGCCAATAAAACGTTATAACTGTATTTGTAACTGCTTAGATGTATTTTTGTTCATAGAACCATACAATGAAGGAATAGTAAAATTTGTATGTATTATTCGTATATCTACATATTATTATTATGTACAATTAGCGGCGATGTAAAAAAAGCATGCTCGGCACGGCCTATATTGTTAGAAAATTTAACGTAATGTAACATATTGACGCTCGATCCGGCCAAATTCTAACAGTATGCTGAGTCTAGTACAGAATGTATGCGTAGAGTGCCTTCCGGGTGCGTCAGTAATCTTCTCACGGACATATTCTGAACATTTGCGGCCGGGCTCAAATTGGCCGAAAAAAAAATAGTTGCAAAAGTTTTGATTTGCGCTGGGGGGGGCTAAAATTAACACGTTTGATTTCACATAATATGAATTAATAAATTTCCAGTACAACTGAACTCGTATGTATACAATAAGCCTTACAATGCGAGGTCAGTCCGCACGGTGTGCATCCTCGTGCACGCAATTCATATTATGATTCATCAAAAATGGCGGTTTTGGCTCCCCAGGCATCAATAAAGTTCGCTCCAATTTTTATCCTCAAAGCATCACAAACCGGACGTTGTTGCAACTTTCATAAAGTCCACAGCGTGGTTCGGGATTGTACCTGAAATCACAATTTAGTTGATGTATGTCCAAATAGAGAACCAGCAATTTTCGAAATATATAATTTATACAACGTTTAGTATACATTTCTCACTAAATTATTTAAATCGTGGTCATAATATGTTTTATTTAAATTCAGTGTTATTGCATATAACTTATAAATCTTGGTATTTATATGTCGCAATATAAGATAAATGTATTCTTTGTATAAAGTCGGTAAAGTTAGGCACAGGTATTATAGGAATTACACGCATTTTCATAATTAAGTACCTATGTTACACGTTTTCAAAGTCTGATGCAGTTTGTGTATCATAAATTTATAACATGTATTGTAGTTCAAGATTTTTGTGATAGAAATACTCTGTATGTAAACGATCTTATAATGTTAAGCGTCAATTGTGCTTATAAGACATTATGAAATTTATGTTTAGTGAATCATTACTGTGATAATTTTTATTTATTGTGATTTTTTCCTATTGACTTTTTTACTTTACTTTGTGTATACCAATGTAAAAAGCAGCATAAACAAATAAAATAAGATTATAAATCAAAAGGTCTCTTTCTAACATGATATACCTATTAAAATGGTAACTTGAATATACCTTATGGTACCTTTAGCACTAATCATTCAGACATGCAACAAATAATTTAATAATATATACAAAGCTGCTGAAATTAAATACACTGTTGCAATTCTGAAAGAAAAGAAAATGGAAACTATTTATCTATCTGATAATTATTATTACTATTTATCTCCAATATAAAAATAATGACCCTTAATCATTTTATAGCAATTGTAACAAATGTATTCATGTAAACTAATGTTACCTCTATACTAGTGATGATGAAGTCGATTTTGTATTATTGTATTTTTTGTACATAATGTAGCTAGAGGAAATTAATTATGTGCAATTATCACCACCTCTATGGCGCAATACCAAAGTTTTTATTTATGTTCTGTAACTGTTGTGTAAAATACTCGGAGTTATTAAAATTATAACGAAATGATCGAAAACGACAATTGGTTTTATTTTACTCGTATCCACAGGAATAACAAAAAATCGATTATGACTTTTTAAAGGCATAAATGCCGTATTTAATGTGGGGTGGCGAAGTTTTGGGCGCACCAGATTTAATTTGAAAAATAAAATCGTACCATCGACACGAAGAAGAAGAATGTGGGGACCAACTCATCATCATTACCAGCCAAAAGAGGTCTAGCAAAGATCTACAATCTTGTTACCGGGGAGGGGACCAATACTGTGAGCACGTTTTTTAATTATTTTAAAGCTTCGATAAGCACACCTAGTTCGTTTTCCCTCGGAGACCTACAGACACCAAAAGCGAAATAGCGAGCCAGACGTGTTAACAGCCCCAAATAGGACTCATCCCATGTTACTAAAATGATAGATTCAAACAACACTGGGTCATGAAATAACTTGTTTTTTTGGAGTGGTTGAAAATTAGATGTTAGATATTTTCTTGATGAGTTTTTATAAAAGCACGAATGGTTTCATTTGGCAAGACCACTGGTAATGGATTGGCAAAGGCGTAGGACACCACTTATATTTGTCAATCGTGGAGCCGTGGCCATTTGGCCGATAAAATATATTTTATTTCTGGCAACACTAAGCCTTGCGTCACACAAAACTTGAAATTGTCACAGTTCAATGTTCACTTGTCAAAATTTTTTGTCAAAACTGAGTGAATCAACAGCTGTTTTACATTTTTTTATCTTAAAATTAATTAAAATTAGGAAACAAACAGGTAGTTTTGTGTTCCTTATTCAGGTCATGGTAGATTCTATTAGTATTAGTGTTGTATTTGAACATGAAACAAAGGTAAGTGTAGCCAAAGATGAGTGTAGTGTAGCCGTGCAATGTTGTTTACGTGTTACTGACAATGGTGTTTGTTTGTGAAGGGCTCGCCCGATGCAAGGCGGAGATGACTTGGTGGCTTACGCTATGGGGAAGAAAGCCGACGCTGGTGACCATACTGAGATACAACTGCACCGAATGAAACCCCAGGAACACTTTATAGAGGCGCAAGTTCAGGAGGGCGACACTTTACAAGCTATTGCGTTGAGATTTTATTGTTCTGTAAGCAAATAACATATTTTTATTACTGTAATTTTGTACAATGTTGCTTAAAAAATATATCTTCGGTTTTTATTATTCCTAATATTGATGATAATCAGTCACAAACTCATTGATAACTTTGTTATCTTACATCTTTTTAATATTTCTTGTTTCAGATATCAGAGCTTAAACGGATCAACCATATACATAAAGATAATGAAATATTTGCAAGACGGACTATAAAGGTGCCTGTTACACCTTACTCGGTTTTGACAGAACTCATACCATCACAGCAAACAGACCCTGTGCCTTCAACCTCAAACAACACATCAAACACAGTTATACAGGAATTATTACATACTAATAATTATAATGGACTTTTAAGCCAAAATAATGTATTAATAAATGCACTTCCGAAAGAAGATGTGCAGTGCTCCATAGATTGTAATACAGTTGTTATGAACAGCACATTAACGCCATCTGTTGTCCCATACACAGACTCTGAACAGAACGAACAAGCTACAGAAGATACTCAACTTTTGCCAAGCAAGGAAAAGATATCAGTTGAAGCCGTGGTGGTGAAGGAACTGACATCACATGGGGCTGACTTTGGACTAAAATGGTTCCATTTAGTGTGCTGTATGCTCGTCCTAGGTGTTGTCATACCACTTGTGTATGTTATGTTTTATTTAGATAAACATGAACATTCTGAGATTTCAGACCTACCACCATTGCACTCAAATCGATGACTGACTGATATTATTTGATCTGATGGAAAAGCTTTAAGTTGTAATGGTATTCAATATCAATCAATTTTATATATCACTGTAAGGGGACATAATGTGATTCTTTTAATAAAATTTATCATTATAAGTACATACCAACACTGCTTTTATTTATGGTTAATTTTTCAGGTGTAAATGACACTTAGGTACAAGACTTACAGTTGTGTAAAAATATAGTACTTAGCAGTAGTATTTTATTTTATTTTGTTAACACAATATGTGCTAGTTACATAGTACCTAGGTAGTTAATTAGTAGTTTTATAACTAATAAATTTTACTATTTACATACAAATACATATACTATACATACCTACAGTCACAACAAAAAGACCGAACATTCCGCATCTCTTATCTATTAGCCTCGTCCTCGATTACCGAATACATTATTGTACAGTTCTAGCCAAACTTATTGTCCGGTTCGAAGTTGGTACGAGCCAACTTTAGCCCGGCCGTAAAAATCGAAGAAAGAAAAATATTGGATTGTAATAAATAAAAACGAAAGCTCAAGTCGTAGGCTGATTCAAATATTTTTCTCCTATTTTTACGGCCGGGTTAAATTAGCTCGTGCCAACTTCAACCCGGACAATAAGTTTGGCGACAACTGTACTTATTTTTTTTTTTTTTTTGCCTCTGGAAATGCTTTATGCACCGTCACGCCGCTCTGGGGAAGGCGGCGCGGTGTGTGGGACTCCATCCTGAAAAGGACGTATACCCACTAAAACCAGACGGGTGTTCTCCTCATCACCATTCAGCCGGGGTGCGGGAACGTGTTGACATTCTTCCGCGACCCCTTATTATCCTGCCCTAACTTGCATGCAAAATAAATTATGAACATTGTGAACAACACATGCAAAATGGATTGGTGGCCAAAATTAAATGTAATTCAGTCGTCAATATACCGCTAGATGGCGGGTTATCCAACTCGTATTTTATAATAGGAAAGCTAGTGGGTAGTTTTATTTGTACATTACACAAAGTCATTGCTTTATTTTATAAGTGACTATGTAAAGTGAAACTGTGGACGGCTGACATACTTGAAAGCTGTACTTACCTAAATTATTCAGGTATGCAATCAATATTTTTTATTTACACATTTAAAAAAAGAACGGGATCGTCTGTTTTTAACCCCCGACGCTAAAACGACGGGGCGTTATAAGTTTGACGTGTCTGTGTGTGTGTGTGACGTGTCTGTGGCATCGTAGCTTCTAAACGGATGGACCGATTTTGATTTTGATTTTTTTATTTGATAGGTGAATTAGTCGGGAGTGTTCTTAGCTATGTTTGATGAAAAGCGGTCCAAGATGGCCGGCGCTACAAAATAGCGTATTATATATTTTTTCACAACTGTCTCGATATTGGTATCAAATGAAAGGGCTTAACTAGAAAAATACTATACACTATGATAAACTTCAAATCCAAGATGGCCGCCACCACAAAATGGCAAATTACATTTCGTGTCGGGGGTTTTCTAAATTTTTAATTTTAGCTCAATCAGTTCAGTGGTTTAAGATTTAGCTGAATACAGGAAATCAGAAATAGGATAAGGTCATTTAAATTCAAGTGAGCCAAGCGAAGGTACTTTTTTACACGAATGTCCATTTTCCACGAACCCGCCAGTAGGTAGGTACCTACGTGTATTCTTTTCACCCTGCTGCGCGTTCTTGAAATGCTTTAGTAATGTAATACAATGCAGATAATGTTAAATTTATTTATTTATTTATAAATAAAATTTATAAAAAAATTGATTTTGCGTACTTACTAATGAAAATGAGTACTGCATCGCAATGTTATAAATTAAATTAATCACCATCAACCAAAATCTTTTTTTTTAATCTCTAATCGCGTCTGCTATAGTCTGCGCGGAACTAGTTGGCCGCGCCTTAGGTACCTATGTGAGCAGAGGGGCGGGGTCGCCTACGCGCGGTGGCACTGAGGGGCGGGGGCGTTTGTTTTCGTTCATTCATAGTAACCGGCCGCCTCACCCCCGTCCCTAACGAAAGCGCGGCCAACTAGTTCCGCGTGGACTATAGCTACGCTCGGGATCCGGGGTTTAATTCCCAGGTCGAGCAGTGTTATTGGGGCTTTCTATGAAATTCGCAGCTCAGAGCTTGTTAGTGCCCCTAGTAGTATAGTAGCCCCTATTACATTGGACCCTAAGATACCGGCGAAAAGTGGGTGTAGTTTAGTACCTACGACTCTGCCTAACAAATACTGAAAGAATTTTTCAAATCTGACCCGTACTTACTGATATTAGCGCGTTTAACCAAACAAATTAAGTGTTCAGCTTTATAATATTAGTACCTATACATAGATACTAACTTTCTATTATTTATTTATATATATACATACTTTATTGTACACCCAATGAAACAATAAAAGAGGATACATAAGTTAATACTATTACATTGATAATATTATTACTTTTACATACTATCATCCAATTATTTTTCCCGAAGTGGTAGGCAGAGGCGACTAACGTACACCCACATTTCGCCGGTATATGTTTAGGTCCCATGTAATAGGGGGCGAGCCTACTGCCATGATCCGGGCACAAATCCGGACTCCAAGCTGCTAGGTACTGGGGATTTCACAGATCGAACCCCAGGACCTCTACTAGCTTAGCAGTCGAGCTTGGGACCACTAGACCCGATTCCGTTAGGGCCTGGGTAAGGACGATTTTGGCCGCTTTTTAATAATACCATCACAGAATACAAAAGCGATATCATCATCAGCCCTCATGTAAGATATCTATATTTATAAAAGAACTAGCCTTTGGCCGCGGCTCCGTCCCCGTAGAAGTTGATTTTTTTTCTCCGATTTTTCAAAATTTTTAATTTATACTCAGCACCGGTCGCAGCGTGATGATATAATTATTCATCACAATTATTATAGCCTCCCTCGTTATTTTTTCAAATCGGTCCTTTAGTTCCTGAGATTAGCGCGTTCAAACAAACAAACAAACTCTTCAGCTTTATAATATTAGTACCTATAGATAAACTGACATAGTTAGGCACAACACACACGTGTACATTGACTGATCGGTCAACGCACAGCAGGAACCGTTGGGTCTACTAAGCATGACATTATGCAAAAAATGTTCCTTTGTTGACGTAACTGTGCACTAAGGGTTTTGAGAAATTCCCACGGGTTTGGGAAATAATTAATGAACGCAAGTAACTCCGCGGGGAACAGCTAGTATAACATATTTGTCGGGCTCCCCCTTTCCTTATATGATTTTTATATAAGCTACATGTGATTAAAATATAAAAATAATCCTTACTAATATGTAATTATGTAAATAATGCGAAAGTAACTCGTGTCTTGTTGGTCGCGAATTTATGCTAAAACTACTGAACCGATTTTAATAAAATTTTGTACAGTTCTCGCCAAACCTATTGTCCGGGTTGAAGTTGGCACGAGCTATAACCCAGCCGTAAAAATCGGAGAAAGAAAAATATTGGATTAGAATGATTTAGCTTGCGACTTGAGCTTTCGTTTTTATTTATTACGTGTTAAGTTTGGCGAGAACTGTACACAGATAGTCTAGAGCCTGAGAATGGCAATATAAGGGCTGCGAGGGGTTGAAAGTTATAAGCAATACCCAGACCAGGCAGGCGAAGCCGCTGGCTGAAGCTTACTGTTAAATAATGCTATATACCTAGGCACTTGAAATAAAATTTTAATATCCAATCCTATCTTCATTGGAAGGCGCACATTCCGCACTTGTAAAATATTATGTAAGAATATCTTTACACCTCCTCCTCCTGGACCTTACATAATTGATGAATTGCCCTATACAAACCTTGAAAGGCAAACTGATACGATGTAAAAAGACCGATTATTTTATATTTGTATGTGTTTTTAGTTTGTAGATAGATCAGTATTATTGTGGGGCTATTAAAACAACTCTAAATAGAATTCCCACAATCGATAAACGAATAATATAGTCCATAGATCGCGTGTATTTATTGATAGATAAGTCGTCTATTTACCAATAGGCTGGTAGAATCCTATATATGAATTATTTATTTTTTGATAGATTACTCGACTATTTTCAAATATCAAATCGCAAATATAAATGCGAAAGTAACTGTCCATCCGTCTGTTAAATTTTCACGGCCTAACTCTCGAATAATAAAAATTGGCAAAATGATTGCATCCTAAAGGACATAATTATTATGATACTTTTGTCTCAAAAAGAGATCCCTTTTGGGATGCGAGTGAACAAGCATCAGCTAGTATGCTTTATAGGTCTCTTTTCGTGTTAGTACTGAATAAATAAAACAATATTTCACAAAATAAACTATTTATTTTCCATTTCTATTTGCTATCACTTAAAAATACATCGATGTAACAAATAAATCGGTAAATCATTGACACAATCTTAGTTAAACTCCTTTAACAATTATTATTAATGATAAATGCATTCTTAAATAGCTAAAACCCGACCAGTGAAATAATAATTATATTACACTCGTATTGCGTCGTATAAGACGTTGCAAGACCATTAAAAACAACATGCAAGTCGGTAATTTGTCTTAAATAAAATAATCAAATCCAAGTTACAGTTTATAGGCAAGGTACATAAAAAAATATAATTGCCTTAATTTAATTCATCGTAAACTTATTTATTTCCTGGTGAGGCTTTGTCACTATGTACAGATATATAATTAGGTGAGCCTCGCAGAATCTATACTGTATACAATTAATGACGTGATCTGAGGTGACTAAAGTAAAGCTTTAAATAATTTTATCGACACACTTCACAATCGCTGCTGCAATCAGAAGTTTCCGCGACCGAGATTCGGGTTACTCTCGTGCACACTGTAAAAATAAATAAAAAGTAAGTTTTTATCTGACTATGGCAACATATTATATAAATACATTTTTATACTAAGAAAAGGTCCAGGTCCAAAAAACAACAGATCATACACTACGATCGAAAGTCACATGTGGACCATCCAGTAACAGTTAATAGAAAAGCAACACGGGTTCAAAACAACGTCCTTATGTTTATGTTTGGTTTGGCACCATACGATTAATACTTTTGTCTGTCTATCCGCCACAGAAATGGGCAGGTTCAGTTACTGTTGTTGCATTTTACGATGACATAGTTGACATCATTAATACATCATGACTTAAATATGAGCTCCAAGTAGCGTTATGTTCGTGAAATGAAACAACTTTATCTGATAAATCCAAAGGAAGTACACATAACAGTAAACATTTAAAAGCACACAAGAAAATGAATATTGTTAGTAATACAAAGAACAGGAGCAACACAGAAGATTATCTTGATCCGAAGAGTGTGCCACTGCTTTGTAGGGAGATTAGTGATTTCTTGTTATTCAAATCAAAACAACAAAATCACTAGTCTTCCATGCAACGCGTGGCCTTGTGGCTGAAGCCCGTTAGTTGATGGACACCTAGAAATGTTAATCACCAAAGAAGTTAGTCACAATCAAGGATCAAATGAGTTACAACATACAACTGTGATGAGTGATAATTTCTATGTAAAATGATACAGAGATTAATGTAACACAAGAATGGTAAGTACATGTGTCAACACTCTTGAAATGTCTACGCTCCCGCTACTAACAACTGTGTGCATTTTTACCTGAACATCACAACATCGACGTCACACAGTCAAATCCGTTCAACAATCTCTACTTAATCTTAGTTTGGTTTGGTGCCAACTCAGGGAACTCTTCAAACATTCTATCATCAAAATAATAATATGTTAGTAATAATATTGAATTATAGTGCTAGTAAATGACTCAGGAAATCCTCAACCAAATAAAAATGTTAACAGCACAAATCAGTTTAACTCGCAATGATTAGCAATGATACAGTATGATAGTTATTGAAAATAATGTTGACATGCTTTTCAGATATTTGATATGAAACAATAGTAATATGTGATTGAGAAAACATGATGAAATTGCAGCAGATTGAGTGTTAAGACAGTTTGCAAGAATGTATCACGAAGTTTATTCATCGTGTGATCTCAAAAATAAATGAAGCCAGTTCAGGACATTGGACAGATGTGAAGTACACTTGATAGAGTTGTAACTGACCTCTGTTGCAGGAGATACTGCGCCATCTGTATGCGCTGCGGCGTGCCCGTGATGGTGATGATGCGGTCGGTGGAGCCGGGCAGCGGCTCGGCGATCTCAATGCCAGCGCCGCTCTCCGCGCGGATCTTGCGGATTCGGGACCCGGCCTTGCCTATTATCGCGCCAGCCAACTGCAAAGGAAATAAATGGGTAACAATGCTAATTCTGAAGCTAGTACGAGACTGTTTCAATTATGTAAAATACTTGAAAGTAATTAGGTTAAAATAAATGTGTTACACTAACATCTTTGGGAATTGTGACTTGTGTAGTGGTGTCCTGCTGGTTGCCACCGTTGTTGCTGAAGGCGCCGCCGCCGCCGCCGGCCGCGCGGCCTCCGCCAAAGTTTCCGCCGCCGAAGTTGCTGCCGCCGCCGCCACCGCCGCCGCCAAAGGCACCGCGCGGCGGACCGCTGAAGCCTGCTCTGGGGCCGGGGCCACCAAAGTCATTGAATGCAGCTCTCGGGCCTCCGGGCGGGCCGCTGCGGCCTAGCGGCGGGCCACGCGGCGCGGGCCCCCTACCGGCGGGGCCCATGGGCGGCATGCCCCGGGGGGGGCCGCGCGGGGGCCCGCGGGGTCCACCACCACGAGGTCCGCCGCCGCCGCCTCCCTGTCCACTGCCGAAGCCTCCGTATTCGTCAGCGTAAAAGTCATCGTAATTGTGGGGATCGTAATTTTGTATCGCGCCTTTGATGGGGACCTGCAATATTAGAAGTCGTTTGAGATAACTACCCATGATTTTTATCGCCGATAAAACTCTTTATCACAATAAAGAAGTTGTGATGATGAACTGTGATGAACTGTTTACTTTAAGATTTTTCAAGTAGTGTCTTTTATTTTTCTAGTTCTACACACTGCGTTAGAGGATGCCTTGTACGCATATAGTGTTCTCACCTGTCTGATGAGGTCGAGCACCTCCTTAACGCCAGCGGCGACGGCATCCGCCTTGCCCACCAGCTGCACTACGCGCTCCGTACTCTGCGGCGCCGGGTTTGAAAATATCTTCAGACGAGCACCAGTTTTCTGCAAGTAGCACACAGTTCTTTTATACCAAGTACCAAGTCTGATAATTTAGAATTCTTTTTATGGGTAATAGCTAATATTTAAGTTTTTCGTAACAATAGCTGAATATTTTTAAATAAAAGATCATATATTCAGTACTTATAAAAGTTTTTTGTCATTTAATTTGTCATATTTTTGTATTATTAGCCGTCAAATTATTTTTACAGAAGCCTAATTAAAAGAGGTAACCTAATTTAAGCCTCTAATCCTACGCCCAAATAAATTACATAACACAGTTAATTCGGTTGTTTACGGTAAGTTGTCGCGACATGGTCGGAATTGTTTTAGAGTGGCGCAAGAAATCGATGCGTGATCAATTACCGATATTAGATAACATCATGGAACGTGTGCCCTGTGTACTGTGTACTGTGTAGTGTCGGGCTGTCGGGGTCGTGTCGGTGTCTCGGTGACGTTTGACAGGCGGCGGCGGCAGCGGGGCGCATGCGCGCCCACATCGACCGGCGCACGTGGCCGCCGCCCGATCACGCACAAACAACCCGCTGCCACCCGCCCTCCATACATGCGAGCGACGAGTCGACGACGCACCGCAACGGACCTCGTACTACGAAACACCATTACTCAACACTGACGCGCTTCTCAAACAAGAGTCACTTCATATCAAACACTACACTGTTGCCTTTTATAATTATAACACTTCAATTAATTAAATTAAAACGCGCCGAATGAAAAACAGCCGTCAATACAATTTAGGCGGAATATTTAGGGAGCGGTCGGAGCGAGCATCCCTCGAGGGTGGTGGTCGGTTGCGGAATGAGCGGACGAGTGCCGACTGCCGGCGCGTGCAACACCTGCTCGAACTCCCCTCCTTGCACTTGTGGGGCTCCGAGGAAAGCTCGCACGCGCCACGCCTACAACGTGCCGCCACCGCTACGAAGTAGGAACAGACAGAAACCCTGCTCCAAACAACGCGAATAACCGAAAACTAAGGTCGCTCTGAAATCGCAACGGGCATGAAACCCAGTTCGCGAGAACTGTTGTTGCCCGCCTGTGTTCATCTTTGACATCATTTTGCCATTTCTGATGATGCACAAAACACTTCTTACAAATCAGACATGCATGAACCGAGATTTTACTATTCTCTGTAAAAATAATGTTAGCACAACAAAAATTGAGAAAAAAGGACCTCAAGAATGGAATACAATTTGTGACCCGGCTTTTAAAACTTACTACGACCAAACACTAAGTATCAAGCATTAACAAAATGAACTTGATTGAATAATAAATCATAAAATGCCAAACTAAGAAATATTACAGCACAGTACTTTTCAGTTCACCTACAATCAATCATGAGTTTCGTTCGTATAACGGCTATAAAAGCTGCTGCAAATATTTGAACACAATTTATCTTGATCAAAACCTCGACGTTGCCTTTTGGAACAAAGATAAAACCACTAAACAGTAATAGGGTCCGCATCTATTCTTTTTAAGGTCGGCAATATGGTTAACTTATAAATTTATAATGTTATTCGACTACTGTCTAATTAAAATGTTTAAATTGTATTTGATTATTAAATATCATTTTCTAATTATTACTATGTTCCAGAACGCAAGCCCAAAACGTGTAAATGGTATTCTGGTAATATATTTCCCTAGGGAGGCGACTGCCGGTCACTAGCTCACTAGCTTATTAAGCTACTGAGCAAGTAGGTATTATGTATTTCCAAACCGACGTTAACGTTATTCAGATTAACTAGTATACCTGAAGGCCTCAATGAAAATATGCAAGACTATAATCAACATTTTCGGATAGGTGCGTAGCTAGATAAAGCCTTCTTTATTCCTTAATAATTATAAATATTATTAATACTAACGCGCATACCATTTTATGTAAGTATTTTTTATTTTATTATTTAAGAACATGGTAAAAGTTAGAAGTTTGCTAATAAGGACGTATCAGCAAGTAAAGGACTCCTCAATTTTTCTCCACACGGTTCTATCCTTCGCCATTGTTAACCAGGCCACATACATATAAAGCCTTTTAATTATTTAAGATCAAGACAGGCTTGCTACTCGAATAGTGACGTAACTAAAGGTTTCATATTGGTCAGCATGATTTCAAATAAAGAAGCCGTACGTAGACCTGTGTGGTTCGATCGGAAACGGAAGCGGCTAACTCGCGTGCTGCCGTAATTGTCGGGGACAGGACACCGGTGTGACCCCCGCCTAATTACACTGGCGACATATGCACGCCGTCTGCTATTTGTTCTTTGTCCTAAACTATAGCGTTCTGATTGTTTTATCCACTAAAAATAGTATATTCATAATTGACTAGTTGCGCGACGCGGCGTTACTCGCATTCATCCAATAAAAAGACATAGTAGCCTGTTACTCCTTATAATATTAGCTATCTGCAAGTGAAAGTCTCGTCTAAATCTATCCAGCCGTTTCAGAGATTAGCCTGAACAAACAGATACAGACATACAAACTTTTTTTTATATGTACATGTACCGTATATACTTTCATAATTATGGATTTAATGAAAGCTGTTAATTTGAAACTACAAATAGACACAAAAATTTTATTTGTATAGATGTTTTTATAAATTGAGGGACGGGAATTATTAATGATGAGAAAAGTCCTAACATGTTATAGATCCGCTTGTTTTGTGTTATCAAGGATGTGGAGGTATAAAAAAGTTTCCCAGGTCACGTGCGGGTAGCTCCGGTAACCCGACGCCAGCGCCGAGCGCTTCCGACGGATGAAACCCTATAACACGTGCACTTACCCTTGGTTATTCCACAGCGGAACCATAATTTCATCATAAGTAGCACGGCTTACAATAACAAATTTGATTTCAGCGTCCAAGTTTCAAAGACACAATTACACAAGCATCTGAAGAACCTCGGCAGGA
Organism: Acronicta psi; assembly: GCA_946251955.1. Classification (NCBI taxonomy): domain Eukaryota; kingdom Metazoa; phylum Arthropoda; class Insecta; order Lepidoptera; family Noctuidae; genus Acronicta; species Acronicta psi. Next base: position 4,378,606 of record OX276486.1, read on the forward strand.
GTAAAACAAAATTAAATAAAACCGCGAGGCTAAATAAATCTGTCTTCACCGTCGTAAAAGTAAAGCATTGTAAAATGTTTACCTGCATTATTCAAAGATAGGAGAGCGGCGGATGCGGTACCATATGTTCGAAATTTCTATTTATGTAAGAAAGAAGGCCTCCGAGGGGCGATGAGCATTGTGCAAGTAGGTAGGCTGGGTGAAGCCCAGGTGCGCGCGCGCTTTTTGTGAGGCCTTCCGGCGGCTGCGCGCGCACCTGCCGCGGCGACAAGCCGGCAGCTGCTGCCTGCGCACGCGCACGCGCCTCACAACAGACGTGCCACACCCGCGACAGCAACACACTTCAAGAACTGCTGCCCTAGGTACAGTTGATTCATGAAGGTCGGTAACCTCATATTAATACCACCTCCAGTAAGTACATGTGGATTCACTTGCATTTTGAATAATGCCACTAATAATAACAATAGCTGCGCGAAAACACAATGATACCTTTGTCATATTGACAAGACATCCCTATTCAGGTTTTTTTATTTGTAGCGAAATTTCATAGATATTGTTATTCAATAAAGAATTCTGAGGATTGTTAAATTCAAGCTCTAAAAGTAAATTGAACAAAGGAGTTGCAAGAACAGCTGATCTAAAGCAAATAAAAAATCAAAAACGTGGACTCAGGTAGATAGCGATTGAGATTTCGCATGATTTCCGGACATTAATTCAACACTGATACGTTGTCGGGAATCCAACATTGGTATTATGTAATGAAACAAGCTTTTTCATAGGAAGCCTCCCCGGTGCGTTGTAGACCGGCCACGTCCCCAACATCAGCCGTAGTTACTCGAATCTCCAGACAAACATCAGCTAACTAGCCCGAGTTATGAAACTCAACGCCACTAACAGCTAGATTGCGAAGTTCTCGGTGTCCGGGCAGCGCTGGCACGTACATGTTTTAGAACTTTCAGTGAAGTTGGACGAGTGGTAATTGATCCGCCGCGATGCACTCTGCAGTTATGCAGACGCTTCGCCTTGTTTGCTAGTCGACAAATTCTGTCGTCTACTGCGGTAACTTTTGACGAATTATGTCGCGACTAAATGGCTAAACTTGTTTTAACGTTGTGTATAAAGAAATCTGGAAACTTTGTTAGTTCCAACAAGGATTTTATACCATTTGTGTGATCTTTATTATGTATCAAAAAACTTATGTGGCCGATAAAGAGATAAAAGTTCAAGATTCGAGACAGCAGCTGCTCTCACATCTGCCTTGAAGCGTACACCGGTACCACGTGGCGTGAATGCCATCAGAGTCCACACGATAAAAAACCTTAAGTATAACTGCACCTTCGCTCGGCAGATGACTGCTAACAAGTCGTTAAAAGCTTGGTGCATCTGCTCACCTCAATTATTGGTCGTAGATAACGGGATGTACTTAATTGTCATAAGTTTATTTTTACTTTTAGTTAATGATTAACATTAATACGTATTCCACAGCTAGGAAAACACATCCAAATCTTGAACTTCTAGCACGCGCACACGTAATAGGGAATATGCGTCTGACTTAAAAAAAGGTCAAATATTTTTTTTATGAACTTTATCGTTTTAGAATTATGTCTATGTAGATATTTTTCTTATATTATTTCTTTTTTGATGAGAAAATAATTATTAAAAAGTCCAAAAAAACTTGGAAATTCAAATCACTTGAAACGCAACACTATCGGTCAAATGGAATATGACGTCAAAGTCTACTAAAACAGTGTCTGTTGTACGTGGTTGTTTGGTTGAGAGAACGTAGACTTTGACGTCACGGCAAGCGCGCCAAAATCGCGGGTGTTTAAAATGCCAATATCTGTCTCATAATTTAATAATTTTTTTTTGTTACTTAATTTTAGTTTTAAGGCGCTGGATTTTTTTTACGGTTACATAACGATATAAAGTATCGTAAAAAAAAAAAATGTGCATATTCCCTATTATTTGAAATTAATTTGATTTGGTTCTAAAAATCGATTAAACTATGACGACGCTGTATAGCAATTTTTTTTAAGAGTGAAGGACGATAGATCGTATGTTATGTTAATTAAGTATTTTCTGTATCTACATAGTGCAATAAATAAATAACTTAATCGTCGTGTTTTGATTGAACGCAATCAATCGGTCAATTTAATATGGCAAAATTCTTGTTGGGCAGCAACAATAGCTTGTATTGACATATTTCTTATGCTATATTGTTTGTAGTAGTACTACTGTTTGTAGTTTACTAGTAAACTTACCTCTCGCAGCTCTTTGATCTTAGCCCCTGCTTTACCGATGACGCAACCGGCGCGGCTCTGGTGGATCAGTAGGCGAACGTCCAGGTCTTCGTTACTGCTCTTCGGTCCTCCCTAATGGAATATATGGGTTTATAAATATTTCTTCGGTAGTCTTTTTTGGACATTCTAGTGATGTAAGATAATAACTTATTTTGCCACATTACTACAAGCTGCTATCTATTTATTGTAGTTGGAATAAGGCACTAAATAATACTTACATCAGCCAGACATGGTAGTATTTCTTTGACAATTTCCAGAATGGTGTCGACATCCGGCGCAGTTATGGATAGTACCCTGTAAAACATGTATGATTACGGCAAACCATTTGCGCAGCACTGGCGGTATAATATCACAGCACAATATTTAATAACGGTACAAACATATCAACGGTCAGGGAGGTCTGGACTCATTAGTTAACTGAAGCATGATGGCGATGAAACGTGATGTCCGTACGTGTCGTACTCAATAAATAGATGCCTTCCAGCGTGGACAAGAAGTAAGTTGATTGAGAGGATTTAGTCCTAAGAGAACAGACATAATAGCAGCTAATGAGCGAAATGCGGAGACACCGAGGTCGTGAAAGTAAGATCAGAAGGCGTCCAGTGCGACACAGTGCAGTCCTGCGGATGTGATGAGGACGGGAGCTCGAGATACGGAGTAAAGCGCCTAACGCCGGGAGCTAATGATACTTATTATACAGATTCCGACTCCTGACTGTTGACGAGTAGATTGAGTCGAAGCCGACTCGGGCTGTAATAAGTTTTGAGAGTAGATGTTGGCGATATAGTTTACCGTTCGGGGCCGGGGCAATCTGGGACTGTTATAGAGGCTTTGTACTGCGTGGCGGGGCGGCGGGTGCGGGGCAGCGGCGTCCGGCGGGGCGGGACCGGCAACCAAGACACGCTGTAGCGGCGCTCCACGCGACTACACTCGCTAACCCTAGCAGGCCTTTGACCAAGTTCAACTCTTACGACCAGTGACGAAACATTGCCATTATGATAACAGTGCGAAGTTGAATGTGGTCAAAGGCATGTGTTATGAGTGTAGGCGCGCGGCGCGTCGCGCTACTAGCCACAGGGGCGTCTCGGGGGCGCTAATGACCTGCAAACTGGCTGCCGGGGGGTTATTCTGTCTATAAGTCTACGGACTCGCCGCTGTCGCAAGACTCGATGCCGAGATGAACCATCGAATCTTACGTTCTTCTTCTTTCGTTATAGTTCTCTTTGCTACAAGACAGACTAGAATAGCGTATAATTCATAATTAAAGCATAGAAGATACGGGCCTTGTGGTTTTAATTACCTAATGGAGGCACAGAGCAGTACAGTATTTATAGTTTATGAGAGTGGTAGACGTACCTGTGGCGAAAAAATAGTTAAAAGTTTATTATGTAAGTATTAACTAATTAGGAACATTCAAATAAGCAAAAATATGCATATATTAATTTACTGAGATTATAAAATAGACATTGTAATTGGACTACACAACTTTAATGAGTACTTAGTAAATACCTGCCATTGCTTGAAAGCTTACGAAAATACATTATTACTATACGGATAACTAATTAGAATAAGTATAATAAAGTTATACTTCAATATGTTTCAACCATAATTGCTGAACGAGTCTACTCATGTAAGGTCACTACTTACTTCATGTGTAGCTGCTTACATTATTGTAAATACTGACCTGGTTCCTGAGCTTTGAAATATTTGCGCCGCCTTTTCCAATTATCGAGCCGGCCACCTAATAACAAAAATTGTATTTGAAGTTATTTTTTTTAATGTTTTTGTTTTGGAGTCAAGGGAAAGCAGGCATTGTACCCGCATTAACTAGATAATGGTTCCTTTAAAGTGAGTAGGCTTTCTTTGTTTCCCCTTTCAATAGATAGTTCGTTCGGGAAGTAAGTACATAAATGTCCAATTTCTACAACCAAACAGGCTCTTATTATCTGACAATAATAGAAGTTTATGCTTCGAATAGGAACCACTTCAATTCACTGAGGATCTGCGTGGTAGAAGCGAGAAGTCGCGGAATTTATTCGTTCGAAAAGTATAGTCATTAGTTCTAGTATCTATTGTGAGTGTATTTTGCTTAGTTAGTTACAAGCTAGCTGTTAATAAAACCACAGTAAAACAATATACTTCAGACCGTTTTTAAAAAATGCTTCATCCTCCTACTTCATACCTCATACTTTTGTTGCTACGAATGGAGGTAAACCCACCCGCACAGTGCATAAACAAACATCTTTCGCGAACTGTAACCCCACAGGCTCGAGTTAACGTAATACAATTTTAATGATGTCGCCCGTGCCAGAGGCCTGCCTTCGGTCGCTATTGCAAAACAACTACACCTGACACACGCTGCTGTTTAAAGATACAGATGTTCGACAATTTCAACCTTATTGCTCATATTCGTAACAGCGAAACTATTTTATATCTTTACCGCAGTTGTAGTCCACTTTCCACATTATCGATGTCTCTTATCTTCACCAACTATTACTGGAATTATCATCCTTATAACATGCCACACGCATGTATTCCCCGTAGGGTCAGATTCTTTGTCTTGATTCTTTTCTTATTCAAATCTTTGTGTCTTTCACATGGTTACCAGAAAAGCTTATTACCGCTGATGTCTCTTTCCCACAGAGGTAGGCTGTACTGTCGTACTTACTGAGGTAGAAATACAGCACACAGCATGAAACCTCTGACCGTGACCAACTATCAGTCATGCATACTTAATTCTGTTACATATTTATATTTTATTGGTTTTTAAGCTAAAATAAACATACCTTGCTCGGTATAAGAAAGGTGACTTCGTCGTCAGACTGTCGCTGCCGCTTTTGGGTGGGTCCCTCATCTCCATAGGCGTCTCGCTTCATTTTACCTGCACAACAAAACAATTTCATCAAACAATATTCACGCATAGTTATAGTTATAGTCCGTGCATTGTATTGCTATCGATACAAGCTATGCTGATTTTATAATATACTTCTATCAAAATTGAATGAAAAAAAAAAACATTCTCATGATGTTTTGAATGTGAAATTATTGAAACTTTGAACTTGAAAAGTATAAATAAAATAGCGCATCGGGGTCCGGGCCACTAGATAAAGTTTCGTAGCAGGCGTAGCGCGTAGCCACCGTATTCCGACAAAAAATGTACTGACGTAGCACATGTATTGTGTTTTGTTTGTGTAGTTCAAAAACATCTGAAGAATTGCTGTTTGTTTAGAGTTTTCTGTTAGATGCTGATTCAACTTAACAATACTCTATTGATATCCCAACAATTTTCAATGTGCTTATCGATTTCTTGGCGTTTATTAATACTTATTCTGGCGATTGCAGAGTTCTATTGAATATTTCGAAGCATAAAGTTATCTTATTAATAAGTATGAATTGTTTTATTGAAACCCGGTTTCTGATATAGTACCTATTCGTTAAGTATCATCCATGACAAAGCGAAGTAAGTACATACTTTCATAGGTGTAATAAAGGTCTGATGTAACTAGATTATCTGGATAATAGGGGACCGCTACGAGCTTAGTCCTGGGAACAGGATGTAGACGTGACTTGCGAAGCGGCCGGACGACCTACATCCTCCCTGTATAGGATAATAGGGGTACCTACTACCTACTTAGCCTTGCTCGCAAAAAGATTACAAATGGTATTTTCATTTCTACGCACATAGTTTACAAAAATAGGTCATATTTATTACATTTGGTTTTGATACATTTTTAGTAAGGGTACCGTAGAAAACGAATTTGTCAAAAATAAATTAACACTATTAGATAAATAGTTAAATTATTTATTAAATTAAGAACATTGTCATCGTCAATTAAATATTTTGCGCGTATAAACTATATACTTTCCTAATGGTTTTCGAAATGCCGAGCGAATTTAAAATAAGAAAAATATTGATGCAATAATAAAACCTGTTAATTAACAGGCAATAGAAGGTACCTTTTCAAGTATTCGTTTATCAAAGAAAGGATCGTATTGTTTTTCTTTTAAGGGAGAGGAAAAGAAATTAGAAATAGGTATGTCGCCGTGACATCACTGTATTTCTTAGAAATTATACCCTATATCACCGGTGATAATGTAGCTTCCCAACCGTGAAATAATTTTTCAAATCGGTCCAGCAGTTTCGGAGCCTATTCAATTCAAACAAACAAACAATCAAATCTTTATTCTTTATAGTATTGCATGTCGCAAGCACGACTATTTTTCAAGCTAACTGTGCTTCGTGTTAAAACTTTACTTGGAAACTATTACCTACAGGAACATAAGTTGGCGTGTCGTGGGCTCTAGAGCTAATAACAAATAAAACTGCACTCATGCATTTTATGCATATTTGTTTGACGTACACGTGAGTAAAATATTATGCTCTATCGAACATAAATAAACCGCTAGGTGTTAAAAATACATCGAGTGTAATTTACTACATTCGCAACCCGGCTTTGTAATTTATAAACAGGAGACTCAACATAAAAGCATAATTATTTATTTAGAATCTGTTGTGTTTTTATTATGACAATAAATTGCTCTTCTATTTTCGTATAAAATTACGATTTATTAAATTAAAACACATGATCTAGATTCTGTAGTCCACAGAAATTGTATCAAATAATAATTTACAGGAAAATCTATTCCACATCCAGACAAGAATCTAGAGGGAACAAATTTTAAAAACATTTATCTAAAATTGGATTTCTGAGAAATTGGTCCAAGGGTGCAGATGGCACGTTTGGCCCAGCGTATGCTAATGCGGCCGTCTGCCGGGCAGCAGGTGAACGAGGTCATTGACACCCCGCAGGTGCACGCCTACATTCGCAACCCGCTCCGTTCGCGCCACAAAGGGTACCAATGTGCCAACTATCATACCATCCACAAAGCTTAAACTTTCTTAATTTCCTGTGACTTCGCTATTAAAGTACAAAACTTGTGAAAGGGCCAGTTTCGCGAAATCGTTAGTCGCATGTTAGCGATTGATATAGATTATTTTGTGAATGTCACGGAACCTATAATGTAAATCAAGAAAAATTGCGGTAGAAGAAGTGATTTAGATATTCCATGAAAAAAATTATCTTTCGTTGTAGTTATTTCCCTGGAATCTAAAAAATAAAACAAGAAATAGCAACACTTAAAAACATAATATAATACCGATACGCGTACATAGAAATCGCAAGACAGGTACAATTTTATACAAAGAAGTACGAACCTATAAATAGTTTTTGGAATTGGAACCAGGCTAAGGACGATCAAAAGTGTAATCGAGTTCGTGAATAGAACAGACGGGACTAGAACGGGGCCCGGAGCCGCCCCGGCAGGTGTTCGCCGCACAAAGACCGACATACCTAAAGATCAAATCGCGCAAAAAATATGAGAGCCAACCGTCGCTCAAAATGTCACTACCAGCTGTCCCACTTCACCTGTATAAGATTTCTTTACCTAGCCAACCCTCCGCCTTTTAGTTAATAACCTAGTTAACAAGGTGGATTTGTAAGTCATCGTTTTCTTTCAACATTTGTTTCTACTTTATGGGAATCGGGAACGGTGCAGAATGGACGAGTTAAAAATAACTTGACAGGTCTTCGAAACTGGAGAACTAAGATAAAAAAATAATTAAAGATTCAATAAAATTTTAATTTGGGAATATAGGGGAATTTTAAACCATAGAAGCGACCGAAATCAGGAAACCATCTTTTTTAATTTGTAAACATTCGTGAAAAAAAAAACAACAATAAACGCGGAAAGGGAATATTTATATATACTCACCAAAATATTATTTATCAGGACCGCTTAGATCGAGGCGGTTTACTCCTAAACAATACAGAGACTTTTAGTTATAAGATTCTAATGAATTCAAATAATGAAGAAGACTCGCGCAAATATTGTGGATCCTACATTGTATCGAGTTATAATTCTTCATGTTTGGTTTGCGTCTAGTAGTGAAGACGTCCGCGAGTAGACTGACATCGTTTGTGCTCCGACGAGCGTTTGTAAAGCACCCCCGAGAGGCCGGGGCGCCGGAGGTGCACATGCGCGCCACCCGCCGCCCCGTCAATAACACCCTGCCTCACATCGTGCCCCGGAAACGACGACTTAACGAGTCACGCCGCAAGACGACACCCTGTTCTATGTCTAAGCCAACCTAGATAATTTTAACAATGTAACTAAGAGCAGATGATATGCGTTAAGCATTCTGCTCTCGTACATTGATATGCGACACTTCTGTTATAAATGTCGGTAAACCGTTGTACTAATTAATTAGTTGGGCAAATTGAATAAAGACTTTGTGTATCATTAAAGTACTGTTACATTAATATGAATTTATAGACGAATATTAAACATCAGCTATAAATATTAATATCAGATATAAAACAAACTTATCTAATTTAAGCATGTTTGAAGCATTTCCGAAAACTTTTTCGAGGAGACGTTTTCGGAATAGGCACTAATCATTATGATTGATAATTAATACATAATTCATCATCATCAACCCATATACTGTCCCACTGCTGGGCACGGGTCTGCTCTCAGTATGAGCGGGATTAGGCTACTATTAGTCCACCACGCTAGCCTAATGCAGGTTGGTATGCCGTCGAGAAAATATCTCAGGCATGCAGGTTTCCTCACGATGTTTTCCTTCACCGTAAAATGGTGAAGAAAAACCAGTGATAATTACGCATATGATTTCGAGTCAGAGGTGCGTGCCATGGATTCGAACTTCAGATCTTTGACTTGGCAGTCCAGTGGCCAAACCCCTAGGTTATTACTGCTATACATAATTACATGTAGTTTTAATATGCATCACATAGGTTTCGTTAGGCAACACGTTTTAATCGTTGATGAGAGCTTAATTGACATTAATAAACATCCGAGGTGGCAAGACTTGCATGCGACGCTGTCGTTACGTACCACTAATGTCCCGCCTACGACATCACTTAACAAATTGACCACAATAAATGGAAAAGTTACAAGTCTAACCCAATAATAATAAAATTAATAGCGTTTTTAGTTTATAAAGCAGTCGTATCTTAAACAATCGAATTTAGAACGTCCTCCTTTTTGAAGTCGGTTAAATAGACATGATTAGTTAAGTAATTTATTGGAAAGGTTAAAAACTCCTAACGCTATTCGCATGGCATATATTTTTATTTATTTTTTTAGACCCCATCAATGGGACGATTAATGCTGATGCACAATTTACATGTTTATAGTTAAACGGTAGAAAGAATAATATATCTAAGTTATCAGAACAGAACAAATTCAATGTTCCTAATGACAATGTTATAATGTAATACAGTAAATGACTTTTAGTGCGGACACAAGATCAATCAGGCCATCCAAATATTCGTGCGATCGAAGTCCGATATGAATGTTTGGACTACATTTCATAAAAATGCCTATGTATGTATGCATATCCACATTTAATATTAGTTATATGTCAATAGCTAATAGCCTACCGATGAACCACGTCGAAGACAATCGTTGCCTAGGCAACCACAATGACAACAAAATGCGAACCTAATAATACTGCCATGAGACCGTGATGGTGACCACAACGTATGAGATATCTGGGTATAATGATTAAGCGATGGCCCGACACTTAACAATCTCAAAATATAATTATATATAATTAGCCATTATATACAAACAAAATCAAGAATTGTATTTCAGTCAAACTCGTGCATGATTCCAAAAAGTAGGACTTAGCGGACAAACTCCATAGTCATGGTAACAGTTACAATTTGTATGTGAGTTTTGAGGATAGTGCATTTTCATGTGTATTATAAAAAAGATAGCTATGTAGGTATAAGCAGTAACATCAGACCAGCTCCGACAGACTGCAGCATACCAATCCATCACCCCTTTTTCCTATAGGGTTAGGCAAATCTACAGAACATTTTACACTTGCATACGTTTCATTCCTAATTGTAATAATAAGGAACATGAATTAAGTGTTCCAGGAAACTTAAGATGGTTAATGAGGAACCATTTTTCAGTATGTACTTGCGTAGTTAGAGACTCCTGCTCAAATATTTAAAAAGAAGTACCGAGGCTAGTCTTGAGAGGCTGAGAGAGACTTAAAAAGCCATAGTTACTATTAAGAATCTTAACTTATTTTAATTTTCGATAAGGCCGTCAGTCCCTCGTCCCTAGGAATGAACAAATACTTAACCTTCGAAACATACCCTATATAAAGGCATACGATTTCATTCATTTTGAGAAGTGCCTGTTCGTCTCAAAACGAATAAAATCGTATGCACTGTCTTTGATTAAATATTAACATGAGATACAGGGTATGTTTCGAAGGTAAAGTAAGGTTCATTCGTGGGAACTGGCGGCTGTTGGAGCAATCATGCGGTACTGACCTAATTGTAGCCGAGTTTTCTTCCAGCGACATTATTTTAAACATGTAATTGTAGTTGGGGTCTCGAGGGCTGAAGCGAAGTCTGTAATTTACCTGACACGGGTTACTAAAATATTAAGCGACAATGGGAACCTGCCAGGCGCCAGCCACCGACCACCTCACCTAGCCTACCCTGACGTGGCTGTTTCTAGGCTACACCACCGCCACCCATATCATTATTGGCTACGTTCTAGAGAATATGCAGGTGTCTTTGAGGCCACTTCTTTATAATTCAAACGTTCGTAATTACAAGTCTCGATGTTGCTTGTGCATTTTAGAGTACAAAATGAACGATGTAAAATGGTCCGATTGTAATTGCTTCAAAGGAAATTTCTCGGTGAATGCATATTTGATACAGTAATGACTTGGAGCATAAAACTCGTTGAGAATATTGCGTCGCATCGTAACTACTGGGTTTCAGCTCCATCGAGTTATGGTTGCCGTTTGGGACCTAAGGGTGAGATGGTAATTCATGGGAAAAGTATTAGAGTTGACTGAAATGCCTGGCACTCATGACTCTCGAGAAAACGAGATTTTTGAGACAGGTCTTCACAGCTTAGTCTCATGCGTGTCAGTAAGGACTACTGTAAACACCTGTCTCATAGTTACTTACGTTATGAAGGGGACCTTTAGAAAGAAAACGAAGTCTGCGCAAAGGATGGTAAGAGCCTAATCTATTATTGATAGTGACTTTGCAAAACCCTTTTGGCATAAAGGAAATTCGATTACGGATACTGTTGCATCTTTAAGGTTATCAAACACCGAGAAATTTATGAATAAGATCGTATCTGACAGTACTATATAGCCTTAAAACAATTATTTAAAACAAAATGGCTAATTCATCGTTAAATAATTTTATAAATAATACTTCGAGATTTCCAGATTGCAACTTGATAACAAAATAGCAGCACTTATTTCACGCTGGGGGTCCCACGTTGGGCGCCCATGTCTGTCGCATCCACTTGAGTATAATGCGCAACGAACCATGAAAGCATTACAACCTTACTTACGACGCAACGTTAGTAGGCTAATACTCGCGAGATAAACGATGTTGTAACCTACACATGGAATTAATTTGGACATCTTTGAATAAATATCTTTTGCGTGACGTATATAAAAACCTTCTTGTGTTTCGTAATAATTATTGCATTGCTTGGAGAGTGGATATGGATATAGCTTTATTGTGGGCATCTGCCCAATGTCTGTTTTCAATATTACCGTATTTAGTTGTAAGTCAATAAATAAACATAATATATAAAACCTTTCTAACGGCCCTTCTGAGCTAACAATGGAAAGGGTTTCGGCGAGTTCGAGTACGTAATTTGAATTTCCTCAATTGTAGAATATCTCTGCTGTATTGTTAACTGAGACCACAGAATACAAGATTGGCTCTATAACATCAGTATTACTGTACTAAATACTACAACTGGGCACCTACTCCCAGTCGAAATTAGCAGCTCTCAGGAGGAATTTCAGCTCTCTGAAGATTATTATTGAAATAAAACTTACGCTTGTATCGCGTTACATCCGTAAAAGTAGTTTTATTTCAATGTCTGCAGCATTGAAGTTATCAAAGGCTTTTAAAGCCTGTCATGCGACAAACTTCCTATCCCCGATTCCCCTTCCCTGCTTTTTTTTCTGGTACAAAAATCAAATGGTAGCGCATAACGATTATAGTAAGCGTATCAACTTTAACATGCGTGCAAGTCTCACTAATTCAACATAGTTTGAGGAATGTTATAAAGCAGCGTTGTAAGTCAAGCAATTCTTAATTCACTCCAAAAATGTTAATGAATCGCTTTTATGCGAAGTTTAAGAATAGTTTTTATTTGAAGAAAACGTTTAGGTAATTAGGAGAAAGGGGCAGTGTTTGCCCCCTGTGGCCTTTCAGACCACGGCTACCCATTTCGTTTCCTCGTGGGCGCCGGGTATACGTGAATATTTGATGTGTCTATCGATCATAACTTCTTTGCAGCGCTTCGCAGTACGGTAGGGTTTCAGTCATTTAAGGCTAATGTAATTTTAGAATTGTAGATATCCTGCCGCATTTGAAACTGCCATTACGTTTAGATTGTTCTAACTAAAAATCTTGACTAGGCTAAAATTCAAAGATGACTCTAAGGAAAACGTATGACATCTGAAAAACCATAGTTCACCTTAAAAATCTGCCATAGATAAGGAGTGTAATCTTAGCTACGAATGGCGTAATTTTGAGACAAACCATATTTCTGAATACGAATTATAATCATGAGCTATGCCGATAATAGGCTGACTCTAAGACTGCTTTCTCTGATGATATTATAGGTTATGTATTATAGGTATCATAATGATAATTTTCCAGACCTCAGGGATACGGCATATAGAGGCCTGCTTTCTAAAAAAAGGGTTTTGTATTTCGTTTCGCAAAGTAATTTATTCTGTGCGTTTACAGTCAGTGTATAGAAATCCGACCGAGATTTTTACATGTACCAAATGTTCTGGACATTAATAGTAGTAGTTAGAGAGCCCACGACCAAAATTTTTGTCTCATAGCAATACGGCCAAAACCGCATCAAATCGATAGATACGATTATCCTGAACTCGAAAATACCAATATCAGACATTTTCCGCGTAGCGTTTGATCTGACCGAATTTTCAAAATTGTCAAAGAATTTTACCGAACTGCATCATAGCAATATGTCTGATTTGCAGACTGTAGTTGAATGATAGTTCTGAGATACCGGAAACATATTTTTCAGACGTTAGTGGCGTAGCGCAAACCCGTAAAATCACTTAAAAAAATTAAAAATGAGACAAAAAAAATGTCTCATAGCAATACGTCTGAAAATCTTTTTTATTAGTAATTTTTGGTTATTTGATGCGAACAAAACCATTTTCAGACGGAAATGTGAACGCATTAAATTTTGAGACAGTTTTGAAAATGTTACCAATTTTACCGATCGGTATCATAGCAATATGTCTGAAAATTGTTGGACATGATAAAATAAGTTGTCCACATGTGCAAAAAATTTATATCAGACAAATTAAGTGTAGCACCTTCTCTATCAGACAACTTTTCGATACTCAGATATCATTTAAAAATCGTATTGAGGCATCTTGAATTTTCTGTTACAAACCAATGAATACGTTGCGACCCTGAATTTATTAGATGATAATTAACAAAGAATTTACCCGAAACCGTAACATTGAAGTTGAAGGACTGAAATAAATCGCACAAAAGGAAACTGGGATGAAGTTGGAAAAAAAAACTGCTACACTTAAAGTGTCTGAAAACAGGTTTTTGGTAATCATGGCAGCAATACGAAAAGTTGAAAAAAATAATTATCCGTATTGCTATGATACAGGTCGGCTAAATTTGTTGACATTTTCAAAAATGCGCTCAGGCTATATGCTACGCGCAAAATGTCTGAAAACAAACTTTTTCGTAATACAATTATAAAATCTATGTACATTTTCACTATCAGACGTATTGCTATAATACCGACTGTCTTTTTTTTTTGACACAGCAGAAATGTCCTCCCACGCAGTTGCTACACTTTCGACCGTTACTACACACCTAGTCGGGTTCAGAATCATACAATCTAACGATTTTATAGGGTTTTTGCCGTATTGCTATGAGACATGGTTTTGGTCGTGGGCTCTCGTACTATAGGGTTTTTAATAGTTCTTTCAAGAAAACCATAATAAAGTATATCTTATATGGGAGGAATAAATACCTAATGCACTTTTCTGATTATTGTTCTTTGTTTTTAGATGGTATGCTATGTTTAGTTACAACTAGTTTAAAAAAAAAAGTTTAGAATAATAGTTCTATTTTTCGTGATGACTTATAGATATTCTCCAAGCCTAATACAATTTTCTCCGCCAAATAGTCCATGAATAAGTGACCATAATTATCATATCGCCTTAACTTTGTTGTTTATAACACAAATAAGGCACTTGCATTTAATATGTAAGCCATAATATACCCTAATACAATTCCGTATTGGATATTTGCGTGCAAGTCTATGGCAGAAGGAATATCGAATGGTGCATTTATCGTAATAGGGTTGTCTTCATGACTTATAAAGGCGACGCGGTCGGTGCTTGCGGAGTAAAAATCGTCTAGAACAGTAAGAAAGGTATCGGACGGACGTTACGTGATTGTAATTGGAGAGGTTCGTGGGCGTGCCGCACGCTACGGTGAAGTCAGGCAGGCAGGAGACATCTTGTATGTATTTGCCTCTAGTAATTTCCCCGTCCGTCCTTGTATATTTAAGCGGCGGCGGCGGCATCGTCCGTGCCGCTCTCATGCATATGTCATGAGCAGTTGCCGCGCGACGGTTTGTTGACGGTCGAACCGCGGGAACCGCGACCACCGGCCCCCAGCCCAGGCCCCACCGGTCCCACCATCGATAATTATTACGTTCTACTTTCAATTCTGGTGGTTATCGGCGCCGCCCCGTCGCTGTGTGGTGGCCACCCCGCACCACCACTTCCAAAGGGATGAGGCGACAATTAGATTTCCGTTTTCTCCAATATTGTATTGCATGTATGGTCAAATTAAATGGCAGGCCCCGTAAAAATAGTCATAAGTCTGATGCACGCACGCAAGGCAATAAATAACATGGATCTATTTAATGTCCCTGTAGACAAACAGCGTTTGATGGGTTATGGAATAAAATCAATAAACATTAGGTATATCTCTTACTTAGACACTTTCGCCAGGGATCAATATAACATTATTTCACGAAGATTTTTATTTGCTGTCCGAATAGATTTAGATGATTAATAGATAACAGTCGCGACGGATTCATCACATTTTTAGAGATACATTAGTCTCAAAATTTTATAGATGTTTGATAATAGGAGGATGAGTGAGGGTTTTACTCAATTATACAGTTGCATATATTACTGCACAAGGCTCAAGCTGAACTCCAAAACTGTCTATTAATAATTGCTGCTTGCTTGATGTAGCTTTAAACTTTAAAGTGGTCACCTAGCAGGTACTGGCTGACTTCACTCAGAGACTTAAGGGTTCAAATCACACCTGAGACAAATATTTGTTTCGTATCTAGGTGTACTTTGTGTCCATTCATTGTCCCAGTCTGCACACAAGGATTGTTCTTGTTGTTGTTGTTATTGTGAAAATAAATTAAATAAATATATCCAAATGTTTGTCCATTCCTTATGTTTGCACTACTTATTCAAATTGGGCTTACTTATTCAAATAGGACTATGTTTGGGCACTAATCACTGTCACATTGTCAAATAGTCTCCCAACTAACCAATAAAAAGTATTGTGTTATGGTTTAGATATTGGGTAATGTAGCCAGAGAAATTGCTGAGGCAACCACTGGGGCCTCAAAATGACAACAACGGCTGTCAGTTACCATCAGGTGGTTGATGTTTTTCATCATATTAAAATGATAAACACTTTCATACTCAAACATCAAGCAAATAGGGACAGTCTATTGCCAATATCAATCATCATTTTCATTTCAAAATTCTTTGTAAATGAATTTATTACACTATGGTATAAGTCTGCTGTAGTTAAAAAATTACAGTTGTAATATGAAATTTAGCAATGAATCAATTAAAGGACTGAACTTAGTTCGAAGACCCTCCTTACACAAGTGTGGAATACAAAAATGAAAATGGTTATTTAAATGCCTTATTGATCTGTGATTTAATTCTTCTGACAGGATATTCTCCAACGAGTACAAAATATATATTTTTTTTTGTGCCCAGTACCTACTACTACCTACAGTAATGGATCTGCAGTGTTGGTGAATCATAATTATTATAAAGTGATTCCATTATGGAGCAATACATGCCACTAATGGACACATTGATAATGATAATGCAAGAAGTGTGACCAATATAACCTTGAATAAAATATTGAACAAAATAATATTTATTACTGTTTTTACAGTAAGTTTACCCGAAGAAACAATCATGTTCCAATGATAACAGAATAACTTGAGCATACATATTAATTATGTATAACAGTCCAGAGGAGTCATAAGAAATTTACTTTATTTGAGATAAGGGGTCAGTGCCCTCTGTAAAGGGGTCGAAATGTGTTTTTTTATATATTTACACTGATGAGATAGGTGAGGGAAACATATATTTTACCACAATTTGGTGAGAGGGTCACCTAAAGGCGGAATTTAACAACTAAAATCTGTCATCTAACAAATTCTACCATAATAGGTACCTGTACAAAATAAATGTAATGTACTAAAAATTCAATCTATCTTCAGGTGACTGTAAAGAGATTTATCAATTCTGCAAGTGATTCCTGTAACTGATAGTAATGAGAATCATGGTAATAGTAGTATAATGATAGAAGACAGGACATGACTAACCCAGTAACCCAGACCAACCGCTTACGAATAAACTATTATTTGAACTATCATTTCATTTACACCTGAAAAGGTAAAAAAATAACAACAACCAATAATTATACATGTCTAATCATAGTGGTCTAGAACAACGCCGGTTGCGAAATAAATCGATAACATGACGTGACCGACGACTGTCATGTTAGAAGCAGGATAAATTTATAAAATAGGACATACCTTTAGCAAACGCAGGGTAGCAATTAATATCTTGCGCACAAATCCTTTATTGTTCAATTATAGTTTGTTATTGATCTATGAAACGCTAATCAAATAATTGCGAAACAGGAATACCACAAAAAAATGGCGGCAATGGTAAAAAAAGATGTTTGGTAGATTTTTGTTGTTGCTACCATTACCAGTGCACAACTTTTAATCTACCATTAACTATTCTGTAAAATAAAGGCTACCGTCCACTATGTAGGGTCACCGAGTCGAATCTAATTGAGGCGCAATAATTCGTGCGCAATCGAAGCTCAATATTTACCAGGAATGTGCGTTCTGCGTTCATCCCAACAATAACAAGTATTTTAATAATGCGCCGCAGCGTCGTTGAATTTCAACGCTGCCATGCCGCGAGTGAGCGTTTCTGTTCGTCTCGGCTGGCCTGTGTGCACGTGTGGAAACGAATCTATCGCGCCGAACGTATAGATCTACAGTATGATTTATTTACATTTTTTAAGTAAACTTCCAAAAGGGAAAAAGTTAAACAAAGTCCTTTTTGGAAACAAATTACAAAACACGTCATAGAGATTTCAATTTTCATACACATTGTACGGTGCAACCGCACATTTCCATTACTGCACTTTCAGCAAATCGATATGTTATTAATTGTCATTCATTTACTTAGCATTCAGTTCACGTTCGGATCGCGTCATAGCAACACCACATAATCATTAGTTAAGTAAAGTGGACTCAATACACGTATCAAGTGAAAATTCTATAGTTTTATTCCATATCAATCATTATCATTATCAAGCAGCAAAAGACGTACGATCACAACCGTACACACATACTTACTGACTTACATAATATTCTAGTGGTTGCATCTTGCATTCTCTTCTTCTTCATCAAATAGAAAAACATATGTTTATCCGTATTGTATAGCACATACGCCGAGCATGACCTACTTGATGGTCTGACTTCATTTAATTTTCAATTTTAATGACTGACCTATTTTTTCTTAAACTGTTTGTTCCACACTAATATTATTCGTTACTAGAATTTGTCCACACAATTGTACTCACGCTAAGTTAATCCCTTTCCTGGTTAATATTTCTCTACTGTGCACCGAGGCCATTAACGCCGCGCCAGTAAAATAGGAAAAAAAAAATGGATTTTTTCGTCAAATCTTATGCGTCTGCATAAGATTAATCATATACCCTCGGAGATAAAGATTGCTGTTCTCAATGATTTTCATATGAATTGTCAGAAGTCTATCCGTGGTGTCTGGTAAACACTAAACGCATTTTGAGAAGTTAAGCTAAGTCAATTGAACTGAAATCAACTGAAAAGATCTTTTATTTGAGATTCTTTAAAACAGTATCAACATCACCTCACACCGAAACCGTTCAAATCTCCAGGGCCGGACGGTATATACCCTATATTACTACAAAAAGGTGAATCGATACTGAGCCCACATCTAACAAGGCTCTTCAAGGCCTGCATAGCCTTCGGGTACATCCCGAAGATATGGAGAGAAGTTAAGGTGACGTTCATTCCAAAACCAGGAAAGGATAGTTATCAAGAGGCTAAATCATTTCGTCCGATTAGCCTCTCATCATTCCTTCTCAAAGCCCTGGAAAAACTGGTGGATCATCACATAAGGGATGGCCCTCTGAAAAGGAAACCATTTCATACGCTGCAATGTGCATACCAGTCCGGGAAATCAACCGAAACCGTGTTGCACTATGTAGTAACAAAAGCAGAGAATGCAATTGATAACCAAGAGATATGTGCAGCCGCCTTCCTAGATATAGAAGGAGCCTTCGATCGCACGACTTTTGAATCAATCAAACAGGCCGCTACGGACCACGACATTGAAGGCACTCTATGCAGATGGATAGAGTTCATGCTTAAAGGTAGGAAACTCAGGTCGTCACTGCTAGGGGAAGAAATCCGTGCAACCACCACAAAAGGGTGCCTACAAGGTGGAGTACTGTCACCAACATTATGATGCCAGCTCCGAAGGGAGTCCCCCTTCTGCACAAACTAAACAGAGGAGCATGTTTTTCTGTGGGATACGCAGATGACATAGTCGTAATGATAAACGGCAAATTTCCGGAAACTGTGTCCGGACTTCTGCAGCAGGCTTTGGCTGTGGTGGAGGACTGGTGCAGAGAAAACCACCTCTCCATCAACCCAAAGAAAACCATGGTTCTTACTTTCACAAGAAAGAAAAACTTGAGCAATCTGAAAAAGTTGCTACTATTCGGCGCAGAACTAGAATGGTCCACGAATGTCAAATATCTTGGCATGACTTTGGACAAGGAGCTCACATGGAATCTACACGCCAAAAACGTGTCTGATAAAGCAATGAGAGCTTTTAACATGTGTAGATCAGCATATGGAAAAGTTTGGGGCCTTAAACCCAAAATACTATACTTTATCTACACTACTAAGGTGCGCCCGATACTGTCCTATGGCAGCATCGTGTGGTGGCCGAGGACAAAACTGACAACATGTGTTGGAGAACTAGGCAAACTGCAAAGAATAGCCACTATGGCAATCACAGGAGCGTTCAAGACTACGCCAAACAAGGCCCTCGACATATCACTGAACTTGAACCCTCTTCATATCTTCATAAGAACAGAAACAATGAAGGCCTTGCACAGGCTAAAGGTAGCAGGTGTATGGCATAGCAACATGCCGATCACAAAGCACACAAGAATGGAGCTTGACAAAGAACTCCTAAGGAAGATGAACATGCCGAATGACGCAATGACGTCAATAAAAATCTTCAAAAGGAATTTCAAAACGTACGTCCCCACAAGGGAAGAATGGAAACAAGGACTGTCGCCAAACACGGACAGCCTAATATGGTACACAGACGGCTCGAAAACGGAATCTGGTACTGGAGCAGGAGTTTACTCAAAGTCGCAACAAATATGGAGTAGCTTAGGTAAATTCACCACGGTCTTTCAGGCTGAGATGTATGCCATCATCGCTTGTGCAGACGAAAACATAAAAAGGAACATAGAAAATAAAAAGATCTATATTCTAAGTGATAGTCAGGCATCAATAAAGGCCCTTACTTCCTACAAAGTTATCTCCAGACTGGTCCTCAATGCCATTAAAACGCTAAACAAGCTCGGTCGCAGGAACAATCTGCAGTTTGGGTCCCGGGGCACCAAGGCATCGAAGGAAATGAGAAGGCTGACGAGTTAGTAAGAACAGGAACAGCGAATGCAATGATTGGACCAGAACCATGCATGGGGCTACCAACATTCATAAAAAAGGCCTTACAGGACTATGCCGATATGAAACGCATAGAGGAGCGGAACAACAGCCTTGGACGTTTCCTCGGCTGCAGCACCACAAGAGTCTCAAAATTCGTTCTGAGCAACAGAAGAGACAAAGCCCGAGCTGTCATTGGAGCTCTTACAGGGCACTACACCACAAATGACATGCTCCATAAAATGAAGCTAGCTCTGAATAATAATAGCTCTGCTTAGTTTGGGACTAGATGGTGCTGTGCAAAATGTCCCAGTATATTTATTATTATTAACTTTTAATAGCACATAGGCTTTTTACTTTTCACTTTTTATCCCGGTAAAATGTATGGTTCTCGTGGGATAGCGGGTGAAGCCGCTGGCGGAAAGCTAGTATTATATAAATAAATATTATATTATTATATGCCTAGCAGAAAGACACAGCGTTAATGTGAAGAAGCTGTCTATGATCTTGTCTTCAAGGAGCATAAAAAGTAAAAACATACCTGTTTGTCTCTGATCTTTAGTAGTTACCATGACAATCCGGCAGGGGGCGCAGCGTCTTTCCCGCGCGGCCGTTGACATTTTCTTCATAGCGTTTGTGATTTTTGTCGTGTAAGGAGCAAAAGTTTTCCAAGTTGTAAAAAACCGACAAAAAGTCTCTACCAACCATTATTTCAGTCAGAAATACTTTGTAAACGGAGTGTACCTTAATTTTCTATCTGAAATAAGTGTTAAAACCTAATTTTAGTGTAGTGTCTACAGTTCGTGGGCAGTTTGGTGAGTACATTATGAAAAATCATTTAGAGGGTCCCAAAGCGCAAATCGCCACTCCAGAGGGAGGGCGAAGCGCTAGGAGCCCAATCTTAATGCAATACAGCAGTTCTACCTCATCCGCGGAAGTTGAGGAAGGCTTTGCCACCCACAAACGATCCAAGTGATCTAGGTCCAAACAGGTCGAAACCTGTCGGATCTACGTATTGAAAAAGTTAGCCTTTTTTCTTGTTGTGTAGCCCAAATATTGCAATAACTATGTTAAGGCAATAAATGCTAATATTATAATAGTAAAAAGTACATAATGTCGGCCATTCTTCAAACCATTGCAACTTACAATTTACAAGTTGAACCATTTCTAGGCCTAACATACAGCCGCCTAACACGTCTGGGGGTTATAATAAATATTGTAGTTTGTAATGAAAATGTCTACACCGGTGGTGGACCCCGGTAAATTAGCTGAAATTGGTAGCCTTCAACAAATCAGCAATGTTAATCCCAGACATGAAGATTTCCTTATAGCCACACCATACATCTCCTGGTTTTACAAGGTTAAAATGAAACGTTAAATTAATCATTCAATTTATCATTCAATCATTTTCAATAATTTTAAAATTAGATATTTTAATATATTTTGAATAAATTATTAAGTATGCAACAGATTATTAAGCTAGTAATGAACATTTTTTAGCAGGTTGTCAAAAAACTGTCATGGACAGTCAGTTGGCTTCTAAGAATGGTCTACAGAATGTCATATATTGGGCTTCCAATTCGGAATAAAAGCTGAATGCAAGAATTCCTTGCTTAATTATTATCCGAAATATTTGGTCCTTCATATCAATCATATATAAACATGGAATCATGCATGCAAGTTATGTGGTAAACAGGCAGAATATATTGAGGTCAGATATGACTTTATACTGAAGAAAATATATAATGTCAACCTAAAGGTAGCATTACTACATTCCGCCTATCTCGGAACCCTATTTAATAGGGAAGCACTTCTCCCTCTGGTAGACTTCTTTGGGGGGTCTCAGGCCTACCGGGTAAATTGGTATGTTTAGCCCTAGCTAAACATACCAATTTATTTAAAATATTAATATGTATAAATTTATTTATGGTATTAATGTGACTGATAGTATTTTTTATTTATATAAATCCAGGATAATTTATAAGACAAGTATAACTAATTCTGAAAAATTTTTAGAGCTCAAGGTAGCAGGCATTTTATAAAAACCAAAAGAGATTACACTGGGGTCTCACCCAAATATGCTTTTAGTTGAAAACCAGATGGGAGAGTGCGTCCAATATTCTATTTAAAGAAATTTAATGTGCATGTCTCAACTTGTTACTTCCAACTCTTTTCTCGAGTGGATGTTATCCAGTTCCTTCAGGACCAGGATTGGATGACAAATAATAGACCTCCACCAATCCTACTTTTACTTATGCATAAAGGAAACCCACAGGTGTTTCTGCATATAATGTGTGGAGGCTAGTTGTAACAATTAACAGCCCTGCCTTTTAGTCTGTCCTCAGCCCGTCAGTCCTTCACTTCTGTGACCAATTGGATTGCGGAAATCCTTCAGAGACAAGCCATAACAATAATAGTTTGTTTGAATGAATTTCTATTTTTCTAGCTAACCCAACACAACTTTTAAAATAAACCAAAGTTGCCTTAGATACTCTGATAAAGTTGAGTTGGAAAGGGGATTCTCACAAATCCCTTCTCATCCCAACTCAGGTCAGGTTGGAATATTTATATATGTCATGGAACACAAAATTCAATTTAATTTTTCTTACTCTCAAAAAAAAAAAAAAAAGTCCCGAAATATAAAGGTATAAAGGAAATAGTAACCAATTTATTGCAAATAAAATGTCTTGTCTCTAGGAAACAGAGGTAGCTTGGTATAAATAATTTTTTCTAAAATCATTCAGAGAATGGGTAGCTTGGTATAAATAAATTTGGGCTATTTAGCGACTCAAAATGGTCGCCTGCACTGTCGCAGAACACAGATTTTTCTAAAATCATTCAGAGGACGCAGACCAAGGCACAAGAGGGTATTACCTCCTCTAGTAACTAAGTTACAGTGGAGGGTAAAAATTTAGGCAAAGTGCAAAGAAAATGCACAGCCAAAGAGTGTCACACTTTCTCACCACAGACGCGGCGGACGCGAGCTGGGGAGCACACCTGAACAACATGATGTTGTCGGGCAAATGGAGTTCACGCCAACAAAACGGCACTCCAATGTGAAGAAAATGTATGCAGTGTATGCAGCCTGATCAAAACAAGGTGCATACATAAAGGGTGCGCACGTATTGGTGTAGTCCGGACCCTGATAGCCTATATATATAAGGAACAAAAGGGGGCACCCGTTCCTTAGCCCTGCTGGGCCTAGCATACAGACTCCTTCACTTCACCGAGCAGCTCAAATATAATGCTGTCGGCATCCTACCTCGCGGAGAGGTAAAACGGAAATGCAGACCACTTCTCAAGTGGAAAACTTGCACCTGCATGTCATCTGCAATTCCAGGCCAGGAAGGCTATGGGGCCAGACCTAGATGCGTTTGTATCAAAAGAAATTGCAGCTGTCCCACGGTACGAAACCGGGGACTCAACCGATGGGTCGACTCCTTCAGTCGAGATTGGGACTATTGGTTGGCTGGCCTTTCCCCCCACTAAACTTGATCCCTAAGTGCTAGCACTTTTGAACATACCACACTGGAACCAGTTCCTTTGGTTGACCGTCCTGGGCAGGCCTGGCAGGCCAGGGCCCTAGCAAACCCAGTGTGTGTAGTGAACAAGTCTGTTTCCCACAGGTGGATAAGTTCCCTCCAAGCGTGGAAAAAGGGGGGGGGGGGGTGATCTCCGATCTCAAGCTGGAACAGAGATGAGATAAAATTATTGAGTAGCAGTTAATGAACTAGCACTCTAACATACTAAGCCCCTTTGTAACGATGGCAAACATTTTGCCCAACTATTAATGTAAAAAACCCTAATGGCAGGGATGTTTCAGATTTTTAGCAAACCTATATTTAAAGGATTCCTATATCTTTTCCTAGCACAATATTATTAAATAGATCTGATAATTATCCTTTTAGCAATGCAAATGTTGAATATCCTAAAAAAAAAAAAAAAAAAAAAAAATACTAAGCTTTTAAGGCCATAGCGTTAGCTAAGCCCAAACCTGTAAAGTCCCCTTTATGGGATAGGAATACAAGTTGCTGTTGAAATCGTTTGATTACTGTGCCGTGCATCAATTCTCTTTTTATTATATCCAGAAGAACTGCATTAATTTTACTGTTAGCATCAGGCCGAAGAATACATTACCTTACCTTACTGATATATCTCAGAACAACTATACCTACTATGGCCTATGTTGGGATCACGAGATGGATTCAAGCTATTACAGGCAATCTAGAGGGTCATTGGCAAAACACCCAAATGCATGACCATATCAAGCAATTGATCCAAACTTCACAACACAGATATTTAAAAATAGTAATATATCCAGTCCAATTATATCCTTAATATGTGAAGTTAGAGCCTGCCACAACCATTTTACAGGATGAGTAAAATCTATATTTTAAGAAGTACATATAGAAGCACCCGCAGGAAGTTTTAGAGCTGCAGTAGTATCCAAAGACTTGCACTGGTAGGAAAATGTACCAGTGGAGGAAATTCTGAAAAGAAGGCAGTTGGAGAAATGATGAAACTTGTAAAAGATAAAATTGAAGTTGTACTATATTTGTTGGTTATATTTCTCACCTGTCATGTTAATAATAATATAGGTTTAGATAAGATAAGATAGTTAATAATAATTGATAGATTACATCAATAATCATTACAAATTTTAAATTGATCTTAATCATTATATTGATTTCAGTTTTATCATTATAATAATTGTGCTTTGGTAAATGAATAATTATTCATTTTAATTAAACATCTACTTGTAAATAAACTCTTTTATTTACATTAATAATAATATTGATTGTTATCAGTGCCGAATTGTTTATTAATATCATATACCTTAATGTTATAATGAGTAATATTATAGGTAAACTACATTCTTAGAATGTGTAATAAATTATATGAACTAATAACTTATATCTTTCATCTATTTTGTTATATTGTATTACTTATAACAAATTGATTATTATTGATAAATGTTTAAATTAAAACAAAGCTCGTTGATATATTTACACATTTATCCATTTCACATAGCGTTTGTAGTTACCATCACCAGCAGATATCAAACAAGTCTTCACATTAACGCTGTGTCTTTCTGCTAGGCATATAATAGAACTGTTTTACATTAAAATAAAACAGTTATTATGTGCCGAAAGAAAGACACAGCGTTAGAGCAAGGGCCTTGCTGGTGTGTGAAGATACTTATGAAGAAAATGTCAACGGCCGCGCGGGAAAGACGCTGCGCCCCCTGCCGGATTGTCATGGTAACTACTAAAGATCAGAGACAAACAGGTATATTTTTACTTTTTATGCTCCTTGAAGACAAGATCATAGACAGCTTCTTCACATTAACGCTGTGTCTTTCTTTCGGCACATAATAACTGTTTTATTTTAGTGTAAAACAGTTCTATTATTATTATAAGCTCATAGTACGCCCCCAGAACGCTTATTTACTACTCCAGCTTTAGTTTTTATATATTTAATCCAATCGCGTCAACTTCAGCTCAGCCAAAAAGATTGGCGACTACTGTACATGATTGAATTGTACATGTAGCATTAAACACTATTTCACCACATGAATTTTTATCCTAATTTAATCCTACAAGAAAAAGTTAACTATCGGGCGGGCCCATATCGGACCAGTGGACGATGGCAGTATGTTACTATATTTCGTTATGCACTAAGCTGCACAGTTGCACACGTTTTCGAAAAAAAATCTAAATCGTAGACGGAGAAATAGGAGAAACGCAGAAACCGAGCATAAAAGCAAAAACCGAGAAACTAGTATAATTACAACTATGACAGATTTTAAATGTTTGACAGACATCAATCACAATGTCAATCTCACTAATGTCAAAAATGTGTGTTGCGTCGGTGTCGGTTTGTATGATTGGATTTGGACACAGTACTGCGATTAAAATAATTTGCGTGAAAATATTTGATTTTAGTGTAAAGTAATTGTTTATAGGTCTATGATATTGTATTTTCCGTAGTTTGCGTGTACGAAAATGTTAACCATGAGATGTAGCTAGTGAAAGTACTCCTAATTTTTGAATTACGATTTCATACAACGACAAATGAAAAATGAATAATAGTTCTGATTATATTTACTGGTCTGAGCTGCATTGCTCGAAAGATGCTCTTACAGACACTTATGGATGGTTCATGCAATTCCTGTTGGCGGTTTTGGCGTTCACTTGCTTAATAGGTAAGAATATTGTGAAATATTGTAGTTGGAGTTCAAGGTAGTAGAATAGCTCTACACCACAGTATTGCGTAGGTTTCTGTTCTGCCAAATCTTACACAATGACATTTCTGATCAGTTAAGACATGCTGTCCTTTTTATTTGATCATAATATCAAAATGTCAGTAATTTATGCATAGTTTTAGGATAGGCTATAGTTATAGATTGTGTAGTCGAGATGAAATCTTCTTACCTAGTTGTTGCATTGCAGGTAAAAGATTTTGTGAGCCTCGGTATGCAAGGAGACCATGGCTTATTTGGTTCTATGACACTTCAAAACAGGGCTTGGGAGCTCTCATTATACATGCAGCTAATGTGTGGTTGTCACCCCACCTCACGGGCAATCCATGTACATGGTATGTACAATAGTTATAATAATTTAATTTGTGTGTGCAAAACACTTGTATTGGGGTTATCTTGTTAGTGTGTAAGATAGTGTGTGTAATAAATAAATAATAACTAGTTATAACAATTTGTAAACAAAATAAAGATCAGAAATCATTACCAAGAATTGTTTCTAATACCAAATAAATAAGTCTAAGAGGCTTTGCTCATACAAAAGTTAAGCTTAATGTTTATGAAACATAATTTCTTCAACAGGTTGCAATATAGACTATTTATATATAAATTAAAAAGAATAGTTTATACATAGTTAAGGTGGAAGCTCCGACAGGCCGTCCATACATTTTTCGATCAGTCTTTTCGCTAAACATAGACACTCTTTGTTCAAACCGAATCATTTTATCCCTTTTCTACAATTAATTGTGTCCGCAATAAATATTTTTAGAAAATAACTACATTTATTTACTGAGAAAAACAGTCGAGAAATTCAGGCAAAATTTACAACTTTCTTACATGTGTGCGTGAGTTTAGATAAGCAAACTAGCGCCAAAAAAGCGTCATCTGTACTATATTGTAGTCTTTGAGCGCCATGATTGCGATAGTTTAGAGATTAAATGCTAGATGGCGTGCTGGCGTTACTATTATTTTGTTAAATCAATATAATACGTATTATAATTGATTTTTATTTCCTTTCCTACCTTTCACAAACAGGTTTCAACGAAAAAAACATTATAATAACATATTATAACATGTAAACATTTTTTTATGAACTTTATTCGTAAATTGTATACCTATATGATTTTTGCTACGTTGCCGTTCTTCGCAACCGTGACCTACCGCAGAAGAAAACGTTGCCGTTCTTACTTCTTCGTTCGCTCGATTGAAATGTAACAAAATTCAATTTTCAAGCTTGCTTGTATGCTATAGTATTGTCACGCGGATTTTCTCGCGTGTTATTTTGCGATTGAAATTCAATATCTCTAGTAGGTATGTATTTGATTCCAATTTAATATAATTTCATATAGGTAGGTATACTACGTGTTTTGAATAAATTAATATTAATATACCCACAAGTAGTAATGATTCAAAATCCGTAAAATAAAAGGTAGGTATACTATCTTTCAGCGATAATATTAGTAACAGCAAGGTGGCCCGTGAGTTGGATTTTAGGCGCTGAAATCTCGTCACAATAGGTACTTATTACTTACATACGTCTCAAATAGGTTATTATATGATTATATTATTATCAATTATTGTATTATTATTATTATAATATTAATAATTAACCCACCGAAGTAGTAGCAAAATTAAGTTTGCAAATATTTGCAAAATCGAAGTACTTATAAAACACCTAGAATACCTTTTACGCATTTTGTGGTTTCAGACAGACAAACATTATTTTTAGTTTGTTTATACAATGTCGTGTAGGTACTCGCCGCGTGTGGTTCAGTGCAGCGTCACAGTATACATAGAGGGAACAGTAGCGAAACTAAGCCTAGTTGAAGAAATAAATACAAGACGCTACATTGAAGCAGTAGGGTTGTAACTCTTAATGTTTTTGATATTGTTTTTTTTATTGAATCTTTTTTGTTCTGTACTGATCAATCTATCGAATTGAAATAACTAGCTTACAAATACAATATAAATAGGTAATCTAATGGCGTCTGTTAATCTCAGGCATGGCAAACGAAATGGCAGTAATTTCAAAATTCTAATACTTACCTACTCTTTAATCTCTGCATCTACACATCAAGCTGCATCATCCTCATTACATTACTATTCACAACAATTGTTACTGTTACCACCTTCGATCAATAATAGTACTAGATTTCCGATGTGCGCTTCAAAAATGGCCCGAAAAATAATAAATGTAATAAAAAAAAAAAAAATTTAATTAGTATCGTCCAATCATAGCCATCGTTAGGACGTCGAAATGCCGCAGTCTGCCTTCAAAAAATGTTCAAAATAGCTTGTCAGGCCAATGTTTGCTATACGCAGCGCACCAACAATTGTAACAAATATCGACTATTTCAAATATGATTCTATTTTTTTATTACTGCGTCTAGTTTCAAAATAGAGTAAGCAGGAAATTGTCAACAATATTATTATCCTTGTTACTTAGACTTAATATAATAATAAGTTTAATTTTAGATTTTTTTTTTTGTTATTATCTGGGGGCACGGCAGTGCCCCCGCCAATACGAGCAAAAAAGTGGCACGGCCGTACCAAACTTTTCCCGAAGCAATTCAGGCCCCAGGGTTTTCGACCCCCTATAACTTCGTTGTTGATAAAACTTTAAGCCTGAATTTTCAGTAACCAAGCAGGCATTGTATAAATACAGCATATTTCAAATTTCAGTCAATTTGAATCAGTTGTTTAAAAATTATAACTAGTCAAAGTTTCGTAATTTTGTCACTCACTCACTGACTGACCGATCATCAAAACTCTAAGGCACTTCTAGCAGACATAGAAGCTTCAAATTTAGAATACAATTAGTGTTTAGTGTATAAATCAAGGGAAAACTCAAATATTTTAGAATTTCGTTCTAGTTTTCTAGATACACTAACTGCATAAATAACTTTGTAATCCTATTTAAATGTATAGGATTACAAAGTTACATTTATAGTAAATGAATCAGTGTACCTGTATCTATCTATACTATTATAAAATCGTAAAAAAGTCGTGTCTGTACATTTCGGTTAGAGTATATAAACGATCGCGAACCCATAAAAGAACCCATAAAATCCACAAAATTAATGAGCTTAAAGTAATCGCTCAGCTGTTGCGCCAAAAGTTAAAGACAAAACATCTAAAGAAGAGTCATAACAGAACATACCACCACGCCTGTATTCCCCGAAGGGTTTAAAGAGTGTAAAAAGTGCGAATGAGGATAAGCCTCATTCGCACTTTTTCAACTTAAAACCTTGCCATGGTGGATATCCATTCTCTGTTACGAAATTGTTAGTATTTTTAACATAATTTTCCTTCCAATCTATTGAATAAGTTAAACATTATGCTATCAACATAACTTATTTAGAGTTTGAGTTTGTATCACACGCTTGATCGAATTATCTAAACTTATGTACTCAGCGTACTGAGACCAGAGTTCACTTCCAGGCTAGGCCGCAAGGTGTCTATGTCTAAATATATAAATTGTATTAGAATAAAAAAATCATTCCTCAACCCCCTAAATTAGGGGATAAAAGTGTACATGGGGCTTTCGTCAGGTTTCAGAATATTTAAGGTTCTAATAATTTTAATAATTTTACTATTACGAATAATAATATCACGCCTGTACTCCCCGAAGGATTAGGCAGAGGTGTAAATTATATACACGCACATTTCGCCGGTATGTTAAGGTCCTATGTAATAGGGAAGCAGCCTATTGCCATCAACCTGGCACAACTTCAGACTCCGAGTTGCCATTGGGAATCGCGTATGCTATCACCATACTACCATACTCTCTAGAGTGACTATTTGTAAGGTGTTTACCTTATAAATTTTGACTTCAGTAGTCGAATATAATTGCCTAAGAGGCATATATCGCCCTGATCTACTTATACATACATACATAATCTCGAAAAACATAACCCTCCTTCTGGCGCAGTCGGGTAAAAAATATTGTCATGAGCAACTTACAAAAAGAAGTGAAATCCCACCAAAAACATTTTCATGTAAAATGTTGCCAAGACTATCAAAAAGTCATCAGATCTCATGTGCCAAACTTCTAACTCTACAGGCCCAAACTCTACAAGCCCTAATTTTACAAACTCTACACCTCAGCCAAAATTTGTGGCTTGGCCGTTTTCGTTGCTACAAGAACGTATAACAGAAAAATAATGAACATTTTTCACATAACGCCCATGATGTGACGGGATGTGACAAACAAGATCTATTTCAATCTTCTTTATACTTTAGATCCTTACACAACCGACATTAGATTACCGTATACTAAAAATGTGAAGGAACTTGATGAAGACACCTTAGATCTTTTGAAAGTGAACGAATTATTTTTAGATCCCGAAGTTCATCAAGTATAAATAACGTAACATTTAGTAAACATTACAATTAATTAATCTGTGTTCGATTCTAATCACATATTTTTTTAAATATGTTTTTATTATTTAAATTGATTGGTATTTTGATGTACTATTTTTTTCGATATTTGGTTTTTGTAAACATTAAAATAATAGTATTCATTGCTAAAAAAGAAACATTGAACATTTTTGATAATTTTGAATTTGTTTTTTTTTTCATGTATGGTTTTAAATTTAATCATAATAAATTACATTCCATTTGCCATGCAAGCCATATACACTATTCTATATTTGTGCAAAATTTTAAAATATAATATTCAGAAATAAAAAAGTTATTGATTTTTAATCAGAAACAGACCTTTATTTTTCATAGTGGGTCGGTGCGGTTGTTTATTTCGAGCGTTTGTACCTACAAACGTACTAAAGTCCTAGTTTCCGGACTGTTTCTTTTATTATAGACTGTGGCAGCGTGCAGCAGACCTTGACATAGGTCAAATATGTGGGTGCGTTCAGAAAATTGATTTACGGAATCATTGCATTTGTTCAGAAACAAACAAATCATTGAGTTACTTACAAAAAATTAATAGACGTGATTTATTGTTTGTAATTAAATTACTTTTATTAATTATGTAATATTTTTTCTTATTCGTCGATCAAGGAATATAAAGATAAGTAAAATGTTACTTTAATTTTTATTGTTTTATTTTCTGTTATGACTGTTATGAGTTTAGAACGTACCCCTGCAAATAATCTATATAATCTGTAATAATAATATCATATTCTGCCTATTCTAACGGATTCTAGTTAGAATACGACTGCGAATTCTGCGATCTCATTACCTACATGGTTGTGAAATTCGATATCATTCAATTTTATTCAAATACCGAGTGTGTAAAAGTAACATCTTCTGTTGTATTTAATTTGTTTTTCTTTATTTCAGATTTAGATTGCCTCTACAATGTCTGTTCAAACAAGCAAGAAGGCGTATAAACGACACGAATATTCGGGGCCGCGCAAATCTAGAAAACGTGTTCGAGGTGGATTAAGACAATTTCACCATGAAGAAAGGCAAGTAAACATGCATATTAGGTTTCTATAAGCTTCTTTGTTAAAATACAGGCAAGTTTGGATGTAGCATTTCACAAAATACCTATCTACCTACGTTCTCTGTTGACAAAAGTTTACATTCGAAAATCGTATTACAGCCGTGCGAAAGTTTGGCGTTCTGGAGAAACCAAGAAGATGCCAGTGAATGAAGAAAACCTTATAGATAACTCTATAGTGTATGTATGAAATAGGCATGATGTTATGGTACTTGCCTCTCGTAAAAGTGGCATGTGACCTGTGATATGTCATTACATTTGATTTGTTTCTTTCAGTACCCAGAATACACAACCAAAAACATATGCACGTGCAACACCAAAATTCCGCTTAGAGGCCACCTGCAGTACTCCTAGTACTAGCACAGTGGCAGCTGAACCTGTGGTTGAATCTCCAGAGATTAACTGGCCAGAGGTTGATCCTGAAACTGATTCATTTCAATTGACTGTGGAAACTGTTCCGAATAAATGTTTATCTGCAATATCTGGGTATCGCATTGTGGACCTAAGGCATGTAATTGAGTGGGCATTCCTTTTGGAAAGACACCGTAATATATGTGAATCTTCACAGATTGAATTCGTAAGCGAGAAACTTGATGGTTTTAAAAGTGAATTAACTTTCAAGTGCAGTATGTGTGGTAAAGCATGGAAGCACTGTACGGAGAGCAGTGATAAAATAAATACTGCATTTGTGTGGGCAACTGTGACGGCTGGCAGCTACTACACTCAAGCAGCTCACATAACAAGTCTCATGGATATTCCGACAATGTCGGATAATAAATTTCGTCGTGTTGAAAAAAAATTAGGCAGTGTGTGGTTTGAACATTTGACAGAGGAAATTAAAACTGCTGGTGAACAAGAAAAGTCAATTGCTATTGAGAAAGGTCATGTGTCTTCAGATGGTGTTCCATATATTACTGTTTATGTAGACGGAGGATGGTTGAAACGGTCATATGGCCATAACTTTGATTCACCTTCTGGTATGGTAAGTATTTTACTAAATACAAATTTGGTTCTGTAAGACTTTTTTAGTTTGTGCAATATTAACACATGTTCCTTTTCAATAGGCCTGCATTATTGGTAAAGAAACTAAGAAATGTCTATTTCTTGGTGTTCGAAACAAATATTGTTATACATGTCAATATTATGAAACAAGAAACATGGATATGAAAGCACATAATTGCTGCAAAAACTTTACTGGACCATCTACAGCAATGGAATCACAAATTATTGTGGAAGGCTTTCAAAAGAGTGAAGAAATACATCAACTTCGCTATTTGAGTTTTATTGGTGACGGAGACTCCTCTGTATTTTCAAACTTGAAAGAGAAAGTGTCATATGGAAACAAAATAAAAAAAATCGAATGCAAGAATCATGTAATAAAAAACTATACCAGCGCACTCTACAAGGTAAATAAATATATCAAATATGTTTAGATATCTCAAAATTTGTGAATCATAATCTGTATTCATATTTGTATGTTCTTTATTAGATCTTGGCCAACACTAAGCTTCCACTTTATGGGCGAAATATTTTGAAGCCAAAGGTGATGAGGCTTACACAAGTGGCACGGAAAATTATAATGTGTAGCAGTGAGAGTGCTGCTATGGCAACTGATTTGAGAAATGGCCCGCTCCATGTATTTGGAGTACATGAAAACTGCAAGGATTATTATTGCAATGTCAATAAAACGGATGCAAACGGAAGTGAAAAGAAACAAGAAAACCTTGTTGAAAGTCTGAAAAATACTGCTCCAGAGGTGTGGGCTCTGATTTATGCAGCCAATGAAAAAATCGCGTTGAAAGCAGGTCGTTTGTCAAATGAGACAACAAATGTGGCTGAAAACTTTATGAGCATAATAAATAAATTCAACTGTGGAAAACGAATTAGTTTAGGAAGAGGGGGTTCTTACCAGCGACGCGTTCATGTGGCAGGTAAATATAAACACTCATAAATTGTTAGTAGGTACTAGTGATAGATGCTTTGATTATCATGGTACAGTGTTGTTTCTTTGTATGTTACATAATCATCTATTTATATTTTATTAATATTTTATATAAAACAATATTCTGTCTTTCAGGATTATCGCTTGCTACTGGACACAAATGGCATGAAACAGCCTGGAAAAAGCAGACCACACAGAGCCCAGGGACACATTTCAAAAAATACATAAAGCGGAAGGAACAAAGCAGAATACGACAGAAATCTTCGACGCGTAAACGATTGTTTGCTCCAAGAGAAAAAACCCAACCGGACAAGCACTATGGACCTGAAGCTTGTGATCCAATTGATATTGACGAAGCACAATTGAGAATACAGTGTGAAGAACGGTTAGCAGAATTCCAAAAGTCACCAGAAAACATATCTCTGATTGAAATGTCTACTGTAGGGCAGCATGAGAATGATTTATATACTACTCATAGAAGTGACCGTTTGACTGCTAGTCAATTTGGAATGGTAAGTTTATGGTATAATTTTGTTATTAAAAATGGTTACTTACACGCATTTCATAATTATCCATTTCTGGTAACATTGTGATATTTTATTGAATATGTAGGCATTGATGCTGAATTAATTTTACTACCCACATTTATTTATCTGGACTTTTATGTTTACAGATTTGCAAACGCCGTACTACCACTCCATGTCACAATCATGTGAAAGATATTCTATATAAAAAGAATATTTGTACAAAAGACATGTTATATGGGCAGCAAAATGAGAATGTAGCAAAAAGTATGTTCATGCAACAACATAATAAAATTGTTAGGCCTTCAGGTCTTTTTATTGATGAAGAATTTGGATGTTTAGCCGGCAGTCCAGATGGTAATTTTTTCTCTATCAAGCTTCAATTTTATTTATGTATTTGGCAAATATGGAAAATTATAATGCTAATTATAAACGCTACAGACCAAGTATTACAAGCACTATGGGCGATCGCATGTCTTGTATCCTTCCAACTTATAGCTCCATTTCAGTGTATTATATTTTATGACAATTTATTACAGGTATAATTGAAAATGAGAGAGCTGTTGTTGAGATCAAGTGCTTTCCATCATTGGCGAGGAAAAATCAAAGTCTAGAGGCAGCTGCACTAGAAAAGAAAAACTTTGCCCTAAAATTAGACAACAGCATTTTAGTTATGAATAAAAAGCATGATTATTACTATCAAGTAAGTAAATTGATAATTGTATTGCATGTCCAGTTTATAATTTCTTTCAATGTCTGTTTTTCTTTTATTATAATTAAAATATACTATTTCAGGTCCAAGGGCAAATGCGTGTTAGCAAAATGGAAAAATGCTACTTTATATGTTTCATTTCAGTCACTGAACCTTTGACTGTTATAGAAGTTTGCAGAGATGATGAATTTATCAACAATATGATACCAAAGCTATTAGACTTTTTTAAAAACTGTATTCTGCCCGAAATCATCTTGAGACGTGTTCAAAAAAATGCTAAATGTATAGATTTGAATGGTATGGCTACAATCATGCTATACATTTTCAGTATAAGCTGACCTGTATTGTACGGAATTCTTATACAATGCGGGATCAAATTACACTGGATGTGTATAGATGGTGTAATTATGTAGCCGTGTCTACCAGCAGCTACAAACAGCTACATAATTACACAAGTCAAATTTTTTTTATTTCATAAATCGTATCAATTTCAATGTCTAAAATATATTATTTTGTTATTGTAGTGAAAAATCGTCCTTCAACATAAACATCACTTCGAAATTGGAGCATGTAGTAAAGATTCATTTTCATCAGCTTTGGAGATAAATGGTAAATAATATTTTGAAATGAATGGGAAATAATATTCGTGAAAAAGTAACGAATATACTAAGTGAAATTATTTTACTTTGCAGCAGCTGTGCAGCAGTGGACAAGACTCACAGCCACGGTAGACGGTGAAATCAACAATGACTTTTGTTATAATTTTATTTAGTAGTTTGTTTAGAATTTACATTATCACTGTGTTACATTTTATTTGTATTGATTTACTATAAAATCAAAAGGTGAAATAATACTTTATTAGGTAGGTATACCTGCCGAATTCAATAATCTGTTCTTTAGATTTTAATTTTACGAAAAACTTTCGTAGTTATGCGTGCTTGGACATTATAAATTATTATTTCACCTACCTGGTTATAATCACATAAAAAAATGTATTTTTGGTTAGTTATCTCATGTATATGTATTAGTTTCTTACGTCTGTTATGTATAATTTCTGTATTATTGTAATAATATTTGATGCAATTATAATATTGTATCAGGCATCATGTGTCACTTCAAATTCTTTTGTTTTGGTGATTAAATAGTGTAAGGCGATAAATAAAACAATATCTATAAACTGGACAGTCAAGTTTTTATATCATGAACAGACAGCTGTGCTGCTGGGGGAGTTTGTTGCGCCATTGTTTCTTCCCAGCGAAAGCATTAGGAAGTGGTGAAGGGTTTTGGGGGACTGATTCTCAGCCTAATTTGAATAAAAGACTTGATTTTATATGAGAATACGTTTTATTTTCCTATCATACATACATATAACTCATGCCTTCTTCCCATTGAGGTAGGCAGTAACTACAGAACACCACCTGCTTCGATCATTACAAATACTCCTCTTTTACGTTCATACAGATTAATCAATGATAATACACGCATGCCGGTCGCGAGTACTACGTACAGTATTCACACCACATATGCTTCGCAAGGAACATTTCATTTGTTTCCTATCCTAATCGTTTTAAATATAATTATTGTAGCCGGCGGCGAATTTTTGAAATACACGCCATCTAGTGGTCAAGTTTCTAACAAGTTTTTCTCGTCTGTGTGCGTGTGTAAAGTGTGTAAACGACCTATATTCAACGGCAGATATGTTATGTGTCGATTTGGGTGGATTTTGAGGCAATGTTATGAACAAGTTCAATAAAGTGTTATATTTGAGATCAGCAAAAACTACTTCTACGACTTATTAATGTTCTAGTTAGACATAAAAAAAATAAACTGTAAAATGTTGACTACAGCGCCATCTAGCGGGAAAATGGCCGGGAGCAGACCGTATGTTCCGCCTTAAGCTTTTGTAACTTAAAAATGATTTATAATAACATGATCACATTACACAGAACATAACAACCTTACCTTATGATAAGGCAATAAGCTCTAATTTTCTTGTTGTATGTTATATTGAAGCCTCTAAAATTTACAGTCACAAGTTTATTTTAATTCCTTGTAGCAGTAAGTACTAACATTTATTGTTTATGTTAATTTAATTGTATTAACAGGTACATTGTTAACTTCATGCTGGACTCAACACTTGGCCTGCTAATAATATGGGCTGGCATCCGACTGGCTCAGTATTGTGCAAGAGTATATGACATACCACTAATAAATTTTGGTGAATATGGTGAGTTTTTAATGAATAGTATTTCTTTGTATTACAATCACACATTAAAGTCACATTTTTGCTAAACAAGATTAAGACCCATTCAATTCTTTTGACCCAAAAATAATCTAGAATAAATGAATTGTTTATGTCATAAACAAGTTACCTACATCTTCTTTGTCTTCTTCATAGTGTGTTAATGCCAAATAATTACCTAGAACTGATAGCTGCTATGTTTAGCTGATAATAATTATTTTGCATTTGCTCTTCTATCAGCATACAGTTAATGGCCAAAATAGATAAGCAGAGAAGGCCATCAGGCTAAAGCTTGATAGGCTTTGCTCTGAGGACTTGCAAGAAATAGTTCACCAAGTTATATGAAGAGCTGTACAGGTGGATTGAAAGCAACACACACAATAATGTTGACCAAGAAAGTCTAACTGTAGCATCTAAATGAGAGCCCATAAAAGCCCATATAACAGTGAGCTCCAATAAATAGACAAAGAATTACTTAAAGGTGATTGGACTGCACAATACTCCCACAGAAAACCCAACAGACTATATGAAAGGTCGGTTGGGCACATAAAAGCGTAGATTTGCTAAAGTGTGTAATAAAGCATCTTCGGTTTGTGCACTTTAGGTAAACCGCCGATGTGCGCGGCGTGGATATGCCAGTGCATATTGTACGCAGCACTCGCGACCTTCGCGAAGTCGGTGTTGGCGTTGGTGCTTCGGCTGCCGCCCGTGGTCGCCGTGCTGTCAACTCTGCGACTGTCGCCCGTCTCTGACCCTAGGCTAGAACTAGCGGTCGTTATGCTCATCATACCCTTCTTTGTTAATGTAAGTACCTAATAATATTTTTATCATCACTTTATATCATTAATGTGTGTCACTAACGGATATGATAAAACAAGTCATGAGGCAATGGACCTTACATCCATGCTTAACTGAATTCATATTTTTTATAAATTCGGATTCAGAAGACAATGTAGAACATAAATATTGTAAAGGTCTGTTGTAAACTTAGTCGTTATTGTTACTTATGGTCCCACTGTGAATAAAGAATAGGGTCAGTTGAGTGCAACCCAATAAAATGAGTTTCGAGAAAATCAAATATAAACTTTTTGATGTAGAACAACAGCATGTTTAGTGTAATGAAACCATTTCAATAAATGTCTTAAATGATATTTCGATACAATAAAATTAACACGGGTTTTAGGAGCTCAATGCCCTTACTGTCAATTATTCAAACTACAATCACCGATTATATCAATGATCTTTGGTTCAGAATCCTTTAAAGGAGTTATGTTTTCCAACTCTTATCTTTGCGGCGACCGCTACTGGTCTGCATGAGATAATAATATCATGAGCGCGGTTTAAACGCAAAATATATTTTTAACCAGTATTCATATTATCTCAAACAAATGATAATAGTATCAATATACAAACAAGTTTATGTTTACAACAAAAACATTTCTTGATAAATTATATGTGACGTGGCAATGGAATATTCTTACTCCATATAATAACATACCATCACGCCTGTATTCCCGAAGGGGTACGCAGAGGCGTACTAATTACGCTAAAATACACGCACATTTTGAGTGCGTTATCAGTCATCCTA
The DNA here is from genome assembly GCA_946251955.1 of Acronicta psi. Lineage (NCBI taxonomy): Eukaryota > Metazoa > Arthropoda > Insecta > Lepidoptera > Noctuidae > Acronicta > Acronicta psi. The sequence continues at coordinate 4,417,826 of OX276486.1, forward strand.
ATTTAGTATCTGATGCTTACATAATATAATAGCTGAATACAACCTTTTCATATATGGTCGAACACTACATGAAATTGTAAGATCTGGCGTATAAATATGACACATAGGTTAGGTCATATTTAGTACTTGCTCCACATGATATCCGATTATGTTTACGTAGTTTCACTAGATTTATTTAAAACAAAACTGAACACAGTGTATAAATTGTCGAGATCGAGAAGAATAATACCTTCTTATTAAAATTAAAGTAGCCATATTTAATGAGAACAACCACATAAACCGTTGACTGGCAGAAAATGCCATAAGGCATTATGTCCGCCTTGTGTACCATTTTATGTACATAAAGTTTAAATAAATAAATAGATTATTACAATGTATGTCATCTGTACATACGTCACATGTGTTAATGCATTGTTTAAATGGTTATTAGCTAACTAACTTGCTTTCCGCCAGCGCCTTCAGTGCTTCACCCGCGTGGTCTAGGTAATTCTTATAATTTATTCTGTAATGTAATGTCTTGACATCTTCTTAAAAAGCCTATTCCAGACTACACATCTATCTCTGTGCCAAATTTCATCCAGATCCCTTCAGTAGTTTTTGCTTGAAAGAGTTAACGTCCATACATCCATACTTATAAAGTCATTTTTATGATTGATCAGGTGCTGTGTTACGGGTCGTGGGTTCGATCCCGCAAGAAAGAAATGTTTGCACGGTCTGGGTATAAATATGTGATGTGTTTGTAAAGACACTAACGAACGTTATACCAGTTTTTTTTTGTGTGGGTTATGGTGAGATTAAGTGCACTTTGATCCAAAATACATTAGACGTAATGTAAAGTAGAATGACATTATATTATTTGATGTTGTTTCAGATATTAATATTTTGGGTGACGGACAACTTCCTCATGTACCATCCGAGAGGAGTGAGCTCAAAAATTAAAACGAAGGTATGCAACTAAATTATTGATCTAAAATTTTAAACATACCTACGTGTTTTAGAAAATCACGAGTCCTTATGTACAAGATGGGTCGACATTATGATCCTACATTTTTGTAACCATGCACCTTTCAAAAGTACCTAATCGTATGATCTAATTGAAATAAAAATATTTCAATTTGAATTTTTGCAAAAATCACAGGTCCGTCCTGCACCCCTCTGGGTCGCAGTCTGTTGGCATATTGAGGGTTGACATTGTGATGTGGTCATTGTCATAATTTTTAGGTAATTTGACGTACTTTCGTTCGCCGACGTGACGCTTAGTTGTCCGTGCGCTGTTTACATGTTCCCTCTACCCATTAAAGTTATGCGTCAGTCATGTAGTATACCTTTCCCACAGGTAAGATACCAGTCCATTAAAAAAGAGAAGTCGGGCTCAGAAGAAGAGAGAGATTCCGCAGACGAACGTCTTCTAGGAGCTAATGTATGACCTTACAGGAAGCCCATTGTATTCGGGGCCTAAATTGTAATCTCGTAGAATAGTAACTACTTGTTCGCAATTGACTTGCCATGTCGCCAATCTGACTGGTCGCTAATCATTGGCTTACGACTCTCCGGCCATTTTATCCGTCGGTCAGTTATATAAAATTTAGAAAATCAAATAACGATATTCTATTCGACCTATGATCAAAATATATCGTTAATCGATTCTAAATTTCCCTACAATTTTACTCGAATTCTAATCGACACATATAAATTTGTATATATTTGTGTAACTAGATATGGCAAGTGAATGGCATAAGTAGTTAAGGCAGCATGGTGTATTATAAATTTATGTAACATGGCACATAAATATATTTAGATAAAGTTTACCAAAATTAACCATTTATGTACATATTATAGACTCCCTTGAGCTATATGGAATCACAATTATTTTATTTTCCGGTTTTTTCGAAACCTAAATTTTTCTATATAAATATGGAGGGTAAGGTAAGGAGCACACTCATATGGAGGACAAGTCAAATAAGTGTCCAGCTGCAAGCATCACATTACCAAAATGGCCCTAGCGTAGAGTGCTGTGATATGAATGTAGCAGTTATATGCCGAGTTGAAAAAAAAATTTTTTTGGTGATTAGTGTAGTTGATGAAACTGCTGTATCATCATCATATCAGCCTACAGAGGTGACTGCTGAACAAAGGCCTCTCACATAAACTTCCACAAGGACCGCAGTATAAAAAGCCTCAAGTCCAAAATAAATTAGGAAATATAACCTATAAAAAATTAGCCATAGCAAGTTGGATAAAAATTATCCAACTTGCTATGGTGGCGCCATCTTAATTGGTCGTTTTCTGACGGAAGCTTTTTTAACACAGAGCCTCTACCCTCCTTATTTATAAACCTCCAAAATAATAAGATATAGTGTATAATTTTTATTTTCGTATCATAAATGCATATTTGTATTTAAACTATTAAAATATTGTCAAAACAATTTGTATAATATGTATAATTTGTACAATTTGTATAATATAAAATATTGTAAAAACAATTTGTATAGTATGTATTTATATTTTTGTTTTTGGAGGGCAATATTTTGCTAACATAGTGTATTTGCTGTGTATAGTGTGGCCATAATTTTAATATATTGTTTTCGTAGCTCTGAAGTGAGATATTTGTACCCTGAATGTTAAAGTTGAAAACGTAAGAACATTCATAGAATTCAACGCGTATGGAATTGAGGTGTTTTTTCTAGAACAACATCGAAATAAAATATATGTACAAATATGCCATTTTGCTTAAAAATCTAAAAAATATTTTTATACGCTTTACTTTTGGAAATATGATAATTTTAATGTTCCTACACGGTATAGTACTTAGATCCTCATAGTAGTGCCATGTATTTTGATTATTTTTTTGAAATTTATTATGTACACTAACATCGAATAAAGACTGAGAAAGTCGCGGGAATCGTATCTTCCTATAAAATTCCATTTTAATTCCACTTGTTAAGATAGTTATACACTTGTGTTGTTATGTTACATCACGTTACAATGAATCGTTATTAATATCCGACATATAAACCTATTATAATGTTCTGAGGGAGAAATTTAAAATTCGTCACTTTTGCCAGTCAAGTTATTGCCAAGATTGCCTCTGGCAATAAGAGCCCATATTACACTCCCGAGTAGGGCTGTTGGGTCCAATAGAAAAACCGCATTAGTTTATATTTAGCCAGCCGTTTTTCCCACAAGGTCGACTACCTATTTTAAATAGGTTTATTGCGAGATCAACCTTACACTTTCTCTTGCTTATTGTTAAAAGGATTAAGAAAAGCCGGTACACATGTATGTGTATTAAAATTTAATGGCAAAAAACATATCCTAGAACTAAGCAGAACATAGTTGCGTATTGTGGCAAGAATTGTGGCGACACTGTTGCCGAAAAATCTCAGAGGTAAAATTGCCACAATATCCAAATAAAAATATACTTAAATACTACTGGACATCTGCAACCCCACTCCCGTCGGCGAGTATTAAATTTTAATATCTATCTGAAATTTTATAATCATATTTAATCGTTATTACCTACCAAGATAACTGTTTTTAAGGTCGGTGTTACCTGTAACCCAACATTTTAATAGGTGCCTAAAGTGACAAATCGATATTAGTTTTCCTAAAATAATTTGTTTCACTACTTATTATTAATGATAGTAAAAATTAATCATCTATGATTGTGATGTAATGTAAATATTGATAATAAGGACAAGTTTTATAAAAACTATCATGTATATATTGATCCATTACATACAAAATATATTTGTGCATCTGTTCATTGTTTGTGCGAATATAATTCATCTTACGTGTTTATTCGAGTTTTATTTTCTCTTGGTGAACGCTAAAGAGCCTGAACTTCAATCATTGCCAGCTATTTGCGTTCTGTGCCTCGACCATGAGTTTTTCTCACTAAACTCGCTGGCGACAACGTAAAATAAATGTATTGAAAACCCCGGCAGCGCCTCTAGGAGTTACGTAATGACTATAAGATTACAGCGTTTCGATGCGTAAAAAACCTATCGAAAGTAATTCGATAGAACTCATGGTTGAGGTACTGTACGTCACCACCGTTCACTCAGCCTGCGATATCGCTTCCCAACAGCGTGCGTTGAGCCGTCAGCGTAAACTAGAGAATCGCGGCGATAGTCTCTCATTCATCTCTAGATCAATCTAGAGATGAATGGAAGAAAAAGATACTGCATCGACCCCTGGTAAATTGGGATAAGGGCAGGAGGATGATGATGACTATGGCCAATCCCCAGGGCTATATCGCCCATGGAGCTTGTATTTAATTAGTGATACGGCAATGATAATGCTTTCGTCGCGAATCAGATTCTGTCTTGGCCGAGAGATGGTGCTATATGGCGCGTTTTTTTCTGACACGAGGTCCTTTACGCCCAGACGTCTACGTCTGTGTGCCCACCCAAAACCACAAAACTGCCCAAAACGGTTAACGCGTTCCGAACAATTTAAACATTGATTGATCTCTATGAAATAGAATTCAACTGAAATAGATTCACGCGTCGTCAGTTAGCAGTCTTAACTACCTGTACCTATTGACTAATTACCTATAATTGACTCAACTTGCAACTTGGTACCTAGTACATACCTGAGCGAAATCTGTTTTGAAAATCTCAAACGTTAATAACGCGTTGTTTTTTTTTTCTTTGCAGATTCAGATATTTTTGAGGTAGAACACAGGTTACCATGGTAATAATGGTGTTCTACATTCAGATGTGACATCAATACCTTATTGATAGGTTTAGATATTGTCAAAATATTTTTTGTTTCAATGCTTTTTATTTGTTAAAAACAAATATTTTGTTTAAAATAACTGTTTTATTCATTGAAAAGCAGATGTAATAATGGACGAACGAGAATTAAGAAAACTATTACAGACGAAAAATGGGTGTCGTGTGCCACTTATGCGGCCCATACCTGATATACACCAATTGGACCAGTTACCGTTTACGCCGCTTCCGCCTTATAATAGGCTCAAGGTAAAAAAATATTTTATGGTAGCATTAATTAACCTGCTTATAATTATGTAGATTAAATTGTCTTAGTGAGTGCTGCTGGAGACGGAGTTAATAATGTAGTATTTTATTGTGTTGTACCCAGTAGGCATTTAGAAACGCATTTATTTAGCTCTACCGGGCACAAATCCAAACTCTTCATAGAAAAACACAATAACACTGTTCCACCTGGGAATCGAAACCAGGACCCCGTGCATAGCAGTCAAGCTTAGGACCACTTGGCTACCAAAACATTTACTATTTGAATAATAGTTATTTGTTATACAAGAGCGCAAAGTTGCTTTTTAACCGCGTGCTCAATTTTGATGACCGAGCAAGCGAAGGATTCTAAAATTGAATCACGAGCGGAGCGAGTGATTCAAAAATTAGAATCCTGAGCGTCAGCGAGGGAATTAAAAGAGCACAAGGTGAAAAATCTTTGCACTCGAGTGCAACACGTAACTTTTCATCCCACCTCAGCGAGGAAATGACTAAAAAAAACATTTACAACCACAAGATACTTTTATTTCATTTTAGGTATTAAATACTATATGATAGGTAAGTTTTACAGAATACCTATTCTTTAAATTATAACAAATAATACTAGGTATAATTAAGAGAAATTGAAAGTAACGTTGCTACAATTACTTGAGTGTAATATTTTTGTTAGATATTGTAATGTTGGTGTTAGTGACTTAAAAAAGTACACCAAGAAAGTTCCGGTAGGCTTGTTGAAAAAATATCGATACATCGATATATCGATATTATTTTTTTAATGTATCGACATTTTTGAGCGATATTTAATATTTCGATATAAAATTCAAAGTATCAAAAAGGTATAAAAATCTAATAAACATCTATAAGTTTTAAGATTATAAAATCCCAAAAAGGAATGCTTTTTTTTTACTAACATCTTTTTAACAAATTATATTTAATGTATTTTTTGTTTTTGGTCGACTTGATTTGTTGTTTTATAATTTGGTTTTTAAGATATATCGCCCATATATCGATATTTTTAAATAAAAATATCAGTATCGATACTGATATTTTCAAAAAATATCGATTCGACATTATCGATACTTTGTTGCGTTTAGACCTGGAACCTAGGGAAGGTTCCAAGTCTGAGTTTTTAACAAATTAAAAAAAAGTTGTATGATAAATTCGGCGCCAGGGGGGTAAAAGCACGATGTTCTAAATTCAATTTACTTTGTCTCTCTAGATAGCCTAAGATCCCACCGCTCAAATCGGTATGTATCTGTTTTTTGGATAAGACTATTTTTTAATAAATCTTACGTGATAGTAGAATAGATTACACCAGGGTTGCCTGGCCAAATTTGGCCGCAACTACCTTTAATTATAAATATTCTACTCGAGTTTTGGAGAAAAAATGTAGTCACATGTTTTTTTAATGAATCCAACGTCATTTGAAAGAGTATAGTGTAGTGAGTGGAAAAAGCCATGGTTGCCAGCTCTCAGTCGGCCGCAACTTAAGGGTTGCCAGGTTTAAACAGGTACTCCACTGTTGATAATTTGCAGTCATCTGTTTTTTTAGTAAGTTATATATCAATTTAAAGGTTATTTTTTTCTCTACATTATAACATAGGGTTGCCTGAAAAATAATGGCCGCAAGTAGGGGGTTGCCATCATTTAAATTAATTTATTCCACTTGATGAGGGAGCGAAAAACAAGAATAAAAACGAACAACAAAACATACCATCACGCCTGTATGCCCCGAAGGGTTCGACAGAGGTGTACTAATGTACACCAACAGTTCGCTGGTACTATCCAAGAACACTTTGCTCGACCCGGGAATCGAACCCAGGAGCTCTAGCGTAGTAGTCGCGCTTGGGACTACTAGACCAACGAGGCAGTCTAAACAAATCAAAAAATAATATACAGGGTGGCCGGAGAAGTGACGTTCAAAGAGAAAATTTAGATTCCTCTAATCAAGGGGTATCCAAAACACCCCCATGTATGTTTCGCGATTTTCAGTTGCTTAGAAGATACAATGATTTTGATTATTTTTTTAATAATTTCCACCTGACATTGGTTTTGTGTTTTTTCTTTTATTGTTGTATGATTATAAATGATTTTTTTATGGTAAGGGATAACTATAATGTCAACTACTTCCCCTAAAATATTGTACACCTAGGCCTAATGGATCATGAAAAAATTGAGGTTAAAGTTCAAATTTTCTGCTTAAGGGTTTCAGTCACAAAAGATTGACTCTTATTTTTTTGTTTGTTTGAATAGTGCAAGGGTTTCGGAGTATTTTTAAAAAATGCCACATATCTTGAAGATAAAAATATATTTAAAAAATGTAGTCAGGATTAATTTCCTGTAAATTGCATTCAGTAAGGCAGAGGAGTAACTTTTTTATGGAAACTGGAACAATATTTCTTTAAATTTTCATACCCCGAACAAAAAAATCTATAGGTTTGATGCCAAAACAGCGTGGTGGACAGCGAATTATTTCGTTCTTTAAAAAAAAAAACTACATTACTAAATTAGTTAAGTCGTCGTTAGCGCGACTCTTACGCTAAAGGTTCGGAGTATGATTCCCAGTTCGGGCAGTCTTATTAGGTTTTTTCATGCAATTTGCAGTAATAGCTCGAAATTAACATTTACACCCGGTTAATGGCAATAGGCTCGCCTATTACGTGACCTAAACATACTAGTGAACTGTGGGTGTTCTGTAGAATGGTGGTGTATGATGGTGGAAATTTTTTGTTAAAATATTATTCTAGTTTTCATAAAAAAGTTACTCTTTTGTTACTTTGAATGCAATTTACAGGAAATAAATCCCGATTGATCTCTAGATTTTTTAAATGTATTTTTATCTTCAAGATATGTGGCAGTTTTTAAAAATACTCCAAAACCCTTGCACTATTCAAACAAACAAAAAAATAAGAGTCAATCTTTTGTGACTGAAACCCTTAAGCAGAAAATTTGAACTTTAACCTCAATTTTTTCATGATCCATTAGGCCTAGGTGTACAATATTTTAGGGGAAGTAGTTGACATTATAGTTATCCCTTACCATAAAAAAAAACATTTATAATCATACAACAATAAAAGAAAAAACACAAAACCAATGTCAGGTGGAAATTATTAAAAAAATAATCAAAATCATTGTATCTTCTAAGCAACTGAAAATCGCGAAACATACATGGGGGTGTTTTGGATACCCCTTGATTAGAGGAATCTAAATTTTCTCTTTGAACGTCACTTCTCCGGCCACCCTGTATATTATTTTTTGTTTGTTTAGACTGCCTCGTTGGTCTAGTAGTCCCAAACGCGACTACTACGCTAGAGCTCCTGGGTTCGATTCCCGGGTCGAGCAAAGTGTTCTTGGATAGTACCAGCGAATTGTTGGTGTACATTAGTACACCTCTGTCGAACCCTTCGGGGCATACAGGCGTGATGGTATGTTTTGTTGTTCGTTTTTATTCTTGTTTTTCGCTCCCTCATCAAGTGGAATAAATTAATTCAAATGATGGCAACCCCCTACTTGCGGCCATTATTTTTCAGGCAACCCTATGTTATAATATAGAGAAAAAAATAACCTTTAAATTGATATATAACTTACTAAAAAAACAGATGACTGCAAATTATCAACAGTGGAGTACCTGTTTAAACCTGGCAACCCTTAAGTTGCGGCCGACTGAGAGCTGGCAACCATGGCTTTTTCCACTCACTACACTATTCTCATTCAAATGACGTTGGATTCATTAAAAAAACATGTGACTACATTTTTTCTCCAAAACTCGAGTAGAATATTTATAATTAAAGGTAGTTGCGGCCAAATTTGGCCAGGCAACCCTGGTGTAATCTATTCTACTATCACGTAAGATTTATTAAAAAATAGTCTTATCCAAAAAACAGATACATACCGATTTGAGCGGTGGGATCTCGTACTAAGAGGATAAAAACGACTTTTGCACTCAGATATCGAAGAGTAAAAATAGTCTTTCCGAGATGGTGGGATGAAAAAAATATTAAATCACAGTAAATACCAACGAATGGCGCATATGTAATTGGATTGTTCATGATACGCAACATTAATTTCAGGAAAAACAAGCCAACTTCCGCAAAATCCTCGAAGAAAAAGCTACTGAGAGGAAAGTAGAGATAGCGCGGCCACTTCCAGTGCGGCGTGAGCGGGACCAGCTGGAGATATCACAATCAAGACACATCGCAGTATTGCGAGTATGCGCACAACAAATTCAACCCCCACCAATGTCCAAGGATTGGGAACGAAAAATTTGCAGCTTAGTCCCTTCCAAACTACGCCACTCGTTTCCAATCTTAATGGACGAACTTATCAACGAGAGCAAAATCGAATGGAACCGCAACCTCCATGAACTCGCCGTTAAAACCATAATCAGAGATACACCGGGAGTTCCCAGGATTCGGTATGAGGAGCCCAATTTTAAATATAAAGGCATTACAGAAAATTTTGAGAAAATGCTCCGATTTCGCAAAAAACTTATCGATGGCGCCCTTATATTACATCCCTTTATTAGATTAGTCCTAGAGTCATCCGAAAAAATTTTCCCCGAATTTATCATTGACTTGGCCAAATATAGAGCACGGGGACCCATAAAACTACAGGAATTTCTTGCAAAAGTTTTAGAAGAAATCCGGCGAGCTGATTATTTAGTATCTAGTACATGGTATGGAATCCTTGTGCAATGGCTGAAGAATCCGAGGTGTTTGCGAGGAATGCGCACCAAAAAGATACCAGATTTTGTAAGATGTGCTACTAAAATGATAGCTATGCAGATTCAAGAACTTATGCGAAGATCAATCGAGGCTATCATAGAAGGCCTTAAAAATCCAGAATCTGTTCTTATTCTAAATTTAGAACTAGATTTTGACGGGGAATTCATTTACGATCCATCACTAGAGTCTGTGTATGAAGTTTTTCATAACATAGCAGACTCAATATGCCACATGTCCCAAAGACTAATGCCCATAGAACAATATCTAAGAATACCATATAATTTTGATGCATTACCCGTTCAATATAACGATTGGCTGCATAGAGATGGTCACGAAAGACTACAGCATCAATTAGATATGGTGTTTGAACCATTACTTTTATATTTAGAAAAATTGAGAAAAGAATATAGTATGTTATACGGTGTTCCAGCAAAGGAAGCATTGCAAAAATTTATAAATGCAGGAGAGAAGTTTGAAGTCTGCCGGGATAAGATTAAATATTTCCAAGGTATAGATTCTGAGATAACGGCGATTGTAGAAAATGAATACTTTAATTGTGCAGTCGTGTGTCAACTCAGAATGGTGGATGGCTTAAAACGTAAAGCTTTAGAATTTGTTAATGACTTAATAGCAGGTATAATCAGCGCTCACATAAAAGAAAATGATAGCATATGTGCTGCATTTGAAGAAATCAAAGAAAGAGCCCTAAAAGAGCCAGCGAATGCAGTAGAATTAATAGAGCAAGGAATTTACATTTTACACGCAAAAACCGTTCTAGTTGAAGCTTTGAAGGAAAGAATTATGGTACAAATTAATATTATATCCAATCTTCTTGAAATGACTTCTCTGACAGAAGAACATGTAGCCTCTAACACTCGAACTGTTAATTGGCTCAAAGACATTAAACCCATCTTTGAAAGAAATGCTGCAGCCTACGAATCCCATAAGGCAGACATGGAAGAAAATCTCCTCGCAAAAATTGCTTACCTAAACAATGAGGTCGTCGAAATGATACCTCATTTAGAACTATTAGATAATATGGATGATATTAACCACACACTTGAATATTTAGAATACATCAGAAAACTTGTTCATAGATTGGATGATTGCGACAAACTCGTAGCTTGGATTAATACCGAAGAAACAACATTTAAATTTCCAATTACTAACTATCCTGACTTGGAAGAGTTAAAAGAATATATTAAACCATTTCACAGCCTTATATATTTAGTTCATAAATGGAAGCGGAGCTATTTTACTTGGATGGATGGACCATTTGAATATTTGGATCACGTTCAAATAGAAATGGACCATGATTTTTATTATAAGGAATTCATAAAAATCTCAAAAAATTATCGAAATAGGATCAGACAACAAATTGCCGAAGGTGTAGAGAAACGTTTTCAGGGACTAGTAGATGATCTTGATGTTAACAATCTTCCGGCTCCAATGAAACTTTGCGCTCAAGCTATTGCTGAACTTAAAGATTGGAGACCAAATGTACAGATGGCTCACATAATGTGTAATCCAGCCTTAGTGCAGAGGCATTGGGATGAGATGTCTACTATTGCTGGCTTCGATTTAACGCCTACAGCAGGCACTACATTGCGAAAGATTATAAACTTTGATCTCTGGGACGATATTGATCAGTACGAAATCATAAGTGTAGCAGCAACGAAAGAACTCGCTTTGATAACAAATCTTAATAAAATGATGGCCGAATGGACTGACATATGTTTTAAAACTAATCCATATAAAGATACCGGAATATTCATCCTTACTGCACTTGATGATATTCAATGTGTTCTAGACGATCATATAGTCAAAACTGTTGGTATGAGAGGATCGGCTTTTGTCAAACCTTTTGAAACTCAAGTAAAAGCCTGGTATGAAAAAATTGTTAGAACAAACTTAACTATCGACGAATGGGGTAAAGTTCAAAGCCAGTGGTTGTATTTACTGCCCATATTTTCGTCTAAAGACATAGTTGCTCAGATGCCTGAAGAAGGAGTTATGTTTACTGAAGTAAATAATATATATCGGAGATACATGGGTTCAGTAGAGAAAGATCCTCATGCTCTGGAGCTCGCCGGTGCTTCGGGTGTATTAGAAGCTTTTAAAGTAGCAACGGCATTATTGGAAAAAATTAACGATGGCGTTAATAACTATTTGGAAAAGAAACGATTATATTTTCCAAGATTTTTCTTCTTATCTAATGACGAGATGCTTGAAATTTTATCTGAAACAAAGAATCCTCTGAAAGTACAACCACATTTAAAAAAATGTTTCGAGGGAATAAATAAACTAGTGTTTGATGACGAGTTTAATATATCTGCGATGATATCAATGGAGGGAGAGCAGCTTGAATTTCTAGAAATCATTAGTGTTCAAGCAGCTAGAGGGTCTGTGGAAAAGTGGCTAGTCCAAGTCGAGGATCAAATGTTGAAAGCAGTTAAATCGGAAACTGAATTATCTTATTACGACTATCCAAACATATCGCGCGTTGAATGGATTCTATCGTGGGAAGGAATGGTAGTGTTAGCTGTATCACAAGTTTATTGGGCTGTAGATGTGCACGAAGCTCTGCAAACACAAAAATTAAGTGAATTGGAAGCCTATCATCAATCGTTGACGAGGCAACTCAATGAAACTGTCGCTATCATTCGGCGCACTGATTTGACTAAATTAAGCAGTATTACAATCAAAGCTCTCATCGTAATTGATGTTCACGCCAAAGATGTAATATTTGAATTAGTTGGTAAAAATGTCACTGAAGTAACAGATTTCCAATGGCTAGCTCAATTGCGTTACTATTGGGAAGAGGAAAAAGTTATAGTGAAGATTATAAATGCCGTGGTGGCGTACGCCTATGAATATTTAGGAAATAGCGATCGGTTAGTAATAACACCCTTGACAGATCGATGCTACCGGACTCTGATAGGAGCTTATTATCTTCATTTAAACGGTGCTCCCGAGGGCCCAGCAGGAACCGGAAAAACCGAAACAACAAAAGACTTAGCAAAAGCGTTAGCCGTTCAATGCGTCGTCTTTAACTGCTCTGATGGATTAGATTATAAAGCAATGGGTAAATTTTTTAAAGGTTTAGCTTCTTGTGGCGCCTGGGCGTGTTTCGATGAGTTCAATAGAATAGACGTCGAAGTGCTCTCTGTCATAGCTCAACAAATATTATGCATTGTTCAAGCCATTAGGCAAAAATTGGAAGTCTTTGATTTTGAAGGCACGACTTTAACGTTAAATCCTGCTTGTTATGTCTGCATTACAATGAATCCGGGCTATGCCGGCCGTTCCGAACTACCTGATAATTTAAAGGTCTTATTTAGGACAGTCGCAATGATGGTACCCGATTATGCTATGATAGGTGAAATTTCCTTGTATTCCTTTGGGTTCGTCGATGCCAGAAGTTTGTCGGTTAAAATTGTCACTACGTATCGATTGTGTTCCGAACAATTATCTTCACAAAATCACTACGATTATGGAATGCGAGCTGTGAAAACTGTTTTGTCGGCTGCTGGTAACTTGAAAAGGGCTTTTCCGAATGAAAGTGAAAGCATTCTGCTTCTGCGATCTATCACAGATGTTAACTTACCTAAGTTCTTGTCATGTGATGTACCCTTGTTTGAAGGCATTATATCCGATTTATTTCCTGGAATACAATTACCAAAACCGGATTACGTAAATTTTTTGGATGCTTGTTATGTTACGTGTGAGAGAAATAATTTACAACCATTGGATTGTTTCCTTCTAAAAGTAATACAAATCTTTGAAATGATGATCGTAAGACACGGGTTTATGATAGTAGGGGATCCTTTTTCAGGCAAATCAATGACATTAAAGATACTTTCAGAAGCCTTAACGTTGATGGCAGAAAGAAATCAACCTGGTGGATGTGAATGCACTTATAAAGTATTAAATCCTAAAGCAGTTACTATGGGTCAACTTTACGGAGCATTTGATCCAATATCGTACGAATGGACTGATGGCATTGTAGCAACAATGTTTAGAGATTTTGCTTCCGACGATACTCCAGTAAAAAAATGGATTGTCTTTGATGGCCCTGTAGATGCAGTATGGATCGAAAATATGAATACTGTGTTAGATGACAACAAAAAGCTTTGCTTAACGTCAGGGGAAGTGATGGCTATGTCAAGTGTTATGTCTATGATATTTGAGGTCATGGACTTATCTCAAGCCTCCCCTGCTACTGTATCTAGATGTGGAATGATATATATGGAATCAGCATCACTCGGATATAGACCGTTTTATAAGTCATGGTTGAACACGCTTAATCCTATATGGTATGAAGAAAATGAGGAATACATTTACGCAATGTGTGATTGGTTGTTTGAACCTTTAATTTATTTTGTAAGAAAAAGATGCTTTCAATTAGTGACAGCTGGAGAAGTTAATTTAGTAGTAAGCACGCTTCGGCTTGTAGTAATGTACATGGATAATGCAATAAGAGGTGAAGAAGATACACGGCATACCAGAACTTGGTTTATCGCTTCTTTCATGAGTGCTTTAGTTTGGGGTGTTGGTGGAATACTCGATACAGATTCTCGTGAAAAATTTGATGTTTTAATAAAAGACTATTTTAAGTGCGAAAAAGGATTGCCACACAATATTGACCGTATCGACGTATCTATTCCCGCAGATGGCTTACTCATCGACCATTTCTACATGTATAAAGGTAAAGGTTGTTGGAAGCCTTGGCAAGAAAGTGTGAAAAGTGTCGCTATAAAAGAACAGATTAATTTACTTCAAACTGTCATTCCAACGTTGGAAACCGAGAAATATTATGCTTTATTGAAATTGCATACTAGATTTATGCAACCATTATTGTTCATTGGACCTACGGGTACTGGAAAAAGTTTTATAGTTCAAAATTATTTGATGAATCGTATTTCTATGGACCAATATACTCCCGGATTTATCACATTTACTACGACAACTTCTGCCAATCAAACGCAGGAACTTGTAATCTCCAAATTAAATAAAAGAAGAAAAAATCACTACGGCCCTTCAAAAGGTAAAAAAGCTATAATATTTATTGATGATATGAACATGCCTGCTAAGGAAGTATATGGCGCACAACCAGCGATAGAATTATTAAGATTGTTTTTTGACCAGAAACATTGGTATGATTTAAAAACGACTGACAAATTATACGTTCATGACACCTTTTTTTATGGAGCCATAGGGCCTGTTGGTGGTAGTCGGCAACTTATCTACCCAAGAATGCTAAGACATTATAATATTTACTCTATAAATGAGTTTTCAAAAGAGAGTATGACTAAGATATTTATGTCCTTGCTACAATTAGGTTGGAAGAGAAATGGATTCGGTCAAGACGTACAACCTTTTATAATGAACATTATAGCTGCTACCATGGACATATATGATAGTGCTACAGAAGGACTGAGACCAACACCAGCAAAGTCGCACTATACTTTTAATTTAAGAGATATTTCTAGGGTCATCCAAGGCTGTGCATTGTTAAGAAAAGAATGTGTAGAAAATAAAAAGACATTCATAAAGGTTTGGGTTCACGAAATTTTACGAGTATATTATGATAGATTAGTAGACGATGAAGATCGGTCTTGGTTTTTCGAAGTTCTAAAAAAGTGTACTAAGGAATTTATGAAGGATTCGTTTGAAAACGCATTAGACGATTATCAAAATGAAAAAGGCGATGTTACTCGTGATACTATAAAAAAAATGATGTTTGGTTGTTACCTTGACACGGACAGTCTAGAGGGTGAACGACGTTATGAAGAGATGCCATCAAAAGAAGCTGTTCTAAACGTGGCAATTTCAATGCTAACCGAATACAATGCTATGCATAAGGCGAAAATGACTATTGTACTGTTTGATTACGCTTTGGAACATTTATCAAAGATTTGTAGACTATTATGCATGCCTTCAGGAAACGCTTTACTTGTTGGTGTAGGTGGCTCTGGTCGACAATCTCTTACACGTTTATCCAGTACTATATTAGGTCAACAAATATTTCAACCGGAAATTACCAAGACTTACAGTGTAAAAGATTGGCAAGATGATATAAAATTAGTACTTCGTGAGTCTGGTGGCTTGAACAAAGATACAACCTTCTTGTTTTCTGAAAGTCAAATAAAAGAAGAAGTTTTCATTCAAAATTTAGACAGCTTACTTAACTCTGGTGAAGTCCCTAACTTGTATGGCTTGGACGAAAAACAAGAAATTCTTGAATTGGTACGTTTGGCTGCTCAAGGTGGTAACAGAAACCTTGATATAAGTCCATTACAGATACTTGCCTTTTTTGTTGGTCGCTGCAAAGCAAAGTTACATATAGTGTTGTGTTTTAGCCCAATCGGTAGCTCTTTTAGAACAAGACTACGACTCTATCCGTCTTTGGTAAACTGTTGTACGATTGATTGGTACGACAACTGGCCCGAAGACGCTTTAGAAATGGTTGCACATTATTATATGGTAAAAGTAAATGTACCTGACAAAGTAAAAGCCGCTGCCGTGATAGCTTGCAAACAATTTCACGTAGACGCTCGAGTCGTATCAACTGATTTTTATAATAATCTTGGAAGGAAAACTTACATTACATCGGCATCCTATTTAGATTTAATAAAATCTTTTACATCACTAACTAACAAAAAGCAAAGAGAATTGAGGGCAGCTAAACTTAGGTATACAAACGGTTTAGATAAACTAGGCCATGCAGCTGATGCGGTGGCAATTATGCAGCGTGACTTAAATGCTTTGAAACCACAACTAATGATAATGGCTGCCAAATCAGCTAAGATGATGGAAGAAATAGCATCAGAAACAGCAATCGCTGACAAAGCTGCTGCACAAGTAAGAGAAGACCAAAAAGTTGCAAATGTACAAGCAGCAGCTGCACAAGAACTCAAAAAAGACTGTGAAGCCGATTTAGCTCTTGCGTTGCCGATTTTAGAAGATGCAATTGCTGCTTTAAATACATTGAAACCAGCTGATATTACAATCGTAAAATCTATGAAGAATCCTCCATTTACTGTAAAATTAGTCATGGCTGCAGTGTGCGTGATTAAAGGTATCCCACCAGATAAAATCCCCGACCCAGCTAACCCTGGTAAAAAAATATTAGATTATTGGGGACCCAGTAAAAGAATATTGGGAGATATGAGCTTTTTAGAGTCCCTGAAAAATTTTGACAAGGATAATATTCCTATTGCTATTATGCAAAAAATCAGAAAAGAATACCTTTGCCATAAAGATTTCAAGCCGCATATAATTGCAAAAGCTTCCACAGCAGCAGAAGGCCTGTGTAAATGGATTATTGCTATGGATATGTATGATGCAGTAGCTAAGGTTGTAGCCCCTAAAAAGGCAAAATTAGAGGCGGCTGAAAAAGAATTCGCAGAAACAATGGCTATTTTAGAAGAAAAGAAAGCACTTGTTGCAAGATTAGAAGCAAGGTTGGCAGAATTAAATGAAGCTTTGGAAGAAGCTAACATTAAGAAAAAAGCACTAGAAGATGAAGTCCAAATGTGTATAGATAAATTAGCCAGAGCTGAAAAGTTACTCGGTGGCTTAGGTGGTGAAAGGGTACGTTGGACAATGGCTGCTGAAAATTTACAGACATTATTTGATCATTTAGCTGGAGATATCCTTGTTTCATGTGGCATCATGGCCTATTTAGCCCCTTACACATTACCTGTCAGAATAAAAATTATTGACAAATGGCGTGATCTCGTTATAAAATTAAGAATGCCACATTCTGAACACTTTGTATTCAAAGATATTTTAGGCACCGATATAAAGATTCAAAATTGGTGTATTGCTGGACTACCCAGAGATTCATTTTCGGTAGATAATGGTGTTATACAAGATAACTCTATGAGATGGTCATTGATGATTGACCCGCAAGGACAAGCAAATAAATGGATAAAAACGATGGAAAAAGCTAACGATTTACAAGTTCTTAAGTTTTCAGATGGTAATTACATGAAAGTTATTGAAACCTGTTTAGAATACGGAAAACCTGCACTCATAGAGTGTATTCTTGAAGAAGTAGAGGCTCCGTTAGACCCAGTTTTATTAAAAAACACATACACGCAAGCAGGTAAAGAATTTATTGCACTTGGCGATAATGTAATAGAATACCATCCACACTTCAGGCTTTATATGACAACTAAACTAAGAAATCCGCATTATCTGCCCGAAGTTTTTAATAAAGTTACATTGATAAACTTTGCTCTAACTAAAGAAGGGTTAGAAGATCAATTATTAGGTATAGTAGTTGCAAAAGAAAGACCAGATTTACAAGAAAAAAGAGAAAAACTAATCGTTCAAAGTGCTGGTAATAGAGCTGCTCTCAAACAGGTAGAAGACGATATTTTACGTACTTTACAGGAAACAAAAGGTGATATATTGGAAGATGAAACCGCTGTTGAAGTTCTCGACTCGTCAAAACTATTAGCTGTTGATATTATGAAAAAACAAGAAGCTAGTGCTGAGACTGAAATCATAATTGAAAAATTCCGTCATGGTTATAGACCTATTGCTTCACATTCTGCGGTATTATATTATTGTGTTACTGAATTACCCAATGTTGATCCTATGTATCAATATTCATTAATCTGGTTTATCAATCTTTACATAATTTCCATCGAGAATGCAAATAAATCTAAAGATTTAGATAAAAGGTTAAAGTTTTTGAAAGATACCTTTACCTATAACTTATACAGCAACGTATGTAGATCGCTCTTTGATAAAGACAAGCTTATGTTTTCTTATGTTATGTGCGCTAAAATGATGCTTTCTTCAGGTGAAATGAACCATGACGAACATATGTTTCTTATAACTGGAGGTATAGCTATTGAAAACCCATTAAGAAAACCGGTTGAATGGTTACCAGATAAAAGCTGGGACGAAATATGTCGCATTAGTGATCTTCATACATATGCGGGCTTTCATAAGGATTTTGAGAGAAATATTTATGATTGGCAAGAAGTTTATGATGATATGGAACCACATAATAAAACTCTTCCCGGAGTTTGGGAAAAAAAATTGACTCAATTTCAAAAACTATTGATTATAAGGATTTTAAGACCAGACAAATTAACAACAGCAATATCAGATTTTGTTGAAAAGCAAATGGGTCGGAAGTATATAACTCCACCACCGTTTGATATAGGCAAATCCTTTGGAGATTCAAATTGTCTTGCACCTTTAATATTCATATTGTCTCCGGGTTCAGATCCGATGGGAGCACTGATAAAATATTGCGAAAGAATGGGATATTCACACAGATTTAATTCCATATCTTTAGGACAGGGACAAGGACCTATTGCGCGTGCGATGATAGAAAAAGCGCAACTTGAAGGTGGCTGGGTATGCTTGCAAAACTGTCACTTGGCAGTCTCTTGGCTTCCAGCCCTTGAAAAACTAATTGAAGGTTTTGACTTAACGAATACAGATTTAAGTTTTAGATTGTGGTTAACTAGTTATCCATCTGAAAAATTCCCTCAAGCTGTTTTACAAATAGCTGTTAAAATGACAAACGAGCCACCTACAGGTCTTCAACACAATTTAAATCGTTCCTATATTTCGGAACCTGTAAAAGAACCAGAATTTTTCGAAGGGTGTCCAGGCAAGGATAAAACATTTAGTAAACTGTTATATGGAATCAGCTTTTTCCATGCTGTGGTACAAGAAAGAAAGAAATTTGGTCCCTTAGGATGGAATATTCAATACGGTTTCAATGACTCCGACTTTCAAATATCAGTAATGCAGTTGCAAATGTTTTTAAACCAGTACGAAGAAATCCAATATGTAGCTATTAAGTATTTGACAGGAGAATGCAATTACGGTGGTAGAGTAACTGATGATTGGGATCGGCGATTGATAGTTACAATATTAGATAACTATGTTAATCCAAGTGTTGTTAATGATCCAAATTACACATTTTGCACTATTGGCCCACAATATGGATTGCCACGAAGATGTGATTATCAGGATTATCTTAAGCACATTGAAGGTGTTCCTGTAAATCCTCCACCAGAAGTATTTGGGCTACATATGAACGCAGGAATAACTCGTGATTATTGTACTTCGATGGCATTGACGGAGGCCTTGGTTCTTGTTGAAGGTACAGGCAGTGGTGGAGAGGGTGGAAATACAGAAGTCATTCTCGTTCAAATGGCTGCAGAAATTCTTTCGAAGCTACCACGTAAATTTGATTTGGAAACAGCTCAAAAGAAATATCCTGTAGATTACAGTGAATCTATGAATACAGTCTTAATTCAAGAAATGGAACGTTTTAATAAGTTGTTAAACGAGATCAAAGTTTCTTTACTAGACTTACAAAAAGCTGTAAAAGGCCTTATTGTTATGTCCCCTGCGTTAGATCTGCAATCAAATGCGATGTTGCTTGGACGAATTCCAGATAACTGGCGTAAAGTTTCTTACCCTAGTTTGAAACCACTACCTAGTTATGTGACAGACTTTATAGAACGTTTGGAAATGTTAGATAATTGGTATCAGAAAGGAAAACCTCCCACATTTTGGTTATCTGGGTTCTTCTTCACTCAGGCGTTCCTTACTGGCTCAGTTCAAAATTACGCTAGGGCTAAGAAAATTCCTATAGATTTGCTAGTATTTGATTTTGAAGTACTCGATGTCGACCGTGAAGATCACCCACCTGATTCGGGGGTGTATGTAGAGGGGCTTTTTATGGACGGTGGGCGTTGGGATCGTAAAATCTATGCAATAGCTGAACAATTTCCGAAAATATTAAACGATAATATGCCGGCTGTGTGGCTGTTTCCGAAATTGAAACTAGACTTTGATGAGGGCGCTAGGTATAAATGCCCTTTGTACAAGACTTTAGAAAGAAAAGGAGTACTGGCGACTACAGGCCATTCGTCAAATTTCGTGCTAGCATTTTATTTACCATCAGATAAACCTTCAGCTCATTGGATTAAACGAAGTGTGGCCTTATTGCTTCAACTAGATAACTGAATTTGTCTAGATGCGATTTTTGTTGGGCCTTTCTGTTAGAGCGGAACAATGAATGATGAAATGTGGACAAATAAATCATGTACCTACTGATCTAGACCTAAAAATGGGTACTTAGAGCCTGTTCACCACCTCCTCGGGACAGCCGCTAACTGCCGGATAAATAAAAAAATGGAACGTAGGTATGATATAATCTGACAAACAGTTTAGCGGGATTAAGTAATTGCATCCAATAGTGAATGCAAATGTGAATCCCGTTTTGATTCCATATCTTTCTCTGAAAAGAGCGATTGGTTGCCGAATGGAATAATTAGATTACGATTTTGTTCGCGATGTCCCGTCGTTAAAATGGCTTTGATGTCAACCGATATTTTGTTTAGAAAAATAACTCATGAATTAGGTAGGTATTAATAATTTTGGTGACATATTTATATAATTTGTAGTATCGTGTTAAATGATTTAGTTGCTTCTAAAGTGTACCCTTTTCATTATGATTGTTTTCTGTTGTGATACTTGATATATAGTTTAAATCATGGAAATAAAAAAATTACTCTGAAATTATTTTTTTATTTTGACACATCAATGATGATATGAATCATATGTTTGCTTGTTAGCAACTACATCTAAAGTACTTGAAATAACTTTAAATCTGTGCGGCGCTTCGCTTCATTGCCTCACGCCTTGTATTTTCAACTTCTAGCAATCTTTTCCTTAACTTTAACATAATCGCATTGTTTCTTTTCTGAAATAAAAATAATTTAAACTTTAACCGTTTTTTCAATAACGCTTTTTAACAGCTTAGTGGCGCTGCTGCTGGAGTGCATTTTGCGGGTAGGTAATACGCCTACTACTCGACCTTTCGTTTTTATAAATTTTAATCCAATCTTTTTCTCAGTTACGCGACTTGGTAATAAGTCGCGTAACTGAGAAAAAGATTGGATTAAGAACTTCGTTTAAGAACGCGTCGCGGGGGGTACCTAATAACGATTTTAAAATAAATACTATGTCTCATATTTTAGTTTGATTGAACTACTTAGGTTTATTCAACTCTTTAGACATGTAGACTTACTTACTAGGTACCATAATTACCAAAATATACGTAAATTGTGTAATCTGCATCATTAGATGTTCCGGAAGTATGCATCATCAGGTGTGATGATATTCTATATGTACCTATACCTAGTACTTACTTTAAGTACAGCGCATTCTTGTTCGATCGCATCACATTCTTGTTCGATGGCGGCTACTTCTCTGTCTTGCCTCTCTTGTTCCTCGGATAGCTGCTTCTCTTTTTGGCGCAAGACTTCTTGTTTTTCAGCTTCCTTGTCTCGTTGCTCCTTCAGACGTAGCTCGAATTCTCTTCGATCTAACAAAGTCTTATACATTATTCATTAAAGGTACCTCTACTACTGTTATAGGTAGGTACGTCCATTCGTACGTTAATTTCAGATCAATAACCGAGCATTGAATGCTTATTAACTTATCACGTCCTTAAACGGTACATGAAAACATCGTGAGGAAATATTTAAAGCGCCGGCGGCAAGGGCCCAACTGTGGGGTAAGAGTGAATAGGTAGATAAGTTACGGAAAGGGCACTTACAGTTCACGCCAAACTTATTGTCCGGGTTGAAGTTGGCACGGGCTAACTTTAACCCGGCCGTAAAAATCGGAGAAATGAAAATTTTGGATAAAAATTATATGAAGCGGCGGCCTACGACTTGAGCTTTCGTTTTTATTTATTACAATCCTATAATTTTGATTCTCCGATTTTTACGGCCGGGTTAAAGTTAGCTCGTGTCAACTTCAACCCGGACAATATGTTTGGCGAGAACTGTAATAACAACTAAATGTACTGTATGTGACTACTATCAGTGACCCGCGAATACGTAGCGTAATCTTACACAACATACATACACTCACGCCATACTTTCCCACAGGGGTAGGCAGAAACTAGATCGCCACTTGCTACTATTCTTGCATACTTATTTTGCTTTTTCCATGTTCATACATCTTGTTGCGCGCGGTGGTTGTGATCTCGAGTACTACGCAGCTGTCTGACTTATTTTAATCGTAGCGTAATGTTATTTTTAATGTTTACCTAGATTTATTTTTATAAATGAGGTATTACTAACCTCTATCAAACAGCTGTTGAAAACCTTGCAAATGTTGATTCAGAATAGAAATGTGCGTTTCAATTTTCAATGTTTCAGAAGACGTGCAAATGTCAATCATTGAAATCTGATGTTTATTCTGAGTTAATTGATTCTTCAGAAGCTGGATAAATTATAAGAAATCCAACCAATTCATAGCAGCCAAGTGCTGGGAACTGCCTTTGGGAGAAATCGACGTGAAGGCTTTCGCTTTGACCGTTCGATGATCAACTACCTCATGGGGTATGTGTAGGTCCCATGTAATAGGGAGCGAGCCTATATATTGCCATCAACCGGGCACAAATGCAGACTCCGAGCTGCTATTGGGAATCAGCGAAAAACCCAATCGAACCCAAGACCTCCAGTGTCGCGCTTGCGACCACTAGACCAACGAGGCAGTCTAGGGATACCTAAGTAATATGCTACTAAAATACTCCTGATTGAGCAAGATTCCTTTACCTCCAATTGTTCTGCTAAAAATTCCGCTTCAGCTTTAGCCGAATTGAGCTCCTCGACAAGGGAACGTTCTTTATTTCGCAATTTAAATACCTCTCTTTCTTTGGATAATTTTCGCTTTGTAACTGTAGGCAATTTTATAACCTCTGCTTATAAGTCGATTTACAATTAATTAATTATATGTAATTTACAAAAAAACTGAAACCAGCATACCAGATTTTAATTTTAATTTAAGTGACTCAACGGTATCATTTTCACAAAACATTATAAAAATTAAATTAAACAGTCCGTAGATAAAATTGTATTTGGCGCCCTTGCCGATTTTTTTTTCTTTTATTAAGGCTATCTGCGGTGGTTTATAGTAACCGTGTAACCATTTTTGTCTTTTACCTTTAGAATTAAAAAAAAACAGGTTTATTTACCAAGCTATTTTAGTTAGAGCCCATGGCGGTCAGACCACTTAAGTTTGCCTGGGTGTTTCTGACATTTATTTTATGAAAATATTTACAAAAAAAAGTATATACCTAAGTCAAGTATTATTAGTATTATATCCATTAAATCTAGTAAACAGTACCCATAGTACCTACAAGCTCAGCTTTCTTTGGGACTAGATGGTGATATGTAATAACGACCCAAAATATTTATTTATTTATTATTCCCGGGCGGTGAAAAATAGTACCGCTAATAATAGTTCGTTCGTTAGATAATATAGAAGCCGCATGAACTCGGCTAGCAGTAATATTTTGTGCGCATGCATCATCCATCTGATCCATCAATGAGGGCTATCGCGTATGAATCTGCCGCTAGAGGCGCTCAAGTGTAGCGAGAGGTCTCTGAAATATCAAAATCATGCTTTTGGTTATATTGTGTCGTTTTCAAATCATCGTAAATTAACAGTATTTTTCCTAGGTATTTTCAGAGATTTATTATAAAACAAGCGTGACTTTGATGAAGAAAAGTTGCTGAATATGATCACTAATCTGTGGTTGCTGCAAACTGCAAATAACAGCTCTTTGTTGTCTGTGGCGTTTGTGTGTTATCTACTTATCTGTGGAATTAGTCAAATCAATCAATGAATGTAAGCGTGCATTTTATTTTATTCACCGTTTCTCAAGTTCTTTCACATTATTTCACATAATGTAGATATTTAAATAGGAAAAACTCATACACTAGTCATAAGTGTTCATGAAACGAGTAACTTAATGTGCAAATCGTCGAAAATGGTTTCGGGCAGCACGAGGGTGATTCAAGTCACCAACATCGCGCCCCAGGCTACCAAAGATCAAATGCAAACACTCTTCGGGTATTTGGGGAAGATCGACGACATTAGATTGTATCCTACCATCAGAGACGTGTCCTGTCCGGTGCAATCTCGGATATGCTATGTGAAATATTACGATTCAGCAACTGTCAACGTAGCCCAGCACATGACCAATACTGTGTTTATAGATCGGGCATTGATCGTGATTCCCATGCAATCAGGAGAGATTCCCGATGAGCACAAGGCTTTGGAAATGTCGAGCAATGGCACCTTAGTGCCGGGTCTGAGCACCGTTGAACCACGTTTACCAGCGCATGTTATCAACGCTTTGGACGGTGTTCCTCCCAATCAGGTGATACAAACTCATGATCCTAAGATAGTCTCGTTAGGTTTACCGCCATACCCGCCTCTACCGGCTACCTATGACTCTAGAAAAATAGAGGAGATAAGAAGAACCATTCTTGTTGGTGATGTGGACACCTTGTTGTCGCAGCAGTTGATTGATCACTTCTGTCAGGCTGGTGAAGTAAAATATATGAGATTTTGTGACCGGGATATAGATCAAAAGAGATATGCTCTCATTGAAATGACAGAGCAGGAATCTATTATTAAAGCTCTGCAGTTAAATGGCAGTTTAATAGAAGGACAGGCAATCAAGGTAAGGTTATACAAAATCATTAACTTCTTTAGCATTGCCTTTAGTTGGGAGTATTTGAATATTCTTATCAAAGGAGAAAGTTGGTTCTTAAAAGAAACCAACATATCTATGTGGCATAGCTTCATTGTCCATCTATTTATTTCCCAAGAGAAAACAAAAAAAAATTTTTTCTCTAGGAAAACGAGAATTACTCCTAAAGATATGCGTCAGCAAATTTGTACAAATAAGCAGACATGCTATTTTAGTTCTACAGGCGCTTAGTGAAATTTTTATTTGAATTATATTTTTTGTTAATATAAGCGTTTCTCTTGGTAAATTTCACTGAAAGAAATAAAGAACACAAAAGGAACATTTATTTGGCTTATATTTAAGAACATTCTGGGAATCCTACCAGAAAATATACACGTGGCCGGGCTGCAACTTATACGGTACCGCCCGGCCACAAACAAGTGCTTTTTTTACAAGATATATTTGTGGTACATTTAATCTATTCATTGGTACAGCAAGAACAATTTAGGAACATTTAATTGATACGTCTTTATATTACGAAATCGACTGTGGCCGGGCTGCACCGCAACACGTGTAGAAATGTACCTAATTCATTAACCCTTTAACCGCTGTATAATCTTGCAAAAAAATGTGCCCCTAGCGCCAATCACGTATTTTCAAGGTCAACTATAGTGTTGTGCACCATTCACAATTTTTTTATTTTTTTTACTAGATTTTAAGAGTAAAATTACACGTTTTACGAAAATCTAATGTTTTTTTATAAGTCATTAACCTTATAATTAAAATTACCCGAATAAAAAAAGCTATAAGCATTGATAGAGTATAGTTCATAATTCTACTAAATACGTCTTTCGGAATCCCTATTGTTGCATTTATACAACCTCGGCGCTAACATTAGAGATAAACAATAGCGTAGATAGTGCGGAAAGTGAAATTATTTCCGGTTATCGATGTTATTCATCGAATATGAATACGTGCAGATTGTTTATGATAAAGGGTAATAGAAAGTAAAGTTTTCTTGTTTAAAAAAAACATTATGGTCAATGACTGGGCATTTAATTGCCACTGCTTTAACGAACATTGTTGTGCTAGTCTCCAAAATGGGTGAGTGTGTTAATTTTCTCTATATATTAAAAAATATCAATTTTATTTGCTTTATGCCAACTAAATATAGATACAATGTTGTGTTTAACGTCTAAAAATAATAATTCAAACACGGCCACAAGACCCAATGAAATAAAATAAGTACCCACTATTTCATTAATAATTCTTAACAAATAAAACAGATGTACCCTCACTATTATCATTATGAGTTCGCTTATGACGTCACAAGCGGTTGCATATGTACAACTCCGGCGCTGGACTTCTTTGATAACGTTAAAGTACTAGGGTTGTTACTAAAATACAATTTAGTAAAAATCGTCTATCTAATTGTAATATGAATCTACCTTAAATCATGTTCAGTTTTAGATATTATAGTTAGAAATAGGTTCAAACAGCAACAAGCATTGAATTACTTTTTAATTCTGAATGCCTAACCTATTTGTATATTATTTGAGTAAACTAAAGTTTGCATTAAGAGTAATAAATAAACTTATGTGCTACATCACTACTGTTGTATTTATACAACTCTGGCGGTACAGGTTAAGGTCAAACCTGCATTTTGCGATGGGTTTTATGCATTTTTTTCACCGTTAATTTGGTGCTTTGCATAAGTGATTTTAGGGAAAAGGAAAGAAATTCCTTGAATGGCAACGGTGGTCTTTATTTTTATTATGAAACTGCTCCTACGTAAATAAAAATACGTTTAAAAATAACTTTGGAGACTTAAGTTGCAAATTTACAACTGCGGTGCTAGGGGCTCAGAAATGATAAGTTGCTTATATACAACTGCGGCGGGTAATGGGTTAATCATCATCAACCCATTTACTGTCCGGCTGTCCACTGCTAGGTATGGATCTGCTCCCATTTCGGATACAAGGTTTATTTGCAAGCTCTGCTCATGCACTAATAAGCTTGTGTTTTTTTTTATATAATTCTAGGTGCACCATGCTACACAAGCTATCTGCAAGCCACAAACTAAGAGTAATGAGGCAGCTCAACGGGAGATAGAAGAAGCCATGTGTAGAGTGAAGGAAGCCCAGAACTTGATATCTGCTGCCATTGACCCAGTAATAGGTCTTCTTTCTAAGGACAAGAGGAGGTAGAGTATTTTCACTATTTTTATTATATACTGTATTTATTACAATAAATGAAATATAAACATAAATATAAAGGTATATAAAAGACCACAATTAATTTTAAACCAACTTCAAATTGAGAACCTCCTCCTTAGGTTCTCAGTTTGACTGTATTTATTTATATCTTTGTTACCTCAGAACTTTCGACTGGGTGAACCGATTTTGATGATTCTTTTTTTAATTGAAAGCCAATACCAATTTTTTTTCACTTTTTAGTGCCGGAGTGTTTTTGAAGACAGTTTGTTTTTTAAAAAACAAATTGCATCATGTAATTGATGACAAAGTTAAAGTTGTTGAAATTTATAAATGAGAGCAGTACAACGTAATTGTAATATATTTGTTACTAAAGCATTAACACAATTGTTTACAGGACACGATCACGATCTCGGTCGCGGAGACGCTCCCGCTCTCGCTCCCGCCGCTCCCGGTCCCGTCATCGCTCCAAGCGCTCCCGGTCTCGTTCCCGACACCGCTCCCGTCGCTCCAGATCACGACACAAGCATCGATCCAGGTAATTTTTAACCAATCCATTTATCAAGCTACAAATTGACTGAATAAAGATTAAAACTACATTGTTACCTTAGACCCACTACTGTCCTACTGCTGCTTCTTTCAGAATAAAAAAGGCACATCAACAGTACCTACATTCCACCAATTACTATTATAGACTGGTGCAACTTGGCATAAAATCGATATAATATCTCCTCTCTCTCATGTTTTCCATATCTGTGCATGTGATTATTATTACAAATATTAACATTATATTAATGTTACGTTACAGATCGCGTTCCCGCCACCGCAGTTCCCGTCGATCCCGCTCTAGGTCCCGCCACCGCAGCTCACGCTCCAAGCGCGACCGCTCTCGGGACAAAGATCGAGACAAGGACCGGGACCGCAAGGACAAGAAAGACTCAAGTGAAAAAGAGAAGAAGGACAAATCTAAGTCACCATCCAAAGAAGTGGAGAAAGATGAAAAAGAAGAAATTAAACAAGTGGTGGTGGAAACCAATGGTAATTCTTCGGAAGTAAAGTCCAAAGCGTCAACACCAGCAGACGATAAACCAGAAAAAGAGGTCGAAAAAGAAAAAGAGAGGTCACCGTCAAAGAAACGAGATCGATCCAAGTCTCGTGATAAAAAGCGCGACCGCTCTCGCTCGCGACGCAGATCGCGTTCACGGTCGCGCAGGAAACGCTCGCGGTCTCGCAAGAGATCCCGCTCTAGAGACAGAAAGCGATCCCGATCTAGGGATAGGAAGAGGTCCAGATCGCGAGACCGCAAACGTACTCGCTCACGAGATCGCAAAAGGACTAGATCCAGGGATAGGAAACGGTCAAGGTCTAGAGACAAAAAACGTTCTCGATCACGCGACCGTAAACGCTCACGTTCGGGCAGTCGTCGTTCTAAGAGTCGCTCTCATCGAGATTCTAAAACGCCACACGACCGAAAGTCACGAGATCACACTCCTAATCTTTCTGTAATAGAAGAAAAGGCCAATTCTATCATAGAAAATAAAACCCCTGAAGTATGTGATGAAAATAATTCCCCAGATAATATGGACATTTCTAATTCTCCGTAGACAAATATGCTACCTAGTAGGTATACTACTTCAGGCATACTGTTGTAATAAACTGATGAATTGCTGCTTGTTATAAATTCTTAGATTAAGTTATTTCAAGTACTTTCAATTAAATTTTGTTTTAAATCTTATTTGTAAACAACTTTTTGTTTAGTTATAGTTAATTTCTAAGGAGCAATAAAGATTGATGCAAATTAGATTTTTTTATTAGCAAATTACTTACTCGTTCTTATGCTTCGGCCACTATAAAGTGGCCGAAACATAAGAACGAGTGTGCGAAGAAATTTCTTTTATTATTCCGTCTATTTTACACACTGTCGACTATATCTGTCTTTTGAGAGGAGCTACATGGAGAGGTCCATGTAGCTCCTCTCAGAGGAGCTACATAATAGAGAAAACCCTGGCTGCGAGGCACCAGGTGGTGGACAACCCAATTTCAATCTCTTGATGAAATTACAAACTAAAAGTGTTATTATTATGGAACAGCTATGCAATATAATGAAGGATTATGCAATAATTGCACAATTTATGAAATAATCGTGCAACAAAACACTAATGATAACGGAGAGTATATAAATATATAAGTGCAACAGTTGTGTAACTGTCCTCATTAAATAAGGAGTATCGTTACAAGTAGGACAAGTCTTATATTACAACATTAAAATAGCATAATAAAACGTGATTATTTGTGTTACAGCCAGTCAGACGCAAAAGGATGGAGTCTGCAGTCATCGTTGAATTTCATAGCTATGAAAGCTGCCGTTTTAAGTCTCCAGGTGTAAGTAACGAACCAGAAGCTCAATCAAAGTGTCCTTGCTGTAAAAATCACTCCAGAGATCGATCTACAAGTCGCAAAAGGTCGCGAGGTAGGTCAAGAGGACGTTCCAGGGGAAATTCTCATAGCCGTTCCAGAGGAAGGTCTCGTGGAAAATCAAGAGGGCGTTCGAGAAACTTTAGGGGTAGATCTAGGCGACGATCAACAAGTAGGTCCCGAGGACGATCACGAGGAAAGTCAAGATCACATTCCAGGGGAAAATCGAGGGGCCGTTCTAGAGGAAGATCTAGGGGACATTCTCGAGGGAAATCGAGGGGCCGCTCTAGAGGAAGATCTAGGGGACATTCTAGAGGAAAATCGAGGGGCCGCTCTAGAGGAAGATCTAGGGGACATTCTAGAGGAAAATCGAGGGGCCGTTCTAGAGGAAGATCTAGGGGACATTCTAGAGAAAAATCGAGGGGCCGCTCTAGAGGAAGATCTAGGGGACATTCTCGAGGGAAATCGAGGGGCCGATCTAGGGGACATTCTAGAGGAAAATCGAGGGGCCGCTCTAGATGCAGATGTAGGGGACACTGCAGGAAATTCAAGGCGCTCTAGGGGGCACTCTAGGGGACATTCTAGAGGGAGATCTAAATAAAGGTGATATACTTATATTGGTATTTCAAAAAACTAAAAGAAAAACAGATTATTTACTTTATGAAATACAAAAATTACTATAATTTCTTACACCATTGGAGAAATACATAATAATTATCATTGTTAGGTATTACTTGAATATATATAATGGAAATACCATCATCAAATTATATTTGATGATGATGATGCTATTGTGTATAATAAGTGTAATAATATATATATAAGTGGTTCTCAATATTTAATTTACGTAGCAGTCAGTTACGAAGCACGTGACATTCTATGATTTCTGAATTTTCCCATAGAAAGTGTGTGAGATATTTCCAAAACGCATTCTTCTAAATGAAATACCACGTAACGTGACTGTCCAAGTCTGACGGCTTTAGTTGCTACAGATCATTCTCACATGATACAAATATCGCCTATAGTTAGCTGTGGGACTGGGTTTATGTGAGTGAAAAATTCACGATCACTCCCACGGTAGGTATAGAAATAGAACTTATTATAACATGGTATAAAAAAAACCCGAGTGTGGGATAATCATCATCAACCCATTAACCACCCGACTGCTAGGCACGGGTCTCTTTTCAGAATGAGATTTAGGCTATAGTCCACCGCGGCCTAGTGCGGGTTGGCAGACTTAGCAAGCCGCCGTCGAGACAATTTCCTCAAGAGATTTATTTATTTTTTTGTTAATGATGAGATGCAGGTTTCCTCACGATGTTTTCCTCAACCGTTGTAAGCGAGAGATAACTAAATATTAATACGCACATGATTATGAAGTCTGAGGTGCGTGCCTTGGATTCGAACTCGAGACCTACGAATTAGCAGGCCAGTAGTCATAATCCCCTGGCTTTGCAGATGCAAAGTTAAATATAAAATAATCGCTAAATAAATCTTAACTTATGATAGTAATATAACTTGTCGCATTGTTAGTGGCACACTGTATGGTCGACTGCATATTAAAATAAGCGTGTAAACAATTATACCGCTCCCTACAATGTCTAACAATAAAATTCACTCGGAAATTATTGACATTCATGTAAGTACGCTGTACAGCGAACCAGATGCTAACATTATTCTGTCTTCTTTTAATTTATTAACATTGATAATTATGTTTTTACTTTTTACTCCTATGTTTAGATTTTCTAGATACAGACTAGATATTATCATGGTGGAATATAAATGACCGAATCTAAATATTATGATTGATGATAATTGTTAAGGTAGCGGCTGTTAGCGCGTTGTAATTAAACGAGATATTTGTCGAATAAATACAGACTATACTGTCTTCACCCACTGTAATTGTATAGCAGTCTTATCACTTAATATTGCGTAATGTTTAGCCGCAGGTACAGTCACGAGCAAAAACATGTATACACTAACAAAAGAGCTAAATCGATTTATTCCTAAAGAACTAATAGAACTTTTATGATAATTATTACGAACACAGTATTTACGAACCAATACTATAGCGACATTGGTGTTACCATAAAGTTGCAATCGTACATTCCTGAAAAAAAAAACGCTTTAGCCCTTTTGTAAGTGCTTATGACTGTGCTCGTGACTGTACATACGATAACAATATTGTAGTAAAATATCTGTAATAATATAATAATATAATTCTAGGGATACTTTACATTAGCTGTTTACGTTAACTATTTTATACCTGGAAGTCTGAAAATAAAAACTAAACTGTATACCGTACGTTTGGGGCACTTGAGAGAAGTAATAGATAACCCCCTATTCGACCCATTACGCTTTCAAAATACTAGGAGATGGTTGCCGAGAGGTGAAGCACCGTTTCCCGGGTACTGCAGGGCGCCGGGCAGTGGGGCCTGCGTACCATCTCTATGCAACTGCAAGATACTCATGGAGAAATGGAATATGGAAACAATGTTGCTGATAAAAAAGAAACAAAAGAAAAAGGCAGTTACACCGGCCTGAGTCATTTTGTGCATTTTTATTGTTCTTGTACATTTTTCGTTATGTTCTATTTAGAAATTATAAACACCCTTACCATGTAACATATGATTAATAAATGTATAAAACTGACAAATACATGTTGTTTCTTTTGATAAAAGTACGTTACTCTCTTTTTGTTATTTTTTACGCATTTTCTATGCTAAGATTACCAGTTATTTTAATTAAGGAAAAATTCGTCTTGCGAGCAGGACTAACCTGCGTCTTCTGGTTAAATACACCAGACGCTATGGCCGCTAAGCCACCGCGAGTCACTGTGTGTGTGTTTGAGACCTGCTGTTGTTTAGAATAAAAAATATACGTTGTATATTATAATACCGTTAGACTATTCTAACATAGTTTTCCGTTGCATAACTGAGCCTTAAGATACAGAAATGAAAAAATAACACAACTACATTAGTTCTCGATGCAAGGCAACTATTATTTGCCTTTGAAAATATAATGCAACAGCAATGCTGACGCGTTTTAAAAATAAATTTATCTCTTTAGCTTCTCCTTATAATGATCATATTATATCTTCCTTTTTACTGTATACTTGGAGCGTATTCAATCACTATGACACACCACACCTCTTTTTTTTATAACTTGTTTTTTCTTAGGATGGTTAAGTTGTCGGACAGCGAAAACCTTCTTTTAATAATTATCTCGATTTCGGGTTGAATATTCTGCTATCATAATATTGTACGAGTGAATACGTCTCCATGGAGTTTCTTCGTCGAAACTTTTACTCAATTGGCATTTATCGTTTTATAAAAATGCCCGTAAAAGCCTGAAACAAGACAATATAAAATTGTACTCTGTGGCTAGTACTATAGAGTAGGTTTTTGATATTAGCCGTCAGCACGTTAGAAACGTGTTATGTCATAGAGGATAAGACCCTTTAAGGGTAATGCAGCATTCGGATTTTAGCGCTCCTTCATCATCTGCTAACCGCCGCTGGTAAAACTACCAGATTGGCTAAAAAGGCCATATTCATTCCTAGAATCAATTCATATTTAGAACTTATAGTAATTTCTTAGGAAACGTCCAATGAATCATATTATGGCCTTATAAGCCTAGCAGTTTCTGATGTAAGTATGTAACACATCCTTACGTATGTATCACTGTCACAGTATCTCAGTCCGATCCGATAGTTTATACATCGTGTCTGGTTCAGTACGGCAGGATGTCGTGCATGGCGTACCGCCACGTCCAATTCCTCGCGAGAGTCTCGAAGCGTTGTCGGTCGCGCACGTACATCTCGCCTATCTCTGGCTCCATACATACCTAGTTAGAAATTATTGTAAAAGCATTAATTCTTTGAACAAAGAAAATTGACGTCATAATCTAATAATTAGAGTCTGGCCTTAGATTATGACGTCAATTCAATTATTAGCGTAACATACAAACGAAAACTGATCCCCACGTCGAGCAGTGTGTTTCTATGAAATTCTCAGTAGCAGTTCGGAGTTTGGATTTGTGTTCGGTTATTGTTGCTATTGTATGCTATGACATGAGGCCCAACCGCCATTTGCCCGTAGTACATGAGGCCCAACCGCCATTTGCCGGTAGTACATGAGGCCCAACCGCCATTTCCCCATATTAAATGAGGCCCAACCGACAATTTCCCTTATTACATGAGGCCCAACCGCCAATTCCCCCTATTACATGAGGCCCAACCGCCAATTCCCCCTATTACATGAGGCCCAACCGCCATTTGCCCCTATTACATAAAGCTCAACCACCATTTGCCCCTATTACTGCCATACCGGCGAACTATGCTTGTACATTAACCTCGCAAGAATTTTTTGACATATACATACTATTATATAATACAGTGGTGACGTATTGATATTGATAACTCACCGCTGTGTATGGATCAGTGAGCAAACTCTGTATGGAGATGAGCACTTTGCTGATGGTGAGCGCCAACGACCAGTTGTGGTGCACGGAGTCGATGCCCACATCGCCGTGGCGCGAGATGTTCGGGTGCAGGATACGCGTCAGGAAACGTACCACCGGAGGACTCATTGGGTACCTGTATAATTATAAATACTTACCTATATTATATCTATATCTCTTGATTTACGGCGAGCCCCTTTATCAAATCAGACAATAGATTTGCTTACTAGAGAGAGGTTTTAACAATAATATTCTTATGGATATTATGTCAAAATTTTATCTCTAGCAAGCAAATTTTTCGGATGGATTTGTCGTTTACTATTTTACATAGCGTGATTACTTTACATTTAGACATAGCTAGATCACTGACATCAGTTTTAAGACTCATCATCTTCCTGCCCTCGACGCAATTTATTTTGGTCATTTATCCCTTTTAGCCATAATCCCGGCCTGAACACAATCCATCCATAATTTCTTTGGATTCCCTCTGCCCGTCTATCCCCCTATATTCATATCCATCACTCTTCTACTCACAGGCATCTCAACCTATCTTATCACGTGCGTTAGCACGTGCACATCGTGCTTAATCTATACTAATATTATAAAGCTGAAGAATTTGTTTGGCTGAACGCCCTAATCTCAAAAACTACTGGTCCGATTTGAAAAAGTTTTAGATAGTCTTTTAGTGTTAGATAGTGCTATAGGCTATATAGCATCACGCTACAACCAATAGGAGCTGAGTATAAATTAAAAATGTTGCAAAAATGGCGGAAAATATTCAACTACGAGAACAAAGTTGCGGGCAAATGCTATAATATAATGCTATAATAGATAATAATACGGATTAATACGTAACAAGTCTTCCCTGTCTTTGTAATAAAACAAATACGTACGTAAAATACTAACAAAAGTGTTCACTTACGCGTACGGCACCTGGATGTACAAATAGAAGACCCCGCCCTCGTACGGCGAGCCCACGGGCCCCGTGACGCACGCCTGCCAGTGGCAGCACTTGGGGTCCAGCGGGGTCGCCGCTATGCCTTCCGGGGGGTCGTTGCGCAACATCTATGTATCATAATTAACAATAGTGTTCCTGTTTTCAGTCCAGATCGTGAGCCCCAAAGTTTGACATACAGGGGGTTCATAACTGACGTAAAAATTTGCATTTGATTGTTAAGAAAAATAGATTGTTAATATTTTCGTCACTTTGATTAACCGTAACTATTAATCAATGTTGTAGTTACCGATTTGTCTCGTTTAATTTTAATAATAGATATAGAAATCAGTGTCCAATCAAGGCAATTCAGTGATAAGTCCCCAAAAGCTTATAGCCTAAGATCCCACCGCTCAAATCGGTATGTATCTGTTTTTTGGATAAGACTATTTTTTTATAAATCTTACGTGATAGTAGAATAGATTACACCAGGGTTGCCTGGCCAAATTTGGCCGCAAATACCTTTAATTATAAATATTCTACTCGAGTTTTGGAGAAAAAATGTAGTCACATGTTTTTTTAATGAATCCAACGTCATTTGAAAGAGAATAGTGTAGTGAGTGGAAAAAGCCATGGTTGCCAGCTCTCAGTCGGCCGCAACTTAAGGGTTGCCAGGTTTAAACAGGTACTCCACTGTTAATAATTTGCAGTCATCTGTTTTTTTAGTAAGTTATATATCAATTTAAAGGTTATTTTTTTCTCTACATTATAACATAGGGTTGCCTGAAAAATAATGGCCGCAAGTAGGGGGTTGCCATCATTTGAATTAATTTATTCCACTTGATGAGGGAGCGAAAAACAAGAATAAAAACGAACAACAAAACATACCATCACGCCTGTATGCCCCGAAGGGTTCGACAGAGGTGTACTAATGTACACCAACAGTTCGCTGGTACTATCCAAGAACACTTTGCTCGACCCGGGAATCGAACCCAGGAGCTCTAGCGTAGTAGTCGCTTGGGACTACTAGACCAACGAGGCAGTCTAAGCAAATCAAAAAATAATATACAGGGTGGCCGGAGAAGTGACGTTCAAAGAGAAAATTTAGATTCCTCTAATCAAGGGGTATCCAAAACACCCCCATGTATGTTTCGCGATTTTCAGTTGCTTAGAAGATACAATGATTTTGATTATTTTTTTAATAATTTCCACCTGACATTGGTTTTGTGTTTTTTCTTTTATTGTTGTATGATTATAAATGTTTTTTTTTTTATGGTAAGGGATAACTATAATGTCAACTACTTCCCCTAAAATATTGTACACCTAGGCCTAATGGATCATGAAAAAATTGAGGTTAAAGTTCAAATTTTCTGCTTAAAGGTTTCAGTCACAAAAGATTGACTCTTATTTTTTTGTTTGTTTGAATAGTGCAAGGGTTTCGGAGTATTTTTAAAAAATGCCACATATCTTGAAGATAAAAATATATTTAAAAAATGTAGTCAGGATTAATTTCCTGTAAATTGCATTCAGTAAGGCAGAGGAGTAACTTTTTTATGGAAACTGGAACAATATTTCTTTAAATTTTCATACCCCACACAAAAAAATCTATAGGTTTGATGCCAAAACAGCGTGGTGGACAGCGAATTATTTCGTTCTTTAAAAAAAAATTACTACATTACTAAATTAGTTAAGTCGTCGTTAGCGCGACTCTTACGCTAAAGGTTCGGAGTATGATTCCCAGTTCGGGCAGTCTTATTAGGTTTTTTCATGCAATTTGCAGTAATAGCTCGAAATTAACATTTACACCCGGTTAATGGCAATAGGCTCGCCTATTACGTGACCTAAACATACTAGTGAACTGTGGGTGTTCTGTAGAATAGTGGTGTATGATGGTGGAAATTTTTTGTTAAAATATTATTCTAGTTTTCATAAAAAAAGTTACTCTTTTGTTACTTTGAATGCAATTTACAGGAAATAAATCCCGATTGATCTCTAGATTTTTTAAATGTATTTTTATCTTCAAGATATGTGGCAGTTTTTAAAAATACTCCAAAACCCTTGCACTATTCAAACAAACAAAAAAATAAGAGTCAATCTTTTGTGACTGAAACCCTTAAGCAGAAAATTTGAACTTTAACCTCAAATTGAGGTTAAAGTTCAAATTTTCTGCTTTCTTTCTGCTGATTTCTTTCATGATCCATTAGGCCTAGGTGTACAATATTTTAGGGGAAGTAGTTGACATTATAGTTATCCCTTACCATAAAAAAAAACATTTATAATCATACAACAATAAAAGAAAAAACACAAAACCAATGTCAGGTGGAAATTATTAAAAAAATAATCAAAATCATTGTATCTTCTAAGCAACTGAAAATCGCGAAACATACATGGGGGTGTTTTGGATACCCCTTGATTAGAGGAATCTAAATTTTCTCTTTGAACGTCACTTCTCCGGCCACCCTGTATATTATTTTTTGTTTGTTTAGACTGTCTCGTTGGTCTAGTAGTCCCAAACGCGACTACTACGCTAGAGCTCCTGGGTTCGATTCCCGGGTCGAGCAAAGTGTTCTTGGATAGTACCAGCGAACTGTTGGTGTACATTAGTACACCTCTGTTGAACCCTTCGGGGCATACAGGCCTGATGGTATGTTTTGTTGTTCGTTTTTATTCTTGTTTTTCGCTCCCTCATCAAGTGGAATGAATTAATTCAAATGATGGCAACCCCCTACTTGCGGCCATTATTTTTCAGGCAACCCTATGTTATAATGTAGAGAAAAAAATAACCTTTAAATTGATATATAACTTACTAAAAAAACAGATGACTGCAAATTATCAACAGTGGAGTACCTGTTTAAACCTGGCAACCCTTAAGTTGCGGCCGACTGAGAGCTGGCAACCATGGCTTTTTCCACTCACTACACTATTCTCTTTCAAATGACGTTGGATTCATTAAAAAAACATGTGACTACATTTTTTCTCCAAAACTCGAGTAGAATATTTATAATTAAAGGTATTTGCGGCCAAATTTCGCCAGGCAACCCTGGTGTAATCTATTCTACTATCACGTAAGATTTATTAAAAAATAGTCTTATCCAAAAAACAGATACATACCGATTTGAGCGGTGGGATCTCGTACTATTAGCCAACTGATTATTATTTACAGCTTAGTGAAAAGGTTGATTAACAACAAAAAAAATAAAAACTTGTTCTAATTTGCTATGTAGGCTTTCTGTACAATGTTGACGAGTACCGATGCGCACCTTAAGTTCGATCCGCAGTCGATTGCGGCGCCACGCGTTCTCCTCGCCGGCCGGCTGCGCCTGCACACACATTTGCACCAAACAGTTGCGACAGAAACACGACTCCACTAAAGACTGGTATTTCTGAAACAAGAAAAGAGAATGTTTAAAAAACGATAGTTCAAAATGGCGCCGGTTCGGTTGACCTGTCGATATAAGTAAAAAATTATTGCGTAGTCAAAGGTAAACATGCACATGCGCACTGTATGTGGTGGTGCCTGCGGATGTTACCTTGTGCCAGTCGATGTTGGCGAGCAGCGGGCGATAGAGCGGGAAGCGCTTGGCGGTGAAGGCGGCCCAGCGCGGGGGCGCCACGCGCGCGCGCACCAGCCGCCACCAGCGCGCGCACACGCACGCGCACGCGCACAGCGACAGGTCGTCGAGGTACCGAAAGATGCACAGTAGCACTGCAACAATGTAAACTCTTACTGTCAGCTATACTGCAGTATAGTATAAGCCGACCTCAGTATATATTCGAAAAAAACTTTACCCTCCTTATAACTTACTTATGTAAATAATTACATAATTATGCCAACTGAACTAAAAAACATTTAATAACAATTCAAAATTCAAATACAAACATTTTAATAATAATTCTGTATCGAGATAAATACCTTCTGATGGCAATTGCTCCACGAGACCTGCAGCAAGATTATCCGGTGGTCTGGGCGTCGAGAGGGCCTGCAATGACCGTGCCAGGCACGGCGGGTGCGGCGGTGGGCCCAGCCCAGCGCGCTCGTCAGGACGGCCCGGCCCTCCTACTGGCGATGGTCCATCGCCACGCACAGGCCCTACAACACGGCCTGGTACATCAGGATGAACTGGAACTTCGACACGTCCAGGGCCTTCAGCCCGCACCGACCCGTCGCCATGAGTTGGCCCATCAGCACGGGCGGGCCCTTCGGCACGGGCGGGTCCTTCAGCACGAGCAGGCACATCTCCGCGACTTGGACCGTCAGCACGGGCCGGGCCACCGTTGCCTCCCGCACCACTACAATTGCCGCTGCCGCTAGCGCCGGCGCCAGAGTTACTGGCCCTACTTGCTTCATCCTCTGGACTTGTTTCACTGTCCAGTGAACTCTGAGAAACAGATATTTTATTAATTTATAAAATAACTTATACTTGATAAATGGTTTTAACGGTAGCTTAGCGGTCATAGCGTCTGGTGTACAGAACCAGAAGACGCAGGTTCGAATCCTGCCGGCCAGCCGATTTTTCCTTCATTAAAAATAAAATGGTTTTAATAATTTAAGTATGGTTTAGATTTTAAGTGAGACAGTATACTTTTCCAGCTTAATATATAAAACAAAGTCGTGTTTGTTACACTTATAGCTCAAGACCTACCGAACCGATTTTCATGGTTTTTGATTTGTTGGATTTGTCTCCACCCCAAAGAACAGAATAACTATTAATACATGGGAAAATTTGTAACGGGGTTCAAAATTGCCGCGAGCTATGCTGCGGGGAAAAGCTAGTTGTAAATATGTGGAAATAGGCCTACAAATAATACATTTAGCTAATTAGCTTGTACACTTTTCAGATGTTATTTTTTAGATTATCTGCTCTGTTAATTATCATAGTCATGCTGCACTAGAATAAATGTAATATATTTAATCTATTTATTTTTTTATGTGTAAGGAAGGTTCTTGTGGTGAGAAAAAACATAAAAACTTTGTTCTAGAGAAATGATCAGAACAAGGTATGCTGGCCAATAATAATAATAACCACTTTCTTTATTTCTTTCTTTTTAACCCCCGACGAAAAAACGACGGGGTGTTATAAGTTTGACGTGTCTCTGTGTGTGTATGTGTGTGTGTGTCTGTCTGGTATCGTAGCTCCCGAACGGATGAACCGTTGTTTTTGTTTTTTTTATTTGAAAGGTGAATTAGTCGGGAGTGTTCTTAGCTATGTTTAATGAAAATCGGTCCAAGATGGCCGTCGCCATAAAATGGTGAATTACATATTTTTTCACAACTCCCTCAATATGGGTATCAAATGAAAGGGCTTGACTAGGAGAATACTATACACTATGATAAATTTCGAATCCAAGATGGCCCCCAACACGAAATGTAATAATGAAAATTACATTTGTGTTGGGGGTTTTCTAAATTTTTAATTTAGGTTTGGTTAGGTTATTAAGAAATATGTTTATTTGGCCAAAGCAAAGGGAAACAAACAATTACAAATACAGCAGATAGATAATTACAAAAGAAAAAATATATTATAACATGATAATAATATATATAATTATGTTTTTTTTTTTTTTCAAATTTAAATTACATATTAGATGTTTTCTTATCGATGATAACATTGAGTTAGAGATTCAGCTGAAGAGCTTGATTGTTTTAGGAGCAAAGATGTTAGAAACTTACTCTATAATACCACCAGGCTGGCAATGGGCAGGTTCTATTCACTTTGCGTTCAGAGCTAAAGTTCAGATCTGAAGGTTCATCATTTCCTGAGTCGCCATCATCAGTCTTCTCACTGTAGAAATATGATGAAGGCAAGTATGACGGAAAATCTGGGAAGAGGAAAGCGTGGCAAGTAACACAAACCGGCTCGCCAAAGCTAGGTCCATAATACCCATTGCATACATGACATGTAGAATTCTGTAACAAAAGTATCCTTATTTAGCAAAGCTCATTAATTCTTGTCCATATCTATTTGTGCATTTTCAAAGCTGATACATACATTAAATTCAAAATCAAGAGGCTGCTCAAGTGGAGTACTATAAGTAAGCTTATCGCCATTCTCTTCCAATTTCTTAATAAAATAAAAAAAATCAGGACCCATTGCAAACTTTTTTTTCACTTCGGCGTCGTTTATAAATGTTTATTTAACTATGGTCATCCAAGGTTCAATTCTATGTAATGGACGAGGAAATTAGGGTTTTATACACATGCTCATTTCGAAATTCGAAGCTTCTTTAAATTATGCAATTTTACACTGAACTGCACTGAACAAATGAACCTGAACGACTGAATGTCTCGTAATCCAGGAGACATTTGGAGTTGAGCTTGTTTGATGTTTCCTTTTTCAGAGCACTGAGCTAGTGAATATGAATATATTATTTTATGTGAACAAAGACATCAATATCACACCAGCAATTAAATCTCTTTGAATGTAAATGGTGTTGTGAACCATGAAATTATAAATTTCTATACAAAATTGAGAATTGTGATTTTGTGAACTGTCACCAATTAATCTATGACTGTCACTCTCCAACATATATAAAAATATGCTCTCCAAGTCTCCACTCTCCAATCTCACCACAGACTCACTCTGTCACTCAAACATTCTGTCAATGTCAAGTGTCAACTAGCTAGGGATGTGATGGGTAAAAAATATCGAGACATAAAGAAATTTTTTAACCGCGATATATCATTATTCGATGTTTATTTTACAGTATCGAACCAGTACTTTGATATATTAGCTAACGCCACTCATGAATCTTTCTCAATTAAAAATTCCCGCCATTGTCTTCATCAATTGATGGATTATAGGTAACAGTAATACCATACATAAAACTAATGCATTTATTTGTTTTTATTGAGTCTGTGTTAGATAAGAAGGAAAGCTTTATTATCAAAAAAATGACTTTAAAAATAGTCGATATTTACTTTTCATTTGTCCATCCCTACAATAGTAGACACATAGATATATAATTCCAAATTGGAGTATTTTTTATATCTATGAGTAGACAGCTGTCTACGCTAGCCACACAGCTTGTCAAAAATTAATTCAAAATGTTGCAAGCACCCAAAAAGAAACACCTTATAAACTCATCCCGTCGCCACGCCCACAGAATACATATTATAGACCTATAGACTGTGCCGCGCCGTAATAATACCAATAATACGCTATGTGCTATTTTCATATCTTTTTTGAAATAGAACAGTTATTTAACTGTACTTGATAATCACATTAAACTTTTTGCTACTTTCCAGTTCTAATAGCACATTTAGATACTGGGCTAATTCAGCACGCACGCAGTCTATAAATAAAAGAAACAGTCTGGAAACTACAGTTCGCGCCAAACTTATTGTCCGGGTTGAAGTTGGCACTAGCTAACTTTAACTCAGCCGTAAAAATCGGAGAAAGAATATTATTAGATTATAATAAATAAATACGGAAGCTCAAGTCGTAGGCTGTCGTTTTAAATATAATTTTAATCCAATATTTTTCTTTCTCCGATTTTTACGGCCGGGTTAAAGCTAGCTCGTGCCAACTTCAACCCGGACAATAAATTTGGCGCGAACTGTACCTACAAACGCTTGAAACAGCACACTCAACAAGCGCACCGTCGAAGCCCCTACTAAGCTGTCGTCGCGGGACTCTCAGTAATATTCTGAGTTAGGGGCCTCGTCGGTGCGTTTGTGTGAGTGTACCGTTTCGAGCGTTTGTAGGTAGTTTCCAGACTGTTTCCTACCTAAGGCGCGGCCAACTAGTTCCACGCGGACTATAACCTAGCCAATGTATCGCACGAGTAGTATTTTCCAATACCTATTTTAATTTTATTTGTAGAACCTTTTTCATTTAGCATTTATCTCCCAGCGTAATGTAATCCACCTTTCTACTACTGTAGAGCTTAGCACATTGCATAATAGCACTTTCCTCAGTTTCAAGGTCAAAACGAGTACCTACTCTTCATCATCATCATTGAGAACCCACTCCTGTGTGGGTTCGGTTTCCGCACTTAGTCCTGCAGTGGACCATTGTACGTGAGCAGAGGGGTGCTGTTATTCTAACCAGCCCAACTTCCTCCAGAAGCAGATTAGTCTTCCCGGCCTCCTCAGTGTCCGCTACAGATCTTGGTGATCCTAGGGTTTTTTTCCCGTATCTGTGTGACGCCTGTGCATTCAAGCAGCACGTGTGCTACAGTTTCCTCGGCCATCATGCACGCCCTGCACAGCTGCATCTGTAATGCCTATAGTATGAAAATGTTTGTCAAGTGAGCAGTGTCCGGTGATAGTCCCCACCACCAGGCGCAGGCTGGCCCTATTCAGATGCAAAAGGCGTCTGGTCAGTTTGCTATCCAAAGATGGCATTGCTTCTTTGGATTACCTGCAACCTGGTGCTGAGGTCCACCATCTGTCAGCTTGTGAGTGTGTGTGGTTCTGTAGCCATCTGCGTCACTGATTGACCGGGATTGGCACTATGGGTTCAGGTCCATACACCGTCGTGTCAGATCCTTTCCTGGCTAGTTCATGAGCCGCATCATTGCCTAGTGACCCGCTGTGTCCTCTAATCCACTTTAGTCCGGATGGTAATGTAACACATATTCGTTACATTACCATCCGGACTAAAAGGGTATTTTCATTAATTATGAAATTAGGATACTTTAAAAAAATTAGGACATAAATAAAACAACAGCATCATTCTTAAAATTATTCTTAAATTATACTTTCATTTCATATTTTTTTACTTCTTTCTTACTAGCTTTCAATGTGCTATTTTCATCAATATTCTTTTGAAATAGAACACAAAAATTACATACTAATTTATAGGATATAATTATCATACGCGTACATTGTACTTTATAGAATAAGTTCCGAATATCGATTTGTATAACATAGAGAATAACAAATTCCATCATTTCTAATACTTTACTACCATGTGGTGATGTTTCAAAAAAGTAACAGCTAATAATCGTTAAAATCATAATATGGACAGATACGAACTAATACTAATAAGAAAATACCGTTATACACAAAATTATTTCAATTATGGATCTCTTATCCATAAAGTAACAAACACAATATAGTTACATACAGTCAAACATTAAAAATTATAACAAGGATGTTTCACTAGTAAACACGTTACTTGCTATTTCGTGAATTACATAAACTACACAGCTAGGTACCCCATAAGTTTAGGTATCCACAATGAACTGTTCCTTCGGGCAAGCGCGAGGCGGAGCGGTCCGTGCGAGGTAGCGCGCACTTGGCTACCGTGCTGCACATGCATTGAACATTGGTCACCGACCGCGCGGGTTTTCAAGTACAGCCTCCACACTGTACGCTAGCATTTCTAACGGCTTCTGCAACTCCCGCAGCAATTGCCGTTATACGTCCCTTACTATAGTCTAACCTAACCGCGATATGAACAATGATTGCCAAAATAGTAATCATAAAACCATCGAAGACATCAGGCGAATATAATACAAAATGAGCGCCAAAGAAAACATATCATTATCTAACCAATATAGACACATAATCAGATCTTCAGCCAATCGGACATCCGATCAAAGTT
Source organism: Acronicta psi (assembly GCA_946251955.1). Lineage (NCBI taxonomy): Eukaryota > Metazoa > Arthropoda > Insecta > Lepidoptera > Noctuidae > Acronicta > Acronicta psi. The sequence continues at coordinate 4,462,671 of OX276486.1, forward strand.
AACAGTGTATATTTTTTTATTAACTAGTCTCTAGACTTATTCTATACAAATCGCCCTAAACAAGTCCTATAAGTATTTTTTGTTCACAATCAAAAACAGCACATTTTAAGAACAGACTTCATTTTAGTATTATTCTTATACAAACGAGCCGCCAAAAATACACACCTGAGTCCGTATGTTTTCCTTATCTACATAATCGAAACCGACAACGTTTAGAAAGTAAAGGTAAAAGGTAGAGCTAGAGTCCAGTGGCGTGGGCGAGCGCAGCTAAAGTTGGGTCGACGTCGCGGCGTCCACACATTAACTTAGCTATAGTGCACACTCGCACAAAGCTACCGCGCGTGGCGGCCGGGGGTGGCCCCCTCTACCGCACTCAGTACGGAGAGTAATACTGTATGCCGCGCCTGTAACCTCTGCAAACAAGGCACGCCGTTAGTCACTACAGCTACGTGCAACACGTTACAGCTACCACACTACCGCTACGCTCTACGCACTGCCATGCACTATGTCGACGACGAAGGAGGGGCGCCGCATTGAAAATACTCAGTTTTCTATTACAAACTTTATTTGTAAAAAGTGTGTATAAATATTGTCTTTCTTTTGATCAATTTAAAACAGTTTGTACAGAATTTTACAACAGTTGTCTAATGTCTACAGAGTGTTTCAATGCAGAAGATACCACGTCTAATAAAGCGTCTGTAATTAATTTGCTTAAAATTCTCTCACTTCACACAAATCAATAAAACAGAAGTGGAGAAGTGGATGAGAAGTAGCATCTTCCACGTTTAGCACAGAGATATGTAATTTGCAACTGTTAAATGTGTTTACAATTATTGCTATATAGGTCTCCCATATGTGTTACATAAAATAATGTGTACACTTCTTAATAATATTATATCGACTGATACTTGAGCCTTACTTTGGATCAGATTTGTCAATTGCACATAAATATTTTAATGGCTGATTATGGTTTATGAATGTAATTGTATGAATTGGTTTTAATTAAATAAATAGAGATGAGGTGATGACAGCAAATTGACAAACAAAAGATAACTACTAACTTGATAACTAGCGAAAATAAATCCAAGCATGAAATAAAACATTTTCATAGTGCCATGATGTAGCACTTTCATTGACAATCCAAATAAATAATGTTAATTCTTTTATATTACCTATCATTTTATGATGGCCGTTGAGCATTTCACAAATAAAATATTGTGGTACAAATAACCCTTACTGGCCAATAGGAAGGAATTTTATATGCATAGTCAACTAGAATTATTTTTAAGTTCCAATTTTACAATCAGTTTTAATAACCTATGATTTCGTAATAATTTTAAATATTGTTACGACACAAAAAATAATATTACAAGAAATGTTAAGGATTCTGTTGGCCTTTCAGGTAAAATTTTTCCAAGGTGGTGTAATAAAAATTTAGATTACAATAAAAGGCAAGTCATTTATAATGTAGGGCTTTGATATACAGAAAGGCAATCTAAAAATAAATTGTACAAAAATAGAGATACAACACAATGTTGTGTACATTAATTTTTAATTGGAGTAACAGTTGCAAATTATGTAACAAAATAATAAAAACCACAGAAGTTGAAGATGTAGACAGTGTTAATATGGATTGTACCTGCCGCGGCGCACGGGCCGGTAGCCGGAGTAGTACGGGGAGAATCCGCCGCGGTACGAGCGGCCGCGGCCGCGCATAGCGCGAGGCGGTCTGTTTGTTGTGGACAGGCCCGGCTTGTTGGTGCGCTTAGGCATCACCTGTATACATACACAGTAATACACTTTGAATTAAATAAGTAAGTAGCTTTTAATTAATTATTAGGTACATACATAATAAAATGAATTAAGTAATACAGTGACCCATTCACAAAATAGTTTATCAGCTTGATGAGATCTGTGGTCTAGTGGTTCTAGTACCAGACTGCTGATCATGAGGTCGTGGGTTTGATTCCCACAAACACACAACACGACACAAACATTCATGTTATGAACTTAGGTGTTTGTGTTTGTCTGGGTGTTTCTTATAAATATATTATAAGTATGTATTTACAAAAAAAAAGTATATAATAAGTATTATATCCATTGTCTAGCACCCATAGTACAAACTCTGCTTAGTTAGGGACTAGATGGTGCTGTGTAAAAAATGTCCCAAGATATTTATTGATTTATTAGCTTAAACATCATCAGTTTATACAAATCAACCTAATGTTGATTATGTTACATGTCATATGAGCGTAACAACAGTACTTGCGCGTGTTTTGACGTGCTCTTACTTTAACAAACGATTTATTAAATATTTATAACTTAAATCTAAATATATAAAACTCAAAGGTGACTGACTGACTGACTGACATAGTGATCTATCAACGCACAGCCCAAACCACTGGAGGGAGGGGAAATTTAGCATGCAGGTAGATGTTATGACGTAGGCATCCCCTAAGAAAGGATTTTGATAAATTCTACCCCCAAGGGGATAAAATAGGAGATGAAAGTTTGTATGAAACTGTGTCCATTTTAAACCGATCGGGCTTAGATGTTGCATGCATATAGCTAATATGACATAGGCATATTAGCAAGAAAGGATTTTGATCAATTCCACCCCTAAGGGGATAAAATAGGAGATGAAAGTTTGTATAAATCTTCTTAGATTTTCGACTGATTGAACTGAAATTTAATATTGGAGCTACTATGAGATTTGATAAATTCAACCCCCATGGGGATAAAATAAGGGATGATGGAGGATGTAAATGTGTTAGTTTGTTTGAGTATTTTACACACGCTAAACAAAACTAAAGCCGCAAGAAATATACCTAATTAATAATAATACTTCTTAACGCGAGTGAAGCCGCAGGCAAAATAATTAATAAATTTCGACATATGTAGGGGTGAAATAGGGGATGAAAGTTCATATGGAACAAAGTAACTATTCCAAGCGGACGAAGTCGCGGGCGAAAAGCTAGTACAATATATTTTTATGATTTTGTTAAAAACATTAAAAAAATAAGGTTATTTGTTTGGGTATATTAATTATATAAAATCATACGACTTATACCTTTATTTGGCGCCCTCTAAATAATGATTCGTCCATGGCCATTGCAGTCTGTACACTGTCTTTGTCGCCAAACTCTATATAGGCGAATCCTTTGGGGTGGCCATCAAACTTATTACATAATATTGTAACCCTGTAAAGATAGCACAATTAGAATTAGTACCTACATTATAAGGACAAGAATGTTTACTGAATATGTATATTCTCAAAACCTTATGGCTCCTGTAAACTTTTGAAAATACCAAACAAAACTATAATGCTCAGAAAAAAGGAAAAAATAATTTTGTGTTCACCTATTTATAGATCCACATCCATGGAAATGCTGCTCCAGTTCCTCGGCAGTAGCTCCGTAGTCCACATTACCGACATACACTGATCTGTTGTCTGCCTCTATCTTCTCTTCGATCGACATATTTAATGGACTTGCTGGGAAAAACAAAAAGGTTTATAAAAATTGTATTTTTAAAAATAGTGTAAAATGACATTGAATTAAAAGTGGTGCAACATTAATAATGAAAATCCACATTTGCATAATACGCGTCAACCCGTTAAAACTAGCGCAATTAGTGCTGTCTTAGCTTGTCCTAACTTATTTAACAACAAGGCAAAAACCAAAGAATATGTATGTCTGTCTGTTTGGTACATACATATAAACTGATCAGATTTTGATAAATCGCGCATATACAAACGAAGATCAATGAACATCAATCATGCAAGTTTAAATTATGATTTTTTTCAGTTTCTGTCAACAGCATCTTCTCATACCAGAACTTATTATTGTGATTACCAGAATATATATCCTCAATACTTTCTAGCAAGACCTTTGGATAAAAAGATATTTAGCTTCTGGAATTAAGAGCAAATAGAGTGTAAAGCTGAAGACAAAGGATGGTATATCTTATTATAAATACTGTTGGTATTTATTGTCATTTTTTTTTAAATTACAGTACAGCATACCCTGGGTTTTCATCAAGTTCATTAATTTTATTAAACAGGGTTAACACAAGCAAATTACATTTAACTAACTTATTTTGTTAACCACAAGTTAAGTTATTTTGTTAGCTAACCGCCTCATTAGCCTAGTGGTCATAGGCACGACTGCTATGCATATGCCAGAGCAGCTGGTTTCAATCAAGCAGTTATTTGATTTTTCAGAGAAATTCCCAGTACCAACTTGCAGCCAGGAATTATCCAGCTAATGGCAATAGGTTCTTGCTATTGCATGGGACTAACTGGTATATTACCAGTTAACTGTGGGGGTGCTAGTATATTTATCAATAAGTTAAAAAAATAATTGTAATAAGCTTTGTCAAAGTTACTGATTTGAGACTTCCAGGTAACCATCAGACAATAAGTTCACACATTATTGTTATATATGACAATATATTAAGTAAAATACACAAACTTACTGAGTCCCGGTGGGCTACCCATACTCATCTGCTTGTCTACTTCAGTTTGCATCTGTTTCAGTTTCTCTGCCTCTTCCTCCATTTCTCGTACTCTAGCTTTAATGGCTGCCAGGTCTGGCACATCACCACCAGCGGCTTCATCGCCACCCTGAATAACATATTATGATTGAGCATACATATTAATCTATGAAAGTAGGACATAAGTAAGAGATCTGAACTTTAGAAGCATATATTATTATGTTTCCATAGATAAGTTCATGTTTTCATGTTCACTAACAGTAATTTGTCTAGACAAAATACAAAATGTATTCCTTTTGGGCACCTGTGCCAGTTTTACAGGACCTGTAAATAATTTTGTTTAAATTTGAAACTGTAAATAATTTTATGACTGATAGAACAATATTCAAATTCTTGTTAAAAAACAATCAATAAACACAACATACTTAGATAATTTACTACACAAAAACTTTATTCCAAATAATATAAATAAAGTTGAAAAGAAAAATACCATGTATGATGCTTGTTCATAAAAATACTGATACCAGTTGCTATGGATAAAAAGTTAAATTAATATTTATTTCAAAAAAATCTTAGGCGAATAATGAATTATAAATATTTGCAATAAAATTTTAAAAAAATGTTAAAAAACAGTATAGACAACCTTCATGATTTTGAACAGGGTAAGGAATACAAACAATTGTTATCAACTGTCTGCATATTGACTGATTACAAAATAGCAAAAGACCTGAGGCTAGTTTTTATCACATTTTGTATTGCATTTGAAGCAAATCTGAAAGATTTAGCACGGAAATTAAGTTACACGTATATTCATAGATTTGCAGGTTAGCTTCGCTGCACAAATCAGTATTAGAGACCGATTACCGTTAGCACTCCACAAGTACAACATGTCGCTACGATATTATCTTAAAGTTACTTTTGTTTACCTTAGTTATATTCCATTAACATAGTCTACAAATGTTGTATTACTTTAGTCGAGAGCAAACGAATAAATACTCACTCCAAGACTATTGTCAGTCATGTTTAGGGAACCGTTTGTCCCGTCTAAATGATTGTTGTCAATCGTCTCTAAATAATCATCATTTTCTGCCATGACCACTAACTGCTTGTTTCATGAATTCAACACTAATAACTTCACACTTCACTTAACACCTGAAAAAACACCGTAATTAGTAAAACTGTACGCTGAAATATTATTGATGATTACGAAGTTACTCTGACGTACCGGTAACCAAATCCGTTAGATCGGAAATGACCTACTTCTAAAATATTATTCACATTGACGAGATAGTGTCATTAACTTTCACTGTAAAAGTGTTTTTTTCATGAATATCCTAAATATTTCTTCGATATTTACAGATTCGTTTCGGGCAAAATATCTAAAATTATACGCCAAACCAAACAACTGACAGTGTTACCATAGTAAAAATAATAATAAACACAGATTACTATATAAATGAAAATTGAATAAAATCTCTTTGGTCTTCCATCATTTCAACCATATTTCAACACAAGTAAAATTATCCAAGGTGAAAAATATGCTTTTAGTTAATGTTTGAAACCTGATAAGAATAACAATTATAATAAAGGGGGCCCTGTGGCCCACACACAATTAACTATCTTTAATACAGCATTGACTAGTTCATAAAAGGCAAAGGCTTATGTTCAAAGCTGACGGGGCAAACTCTCTGTGCTCTCAGTACCAGTGTTGCCAACAGTTATACTAGCTTCCCACCAGATTCAACCTCTGAAACCACCAGAAAACCACTAACAAAAAACGGATGTACTTTAAAAATCACTAAAATTTCCACTAAAAAACATATACAATAAAAAAAAATAATTAGGTTTCTTTATTATTACATAAATAATAAAAAATATATAAAAATCAACATATTTTAAATCTTAATAACAATTTTATTATAAATCAACATAAGTACCAATCAACAAGTTAAAGGACGATGCGCTGTGCTATCTCGTGAAATTCAAATGTTGCTTGCGTATTTGCAATTTGCAGGTTACGAAAATCAGCCAAATCTGCACGAAAGGAGGTCACCAAAATCAGCCCAAATTATGTACCGAATGTATACTTATTGGGTAAAATACCCTGTAATTTGCTTGTTAAAACTCTAGTCGTACTTTTTTGTATGTTTACTAGGGGGTGAGAAAAAATACTTTTCATTTGAAAAAATACACGCCAATTTTTAAACATATCATCAATTTCATAGTGTTTTTATAGTAAAAACTGTCAACTTGACAGCTATCTGATGTCAGTGTCAATTTTGGAATGTCAAACGTACGCAAATATGACAAATTATAACAGTTTCATTGTGATTTCATAGTAAAAACTGTCAACTTGACAGCTGTCATGTACCTCGGGTACAAAGGAGGTCATCGAAATCGGCCCAAATGAGGTACCGAACGTACAGTTATTGGAAAAAACACCTTACGCTGATTAAAACTCTTTGTACTTTTTTAATGTTGACTGGGGGATGAGAAAAAACCTTTTAATGTGAGAAAAATCACGACTTTTTGGTATACTACTATCTATTTCGTAAAGATTTCATAGTAAAAACTGTTAGTGTCAGTCTCTCAATGTCAAACACACGCCATTACGGCACAATATTATCAGTTTTATAGGGATTTCATGGTAAAACTATCAACTTGACAGCTGTCATGTACCTCTGGTACAAATTTGGGCTGAGTTGTATAGGCTTTTGACGACCTCCTTTGGGCTGAGTTGTATGGGCTTTGATGACCTCCTTTACCTTAGAAAGATGATTTTTATGTTTAAGACGTTATAAATACGTATTTATTTTTATCGCATGTCATATTTTGATTAAGATACAACCTGACACTAACCTGCAAATTGCAAAAAACGCAAGAAACGCAAGAAATTTGAATTTCGCGGGAAAATAAAAATATTTGAATATAAGAATACTTGAATAGCTTAGTCTTTTAAATGTGTGTCTTGAAACCAAGAATCCCGTACCTAGTGTATATTGGTACACAAAAGTGTATATTGTGGTTTGGGCATAATTATTACGCTTGTAAAAATTCGCGAGAATAATACGACACACTGAGCAGTCCGCGACCGAGTTCACTCAGGTTTGGAAACTAACTACTACTTTAAAATATTCTATGGGGTATCCCTGCGTAAAGTGCAATGAGCGGGATGCGGCGGTTCAGTTTTCCCTAAACAATAAAAGTAAATAGTACTCCTGAAAATTAAATGAAGTAGAAATAATATATCTCGTAACGTGTTACTGGTTGAGTGATATCATTTTCAGTAATTAAAACTGAATGCTACTAAACCACTAGAAAAATCCACCAGCCACTAAACGCAATATTTCGCCACTAAATGGGGGGTCAAAACCACCAGTTTTAGTGGATAATCCACTAAGTTGGCAACACTGTTCATAGTAAAAACTGTAAGTGTCAGTCTTGGAATGTCAAACGCATTACTATCAGTTTTATAGAGATTTCATGGAAAAAACTATCAACTTGACAGCTGTCATGTACCTCCGGTACAAATTTGGGCTGAGTTGTATAGGCTTTTGACGACCTCTTTTGGGCTGAGTTGTATGGGCTTTGATGACGTCCTTTAACTTAGAAAGATGATTTATATGTTTAAAACTATATAAAGATGTATTTATTTTTATCGCATGTCATATTTTGGTCGTTACAACCTGACACTGACCTGCAAATTGAAAAAAACGCTAGAAATTTGAATTTCGCGGGAAAAGAAAATATTTGATTATAAGAATATTTGAATAGCTTGAAGCCAGTCTTTTAAATGTGTGTCTTGAAGCCAAGAAACCCGTAGTGTATATTGGTACACAAAACTCGTGTATATTGTGGTTTGGACATAATTATTAGTAATTATTACGCTTGTAAAAATTCGCGAGAATAATACGACACACTGAGCAGTTCGCGACCGAATTCACTCAGTTTTGTAAACTAACTACTACTTTAAAATATTCTATGGGGTATCCCTGCGTATAGTGCAATGAGCGGGATGCGGCGGCGGCGGTTCAGTTTTGCCAAACAATAAAAGTAAATAGTACTCCTGAAAATGAAAAAGAAGTAGAAATAATATATCTCGTAACGTGTTAGTGGTTGAGTGATATCATTCTCAGTAATTAAAACTGAATTCTACTAAACCACTAGAAAAATCCACCAGCCACTAAACGCAATATTTCGCCACTAAATGGGGGGTCAAAACCACCAGTTTTAGTGGAAAATCCACTAAGTTGGCAACACTGCTCAGTACAGTTCTCACCAAACTTATTGTCCGGCTTAAAGTTGGCACAAGCTAGCTTCAACCCACCCGTAAAAATCGGAGAAAAAAAATGGACTATAATAAATAAAAACGACAGCCCTAGTCGTAGGCTGTCGTATTAAGGTACGCGTACACACGGTCGGAATCGCTCCGTACGGAGCGTACGACTCGTCGGAATTTAAAAATTCTGATGGGGGTGCGTCCACTGCAGCCGGATTATACATCGGTATTCTCGGCGTCAGGGTTGCCAGATGTACAATTGAAGTCGTATTCCTACGATTTTTTTGGAGTTTATTGCATGTACGACCGAAAGTTAAAAAACACACGTGATTATTTATACGACTATTTAGTGTTTTATGAAACCGGATCAACTACTGGTTAACCAATAGGTTAACTTATATAATAGGTATAGGCTATATTTTTTCACAAGTTCACACTATAAAAAACGTACTTTAACATTTAAAACAGCTGAATGGTAATTATTTTTACTCATTTTGTATTAAAAACACTGTTTTCTTAGTGTTATTTCAGTATTTTTAATTACTGTCATCATGCTTATTACTGGCTTACTTCTTATAAAGAGGTTAACTGCTATAATTTTAATATTTCTCGTAAAGTAATTTTAGTAAGTAAGTAATAATTGCTAAAACGTCATCAGAGAGATTACATCAGTCGATTTTTTATAAGATTAAATTTTAGATTGTAAATCAAATCAAATCAAAATCATTTATTTGCGTCAAATGTTGTAGGTAAAAGAGATGATATAAAATTATTGTAGTGCAAAGACACATTTCGCCATAAGAATGTATAGAATGTATGAAAGAATATGATTTAAAAAAGTTTGTATGATTCGTATTCGTAGATATTTAATCTTTTTCTTCTTCGTGTCGATGGTACGATTTTATTTTTTTAAATTAGATTTGGTGTGCCCAAAATTTCGCCACTTTCACAGCATCGTCAGTGGCAGCGCAGAGGTCGCTTAGATTGCAGGTTGTGGGGCACAAAGGACAGGATAGGAGGTGCACCATTGTTTGCGGCTCAGTTCCACAACCACACCCTGCAGCCGTTTTATCGAGATATCCCCACTTCACCAGGTTTGAATTACACCTCCCCACTTGGGTTCGGAGTCGGTTTAGTGACTTCCAAATGTGCCAAGGAAGATCACATCCTGGGGGGAGGTGCTCGCTTGGTGGTAGGTAATTAGTCGGTGGGGGGGATATCTCCAACCACAGTTTGCGGCGGGCCTCAGTCGGACAACCCGATAAGGCCTCTGCCGATTTTAGGAAACTGTGCCGACTTTTAAGTCGTTGTTTTGGTAGTTGGGCGCTAAACAGTGGGTGTCTAGGGTCCGATTTCTGTTTATTTTTTTTTTCGATGATATTTTGATATATTTTTTTCTACGATGGTACGATGGTAGATATTTAATAATAATTGTAAATACGTTATTCACAGGTTTATTAATAAAATCTCCCGAATTCTACCTTTTTTACTGGTAAACTTGGTTTTCCAATACTGCAAACACGTCTGAATTCGAAGTGATCGGGATCCGAATCACAGATTACTATATTGTAGCAACACAGGAATGGCGCTTTTACTGCGGATGACGTTATCGGCAGAAATTCCGGACTGCGGCACGGAAATGCCGTTCCAGTGGACGCACTTTCATACAAATCCATACTAGCAATAAAATCCCCGCTCCGTACGGACCGATTCCGACCGTGTGGACGCGCAGCTTTAAATAATTCTAGTCCAATGTTTTTCTTTCTCGGATTTGTACGGCCGGGTTGAAGTTAGCTCGTGCCAACTTCGACCCGGACAATAAGTTTGGCGAGAACTATAAGTCAGTATTTTTTTTTGTAAGTTTGAGGTTTGAGTCAGGGTTGGATTTCGTACTATAATTATAGTATTTGTACTATAATTTCAAGCTTCGTACTATATATACTGTCCATATCTAAGGATAGTACGAAAAATACTATAATTTCCATACTTTGCATTAATGACTAATATATAAACCATTTACTACCAATCCAATATTTAAAAACCACAAAATTAAACAATAAATTACTTAACTTCACGTCATCACTCGGTCACTCCTCAAGTATTCTTCGAAAAGTCTTGTATTTGTGAGAGAATATTTAGTAAATAAATCTCACTAAGATAAGACACAAACTGGTAACACAATTCATAGGCCATGTGGTAGCGCAAAAATGGTAATTGTACTGATTTTATTCTATATTTCTATTATGCATCAAACCAATATTGAATAACTTATTTACTTGGAAGAGGTAATTTTTGCATATATTGGTATTAATTTTAATGACTTTTGATTCTAAAGAATAAAGTGTACTATAATAATTGTTGTACAAATACTATCCTTCTAAATTTTTTGTACTGTCGTTTTGAACATGCCCAAATGCAGCCCTGGTTTGAGTTGACAACTTGACAGAATGACAGTTGACAATAACATTCGTAAACTTATGTTGTGTGTTAGGGATGTCACATCCAACAAAAAAATCGATTATTAAAAAACGATTATTTTTGTTGTGTAATAAAATCGATTACTAAATAATCGTTTTTTTCAAATAATCGATTTTATTTTTATTTTATTGAGATATCAAATTAAACGTATGAAATATCCATAATTATGACTTTACTTATTAAAAAATCTAAAGTAATGCCAGTAATAATCAGCCAGAGTAATGTAATAGTAGTAATATTAGTTGTAATTAATATTTATAAATTTAATGCAAAAAAAAATACGTAAAAAGAAAACTTTCTAATTTGACGAAGAAAACGGATTCAATCCGTTATTCAAGTCGGTAAAACAGTCCTTGCCGTAAATTAGTTCAGTTACTCTGACAATATGTAAAGTTTGATTAGTGAATCAATCATTAAAAGAAAACAAAACTTTACATACTGTCTTTTTATTGAAATATGAGAGTTAATATTCTCAAATAATTAATATTAAAACGATTTTCGCTATAAAAACCTAATAAAATATTAGTATTGCTTTTTAAAACTTGTAAGAATACTTCCACGAAACTAATAACTTCATAAACAGATGTTGCTGTTAAAAATCACAAGTCAAAATAAAACGATTTTTTATTAATCGATGATTTTTTCACATCCCTATTGTGTGTTGTGTTGTGTTGTGTGCTGTTGAGTGTTGTTGATATGTTTGTTAAGATCTTCTTAGTTAGTCCTCTCATTTCCTTGAACTAAACCAATAGTGTATTCTAGAATAATATATAAGTTATTGATTGCGGTACGTATATACAGAAAACTTTAATACCCCATGTATTAAAGTTTTCTGTAAAAATTTTCTGTTTCCCCATGTATATAATATAAGAATAGTTATTTTTACTGTGACAGTTCTCTTCAGTAAACCATTTTTCAGGTGTTTGTGTGTGTATGCTGGTCCCATGCAATATATTTGAGTTGGAGGCTATCATCAAAACATTAGAATGCCACTAACCGCAGATGTGGCTGCACAACAAGTCCAGGTACAGAAAACACTTGTTTTTACTTCCAAATTAAACACAATGCTGGCAATTTATGCTCCTGAGGTCCCCTCAGGGGGTTGCTGTGAGAATGATCTAAAATTAAGATTCTGCAGTCTATTTTTGTGGAACTGTGGAATAAGATGTAATATGAAAAGACATTTTGATACTTAACATGGTTACATTATTGGCAAGTCATTTCATACTATTAAAATAGCTCTTTATTAAGGTCAATTTACCTTAGGTTTTAATTATACAGATCACATGTTTCATGTTTCAACTTTACCTGCTCCTCCATATTTGAAGAACTATTGTCACTATAGTATAATATAGCAGGCTGCTATCTGCAACTCCATGTCAATGTGCATGTTTTGCGTGCAATCGGGAATGTTTACTGTCTATTAGAATCATCCCAAGTCCTTAAGAAAGGCCAGCAAAGTCCTGATGTTACTGAAAATTTATCAGAGGGTACAGGACAAAGTACTTTGATAATCAAAGTACTTAGTCCTGTATGTGGTGACCTCAGGACATTGCAGGAGCACATGGTCTGCTGTGTCAACCTTCTCCCAGGCAAGCTTTGCATGAGGGGCTGTCAGTAATATCTATATCATACAGATCTTTATTTAAAGAACCATGGCCTGTGAGGGCTGCTGTGACTGTCCTCAGTTGCTGCTTAGACAGTTGTAGTAACTACTAGTGTTACTTACAACTGTTGTACTAACTTTAGCCTGTCTGCACTCCTCATGGCTTGTCCAGTAACTATTGTGTAAATCCCTAGTGCATTGTCTTACCAGAGTATGGTATTCCTTATAGTAAAAAATAATAATACTGGTCTTAATTGCCAATTAATATTAGTATTGTTTTCCAGGAGCGTCTCAGATCCTTGCATAGATTAATTTACGACATTGAAGCAGAGAGATCTAGGAATGAGCAATGCATAGATTCCATATTAAGGGCAGAGAAGGCTGTGGAGTCACCCCCCTCTAATGAAGACTCATCCAGTTCATCACAACAGGTATGTTTTGTTTTAAAATTGGTGTACCTCAGTTTTGAAGCAGTTTACATACGGTAGTTGATTTAAATGTGATGTAAAATAATCAGTCAACTAGCCTAAACCCATCTTTTGTCCAAGGCTAAGGTTCCCCTTAACCTCATTGTAACAAAATTATCAGGTGGTAAAATTATCTGTGATAACAGAGAAATGGCAATTACCTTTCAGATGCAGTTAAAAAGTTTATACAAAGCTGGATTGTCAGCTGCAGAACAAGAAGAGAATCTGCTCAGGAAAGCCCTGTCCCGAATCTATGAAATTCGGAGCATCAAAAATGAGAGGAGAATACAGGTATGTGTCAATGACACACTACATAATGTGTTACTTGATTTAACCCAAGATGCAATTTTACAGTGTCTCTTTATTCGTCTTAATAGCAAATTGTATATTGGCTTGCCAAAATCAACTGGATTAAGGGATCAATTGACCACCTCTGCACTATTTACATTAGCAAAACTAGCTTAATTCCCTGGATTAATTACTCATTAACGTTTCTTATCTGTATATATGAGCTTATACTATTTTGTTTGGGACATTACACACTATGCATGTATTCGCCCCTGTCTATGGCCCATACTTTTACTTTTAAATGATTTTGAAGCCATTTCCAAACCAAACAATTTTCAGGCACGATATGCGGGTAACAAGGAAACGATCGGTTGTGGTGCTCTGATGAAGATGTTGCTGAGTGCCGCCCAAACGCTGCCGCTTCACGTGGGGCGCGTGGGCGAGCGCGCGCCGCCGCTGTGTGGCGCCGTGCCGCCCGACGCCGGACACGTCGCCAAGGCGGGTGACGCCGTCGCCGCCCTCGTCAGGGTGTCCGACAAGGAGGAAAACTGGATTTTAGCCGAGGTAACCTTTAAATAAAGTGAGCTAGGCTTACAAACATTTTATATGCCTTTTTTGTCTTCACAAAGAAAACATACATAATATTTAAATGTAAGTGATCATTAAGAACACAAAGGTTACCACTATTTAGTGTGAGATAGAAATAGTAATTGCCAATATACATAATGCAACTAGTAAATTAAAATTATACTTTTCTTACAGGTAGTTAGCTGGTTACCTGCTCAAGGCAAATATGAAGTAGACGACATTGATGAGGAGCAGAAGAATCGTCACATTTTGAGCAAACGGCGGGTAGTACCGCTGCCACTTATGCGCGCCGACCCTCGCGTCGACGAGCACGCTTTGTTTCCCAAAGGTGCCGTCGTGATGGCGCTATACCCGCAGACCACGTGCTTCTACAGAGCTGTGGTTAACAGACTTCCCGCCAGCGCTGCCGATCCATATGAAGTCCTATTTGAGGACTCTTCGTATGCCGACGGGTACTCCCCGCCGGAGCGCGTGGCGCAGCGCTACGTGATCGCGATCAAGGAGGGCAAGGGCCGCGCCACCTGACCCGCCTCCGCGGAGCGCCCGCCCTCCAGCCGCTCCGACGCTACGTCCAGCGACTCGCTACTCTAGACTGTACACGCTGCTATATTAAATGGACTAATCTAGAGCTTCATTGCTCCAAAATTGCACTCTGCAGTTATAGCATATTATTAGTGGTCTTACAAAGGTCGTCTACGTTGGACGCATGTCATGCTTGCAAGTAATGAACATTGTCTTGCTGCCAACCCCAAAGAGAGTTTTTTCTGTTTGGTTGAATTTCAAAGCAAGACACTGATACGACTACAACTAATCCGAATGAAATGTATTGCGGCAAATAGGTAAACTTCTGCCGATACAAAAGAAGTATGCCTTTGTATTTTACTTATATGGAATACAGTATCAGTTGAAATCTTCATCTTGCAATAGCCTGTAAGAAATTATGTCACTGACAAATTGTATAATAAAAATTTGTGCCTAGGAACCAAAAAAGTTTTCCCTTTTTTACTTTTGGGCAAACCGGGGTAAATTTGATACAATTTAAATCATTTTTTTGCAACCATTATAAAGCTAAACCCTCATAAAGATTCTTGTGTACCTATTTTTCTGTGTGCAAAGCAACATATCCCCATATTTTTATGATTATAAATATTCTGATCGAATATAATAAAAATGAATCTGCATATTCTACGCGCACACAAAACTGGCGCTTTGAAAGTGCTGCAATGCGTCGATTGTCGCATTTCAGAACAAACACAGGTGTGTTGAAGCGCGAAGCGTCACAGATTGTGACGTGCAAGTTGCACATAATCTAATGCTGCTTATTTTTTTATTGTTTTAATAGATTTTAGCTCTCGACACTTAAAGCGGCGTATTCATGGTAAACAACTGGAGGGCCACATTTTTTTAGCAATGATCCTGGAAACAATTCTTACCTTTGTTTGAAGTCATTTGTCTACATGATACCAGCAACACTGCAACATGTTGAAATCAACACGAGGATCACATTTTGTTTGCCATGAATATGACGTGGCTTTAATTCTTAATTTTAAGGTAGAATTTTGAATAAGGATGTAGTTTGTGTGGAATTAAAACAATGAATTGAATACAATCTTTTATTTATTATCTAAGCGTACAATCTAATAGAATACATGATATATATCGCTTATGTCCGAAATATACAATCATTTAATTTTGATTGGTATGTTAGTTAAAACGAATTGATTTAATATTTTGTCTCTGATTACTTACATACTAGGGAATAAAAATACAATTAATGGAAGAAACTAAAATATGTCAGATTTGAATAAACAAAATTTACGAGGAACTTCGATTTCGGTACAGAACGATACCAACAATATAAAACATCTATCCATGGAATAAAATGTTTGCTTCAAGCAAAATTATTCAGTCATAGTCGTAAGATGGAACATTACAATTATTATAAACTCGAATAACGTAAGATATACGAAGTGGGTTATATATTATGAGTTTATGACAATGAGTTATTATAAAACATAAGGCATCAGAAACAGCAATTCATTCTGATGCTGTATTCCATTAGGTATTAATATAACTTAAATCTTACGTAAGTGATGAGCAAAATTCAAGTTATGGCATATCAATACTATATATTTATATCAATATAAATAAAAATGAGATCAATATGTATTTTTCTCAACATTATGGGCGCTAAGTACGTGTGGACTCCGCCGGTACATAAACACGGTCTTATAGCATCACTTGGCAACAAATTGTTCGTGACTTCCGTGATAAAAATTGTGACAAAATGATACATTATTTTTAGTCATTCATAGTGGTCAAACTTATCAAAATTGATTTTTCATATTATTAAATTCGTCAAATACTCAAATCTTTTTAAAAAGGAAAGACGACGGCTAGAGAGCTAGAAGCGATTTTTGGTACTAAGTGAAACGAAATAAATATGACTAAGGATGTAAATAGATTAATATTATTTTGGATGGAGTTGATTTAACCTGAAAGAAAAAAAGAAAAGTATTAAAATAAATGTTATAGCGCTACTTTGTTCTTAAAAATTTGCAAGTATCGAATGTACAGTTACGAGCAAAAACATGTCTACACTCACAAAAGTGCTAAAGCGATTTTCTCCTAAAGTACTAATAGAACTTTTGTCATATTACGAACACAGTATTTACGAACCAGCGGTGTTATCTCAAAGTTGCAATCATTCATTCATGATATTTGTGTATACATGTTTTTGCTCGTGACTGTACTTCATGCGACTCTTCTTTTCCATTTTGCGCTAATATAAACGCTAACAGAGTTAGTTGAGTTTTCGGTATTATAGTTGGCGCGGACTATAGTGTTGGGTTTCCAATTCAAATAGGAATAGAAGTGTGCGGTAGGAGTAGATACCGACCTCTAGACAGCCTGTCGGTCGGTCATGAGTCCGTGCAGCTTGCGGGCCACGCTGGCGTGCGCCAGGCGCGCGCGCTTCACCACGTCGGCCGCGTCCGCGCCGCGCTTGCCGCCCGCCGCGCCCATGCCGCCCGCGCCGCCCATGCCGCCCACCTCGCACGACACCATCGTGTTGATCGCGTGCAGGTCCTGCCAGTTAACCAAACTTTAGTTGCTAGCTTCTTGAGTTGACACTAAGGCTAATATTCAGAGATTAAACGATGCTAAGCGTAAAGTAATGCTTCAGTTTGCTTAAGTTTATGCTTAGCATCGTCTCTGAATATAAGCCTAAATCATTTACTTGTTCCTATTAAAAATAATTAGTTTGTACAGTGCGTGAGTATGAGGTGTACCTTGGCGGGGCTGCGGCTGAAGCGGTAGGTGAGGTGGTGGTGCGCGGGCGGCGGCGTGGTGAGCGGCTTCACGTAGAGCTGGTGGCGCTCCGACACGCGCTGCCCCGCCGGCGACCACGCCGCGTCGCCGCGCCCCGCCGGCAGCGGGGACAAGCTGCATTCCTAAACATTACAACAAACATTTCTAATCATCATTTCTTAAAATATTTATCGCCTAATTGCTTAGCAAGTTTTAAGTATAATATTGGCACTATCGGAGTAGAACACTCATCTAACACAACTAAACATTAAACATTTTAGATTATAATTTACCATAACAGGTACTTACATCTTTATGCTTCCCAGTAAACCTTAAGGCAAAGTTTTGCATACACTGCACATAAACTTTATTATAAAAATTAATTAAATCGCCTCTCTCTGGTGAACCTAAAAATAATATTATTTATAATTAGACTATTGGACGGTTGTATCCATTTTAAGTTACTTAACAAAGTCGAATACGTACTCTCTCCTTCACTCTGTTTGATAAGAACGGATCTATAAACATGATTGTCTGCTAAAGGTCGCTGCCTATAACAACGCATGATTTCCGCAAATGTCCTCTCTACTTGATTAGTAGGATTGTTTGACACCTGAAAATAAATCAAATTTATTGCTGGAAAACCCAGACATTCGAAATAAAATCATAAGACAGTCTACAAAACTGACAGACAGTTCATAACAATTCAGAAAACTCGAACGAAATCTTATGAACCGAATTGGACATAACTTACGCTAAGTATTTTTTATACACCTAATAAACAGCATTGAGGATTGACTAATGTAAAGAGTAGAGTTAGTAGCCAAGTTGCCTTAGCTTAGCTGGGAAAAGTTTGGTCCAATTCGACTCAACAGATTCCAGCCCTTAATAAAATAGACTATTAGTAAATGGCTTTACTTACTCTACATATAACATACACAGCACACATTAGTATCTGGTCGAGGTGGCGGTCCTTCATGAGCTGCGTCTGGTGCATGATGGAGTACTCCAGGCACGTCCATATCTTGCGCTTCAGCTCCTCATCGGTAAGGCGCAGTCGCGTGCACAGGTCGTTTATGCGCACCACGGCTAAGCTGTAGAACTGGTAACAATAACGGCGAAATTAATAATAATATTAACGTTTGCAAGTATTTGATTGATCTTTATGGTAAAACTATTTTTCACCTTCAACTATTTGTCACCTTCGCGGAGACAAAACAAATACGACATTACTGTAGAGGACGGGTTCGGCTTAAAGAAAGCTCCAGTTTTGTTTATTACGAATGAACATGTGCCGTTGTTGTAATAAGGCTTCTAATAAACAGGGTATGATTGTGACCTAAGTAAATTCTATATAAATAATTTATATTTGCTTCGATGTTTCATATAAAAATAGATATTATATTATGTCTGCCTTAGTTAGTAGTTTTAAAACTATAACATGTAATACTTACCTTTCTAAAGAAGAGTATTAACGAGTTATTAGTTTTCTTAGGTGTGGATGAGTTGCTATCGCCGTTAGAAATAGAACTAGATGACGTTTGTGACGTGCTAGGCTCTTGTTTTATCGGCGTATTATTTGTAGCAACTAAAAAGAAACAAAATATTAATAGGTATGTAATAATTTAAGAACAGTTGAACTACCACATGATTTAAATTACATGATACCCTTCAGTTTAATCTCCTGTAGTTGCCGTATTGCTCTTAGGTAACAAGTAAACGAAAAAAAACTACATTCTAGTATAAAAAAATATATATTGTCGCAGCCGAATAGAAAACGTTACGAGTACAGCACTCGGCATGAGTCATTGATAAAAGCAAAGGTACAAATTATAAAATAATTATCTTACCAAGTAATGACTGGCCGGGTTTGATAGGGTCCTTAAATAACTGCTTTTTCGCAATGTCAGCCATAGATGTGAGGTAACGATCGATAACAGATGAAACCGGTGATTGAAGACTATCTGTAAACAAAAAAGTATTTAGAAAAAACTTGCTACAGATAAAACATTAATATATAGTTCTATGACTATGTTAGTTTCAATCACTTTGTTGATTATGTTTGTTAAATACTCACTGGTCCTGCGATGTGGTGAGTCGTGTACTTTGACGTCATTAGATGCTGGCACAGGCGTTTTACTGAGTTGCTCCCATAGTGGGCTGTCTGATGTCCACACTAATGACTCCAAAACTTCTTCCTCCACCTTAAAAAATGGTATAATTCATAATTACTAATATTTACTGGTTGGATCAACAGACAACATAGAATAAACACTATTGTTCCGATCTTTTGGAGGATCTATATATTGAAAGAATACTTACAGCATTGAGATGTTTAATAACATCCCGGCTTAGTTTCTCTACGACCGCCTGTACGACAAGCTCAATAATCTTGTAGAAATGAAAGGCACTTAATCCATATATCTGCAGGACTCGTGGAAACTTTAGTGAGTGAACTCCATAGGCGTGCAGAACTATTTCTGTGCAACATGCATACACGGCCAACTGGTATGTTTCTTGTGTTAGCAGCATCTGTCACAAGGAATTTTTATTTGTGGTGACCCAAACAAGGGTGAAAGAGCTTTCTTTGGTTTGGGCAACAACCATAGTACGAATACATATTTTTAGACATACTTAATACCAACTTTCGGGTAAGAAATACGAGAAAATATAGTACTATATTTTCTCGTATTTCTTAACCTTAAGCTTTGCAGTCTTTGGAATTCTTTATATAATACTAGCTTTCCGCCAGCGGCTTCGCCCGCGTGGTCTGGGTATTACTTATAACTTTCATCCCCTATCTCAACCCCTTACGGCCCCTTTTTCACGCAATGAAAAGTAGGCTCTAGACTATCTCTGAACCAAATTTCATTTAAATCGGTTCAGTAGTTTTGGCGTGAAAGCCAGACAGAGAGTTACTTTCGCATTTATATTATACATGATATGTAAAGACGTAAGTTTAGAATGTGAAGGAAGATTTCTACAGGCGAGCGGGGCTCGCGATAGCTTAGCGGTTAAAGGGTCTGGTGTACCGAACTAGAAGACGCAGGTTCGAATCCTGCTCGCCAGCCGACTTTTTCCTTCATTAAAAATAACTTGTAATCTTAGCATGGAAAATGCTTAAAAAAATACAAACAGATAATATTCAATCACTTACATGTAAAGATACTTGTGGTTTTTTCCTGTGCTCCTCTCTGATGATGTGTTCAAAAACTCTGTAGTACAGACACGTGACCATGTTGCAGCGAAATGATATTGTTTCATTACTGGAAGTACTGTTGGTTTCCCTCAAACTGTTCGCAAATTGTTCCATCCAGCTATTGCAAGGTTGAACTAGATTCGTGTTTATCGTTTCGATGTTAACATTACAATCA
Source organism: Acronicta psi (assembly GCA_946251955.1). NCBI lineage: Eukaryota > Metazoa > Arthropoda > Insecta > Lepidoptera > Noctuidae > Acronicta > Acronicta psi. The sequence goes on from OX276486.1 coordinate 4,483,554, forward strand.
CTGTGAACAAAAATTTATTGAGTTTAAGGGTATTTTTTTAAATCATCAGAAAATATAAAGGACTAGATTTTTTGTTGTATCGTAGGCGCAAACAACATTCAACTGAAGTGAATAGCTAGCCCTACAGTGATTACTATTTATTATAGTTGGTAAATATTTGATGGGCATACATTTTTTTAAAGTAGCACAGACGCGTTATACTTACGAAAATAATTTCAAGAGGTCTCTCGAGGGTTGCGGCTTAGCCTGCCTCAGGTAGGCGGCGAGGCGCGCGAGGCTGTTCTTCGCCTCGGACACGGGCGTGAGCTCCTCGCCGCGCCGCGCCAGGTACCGCCGCCCCGTCAGCGGCGTCTCGTGACATGCACGACCACTCTGACAAACAACAATCACTTCAATAAAAAAACTACATCACATACAGTTCTCGCCAAACTTATTGTCCGTAAAAATCGAAGAAACAAAAATATTGGACTAGAATGAGAATTGAAGAATTGAGCTTTGGTTTCTATTTATTACTATCCAATATTTTACTTTCTTCGATTTTTATGGAAGACAATAAGTTTGGCGAGAACTGTACGTAACGATATAGGTATGCTATGCAAACCGATTTGCGCAGATCTATCGATCGTTCGTTAGATATGCAACGATTTGTCATATACAGCACCGATAGATCTGCGCTGTGCGCAAATCCGTTTGTATAGATTAATCGCTACGATATATCGTTACGTATCTAGCGGGCATAAATAGTTTTATTTTGTGCTCATACAGTTTCATTTAATCATAATAATATTTATACGAGTATATGTATAACACCATAATGAATATTCAATCACGTTTTCTTCCAATTAATAAAATAAAACAGAAAAAAAAACTCACTGGTCCAAAAGTAGCAATAACTTGTGATATTTCATCTCCAGATACTTTATTCGCAGTACCGGCATGCTCATTCGCATGTTCACCTAAAAATAATAAACAAGTTCAAAATACTATACATTTTTTTAGTAAAGCAAAATTCATGTTACTAGTTGTTAATAATAAAATGGAACAACATATTAAAATTAATTTTACCTTCGTAATCAACAAAACAAGATAAAATTGGATTAAAATAATATACATTAGACATTTTTGCTACAGCCATGCCAACAGTTATGAATAAATGACAGTAAGTTTTTTAATAAATAATTATGTTAGTGGCCAGTGAAAAAACACTTAAAAACTCTTTTCATTTTTTGAATTGAAGTATTAATTTTATAATTTATTTTATTAACGACTTTGGACACAGATGAGACAGACTGGTAAAACAGACGATGTCTGTGGTTTCGTGGTTCAAGTGCCAAACTGCTGATCACAAGGTCATGGGTTCAATTCCTACATTATATGAATATTTATGGGATGAACATAAGTACATTTGTGTTAGGCTAGGGGTTACATGTTATGTATTATAAGTATGTATTTACGAAAAAAGTATATTAGTATCAGTACCCATAGTAAAAGCTCTGCTTAGTTTGGGACTAGATGGTGCTGTGTAGAATGTCCCAGAATATTAATTATTTATTTATTTTTTATTACCAATGTATTACGTAATTAATTAATAACATTATAATATTAATAATTATCTGTTCATATTCAGAAAGTTAAAGTACTAGTAATACAAAAAATATGACATAATAAAAAAAATTTTTTTTACTTTTTTATAATTTGTTGTTACCCTTAATAATATAAAAGAAAACTCACCTAAGAAAATGCGTTCATCAAATTCTCCAACACTTAGCACATATGTTTCATATAGATTGTTCAATGATTTCAAATTTGGATCAAAATTACCGATCTCTAGTACTCCATTTAGTTGCTCAGCATCACCTTTTAAAATCTAAAAATATATATAATATATTACCGTAAATAGTTCAGTTGGCTTAGCATTGGTAACTAAACTATTTTAGACACAAAGGACACCCCCAAGGACTGAACAGAAATAGTAAGTGATGGTAGTAAAATAATTCTAAAACTTAGAGGAAAAGAATTATTTTGTGGTTAACTCAAAGAAATTAATTAGAATAGTAATTTTAAGTCATCTCCTAAAATTACTATACCAATTTAGTCTTCTGGAAAAACTTCTCTAAAACATATAGTTTAAAAAAGTATAGACACTTTTATGGTGCTGATGTATAAATTTTATATCAGTTATATTTGATTGGATATGAACCCCAGGATTTTGGAATAAGAAAGTATGTCTACATTATGCCATGATTGACGAATTCTGCCCAATGATACTAAACTGCCTACTCCCACTACCTATGCCGAACATTGTTAATTAGCCAAAGTTCAAGTACTTAGGTATAAGACGATTTTCATAAATAGTTAATTGAATACTTACTTGTTTTTCAAAAAATGATTTTAAGACAGGTTTCCAGCTGTATTCTTTTGATGCAGCAGCATCTACAAGTAGTCCATTTTTGATTTTGCACAATGCAGATATAATACATGGTGCTGTTGCTGGCATTCGAAAATCACTTTTTAGCCAGTCACTTGGCAAACCTTGAAGTAAAACATTAAATTAATTTGTGAGTACTTTCTAGACAAGAGCATAAAAAAAATATAGATATTACTTAATAATCAATTGTTTTTATCCTAAACCACCTAACAACAAAATAATTTGGGTTACAAACCTTTAAATGCTGGGTTAATTAAATCAATCCTCCGATCCAAAAAGGCATTTGCAAATACAAAGTCTAAACATGCAAGCAGCAGATGGTACATGTCCACAAGATCATGGGCAGACTTGTGGAACTCCCCCTTCACACATATGTACAAACACCAGGTAAATTCATACAGAGCATTGGTGGAACACAGCTGGGACCTGTATCACAAATTAAATAAAAAATATGATTTAGTTATTTATAAACTTAAAATACATTAGTGAGTTTTGTCTTTAAGAGGCTGTACTTCTCTGGTAGAAACATATCCTTATTTGAAATGGTTAACTTCTCTTAAAAACCATGAAAGGTAAGCCAGCACTAGAAGCCTTTAGTTGTGTCATAGCTAATGAGCATTTTGGATAAGGTAGTAAGGTCTCTAGTGTAAAGAAATAGGCAGAAGTGAAATGCAGAGGGTATTTTGTGGCTATCATTATTTTATGTAATAATAATCTGGACATGCTAACATTTTTTTTGGGTGAATGATTCACAGCCCTATACCTAACTATAATAATTGCAACATTACTTAATGGAATAGAAATGATGTGTTATCTAAAGTAGAATACTTTATTTATCAAAAATAACAGTTTATTAATCTAAAATAATAAAATATTGTTAACAGTTTTTATAACATATACTTACTTGGGTCTCCTTTTGGTACTAGATTTCAAAGGCTCATTTGTCAAGCCTGAGAAAATCTCTTGGAAGATAGGCTGGAAGTTTCTATAGAGAACTGTGGAAACTGCAAACTTGTGCTCCAAATGAGATATCCTATCTCTGAACTCAGTTGACATTGAAGCCATCTCCATCCAATTCTTGATTTTTTTGAAAAACTGTATAAGACTGTGGACAATATTAGAAAATGTATAAAAGTATATGAAATACTGAAAGGTAATTTTGTAACAAGTACAAGGTTTTAATTATAGAAAAATGTTGCATACCTTATGTTGCAAAGTCTGAGGAGCCTGGTGAGGCTGACACAGTTTCCTTCCACTGCCTTGCCTGACTGGACCGTGGGAGTGATGGAAGTACGGCATGCCACATACAAGGCACATGCCATCCAGTGCAATGTGTCACCCTATGAAATAAAGATTTAAGACAATCTTATTACATACCACATTACTTTTATGCTTCAGTCTAAGCTTAGCAGTAGATCATGGCATTTTTTTACACAAAGTAAAATCACTGACAAAGATATCATACAAGTGTTACATGAATTAGGTTGTGTTCTGAGGGTTGGTTTACCTGGTAATTTAATATTTTATTGATTATAATGCTTGCATAATTAAAGGATGCATGAGGATTATACATTGTAGGTTAAAAATTTAAAAGGAAGTAACATTGCATAGAGGAGAACAATATGTAACAAAACGCAGTTAAAATTTTATTATCAAAAGCGCTTATTGTGAAACAGTAATCGTTTAGCACTTAGCACTAGGTCTAGGATCTAATGGATTAGGAAGTGTTTGATCCTATGTTAAAGCAAATCAATTATGAAACGGTTTAGAAAAAATAATATTGTTAGATTACAATAAAGGCTTGTAAGATACGCGTTTTGATCACAACAAAATACAAAAACTTACATCTAATGTGTAATTTCGTTTTATATCTAAAAATGAATCTCTGGATAATTTTGCAGCAACAGGGTCGACATTTAAATTCGCACAGAGGCTATCCATCTTAGCAATCAAATTTTCTTCACTTTCTTCTAGCTGAGACATTTTAACAATGCGTTTCCCTAATATTTAAAAAACATAGAAAAATAAACAACGTAACACACGCAAACTTATCCCGATTTTGACAATTTGACAGCTATTTGGCGGGAAGAGCACGACTCCTCCCACGCGCGGCAATTTTGTCTTTGGCCAGACAGAAGTCACAGACCACCTTGTTGTTACCTACCACATTACACATTAATGATTATTGTTAGGATAGATAAGGGTGAATTGCGCAAGCAAAAAAAATACACGGCAAACCTGAGAACGGTAGTGCAATGTGCTGATTTTTAATTTTATAAATTTTTCCTCAATAGTTTAAGTACTCCTCTACCTTGACAAAAAAAATCATTGATTTCTACCCTTTAATATACCAAAAAAATAATTATAAAGTGTTATTTTATCATCACGGTGGCCTGTCCTGAACCCAATTCCGTTCATAAAATACCTTCCCCTGTAAATACATTCGTAATATGGATTTAAATCGATTTTGATATCATTAAATTATTACATATTCGATCAAATAAAACTATTTTTGTTTCTTTATCTTCTTTCTCATGGATTTGACAGGCAGTTAACTTTTGTCTGGAAAAAAGTTATCATTTCAGAGGACAGTAAGTTTTAGTAGAATAGCCACGTCAACATTGCGTTGTTACGCCCCTCTCACCTTTCCTCACTTCGGATCAATCCAGCTCAAGCTCTTGGCGCAAACGCACCGGTCCCAACGTCTTGCCGTTTCCCGCCAAAAAAGTAATTTTATCATTTCAGTAATAAGGGGACAAAAATAGTTTCATTTCGGTGGCTGATATATATAAAGTTTTAGAGATACTTATGTCAGATACAAAGTCATAGTTTTGTAATGTAGGTACTTTTACCTAGAGTGTAGATTAGATTATTCGGGTGTATTTGTATTTAAATATATAAAATATATACATATATCTATCTAGTTAGTACATGTATATATTTTAGATACACATTTGTTCGGCTCAACGATGATGTGATGCGTGTGTAAGTCACCACAGTGTAGATTATTATTTCTAGATACTAATTGTCAACAAAATAATTACTTCGAGGGTGTACCTTCATTATAAGTGCCTTACCTTTATTTTTATATAATTTATTATGAGTACTGAATTACCAAAGATTATATAAGTAAAGAAACAATTCATTCATATCATAATAAACATTACATAATATCATTCTTTGAGGTTATTAAGTAAAACCTCAAAGAATGGTAAATGTAATACTAACTGTAATTCTGTATATTAATTATGATATATTAATTATGATATTAAAATAACTGTCTCAGTGTTTATCTAAAATTTGTGAAAATCAAACCTAACAAAATACGGAACCCTGGCTGCCCGGCACGGTTGTTCTTAACTGTATCATTTCGGTGGATTTATTTCATTCCGGTGCACAGTCTATCATTTCGGTGGTAATTTTTATCATTACGGTAGACACTTTTCATTTCAGTGGACTCTTAAAAATTCATCTTTAAATATTTATGTAAGTTTTGATGATATTTAATGTCCACTCACGCACAATGTTACAAAATAGGCTAAAGTTTTATTTGTCACTAAAAATATGTAGATAACATTGAAATAAAAAAATCCCACCGAAATGACACATAAAAATCTCTTGTTGAAATTCACCCATAAATAAACAAGGAAAGTATTTATGTAATACTATTTAATGAATATTTAATAAGGAATAAGAGAAAATAAAATAAAAAATAATAAATGAAAATAATTCACAGCTCGTATATGTTATATAAATATTCACAATAAACGTGTAATGGGTAACATAAAATTTTTCAATAATATTTAAAGTTAACAAAAGTCACCAAAGAGATGTTTAAAGGCAGTCTCTTGAACTCTCCTGTTTCGGTAAAGATCTAGAGCAGTATAATAATAAGTCCATGATCTAAAGACAGTTCCCGCCACTTTTTGTTCGGTTTTAAATTGGCACGGAGCTAACTTTAACGTGGCCGTGAAAATCGGAGAGAAAGAGGATTAAAATGATTTAAAACGACAGCCTACACTTGAGCTTTCGTTTCAAAGTATATTTAGTCCAATATTTACTTTCTCCGATTTTTTCGTCTGGTTCAGGATTGAAGTGAGCTCGTGCTAACTTCAAGCCGGACGATTGTCACAATGATTGTCAAGTCAAATGTGTCATCAAAAGTCAATGTCAAGACAGATTCAACTTTCATTCGCATTTAGGGATGTCGGAAATGCAATAAAGTGTCGATATCAATTTTAATTAAAAAAAATATCGATTTATCGCCTAACTTAAAAACCAAATTATAAAACAGCAAATCAAGTCGACCAAAAATAAAAATAAAACATAAAATATAATTTGTTAAAGATTTTAGTATAAAAAAAGTATCCCTTTTTGGGATTTTTTAATCTTAAAACATATAACATGTTTATTGTTCTAAAAAGAATATTAATTTTTATACCTTTTCGATACTTAAAATTTTATATCGATGCATCGATATATCGTATATTAATTAAATTACCGCTCAAAAATATTGAATAAATAAAATCGATGTATTGGAGTATCGATATTTTTCCAACAAGCCTATTCGCATTTTCAATATTTTCTTTTCAGTTCATATTCTTAATTCAAATTTGGATTTGAATATTTTGAATGTGTATTCTTTTGTTTTTCTTGAGAAAAGCTGATTATTATTTCGAATTCGAACTATTACATACATTCTGAACTTGTCTTATTTATTGCATTTTTTAACTGATTGTCGTTTACATTGTTTAAAGGAAAATGATTTCATTTCATAGATCTTACCATCTTTCCTGTGTAACTTACAGTTTGAAAAAACAAGGGATCAAACTATGTAAAATGGTGAATCCAAAGAGCAAAAGGTAAGGGACTTGATGTTCATTAGTTCTTACATACTCTCACGCCTTTTTCCCACAGGGGTAGGCAGAAACTAGAGACCGCCACTTGCTACGATTCTTACATACTTCTTTAACTTACTCCACGTTCATACATCAATTTTGTTTATGTAGTGATGACGCTGATCGTTTTTTTACTTCAGGCAGTGGCATCCTACACAACCATTAGAAGCAGATGCATTGCCCTCAATAAAGAGTTTAACTCAGCAAAAGTATGAGCCTGGTAAGCGTGTGCAGCGTAGAACTGCTATGCTGAACAAAATGTTTATGAAACAGATCACAGACTTGATGTCTACTGGTACTACTGCTTTGGATGTAGTTGGACGACGCATTGAGATCTCCAAAGTATGTGATGTCTTTTATTTTGTATTTAGGAATTATTGTCAATATAATATGCTCAATAAGTGATAATGTTTTTAATGGAAATCTTGCCATGAAAGACAACACAAGTCATTAGTTTGTCGCTCACTAAGCATGATATGCATAAATTTTATGGAGTCGAGATGGAATCTCATGCACTTTTCTTCTGAACATGGTTTAAATTGCACCTAAAATGGAATTTACATGGTCCATAACTTATTTTTATTAGTAATGCAGTTACATAAGCTTATAATGACTTAAAACTATTATATGTCATAGCTTGGTCAGTGGTGTCATTGAGAGATGAAATAGGTAATGATGCATTTGATTTTTATTATTATTGCTATCTAGGGCCATTCCAATAACAATATGGTGAATATGAAAACAAGTGCCTCCACATTTCTGTAATACTTTTCAACATCATCCTCCTACCCTAATGTGATACTTCCTAATGGAGCAATATTTTAAATTTTCTTTAGTGATGATTTCTGCACTAGGTCACTAATCCTCCTCACAATTATTTGCAGGTGAGTGTCACCCCAGACATGCAAACAGTCAATGTGTTCTGGGTATGTAAAGGTGATGTATCAGACAATGAGACTGAAAAGGTGTTGGGCAAGGTAGCGGGTGCCCTGAGGCATGAGTTATCCACACTCAGGATTATGGGAGAAATACCATACATTGTGTTTGTTAAAGGTGAGTGCAACTAGCTGATGAATTCATCTACATTCCTCAACAACCAATTAATTTTTCCTTTTTTTATTTATTTAGACAGTATTGTCCGACTGCAGGGCGGGCAAAGGCCTCTAACATTACAATAAGTATAATGCCTCACATTTTGTTAATTTTGAGAGTTGGGGAGTACTTGCGGGAGATATCCAAGCCAATGCATATGAAATTACAGAGTTGCTGGAGATCCTTCTGCCCTATCCCTAATTAAATTTTGCTGTGCATTATAATACAGAATGATTCTCGTTATTTCGTATGAGAAACCATTAATTACCCTTCGGCGAATACAGGCGTGGTGGGAATATGGGATGCTATAGCATATTAGTTGAAGAGAAATTCTGAATGTTCTCAGATAAACAAGAAGCCCACATTGTCGACTTGGATCGTCGTTTAGCTATTGCTGATTATGGTGAGGACTACACTCCTACTGACATTGGACATTTGCTCAAGTCAGAGTTCACATTGAATACAAAATTATCACCTGAAGTGAAGGTAACAATGTGTTATTAATGATAGCTAGCTGAGCTTTATCCATCCATGAGCTTTGTCGACCCCTTAATGCTGACGAATCATGTCCATTATGTCTTGTGTTGAGCTTTATACAAATGTATAAAACAGTCAGATTTACCTAACTTTTCATTGATCTTTTCAAACCAATTTCAAGCTGTATTGATGGGGTCTGTCTAGTTTTCCAAGGATCGCAAGCGCAGCTGGTTTGATTTCCAGGCCATGCAGTGTTGTTGGGCCCATTATCAAATTCTTAGTAGCAGCCTGGATTCAAATGGATGGGATCAAAAACAAACCAGAAAATTATGGAAGCTTGTGCAAAAGAGACATGTTGTGGTTTAATGGAAATTAGGAAATAATTGAAGCTTGACTAAATAAATGACTGGTTTGCTTTGTTGTTGGCATAGAGGCTCTTTTAATGCTCCATTTATAGGCAAGGAGGATAGCAATTGATTTCCCAATTTCTAAAAATGGATTAATATGTCTTATTTTGTTTATAGGCAAAAATAAAGCAATTAGAGGAAGAATTGCCTATATTTGAGGAGCCCCTTCCTGACATGACCAACAATGTGTTTGGGCTGGACCACTCGAAGATTATGAATAGGCTCATGGCAGCTAGAAAGAAGACTCGCGACGCCTGGAGTACTTTGAATACAAATTCAGACGTTATATCATATAGGGTGTCTCTGGATACAGTGCCTGATAAGGTTGCCAACCAGAGGAAGGAGCTAGCCGATTTCTTGTTGAAGAGACAGGTTCGTTATTTGTCATCTTACGATATCTATGTAGAGGTAGATTTTTCAGACTGCCATGTAGTCCCTGGCTACTTTGGGACTTCTTGGACTTATTAATAAATAAGCTCCCCTTTTCATTGTAAGCATATTTTACATCGACAAAATGTATGTATAATGGATTTATATTTTTTTTTTAGATTATGCAAAAGAAGTTGAACAAGAAAATGAATGACTCTCGTCAGGACTGGTTACTGGTGGACAAAGCTGAGGGAGCAGAAGAAATCGAAGAAGGGGGAGCGGCTGAGGAGGAGGAAGAAGAAGAATACTACGAAGATGAAGAAGAAGAGAGCTACACTTACTACGCTGCACACAGGAACCTTTCCAACCATGTTAACGATAGACAAATTAAACTGTAGTTTAGATGTTAACGTAGATAAATAAATTATTGTAGTACCTATTTATATTTTAGTTTGATTTCACAGTAGTGCTAAGAAATTGATCTAGTTTCTTCACACATGCTTTATGAAATCTTATATGTACAATTTTACACACCTAGGGATCCTAGGTCCTCTAGAAAATGCATGCATGGGCGTCGATAGTAGGGTCAATCTAATGGCAATTATAAGATTAGTAGATGTAGTATATGGAATTTGGTGGAGGATCTTCAGAAGCGAATCTATTACGATTACGACATAAGGTCTGTGATCTTATGATTAATATCAATTTACTACTACACTGTGGAATTGTGGAACATATGGTGGTTGTCTTCAGCACAATAATAGGGAAACCAGGAACATAACTTACACTCTACGAGCCCCTGTCACCTGAGGTCAATTGGTGAACGCCTAGTGCCCACTATACTATAGATAATACACTTGCAAATATTGTAGCAGTCCCCACTCGATGCGCTCACGACCCAAGCAAGAGGCCTCTAGGCAGGGCCGCAACCGATTCAACATGTAGCCTTAGTGGGCTAGATACCAGTGTGGTTTCCTTCCCGGTTCTCCAGGCGGGAACATGTAGCCCTAGTGGGCATCTAGCCCAAGATGCCCACTAGGGCTACATGTTCCCGCCGGTGCGGTTGCTTCCCGGCTTCTCCAGGCGGGGACATGTAGCTCTAGTGGGCTAGATAGATACCGTGCAGTTACCTCCCCGGCTTCTCCAGGCGGAAATATGGTGTCATACTCTGCAGCAGAGCCACCTTTTCGAAACTGATCAATTATATCATAAAATGATGTACGTACAACGTACATAATGTACGTATATCCGATATCGCTGTACGTGCAATAAGTAACGATAAAATAGACATTTAATATTGAGAGTATGCTCCCCAGCAGAGCCACCTAGTACATGTACTCAGGAAAGAAAAACGCTACTGTTTTTTGATATAAACTGTTGTACGAATAGTGTTCAATACGTACATGTTAAAAAATATCATTATTATCCTCTCGTTTTATTTATTTTACTTTACTAAAATATTCGTAGAAAACGCCTAGTTATTTTGTGTCAGCAAAATGTTTTGACACTTTAATTAGGCGCGCAATACAATACAATATTCAACATATTTTTAACCGACTTCAAAAAAGGAGGAGGTTCTCATTTTGACGTGTATACATATTACATACATACAGGTTAAACTGAGAACCTGTATGTATATTTGTCGGCGATTATCTTGCGTTTGGCTGAACCGATTTTGATGCAGTTTTTGCGACGGACGCAATTACAGACGGTCAAATGACTCTTTTGAGACGACAGTGCCATCTGTTGACACTAAATGAAACCAACTACACAGACGGGATAGGACGAGAGTTACACTTTTAGAGTGAAAGCGCTCCTGCTAAACCCCAGACCTTCGTTATATGTTCGTCATATATTTGTTTATAAAAGCTGAAAGTGCATGCTCCCACCACAGGTAAGAACGATGAACCATTACGAAGTTTGAGGTACCGTGGCTTTAGCAGGTAAACGTACTAAAGATGTGTAAAATACCGATCTTAATTCATCAAATATTGAATTGTGTTTTCTTGTATGCACCTTCAGAATATTATTAAAAATGCACTGTGGCACTGTGCAATGGCACTGTTCAAAAGATACATATATATATGACCGTAAACAGGGTCAAACTGGATAATTACCAAAGCGATGACAAAAAAGTGTCATGCGGAGTCCCCCAGGTGAGTGTTAGGTCCTAGCCTCTTCCTCATAAATGTAATGTCCTCTGTAACATACGCCTTGAACACGCACAAGTTTTTTCTTATGCTGATGACACAGTAGTACGAGATCCCACCGCTCAAATCGGTATGTATCTGTTTTTTGGATAAGACTATTTTTTAATAAATCTTACGTGATAGTAGAATAGATTACACCAGGGTTGCCTGGCGAAATTTGGCCGCAACTACCTTTAATTATAAATATTCTACTCGAGTTTTGGAGAAAAAATGTAGTCACATGTTTTTTTAATGAATCCAACGTCATTTGAAAGAGAATAGTGTAGTGAGTGGAAAAAGCCATGGTTGCCAGCTCTCAGTCGGCCGCAACTTAAGGGTTGCCAGGTTTAAACAGGTACTCCACTGTTGATAATTTGCAGTCATCTGTTTTTTTAGTAAGTTATATATCAACTTAAAGGTTATTTTTTTCTCTACATTATAACATAGGGTTGCCTGGAAAATAATGGCCGCAAGTAGGGGGTTGCCATCATTTGAATTAATTTATTCCACTTGATGAGGGAGCGAAAAACAAGAATAAAAACGAACAACAAAACATACCATCACGCCTGTATGCCCCGAAGGGTTCGACAGAGGTGTACTAATGTACACCAACAGTTCGCTGGTACTATCCAAGAACACTTTGCTCGACCCGGGAATCGAACCCAGGAGCTCTAGCGTAGTAGTCGCGTTTGGGACTACTAGACCAACGAGGCAGTCTAAACAAACAAAAAATAATATACAGGGTGGCCGGAGAAGTGACGTTCAAAGAGAAAATTTAGATTCCTCTAATCAAGGGGTATCCAAAACACCCCCATGTATGTTTCGCGATTTTCAGTTGCTTAGAAGATACAATGATTTTGATTATTTTTTTAATAATTTCCACCTGACATTGGTTTTGTGTTTTTTCTTTTATTGTTGTATGATTATAAATGTTTTTTTTTATGGTAAGGGATAACTATAATGTCAACTACTTCCCCTAAAATATTGTACACCTAGGCCTAATGGATCATGAAAAAATTGAGGTTAAAGTTCAAATTTTCTGCTTAAGGGTTTCAGTCACAAAAGATTGACTCTTATTTTTTTGTTTGTTTGAATAGTGCAAGGGTTTTGGAGTATTTTTAAAAACTGCCACATATCTTGAAGATAAAAATACATTTAAAAAATCTAGAGATCAATCGGGATTTATTTCCTGTAAATTGCATTCAAAGTAACAAAAGAGTAACTTTTTTTATGAAAACTAGAATAATATTTTAACAAAAATTTTCCACCATCATACACCACTATTCTACAGAACACCCACAGTTCACTAGTATGTTTAGGTCACGTAATAGGCGAGCCTATTGCCATTAACCGGGTGTAAATGTTAATTTCGAGCTATTACTGCAAATTGCATGAAAAAACCTAATAAGACTGCCCGAACTGGGAATCATACTCCGAACCTTTAGCGTAAGAGTCGCGCTAACGACGACTTAACTAATTTAGTAATGTAGTATTTTTTTTTAAAGAACGAAATAATTCGCTGTCCACCACGCTGTTTTGGCATCAAACCTATAGATTTTTTGTTTGGGGTATGAAAATTTAAAGAAATATTGTTCCAGTTTCCATAAAAAAGTTACTCCTCTGCCTTACTGAATGCAATTTACAGGAAATTAATCCTGACTACATTTTTTAAATATATTTTTATCTTCAAGATATGTGGCATTTTTTAAAAATACTCCGAAACCCTTGCACTATTCAAACAAACAAAAAAATAAGAGTCAATCTTTTGTGACTGAAACCCTTAAGCAGAAAATTTGAACTTTAACCTCAATTTTTTCATGATCCATTAGGCCTAGGTGTACAATATTTTAGGGGAAGTAGTTGACATTATAGTTATCCCTTACCATAAAAAAAAACATTTATAATCATACAACAATAAAAGAAAAAACACAAAACCAATGTCAGGTGGAAATTATTAAAAAAATAATCAAAATCATTGTATCTTCTAAGCAACTGAAAATCGCGAAACATACATGGGGGTGTTTTGGATACCCCTTGATTAGAGGAATCTAAATTTTCTCTTTGAACGTCACTTCTCCGGCCACCCTGTATATTATTTTTTTATTTGTTTAGACTGCCTCGTTGGTCTAGTAGTCCCAAGCGCGACTACTACGCTAGAGCTCCTGGGTTCGATTCCCGGGTCGAGCAAAGTGTTCTTGGATAGTACCAGCGAACTGTTGGTGTACATTAGTACACCTCTGTCGAACCCTTCGGGGCATACAGGCGTGATGGTATGTTTTGTTGTTCGTTTTTATTCTTGTTTTTCGCTCCCTCATCAAGTGGAATAAATTAATTCAAATGATGGCAACCCCCTACTTGCGGCCATTATTTTTCAGGCAACCCTATGTTATAATGTAGAGAAAAAAATAACCTTTAAATTGATATATAACTTACTAAAAAAACAGATGACTGCAAATTATCAACAGTGGAGTACCTGTTTAAACCTGGCAACCCTTAAGTTGCGGCCGACTGAGAGCTGGCAACCATGGCTTTTTCCACTCACTACACTATTATCTTTCAAATGACGTTGGATTCATTAAAAAAACATGTGACTACATTTTTTCTCCAAAACTCGAGTAGAATATTTATAATTAAAGGTAGTTGCGGCCAAAATTGGCCAGGCAACCCTGGTGTAATCTATTCTACTATCACGTAAGATTTATTAAAAAATAGTCTTATCCAAAAAACAGATACATACCGATTTGAGCGGTGGGATCTTAGGCTACAGTCATTGTCTTTAATGGGTCTTCTTGGGATAATGTTAAAAACTATACTGAAATGGGCCTGGCGAGGCTGCGAGGTTATAAAAGTGGTTGAAATACAACCTTACACTAAATACTACTAAAAAAAACTTTATTTGCCTTTATTGATATTTTTTTTATTTGTAAATAAGTGCCCGAAGTCAATAAATGCTATTTTTTGTTCTTCTAAGGAAACCGATAAACGCTTTGCGCGCTTCATTATACTTTGAATGTAATAATGTAACAAAAATTTCCAACACAAGTCAATAATGAATTGAAAGTCGACTACCTCAATGATACCCAAATTAAATAAGAAATACACAAAAATATTTAATACTATGGAAAAATAACATATAAATAATGCAATAATGACGTTTATAGTACTGACTTTTATTAATAGGTTCATTCAAACAAAAAATATGATAAATAATTAATATATGCATAAATAAAATAGTAATATAATAATTAATATAATATAACTATTCGAATAATAATAATATGTTACGTTTAAATAAATATAAAATTAATAAAAAGCTAAATTATATTATTACTTATAAGTTCATATTTACAATAATATTAAATAAAGTAAGCCTACTTAAATGAAACAAACATTTCTACTAAAAATACTAGTAAAAATAAATCCTCCTCTCTTCTAAAATTGCTGCCCTACAGGGTCCATAATGATTCTTGTCTACTTATACCACCTTATTGTACATTATGGTATGCAATAAAGAATATGAATATGAATATGAATATGAAAGTATTGAAAAGTATTAAAACTGACATTTAAAAAAATACAGATGTTTTTTATTACACACCGTTTCTTTTTGTAGTGTGGCACTAGTGCACACTACAAAAACAAATTAAAAATAAAAAACTACGATTAAAAATAATATGTTGAATATTTGTATTGTATTGCGCGCCTTATCAAAATGCTACAAAACATTTTGCTGACACAAAATAACTAGGCGTTTTCTACGAATATTTTAGTAAAGTAAAATAAATAAAAAGAGAGGATAATAATAATATTTTTTAACATGTACGTATTGAATACTATTCGTACAACAGTTTATATCAAAAAACAGTAGCGTTTTTCTTTCCTGAGTACATGTACTAGGTGGCTCTGCTGGGGAGCATACTCTCAATATTAAATGTCTATTTTATCGTTACTTATTGCACGTACAGCGATATCGGATATATGTACATTATGTACGTTGTACGTACATCATTTCATGATATAATTGATCAGTTTCTAAAAGGTGGCTCTGCTGCAGAGTATGACACGAAATATGTGTAGCTCTAGTGGGCTAGATACCGGTGCGGGGTTGCCTCCCCGGCTTCTCCAGGCGGAAACATCTAGCTCTAGTGGGCTAGATACCGGTGCGGTTGCCTCCCCGTGTTCTACTCTGCAGCAGAGCCACCTTTTAGAAATTGATCAATTATATCATAAAATGATGTACGTGTAACGTACATAATGTATATGGATGGATATACGTACATTATGTACGTTTGACGTACATAATTTTAAGATATAATTGATCAGTTTCTAAAAGGTGGCTCTGCTGCAGAGTATGACACGCCTCCCCGGCTTCTCCAGGCGGAAACATGTAAGCTCTAGTGGGCTAAATACCGGTGCCGTTGCCTCCCCGGCTTCTCCAGGCGGGAACATGTAGCTCTAGTGGGCTAGATACCGGTGCCGTTGCCTCCCCGGCTTCTCCAGGCGGGAACATGTAGCTCTAGTGGGCTAGATACCGGTGCCGTTGCCTCCCCGGCTTCTCCAGGCGGAAACATGTAAGCTCTAGTGGGCTAAATACCGGTGCCGTTGCCTCCCCGGCTTCTCCAGGCGGGAACATGTAGCTCTAGTGGGCTAGATACCGGTGCCGTTGCCTCCCCGGCTTCTCCAGGCGGGAACATGTAGCTCTAGTGGGCTAGATACCGGTGCCGTTGCCTCCCCGGCTTCTCCAGGCGGGAACATGTAGCTCTAGTGGGCTAGATACCGGTGCGGTTGCCTCCCCGGATTCTCCAGGCGGTATACCTCTCTCAAGAGTTCGGTGGCTTCCTTTTGGACTATAACGGCCTCACGGAAGAAGGATACTGCCCTCCCAATTTGTTGGTTCTGCCAACATAGCTGACTTACCATAGGCGAAAAGAGATCCTGTCCGGTTTCATCGACTAGGATACTCCGCTCAGACTTCCACGCTAAGAGTGTGTTGGGCAGTAGTATCCAGGTCACTACCGCAGTGGTGACAATTCGACATGACATCGCGTCCAATCCTATTCAAGTATTCACCGAAGCAGCCGGTAGGTGACGGATTCACTAGTAGGCAGCCCTCGAACCACGGCAGAATAGCTTCAACCACCCGCTTTTGCGCAAATTGCGGCTTTGAATGTCAAATCCCTATGCCTATGCCTAAGCCCTATGGTATAAAGTGAAAGTAACACTGTCTGTTACGGTTTTACCGTCAAAATCGCTTAACCGATTTTGACGACGTCTGTGGTCTAGTGGTTCGAGTACCGGATTGCTGATCACGAGGTCGTGGTTTCGCTTCCCACAAGACAAATATTTATGTGATGAACTTAGCTGTTTGTGTTTGTCTGGGTGTTTCTTATTTATTATAAGTATATATTTACAAAAAAAGTATATAATTATTATATCCATTGTCTAGTACTCATAGTACAAGCTCTGCTTAGTTTGGGACTAGATGGAGCTGTGTAAAAAATGTCCCAAGATATTGATTATTTATTTATTGTATTATTTATGACATTTAGTACATACATACAACGCCATTTTTTCACAAGGGTAGGCAGAAACGACACTGCTACCTGCTACGATTTGCATACTTTTAGCTTCCTCCACATAAATCTTGTCATACACACGCTCCAGTTCCACGCACCTGCAGTGTGATTCTGTAAACAACCTTTTTAAAAGACCTCACGAATAAGGTCGGATAGGTTCTGGGGCGTAAGGCAAAAAGGCAAAAGTGGCACTGACATTAGCCTTATCAATCCCTTTTGTCAATCGCCGCTCATCTATTCTCTCGACATGCCCAAACCATCTTAACATAATATATTTTTCTCAATACGAATCACTACACCCTTTTAAACCGCAACGTGCCCATAGCCATCACACTATTTCTCACTATTTACTACAGTTTCGCGAAATCTCGAACTTGTATACAAGAAGTTGGCGTTCAAAAGGTTAACCTTTTGAAAAAACAAAAACAAAAACAAAAACGCCAGAAAATATTTTAATGCCCCCAACGCCAAGTACTTGATATAAAGTAAGCCAGTGATGGGACACGATGAAGACCTCACTATATTTCATCTCGTCGAAACGATCATAAATACTCAATTCGACTGTTTTTTTGTTTTTTTTGTATGTAACGCGATTTCTCAGTCAACTGTGGACCGATTTTGAAATACGGAAAATTAAAAAATGTATACATAGATGATATTATGGTTTTCTCCGAAACCTCCAGTCTTATTAGGGCAGTTCGTTTAGTTGGCCTTCCCATATAATATAATAGGTATAAAACGAAATACTACTTCTATTCCACTAACTTTTAAAATAAATTATTTTTAAACAATAAACAAATCGCCTCCAAAAAACACATTTACATTATGAATTCTAACTAATTTAGAGGCTCTGCCAAACTACTAATTATGACTTTCGTTGTCTGTTTGGCACCGACTCTAAATTAGTTAGAAATCTGAATGTAAATATGTACCTGTTATTTTTTTTTTTTAGGAGCGAGCGGTGGCTTAGTGGTCAGAGCGTCTGGTGTACCGAACCAGAAGGCGCAGGTTCGAACCCTGCCCGCCCGCCGATTTTTTCCTTCATTAAAAATAACTTGTAATCTTAGCATGGAAAATGCTTAAAAAAATACAAAAAGATATGTACCAGTTATTTTTGCTTTTTAGTTCCTAGGTGTTTTTTGGAGGCGGTTTGTTTTTGTTTAATGTGTAAGACATAGCTAACCTCAGTCGTGCTCCGGTTTGATCTATCATTAGCCAACTAAACTAGGATCCGCGCATGATTTCAATTTACTCTTCAAAAATGCTATCATAATAAGCAAATCTGTCGACGGATTTGATACCTATAGGAATCGGCTGATAGGGCCTTGAGTCTTGAGGTCGAAAAAATACGGATTATCCTACTAATATTATAAAATATGTGAATGGTTGTTACTATACAAGGTGGAAGGGACATCGACGCACATCCGAATACCATGAGTCCAGTACATGATTCTGGCCCCCACTGCGGTGAAAATTTCCATAACTTTTTTCATCCATTTTTCAATTTTTTCTGCAGTTTTTTTATTTGAACGTGTAAAAAAACTTTATTTCTATCAACCCAAATCAGATTTATAATTAAAAAATCATTATTTCATTTATTATGGATCGCGCGCGCGATAATATTCACCGCGGAGCGTTATAATCGCGTTTTTAGCAATACACTGCGCACTCAAAAATGTCAACATCTGTAATAACCGATCATTTTCTACATGAATGACCTAAGTCATTTTATTTTTGACCTTGAGTGAAACCTTCTCACGACGTTTGTGCGTCGATGTCCCTTCCAACTTGTATAACACTGTAACCTTCGATCAACATTATTGTTGATTGTAGACTGTAACAGTGGACGGATTTGGCTGAAATTTAATAGAGAAGGCTTGGTAAAATCCTATGTATCCATAGGATAGGATTTTTCTCGGCTGCGGGTTCCCACGTGAAGGATGACTAAAAAAGCTAACTTTATGCGGGCGTAGTCGCGGGAAAAAGCTATATTCTATACTTCATAAATAATTGACTAATTGTGTGACTCATTAAAAAAGCTCGTGGACAGCTTATCTCGTGTCTTTTCAGTCCTAATCGGTAATACAGACTGATGTTACTTGTTACGAGTGTTGGTTAAGGTATTCGAATTTAAACTTTATGGGGCTTCTTTGTGGGCGCATGGTCGTCGTGGAATTCCACCACTTTATTGGGTCTACGAGTTAATAATTGTATTTAACCATAGACGTACGTATTATGAATTACCACAGATTACTTATTTACTAGCTTTCCGCCAGCGGCTTCGCCTGCGTGGTCTGAGTATTTCTTATAAATTATCATTATGCGTAGTATTTCTTATAAATTATCATTATCAGAAGAAATAATTTATGAAAAATACCTAGATAATCATAATTGAAGATACCCGCCCTATGTCACCCGGGGATAGTGTAGCCACATGAGTAGGCAAGGAAAAAGATTTTTTCAAATCGGTGCAGTAGTTTCGGAGCGTATTTAATTCAAACAAACAAACAAATCTTTCCTCAATATAATATTTGTATAGATGACCTAAAGGGAGAGATTTAGGAAATAT
This sequence comes from Acronicta psi, assembly GCA_946251955.1. Lineage (NCBI taxonomy): Eukaryota > Metazoa > Arthropoda > Insecta > Lepidoptera > Noctuidae > Acronicta > Acronicta psi. Next base: position 4,503,559 of record OX276486.1, read on the forward strand.
TCGCAGGCAGGCACAGGTTAGAGGTACCTATGTTGTAAATAACAGTTAAAAGCTCCCTTGTATGAACTTTGTGGAGTCATGGGTAAAAGCTAGAAATAGAAAAGATAAACCTAGTGCAATTAGGTGCTTAATAAATCACAACAGTTTGTCAGGCGAGAGTAAGGGCCTGTTTCACAGCTTACTGACAAGTTCCCGTTAAATTACCTAGCAGATAATTTCATGCTAATTTTATTCCATTTTTTTATTTATCCTGCGGTTAGTGGGGCTATCCAGAGGTGGTGAAACAGGCCCTAAATAAAGCTGATCCAATTAGCTAAGTGCCTGTGTCTATCAGTCGTACAAGTAATTATTTAAAGTAGTAGGTACTTACCTACCCTACATAATACTTGTATTATGTATACCTACGTGTACCTTTTTGCATGGATGTCCGTCAACCCGGAAGGGTAAAATAAGATGATCACGTTCACGAGGCTGCAGACCTCACCTGCTTTTCGTACAATGAGAGGTCAGATTGTCCCAGGTCCTGTCCATGGTGTGTGACTGCACCTTCGTGTGGCCATTTTGGCTCTGAATTTCTATCTTTACAAGATAGTGTCAGCAAGTCAGCACTGACTTATTTATCGAGTTTCTTCTAACGAGTTTTACTAATATCAGCAGTCAGTACAATAACGGGTCCATTGGCGCAGTTAGCGGGCACCACGCTGCTGCGCTAGAGGTCGTGGATACGATCCATGCGCGGATGACAGAACCGATATTTTGTAAGGCCTACAAATACTTGCTTCTGGAGTGGGTGTTTCATGTTTGTGCATGTGAGAGCTTTTGTAAACGCATACAGTAAAGGACGCAATCCTTGTATGAAGCGGTGTTTTGTTTTTTAATAAAAAAACATCAATTAAAAAGGTTATTCTTTGATTACAGTGAATTGGACACTTGGTACAGGAGAAGGAGTGCACATCACTTGCACTTAAGAATATTTAATTGCATGACTAGTGTTGCGTTTTGTAACATCATCCTTAAATTAATAATGCAATTGCTAATGGGAAGCAACGGCGTAGTAAATGTGGACATAGTATAAGTCCTTCCTGTATCTATAGTACCTCTTTATACCTGAGCAAGTCTCTAGTTTGCAGTCAGCAGTACTTAACTGAAGTAAATCTCAGATTAGACTGTGTCATGAAGAGTGTAGATGATTTGTGACGGTTCAGTGAACTTGACAATTAACGCAAACTATTGATTACTCTTATAATTTTATTTTGATATTCAACAATGTAGTGTAGTAGTAATGATATAATTACAATGTTTATGCTTTCATAGTCGAAGGTCGCTTTGATAAAATTAACAACCTCATTTTTATCACATACACAATGCGTTAATAACATTTTCAATAAAACAAAGGCGCAGCAGTCCACAGGCATATCGTGTCTACTGTACTTAGTATATGAAGCGATATATGACTTGAATAAACAATGAAAATATTTGCTTTTATTGTACTTACTTTATCAATTCTAATCAACAGGTTGCATTTGGAGACTCACGTATGCTACCTAATGAGGGTAGTTGTACTTGAAAAGCTAATATTATCAATGGGGTCTAGCAGTAATAGATGATCAGCCAAGATTGTGTGGTCATTAAACATCTCAGTGGCTCAAAAGTATCGACACATGCAACTTTAGACGCAATGAATTACAATATCGATCCCATTGCCAAGTCACGTTCAGGGTGTGTACCGATAATTTCGGGAGGCGTCGAGGCTACAGCGCGTCTACATAGTGGACTAGTACATAACTAATACAGCTTTTTATATCGACCTCCGTGCAATAAAGTTAATCCAGGTCCTGTGTAGTGTAATATCGGGCGGGGGGCGACGGGGAGGTAAACCGGCCGGCGCGGTGGCCACCTGTCGCCGCGCGGTGGCGCGCGTGTGCCCGCCCGGCCGCGCGCCCCGCGCCGCTCCCCGCCCCGCCCCGGAGCCCGGCACCCCGGCCCCCGCTCGCGCCCCCTGCACCCTCGACGCCGCTGCGCGCGCTTCTCCCTTCTCTCGAGTCATTCGTTTCGCGACGCGTAAACTTGCCGGCCGGCCTCTGTAGCACTCGCCCGGGCTCATTTCCATCGCGTCCGCTAGCCGCACCGCTCCGATCGCACCACATAAACCCGAACATCTCGCCAGCCATGACGGAAAGCACTGACACCCCCGCGGCAGCCGCGCCCGAAAAGACCCCTACTGAGAATGGAACTACCGAGACCCCGCCCGAAGAGACCCCAGAAAAGGCAACTGAAGAAAAAGAAAAGGAGACTCCGCCGCCTAAAGAGATGCGCGCAGTTGTCCTGACCGGCTTTGGCGGACTTAAGACAGTCAAGATTCTGAAGAAGCCTGAGCCAACTATTGGAGAAGGCGAGGTTCTTATTCGTGTGAAGGCATGGTGAGTATTCCTTGTCTACCCTTATATCATGAATATTAATTTAAATTACAAATAATATTAGTAACATTTAAATTTAAGTACACTAAAGTATAATAGGTACTTGTTGAAAGACGACGTTACATTTGAATATTTTTTATTTTAAGATTGATGTAGAATATGTGAATGCTTTAAACACACATGTAGTACTTATACGATATGTACGGTCATATCATACCTACTAGCCTTAAAGAACGTGCTTTTTATTGTTAGTACCTAATACCTATGTCAATTTTTCATCGTATCAGATGATATTTTTTGGATGGCCTGGTGCTTGCGGTGTAGTGTACCCACTCAGCCGGTGTCTGCGCGGACGGGTGCCATTCGCTCGCCGCTCGAGCTCTGGGCTGCCTCATTAACATCTGCCTCCGCCGAGATGCACAGCTCATGCACCCGACCGATTGAAATTTCTGCACGCACACTCTCACCCACTACTGATCGTGAGACGCGCCCTAAAGCGGATTTACACTTCGGCGACCGCCGCCGCCGTCGATGCAATGGCCATCTATTATGTTTATGTGCACGTTTTAGCCACTTTCAGTTAATGTATGATATGTTTACATAGCAATGTTATTTCACTCGATTTCGCCAGATTATTTATTCAATAGTCTATGGAAATTTGTTTTCAATCGGTATCGGAATAACTGCATGCATGTGCGCACCGGAGCGCGTCGCTGCGTGGACGCTGCGTCGTCGACGGTTGTAACAAATTAATGTTATTTTGTCATACGAACCCCAGCGGGCCGAGTTCGTGCGAAAGGGAGTTGAGCGCCTACTGACATTGTTCTTTGTTCGTTTTTATCGCTCCAATGCTTCAGATAATGCAACGGACGAGTCGCGTCAACGTGCTACTTGCAACCACGACACATAAGTTATCTGCCACTTCTCTCGTTAAAGTTAACTGCTTCGTTAGAGGTTTAACAAAATACTTAACTGTGAAGTATTTGTTTCGTTACACCAACACAAACGTTTACTGTAATGAATGAGAATACTTTTTATGAGAGGCTACTTTGGGATAAGGTCAGACGTCTTTGGAAGTCTGATAAGAACTGGTATATTTTTTTGCTTACCCTAAAACGTTGTCATAAATTTTATCAGGACCGTTATCAGGACAAACAATTGAATTCCGGGACAGATTTTAAGTCAATTTTTTACTTTGTGTAACAGCATTCACGTTTTGTAGCCCTTTTGTTTATCCCGGACGGTATTGTCTTAACTCTATCATACAGAAAAAACGTGATTTTCTTGTAGTTCTTGTTGAGCTAGATTGAGATGGGAGTTGTTATAGGTACTGTGGCAATGAAATGGCACGGAGGTGTTTTAGAGAGGCAAGGGAGGAATGGAGGCGAGGTGTGTAGGTGCGGACAGGCTGGCACTGGGCTGGGCGCATCCCCGCGCGTGCTAAATATAGCGCGCTTATCGTCGTCTTACTATGTAAATGACCGCGACATAGCCGTCGCCATCTGCCGCAAAAATATTAACTGACTGGTTGAGTCCCGGACCGGTACCAGTTCAAGTTTGCTCTCTAGTGTTGGGTCGCAAAAACGTGTGAGTTCCGCCTACATACCTATCGAACGAATGATCCAAGTTTAGCTTGTCTAGTCTACGGCGCTTGCTTGGATCTTATGGCTATGTATATGTATACCTTTGTAGGAAACTAATGGATATCGGAATATTCGGAATGTATGAAATTTCATAGCAGAGGAAGGCTCTGCAAATTATTACCTTCCCTGATTTTCCGAAATTGACTTATTTTTTTGTTTTCATGAAAGATACTTTGAAAACCATGACGGGTTTATAACAGTATTAATCCTAGGCTAATCCACGAAGAGCTAGAAAAATTAAGAAAACGTCCATAATCCACTTTTTGTCGAAACAATTATCGCTTCTAGAATTAACTACAATTGAAATCAATCTCATTTCTCAGTGGTCCAATGTTAGATTTTTGTTTTATCATTAATCTTAGTAACGGTTTTGTTTTGCTTCGGCTAATTGAATTGTACCCAGAATTCTAATCTGTGTCAATAAATTCAAGTCTGTTGTGTCTAATGTAGATTTCAGTATGCTTTGGTCTAGATTTCTAGAAAATCATCGCACTCAGGCACATTGTGCAAGTCTAGTGCTGAAGTTTTAAAAGTTGTCCGGAGGTATCGCAGTTTGTTGAACCGCAATTAAGAAGTCGTTATATTGCATCAGTAGTTTAACTACTTTGTAGGTACTAAGTCGTACACTCGACACTAAAATAATATATTTCCAAAATGTACACCCCAGTTCGCTGGAGTGTTTAAGTTCCATGGGGCAAGCGGAAGCCTATTACCATTAGCCCAGCAACACCCTAAATTCCTAGGTGCAACTGAAAATTTCATAGAAAAACCCAATAACACTTTGCTGGGAATTGAACCCAAGACAATAGGAAGAGTCGACACTAGGGTCACCATAATCCAAGCTTTCAATGAGTACTGTCCTGGAAATACGGTTTACTGGTTATGAATATTTATCAATGCTATAAAAATGACCTCTGAATTCCAACATGTGGTGATTTAGCTAACACCCGCGTAAGTAATGCTAACAAGCGATCCCTTTAATAAAAAGCTTAATTTCAACTACGATACATTGTTAAACTCTCCAGAAAACACAGCAGTTTCATAGAAAAACCCAATAACACTTCAAAATTTGCAAAATTTCATAGAAAAACCCAATAACACTTTGCTGGGAATTGAACCCAAGACAATAGGAAGAGTCGACACTAGGGTCACCATAATCCAAGCTTTCAATGAGTACTGTCCTGGAAATACGGTTTACTGGTTATGAATATTTATCAATGCTATAAAAATGACCTCTGAATTCCAACATGTGGTGATTTAGCTAACACCCGCGTAAGTAATGCTAACAAGCGATCCCTTTAATAAAAAGCTTAATTTCAACTACGATACATTGTTAAACTCTCCAGAAAACACAGCAGTTTGTTGAACGGTGTTATTGTATAAATGATACGTTACAATTTATAGAATGAAATTAATTTTATAACGTGGCGTGCCTTGCCGCCTAAGTATAGGGATCGCGTCCGTGCAGTCGTTTCGGCTAATATGTTTTGTAAGACTTCAACTAAGAGACCGGACCAGCAACGAATAAAGCGTCATTATTTTCAATTAGGTCAAGTCAGTGTCAGTAAGAGATGTCTTCCAAGAACAATGGTTCTACTCACATCTCAGATAAGTGGCTTTCTTTTTATATACGGAGAGTGCTTAATTGTATATGGAGTGAGAGATGTTGGGAAATGTGATGGACATATTTTGTTTCGTACATGTGTGTGGGGCGTGTAGCCTACATAATTTCGAACACGTTTATTTTGGGGTCATGGATAATGTTAAGGATTCACTTGTGTATGTATCACTACAAGATTGTGGTACGATTTGTATTGAAAGTGCAGTGTTAATTGCTTACATCCTTTCCTTTGTTGGCGTATCAATTTAAAGCCTAAAAATAACGTCTGCCCCTCGAGTACAGGGGCCGCGCTGTATGGTATAAAGTGCAGTATTGTGCATTTTAATGGGCTCCGAAGCCACATAAGATGGGAGAGATGAATTTGTTTATTACCCTCTTCCTTATTGAGAGCGTCTGCGCGAGATAGCTCTCTTCCTATGAGTCACTAGAAAGTAATGTTCTTGAGCTAACTCGATTCAAATAACTTGCTGCGGTACCTGACTGCGAGACTCGAGTGGGTGGATTCGCTTACGGTTCAGTACTGTACTGGACACTATGGTTCGTGTGTATAATTTGATACCTTTGACTACGACTACCTACCTACTTAGGATACCTTGTTCATAGCGATCTTGTTTGACTGCAAAAGTTATTTACAATGCATTTATAAGTAATATAATAGAATAATTTATTGTTATCATGCGCCCAATACAGTCAATTTGATAATAGGGGTATATTATGTTCATTTATTCATCTTGATTGGTCGCCTTTTTCAATTCAATAACACCCTCATCATTTACTAATTTATAATTGATCCCTCACTATTTCAACAATCTATACAATTTATTTCTTTAAAAGTACAACACAAAGAAATAATCGTTTGATAATAACAATGCCTATTATTATGTATTTGTATTTTTATAATAACATGTTATCGTTAGCGTGACCTGTAGGATACGGCCCATCCATCAATCAGACGAAATGAGAGTCAGCGTTTTTACACGTGCGTGGTTAAACTTCACGTCGAGTTAATTCTTCAATAGTTTGTTGTTTTAACATTGTTTCATTTGCTGAATAATTAGTGTGTATGAGTGCTGGCGATGCGTCACGACCTTATTCCTGTATTGCTTGCCGCCAACTTATACAGATGAGTCAGTCCAAGTTAGGCTATCACCACTAACTCACCTAACAACATAAATACAAAGTTAACGATATCGACGATATCCGTGTTTTGTTAGGTTACCCTTCAATTGGGGGTCTTCACTCGACAATCAATTTTGACCTTCACCAGAGTCTGGCCTAATCTCTTAGTAGGAATGTACACGACCCCACTGATTTATATTTGTTAAGAATTTTACGAGGATAAAATAATAATAACATAATGGTATCCCTTAAAGAATGAGTGGAATTAATAAATGTTAATAATAATGTTGTGTTTAACTGGGCGAATGTCTATTAAGGAAAAGCAATAATTCGGAGACGTAATATTAAATTGAATGATCAGTGTTATTTATTCATCGTGCTTTGATAGGTAATGCTCATATGTGATTAAGGAAGTGAGTGTTTGGGTGCGCATGTATGTATGTGGCTGTGATTCCCTTACTATACGTACTCGGAAAATGTACTTATCGGAAGCTGTAACATATGCTGTCTCAGCCTGTCTCTATAAAATCCTTCGTCGGACAGCAGATGCGGCAGGCGGGGTAGCGCCGACCCAACCGCCCGCTCGCGGCCACATTGTTCGCGGAGTCAACGAACTTACGAAAATGCTCCTTCGCTTATTGTGCCCATAATCGAATCAAGTCGCTACTGTATATGGTGGTAAACATGTCGCATACTTACATCTTTTTTTGATAAATAAAATACTGACAAGATACACAATTCCAGAACATTCGGCCTGCATTTCTGAAAGCGGTGATCTTCGTGGATGCGATTGAATCTTAATCGGCAGTCAGTCTTCCAAGAAAGTTTCGTCTCCCATCGCCTCTACTATCGATGCGTACGTGCCTGTAGCATATCATTATTTAACGGATTTTCTATCCATTACCGTCTCAACAGCAGTTGGTTATGTTCTAGATTGCTTAGCAAATTGAATTGGAAAATCCCGTGACTCGATTCTGCTGAAAAAGGGGTGTGGTAGCGTTAGACCCGGGTGTCGGCTAGGTGGTGTGCGTCGCTCGGGGGTGAGCGCCGCGGCGGGAGAGTGCGGGGATGAGGGTTGCGAGTGCTTCTGTAATGTCTGGCGAGGCCCGGGGCCTGGGGCCGGGGGCACGGGGCGCGCGCCGGATCAATACGGCGCGTCCCCTACCCGCGCCATGGCCGCCCGACCAATCTCCGCCAGCCCTACGTCTTTCGACGCCAATGCTTGTTTTTTTATAGCTCCCACTAACCATGCTCTTCGATAAATGAATAAAAGCATGTGTTGGTATTTTTTTTTAACTGTGACTAGCGGTACTAGTGTTCTTATGTTGACTTCTTTGTCAAGTACTGTTATCTCAAACAGCTTTATGAAGTAATTAGGTACACAGTTTCTTCTCACGTGGACCATAAATAAAATACAGTAATTCTGATTCGTTGTGTGCTTTTCTAAAACCTATAAATAAATAATATGTTGATCTTAAATATTATCCTGCAAACTTTATTACCGCATGGTTACCATTGCGCCATTAGTTTATAAATTCCCACCGTCTAATTTAATCATTTAGATAAGTATATTTTGTTTTTAATTTTGGAAAAAAAAAATGTTAATCGCAGTATTCTACAGGTACCTAAACGTAATACCAAACATCTTCTTACATCCGTTTTATTGTTCGGAAAACAATAGACAGATTTTAACAGGGTTGGGTTAGTGGTAGCTCCACAGTAATCTGCTCAAAGCCAGTGGGCCGTGTGTACGTCGCAGACGTGTTTAGAGTACAAATTCCTGTACCGGAGTTGTTGCGGATCTATATTTAGTTAGGTAGCAGTAAGGGCACCCTCGTACAGTACAGAATCGACGCACGCCCTAATATTCTTCGTTCCAACACCTTTTTTGCTTGCCGACTTTCGGGTCGGCCACTATATGATATTCCGTTTATTACCCTACGCCCGACGCGTCATGCTGCGTAGATGACTTTTTGTTGACCCGCATATGTTCCATATGAGGGTCTGTTACATTGATTTCGGATATTATAGCTTTGTTAAAAGCTTGACGGCTACTATAATGTGACGTAGTTTGTTTGCCTTTTATGTAATATAATTTTTTCATTATTTCTATGTGGGTTTTATTCCATTAGCATTCCATTTTAGCAGATTATTGATTCTAATTTAGGTCATTAATAAGTTTTTTTCATTGAGGCATTGGTTGAAAGCAACGAGATCCATAGGTCACATCCCAAACATTGGAGGCTTGGAGCTATTTGAACTTAATGTTATCCTTATTTACTTTCTTTATTGTTTACTCATTCCTACGAACGGAAAGGTGGTGTTCTAAACAATAAAAAGACAAAGGAAAGTTAACAGAAATGAGGATAGCAAATATTAACCAAACACGATAATACAAACCAGATACCAATTTTCGGTAAGACTTGGTCAGACTCAGATGTTTTGTTTTGTCTGAATCTGATACGAAGTAGGTACCTATCTACCTACTGACAATGCTCTCTCATTGAATACTGCAATAAAATAAAGCTTTTTGAATAATATGCTTCACGATAAGCGAAAGCCTACTTTCGCTCTCGAAAGCTGTAATTCCAATGAAAACTTGCTATCGACAAGTTTTTGAACTACAGTAAGCGCAGAGCCACTGCTTGTAAGTGTGAATAAAATTGAGAGCTATCTATCCGTAATTGTGTAATATACATTTTGAAAGCGATAATTGTGGTTCTGAATCGAATTCTTGTCTGTTATATAGAGCACGGCGGTGCGTGGCTAATGCGTGCGCTTAATGTAGTGTAGGCAACAATTTATGAAATGGATGCTACGAGACCGGAGACCGGCTTAATGACTACTCAATTGGTATTATTTAGTCACCCTAAAGCTGAACGCTTGTTTAAGCTTCTGCGGAATGCAAGTTCACTTCCTGGGTCGACAATTAAAGCGGATGACTGACGTGCCCACAGTTCGGAACACGGCTTACATGGTTCATCATTAGCATACGGTCTACCTATGCGGTGCGGTTGACAATACTCACATAATAAATGACAATGTACTCCTACCCCATAACATCACGTAGTTTTTTTTTTCATATTATGATAGTCTTGCTTTTGACCACTACCTCATCTGATGTTACCTGTAAGTGATGTTGTGGTCTACGATAGAGCACACTTGCCTAGAAGTAAACTATTTCCTTCTTCGCTTGTCTGAAACACAAGCTCCGGCAAAGAGTAAAATACAAGAAATGTATTTTCTCTTTCAAAGCTTAATTTGAAGTTATTAAAATTAAACAAAATTCAAGTATATTTTCATACAAATGAAATGTTTATGTTGAACAACTATTTAGGTATTTGACAGCAACTATTTAGTTATTTACTTGCGTTTATTGTTTGTGTATGTACAGTCCAAGTGAATTGCCACAAGCCGACATCATGTTACAATCTCCTGGAGGAATTAATTCCATACATGTGAACAAACTAAAGCGTTCTAAACTTAAAATGTGTGTTTTTGGAATAATTTGGTTCAGAAATTCGGCTACATCTGAAATGCAGCTACTTCTGAAGACTTTCACTCATTAATTAATGTATGAGAGCATTTTGTTTGAAAAGGAAAAGTAAACATTAATTAGAAATGCATTCAAACTGAATTAGGGGTGCATCTATCGCTGTTGTATTATCATCATCAGTTAATTACGCTCGTAATAGTAAAGCGGGTGTCACACGCGGCTGGCTTGCATTCTCGTCATAGCCACTGATCGGAAGTCGATAGCTTCGTCATGCGTGTCATGGTGTATTCATTCTGGTCAGCGTCATGGCCCGCTAGCCGGATATTAACGCTTTTTTAAACCACCTCAATTATTCCTTCCGAGCCTTTGATAAACTTATGAAGTTAGGTGCAGTTATTTGGACTCATTGTTTTTCAAAAAAAAATATTTTGTTCCGAGTCCTTATTGAAAACGGTGCTTGCACAACAATAATGAGTTGAGCAAATGAGTAGCTAGTGATAGATCTAAGCCTCTCAAGGTTTCAAACTTGTTTGGAAACTGAAGTTTAAAATTTCCATACATATAGGTAGGTACACATATTATCTCAATATATTATAGATACATGGATTACAATGGATACTTGCCCTTAGTGCTAAAAGAAAAAATTTAGATTTTGGCGATTTTGACAGTAAATATTGTATGTAAGTACTTATATAACGTAACAACACGTAAATGTAAGGATCACAATTGTTTTTTAAACGACGATACTCTTTTCATGTGGCTTGTTCATAGCATGTAATAAAACAAACATTAACATGCCTTTAATAAAATAAGGTCATTTACCTAGTCACGCCAACTACGAGTATTTAGCATTCCAGTACAAATGCCTTTCTTTACATTACCCTACTTGGGTTATCTAGATTGTTATAATTATTATTATATTTAAATTCATGATAAAGCTAGGTTTTACACGAAATACACTTTCAAAGACACGAAATACATCAACTTTCCTTTACTGCTAGTGGAAACCTAGTGGAAACGACGATTCTAGGATGAAACGGTTTTAAGAATGTCGATATTACAAAGACGCATATTATATTGACACCATAACGACCTACTGAATAAACATTGTCATAGTAGTTACATGATAAATAACTACACAACTAGGTATTGTCTTTAATTATCATGCAATGAGTCCACATAGTGTGCGTCAGAACTTAGTCCACGCGTATGGCGATCGATCCAGCCGACTTCCGCTGCCTATTTTATAAGCTAACTATAACATAATACTTAGTGTGTATTAACTCGACAACTCGACGTCGATTCATGACAGTGTGGAATACAAATGAATCAGAAAGTACGCGAATAAGGAAATTCCATTCGGTGCATTCGTACTAGAGGCACATGTATGATAAACTAATACTATGAGCTATTCCTATTCACAAGTCGTAGTCTTTGTACGGACTGGGAGTCTGCTATGAGTCACTGTTCTAGCGAGCTCAAACATTTACACAATATAAGCCCTAATTAACGCATTTTGAATGTAATCGTAATAAATAATGAGATCTGTTAATATTTGTAATGGGAGACAATTGAAGGGTTTACCGATTCTCAGGATATGATTTTTTCATAGCGTATCTTGAAGCGTGGCTTTAGTTTTTATGCTATCCTAACCACTTGGTGACAATGTTTTGAAATGGTTAATGCTGTCCTCCCGGATGTCGAAGTCCGATTCGGATAAAAAGTTCTTTTGATTTCTTTTAACAAATTATACATCGGTTTAAGGTGGTATTAAGGTGGTTCGATGGTTATTCGGCTGTTACAACTACGAATCTCCTAGAGGTCCATCTCTGGTATCTCTGGATAGCCGCCAACCGCCGGATTAATTACTAGGAGGTGGCGAAACAGGACCCTAATCTTTTTTAATTATCAACCGGAGGTTATTAAAAAAGTTCAGATGGGAGACAGCGAGAGAAAAGAAACACCATGTCTTTATTTAGTCTAGTCTAGATACCTGCTTACTAAATCATATTATATTTGCAGTTAGTTCTTCCGTTCACGTTTTTCTATATGACAAATAGGTAAGAAATAAACAAGTGAAACCTCTCCGTGAGACATCTAAGTTTTACGCAGTTGTTGCAAAGCGATAATTACAGTCACTTCCACTATCGTAGACACGTTCCGAACATGAAACATGAGCGCGAACGGAAGAAGAGTTTAACTTATACGCTAGAGATACCTACGCTGAATTACAATGATGCTTGTGCGCTCTTAACAATTTTCATAGGAAACAGCGCTCGACGCTGACGAATCGACTGTACGTGGTTTTATGTGTTTTGATGTCTCGGTAACACGCTAGAGGCACTGTAGTAGTAGAAGTATTTGTTCATAGAAGTCTTTTGTTTCCTCATAGGCTTTTGTGGCACCTGAAAGTTATGCGGTATTTCCAAACAGTGTCTGAAAAGGAAGGAAAATGTTTGCACTCGCAATTATTATAACTGTTCCTTTCTTAGGAATGTTCCTAGTACGACGATAATTAAATTTAATAAGTCATTTGGATTTATTTCAACTCTAGAAATTTAGGTTGGTAAGTAATTCTCTTTACTAGTACTCTTGATGCATCATAACATTAAATGCCTGTTTCACCACCTCGGGATAGCCGCTAACCGCTGGATAAATAAAAAATTGAACAACATTTTTATGAAATTATCTGTAACGGGAACTTCCTAGGAGGTGGTGAATCAGGCCCTAAGTATTAAGATACGAATTGCGTGCACGAGGGTGCATTCCGCCGTGTCATACAGGCATTCGTCAGGCAGGCATGCCTTGTAGGTTTAGAAATTGTCGATATCTAAGATAACTAAGTACATAATGTCAAAACCAAACTGCATGACGTGGGCGTTGATGCAAGTGACCGGTTCGGTTCAGTAGTTTTCACTGTCGCTCGTTGAAAATGAAAGTGTAAAGTTCAGAAAAGCAATTTCGTACGTGTAAGTTAGTGGTCGCGGGCGGCGGTGGATTTCGCCGAAGTGCACTGGAACGTGACGCCCGACATCCGACTTGTGCAAGTTCCTCTACTGAAGTGAACGCACCACGAAACGTAACAGATTGGCCCAAAACATATATATAGCAGTTTAGCGTCTCAAAAATGAAATTCTTATGAGATCACGGAAATTTGAAAACTACAAAAAAATCCGTCTAGACGTCTAAACTGTTTACAGCACTAATTGTAATGAACTTTTTATGGCAAAACTTGCCCCTAGGTAGTCAGGAACTGTAAGCTAACAACCAACATAGTAAGAGCAGTAATATAGAGGCGCGTCGAGCGACGCCACCGCTGGCGACCCGACGCCTGACGCGCCGCCGGTCGGTCGCGTCGTACCAACCCCGATGCAATTTTTAAATTACTCCGTACTGAGGGTGTTGGTTCGTTCATTTTAATGTCCATTCTGAGTGATCGTGGACACGTGAGGGGGCGACTGCAACGCAAATTATAACATATTCAAAATTATTCTCGACTTATCATTCTGCTTGTGTTCAATAAACCGTGAAGTTATTTGAGTTGCGTGAATAGAAAATTGTACCTATGCAACGCAACGTATTAATCGCATTAGCACTTGGCTGGGGTTGTGTACGTGCGAATAGTGAAGACCCTTTGAGTAATCCTGAACTTGTACGTGATCCAATTAATTGCCGTAGGAGTTACCGCAGCTCCGGCGCCGCCGCTAGTAGGTACCTAGATTATCTTTGATTACGAATAAATTTCAACATAAAAATGTTTATGTTATTTAATAAATGTTTTAAAATTTTCATGAATTCTGATTAAGTACCTACTTTAGATCATATCATGATTCCGCGGTAAAAGTTTTATAAATCCGTAATACCAAAGTAGGTATCCGGTGTTTTACTTTGTTGTAAAAAAAATATGGAAATATCGATGGAGGTAGGGTTGACGACTGGCATTAGGCATTTTGGCGGGGGAGACGTCAGTTATCGACCCCGGGGCCTTGACATAAGGAGGTCGAAACACGCGACTGGCAACAACACTTAGAAATAATTTGCTAGCATAGTAATTTATTCAAGTGGAAGCCACCCTTAACGTTTGGAGGTACATGCCTTAATTGTGTGTAGCCATTAAACCTTTGTTAACTTTGAACGCTTTCCGCACTTGGCACCAAAGCCAAGAATGTTACATTAGGGAATTCTCTGCCGCCTCAAAATGAAATTTGCTTTAGTGCAAGAATCAACAAAAACTATTCCTCCTACCTGCCGTGACGTGCTTGTTACGAACTATTGTTGTAAAAGGAAGCCATTCAATAAAGACGTGTTGAATAAACGGTCAGGTAGCGTGCGTAAAATTCGATACGAAACTAGCTGGAGATTATCTCGGATTAACATTCCGACCCTTGGCAGCTTGGGTCCCAGGATCGTCGCTAATGTAGGACCAATGTAGGGCAAAGCTTTTTCTGTAGTGAAACAGTAGTACCTACCCGCGCTCAATTTATCTAATAAAATGTATGCGGGCGACATACGTGGGACAGCCGACACCGTGGCGGCTATCGACTCATTCGACTCCCATGTCGCAGTAATTATTCCGAATTAAAGGCTTATTTGAGTGCATTAATATCATACGACATATGGTAGCCCGACAACAATTTTCTTGGGCTCCTCCATGCGTCCAACAAGGTTATTTATTACATATTAATCATCAGTTGAGTTATAATTATTACAAAGCGAAATTATTCACCGACGTGATTTACTTATTTGTTTATGAGTTGTGCTTGTGTCAATTAAATTAATGATAAGAAAAGTAATTTTATATTATTCATATTGAGTCATTGTGAGCGAAGGACGCTGCAGGATAACAATTAAATAGAACTTAGGAACCTAGGTGAACTAAGAAAAATGATGTATAATGATAAAGGCGAATCGGAGGCTATCACAATGATGACAAAGCACCTCCTTCCTTCGCATTCTCTTTCATGATAGTTAATTAAACCGGCATACAGCTCGAAAAGGCATTTAAATTATGTAGCTAACTAGGAACAATATTTATCCACACCTTGTATGAATTATCGTAGGCGGCGGTTTCAATATCCTACACCTACTCACATCACAATAGCAAGTCTAGTTCACTACATAATATACATTTTCTTAATAGATTAATCTTACAATTTCCGACTAGTCACTGAACCGTGAGTGTAAACGTTGGGCTGAAAATTGTTTAGAAAAGCCATGTAAAGCCATCCTTACTGTCAGTAATTACTAGTAATTATTATAATAACTACTTAGGAAGGGTAGTTAGGTTTTGAAAGGGATTATAAATTGCGATTTACGGATCGTTAGCCTAGTACGGTCGGCGCCGATGACAAATGATATCAAATTTCCGCTTTCACCACACTGCATCGATACTGGGAATAGGGCAGACAATGAGTCATGGAAGCACTAGAGACAAGGGGAGGTTTATATACCACAGTGTACACACTAGATTATTCAGGGTTAGCAAGTTTATAGATGTTTTGGCCGATATGGGTACTGGCAAGTTGTAATCCACGGGGCGTAACATTTAAACTAAGAATGCCTAATCATTTTGACCGTGGTGTAATAGCTCTAATATCCACGTAATACTGTGTTACTGTTTGTTGCTAGTTGTTGCTAGGTCAGTGCGGTTCGTAACACGAGTTCGGAGTTTTCCAGCTTTCATTGTTTGTTGTGTTAAGTACACTATGGGGTATTTTTGGCGTTCTGTTAGCCGACCAATGGCATTTCCTTGTTTACTCGTATGTGTACAATAGGCTTTAGGAAAATTAACCATTGGGTTATTTTATCGCGCAGACGTTTATTACTTTCGTCTGAAAATCGATATTTAACTTATACAGATATAGGTATATTACACACTCAGAAGTGTTGTAAGTTTTACTAATGTACTTAGAAAATTAGATTTATTGTTAAATTAAATAAGCTCATTTAGGTAGGGTACGTAAAGAAAATTATACTTAACAGTATTTAAGTATCGGTAGATACCTACTTACCAAAATGTTTTTCTGTGAATAATATCCAGTTGCAGATTCGAAACTGAGATTCCTGGGACAAGCCGCAGAAGGAAAAATCCTAACACTTTCAAATTATGTCTACCTGTACTTGTCCACCTTAATAAAATCGAAGTGCGAATTGAATAGTCAATAGGTACTTACTTAAACGCTATGTAGGGACGAGCGAGACGTAGGTATCGACTATCGATCACGCCGGGACAGTGGGTACGTCAGGCTGCGCGGGGTGTCTGGTTTCAGCATGGCCGCTTGCAATTTTGTAACACGTGTTCGTCTTATATCCTTGTAATTCATTACCGTCTTGTTATTTTATAATTATCTTGCTCATCAACTGTCACCACATATCTACATCTGTTAGATCACGGAAGGAATGGCCATCAGCGCCAGGCTTATAATGTCATTCACAGTGTGGGTTTCAAAACGTACATTTCTTTTAGAACTTCTTATTTTAAGTTATTACCTATAATAAGGTCGATACCTCGCTAGCCTTCGACAACGATGAATGAGGACGTGCCTATGTCCTAATTTAACCTATCATCGAGTCCTTTATGTATAACAATAGTAAGATAACCTCGCCATGTCCCGCCATATTCATATTGATTGATACGTCAACACGTTTAAAAATTTAAATGCGGGCTTCTTTATTCTGTGCGCGCCTTCTAGCACATAATAACAAATGGCTGCCGCATTCCTGACTCCACTCATTTAATTAATAACCAGCTAACTGCGCACTTGTTGAATGATATCGCTTGAATGATAACTTAAGATTAATACATTCAAAACTGTAACGTTGCGGTCGATCGCTTCACTTGATGTTTCAACAGGGTTAAGACATTGTTTGGTCTGTATTACGTAAACAGACGTTTTTCAGACTTGAACAATATGCATTACGGCTGCTTGCTTCAGGCTCTGTTTACATAGACGCACAGGAACTACTTTATCATCCTAAAAAACATACATGTTGTGATTTAGCTTCATTGTACTTCCTCTGCAAACTAGAAACCTCAGTATAAACTGCTTTAAAAACTCTTATATTTGTTCCAGTGGTCTGAACTTCCAAGATCTGATTGTGCGACAGGGGGCCATCGACTCGCCCCCCAAGACACCGTTCATCCTCGGCTTCGAATGCGCCGGCGAGATCGAGCAGGTTGGCGAGGGCGTCACCAATTTCAAGGTAAGCACGTTACCACTACCTATACATTACAGCAAGCAGGTAGGTACACTACAGACGGTCCTCAGCTGAACTTATTTTAAATTTACTTAACTGCTCTGCTAAAAATATTGAATTGTTTCTACGGTATGTACGCCTCGTGTAATTACTACATTACTACGTGAAATTGAGAATATTCATTTGGTTTGTTATTTCCGGCACTTCTTTCCTAATAAGGTTCAATTTATTTTAGGTGATATTATTTTGTAAGATGAGAATGAAATCTTTTAGATAGTTGCAAATAAAATCAGTCACAGGCTCACTCGGTCTGGCATCCTATCGCAATATTTGCAACGGATAGTAGCAAGTTTTAATGCTTCAGCGGTGCGTGACCCGCCGTGGCGGGCGCCCAGACCAATAGTTGTACTATAGTCTCTGCTAATTGGTACCCCGACGGATTAATTTTAATTTAATTAATTTTAAATTGCAATGACTGTATTTAATCAAATTAAATTAGTTTTTGAAAGTCGGTTTAAGATTAATTTATTTGACAGCACTCTTGCTTTTGTCCTTGTAAATTAGAAAGCTATCTAAAACAATGCTACTTATAAAAATTTTATTTCGCGACGTCCCTTGTTAAATAAAATAGAATCTCATGGATGGAAATCAGTCCATGGTGGTGCATTTTATCATTGACATCATAGTCTACGGTTAGACTTAATATGCTCCTTCCAGTTTTGTTACAATAACCGGTTCTACCCCTTTCGTGTCCTCTCCACTCCAACAGCCTTCCTCATGTCGTTAGAAAGTTTTTATAGTTTACAAATCCGACACCGAAAACATGCTATAATTAATCTTCCACTGAGATGTGAAAATTACATCAAAGGTTTTTATAATGGCCCTGCCACTTCTCTTTGTTTTCATTTCTAATGTTATATTGCTCTACTTAATACTTCTAAGACTATTTAGAGTACATTAGGTATTGCTTTTTAATGAATAACGGTAAAGAGTATCATGCATATTTACCTCTCATCGATAGTAATCGATAACAGAGAAGTATTATGTAGGTGAGAGTAATAATAATTGATGAATCGATCTCCTCAAATTTCAGCATCCGATGGACTGGCTCCGAGGTTACCCTTATGTACTATACTCCTCTTCCCATACGATACTAAGTCATAAGTCTCGCAATATACATATATTGCTGGGGCTGGCTGGTCAAAGGGGAATAGGAAATAAAACCGATTTTTAATCCCGATAAATGTCCTGTTCCGGACATTAAGATGTTCATTATTCACCATACTTATTTTTATCTTAGCAGCTTCACTAATTAAATTATACTTGTCATCAGGTTGGCGACCAAGTCGTGGCTCTTCCAGAGTACAGGGCCTGGGCTGAGCTTGTGTCGGTGCCTGCCCAGTATGTCTACGCTCTGCCTGAAGGCATGACTGCTCTGGACGCGGTGGCCGTAACCACCAACTACGTGGTAGCTTACCTGCTTCTGTTCGAGATGGCCAACCTGACCCCTGGGAAGAGCCTGCTTGTACACTCCGCTGGAGGCGGCGTGGTAAGTTCCTGTTGATCAATAAAATTATCGAAGAATAATAAAATTATAATAGTGTGATTTTTATCAAAGCAAAATAATATCTGACGACGGCGGACAGAACTACTTAAGAAAAGTGAAAGCTTAGAGCAATGTGATTTTTTTATAATAATACACTTACTTTGAAATGTATTCTATTTTAAAATTCATGAATGCAGTGCTTAAAATAAGTTTATTCAGAAGTTGACGAATCCCAAATGAAATCGAAAATACTCGCACAGTAGCATTGACCTCTGTCGGCTGAGCACACAGCACACTTCACACACTTTGTATTGTAGGCTTCATAATTGCTCAATAAACAGACCAATAACAGGGCTAATTGTTGCTCTAAATAGATGAAAAATACCCATGTTTGGAATTTTTGTTTCCATATGACGTGACCAGACCACCCTTGCGTGTCACTGACCGGTTACTCGAAGCTTGGTCGCGGGGCGGGGTGACAGCACCAATTAGCTGACATTTATTAACAGGGGAAACCAATTTAGAGGCAAATAACTGACGCGACTATTCTCACTATTGATGATAATGTGTGGTGTTTGGTAACTGATAAATGGTGTACCTAACCTTTATTTACTTAGAAGCTTTTAAGATGGCGTGAAATAAATCTTTATAGAGATATGTTCATGGATTTGATCGAGTTCATTTGCTAACTGCTTCCTTAAAAGTAGCAAAATGACTAATAATGGTCTTCCTGGTCTGATGAAAGACACAGTAAAAAAGTTTGAACTAGATTATATAATTTATTGTCGAAAAACATAATATCGTTCCCAGTTTCCGTACTTAGATACGAAAACTGATTTTGTTTTTACCCATAAACTGTTATCTTATAATTCGGTCGTCTACGAACTCTGTAGGAAGATTACTTAATAGGGCTTGTTTCATCTTGTGATAAGTTCCCGTTAAATAACATAGCAGAAAATTTAATTAAAAACAATTGTCTCATTTTTTAATTTATCCGTCGGTTAGAGGTTATACATACAGAGGTGATGAAACAGGCCCTAAGTAGTAGATCAGGTATAACCAAATACTGATCAATTCTTATATCCAATAGGAACCCGGCATTGAATTTTACGTTTAAATTATAGGGTCAAGCGGTAGCTCAGTTGGCGAAGACAGTGGAGAACGTGACGGTGTTCGGCGTGTGCTCCAAGAGCAAGCACGAAGCCCTGAAGGCGAACAACAACAACATCGACCATCTGCTGGAGCGCGGCAGTGACTACACCAGCGAAGTCAGGAAGTAAGTGCGAACTCATGAACCTGTCAAGGTTAGCAGACACGTACAATAGAAAAACAATTGCTACGACCCTGGAGTATCACGGTTATTTTATAGAAGGTCAAAGAAAAGCTCTATGCAGTGTGGGAGATAACAGCTTATAGTGACTTGTATCTACGGCAAAGAGGTTGTACCTATTGCATTAGCCGATATTATAAAAATACGGTGAATGATAATCTCCTTAATTTCCACACGAAGTATTTTCCTGCGTATTGCCTTCTACAATAAATAGTTTATCTAAAAGTACGACGCCTTCATGACATTTAAGTAATTTGAAATTGTGAATTAATTTCGATTTCACAACACGATTTCAGTAATTTCCGTATGATAGATATCGAATATGAAGTTCATATCAAGAATTCGGTGAGATCATCAATCACCTGAATGAGTTTCATTGTGCGTTGAACACGTGCCAAAGTGAAAAAAAATGTGATTACGGCCCATTTATTATGAGGTTCAGTAATCATAATATTATGGACCATCTAACCGAAGTCGTAAACGCCGCCGCGCCGATACTTTAACATAATCTTTTTATGATATTTATTTCTCGAAACAAGGTGATAAACAGTTTATAAGGAATCCGCTATGAATCATGGAGAACACATTAGTTTGTTTAATAATCATCAAGAATTCTAAAACGAAGGGATTAGCTTTGGTATCACTGTGTTAAAAATATTCCGGCCGTTCAGCGGCCCTTCATCTTCCTACTAATAATACCTTTGTTTACATTACACGCACTAAATGTTTGGTATGCGAGCGTTTTTATGCATGTGTTCCTATTATTGCCACAATAAATTCTTATAGTTACGGTAATTTGTCAGTTAATTTTATTACCAGTGATACATTATGTATCTCTTCCGGATTCCTATTCCATCTGGTTCGTCATTTAAGAATTCCATGTTGAGTCATTGAATGATCTACTTCCCGACGTTTTAAAGCACACAGTCATATTATATTGTTCTCAATCCCATGCTTAGTTAATTGGCGCTTATTACAGTTACATATTTCAGCGCAAGTCCTCTCCGTGTGATATTTACTGTACCATTCTACCGAGACCTCGGAAACCCCCCTTGGCTCTTTTATTAACAGTGAAAAAGAGGGGGACTCAATAAGTAAAGCTGGGGTCTGTCTTTGTTGGCCGCGTATCACGTTAATTGTTCGGTTTATAACCCGCTCCTTAGGGCAGCTGCTTCGTAACAAGCGCGTCATTTAATTCTCGTAAATAGACAAAGATATTTTTATATCTGGTAAGCACTTTACAGCGTAAACAAGCGAGCCACACAAGTTTAGTGTAAATAAATAGTGTTAGTTATCTACTGCGCGTAGAAATGCTGGTACAAGTGAAATGTTGATTTACAGTATAAACTGCCAGTGTATTTATGATATGATTGCTTACATGTTTTTTTCTTTTCTATAACTATGAAACAAATATCAGATATTTACTCTTTACAAATTAACAGTTTCGTTGGCTAATTAAATGACCATAAACATCCACCTATCAGCAATGTAACGGTACACAAATTCCTACGTATTTCCGGTAATAAGATACTAAAATCTTAATTCATATTAAATGAACACCTCGTTTTGTGGTGGAATTTACATAGATAACATCACGATCACGTGAAAAAAATCTCCAAAATCATTCGCCGTCGTAGTAGTATTTTATGTGGGTATATTATTTAGTACCTATTCGGCGATCCTGGTCAATGCTGAATGTTCAGCAATAGTTGTTCTAATTTTATTTGATGTCACCAGGGTTTCAGCCGATGGTGTCGACATCGTGCTGGACTGTCTCTGCGGCGAGGAGTGCAACCGCGGCTACCAGCTCTTGAAGCCGATGGGCCGATACATCTTGTATGGTATGTTGTATTTTTATGACATTTTTAAGATCTTTTCTAATCCTATCTAACGAAATATTAAGTTAATTTTCCTTGTACTTTGGTTTTAGTTCAATAATGTCAATATTAAACCCAATTGCCCCATTAAAATCAGTATAGTATCAGTGTAGTGTCAGTCAATTTGGATTAATACACCTCTGCATACCCATCGGATATTACAGCTTTGATGGTATTTATGGTGTAATACCTACCTAGAATTATGAATTTTATTATAATAGCTCTAATAATAAACGTTATGGTACCTATAATGACTATGTATAAAGAGGTGTTAGTAAACAATGGTGTATCGCAGGATCATCAAACATCGTGACCGGCGAGACGAAGAGCTTCTTCAGCGCCGCGCGTGCCGTGAGTACTCAATGACTAATATCTGATTGTACTGACTCCGAGTGCGTGCTTCGCTCCTACTAAATAATACGTCTCATTTGAAGACAGCTTATGGATTTTGCTTATGCCAGTTATTGGATCGTTAAGCATTATGTGATAAAAACATATTTTCAAAAGCTCAATGTATTATCGAGTTTCGACACAGTACCTCAACCATGAGTTCTATCGAATTGTTTCGATAGGTTTTTTACGCATCGAAACGCTGTAATCTCATAGCCGATTTTAGTTCCTTACGTAACCACTAGAGGCGCTGCGAAGGTTTTCCATACAAATATTTTACGGCGTCGCTAGCGAGTCTAGTGAGAAAAACTCATGGTCGAGGCACAGGATTGTATTATCCTAGTACTACTGTTCATGGGCGTACCCAGGGGGGGGCAGGGGGGGGCAGCTGCCCCCCCCTGGAACTTGGATGCCCGCGTAGATAAAAGTTATAGTAAGATAAAAAAAACTTTTCTAGTGTTGTGTGTAGGACGGAACAAACTTGTCCCCCACAAGTTACATAACACTGGCAGTGACAAATTGTCAAAAAAGAAAAATATTCACTATTTGTTGCTTTTTGTTAACAATTAGTTGGTACAAAAACGATTTTGTTGCTCAAACCGATCTCACAGAATTGACAACAATGATAACTTTACTTAAAGATAGCATAAAAAATAGCTAAATACTATATAATCAGGGAAACAAATAGACCAATATTTGTTGCTGAAGACCTCATTAAAATAACAATTTTAAAAATAACCAGTAAAATATAATTCAGTTGTTTGAGGTAGCAATTATTATTGAGCAACAAATCTTTCAAAGATTAGATGAGTTTCCAATCGGTATACTTATAAACCGCTTAAGCTAGCTTAACTTAAAATTTGTTTCTTGCTCGACGTGACAAACTGACAATATTGATGCCTGAAAGACATTTTCTTGCTTGACGTGAAAATAGTGATGCCTGAAATCACCAAAAAAAAATAACCAGAGATTGGATGAATATATCTGATCGGTATTCTTATAAACCGATTATGCTGCGCAAATAATTTATATTATTTGTTTTGGAAAAATCGAGTGACGAGCTTATAAAAATACCGGTCAGAAACTCATGCGATCACCGGAAGATATCCTATTGGCGATTTTCAAGGCCAAGTTGAGCATCACAATTATTATATTGTATTTTGTTGGTTCCCTAA
This sequence comes from Acronicta psi, assembly GCA_946251955.1. NCBI lineage: Eukaryota > Metazoa > Arthropoda > Insecta > Lepidoptera > Noctuidae > Acronicta > Acronicta psi. The sequence continues at coordinate 4,527,370 of OX276486.1, forward strand.
AAATCGAGTGCTAAGCTAGCATGACCTGTTTATAAGGATACTGGTTGGGATACTCATCCGACCTTTACAGTGGCGTATTTACACTAGGGCCAAAAGAGCCATGACCCAGACCGCCAGGCTTCGAGGGGCGGCGCTAGCCGCACGGAGGTAGTAAGAAACTAATTGTAATTATCCCCTTCACTAACGTCACCTGTCCTAAGTGGGTTCCCTCAATTTACGAGCTCACTTTTACATGAGACAACTGGAGGTAGTAACAAACTAATTGTAATTACCACTCTAACCTAACCTGTCCAAGGCGGGGGTGGCTCAAATTTTCGAGCTCGCTACGCTCGCTCTTACATGAGACATCTGGAAGTAGTAGACATACTAATTGTAGTTATTCTTCTAACCCAGCTTGTGCGAGGAGGGTGGCCTCAATTTTCGAGCTCGCTACGCTCGCTCTTACATGAGACACCTGGAGGTAGTAGACAAACTAATTGTAGTTACTCTTCTAACCCAGCCTGTGCGAGGAGGGCGGCCGCAATTTCCGAGCTCGCTACGCTCGCTCTTACATGAGACACCTGGTGGTAGTAAACAAACTAATTGTAGTTACTCTTCTAACCCAGCCTGTGCGAGGAGGGTGGCCTCAATTTTCAAGCTCGCTACGCTCGCTCTTACATGAGACACCTGGTGGTAGTAAACGAACTAATTGTAGTTACTCTTCTAACCCAGCCTGTGCGAGGAGGGTGGCCTCAATTTTCGAGCTCGCTGCGCTCGCTCTTACATGAGACACCTGGAGGTAGTAGACAAACTAATTGTAGTTACTCTTCTAATCCAGCCTGTGCGAGGAGGGCGGCCTCAATTTCCGAGCTCGCTACGCTCGCTCTTACATGAGACACCTGGTGGTAGTAAACAAACTAATTGTAGTTACTCTTCTAACCCAGCCTGTGCGAGGAGAGAGGGAGACACCTGGTGGTAGTAAACGAACTAATTGTAGTTACTCTTCTAACCCAGCCTGTGCGAGGAGGGTGGCCTCAATTTTCGAGCTCGCTACGCTCGCTCTTATATGAGACACCTGGTGGTAGTAAACAAACTAATTGTAGTTACTCTTCTAACCAAGCCTGTGCGAGGTAGGTGGCCAAATTTTCGAGCTCGCTTCGCTCGCTCTTACTGTGTGAGATAGCTGTAGGTCTAGTAACAAACTAATTGTAATTACTCTTCTAACTTAACCTGTCCAAGGTGGTGGCCCAAGTTTTCGACTTCTCGTTTGCTGACTCTTAGTCATCAATTTTCATTGCTACGTTAAGCAATATTGTTTTTCTATTTATAAATCCCGGATAAATCAAGCGTTGAGCTAGCATGACTGGCTTATAAGAATACCGGTCAGAAATTCATCCGATTTACGGTTCTGAGTTTCTGATATTTGTATATACCGGTCATGCTAGCCAATAATTAAGTAGATCTGCAAATAATTTATTTTGGTAAAATCGAGCGTTAGGCTAACATGACATATGCATGGCATAAGCGCACCGGTTAAAATTCATTCGATTTCCAGTTCTAAAATTTGTTGCTGGCTCTAAGCTCGTCCCACGTGGGGTCATAATATATTAGGTAGCAACAAATTAGCAAAATATTTCGGTTTATCATATTATTTACTCTGATATAATTATTTACGTATAGCTAGCATTGTTGTCGATTTTTCGAGATTGGCATGAGTATTTTTTTTTAATTCTGCTGAAATTCCACTGCCACTTTTATGGAGATGAGGAAAGGGGGGGGGGGGGGGTAGAGAAAAATCCCTCAACTGCCCCCCCCTGGGCCAAAGGCTGGGTACGCCCATGCTACTGTTAGTGATATGTGAGCGTGTGATAAAACTGCACTTCACTTAATCCTTAGGATAACGAAACAAAGTTTTCCATTACGTAGCATACTGTATTTTGTTACTTCGTTGTTTTTGGACCTATATTTCGGAGATATGATCTTGATACAAATAAAAGTGACGCCATACAAAAGGCAGTTGACACTTGACAGTGATTGCACGGGGACTGCCTTAGTCGATGATGTTACAAAAATCATGAGCTAGATCCGAACATAATAAGACTCAGAATAAGGATATCGGCGAGATTTACGAACGCAATTAATGAGTAGTGTGCAGATAACTGAGCTAGCTTATCCAGGGTCGTAGTGAATATCGCGAATCTCATGGCTGTTAGTGGCTATCCATATAGGACAAATAAAGACAAGTTTAGTGTGCGGTTTTAGTTCGCTACAAATCCACCATACCGCCTTCCCAGGTCGCGAATGTTCTATGAGAATTTTCCGTATTATAAAAAAGATACAAAAAGAAAACCCGGGGACAATTCATAGACCGTACTATATTGGAATAGCTACTGCTGCTGCTAAATGAATAGCAAAATGCTGTTTCCACCATCGATTAATTATTAACCAAAGATTTATTTAACACTAGCGATCCGCGGCGGCTATCGGTGGATTCAAAAAACGAACACAACAAAAAAAGAATGATTCAATTTGGTGCAGTTGTTCGGAAGTTATGCGAATACAAACATTTCGGCGATTCAATTTTATTGATATAGATAACTGTTTCAGTGGTGGCAAGTGGACAAGGTGTCGCCGATCAAGTTGTTCGACGAGAACAAGAGCCTGGCGGGGCTCAACCTGCGCCACCTGCTGTTCCAGCACGGCCGCGCCGACTACGTGCGCCGCGCCGTCGAGCGCGTGTTCGCGCTCTGGGCCGAGGGCAAGGTCAAGCCGCTCGTCGACTCCACCTGGGCGCTTGAGGACGTATGTCACTTAACCACACTACAAAGCTTTTCTGCGGACAATTCTTCTCTTTTATGATAATGGATTAGAATTCTCACCGAAAAATAATTAATTATTAATTCGTTCATCGATAGTTTAAAATACTTTAAGACTCCACTTAGATTTTAGTTTATTATTTGATAATGACATCTTGATTGCTACCGACTTTATTAGGTAAAGTCTGACGAGTTACAATAAATTCAACATTTTTTTGTCATGATACATTTGCTTCATCATCAGCATCTGTAGTACTATCACATAAATGAAATCTCTCATTGCACCATTAGGTCGGAGAAGCCATGCAGAAGATGCACGACCGCAAAAACATCGGCAAGCTAGTGCTCGACCCGTCATTGGAGCCCAAGCCCAAGCCAGCAACCCCAGCCAAGGGCAAGTCCGGCAAGGAGAAGAAACCAGCCAAAGAGAGTTCCGAAGAGAAGAAGGATAAGGAGGCTAAGGAGGAGGAAAAGAAACCTGCTGAGAACGGTGAGAAGAACGGGGAAAAGAACGGTGAAAAGAATGGTGAAAAGAACGGTGAAGAACCGCTCACTAACGGTAACAGCGACGAAGGTCAGTCTCGAACTGTTGTGACCAGGCATGCGTAGATGCGTACACGCTTTAGCAGCTCCATTTATGAATCGCCCGTGGAGCTCCTCGTGAGGCTTTATGAAGCGATCCAGAAATGTTGTCCGAAGTAACGAGTTATTTTAGCGGGTGAAACCAGCTGCTGGCTTTGCAGGAACTAGCTTTTTTAGCTTCCTAAATTATTGCAATAAATACAGCAGACAATCACCATACATTTTTTCTACGACCTGACATTTACTTTTGGTTTTATTAAAACATAGCATTATATTTTCAAAAATACACCACCACTTAGACCTCAGAAATCAACTTGCTGAGGAAGCAATCCTATTTCATTTTAATTTCATAATGATGTGTGGACTTAAGAACATCGTCACAATACTTTTATTGAAGCTCATCGTCGACCACGGCTGGATATTCACCCTCGTATTATTTTTATTCTGGCTTTTATTTTAATAACTACGCACGCATTTACTGGCTAAACGCATATATATCCGCTTATTGCGGAGCATTATGATAAACATAAATATAAGTATATACACAGCCTTTAGACTTGCCAATAGTATTCATATCGACGGTTAAAAGGAAATAGGGGATAAGCGACAAAAGATGAAATGTTCAGGAGAGCCGTTCAAAGTTTTAAATTTTAGAAAAACTGACGTATTTTTGTCATTTATTAAGATATTGTGAAAAGTGAAACAGTTATAAAATCAGATAGAAATGGAACAGTTACTGGTATCCTTAGTTTTAGTGATTTGACGTTATTTAAAGTAGTTTTTGTCGCTTATAACCACAGCTTTTAATTTTTGAATGAGGAAATATGGCATAAGATACAAATGACAAAATCAAATATTAAAGGATAAGAAGCATATGCGACATTCCAATTTATCATTTCTCAAGGTAAAAGGGTATAAGCGACTAGACCGTTCAATCAATATTATAGGAAAAGAAGGATAAGGTACTTTTCATAGTGGTTGTATAAAAGATAATAGGGTACAAGAAACAGTTGGCATTCAAAATAATACCAGGATATAAGACATTAGTAACACACAATGTCGCTACGAAGCAAAGAAATATGGATGAAAAGCCACCCCAAAAATAATGAAGTAGCGCAACCACCACAATCCTTCATCAGGAAAATATCTAAAACAGATTACAGTAATTGGGTCTCTAACTTCTAAAGTAGGGTGACATTGCTTGGGAGTAAATTTTCACAAAAACATACTAAGGATAGATCGTTAATATGTTTTAAGGCCTCTTAGTAAGATAGATCCTACTAAGAGGCCTATTACAGTATACCATGCTATAATTTTACACAAAATGGTAGATTTAAAAGATATAGCTCGTCATTTCATATTTACTAACGAGCAGATTAAATAATATGGAATTAGCGACAATCGTATTTATATTAGTAAACGGAAGTAAGGTATAACCACCAGTGTCATATTAAAATCAATTTAGGTAATAAGGCATAACCGACTTGGCTGTCATTAAGAACTAAATGGAAATAGGGGATAACCGCCAGAGTAATATAAGTATGCATTTTGTATATAGGGCACAAGCGCCACAGCTCTGTTAAATTACGAAATGGAAGTTAGCTTTAAGCAACATTTGTATTTTTCAATTGAAATGCTTAAAAGGCATAAACAACCATAAGCTTGGCACCCTTGTGAAGTAAAAAAGCATTACCGACAACAAACCCAAAATAAATCATTTTTGTAGGGGTACAATCACCTTTATAGCAAAAATGACCAGAATTTTCGTCGGTTAGCTAAAATAACACTATAAAATGTTGTTTTTTTGCTTGGGCATAAACGCCAAAAAAGTCATCGTAGAGCCATGGGAGTAAGCGCATTCGAAAGAGCAGAAAATTTCAAGTCCAATGGCATATATAACTCATTTTTGACCAAAATGTCGCTTATGCCCTATTTCCTTTTAACCTTCGATATATAAAAATATGCTTGCACACATGATCATGTATACAATCATTACATTAATTAGTTTAATAGCTATCTATGAGTTTGAAAAGAAAATAACTAGGTAAATTTTATAAAGATATATTCTTTATTGTGTATAATTAGAATAATATGTAGTTGAATAATTTAGATTTTCTTTCATTAATCAAGTAAGGTAATTATTGTGATATAATGTAGATGGTATTATATAAATACACATTCTATGAAATGAACTGTTTCTAGTAAATGAACCAAGTGCTTTACGATGATACCTTTGATAGCAGAACGTAAAAGGTTCATTATTTTTATTTTTAGACGTTTAAAAGGTTTTATGTTAGAACTATTTGAAAATGCCTAAACATCCACATCATGGGAAATGGATTAAAATTGTTTGAGATAATTATCTTCTAAAACCAAGAATTTATCTTTTTCCAGCCTTTTGGATTTTTTTTTATTTCAAAACATCACTAACAAATCATGTCTAAGGGCTGTTATTTTTTTTTAATGTACGTTTAGCCAGCTTGGTCATAAAGAGTCGGGTCTGAGTTTTAGAATACGAAAATTTAGTAAACATAGATTTACTAACGCGTAGGTATTTATTAACAACATTAGGATAATTATGCATCTGTTTAAAAATAGTGTGTGGTAATAGGACATGCTTACAATAAATGCAATTTGAAAAGGCATGAAGTTTAGAAATATAATATAGTAGCATGTTTTTAGCAGACATATACTTATAATAATAATTATTATAAACCTTCTAGCTCCTTTCAGATACACTCAATATTATCGCTTTGATTGAAATTGAAGGCGCTCCCTGACGTGTCGGTCTTGTACATATAGTTCCTTTTTACATGACAATCTTACCGGTTTCTTGCATCTATTTCTATAAGATTCGTTTTGCAAAACTGTCCCCGACCCGTACGCGTGGAAGTAGTCTTACATACGAAGTTGTGATGAACTGAACACATGTATTCAAACGTAATTTCTCCACTTCCAGAGTCAAAGGAGAAGGAAAAGGAATCAAGCTGAATTACTTCCCGTGAGGACTGAACCAGATAAACCACCGCCAATTGATTATTTTAGAGTTGAAGCTGTCCCAAGGAACCGCGCCGCGCCTCGCGCTTGTCCGCCGGCGCCTTATATGTTGCCTCGTGTTCTATTATCCTTATTCTACTTTACAAGTCTGATTTATCGACATCGTTCGATCGGAAACCCTATTTATAAATGTTTTCCATCATTGTACCCATTAAAATATACGACCGAACGATGTCGCGCGCTAATTTTAGTTTTTAATTATTCGTCTATCATCACATTCTCCTAGTTTTGTTAGAAATATTATGAAGTTAATCGTTGAAATATGACAGCGAAACTACAATGAATTTATGTTTTAATTCAATTATTCATTTATAAATTAATTTCATAATTTGGCCTAAGTTAAGACGCCTCAGAAACTACATGCAGTCTTTTTTATTATAGTTTAATGTTTAAGACTTTATTTTTAAGATGAGATATTTTAATCTGCAGTTATTTTGAATGGCTATTGTATATCTAAGGTGCAGAGATGCTTAATCTTTATGTATGTTAAGCTTTAATATTTTATTAGTAAATGTTTAAAATGTTGTCCCACGAGACCCACCCGCCACCCGCCCCCGGGCTCGGCCCGCGCTCCTGGCTCTGTCAGCGTTAACGAATGAGAAACCTTACGTGTGATATTTTGTGGTAGGTATGCTAGATGTTTTGCGGTATTTTTATGCTGCCTTTACATGACATATTATTTTTATTACTTTGAACTTAACAAACGATTACTTTATATTTTTATACTTAACGTTTTGTAAATTATTTTCTAGTTAAGGAGATTTCGCAGACTTATTTTAACGCACCAGTCAGTCATTGTGTGGCATAGGCACGATCGTCCGCTAGCTAGGATCTTCTCTCGACCGAGTCTTCTGCTCCTGAACCAAACAGGACGAGCTTATACTATCAAAATTGTGAAGTATTTTTATGGCTTAGTTTATACGAATCAACATAATTATTATTATCGATGTCACCTACGATGTAAGTAATATTTTTATATTCCAATAGTAAGCGACTATAACATGGTCTCATCTCATATAATGAAGCTTTTTATGTATCTTCACACACAATTATCACATATCTACTCGGACATACGCATTCACACGATGTATATTAGGATTAATATTTTGATACCAATATTCACTGCATTTGATTTTGATATAACTAGCATATTGTATTTGTCTACTCCTTATTTGTTAAGGTTGTAACATTGTACGGCCATATAATGTACAGTATGGTTGTAGGTGTATGTACCCAGTACTACTTAAATATCTTATCTGTAATACACATATCATGCGGATGTAAAATGTAACTCTCAGAGGCTGAACGTAGTCCGGTACGCCGGAGTAAAAGACCCACTGCATCCACTGCTCAACTCAACACTTGTGACGTCACCGCGCTCTATAATGTGTGTTCAATACAACCGCCGACTTGTTTAACAGACTTGGATTTTTATAACCTTTATACCCTTTTGGAACATTTTTGCAATGAGCGCGTGTTGTGATCCTCCCGCAACGCTTCCAGTGTCTGCATCCCGGCGCGGAGTAGCTGTCGCGTTCCGTAGCTTTTGTATGTTGTAGTGCACTCGAGCAGGACCGCGCATGCGCATCGACGCTGCTTTGTTTCTCGTACGGTGGCTTGGTGCTAGTTTCGTATCGGATGCGGAGACATCTCGCTTCAGTGTCTCGGACCAATATCATAAAGCTACTTTAGTCTTCTTATCAGTAATATTCTTCGCTTTGTGTGTCAAATATGTGCGAATTTCTTGTAATGTAAACCTATATTAATTAAATCTTGTGTATATCGACCTGTATAATGGTTTAGAATTATCTCTGAATTTTCTTCTATAAGGATATTTGATGAAATTCAATAGTCATACAGCTGGGGTGACTGCGCCGTTTGTGATTGTGTCCAAATTGTTGTAGGTTAGTATCGAAATTGATGCCAATATTTATTAACTTGAGGATGTGTCGAGAAGGGGGGGGGGGAGGGGGGGGGGAACTTGCGCGGTCACGCCAGCGGACTCATAGCAGACTGGGTCGTTATTGTATTACACATTTATTTTTATAAGGGCGGGCCAGTGTGATATCTATACTATGAAATAAATAAATAAATATGTATGATCTGTAAAAATGCTTACTGAAGTCTTTTATTTCGCAATCTTTCCTTTCGTTACTGTGCAAAACCTATCCTAGAAATACACACAAGTTAACAAATACATGTTTCACATCACATACACACACATTATTTAATACTTCTGCGGTTGGCACAATGTCAACTTGTTACACTTTACAAAATAGAAACTTTTTTTCAGTGTTCTGGCCTATTGGGTATTATGAATTTATGGTACCATTCGATTTTTACATGTTTTGATTTCAACTAGATGGAATTAAATACGAGATTATAAAAATAAATTTTAATTAATTCTATACTTTCCAATGCAATTAGCACCAATTTCAAACATTTGTATACTTATTCCTAAATTACATACTATATTGTCATAACAATTACAAGCAATTGACCGAAAAAGCTTACGTACTTATGAATTTTGAGATCGCATTAATATGTACCTTAAAGGTACATAATTAAAATTTGGTATCTTGATTCTTTTAGCAATAGCATTGCAGTGACACAAAAATATATCGTTAAACTGTGAATTACACAAAATCTGTGTAACAGATCACCAGGCCTATATTATAACAATTATGGATTATTAAATTATTAGTACTTCCTTACCGGAAGCACAGCAAAACGACAGAGTATAAAATGTATGGTTTTACTACTATAAGGAGCTCTGGGATGTTATCGACTTAATTGTTTTAATAATCATTACAGGCTATCAATGTAAATTATGCCAATCGTTTACACTTAAACATAATATAGACATTATTGTACTTACTACTTGTACTTGTACTTACTATTTGCATACATTATCGTTATTAATGTCCAAATAAGTAAATTAAATTATCATCAGTAAAACAACAAACTGCAAAATATAATATTTTTCTAATGTCAATTTATGCAGTAGTATTAATATCTATATGTATAAGGTGCAAAAGTAGGTACTTGACTATATTAGAAAAGTTAGTAGGTAGTTGGACTATGTAATTATTAAATTAACTATTACTTTAAAACATGCGTATTAATACTTCAATACCTACTGAATCTTATAAAGGTCTTATTAGAGTTAATCAAAAGTAATACGTTAAGTTTACGTTAAAAGATATTAGGTACTACAATAAAATATTAGCCATAGCCGTTTCAAATAATTATAGTTTTGAAATGGTCAGTGTCAACATTATGAAATATCAGGTGATTTTGACCCTTAAAGAAAACGAAAACTACATAATCTTTTTACTCTACGGCCGTACCTGGGAACATCACACTTTTTTTCTAAATCTTTTATGTAGATTGGATTTATAATTTTGTTTTCTATAAAATTTTCTTCCAAAAATAATTTAAAATATTTCTTAGTAAATAAGGCTTTAAAAGTAACAAACCGCAATTAATGTTAATGAAACACACATACGCGGCGCAAAATATAAAAATATTTTTCTACCTTGTAACAGATTAGAAGTAAAACAGTAAAATAAATACATATAGAAAATTAAAATTATGATATCTGACTACGAAAGATAATCCTATTTTCAAAAAACAATGGCCGCATTGACAGAGTAGAAAATTATAAATGCAAGTAGAAAGAAAAAATAGTTATAGAAAAAACGTTGTGATTGCAGTAACAGTGGCGATATAATAAAATAATTATTGTTTTATCTACGCGGTTGTCCATGACCGTGTGGGGGTCGTGATCTTTGGAGAATTATGCCGTTGTCTTTGGGAAATGATTTAACAGCAAAGATTCGACCAACTTGGTACTAGACGGGTAATTAATAAGAATAACGACTCCTTGGTGTTAGTGGCCTCTGACTTATTCTTTATAGCAGTACAGAGTTTGTTTATGTGAGCACGGAAAAAGGTTTGATGCCCTCTTGTACGTTAGGCTCTTAAAAATACACACAACCAGAGATCGGGTGTAGATTAAATCTCTGGCTTAGGTACTGTCGATAGAATATAACGTGTTTAGAAAAAGAACTGAATTCTGGCATTTTGCGGGATTTCTTCTGAGCCATTATGTGCAAAAACATTAACAAATCTACACATATTCCCCGAATAGCAGAGGTGGACTAATGTACACCTACAGTAACACGGTATATTTAGGTCCGATGTAATATGGAGCCAAAACAAATATAAATTCAATATAGGTACTTACATTTTAAAAAATGTTAAAAAACGCTTGTGGAAAAGTTGGTTTCCGTCACGAATTTTCTTAAAGCGGTTGCAGAAATGATATGAATAACTAGCTTTCCGCCAGCGGCTTCGCCCGCTTGGTCTGGATATTTCTTATAACTTTCATCCCCTATTTCAACCGCTTACAGCCTTTTTTTCGCATTATACCCTATGTCCTTTCTCAGGCTCTAGACTATCTGTGTACCAAATTTCATTTAAATCGGTTTAGTAGTTTTGGCGTGAAAGCGCAACAGACAGACAGAGTTACTTCCGCATTTGTAGTATTAAGTAAGGAAATAGGATTGTTGAGTTTGACCATTGGTGGTCAAGGTAGATGTTGAGTACCGTCGCCGGGCGCGCTGGCGGCGGGGCGCGCCCGGCAGCGCGTGGTGTTGGTGCCCACGTAGCAGAAGCCGGCCTCGACACCGTGCTGCCGCAGGTACTGCAGCCACTGCAGCTGTTTCACCGACGGCTTGTCCGAATCCGTCTTCACCTCCACGAACTTTATCTGTTTGACAAGGATTTAAGGACTATTGTTAGAGGAGCATTTGGACAGGTCCTAAAGCAGAGTCAAGTACGTAATGATTGAAACTATTAAACAATATTTGGTAATGGGTCAATTAAAGCATCTTATGTATGAAAAATCATGACATCGAAATCCCTTGACTTGGGATGGAATTCAGATCGAATTCAAATACAGCTCAGCAGCTCAGCTTGCTCAGCTCTCACCAGCCAATAACACATTTACCTACTGCAAGGTTGTTACCTTTCTGCTGTTGATGTCCCACAGTGTGAGGTCTGGGAAGCCGCTGCAGGCGTAGCCGTAGTTGTGTGCGAGGCGCCGGCACACGGCCGCCACGCCCGCGGCGCCCACGCATGACGTCACCTCCCGCACCGTGTCCCAACCGATGCTGCGCTGTATGTCCGATATCTCAGCTGGAATGATATAATATTTATTAATACCATCACGCTTGTATTACGCTATGTTTAAGCAGAGGTGTTCTAATGTGCAGTCACAGTTCACCGGTATGTTTAATCCCCAAGTTGTAGAGGGCAAATCTTCACATTAAACAAATCTATATAGCGGGTACAGATAGTCCGGGTATGACTTTTTCTGTATGTGAAAAGGAAACAGGAGAAAATCATACTGTGGGTGATAAAAAAAACATATGAGCTAATTATTAATTTATCTACTATATAAAAATAAGTCGGGTTTTCCTTCCTGACGCTATAACTCCAGAACGCACGAACCGATTTCCACGGTTTTGCATTCGTTGGAAAGGTCTCGGGCTCCGTGAGGTTTATAGCAAAAAAAAACAGGAAAAATTTCAACAGAAAAGCGGGTTAAAAAGGTTATCAAGACCACGCGGGCGAAGCCGCTGGCGGAAAGCTAGTTATTATTATATGTATATTGTTAGATTAGCCGCCTTCATGAACCACGACTTTGAAGAGTAAGGAATGCATGATGCTGGCAACACAATAAAACCCAAACAACTTTTTCCAAAAGACATTTTAGTAACATAAAAAAACTTAATCACCCCATTTGGAATACGTTAAATTAATAAAATGATTTAATTTTTCAACGACTTGCTTTGTATTTTCCAGGCAGCGAAAGTTTTACTGGAAGGATTCAATTCTGATTTGTCTGATGACTGCAAGGACGCGATGCGACCTCGTGCCAAAAAGATTGCTAAAAGATCTTTGGGTTAAAGGGTAGCTGGTCATACCAGCCCCCACAGAAAGATATATTATTATAACTTTTTCTGAACCTTACATTCTGGTCTTTTGAGCCACATGGTTTCCATCATATTTATGAGTGTATCTTCAGTGGAGTTTTGTATGAAGATAAGTCGCTCATCGATGAGCGTCTTCCTGTTGAAGTAGAAGCTCTCGGAGAACATGTCGAGCGGGTACCGCTGCAAGTGGTTCAGGAAGATGCCGGCCACGCCGCGCGGCTTCGTGTATATGATGTCCCAGAACAACAGGAAGAATATCGTCGTCACTATGCGACCTTCCCAGTGCTCGCCTGCAACATTTATTTGGACTTAAAGCCGGGTCTACACTGAGATAAAGTTGGAAACTTTTATGTTGTTAAGTGTTCGTAACACAACCACGTCGACTACAATAATTTGTATAAGTGAAGGAAAAGTTGACAACTTTTTTCGGTGCAGATGTAGCTTAAGTGTGAGGCTAGTACATCAAATACATAATTACTTTATTTTGCTGTCGCAATTTATAATTCTATAACAGATTGCCGTCATAATATCAGAAGCGTTAATTCTCTAACACAGTCCAGATGCAAAGGGGAAGTCGGTTATAATTGACAATCGGTTCAAGTACTCCAACCTTCAAGTAGTCAAGCCAAGCCAATCAATTTGGCCCCCAAATTGATTGGGGGCATGTCAAAGTCAAAATCAAAGACTAAGTAGGCTATTAGGCAATAACTTAATGTTTACATGTTATACCTACAGTCTTCAATATCCTGAAGGATTCTTTCCAGCAAAAACACGAGAGGACTGTGAAAAAAACTAAAATTTAAAGAAAGCACTTACCGCGCGTATACGAGCCATTATGAATGTAGTATAATACACAATAATCTTCTGCCGATACCGTCGTCCGGCCCTGATCAGTGTACGCTTCGAATTTAAGTTTACCTCTTTGGTTGTGGTTACTGTAACAAAATATAAATTATCTTTTTGTATTTTTTTAAGCATTTTCCATGCTAAGATTACAAGTTATTTTAATGAAGGAAAAAATCGGCTGGCGGGAAGGATTCGAACCTGCGTCTTCTGGTTCGGTTCACCAGACGCTTAGACCACCATTTTTTCCTTCATTAAAATAACATAAAATATAAGTTAATAAAATTTCCGAAAACAGGCTCCGTATAAAAAAAAAAAAAAAAATTATGTAAACTACTATTACAAAAATTAATCAAATTACAAAATTAAATGCACGATCTAAAAGAAGTTTTAACAATCGAAGGTGAAATAATGAAGTGTTTGCTAAATAATTTACCAATAAATTCAATACATAGTACGTCCCGCGGTGCTAACTTTTACTTACTCTTTGGGTTGTTTATAAATATGTTCTCCAGGCAAATTGCTTTCCAGGAGAGCATCTTTGGTTGCATGACTGCGCAGCGCTTCCCTTAATTCCTCCTTCAAATCTATATTTTGTTGGTTAGCAATCTTTTTGGCACGAGGTCGCATCGCGTCCTTGCAGTCATCAGACAAATCAGAATTGAATCCTTCAAGTAAAACTTTCGCTGCCTGGAAAATACAAAGCAAGTCGTTGAAAAATTAAATCATTTTATTAATTTAACGTATTCCAAATGGGGTGATTAACTTTTTTTATGTTACTAAAATGTCTTTTGGAAAAAGTCTTCAACTTCAAGAAGGCTTTATCTAATACTCTAAACTATAATCAAATAAAGTCAAAACGATAAATAATGAAATGGTCTCTAAGAACTCGTGACAACTATGTAACATGTTTTTTTCTAAAGAGCATACAAAACTTTAATTATTTGCAAAACTATTTATTAATAAATGATTTAAATACCTATAAATATTACCTTTTCAGAGTTATCTAAATGGCTATGCAAAATAAGTGCTTTTTCTGCATACCATATAGCTTTCTTATGTTGTCTGAATGCTATTTGCGCGATCAGCGTGTCCAGAATCTCCACCGCAAGCTTGTAATTTTCTTCAGTCTTTAATTTCTTTAACTCCTGTACACCATTTTCCAAAATTTTGATGAAAATATTTGGTGGCGTGAATCTACGTAGCCACACAGGTAATGATTTGTAACTAAAAGTGAAATCAATACAGTGATTTAAAAAGCGGGTTATTTACTTAATAACTTTTATGGCACCACTCAGTTTGTATCGAGGTTTCATTATCAACCCATTAACTGTACCACTACTGGGCATCAGTCCCTTAGAAGGACAGGGTTGGAGTTCAATAAAAAGGTTATAATCCAACTTAAAAAGGAAATGGTTTGGTTTTCGACTCGCCTGTTTATAATATTACTAGCTTCCCGCCAGCGGCTTCGCCCGCGTGGTCTTATAATTTTTTCCCCGTTTTTGCTACATTTTTCATTACTACTCCGCTCCTATTAGTCGTAGCGTGATGATATATAGCCTATGTTACTCGGGGATAATGTAGCTTTCCAAAGGTGAAAGAATTTTTGAAATCGGTCCAGTAGTTTCGGAGCCTATTCATTACAAACAAACAAACAAACAAACAAACAAATCTTTCCTCTTTATAATATTAGTATAGATTATGTGTACTAGCTTTCCGCCAGCGGCTTCGCCTGCGTGGTCTTGGTATTTCTTGTATCTTTCATCCGCTATTTCAACCTTTTACAGCCCTTTTTTCGTATAAAAAGTAGCCTATGTCCTTTCTCAGGCTCTAAACTATCTGTGTACTAAATTTCGTTTAAAGGTTTTGGTGTGAAAGCGCGACAGACAGACAGAGTTACTTTCGCATTTATATATGTATTATTAGTAGGGATAGGTACAGAAATCGGCTAAGAAATTGTTTTGGGAATTTCCCACGGGATTAGGAAATACGAGATAAACGCGTTTAATAAACCAGTGTTTAAGAATTACATGTTTGTAATGATGTCCTTTTTACCGTATCATGTCTTCTTCTGCTATCCCTTTGTACAAGTTATATGATCGCTTCACTATTTCACACTTTTCATTTATGTCTGTTTTCTCATAAAACTTCTCACTTATCATATGGGCCTGAAGATACCTGCATGAATGAAAATACATTAATAAATATACGGATTAGGTATCCCTATATGAATACCTACCACATTGTTTCTTATTGATTATTTTTAACAAAAAATATCGATTATTTTTCTTTTTGTTTAGAAACACTTTTATTGTTTACATTATATGTAAACAAATGTAACGTCAATATGTACACATAAATATTGTTTAAATACGATTGAATAATTTTAAAAAGATTTATAAAAACAAATCTTAAAAAATTAAACTACAATTTAATTACATTTACATTTAAGAATATTACCTGTAAAATTCCTGTCGGTCCTGGAACACAACACTGGCATCGTCCACAACCATGCTTTTATCAATGGGATAAGTCTCCCTTTTAATTTTATCATATATTAAGACATACTCCAGTTTTTTATCCCTTATGATAGAATAATCAATTCCCAAGTACATCAACACATATAAATTGTAAAGTGTGGTACGAGCTAGATCTGATAATTTATAACACTGTCCTGCTTTTGATTTCAATCTAAAAAAAAATATTTTCATTATTTAGTAAATAACTTTGCTGTATGTACAGCAGCAATTTATTTTGTTACATAGCACTGATTTGCAAGGAAACTAGTTTGCATTTACGTCACCAGTTTGATAATACTATTCAGCTTCATAGATCATAAGTAAAATGACAATAATTAATTATTAGGTACTCATTGTTTTGTATCTACTTACTACTGCCAGTCAGAGCAAATCTCCACAAGCATAAATTATAGAAACAATCAAACAACATGTTAACTGGTTAATCTGTTTTACTTTAGTTGAACCTACTTTATTGCTCATGCCTGAAGCAAAAGAAACTGGACAACCTGCCTTCTCTATCTTTGGCTTGCCAGACAGTGCTGTCTGGCAAGCCAATAATTTAATTAATCATAAAGATACTTCTAGTTACTAAGTATACTTACATTTCTAAAACTCTTGTGTGGTTGTTATTTGTACAAGTAGAATTCTTAAAGAATTTACTAATGGGTGCAAGTTTTGAGAAAACCCGTAAAGCCTCCACTGCATCTTGTTTAGACTGTATTTTTAGCTTTAAGTCTTTGCATATCTGTTGGAGCTCCGGCTTCTTCAGTAGTTTCACATAGTCATCAAAGACAGTTTGTGTTGGACCTTAAACATAAAAAAAATATCAGCATACTATTCTCATTTAATTTTGTGTTATTTTGTTAGTAAAGGCTTTCAATAAAAGAAAATGTTTATAATAAAAGTCCTAGGAGTGCTTAACATTATACAACCCACAGTAAATATTGAAATATCAACATTTCAGAAGCTTACCTTCAGACTGCATTTCGGTTATCAAACCATTTTCAGTCAAACAGGTAATCATGCTTTTAAATCCTGGACTATTCAAGAATTCTTTCTCTCCACTGACTCGAACAGATCCAAGTTCTTCCATGCGGTACCAGTCATTTTGACGCCAGTAGAGACGGCATACAAGTCTCAATCCAGGCTCCACCAAATGCATGCATTTTTCTAAGAGCACTTGTGACTGTTCTTCTAGTAAATGCTTTAAGTTATCAGTTTTGAGGTACTTATCAATTAACAGCAGAAGAAAGTTGGCTGTAAAAAAATATAGGTGATCATTGTTTTTAATTTATAAAACACAAGTTACAAATTTTATGTTTAAATTCTTAAAGTAAGTTATGACCGAATGGCAGAAACATATAGCTGAGAGTGGTTAATGATAACTAACAAAAACAAATACAGGGACAACAAACAATCCATAACACATAAAAAACAATTATCTGTAAAATCTCACTTTTGTCATCTGTGCTTCCATAGCTTGGATTAAAATCTTTATCTTTAAGTGGGGATTCCAGTGTATTATTTTCCTTAAATTGGTTTATTAAATTTCTTTTCACTGGAGTTCTCTTTTTCAATATCCGTTTTTTAGTTGGGGAAAAATACTTCCCACTTGATCCTGGACCACGAGAAGGTGTTTCTGGCGATTGCCAAACAGACCCAGGAGACAAATTGTACACAAAAGTGTTTGCTGAGGAACTAGAAGCATCCAAACTCGAGCCGGAAGAATGTAATGGTGTTGTCTGCGATTGTGATGTGAACAAGTCTTCATTATCCTCAGATACTTTAACGTTCTGCCTTTTTGCTGGTGTCGGTTCATGATCACTGTCACTTGACACAAGTACAACATCATCCTCCTTTTTCACAAAAATCACATCTTCACTAGAAGTTTCTTGAGATAAAACGTTAGAAGTTGAGGTTTTTTTTAAGCTCAAACTACGCTGTTTATTCTTCTTATCGCTCATGTTTTGAACTGGCATAGCTCTGGATTTGAAGAAACTAGTCAATGTTGTTTGTTGACTCATATTGAACGAATGTATTGTGTTCTAAGATTTGTTGAATTAAATTCAAAAACACATACTCCAGTATGTATATTGTATGCCACTTACTAGAGCACCAGACGCTCAGAGCACTACAAACTTTAATTATTAGAAAATAAAACCCTTTGTGACCGGCGCGCGCGCGCGACAACGACAAGTAATGGTGTGTAACTCAGCTCTGAGTCAGCTCAATGAATCAGATCGCACGGGTCTGAGCCGTTGAGCTACAGCTCAGCAACGAAATGACTAGCTCGCGCGGCTCAATTCAGCTCCCTTGAATCCTTGAATCCCTCCACACTCTCCACAGACAGATGAGTCAAATGAGTCAAATGAGTCAATTGATTCAATTGAGTTGATCTGTGATTCTGATCTACTTGAGGCTTGTTCAGTGACAGTCAATGAGTCCAGAAAGTAAGTTTTTGAACGAGTCATTCGTTCTGAAACGTTTTATTGATTTGTTACTCAAAAAGCTCTGGTTTTTTTTTGTCTATTAAATTAAAGTATTAAAATCTCTATATATTATCATAAATAAATATATCGTATCATAAATATCATCAGTAGTGTTAAATTTTAATTTCATTTTCATTATAATTATTAATCATACCAAGTTTTTTTTAATAGATCCGATAAAAAATATAACATCAAAGATTCGATGTTTCTATAACTAAATACATCGATATATTGTCAAATAAATATTTTATTTTTTCCTTTATTAAAAATAACTTGTAATCTTAGCATGAAAAATGCTTAAAAAAATACAAAAAGATAAATAAATATTTGTCAAAACATCGATTAAACCGATGTATCGGAATACATCGAGTAGTCAGAGTTAAACGAACTGTCAACTGCCGCAGCTCAGTCGGCTCGATTCGGCTCAATTCGGCTCTCAGCTCAATTCAGCTCGCGGCTCGTAGTAGAATCATATACCTGTACAGGTACAAACTGAGCTGATCTGCGAGCTGATTCATTGAATCAGCTCACTCGCCTGAGTCACGAGCTGATCTGCAGCTCGCGTATTTTTGACGAGTTACCCACCTCTAACGACAAGTGACAAGTTGACAACTGAGTCCGACATAGGGATGTGAAAAAAAAATCGATTATGAAAAAAATCGATTTTTAATCGATTTTTTTGGCAGAAAAATCGATTAAAATAATCGATTTATTTATTTTAAAAAATCGATTAATTAAAAATCGATTTATTTTGACTTTCGATTTTTAACAGTAACATCTGTTTATGAAGTTATTCGTTTCGTGGAAGTATTCTTACAAGTTTTAAAAAGCAATACTAATATTTTATTAGGTTTTTATATCGAAAATCATTTTAATATTAATTATTTGAGAATATTAACTCTCATATTTCAATAAAAAGACAATATGTGAAGTTTTATTTTCTTCTAATGATTAATTCACCAATCAAACTTTACATGTTGTCAGTGTAACTGAACTACTTTACGGCAAGGACTGTTTTACCGACTTGAATAACCGTTTTCTTCGTCAAATTTGAGTTTTTTTACGTATTTTTTGTTTTTTGGTTTTATTTCATAAATAATAATTACAACTAATATTACATTACTCTGGCTGATTATTACTGGCATTACTTTTGTTTTTTTTATTAAAAAAACAAAAGTAATAATAGTAAAGTAAAGGCATAATTACGCATATTTCATACGTTTAATTTGATATCTCAATAAAATAAGGAAAAAATCGATTATTTGGAAAAAATCTATTATTTTAATAATAAAAATCGATTATTTAGTAATCGATTTTATTACAAACAAAAATAATCGATTTATTAATAATCGATTTTTTTTGTGGGATGTTAGAAATGGGGAAATGTCGGACTCCGACACACAGGTGAACAGGGTCTGACATTGATTGATCGAAGAACTATTGTTTTGAACATGCCCAAATCTAACCCATTTGGGCATGTTCAAAACAATAGTACAAAAAATTAAAAAGGATAGTATTTGTAAAAAAAATATAGTACACCTTATTAATTTGGTTCAAAAGTCATTAAAATCAATACCAATTTACGCAAAAACCTCTTCCAATCCAAGTTTATCAGTTGTTATTCAATATTTGTTTGATCCTTAGTAGGACTAAAATCAGTATAATTACCACTTTTGCGCCACCGCCTATTTTTTTTTTTATTATTTATTTTACGGCCCTGTGCCACCGCCTATTATGAATTGTGTTGCCAGTTTGTTTCTTAGTAAGGTTAGTAGTAGTATTTCCTGAATATTCTCTAACAAAGATTCACAAACAGAAGACTTTTCGAAGGGTACTTGAGGAGTGATCAAGTGATGACGTGAAGTTATGTAATTTAATTTTTATTTTGTGGGTTTTAAATATTGGATTGGTAGTAAATGGTTTTTATATTAGTCATTAATGCAAAGTACTAAAAATTATAGTACAAATACTTTAATCATATTACGAAATCCAAACCTGGATAGAAGCAAGAAGCAACCATAGAGCTCTTTGCTCAGAGTACTCAGTAGGGATGGGTAAAAATATCGATACCTACATCGAAATATCAATATTTTTGTAATATTAGTTTAGATAATATCTAGAATCAGCTAAGTGAGCAGATGGAGTTGAAACAATGTTTTAACTCCATCTGCTCACATTTACCAAAGATTATACAATTTAGCAATAGGAAATAGCAATTTAGCATAGAATACCTAATACATTAAGTAAAGATCTCTAAAAATTAAAGTAGATCCGGATTTTAACATCTTCTTTACAAATTAAGTATCCCTATTTAAGAAGCTTCGTTTGTATATATTTGTCCTGATAGACTTAAGTAACTAAATCAATCTAATAATAGCAACATGTAGGTAGATTTTTATCTAATAAGTAACTGATACTAATTTATTGATACTATCCATTATCCTGTAGGCCATGGTAGGTATTAGAAAACATGCAGTAGGCTTTTAAAATAAGCCTACCTAAGACTACATTTGCTTTATTGCAAGATGTCTCGGGAAGATAGAAGATATTCTATGGGTAGATCAAGTGTAAGCAGATACATCAGCTTTAGAAGGGGCAAATCGGTAACTTTAAATAATTATCCACACAATTAGATTTATGATTAGGTTTAGGTTCATGGTCGATGAATATAGCCCCAGATCTACTCATTTCTAATTTTAGCGGGGGTGAAGTAACGGCCCGACGAACATAGAAATATAGGGGGTAAGGCACGCAGATTTTACACCAATGTTTTCCTTTAACATTGAAATAGTTAACCAATTTCTAATACGCAAATACATTACTACGAAACGTTTAAGGTGCGGTTGAGAGGAACCACTATGCACACCACATTTAGGTGAACATAGAATGATAGTCTGGTATGGTGTGGTCTGGCATGATTCTAAGTATTATAGCTGATAGATTACTAGGTTCTACAGAGTCATCAATCATGGTATATATTGTACAGTAGCGTAGCTATATTAACTGAATACTACGTAAGTATAGCTGCGCTATTACGTTGTTGCTCTGATAATTTCATTGATTAAACAAAATGACGGAAAACAAACCCTCTGGAAATAAACAGGTCCGAATTTATCAACCGACTTATCGACTTAATCCAAAAAAACGTTTTGATGTTGAGAAAATCCAGAAATTATTGAAAAGAGTCGTCGACGGGGAGCTAGCAGAAATAGAGTACAGCGAGAAAGTAGTTCCGGATTTGTGTTTGAGCCTCGCAGAAATGATACGTGATGCCGTGAAAGAAGAAAACTATGACAGGTAAAATATGACAGAAAACTGTATTGTTGAAATCTACCCTAAAATGTAGGTTATCAAATCCTACAAAGTCCTGTTCAATCATTGTACAAAGTATACATTTATATTTATTCCGAGAAAATGTACTCCTTAGTGCTATCAGAATGATGTACATTTTACCGCTCATAGCCGGTGTCTCGGCTTTCTCATGTCTGTACTGCTACTGCTTTCGAAGAAGATCTTGTTAGAACCAATTTTTATTATAAGTTGTAGGGCCTGTTTCACCACCTCCCGGTAAGTTTCCGTTAAATTACTTGGCAGATTATATAAAATTTGTTCCGTTTTTTAATTTATCCGGCGGTTAGCGGCTATCCAGAGGTGGTGAAACAGGACCTTAGAATCGGTGTTGGATATCGGCCAGGTCACATCTATGATTTGCCTCTTCTAGTCGATATAAGTACTTAAGAAATTCAGTCTTCGGGCTTACCGAGACCCAGCTATGTTATTTTGCCTTTCAGTCTTTATTTTAACCTTCCCTTTAGCAGTAGGTACCTAATGTGCTGGAGGGACTTTTAGTATGATATAAGTGCATAGTGTGGTATACTTAATAAAAATATTTCAATCACCCGCCAAACAGATACTTAGCAATCTCAGATGTAAAAATGTAACTGGGTAGAGGTAGGTACGTTTCTAGTACCTGGTACCCACCACTACCTACGGTATCGGTACCTGCTTAGGTGATTCGCAAATTCCGCCTAACATCTCAAACAGCTAGACTTTTCACTGACAATAATTTTCTCGTTTCCAGGTCCAGAATCATGGTAAATGTATGCATCGGACAACGACGACAGCAGAGTGTCCACATTTTCCACACGTTCCTATGGGACCACGAGCGGGACGCATTTGCTTCATACAATTATGAAAACCCCCACATATTTGCCAATGTTGTTGTTTATGGAGTTTATTTAGATTAAAAACATGAATAAATCAAAAAAATATTCAATCACTATAATCGCATGGCTTTAGATCTTAATTTTAGAACTTTTAGGTGCAACTTACCTATTGTGCCCCTTCAATCTGAGACTCGGATTGGACGCTGCCGCGACTACGTCTTATAGGTAGCGGATAAAGGATCGCAACCCTATGGTCGCGAAAGCTCCGACCAAAATGCAGTTAAACATCCGGCTACGTCATGTTGGAAGTTTGCTTCTTGCAGTGCTGTGGAAATCACGTTGCAATTTTTAAGGTCCGACGGTGGACATCAGCAAATAATATCTATGAAAATCTCTCGGCACGATAGAAGAATTAGTTTTGTACTAGTACCTTTCGTGGTCCTTCCAATGCCGCCTTCCACTGCAAAGAGAAGTTATATTTTATATAATATATTAAGAGAAAAGTTTAATCTTTTTACACTTTATACAATCAAACTGCTTGAACTGCTCGCAGAGGTGTGTTGGCTACTGAGAGAGCGCCATCAAAGAAGCGCCGCTAGAGGCCATTTACGTTGAATAATCTATTGTATTTCATTTACTGATCGGTCTGCATATCAGCAATTGGGGACCTTACGTAATAATAATAATAATCATCTTTATTTCTGCATAGCAATACATAATAATTACATTTTGGGCCTTAAAATAACGTACCTACTTATATTTTGTAATTTTATGGTAAATAAATAATTGAACGGATAAAAAATAATGTTATTTCAAACTACCCTCCAAGAAAAATCATCACATAAAAACTATTTCTCAGAAAATTTCATAAAGACTTTTAAAAAGCATTGTAATTATAACGTCACTGTCAAGAGATTTTATTGAAGGCGTATTGAATATGATATTTAGAAATATACCAGATTATTGTGAAAAGCGACCAGTCCGCGGTACATAGTCGTGTCGTAGGCAATGTTCCCGGTGTACGTACCACTCCTAGCCATGTCCGCCGTGTCTGCCATATCTGTTGTGTTCCTCTACTGCAAGAATAGAGGCACAGGCCGGCAAGGCTACATGGACGTGGAGGAGAAGCCATCGGACGGTGACTGAACCTACTTTAGTGATTATCTTGTTTTATTAGTTACTATTTAATTATACGAGTTGCTTTTGTTTTATCCCTTTAATTGCGTCGCTAGAACGAACTCACTTGGTTACTGAGTTGGTAAGCCCACTTAGCAAGTTTTACTTGTATCTAATTTTATAATCCTTACTGCTAATACTAATATTATAAATGCGATAGTAACTCTGTCTCTCTGTCGCGCTTTCACGCCAAAACCACTGTTTTTTTTAAATGAAATTTGGTACATAGATTGTCTAGAGCCTGAGAAAGGACATAGGCTACTTTTTAAGGCGTGCTGTAAGGGGTTGAAATAGGAGATGGAAGTTATAAGAAATACCTAGAGCATGCGAGCGAAGCCGCTGGCGGAAAGCTAGTAATTTATATATTTTGAGCCCAAATCAACACGCAACATTTTAATTCTTACCTAATTACTGCGAGAATGAGTTTTTTATTTTTGTGTAGTTGTCTTAAGTTTGATCCCCTCAATGGTCATGTGGCAGGCGTGTAGTGTATATGATCAGAGTGACGTTGTCTGTGTACAGATCAATGCTGCTACGCGTCCTCCTGACTCGTAGCTTCAATCGCCCTCTTACGTTACTCAAGGTGGCCGGAAGTAATATGAGCAAATAAATAATACAAAATATTTTTGTAACATTATTTATTAAAATATATTCTACTAAAAATTCATAACATAGTATGTACATTTTCAACAGTACACCTCGATAGGACAATAAGGCACCTATTTCTTAACTTATGCGACATAAAATCTACGACTTTTTAAACCCATAAAATAATTCATACACAAGAGTAACTTTCACCACATAACGGTAAACACCAATCGAGTAACAAGGAAATATAACATACCTACTTTGAGCATTTATAAATGGTTCAGCTACGTGTTAACTGCGCCTACACAATATAATATTACAAGAGTCCTTGTATAGATATAGCTCTATAAAATATAATCGAGACAAAATGCTAAACCGTATCTTCACACCTAAAACTCTTATAACGACTTTCTAGTGATTCCTTACAGTACCATCACCATGCTGTTACTTTTGCGGTAACTTACATATTTCAAATACTAGAGCGAAATACATAATGTAGAAGTACTTAAACAATAATTTTGACTCGACACCAAATATATTGATAATATAGTCTAGAGAATAGTATAAAAATCCAACAAGTAGGTATCTAAATAATTTCATTAAACATAACTTCGGTACAACGTTGCACAGCCGAATACATAGATATGCAGCACTTGAATCCAACACCTACGCTTAGAATATAATAATGTTTGTATTATAAAAATTGGCAAACACTCATTTACCTACACCTACACACAAAAACAAGTATATAAAATACAGGCACAAACTCGGTAAAGTTTAAACAACTCGTATATAAATAAATATTACATAAATCGCTTGATCTTCTATAAAAATTAGATAATATTTTCATTGTATATACATATTTAATAGATCTATGGCTACATTTCTCTTATTTTAATCATTGCATTTCCCATTTTCTTATTTTTAAAGCTGCTATCTTAGCTCTGCCCAATATGGCAATTTGTTTGATTCCGATTTTACTACTAGGAAGACAATGGTTACATAAAAATCGATTATATGAACAGTAAAAAATAACTAAAAGTTTCGATTCCTAGGCGAACTTGCCCATAACAAATATAGACAATTTTATTTATTTATCCAATTATAATTGACACACAGTAATTTTTTCATATCAGGTAATCACGAAATTATTGATTTACTAACGACCAGTCATTCTTATCAGCACAAAATATATTTATTTTTTCTTTGAATAAAACTATATTATAGGTTATAGTTTACTAAAATGCATATTATGCCTAGCTCTGAAAATTTTCTTTTTCGCCATGGTTTGGGAATAAACCAAAGTGTTGTTTAAAATATTATAAAAGCATATTTTTTGTGTCAGATTTGAGACACCGGCGATTGTACAAATGTCACTATAACAACGTTATGTCGGCAGTCTTCATCATTGGCAATTCGTGTTCGGGGCTCCTGGTTTAAACAATATAACATTAATTAACTCAATGAACCAATCCTTCGACCCCGGGTTAGGTACCGTCACCGTACCACCACAAGTACAACGTTAGTTGTGATATGAACTAAGTCAACAAGTTAGTATAAAAATGATTACAAGCTCGTTTCCTAAGGTAAAGAGAGCAAAAATGTCACTCAATAAGCCTTTTACATTATGTTCTTACGGTTTGCGTAACTATAAAAAATATAAGCCCATTTTCTGTGTCACTGCATACGGCCACCATGCTGACCTAGTGTGGGTCGGCAGATGTCACATACGATCAAGAACTTTACGATATCCTTTTATATTTGCAGGTTTCATCACGATGTTTTCCTTCACCGGTAAAGCAAACGATTAATAGACTTTAATCAGTCAGAAAAGTTCCGGTGCCCTGGATTTTAACACGGATCTCCATGCTTATACAATATCTTACATAATACATCATGATTGCCTTTTTAGTACGTCCTTGTAAAAGTTATAATATATAAATCTGAGTACTATTTTAAATTATATTCTGATTTTGTCACATCGCTTGACAGATAACATGATAGGTATAGGAGACTAATCTATTTATATAATGAGATCTATTAATAATCATGCGAAATTTGAATTACATGGTCTAAAGTATCTAAATGTACATAACAATATAAATGACATTAAAACTGTTTGGCAACTGCCGTCTTAGTATTTCACGATAGGTTATATAAAGGCACTAATTAACGTTTAGCGATAATGGAGCGTGTTTCCATAGTAGTAAGGTTGTCTCACATGTTGGGCTCCTGCTTGAAGGGCATGGGCTCGAGGAAGCTCGGGTCGGGCAGCGGCAGCTGCGGCACCAGCGGCGGCGACGGCGACAGCGGCGACGCCGCCTCCGCGCCGGGCGACGCCGACGGCTCCTCTATGGCCGCTTCTGTTGACGCCCCTGCGCAAATATCTGTTGTAGTTACGCTTGGACGTACACGATATATATAATATACATAAATTTTGGGAAGATTCTGTATAAATTAACCGTCTCCCATAAGATTAGCATGGTCAAAAGACTATTCTGGCCTATTGTAACAGAAGCTGTTACAGAATAATTGACAATAAATAGATTGTTTGGGCCATTTTGACATTTGTACCTTTCGTCGCATGTAAAAGATGGCGTGTCTATTAAAGCACAAATACAAACTCCGAGTTTGAGACTGAGAATTGCAGCGGATCGGACCCAGGATATAAACTATCGATAGTCCCCTATGGACAGTTTAAGCAAAAGCGGTAGTATCGATAGCCTGTCGATAGGCCTATCGACTAGGCACATGTTTTTGGGTTTTACTATCGATAATAAAACTATAGATTTTCCGGCAACGCTAGTTACAATGTTGCGTTAAATAGATTGCCATGGTGACCGACCTCCGAGCAGCATCTCCTGCAGCAGGCTGTCGACGTGCGCGACGCCGAACAGCTTGGCGAACTGTATCTGCTCGATCATCTGCCACGTGATGCTCTGCAGCGGCGGCAGGCACAGCAGCAGCTCGCCGAAGCGGCCGCGCCCGTCGTACTGCCGGTCGCTGATGTAGTCCTCCAGGTTGATCTGGATCTGGTAGCGGAGCTGCTTTATCTTCTGTGGCTGCGAGAGACCCTTCGCGTCTGGAATTATACGTTACGTTACTCGCCATTCGATTTTTGTTTACAGTTTGATTATAACTAATGAATTGATAGAAACTACAAGCTTCTGTGAGAAGAAAAAATACTGAAATCTAAAGACGTCGAGTGTGGGACTGTGGAAGAAAAATTCGACATCACTTATAGTGGTCTCGGTAGCTTGTTGGTTAAAGCGTCCGGTGTACTTGACAACAGGGACACAGATTCAAACCCTGTTTGTGTCGTAATTAGGTTCGTAGTTTATATCTTTACTAGCGACCCGCCCCGGCTTCGCATGGGTTTGAATTCCTCGACTTTCTGTACTATAATTATTATAATATATGTATTATGCATAAAACCTTTCTCTTGAATCACTCTGAAAACTACATTAAAATCAGTTGAGTAGTATAAAAGAGATCTAAGCGAACAGACAGCGACTGCATTTTACACTATGTAAAGAAGAAGAACTGATATAGTTTGAAGAATAATGACAATAAACAATCAGAATATCTACAAATCAAAATGTTTACTTTGTATTTCTGTAAAAAAACTCATTAAATTTGAACAGTATACTGACTAGGGTCGAAGAACACGATGGCCTTGAGACACGCGAACTCCGTGTCGTCGATGTCGATCTCGCGCAGCGGCTTCACGATCTCGTCGATGACGCGCATGCCGATCATGCTGATGTCTATGTCCATGCGACCGTCTGCAAATAACCACAGGACACTTTACACCGAGATTCCACTAGAAAAGCATTTGAGCACGTTATTCGGATCTTCCAAGTCAAACTAATGAGATAAGTGAGATATTGATTTAACGCAAAAAAATATAATCACCACTGACAAATTGATATTAAAATATTTTATTTCTATTAGACTATTGGTAATACGCCAAAAGTACCCTTTTGAAAAGACAAAATAGTTGCACGGTTCCAAAAAGTGGGTCTTAGGGAGAAGAGCGGGAATGAAGCTCCATACTCTCTTTAAAAATAAATGGTAACTGACAGACAACACAGTTTAAAACATGGGAAAGAGCGTGTCACGATGCATAAAATTATACACAGAAGATTCACTTATGTGAGCTAACAACAGTAACTATTCTATCCTTTTACTTTGAGGATGAGGACTAGGCGAAATGTGAACTTCAAGCAACTCATATCTGTTCTGCTGATGTAAGGTATAGCTTACCGATGTTGTGTTTGGTGATGATGCAGTTGTTGCCGAGCAGCAGGATGTCGCTGAGGTGCAGCGAGCGGCGCGCGCAGCCCAGCAGCAGGTGCTCGCCCGCGTGCGCGCGCAGCAGCGCCACCTGCCGACAACACAACACATTGTAACAAACTACGTTGGATATAGTTCAGATCAATTTTTCGAAACAAACCAGCATTTATCAACTACTGGCTTTCCGCCAGCGGCTTCGCTCGCCTGGTCTGGGTATTTTCTTATAACTTTCATCCCCGATTTCAACCCCTTACAGCCCTTTTTTCGCATTTAAAAGTAGCATATATCCTTTTTCAGGCTCTAGACTATCTGTGTACCAAATTTCATTTAAATCGGTTCAGTAGTTTTGGCGTGTAAGCGCGACCGACAGCCAGACTGACAGAAGACAGAAGCCTAAAGTAACGCTTCCGTATGTCAAGTTTGTATTACAATTTGACATATGGAAGTGTAAGTTTACGCTTAGCGTCGTCTCTGAATAGTAGCCTTAGGCTAACATTCAGAGACGATGCTCAGCGTAAAGTAAGGCTTCCGTATGTCAAATTTGTATTACAATTTGACATACGGAAGCGTAAGTTCATGCTGAGTCTCTTCTCTGAATCTCAGCCTTAGACTATAGTCACACGACACCAAAATTGCGACAAAGACCCTTTCCTACTGACGAAGTATTATTACCTGATCATCTAGGTGGAGCTCTGTGAAGGCGGGGATGTACTTGGCCCACTCCACCAATATCAGCAGCTGCTGCTTGATGGAGTCACACACGTCGTTGATCTTGGCCAGCTTACGGTTGTTTATCTCTGCGTCCGTCACGTTGTTCGTCTGTGGACGTTATTTTATATTAGTTATTGGAGTAAGCTAAAAGCGCTTTAAGGGCCTGTTTCAACAGCTCTGGATAGTACTGCCAGATAAATTAAAAAATGGAACAACATAATTGGGAGATATGCGCTCACTTTGACCAAAAAAGGACCTTTCATTAAGTCAGGTTTGAAATAAAAAAATTACGATATTTGCCGATCAGTGGGATTCACTTTTTAATACTTGAACTAAGGGAAGGGAAATACTTGAGCTTTCTGTTATAAACTGACCTCATCGATGACCTTCCTGCTGAGCAGTTCAGCGTTGAGCAGCGACACGACGGACAGTCCGTTGGCCTGCGTGGGCTCCTCGTACGATGGCCGCCGGCAGTTGATACGGTCCCGCTCGTTCTGCACCGCTGCAAGTATTCATGTCACATTATCAACTGTGTTATGGGAACTTGGACAAATAGAAACGTTAATGTAAGAAATTGAATTAAACTAAATATTTTACGAAAAAGCTAAACTGCAAGAAAAAAACAACCCAGTAAGAAAACCCAGGCTGATAATAATATTTTATATTTTTATAAAATAATATGGAACCAGCTTGGGTTTCAAGGGGCAGTATGAAAATTACCGGGCCATGGCAGAACAATGTTTGGGAAACACTGGTATATGGTATTGCATAACTAATCTGTATTTTTATTAATTTGTATTCCAGTTTAAAGGGGCTCAATTTTAATACAATTATCATAATGTTTCATTCGCTGTTACATAAACCCTTATTACAAGTAAAAGTAAAAGTAAAAGTACAATTGACAATCCAATTGACAATAGGCCTTTGACCTTATGTCCTTACATAAGGTCAAAGGCCAAGATTGTCAATTGTACTTTTAGAAAATGAACAAGAAGAATTGTACTTATGGAACTGAGGTCACAGTCAGGGTATGGGAATTCGTGTGCCCTTTCTTCATGACCTAAATATTAAATCAATGTTTAAACACCATTCTTATAGAATAAAAGTAATTATTAAAGAATTAACACGTTTTCGCACATAAATAATACATGTCCTTTCGTTGCTAATTAATTTAATGCTCAGCAAATTGAAACAATTTCCTTGTATTTGTATTCAGAAAATGTATTTATTTGCTTTATTCGTGAGCGTCATAACGTATTCATAAACAGTAATCTGCACTATAAAGTTGAAAATTGTGGTTTTTGTTGTGACTAGCAATGAATAAATTCGAGCGAATCAATATGTGTTGAACGTACTTAACTCTATAAATATTCATCCGGATAAGTTTCCAATAAATGTGCTTGCGTACCAACGATAGGTGTGAATAATTAATTTTAAATTATGTCGGCATGGCGCTAATTTGTAACTGTGAGGATAATTGGCATGAGACAAGAGAAGGCATGGTTTTTAAAATTATTTTTATTTATTTTAGACACCAACGATTAATTTATATTGACAAATATCGCAAAATTAAATATCGCATAATGACTAATAATTATGTAGCCCGAGGTCCTCACTTTACTGTGAATCATTGGTTAGTTGTTGTTAACGTGGCCACCTAACGTTCATTGACACTGGGGTGAATCGGGGTTTTCTTTTGGGACTTCAGGAGTTTAAAAATAATAACGAGTTTTTTTGAGGCAGCTGAGAAGAATTTATTTTTAACTTGGCCCCCACCAAGATATTGTCCTGTATCATGGTTGTGTCTAAATGTCTCGCATGTAATCGACAAATATTTTTTTTCAGCTCACCTGTCGGCCTTAGAAAAGCTGTAGCGCATTTATTTTGTATAGGGATTATTTTATGTATTGTTATATAAATTGCCAAGTTTATATAATTCTGAGGTAATTAAAGTATCATCGTCTGCCACAGATAATATAGGTTGGTGAACCGTCAATCGATTGTGAGTGGAAACCAATGAACAATGAAATAAATCGTACTAATAAGTACATAATGATATAATATTATGTATAAATATTATAGACGACTTACAAACATACAACGCCTGTTTCCCATAATGGTAGGCAGAGACCATTTCCACATGCTACTATCCTGGCACACCATACATACTATACTTTTTAGATAACTAACTTATTACTGTATAAGTGTAAACCTTATACAGTAAAAAGTTCATATCATCCTGGTCTTTTCCCAACTACGTTGAAGTCGACTTCCAGTCTAACCAGATAGGTACGGCTGAATATCCGTAATTTCCACGAAGCGAGGGCCAGCATAACCGACTTTCATGGCAGTTATCGTCGGTTCCAATATAAATGGGAAAATACTATTAAAATAAAAACTAGCTTTCCGCCAGCGGCTTCGCCCGCATGGTCTGGGTGTTTTTTATGACTTTCATCCCTATTTCAACCTTATTATGTTTCGCATTAAAAAGTAGCCTATGTCCTTTCTCAGGCTCTAGACTAATTTCATTTAATCAGTAGTTTTGGCCTGTAAGCGCGACAGAACGACAGACAGAGTTACTTTCGCATTTATAATATTAGTAAGGAAGTAAGGATAATTATACAGTAGCTTTCCGTTTACCATTTACATTATAGTCAAGAAAACATGCAGTCTTTTGATAATGTCGGTAGGTACCTATAGGTTTAATGTTGTATTTCTCACCTTCTTTCTTCATACCCGCTTTGAAGCACTTCCTTAGCCTACAGTATCTACACTGGTTTCTTTTGTCTTTGTCCACTACACAATTTCTGCTGAATCTGAAACAAAAAATATTTATGCTATAATGTTGAATCTGTGTTAGCGTTCCTATTCGACACTTTGCCTTTTACGTCGCGGCGGATGTTACAAATCTCGTGGCTGTGGTGACTATTGGGCAAGGGAATTAGAACTGGGAAGGAATTTTCCTCATCCCTAAAAAGGAGGATACTCCTTGAGAAAGTTCAGTAATTTCTGACACCATACCCGAATTGAAATTAACAACTTTTTACCGATTCATATAGGTAGGTATATCATTAGCTGGGTACCTGTTTTTTCATATCATTCAAATTCAAATATTAAGTATATAATTTACATTAATGTTTGATTCCAAATCCCTAGCTAAAAACCAACAAAATCTAAAAATAAATACCTATAACAATATTTTTCGATAACTATATAAAAATAAACTTCTTAATTAATTGAAAAATAGTTATAATTGATGGCTATATAAGAATCAAGGTTATACATAATCCATTACATGTAAAGTAAGAAAGGTTGCTTGTGTTTTTTAACAGTTTTTTATAATTTCAATTAAACTGATATGTTGTTAGCCTTCTAAGTTCTTATGGTCATATAAATAGAAATAAAAATAACATACCTATAACATATTTATATGTAATTATGTATATGACGCACATGGATAATCCCAAACTGACAACCAACACGTCGTAGCTTGATAGCCCTATAGCAATATTACGATAAAAATTTGAAATATTTACTTTTTCTATTAAAATAAGCTTAAAACGTCTATCTCAGTCATCCATTTTAAGTACCTATTTCAATACCACCCTAGTAGCGGTAGGTTGATGTGTAGTTGAGAGTACCATTTAAAAAAGAAAAACACGCAGTAGAGCTGAGGGCACACCCAGTATAATAAAAAAGTAAATTACATAACAAGGTTGCATTGGCAAGATGTTTTATGTAAAAAATGACATTATATGACATTTATCACCACGGCCGTGCGCTGCATTAAGGTTTTCAAATTGTTATGATTTTTC
Organism: Acronicta psi; assembly: GCA_946251955.1. Taxonomy (NCBI): domain Eukaryota; kingdom Metazoa; phylum Arthropoda; class Insecta; order Lepidoptera; family Noctuidae; genus Acronicta; species Acronicta psi. The sequence continues at coordinate 4,560,409 of OX276486.1, forward strand.
AAGTAAGATAAGAATAATTTTCCAGTCACAGACATACAGAGCACTGATAGCCTAGTGGGAAGAGCACCCGCCGTACACGGTGGGCAGGTTCAAGGTACACACCTTTGTCCTTAAGTGGATTATATTTTTATCACTACCTACCTACCTAGGTGCCTGGGCCATTTCTCATAGACGGAATTATCATAGCTGTTCATATTGATACAGCTGATTTGTAATTCAGCATAGCCAGTAATTCGATTTAAGGCGCTCTGATATTTTTCTTTTTTTTTATTAATAAGGAGGTTTTAAACACAAATCTTCAATAATTATAGACATAATTAATTCTTCACAAGTGACAGTTGCGTCTACAATAATATTGTTGTATGCTTTTGCGCAGACAACATGCATTCTGGAATCGTTGGGTAACACATTTACCTACTTGATCAATTTTGTTATTTTTAACGCACGGGTAATAAAATATCAACCCAATTAATGACGTAATGAAATTGTGAAACAAAAACACGATCACGTTTTTAAGGGGAAACAAGTTTGTCTGTCATGGTAAACCGCATTATACATGCAACAAACATACTTTGACGTAATACGATACAAATTATACGTAATCATAAACATCATACAATGTACGTGCGCTTAAAGATCATAAATCCATATTATATTATAAATACAAAGGTCATTCATCTGTTTGTTTGTTGTCTAAACCGCGATAGATTGCAATAAAAATTGGATTGAATAGGTGGGATGTAAGTAAAATTGTGGGCAAAAGCTAATTCATAATAAAGGAAAATGATCATTCAAAAATAATTACAAACAAAACAACACACAGACAAAAACTTCAGATTTGATATAATGGAAAAACTAAAATAGATTCAATATTTTGTTGTTGTTTAGAATTTAGCTGTTCTGGTTACTAAGCGTAGTAGTTAAGCGTTCTTAAGGTAATGTGTCATTATTGAAATTGAAAATATATTAATGATTAATGTGTTGATTTCATCCTTAGTTCACTTGTAGCGATTCACTTGCACATACTTATAGATTTTTAAGTATTTGTAAGCTAAATTCACTTTTAAAGCTTACACGTGTGGGTGGTCCCTACTTGGCGAGTACCCAGCTTCGGGTAAGGTTGTGTGGTTCCCACCGACGATGAAGCGAATACCGCAGCCTTGCCAACTAGTATCATTCAGCAGTTTCACAAGTACAGTTGTGAATTCACAAGTGACAACTCTACGAATAATTAGATAATTTATTATAATATTAGCTGTTGCCCTTGGTTTCTCTCGCATAGCTAAGGATTTTTTTATAACGCTTTTATTAGCTTGGTATGTATCTATGTAACTGAATTTTTATACGTGATTTTCATACCTTTCAAAACGACGACTTTTTTACAATAATTATTTTGATTTGATATTGATCTAGTGGTCGTACACGCGACACACTGCTGAGCAAGAGGACCAGTTTTGATTCCCATGTTTTAATAAATGAATTAGTCACTTAATTATTAGCTGCACGTTTAGTTATTTAGTATTTATTACCTATATACTGTATATAGATAGTTTCATCAACGAATTAGTTACATAAATATTGCCTACATGTTTAAACTTAAAGATGGTTTAATCAATGAATTAGTTACCTAATTATTACCTACACGTATATAGATTGTTTAATCAATGAATTAGTTAAATAATTATTACCTACACGTATATAGATTGTTTAATCAATAAATTAGTTACTTAATAATTACCTACATGTTTAAAGATGGTTTAATCAACGAATTAGTTACTTAATTATTACCTGCATGTATATAAATGGTTTTTCCGAACGCTTCGCCTAAAGAATCCCTTGCAGCCGTCGCAGGATGAGGCGCCGTAGTGCTTGCCGGTGGCGCGGTCGCCGCAGATGGCGCAGTGCTGCGACAGCGCCACCGACGACGCCGCGCTCGCCTCGCTGCTACTCGTCTCCAGCTGCATATCGCTGTCTGAAACAATAACGATACAACATTTAAATATCAGCAGGCGGCACAGGTACATTTATACATAATTAAAATACAAGAAACACGTCACTGACCCCTGCAAAAAGGGGGGTCAATGGCGTGTTTCTTATGTAGGTATATATTTACAAACAAAGTCAAAAAGTACTATTATAAATTTTGTCTAGTACCAATAGTGTAACCTCTGTTTAGTTTGGGACGAGATGGTGCTGTGTAAAATGTCCCATGTCCAAGATTGATATGATATAGGTATATCGTGAATACCATATTGTTTTTATAAATAAAGATACCTATGGAACATTTTACAGAGCACCATCTAGTCCCAAAATAAACACAGCTAAAACTGTAGCACAACTAATGATGCATTTCATTTTATTTTTCCTTTTTTTGCAATGTCACGATGTGGTTTTAATTAGGTGATAAACTTTAAATGGGTCCATAGCAAAATTTGGAGACTTACAGACTAAACTACTTGTATCCTTGTGTCATCGTGTGTACATTCAAATTCTGTAGTGATCAAAATTAATAACAATACAGCTCCGATTTCATAAGGCTTTACTAAAAGGAACAATTGGATCAGTACTATATGCTGCCCATAGAAGACCTTAACCTACACATGAGATAAGTGCGAGATAGAATTTTGGAATTATCCTTGTACTTTGATTTTGAATATTTTGTAATTTAGTGGTCTGGCGTCAGGAAAGGCGTTTAAATGCGTTAAGTTAGAAAGTATGTAGGACCTATGACAATTTACAAGAGCCAGGAGATTTGTAGGTACACCTTAAAACGTAGGTAACTAGGTAGTCACAGACAGTGACCTAGAAACAGTGATTTATTTCCAACGTTTGTTGACAAAAAGAAGGTTTATCTTTCCTTAACCTTAACAGATATCGTTGCATACTCAAGATGAGTTGGCCAATCACATTCAGACATGCTATTTATGTTATCACAATATCTATTAAAGATTTACGTTCTACTTAAAGGCATACCGAGCTAACAGTAGAAGACGAGTATTTTATTGACTTTTTAGCCCACAAAAATTTAATTTAATAGATTAAAAATGGTAATGTTAAAACAAGACCGGGAGAAGATAATTAATATAATAAATAATAAGTGTTTCGACATGAACATTAAACATAGGTAGTATTTAAGTGGGGGTAACTAAAAAGCAAAATCACCTTGAGAATTAATATTGTCCAAAATGTGGGGTAACTAAAAAGTATTTACTATCGATTCGGAAAGTAGGGTAGGTAACTAGAAAGCAATGTTACCCAGGGTATGTGGGGGTAATGTTAGGGTAGGTAACTGGAAAGCAGTAACCTCTTTTCGTCGTCGAGTTAAAACATGGATATTTGGCCACAGATTACCCATTTCTTTGATAAACTTATGAACCGGAATTATGAATTTGCATGTGTAATACGATGCGCCCAATAAACATAACAGACATAGCTTTGTTAGCTGCAATTATAATTGAACAATTGGCACCAAGTTGAGTAATAGGTACCTATATCATACGCAAGTAGGTAGATAAATGTATAAAAAACTGATAAAGTGTACTTAATTGCATTTTGGCACAATATTGTTTTTAAGGTGTAAACTGTTATCATACAGATAACATTACAAACAACTTAAAAGATAAAGTTGCAAAAATAGGAATATCACTTTCTATTACATCAGCATTTACTTATTTTTATGCTAATGACCGACAATTCAATACAAAATCGCAACTGTGCAAATAAAAACGTGAGCGCAGAGTATAGTGTCAACAAACCTTCGTTATACGGTAAAGCAGGTCGCGTCTCTTGTGGCGGACTATGTACTACAGGTCCATAGTAGGGGCTACTAGGGTGCTTCTCCCACTGTGCCTGTGTACCCATCATGTAATCCACCGCGTTGTACATTGGACACAACTCCTGTGATGCCATCTCGTATCCGAGCACCGGCGGCATCTTCAGCCGCCCACTACCACGCGACACTTACGTCGTACGTTAGCGCAACAGACGATAGCTCCGATAATAGTCCTTATAAACACGATTACCAACAGGTGCTTTAACCAAACCAAATACCACAACCGCTTATCACGAAACTTAAACGTATCATAACAAATACTAAATTAATCACAGCAAATATTTATCCGGTAATGAGTGTGGTGAGGGTGACGGCGACTACACCGCTTCCGGGTAATGTTTTCGTTTTTATCACACAATTGTGTACCAGTTCTCGATAGCGTTGTTTACAGACAATCACGCCGGTCTCGGGTGACTAGCTGATGCACACAGCGCGACCTTCCACGCCCGCGGTGTAAATGCGACTGACGACCGCGGTCGCCATCACACCTAACATCCGCTTCGCAAATCTGCTGACACTACCTATGAATGACCCGCTCAACAGTGTCCAAGTCAGCAAATGGTAGCGATTCGCGGATTACATCCGACACCGCTGACTCACCCGTTATCGGAAATGCAGCGGATGTGGAATCGAATGCGTGCCGCCTGAGGAGTCACTCGGTAGCAGCTGACGAACAGAACCTTTTGCCATTACCGTCATGTTTTAGTAAGTAAACAAACCGCCCGGATGACTAACTGCTTGTCACACGCACTGGCTTTGTTCGCATGTCCCTTTGTTGCTATGTGTGCATCTATTGTGTGGGCTGTTATCTATAGGGATTCTGATAATGTTCGTGGAGATGATTTATCGCAGAGCTGATAATGTGTAATGAGAATGACCAACACATATCATCAAATAATGTCCTTGTCAGTTCGTCACTTAAACAAAAAGTAAATATTGTATTTCTGAAAAAAAAAACTTGAGTACTAATGCATCGAAGATACTCCACTGTAAAACATCACTCAACTAACCTACGTACGAAGATGAACTCCTCTCTTCTAGTAGTGTTTATTATAACTTATTATACTGCACAAACAAAGCTAATGGCCGCCTGAATGCTAAGAACATGTAATGCAGTGATTTGGTATTAAAACGTAATACAAGTGTAAACAATGGCGGCATTCTGGAGCTATCGGCAGACGGGGCATGTCGGGGTCGCGGTATCTCGGCCGAGCTGCGACGCCGATGCTCCTGTCATAATAACCCTTTCTATCGTAAAACACGAGTTTTTAGATAAACATACACACAAAATGCTGTAAAATAGTAAGTACCAAATAAACTTTCAGATTGTTATCTTACTTAGACAATCTGGAATTAATAATTATTTATCCACAAATGATTTTGAAGTCCTTTGCCGCTAGAAAGGGTAGATTAATATTGATCATTATTTCAATAAAAAACTTAAATATTGGAATACAAAAACTTTGCAAATGAACTAAATCTCCCTATTCTAAAAGGTTCATTAGTTAAGGGAATATTGCTATCAATAACATTTAAATGACTTGTTTATTCAATGTGTCATTAGTTAATAAAGGGTTAATTTTCATAATTGTTTACTATTGAGAGTTGTTTTCGAATTGGTCATGTATTTAGCTGTAATTCATTCAGGAGAGCTAAGTAAGAAAGTTAAACATAAATATAAACAAATTATTCACTTTCCAATAAGTACCTAGTTATTACTAGTAGGTTTTCTTTTGTGTAACTGGCACGTTATAACAAAGGAATTATAAAGTGGGTGGTTGCTTGTTTACGTTTTTTCTTCAGCTTCTCTGAATAAGGCAAATTTAAAAAAAAAAAACAAAGGATATTTTGCTCGTTATTCAACTTTTTGATTTATTTTCCGAAAATAATAAAATCCAACGTAAGCCACAAACAAAATTATAACGATCTTTTTGTATTTTTTAAGCATTTTCCATGCTAAGATTACAAGTTATTTTTAATGAAGGAAAAAATCGGCGGGCGGGCAGGGTTCGAACCTGCGCCTTCTGGTTCGGTACACCAGACGCTCTGACCACTAAGCCACCGCTCGCCCAGGGCCACCGCTCGCCCAGGGCGAGCGGTGGCTTAGTGGTCAGAGCGTATGGTGTACCGAACCAGAAGGCGCAGGTTCGAACCCTGCCCGCCCGCCGATTTTTTCCTTCATTAAAAATAAAATTATAACGACTTATGCAGCAATTTATATAAGATTCAAGGTTTAACGTTGGACATTATCCAAAAATAATCGTGCCCATATTATTAAACCAAAGAAAAATACGGAAAGGAATCTGAGAAGTAAAGTACCAGTCACATTATAATTACATTTGTAGATTAATTAACTACTTATTTTCAAGGCGAGCAGCTGACAAACGCAGTAGAATTAATAATATATTTTTATCTGACCTGAGTGATCGCTACTCATCGAGTCGATCAGTATTCTAAGTAACCGCAAATATTTTATCTTTATGATAGTGAAGATGTGAATATATTAAATAAGTGTGATTTACTCAGTATTTGGCAAGCAGAAAGATGATGTAACTTGCATAACCGCAGGCTTTCGAAAGAATTCTTAAGTCACACTTCTTTACTAAATTAGTAAAATTAATGACTAATATTCTTTAGCTTGTAACTTTTACCTTGAACTCCAATGCTTAAATTATTAAGAGAAACACTTAATTTAAAAAAAATTAAGTGTTTCTCTTAATAATTTACCCCTATTGAGCACCTATTAATAATCACTACATAGTATACTAGCTTCCCGCCAGCGGCTTCGCCCGCGTGGTCTTATAATTTTTTCCCCGTTTTTGCTACATTTTTCATTACTACTCCGCTCCGATTAGTCGTAGCGTGATGATATATAGCCTATGTTACTCGGGGATAATGTCGCTTTCCAAAGGTGAAAGAATTTTTGAAATCGGTCCAGTAGTTTCGGAGCCTATTCATTACAAACAAACAAACAAACAAACAAATCTTTCCTCTTTATAATATTAGTATAGATGACAAAGTCGCTTCCGCCGTCTGTCTGTCCCTATGTATGCTTAGATCTTTAAAACTACGCAACGGATTTTGATGCGGTTTTTTTTAATAGATAGAGTGATTCTTAAGGAAGGTTTATATGTATAATACATGACCACGCGGGCGAAGCCGCTGACGGAAAGCTAGTTTAATATAAATCATTTAAACATTGGAGTTCAAGGTAAAAGTTACAAGCTAAGGAATATTAGTCATTCCTAATTTAGTAAAGAAGTGTGACTTATAAAAATTAAGTGTTAACCTGTGATTACCCCATGTTGGTCACCTATTGATACAAAAACAATTTTTAACGGAAATATTTTACATTTAATAACATAAATTTGACATAAGATTAATATCTTTGTTCATTAGAATATAAACAAAAAAATTAAGATTACAAAAAGTTAAGGTCCTATAAATACTGGCAGATTGTAAAAAAGATAAAAAAATTACAAGGAAAATCCGGTACCATAAGAACGCTCTGACGTTTCTCACTAATGATATGAAAATTATATAATTGGTTTTGTTATTATTCTAATCGTTAGGCATATTGAGCTTGGCGCTAAAGTGGTTGCCAAGATACACACTGTATCGTACCTTTTGACATCATTATCTATAATAAGCTGTACTCGACTTAGAAGTAATGTATAAGTGCTATTCAAGCAAGTGCTCTTGATAATTGCTAGGTAATATGAGGATATAGTAAAACTAGCGACTTGAGCGCTTCTTGCAAGATGCATTTTACCCTTGGTTTCTAGAACAAGTTGAAGTTATCGTTTAGAGAATCTTGAGTCAAATATGCAGAATCTTAATTTGACATATCCCCATGAATGCACTGAACATGCACGGCTTTTTAAATTCATATGTAAATTCCTCCTCCTCTACCTTGAGTCATATTCCTCAGTGCTGAGAGCCGTGACCTCCCTCATGCATCACTTTCTTCCGTACTATCATTCTCCAACTGTTACTATTTCTGTCGAGTCTAGAGCGGTGCGGATCTGGTCAGACCAACGTATAGGGCTGCGTCAACGAGGTCTTTGTCCCTTTACTCTGCCGGTCACAATGAATTTCTCGAGATTGTCACTGTCTTTCCTTGCAATGTGACCGAAGTATTCAAGAACTCTGCGCAAGCACTCGGATGATAGGCGCGAAGGGATTTTGAGTTCTCGCAATATGGAGACGTTAGTCCGAAATACTATCCAAGTGTTACGAAGCATCTTCCTCCAACACTCCACATCTCAAAGCCGTCGATGCGTTTGCGATCTGCAGCTTTCAACTTCCAGGTCTCAGCGCCATACGAAAAGATCGAAAAGACTAGAGTCGGCACCAATTTGGTTTAGGTCTTTACGGATATTTTTCGATCTCTCCAGATTTTGCCAAGTTGAGACATGCCACCTTATCCATGCCAATTCTCCTGCGCACTTCTATCTCACACGAACCATTGTTGCTGATGTTGGATCCCAAGAAGATAAAGTTCCCCACTGTTTTAAGGCCCAAAGCGCCAGTAAGTTTTAACTTCCCAGATATATCTGCCACCATGATCTTTGTTTTGGACCTGTTTACGGAAAGTCCCATCTCCTCGCTAATCTCGAGTCTAGAAATGCAGCCATTTCTGACTTATTTGCTGCAAGAAGGGTAGTGTCATAGGCGTAGGTTAGTGATTTTCACGCACCCAACTGTGATACAAATTAGCAATTATTTATTACCGATTCCTTAAACCTATATCGTTAGAATAATATTTCATTATTTTACGGTAAACGGTAAAATGACGGTCTCAGTAAAGACACAAGCTCTACATTTCTACAGATTAAGCTAAGGATTTTGTGGCTGTAGACTTCCCCCAATCCACAAAACCAGCTTGGTGGACGCAGAGGAAATTAAGATCCCTCTGATTTTGGGTAAGGGTAAAGATAGTAAAGGGTAAAGGTAAGGGTAAAGGCCCGGTTATTGAACGAGCTCTATGCTTTATTTTCTCTAAATAATATTATAAATGTGAAAGTTTGTGAGGATGGATGGATGTTTGTTACTCTTTCACGCAAAAACTACTGAACGGATCTGGATGAAATTTGGCATAGAGATAGATTATAGTCTGGAATAGCACATAGGCTACTTTTTATCCGGGTAAAATGTATGGTTCCCGTGGGATAGCGGGCGAAGCCGCTGGCGGAAAGCTAGTTTTCTCTATAAAGAATAATAACCTAAATTAAAAATTTAGTAAACCCCCGACACGAAATGTAATTTGGGATTTTGTGGTGGCGGCCATCTTGGATTTGAAATTTATTATAGTGTATAGTTTCCTCTAGCTATGCCTTTTCATTTGATACCCATATTGAGGGAGTTGTGAAAAAATATGTAATTCGTTATTTTGTGGCGGCGGCCATCTTGGACCGATTTTCATCAAACATAGCTAAGAACACTCCCGACTAATTCACCTTTCAAATAAAAAAATCAAAATCAAAATCGGCTCATCCGTTAGGGAGCTACGATGCCACAGACAGACACACACACACACACACACAGACACGTCAAACTTATAACACCCCGTCGTTTTTGCGTCGGGGGTTAAAAAATATCGTCGTACTGATGAAGTGGAAAATTCTTACACGCACAATATTGATAGCCGCAATACAATATTGTTTATCTTAGGCGATATAATTATAGGTGCCGAAATGTGCTATCGATCGATAACAATGAAAAGATAATCCTATCCAAAACATTTCATGTGAAGTTGGTTGTCAAGACCCACGAGTTCAAACGCTTTCACTGTTAAAAGTAAGTAAAGCCAAGATTTATAAACACTACATCTTGATCCAAGAGTAATATTTTTTTTTCTATTAATTCCTGCCACTTCAATAAACACTGTCTTTTCTCCTTTAAAAGAAACAAGTAAATATATATAAAAAAATTACGTTGTGTCAATATAATAGTTGAATGAAATTGCCGTCACACTTTTTAGGAAGTTATAGGGATGTAATTATGAATACTTTATTAAACAACGATTATCCTCGCCGATACCGGTCAAAAAAGAATTCTATTAGAACTTTCCTCATTTTATAAAGCACTAAATGTGACCTCAGCTCTGCCACATACCAGATAAAAAGCACTACCGTTCTTAAAATATTTGTGCCTACGACTTTAGTTTAAATTGGCAGAATTACATACTGTTCCAAAAGTAATTACCTACTTTATTCTAGTTACAAACAAGTTAAGATATACCTACCTTTCTTTTACCGATTTTAAAAACATTAAAGGTGCCAGTGCGCTAAACCCGACTAATTACATGTTTTTTATTTGGTTTATGCATTTGCTGGTTAGTTGTTTAATATGTTATGTAATTACAATAACATTCTCATTTTTGTAACGTAGGTTACGTTACAAAAATGAGAATTAGATAAAAGTACCTAGTTAAGGGATTTCACACCGTGTATAACTCCCAAATTCAGTTAGTGTCAAAACTGTTAATTTTGATTACGATATTATAGGGCACTGTACCATTGTCGTAATTACAAAGGAAGCAACGTTTTTGTTACCACGAACCCACAATGTATAAATGATCACTGCTCATTAATAAATCTGATAAAATTCTAATTTGGAGTACGGTTCTATATGGCCACGTATTGTATTTTCCTTGTGCGTTCTACGAAGAAAAGAAGGTTAGAAAAATGTCTTATGCAAAAAACGAAATTATTGGAACTAGCACAAATAAAATATGTACGCGAAATCACGGTGACTTGCAGGTTTAAATATCACAACGTTATTATAAGGCTTACGCAATCCCCTACTGGACTTTGTACCTCGCGAATCTACAGACATGTTACGGTTCAAAGTCCATATTTATCGTTATGTACATCGATAAAGTGGAGAAACCAGTAGCAGACTGGATCGAAATCGAATCGTTGATCGATACAAAATTCACATACCTACGTATGCAATATTGTAAAATTCTTTTTAGTCCGGTCAATTTAGACATTCGAAGTTACATAAAGTCCCAACAAGCTGAATTTCAGTGAAATTGTTCAAAACATAATTATAAACAATGTCTAGAAGTTCCCCATCATTCCCGTGTATGGAAATTTTTTTATTCAAGGTCAAAGGTCAAAAAAATGAGTTTTTCGCGATTTTCAGCAAAACGGTAAGTTTTATCATAAAAGTACCTCTGACAAAAATTGTAGATCATAAAATTATCTATAAAAAATGTATCAATACTTTTTTCTTTCGAGCCACCGTTTCTGAGATATAACGATTCAAAAAGTTATAAAAGTTGTTATCGTCATAATATGCACACGTTTCCACGCCACGACTTTTTTGCAACCACATTTAGCACTGCATCCCTTTTTGCAGTTGCAAAAAATAGTGTTCAGCAGTTTTTCCGGCGCAGGTGGAAGGAAAGTTTGAACTGGCTCTAATATATTGCTGACCAACTTCCAACCCCAGTCTGTAGGGTCTAGCTGATAACCAAGCCACACTTGAACTTGGTAATATACTCGAAAAAGATGTTGGTGAGCAGCAACTGAGGTTGGAGGAAGACAAGCTGATTGAACTTGTTTTTTATTTTTAATGAAACATGCATATCGATGCTTATCTAAACAGGTAGTTTTTTTAGGAGCTCCGTACATAGAAAGAAGAAAGCGGATGCCGTTGGTAATAACTTCTTGTTGAGTTGAATTTTCTCTTTTTAAAAACTTCAGCACATTGAATTAAATATTGTTTTTCAAACATTTTGAAAACTGCTGTTTTACCCCTCTTGTAAAATGCAGATGTATCACAGCCAGTTATTGTGTGTAAAAATAGTACATGATCTTGACACTTTACAAAAGTAAAAACTTTTTGATGAATATATATCTGATTGATGCTGAGCTTTTCCTGGTTTTAAGAAAAAAAATAGTTTTTTCAGTTGGCGTTCAGTACGTCAACATCTTCACCAACAACAATAGTTGTATTTGTCAAATTGAATTGCTCTATTGCTGTTTCAATAATCAATACATCAAACTTATATGTATATTTTATACATATTGTAAGTATAAGTTACAATGACCGATAGAAAAATATTCAAACATTTAATATATATTTATATATATATATATATAAATAATATATTTATAATATATATATAATATATTTATATATTATATAAAATATAACAACTCTAGATGTATATACGTGGCGTACTCATGCATATTATGACGATAACAACTTTTATAACTTTTTGAATCGTTATATCTCAGAAACGGTGGCTTGTAAGAAAAAAGTATTGATACATTTTTTATAGATAATTTTATGATCTACAATTTTTGTCAGAGGTACTTTTATGATAAAACTTACCGTTTTGCTGAAAATCGCGAAAAACTCATTTTTTTGACCTTTGACCTTGAATAAAAAAATTTCCATACACGGGAATTATGGGGAACTTCTAGACATTGCTTATAATTATGTTTTGAACAATTTCACTGAAATTCAGCTTGTTGGGACTTTATGTAACTTCACTCTCATTTTTTGGTCTAAATTGACTGGACTATTTGTTTATGTATGTTTTTATTTCTCATGGAAAAAGTATATAAAAATACTTACATTTTAAATACTAGGTATTAGAATTAAAGCAGGTAATAACAATTATTAAATAAAATAAATTAATAAACAAAAAAGTTTGTTTAAAAATTATTTATTTTAAGTTTTAATGTCGGTTTTTTTGAAGTCGGTTGGAAATGAAAACAGTGAAAAGTACATAACTAAGATCATAAAGGTAATTGACAGATACTATAATGTTTCTATATACAGTCCAAAGGTCACTGCCAGAAGGCTTTTAACTATTTAAGGACTACTAATTATACATTAAGTACTGTAATAAAAATGTGAATAGGTATAACTTTCCCGTTGCTGTCCAAAGGTCCAAAGTCTAACCATACCGTTGGCTGATATTATTACAAATAAATAATATTATAATAACTAACTCTGTTTCCTATATTTATAATTTGAAATGAAATAGCATTTCAAAATGCAACTTTTATGGTTTACCTATGCCGCAAAACGTAATCGGCTGAGAAATCGCCGCACATGGACGGCTGCAACACCACAGGCTGGTGATGAGTCGCCAGCCATTAAAATTATCTACCAAGTACACAGTAAACGACTGGCTCTCACAAGCAAGTCGGAACGTAGTTTCGGCCTTCGCTGCGGGCATTTCCTACTCCCTAACACCTACGGACGCATACTTCATTCGGGGCCGCAACTAAGATTTACAGATGCACTTACTTTTCAAAATGCAACTTTTATGGTTTACCTATGCCGCAAAACGTAATCGGCTGAGAAATCGCCGCACATGGACGGCTGCAACACCACAGGCTGCTGATGAGTCGCTAGCCATTAAAATTATCTACCAAGTACACAGTAAACGACTGGCTCTCACAAGCAAGTCGGAACGTAGTTTCGGCCTTCGGTGCGGGCGATTCCTACTCCCTAACACCTACGGACGCATACTTCATTCGGGGCCGCAACTAAGAATTACAGATGCACTTACTCCCGTTTACTACTACTACTACTTACTATGTGTTTTTACCTATTCCGAAAAATTGAACCTGACACTTGTTTTTACGGATCGTTTTGTATGGTCTGTTCGGACAGGTCCGTAACTTTGTTGACGGAGATAGGGAGTAGACCCCCTGTTCCGAGCGAAGAAGAGATCACCACTGAGCAAGTCAGATCTTTTCTCGCCGCTTACGAGATGCCGATCTCTTATTTACTTACTTACTTGTAAACCTAAGGGTGTTACTCTAATTACTTATCTTTAACTCAATGGAGAATGACTCAGTTTATTAGGCCTGTTATAATATGAAACCTTAGTCTTTTAAAAATCATCACCGCGAATATATGTTATTATTATCTTATAAAATTAAAAGCATATAAGTACAAGTACATAAAAGTATTTGTGTGGTTTCAAACAAAGTCTTCTTACTTGAGTCACGCATTAATTAGTCAGCCTAAGATTGCTAGGATGTTACATAAATACCTAACTAGGCAGATATTACCGCTACAATTATCTTTTTAGTAACAAACTAACAGCCCTGTCACGATGACTGGGCAATAAGTGTCTATAATTATATTCGCTACGAAGAAATAAACCATAATTGCCGATAGTACTGGATTTTTATTGGAAAATTCCCTTGTGACATGTAAACAAGAAAAAAATAGCTACAGCACTGAAAATACTGATGGCAAAATAAGCATGATACATTACATGTCTTATATTATAAATACTATACCAATTTTAGTATAACAATGAGTTTCTGTGATTCCAAAATAAATGCCGAATTTTTTGTGTAAACTGCTATCCTTACTACTACTACTAATTAATTAAATGTGAAAGTAACTCTGTCTGTCTGTCGCTGATTCGCTGTGTAACTTTCAGGCCTAAATCGCTTTGAATTCAATTTGGATTAAAACTTGAATGAGGATAGGCTTCCTTTCGTCGTGCAAAAAGGCTTGAAGGGGTTGAAATAGAGGATGAAACTTTGTATTGAGTCATTTCTTAAAAAAAAAAAACAGTTGCTCAAGCGTTCTTGAAGTTTCTAACCTTCGACATTTAGCTCACCACCACTTACGACTACACTAATAGGGGGTTTATCCTTAACTAGTATGACACGATATTTGACGATATACCTAGCATTGTCGTTGCGTTATCTCGTCTCGAGCCATCAAGTTTATCGAGTGTCGCACGGTACGCAAATTTGAGAGCATCAATAAGACCTTCATGTTCACACTAATAAAAACTACTTACTCTATTAAGAAGAAAATATTGATTCAATAATTTAATTAGTAAATAGGTATTTATTTATATCAAATAAATATTATACGTATTTTATAGATATTTATTTATATCAATTAAATATTATACGTATTTTATAGATATTTATTTGTAATGAAATCATTTTGCGTATCATATGGAACAATAGATGATATCATTCGATAGATATTCAGTAAAAGTACAATAAATTTATCTTTTGCATGTGCAATTTATTATCACCAGTAACTGTAATTGACTGTAAATGATCATAAAATGATGTAAATATTAATATTAATAAATAATAAAATTTGTTGGAAACTTTACATGTTTATAATCCACTAGTGACTCATTATCAGTTGTTTGTTTGTCTTTACCAGTTATTAAGATAATGTTTAGAAATAATTTTAAGTGGTCAGAAAACAATTTGTAAATATTTACACTTAATTAAATAAAATACTAATGATACCCAATTACTTTGACAACATCTTTGATATTATTTTCATTTAAAATACTCAAGTTATATTGCTAACATTCATTGATATTATTAGTGGTTTTAACGACCAGTCTAGAGGTTGTAACTATGAAGTTTAGTTATAGAGTATGTCTATTTATGTAAGATATATAATAGCAACAATAAATGGGCTGGCATTCAATTGAGAGTAGTGGTGGCAAGCTTACAATTGAAACTAATTGTGTCCTTAGCCCGCCGCTAAATGCACAATGCTCGTACATCACTGCAATTACCTATTTATGCTTCCTTCTAACATTCAATGATGCACTTATTTAGGTTGAAATCTAATGAAACGTTTATGTTTTGTATAGGTTGATATGCTTAATCATCTGCCTGACTAGCTACCACCCTTGTATGCCACCAAACAGTTTTGAAGTATTTCTATTCTGTATGAGAGACATAGAGTTCAAAATGGTACTTACTTCAAAGGCAATTTAGGCAATACCCTACCAGCCTCAACGTACTTGGAGCTCTATTTTAGAACTGTGCTTTCCATGAGAGAGGTCACACATAATCTATTGATAATAATTTAAAATCCAAATTTCATGGTATAATAATATCTTTTAAAAGCACAACTTGGTAGTTGTACCCATGTATTCATTAGGTTACACTTACAAACGCTGCTTCTGTTTTGTACAGATTTTAGGCAACAATTTGAGTGTTTCTTTTATACAAACAAAAGTACTCCATAGTATTATAATATGGAATTATTTAAGTCTTTGAATCAACAATATAGTTAATTATAATGGCAATGCTGTTTTGCGTCCGTCATTAAACAGGTAATACCAATACATTGCTTTCTAGGAATTGAAGGCAGGAATGAGGTGTTTAGTTTCCATAAGGAAACTAAGTTAATTGTTATACTATAGTGTTGTTTTGCTGGCTTGTGGTTACAAATAACTTCACATAGTGTTGGGTAAGTAATTCATATCTGTTTATATTATAATGATTAGAGGCTCTTGCAGAATCTTTTTCTTTTACCTCCTTCCACAGAGTTCTTGAAATAGAATTTCAGAAAGAAAATCAGAAGAGTAAATAGTGACAGTGATACTTGACAAAAGTATTGTCAAAAAACACCACAACAGGTCCACATAGAGATAGCTAGATGTACTTGGTTCCTACCTGGAATAGAATGGCTAGGGTGACCTTTGCCTGCAGTGACAACAAGAACAGTAGAATAATATAATTAAAAAATAACTTTAGCACAACAACCAGCCCAGAAATTGGGTTGCAGAGGTCTGATGGCAGTATCTTTGAATAATATACTGGTATTTAAATATTTAGCCACATATAGCTAGACTAGAATCACACCTGTGACACTCCTTACAAACTTTCCAATACCGCTGCACACTACAGTACCAAATGTCAAACTTGTCAAAATTATGTTTGTACACATGCAAATGCAAATGTGTGTGTGAGAGTGCGTAGGGTTTGTTGGCAGTCCGTCGGGGACCTGAGGTATCTGACGTTAGGGAGGGGCGGAGAGTGGCCATTCTGTTATTATTTATTCTGTGCTAGAATGCTGACCCACACAACATGGATGAATGCATGATGAAGCATGTAAATTCTTACAAATTCAACTAGTCATCCTAATTAAAAGCTATTGTTAACAGTTGGATCGCACTGCAGGTGGGCCACATACATCTGATAAATAATAAGTAGTAGATATAATTTCTGACATGGCATATATTATATAAATTGATATTATGTTAAAAAATAGAAACAGATAAGTTTTGGAATTCTTATCAGTGTAATTAATTTGGTAACATGTAATAAAATAACCAGCTCTTTATCAACAAAGATAAAACGAATGATAGTGAAATCTAGTATGTTATCATACATAAAGTAGGTAACTAAGGGCCACCTCCCTCACCACCTCCTGAAAAGTTCCTGTTAAATTACTTGGCAGATAAATTCATACAAGTTTTGTTCCTCTCTTTTAGTTTTTTCAAGCATTTTCCATGCTAAGATTAGAAGTTATTTATTCACCTTAAGACATAAGTTTATAATGTGAGGGAAGATTTCGATTGGCGAGTGGTAGCTTAGCCGTCAAAGCATCTGGTGTACCAAAGCAGAAGATGCAGGTTCGAATCCCCCGGGAATTTTTCCTTAATTAAAAATAAGTTTTATTCAAATTCAAATGTATTTATTTGATTCAATATGGTAGTGTTGTAGTAGTAGTTTAGTGTAGTGTAGTAGTAGTAGTTTAGTGTAGTGTAGTAGTAGTAGTTTAGTGTAGTGTAGTAGTAGTTTGTTCCACTATTGACGTTATGGGGCAGTTAGCAGATATCCAGAGGTGGTAAAACAGATCCTTACTATTTCAATATATGTTAAGTAAAATAATTTATTAGTTGCGTCACAATTCACAACATGTTCATCAATAAATAACAACACATTGTAATTTCATTGGTAAGAGTGATAACATTATCATATACATAGATGTTAAATAATGTAAATAATTATATGTCACATGAGGGGAAATTCCTTTGTCATCTATAATTTAAAAGAACATTATTAGAAAGAGAGAGTGAGAGAAAGACAGATTGTTAACTGGTCACACTACTGTGAAATTAAGAAAACAAATCCATTCGGTTTTAATTTGAATAAGTGTTATAAGGATAGAATATAGGTAATATGAATCTGTAATTATCTTTAAAACTACTCATTAAACCTACATAGCAGATAACCCTAGTAGCATCAACATTGGGTTACAACATTTAGAGGTCAAACCTGTTCTCGTATATATCCGTGATCAAGCTAGCACACAAATATCGTAAGTGTTAAGGCAAACACTTTTAGCTAAGCAAACGGAAAACACAGTGCGTCGACATCACACATCGAATAAAGTTGTACGACGTAGTACTACGTACGGCAGTAATCATTAACATGAATTCTGATTCCATCATATACTCGATACTAATACACAAGAAATTATTCAGAATATATACCGCATGTGCATGAAATCAGATAGATTGATGGTAATTAGTCTGTTTACTACAATCATGTTCTCATCAATAACTCAGTAATATGACACATATAATCTGCAATGTGGTCCTACCTTCGTCGCAGAGCCCCATTGTTGAGTCAATCTTTACGTTTCAAGGGAAATCCCTCAATCAGGTGAACTATTATGATTTTCTACACAATTAAATTTTTAAGAGATGTTAAATAAATTCTCACTCAAATAAATTATGACAGCTATCTATCATGTCAAATTGAATTGACACTATTGACAGCACCAATCATAGGAGAAATGGCAACAAGAAACAGTACAGAATAAAAAGCCAATGAATGAATGAATGAAACCTAACTTTCAACTTAGTGCAGCGACATCTATGTAACGTATAGACGTGTAATGAAATGTTTCAATTCATTTATTTCTACTAGATGGTGCTAGCTACTATAATTTTATGAAGGAGAAATATCTAGTATAACTAGATTAATTATTTATTAAAAAATAATACTAATCTAGAAGCTATTCTAACTCTACATTAGACTAAAATATTTTTAATATATTTTGCTGCGTATAGATTAATCGATTTACTTTACCTTTACTAGGTACCTAATTAAGTACCTACATTATTGTCTTGTATTGTATTGGTGCTGAAGGGTTATGAATATCATAGGAAAACTAAATAAGACTGCTCGACTCCTCAATTGAAACCTTCGTTCTCCCGCTCAACAGCCACTCTCGACTTTACATCTAATGAGGCTGTAACCATTGCCTAATATTATTATAATATTACCTACTAACATTGGCTGTAACATAAAAAAGGTTTTTGCATTTGGACTTCAAGATCGCCCTTTTTTAATTATTTTTCAGCTGTCACTTCAGTGCCGTAACTTATTCTGTGCCCTTACTCTAGGATTAAAAAGGCAAAGCTACCCATTCATACGGCGCCTACGCCTGCACCCCTGTAGTCACCCCTGCCGTCATCTTCAAATATTTTGTTTATAATAGAAGACAACTTCACTTAAAAGTCAGCCGACTTGTAGGTATTCAAAATAGATACAACTCTATTTCCACTGCTAGTTTCCATCGATAAATATATAACAGCACGTTATTAATAACATCGAAATAACAGACAAACATCGCGGCAAAACAAGCATTTATAGATATAGAGAATGTATGTCAAGTACAGTCGCAATATGGACGAATTTATTAGTTCGTTCTTCTGTCGACCTGTGTGACTATTGAAGTTTGGTGAGTGTTATGAAGTTATTCTATTCATTCCATACATACATATACGTTCTTTTTGATTAATGTAGGCTAGACACAAACCACTGCAGTGTGGTAGAACTGGCAGATGGGGTTAGCTCAAGATCTACCTATGACTGTACTAAGAATTCCCTATAGTATGAGGCGAGCCTATTACCCGCACCCCGGGCTGCTATTGAGAATTTCGTAAAATATCCGATAGCGTCATTTTGCCCGGTTGCCAAGCTTTTGCGACCACTACAAAAAATTCCTTAACTCAAATAAACAGAAAAATGATGTACTAAATAATAATTTATCAACTCAGATCAGACCAGGATGTTGAACCAGTACTAGGGTTTCTGCGAGAAATTTGTCGTTAGTCGAGACGGGAAAAAAATTTCAACGCCTAGACAACTCTCGAGAAATAAATTCCGTGCGTTAAATAAGTTTGAAAGTTAATTATGATGATATTTATTTTTTTCTGCAAAGAGACCCTTACTGTCTATAACGTTTCTTTCTTTTGTATTCACGAAGTTGAAGCTGTTTGGCATCACTAATTGCGATCGGTTGCAAGCAACAGAATTAAGGTATATTCTATGTATCACGGGACTAGCACAATAGGTATTTGATAAAATATTTCCTTTTTGTTACTTTTAACACCAATTCCTACTTTTATAGAAGCATTTTAAAAAAATCCACAGCTAGATAAATACACTTTTCCCATCAAATGGAAGTCATCTAGGTCCTTGTAAGTTAGCAATGACGTATATACATAACATCATAGTACCACAGAATATCATTACACTATATATTATAAATCACTCCTGTCACTCCTCATTCCCCGAGGGTTAGGAAGAGGTACACTGCTGTAAACCCACAGTTCACCTCATGTCATAGGCCATCAACCATAAATCTTGACTCTAAGCTGCTACTGGGAATTTCACAGAAAAACACCTAAGTACCAAAAGTTTGGTCGCCCCGGGAATCGACCGAGGATCTTAGATCGTTTCTTATGGAGGCCATCCATCCACCCACTCAAGATGACATTATGACCTTCACCTCTACTCTATAATGATATCCAGAGAAAATATTATTTTTTTAAATATGAGCAGTGCAGTGCAATGCTGTGTACCTAGTCGTTTTGACGCAAGTGCCAGTGACAAAATTACATAGGTTGACGTTTGTTTACATCTTTTCGTGAAAAATGAGTTTTTCATGTTTCAAATATGACAAAAGAGGACGTTTCGTTGACCTGTTGGGTAACCTTCACTAGTTGGACGTGCAAAGGAAAGTAAATCATTTATTAATGTGTGGAAATTCTCGTGTACCCGGGAAAGCAGAGATTGTGAATTTGTCATGAAAAAGAAATTGTTTTAACTTACAGTGGTTGTCAAAATAATTTCTTACCTACCTACTACAATATGGGCTACATTGCAAGCGATTTTAGATACGTTTAAAAAAGGCGATCCCAACAGTAAATGCTGTAAGTATAGTATATATACGAGTATAAAAAAAATATATATTATGGTAAATAGGCGCTTGGTGGTAGGAATGTACGATCTAGGATCTGGTGATCCTCTTGGCTAACTCACATGGAAGGCCAAGCAGTATGACATAATTAACATACCATCACACCGGTATTCCCCGAAGGCTTAGGCAGGGCTGTACTAATGTTTACTGGTGGTCTTAGGCTGAGATTCAGAGAAGAGACTCAGCATGAACTTACGCTTCCGTATGTCAAAATGTAATACAATTTTGACATACGGAAGCCTTACTTTACGGTGAGCATCGTCTTTGAATGTTAGCCTTACTGTGTTCCGTAAGTCTAATTTATTTAGGTACGTGAGAGCGGCGCGGTGACCCGAAATTGTATTTATTGCGTTCTACATCATACATAGACCCTGCCTTTCCTTCGGGTCTTGCCTGATATTCCAAATAAACTAGCAACTAGGTACTTACTTATACTTATCCAATTACAGCTATATCACAATTCTGTATCGTACTTAACACGTACGTTAGTAGAATTTTCATTGACAATGAATTATTTATTCAGTGTCACTTTGTCTGTGAAAATATAGGTAGGTACGTTATCGACCGAACACGACATTGAGGGAAAACTACATTTTAATAGATTCGTATGTAGGTAAATCTTTCTGTACGTAACTACTGAAAAAAGCTCTTTTGTCCGAAAATTCCTTAGTTGGAAATGAGAAAACATAATTTTAGTAAGTAAATAGTTTGGCTAGACGATCTTCCTCATCTTGGGCGATAATCCTTGAGGCTTTCAGTGGGGGAGGGAGGTGTACGTGAAGATTTAGAAAAAAATAGTTATAGATAAATGTACGACGAAATACGTTATAGATATAAATTACAAATCATAGCGGTTTCCCTTGTAGTAGTAAGTTTTGAGATGCTTTGGTTTAGAACACAGACAGGCGCGGATCCAGCCCTAAATTTAGGTGATGGGCACGGCCACCAGAAAACCGGTCAAGTGCGAGTCGCTTACAATCGATATACATAAGTAGGTATTTTGAAGGAAAGGAGACCTGTATAATGTTAGTCCATTTGCTTCACAAAACTTAAAAAGTATATTAATTTGTTCAGATAAAATTACTTTTTACAAAAATCGCATTATATTTATGAATATTTCATATTTCAATGTCTAATATTCATATTAAAGGCGTAGATCGATACAAGTAGTAATGTTAATGTGATCTCCTTTTTTTAATACTACAACAGTAAGTTATTAGAAGGGTAATTACAATTACTTTGTTACTACCTCTAGTTGTCTCATGTAAGAGCGAGCGAAGCGAGCTCGGAAATTTGGACCACCCACCTTGGAAAGACTGGGTTTGAAGACTAGTTACAATTAGTGTGTTACTAGACCTCCAGTTATCTGATACAGTAAAAGCGAGCGAAGCGAGCTCGAAAATTCGGGGCACCCACCCCGGCAGGCTGGGTTAGAAGACTAACTACAATTAGTTTGTTTACTAGCAGTTATGTCATGTAAGAGCGAGCGAAGCGAGCTCGAAAATTGGAGCCTTTGGTTGGAAAATTGGATTGTCCGAGGTAGAGCTCGGGCAGGTTAGGTTAGGAGGGTAATTACAATTAGTTTGTTACTACTTCCAGTTATTTCATTTCAGAGCCAGCGAAGCGAGCTCGAAAATTGGAGCCATTTGTTGGAAAATTGGATTGTCCGAGGTGGGTTACCTCGGACAGGTTAGGTTAGACGGGTAATTACAATTAGTTTGTTACTACTTCCAGTTATCTCATGTAAGAGAGAGCGAAGCGAGCTCGAAAATTGGGAGCCTTTTGTTGGAAAATTGGATTGTCCGAGGTGGGTTACCTCGGACAGGTTAGGTTAGAAGGGTAATTACAATTAGTTTGTAACTAGACCTCCAGTTATATTATACAGTAAGAGCGAGCGTAGCAAGTTCGAAATTTCGGGCCACCCACCTTGGACAGGCGAGGTTAGTAGAAGAGTAACTACAATTACTTTGTTTACTAGCTCCAGGTATCTCACCTAAGAGCGAGCGAAGCGAGCTCAAAAATTCGGCCGCCCACCCCGGACATTCTGGGTTAGAAGAGTAGCTACAGTCTCGAAAATTTAGCCACCCACCTCGGACAGGCTGACTTAGAAGAGTAACTACAATTAGTTTGTTTATTACCTCCAGGTGCCTCATGTAAGAGCGAGCGAAGCGAGCTCGAAAATTCGGGCCACCCACCTGGGACAGGCTGGGTTAGAAGAGTAACTACAATTAGTTTGTTTACTACCTCCAGGTGCTTTCTTTTATACCACTAAAATTGCCCGTGCCCTACCTCTCTTGTAAAAACAAGCGTAGCGCCTAGCCTAGCCTCATGTAAGCCTCGCGAAAATTTGGTAGGTTTGGTTTTCAATTGTAGGATGGTTCTGAAAGTCAGATTGAAACTCATGAAATTATAATTGATTAAGAAGCAATTTCAGCTCGCATCAAAATCTCTCCAAACCCAAATAACTCCAAACCCGATAGCACTGTAAGGTATACAGACAGACACGAGTGACAGTTATAACAACATCCTTTTTGGATCTGGGGTTTAAAAATTCTACTAAGTATATATATTATTTTTTTACTGACTGACGACTTCTGAAATAAGAAGAATTTTGGTCACCATAATTTTTAAATGATAACAAGTTTGTAAACTTCCTTCCTGAAAAGTCAGTTCAGTGTACAGTGTACAGACGCGTAGTTTTTTTTTAAATCATTGTTTTTTTCTTTCGGCTTCGATTTAGGTGATGGGCATGCCCATCATGCCCATAACGGTGGATCCGCGCTTGAACACAGACGTAGACCGTCTATGGTTTAGAATTAGAACGAAGAGTACGTAGGTTCTTAGATAAGTACATAGTAATGAGAAGATATTAGACAAAGTCAAAAGGGTGCTTTAGTTACATGATAATTAAGTAAGATAAGTCTCTGAAATTGGAAATAAGTATCAGAAAAAAGGCATTTGTTCTTACAGATGGCTTTATTGACTTGACTCCTCTAATATTCGAATACGTATTAAAAATAAGCTGTAACTCGGTGCATCATGTGGCAATATTATGCAACAGTCTAATAATAATGAATCATGATTTACTGGTCGACGTCACACTGGTGTTGGCAGCCGGAGAACGCACTGTTGGCAGCGCCTCTTCGGTCGTCCAATGACATGGTTTCTTTGACAGAACCATGCCACTGTTCAGAATGACGCGATCCATTCATACCAGGTCTACTATTTAACGTAAATGTTAACAACCATTGCAAATTGAACCGGTACCAAATTAGTTAATTATGACCGAAATAGGTACGTTTTGACTACTGTCGTTAGTCGTAGCCCGCTCTAAGTGTACGCTGAATGAACAGATAAATTATGCTATTTAAAAGAAAACATGATGATTTCACTAATTATCGATTATTATACTATATATACTAGTTATATCGTTATTTCCATTATCTAATCTAGTGGTCGTAAGCGTTATTGCTATTGGTCCTGGGTTCGAGATTCCTAGGTCGAGAAAACGCTGTTGGGTTATTCTATGAAATTGTCAGCAGCATTTTGGAACTTAGATTTTGCCCGAGCTAGCCCTTATTACAATACCGGGAACTGTATGTGTACATTACTTTCACCTCTGTCTAACAACTCCGGGAATACAGCAGACGTCATGGTTTGTCTTAGGCTAATATTCAGGCCGAGATTCAGAGAAGAGACTCAGCACGAACTTACGCTCCCGTGTGTCAATTTGTCATACAAATTTGACATACGGAAGCATAAGTTCATGTTGAGTCTCGTTTCTGAATATCAGCCTCAGAGACGATGCTAAGCGTAAAATAACGCTTTACGCTTAGCGTATTCATGATTTTCGTTTTAAATGTCATTTCTGAATAGCTTCAGGCACCGTATTTAAATCGTCTAATTTATTTATAACGGTAACGGTATTTACGCATAAATCAGTTTCACAGCGTATGGTTAGGGTACATTGTTTGTAGCACCTCAACAAATAAACACTACTTAGGTACCTACAAAAGCGTGTAAATTGGATTGCAAGGTGTGTAGACATCGTAAACCATTCATTTACACTAGTTATAAACACAAGCTGAATTTTGTTTATAAGCAATTCTGAATATTTGTTGTATTTTTAACCCCCGACGCAAGAACGACGGGGTGTTATAAGTTTGACGTGTCTGTGTGTGTGCGTGTGTGTGTGTGTGTGTGTGTGTGTGTGTGTGTGTGTGTGTGTGTGTGTGTGTGTTTGTCTGTAGCATCGTAGCTCCTGAACGGGTGAACCGATTTTGATTTTGTTTTTTTTATTTGAAAGGTGAATTAGTCGGGAGTGTTCTTAGCTATGTTTGATGAAAATCGGTCCAAGATGGCCGCCGTAACAAAATAGCGAATTACATATTTTTTCACAACTCCCTCAATATGGGTATCAAATGAAAGGGCTTAACTATGAGAATACTATAGACTATGATAAATTTCAAATCCAAGATGGCCGCCACCACAAAATAGACTATTATATTTCGAGTAGGGGGTTTTCTAAATTTTTAATTTAGGTTATTATTCACAACACTTTTATACAACGTAAGTAGGACTATTACCTAGTTATTCTGTGATAGGTACTAGAGGTGTGCGCCGCGCCGCCACGCCGCCGCCGCCAGCGGTCCTGAAGCACGCCGCCGCCGCCGGTCGAAAGACCGGCGTGAAATCGGCGTGTCTTTTTAGGTTTATTTCATTGACAAATAAACGCCTAATCAAGTCCTTCAGAAGCTATTTAACTCTGTCATACTCGAGGGCACAACGCCGGAGGCATAGAACAGACGCGTGGTGGTGCTTTTCTTCAAAAAAGGCGATGACACCTGATTGAGGAATCTATCTCGCTTCTGAGTCATGTCTACAAGTTGTTTTCAAGGGTCATCACGAGTCGTCTCGAGCGCAGGTTTGATGACTTCGAGCCTTCGGAACAAGCCGGTTTCCGAAAAGGTTTTAGTACCATAGACCACTTCCATACGCTTACAGAAGACCGAGGAGTGTAATCAGCCACTTTGCTTAGCGTATGTGGACTATGAGAAAGCCTTCGATTGAAACTTGGGCGATGCTGCAATCTCTGCAGCGGTGCCACATTGACTATCGTTATTTCTAGCGTTCTTCTTCTTCGTGTCGAAGGTACGACGTTTTAAAATTCAATTTGGTAACACTATCGTCAGTTGCTGCGCAGAGGTGCATTTGATTGCATGTTGTGGGGCACAAAGGACAGGATAGGAGGTTTACCATTGTTTGCGGCACAGTTCCACAACCACACCCTGCAGCCGTTTCATCGAGATATCCCCATTTCATCATCATCATCATCATATCAGCCTACAGAGGTCCACTGCTGAACAAAAGCCTCCCCCAAAGACTTCCACAAGGACCGATTATATGCCACCTGCATTCAACGACTTCCAACCTTTATCAGGTCATCCGTCCATCTCGTTGGAGGCCGTCCTACGCTGCGCTTTCCGGTGCGTGGTCTCCACTCGAGAACCTTTCTGCCCCAGCGGCCATGTTCTACGAGCTATGTGCCCCGCCCACTGCCACTTCAGTTTGCTTATCCTTTGAGTTATGTCGGCATCTTTGGTTTTTCTACGGATTTCCTCATTTCTGATTGGATCGCGTAGAGAAATACCAAGCATAGCTCTTTCATATCTCGCTTTCATATTTCCATAGCTCGCTGAGTGACCTTGAGCTTTCATATGAGGCCCATAGTAAGCGACCACGTCTCTGTGCCATATGTCATCACTGGTAATACACACTGGTTAAAGACTTTTGTCTTGAGGCATTGTGGTATAGTTGACGAAAAGACGTCATCGTCACGTCACCACTTCACCAGATTTGAATTACACCTCCCCACTTGTGTTCGGAGTCGGTTTAGTGACTTCCAAATGTGCTAAGGAAGGTTACATCCTGGGGAGAGGTGCTCGCTTGGTGGTAGGTAATAAGTAGGCGGGGAAGATATCTCCAACCACAGTTTGAAGCGTTAAGTGTTTATACAAAAACGCCATTATGTCGGTCCGAGTACACGAACAGTGTACGGGGGCAATTCCATTGCAAAAGGGTGTTAGCCAGGAAGATGTCATATCCCCGAAACTATTCACCACCGCAATGGAAGATGCCTTCAAGTTACTGAAGTGTTTGGCGTTAACATCAATGGCGAGTATATCCCTCATCTTCAATTTACCGACGATATCGATATCGAAAAATCGATTCATGAGCTCAGCACAATGCTCAATGACCTCAACAGTTTTCTAGCAGGTGGGTCTTAAAAGAACATGGGCAAGACGAAAGTTATGTCAAACGTTCATGTCGTGCCCATCCCAATATCCGTTGGGAGCTCTGCTCTCGAATTTGTTGACGAGTATATATATCTTGGACAAACCGTCCAGCTAGGCAGGTCCAATTTCGAGAAAGAGGTCGCTCTTCGAATCCGACTAGGCTGGGCAGCGTTCGCGAAACTTCGCAACGTCTTTTCGTCAACTATACCACAATGCCTTAAGACAAAAGTCTTCAACCAGTGTCTGTTACCAGTTATGACTTAAGGCACAGAGACGTGGTCACTCACATGGGCCAAAGCGCAAGGTCACTTAGCGAGCTATGCTTGGTATTTCTCTACGCTACGAAATCAGTAATGAGGAGATCCGTAGAGGATCCAAATGATCAATATAGCCGAAAGGATTAGCAAGTTGAAGTGGCAGTGGGCGGGGCATATAGCTCGTAGAACTGATGGCTGCTGGGGCAGAATGGTTCTGGAATGAAGACCACGCGTCGGACGGCCTCCAATGAGATAGACCGGAGACCTGGAAAGGTTGCTGAGAGTCGTTGGATGCAGAAAACATACGACCGGTCCCTGTGAAAGTCAATGGTGGAGGTCTTTGTTCAGCAATGGACCTCTTTTGGCTGATATGATGATGATGATTTTGTAATATGTTGTTTTTTTCTAAAACTAGAAGGTTAAAACACCTGAATTGTCTTTCTTCTCTTTGAAGTCTAAATCAAAAGTACTGACGCCGATTTCACGCCGGTTACGCCGCCGCCGCCGGCAAAATTTTGCCATCACGCCGCCGCCGACGAAAAATAAATCGGCGCACACCTCTAATAGGTACCTAATAGGTCCCATCTTTAGGCATTATCTTTCAGGAAATACCTACCTACATACAAAAACAAAGATGCACATACATAATTAATTTATTATGTTGGCTGGGAGATTCTCTCTCGAAGACTGGCGCCGCCCGCGGCGGTCGTGTGAAGTCTGCCAAATCGCAGTAAGCAGGCGTGGTGGACTAAATACTCTAATCCATCTTACTCTGGAGGACAGAAATTCAGCAGTGGTGAGGGTTAGACCACAGGATAAAATGCAGCAAATAAATGTTTTTCGCCATGGTTAAAATTATATATTATACCAATCGATATTCTTCAGACACAAGAATTAATCTCTTTGAAGACTTAAGCTGAGTATAAAGCAATAATTACCTTCAATTATAGGCAATGCTGACGATATCAAGGTCAATACGAAATTACAGCGGGTCACGCCATTCAATCGAAGTATTTAATAAGTTGCCGGCAAATAACTTGAACCAAAATGGCGGACAGTAGTACATTTTGCACCATAGAGTATAGAAATGCACTGCGCAATCTTTTCCTCTCTCCGTTAGATGTGCCGCGAACTTTACAATACTTGTGAATGTTACTGTGAAATGAAAATATACTTTTATATCAAATGGGACAGGAACACACCCGGTACGGTAAAGAGAAACTCTGTAATTTATAATCCTTTTAGTTAGGATTTTTTTATGAGCAGTCCAACACAACTTTGGACTGGATGGAGTTGGGAGAGATTTTTCTGACAGACATTTTCAGACGACGGCAACGGTCACGTAAGTGACTTAATTAGGTACCTAGGATTTTTTTAACCTTTTTACAAAATCGTTTTAGGTAGAAAGGTACCACTATTTTGTAACTAGATGTTTCTGCTTACGCGCGTTTGACCCGACCTCTGCAGATAAAAATAACCGCTGCTTATTACCTACCTACCCAATGAAATTAGGTAGTTTTTCACCGTCATCCACTTACGTAGGTATGAATAATGTACTTGTCTCAAGGTTAAAACTTGTTTGAATCGTAAGCATTAGTTTGTCAAAGGCCTTGAAGGCTTTATATACAATTTTAATTCACATAAATAGTAGCTTTGTGTTTATTAATTTCTATGAATATACAAATATAGGTATTCTAGGTATAGGGATATAGGGATATAGGTGTTCTAAAATACTTACCTACTTTCATAGGTACTCTGTGTAATTAAAACATTACCTATCATACCTACCTGTATTCTGCAGAGATGAATGCAGGTACTGTTTCATTTATAATGATTATCATAATCCACAAGTGACCACAAGCTCAAATGCCGCGCTCTTGATTCACAATTTCGCACTAGATTGTCTACTTAGTACTTACTTAATTGGACATACCGTGGACATACCCTGCAAGATGCCATCTTATAAAAAGTAAGTATGGATACAGGGTTTGATCACTGTTGATGACCCTACTTGTTGCAGTAGTGCTTTATCCAGGACACTTGTAGGGTTATCAAAGAACTGAATATCCAGTATAGTATAGTTTCCTTCTTATCATTAAGTATTACTTAAAGAGGGCATTGAGCTAATAATGTATGCGGCCGATAATGCTGGCCTTTTGTCCTCCGCATTACCGCTAACAATGCGACACCTTTTGTACAATTAAATGAGAGAAGAACGAACCATTCACTCACTCACCAGCCAGACACAGTCACAATAATTCACAGTAAAAATATGCTAAGGATTTTAAAAATGGAACTAGATTGTTATAATAGCTCAAGCTCAATGTGTCCTTTTTGGCATCCCTGCATGCAATCCCTGTCAAAGTATGCATATACTCAATATGACTTTAATTGCCGCGTTATATTCATCTTGACACTTATATCCAGGATCTACGCAAGATTGTAAATACCTTATATACCTACAAGGCAAATAGAATAGCTGCAATCTGCTTATCCTTACTTCCTTAATAATATTATCAATGCGAAAGTAACTCTGTCTGTCTGTCGCATTTTCAAGCCAAAACTACTAAACCGAATTAAATTAAATTTGGTACTCAGATAGTCTAGAGCCTGAGAAAGGAGACAGGCTACTTTAAATCCGGAAAAGGGCTGTAAGAGGTTGAAATAGGGGATGAAAGTTATAAGAAATACCCACGCTTTGTACTGTGCCACGCGGACGAAGTTCTAATAACTACTTTATAACATAACTTTTCATTGCTATAATTATCTACCACTCATAGATATCACTTATATCTATGCTACCACTCTTAATTTTTCCAAGCTAGTGACGTAGGTTTGGGATCCAAGAACAAAAGACAATAATTATGATGTATCCAGACAAAAATGGCAAGAGATATTAAAAATATACATAATTATTGTATTATAATCAACCCGGCCTTTACAGTAGTATTTACATTTTGGTTTTAAAATAGCTGTAACTACTTAAAATACTATAATATATTTTAATTTTCTTTATATTATTATGTAAATTACTTTTATACCTACAGAGCAGCTACGCCAGATAATACTCTGTAATTCAGACTAACTAAATAGCTTATTGTATCATAAGATTATTTAAAATTTAATCAGCATTACTGGGGCCTGAAGACGGAGAACTGCCTCAGTAAATTTCCAGTTCGAGAAAATTTACAGAAGTTAGAAGTTTGGATTTATACCCTGTAAAGTACAAACCATAGAACTTTGGGTGTACCGTGTACATTTGCCTAACCCTTCGAGGGATGGAGGCGTGATGGTTATGTTAACTATGCTTTAGTTTTTGGTCTGCAATATGGTATAGATAATCTACCTGACTCACAATTAAATAGGCTTTTATCTAAGGCTAGACTTAAACAGCATAGATAACTATACTGTTTTTATGTATCCTTGTATTTAATTCGCAGGTAAAACTGCGCAGAATAGTGAGTCCCGAAGAAAAAAGCTAGAACTTATCTTTATCGCACTGGCATCAATTACAACAAGTGATCGATCGTTGTGCGCTATTATCAAAACGATTACCTACCATATACCTATCTTAATATCGATCACCTTGACATTGCAGTAGGTATTTTGTATTCTCGGTGTTGCAATATCTATCAGATTACTTACAATAGGTAATCTGCGATAAATATGCATGTAGTGATGATAAAACGGACTTTCTTACGTAATATTATGTGTAAACAAACTCAAAGATCACGCTTCGGACAGCTGATTTTACGGATATAGGTTTTTTGTGTTTGTCAAGTATATTATATACATATATAGTCACTTAGTCAGTGTATGATATCATCAGAAGGTCAACAGCAACGTGGCACTTTCTCCATTAAACTATCAAGAGCAGACATAATGGAAAAAAATGTTTTGTTCCTCTGAAGTGTCATCGTTTCTATAATTATGTGACAAATACAGTACAGACTAATTGCGTCCTCCAGTTTGTTATTACATAAATGTACCGGACGATTTTTAATAAATTCTTCTTCTATCACATTTATACATACAATAGCTTCGCACCCTATTTCCTATTGGGAAAGGCAGAGACTATAGATTTTCTCTTGCTACGATCCTGGCACACCAGTTTTGCCTCCCCATCCCAATGCATGCTCGTCGATTTAGTTGCCTTTTTGCGAACGACTGTAATTTAGTTGTGGTATTAGGTATATTTATTGCCAATTATTAAAAAGTCGCAGTAATTATAATGGGTTTTGGTCGCACTATTGGATGGTTGGCCGAGTGCTTTCAAGACTCAAATTGACACATTAGGTATAGATACCCCATGCTTCCATATTCCTTAGAGATGATTTACAATAACTTAACAACCATCAATAATTTCACTTTACTTCATTCGTAATTTCTACATCACTTGAACTTGACAAGTTTTGATACACGGCAGGACTCTCGGTAGATTACCTACCAGACCTGAGAACTGCCGTCTTGGGACGCTGCCAGACAAATTACTATAGTTTTCTTAATGCATTCCGGAAGCGCACTCAGCGTTAAATATAAGGCGTAGTGTTACATAAATAGTGGGATGGAGACAGTTGCGCGCACGCAGCAGCGCGGCGCTCGCGCCTCCCTCGACCGGCCAGCCCAGTTGGCGGTGTTGGCATAGGTTAGGAAGCCACTGGCAGCTGCACGGCGTGCCATTGCCGCTTTGAACTGGCTTGGCTTTTTCCGTTGACACCGATTTTGTATCGATGTGTGCAGCTAAGACTACCCGACTACTTGAGCTCTTCTGTTCATAGAACGCGTCGGTCTATAGTAAAATGTACTACATGTAAATATAGGTAGGCAACGATGTCTAGGGGTTACCCAATGTCGTTAAACTCTCCCATTTAAAAATGTCATGTCCTTCAACCGTCAACAGATCATTGTTACCAACAATATTAATAGAACTAGGGAACTACTTACTTGTAATGTGAGGGAAATTTGTAAAAATGGAACATTTGAAAAAATATGACCTATATCATGCTACATTCAAACTTTATAACCACGGCTTCTTTTGTGAATGAATCAATTAGGTACTTACTTACAAATTTAATTAGCGGTAGAGTCTGACTATTTGAATCAGATGCCAGCCGATCTAACATTATGTTAGAGAAAAAATAGTACTTAATATTTTTTGGTATAATAAGTAAGGTACCTACTAAAATTATACGGTCAGTGCGGTCAGAGACCGTCATGATTCGTTACCACTCGTATCCAAAAATAAGTCATTGTCCTGACCTTGATGAGAACTGAACACTAAAATATAACATGCACGGTGCACCTAACCCAGAATATGTTTGGTGGGTAGGTATAAGATTTATAGATATACTGGAAGATACATCTATAAAACAGAGAATCTAGTTTAGAAAACAATAAAAATTAAGATGGAAGGAAGGAAGGAATAATATTCTGAACTAGTTGTTCCTCGCGGTGTTACTAACGTTTATTAAATAAAATTACATATTTAATAAAAGGAGCCTCAGTTACTCTTCATAATATTAGCTATGTGCGAGTGAAAGTTCCGTCGACATCAGTCCAGCTGTTTCAGACATAACCCGGAACAAGCAGACAAACATTTAAAAAATTCATGTGAGATGTAAGTATGGTATATACTTTCATATGCATTTAGTGAAAAGCTGAAATTACAAACGGACACTTCAATTTTATTTATGATGATTATTTATAGATTGGGATTACCTACTACAACTTTTTTAGCCTAGATTAGCTTACCTACCCTTTTGCGTGTTGTAGCAAACACTAATGATTATAATTCGACAATAATCACAGCGGTAATTACTGTACACATTTTGTGTTGGATCTCGGGAAGTTATTCCATATTTTTTAGTTTGATGTTTTTATTGCTTCTTCTTATTTAATCAATACCTACATAATAATCAGTATTTCATACAAGTAGTATTTGTATGACTCTTCCGCGTTTTGTGTACAATTTACATTAATTAATTGTATAAAGTTTTTTTCCTAAATTCTCAAGACTGACCTTTCTTAACATCTCAAGGTGTCAACATTAACGCATAAGTTGAATTGTGTAACCTTCTGTTAAATTATAGTATACTTATAGGTAAGTAAGGAAAAAATCGCCTTTAATTAAAAATAACTTGTAATTAAAATTGTAAAAATAAATTGTAATAACATTAAGCATGGAAAATGCTTAAAAAAATACGAAATGATAAGTACCTACTGTATTCTTAGAAAGATTTAATAAAATTATGTACTTATGAAGTGCATGCTGCATACCTACACTAAAATTTCTTTTGTTTATGTAATTCGTTTGCTTTATCTTTTATGTATTTTATTTTGATTGAAACGGATATTTGATATTATATCCAAGTATCCATTACAGATTTTGCCATACGAATTTAAAATGGCGGCAGGCAATCGTTTAGGAGCATTTACCTAATAAGTTATTCGGTCCGCTTGAAACACGCACTGTAGTCACAAAATATAATAGTAGGTACACTAATTAACTACATATTTATGTAGGAAGGTATTCATCGTTATAGCGGACACTGACATAGAATCAAAAATACAAAAATCTGTTGGCCACAGACAAAATAAATAAATAGGATCTTATTTATTTATTTTACTGCAGATCGAGGGCTTACAATATAAAACTCAATTGTGACTGACCGATGACAAACATAAATATAATTATATAATTATGTACAGGCTGAAGAAGACAATACAATGTTAAACAAAACTACCGCCTGTACGAGTCCAAAAAGCACTTTTAAGTTTTAGTTAGGAACGACCAACAACAATAAAGAACAACAACCCACACAAGTTTGCCTGCTCATCAAGAAATTTTATTACTATCACGCCTTGGCACTTCCCCTTCACGGTTAGGCAGAAGTCTACTAATGTACACCCACAGTTCGCCTGTATGTTTAGGTCCTATGTAAAAAGGGGCGAGCCTATTATTTGCCATTAACCAATTCAAAGACCCCATTGAAAATTTTATAGAAAAACTGCTCGACCTGGGAATTGATCCCAGGACCTCGAGCGCAGTAGCCGCGGTACTAGACTAACGAGGCAGTTTTTAACTTGATCATTTAATTGTTTATATTTTAGCATTTCCTATTAGACTGATAAATATAAATTAGTATAGGCTGTGGTGCCGCTGGAACAAAATTTGTATGAAATTATCTGCCAGGTAATTTAACGGGAACTTACCGTCCGGCCCTAATGATCGTTTAGTTGTTGAAAAGAATAGAAACAAAATGTATGGAAATGACACAAGCTTTTGACAAATCGTGCTGTCACTAATGTCATTTCCATACATTTTGTTTCTATTCGTTTGTCGAATTGAATGTCAAATTGCAACTTGTCTAGGCCCCCTGTATATTTTCCTACATAATATACTAATGCACGCTCGCTTTACATCTACTGTATAGCATTTACACTTAGTTTTGTCAGAGGTCGCAGAGTGTGACATCTGCGACCTCCATTGTTCTGCCAACTAAATTATTCGCTCTGTCCGCTTAATTATTCCTTTAGACTAAGTTTATTCTGTGCTAGCGTTTGACTTGGTTATAAATACTTATCAACCATTTCGATGAGTGTAGGTAATGTTTATAGTTGCTAGTTAGTTACTCTAGTCTTATTTAATATTTGCGATACCGCTCAGTAAGGTGCAGCTACCAAGCAGATACTCCACTTTCAAGCGATTACGACATCCGTATGTTGCGATAACATTGATAGTAGGGCTCAACGACCCGGATTTGTACAATACAATAAATAATGTAAACTATGCTTAATATTTACTGGGTACTTACTTACCGTTAATTTCGAGGGGGTCGTCGCGTACCTACTTAATACATGTCATGTAGCCACACAGTTGATATAAAGCAATATCAAGGCGAAGACCGTAAAACGACTCGTCTAAACTAATCGTGAACATTTTGACAAGTTTATATAAAATATGTGTATATTTAGACTTCGGATTATGTCATCTAACAGTCGTCATGTAAGTATGGGTTTAATCATGTTTGAAATAATCTAGGGTTAAAGTATATATCTCCACAGAAAGTTTGTGACTGGAAAACCGCAGTTTAGATACAGCCTGACTTCTTAAAAGAAGGGATATTATCTGGGTACTGTTCATCAGTCGTTAGGGATAGACTTCGACTGATGAATATAACATTTTCGTCGACAAAGCCTCTGGTATTTATTATTCATCCATGGTTTACTCTCTACGGCTCTACGGTGACCATGCTACGCCAGAAAGTAGGTAGGGATAAAATGATTTGTTTTAAAGTTAAGTTGACATAATTATAAATAAATCTTGTATTGATTCATAATCATTTGCGACGGTTATTCAATGAAACTAATTAATCTGTCTAGACATTGGCACAATTAATTGGCGCTCAGGGACTTTATAGTACCCAACACGAGACATATGCTTAGTGACATAACATAAGTGATGCTTGATAGGGCTTATCTTTAGTTCCGGCTTACTATACTTATTGATTAGTACACAAGAAAACTTTTATAAATATCAGTTTTTATAGGACGAAAAACTAGAATAAGATTTACTGCTTATTTGAAGATATATTTTGTTTTGTGTGTCCAGTCTATGATCTCTCACCTTGACATCATGATCATGTATTTGTAGGTATTTAAATAACGATAAACCAATGCTTTATAATTCGATGCAGATAATCTTAGTGTGTATACATATATATTCACGTCTTTCGATGAAGAAAAGAGTATCGATCTATCGACATCTATCTCCTATTATAATTGATAGTGACACCCTTAGGTGACACCACTATTAGGTAATATACCTCTGTATCGTATAGCGATCTGCCCAAAGGAACAGGACGGGACACAAAGTAGGATACTTGGTGGCAGAATGAATGTAGAGGCCATGAGGTATATAATAAATGTAAACGTGATAAAAACTGAATATATCCTACTAATATTATAAATGTGAAAGTTTGTATGTATGGATGGATGGATGTTTGTTACTCTTTCACGCTAAACTGAACTGTTGAAATTTGGCGCAGAGATAGAACATAGTCTGGAATAGCACATACTTTTTATTCCGGTAAAATGTATGGTTCCCGAGGCATAGCGGGCAAAGCCGCTGGCGGAAGCTAGTGAATATGTTTGGCAGTTGTTTACAATTGTACCTTTTGGTTCGATACCCAGGTTGAGTATAGTCTTGACAGTTTGGAGTTTGGATTTGTGGCAATAGGCTCGCTCTCTATTAGATAATATAGGGGCCTTAACAAACAAGCGAACTGTGTACATTAGTACTACTCTTCCTAACCCTTTGGGGTATAGAAGATTGAAGATATGTAATGTATATAAGGACTCGCAAAATATTCATTGAGTTATTTCATAAATACCTAATTTATCATGCCATTGTCTACAAACAAACTTAACCGCTGACAACTTATAGATAGTATTGTAATGATTTAGATTGAGAATTCTTGATAATCGTTATTCATTTAAGAAGTGTTTATCGAGAAAAAAACTTCACTGATCTAAGACACAGTCACATCGCGATTTGTAAGTGTTGTAAGCGATAAACGTTTCAAGGTGTAAGTACTATCTTATTTACGAGTAATCATATCTAATGAGTAAGTAAGTATCTATGTATGAAAATTATTTACACTAACTCAGGGGGCACCACCCCCGTATGAGCGAAGTATGCAGACAGAAGGTCGGTACTCGTTTGTGGCTCTGGCTAGATAGGCTGATTATATTAGGACCAGATCATGTAACAGTTCGATTTCTCACAAAATGCCTTGACACACTAGTAAAACCTCTGACTCACATTTTTAACCTAAGTACAATCTGGTGTATTTCCTGACTGCTGGAAAATTGCTGCGGTTTCTCCTATCTACAAGAGTGGTCCCAAAGAGAAACCAGAAAACTACCGACCTATTGCTCTATTGAGCATAATTTCAAAAATCCTGGAAAAAATTGACAATAGGCGACTGACTAATTTTCTGGACAAACACAACATCATTTCTAATAGACAATTCGGATTCCGGCGTGGCAAATCAACTGAAGATGTGGTGTCGCTTTTGACCAATCAGGTATCACAACACATAGAAAACGGTGAAAGTTGTATTGGAGTTTTCCTTGATTTGGCAAAAGCATTTGACACCGTGTCGACAGGGCTTTTGCTAAAGAAATTAGAGGCTGCGGGAGTCAGGGGAATTCCATTGCAATGGTTTAGTAGTTACCTGACATCGCGCCACCAGTACATAAAAATAGAGAGCCACCGAAGCTGAACACTTCCTATCACATTTGGAGTTCCACAGGGCAGTACTTTAGGTCCCACACTATTTACACTATATATTAACGACGTTGTCAACCTCTGTCTATGTAACGCTGAAATTATTTCGTACGCCGATGACACAGCCATACTTTTTTTCGACAAATCCTGAGATCGCGTATACTCTATTGCAAATCAGGGGCTTGCTGATGTAGCACGGACTCTAAACTACAATTTGTTAACGCTAAATGTTGACAAGACAAAATATATAGCATTCTCCAAAACAATCTCGTCCAGTCCACCCACAATAATGACACTAAAAATACATACCTGCTCACAGTCCTGCCCACAGTCCATCTATCAATCCTGCACATGCGAAAGTATTGAACGCACTGATCACATTAAATACTTAGGTGTTACTTTGGATAAAAACTTATCATACAAAGCCCATATTTCCACACTGTCTGCTCGTGTACGTAAACTAATTAATATTATGAAAAAACTCCGTAACTGCTGCCCTTTACACATCTTGCGCAAAATTTACTATGGCCTTTGCCAATCCATTATCCAATATTGCATTCTCGTATGGGGAAGTGCCGGAAAAAGTACCTTTATCTATGTCGAGCGAGCTCAACGCGCATTAATCAAGGTGATATTAAAAAAACCATACAGATACCCAACAGATTCTGTATATGACGAGTTCAAAGTTCTCAGAGTTCGTCAACTTTTTATACTGAGAGCTACACTTAAAATACAGGCAACTGTCAAGAAACGGTCGGATTATGAAGAATTATTAAAAAAACGAGTATTTAGAATACCAACACCCAACTACACATCCGAATTAGCAAGACGCAGTTCCAACTTCACCCTCCCCAACACCTACAACAAAGTTTACAAAATGTGCGATATAAGCAAATCCTCATTAACCACCTGTAAAAAAAACTTAACAGCATCACTACTTACACTTTCTTATGACGATACCGAATCTCTGGTATACCACACACACCCCCTTACACACATACACATACAAACTACACAAACACACCCAAACAACACATCTACATACAAACTTATACCGAAACACACAACCACTCTTAAATGTTTAATAATTGAATTTTAGTTATTATTTTACCTTAAATATATTTTATTTCTTTATTACTTTTTAACACTGTGCTTGTACCACCATGTAACACTTTTGTAAAAAAAAAAAATATCAGAGCCACAAGATACAAGCATGCTTAGTTTGTGGCTCAATGTTATTTTGTATAGCAACTTGTTATTTTGGTTAATAAACATTTATTATTATCTTCTAAACCTAGCCTATAATAGAAGAAACTAACAGACTTCACTGACTGATCGATCATACACAACTGAAAACGCTGGGTCTAGAACACATACGTAGATCTCTACGTCTGTGGTCTAGAAGCATGAAATTCTGCACAATTAGGTATTCCTTAGATGACTTAGGTGTGCACTATAGTCCACGCGGAACTAGTTGGCCGCGCCTTAGATAGAGACGGGAGTGAGGCAGCGGGTTACTGTGAACAAAAGCAAGTGCCTCCGCGCCTCCGTCCCACCCCACCTGTGGTCCCACCACGCGCAGGCGACCCCGCTCCGCCGCGCCGTCCCACCGCTCCCATACCTAAGGCGCGGCCTCCTAGTTCCACGCAGTATATAAGAAACGATTTTGGGAAATTCCTACGGGATTATAGATTACTTTACCTTACGACGGCGCATAGGTATTTTGTCATTTACAAAACAACATTATTACTTTGACATTTACCGATGATAAATAGGTACCTATATGTACATAAATATTATTATGACCTCAGATATGAAAAATACAATAAATCAAGATTGAACTAAAATAGAACTATAAATCAAAAATAATGACTTGAATGAGCCTTGTTATTTTTTTTAATTGGCGGTAAAAAATCTGATGTAAATAGCTTTTTACGTCGATTATATGTACATATATAATAAGTAATTATGATTATTTCCGGTGAAAAACAAAAAAGAGCTTTATTCATAAATAGAATATTAGTAAAAAGTACTATTAGTAATTGAAACGTCAAGACGCCTACCACCTTAGTCACCCGTGACCATGGACGCTGTAAAGGGTCCGAAACGTCGGGATTAAAATAATATCAATATAACGCGATAAAATTCGTAAAAAGTAGTTTTATTTCAAGTACTAATAGGTTGGTCTCATTGTGCCGCCAGCCTTATGTATGGATGCCATACATAAGGCTGGCGATACACATATTTATTATTTTTTAAATTTAGATTGATCAGTAGTCTCGCGTTTCACGGCAGAAGAATAATTAATACTAATCGCAATACTTTATACAAATAAAAAAAATTAAAAGGCAGCAGCTTGCAGTGTCATGTTTGGAATTATGCGCGTTATGAAATCGCAAACTCAAATATTCTGATCCGGAATTCAGAACGCTCGCCAGTATCATTCTTACAAATCGATCTGAGATTTTCATAATCTGAAAAATCTGAATGTGTGTGGAACGTACGTAACTATATTGTATCGAAAATAAGAATTCAGAGAGACATTCCGGCTGTGTGAGGCCGGCCTAAGTTAAGAACATTTTTTGCCATGTGGTTTTTTTATTCGATTAAATACTTACTTCTTTCTTATTACCTACCTACTTACAGAAAAATTTCGTTATTGCATCTGAATTTCTGCATTGGTTTACCTATAATTCCCTACAAAAATAGACTCCAAAAGCACTCAAAGATAATTATTTGTAAATCAAGGTTCTATAAATAATAATAAATATGTACTTCTGGATCCCGTGGACTACGTATTGTAAATGTCAACGTGAGGTGTTTGAAAGTCCCCCTAGTCATATTTTGGGTGTCATTACATCATATTAGGTAGGTCAGGAGCAATTTGTGCCGTGGGCGGTGGCAGTGTGAATTTAGGGCTCTCATCTTGAGTAGGTACTTCCTCGGTAAACGAAATTGTTTTGATCTAGTAATTTTTTTATAGAAGCTATATATAAACTTGTACATACTATACTAACATAGACTAAGTAAAATTGTTACTAACAAAAGATGGATTTTGTCTAAATAAATAAATTTATTATTATTATTATTATATCTATTGAACACTGAGATAAGATTACGTACCTATAGGCAGGCAAAAAAGTAAAAAATAAATACATAATAGGTAAATTATTATACGATATTAGAAGAACCAGTTGGAAATGAGTAAGATCACTATCACTAGAGTTCTATAAAATAAAATTTATTGCCCAGCACATTACTGAAAAAAAAACTAGAAAATGGAGGGGGTGTGTTTGCGCATGGGTACACTCGCGCAAACTCAAACACACCCCCTCCACTTTATTCAAGCGTTCTTTTTACGTGGCGCGTACTGTACCAAATTTGTCTGCTCACATTACCCTTGAAATAAGAATAGGTACAATAATATAATCACAATTGCTTAGCGATGAATAAAATAGAGGAAAACGAAGAAAGAATTCGTCTTTCATAGTCTTTAAATAAATGTGATAGGATACAAATAGAACTGTGTAATATTATGAAATAACATGAGGGCTTATGTTAATCGTTTCTAACATTACCTATACTAAATTGATTACGAAATTGTATTATTCACAGCAGTTAGACTTAACCAATTTTTATAACAATTTTATCACCCGATGAAGATTAATAAAGTATTTAAGTTGAAAGAT
Source organism: Acronicta psi (assembly GCA_946251955.1). Lineage (NCBI taxonomy): Eukaryota > Metazoa > Arthropoda > Insecta > Lepidoptera > Noctuidae > Acronicta > Acronicta psi. The sequence continues at coordinate 4,601,817 of OX276486.1, forward strand.
ATTCGATATTATGTGGCTTATATTTTCAGATACTAAGCGAAATATAGCAAGTTTATCTGCTGGTTATAAATTTTGATTAAACGGATCATCTTTATCAAAAATATCTAAAGAAATAGGATAGTAACAATGCTATTTGGTGTAACTTGTAAGCCATAGTATATAGATATTATTCTACACTTTGGTGTAAGCTAATTTTAAGCTGACCTTAACATAACCGGACCGCCTGACAGTGCCAGGCTGACACTGTTACCGAAACAGTAAACTGGATTTAATGCCTGAGATATCTATTGAGTAAAATCCTGCCAACAGAAAAAGTATTTTTAGTAAAACTATTTTTGTCGCCTTTAAATCGACTTTCGGGCCTTTTCGGGGTCTTTCGAAACTAATCGATTTTTAGGAAAAACCTAATATTTCGATAGAAAGTGCTTCTAACCTCCAGATCGAAATACCTTCCTTCTTAAAAAGGACCATATTAGAAAGGTTGCCGAAATTTTTGTCGTTATTGTAAAGTTACCTATTGCACATGATTTCCTACTTCGCAATTCAGATCAATGACAAATCTGCGTATCTTCAAAGATTTTTATAATTATTTAAACAGAGAATCAAACTGCATGGAAGGGAATCCGAATAGGTTGTAGGTATGAATTAGTTAACTCAACTTTTTGCTCATTTGCAAAGCAAATAAGCTTCCTCGTTCAGGTATATGGTCATGGTCTTACAAATTGGAATCAAAACGGGTTTTTGCCAAACTGTCGACTTAGCAACTAGAAATAATATTTTAAATAGTGTACTTGTTCAACAACTTTCTTATTTATGTTTTGAGAATTAATCTACGCTTAAACTTTAATTTAAAAATAGTGCCTACCTTCTTATTTTAAAGTAAAAATTGCTGTATACACAAACACATTACTGACAATCTGTCTGAACTGAAAATTTATCTCGACTCGAATAGACCATAGTTTACCACATAAAAAGGTAGTTTTTTAATAGCAATGTTTAGCGCATTTCCGTTCTACGGTCAATGGACCCATTACCTTTTATGATAATAATTATCATTTTGAATAATATTAAACATTATGCATGTAGAATAATTTATTAAGTGAACGTGGTTGGTATTAAAGTTCTTAAAAATAAATACAAAACAAAGCAATGCTTTGTATTTATTTTTAATAACTTCAACAACGACGAATTATGGTAGTAACTTGGCTGTATATTTCTTAACGGTTTAATATCTACTGAATTTAGACACGGTCTGAATAGCAAAATACAAATGTATCTAAGTACAACGCTTTTTCTCATTTTGAGAAGAGAGCCGAGCCATCTCCATCTGTGATACAGTACCCAACGGCCAGTTCCTTTATCAAATCCGTCTTAGGTACTTACTAAAGATAGGATTTTGACATAACGTCCATACGAATTAGGTATGTCAAAATTCTATAACCGGCCATAGGTAAGCCCGTAAATGGGTTAATAATGAATGAGTTTGCAAACCTATGAAGGCGGAAACTGATATTAAATAGGTACAGTACGCGTCATGTAAAAGGGGGTGTGTTTGCGCATGGGTACACTCGCGCAAACTCAAACACACTGAGCCACTTTCTTCCAGCGTTCTTTTTACATGACGCGTACTGTACTTCTGTATTGTCCTGAATGGATCAATGGTTCAGACTCTACATTACAATTTTTTTTTTATTCTCCTCAGTTATTATTATTATAAGAAATACATAGGGCACGTTTCACCACCTCTGATAATTTAAAAATGGAACAAAATTGTATGTAATTAGGTATAGTGCCAGGTAATTCAACGGGAACTTACTGGGAGGTGGTGAAACAGGCCCCTCTTTTATTTATACTTACATACATCATCGTCATTTAGGCGATAAGAGCGCCAAATTATATTCTATGGGTAAACGACTTTTTTGTATTTATAATATTCACGACCCGATTTGCAATAATTTCTATGTGTAAGAAAAAATAATTATCACCGGTACATAAACGAACAATCTAACTGACGCATGTGGAATAATGCAAATGTTGTCATTGCCACGTTTGTTGTGCATGTACATAATTACACAGCGGTGCGTGTGAGGGCGCCATAGGTTCAAGGAGTTGCACTCGTCTTGCCTCCTCTTTAATGTTACCAATGAAGGAAATGCCCTGCCCTTGACAATTACCTAGAAAATTACTATATATAATAATGTTTTGTTTGTTTGTAAATTATGACAAGACTATAATTACATATCGTGGGGCAACTGCTGCATTGAAAAGCAGCTGCGGTGCGTCAGATCCGGGTTCGATTCCCCGGTATTGTAGATTTAGGGATTGAAGACCATATAAAGATGTCAAAGCCACAGGTTACTTCTTTTTAAGCCCACAATAATTCAATAGTAGAAGCTAAGTGTCAGAAATAATTAGGTACGTTATATTTACTAAGATGAAACTTCTAAACTCATAAATATTTGAAAGAAGTACCTAAGTAACTAGGTATTGATTAACTGGAATTTATATTTGCTTTGTTGCACACAAATCATTATTTGCACATTCTAGCAGTATTTTACAATATTTTATTCCCCATAAATACATCTTGTTTATGCACAACGCTACATAAAATACTACTGTCTACGTCTGTGATAATAATTATGATATTTTGTACTGAAGACAATATGTTACATAACATTTAAATTTTTTTTGGCGCAAATTATTTTTGCGTAATATAAAACTTAACTGTAATCTTAATGAATTTATGATTTCCTTCATTATAGTAGTCGCTACCTATTACCTACTCTTGCTCGAGTGTTTCTCGCGAACATTTAGTTTTTTTTCGAAAACAGTGGAAATTTCCCTGAACCGGGGCTAAGGTAACTCAGCGCTTTATGTGCTTTCACATTTTCTTTTATTTTGTCGATAACTTTTATCCATCTTTCTTCCTTATTGAGCAAAGACTACTCGTCGTTGTAAGTAAGTGTTCATTCCCATTTCAACAAAATTCGGCATTGTCACTTCCAATAATGTTTCTGTTTGTTCGTTAGATTGTAATTTGGCGGAGTTTAGTGGGCGATCGTGGTCGAATATTTTGTATGAAAAACCTAAGGTAATCAGGTGACCGCTAAAGGTTACTTCAGGTTTTCCATAGCGAATATTAGATGGATTTGATAGCGCTCGTATACGCCCCTGTATTTAGCTCTTCTTGCTATGGCAACTAGTGACTTTTACTTATTGTTATCAAAGTGCTTATTATTAGTTATGTAGTAATTTTTATCTTGTTTGTAACGAATACACACACCCAATCTTTTTTTTCACTGATAGTCAGAACTTTATAACAATTCGATTTAGCCGCGGCTCTGCCGCTGCGCTGGTGAAAAATGTAGCAATTCTTCCAGTGAAAATCGGAAAAAGCGATAGGAATAAAAATATGTATAAATATAGAGTTTAAATGCTATCACTATTCCAAATTTTAGCCAAATCCGTTTAGCTGTTGCAACGTAAGGGGTAACAAACAAGCAAACTTTCTATTACACTATAGTACGAGTAGAAACTACCTACATAATATAACATTTTAACTTGTATTATGTAAATGTTCATAGTTTGTATTCTAAAGAATAAGATTATAATTACAGCTCTTTGCTGGCTGTAGGTCTACTTAGTATGTACACGCGGACAAGACCTTGATGTTTTTTATGTTTCCATGAAGGAATAATTATGAAATAATTTAGAACTTTTTTATTTGTCTAATATATCTGCTTCTCAGGATGCGATGATTGTTTCAATTCGTAGGGTTGAGATGTCGTTGTCGTTGTCGATGTCGAAGTGTTGTATTTTAACAACACTTAATATGTAACGCTGTAGACAAAGTTTGACAAAGTACTCATAACTCATCCACGTATTGTGTATATTTCACTTACCGAGTATTTGCAGGAAGCTGTCCTCCAGCCTCATAGTGGAGGAGAGAAGGTAGTCGGTCCCCTCCAGCTCGCTCGGTGCCAACACGTCGCTCCTCATTTTCACCTTATTACCACTACACAGAGTTCAAATTACGACTGCTCAACTTCCTAGAAAGGAGCCATAATTTGTTATCCTATGAATTATTTCCTTGGAGCACTACACTGTTCACACGCGTTCGACTATTGCATAAGAAATAAGGGAGTTTATATATATTTTTTATTGTAAGTAAGTTAATCACAGTAAGTTAATGATATTATTTGCAGTCAGTTCACATTGACGTGTCTGGTAATTGTGTGGCCGGTGAGTAAACAACCTTACGGAGCCGGTTTACTTGTTTCACGTGTATGTATTATTTTGTAAGATAACGCAGATAGTGTTGGCGCGGCGTGTGCGCAGCATGTGCGAGGTCTTCGCGCGCGCGCTCGCGGCTCGCGCATCAACTCGCGACTCGCGCGCTATGCGCCGCAATCAGCTGATCCACTAGACCACTATAAATAATTGTATGCAGTTGAATACGTTCTCTAGTCAGGTGGAAACTACCAAACGTTATAATGATTTGTTATTATTTGACACCCCCTATTACAATTTATAGCTACAAGTGCTCGCTCGATGAATTCTTCTATGACGATTGACTGACGGACTAGATATAAGGCATATCGATAAATATAATCGCGTAATCCTATTGTAATTTGATAAACGCCATAGATTGTTGTTACCCACTTTTTCTTCCAATACTTCTGTGTACAATCAGCAAAAAAATCCATCGAATGAGAGGTGGGTATCAAGTTATTTTTTTTTGTCGCGCGTCGAACTCGTCGCGTAATTGAATAATTGTCAGATGATAATTAAATATTTTAGAAAATTAATACTTTGTTTTTTTTCCGCCGGCTGTATTGAAGTCAAGTCAGTGCAAATAATGAAATTCAGGTTATCACGAAACGAACGGCATAACTTATTTGTTTCTGTGTTTAAGGCCCTGAAAATTACACCTATGTTTTTTTATTATAAATCTGATTATATTATGTGTATAAACTTTAATACTCGGAAGATTACTCACGCATTTCACTTCCGCACACGGCTGTACCTACATCGATAAGCAATATTTATAGAATGATACCAAATTCTGCCTTTATTATAACATAGGTAATTTATCTACAATGTCCTTTATTTACTATGAAATAGCGATTATAGTTGCATAATGGCACAATTAAACCTATCGATTTCGGGGATATATGGTATTATTTTACAGCGATATGACTTACTTAGGTGTGTTTATTTATTACCTCTAATTCACTAACTGATAGTGAAGAGGCCTTGCTTCCTTGTGAGCGTAATATACATTGGTGGTACGGATTAAGGGCGTCATCGTAGTGTTTGTGTGGCATTGCATAACGCAGAAGCGTGGTCCTCGGCTAAACATAGGTTACCTAGAATAGATGGACGAGTTGCGAGAGCAAAAAAGTATAACAAATTGAAAATTCAATTAATCATTCGCCAAGAATATATAGAAATAAATATAAATGAGTGTTTATTTATTCAATGTGTTATAATAAACATAATATACAGTAATAATACATTCATGTGCCTGACTGGTGTAACCGCTCTATGCAGTAATCGAACCCCGAAACGAAATAAGAGGAGTATAACGTCCAGCCAGCGACATAATATTGTCGCCTTATTTATCTCGTCAATATATTGTATGGTCCCAGCAAGAGATCATCGGCGACAAAATTATTTCGTGGTGCGCATGTTGACCCATCAGTGGTGTGCAATTAGTGAAGGAAATTTTGTTTGATGTTTATCCGAGGGAGTTCACGATAAATTGATGATAACTCATCGTGACGGCGATAATTATGATAAAAAAGTGTTTTATTTTTTATTTTTAATCCACAGTGCATTCAGGTTATATTACTGTCCTTCAGATAAAACTAGGTAAATTATTAAATATTTTTGGTAATATTATTATCTATCACTTGAGTGTTTGCATATCTTATCTGGGAATTGGAGATACTATTATCTAATCTTGAGCGGTCACTAATACGATGTCAAGAATTAAGTCGGTGGGGTAACTTATTTTTATTCTGACAGGAAGTTATACCACTACCATGAAGCACATTTATATCATCACGCCTGTATTTTCGAGAGGCTAGGCAAAGGTGCACACTCCCACTTTTAAAGCCTAATAGCCAACCGCGTACAAATCCAAACTCCGAGCTAATACTAAAGATTTTCCAATGAAAATACCCGTATTGGGTATTTTCATAACATTGCTCAACCTGGAAATCGTATCGGATCTCACGCTCAGCAGTCCCGCTTGCGACCACTAAACCATTGAAGCAGAATCACAATAAAAATATAAACTGTAGTTTTTCTTTTCTAAAAATAATCATGAACAAAAACATTTCTCAAGAAAAGGCTGTGTACGATGATAACAACCTCGTCCGGTCCGTATATTTAGGCAAGATTGAATGACCTGACCTAACAGAAAAAAAACTTGAATACCATACCTTTAGTACATATTATTTGACGAAATTGACTCGACACATTGATTTACCATTGACACGAAAAGAAGAAGAAGTACATATTCTTATCTATGTACTATACTTAGTGGATTTTTATTATTAAAAAATACTAAATAATCGACTGTTCAGCGCCAGCGGTCGCTTGAAGATATTCTAATAAGGTATTTACATGTATATTGAATTAATATCCGCCCGTTTCAGCATTGCATTGTACATTGAAAGCAAGTATGTATTATTTATAAATGTTTTGTTTTAATCGTATTCTTAATTAATATAATGTAGTATTTTTAATGTTAATCTTGATACATTCGTGTTTCGTTCAACTAAGTTTTGTTTCTTTAAAAAGGTAATGTATAATTTAAAAGAATTAATGTAGAATTAAAATTTATTTATTTTAATTGCTTTTTTAATAGAAGCAATATTTGTGAAATGAGAACTAAATTTTAGAATGTGCATTACGAAATTTCGTTTTTGTTTTACAAATTTTGCAACGTGTCAAGGAAGAAGACTAAGCGGATACAGACATTGCGACGCATGCGCAGCACATGGGCGCTCATCGAATGCTTCGCAACGACACATACAAAAACAGTACGAGCGTCGTAAAGTCGAATAAAAATGGACGCTTATTACAAATGCTCCTCTATTCTGTATTAGATATTCATATATGCCGTGGATAACGCAACCAAACTAAACGAGTTTTATAGATATAAAGAAGCTGTTAATTAAATTAAGGCAATCCATATAAAAATATCGTTTATTACGTTTTGACATAAAATATAAATTGTATAGTATAAACAGTAAAATACATCAAAAAGGCACTTAATTAATTAAAAGTACTAATTATGGCGATACAATCAAGAATTCAAATATGAATCTCATTCAGAATACAAAAAGTAAAGCATGTCTCCACATATTAATAAACTTGTCGACAATTTGAACCGCTGCTAAACCCGTAATACAAATAGGTACCATCACTTTCTGTCACTAAATAGACATATTTTAAAACCAGGTTTTTAGATTAATGATTGAGTAAACACTGTATATTTAATTACAGTCAGGGATAGAGCTATTGCGAGGGTATGAAAATAGAGATCTATTTAGATTGAGACAAAAATAATTTTATTTATGCTTTAATTTCTAATGTAAATAGATAGTTAACCAACAACTTTTATTACTGCTAAAAAGAGAAATGTGGATTCACGACCTCATAATATTATGGCATAAAAAGGTCATCCTATCGAGATTCCTACTCCAATTAAAAACGTAAATATTAAAAAATAATGGCATTTTTTGTACAAGCAATACATTTGGCACATTGAGATTTATTTTCTCAACAGTATAAAAGTACAAATAATCCTAAATCAATAACATAATTCGATTTTTAATTACAAAAAAGCGTTGTTTTCCTTTTTTCGATAACAACTAATACCAGCCTACTTCTAATGTTAAGGACGGAAGAGTTTAATAACTGCTTAGAAAAGATTGAGAATCTTTTTGAAGCAAACAGAACTTACATTATTTTGATCAAATATTAAAAAAAACTTATATTTAGCTTAAAATAGTCATAAATACGTTACCACTGGAAATAAAATGAAAAAGGTACACAAAATACTACATTCTAATACCCCCCCATTTGAATCTTATTCACAGGCCTATGAAATTATTGCTGACAATGATGGTATAATAAAGACCGAATAGATAGCCTAAGACCTATTACGTGCTAGACGACAGCCAGGCTGCGGCAGCGAGCGAAACGCCGCGCACCAATAATATCTATACTATTAATAATATAATCTATACTAATATTATAAAGAGGAAAGATTTGTTTGTTTGTTTGTTTGTTTGTAATGAATAGGCTCCGAAACTACTGGACCGATTTCAAAAATTCTTTCACCTTTGGAAAGCTACATTATCCCCGAGTAACATAGGCTATATATCATCACGCTACGACTAATAGGAGCGGAGTAGTAATGAAAAATGTAGCAAAAACGGGGAAAAAATTATAAGGCCACGCGGGCGAAGCCGCTGGTATATAATAATATTATAGAGAGGAAAGATTTGATTGTTTCTTTGTATTGAATAGACTCCGAAACTACTGGACCGTTTTGAAAAAATATTTCAGTATTAGATAGCCCATTTAGCGGGGAGGTTATAGGCTATATACCAACACGCCACGAATAAAGTTGCAAAAACGGGGGAAAAAACTATCAATCATTCATCATCGCTTGGCGAAAAGCTAGTACTTAATATTTCGGCTGCCGGAGCCTGACTGCGTGGCGTGCGTTTGCGCACTACAAGAAAAGTTAGGTACTGTCCGGTGCCTGATTTTTTACGGTTCTATAGTATTAATTGACCGCGTTAATTACTTATGCCATAGGAATAATGGGACTGACATGTTCTTGTTATAGAATAAAAGTCCCTTTAATAAATAAAGATAAAAAAATACACGTACGGCAATATATAAAATGTATTGTATACTAGTTTGTGCACGTCAGGCTGCCGGACAGTAAAATTCCGTGTAGTGCACAAACGCTCTTAGCGTGTTTAAATCATCAATGTCTATAAGATCTTTTTTCCGATTATCGTGCCTACGTGCGTACGCATGTTCAGACGAACATGCGTAAAGGGAAGAAGTTCCTAATCGTTCATCATAATTATATATATACAGGGTTACTTGTAATTCGACGTATATCCGCCAGGAGCTGATTGGGGGATCAAAATGCAACAAATTGAACACCACCTATGTATAGCCGAAGTTCAATAGTTTTTAAGATATTTGAATTTTAGTGGATTTTCGATATTTACCCAATATTTTACACTAAAATCCAAATAAAAAAAAAACTACACATTGAATAGGTACCATTAAAAAGTAATATTATAGCTGACACTTCAATTAAGCTACGTACACCATTAAAAGTGCTTCATCCAACAAAATACCTAAATTGATGAGCGATTTAAGAATGGTATCGAACCAATATTTTCATTTAATGCTTCAAAAAATGTAGTCTAGTTAAAAAAAATACTATGGCATGAATCGTACAAACAACTAAGAAAACTTCCCTTTTCTCTCAGCTTTCCAAAAAGGTATAAAAGTTAATTAAAAGACACTTAATTCAAGACATACCATGCGTTTGAATCTTTGCGGGGAGAAAAATCATCTGTTTTTGTGTTATAAAGATACTAGCTTTCCGCCGACGGCTTCACCTCCGTGATCGGAGTATTTCTTATAATTTATACCCTATGTTACCCGGGCATAGTGTAACTCCCCAACGGTCAAAGATTTTTTTAAATCGGTCCAGTAGGGACCGATTTGAATAAGATAATAGGTAGAAATAAGATTTGATAATTATGTACTGGGCCCCCATTTCTTGTCGCAAAATTTGAACAGCGAAAATTACAAAGAGTTTTCAAGAAACAACCTCAATGATTTGTTGACGGATATTCCCGAGGAAATAAAAAATAACCTCATGTTTCCACATGGTGGTTGCCTAGCACATTACCAATTTATTGTCCGGCAGTGGCTAGACGAGAGGTATCCAAACCGATGGATTGGGAGAGGAGAACCAATTCCGTGGCTAGCACGAACAAGATGTGTATTTTTTTTGATAAACTACACGTTTTTCAATGCTTTTTCTACTAATATTAAAAAGAGGAAAGATTTGTTTGAATTGAATAGGCTCCAAAACTACTGGACCGATTTGAAAAATTCTTTCACCGTTGGGAAGCTACACTATGCTCTGGTAACATAGGGTATAAATTATAAGAAATACTCCGATAATGGAGGCGAAGATTTTTCTCCCCAAGCCGATTCAAATACATGCTATGCCATGAATTAAGTGTCTTTTAATTAACTTTTATACCTTTTTGGAAAGTTGAGAGAATAGAGAAGTTTTTTTAGTTGTTTGTACGATTCATGTCATAGTATTTTTTTTAACTAGACTACATTTTTTGAAAAATGCAAATTTTTTTTGCATTTAATAAAAATATTGGTTAGATATTATTCTTAAATCGCTCAACAATTTAGGTATTTTGTTGGATGAAGCACTTTTAATGATGTACATAGCTTAATTGAAGTGTCAGCTATAATATCATTTTTAATGGTACCCATTCAACGTGTAGTTTCTTTTATATTTGGAACTTAGTGTCAAATTTTGGGTTAAGATAGAAAATCCCCTAAAATTCAAATATCTCGAAAACTATTGAATTTCGGCCATACATAGGTGGTCTTCAATTTGTTGCATTTTAGGCCACCAACTCCTGGCGGATATACGTCGAATTACAAGTAACCCTGTATAGGCATAGACGTTCTATGGGTGAAGTTCGTTAAATTATTGTTTCAACTTTTATATTGCATCAACAACTTCCTTTTACTGGCTAGTGGGATCAGAGACTAAGGGCTTGTTTCACCACTTCGTAGTAAGTTCTCGCCCTGGCAGATAATTTCATACAAATTTTGTTTCATTTTTTATGACGGTAAGCGGCTATTCAGAGGTAGTGAAACAGAAGGTGAAAAAGAACAGATTAAAAATCCGTAACTAATAACGATAAAGTGAGACGTGAGATAGAGAACTACCCGTTGACTGGATTGATTGTCCCCCCTCTATTCTGAAAGTGGAGACTTTCAGAATAGAGGGGGGACAATCAATCCAGTCAACGCTATAAACGCATGACGCAAGTAAAGCTTTTCTAACGTTACAAACGGTTCGTTACGTTCACGTAAGGCGTCCAATCTCAATAAGTATAGTCTGGAATTCCAGACCCTGGACTCTAGGGTAAAACATGACGTCAACATTCACTCAAAAATTAATGTCTGTAAGATGTTGAGGTACACGCAGTCACGTACTGAGCACCTCTGTTGAGGTACACATAATTAAATATTATACGTCCAGAGGTAAAATCTACTAGGGATACCTAGTTAAAAAGTACGATAATTATCGTCCCTAATAGAATTTCTTAGGACCAGAATTTTGACCGCTGTCTTAGCGATTTTAGACGCATTTGCTTCACACAAAAGTCGCTGAGGACAGCTTAATTTTCTATGTAACATTTTACTGTGTACATAGTTATAGATTTAATGTGCATCAACGCTGAATCAATAAAATTTTCTCTTAACTTTGTAAATAAAGTTACCTTTAGTCACTGTCAAAAATTCGGCTAGTAGCAATGCTAGTACATATTTTACCAAATAATTTGTAAATACGCCAGAGTAAAGCAAATATAAAGTAAATCAATGTTGACTATGATGTTTTAGACTAAATCTACACTACATTACAAGCAAGTCATGTTTATACGGACTGGGCGTCGACTTCTTCGCCATAGTCGAGGTCATCGTAAGTGAGGTCCTCGTCGAGAGAATTCACCGCAGTCTCCTTGCCACCGGGGCACGCCAGACATCTGGAAATATAGACAGCAAATAATTATTTTTAATGAAGGAAAAAGTCGGCTGGCGGGCAAGATCTGCGTCTTCTGGTTCGGTACACCAGACGCTTTGACCACTAAGCAACCGCGAGCCCCAGCCCAGCCGATTTTTTCCTTAATTAAAAATAACTTGTAATCTTATCATGGAAAATGCTTAAAAAGATAGCAAATAATTATAATTTAAGTTTATTTAATGTATTAGAAAATTATTCCCTCCTTAAAATACGTTTGGTATGAACTTAGTAAAGTCAATGGAATTTTGTAGACACGTTTGTAAAACTGTTTGTGAAAGATGTATTAAATTTCCATTGACATAAGAGTCTAAAATGGTTATAAACAGACTGTAAAAAAGGACAAACTTTATACCATTAGTGCAGGTATGTTGTACAGAATATGGCAGACTCGACACTTTAAATACCTACTCGAAGAAGAAAAACATACGTAATCCTTATGAAGTAACTAATATCTTTAATATTATTACTAGTTGGCTAATACAATTCATATTATAAATTCAATAATATTTCCGATTATATTATCCATAAACAGTAATTGATTGGCAACACCTGTCGGTAACCCGATACGTCTCCGCTGCGTGTGCGCTGCTGGTAATATGCTAATGTCCAGCAAGTCGACCTCGTTACGCAGGTGTGCCTTTGCAATCTTGTCTACCTTTCATACTATTCTCGCTAGTTCGGATTCACTTTAGCTTGTAAATATACTTGACTGTCTCGGTGGTCCCAAGCGCGACTGCTACGCTAGAGGTCCTGGGTTCGAACCCCGGGTCGAGCAAAGTATTGTTGGGTTTTCTGTGAAATTTTCAGTAGCAGCTCGGAGTCTGGATTTGTACCCGGTTGATGGCAATAGTTTCGCCCCCTATTACATAGGACCTAAACATACCGGCGAAATGTGGGTGTACATTAGTACGCCTCTGCCTACATCTTCGGGGAATATAGGCGTCATCGTACCATCGTATGTTATGTAAAACAAGCATACTGCCCACCTAGGGCTAGTGGTTAGCCACAACCGTAGCCTATAGATGCAAGCGCGCTGTCATTAAAAATGTGGCGTCAATCCATTAATTTCACTGGGAACAGAATATTACAGCACATTATTTCCTAGCGTCACAATAGTTATCACTACGAAACAGTACCAACAAAGACGAACTCAAGAATTCTACCACCTTGTAAAAACCTTTTGAAAGGTTCATCGGCGAAAAACTAGTATAATTACCTGCTTTCATTGATTCCGTATGATAGGCATTTATCACCGACGCATTCACAGCATCCATCATGGAACCACCTGGAACACATAAACAATAAGTATTAGAATGACATAAAACTAAACTTTAGTCATAATCAAAGGTCATAAATGGGTCACTGAACAAGTGTGTTGGAGATCAATATCAAGTGGTACTGCTATACCAAGTTACCTCAAGTTGGCACCCATGGAGCGGCAGGAAGCGCGGGACTTGTCGTATAACATGCATTGTGACGTGTAGGTTACAGTATAGATGAGTTACTATTGAGCTCGATATCGTTATGAACTTATGATAGTGCTATGCAACTTTACCTTACTACTGAACTCTATAATCAAGTGGTACTTCTATGCGTTACTTCAAGCTGTTGGCGCCCATGGAGCGGCAGGAGGCAATAGCACTTGTCGTACGACATGCACTGTGACGTGTAGGTTACTATGCAGATACTGCAGATGACGTACAATTGAGCTCTATATCAATATGGTACTGCTATGCAACGTTACCTCAAGCTGTTGGCGCCCATGGAGCGGCAGGAGGCGCGGCACTTGTCGCACGACATACACTGCGACATGTATGCTACCGTGCAGTTGAGGGTGACTACGTCGCGGCTGATCGGCTCGGATTCTTGCTCCACGCTCTCTGTGAAGTAAACGAACTTAGTTTTAGCTTAGACAAGCCTTTACAGACGTCTACACTGGCACGCGCTAACTTCAACCCGGCCATGAAAATCGGAGTAAGAAAAATATTGGATTGAAATTATTTAAAACGGCAACCTAATACTTGAGCTTTCGTTTTTATTTATTATAGTCCAATATTTTTCTGTGTCCGATTTTTAAGGTGGGGTTGAAGTTAGCTCGACAAGCCGGACATTAAGTTTGGCGAGTACTGTACCTTATAAACGTAAATACAAATATTTGTAAGTAGTAAGCGATAATCGACATATACGTCAGCTTGAATACATGATTCGACCTCACAACAACTTATGTTAATCGATAGATTATGATATTTTTGTGGTACATTGTTATCATATATCTGTGTCTTATCCCTCATATTTTTCTCGTCCGAGAACCCAAAACGAGTATTTTAAATTTTACAGTCTTAGATTAAAATAGCTTCTGAGTAAATGGAACAAGTAAACAATACCATTCAGCTAACCCGTGCGTTGAATGCCATGCTTTAGTCTGAAATGTAACTAGTTTCCTAGAAAACCAAACAGGCATATTAGCTAGCTAAATTAATTTATTGAATGTATTCATAGAGTGAGTCCAAATTTTTTTTTCAATCAACGCGCAATTGTCTCGTTTTAAAATGCAGTAAAAGTAGGCAACAATAATTGTAGCACGCAGTGATTTACTATTTCTGCCTACGCCTGTGGGAAGTATGTACGATGTTATTGTTAATTCTTGACTTGAATGCGTTTGACCCTAGGTCTTTCCAATTGAAAGCACAAACAATCAGATGGAATACGTAAATACCAATGGGTAGAATTGGAATAGGTAGGTGTTTTATCTCTGGTGACGGAACACGGTAAAACTGATTGGCGTAGGTAGGGGTAGGTCTCACCATGTGAGTTGTAGCTAACATACTTACTATTACACCTATAAAGGCATAGTACTTGTTGATTTGTACGTATAGATACGTAATAATTTGTTAACCATGGAAATATGTAATAAAGTACATTAACCTACACTTAATATTAAAGCTAAGAGTTTGTTTGTTTGGTTGAACGGACTCATCTCAGGAACTACTGATCCGCTTTGAAAAATTATTTCAGTGTTAGATATCCCGTTTATCAAGGAAGGCTACAGGTTATATGTCATCACGCTACGACCAATAGGAGCGGAGTATCGATTAAAAATGTTGCAAAAACGGGGGAAATAATCAACATCCACGGGAACAAAGTCGCGGGCAAAGGCTATAATTTATAAAGTTAAGTATAGTTTTAAATGATAATAAATTAATAAGGAATTGTACAATACAACCCACTCGGTTTTACGTCGATTACAATTCAATGAAATGAGACAGCAGTCTCACTCTCAGGTAGATATTTACATTCCTAACTTATGAATCATGGTCATCTCAGCAGGACACCGCTTTTTTAAATCCTTCGGCGAAGTTAAATACGACTACGGCTATATTATTGTCTTGTCGGCACCGGCAGGCCGGATTATGTAATTGGCTCTGCGACTTAACTGTGTTTCGCAGTTCTTTTTAGAATCAGTCGGGAGTTTTTTTAAAGTTAAATTACTGGAAAAGGTTTAGTAGACAGCTAACGGGATAGTGTTCAAAGAAATATGAAACTTTTAGGACCTCCGATAGAATGAATGCCAACTGGCTCGAGTCATCGCTTTCGTACGGAAGCGTTCTTCCTGCCTACCCCACGCAAAGTGTCATAAGTTTAAGTCATTGTCTGACTTTTCATGGTAAAATCCTGTCGATCTTTTTGTTTGAGCTCACTACAGCTTTCTGGCACATATTTTTTAGACTAAATTGCCAACATTGTGGATACCTTCATCATTATAGGTATTTTCACTCACACGCTTTTTGTTTTTTTCACTAGTGTATACCTATTGCCATTGTTGGCAGTTCTTTGGATGAACTTTATCACAAACAATTCCACTCAAATCGTTAATCAAATTGCAGTCATTCTTATAGAAATATCCGTGCATAGTATTAATAATATAATGCCATGCTTTAGTCTGAAATGTAACTAGTTTCCTAGAAAACCAAACAGGCACATTAGCTAGCTAAATTGAATTATATAAATAGGTGGTTTCTGCCCACCCTCATGGGTGTGAGGCATGATAATACGTAACTATATGTATAATGATGACAACATAAGTTGATAATATTTTTTTATTTATTAAATCAAGCCACCTGGAGACCACCTGATGTGCCAAACTAATTAAAAAATTATGAATATGAGGAAACATAATACCATGTTTAACTACGAAGTAATCTGATATAATGCAAATTACAAAGGAGTAGTGTATAGATATTCACAAATACCTATTATACTAAAATCATATTCTATGTGTTTTATGAGTCATTAGTTGTTTACTAGTACTTATATAATATAATAGTCATCTATTATTAAAGTATAGACTTAATTCATATTAAGTCTATACTTTAAGTAAGAAATATAATTATTATGATTGTTTAAAAAGTAAATTGCATTGTTGTTCTCATAATTTCCAGCAGCACTGTAATATATTTACACCATGGTTTGGTCTTTTAATTAAATTAGGTGGTAACAAAGTTGATATTGCTCACTTCCATTAAATCTATGAAGGTACTGCATAATAGATAGAACAAATATAAAAAAAATAGAACCAGTAGTCAGTACCAGCGGTTCAAATGATTAAATAATTATGAAGGTACTAGCACTGCAAAAATGTCTGGAATATTTACTGTTTTATTTTTATACTTACGTAAATGGAAGACCACTGTCTTCTCTGGAACAGCTCTGTATGCTGACAGATCAATATCTACTGGGTAAGTGATGGATAGCCACCTCTGCTGCGGGTCGGGCTCACCGGTGAGGGCAGCAAACAGTCCAGGCACACCATCCGCCAATTCCTCCACATATGACGTCTTTGATAATTCAGTTTGTGTGTCATTTGGTTTCGGACACATGTCTGCGGGAAAAATGTAGTTTACTTTTAGTGTTATGTAGATAAGTAGTTAGTAAGATACAATGTATAAATAATAATATATTAATGTATGTATGTTAAAATAGAGCTTCTGTTTAATTTGTCTTTTCCTGAATTTTAGAAAATTTATCCTGTAATAAGTAAATGTAGGCTTCAAATTAAAATATAAAATTTGGGTTTGTATAATAGTACTTTTCACAATGAAAACATTGCAAACGAAAGAAGTGAGTTATTGAAAAGTAATGAAGTTTTTATTTTTCTCATTGTCATCATCAACCCATAATTCTGTCCCACTGCTGGGCATAAGTTTTCTCTCAGTTTGAGAGGGATTAGGCTATACTCCATATAGACGAACAATCGAACTCCTTATAATGCGGGTTGACATAATTTACATGCCATCAAAAAAATCTCTCAGGCATGCAGGTTTCCTCACTGTTTTCCTTCACCGTTAAAGCGAGTGATAGTCATTTTGAAGTCAGAGGTGCGTGCCTTGGATTCGAACTCAAGACCTTTGACTCGGCAGTCTAATGGTCATACCCCTAGGTTTTATTTTCCTCATGAGGGTATAATTATATGATTGATATTATGGTACTTACCAACACAACTGCAACATTCGCTGTACAGGTAGCCGAGGCAGTTGAAGCAGTCCTTGCAGCATGAACAATCTTTCAAGTCACATTTACAAGACTGAATTAACATACATTTTGATACCACACTGGCACAAATAGCTTCGTTACAAGCGTATACTATGGGCACTATGCATATGAGCGCAACAACGAAATAAATTTTACCAGCCATTGCCAAAACTTTAGACAAATGTAAACACAAAATTTAGGAATTTACGAAGTTGTAAAAGTAAACAACACAATTATGTACGCCTGCTAAATACGAATTCCCTCGACTGACTCCACATCAATTATTTATAAAATATGCCTCTATGTATTTTAATATTTTTTACAGGATCTAATTACAAATTAGCACAATTTTAGTAAAATACAAAACAATACAAAACTCGCGTCTGCTTCTGAGAAAAGAGAAAAGTTTACTTTGTTGAATGAATGAATGACTTGAATACTTGACTGACTGAATGAAAATGAAGAAACGAGCAGTGTTGCCAACAGTTTTACAAGCTTTCCACCAGATTCATCTTCTAAAACCACCAGAAAACCACTAACAAAAAGCGGATGTACTTTAAAAATAGCTAAAATTTCCACTAAGCAAACTTTTACTATAAAAAAAGGGGAAGTAATTAGGTTTCTTTATTTTTAATGTAATAGTACAATATTAATAAATATCAACATATTTCAAAATAGCTAGTGAAATTCAAATTTTCTTGCGTTATTTTGCATTTGGCAGGTTTCGCACCGTTCGTGTTTCGCACAACAGACAAATCCGCACGAAATTTAACTTAGAAAGATAATTTTTAACCCCCGACGCAAAAACGACAGGGTGTTATAAGTTTGACTTGTCTGTGTGTGTGTATGTGTGTGTGTCTGTGTGTCTGTCTGTGGCATCGTAGCTCCCAAACGGATGAACCGATTTTGATTTTGTTTTTTTATTTGAAAGGTGAATTAGTCGGGAGTGTTCTTAGCTATGTTTGATGAAAATTGGTTCAAGATGGCCGCTGCTACAAAATAGCGAATAATAATTTTTTTCACAACTCCCTCAATATGGGTATCAAATGAAAGGGTTTAACTAGGAGAATACTGTACACTATGATAAATTTCAAATCCAAGATGGCCGCCACCACAAAATGGCGAACTACATTTCGTGTCGGGGGTTGTCTAAATTTTTAATTTAGGTTAGGTTATTATGGTTAAAATTATGTAAATACGTTTTTTTATTCGCATGTCATATTTTCATCCAGATACAACCTGGCACACTGACCGGTAAATTGCAAAAAACGCAAGAAAATTCGTATTTCGCGGGAAAAAATAAAAATATTCGAATATAAGAATATTTGATCCAAGAATCCCGAAACTTTTGCGTCTATTGTGGTTTGTGCATAATTATTACGCTTGCACAAATTCGACACATTGAGCCGTCCGAGACCGAGTTCACTCAGTTTTGTAATTTAAATCTATATCTATATTCTATACTAATATTATGAAGAGAAAAGATTTGCTTGTTTGTTTGTATTGAATAGGCTCCGAAACTACTGCACTGATTTAATAACTAACCTAAATTAAAAATTTAGAAAACCCCCGACACGAAATGTAATTTGCCATTTTGTGGTGGCGGCCATCTTGGATTTGAAATTTATCATAGTGTATAGTATTGTCCTAGTTAAGCCCTTTCATTTGATACCCATATTGACGTAGTTGTGAAAAAATATGTAATTCCCTATTTTGTAGCGGCGGCCATCTTGGAACGATTTTCATCAAACATAGCTAAGAACACTCCCGACTAATTCACCTTTCAAATAAAAGAAAAAAAATCAAAATCGGTCCATCCATTCGGGAGCTACGATGCCACAGACAGACAGACACACACACACAAACACACACACACACAGACAGACACGTCAAACTTATAACACCCCGTCGTTTTTGCGTCGGGGGTTAAAAAAACCTTTCAGTGTTAGATAGACCATTTATTGGGGAAGGCTATAGGCTATTATCTATCATACTACGACTAAAAAGAGCGGAGTAGCAATGAAAAGTGTTGCATAAACGGTGTCATACTCTGCAGCAGAGCCACCTTTTAGAAACTGATCAATTATATCATAAAATGATGTACGTACAACGTACATAATGTACGTATATCCAATATCACTGTACGTGCAATAAGTAACGAGAAAATAGACATTTAATATTGAGAGTATGCTCCCCAGCAGAGCCACCTAGTACATGTACTCAGGAAAGAAAAACGCTACTGTTTTTTTATATAAACTGTTGTACGAATAGTGTTCAATACGTACATGTTAAAAAATATCATTATTATCCTCTCGTTTTATTTATTTTACTTTACTAAAATATTCGTAGAAAACGCCTAGTTATTTTGTGTCAGCAAAATGTTTTGTAGCATTTTGATAAGGCGCGCAATACAATACAAATATTCAACATATTATTTTTAATCGTAGTTTTTATGGTTTGGCTTTTTTTGACATTTCATTTAAGCTACAAAAAGCGGTTTGTAACCTGAAATTGACACAAAGATATAAGTAGTGCCACACTACAAAAAAACGGTTTGTAATAAAAAACATCTGTATTTTTTTAAATGTCAGTTTTAATACTTTTCAATACTTTCAATTCATTATTGACTTGTGTTGGAAATTTTTGTTACATTATTACATTCAAAGTATAATGAAGCGCGCAAAACGTTTATCGGTTTCCTTAGAAGAACAAAAAATAGCATTTATTGACTTCGGGCACTTATTTACCAATAAAAAATATCAATAAAGGCATAATATGAAGTTTTTTTAGTTGTATGTAGTGTAAGGTTGTATTTCAACCACTTTTATAACCTCGCAGCCTCGCCAGGCCCATTTCAGTATAGTTTTTAACATTATCCCAAGAAGACTGACACTTTTTGGTCATCGCTTTGGTAATTATCCAATTTGACCCTCTGTTTACGGTCATATATATATGTATCTTTTAAACAGTGCCAGTTGATTATCCCTAATAACCATTTTTTGCACGAGGATGGGGAGAGAAGATGGTGTCAAATGCCTTTTTGAGTGTTCAATGGTACAGGATGTCGTGTCTGGCAATGAATGACGATCATTTTTCATAATATTCTGAAGGTGAATACAAAAAAATCACAATTCAATATTTGATGAATTAAGATCGGTATTTTACACATCTTTAGAGTACGTTTACCTGCTAAAGCCACGGTACGGTACCTGTGGTGGGAGCATGCACTGACAAACTTTCAGCTTTTATAAACAAATATATGACGAACATATAACGAAGGTCTGGGGTTCACGCGCTTTCACTCTAAATGTGTAACAGTCTCGTCCTATCCCGTCTGTGTAGTTGGTTTCATTTAGTGTCACCAGATGGCACTGTCGTCTCAAAAGAGTCATTTGACCGTCTGTAATTGCGTCCGTCGCAAAAACTGCATCAAAATCGGTTCAGCCAAACGCAAGATAATCGCCGACAAACATACATACAGGTTCTCAGTTTAACCTGTATGTATGTAATATGTACCTATACATGTCAAAATGAGAACCTCCTCCTTTTTTGAAGTCGGTTAAAAATATGTTGAATATTGTATTGTATTGCGCGCCTAATCAAAGTGCCAAAACATTTTGCTGACACAAAATAACTAGGCGTTTTCTACGAATATTTTAGTAAAGTAAAATAAATAAAACGAGAGGATAATATTGATATTTTTTAACATGTACGTATTGAACACTATTCGTACAACAGTTTATATAAAAAAATAGTAGCGTTTTTCTTTCCTGAGTACATGTACTAGGTGGCTCTGCTGGGGAGCATACTCTCAATATTAAATGTCTATTTTATCGTTACTTATTGCACGTACAGCGATATCGGATATACGTACATTATGTACGTTTGACGTACATCATTTTATGATATAATTGATCAGTTTCTAAAAGGTGGCTCTGCTGCAGAGTATGACACCATAAACGGGGGAAAAGGTATCCCATACGGACAAAGACGCTGGCGGAAAGCTTGTCATATATATGCTATAACTACTGCTTTAAAATATTCTACGGGGCATCCCTGCGTATATTGCATTGAGTGGGATGTGGTGGGATGAATCTTTTGACGGATCAGTGTTGGCTAACAGTAAAAGTAAATAGTACTCCTGAAAATGAATTTAAGTAGAAATAATATATTTCGTAACGTGTTAGTGGCTTAGTTCTTGAGTGATATCATATTCAGTAATTGAAACTGAATTCTACTAAACCACTAGAAAAATCCACCAGCCACTAAAAGCAATATTTCGCCACTAAACAGGGGGTCAAAACCACCAGTTTTAGTGGAAAATCCACTAAGTTGGCAACACTGGAAACGAGTAGAGACCACAGATATCAACAATATTCGTAATATTCACAGCAAAGAGAATAACCGACGCTGAATTCACAGAATTATCAATTATAGCCATAACGATATCATTGTTTTTGAAATAAGTATAGTCATTAATTACCTAATTATTATAAAAATGGCATTTGAAAAATTACAGTCATGAATCTTTCCTTTTTAATATTTTCTACTATAGCAACATCAAAAAATCTGCGGAAGGAAATGGTCAAACTAAAGAAGCGCTATATTTGAACAGGGCCGTAAAATAAATAATAAAAAAAAAAGCTATATTTGAAATTAAAAAAACATTCTAGATGATCGAAGGTCAAGGGGATTATAGTTTGCATCCCGGGAAAAGATTATAATTATAGTAAGCCTACTTTTTGCCTCAAAAGTTCTTTTGGCAGGCGAGTGAAACAGCAGGCTTACAGAATCAAGGAAATTTAGTAAAATTAGTTCGTAGGGCTTATTCCTCGAGCTGCTCTATTAATTCATCGTGTAAAGTTTATTTTAATAACTAAGTATAGGTACTTAATCTAGCCCCCTCTACAGGGTACGTATCAATATAATCCTGTAAGATTAATACGATACAAAATATCTTCGGCTTGTCGGCTTACTACGATAAGATTGCCATGGAAAGTATTACGATATGTAATGGGATAATTACTTTGGCTTGTTTATTGGCAAACAGTAGATACTTATAGATATTAATTTTGTTAATGAAGTACTTAGTGATTTCGTGTGGGGCATATAACTAGGTAGTTCATTTGCTAGTCATTTTAATTTGATCGTGATGGTAAGTAGTTTGAAAAACTTCCGTGTAAATAAAAATAAAATAGTGTATACCTACTTGGTTGTTATTATTTCAAAGGTATAATGAGGTCTAATAATAAATGTGGAAATATGCTAATTGACGGCTACTGTTAGGGGGTTTCTTTATGAAAAAAGGACAACTGCAAAAAGTCTCCTTACATAAAAATCGTAGCAATAACGAGTGGCATTATGTAGATTCTGTTTACACCTGTGAGAAAAAAGGCATAAGGTAGATATCTAAGTATGTTAAAATGTAACGTTTTAGCTTATGTTGATCAAGTTCCATTTGCAGGGGTGGCTGTCAATTGGCTGTAGCCTCTTAGTCGTGGCGGCGGTTGCTGCCGCGTACAAGAACCCCTACTATGCTGCCGGAAGGTCCGTGAACGTGCACCTCTTTGAATGGAAGTGGGACGACATCGCGGATGAGTGCGAAAGGTTCCTTGGCCCAATGGGCTATGGAGGTATTCAGGTCAGTGATCAAAATCAATGTAATTTTATTTTCATATAAACCTTATACAGGCAATTAAAACATTTAGGTGCACGGTTCCAAATCAGTCAGTATACATTCGAGAATTTATATTAAGTAGGTATATTAATTATTAATTACCTACGAAATTTCTGGAGTCAGCAAGAAAAATAGTTGTAGGTAATCATGGACTTGAGTAAAAAAAATCGGATTTAAAAAAAAAATCAATTCAAATTTTTATGTTGTTATCATTAAGTTTCTCAATCCTTCGTAAAATGCAACGCTTGGCTTGTCATGCAAGTAACATTTTATCAGGTGCATTTTCCTCCACACACTTATGTTTATAAACTGTCCTGTAGTGCTGGCATCCCTAAATACGCAAAGATATTAAAAATAATTGTTTACAGATTTCACCTCCCAACGAGAACGTTGTGCTGTGGGCCTACAATCGTCCGTGGTGGGAGAGGTACCAGCCCATGTCGTATGATCTGGTGACGCGCTCCGGCAATGAGCAACAATTCGCCAATATGCTGAGGCGATGTAACGCTGCAGGCGTTAGGTATCTACAACGTTACATTCAACTTTAAAAAAATACAACTCCATTGAGAACCTTTTCCTTGAAGTCGGTTAACAAAGAAAACGTTTGCCCACACTTTGATTTTTTCCTGAATCCTCACAAACGCATTATAAGTTCTCAGATACACCAAAACGAGATAAATAATGTTCTGTGATCGAACCTCATTTTCTTGGCGCAAAATCCGATCGCTAATAAGTCGTGCCGTAAAATGAGAACTATGTAAACTTCTTCTTCTACTTGAACCATCCCATCATTGCACAGAGTAAACCAAAGCATTTTTCAGTGCGCCAAACAAAATCTCTAAAATATTTCAGGATCTACGTGGATGCGGTAATCAACCATATGACGGGAGAGCCTCCGGAGAACGTTGGCACTGCTGGCAACACCGCCGTATTCTCAGACTGGTACTATCCCGCGGTGCCCTTTCGACGGGAGCATTTCAACTGGCCCCACTGTGTTATCGATGGCATAGACTATGCCAACAACGCTTGGAGGGTAAGCATGTACTTCGTTAATTGTCTAAACCTCTTGGACAATGACCAATATAAGGCAGAATAGGATAAGAAGGACAGCTTAGCCACTGCGACTAGTAACGACTGCGAGCTAGAAATAGTATCAATTGTCTGTTTGTTGAGACTAAGGCAGGTTATCAGAGGCAGTCAAACTTTTGATATTAGGAAAAGTGAGTCCTACGTCCAGCTATGGACGAATACAGGCTGATGTTGATGATGATGATGAGTTTTCCCAAGTTTTTTATATCGAATGTTATTAATTATGAGGATAGGAACTGAAGATGACCTATCCTATCTTTCTTTGATAAAATTTTCGTTTCTAGGTGCGTAATTGTGAGCTCGTAGGACTAAAAGACCTGGACCAATCCAATGGACACGTGAGAGATATGATCGTCAATTTTATGAATAAACTCATTGATCTCGGAGTTGCTGGATTTAGGTAAGTGTCGCTTTTAGTCAAATACTAAGTACTTGAAGTTTGGACACTTCGGGTCTTTTATGCATGAGTCTACTTCTATACTAATAATAAAGAGAAAAGATTTGTATTTTTGTATGTTTGTGTTGAGTAAACTCAAAAACTACTGGACTGATTTAAAAAATTCTTTCACCATTAGAAAGCTACATCTTTCCCGAGTGATATAGGCCATATTATAAGGCCACGCGGGCAAAGCTGCTGGCGAACAGCTAGTATTAAATTACCTTAATTCTTCAGAATTGACGCTGCAAAACACATGTGGCCAGAAGACCTGCGCATAATCTACGATCGCCTTCACAACCTGAACACAGAACATGGTTTCCCTACAAATGCTCGCCCTTACATCTACCAAGAAGTAATAGATTACGGAGGCGAAGCCATCAGTAGGGACGAATACACTCCAATCGGGGCAGTCACCGAGTTCAAAGTGGGATCGGAACTTAGTAACGCCTTCAGAGGGAACAACCAGCTCCGTTGGCTATCGACTTGGGGTCCTCAGTGGGGTTTGCTAGCTAACGAAGATGCTTTAACGTTCATAGACAATCACGACAATGAAAGAGGCCACGGCGGAGGTGGTGGCATCCTGACGTATAAAGAACCTCGTCAATACAAGGGCGCCATAGCGTTCTTGCTCGCCCACCCTTATGGAGAACCTCAGATTATGAGCAGTTTTGAGTTCTGGGACTCTGAAATAGGACCACCCATGGATAACTCCGGAAATATTATTTCACCAGCTATAAATTCGGTAAGTAGGTAATAAATAAGTAAGGCAGTATCTTGTAAAAAAGCTAAGCTCAACATTTGACATTCCGGGGATCTATCGTGTTTATCTGATTTTTATCAGTAAATAATAATTAACCTTGACTTATTATAACACCACAAACATAATTATCATAAAATGCAGTGTGCATTGTAATTGATATTTGTGTACATTTTTTTCTTCATCGTCAATACCTACCAAGTCCTGAAAATTTAAACGGTGGGTCCGTTTAAATTTGTTAATAGCCAAATTCCTTGAAATAGTTAAGGAGGAAAAGGTTATATTTTATGTACCTATAAGAATGAGTTCACTATAAACTATTTTCTCGTAAGGTGCATCTATTATATATCCATTGTCTAGACCCATAGTACCAGCTCTGCTAGTTTGGGACTAGATGGTACTGTGTAAAATGTTCCCAGAATATTGATTTCTTATGTATTCAGATCGGATAGGGCGGGCGTGGGCCCATTTAACCGTACTGAGTGTTTATAAACTTCTGGTGCTGAATCAACTATAACATTGTTCACTTTTGCTAACAGGATGGTACATGTGGTAACGGGTGGGTGTGCCAACACCGCTGGCGACAGATCCACGCGATGGTTGCCTTCAGGAATGTCGCTGGCAACACTGGACTCAACGACTGGTGGGACAACGGCAGCAACCAGGTCGCCTTCTGTCGCGGAGGAAATGCTTTCGTCGCTTTCAATAATGACTACTGGGATCTTAACCAGAATCTGCAGGTTTGAGACAACAAACTATTTAACATTTTTTTAATGAGTACCTGTTGCCAGAATCCATGCTAGACATATACATTTAATTACTTAGTTAAAGTACTTCTTTACGAAAACATTGTGCCAATAGTTAGTAAACTAATCAAACAAAGGTAATAATGTATTATTATTATCTGTCGTCACGGAAATTACTAATTTTACACACAGATTTTGATACATTATTATTATTATTCCTGCCGCTACCTGATGCTTAGTAAAGTACTGTTTTTCGGCATGAGTTTTCAAGATGCAGTTTTAACTAGGCCCGAATTCTGATAGGAATGCCGAATGAGGAATAACTGATTAGGTCTTTCATATTTAATTTTAGATTTTGAAATTGTCACGCCATAATATTTTTATAGTGTAGGTAGTGTGTATTCAGTTGTCGTTCTTGTCCTTCATCTCACCTTAAACAGTACATCTGTTTTTGAGAGGTGGTAATTTAAGTCCCAAATGATCTTTTTTACAGACTTGCTTGCCTGCAGGCAGATACTGTGACGTGATATCGGGCGACAAGGTGAACGGATCGTGCCAGGGCAAGACGGTGACTGTCGGTGATGACGGCCGCGCTCAAATCAACGTGGGAGCCAACGACTATGACATGATGCTTGCCATACACGTAGGACCAGAGGTACTTCATCATCTATTTACTGACCTGCTGTTGGGCATGGGTCTTGTCACAGAATCAGAGGGGGGCATAGAGTCCATAATATTAAGTCCACCATGCAGGCTGGCAGACTTCACGCTGTCTATAAACAATATGAAATTCATATGTTTTTTGTTTTATGGCCTTGCGTTTGACCACTACCACACCTAGGGTCGGCCCACATTATAATAAGTCCCAGTCTGACTAGTCCGAGCCGAATCTAGAGAACAAAACAAAAATCATGACTCGGTTACAAAGGTTTGAAAATTCCCACTATTGCCAGTACCTAGCTAAGTAACAGTAATATTCCAATGCTGCAATGGATGTGTCCGGGACCTTACTGTAATAGGGAGTAGAGTACTAGTACTAAAGAAGTACTAGGAGACTTTAGAGAGGTACGAAATTACAGATCCGCTAATTCCTACGGAATTAGTAAAACTAAGCGGTAAAAAGACGGGCGCGTCGCGCGAACGTAATACTGCTCAACGTGTATCCTTAATAACAAATTAAACTGGTTTGATAACTAGTGTTACCAGATTACTGTTTCGGCTATTAATTTTTTTTATACAATTACTAAGAATCTAATAATGAAACATTTTGGTGCAAATTTCTCTGTAAATAGTCACTGAGGCCAGAATATAGATAATAATATTATAATGTAGTATCCAGATAAAACTATTCTGTGACGCAGGCCTGTCCTCTGCTGCGACCCTGCACCCTTCACTTGATAACCTTTTTATCATGTATTTTCTGAAAATCAGCTGTCTATTTTAGTATTATGAAAATATAGTAAGTAGGAAGATAATATATTTTCTGGTTTTCCAATAAAATACATTCGAATGGTTCTGCAGTCTGCTAGTAACTATACCTACCCTAGATTGGATAGTGACACGATCCTTACTAAAAAACAACAAACGAATGTGCATGCAAGGGAGAGGTTAAGACTAGGTAATGAAAAGACGGTTGGTCATAATAGAAACCCATTTCGATTCGAGCATCTGGAGGGTTACGGTTACTGTGTTCACGGGTATGACATTGGTTGAAAGACGTACAGAAGGCAAAGCTGCCGCCAATATTTAGGTTTTTGGGGTTGAGTCTGAGCAAAAGTCTGAGTGATCATTATCGCGAGTCATGCGTAGCAGTTCTCGCGTCCCTTCCATGAAAGTGAAGTCACGGAGTTTGTAGTGGGTGAGAGCCCCACATAACCACAACGCCTCCCCGGACAGTGTGGTATGCGCCAGGCATTTTCTTCTAAAAAAACAGCTCAAACCACTGAACGGATTGGGCTGAAATTTGGCACACATCTATACATATTAAGACGTAAGCATAGACTAAGGCTGCTATTCAGAAACGAGACTCAATATGAACTTATGCTTCCGTACGTCAAATTTGTATGACAATTTGACATACGGAAGCATTAGGTCATTTTCTGAATATCAGCCTAAGGGTTTCGGTAAATTCCTGCGGGATTGAGAAAAAATATTAACGCGGGTAATACCGTGGGGAACGGCTAGTTATGAAAATTAAATATGAAGTAAATGGTCATAAAAACATACTTACTGATGATAAAATTGTAAGCTTGTCCAAATTACTTATTTATAAGATATTATTTTTTTCAGAGTCGACTTTAAACGTCAAGAAGTCAAGTTTTCCATTTGCGTGCACTTCAAGATTACGATGTTATTGCTTCACATTTTAACAAATTAACCTAAGTAATAAAAACTTTTAATTAAAAAGAGCTTTAGTTTTTTTTTACAAGTCCGCGAGCGTGTTACGTACAAGTAAGCAATATAATTATTATGTTAAGGCCCCAGTCTAGCTGTGCATAACAAACGAATTCAGTATATTGACAGTTCGCGGGCACGAACCCCGCGAGGCACCCTCTGTATCATCCTGTGATACGTAAATTACAAAGTGTATAGCAGTGCTACGAAATGAAAGTTGCTCTACTTTACAAAATAAAATATTTCTAATAAAGGAAAAAATCGGCTGCCGGGCAGGATTCGAACCTGCGTCTTCTGGTCCGGTACATCAGACGCTTTGACCACTAAGCTACCGCGAGCCCCAACCAACCGTAGTGTACCGTGGTGTACTGAACCAGAAGACGCAGGTTCGAATCCTGCCCGCCAGCCGATTTTTTCCTTCATTAAAAATAACTTGTAATCTTAGTATGGAAAATGCTTAAAAAAATACAAAAAGATATTTCTATTTAATTATAATGAACAGCACTACTGTGGCTTGTGGGATTATACCCTGAAAATCTGAAAAAAAAATATCTGTCATTTGAAATAATTTAAGTACTTTATGATTTATGGAACAGTAGATATTTTTAGTCGAGGTTTTAATTTCGTTTTTACAGACATGAAAAAGAAGGAGGTTGATTCACTATAAGGTCAAGTTCCAGGAGATGGTTTGCTTTGGAGTAGGCCTTTGTGTTTTATTTCTTGATCTAAACTGGTTAGAGGAAGAGCAAAATTCAGAGCGAGAAGTAAGAATTTGACATAGAATACACTTCCACGACTGTTATAGCCGTCTGGCTATCATCAGAGGTGTGTAAACTCAGCTTTCAACGAGCTAGATGAACCAGATTACACGGGTTTGAACCGTTGAGCTTATAGCTCAGCAACAAAATGACTAGCCCATGGCTCAATCCAGCTCTTATTGTATTTGTAAATCCCTCCACAGATTAGTCTTGTAATTCTGTTACAAATTTCTTTTAAATTAAATGGGATTTTTGTTAGCCATATTTCATGTAAATCTATTCAGCCGTTCAAAAGCTACAGCTCATGTCCTAGTTGGGATTAGAAATGTTTAACACCAAAAAATCGATCAAAAGACTTTTCTTCTGGGCACATGAAGTGGGGTAAATAAAAAACCGCGTGCAACGGTTATCTATACATATACTCATCTATCTATCTATTCAGCCGGTAAAACCCACTGCTGAGTCAGTTCTCTATTACGCCACTGCCATATTAACCGACAATCGGGGGGTGATCTGCCCTGTAATCGTTTACATCCAGCCAGTATATCATATGTCCATCTAGCTTGTGTATGTACACCTATAGGCACCATCTCACCTTCACTTGGGGTCGGCGCAGTGTTTTTTTCTTGCATACATCATCGTCATTCTCACACTGTCTATTCATCTTTTCTCTGGTCTTCCTCTTCTACTATATCCATCCACATTTATGTTCAAAACCTGTTTTGTAACTAGGCTCTCTACTTCTACGCATCATAATATGTCCATATATCGTAGATAAGCGGTCACTGCACAACTTTTCAGTACTTTTCACACTCACTTTCAAACTACGTCTTTCTCACTTTCTAACTATGGTCTAATGACCCGATAAAGGTAGCTGGGACAATGGTCAACTGCAGGACTAAGTACGGAAACCGAACACACAGAACTTCATCATCATTGAGAACACAGGAGTGGGTTCTCAATGATGATGAAGGTCGCTGGGAGTCGTTGGAGGCATTATGGAAGTCTATGGGTGAGGCCTTTGTTCCACATGCACAGTGGACTTCTTTTGGCTGATAATTATAATTATATTAGCATAGTAATTATTCAATTTGTGTGATTCAAACCGGGGAGGGTCATAGGTAAATTTTTGGGTGTCGGACAAACTTGTTACCTAGTGGTAATAAGTTATCGGACCATAGTAACAAACTTGTTTCCTAGTGATAAGAAGTTAACGGATCATAGTAACAAACTTGTTACCTAGTGGTAACAAGTTAATGAACCATAGTAACAGACTTGTTACTATCGTCACAAAACAGTCTATGTCTGTTATTAATGTAAAAAATGGCGTCGAGTTGTTTCTGTACCCAGGTGTTACTAGGGACAGAAGAATCGGGATCATAAAGTTAGGCGGACATCCAAGCGTTTAGGTGTCCAATAAATGCCTAAACACACCGCATTTTTTAAAACACAAGCAGTTTAATCGATCGATTATCGATTAAACTGCTTGTGGAATAAAAACGCGCGTGATCGGGAAACGCGCGTCGGAAATAATTTCTGATAAATTGACATAAAAATAATGAAGTAGAGAAAGTTTCAATGCCCGATAGTACGCCAGCAAGGTTAGAGAGAGAGCAAAATTTAGAGCGAGAGGTACAAATTTGAATTTGACATAGAATCCACGTCCAACCGCTACGACCGACTGGCCGCCTCTGAAGAAATTGGCTTGAGATTTTCGTTTATAAACCGTGCCTGTTGAAAACACTATAAAAAATATTTGTGAAGCAGGTACACATTTTTTTTAAATTGGTTGTGTCATTTAATACACGTACTTTAAGATGATCAAATGATTTCATCAATATTTTTAGTTTTTATTATGAAAAAAACCGATTGTTTTGGGACCAAAAACAGGAAAATTTGACGATGTTATGACACTCGGATTAAGAAAACTAAAGGTATAATTAAAAATCTACTCAGCGCATTTTGAAGACGACTATCTAAAGCTAATTTTGCGCTGAGTAGATTTTTGAATTTATTCTTGATCATCCCGATTAACGTGCACAAACATGACTCTAAATGGCGTTGGGCGCGAGAGCGCCATCTTTGACGCCTGATTTATATAACATAAACTAACCAGAGGAACGTGAAAAAAATACGTAGATAAAGCTAATATAACATATATTCTATTGCGATAAAAATATATTACACTATATCCTTCCTTTCCTTAAAAAAACGTTGCTAAAATGAGCTAATAATTTGACAACTGCCAAATTTTGCTAGACTGGGGCCTTAACTACAATAAAATTCATAAAAATAGAATGTTGGAATTGGAATTTTATCATTTCTAGAAGACGGAGATTAGATTGTTGTTATACAAACAAATTATAATTTTCACTTTCACCACAGAATTTATTGTCTTAAAAATTAGGCCATTGAGCAACGCTGTGAAGTCAACCAAGGGGGTTCATAAGTATTTATATAACGCCACGAAGGAAATTAACTTCGATAATGGTGGGTTATTTACTGTACGACGTCACACCATGACAGTGCTGACTCTTATGGCTCTATACACCTTATTGCTATTCTGTATTGAATTATTGATGTACATAGTACACATTAATGTCCTCTACACGAAAAGAAAGTTTGAATTTGGTTGGATGTTGTAGCGTATCTTGGTAACGACCTTAGGTAAAACTAATGGACCTGAAAAACAATCTGTTACGCAAAATAGCTCTTCTCTCTCTAGCAGCATCTAACATCTTAGAACAATAGTAGTAGTATTAGTAACAGTTATTGTGTGACAAATCTAGGTATGTGTATTGTATGTATAGTCAAGTCTATAGAACCAGTTCAACCAGCATGAAAATTAGGAGTTACAACATAATTTTATGTATGTAACTAATTTCGGAGAGAATTCATGCCTACATCCATTACAGAGATTCTTATTATTCTAAAGCTATAGTGGACTACTTATATATTATTCTTGTTGAAATCAAGCTAGTTCGAGAATAACGAGTCGCTTTGTATAAAACTTCACTTTGAAACCAGCAGTCAAGTATAAACTGAGTGCAATGAAAACAAAATTATTACTTATACCGATACGAAACACACGAAACAGAACAACCTGCGTGACTGGTCTGCTAAAGAGTTGCTTGACGTTGCGCCCGCGCCGCACCGGGCCGGCGCGGCCGCCAAGCCGCGCCCCCATTCGACGCGATGGCGCTCCGCTCGCAACTCCTGCGCAACGGTGAGTTTTCATATAAGAAAATAACTTTTTAAAATATTTTCTCCCCTTTACTCTCAAAATCCTTTATTGGCGCTGTTTATAAGTGAATTGAAAACTGTGCTAGATTATTTCGTCACAGTTGGCGACCTTGTAGTTACTGAGGACTAGATAAATAATCACTTATTTGGAGGCTCAAGACACGACTTTTTGTGACATATGTACTTTTTATAGTTCAAGGCCTTAACGAATAGGTACCGAAGATTTTATTAAATGAAAAGTAAGTACCTATCTGTATTAGTGTTCATGTGCGAAATTAATTATCGCTTGTGTGTAAGCACTGCACTCTGGTGGAGCTGATTAAATATGTTTAAGAAAAAATATTACACACTCATTCGCGTGATATTTTGTCATTTTTGCTTCACTGTGCCCAGTGCCATTATAGGGTGTTTATCTAGGAAGACCTTGCACAAAGAAATTGCATTATAATTGGCTGGGCTGAGCTGTATGAATATAGATAACAGTTATTTGCCATACGTAGGTATTTGTTAGGACAAATTGTAGGATAAATGTGTGTTTTGTGTGATAATGCGCGATATGCATTCACTCGAGCATTGCATGTGTCATTTGAAATACGTACTAGGCACGCAAACAGATTTTTGCTATCTCAAAATGAGTCTTATGAGCTAAGCTTTTGTAGAGAAGATTGTAAGTGCAGGAATAGAGCGAGTGTATAAGGAAAATGGACTTATTATTTGGAAATAGAACCAATGCCAATAAATACACCTCAGGATATTGAAATTAGGCCTTTCATTTAGATATTGGCCCCAACCACAGTGCAAGAGAAAGCAAGTGTGGTTTTTCGTCGGATCGTGTCAAACGATCAGATGTGGAAACGGGGCATCTTTTCCTGGCGACAGAAAATCTATGAAGCTGAGCCTGTAACACAATCCTTTTCATCTAGGTACTTCTCGTAGTCTACTTTTAGTTAGGAGTAAGTATTATGTTAAACCATAACATGAAACAACCTATGTAGTTAATGTCACAGAATAGGTAATGTCCTACGGGTAATGTATCAACTGCCATATCCAACTTTGTTACAGTTTTTAATGGCACCCAAACTCGTCAGTTCCACGAGTTAAAGACAAAGGAACGCGCAGGAGTGGCCACACTCCGGGATGTACTGGAGGACCGCCTGCGGGACATCAAGCGAGCCAAGACATGGAAACACGAGAGGATCCTCACCACCCCGCAAGATACAAAGGTACAAACTTGCCTAAATTTAAAGCCCGCAAGATAGACAAAGGTACAAACTTGCCTAAAGATGCCCGCAAGATAGATACAAAGGTACAAAATTACCGTAAAGCCCCCAAGGTAGATACCAAGGTACAAATTTGCCTACATTTAAAGCCCACAAGATAGACAAAGGTACAAACTTGCCTAAATTTGAGGGTACAAAATGGGAAAGAAATCCGATATCATGGGCCGACACCTCGATGATCAGCAGGTCCAAATCCTGCCCGAAGCCGATTTTTTCCCTTCACCTCATCTAGACCTAGACCTAGGTGTCTCAGCAGAACTCAGTGATATAACGACACTAAGTACATTTTGTGGCATTACCTAATCGATAACGATATTCTGTTTTTTTACTTAAAAACCTTTCGTAGGTATACAAGACTGGCCGTCTGGAACAAATCCCTGATGCACATTTTGATTACCGAGTTCAAGGATGCAAAAATATGTGGTCATGGTTATTTTTGCACATTGTGCATAATGTGATGCGTCGTTTGCGAAATGAAGTGTTTAACTTACTGCGTCGCGGTAGGATGTGCGCTGGTGCAAACATAATGAAGTTTACGTTTGTAGAGTTACAAGGACTCGTACACATAACCACAACTTTTTTTCTCACGCTTTTCTGACGCTGATCAAGAAGCTTAAGCTGCGCTTGCCACAGTCATTGATAAGATGTCGATTTTTAACTGTGCCGTTGGACTTTATGACAATCCATAGTGGTAGTCGACAGCCAGAAAATATGTAACGAGTTTATCATTTGTTACTATATTACTATCGATATCAGTATTGTCATAGTTGTCCAGGAATTGTGTTGCGGAGGTCAAACGGTGGACGCCATCAAACCGACCTCTATAACGCGCACCTAGCTCGCATAAGAAAAGCGCTTTCCTTGCGATCTAATAATTGAATCAATAATTTTCAGGTGAAAGTAAAAGGCGTAGAAGGAGAATTCCTGAATTTCTGCGCCAACAATTATTTAGGACTTTCCGTAAGTAAATAATTTCAATTTTAATTTTTGTATATTTATACTTAGTACCTACGTGAAAGAAGTGTGGAACAGAACTAGATTTAAGTAAGTAGTACAATCATCTGAAATAAATTAAGAACCTTTATGTCTAAGTTTACAATGGTTAAAAAGGAATATTGCTAGATCTTCCATAAGGTTTCAATTTAAAGTACCTGTTTATTACCCGTATTTATAGGATTAGGTTTACGTACTTCTCAGAATTTTTATTTTTCGTTGGACTTTTCCGAATTGATTCTTTTACCGTACAATCTATGTTAGATAATATGTCTGTTATACAGAATCACCCGGAGGTAGTAGAAGCTGCTAGAGAAGGCTTGAAGAAATACGGCGCGGGCCTCAGCTCTGTGCGATTCATTTGTGGCACTCAAACAATACATAAGGTAAGAAAATCGAAGTATTCTCGTTTCAGCACCTGTTTTTAGAGCATATTTGAGAATACTCCAGAAAATCTTTAAATTTCGAAATTGTATCTAGATAACACATTCTTTGCATCATAACATATACTATGATAAATCTATGTTGATCTTGACTGACTGACCGGCTGTTATCGCTATAGGGTTTACCATACATAAAAAATGTCTTCACTCACCGAACCACCAATTGGAATTAAGTAGATTTGTTAACATTGCCTATTCCACTTACCGTTTCTATGTATCTTCTAGGAGCTAGAAGATCGTTTGGCTCGGTTCCATGACCGCGAGGATGCGATCCTCTACGGATCATGTTTCGACGCAAACGCCGGCCTCTTCGAGTCCATGCTGACGCCCGAAGACGCCGTGTTCTCCGATTCTCTCAACCATGCCTCCATTATTGACGGCATTCGCCTCTGCAAGGCTCAGAAGTTCCGTTATCCGCATAGAGATCTAAACGGTAAGAACCCTATGCACTAGGGGAATATAAGTTTGACGACGTCTGTGGTCTAGTGGTTCGAGTACCGGACTGCTGATCACGAGGTCGTGGTTTCGATTCCCACAGGACACAAACATTTATGGTGGTAAAACTTAAGTGTTTGTGTTTGTCTGGGTGTTTCTTATGTATTACAAGTATGTATTTACAAAGAAAAGTATATAAGTATTATATCCATTATCTAGTACCCATAGTACATACATACAAGCTCTGCTTAGTTTGGAACTAGCTGTGTAAAAATGTCCCAGAATATGTAACCGCGCTACCTAGCTTGGCAATCAAACCTATAGACTAAGCCCCACATATGCCGTAGATAAGTACAGTTCTCGCCCATCTTGTTGTCCGGCTTATTCGTTTCGTCTTTTATTTTTCTTCCTCCGATTTTTACGGCCCGGTTGAAAATAGCTCGTGCCAACTTCAAGCCGGACAATAAGATTGGCGGGAACTGTAGGTACGCCGCAGCGTAGTTGCATTGCATTTAAACATAAACCCTTTATATTCAAATGTCTTACAGATATTCGAATTATAATATTTATGTACTTACAGAGTTGGAGCATCTCCTAGCTCACAGCGAAGGTCGCATTAAGTTGATCGTGACTGATGGCGTATTCTCCATGGACGGCACAGTGGCCCCGCTGCAGGGTCTCCGGAACCTCGCCGATAAATACCGCGCCCTACTGGCCGTGGATGACAGTCATGCTACTGGCTTCTTTGGAGAGACAGGCCGGTAAGTTGGTAGTAATATAATAAATATTAAATACACATAAAAGATCAAACTTCCAATTTGATTAATAATATTATATTACTTACAAAATTGCTAAGAAATTTTTAATGTCGAGCTTAGAGACGTAATGAATCGTTAGTTAATAGAGAGCCTAAAGTGGCTCTTAGTACTCTGACAGCAAACTTGCCCAAATATGGAAAAATTAATGATTTCCTTAACGAATCATTAGGTTAATTGATGTTTCTGAGTGCGGCAGTAAGACCCATTTCCAATTTTGAAAATGTTGGTGGCATCCAGAGCGTACAACCTGATTTTGCTTTACGATCTTTATATTTATTTAATCAAAAATACTTACCTACCCACAATTTAATTGTACGGTCTACATTATAGAGTAGTACCAATACCTGTGCCAATATCTTTTGGGAGATACAGACGTGATGTAGCGAGTATATCTACCTACTCGTACATTATATTATTTTATGTGTGTTTGAAAATAAATATGATTATACCACAGAAATTGCAGTAAACATTGCATTCATGTAAATCGAGGTTGACCTCCTATCGCGAGCGAATCTTTTATGAGTTCGAGTTCAAGATAAATACTTAGTGTGGAATTGGGTCGTTCGTTTTCCTTACTTGGGTACTTACTTACATTAAAACCGGTAAATGTAGCTGTTCAGCTTACAAACAGAAACATTTGTATCAATATTCATCGTATTATTACATGTAACACTACTAAAGTATACTACAACCCTTCAATACACACGTAAATGTGTATTATGTTGAGAAGTTTGAGAGAAAGGTAACCGTTTTTGACTGCCGAAGGGTTCTTCATTTGATTTAAAAAGATGTTGATGGTATGTAGGGGGAGGTGGGGCAGATTGATACCGTTTTTTTGTTTCGTCGCTATAAAAGATAGTTATAGAGTTATTGCAACAAAAACTATTATTCTGGGTCGAGAATGTATCTGGGTACTAACTTAGGTATACATTTCACTGCAAAAAGGCACGTAATTTTTTTTATGACGCTTTTTCTGAAAAATGGGTTTTGTATCAAAATACCCCATGTACGGGGCAGTTTGATTCGCTTATATATCTTCTTACATAACTTATATACATTTGTTTAGAAATTAAATAAATACATTTTGATTAGTTTTTAACTTTATTTATGAATTAATCACAGTTTCATTCTTATTTACCACAAATTAACTTCATTAAGTATATATATTTTGTATATATGTATTTTTACATTTATTTAGTATCAATTATTTTTATTTTTATTTTTTATATCCTAGAATATTAACTGGGTGCAGTAGTATCAGAATTAGCAGAAGCTCTCTTCTTTTTTTTTTACTCGGTACATTAATACAGGTATCAATCTGCCCCATTAAAATCCGTATCATTGTGCCCCGAAGTACTTTTCAAATTCAAAGTAATATTAAATAAATACTGGAAGTAACTATGGAAACCTGATTATTTTATAGAGTAATTCACAGTATTTATTGACTGCATAATGTAGATGCCTTTTAAAAACAACATTAAAACTGCCGAATTATGCACTTCCTAAAGTTGACGAAATTTTTCTCGCGACCTATAAAAACATATTTTTGCTTGTCGAGTCCAGCAAAACGACCAGGCGGCAGCGATCTTCCGGCAGTTTATTGCGTGCGTCTGTGGTTTCTATGTGTGAGAAAATGAATAGTAAACTACCATTCGTTTAGTTTAAATGACCGCCGTATCTATGTGCCCCATGCATCAATGTACCCCGCTTCCCCCTACTATGCAACATCATTTTCATACAAAATTGCAGTTTGTTGTAATTTTGTATACGATCTTACTATTGAAGGTGATAGTGATATTACTTACACCAATGTGACAAAAAATCTTCCTGTATGTATGTATTTTTAATACGGGTCGTCCACGTATTAGTACCTGCCGGTCATAAGATGAAGGGAGGGTCATGTCAAACGTGCCTGTACATACCTTCGTAAAATGCGTGACGTTGTGTAACCCCTAATACAATCGTGCTAAGGCCTAAGCGACGCGTCTGGATTAGTGCTTTTTAGGTTCCGTGGTAGTGCACTTGGCTAGACATAAATTCAACTTACCCAATAATGAGCCGCCCCAGCCTGTTTCACCAGCTCGGGTAAGCAGCGGTTAACGGATATCCGTTAACCGCTGCTTACTTATTCAAAAACGCAATAACATTAACTAACAGATATATCGGGAACATGTCGGGAACTTAACTTACTGGGAAGTGGTGAATCAGGCCCTGAGTATAAAAGTATACTTCAAGTAGGTAGGCAGCTGTATAAAGAAAAAATAAGTAACTACCCGCTTTTACTTCGCACAAAAAAATTGTACCCTCGTAATTTTACCTTTTTTCGGGATTTTATATTTATATTCGTTGGTTCGTACCTCGTTCAAACGCAAATATAGGTTTATTTATTTTATTGAATATTGCATGCATCTAAGTTAATAAATAATTATTGAGGTATCTTTGTCGGCATCTCGGATCCTAATCTCGATGCCAGTTTTTAGCATTCCGTAGGAACTTTTGTGTAATACATATAGTACATAATGTCCCTGTGCCAACTCGCATTATTCTGTATTTGTCTGTGAATTATTTCGGATTCCGACAAAACTTATAGGTATCCGGACATGGTAACACTATTTGAAATGTCATCGATGATTTTTTGCAGGGGCACAGAGGAATACTGCGGCGTTCCTGGTGCGGCGGACATTATCTGTTCGACGCTGGGCAAGGCGGTGAGTGGTGCGGCGGGCGGCTACACCACAGGACCCAAAGAACTCATCACTTTGCTGAGGAACGTGTCCCGACCATACCTGTTCTCAAACGCACCACCACCGCCGGTTGTTGCTGCTTCGTTAAAGGTGTGTAGATCTTGTTTTAAGTGAGATAATAATAGGGAGAAAGGATCTTTGTATCTTGTCTTGGCCCTCTGTACCTAACTAGATTTCTTTCCATGTAAACAAATACTATTTCCTTTGGCTGATTTCTGTGGAACTTAAATTTTCCAGAGACGCTAATGCCTGCTAGCGCTCACAAAATTAGACTGCGGTCGAATTACCTAGTTTATGTCGAGTGGAAGCCGAGTCGAAGTCAGCTCTATAACTTTAAAGATGTTCACTTCTTTTTCTTGACCAGAAAAATGGAGGATTCACTGGGCCGACAGTTTGAGGAAATATTCCTCTTGCTGCCAGCGCATCATTAGGAACTTACGAAGGGAGCGTAATTGGATTTTATCTGGAAAAGGAAAATAATTAAGTACATAGAGATTTTAGATGTTTGGGTTTAAAATGAATGTCAGATTCCACCACTTAATGATCAAAGAATATTACGAAAAATTAACCAAAATTCTATTTCAGTCTTTAGACCTAGTGGAACAAAGTGGGGAGCTTCGACAACGTCTCCGAGACAACACTAGGGCGTTCCGCGAAGGCCTAAAGTCAGCTGGACTGACGGTGGGCGGAGATGACCACCCCATCTGTCCAGTCATGGTGGGCGACGCTCCACTCGCCGTGGAACTAGCTACCAACATGCTTAGTAAGTAGTACAGTAACTACACTACAATACAGTATAGTAGTAGAAACGGGACTATCTGATTCTTTATGTGACAGGCAGGAGGCCGTTCCGCGGAGGCATGAAATCGGAAGCACCGACACAGTTGCCGGTGCTATGGTACATTACCGCATAGATGTGGATAGATAGGACATCACGAAAATCATAATCTATAGAAAATCAAAATCGTAATCTATAGTTTACCATGTTGTTTCCGCAGTTATGTGAGAGAGATATCCGTATAATAATATCAAATATCAAAGCGGGATGAAAATGTTTTTATGAAACTTTTTTAATTAAAACCTTTTTTTACAGAGCGCGGCATCTACGTGGTGGCGTTCAGTTACCCAGTTGTGCCGAAAGATGGCGCCCGTGTGCGCGTGCAGCTGAGCGCGGCGCATACCCCTGACGACGTACAACGTGCAGTACATGCCTTCGCCGAAGCCGCCAGGGACATCGGCATCGTTAAGGCATAAACTTACGCAGGAACATCTCAAGAATATTTGTACTTTATGGATACTAAAACTACATGCAGGGGTCTACTCGATTCCTATTAGTTTCCCTTCTGAACAGTGGCTTTTAGGCCTGGTGCCCATTTCGGTACGGCGTAGCGAATCTCTATTCACAATTATTTTTTTATTGCCTTTAAAAAAAATTAACGGTCATTGTACTCATCATTGCGAAGGACTTTTACAGCCGGAACCAACCAAGAAATCGCGAAAAAACAGATGTTTACCGAACGTTTATGTAACAGCGGATTAATTTTGACGACTTCATTATATTTTTATAAGACTGTTGAATAAATTATTACATACTACAATGACAACATTATAGTTGTAATTTCAAAGACAGTCCCGTCGCGTGCGCGTCAACCATTGCCAAATACCAAGTAAAAGTAAGAATATTCTCTTACCAAATACCCTTCGCCTCTGGTAGTCGGAGAATATTAATAATAATGAAATTGTTTTATCTGTCCAAGACATCAATATTGTAATATCCATAAAAAAATGTGAGAAAATGGTCACTAAAGTCTGCGTGGAACCAAATAGTTGGCCGCGCCTTAGGTATGTGAGCGGCGGGAGAGGGGCGGGGTCGCCTGCGCGCGGTGGGACGGAGGGGCAGGGACGCTTGTTTTCATTCACAGTAACCCGCCGCCTCACCGCCGTCCCTACCTAAGGCGCGACCAACTAGTTCCGCGCGGACTATAACAGTTTTAAACGCTTTTTTAGTGTCTAGTGTCTTGAGATTCGTGCCTTACATTGTCTTGGAACTTCGTATGTAGGTTACATTTGTAAATATCAAATCTTTCGCTTTATGTTTGTGTATGTTTGGAAACATAGGACTGAAATAATAAATGTTTATACTGTTATTGCATTTCAAACTATGTTTTATTTAATTTATTTCCTTTCAATTTTTCTTAGATTTGCGGACTTTTTATTTTCCATTGAACCTACCTTGCTGCATCAAATTTAGGCAACTCTGCTTTCGACCGCGATATTGCGTTTTCGGCTAATTTGATGGACTTAGATTTTTTCAAAAATGGAATTTGCGTTAAATATAAAAGAAAAAAAAAACAATTTCTTGTGTGATAATAAAACGAAAAGATGTGTAATAATAACTGATCTATTAACAATAATTTATTGCAAGTAATAAAACTCACACTCGTATTGACAACATGACACACAGTGCGTCCGCGTGTATAACTAACTACGCTCTGTCACAATTAAAACTAAATTACAATTAAATATTTACATTGTATCATAATGAACTCTCACTCGACAATATTGCATTGGTGTTTATCACCTTACTATTTCGTTGACACATCTCATACTATAAGACGTTCAATAAGATAAAAATAAAAATTAACTATCCATAAATAAAAATATCAGAAGTCATCTCAAGTTTGTCTATCGACGAAATAGTCACAATAAGTACAAACACTAAATACAGTAGAATATTTAAAAAATATATAAACGTAGAGGTATTTAATTTACACAGTGGTGACTGGGTAAAAGAAATAATATAATTAATTATAGTGACTGTAGTGTATGGCCGAGTCTAATCGCGTCCGTCGCGTCGTATGCGACAATTCTAGCCTTATTTATATTTGGAGGGTATCCGTTCTCTGTCTCCGTTACGTCTACATGTATATTTGTCGTGTGGACGTATTTGAGATCAAGA
Organism: Acronicta psi; assembly: GCA_946251955.1. NCBI lineage: Eukaryota > Metazoa > Arthropoda > Insecta > Lepidoptera > Noctuidae > Acronicta > Acronicta psi. Next base: position 4,644,017 of record OX276486.1, read on the forward strand.
CTGAGCGTTTCTCTCGCTATCCGTCAACGGGTCACGAGTTGGGAGGGATTCTGGGCGCCCCTCATTGTAGCACAGCTGGTTTTCCTGTAATAAATGTTTATTTAATTATGGAATACATTAAAAATACATTGAATCCTTATTTAAAAATACAGAACACTAAAGACATCAGTCAATAAAAAGTTTGACTTCAGCCGTGATGTTTGCCGTTTTGGAGGACCTCGCCAAATAAGTCAAAGTTTCAATTTAAATAGGGATTAAAACTTCAAAGAAATTATGTACAGTTCTCGCCAAACTTATTGTCCGGCTTGAAGTTGGCACGATCTAACTTCATCCCGGCCGTAAACATCGAAGAAAGGAAAATAATGGATTGTAATAAATAAAATGTTTCTGTTGTTTTAAATCATTTTAATCCAATATTTCTCTCTCTCCTGTATTATTTTTTAGTGGATATTCAATTTCGATATCTTGCAGCATTCAGAAGATATAAAACATGAGCAACGCAACGCAAACAGTGACGCCAGGGATACAGGCTAATATAAAATAAATATATTATTTATTATATTATGTTGTTTACCTGGCGGTGACGAGGTCGTGGTGGTCGAGGTGGTGTTGATGGCCGCGGCCGTGCTGACTGACGCCGCTGGCATCGCCATCGTAGGCGCCGCTGTACTTACAGGCTTCTGAAATAATTAAACAGAATATAAATAGAATAATAATAATCAAATTTAATAAATATGTAATAATTTAAAATAATGAATATGTTATATTTTTTTATTTTTTATAAAAATGAAAGAAAATGAGTAAAAAAATTTATAAATGGATGTAAGAACAACATAAATTCGTATGTGTTGATATGTAATAATATTAATAAACAACTTTAAGTAAAGGTGCGAGGACGTAATACACCGATTGTAAACCGTATTTGACTTTAAGCGATATCGTTTTGTTACTAACCGTAATTGATAAATATAATAATGTATTTTAATCAACAATTGATTTAATTCACGATATCTAAGTATTGGTTTCGGTGAAGAGGCTGATAATGAGTGTGCACTGATTTGAATCAAACACGTCACATTTAATTACTGTTCCTATGTATTCCTCCAAGGGTAGGCAGAGGTGTACTGCTGTACACCCACAATTCACCGTTGTGTTTTATCAATACTGAATAGGTACTTTATTGCATTCCATAATGATTTATAAAGGGGGACTATAGATAACTTAGATCATTATGGACGCTGTCGGGCACAGCAAAATTAGGAGAGAGGAAGAGGGTTTAGCATCATTTGCAAATTGATTGCCCATTAAAATATTATATTTATGGTGTTTATATGCTTATCATCTAATTTCTAACTCATTTATAACATAAGACTAGCCTCCCGCCAGCAGCTTCGCCCGCGTGGTCTTGATAAATTTTCCCCCGTTTTTGCAACATTTTTCATTACTACTTAGCTCTTATTAGTCGTAGCGTGATGGTATATAGCCTATAGCCTTCCCTGATAAATGGGCTATCTAACACTGAAATATTTTTTCAAATCAGTCCAGTAGTTTCGGAGCCTATTCAATACAAAAAAATAAACAATCAAATCTTTTCTCTTTATGATAAAACAAACTGTAAGCATGTAAATAAATTGTCGAATAATCCAGAAAGTATAATACGCTATTTATAGGTAAGTAAGCGCCCCATTAACAAAATGTCAAGATGTTTTTCGATAATCATTCGAAACACCTATTCACCTTTATTGAATGTAAATTTTCGTTTCACTTTCATTGTAATTCAAGGTGCCGAAATATCCCGGAATGCACACAAAGTACTTTTTATCCTTAAACGTGAGACCTAGGTATTGAAGACTTACAGTGATTATAAACATGCCGGATACTTGGAGCTACTCCATCTAAAGTTGACCATGAACTAAAGCACAATTCGTCCAGTAAATATATGTGTTTACTGTACTTTTATAATGTATACGAGACAAAAAGGTCATTATTTAACAGTAAAAAAACACAAATCTAACTTACTGTGGTGTATTTTCAGAGTCGATAGTCAAGTGGTACCAACTGAATAAATGAAATTTGGTACACAGATAGCTTACAGCCTGAGAAAGGACATAGACTACTTTTTAATGCGAAAAATGGCTGTAAGCGGTTGAAATTTATAAGAAATACTCAGACTGGCGTGGCGCTGGCGTGGCCGCTGCTGGCGGAAAGCTAGTTCTTAATAAAGAGTAAAATGTGTACACAATATCAAGTTATCATCAATACAGAACTCATACTGGTTTCTGACACTTACGCGAATATTAGACATTTTGAAATCAAATACAGAACTTAGTTACTCAGGACAGTGTAGAAGAAAAACTGCGTCCAATGTAATAAACCGGAGGGACGCACACTGCCTGAGTTTTTTTTATGTTCACAAAAAAATTTCATCTTTTCAGACATCCTCTTTTTTCAAGTCGATAAAAGACTAACTTACAGTAATTTCCTGTATCCTGTTCTGCAAGGCCTCGACCCTGGTCGTGAGTGTGGTGTTAAGTGTCGCGATGTCTGCCCGGATGCCCTCATCGCGCTTGGTGTTGGCCGATACGTTGGCAATGGTCTCGTTTGCCTTGGCGTCGAGCTGGTGGAGAAGAGTTCGAATCTCTTCCACCCCGGCTACTGCTGCTAAGGCCTGCTTGTGCGTCGAACTTATTGAACCGTCGAAACCGTTGATCTGGAAAAAAAACAAAACGTTTTATTTCAATTACACCATGGAAGTGTAGGCACTTTTGAAAAGTCACGGTTCCAAAAAGTAGGTCTTATGAAGAAGAGCCGACAAGAAACTCCATAGACACGCATGAGTGGAAGCAAAAGAAACTGAATTTTGTACTAATTTGAAATATGCTTATCTGAACTAATGGACACATTGCTGGCTGGTATGTTTTAGCTCGCTTGTAATAAAGAGCGACCCCATTGCCATTAACCGAACACAAATCTAAACTCCGAGCTGCGAGCGAGCTCTTATAGAAAAGCGATTGGGTTTTCGACCACTAGCCTAATGAGGATCTGATGCTTGAATTATTCTAGCAGACAATAAAGAAAACCTGCTGTGTAAACCAAGTATAAATAATATAGGACTATGGATAAACCGATTACTGGAGATTATCTGATTCATGACATCTTGTTACAAAAGGCCCGTGTCGCTTTTGTATGAGATAACGATTAGATAAACATATCGACCCAAATACCAATGACTTTTACGCACACATGGGATGAGCAAACATTTCTGATATCATGTCGGTACGAAAATTATCTAGAACTAGATGAATCAAGAGCCATTTGAAGCTGGGAATTCTAGGAAAGCTAGGCCAATGGATCAAATGGGGTCCCTGATACAAGTTGGCCAAAACAAACCACAAACAATTCTTATTTCCAAACTTTTTTCGAGTAACGCATTCAAAAAATCCTAATATATTTTTTGGACGATCGAGAGAATATGATGGTAGGTACCTGTGAACCAAAGGTTGCAACTGTTCTCTGTAGCTCCGCGAGTCTCCGTGGCGTGTCAGCTAGTTTGGGCGCGGCGGAGAGCTGTTCCGACACGGCAGCGAGGTCTTTCGTCGCCTGGTCGAGCCGCTTGATTAGTTTCTGATGCTCGTGTTCTAAGATTATCAGTCTCTCGTTCAGCTCGCTGGCATTCGCTCTCAGCTCCTTGGCTGCTGTGTGACATGTTTGTAATGCGTCGTCGACACTGTTACTGCTTCTCGATACTGTTGAAGACAGAAAATAATATTATATATTTTATTTTTTTAAATGCATTGCTCAATGCTCAGTGGAGTCCACACAACGTTAGACAGCGTCGCGGTAGGCCCAGAAGATGGCGGGACGAGCTTTACTAGAAGGATTGGCCGCAGATAGCCCTTAACCGAGAGGAGTTGAAGACGGGTAGGAAGGCCTTTGCCCTGCAGCGGGACAGTAATGGCTGAATAAGAAAAATATCTACTTGTATAATATTATTAGTTCCTCAAAACAACAAGTTAATTAAACGGGGTCCTATCGGTAACAACACCAACAAATCAACAATGATGGACTAGGGTTTGGACCCATGTCCAGCCAACCCTAGCCGCAGTCAATCTTATCGAGATTAAATGTCCTTTTAGATTTACAACACGGCAATAAGACAGACACTAAAAAATTTTGGACAACATCAATAAAAAAAATTGGATAACATAAATGGAGGATATTTATAGTTAAAGCAATTAACTTTTTTACGCCCGGGCAATAACGTGTGGCTGTTTATTAATCTTAAGACTATAAAAAATAAGTGTTCGCATTTTGTGACGTATTATCAGTGTTGTGATAATATACGTATAAAAACACAAGCTGTTTATCGCGCACAGCTTCGTTCGGTTGGCGGAAACATGAGACAGAAGGAAGTGGGATTCTTAATGTTCTCCGTATGTGGTAGACTGGCAACTTGCCATGTAGGTACGTATATTCCACGCCTTTATGGGACCATTGAATTATTAGAATTTAGGTGCTCGGAACCACAAAATTGAATTATTTAACCCTAATTTAACCCGATTTTTTAGCCCTAACAATTAATAAAAAATAAATCTTATTAGATTAGATTCCATTAGTACATCTCATAATCATTAGTTATTTTTTATGTAATCTAAACGAATTTATGTTATGATTAAAGTAAGTTCGTTCCAATTCGATTCAACCTAATGAAAAATCACACACCCAGACTGAAATGCAAAACATCCTGTGCAATATTTCATTCAGGCGCGTTACGGCAGAGGCTACAACTACGGAACTGTACGTAATTAGTAACCAGAATATTTCTGTTTCAGGTAATCTAATGAGTTTGTCACAAACGTAATTATTACAAACTAGCGAGAGCAACCGAGCCATGCTTTGCACTGTTTCATAAATTATACTTCCCTATAACCTTTTCCTATTTCTTTTATTTCTGTACTTACATAAATATATCCTTCACCGACACTCAACCTCACTGTTTCAATACTTTTTTTAATACGAGATAAACCTCTTTCAAATGGTAAAAATCTGTACAGTATTTTCTGAACCCAAATATAGGTACGCAAACTTAGTGTAATGGTTTATTTTGATAAATACCTAAGTATAATTATGTAGTGATAAAATAATTATTTTCTGGACCTTCACAAGACACTAAACCGACCTCGTGTGAGATTGTATTTAAAAGGTGTATAAAATATTTAGCAGTTGTTTTGTTTATTCTGACGCCGCGGCAGTCACGCGCAAAGCCAGCTGTTTCATTAGATTTAGGCGCAACATGCCCCTGGTCACTTTCCATTGACCATGTAGCTTTGTTATTATAATAACAAATACTAAAGTAATAAAGAGCAAACTAATGACTGGAATGCTTATTATACACAATTAAACTTTACCCTTGTCCAAATTTACTTTCAGCAGTATAGAATTCACCTCAAGATAATATAAATAATATGCTGTTCACTTTCTTTTAAACGTAGACGTTTACTTTTAAGTTCTGTATATAAAATTATTTCTGTTTTCATATAGGTATTATATGAATAAAAATTTTCAGTATGGACTTTCCTTAATCGTTCGATATTGTTTCCATAGGGAACAAAGGCAATTACTTATGGTATACCTTGCAGTTGTAAATTTTTATTGCAGAATTATTCAAAATATAAATTTATAATGATGATGAAATCCCAATATGAATAGTAACTTCATTTAAATAAAACCAAGACTAATATAAAAGTATTACAGGTGGTGTACCCCAAGGTTCTATAGTAGGTTCCAATTTAACCTTTATTTTTATCGTTTGTCCATTTAATGCTAACAATGTTATAACCTTCATCATAACGTTCTGCATGTTGGTAGTAAACATGGCATCATATAGGTACCTACTTTATAAATCAAATACGCTGTACCCTTTGACCAGGAAGTTACCAACAAACGCCATCTCGCCGTAACTAAATAACTAGTTATTAATAGACATAAAGGTACAGCGAGTTCCTTGTTTGTTTGTCCACTTAACTCAAGTCAATGTCAAGGCGAGATGATTAGTGACCACGCACGATTGATTTACATAGGTACTCCGCCAAATGTTCTTTATGGAATAGAATATCTGCGAGTGTGAGTAGATAATAAAAAATGTTATCTAGTCAGTGCTGTAATATAACTTAACAGTAGGTATTGAAGACGGTTAAATTGAAAAAATTGTGGTCGACTTTCTGCTGTTTAGGTCACAGTTCTTTTTTGTGTTTTGTTGATTTGCATCCTACAGTTCGATTACGTTTCTTTCTTTTGACTCTTTCTATTAGTGGCAGCTCGACAGTATCACCTATTGGTCTGATGTTTAGTCTATTGTACATTATGTAGATTTGAGTCTTGATTCAATTTTATGTAGGGATTAAAAACGTTTGTGAAAGATGATGATAGTGTAAGCTTATACCATTGGATTCCGTTATCGTTATTAAAAATTTATAGACTTGTATACTTATTGTTTTGGGCTGTTAATAATGAACTTGTTACGAATACAAGCTTGCACATAATAATCATTACGATGGGTCTATCCCATGCCTCCAACTTCTTTTGTTCTCGAAAATTTGATACAAACACCAATGATAATGTTAATCGTTAGTGGTATTCAGAAGCTCAAAAAACTTAACATCCTGTCTATCCGGAGGATATCACTATTGCCCGGACATAGGTTCGAAATCTGATGGCAGTCGCTTCGTAAAAATATTGATAATCATTCGCATCACTTTTGACTGGAATCTGACTCGAACATAGTTGGGAAAAGGTTAGGAGGATGATTGAGGGTGACAATATCAACTCATTACAAAGTATTTCCAAGATGATTTAATTGTAATAACACTATCGTAGAGATAACAATTTAAGTAAACAGTATCTCTACGCAATGAAAGGAGGATAATTGCATGCAAAATAGACATTACATCGCGTAGGTGTGATTCCATTGTTAAATATTAGCATTGAATAAGAATCCGGGCGTACAACACAGAGCGAGATAACTTTACATAACGAGATGAATCCCACCCACGCATTGACATTTAACATTGTTATTATAGATAGACTGCGAGAACTTTAAAGGTTCATTTAATTAAAATAACACTGGAGTACTTTTTGTGAGTTAAGTATAGGAGAATAGAAAGGGCACCATTATGCTAGCTGGTATCCTCAACATTTGGATGCCAGGTTTCTTATTTTTTTCTCTTTCCCTTACAAATTATTATCGATGCGCAGTAAAGTGACTTGCTGCGTGCGACTGCTTGAAATAGTATTAATTACATTAATATTATGAGTCAGTATGAACTGTATTATCTTGTGTACAGCATGTATCAGTGAATTGTTCAAGACATTACAAACGACGCCATCCGAAAGCTTTCTATAAGCAAGGTCAGGTCGAATATTAAGTAAGTAAGTAGGTACTTGCAATTATACGTGCAACTTGGTGTAATGTGAAATAACATAAACAAATTCGAACCTCTGCCCATCTCAATCCGTAGAAAAGCAATCTGTTGCCTGACGTCAACGAAGAGCCAGAGGACGGTGGCTGCGGACACCACGCACACGCAGAACCCCAGCGCTGCAGCAAGGCGGACAAAGGGCCGGGAGCGGCGACGACGGGATGTGCGGCGGCCCCAGGGCTCCCCCTCGTCACTCGACGCGGACAGCAGCCGGCCACCGCGCGAACCTCCACCCCCCACGAGAGCGTCCAGCTCCCGCCTCTTCCTCATTTTCTTGCCCACCCTCAGCGGCACGGCCGCGTGCACTGCACTCTCCATGACGCACCACAACGCTACCGCAAACGCATCCGCACACCCCTTCACGATACACTCACTTTCACGCTTGAGACGATCGAACACTTTTGAGGTTCTTACACGTGTGAACCGCACCGCGGCTACTTGCCGAATGACCGTAAATTACACTCAACATATGAAACTACGATTAGTGTCTACTTATTTCTTACACACTGGCTATTAACGTTTGTCCGAGGTTTGATTATGGTGAGCAATGTTGTGTAAATCTCGACTACTGTTTGTCTGTGCGCTTAAGATGCCAACATTCGGTTTGTACACTTTTGCTGCAGTTGTCTGATACACAATAGTCCGCGACTGGGCTTGCGAAACGAATCCGCGAGGTTTAATTTCCTGACTTTATCGCTTTATATCACAATCGATAACACCTTGGAGTTAGTAAATATAGCGACTATCACGCACACATGCATATTTTATGAGGAGAGAAAGAAATACATTTTCGCGTGTTTTAATTCTGATTGAGACTGTTCTGGAAGAAGTTTCCTTAATAAGTTGGCTATCAATTTGTAAGCTTTAAAAGTCCCTCTCGAGATTTCGTAAGAGTCCATGAAGTTTGTTACTAGCTTCTTTAGTAGCCTAGTAACAGGAGTTTATGAAAGGTTTGGCCTTCCAAGTTTCAGTTGGTGCTAGTAACTTTGCCAACCTTATTGTTAAATGTCATAAACATATTGATCTGTATGCGAACAGGACAACTTGATTTAGACAATTAGCATAATGACGCCGTGGTATTAATAGTACTATTGTGTTTTATTAAAAGAATACGTGGTCACGTTGATAATGGGTAGTTTGACCACATGTTCAAGTACATTAACTCTATTAATGCTAAGTGTATAGGCACGTGATTTGAACCTAGAAGTCTAGCTCTCATTAACTTCCTACTAAATGACATGAATTTATCTGAGGATATTGCTACGCAACCTTAGACCTTATTCTAAGAAAGATGCGTAAGAGGTCACTACTTGATCAGGAAACTACTGAGTTACGTTTTTGATAGAAATGGCTAAGTTCAGCAGCAAAAAGTTCAGGGGGCAATGTAATGTATACTCTACTACTGCAGAGCCTGTGGTGAATTCAAGGCAACTGTGGAGCACATCCTGTGCGACTGTGACGTCCTGGCGACGAAACGGATGAGTCTTCGGCAACGGGTACCCGAAGCCAGAAGATTTTAGGTTCCTTTCTCTCAGTGGGTTAGCCGCCTTCATGAACCGCGTCTTCAAAGAGTAAGGAATATACGGTAATGTGGACAACACAAAAGATCCCATTGGGTCGAAGTGTTGCTGGCTGTACCAGCCCCCATACCAAGATAAGATAATGTATACTCTACATGTATTCTGTAGGACTCTTAAGTATAGCGATTTTCTGTAATTGAAAACATTTTACAGTAGTAATAAAACCAGAAGATCAGTAGAGAAAATCGGAAATTTGTAGCACTCTTCGGGACTCTCACCTTAATTTTTTTATTCTTTTCTGTAATACAGAAAGCAAGGGAAATAAGCAGAGTGATGCTTCCAAATATGCCTAGGTAAGGAAGTACCTATAACCGAAAGGCACCAGATGCAAAGTAGAATCAATTTCGGTATTGTATTAGTAGATTCCAATCGAGTATAATAAGGCGAAAAAGTAAACGTAACTTTTTTATACTCTATTGGAATCTCCTAATACTACACCGAATTGAATCTCGTCTCCTCATCAATACTCAAAAGTGTTCTAGGTCGGAAAAGTAAAGTCTAGACCTACGCATTACGTGTGATGTGTGGTTAGCATAATAACCCGCACGTATAAGGTCGTTTACACGTTGACATTGGACTGGGATCAAGTCATATCTTATGTCGGCGGCCTTGATCTTGCGACCAGTCGACTGCTATTGGAAATTATAAAAAAATTATAAAGTGAATTCGATAAGTAATTATTACAAATAATCTTGTATTATAATAAATCGATACTGATCAACATTTTCAGATTTCTTGAAACTACATACAAACATACTTTATAATATAGTGTATACCCTTGGAAACGCATAAACAAGTTCATGGTTTTATTTTATTTAAAATAATCTTAACATTAATAAACTATAAAGAATCACAAATGATCAATTTTTATTGCCTTACCTGTGTCCATTAAATTAAGAAACAGGAAATACTGGGACAAGTTTTTAAGGAGATTGAAAAGATATTAAATTTATTGTTATGATTATAACATAACATACCGTTACGCCTGTATTCCCCGAAGGGTTAGGCAGAGGTGTACCAATGTTCACGACATCTACGACATCCGACGACTAAGATAATGGTAATAGGTAATGGTTGTTCTGATTATGTCACTATAAAATGTTAATGTATCTATCCACAGAATCTAGAAAAGTCGTAACACAAAATATTATCATGTTAATAACGTTTTGTTTCGCGTATTCACGCCTGACATCGTTTCATCTGATAAAGCAAGCGAATAAAGTATGATCAAGGTACGATAACATTATTTACAAGATGAGGTACCGTGGCGTTATCGACCTACGAGCCTTCGGACGCCGTGACGGTGAATGAAAATGAAAATGGGGCATGCGCAAAAGAGCCCGCGACTGCGACAGCGATACCATCATAATTAATTCTTATTTCAAACAAAGCTAAGTATATTCAAAACCAAACTTACGAAAAAAATACTAAATATTTTTAAATTTATATTAATTAATACTTTATAATTTATCGTTTTATATATCAAACCACACAGACAAATAATAGAGGCAAAAATGCGTTACACAAACGCTGTACCACTGAACGATTAGCACATTTCAACACAGAATTTAAAAGATATACACCAACACATAAAATAGACAAGCACACGCGAAGAGCGAATATTTTTACAATTCCCAATGGGATTTATAACTTTAAGGTAGGGGTCCAAAGGAAAGGAACGTTGGGCGCTTACTGTCCTCTACGTCACCCAGGCGCGGCGACGCATGCGTACAGAAAAGACTACATCAGATATAAAGATATGCTGGATGGTTTACGGTACAGCTAGGACTAAAAAGCAAGAAATCCAAAGAATATCCTTAGATATTCTAGGAGAAAAAGGAAATAGTGATAAATCAGCTAAAAAGGTATATTTTTTACCTAAGTAAGTAAATCCTCCCACATGTGGAGGGGCGAAATAATTGTTTTTCGATAGTATCCACACATAAAGGACAACAATTATTATGCCAATGTTCGGCTCAACTTCCGACAGCAAGTCCGTTCCTATCTATTTGTATTTTTTTAAGCATTTTCGTTAGTTAAAAAAAGTCTGTTCTTCCCAAAATGAATAAATACCAATCTTCAGTTAGTTATCCAAGCTATGCAAAAAGCCAATGTATAGCAAAAAGGCTGTAGATTTTTAGTTATTGTTGTACATTATTTTCATAAACTGGACAATATTTTTAATAGATCTGCTTGTAACATTACTGTGAAAAAAATTCAGATACATCAGTTTTTGAAGTTTATCAAGTATAATTATTAGAACACCTTTTTGATATTCCTTCCAGATATTTATATACATCCTTGTTTACTACGCTAGCGTAGCTGGTGCCCTAATTTGTTCTACAATAATTACTTAAGAGCGCAGTAGCTGCAAATTGAACAATATTAAATCACCTTGAAGACCACCATTACGGGGGAACAGTGCCCTATATAACGTACGAGTTATGCCTTATAATTTCTTTTGTTTTGCTTTGGAAGTAAACATTGACGTTTTCTGTAGGCCATTGGCATAATAGACCATGATAGTAAATAAATTGTGGATAGGTGACCATATAAACGTTTAGCGAACGGGTCGTTCATACATTCTTTTTTCACAACATATGGACAAAACGAAAGCATATACTGTATTTTCCTTAATCATCATCCTTTTGCCCTAGGCCTAATTTACTTAGGGTCCGGCATGTCCTTGTCTTTTTTACGGTTACCGTGTGAGAATGTGGGAACGATCGAATGCGAAATGCGGATAATCAAGCTGTGAATTTGCTTGTACTAAGTGACGTAGAGGTATGAGGTACTAAGTACATAATATAGTCGAGGAATAAAAGAGTGATTTAAAAAGAAAGATATGCGAGTAGTAGAAACGTACGTCTAACGTAGACGTAATACCCAGATTTATCGTACGATATAATAATAAAATAACCAAATAATGAAAGGCCCCCGAATAGGTCTTGTCATTTAATCGCGACTTCAAAGTCCACATTTGATCTCATGGAAAATAGGATCCGGAAACGTCCTCGGAAATTCCTCGTTTCCAAGAAGGACCAAGAATCCAAGAGAGAGACATTTGTGGAGATTTCTTGTTGAGTAACGTTACTATATACCGATATAAATTTAGCAAGTTTCCGCATCAATTGTATCTACTTCTACTAATATTATAAATGTAAAAGTTTGTGAGGATGGATGGATGGATGTTTGTTACTCTTTCACGCAAAAACTACTGAACGAATCTGGATGAAATTTGGCATAGAGATAGATTATAGTACATAGGCTACTTTTTATCCCGGTAAAATGTATGGTTCCCGTGGGATAGCGGGTGAAGCCGCTGGCGGAAAGTTAGTACTTATATATAGTGAAGATAATTGCAGCATAGCTAAGTTTTACAGCATGAGAAAGTAAAAAGTAAACAACGATATCCATATCGCATTATGCGTCACTGTACCACTCGTCTACTATTTATGATTGTAAAACATGTGGTCGCAATTAAAACTATGCAGGATAATGAATACTTTTTGATAAAGTTGTTATTTAAAATATATTGTATTTTGCTCTCATTTTAAGTTAATGATTCCTCATATTTTATCGACATTTATTTAAATGACAAATTATCATATTTTTAGATGCTTACTTGCCCCTGTGTCCCTGCTAAATCCGCCCTTGCCTGTATTATTAATAGGACTAGTCTAAGGTGACGTGCATTAGCTGTCCATAAAATGTTGCATACAATTTGTCAAGGTGTTGACAGACTCGTAAGCTATCGACAAAAAATTGACCGATTTCCCTTCTCTTACCCTATTTACCGTATCGTGACGTGATCATATTCACCACGACGCCGACAGGCTGCGGTGAGGATTTACCTCAAAGAACGCATGTGTTTTTTGGTATATTACCTATAATATTATTATAAAATAACCTTGACAATCTTGAAGTATGAGCTTGCAATATGGCAATAATATAGGAAAAATATTGTGCATATTACTGATATAAACATTTTAAAAACATTTATGTCATATTCTAACAGACTAGGTACTAAGTTGTAAATGTAATGTAGGATATATTTATATATAGTTGTAGTCACGTAACATACCATCACACCTGTATTTCCCGAAGGCTTAGGTAGATAGCAGATCTAGCGTAACAGTCACACTTGGGACCACTAAACCAACAAGGCAGTCAGTCAGTACAGCCACATATAGAAAAAATAATTGTACCATTGACTTTGTAACTACATATATTCATACATCATTATATGCACTGTAACTTATCAATTCTAATATGTTTAAATGTGAATGTTCAGTAAGTTTTGGTGCACTGTAAAATCCAACAAGTTGTACTACTACTAGACTAGTGTTCCAAAAAGATATATATTTTTAGTTATTTCTTATCGTGTTTTACAATGTGGCATTGTACCACCAAAGGGCCACAAAAAAATACTGAAATTAATAAGTTTTCCTCAGTAAGACACATTAGGTATAATGAATTAATGATTTAAGTAAAATATCAGTGCTAAATGTAAACTTACAAATGAACACAGGCAAGGAAATCCGCTTGGCTGCTGTTAAATATAAACAATGTTTACAATATCACCCTAACAAACTAGCAGTTCAACTGATATTTCAAAGCTGCTTAAATTGTCTTAAGAGAAGATTAATATATGGGATCTCTAGGCTAGACTATAGCTTTTCCATAAAAGAGTAGCTGCTTCAGTGGAGGAAGCACTCCATATGAGAATGTCCAGACAACTCATCTGATTATAGTCAATTAAGACTGATTGCAGATAAAACTCCACCAAAAAAAAAGAAAACTTACCATGACCAATATCTATGCGCATATTAGACACTTGGTCATAGAGGGCAGCACATATCCATGTCAGCATGAGAAGCCAAAGTAGGAGTGTCCCTCTCACTGCCCAACGAAGGGCACATTGCACTTCAGCACCGATGTTATGCTCATGCGCTAAAGGGGCAGAGTTTCGGCTACGCTCACGTCTGAAAGCAGATAAAAAAAGTATTCACATTTAGGTAGTGTTCAAGTAGATTACTCATGCTTTGTTGTCTATAAAAAAGTATTTAAGTATTATATCCATTGTCTAGTACTTACAAGTACCAGCTCTGATTACTTTGGAACTGGGATGGGCAGTAAATGGGTTCATGATGATGTGCATGGTTGGATTGAATTATTCAATAAAATATATGCTGAATACACCAATGCATGGTTTTTATATATTTTTATAACCTAATTATCCTTGCCATTTTTTGACCAGTCACATACCACAGTTTTTTTATTAACTATTTAACCTAATTATAGTAAAAAAATCGGTAAGAGGTAGTTACACAAACCTTGTTATTTTCTTTTTCCTACTAGGAATTATTTCTAGCTGCAGGTCTTCCGACTCTTCCACACTAGACAAGTCCAAGAGGCGAAAGTTTTCCTTGTTGATTTTCGATGATGCAGACATTTTTTATTTCCGCTCATACAACACATACCTACTATTAGTTGCTTTGATGTGCGATATGCATCAGACAGATAAGCACACCGTATTTATTTACTTGGAATCAATTCACTTCAAGGTTAGAAAAGTTTGAAAGTGTTGAAGATACCAAAGCTTACCCCAACGCAAAGGTTATGTATGAACAGATAAACTAAACTTTAATTAGAGGTAATTAGATATGTCTATTATATTATTGCTGTATGGATCGTTTAAAAACTAGCTATGCTATTTGATTGCAAAAATAAAGTAGATTCTAAAATAGAAAGAGAAACGTCAAGTGACCAAAGCGAATCCGACGAATTGCTTTGAGTTTTGACTTTTCTATTCTATTCTGTCAAACTCAAATGAAAATATTATTTTGTCTGTCTGTCATGGTGTCAACACCTTGTCATTGGTTAAATGCACAGAGTAGTGAAGCCGGTGAGTGAAGCGGGAAGCCACAAGAAAGAAAAAAAAGGGTCAATTCATGATGTCAAATTGTAATACTTTGGCTTATGGAAGCGTAAATATATGGGATCTTCATTCTTCCTATCATTCAACCGAGTGGATTCAATTCGTAAAATAATAACAAAAGAGTTGGATTCCACGCCTGCTTGAGTGTCTAGAGACGCTTCTTTCAGATTAGTTCGCTAAAGCCCATGAAACGAGGATGTCAAACTTAAGTTATATTGTTATTAATTAGTTTTTTTTGGGTTTATTCTTCGGTTAAATATTTCGATATTATAACCAGTAATCAGTATAGCACATCGAAATAGTCAGTATACTTAATCTATCACATACGAAGTGTATAATAAACCTTTACAGCCACATCACAGCTTCTGTCAGGCTCAGCCGCTCAGTTGTCAGTTTGTTGTCAAATTTGAAGTCGTCATTGTCAAATACTAAACAGTCAAACTGTCAAACAAACATCATTCAAATCAACTCGTCATTTCACTCGTCAATGCAAATTTTGTAAATGCAATGGATCGTGCACCAATATATTCAACTTTTTAATAAATAATTGAAACATAAAAATACCTCGTATTTACAAGAAGTTATAATCATGAAAGAAAAATGGAATTTTATTTTGTATCTAGTTTGGTTTGCCTACTTGGTTCTGTCAGCGGTTCTCATGTTCGGGCATGGATTCCTGTTATCCCGAAAAACTCTGAGTGATGTTACTGACTGTGTGCCGCTCGATAGATTTGGATGTGATGGTCATGAAAATTCGACAAAGAGGAGCTTTTGTAGTGAGGATGACAAGATTCGAAGAATTTTGTCTGTTCCGGGCGGTCCGCTTGCGTGCGTCCCGAATCGGTCTAAATTGGTGTTTTTGTTGGTGGATGCGCTGAGGTATGATTTTACAGACTACGATGAAAGTATTGTGAATCCTTTGCCGTATCAGAATCGATTACCAGTAATGCGCGAAATACTGAACCGCTGGCCGGAGCGCACTCGGCTGTACCGGTTCATGGCTGACCCACCAACCACTACCCTCCAGCGTGTGAAGGCCCTCGCTACTGGCTCACTGCCGACCTTCATTGACGCCAGCTCTAATTTTGCTGCCATGGAGTTGCAGGAGGACAATATCATTGACCAGGTAATTTTCCTATACACTTGCAGATGCAAGATTTAAGAGGCTTACCTTTTATATACTGTATTTGGATTTTATTTTAATGTCATAGCATATTATGTATACTTTTCATAAGTCTATTCATTTTAGTTTTATTCCAATATAAGTAACAACTAATATGATTCTCATACAGGTGACTAAAAATGGTGGCCGGGCAGTACTCCTAGGAGATGACACATGGTCTCGCTTGTTACCTAAACGCTGGCTCAGATCCCATGCTATGTACTCATTCCACACCTGGGACCTAGACACTGTTGACACAGGTAATCCTATTATTTTAGCATGTTACATTATTTTTCTCTTTAAGTCTGTGGCAAGTTATGGTTATTGGAACAATAAAAGGGATGCCTATACCCAGCATTGCATGAAGTTAGGCTGTGGATTTTGATGATGAATGATTTCTTAAAAGAATGAAAAAGAAACATTGAACCTTTAACAAATCACTTTTCCAATTTACTTTTTTTGCAGAAGTGGATTCTAAAATATATGATGAATTAAGAAGAGATGACTGGAATCTCTTAGTCGCCCATTACTTGGGGGTAGACCATGCTGGCCACAGATATGGGCCCAACCATGCAGAGATGACCAGGAAATTGGATGAGACAAATGCAAGACTGAAGAAAATCTTAGCTATGCTGCCACCAGATGTACTACTCTTTGTAGTGGGAGACCATGGAATGACTGAAACAGGTATGTCATAATGCAAACACTGATTTTCTAGATTTGTGTCAAACATTTAAAGAATAAAGTTGTATCAAAATCATATCAATTCTTCATGGTTTATATAACTTAGGAGTTGAAAAACCTTGAGGAACACTCAGTACTTTGAGCTCCAGTTTCAGTATTGTTCATGATTATTAACTATGATAAAAATTTTCATAATGTCATAGATAAAGCATTTATTAGATAAAAATTCATTATCAGTAAAACAATCTGTGTTCTAATTATATTTTTATGTGTAATCAGCCAAGATATAATTTATAATTGTTATATGTTTCATCCCATACTATATTATGGTAATAATAGTCTCCCTATCTTGAAGAAAATATCTGTTGGTTGAAAACAGCAAAAGGTTTATGAGTGGGAACATGGGAAATTGGTGAGCATAGTAAATACAAACTTTATGACCAACCTTAGGGTGAATACTACAAAGAAATATGTAATTATGCTATAGATTTTTTATAATTTGAAATGGTAGAGAAATGTTGGTTAAAATTTCAAATTTATACTTGCTAAAAGAGGCTTGAACAGGTATTTTCATCAAGAATTATGATACATACACTATTTAGTAAAGGTGCAAATTTTTCACATTGTTTTAGACTCACATGAATGGACCAACTCTGATGGTAGGTACTGAATAGTATTGCTTGCAATGTAGCCAATTTTGTGTGTTCATAATACTGTTTTGTTTAGGCTAAACAATTTGCTAATGTGTGTGATTCTAAAGCATTTTTGTTAGTAAATGGGTCTATAGGATAGAGTTATTGTAGTTAGATTTGTATTTATGTGAATAGTAACATAATTTTCATTTGCATTTCCAATTTTATCTGATAAAGTTATGTTTTTTCCTTTGTAAAAGAAGTACTTAAATAGTTAATTTATAAATAAGGGACTAATTATTGTTATTTGTTTATGCATTACCTCTTTATGTAATATAATGAAAGAAAAGCTATTAATGAAGCATTTTGCTGAATTACATTTGACTTCTCTGATGGTTATTTATCAAGCTATACATATAAGTTATGCATGCAAATTATATTAGTACTCTTATGACCAATAAATACAAGAAAATATTCTCCATTGCCTTGATCAGGTGATCATGGTGGTGAAAGTAAGGCTGAGCGCACTGCGGCTTTCTTCGCATACCGAGGGGCTGGTCTGGCGGGGACTGGAGCGGATATATTAACCGGCAGAGAAGTCCAGCAGACAGACCTGGCACCAACTCTCAGTGCGGCATTGGGAAGGCCGCCGCCCGCGCCTTCTCTAGGACACCTGCTGTTACCTGTTCTACCCAAGTCTAGCATAACTCACACTTTGCTGCATGTGACAAATAATTTGAAACAGGTAAGTTAGAGCAAGAGTTCTTTTATATAAATAAAAATTTGGGACATTTTGCACAGCACCATTTTACTTAGTACCAAACTAAGGAAAAGTATGTCCATTACATAAATATTTGTGTCCTGAGAGAATTCTAAGTCCTGAGAGAATTGAAGCCACATACTCGTAATTGTCGTCGACGCAGATGTTTAATTTGAGATAATTACCTAGTTGAACATGGCACATTGAGTAAACTGGAGCACATAAAATATTTGTGTAAATATGCGCATTTCAACCTTAGAATTTTTATCTCACGCTCAATGTCCCGCAGTAGCGATAATGCTCTTAAATATCTTGTCCATATTATTAAGCACACCTAAACAACATATACTATATTCAACAGATAACACAATACATGATTCGCTATGGAGAGGAATCCCAGCAAGTGTCGCTAGACCGTCTCGCACATCTTATTAACGCGACAAGAGAACAATTACATAAAGCCGCCGCAATTACAACTGATGACGAGCTCAACAATTACGTCGCGGATGTCAGGTAATGCGGAAATTGTGTACACAAACGAATTTGAATGTTAGATAAATGTAATCAGGTTTATTTTTGTTTCAGCGCCCTTGTCGACAACATACGGAATGTTTTCCGTGAAGTCTGGGTCGAGTTTGATTCACTGTCCATGCTTAGAGCTCTCTTACTTCTTCTATTGGCAATATTTTTTAATTGGTTGATTACGGAAGGTCTTCCCATGGAGCGACTTCCTCATGTATTCGCCAGTACTTTTGTTCCTACTGGACTTATTTCAATGGCTGTTTGCATCGCTGTGTGCTACACAGCCTACTACTTTAACTTTTTAGAAGATCTCGAGCACGCGATAATTTTGAGCACCGGACTAATATCAGCCAGTATAACGTGCGTACTAATTATTATGCACTGGGATGGTATTTCTCAAAGATGGTACGAAGGGCGTTCCCAGTTCTATGAACGTTTCGCACGCGCGGCGCTAGTAGCTTCGGCAGCTGTTTTAGTATCGAACAGTTATATAATAGAGGAGGGAGCTAGCCTTGCCTTCCTGTCTATAACTGTGTTAGGTTTAATGGCTTGGAATGTAGGAAACGTGAACGCACTGCTGCTATGGATTGGCTGTGGAATAATTTTAGCAGGAAGTAGGTCGTATCGCGGTTGTAGAGAGGAGCAGGGAGATTGTTGGACGGCTGGAGCGGGAGTACCTACGGGGCAGTCGTCGCGGCCCGCGCTAGTTTTGGGCATGGGGTCTGTGGCAGCTGTGGTCGCGATCTGCAGGCGGCATATAGGCTGGCGGGGTTACTGCACTGTAGTAGCGGGGCTGCTGGCCTGCGCGCACTGGGCAACCGGATATGGCTCGTTGGGTTCCCCGAGTCGCGCTAAGCTGCTGGCAAAAGCCGCGTGGCTAGTCCTCGCGACCATGTTCGCTCTGTTATGGAAGCGGGAGGGTCGCGGTGCAACATTACCGCTGATGGCATGCTCCCTCATGTTTTTCGTCGCCAACACGCTAGTTCTTGGTGTGTCGTACGCGCCTGCAGCTGTTTTAGTCTTATTACTCGCCGCTTTAGCTCTAAATTTAGTTGCAAATCTGAAGAGCGAAGGGTCCACGAAATTTTGTAAGTATTTTTCTGTTGGCATGAAAATAAACATACACTTTTTTTAATTGTTGTAATCTTTTGTTGAATTGTTTGCAGCACTTACAACTCGATGCAATTCGAGCGTGGCTTGCATGTGGGCGTTATTGGCGTCATACGCGTTCTACGGCACTGGGCATCACGCCACGCTCGGGCATGTACGTTGGGCTCCTGCCTTCCATGCTGGGGATCCGAACTATCTAGACATTGGACCCCCCATCACTGCTTCTCTAGTCTCGCTTGAATTATTTGGTGAGTATGTAGTATAACCTGATAGTTACTTACAACCAAACTGCTCAATATGTTTTAGTTGTCTTTTTACCCGACTGTGCCAGAAGGTGGGTTATGTTTTTCGGGACTATGTTTTATCCTTACTTTTACATTCAGTTTATATGTGGAACTAGTATGTATGCAGTCTGTTTCGTAATTCCCTTCACTCTTGACTGAAATATCGTCAGATTCAACACACGTTCTTTATTTAAAATGGCAATGCAGTGACGTCATCTATGTATTATTTATACTCTTATAGGTACTCCACTGATGTTTGGCGCGGCCGTACCACTGTTGGCGCTGTGGGGTCAAAACGGCGCAGCCAGGGTGGGCCCCCGTACGCAATTGGCCGCCGTGTTCTCACTGTGCCTCAAGTTTATGCTATGCTTCGCTGTTAGGGTATGTATGAGAACAACTTTTCCATATTTTTGACAGATTTTTCCATATTGTTGCCCAGTTTCTTAGGTAGTAAGTATGAAATGTTGCTCAATAGAAGCTTAATTAAATGTAATATAAATAAACCAACTGAGACAATGCTGAATATCTAATATTTTGGCAGGTATTTGCGTGTGCGATCTCAGCGACAATTCACTGTCGGCATCTCATGATTTGGGGCGTGTTCACCCCGAAGTTGCTGTTTGAGAGCGGTGCGTGCGCAGCCGCGCTCGTTGGCACCATCTTCGGAGCCTCACTCGCCGTGTGGCACTTGCCGACGCAACACCGCTCCAGTTGACACAAACGAATAAATTAGCTTATATTTTATATGGACGACTAGATCAGTGAGGGCCTCGGTTGAGAGTGAATGGGGAAACAACTGAAAACAATAGCAACACAATGAAATCGATAAAATTCGGCGGCATATTACTTTGTAGAGTTGAACTTTGAGATTTGATATCGATAGTATGAACGTCAAACCCGACTCTGTGATTTTATGCTTCGCAAGTGCTGCCTGCTTTAGTTTCGAGTTGTGTTCCCTATTGTTGGTAAGGCTAGTCTACACCAAATGCAGATGCATTCATTTTATTGGCAATGCACACAAATACAATTTACACATAAAGTCTGCATGTGTTGTGGAGTAGTGTTTGAAGCTGTACCTTAGGTACTTACTGGCTATGACCAAGTATTTTCATTCGATTTTTAAAGCCAAAATGATGTACCAAGTTTCCTTTTCCTATGTATAAGTCACGAGGCCCTTTATTATTATGTTTGGACAGACTGTTGTAGAACATTGTTATGTACTGTTTTGATTGAGATTATCTAGATATTATAAATGCATGTGAATGCGAAAGACATTTATAATGTTACATTTTATTGGAATGTTTTACTGCGTGAGTTCGCAAGTTTATTTACGAAGTTACGGGTTTAATTTTGTGCTTAATGGTTGTATTATTTTTAATATTGTTTTATAATTATGATGACAAATAATGTCAATCCAAAGCATTTTACTATAGATATTAAAGATGTATTTTAAATAATAATAATATATTGTATTCTGAACAAAACTGCCATAGGATGTTAGTTGTTATTCAAAATGTTTAGATAATGTTAGTTTTCTTATATGAAATTTAAAATCTTATTGTAGATTCAAACAAATCAGTATTTTTGTTCTAGTTATAATGCATTAAATAAATTATCGTTTCTTATTTTAAACGCCGTTAGCCATATAAGGAATAGAATAGATTTACAGGTTCCATTGGCATTATGAATTTGGTTTTAAATCAATATGTTTTTTTTATAATTATTGTAATAAAATAAAGATTTTTAGCACATACATTGGGTTTTAATAAAAAAGAGTGAACATTATATATATTATAACTTTTATTTTCTAGAATACTATGACTTTTAACTGTCAATGTGAGGAGAATATAGTCTCTAATTAGATATAGACTACTTTTAAATCTCTGGATATATACTATAAAACCCATGAGGTATAGAATTGTGGCCAGGGCCACATAGCTAGCAATATCCTAAAAAGAAAGCTTGTGACGAATAGCACCTTCAACCAACCAATACAATTCTTTGACCAATATAACAAATTAATTTAGAAACAAACTGAACCTGAATACAAAATACATTGACACTGATATAAGCACATACATGAGTTCCCCTTGAGGGACCATGCCGGAAATTTAAATTGTTTATTGCATCATGGTGTAGTATAAGATCTCAAACAATTGGAGAACAGAACCTGAATTTTATAAAAGTATCCAAACAAAAGTTATATATGATTAAAAATTATCCCTCAGGGCTCCCATGTGGAATATCAAATCTTATGGTCAATAGATATATATCCAGTAAATATCAATTGGATCGTAAGATTTGGCATTCCATATGGAAGGGACCACTTTTAATCATTCATAACTTTTGAATGGATATTGTTAAAAAATTTAGGTTCTGTTTTACAATTGTTTGAGACATTCTACTACACCATGATGCAATAAAAATTGATAATTCTAACATGGTTCCTCAAGGGGAACACACAGTTTGGTGATACGGAGCTGATCACGTGGCGGGCGCGGATGGCTTATAGGGATTCAAGAGATACTCCGAGAATGCATTGACAGCGGATGCACCGCGAACTTCCTTATCAAGTAGAGGCAATTTAGTTACATGAAAATCTTCATACAAGTCTGCTATTTGCTCCAGATATTTCTCTTGCACTTTGTGCCTAGCCGCGCAAAGCTCGCAGGGTGCCGAAGTCCGTAATAATAGTTGATTGACGATGATGTTGTGTGTGTCGATGCCGCATCGCGTGAGCTCCTGAACGAGACGCTCAGTCTCATACAAAGATAGAAACTCAGCAATACATACACACACAAATGTGGTCTGGTTAGGGTCTTTGAACTGGGTGTTGACTTGTCTGATAACTGATAACATTTCATCCATTTTGTTGCTAAACATGTCTGAATTAAACTCTGCCAAGCCAAACAGTGTTGCTACTTGATTGATGAATGGCGCAACCTGAAAAATATGAGCAATGTGTGAAACACAATTGACTTTAACCCAAGTGACATTCATTGTTTCTTATTTGAATATAAAATAAAATATATAAAAATAGGTTAGTAAAGATTTGGGATGCAAAATCAACATAAGACAGTGCCTTCCACAAAATTTGGGACATGGTTGGCTTGAATCAATGTAATATGCAAGAGTGGATCCAGGATGTATTTCTAGTTTGGTAGTGTCCCTTCTGTGTGTCACATCTCTGCTTCTTGGTATATTTGAATCCCTGCAGTATTAGTACTTTGATCTCCTTATGAATGTAGATTATTTTGAATAAGGCCATACCTTAGACTTCAGTCTCATGAGTTTCCCAAGTCCTCGTTCAACAACCTGTGGGAACGACAGCAGACGCAGGGTGTGTCCTGTGGGTGCTGTGTCGAAAACCACTGCACTGAAGTTCATACCTTTTACCAGCTTCATTACCTGGAATTATCAAGGAATTATTTATCTCAACAATAGAAACAATATGGATTTTGCAACAAATAATAACTTAACCAATCCTAATGAAAAATGATATGATAATTGATGTAAATAAAGTATAAATTTACAAAATGAATTATACATAGGTATCTAATCAATAATCCAATATTAATATCCTTATGTTACAATTATATTAAGCAGCCTAGAAAAATATAAATCCAAGATAGCAATAGGATTGTAATTTATTAATTAGAATTTATGAGAAATTACACTGGATTATTCAGAAAATAAATAGCAATTTGCAAAACATAAAAATGTCTAAAAGGACATTAAGTATTAACAATAAATACATAAATAAATATTCTGGGACATTTTTATACAGCACCATCTAGTCCCAAACTAAGCAGAGCTTGTACTATACAATATCTAGTTCCAGCTAGTTAGCAATTATTATTTAAACAGCTGGGTCTTATTTCAGACATATTTGTGTAACAAGCAGCCTGATGATATTAACATCTAATGTGTCAACTTCAATCTAAGGAACAAATTACAAACACAATGCAAAAGGAGTTCTCAGGAGTAATCCATATGTCTATGTCTATGATCTATATGTATAGCTCACCTCTGCATAGCTCATAGCCTCATCAATACCAGGGAAAGCTCCCACAATTTCTTGCATCACTCCCTTGCCTAGTTTCATGGCTTCTGTTTCCCCCTCAAAATATTCTTCTGGCAACTCAGTCAGACCAACATTGGGATCAATCTCCATAGCAAATAAATTACTGAACCCTTTAACTTTGGTTGGTACCTGAAATTAAAATGATTTTGTAAGTATTGTTGTGCTAAAATTCAAATGTATTCTAGGCATGATGCAGTTAAAAGATAAACCCTTCTTGCAACAATAAATATAATGTATATGTATGCATGAAAATTACTAATAATAATTGTGATAGTGATGATGACTAATGTAACATACCAAGTGATAGTTTGAAAGATAGGTCACTTTTACAATTATGTCTTTCCAAAACTATCTAATGGTGTTTTGCTAATTTTATATCGTGAGGCAGTACTACTGGTTTGGTTTAATTTCGCATATACGTATAGATAACCAACCTTCGAGAACTTTTGATCAAACGCGTCGGAAATGTTATGAGCTGGGTCTGTAGAAATAATGAGGACCGACTCCCGGACCTTAGCGAGTTGAACTGCCAGGCTGCAGCTAAAATAATTAACACCATTAGATTTCGTGATATCGTCCATGTAATGGTATATTTGTTGCAAATTACATACCTGCATGTAGTTTTACCAACACCACCTTTCCCCCCAACGAATATCCATCTTAGAGACTTTTGGTCAACCACATTTCTCAAGGAAGGGTCTAATGGTTCGTAATCTTTATTTTCTTCCATTTTTACAGAGTAAATAATTTAACCAAATACTGTACTCCAAAATTACTAGAAAATCGTAAACCTATTTTTTTGACGTAATGTGTTGTTCGTTCAGTTCGTTGTCGTGACGCGACATGCATGCGCAAAATGAGTGAGAGAGAGAGAGAGAGAGAGATTTAATATTTTGATAATGTCAAAATCGTATTTGACGCTCATTGAAGGGTGAAAAGTTGGGAGGTCAGAACAATAATCGACTATTTAATACAAATTATCAACTTTTTGAATTAAATTGAGCGTCACCCACCTTTACACCAGTGATCACCAGTGTTTAGTTATTAGATAGACCATTGTCTCCCATGCACAAACTTTTCACACATTTCACACATAATTCTTATTCTGGGGCTTAGGAGCTGGATACGCACTATCTCTGTATAGTCTGTGGGGCCGGGGGTCCTCTCTGTGGAGTCTGTACTCCTGCCAATAAGAATCAATGTCAAGCAAGTGTCAAACTGTCAATTATATCGAATCGAAGTTCGAACGAAACGAAAAACAGCAGGAATCCTCAATCCAATTTGATTTCCTATGAAAATAAATAATTGATGTCTTGTAATGCCTGAAATGTGCCAGTTTATAAATGAAAATAATGCTCTACCGTCTTTTTCGCGGTCGTTTAACGTTCAAGTTCTACATAGTGTTTACAATTATAGTAGTTACGACGATATGTTGTTACTTTCTTCCACCGATTTATCCTATTGCCCCTGTGACTGTTTCTCCAAATCCTCTGCATCCTCGATCTTCGCGACATTTGTCTAAATTAATGACCGTCGTCTTCCGCCAGTTTGAAGATTTCGAAAATGACATCGCGGATAGTGTGCAGTCGTTTGTGTCAGCTTTTCCTAATATGCCTGTGGTTGTGGTTTGCGAGAATACACCTTACCCGCCGTTTCCTTTCTCGGTAACAAACGAGACTTTACGTAATGTTAAAGTGTTGTCGTTGGAACTGAAGCTGAGTGCTTCGCCCCAAGATTTCAATCCGTTAACGCATATATTCACCGAGTATGTTTTGTTTGTACCTGATTCAACGCGAGTGTCGCGTCGTGTGCTTCAACTGGCGATGGTCGCGGCGACGGCGAGCCCCGCGCACGCTGTCGCTGTGGGCGTCGGTAACGCGCACCTGATGTGCCAGCAAGTGCAGTGGAACTATGCAGACTGGACCTTGCACTACAGTAAGGATGCATCCGGCAAGATCTGCGATGCTGTTCATGGACAACATGCACTTCTGATAAAAACATCTATTCTACAGAAAGTACCACTACCTTTTTCACTACCTTTCCCTGAATCTTTATATCTACAGACAGCAGTTAAACAAATGAAGGTTAGTTTGTGTTGTACATTGTAACTCTATCTTTAGGATTATAACATAATTATCATTACAATGTACTATGTTATAATACACTCACACTGTTTTCCCATATAGGTAGGCAGTATGTCACTTGATATAATAATAACAGGTTATGTCAATGTAATTTCAGGTTAAAATATTAGATGGCAAGCTTAGTGCTGGGCGTGGAGTCCTAAAGACTCCAGGGGCAAAGCAGAGGGCATCTCGTCACATGAGGGACTATAGAGTGGCTATGTACAAGCAGCTGGGAGTCAAGGCAGTTATCAGAGAGGATGGCAGAGTACAGTGGTTTGGTTGCAAGAGAGAGACTCAGGTATCAAGTACTTTTAATATTACTTTTTATTACTTTTTTCTATCAAATAACTGCCTATCACCTATACAAAGAATAAATCTGTCTATCAGGTTACAGGTTACAATGCTGCAGCTTTTCTTTTAGGAGTTAAACATATAAAATATAATGTAGGTTTTTCAATTTTTTTTTTATTAGTTTACAGTATAGCTATCGTCTGCCCGGAACTAATTGGCCGTGCCTTAGGCATGTGAGCGGCGGAACGGAGGGGTGGGGTCACTTGCACGTGGAGGGGCAGGGGCGATTTTTTCCCTCCCTCCCTACTCACCCCCGTCCCTACCTAAGGCGCGGCCAACTAGTTCTGCGCGGGCTACAGTAAAAACTTTGTAATAGATTTAGTATAAAGTTCATATGTAAAGCTCATCACTGACTGCTTTGTATTGTCACTTCTAAATCCTTCTCATAAAAAAAAAATTGTTATGAATTCAGCGCTGCTACCCCTCAGTGCAAGGCACGCCGTCATACTTGCTCTCGGGGCGCAACACCCCGCCATGTTGTCGTCGCAACATGCGTCGCGTGGCCGGCCACGTGCTGCGCGCGCTGTTACAAGCCGGTGCGAGGTGCTGGCTTGAGACCACATCCTTACTAGGGGCTGTTATGCGGTATGTATTACAAACAATACCCATCCTTACTTAATATCATAAATGCGAAAGTAATTCTGTCTTCTTCTTCGTGTCGATGGTACGATTTTTTGTTTTTAAGTTAAATTTGGTGTGCCCAAAACTTCGCCACTTCCACAGCATCGTCAGTAACTCTGTATGTCTGTCTCTCTGTCGCGCTTTCACGTGAAAACTACTGAACCGATTGAAATGAAATAGACTACTTTTTATTGCGAAAAAGGGCTGTAAAGGGTTGAAATAGGGAATGTAAGTTTTAAGAAATACTCATACCACAACGGCGATGCCGCTGGCGGAAAGCTATATACTTCAGTAAGTTATATACATGTAACAGTCGGATGCATACCAGACGATTCACCGCGCTCCGATCGCACGCGGCAGGAGCGCGATCTAAAGAAATCGTCCTGTAATTCTTGAATCACACTGTTGCCGCGTGTTATCAGAGCGCGGTGGATAGTTTTGTGTGGATCTGGCTATTGAAATTTACACAAATATATCTCAAACATTCAAATGCTAGTTTATAATTATGTACTTCATGCTCACCAAACTGTACGGTTTTTTAAAACTTCTACTCAAAAACGAAAATAATTTCAGAGGGGATGTCTTGCCATGGGCCGAGTACGTCGAGATCGGGATCCATGCGACCGACGTGCCCCGCGTGTCGTGGCTGCAGCGCGGCGGCGCGGACGCCGACGGCTTCGTATGGGAGCGAGCCACTAAAGGACATTACTACAGAGTCGCCTACTCCGCGAACAATCGAGTCTACGTACTGGTTCTTCCGTTTACAGCGAGGAACGGTACCATGTGGCCTGCTGACTGGGTACTTGGGCATCAGAAGGAATTCCCTGAGAGGCACTTGCATCCACTTGCACAGGTAAAATCTTCTTAGAATATCTTTACCCATATATGGTCCCGTAATATAGTGTATTAAACTCCACTGAAATGCATCTATGAAAATGAAGCATTCTCACATTTTGCTGCATCAGGGCTAAAAATGCGCTATAGAGTTCGAAAATTATTTTTAATAAAATTGTCTATAGTATATTTATTCTCTATTAAAATTAAACAATACATTTGCAGATAACATTCGCGGGTCGTCAAGCGCCTGCTCCTAACGACGCTCGGGCCTTTTTGGATCTGAAGTTGGGCGCCAACGCAGTGGAACGGTGCGACAAACTTGGTCCAAAACTACTTTACCCTTAAATTAGCGTAGTTTATTTTTAATTTGCAAATTAAGTACTTATTCTGGTCATTTTTACATAATTATGTACAATTTTAACTTCAAAATTATGTTTTATATGATAAAGTTCTTGTGAATCAATATTTGAAGAGTCTAGTAAGTAGTTTGTCTTATAAGTATCTAAAGTGATGGTGACCGTAGTACCCAATAATGTATCAATTTGCAATGAAAGCAGACGCCCAAGACGTGACTATGGGTAAATAAACTCTAAACTTTGGTTTATATACACGCACATGACGCACAATTTAAACTGAAATATAGATGTTTATTAATAATAAATATTTATTAGAAAAAAATTTTTGGCGACGCTCGTTCAAATATTGTTTCACCCAGATATGTTAAATTGTAAGTATTTGTTGCTATGGTCCACATGATGACTCGAAGTTCTATAAGTATCTATCAAAATCAATGGGTAGTTAACCCTTAAATTAAGAATTCTCATTTAAGACCTAAATCGTATATAATATAACCTATTTAACTGACAAGTGGTCCTTTTTCATATTTTAGCACGAAAATTTTTCAACATTAGCAACTGCTGCCATTTTATCTAACGTGCAAAAAACACGAACTAGTCATTAGTTGATAAGTTACACAGTTATCATATTTTTAATAATTTAAGTATAAATAAAGATGCGTATATTTTCTAGGTTGCTTCTATTAAGAATATTAGTGAAAATAATAATAATATAAAAGTAAAGATTTGCAGATTATTATGAAATGTCGACATGAAAATGTAAATAACTGTATAAAATATGCGATATCAAAATCCAATCTTTAAAATCTATTAAAATATCATAAATGTAATACTATAAATTGAGGTACTGTAATTTTTATTGAAATTTTACCTAAATTTTAATATTATTTATGTGATAAGCTTAAAAATAAGAACTTTCGAGATCTCACAATGTTCTAGTCTCGTTATAGTGTAAGTTGTAAATGGCTGTACACGTTGGCCCAAGTTCGCCGGGGTTCGACACTTCCTCAATTTGAATACTGGTGGTACTTTATCCCCAATAGGTCGTCGACCCGCGGTCAGCTTGAGCTGTTGTGTACAGGCCACAATACTCGTAATAGATGCGACCATTCAAAATGGCGTTGTTTTGTTTTTAGAGTCTATCAAATATTGCATTTATAATAGTGCCTTTAGCACTGTAGGCACGTTTCATTGTATTAGTTTATGGATTTATTAGAATAATTATACAATTATCAGGTATAATGTGTTTTATTTAAATATAATTAGAACTAGTTAATTAAAATACATTCATTCTTTTTTTGTATATTGTTGGCAATTTGGGCCTTAATATTCCTCCGCTGATCCGCTCACTGCCAATTAAAAATTTCCTTCAGCCAGGAGAGTATTCGTCTTCCGGTTATAATAATAATAATGATATTTTATTCGTCCTCAAACTTTTCATCCACTACTCCAGTTTGGAACGGCGGGTCGCGCACCAGGCTCAGCAGCTTGTCTAGTTTCATTATCTAGTAATTAAAAAAGTATGAGTGCTATGTTTCAAAGTTACACAACATGTACTTTTCTAGACCTTAAAAAAAATACTTAAATTACAGACAGATTTTCCCGAATTTGCCAATTTTCCGGGATAAGTATTTTTCAATTTAGCTAAAAGCTTACTCTAAAAATTGACAAATCAATCCAGCCGTTTTCATACTTATACACAATCATGATACGCTCAGAAAAACACCATAAAATTTTAATTTTTATAAAAATCACCTGAAAAATTACGTCACTCTTAGTTTGATGACTTATTAAAAGTAAATATTACCTGTAAAGTTCGTTGATCGATTCCTTGAGCCTTTTTAGGCGGCTTACACATAACTCTTAGATTAGGCGATAACTTTAAAACATGGCATGTTCCCCTGGGGATGAAAAAATATTGGTGATAATGATATTAGAAATATAGAAAAACAAAAAAAATATCTACATCGTTTCATGCCCCCAGAGAGATTTGAACTCTCGACCCCTGGTTTACAAGACCAGTGCTCTAACCCCTGAGCTATGGAGGCTACGCGATGAGTGCTGAAATAGGTGACTAGATATTACGATAAAAATATCGTAACCAGATACGTCTTATCAAAACATTGGAATGCTTTTAATGCTTTAATTATTATAATTGAATTTTGATATTTAATTGGTGATTTTTTCACATTCATTTTTAATTCAAAAACTGGTTTGATGATAATTAATGGTTTCAGACAAGGTATAACTCGCATGCATGGCGACATTAAATTTTGAGAAAAAAATACATAATTAATAAATTGCATACGAGGCTATTGTGTGAAATGCGAATGAATCACTGTGGCGCCATCTAGTGAATTTCTGATATTTACTTGTGGTCTAACTACACAAGTGATTTCCTCAAAGAAAAGGCCTTGTAGTTGTAATAAACAGATGTTTGACGTGAACACCAAATAGTCAAAATTACGCTTACTTGGTATCTCCGCAGACGATGACAGGCAGTTTGGCGTTAAAGTCAATCCTGGTCAGCTTCTTGGTCTTCTTAGAGACCACAGCTTGCACGCAAATCGGCCGGTACTTGTCCACGTTTAGGTCATACACGAATACCTGTGAAAAAGTGAATCAGGAGATAATGGTGATCAAATTCGGGACTGGCCGGTTTTCATGAACAAAAAAGGGACATAAATAAGTGAATGATGGACTTTCCAAATACACTCATAGTCATATACATACATACATATTATATACCTTGTGCATATTTATATACACATTCTAATCTTCAGGGATATGCGTCTCAATCCATACGGCTATACATTGGACTTGGAATATAATGCGGAGAGTAGGTACCGACATAACTATAAGTACCTTTCCATCAGAAGTACATGCTGCGAACACTGTGCTGGAGTAGGGCGCCCACTTGACGTCACCCACCGGAGAGCCAAGCTCGAACATAAACAGGGGCTCACTAGCGGAAATGGTTAAATACGTTAATAATGTTTTCATTGAAAACCTATCTGTAAATGGTACAAATACCCACCTACTATTGCGTGTCAATCGAATTTGCGACCCTTAGCTCAGCTGTAGTTGGATTCCCAGGATGAGTTAAGAGACATAGTCAGTAGATAACTAGGTACATTCATAATGGAATCTATATCTATACTAATATTATAAAGCTAAAGAGTTTGTTTGTTTCTTGAACGTGCTAATCTCAGGAACTACTGGTCCCATTTGACAAATTCTTTTACTGTTAGTTAGCCCGTTTATCGAAGGCTATAGGCTATATATCATCACGCTACGACAAAAAGGAGCGGAGTATCAATTATAAATGTTGCAAAAACGGGGCAAAACGTCAATTACGGGAACGAAGTCGGGGGCAAAGGCTTGTATTCTATAAAATTCTCAGAGTTTGGTAAATAGCAATAGGTCGCCTATTACATGAGACCTAGAGGTACTAAGCAATCTGTGTTTACTACATCACTAATCCTTCGAGGAATGCAGGCGTGTTCCTGACTCACTCTCTTCCATCCTCCCATATCTTAACGCGCCAGTCGCCGGAGCAGGACGCGTAGATGCTGTTATTGAAGAAGTTGTAGTTGATCCGGTAGACGGGCATGTGGTGGCCCTCGACGGAGCGCACGTAGTTGCGGTTGTACTTGAGCGAGCACGTGTGGATCATGCCGTCCTCCGTCCCCACCATGAAGATCTCCGATTTCTCTGGGTGGAAGCAGATGCAGCTGCCGCAACCTGTATTAGGATTGTTTAGACTGATATTATTACTACCAGAATTACAGTTCGCTTGGTATAACACGCCCAGAGTGAAGTTTGAATGCGCAATGACTGGGTTATGGTACAGGGTACAAATGTTTAGGTTTTTAAATTACGACCTGTCTGCCAGCGACTTTGTCTGCATGCTCTTATAAATTATACCCTATGTTACTCGGGAAAGATAAATGAATATGAATGAATGAAGATGTAGCTTTCTAATGGTGAAAGAATTTTTTAAAACGGTCTAGTAGATAGTTTTTGAGTTTACTCATTACAAAAATACAAATCTGTATTTTGCCAAATCTACATCTGTAGATATACCAAATGGCTGCCTTAAATTCAGGCCAACCTATGCTGCGCGAAATGTAATAAACTCTATAGTATTTTTATCTTGATTGTGTTTTCTACTGGAGATATACTATATGACTGTGAACGTTAACGTTGTCAAGTAGAGTGCTTTATAACATTGTAAATCTGCGTCAGTATCAAAACAGAACCTATCACCTACTTAATTCATGAGCTTTGCCACAATTTTCAAATTGTAAATTTTTATAAATAAAATCCAAACCTGTGACGAAGGTTATACCTATACTAATATTATAAAGAGGAAAGATTTAATTGTTTGTTTGAATTGAATGAGCTTCAAAAATACTGGACCGATTTGAAATTCTTTCACCATTGGGAAGACCACGCGGGCGAAGCCGGGCGGGTCGCTAGTTACAAATATTTTTGTAATCGATAGTTACTGTTAACGGAGAGCATGGTGCCATCTGGGCCCGATATGGGTGGCACGCCGGACGTGAGCGTGATAATAGTGGTGGCTTGCAGTTCGCCCGGCATCACCGCCCACTGGACCACGCGCCCGTCGCCGGAGATCGAGAAGAACGAAGGCTCCCCGTCGATCAGGCGGGGACCCCAGCGGATCTGAAGGAAATTGTAAAAATAAAGCTAGAAATAGAAACTGTGAAAATGTTAACTCACTTTCTTTTTTATTTTCGTTTGATGGTAGATGGTTAGCCTAGCGTATGTGCTCTCGCTTCGGTGTTGTAAACGTCCATACGGACGTTTTGTATGGACGTTTACAACACCGAAGCGAGCGTCACTCACGATGGCGATCCTGCAAAAGGATTCACTGCGCCGACAGTTTAAGGGAATGTTCCACTTGCTCCCAATGTAGCGCATCCTTAGAAGGAGCTCTGGCAACCTTACTGGTTTGGTACAGATACCTTACAGGTTTGGACGCATGGATACACGGACGGACAACGGAGGCTTAGTAATAGGGTCCCGTTGGCACCTTTCGGGTACAAGAATGGTCTGTCTCAGGTACAGATGAGATTGACATATTTTATAGGGGTACGTAGAAAGTATGACAAGATGTATGAGCGTGGAGGAAGCGAACGTTAGAATCGTAGCAGTCTCTAGTTTCTGCCTATCCCTATGGGAAAAAGCCGTGAGTGTATGTATGCAGGTAGAAAGTACAGAACAATGATTCGCGTCATTTGTAAAAGTCAAACTATCAATGTCCTCACCTCCCATACGATGTTGCTGTGTTTGTCCCGCACCGAGTCAGATTTGTACTGATACGAAGACTCCAGTGATAGCTGTGCGTTGTACACGCAAACGTTCCCGTCGTACAGTCCTGGAGTAAACAGGATTAATTATAGTCTGCGCAGAACTAGTTGGCCGCGCCTTGGGTATGTGAGCGGTGTGACGGAGAGGCGGGGGCGCTTGCTTTTGTTCACAGTAACCCACCGCCTCACCCCCGTCCCTACCTAAGGTGCGGTCAACTAGTTCCGCACGGACTATAACTAATTCCTCTAGTGGAACCTAGAGATCTAGAAATAAGTTTAGTTATTTTAATGAAGGAAAAATTCTACTGGCGTGCAGGCTTCGAGCCTGCGTCTTCCGATTAAATATACCAGACGCTATGACCGCTAAACCACCGCGAATCCTACTCGCCAAGTCGAAATTTTCCTTCACATTCTAAATTGACGTCTCAAGGCGACGTTAGCAACATCTATTAGAAAGAAATAGTTCTCAGCGTGAGGTCCTAAGCTAAGTGAGGTTCGTGAGGTGGGTTTTCTATAATATTCTCATTATGGCTAGCCTCAACCTTTGGGTCTGCCCAACCTTTGGGGAATACTGGCGTGATAGTATGTTATGTCGATTGGATTATTTGGTTAATTGTTACTTACCAACACAGATTAGATATGGTATTTCCTTGAACACATCTAGGCAAATGACGGGGGATTCAGTGATCACGGCGTACTCTGGGTACGCAGGGTTCTTGATGCTGTACAGGCAGAGGCAGCCAATCTTCTGCTGGGTCGTGAAGTCCACTGTTGAGGAAATTGATCCAGTTAAGTAGCATCTTAATACAAAACTAACCTCGCCCCAGCTTTGCAAGGTTTTGTAAATGATAACCTTTCTACACAATTCTTTTACATTGGTGAAAACCGTATGAAAAACTGTTAGTAGTCTGTAACTGTTACTAGTCGTTTCTGAGATTGAGACAATTGTGACAAAAACACGGCGGGAGACTATAATTTATAATATGTAGTGATGTCCTGTAATTACGATTTCATTACTTTATGTAACTTAAATCTCAGAGCTGAGACAATAACAAAATAAGTAATTACCTAGTATTTTTTATTTAATTTTGCATTAGCAAATGCAGGAATATCTTCTGAAAGATGTAAACGAAAAGTGAAATGTGAGGTAGGTAATTGTTATTCGTTACCATAAGAAAAACTTGAAATGTATATAAAATAAAAGAACGACGAGTCTATTTTCTATAAAAATATAAAATTATTCACGCGCGTTAATTCTAAGTGGAGTTTAAAAAGCGATAAACAAAAATAAATAATCAAACAAACCGAGCGCTAAAAATACAAGTTTACATTATAAACTGTGGTGTGGTAACATTTGACCCAAAATCGTGTTAGATCGAAAATCTTCGGGCACCTTCGGGTGTTATTATTGGCACATAACGACACTCAATGGAGTCGAGTGTCGAGTGGGTATTCATTCACTAACTATTGACTACCCGTTGTCACTACAATTGCTTCCTATTCAGATTGAGGCTCCCAACTGTTTTGGTACATCGAGTGCGACAAATGGGCGTAAGATGATTTATTGAACGAACAGATCTGATACTGTCATGAAAGAAAGATTATTGTGATGCGAGCATGGAACAAATCGTAAAAATATCAATAGCATGTTTCTTGGGAATTTATGAAACGATTTTTTTTATCTATTTTATTGAATGGTTTTATCATCATCATCATCATGATCATATTCCTGCCTTTGTCCCAATTTATTTGGTGTCGGCGCAGCCTATCCTTTTCTTCTACTCATCCCTGATCGCCGTCACCTGCTCATTCAATCCTCATATCGACGTTAACACAATTAAGACAAAAATATCCTAAGTCCAGCCTCTGCCTAAGCTGTTTAGGCGTGAAAAGGTAACAGAGGAGCTACTGTCGCATTTATAATATTTTTCATCGTAAACTTTCTGGAGCAGTTTCCGCCTGCATCAGTTCCGTCGGCAGAGTCGGTACTTACATGATCCATAAGCGACGGCGAACAGATCCTGGTAGTGTGGGTTCCATTGCACGTCGCAGACAGCGTGAGCGCGCATTGGATCAAACTGGAACTTCCACAGCGGCAGTAACGAGCCCATGCCTTCGCGGAAGTCATCTGATGGATCGTCCCAGTAGCGGTAGTCTTGAGCTGTATGCCAGTGGACAATTAGCGAAGAATATTAACAAAAGAACGAATTATTTTGTATTCTTGTGATGTTTCTAGAAGACCCCTGGATCATACAAACTTTCATAGCTACCTAGATAAATCAGTAGAAGTTTTAGGGTTTTATTCAAGGAAAAAAAAACAAAATAAAGGAAAGGATCTTTGAATAATCGTGGTGCATCATAAAAGACAAAAAAAATAGTCATTTTCGTCGCGCATATGTTTTTCCTACAGCGTTGGGTTAGACTCAAGGTAAGTGGATATCTCCCAAATTCTTATTATAGACTTTATACCAATATCATCGTAAATGTTCTGGTTGACGAGTCTCTCAAGGATGGCCCAAGCTTCCCGGATCCTCTGAGCCAGACGCTCGTCGTGGATCTGCTGCGCCGACTTCGCGTGTTTAGCCTTCTTCTTTCTCAGCTGTGATGGTAACAAACAATAAGGTTAGAAAATAGACAAATATTTCAAATCCAACAGTCATAAAAAAGCAAATTTTCATCTGTTAAGTATTCACAGTGACAAACTTAATATTTATTAACTAAAATTAACTTCTGCCCGCAAGAAGGTATTCTAATCTATGCCCGCAACTTCGTCTGCGTGGAAAGGATCAAATAGTAGATATTAATTTTTTTTCACTGTCATCCGATTTCAATAAATGTTGCACCGAACTGAGCTTTATATGCATGTGAAGCATGTAGATACATAGATACATACAGACAGTCATACCATAGATTAGAATACAGTCATACAAACTAATGTAAGTATTTTACTATCGCCAACACAAATTTTTGAAAAAAATAAATTTCATGCCTCAGAAACATGGTTTCTTTTGCTTTATTATATAATGTAGATACTTATTATTATTTTGCAAGTTACTTTGTTCTTTGTAGAAACAAAACAAGTCGAGGTATTAACGCGTTAAGTACACTTAAACGTCAAGTAATATTTACTGAAATTAACGATACTAATGAACTAAAGAGTGTTGTTGTACGTGGAAAAGCAATTAAGCATGGAGGTATATTGTAGTAACTATTCAAAGAAAAACAAACTAGCGTAGTTTGAGTGATGAAAAGTATAGTAACATTTTTGATCCAACGCGATAATTATTAAGTCCAATACATTAGATTTGACGTTCATTGATCGTGATTTGCGTATCAAATTGTGGTTAGAACATCTTGCGTATTAAGACCAATGAAATATTTAATCGTTTCGCCAAGCCTCCGTGCCATGTTGTAGTGTTATATAATCATGAAAAGTACAATCGAATTTCGGGATTGTCTTTTGTTTTTTATTCATTTTTTTTTTTTTATTGTCTATCAGATGTCGTGTAAGTGTCATAGCCTCAGTATACAGAGAGTAAGATAAATCTGACGAAGTAAGATAAATTTCAGTGTAGGTAAGAGGAATCTGACAAAACTCTTCCTATAATTATTCCAATTCCTGTGCCTCTGACACTGTTATTAAGTACCTATCTACTAGTTTTACATCACTTAATAAATAAAATAATATAAATAAATATTTGGAAATTGTTTTGAATTTATTTACCCAGAAATAAGACCTATATATGTCGATTTTTCGGCACAGATAGGTACCTAAGTTTTATCAAAATAGAGCCGTTTAAAAGACCACGATTACAAACAGAAAAAAATACATGTGGGTATATAAATATACAGGTGATTATATACCCTTTTAGGTTTTTCATCTTCCTTTTCCTTCATTTTCCTGGCGTAGTCTTCCTGGTAGAAGTCGAATATGATACACTGTAGCGCCGTGGCCCCAAAGCTTGCCCGCGGTGGCGGGATCGTTTGGGTTTCCACCGACTAAACACAAACATTCAGATTATGAGGTCTTGTTCAAATAAAATAAAACAGACTTTAAATATTTTTTTTTTGCTGTACGTATCCAATGAAATAACTATGATACCTATACAGAAAATGGAAAAATTGTCTGCGTATAAAACATTATTTAAATTGGTTGAAAAACGCCTTGAATTCATACATATTAATGTCTCTTTTTAGAAGTCGGTTTAAGCCTAGAATTTTGGTCTTTTGTTGGAGAGAAATGAAGCATAGGGTAAATTGCGCCATCACTTTTTGGCGATAGCCCTAACAATTCATTATTACGATTGCTCTGCAGATGTATTTGTGGAGAAGCGTGCGAGGCGGCCGCCCGTCTACGAACAGACGAAACTCCCGGGTTCTGAAGTAGTATCGGGAAGAAAGTAGTTCAAGCGAATTTAAAGTAGTTCTTGCAGTATTATAGTGAGTGTGGTGTTATAATATACGACTAAGGTTATGAGGACGCTTTGAAGATAAAAAAGTGAGTAAAATTGCTGAATGAAACGTTATTTTTATGTCTGATATTTGGGTGTATGACAAACAGAATGAAAAAGCTCATAATTAAATTGTGTGTTGAAGAATTGCGTTTCATTGCGGACGTAAGTAGTAATGTATGTGTCGAGAGTATTTTGGTAAATGTTTATAAGTGGTGTAGACGATTTACGCAGTAAAATGTATGTGTATAAATAAGCATTATCTATCTATTGATACTTACAGGAATTACTATGATAGAATTATACCTAATCTTTAAGCAAAGAAAGCAAAACATAAACCCATATTTTTACGTGCTAATTGATTTTGTATATGGTATACAGTATAGAAACAAAATTACGAAAATATTTTTTTACAAAAAGCTTGTTCAAGAATTTCGTTTATGGGTTTCATAAATTCCCATAGTAATTTCGACTCTGTAAGGGTTTATTTATTTATTTATTAAATTAGGGTTTACCCACAGCTTGTGCATACAATTTATCTTATGTTAAAATCATTACAATCATTGTTCTTACACACTAGCCCATTACGGGTTAACCAACATTCTCCAAAGATATGACGAATATACAGAAATAATAATAAGTAGTATAATATAAAATTGAGTGATAAGACTAAATGGTAGTTACGCTATATGCTGTTCTAACACCTCAACTCAGAGACGTCACTTAACATTAATGAATCGTTAACAAACAGTGGCTACTATATCTTGACCTATTTTTCCATATTAGAGTTTGTTGTCAGTGTACTAAGATATACTGGGTGTCATTAGCTAATGATTCATTAGGTTAAGTGACGTTTCTGAGTGCGGCCCTTAATGTGTTCATAATTTTAAGGGTTAGATACTAATGTCGGAATATCTATGTAGTTATAAAGTAATCAAAATTACGCGAAGTTTCGTGGCAAAGCATTATGTTATGATGTAAAATTGTAGATAATAATATAAATAAATAAATAATTACTTTTTGCTGTAGGTAAGTTGCGTGGGATACACAAGAAACGTGTATTAGTGAATCGTCGATATTATATTATTACATGAGTAATATTACATATAGGTAAAAATATCTTCATTACAAGTTTCCTATAAATTACTTGGTTACAGGAAAACTTGTGAAAAATTGCCCGTGTCATCGCATTATCAATAATGTTTTAGCTATATATGTTATAGTTTATTTGGTTTTAAATGTGAGGCACATAATGTAGACAAAAATAACAAACTCTTCCACGACACAGGTTTGAGTAAACAGCCCAATTTGTGATTGCGGCTTTGCGTTGATAGATCATTCCATCAGTTGTTCATCAGTCATTCTCATCAGTCATCGTCATTCAGTTACCTTTTCCTTTTGTATACAGACTAGCTTTGCTTCGTACGCGTGGTGTGGGTACTTCTTATAACTTACAGCCTCTATTTCAACCTCTTACAGCCCTTTTGTCGCATTAAAAAGAAAAAGTAGCTTATGTCCTTTCTCAGGCTCTAGACTATCTGTGTACCAAATTTCATTTAATAATAATAATAATATAATAAATCGGTTCAGTAGTTTTGGCGTGAAAGCGCGACCGACAGACAGAGTTACTTTCGCATTTATAATATTACTAGCTTTCCGCCAGCGGCTTCGCCCGCGTGGTCATGTATTATACATATAAACCTTCCTCTTGAATCACATCAAACCGCATCAAAATCCGTTGCGTAGTTTTAAAGATCTGAGCATGTATAGGGACAGACAGACGCGACGGAGGACTTTGTTTTATAATATGTAAGGAAGTAAAGATAAGGATTTGTAAATTTGTTTCAGATGTACACAAAATAGATGTCACCCATGTAATTTTACAAAACTGCGGTAAATGGCGTAGGTTCAAGGCTAGTCTAGTCATTACTAACTGTCAGATTTAGCTTATAATAAGACTTGGGTGTTGTTGGCGTCCATAGGCTTCGGTTGCTGTGATGAATAATAAAGAAAGACATAGCTGATCTTTAGTGAATAAAGAACCAATCTAAATATAAGTCCAGTAGGTCGACTGGACCCGTCGGTCCAATTAAAGTGAGATCAGTTTACTAAAGAGCCGAAATACTGACTCGTCTAGGGTAGTTGTAGGTGAGTGCAGCTCTTTCGCAGAAGTTGAACTGGTTGGCTAGCTTCTTGATCCGCGGCTTGATGTCGATGATCTCATCCTGGAACAAGTCTTCTGCTTGCGGTTCTGTACATAAATTGTTTTTAAGTTAATATCCCAGAACAGTATTACATCCCTCATCAGCCTAGGGGTTGTAAGTGCGACAGTTAAGCTTCTAAGCTTGAGGTTAGTTATTGAGGAGGAGTTATTTTAGTTATTATTATATATTAGTTATATGTATGTAGTAGTTATTACAGAAATTATCAGTAATAAGCTCGGAGTCAGAGGGGCTCGTGGCTAAGTTATAGCAACGCTGATCAACCGATCTGCAAGGTTAAGCTACGCTTGCCGAGGTCAGTCTGTGGATGGGTGACCATTCGTAACACATCGAGACCCCTCCGTGCCTCGGAGAGCACGTAAAGCCGTCGGTCCCGGTTGTCATACGAAGACCTATGACAATCGTTAGTGGTAGTCAGAAGTCAAAAAAGCCTGACAACCAGTCTATCCTTTGAATATCGGTATTTCCCAGAAATTGTGTTGCGGAGGTCTGATGGCAGTCGCTTCATGTAAAATACTGATATTCAGCCGCATCTAGTTAGACTGGAAGCCGACTCCAACATGGTTGGGAAAAGGCTAGGAAGAAGAAGAAGCTCGGAGTCTAGATTTGTGCTCCCTTAATGACAATAGACTAATACGGGGCGGTATTACATGCATTGGGACATGTAATGTGGACCATGACGCAAAGGGCAATCAATGGCAAGTGCATTTTTTAGTTGGTATGTGTCCGACATACCCTGCCGTCTCCCCAGGTGGCGGGAATCACTCTGCCGTTTACCTAGGACTACAACTCTCATCTCCTGTCCAACTCTTGGTCTACGGTACTTACTCTCTTCTGTGTCTCCCTCCTCCCCGGCGGCGGGTTCGCCTTCAGCGGCCTCCACCTCCTCCGCTATCTGCACTTGTGCCTCAGCATCTTCTTCTTTTTCTGCCGGCTTTTGTTCTTCTTCCACAAGTTCCTCTGAATTAGATGTTTAAAATGTAAGTGTTTTAATATCTGTCTCTTCCTCTAGTGGTCGTATCTAAGCACGCCTGGTACGCTAGATGTCCATGGTTAGATTGCCAGGTCGATCAGTGTTATTGGGTTTTACTGTAAAGTTCTCAGTACTTAGTTGCTCGGAGTTTGTATTTGGGCCCGGCTCACCCCACCTATGTCATGGGACCTAAGTGTGAGATGAATGTCAGGAGTGCAATGGCTTATAGGGCAAGGGAAGGTAAATACAGAGTTCGACATACCCTGCTACCTCCTCA
This sequence comes from Acronicta psi, assembly GCA_946251955.1. NCBI lineage: Eukaryota > Metazoa > Arthropoda > Insecta > Lepidoptera > Noctuidae > Acronicta > Acronicta psi. The sequence goes on from OX276486.1 coordinate 4,685,804, forward strand.
GGTGACACAGGAGATACAAAAAGTCCATTCATGTCCATTGGAGATACAAAAAGATTAGGTAGGTATATTGCCTTATTGGTAGATCGGGCTCTGTGGCGTTCACTAGGAGAGGCCTATATCCAGCAGTGGACGAATACAAGCTGATAATGATTGCACGAGAATTCATAATGTCAACATGAGACTGGATTGGTCTTAATAATGAAGTAATTAAACAGTACCGTCTTTAGCTTCTTCAACTGGCGTCGCTTCAGGTTCAGGCTCTTCCTCTTCTTCCTCTTCTGTTGTTGTCTTCTTGACTTTCGCACGTTTTGGTCCAGCGTCATCAAAGCCAACCATACCTTTGACATAAAATTAAGATTTATTCTATATTATAGTACGACTGTATGTATAAATTGTATAAGTAGCATGAGCTTATGAGGTCAGCCACGGTTTGCATCCAATAAGACACAATTCGTACTGAGTATTCGTATTCATAAATATGGCGATTTTAGCCACTACAGATTTACCACTATTGGCTGCTACTTACCATATCCAGCTGCGATTTGTGCCTTAGCTTCTTCGGAATCCTTGCGTATAGCTGTTCCCTGATATACGTACAGAGGGTACGCCTTCCCATAGGTCGGTCTTGGCTTTACTACGAACTTTCCTTTGCCATAATGGTACGCCACTTCATCAGCCACCCACTCAGGATTGATTGTGGTTAGAATACGACCCACCTCTTCTTCAAGATCCTGGGACAATTTGGCAGATATGTGTAATTTTTAATAAACTTACATCTTAGATAGATACGTATACAATCCAAGATATACTTATATAATTAAATATACTGTCTAAAACCAGGTTCTTTGATTAATTTATTAAGATGTAAGTTTTTAATTTACAGTAAATACTTGTAAAGTTTAAAAACATACCAAACACACAAACCACATAGATTTGGATTACGCATGCGCACAGTTTCGAGATTTACCTTGTATTTCCGTATTAGCTGTGTGCGTGCCTGACCAGTGCCGATGTTTGTAAAGTATTGATAAAATTTATCAGAAAATATCTTACCGCTTCCGGAACCTCATCCTGGTCTTCAGGTTTGATGAGTGCGCGTGGTTTCAGCCAGTCTAGATTCTCGTCTTCTACAAGATTCCCGCGTGACTTGGCTGTCACATCTCTCTGCTAAATAACCGCATTTAATATTAGACTTAATAATACATGGTACATGGCACATTTCTGCGTTATGCGATTACGTACATCCAAGCACTGCAATGTTTTGTTTAAAAGCACTTTATCTTCGTTGATGCTAAGAGCGCGTTTTATCATAGCCTTCAACATTTTACTTAATTTTTTCGATTTACTTCAGAAATAAAGAAATACACAAGCACGCAAGCGATGTCTGACAGCAAATGAAACACTGGTTAGTTTCAGTTTCAGAACTGGAGCGGATTTACGAGTAAATATTCTAGAGACATTTGCATATTGCTTGATAGGTCTTTATTGGGGACGATCATGTAATTCGACTATAAATAATTCGAGGCACTTTAGTTAAGCCAAGCAAGCGTAAACAAACGATTAAACCGTTGCGTGCCCGAAGCAAGGTGGATTGTATCTATATTCATTATAATTTGTGTTAAGCCCCAAGTTTATGGTCCACGCAAAAGTTTAGCGTTGATTACTCACGTCAACATCGTCGACATCTGATTCAGTATATGTAACCGATTCAGATTCTAAAAAAATAGGTAATAATTCTGTTTTAGAAGACATGACTTTGTTATCTTAAATCTTTTGTATAATGGAGCAATTGACTTCAGCACTGGAAGCTTTATTCAGTACTGCAGTGCCTTTTACAGCGGTAGTTCTCACCCCAGTATTAAATGAACTTTGACCGACGAAGTAAACTGCATTAGCAATCGCATTATTAGCTAATGTTGCTTGTACTAGCGAATCAGTAATGCCGAGCAAAAGATGAATAATTCCATTTGTCTGTAATTGTATCACGAAACCTGCAAGCTTGCGCATTAAGAGATTGTTATTTTTATTGATATTGCTTTGTATTCAGTACCTATTAAAATTTAGAATTGAAATATAAATATAAACACGAATAAGTCTAAAATCTGTAGAAACAAATGACTGTTTTTCACTACCGACGATATAGTGGTCTGATGTGAGATTCATGAGCCTCTAGGATATGTATTTTGGATATGAATGATGACAAGGACTTGATATGTGCAAGTCGGTCACCTATCTAGAAACTCACCCTTGCAAGTGTAGTTTAGATTTACAGGTTTAATCGATTTGCATTTTCCTATATTTTTAACTAAATAGTACAGGTTTTACTAAATCTACAAATTGCTTCCTTTCCTAACTCGAAAGCTTTTGTAATTGGGATAGATAACAATGTAAAAAGGTCGTAAAGCTCCTTCCTTAGCCATTAAGTTTTATATCGCTAATTTTTAAGTATGAATGGGGAATAAATTAAACGCAATCGTTTTAATCGACCATAAAATGACCTGTTTCAGATTTAAAATTAGTTACAATGTTTCATGACGGGGAATTTACATATAAGAATAGTATACGTAACAAAATTTAATTTACGTCTTGCCCTTTAAGAATCACTTATGTTAATATATTCAATTTTACATCCTCTTTGGGAATAAAAAAAATCATTACATTTTTGAATTTTATTGATGTATTACAACAAATTTTATACAACCAATGATGAACTAAATACTGATGGTTGAATAATATTTTGAAGCTATAAAATGTACGACTGTCGTATTTTTACAAAACCAGACATATCCCATCTTATTTATCTATAAACAATCATCATAATTTAACTACATATATAGACTATTGTGACCATATTTTTATCCTATCATATCGGTCCTATTTTTTAGGATACAAATAAAAGTACTATCACGTAAAATCTTTCATATTTTTTCTGCTGTCGGTACAAAGTTGGTAAATTACTTTACTTCCCAGAGCTGGTCGTGTCACCAAATTCTAATTAGTCTCCGTGTCTGGCATTAGCTAGCACTGGAGGGAATCACGAACTTCGCGACAAATGGTGCGAGTGCGCGAAATTAGTATTCAGTTCTCCTAGCTTAGACCTACATCGAGTATTCAGAACCTCCTTGGTTTGTTAAACAGTTCTAGATTCAGTTGCCAACCTCTACGGTGCGAGATTTTTGTATTTCAGCTCAACTAACCACAATTATTTATGAGTCCATACAGGTAAGCTTTTTAAAATATTCGCGAAGCCTTCATTGGGCTTATGAACAGATAGATAATCAGATAATCTGTTTTTAGCTGCTAAAAAGGATAATTTTTTTTTTTTTTTTAATATAGGTAAATAATATTAAAGTCACTGTATTTGAAATTGCTCTTGTTTAAAGACGGTTAGCCTTGTAGACTGGGTACTTTATCCCATATTCTTATTTATCTCCAGATTTGGAACTATTTTCCTACTGCTTTATATTATCTTAATATGATGGTTTTCTTATCAAATAGTTTTATGCAATTTTTTTATTCAAATAAATATTTCTATTCTAATTCTAAATAAATATTCTAAATATATATATTATTATATTCCTATTCTAACTATTCTTAATAATTCTATTCTAATTATTCAACCTTTATACATTTGTTACATAAATTGAATTCTCTATCTTTACCGCAGTCCTTTATTATTATGTGTACAAAGCTAAGCTTCGCAGTTTTATAGGTTTTGAGTAAACTACCTAAGATTTCGCTGCGATAGCAGGTACATAAACTTATGACGTCATATTTTGCTTGCCTAGGCACTAGGCAGGTAACGTGTTTTTCGACATGTAAGTTTTCACTTAAATGCTATAAAATGAGCGAGAAAAACGTGATACTTACATGTTACTTTTCAAGCCTCTGTTGCCATAAATTTTATTGTTGCCATTTTTGGCATTGCGCATAGTTTGCCAGTTTCTTTGTCTTACGTAAAGTTATGATATTTTTCAAATAAAATGTGAGCTGTAGTGTTGTTATCTGCGATTTCCACGTTACTTTTAAACTATGAGATTTTTAAAAAAAAATGTATCTAAAATCCCGTGTTCTATTAAAATTTTACATCTCAATATGTTCCTAATACTTATTGAAAAGCTACACGGAACCAACCCTAATTCTATTCTTGTACGTATCATAATATATTTTACGATCTAAGCCAGGGGTTGCCACACGGGGACAAATCTGTTATTGTGATGCACGATCATAATATTATGCTTAAAAACAGGAATGGTAAACTCATGGCATTCGTGTCATAAGAGGCACGCAGCCCAATATTACTTACATGTGGCACGCAATTGATTAAACAAAGTGAAAATAACTAAGATACTGCCGCCTTAGCCCAGTGATTCTAATCGCGACTGCTACGCTAAAGGTCTTGGGTTCGATTCCCAGGTCGTGCAGTGTTATAGGCCTTTTTTTTTAATTCTCAAGAGGAGCCCGGAGTTTGGATTTATGTATGTATCTAGCTAATCAATCATTTGGTGAATATACATTAGTACCTACACATCGGCCTAACCTTTTGGGGAATTCGGTTTATTTGCGTATTTGAAATCAAATCGATTTGAAATAGTAACTTTTTCTCGAGGTATCAGTTTCTGCGAGTTTGTTTGTGAGCGAATCATAATTATCGTCTGGGGCACCCTGAGCTGAGCGAGCAGTCATGATCGCTATTAACTTGCAATGAGATTACAATCTTTTCTCTTGCGCATGAAATATTCTATTATAGTTCATGGCACGATAGAAGCTTTACAGTGTTTTGTTTAAAAAATACATTAATAAGTTTAGTACCTAAACTAAAACTTTGCAGTAAAAGCAAATGACTATAATGTTAAATATTGATTGCCCGAACAAAAAAAGGCGCAAAATCCCGAAACTTTTCATGGTTTCAAAACAAGTTACGTTTACGCAAACAACGAAATCCATATTATTTTATGGCATACCCCCGGCTTCCGCAAAGCTTCTAAATGCAAATTACATTTAATTTCGGCCATTCAAAAATATATAAACAGCAATAAACATTTACGATATCCATTACCGCCGTGGCCTGTGCATCAGGGTTGCGTGTTGGACCCCATCATGATCGATGGATGGGACGCAGGTCATTACTGATAGGCCGTTATCGTGATAACCAGCAGTTTTGATTGATTTTCTTAATTCCTATTGTGGGAACCGCAGTGATGCGACGGCCGTCGGGTCGCTCCGTAGCGGTACAAGAAAGATTTAAAAATATATAATTTAGAAGATACTGAATTAGGGAGAAGTTTGTTACCTAAATATTGTGCCCTTGTGTTTCGGTTTGAAGGGTAATGTAGCTAGTGAAATTACTAGGGAAGATGAAAAAGCGCCAGTAATATCACTGGTTTCGTGACTTAAAAAACGTAAGATGTTTATTATTATTTAGCACAGTGTATCTTTAAAGTTTTCGTAGGTAAAATTGTTGGCATGTGGATTAAAAACAGGTCAATAAAGTACTCATTTTATAAAACTGCATTTAAATGCAATCAGATGAGTCGCGATCGCTGTTGGCTCTTGTCATGAAACTTCAGATATTCCAGATTTCCCAATAACTGACAGATAAAACGCACTTTAATTAACGTGTTTATACTAAACTACTTCAGTTCAAGCGTTGCCGTCTTAAGCGTTGATAGCAGAAATATGTAATTTCAATATGATACTTCACGAAATATAGCGAAGCTTGGGATTACGAAGACAGGGTCACAAGGCGTGCATACACAAACACATTATGAGTATTGTTACACAAATAAATTATCTATTCCAAGATAATGCAGTGATCCAGTGATGGGTGCCGAAACACATAGTAAGTATGTAAAAATATATGGCTCCTTGGCTTCAGCATATTATCCAATGTTGGTTGTAATTCAGTCAGGATTTGTGCCAATATTCCAATATGCTTACACCAATAGCCTAAAGACAAAGACGGTCACAAACGGCAGCCAATATTGGCCAAGACAGACACAAACACAGGTACAAGGTCGTATTTACAATGGAGTGACGCACACACATGCTGATTGCTGATTGCTGAGTCCTACTGTTACTCACTCTCAAACGCTTTAGTAGGAATCCTAGGGATTTTTCCTTGGACTTAGATCGCCAGAGGTCTGGCAATTTCTTTTTCATCCCTTGCGGGCTAGGCATCTAAATCAGGCAGTAAACGATTATTATCCATGTTCAGGGATGATTGTTTGAAAGTAATGTTTTGAGTGTTCGTATAAAGAATGCCTGTACCTGTATTTTGTGATGTTTGTCTTCATTGGATTAACCTGTGTGTATGTCGTGTTTATAATTCATTTTGATACTTACCCGGAAATCTGGAAAACAATTTGGTTTAATAACCAATAACAATAATAACGCGAATTGTCTCCGTCGTAATGCGGTCTTAGAACCTAAGAAGTATTTAAAGATTGCTTCACTACAATATTTATTTGGCATTAGCTATATCTTAGCAGGTATTAAGTATATTATAATAAGCTAGCTAGTATATTACTGAATCGTAGATAAATAGGTAGACAGTTATAAGACCTGTTGTGCTGTATGGTATCAGTGTTGGGCCGGTAACAAAATGGATAAAAGAAGACTACATGCAGCGGAGATAAAAATGTTAAGGTGGATGTATGGAGTGACTAGAATGGGCAAAATAAGGGACGAGTTCTTACCTAAATGAGAGAGTCTAAAAGTTGCACCAGTGATGGAAAAGTTGAAAGGAATTCCTTTGTCTTGGTATCGGGACATGATGACGAAGGATGATAGGCATGACTGACTAGAAGAATGATGAATATAAATTTGGTAGGATGAAGGGGTAGAGAAAGGCTAACGAAAACATGGATGAATTGTATTAAGGCCGACCAGATGGAGAAGCGAGTGAATGCTAAAGTGACGGCTAAAGAAAGAAAGATTTATTTTTCAGAATATGGAAAGGAAAGAAAAAGAAGGAAAGGATATCCTAAATAAATTGGGACAAGGGCAGGAGGATGAAAAGAAAAGTACTTAGGTAGACATACACACTGTATTTGTAGCCCTAGTCTAGCTTTTATTATTTGTAGCTTTTGTTATTACCCGACTGCCGAAGGAGGAGGGTTATGTGTTTGACGCGTATGTATGTATGTATGTATGTATGTATGTATGTATGTCCGTTCCTATGTCCGGTCGTAACTACTCAACGGCTCAACCGAATTAGATCAATGACACCTCATTAGATTCGTCTTGATGGCACGATTGTCACTGGGTACATGAAATTTTTAAAAAATCAATATGGCGGATTTTATACGCTTTAATGTGCGAACTGATTTTGAAAATGATCTTTAGTTGTATCAATTTATATTTTAAATCATCATTTAGGATCTATCTAGTGATTCTATGATGATTTATAAACTAAAAAGAAGGAAATAAAATCAATTTTTAAAAGAAACAAAAAACCCGACTGCGTAAAAACTACTAACTAAAAATCTAAAAACAAGCTCTGTAATGTTGGAAAATGTATTGCAGGCGGGACAAGCTGTTCGTTCATAAACAAAATTGTTTCTTTGCTTGTCCCGCCTGCAATACATTTTCCAACATTACAGAGCTTGTTTTTAGATTTTTAGTTAGTAGTTTTTACGCAGTCGGGTTTTTTTATGAATTAGCCTGAACTTGGTTTATGCTAATGTACTGTTTAACAAAGCATAAAGTAAACAACAAGCAAAATAAAACGAATAACAGTATTGATAGGGCGCTAACGTTTCTTTCTACTTGACCGTGTTTGATCAATGTTGCTATATCGGATAGATACTTCTTACATAATTTGAATCAAATTATTGGAAGAATGTAAATATCAACGAATTTATTAGGTATTCGAATTATACGAAAGCTTATTGTAAAGAATTAGTTAAGTACTACTGTACGTTATGCTAGAATAAACGAAGGGTACGTATAAACTTGGAATAACATATTTTAAACGTGTGTCATGAGTTCATGTTTGCAAAACTTATTTTAATATTGAGTCTCTTACCTTCTTCGGCGCCATCTTAGGCTGTCCGTAAAAATAAATCAAACAAGTTAAAAGTAAATGCAATAACTATTTTTCTCAAAAATCCACCGCGGAGGAAAAGTTTGACAAATTCGTAAATAAATTTGACAGAGGGTTCTGCGCGATGCGGCTGCGCGCGCAGGTCTCCGTTGCCATGGCAACGGGGTGGAGCGCCCCTCGGGCTTAGTTGGGCTGCAGTACTGTGTAGTTTTGACGTGCTTCAATCCTACCGGCATCATTATCTGGTAACCTGTCCTTGCCTAAGGTATATATTTATCCTTTTCCGTGTACAGTATTATCCTTATAAGCGCAATAGTCAGTAGTAGTCATTTATATTTAGGTAAATTAACATTCTGAGACTTGGGCGGTTGATAATGTTGGTTGTAATGTGTCCTTTACAAGCCGTGTGTGGGTGATCAATGAGTTTAATTGAACAGTGTTCAGTGACAAAAACTAGTTACAGGGGTATAAACGACACCTTTTCATGCACGATATGTTGTATATTCATTCAAGCTATTCCATCCAGTGAGGTATTCATTGCAGACAATATTGAAAGTAAAATCTGACAATTCTGGGCTTAGGATAGTGTGTTGAATGTCTTTGGCTTCGGCAAATAATAATTTTGATTCGCTAGATCTATTGCTGTTGTAAAATATCAAAACTTTTATAGTCTAAGCAGGACAATCATTGCTAAATTTTATTAATTCACCATCAGATCAGAGAAATTTCTCGCTTTCATTCGCATAAGCACACCTTATAATTTTCCTAACGAAGGAGTTGAACAGTAAAGTATGAAGCAATGAATTCTACCATAATGGTGAGAGAAAATTACAATATCCGCAGGTTTTTATAAGACAAGGCTGATACGTGGATACGATAGAGCCAACTAAGGGAGCTCTACACACAGCAGCGGCTTTAGATGATAGTAACCATAAAAGAAGATACACTGTGTCTACGTCACGCATTAAAACTTCAAGTATTTGAGCCCAGCTGGAAGAAATTCTGTTAAGTTTCTATGCGCTACTTTTGTGCTTACATTCCAATTCTAGTTCCGACCCATTTTTATTGGCTCCACGAGAGGCACCAGGGATATTATCAGACTCGTATCCACAAGAAACCGCACTTACCTCCCTTGCTATATACTAAAGTCATGACTGTGATTCGTAACATCCTCCAGCACCAAGACAGGCTTAAAGCCCGAACTGCTGCCGGAACGGTCTGGCCCAAACTTTGGTCCATTTAGGCAGTCCACCACCCAGTTAGAGCGAGCTTTTCAAAGCAAGATCAGCAAGAATTTAACAAGATAGTTAATTAGTTATTGATATTGCAGTATCTAATACATTTTACGTTAGAACACGTTATTTTCGACATGCCTGACCTTTACAAATCGGTTTATAGTGTCGGCGCATTCTGTTTCGTACTTGAGCCGTTTTCAACGTTCACTAAATCTGATTTATGTATTTTTAGAATGCATCGTTGCATTATGCATCATCCTATGCGGGATAGAGTAGTTCTATTTGTGTTTACTCTGAACTTGTTTTCGGAATGTATTTAATTTAATAGTGTTGTTTACAACAGTTGAAATTGGTTAACATTATCGGTACTGTTGCCACGGTTGCTGACCTTCGGCGAATGTAATACAATATTGATTATTTGGCACAACCAAAATCGGGGCGCTTTCTCAATTTATTTATTTTTGGCCTATCGTATCCAGATTGTTCCAAATGTCTCTATCTGGTGGATGGAAATTTAATATCTTGTTACTGTTCATTCCAGGTGTGTTAAATTGTGAGACTAGTCAAACCGAGCAAACTGGCGGGCGAGGGTGACCGGGGCGGAGGGTTGCTGATCCCTGCCCGAGAGCCTGATGACAGCGGCATCGACAGCGACGACGCTGTGCGAAGATTGATTCTTGCTCATCAAAGACCGGTAAAAACAATTCTGTATTCAACGACCAAAAGCGACCCAAAGCAACCTTTACTGTGTACTTCGATGATGACAGAGGGTGTTCAGCTACTGAAACTTGCTTCCAATTAAACTTCCATGGTCAGTGCTGCATTAGACCATGTAGAGGCTCCAAGGCAATGCAACGCCTGAACTTCGCTGTCTGCCTTCCTACAGAAAAAACCTTTTAGGTTGAGGCGTTAGGCCCTCTAAGCTACGCGGGTCCCATAGGCTACTTAAGGTAATCCTTAGGGTAAGCCAGCCCTGCCAGCAGTACTGTTGGTACTTTTACTCATCGAAGTATTCACTGATGGCTTATTGTTTATATTTCCAGTTCGGTGACGAGAGTAGCAGTGATGATGAGGTACAGATTTCGTCACCAACGACACACAGACGACGAAGCGTCCAACGGGCTAGCCTGGTAAGTTTGAAAACTCCTTCTGTCTTTGAACTAGTTCTATGGAGTGGATGACGCCATGGATGATTGAATTATATAATTATGTGAATTCGTTATTGATTTGGACGTTTTCTTTGTCAACCAGTAGTTGATGCTATCGATGAAATAATAATTCGCGATGATACTTTATTGCCATAATCTGTTTATTTAATCATTCGATTGAAATCCTTACCCAATGCATAATCATCCTAAATTAGACCAACGTGGTATAGTGTAGCCTAACCTTTCTTATACTGAGAGGAGATTCGCGCCTAGCAGTGGGGGAGTGAGTAGGTCAATGACAGAAACCTCCCCTCGAAAAGGAAAATTAATAACAAACCTCAAAAGAATTCTTACCTTAAGGGTCCGTCCTACAAATCGACCCATTTTGATACATTTTGATCATCGATTGCAAGGAACCGAATAGGGGAAAATAAAAACTGAGCCATGAATTGAAAAGAATAGTTCCTTTTATGTTAGAGAGGTTAAGTGGATTTTTTAAATTATTTCCATATTAGTGGTAAATCACGAATATTGACAACTCTTTTTCCGAAAAGTTGCGTTCGAGTGACGTTTGATCGTCGCTAGCCAAGAAACTATAAGTAATTATGAATGTAAAAAATATGTATTAAATACAGTACATACTCTTCTTTTAGAGAGCCAGGTTACTTTTTTCAAGTTTTATACAAAATATACCAGAAAAAAAATTATGAAATAATGTTATTTTTGGAAAACTTCCAGTGAAATATGTATTTTTTTCTATTTTTTAGAGGCACTTTTACGAAATTTAAAAAATAGTGTATTAAACTTAAGTTATCCTTTAAATAGAACGTAAATTTATATTTTCAAAAAAGTAATATTTTCACTGTGAAAATAATAGATACATTGAGCTATATTATCGAGCGCAAAAACTCGATCGCGCCAATAACCATCGGGCCATCATTTATTTGTGATAATTATTATTGAAAAGATCAAAATTGTTTATACTACGCCCAACCTCGAGCCGAAACATAGAACTCGATTGAATCAAATTTTGAAAAATTGAGTCAAATTTGTGCACGGCCTCTTAATTAATTTTCTTCAAACTAATTACAGAAAAACATAGAGGAAGATCACGACCTAGTCATCATGCAGTGGCCTCAGGACCAGTACAGTAAAGATCAGAAGGTCACCGGGGAAACTAGTCCTGACCGTTCCTCACCACCTCTCTACGAAGTGGAACTGACTGCCTCCGATGAAGACGATGATGCCTCGGTCCTTGAACTCGTCATACCTATGCATACGTCCAGGTACCAAAGAGTCCCCACTTCTTCGCCGAAGAAAACGAAGCCAAAGGTAGTAAAGAGGTATTTCTGCAGCATGATTTGCTGTGGACGTAAATAATTACCTTTTTATGATCTTGATGTTATTAACTTTGTAGGTAAGATGAAAGTTTGAGGATTTTAACTTTTTATGTCGATTTTAATAAATGTTGTTATAAGTATGTACAATTAATGTATTTTGAGCTAGTACAGCTTTGTCTCTAAGAAGGGCCTAGAAAAAGAAGTTGAATCGTTACTTCCTGGCTGAACCATGGGGCCTAACATAATATTATGTCTTGTGACGTAGTATTTAGGTCATCGTATTCTTTTGTCACTAGCCAAAAGCATAGCTAAAAGTATATCGAGGGATTTGGTATAAAATGACAAAATTATTTCGAGGCGTGCAATGCGTGCATGGTAACTGCACCTTTTTCACGGTGTAAGTGAAGGATGTTGCTATAGCATACAGGTTAGGTACATAGGACTGTCCTTCTTTTAGGCTCTAATTAATAAACAAGGTTTATCTAGGTGTAGTTAATCTTTATTTTGTCACTCAGATGATTTTAAAGAGGCCGAAATACGAAAGAGACGAGACATAGTTTAGCTACACCCAGTAATTATGCCATGCCAATTTTGGACGAAATACAATCCGAAAATCTCCCCCTTATATCTTGGTTTTCGGCTTGATAATGATTTTGAAGTGTCAAATCTTTGCAAACAATGGTAGCGAAAGTGAATAAACATATTTATTTACTATTTAACCAGAATCCCGAAACGATTAACACATCAACCTCATTTTCAGTACTTATTAATGTGACCTCTCACTGCACGGAAAGCCGAGGGTCGCAAGGCCAACTTTTATATAATAGCTAGGTATCATTAAAATTGCGTCAATTCCAATTACTATTATGTGAGGAGATTGAGGACATTTCAGTCAATTAAGTGATATATAGGTATAGCGTAAAAAGCTAAAGAATATTTAGTTTATACAGTGACTTGAGTTTCTTAGACGGGACTTAGCATGAACTTACGCTGTATTTTTAATAACTGTAAAAACACTGCATTTGTCATGAACAACTATAACTTAATCAACCCTGAAATCGCGAAAAAAACAGCTATTCTATACATTTTGCCAAGTTGAGTGAACATAGCCAGCTGAGTCGTTTAAAAATTAACGGTTATAGTTCGTGCGGAACTAGTTGGCCGCGTCGTAGGTAGGGACGGGGGTGAGGCGGCGGGTTGCTGTGAACGAAAACAAGTGCCCGCACCCCTCCGTCCCACCGCGCGCAGGCGACCCCGCCCCTCCTTCCCACCGTTCACATACCTAAAGCGCGGCCAACTAGTTCCGCGCAGGTTGGTGCAATGAGTGGGGTTGGGGCCCTAACCCGTCTCATTCTGAGAGTTAATGGGCTGATGATGATTAGCGACATAATTATGTATTTTTTTACGGTATGTCATTGAAAACCGTGTATGACGGCTCAGATGAAATTTAGAAGAAGATAAACGAACAGTCTTGACAACAATATCTTGGGCTACTAGAGACAAACACTACGCATATAAAACGATATTAATGAATGCTATAAAGTATTGAGTTAGTTGATAAAAAATCATTTTAGTTGTATATTGAAGTGTGACCAGCTTATGAACTATACCTACTATAATAGGAAAGACGAAAGTAGTGTCTTTTTTATGTGAAAATGTCAAAATACCAAGTAAATAATGTCATATATTTTATTATTTGATGTTTTTATAAACGGCGTGTAACGGAAACTAGCCCAAAACTGATGTGCATTATCTAAATAAGTAGGCAACCGACCTCCTAACTAATTTAAGCTTCTTTCAGTAAGTAGTGCCATCCAAAAATAATAACCCCGTGTAATAAAGACTGATAAAACGACGAGTTGCCAACTTGAACTAAAATTTGAATTAAAAAAACGGTAAAGAATGAATGAAGACGTTTTAGTTCTTATATTTATTGTTATGTTAATACAAATGGATTAAGTAGATTTATTACATATGTATATTTTTTTTGTAACTACTTTAAGTACCTATAAAAGAAAATTTAAAGCTTTGAATTTATCAATTTGTGTATAGATATAAGTATTTTTATAATTCATGTTTGGACATTGTATTTTGTAAGTAGATATAGTTATATTTCATTCAATCGTTTCACTGTACAAACAGGTGTCCGAGAACGGATTATAAATAAGGGTCAGAACTCTGCATTAAAAACTTTGTTGGCCTAAAAATTAATAAAATTTATTATACATTCATTTTTAATGAATCAGAATCATAATTAAAAAAACATATTTTTTTCGGTCACAATGAGTGTCCGTATATTGAAATTCCAACATGTTTTCTGCCCTAACATTGTAATTAAGCAATGGGGGCCTGTTTCACTTCCCCTGGATAGCCGCAAACTGGCGAATAAAAAAAAAATGGAACAATATTTATATGAAATTATCTGCCAAGTAATTTAACAGGAACTTAACAAGTGGTGAAACAGGCCCGGAGGGTAACCCTTTATCTAATAATGACATTTTAATATTCCGTTTCTGTCATAATGACGTCAATAAAGGGAGACAGCCCTATACCGCTTAGGTCGTGAGCATGGGAAATAAGGGCGTAAATAGTATTTGGAAAGTAAAAATAAAAACTGCGGTTTAAATAGATACATATGTTGTAAATTGTAATCTACGAGCTAACTGATAGTAATGCTCTAAGTATATATGTGGGTATTTCAACTCTCCGTTTGTTCTTATCTTAAATCTAAATAAATGGCGTTGAAATTGAAACTGGTTTTATTTTCTTCAAGTATTTATTGAACTATAACTAAGTATTACCACGAGGATTTACACACAGGATGAAAAGGTAAGTACAAATTAGGTATTTTTGAAAAATAATTATCTAATATATAAAACAAAGTTGGGTTTGTTACAACACGTATAAGTTCAGAGCTGCTGGACCTATTTTCATAATATATAATAACTTATAGAATAACTATTAAAACATCAGAAAATTTCAGGGTGTAACGGGGTTTAAACTTGACGCGAGCGAAGTTGCGGGAAAAAGCTACTTTTCAATAAAACAAAGCTATGTTTTTTCTTCAGTCTTACTCCTCTATAGTATAGACCAGTGATGGCGAACCAATGGCACGCGTGCCATTGCTGGCACATGTCAAATTATTTTGGGCACAAGACTTTGGGCTTTAGGTGCCTCATTAATATTCTTTTCCCCCTTAATTACTGAATTAAGATTGTATATCGGCACGTTACGGTCTCTTCAATTTTTTTAAAATAAAAATTAGAACAGATGAGTAAAGGTTCGCCATCCCTGTGCCTCGACCATGAGTTTTTCTCACTAGACTCGCTAGCGACGCCGTAAAATATTTGTATAGAAATCCCTCGCAGCGCCTCTAGCGGTTACGTAAGGAACTAATCTCAACTATGAGATTACAGCGTTTCGATGCGTAAAAAACCTATCGAAAATCATTCGATAGAACTCATGGTTGACGTACTGGTCTATACAAAGCAAGTGGACGTCTTCAAAAGATGCAAGAAAGCCATAAACCGACCATTTATCTACAACAGCTCTTCCTGGTCTTTGATAGTGTATACAAACATCGCCATGGGGTTTCTTCATAAAGAAAAGTACTCAATTTCATGATTTTTCTTCAATTATATATTGTACTTTTTAAACTTAATTGTTAAATAATAGAATGTTATTATTGTAGTTGTAAGGATATGTGATGGGTGGCACCTTCAGTGGCAAAATCTAGAATGGACCTCTATCTAGTGGCGAGCGTACGATGATTGCACATGTCAGGGTATATTATAGGATCCCGCTATAGAACGGCCTTCAGTAAAAAAGTACTTTGTGTATGTACTGTATAAGTATTTTATATAAAATACGCTAGATGGCAGGTATTCTGAAACTGTGTTGTTGGCAAAAATGTTTTTGATCAGATTCTAAAATTAAATTAGATTAGTTTCGCTATTCGACAACAGATAGCGCTAAATAAAACTTTCGATTGTCCAAGAAATTATGTAGCTAAAGTACTCGATCTATAACAATGGCCACTTATTAGAGTCATAAAAGAAAACCCTTTATGGCCGTTTCTATGTATAATATGTTTCTAAAATAAATTCGGATCACTTGGACAAGCGGTGGGCTTTGCGCACCGTAAGTACCTACTTAGCGCTTGGTGGCTTTACTTTGTTCTTTTCTGAGGTGTAAATTGTTTTTATAACACAAGCGTGTACCAGAGCGTGGACTTCATATATGTGGAAAATATGTTGAGTGCTAAGCTAAGCGATCATAAAACTAAAAACTGCTGTTTGGCGCTTTGTATAACTATTATATACTGTCTTCCCACCAGCGGCTTCGCCCGCGTTGTCTTGATAACCTTTTTCCCCCGTTTTTGCAAAGTTTTTCATAGCTACTCCACTCCTATTAGTCGTAGCGTGATGGTATATAGCCTATAGCCTTCCTCGATAAATGGGTTATCTAACACTGAAAGACTTTTTCAAATCGGTCCAGTAGTTTCGGAGCCTATTCAATACAAACAAACAATCAAATCTTTCCTCTTTATAATATTAGTATAATTATATATAGGTAAATTGTTTAATAAAAAAACAGAAAATACTTTTTTGTACATTTTCATTTTATTTAATGCATGTTTGAGAACTGTCTTGTTAGGTCCTAAGCGCTACGCGAAGTCCTGGGTTCGATTCCCAGGTCGAGCAGTGTTATTGGGTGTTTCTAAGCAGCTCTGAGTTTAGATTTGTGCTCATCAATGGCAATAGGCTCGCCTTCATTACATGGGACATAGACATAATGACGTGATGGTATGTGAATTACGTGATGTGATGTTTTTGGGCCGGAAAGTCTTTGGTTTTTACTTTTTTTTTCAATGTCAAATTAGAAGTAAGTATATAAACATGCCAATTAATTTGTTACGGTTCGTAAACAGAACGTTAGGTGATACATTTAGTCTTATAAGAACTTTACGAAATTAGCTTCACGAAATGTATTTACTAAATCCATTTCGGGTTTGGCTTACCACCTCTAGATAGCCGCTAACCTATAAATTCAAAAATGGAACATTTGTATGAAATTTTCTGGCCAGTAATTTAGCGGGACCTTACTGGGAGGTTGTGAATTTTTAACAACACTGAATTTTTAACAACACCTGTGACAATCGTTAGTGGTAGTCAGAAGCCCAAAAAGCTTGAGAACCAGTCCTTGTATTGCCCAGAAATTGGGTTGCGGAGGTCTGATATCTTTATATAAAACTAGCTTTCCGCCAGCGGCTTCGCCCGCGTGGTCTTGATAACCTTTTTAACCCGCTTTTCTGTTGAAATTTTTCCTGAATTTTCTTTGCTATAAACCTCACGGAGCCCGAGACCTTTCCAACGAATGCAAAACCGTGGAAATCGGTTCGTGCGTTCTGGAGTTATAGCGTCAGGAAGGAAAACCCGACTTATTTTTATATAGTAGATAACTATAAATATCTTGGGACACTACACAGCACTATCTAGTCCCAAACTAAGCAGAGCTTGTACTATGGGTACTAAACAATGCATACATACTTATAATACATAAGAAACACCCAGACAAACACAAACACTTAAGTTCATCACAATAAATGTTTGTAATCTGTGGGAATCGAACCCACGACCTCATGATCAGCAGTCCGGTACTCGAACCACAAGACCACAGACGTCGTCTGATATAATATCATTGCCTTTAGCATATAGGTAAGTAATGATGCAAGAGTCACGTGGCCCTTTAATAAGTATCTACAATCAAACTAGAGGCCAAGTCTTTACATACTTCTTACATATAAAGGACTAATCGAAGACCTACAGTAATCGAACCTTGACGGTTTGAACATAAAATGCCACTCCATCAACTAGGCTGCCGATGGCTTTTCAGTTAAATAAGAATTTTCTGTCTATTTTGAACATGTAAGCTGGGATATAGATGGTATAAATTGAGAAGGATACAAAATGCGCTATTACTATACCTACACCACATTGTGATCACCGATCCGCTTGCCAACCGTGGTAATTAAGGCAATATTGCCTAACGAGCGGCCACCGTAGCGGTCCATTAACAGAACCATGTTCAGAGGACAATTACGGCGTCACATGAGGACAAAAAACATTGGAACACTTGCGGCAATTTTACAATGCGACCTAATAAAACTGCCCAAAGTGTAAACATGTTTCTGGTTCAATGGGCTGTTCCAGTGTCACATTAAGCGCATACATAGGTATAACGTGTTTGTTTATAGTGACCAATACAAATTGCTCAATCGCCTATTAGTTGCTTAGCACAATAGCCCGTACCGTGCTATACACGTAATAGAGTAGCGGGGGTAAATAATACCCCACTTTAAGTGCAGATTATCGAGCTCGAATAAAGCGATACGTTTGCATATTCAACGACCATAAAGACTAGTCTAGACTGTCTACCAATAAGTGCTTCTTTCAGCACTTTTATGTTAATCCCAATGAGTTAATAAGCCGGTATACACTCAATGAATAATTGTAAGAAATCTGTGTTCATAATGTCTAAATTCTAGTACAGGTGAGGTTTATTAGGCGCGCTTTTAAAGCATGAGTCGCACGTGAAGGCTGTTTAATCGTGTCTGGGTGGAAGGCGGCGGCGGCCCCGCGTGGCTCCGTGGTGCGGGGCGGCGCCCGACCCGCCGCCAGTCGCGCCACAAGCCCCGGAGGGGCTGCACGTGTCCTCGCTCCCGCCAACCGACTTATGTAACCATCCGCACGGTGAGTCCGCAGCCTCTGTGCCCCTTCCTCCCCTACATCGACCCCGCGACTCGAACCCACGCGCTCTGTCACACGGCCGCCCTCCGCGGAGCGAGCCACCGCGCGACTGATAACCCTCGGATACACTCGTACGTTGTGCTAAACCATCAGCTGAGAGGTGACATAATCGATGCAGTAAGTACCGGTGTCCGGTGAGTGAGAGTATTCGCGGAATGCAGGTGCGTTATGTAACGGGAGTCTCGCGCGGAGCGGGCCAGCCTTTGCTCGGAGCACCGTTTGCGCGGCAGGATGTCACGCTGTTAAGGCATCGCTTCTCGGAAGATCGTCGCTGACATGCCTCGCTAATGACACTCGTTATCACCAACCATTTCTCATCTGCAAATGCTCTCGACAATCAACGTGGAAATCGCACTTGAGTTGTAACGTTTTGTCATGATAATATCGAACTTTCGGAAAATTATGTGCTACTAATTATGTACTCGTCCTTAAATACTCACGTAAGTTATATAGGGGGAAGCATAATAAGAATGTCAGTTAAGAGGTTCTATAGAGGGCCGCCTAATTGGAAGGTCGGATCCACATAAAAAATCCATTCAATCGTGGAAAATTTGTTGCCGGGATAAGCGTTCCGTACCTCCTGATTTATAGCAGAAATTCTTTGGAATCGATATTAGTTAATGGTAACGTTTTCGATTTAATATTAGGTATAATTGACCCTTACGAATTCTAATTACGAATCGTCATTACTTATCGTTGACAAGAAGTTCATAACGTAGCACTGATAGAGCAAATTTTATTTTTGCCAGAGTTCGGAGGGTTGAAATACAATTGAAAGGGCCAAGATACTGATCTTTTCTTGAGAGCACGTCGTTTGAGACAAAAAAATCTGTCAAGTAGATGAACATTTATCATGATACTGCCAGTGACATTCGGGCATAAGCGTTTTATCTGGACTTGTTATCGTAGATACGTTTTTTAGAGGGGAAATGTATGTTATTATACCTACATATAATATTGTAACTGAAGTTCAGATTAGTAACAATTGCAATTTTTTTACATTTCATCACGCCTGTATTTCCTGAAGGCTTAGACAGAAGTGTACTTCGGCACGTCCACAATTTAAAGGCATGTTTAACCCAATATACTTGGAAGCCTATTATAATTATTGATAAGCTTTGTCGTTGATATTTCACTTATACGCACGAAGCGTTTTACTTCATCTTTTATCATGCGAACTGCTAGGGTGTGGAATTCTTTGCCGGCTTCTGTGTTTCCCGATTCATATAATTTGGCGAGAGAGAATAGTCATTATTTGAGTTTGCGTGCTCTATCCTCGGCAGCATGGTCACTTACCAGCAGGTGAGGTGCTGCCAAACGCACTCAAATTTATAATTAAAAAAAAGCGCATACTTAATATTATCCAAAACATTGTCACAGCTAGTTTCTTTGTTATAAGCAGAGATTATCGGTTGTTGTCGTTACAAAAGAAACCAATCAAATTGTCAAGTTAATGATACTTAGATTTCGTGGTGAATGTCAAGGATCCCATAGCCGTCCCTATAGGGCAAAGAGAGACAAATTACAAGTTCCGGCATTCCTAATATCTGTGAAGCCGCATTAGTTCAGCGTGGTGGACTATGTATAGCCTAATCCCTATCATACTGAGAGGAGACCCGTGCTCAGCAGTGGGACAGTATATGGGTTGATGGGACGGTCCCACTTTTTGGAACCGTGCAACTAGTTTGACAATTCAAAAGTGCCTATTTATATGGTGTAATTGAAATAAAATATTTTGAATTTGAATTTGAATTTGATGACGAAGTCCGGGATTGCGAACAGCTGCCTCCGTAGGTTGCGAACGATCTATGAGAACTTTCTTCACCAACTAATACCTACTTATGTAAAATTATTTAAAAAATCTATTCCATTTGGAATCAAATTATTGGTTATGGTTCAATATTGTTCAGATGACAATAGAGTAGAATATTGAATGATTCGATTACCTATATTCCAAATCTTTAGTAGAAAAAAGTTACGATTACAATTATTTTTATCAATTTTCAAGAACTTCTTTCTGGGAAATACGTGTATGTCGTTTTAGAGGTAAATGGGGTCAAAGGCACACACACTGCTGCCTGCAATTTTCTATGAGGTTTCTCTAAGACTTAAGGCATGTTTCACCACCTCGCCGGGGTCGCGGAAGAATGTCTATACGTACCCGTGACCCCGGCCGAATGGTGATGAGGCGAACACCCGTCTGGTTTTAGTGGGTAGACGTCCTTTTCAGGGCGGAGTCCCACACACCATAATAAATGTGCATAAATAGTGCATAAAGCATTTCCAGACGCAAAAAAGAATGTTTCACCACCTCCCGATAAGTTCCAGTTAAATTACTTGGCAGATAATTTTATACTCAATTTGTTCCATTTTTTTATTTATACTGCAGTTAGCGGCTATCAGGTGGTCAAACAGGAAAACACAACTTTGATATGATTACTTATATTTTATTTCGATACATAATTATCTTTACGCTCGTCTCCCGTAAACCCAAAATTTCCACTTGCACCAATTCTAGCACACCGCGTCATCTACGGTCATTAATTCTCTTGCATGATCGTCGGTAGGGCTGTAGGGCAAAGGTTCTCAACCTTACTTAGTGATTTATTTTCTCCATTTTCTATGTATACACAAACCCTATTCTTCTAAAACTAAACTTAAACATAAGTTGGTGAAGTCAATAATTGTGATAGTATACTTACCTATATTACATTAAGGGCTTGTTTCATAGGATAGCCGTTAATCGCCAGGTAAATAAAAAATTGGAGCAAATTTTGCATGAAACTATCTGCCAAATTTAACGAGAACTCTCTGGGAGTTAGTGTAACAGGTCCTTAGGGTTAAAAATAACATGTCACCCACCTTATTAACCGCGCCAATGAACAGAAAAATGTGCTGTATTAGATATGAGCATCATATTGTTTTGATATCAGAAAACTGGTTTTGGAATTAAATTTACATTCAAGAAGGTTATACTTAAAGTCTTTAATAAATTAAAATCTAGAATTCTGGAGAGACATTTAGAGGTATGTACCTACTTCACATAGCAGGACACCCCTTTTCCACACATTTTTAATTTATTTGGTTGGATCAAAATAATTAATTTATATGAACCCCAGAGTTTTTCTATTTTTGTATTGTATTGCAATGTAGCTCCAAAGTAGTAAAGGAGAAATACAGAACAAAATAAAAAAAAAATACAGAATTATTTTTTCGAGCACCGACTTTTTTTTTCTTATGCATACTTTTCCTGAAAGTATTCGTATTTTAAACTCCCTATAATGTATCAAGAGACCAATTTTAGATAGTAAATGTTGCATAATTTCTATGCCTAAGATACACGCCTTACCTACGGCACACCAGACATGCATAATGAAAAATGTCAGGTGACGTTTGAGGGTTCAATATGAGCACCTGTTTTTTTCCAAGATATTTAAATTGCCCTCTATTCCAGGAAACTTGCATTATTAACAAGCTAATCATTAGGTATGTATAAGTTATTCATTGTCCCTCCCACGCGAGTCGTCTAGAGTCTAGACTCAGTGGAAATTTGAAGTTAGCGACCCGAACCAACGAAACTTTTTGAAGTAAAAATATCATTTTTATGTATGAAAAAAAAACATTGTATTCCATTTTCAAATGTTCTCTTTATTTTAATATGGCAGTAAAAAATGCTGTAATAATGCAAGAGGCACAAAGGCAAGGACAGACCGAACTACAGCCAAGAGATCAAGTCCTATACACAAAACACTTTTTTAAAATGGATACTATCGTGTGAACTCTGTATAATCTGTGCATTGTTTGTTCTGATATGCGACTAACAAGGTCAAGAGTTTTTCAATATAAAGTTGTTTATATAGCTTGTTTGTATTGATGACGTAACATGCATTTTAAGAGAGGTTAGGGCACAGCCATTTATGCTTTAAATCTGGAGCAGCCCATCTGGGGAAGTACTTCAACTTTACAGAAAACTTCAGCCAAATAACACACTTTATTGTGTGTAGTGTTCCTGCAGTGAGTAAGGTCGCTAGAGCTCTTTCTAAGGATGCGCTGCGCTGGCAGTAAGAGAAATATTCTCTCAAATTGTCGGCGCAGTGAATCCTCCATAAACCTCTAATAGGTTTTTCGAGTCGGCAACGCGCGAGTACCCCTGAGAGATATAACCCCTGGTGTTGCAAGCGTCCATAGGCTATGATAACCGCTTACCATCAGGCGGGCCGTATGCTTGTTTGCCACCTTAGTGGTATAAAAAAAATGAGAAGTTGGGGCGTATACCAATGTAGTTACCTGTCAAATTTTTTATTTGCCGTTATCGATCAAAAGTTTACGATTTTGCCATGTAAATTATACGTAGAGTTTATGTGCACAAATGATAAATTGAACGATGAATAAAAGAAAATGATTTTGGAAAATTATTATTATGAAATTGGTAACGCTTTGCAAAAATAAAGTCAACTCAAACAAATGTAAATCAGATGTCTGAGTACTGAGTAGCTCGGCCAATTATAGATTTTTGGCACGGGACGTGTCCTACGTCTAAATTACAAACGCACGAAATTTTAAATCATAATTATGGTAATCCAAATTTAATTACACAATGTTAATATATACATGTACAAAGTATGTTAACAAATACATACTTCTTAAATAGAGGGAAAGAATTATAAAAAAAATAGTGAGCACTAGTTTGTTTGAAAAGTGTAATATTTTTTCAGTTTTAACTAAAAACAACAATAAGCTTCACGTTTTAATGATAAAAGTATGCCAAAGAGTATGTTCAATGTACGACGCCCATAAACGTTGTCAACGGGTAAATTTTTTCAACAATCGTAAAACAATGTTGTTCTATTTTCTTCCCCATCATTAGACAGATTTTCTGGTAAATTATTCCGAATCAATTCTATCGTCTGCATGTCATGTTTCTTCGAGTTCATAATCAAATCGTATTATATACAAAGCATTTGTTATTGAGACCTTTTAACAGCTCGTTTCACTGATTATTATTGACTTTGAAACTTATATTATTTACTGCCGTACCCGCAGTTGTTCTTTAAGTTTAATGAATTATTAACTAATTACTTCCTTTGCTAAATGGGGGCCTGTACGCCTGGCTTACTTTTCTTAGAATCAAGAGCAGTGCTACTTGACACACTGGCTCATGGAGTGTTGTCTAGATTTTGAGCTAAATGTTCAATAAAGGGGATGCCTAATACATCATAAATTCAGATATACCTATGTAATAATATTATATGATAGATATGGAGGATTTATACATTAACAGGTGATAAACCACTATATAATATTTTGCCACTTATGAAAGAAAGTAAAGATAATATAAGATAACAGGTTACAGTTTTTTTTACTTTTAATATTGTTAATAGAGCTGCATTCAATTAATTCACGCATTGTTAAAATACTACTCAATCAGTAGGATGGTAGTGAAGCTATTTATCTAGAGCAAGTCCATAGTTTATATGTTCATTGTCATTGGTTGAGGCGTATACTTGCTAAAAATCTTGGATCAAAACGCTAGGGGTTCTATGCAGGCAGAATTCCATACACAGTGATGACTGGGCGTTAGACGGTTGAAAGCTCTGTTAATGCACCCGTTACACCGTATTAATAGTGCATTAACTTTAATTGACATTCTGAGTACGGTGGTTAAAAATATAATGGAGTTTTGAATTAAGGATCGCTGTCTGATATTATTTAATTTCTTGCTGTTGGCTTGCGTTTCAGAAACTGGTTTGAGATCTAACAAACAGTATTATCAACTATTTAATATAAAGTAATTACGGGTCATTATTTACATATAATTTTGAGGATATATTATGTATTTAAATTAAATATAAGGCTTCGTGTGTTGTTATCGCCAATTTTATCATACGAGTTCCCAGAATACATTTATTCATATTTCTGTATTGCAATTATGTGGTAAGAGAATACGGTCTACCGATTTCGTATGATTGAATCTTAAATTTACACATTTTAACGTAAATGATATAATTCTTTAGCATAGACAAACTAAAGTCGAGTGGTTTTTTTCCATTCATAAAGAAAATAACGTTGAATCTGGTTTCTATGATTCACAGACAAAAAAATCAGTTTTTGTGAACTATGATTAAGTTCTCTAAAAAAATTTGAGCCACAGACCTTACCGCTATGAATACATAATATATCATTATCTTATCATACTGTATATAAGTAATATAATTAGTTATATAAATAATGAGTATATAAGAGGTAGTTTGAAAGTAGCACCGGTTATTGAAAAGTTGTGCAGTACCGCTTAACGTGGTATGGACATGTGATGCGTAGAAGTGAAGAGCATGTTACCAAAAAGGTTTTAAGCATGAATGTGGATGGATATTAGGGAAGAGGATGACCAAAGAAAAGATGGATGGACTGTGTGAGAAAGGATATGACCACAAAAGAAGTGAATGATGAGATGACGGCTAATAGAGATGTATGGAAGAAAAAGACATACTGTGCCGACCCCAAGTGAATAGGGATGAGGGCAGGAGGTTGATGATGATGATGACTGTAGATTATATGAATGAATGTTGTATGAACGTTGCTGGCTAAAATGGCTACGATTTATAATATCCAATATCTATCCTTCTAATATCCTAGTAATATTATAAATGTGAAAGTTTGTCAGGAATGAGGATGGAAACTACTGATCGGATTTTGATAAAACTTTACAGTATTACAGCTTATACAACTGAATACATACACATACGGATATTAAGAGTATTTTATTATTTGCGTTTAGTAGGCCTCCCCATATTAAACACCGCCATAAAAACACCTAGGAACTAAAAAAAAAATAACACGTTTTTAACACGTGCCTTTTATAATGTAAAACTGCATTCAATAATTATTGAAAATACGACTCGAAAAATCGAATAAAAAATTCTAAAATACTTGTTTTTTTCGCTCTGTAACATGTTAGCTCCACATACCTATTGAAAGTTTCGCTTTAATTTCGTTTCAACATAAAGCAAGCTGCCTCCACGATCGGCTTTACTTCGTTTACTGGCTTTCACAGAAACATTACCCATTAGAATAAAACCCTGTTAACTCCCGACTTTATGGTTTAAACTTTTATTTATTTTATATGTTCGCTTTTGATACGATAAAGTTGATTAGCCTTCCATTTTAGACTTACTTATAACAAAAATGTACTGCGCCTAGCGCGCAATAGGGAATATGCATTTTTTTTTATATATTTTTGAACGATACTTTATATCGTTATGTAGCCGTAAAAAAAAATCCAGCGCCTTAAAACTAAAATTAAGTAACAAAAAAAATTATTAAATTATGAGACAGATATTGGCATGTTAAACACCCGCGATTTTGGCGCGCTTGCCGTTACGTCAAAGTCTACGTTCTCTCAACCAAACAACCACGTACAACAGAC
The DNA here is from genome assembly GCA_946251955.1 of Acronicta psi. Taxonomy (NCBI): domain Eukaryota; kingdom Metazoa; phylum Arthropoda; class Insecta; order Lepidoptera; family Noctuidae; genus Acronicta; species Acronicta psi. The sequence goes on from OX276486.1 coordinate 4,711,806, forward strand.
ACTGTTTTAGTAGACTTTGACGTCATATTCCATTTGACCGATAGTGTTGCGTTTCAAGGGATTTGAATTTCCAACAGGTTTTTTTGGACTTTTTAAATAATTATTTTCTCATCAAAAAAGAAATAATATAAAAAAATATCTACATAAACATAATTCTAAAACGATAAAGTTTATAAAAAAAAAAATTGACCTTTTTTTAAGTCAGACGCATATTCCCTATTTTCATAATATTTTTTTTGACAAAGCATGTCATCGAAATGGCCCAAATGATGTACCGAAGGTACACTTATTGGAAAAAAACCCTATATTACGCTGCGCTGGTTAAAACAAATTTGGGCTGAGTTGTATGGGCTTTTCATGACCTCCTTTTAAGTATTCAGGTTTTATAGTTTATGTAAGGCTTTATTTCAGTATGTTTTTGAGATTTTAGTGAGTTCATGAAAAATTTCGCTTTTATATTAATTGTTTGAAATATTTTAAAAGTAGCTACTGAAAATTATAAAACTATCAATGCATATATGCAATAAACTTAAGTCAGTTAGGTATCTTAGGTATAGATTTACTTTGTAGGTAAAGGATACATAATTACATAAGTAATCTTCAAGATTCTAGCCTTCCTGCAATTTGCCGTAATACCTACCTATATTAAATATCTTAAACAATTATTATTTATTAATTATAAATAAATAATAATTGTTTATAATTTAAATAATTGTAAATAATTGTATATATATATAATTTTATTAAATATTATATTAAATATCTTAAACAATTATTCATCGCAATTATATAACCATTATTATTTTGTTTAGAAATATCCCAAGGTTACTAAATCCTTACGTTTAATATTAAATAAGACGGCGTCGTTAAAATACCAAACACACACACACAAAGAGGTAGGCCTCTTTGTGAACAAATTTTTTTGTTGATATGTTATGTAATGTATTTTCTTGTAATTACAGACCGCGTAACGATTGTAATCGTTTTTTTAATTGTTATGGTCGTTGGCCTGGTTATTTGATTTACACGATTAGGGTGGATATATTTAAAAATGTGCTGAATATACGTTTATGTTCAGATTTTTCCCTATTATGATGGTACAATTTTCTATTCGCTTTACGACAAAACTGCTGAACTAATTATAACATAACTTGCTCTGGGGATTTCCTTAAAGACAATGGTCTCTATTTTATTTAAATTTAACATGGGTAATTTTATTTTGTTTTAGGTTTTATTTTATAAAATATTTATAGGAAATATTGGATAAAATCTATATAAATAAAAATTAAATGTTGTTTGTGGCTAAGCGCATCATTAAAGAGTCTGGATCTAGCAATAATTTGACTTTTTTAAAATGGTAATACCTAAGGTACACAGGAAAATTGAAAAGTTACTAAAAACTTCGATGACTACCTGACTATAAAAACTATCAGACTCGAAAGACGATGTTAGGACGCTCTGTTTCGAGTCAGATAGTTTTTTTTTACGTTATAGTGTATAAAATTAGCATTTAACCATTCCAGTCACTTAATTTAACCTTCAAGACTAATAGTAGGTATAAAGAAATAAACAATTAATGACTCATGATATTTAGCTAAGCCATTCCCAAAGCTGACTACAATATCAAAGAGTTATACAGAACACGTCATATCTTTGTGAGGTAATAAATCATTTGCCGTCTAAACTGTCACTAGTGTCGGGGCTTGTATACGAGCATTTCGGTACAAAAGCCTGGCGACAAAAGCCTACTCGCGGCCCATTCAAGCCGGTGACAGCCCTGGCAAATATTCCAAATTCAAACGATGCTTTGTATTGAATGCATTCGATCATTAAATAGCTGTCACGTCATTATCGAAGGCGAATTTGACGTACTTACTTTTTTTTAATTTCAGTACCGAACGTAACATACGTAACGTTATCTTTTTTTGTATTTTTTAAGCGTTATTTTAAGCAGTTATTTTATTATACGTCACCTTGAGACGTAAGTTTAGAATGTAAAGGAAGATTTGGACCTGGCGGGTAGGACTCGCGGTGGCTTAGGGGTCATAGAGTCTGGTGAATACGCAGGTTCGAATCCTGCCCGCCAGTCGATGTTTTCCTTCATTAAAATAACTGATACGTTAAGTTTTCTTTCTTTCTTTGGGTAATTCGAAAACGAAAAGTCAGAGATTCAAACTCAAGACCTTCATTTGTCAGTCATCACTGCATTCAAAAATGTCTTTGGTGTCTGACAAGCAGGATTCTCGGAGTCGGGACGAAATGGGGCCGCTTTTTGACCCAAATTGCACCCAAGAACTAGGTATCATATCAGCGGTTTACTATACCTAACATACTATTTATTTAGAGTCAAGCGGTGCACGTGGCTTGGAGGGCTGCCAATTCGGTTAGTGTTGATGCCGCGTGGAATCCAGTGCACTCCATTAGGGTACATGAGCGTAAACATATTGGTCTAGTTTCTTAGTACTTGGCCGGTTATTTTAATTATCTGAGATACTTGAGAAGAATCGCCTCGTGTTAACAGACCCTAAGCAGTAAAGAAACCCATTTTCTTAGATTTATTGCCTTGCTTCGAACTGCCCCATTGGTAGTGATTTCATCTAAGCACTGGTAATTATATAGAAGAATTAAACAACACATTGCTCTAGCCGGGAATCGAACCCAGGATCAGCTCTTTCTCAGCAGTCACGCGTATGACAACTAGACTAATGTTATCTATGGTATTTTAAAAGTTGTTGTCCGCAATTTCATTCACTTCCTAAAGGACTATTTCAGACAAAAAGTAGCCTGATTCTTTCCTTGAGATGCATTCTATATACTTCCCAAGTTTAATCGAAATCTGACAAGCAGTTAACGCCTGAAAACCCAACAGACAGACAGATTTACATTCGCATTTTTGTATAGATTACACTGTACCTTTAAAGTATTTGTTCAACATAGTTAAGTAATTGATTCTTCAAGTGATTGTCGAGAACAAAACACTTTAACCACAGTCATTTTGCTTCTACAAAATCGACACAAACGTGTTTTAGACTCGACGATTTCTGGGATGTTATTCCGAGAATGTAAGCCAATTTCCATGCTTCTGGGAACGAAGGTTGTGAGGTTGAGCAGCCGGTATTAAGGCACTTAGTGGCCTCGCCTCGGGACCTGACGTGGATTGATTTTGCCCACTCGGTGTTTGTGTGCACAACGCATTACTCCAACTCGCTGGAAATGCCCCGGAGACTGCAAAGGTATACCTTTAAACGGCTAAGGTTGTTTTGGGGATTGACTTTTAGTTGGAAAGTTTTATTGTGTTAAATTTTGCTGTTAAGTATTATGTTTTACTATTGTACTTATATTTTTGAGATAACCAGTTTTTCGAACATTGGGATGAGCTTTTTAGTCCTTTATTACTTACTAGCTTTCCGCCAGCGGCTTCGCCTGCGTGGTTTGGGTATAACTTTCATCCCCTATTCAAACCCCTTACAGCCCTTTTTCGAATAAAAAAATAGCCTATGTCCTTTCTCAGCCTATGTCTATATGTATACCAAATTTATACAAGACAGAGTTTCTTTCACATTTATAATATTAGTAAGGATAAATGTAATTTTTTTTATAGCCTGTTTCACAGCTTACTGATAAGTTCCCGTTAAATTATCTGGCAGACAATTTCATACAAACTTTATTCTAATTTTGAATTTATTCGGTAGTTAGCGGCTATCCATGTATGTGTAGGTATAGAACTAATCTCCTTTACGCTGCAAATACTGAACAAAACTGAATGAAGACTGAAAAATATAATTTCGGTACATTTGGTTTTCACTCGTATGGTTCGATTTTGGCTGGACCCGTTGTTGGAATATTCTTGTTACCTTTTTTAGTCAGCCATTATCATCTCTGCTGGCAAGACATCCTTCTCGGTACAAAGTTCCATGATGAATATGATTAAAATAAGTATAGTCAAACGTGAGGTTTACGTTCGCTAGGATGACAGCAAGCGACCAAATTTCGAGTTCCAATATTAACCCGGGAAATAGTGGTTTTATGCTGACGAGCAGAAAATTACGCTGGAGCCGGAATTTAAATCGGACTCCGCAAATATTCGGCCACAGCCCGAATTCTCGTGTAAAACCAAAGTCGCCGCTAGTTTATTATTTCGGAGCTGTTGGTATTCGGAATTAATATTTAAATAATTTGCCTGCGGTGTGCAAAATCCGCGTCGCTATAATACTTTCTTGCACTAGAAAATCAGAGATCGTGTTTTGTTTGCTCGGATCTGTTTGCAGTAGTTGTAATTTACGACTTTGTCTTGAAGTGTAACTTTTCAAGTTTGTAATCTAATCGCTGTTACATAATCTAAGGGATGCGAGATTTATTTACAATATTACAAAGGTCTCTATTGTCGCTTAGCAAAAAATAGAAGTAGCGTAGGATAGCTTGCTTCTAATTTTGTTATTATGACTATTGACACCAATGCCCTAACTTTTTTGGAGAAAGAAGAATAATAACTGCTTTACTGGTTCATTTTAGCTCTAGAAGTCTACATTTACCTTTCGTCTTGTATTGTTTGACGATTCTCCTATGATTCCTTATGATTCATAAAAAATCTCCCATGGGTTTACGATCCCTACATAACTGAAGCTTCATAACAAATTTCCTACCATGACGCGGCACTTCCAGGTGTATCGTACCCCTGTGTCGTACCTTCCCTGCTAATTTGGCGAGGCTCGTCCCTCGTTACGAACAGGAGCAACCGATGTTCCTCTTGTTATTGCTCGTTTTTACAACCTTCTATTATTTCTGCCCAGTTTCGGGTAAGTCCCAAGCGACAAAAAATAACTATCTATGAATTGCTCTGGATATCTGATATTCCTCAATTAATATTTTGATCATTTCGACGAAATAGTGCGGCTGTTTGATTTTCGGAAAGGAATAAATACAGTTTATGTAATGATATTTATTTCTGTAGATAGATACAACTTATCAAGATGTTCTAAGAAGACCATGTTGAGATGATTAGATGTGCCATTATTTTATAGCTGATAAGCCTTTGAGGCGCTTAAACAAACTCATAGAATCATATTAATATTATAAATGTAAAGGTTTTGATGGAAAGATGGATGTTTGTTACTCGTTCATGCAAAAACTATTGAACGGATCTGGATGAAATTTGGCACAGAGATAGATTATAATCTGGAATAGCACATAGCCTACTTTTTATCCCGGTAAAATTTATGGTTCCATGGGATAGATTTGTTTTAAGAAGATGATTTTCATAATTACGCCGTCAACATAGAATAATTCATAAGAAATACCCGGATCATGCGGGCGAAGCCGGTGGTGGAAAGCTAGTCATGGTGTAAATATATTTTTGACTCGATACTTTAACTATAACTTCCAAATAAAATCACTACTCCATGTACCTAAGGGTAACGTTGACCTTTTTGTTGGGTACAAAATGTTCAAAATCAAACAAGCTTTGGTCCTACATAGCGAAGTGAATTGTGATCACTGACAACGTTTGCGGAAGGCGGTCGTTCGTTATCGTGGAATGTACGAATAAATTATCCTTATGTTGGTATAAACGCCATGGAGCCGGACGGAGTCGGCTTCAAAAGGTTATTGGTACACCCTTCGATCTTTGAGATTTGGTCGGATAGTGTAGTGAGTCAGTACCTACGTATATTAATTGTGTAGGGCACAGACCAAACTTTGAGATTTTATAGATTTTTAGTATACATTTATTTTACGAGCAGGTATTTGGTATTTTTTAAATAAATACTTTCATCATCACCAACCCATTAACTGTCCCACTGCTGGGCACGGGTCTCCTCTCAGTATGAGAGGGATTAGGCCATAGGCCACCACGCTAGCCTAATGCCTTACTCATTTTTCAGAAGTTATAGTCCTCCACGCTGGCCTGGTCACTTGTGAGAATTTGGCTAATTTTCCCAGCAGTGGGATACAGGTTGATAATTGGCATGTAAAAAACAATCAAAATTAGTCCGGGGTTTTTTGTTAGGAATTTACTCTAAATAATTGGTCAAAGTTCAACGCAAATAGGTAGCCTCCAATGAATACTGTCAACTGCTATTGCCAAAATAAGTAATAAACAATGTAATAAATTGGTACAAAGATACGTTATTTATATATATATATAAAGATAGCGTAGATACATATTATTGTGAATAGAAGGCCTTATATACCGAGACAAAGTTTGATATCGTACAACGTCCAAATGATAGATTTATTCCCTAAAGTAAAATGTTCGCCTAGACAAAATGTTTATTCGATCAACTAGAAACGTTACGAATCGTGGTCGGCTTTGGGAATATCATTTTATCGTTTTATAGTGTGTTATGTTATTATTTGCGCTTTTCCATCATATCCATTGAAGACTATTTTATACGAGACAAGCTAATGCAACTCAATATTAGTTTTCTGACTGCTGACTGATGTAATGATTAAAAAAGGATTTCAAGGTAATCCACTAAGACTAATACAATACATTCATTTTGATTAGGTATTCAGAACAATAGGAAGTTTCTTTTTATTTGTCATAGGTCGAAAATTATTAGTGCCTTTTATGTCAATGGTATTTATAGAAGGCGGTGATTTCTTACCTCTACGTGCATATTTGAAAGCAAGTTTGTCACCCTCCATTTAAAAAAAATGGAAATGTACGACAAGTAACTTGTTAAAGGCATACTACAAACTACGCAAAGCAAAGGAACTTGTTTAAAAAAATAAAAACTTCACATTCCCTAGGAGCCAAGCAGGTCGCGTAGGTTACCAACCTGCTTTTATGCGCGACGTATTTTTTTAATATTTTTTCTTTGCAACTCTTTGCAAACCATATTTACGATATGGTTTATATGTATGCGGCTTTAATAAAAGACCTGTTTTATGAGCTGATAAGTGTGATTAGGCTGTAGTTAGGTCGTATATTCTATTAGTTATCTAGCTTTCATAAAAACGTCGGTTTATGAGCAATAGTCCTTCATAATGATCCTTGGTTGATACTCGTATGTTTACAATCGCCAATGTGCTAAGTATTTAACTATTTTCCTTTTCATATTTATCAAATAATTAAGTAATAAGTAGAAGAAGGTACTTAATGTAATTAAAAATATTGTTTATTTGTTGTAAGAACGATATAATGAATACATTCAAACTATTCAAATCAATACTACTTAGAAAAGCTTTTTTATATTTCACTAGCTTTTCGTTAGCGGCTTCGCCCGCGTGGTCTGAGTACCTATTTCTCAAATCAAATCGGTCCAGTAGTTTCGGAAACTATTCAATTCAAACCAACAAACAATCAAGTCTGTCCTCTTTATATTATTAGTATAATAGGTGTAAAGAGGAGGGATATAACATAGGCAAACTCGAACAGTATTCATAGTAGGTACAGTATTATAAAATCTGTGACCGAACCGTCCTTCACTGAAAGCAACTGAAGATACTTTTGAGCCCCCCTGTAGCTTCATCCTGACATAAGTGTCTCTGAAAAGTCACTTTTATTTTGCAAATAAGTCTATTTTTGACGAGGTCAGAGCCACTGCGAAGTCATAATGTAAGTACGGTCGAACCTTTATTTACTGGAAGCAACTCTAGGTACTTTTGAATCCTCCTGTGACGGTAATTGTCTCTGAAAAACCACTTCTATTTTCAAATCAGTGTATTAGCGATGTCAGCACCGTCTTTTAGATTGTCTCTGAAAAGCCACTTCTATATTTCAAGATCAGTAGCAAGAAACCTTTACAATTTGTATCTCTGAAAATATAAAAGTAACGGCATTTCCTATTGTATTAGCGATGCCAGCACCATTTTATAGGCACTTTTGGACCCTGTTATTTTGCCCTACAATTACTTTGCTCTACAATTATCTACTTTGCTTTACAATAAAATGGTCTCTGAAAATCCACTTCTATATTTCAATATCAGTAGCAAAACCTTTACGATTTTTATCTCTGAAAATATAAAACTAACGGCATTTCCTATGGGAAACCAGTTTACGAGCATCGCCGGGGCTCGGGTGTAGTGCTGCAATACTTTTATACCGTCGTTAGGAAGGGTTGCGTCGAGGTAAACGTTTTCCGGTACAAGGCTTTTTGCGGCAGCGTCTTTTCGAGAACTTTCGCGAAGGTAAAGCTTTGTTTCCTGCTCTTATTGTCAACTGCTAGCTATATTAAATGTTACCTGCTTAAGTATATGTGTTTTTTATATAACAACTTTTGTTTTGAATTGCCATTATGTTGAACGTAGTCACAAAATTGTGACACATTCTTAGGATGGGTTACGATGACGATAATTGATAATGACGACATTGATGCAATATTTTATTGTTTCTTGAAGATTCCGATGTTATTGACATTCTTCTATTGTCGATACTTATTAGATATTAAATATGTAGGTAAACCAAATCTTATTGCTTCATTCAGAAAAAACTTGAGCCTGAACATCTACAGCCAATTTATGTCAAGTGACATAATTGCGTGGTATGATTGCCTCATTGGATTAGTAGTAGCAAGAGCTGGTACTGAGTGTGAGGGCCTCGGTTCGCTTTCCACATTGAGCAGTTTTTTTCTGTATTTATTGAATAAATTCAAAAATTGAACCGATTTAAAAAATCTTACACCTATGCTCTAATATCACTGAGTAACATATTATGTTATAATGAATATTATCAAATTTATTATATGAATAAAGAACACGGTAAGAAACTGTCTGTTTACGTTACAATTTCAATCTTCCAATGCCGCGTGCGAGAAATATCATTGTTAAAACATCGAACTCATATATTCGACAGTTTGTGTACACTGTGCAGTGTTTACCGTACGCCCGCGAAAAGACCCGGTGCGCACGAAAATATTTCAAGTGGAAACAAAAACAAATTTAATTTGTTCAACTAACTAGAACGTGGAGCGGGCTAAAACGCTGAATTTTAATAGGTACTTCACAGAAGTGTCTGCACACTCGATATACATATTTAAACGCGATATTCACTTGGGTGAATCGAAAAAAATAACGGACGCAACAAAATTTCATGTGATCGCGCGATTTTATTTCCGCTTTTGCATCCAATATTGCGAATAATGTAATATTTTTTGGATCAGTGTGCGTTCTGTATTCAGTCACATGAATTTCTATTGAATGAAATGACGTGCCAGATCGCTGCACCGTGATTTTTTCTTTAAAATTATCGGTGTATCTGCTATAATCTTGTGAATATCCCGTCTTAGTGCTCACCTGCATGTAACTAGAAAACCTATTTTTACAAAGTACTTAATACAATATTGATATTATAATATCTATACGTTCACAATTTCAATGTCGGAGCTAAGATATAATCTTGTGGTAATAACAAAGTGAGGCATATCTACGCCTAAGTAGTCTTACGTCGTAACCTCGTCGTCGTAAGTCGGAACTTTTTTAGGATTTAAAAGAAAGTAATTATACGAAATTTAAAGTTCGATCAGTCTCGTAATGCCCCAAAAGGGACATTGTAACCGCCATTTTTTTATTTATCTTTGTGTTATATTCAAAACCAATAATCTTGTGGCCATGACAATAACTCCAGCAGATGCCATAACATAATTCCAAATATTCTTGCAATTCTCTAATAAACTTAGAATTTAAGCAAGAATAGGAACTTAGTCAGTCGATCCTAATCTCAGAATGGCCTGAATGGAACATTGTAGCCGCCATTTTTGTAAGTCACACTGTTATTAACTTTCTTAAATAAGGAAAATGATCCGCCTAGTCGTTTTAAGGGCAGTGAGAGTAGAATGATAGGCAATGATAAGGGTAATATATTTTTGATTATAGTAATTACCAGTAATTGAGTGTAGTTTTAGTAAAGTTCATTACTTTAAAGCAGTTTTATCTAGACCTACCTACTTCTTTTGAGGTCCGGAAGATCATAATGGATCTTCTGCCACCTGGGGAGGTGGCTCAGTATGTCTGACTCGTTCCCACTAAAAAGCGGACTTACCTTTCCTTACCCTACACGATAGAGAGAGAGGAAGAAGACCAGTCTCTTATTCACCTGGCATCCTTCGAGACCTTTTTCAACCGACTTCAAAAAAGGAGGAGGTTCTCAATTCGACTGTATTTTTTTTTCTTTATGTTTGTTACCAAAGAACTTTCGACTGGGTGAACCGATTTTGATGATTCTTCTCTCTAATGTTTACCTAATTTGGAGGCGGTGCCAAACTACTAAAATAATTTAAATATGACTTTCGTTGATTGTCTGTTTGGCACCGACTCCAAATTAGTTAAAAATCATAATGTAAATATGTACCTGTTATTTATTGCTTTTTAGTTCCCAGGTGTTCTTGTAAAAATAATGTATTTATTTATAAGCAGTTCCACAACTTTGTGACTGAAATCTATCCCAAACTGCCTCTAATATACACATAGCTGACAGCAGGTTTATTGAAACAAGCCGTTTCCATATAAACTTGTTACGTTACTGTAAACGTAATAACTATTAAGTTCGCTTCAGTTTTAATAGTTAATACAATAAGCCGTTATAACGAGCCACTTTCGGGAGTTGCGGTGCTCATAACACACTTGACGCAGACGTTTGTGTATTAACTTTAAGAGCAATGTTGCTTAATAAGGTACCTGCGGTACCTACCTATTTAAACAAAAAGCGAGTATTGCAAAGAAATTAATTCTAAAATGTACCTATATACAAGGTGGAAGGGACATCGACGCACATCCGAATACCATGAGTTCAGTATATGATTCTGGACCCCTCTGCGTTGAAATTTTCCATAACTTTTTTCATCAATTTTTAAATGTTTACTGCATTTTTTTTCACTTGAAAGTTTAAAAAAACATTACTTCTATCTACCCAAATTAGATTTATGATTAAAAAAACATTATTTCATTTATTTCGGTTCGCGCGCGCGATAACATTCACCGCGGAGCGTTATAATCGCGTTTTTAGCAATATACTACGCGCTCAAAAATGACGATATCTGTAATAACCGATCATTTTCTACTTGAATGACCTAGGTCATTTTATTTTTGACCTTGAGTGAAATCTTGTTACGACGTTTGTGCGTCGATGTCCCTTCCACCTTGTATATGTTACGGGCAACGTGATTAACTGAGCATTATTAATAAGGACCGGCCATTATTAATAATGCCCAAGAGCGATGGGCAAAGTGATTAATTTATTTAAATTAATATATATATATACTAGCATACTAGCTTTCCGCCAGCAGCTTCGCCCGCGTGTTCCGGGTATTTCTTAATACTTACATCCGCTATTTCAACCCCTTACACCAATTTTTTCGCATAAAAAAGTAGCCTATGTCCTTTCTCAGGCTCTAGACTATCTGTGTACCAAATATCATTTGAATAGGTTCCTACTGAACCTATTTCGCGTGAAAGCGCGACAGACAGACAGACAGAGTTACATTCGCATTTATAATATTAGTAAGAATAGTAAGGATTAGTAGAATCAAAATATCTGAATATTTATACTCTGTTATTTTTTTAAAGCATCTAAAACGAAGTGTGTATTTCCATTTTATTATTAGTTTTTTAACAACATTTTCACCAATAATATAAATACATTTACTGCTGGGCATAGTTCTTCTTTCATAATGAGACTATAGTTCACCGCGCTAGTCTTGTGTAAGTGGGCAGAATTTAAGTACATATTATGTTTTTCGTCACCGTTTATTGGGCGTGATAATCTATTATTATTGCACACATGATTTAGAACAGTGTTCTTCTTTTCGTACTTATTAATAGGAAATGGTTAAACTATTTCCTTTATAGAATTTGAGCACTGTAGGTGGCCACTTTAATTACGGCATCAGTTGCGTTCATTAAGTCCTCAAATGAAAGAAAACTGTCATGGGTAATACATAGTTTTCAACCCTTCAAATCTCCAGGGCCGGACGGTATATACCCAATACTACTGCAAAAAGGTGAATCGATACTGAGCCCACATCTAACAAGGCTCTTCAAGGCCTGCATAGCCTTCGGGTACATCCCGAAGATATGGAGAGAAGTTAAGGTGACGTTCATTCCAAAACCAGGAAAGGATAGTTATCAAGAGGCTAAATCATTTCGTCCGATCAGCCTCTCATCATTCCTTCTCAAAACCCTGGAAAAACTGGTGGATCATCACATAAGGGATGGCCCTCTGAAAAGGAAACCATTTCATACGCTGCAATGTGCATACCAGTCCGGGAAATCAACCGAAACCGCGTTGCACTATGTAGTAACAAAAGCAGAGAATGCAATTGATAATCAAGAGATATGTGCAGCCGCCTTCCTAGATATAGAAGGAGCCTTCGATCGCACGACTTTTGATTCAATCAAACAGGCCGCTACGGATCATGGCATTGAAGGCACTCTATGCAGATGGATAGAGTTCATGCTTAAAGGTAGGAAACTCAGGTCGTCACTGCTAGGGGATGAAATCCGTGCAACGACCACAAAAGGGTGCCCACAAGGTGGAGTACTGTCACCAACATTATGGTGCCTTGTTGTGGACTCCCTTCTGCACAAACTAAACAAAGGAGCATGTTTTTCTGTGGGATACGCAGATGACATAGTCGTAATGATAAACGGCAAATTTCCGGAAACTGTGTCCGGACTTCTGCAGCAGGCTTTGGCTGTGGTGGAGGACTGGTGCAGAGAAAACCACCTCTCCATCAACCCAAAGAAAACCGTGGTTCTTCCTTTCACAAGAAAGAAAAACTTGAGCAATCTGAAAAAGTTGCTACTATTCGGAGCAGAACTAGAATGGTCCACGAATGTCAAATACCTTGGCATGACTTTGGACAAGGAGCTCACATGGAATCTACACGCTAAAAACGTGTCTGATAAAGCAATGAGAGCTTTTAATATGTGTAGATCAGCATACGGAAAAGTCTGGGGCCTTAAACCCAAAATACTATATTTTATCTACACTACTATGGTGCGCCCCATAATGTCCTATGGCAGCATCGTGTGGTGGCCGAGGACAAAACTGACAACATGTGTTGGAGAACTAGGCAAACTGCAAAGAATAGCCACTACGGCAATCACAGGAGCGTTCAAGACTACGCCGAACAAGGCGCTTGACATATCACTGAACTTGAACCCTCTTCATATCTTCATAAGAACGGAAGCAATGAAGGCCTTACACAGGCTAAAGGTAACAGGTGTATGGCATAGCAACATGCCGATCACAAAGCACACAAGAATGGAGCTTGACAAAGAACTCCTAAGGAAGATGAACATGCCGAATGACGCAATGACGTCAATAAAAATCTTCAAAAGGAATTTCAAAACGTACGTCCCCACAAGGGAAGAATGGAAACAAGGACTGTCGCCAAACACGGACAGCCTAATATGGTACACAGACGGCTCGAAAACAGAATCTGGTACTGGAGCAGGAGTTTACTCAAAGTCGCAACAAATATGGAGCAGCTTAGGTAAATTCACCACGGTCTTTCAAGCTGAGATGTATGCCATCATCGCTTGTGCAGACGAAAACATAAAAAGGAACATAGAAAATAAAAAGATCTATATTCTAAGTGATAGTCAGGCATCAATAAAGGCCCTAACTTCTTACAAAGTTAACTCTAGACTGGTCCTCAATGCCATTAAAACGCTAAACAGGCTTGGCCGCAGGAACAATCTGCAGTTAGTATGGGTCCCGGGGCACCAGGGCATCGAAGGAAACGAGAAGGCTGACGAGTTAGCTAGAACAGGATCAGCGAATGCAATGATTGGACCAGAACCATGCATGGGGCTACCAACATGCACCATTAAAAAGGCCTTACAGGACTATGCCGATATGAAACGCATAGAGGAGTGGAACAACAGCCTAGGGTTAGAACACTCACGACGTTTCCTCGGCTGCAGCACCACAAGAGTCTCGAAATTCGTTCTGAGCAACAGAAGAGACAAAGCCCGAGCTGTCATTGGAGCTCTTACAGGGCACTACACCACTAATGACATGCTCCATAAAATGAAGCTAGCTTTGAACAATGACTGCAGAGCCTGTGGTGAATTCAAGGAAACTATGCAGCACATCCTGTGCGATTGTGACGTCCTGGCGACGAAACGGATGAGTCTTCTCGGCAACGGGTACCCGAAGCCGGAAGATTTTAGGTTCCTTCCTCTCAGTGGGTTAGCCGCCTTCGTAAACCACGTCTTCAAAGAGTAAGGAATATACGGTAATGGGGACAACACAAAAGATCCCATTGGGTCGAAGTGTTGCTGGTTGTACCAGCCCCCGTAAGACAAGATAGATATAAGTCCTCAAATGTGCAGGTGTATAAGTAAACAGTCAAAGATCTATGATTCAAACTATAGTCTTGGCAGTCCAATGTGTTGGCAACACCAACAAAAACTGTACTAATATTATAAGGTGGCAACTCTGTCGCTAGCTTGCTTACTAACCGTGAACGGTGCGGGTGGTCAATTTTTTATGTGTTGTTTTATATTCAAAAATCTTGTAAGTTACTCCAATAAACTGATCTGTAATAAGGTGCTTTGTCATTTTGGCCTTCAAGTACGGTCTCCTATACCGTAAGGCCCCCAATCCGCAGACAGTGATTCGAACACAATGGCCGTATCAATAGGCTTGCACTACTTTCCAAAGGTGGCTGAAGAATTACAAGTCCCTTTATTAAACAAAATGGGATCTACCGAAATTTTTAGAGCAACCAGTTAATAATTCCATACAAGCTGTATCCGTCTAGTGCGTCTGTATAATAAATAGGCTGCAATTACACGCCATTTATTGCTATTACGATGAATGCGCCAGGCTGGTGCCAACTCACTTGCTGTGTTTACTCGTATATCCTAAGCTGTACAATTAGGCTGTCCAAATAAAATATTATTTGAGCTGTTATTTAAAACCTCTTTTGATATCACATAAAGAGACGTTGTTATTTTTTTTAAAGTCTGTACCTATATCTAGCACTTAGCCATGTAATAACTGGGGGGCAAGACAAGTTGCATTTTGACATTCGAATCGACAATCAAAATGTATGGATATGACACAAGCTTTCGACAAATCGGGCTGTCACTAATACCATTTCATACATTTTCTTTGTCGATTTGAATGTCCAAATGCAACTTGTCTAGCCCCCCTGAATTGAACGTGGAGTAGAGTTCAAATCGATATTTAAAAATCAATATGTGATTACTCACTTCGACAATCACAGGAATATTTCGAGTTTAAGTACCTAATAATATCTCTTTATGGCTTTTCCAGGGGTAGCCCAAGAGTAACTTAAACTAGACCACTTTCAATAGAATTTTGTATTTCTGATTTTATTTCCATAGATGTGTTGTGCTCCGCGTAAACTGCGTTGACATAAGGAACAAAAGCCGTAATTATCTCACACAGGCCCGTTTCTTGTTGGTTCATCATCAGCCTGCATTCGTCCACTGCTGGACGTTGGCCTCTCCTAGTGAACGCCATGGCTTAGTCGCAAAATGTCGCTTTCTCAAAATCTCAATCTCAAAATTACATCCCGATCTTGTTAGTTGATTTTTGTTGATCGATGTCACCAATTTTTGAAATAACTGGTAGGGTAGTTAGTTTTGTTTTTGCTTTCTCAAAGCTTTAGATTATATCTGTTATTCCATTGCGTCTCATTTTACTTAGGTATTGTGGGAGACCAAGGTTTAGTTCACATTGTTAGTGTCATAAATCTCAATTACGGTTCATTACAAGTATGTCATCGTTGACAACTTGATATATTTGCCTTCTTACACAATCGTGCATATAAAATGCTATTTCCATTGTAGTTAATTATAAGGGGATTTTTTCCGTATCCATCTTGTTTGAATTTTCCGAGCAACATTGCGGGTAAAGTCACGCGAAAAAACTAGAATTTCATAATTTCGACTGTAGCTTCGGCATTGTAAGTTTGCCAAATTTGGCGGGTGTCCTATTTAACGCCAAGTGACGGACAAGTTTGATGAGGACGGAGTAGTTGCGTCGGATGAAATGCCTCCACTTTGTTATCATTATCTGACCGCGCTGTCTGCCTGGGGTTGCCAGTTACCTCAAGGGCTGCCAACACTTTGCTTTGAAATATAGAATTTCACTTAAAGTTTTAAAGTGCGTTCTTTTGTGACCACAAACAAACTTCTATTTTACAACCTTGGGAAATACAGAGAGATGGAATTAGATTTATAAAAATTATTTTCCTTTAAAATAAAATTCTAATGAAATACCTATACCATCACACCTGTATTAGCCAACGGGTTACTCAGAGATGTATTAATGTTAGTAATGATGTATTAGTGTTATACACCAGTAAATTGTGTGCCTACACTGTTAACTGGTATGATGTAGGACTAATTTAAATGGGGACAAAGCTATTTCTTATAGCTACAAATCCAAACTTAGAGCAGCTAGTAAAACTTTTTTAGAAAACCTGAAACTAATTAAAAATCATTTGGCCTGCGAAGTTGCAATCTGACATTCGTATCACAAACCAATGGAAACAAAATGTATGAAAGTGACATAACATTTTGACGAAAATTTATGTCATTTCCATACATTTGTTTTTATTCATTCGTCGATTAGAATGTTACATTGCTACTTGTCTAGGCCCCTGCGGACAACTTCAATAGTGGTGCCTTAGTTAAGTACAAAGACTACAATATATTAAAGGAAAGTTAAGTACTAATGTCAACTACAAACAATGTCAACGGTTAATGGCAACACAATTTACTTTTTCCTTTCAATTTGGATGAAGCAACAAAGTTGAATAATGTCAACACAGTCGACATAAAAGTTAATCTTTTGTCATTTTAAATATTGTAACTTCTCACTATTCAACTACACGGTATCCATTCGATTGAACCGTTCACTAAGTCTTATTCGATTACTGGTAATCAAATACAATAAAATTATTATACTTTGGTAAACAAGAATTAATTACAACACACTTCTTTAGCCATTCTTTTTTTTCTAGTTTTAAACGGTCTCGCTGACGACCTGAAGGAGAAAAATTCAATCACACTAATTTTTTCTCCTGATGGAGAGGACACGGGTCAATTTTTGTTGCTAGAGTAGTGTCTGAGCTTAGCCTGAATAAATACAAACTCAACATGATAGTGATGATGTTTTGAATTCTAAGAAGATGATAAACAAACATGCGGGTAATGGTAGGCCGCAGCCGCAGCCTACAGACTCCAGCAACACCAGTAGTATCAGTAGCGCGTGAGACCTCAGTTGTTAAGTCTCATTTAGGAGGCTACTCCCGCACGAACTCCGTAGTTCCGGCCTTTGTTAAGGGTGTTTCCTACTTCGACAGATAATCATCATTCGGGGTCAGAACTAATTTCATTTAAATATGACTTTCGTCAGTCTGTTTGGCACCGCCTCCAAATTAGTTAGAAATCATAATGTAAATATGGACCTGTTATTTTTTGCTTTTTAGTGTCTAGGTGTTTTTCGGAGGCGGTTTGATTTTTGTTTAAAAATAATTTATTTAGCTGGTTACATCGCCTTTTAATCCAGAAATATTGCTTAGCGGCAGAATATTTAGCAACGCGCTGTTATCACCACAAATAAGTTCCAGCCACGGACACATACTATCTTCAGAAGAATATTTTAGTTCTTATGGCAACCCTACGCCCAGTCCCTAAAAGTTTTGTAGAAGTTACATAATATTAAAATAACGGATCGACCCACCTTAGGCTATAGGCAAAGATAACTAACTTAGGTACTAGTCTTGAAGGAAGTAAACAGTTATATTATTAATTAAATTTTCATCCCACCATCTCGGAAAGAGTATTTTTACTCTTCGATATCTGAGTGCAAAAGTCGTTTTTATCCTCTAGAGAGACAAAGTAAATTGAATTTAGAACATCGTGCTTTTACCCCCCTGGCGCCGAATTTATCATACAACTTTTTTTTAATTTGTTAAGAACTCAGACTTGGAACCTTCCCTAGGTTCCGAGTCTAAACGCAACAAAGTATCGATATATGTCGAATCGATATTTTTTTTGAAAATATCAATATTGATACTGATATTTTTATTTAAAAATATCGATATATGGGCGATATATCTTAAAAACCAAATTATAAAACAACAAATCAAGTCGACCAAAAACAAAAAATACATTAAATATAATTTGTTAAAAAGATGTTAGTATAAAAAAAGTATTCCTTTTTGGGATTTTATAATCTTAAAACTTTTATAAGTTTATTGGTCTGTAAAAAATATAGATTTTTATACATTTTCGATACTTTGAATTTTATATCGATGCATCGATATATCGAAATATTAAATATCTCTCAAAAATATCGATACATTAAAAAAATAATATCGATATTTTTTCAACAAGCCTTCGGAACTTTCTTGGTGTACTTTTTTAAGTCACTAACACCAACATTACAATACCTAACAAAAATATTACACTCAAGTAATGGTAGCAACGTTACTTTCAATTTCTCTTAATTATACCTAGTATTATTTGTTATAATTTAAAGAATAGGTATTCTGTAAAACTTACCTATCATATAGTATTTAATACCTAAACTGAAATAAAAGTATCTTGTGGTTGTAAATGTTTTTTTTAGTCATTTCCTCGCTGAGGTGGGATGAAAAGTTACGTGTTGCACTCGAGTGCAAAGATTTTTCACCTTGTGCTCTTTTAATTCCCTCGCTGACGCTCAGGATTCTAATTTTTAAATCACTCGCTCCGCTCGTGATTCAATTTTAGAATCCTTCGCTTGCTCGGTCATCAAAATTGAGCACGCGGTTAAAAAGCAACTTTGCACTCTTGTATAACAAATAACTATTATAGGTAGTCTGGATCTTATGTTATTTGATTGCTTCATAGTCGGTGCATAGAGGTTTAAGAAAAAAGTTTTTATTCACGTAGGTAGAACTATACATACAGCCTGAGTCGTTGGTCTAGGGACCACCAAGTGTGACTGCAACGCTAGTCTGGCCAGTCCAGTAGATTTTTTAACACAAAGATCTATTAAATTTTCATTGCCTTCATTTGCGGTATACCTAAGTATAACCTCTTGTAGATAATATATACTTCATTCTCTTTAATTACGGTCGTCGCTGAGTTTGAATGTAGACGATGTAGGTAATCACAAATGAGATATAACTGCATACGTGAATCGCATTACCAACACAACAAAGAACGAATTATGTAGTACTTGTATACCAATGCATTGTGATACAATAATTATGTGTGATTGTCTCTATTGTTATGCAAATGCAGGCGATCTGACGTCATAAGTACAGTAATCTAAACAAATGCATAACGTTTTAATGATACAATATTTAGGTCTCATTCTGACGGTCTGCTTAAGAACTGTCAGATTCAAAATTGGGTTTGGATTTTTTTTTACAATAAAAATAGCTAGACCAAAATGTAATGCCTACTATCAATAAGATTTTTACCTACGATGATAAAGTCTATCTATCTAATTAACCCAATTGTCCTAGAGGCGACTGCTACACTTGCTGTCCTGTGTTCGATTTCAAAGTGATAATAGGACTTTATTTTTAACCTATTTTTTTTTGGCGATGAAAATGCCTTACGCGTACCACACCGTCCGGGGAGACGTTGTGGTTATGTGGGGCTTGCACCCACTAAAAACTCCACCGTGAGCCTTCTCTCGCTTGGTGGATGGGACACGAGAACTGCTACGCATGACTTACGCGACCCGTCCAGCGCAGCCCATTGCCGGGCTCCAGATTCTTTTGGTGGCTTCCTGGGCATCACCACAACTCACGAGGGCCGACGGAACTCACCCGATCCATCGTCGGCTCCACTTTACTTTTAACCTAACCTAACCTTACCTTTTTTTTTGCATCTGGAAATGCTTTATGCACCGTCACACGTGTGTGTGGGACTCCATCCTGAAAAGGACGTATACGCACTAAAACCAGACGGGTGTTCGCCTCATCACCATTCAGCCGGGGTGCGGGAACGTGTTGACATTCTTCCGCGAACCTAACCTTACCTAACCTTCTTATTCTCTTGTCCTTTTTCATTTTTAATAATGTTAACCATATGCATACGCCAAACACAAAAAAAGTAATTGTCAAACTAGTTTTTGCCAAACCGTATATGTCGTAAATGGCCCAGTTTAAGCCTTCTATAAATATTCTAGAAAAATCTATGAAAACTCAATCCTATTCGCGGAACTTTGAAAAAGGCATGTCTGCTTCCGCCGCTTCTATTTTCCATCCGTAGTATTCTTTAAATATTCAATTTGCAAAACGGTGTAGTTTGCTGCGAACGTTTTAAATCCGGAATCAATTTGTGTAGACGTAAACAGTCAATGCGCGGCAATTTCTTGGAGTGCAAGTGTGGTGGGGTGAACCACACAATGGTTGGCACCACAGGCGGCGAACGACGACGGATTCGCGTGTACAATGCCACGTATTTGGGCCGAGACGAGCACCGCGAAAATAGACTTAGTGGAAAATCGATATGGAGGTGCTAGGTCGCGTACTTGCCCGCTCTTTAAAATTGTGTCAAGTTTTATTACTCTCCCTGCGTATTGACGCGACCCGTCTTGGGTTTCTTTCGCTAATCACTGACGTCTTCTTCTTTTCATATCAATTGTATTCTTATATAACTAGCTGTTCCTGCGGTGTCACTTGCATACATATTTTTTTCTTAATTCTGTGGATATCCCAAAATCCTTTCAGTAGTTTGAGCTGTGTTGATGGATTAGTCAGCCGCCTAATCATCATTAAATCGTCTATATCTATAATCGAAGAAACTGAGAGACTGACTGATCGGTCATAGCACAGATGAAACCGTTCGAATTTTGCATAAATGTCGTGACGCAGGTGTGCGGTGTGCACTAAGAACGAAATTTAGGAAATTCCCATGGGATCGGGAAATTTGATGAGAGCGAGTAACATATAAGGATCTAGCCTTTGCCCGGAACTTCATTCCTATAGAAGTTGATTTTTCCCCAGTTTTTGCAACATTTTTAATTGATACTCCGCTACTATTGGTCTTAGCGTGATGATATATAGCCTATAGCCTTCCTCGATAGACGAGTTATCTAACACAGAGATAATTTTTCAAATCGGACCAGTAGTTCCTGAGATTAGCGCGTTTAACCAAACAAACGAACAAACAAACTCTTCAGCTTTAAAATATTAGTATAGGTTAATAGAAACAAAAGAAACAGACCTTTCTGTAAATAGACAAACTGACACAGATATATAAGGTGTTACAAAACTAACTCTTAGAATTTCATGTGGTGACTCAGTATCGAAAAACAAAAATATTCCAAAAAACATTTTTTTTAGCTATTTAAATATTTTGTTAAAAATAATGTCTAGTAAAATGATTTTAATGCACACTGTACATGGGGCTGCGCTGGCGTCATTGCGCGGCGGCGCCGGCATCTCGTGGTGCCGTGCGAGCTGCGTGGCGTGAGTTACGGTCATTGACTTATGTTACGGTACTGTGTGCATATTCAATAATTTGGGTGTAATGAAAATTGTTGCATATCTATGTAACGGATATTATTTTATAATTTTTTTCTTTATGGTTACTTTTTAATTACCATTATAAACAATACTGTAAATTTCTAAGAGTTAATTTTGTAACACCTTATATAAACAGCAACCGCGCTTAGAATTATTGTCATGTGTGAATATAATTTGAAAATATAAATCTAGTCGTAGTTGCATATGAAATGGGAGACACATGCGAGACTATCTCCACTAGCGGCGCAAATTATAAAGTCGTCAATATAAACTAGTTAGCTTCGGGTTCAGTGGAGTTCCGTTAAGTTCCGTGAAGCCGCTAAGTAAGTACACATCGCTAAGTGAATTTTGAAGTGAAGTTCATGTGGGAGTTGCTGGTAGGTCATTAATCAATCAGGGTCGGAGAAAATCAATCATCAGCAACGCCGTCACAGCATTGATTTAAACGTTTACTGTTCTTACTGGTCAATCATATACTACATAGATTCACGCCTTTTCCCATTGGGGTAGGCAGAGACTACTCAACGTACTCTGTTTCTGGCACTATGTTTGTGTGTCTTCATCTATGTTCTTCAAGCGAGCCCTGGAGCGCAGTATGTTAGGAGTCAGATTGTCAGACCGTATATGGAATAGTATAGGTACTCCGCTCAAGAACTCAGATCGCCGACGTCTAATGCCTATTTTAAAAAAAACTTATCAAACATCGACTTATTTTAAAACATTTTCTTTGGTCTCATTTCTTTGTTTTTAGCGTTCCGTAATTTCCCAAACCCTTTCTAAGAATACAGACGTAGTGGTACACACGTGTTTTTCCCACAAGGGTTGGCAGAAACTATAAAACGTCACTTAGCTACGATTATTGCATACTTCTTTTGGTTCATCCACGTTATCCAATAATGTGAGAACAATAATTTGAAAAAAAAAAACAAATTTTATTTGACGCGTTAACATTATTAGTGGTATTGAGAAATAATTTCTAAAAATCGTAATAAGTAACTGCATAACGTTGGGACAAATCCAAACTCCGAGCTGCTACTGGGAATTTCATAGCAAACCGAATTCGAAGTTAATTGTACTATCAATATAAACATGAATTGATTTTGATGCGGAACCCTCGAAACGCGAGTTCAGTTTACTCTTGACTGGCTTTTATTACGTTGTGCAATTTGCCAGAGGATTGAGAGTATGATTTAATATTTATGAATTGCGGTATCAAAAGATCCTTTTAGGTATGATTTTAACAACATTCATACAAACTGGGTTTAAATTGCTACATGAAAAAGATAGTAATATTTTATTATCTCTCTGGGATTATGTATTTTAGTTAGTTTAAGTTTGTATTTAGATTTAATAGTCTATGGTAAGGTTCCAAGGAGGTATAATGGCCCAACCACATTCTCTTTGGAAATGTGGGTGTTTTTCAATTATATTTTTTTCCCTTTTATGGTCTAATAAGGCGTCTAAAATGAGGTGAACTTCACATTAATTTTGCATTACTTCAAAGTAGTGTAATAACTGTATTTTTTTTATTTGTATCTTAGTCTCTATAATGTTATTTGTGGGCTGTATCTCATGAACCATAATATGCAGAGTTGAAATTTTCACAGAGTTACGATTTCTAGTGACACTACAACGACAAAATACTATTTTAATGATTGGGTCCGACTCGCTCTTGGCCGTTTTT
Organism: Acronicta psi; assembly: GCA_946251955.1. Classification (NCBI taxonomy): domain Eukaryota; kingdom Metazoa; phylum Arthropoda; class Insecta; order Lepidoptera; family Noctuidae; genus Acronicta; species Acronicta psi. The sequence goes on from OX276486.1 coordinate 4,734,945, forward strand.
TTATTTGTGACTTTAGTGGACACTCGTAGTCGTATGTAGTTCAAATGATCCTGTTAGTTATTGTGGTTAAACAATCTCCAAGTTTATAATTCGTCCATAATACGTTTCATGAAAGTCAATAAGCGGCTTAGTATCATTTAGTTAGGGTAAGACCTTGCGATCCGTTAGCCTAATTTCATCACTGTGAATATCTAATATGCTTTTAAGTAAACTAATTAATTTCAATTGAATTAGGAGCAATGCTGACGTTTGATACCATAATTTGATGAATATAACTAGGCTGTGCCTCGCGATGATAACCGAGTTACCTATAGTCCAATTTCTCAATACTGTGGAAAATTCTGTTTTATTTCTTCAGAATGAATGCCTCCTTGGTTTCAAACAGGACTGCTACGGTAGGGGTCCTGAGTTAGAAGTCGAACAAAATTAGCTTTTCTAAGAAATGTTAAATCACAATCATTGTTGCACAGATAGTCTGTGTACTTGTCTCTTTTGTACATTTCGATACATTAAGCATATATAAATAAATATGAATTAAAGCAAGGGTATCATGACCCCATGACCCTCAGAATCCGTCCTTAATTTAAAACAACTGCTATACCAACTGTTTTGTAAATAAAGCTTTTAATTCTATATTCAAATCGGATTACGATCTGAATATTGAATTCAAGTTACACGATACACGATGTAGGAGAAGCGTAGTGTGGGGCAACGTTTAAAAAACGAATGATAGATTCAATTTAAGAGGTGATCTCACTGTTGGTAATTTCAGCGGATTTTTACTACATCATTGGATTGTTTCTGAACGTTTCCTTCAAACAGGCGCCCACGTTACATGCAGAATTGTTGCTAATTAACGCGTGGAGTTGGCACGAGTTGATTTAAACAAAAAGTAAATTAATGTTCAATATTTGCGGTACACGGGATGAACGGGCACGGTAATTAGTTATACGTTTACTAGTAAATATATAATTAGGTAAACAGTGTGTGTTATGTTAGTCACATGAAAGGCAAGTCAGGTCCGCCGGTATATTTTGCAATAGGGAGCGAGCAGAACCAGAAATCGGGCACAAATCTTCGAATTTTATATAAAAATAATTTCTTATTAAAACCCAATACCAGATTGCTCAACCTGGGAATCGACCCGGGAACCCGGCAACCGCGATTGCGACCACTATTCCAATGAGACACTTTCAATAAAATAATGTAAAGCAAAGTCTCGGGTTCAACAGATTTTTGGAGGGACGAGGTGTGTTGTCCCTCGCACCAAAGGGCCTCCGACCAGGCGGGGATCAGATCGTGATCCCAGTGTCTCCACAGATTTATATCAAAATTCCCAACAATTTTACGTGAAACTAAGTTTATTTCCCAACAAACGAAGACTGAAACATTGCTCTTATACCGTAGTTTCTCTTCCTGTATGACAAACGATCGCATCTATCAAGAACTCGCCGCTAAATAGAGGTCCTTTTGTAACGTCAGCCAGTTTTCAAACAGTGTTCTGTTCACCCTGTTGAATAAGGAGCTTGAAACAAAACAAATCGCCGAGAACAATGCTAAAGCTCAAATGTAGCGCTCGTAATTATAGCATTTAATGAGCACAATAAAATTATTAAACTACAGTGCAGTGCAAATAACACCAGTTTCCTCGCTACCCTCAAAGGGGTTGAAAGCTTCAAACGCAGTCCTTATATGTACTAAAATATGTGTGTATGTGTTGTAAGGCTTCGTCTACATTAAAGGATTAGTCGACGTCTATATTTTGTGTCTAATTAACCCCCGACGCAAAAACGACGGGGTGTTATAAGTTTGACGTGTCTGTGTGTGTGTGTGTGTGTGTCTGTGGCATCGTAGCTCCCAAACGGATGAGCCGATTTTGATTTAGTTTTTTTATTTGAAAGGTGAATTGGTCGAGAGTGTTCTTAGCTATGTTTGATGAAAATCGGTCCAAGATGGCCGCCGCCACAAACTAGCGAATTACATATTTTTTCACAATTCCCTCAATATGGGTATCAAATGAAAGGGCTTAACTAGGAGAATACTATACACTATGATAAATTTCAAATCCAAGATGGCCGCCACCACAAAATGGCAAGAAACATTTCGTGTCGGGGGTTTTCTAAATTTTTAATTTATTTTTGTGTTACTTCATCGTTTATAGTTCATAATTTTTTTCTCAATCCCGCAGGAATTTCCTAGAATCCTTTCTTAGTGCACACCTACGTCAGATAGGGAAGATTTATGCAAAAATTCATGCTTTTAGACTCGGTTTCTGCTGTACGTTGATTGATTAGTCAGGTAATCAGTCTGTCAGTTTCTTATTTTATAGATATGGATTCATTTATCTCTCCGCATGTTAATGTAATTTAAGCAGTGATAGCTTTTTTTTTTGCGTCTGGAAATGCTTTATGCACCGTCACGCCGCCCTGGGGAAGGTGTCGCGGTGTGTGGGACTCCGTCCTGAAAAGGACGTATACCCACTAAAACCAGACGGGTGTTCGCCTCATCACCATTCGGCCGGGGTGCGGGAACGTGCTGACATTCTCCCGCGAAGCAGTGATAGCCACTGGCGTGGACGTGACGTGGCAACCACTTGACTGTGACTGCCAAGAGTAGTCTTGAGTATGAATTCAAGGCATGCACCTCAGACTTTTCGTATTCATGTGCGTAATAAATAATTATTATATCATTCGCTTACAACGGTGATGGAAACATCACGAAGAAACCTCTAAGAGATTTTATCGATGGCCTGTGAAGTCTGCCAACCTGGACTAGGCCAGTGCGGTGGACTTTATTGAGGCCTTTATTAACCCCTCTCATTCTGATCTATGTGCCCAGGGTTCGACATCTAATGAGATCTGTGTTTGGACAAAGAATGTGTAACGTTGAGATTTTGTAACTAATTCAATTTTAAAATATGATCTTATTTGTTTGTTTTTGGCACCGGCTGAAAATTATTATTTTATTTTTAGTTTTTCAATTATAACTATGGCATTGCAACTGTTATTCTGTCGCTTATAATACTCTAAAACCTAGTTCTACATTATGTACAAATTGTAGCTATAGTAGTATGAGTAGCGAATGAATGAATATCGGCCACAAACCGTGATCAGTTTAACATTACAAAATTTGAACGAAGCCGGTGGCAGTTAGCAGTCGTGTCGCCTGTCACGCTAATTTCAATTTTAAATTCGAGCTTTATGAATATGATTTATTAACATAAACCCTCATTTATTTGAACGAAATAGGGGACATTTTGTAGAACCCTTCCCTTATTACCTACGGTAATCGTGAATTTTCGAATATGTCCTAAAATTCAATATTAATAAATATATATGAATATGCTTCATTAGTCTAGTAATCGCAAGCTGGTGAGCAAGAGATTCTAGGTTTGATCCCAGGTCAAGTTAATATGTATTGTATTTTTCCAGGAAGTTCTTAGTTGCAGTAGCATTTGTGCTCGTTTACAGCAATAGGCATAACCCCTATTACTAGTGGATGTACCTACACTAGTACATGTACATCTTTGTCTGCCTCTAAGGTTAAATTTTTGTTTAACCCAAAAAAATACTGGAACAATAATATAAAAACAACAATAAATTTATAAACTCCTTGTTTACAAAACATCATATTATATAATTTAAAAAACCTGAATCTAGAGATGTACTCATTACTATGAGTACTCGTACATCCCTTCGATCGAACGGTTAATATTTTGCTAAGGTTCCGCTTCGTATTCAGGACAGCGTCGGATGGAGGGTTGGGAAATTATTGGAAGTCGCAACAAAGAAGCAAAGGTATACCAACTGGCAATTTTATGGTATACCCGTTTAATATAAAACCACTAACGTATCCCCCGGTGTTGCCCGCGTGGATCTCGATTTTCCCAATCGTGTGGCAATTTTCCGAGTGGGTACATAGATTTTGTAGTAGTGCATTAACTCCATCTTTGTACATTGCGTGTGTCATTTTATGAAAGGAATATGTTTTCTTCTTTATTTCATGTTTAAAATCCATTGTCATAACCAGAAGGGTAAATTAATAGAAAATTCATAATATCATTTAAGATACCGTGATTTTTTGACGTGTTAAATGAGATAAAATGTCAATAGCAGGGTTCAGTGACTTGGAACGAGTATTTTGAAATCACGGATCAACTTTTAATGAAATAATGGACTTTTCGCTAATCTTGCAAGATGTCTCAAACATTTGTTACGAATACCACGAAAATATAGACTTACATTTTGGCTTTACTTTTTTCTTTTGCGCCCACCGAGCAGTTCCGAAGTTTCTTTATTATCCCGCGTTTCGACTTGGTTCATTTAATCAAAGATATACCGAGATGTATAAGTCACTAGATTAAGGTACAACACTTTATACCGAAAGAGATAGTAATCAGAAAATGTTTTGTTTCATTTTGTAGTTCTCTAACTACTCGACTTTTCTTCATGATTTGTGTGTTTCTTGTTCAGTGTTTCTATCTATAAAGTTTTTTAATAACAAGCCACAGTTTCAACAGACTTTGTTATAACGATACAAGATACATTATAAGCAGAGTGTACGCTTATTCGAAGTGAAGAGATTAGAAGCTTTCAAAAGATTAACTGGGGCAGACCTCCATCTGACCATTTCATTAAAACTTCCTCCCGCCTCTGGCTCCCTAATTACATTCAAAACAAAAATCATTTCGTGACTCAATTAAATGTATGTGTTATTCATGACTCACTCAAAAGTACGAATTAGTTATGATATGATACCGCCCCACGTTTTATAATATTCCTGCCTAATAAGTTACTAAGTATTTATACTTTATATTTCGTTCGTAATATCAACGTCGTTCGTTTTGTAAAATTAATTTGAACGCTTTGATTCGATTACCGCGGGGTCGATCAATCGTAATTTCCTCCCAATTCCTTCGAATCACTGCTCTAATTATGAATTTTATTTGTTTCAGATATTACAACGGGGAGCAGCGCTCACCTCAAAATTAATAATAAATTAGTATAATATAAAATTAATCGAATAAACGACGAAGCGCCTTCAATTCTCCAATTACGCATTAGTTAGCTTAATTAAAAGTATAAGATAGTGTAGTCAAGTGGCTTGTGGTTGTGAGGCGCGTGTATTGTCGCGTCGCGCGCGTCGGTCGCTGGTATCGCGGGGATCAATGGTCGGAGAGTGTGGTGCGCGCGCGAGCCGGCACACGGCGTGAGAGAGTCGCGCGCGGGTGCGCGAGGGGCCGGCAAGATTGAGGTGGTGGCCGGGTGCGGTTGGGGCAGGCGTGCGCGCGTGCGGCCGCTGCACGCGCTGGGCCGCGCGGCCGGCATGTTGGCGTCGCAGCGCTCGCAGTCCTGCAACGAGGAGGGCGCGTTCTTCGGGGCGCGCGCGCTGCGCCGGCCGCGCGGCAAGGGCAGCGGGAGCCCCACCTGCTAGGGGTACGCCATGTCGCTGCGCAGCCTGCACCGGCGGCTATCGTCCGCCAATAACACGTGAGTTTTACTGCCATTCTATACTAATTATAAAATTGAAGAGAATGATTTGAGATGACATCGATTTCCGCAGTATTTTTGGTTGGAATACAAAACGAAACGTAGAGGCTTTAAAAAATATCAATGTTAACGTTTTATCTATTTACTAAACTGAATTTACGAGATTTGGTTTGTAGACACAGACGTAGCAGACGTTTGACTGTCTGAAACGACAGCCTTTTCATTAGAACGACAAGCTAACGATATTTTGACATCCACTAAATTTTGTTAATGGCTGTTTCTGAATATTGATTATGTCCTCAACTCTACAATGAATACGAGTTGATTTGGTAAACTATTCATAATTATCCGAAAGACGATCGAACGTACTCTAACGAGTCATCAAAATGTCGAACGGGCGACCGTCAGGATGTGAATATTCAATTACCGAACCTAAATCCAGAGCGCACTGCCATAAATCCAGCAAGAGCAACCAAAAACAGACCTTATAGCTGAACAACAAGATTGATTTTAGATGTGTAGAATACCTAACTGGCTTAACTTCTAACGGGCACAATTAGGGGCGATGATCGTGGCATAATTTATGTTAATTTGCGGGTGCACAACCTATACGTATGACGTATATAGGATTGCCAAATTCACTGATCCAAACAAGACTTCATCTCATTCAAGATATTGATAGCAAAATGCTACATAAATCAATTTGATTGACGTATCAAAAGGGTCCGTTGTCCGGACAAGGTCGGAGGGCAGTGATTGTTGTCGGTGTTCGATCGGACGTCTGTTGCTTGTGCCGGAGTAGTACAGTTATTGGCACGCACACCCTACGCCATGAATGCGAACATTTGCATTCATCGCGGCTGCAGCGGAAACTATCGCATTATGATTTGCCGTTTTCAATTAAACCTGTACTTATGTATGTTCTGCTCTGTTCCGCTTAATATCTGTTTCCTTTCTAAACTGACGCCCGAGTATAAGTGATACAGCCTTCGAGATACAGCCATAATAGTTACCTATATTCATACAATATACATATTAACACGTCTGTTTCCCCGAAGAGATTAGTTGACACAGCTCACTAGTAGGATTTGTGTTTTAAGGGACGAGCTATCGCCTAAATCTAAACTTTGAGCTGCTACTGAGAGTTTCATAGGAAAACCCAAATGATAATCTGCTAGAACTAGGAATAAAACCAAGAACTACATGCTCAGCGGCCGCCGAGCCTGAAAAATATTTATTCACAAAATATTACAGTAGAAACTAAGATAAGTCGAATTTATTTTCTTTAATCGCGCTCATCTCTGACATCTCTCTCTCTCTCTGACTGATTTGAAAGATTATTTTTGATTGCGCTTGACCTTCCTCAAAAAATGGGCTATTAATTGCAAAATGTATAGGCTATTTAACATCACGCTATGACTCTTAAGAGCTGAGCAAAAAGAAAAAAACACGCGATTGATACCATATTGAAGTCAATGCGTAGGCTATAAACTAAATTCTTTCGTAAGCAAGATTTTCCTTCGAAACGTGTATTATGTTATACATTGAAATTGCTGTGAAATTTTCCGACTCATAAGTCAATTACTGTTTCCTTTTTATGGGTAATCCAAAGAAAACATTGATTTCTTTTATGCTGTGAGAGTTTTATGCAGTTGTATTTTTTATCTAGTACTATCTGCGTTACCGTGCTTTGTTTTTTCCCAATCTCGCGTTGCAACTTTAGTCCGTTTTTTTTTAATTTGTGAGTTCTTTGCTCATTGTAATTATCTAAACAGTTTTGAAATGTTTCGTACTTAGTCAGACAGATTAAGTTCGGTGCAAAAAAGATTATTCGGAAGCGATTACCTTTTTTGGTATAAATATTTATAACATCAATGCGAACGTCTTCAAAGCGGTGATGATACTGTTAAATAAAACATTTTCCAGAATTGTTTGATAGAAAACATCCACTTACTTGTCTACTTTTAACTGAGAACCCAATTTTATATATGATGCAAAAGATTTCTTAACTACAACCCGCCGACTACGACAGAAATCTACTGATAGTCATGTAATAAAAACATAGTTCCTATGACACTTTTCTGATAAACAATTTACTGAATTGACGTCTCTAAACTCAGAATTTTCTTCTCTTTCGTTTGATAAACCACACGATAGGATAGCAAACAATTTTTTTCAATCGCTCTTTTTTTGCATGTAACATTCACCGTATTGATTTTGTTTATGTATTGATTTTTACGAATCGATTGACACCTCATTCATCAAAATCAGATGAGTACTTTAGCAGTGTAGTGGAACATACGTAAATAGGAAGATACATTGACTGCCTAATATAAAACCCTTACTTCGGCTTTTTGCCGTGTCGTCGGGTAAAAATATAGCATCTCATTGTACAACTAGCTAAATTGAAAACTTTTAAGAAAAATACGTACCTTTTTCTGTTTGCAAAGTTGTGTTAAAATTTGAAATCAATACCATCGACAAATTTTGGAGTTTTATACGAAAATACGGAAACAGATTTTTATATAATAATAAAATTGAGGTAGATATTACGACTACCCCTTTCACTGGCGGGTAATCAGATATTACACGGGCCAGCGTAGCACACAGGAATGTGACGTAGCTTCAAACTCCGTAGAATTTCGTAGCAACGGTTTCCCTGATGTCTACGGCGTAGTCACGTGCGCGACCGATGTAACTTTAGCCTTGTATTTATGTTTGGAGAGTTGAAATTTGCATAACATTTGATGCTTCAGTCTTTGGTCAGTGAACAAGGGTCGCACCACAAAGTGGATTTCTAACCGCGCTCTGTGTAGAATGTATTTCCGTCCTTAACGTACACACTTACACAATACACAGTCATGGTATGTAAAAGTGCTATTGTTTAACCCACTTAGCAGTAATTAAAGCTACGGATCAAGTTGCCTTTTACTTTTACGCTGTGTTACTTACACTTGTAATGAAAGTTAATTGTAACTGCACTCTTTTAGAGGTCCATATGTACAGAATTTATCATTTTTGGTCTAAAATAAAAGGAGTGTATCAGCAATTCTTGTACAACGGGTAATACAGAGGATATAATATTAATATTACAAGCTTTAATTTATTTTTTGTAAAAAATGCGCGAGTGACACTCGGAGGGAATCGAACACACAGCCTCGTTCCTCGCAGTTCGATAGTCAAGCCACTAGATCACAGACATCGTCAGTATATAATAAAAATAAACACACATAATACATTTTAATGTTTGTAAAATTTATTGCCAAAAATAACGTTGGATTTTTTGGCGAGTTTTGAAACTGGAGTTAACAAAGGACTTTTTAGGTTTATGGGCGTTTAATATAGTGTCAGTATGAACGAGATTTAGTGGAACAACTGGAATTGTTGTCGGTGAAATATTGTGTCGGTACTGTCTGCTATTTATTGTATAACACATATGTATATCTAGTGTTTGTGTGTGGCTACGCCTACGTAATTCTTTTTGTACTAATTGTTCTCTTGGATACCCTCGGGATCAAAACTCAAAAGTATCTTTTGTACCATTAAAGGTATGGCTTAGGCTATTAGTCGGGTTATAGGCTAGGTTACTATTATTATATTCAAAACTAGCTTCTGCCCGCGGCTTCGCTTACGTGGATGTAGAAACAAAATAAGGATTAGAAATTGATCCCATTGATAAAAAACTTGTATTTTGAAGTAGTGTTTTAGAGGTTTCTAAAAAGGGCCTCGTGAATAAGTTATAACGGCGCTAAGCTCAATGAATATTGTGGGTTCGATTCCGGTCGACAATTAGTCTCAGTACTGAGGTACTTTATGAGGTACTGAGGTGATGCTGTTTGTGAAAATATGTCCAAAAGAAAACGGAAGCTTCAGTTAGTCGTAATAACTCGTAATTCTAACCAAACTTTACAACTATTATTATTACTTTAAACGTTTATAACTAATCAACAATCACGATTTCTGCGCATATGACAACTTAATTAAAGAACCAACAATAATGATCCCCTAGATCAATAGGAATACATACTACAGAGAGGTCAAGCTCTATCTCAGCATCTACGCAACCGAGTGGAATGAGATATACCTCATTTTTTTAGTTGAACGATGGACTTTTAAATAGAAAATCAAAAATCAAGATCCAACAATGATGATCTCTTCTTTCTATGGGCTTGCATACAACAGAGAGGTCAAGCTGTATCTGAGGTTCTATACAAATAATTGAAAAAAGCTTTACATCAGTTTTTAAGTTGGAAATTATGCTTTACAACAGTTAACACAAAATTCAAATCTATTCAGTAGGTTAAGCGCCAACCCCTAACAAACAGACAAACAGACAAGAATTCTAAAAATCACATTTTTGGGTTCGCGATCGTTTGTTTATATACTCTAACCCAATTGTTTTTTTTTAAATATCTTCAATGTACAGAAACGACTTTTTTACAATTTTATAATAGTATAGATTTCAGTCAATCCGTTCAGACGTTGCACCGTGAAGGAGTAACAAACGTACAAACATTTATATTTATTATACTTTTTATTAGTTAGTGTTTATATCATTATTTTAGATCCCGCAAATATTTGTATTCATAAAATCTTCTGAACACTACAAGATAACACAATAAAATATAATCGAAAAATCAATAAAAAAGTACTCATTTTATTTCAAAATGTTTATTAAAAACTGTGAACCGTTGCGGAGTCTATTCGATACAGAACTTCAAACAGACAAATGGACAGCCAAAAATGATAAAAACGATAATTTTAGATTAATGTACGGTAAGAATACTAAGAATAGCAGTTTTATTGACATTTTGGAATTTATTTTGAAACCACTGACGGGTAGTTCGACATTATTTATTGGTATATGTATACTTACAATAGGGGAATTTATAGCGTCGATGAATAGGCTTATCTCCGTCAGTGATAGGAACGTGAGGAGAATAAGAGGTCGGAGTTAGGCGCTGACCTTTCCCTCTGGCACCATTTAATTTATATGCTTAAGCTTATACAATATATATTATGTATACACTGAACTAAATAGGGTATATTTTATTAGTATTTTTCCTAACTCTCGTTTTCGGTTGTTGGTATAACTATTTCATCAATGCAATGCTGTGTTGTTGTTGTTCAACAATACAACCGAAAAAAGTTTTTACGATTATGGGGAACACAGCTGATGCTGTGGTTTATTCAATCTGAAGGCTACTAGACTGACACTCGTATTTTACTTCAAGTCTTCTAAACAATTCGGAACTACGTTTAAATTCAAAACATACTTTTGTCTACAAGCCCTGGTTGGCACAAGAGCTGTCATTAGACAGCTCTTGTGCCAACCAGGGCTTGTACGAAGCGGCCTCTGTAGAGGAACCTCCTTGGGTCTCTACAATACTAACTGCTGTTCTTCTTCTTCATCAACCCATATACTGTCCCACTGCTGGGCACGGGTCTCCTCTCAATAGAGAGGGTTTAGTCTATAGTCCTCCACGCTGGCCTAATGCGGGTTCGCAGACTTCACATGCCGTCGAGAAAATCTCTCAGGTTTGCAGGTTTCCTCACGATATTTTCCTTCACCGTAAAAGCGAGTGATAATTACGCACATGATTTCGAAAAGTGCCCCTAGGCTATCTCTGTTTACCTGTCTGCGCTTACCTGGTGATTAATTAACATCAATTGTCTTGTCTGAGTGCTCCAGTAAGTTCGTGGAACTGTAAATCCGATTCCCAACTCTATTACTGTCTGTTCAGGCCTGAAAATACATTTATCTAAGTTTAACGTAAAATCAATTCTCCGAGAGAGAAGCACTAAAGTTAGTCCAACACTTATACAGCCAAACAAGAGGCTACGTCATAGGGCAATTCTTCAAATAGCTCCCCTAAGAACTCCAACTGAAATAGCGAGAATGCTGACGTCATTTTGTAGAGTGACGTCATGCGACCTTGGCTCTGGCCCAAAAGGTTCGATGTCAGAATATCTTATATTACAATAACCGTCACGATTGTAATCTGCGAGAGGGTGGGCGAAGGTTCGTCCATACATGTTCCTGATAGGGTCTAATTTGATGTGACAGTAGTTATTCTAAGTTATTGGTATTTTTTAAACATACCATCACGCCTGTATTCCCCGAAGGGTAAGCCAGAGGTGTACTTACCTGTAATACAACTTTCTTGTAAACCACAGTTCACCACTAGCTTAAGGTCCTATGTAATAGGAGGCGAGCTTATTACCACTAACGGTTCACCGGCCACAAATTCTAACTCCGAGCTGCTAATGAGAATTTCATAGAAAACACACTGCTCGATCATGGTATGGGTCAATATTGATCATCTCGACATCGTACTCAGGACCTCCAGTGTAGCAGTCCCGCTGACAACCACAAGGCTAACAAGGTGCTTTAGAACACAGTGGTAATCACACAATAAAAACACCAGGTAATTTACGTAACTTTTGCACAAAAGAGCTCGATTTGTCTCCAACAATAAAAAGTTAATGAAAATCGTTACATCACACGTAAAAACATGCTCCTTCGGGGCTAATTTACCAACAAAATTATATATAAAGGGTGTATGGCAGCGGGTTCTCTTAAGAAGCAAACATCGAAAGAGACACCGATATACCACCTGTGTGGGTTAGAGAGAGACAGGTAGTGTTATTTGGCAAGCAAGGTTAAGGGGACAACTTGAGGTGAGCGCTCGATCTTGGTACCAGTGACGCTGAGCTTGTTTCATAACACAGATATTACTACAGGACCCAGTTCGATTTCAAGGTTGAAAATGTCGAAATTATACTGAGATACGGAGCTTCGTGTATTTTAAGACTTGCAAGTGATTTAATTAATCTAATCTGTAAGAATTACATGTAAGACTCACGACAAACAATTGTACTGTGTTCAATCATGTGTATACAAGAGATCACATTTATTTAAATGACTAGCTTTCTGCCAGCGGCTTCGCCCGCGTGGGCTTATTAATTATAGCCTATTCAGGAAAGATGTATAATGGGGAAAGAGGAGGAGCTCTCTAATGGGGAAAGAATTTTTGGAAGTTTTTGAGTTTACTCATTAAAGCATACTATAACCCTCCAGTCTCGGCAGTCAGGCATAAAAATAGAAATACAAAATTACAAATCTTTTCTCTTTATAATATTAGTATAGATAAAAGATTAAGGGCTAAATTCTATGGGGGACAAATAAGAATAAAAAGTTTTAAGACTGATGATGAAACTGTTAGTGAGTTAATAATAAGGTCGGAAAAAAGTTCTATCTGTCCCCTTGTGAGCAAAGAGGGGACAGATCCAAATAATCGCTTAAGAAGTTCCCGTTAAATTACTTGCCAGATTAATTACTTTCAGACAAATCTAAGGTCAAACGCATTAATTAAGTCAACAATAAAAAATCCACTCATCTTTAATAGTACATACATAGTTTTCTCAACTGTTTCTCATTGGGGTGGTGGAGAATACAATACCACCAGCTATGACCCTCGCACACCACTTTCACCTGATCTATGCTCATCAGTCTCCCCATGCATGCTCGTCGTCTTTGATAGTAAAACATAAACTTTTTGAAACAAAAACATAGAACAAGTGAAACTTATTCAGTAAAACAAAAGAATAAATTAATCTAATCAAACAATACGAGTTATTGAGTTATTGGATACGTATTCGTTTCGTTAATTTTTTTGCTGCTTTGAATAAGGTTCGATTATTCCAGTTTGATATGCGAGAGAGTATTTCTGCACTTCTAAGCAGTTTATTTATAGAACCCCTTTATAATTCAAGCTATAAATAGCTTGAGAAGGAATTTATTCATGAGGATACGAAAATAGCTTATCACTGATCAGCCGGTAAAAATCAATTGATTTCGATTCAACCGTAATCGGAGCCAACAAAAACGATTTTACCCTTTTGAGTTCCCTTTAATATTCAGTCTAAACGATTTTTTGGGGATCTGTTTTGAAATCGAGACAATTTACTTTATAGAAGTAGAAAACATGAATTCACACACATCTAATTAAAATTCTTCGTGTAAATATAAATCTGCAAATAGTTCATGTTTAATAGTTTTTACTGGAATTTATGTGATTTATGAATCGTTAAACGACTCTTACACGGTTTTAAATAATATGTAGTTGATCCCATGGAGAAGAATCCGGCAAGATACTCTTTTAATAGGAGTCATGAATTTATCATAAGTCGTTATAATTGATATATTATTATCTGAGATATAGCAAAGATTTTATAGATTTTACAAGTGTACATATACTCTGTTACGAAGCTTATATAACACTAGCTTTCCACCAGCGGCTTCACCCGTTATCCCACGGGAACCATACATTTTACCGGGATAAAAAGTAGCCTATGTGCTATTCCAGACTATAATCTATCTCTGTGCCAAATTTCATCCAGATCCGTTCAGTCGTTTTTGCGTGAAAGAGTAACAAACAAACATCCACCCATCCATCCATCCATCCTCACAAACTTTCACATTTATAATATTAGTAGGATAGGATATTAGTAGGATGTTTGTGCGGAACCCTCTAGTGTGGGACAACGTTTAATATTTGCTGGGTTTTATGAATGAGTTGAACTGGAGCGCTGACCGCATATAGCTTCTAAATATTCATGGGTCCGGCGAATGAAAACGATAAATTTGTAAAAGTGCAAGCGGGTCGGCGAGAACGCGGCCGCTCGCAAAACTTAACGATGTCCACTCACATACACACAACGGTAAAAATAATAACGTTACCTGAAATGATAATATTTGGAGCAAGCTTTTATTTATCGATAAAGTGTTGGAATTGCAAATAATTTTTTTTTATAACTTACTCGCTTTTCCCCGCGTGTTACTAGTTTATCTTATTTTTATCTATTTTTCCCAATCCCGTGGGAATTTCCCAAAATCCTTTCTTAGTGGATGCTAAGCTAGCCACAGTCACACTGCTGAGCACGGGTCTCCTCTAAGCAGCCCTCTCATGTAGAGAGGAGACCCGTGCTCAGCATTTGGCTAATCTATACGAATATTATAAAGCTAAAGAGTTAACAAACTCGGCAAAGGCTAGATTATAAATAATAATACATTATAATAATTGGTTGGGGGTTCTACCACACGATCTTTCATCGACACATTGGCGCTTTCAATATTCAATAAAATTCCGCAGTTACTTATATCCAAAAATCTATATAGGTAGGTAATTTCCAAAACTTTATTCAGTAATTTTGCTCATGGAGCATGGAGCAATTCATACGAGTGATACCTACAAATTGGACTCAGTATCGCGTTTATTTCGAAATGTATCTGGCGATAATCAAAACACGCAAATAAGCCTACCATACCTACATTACCTACACAGAAAAAGTCATGTCTTTTGTGTATATTACCGTTTTAAAGGCCTGTTCCATCATCTCCTAGGTAGTAGGGTTCCCGTTAAATTACTTGGCAGATAACTTCATACAAATTTTGTTCCATTTCTTTATTTATCTGGTGGTTAGCGGCTATCCAGAGGTTGTAAAACAAGCCCTGTTAAAGACATTGCTAAGCTTTTCTTGAAAAAACGACACTCAAGCTAATAAATATATAGGCATACAAAAGTTTATGCCCTAGAAGGTTCCAGAAAGCGATTAAGTAATAATTCCCACGATGACCAAGCATGTTTCAAAGATAAACTAAATCAAGAACAAACAAAACTTACACAGCCACCGAGCAGTGGTTATGTAAATATTGGAAGGTACAACGAACAAATTCCGCAATGTAACTGTGCATGGTCGTTTCGACCGACTCATGTCGTGTTTACAGTGTTAACTGAATCGAGACCGAAATGACAATCGATTTCATTGGCTGCGAAAGCAAATTATTGTCGAACTAAAGTGACAACACGTTCAACACAGCATTATAATTTTACGTAGTCCAATTATTGTTTTTTTTATACCACTAAGGAGGCAAACAAGCATACAGCCGGCCTGATGGTAAGCGGTTACCATAGCCTATGGACGCGTGCAGCACCAGGGGTATCACTCGCGCGTTGCCGACCCGAAAAACCTCATAGAGGTTTATAGAGGATTCACTGCGCCGACAGTTTGAGAGAATATTCCTCTTGCTGCCAGCGCAGCGCATCCTAAGAAGGAGCTCTAGTGACCTTACTTACTGCAGGAACAAAACACACAATAAAGTGTGTTATTTGGCTGCAGTTTTCTGTAAGGTGGAGGTACTTCCCGAGATGGGCTGCTCCAGATTTGAGCCATAAATGGCTGTGCCCTACCTCTCTTAAGCTTGTGGTAAGGTTTATCTACGAGGTAGTTTTAAATCGTATTAGTTATATAAAGGCACAGAATATAAATTAAAACATAAGAACATACTACATACACACTATCACGCCTGTATTCCCCGAAGAGTTAGGCAAAAGTGTACTAATGTACACCCATAGTTCGTTGGTACAGTTCTCGCCAAACTTATTGTCCGGCTTGAAGTTGGCACGAGCTTACTTCAAACCCGGCCCTAAAAATCGGAGAAAGAAAAATATTGGATTAAAATCATTTAAAACGACAGCCTACGACTTGAGCTTTCGTTTTTATTTATTACTAGTTTTCCGCCAGCGGCTTCGCCCGCGTGGTCTGGTATTTCTTTAACTTTCATGAAAAGTTTATGAAAAGATTAAAGTTTACTTTTTGCGCATTAAAAAGTAGCTTATGTCCTTTTTAAGGCTAGACTATCTGTGTACCAAATTTTATTTAAATCAGTTCGGTAGTTTTGGCGTGAAAGCGCGACAAACAGACAGACGTAAAAATACGTATAAGTACAAACTATGTGTGCAGTTTGACACAAATCGGTGACACGTTCAAATTATCACTCGTCCAGCTTAACACCAGTGTAAAACAGGCACTTGATTTCATTCGCTAACGGTCCACTGAGTTGGCTTCCCGCCAGAACTTCTTATTCAATCAATATATGTATGTCACCGTTTGCGAGATGATTTTTTATTCAAGCCAGTAGTTATTCGTTTGTGTTTACTAAGTTTATAAACGTTTTGGTTTGCAATAAATACAGTTCAGAAACTAAAGATCACCACTTGCCACGAATCTTGCAACCTTCTTTTGGTTCTTCCATGTCCATACATCTTGTCATACACGCGGTCACTAGCTTTCTGACTAGCTCTTTGCGAGAGAGGCGTGAGTGTGATATTTATGTATGAATCTAAATAGGTAAATAAGTAATTAAAAATACTCAATGTGGCGATTTTAGCCCCCAAGATTTTAGCCCCCAAAGACAAATGATTACATATCCCTCGTCTTACAAAATGAAAAAAAAAAACTAATTCGCCATTTTGTGGTGGCGGCTATCTTTGATTTGAAATTTATTATAGTGTACAGTATTCTACTAGTCTACCTTTTCATTTGATACCCATATTGAGGGAGTTGTGAAAAAATATGTAATCCGCCATTTTGTGGCGGCGGCCATTTGGACCGATATTTATCAAACATAGATAAAAGAACACTCCCAAATACACCTTTTAAATAAATAAAACAAAAACAAAATCGGTTCATCGGTGTGGGAGCTACGATGCCATAGACACACCCTTCGTTTTTGTGCCGGGGGTTAAAAATGGGGTGAATTATAAAATCGTTTAGCTACATAAAGCTGATAGCGCATCGATGGACGAGTAGTAAAGACAGGTGCGATAGCTAATCCGATGGCCTTGGTTCGATCGTCCTACTCTATCTGACGTGCCGTGTCGGTTGAGCTGAATTATTGAGCGTTTTCCCTACAAAGGGGACGATTAGTTGTATGTATTTACTGTTATATTATACAAGGCTAACTTGTAAGTGCATTCTTTTTTATTCTGCTGTTTATCATGACGGCTTGAGCTACATAATATCATGTTTTGGTATAAAGATGCTAGCTAGAGCTATTCATACCGTCACGCCGAAGCAAATGAGTAGTAACACCCACAGTTCGCCGATATTTAGAATTAGGAACCCATGTAATAGGGGACAAGTCGAGACGAATTAAAAAGTAAGGATTTATATATTTAAATAATCCAGCAGTCTTAGTCAGTAAAGACATGTGCGATAAAAAATCGGATGTATTAAGTCCGACCTTGCTACTCTGACGACTCGTGTCGGTTAAGCTGAATTATTGAGCGTCGTGTCTTGTCCAACCGACAGCTGAAACACTCGATGTGTTTCCCGCCTTATTTAATATGCGTTGAGGAAACGATAGTGCATATTTAAGCTTATTGACATCTAGCTCTGTCTCGCCGTACCTGCGTTATTCATAATGTGTTTTTCCATAAATCCCTCTTCAGTGAATGCCAAGAGTCCATATTAGGAACTAGATACGATTTTTTTTTTTATTTGACGGCTTTATAATGTATTAGCATTTATAATATTAGTAAAGGATTAGGCAGAGATGTACTTATGTACACCCAGAGTTCCCGGTATGTTTAGGTTTCATGTAATAGGAGGCGAGCCTATTGCCATCAACGGGGCACAAATCCTCTCCGAGTAGCTGCTGGGAATTTCACAGAAAAACCCAACAGCACTACTTGACCATCGAATGGAAGTCAGGATCGCGATCGCGTTGTAGTCGCGCTTATGTCCATTAGATCAAGTAGAACCTGTAGAATAAGTCCAAAGTTATCAAATAGAGTCCAAGTAGACATAAAAAAATTGGTGTAAAAATATTCGATGTGGTTTTTCTTGTGTCAACGATAAAACTATAAACTGCATCACAACATCGGAGAACGTCAGACTTATAAGTTACATGATTTAAAAAAAAACTTCAAAGCTGTGATGACCCACGTAGTGACCCAAATGTCAGAAGTTGGCTGCAGGCCAGAATGTGCTATCTGCCAATTATGGGGTGAAATACTAGTCGTTCCCAATTTTCACTTTTTAATTATAAACCTCTTGACTTTGATGTTTTGACAACGGTGCATTGTATTTATTATTTTTTCGTGTAACCACTTGACCTGGATATTGGATCAACTTTTCGATTGCGACCTTATTGCAGCATTGCGGCGGTGATAAAGAGATTAATTATTTTTTGGCCGAGGTGAGTTTTATAATACTTTAGAGTATTTTTTCACTTCACGTTGGTCGTCATGATGGAAGTTGGATTTTATGATAGGAGTCCATTTTTGAAAATATTTTGCATAAGGCCGCTGTGTAGTGTAACCTGTTTTTAATTTTATGTGGTTATGCACAATAGCTTTGCGCTAGTGGCTTCACCCGCGTGGTGGCGGTAAAATTGTAGCTTTCTAATGGTGAAAGAGTTTTTCAAATCGGTCCAATAGTTTCGGAGCCTATTCAATTCAAACAAACAATCATATCTTTCCTCTTGATAATATTAGTAAAGAAGTATTAGATTAGAGCGCAATGGAAAGTCAGGATCTGTGCTATCCGCCTTAAATAAAGCACCCACAATATACCTAATCCATAACGGTCATTATATAACGATGTTCGATATTCAATCAAGGAATTAAGACAAAATACATTGATTCAACACACAAACACATTTTTGATAGGCAACTATTATTTACATTTACGAGGTACGTATTCAATACACTGTGCGGCTATAGTCTCACAGAATTCCGCAATAATCCTGCCTTTTTCCCTGGTGGCTGTCAAACCTCTAAAAAGGTAAAATACCTATCAATGAAATAAACTTGTACTTATACCCAGTTATTCTGTAAGCTATGTTGTTATTCCATGCTCATGACACAATTGCGAATTCAAATCTCGTATAAACATTTATTCCTAAGTTACATACATTTATGTAGGTAGTTGGCGGTGCTTACGGAATGGGCCTAAGGTGTGTTCGAATGAATAAAAATGCGGAAAAAATAAAAAGGGAAATAGAGCACGCGCCGCTCTATTGCTCTTTGCCACGAATCCACGATATCAAAATCCATCGGCGACTGAGCTCTATATAAATTTATCATTGCGCAAACTTCCCCTTTGCCATTGTCTTTTAAATCAGGGGGTATTGTCTGAAAATATCGCCTCCGTCTGCATAGATCTTTGATCTAAATAAACGATGGAGATTTAAGATATTAATGTTTGGTGTTTTGTTAATATTTGAGAGTGATAAAACCATAATTACATACAATTTATCTTTACTTATTTGGCTAATAAATAGGTCAAAATTATTTGAATTTGCCTCACCTTTTGTCCACAACTTTATGCTCTGTGATATTTTGAGGGACTTTGAATTATTCCAATAAATTAAATGTCACTCAGTACAAAATCCTACTATTTCTAAAACGTACATATGGATCGTAAGGTTTGAAATAATTTATTCCAGGGAATTGTTCACTGCCCATTTTAACCCAACTCAGACTGCGGCACGATAATTGACGGTTGTTTAACACCTTAGTTGTGTAGAAAAAAATATAATAAAATTGTGTTTCCCGTACAAGTTGTGAACTGGAGGAAAATAGGTTAATACGGCCCTCAAAGGCGATGAGCTTACACCCTATTGCCAACTTTGTCATTCAAGTATCGCTTTAAGCGTCGTTTAATACAATACCCGAGCACGTTTTACACTGACGTTTAATTTGATGACGTGTTATTTTTAATCTGTAGGTACTGTCAACCCACAGATTGATTTTTTTTTTTTAATATATGAGAAGATTGCGAGATTGTCTATTTACTGTATATACCTAATAGTTGTATCTTTTAGCTGCCACCGAATATCAGTACTTACTGACCTTTTAAAGTTTTAATTTAAGTCCTTCTTTGGGTTCGAGACTGTCTCATTACAATTTTATCAAAATGTGTGCAGTAGTTTAGTTGCAATGAAGAAGTAAACAAACACAGTAACAAAGCAATTATCACAGTTACCTAACGAGTTTGTCTTAAAAAATCTATTTATACACTGATTACTCCATTGCCTAGTTTTTGTGTGTAGTCTGCAGAAGGTAGTAACCGGAGGTGACTCATGAATCCCATCTTCTTTTATTTAAAGTCAATTTACATAAATGAATACTTAACTTTAACACCTACACAGGCCACCTACTCGAATGAAACCGGTTGTTTTGTTTCATTTATTTATTGTTTTTATGAACGCAGCCATAACATTGTATAAAGGTCAAAGTACACATAACACTTCGGAATCGTATTCTAGATAATAACAAGCTACCGTTAGAATCGACGAACGATTCAAAATGGTTATGTTCGCCCGATTTATCGAAATCTTATGTCTTCTCCAATTTGATTACATTCTTTCTTTGATTCGACACTAAGATTGTAACAAGTCCGGTCTCATCATCACCGCGCTCCAGTCAGCGGACGTTGCAGTTTCGGTTCGGGGGTTCCCTATCTCCGTCAACGAATTAACGGGCCCGTTCGAAAGTAGCCGAGACATAATGATCCGTCAAAACAAGTGTCTATTTCAATCACGAACCACGAACGAATCATGCGTCCGTAAGTGAAACGCCCGTAACGAAGGCCGACGACGGACTTCGTGGATAGGGAGCAGACTTCCAGCAAACAAAAACGAAGGTAGCTGCGTCGTGGTCAGTCTATAGACGGTCTTCATTCATAACACAACGTAACCCATTCGTGCCTCGATGTGACAATCGTTAGAGACAAGTCCTAAAAGCCTGATACCCAGTTTATCTTTGCCTAGTAAATTGCATTGTGGAGCCCTAATAGCAGTCGCTTTGAGTAAAATACTGATATTCATTCGCATTAATATAAAATAGAAGCTGACTAAAACATAGCTAGGATGTTGATAAGGAACAAGGCGATATCGTTCGCTCTTCGCCCTTTTTTCATCGGCAGTAGAATAATCATGAGTCCTACTTAATGTATCAAGAATCAATTATTAGAGACGACAAAAAATAATCGTTTCGACCCAGAATACAGAATCTCGGTTTCTTAAATAAATTATTAAAAAAACTAAAGCGTAACCACCGGGTGCTTCTCTATTCCACCTAAATTCATTTTACAACCCATTTTTACGCCCGCATCTCGTGAGTAATATTCTCGTTCAAGATTATGGCATGCATTTTATAACCGTACGTAATATCCGTGTGTCGCCCACAGTGCACTCCTATCAGTATGTTGGTGAACTTTATCGCGTTCTCCGTGACTAATAGATATTGTGTCTCGCCAGTCGGCACACAGTGATGTGTGCGCATAGCCATCCATTAATCAATTCACGATACACTCGCAGCTTCCTCGGCTATTCATTATATAATGTATTAGAATTGATGCATGTATCAGATGTTTGTTATATACGGGTGGTTCAAATGTATGCCAATTATAAAGCTGAAGTTTGTTTGAACGCAACAATCTCTGGAACAACCAGTCGAATTTGAAAAATATCTTTAAGCATTTGATAGACAATTCCTTGAGTAAGGTTGTAGGCTATTTAGTATCACGTTACGCTCCTTAGGAGTTGAGCAAAATTAAATAAATCTGTTGAAAATATGGGGCACAGTTGTTGTGATATAATATAACATAGGCTAGGGTTTATCGTACCTTGATATGATAGGCATTGCGGGAAATAGAGCCAGGCAGTAGGCACTTCGTGCTGGTTACAAACTTTTTCTAAATTATAAAGGTGTTAGTGGCCGACAGAGGGGCTAATGGCTTAGTAATAATTACGCTGATCAAGAGATTGGCAAAGTTAAATCACACATCTAGGTTCCTTCATGGTTTGAGAGGCCCCGATTGTCATAATATGAACATCTATGATAATCCGAAATCTTAGAAAACTGGCAATTAGTTATTCTTTCTTGTCTGACTACTAAAGGCACTTTTAGAAGTCAAAGAAACTTAGATTATTATTACAAGATGGCGCTGGCACGGGTTGTTTCCTAACTAACGACTTCTGAGAAGAAACACCGAAACAAAATCGAGAGTCGAAGAGAATCGAGGTCTCTTTAAAAGTCGTGTGCTTTAAATATTTAAACTATTAATATAACTTATATAACAGAGTAAAAATCATACCAATTTTACTAGTACAATACTCCATGTTGACCTAAATAAACGTCCTTCGCGTATACCCTTTGGAGTTTTGCAATTACGGAAAATGATGCAACAACTGATATAGCGAATACTAATAGCGCACACAGCATATAGAAACGCCAAATTAAAATATACTGACTACAGATTGTTTTTCATACTGTACACTGTACAGTCACGAGCACAGAGCCATATAAACACTTACAAACCTATACTTATTGTAAAATTTACTAGTGTTGTCATTCGACACATAATGTTTTCCTTTTATTCGTTCTAAATTGTATGAGCTTTTTCTATCTTATTATTGTGATTTCGTAGTATGCACATAGTGTTACGTTACAATCTAGGTCAAAATGTTAAACTTTTATGGTGTTTATATTATGATTGTTATGTGTTTTGTGCATCAAATAAATAAAAAAAAAAAACAAAAGGGATAAAGCGATTTTTTCATGAATGAATTATTGCAACTTTGTGATGATACTGATGTCACTATAGTATTGGTTCGTAAATACTGTGTTCGTAATTTCACAAAAGTTCTGTTAGTGCTTTTGGGCAAAATCGAATAAGCACTTTTGTGCACTTTTGTTAATGTATACATGTTTTTGCTCGTGACTGTACAGTGTGTCTATGTTTTTGTAATATCTGCGCTAATATAGGATCTAAACTAGACAGGGTAAATTATAAAGAACTATTAACGAAATTGAATATGTTAAAATAATTCGAAACATTGCTTGCTCTTAGTCACCACATATTCATATTTAGTGCATATGTGGAGTGCCTTTTTAGTAATTTATATAAAACAACACAGTTTTGACAACTTAATAATAGGTACCCGTAATAATTATCTCTAATGACATAAAGCATTTGACTGTGACCTTAATTTTGAGTGAATATAGATAGGTACCTACTCAATAGTGACCTATAACAAGAATCAATTTGATATTTTGTTATTGGCGTATATTTTTTCTAAGAAAACTTATGAAGAATATCTTTTTCGTAAATATAACATTTTGGGTAAAAATAATTATGTTCATATTCCTTTTGACATTTGCAAAATTGCTTGTCGAAGGCCTCGGAAAAATCGATTGTCTAAAGACCTGTTTCATAAAGTATATAATGTATATGTCTGGGTATATTTATTTGACAAGTTTTACAAGATTCCTGATTTTAAAATTCGATTGCTTATTTTCTTTTGTTCCATTCATGGTGGTTTGCCCGTGCGATCTAATTTCAACTATCTATTCATTCCACTTTAGGTTAGGCTAAGTTGATTTTAACTTAGCATTACTCAATTGTTTGTAAGTTTGTCTGTCCTGCACTCCGGTTTGGACTGACGCCAGTGGTTCATATTCCAAAGTTAAGGATCGTTTCTCGGTTGTTTCCATCGATCGTGGTTATGCAACAACAGATGGTGGCTACTGTAATGAATTTTGTTAAACACTTTTTATTTCAAACTTTGAAGTTCGGTGCTTCTTCATTGTGGCTTCGTGTTTTGTAATTGAAGTTAGCAGAAGTTGTGAGTTTGCATTGACAGTGAATTAGTATGACTGCAAGAAAGTTTAAGTAGTTTCTAGTTCTGTAGTTTGACTTGAGAATAATGTGATTCTGCTGCAATTTCAATTTTTGTTTAAGCTAGTGTGAAAATCATGCTTTGGAAATATTAGTGTTCTTAACGTTTAGCGAAGAAATACTGGCGTAGGCCCCATTATACTATAGGGGCCTAACCTATCATTGTATCTTATCATATCATCTATGAGACACCAAAACAAATAAATTAACTCCAGGTTGGTACGCAGAATGTCCTAACACAGAATCCAATAGGTAACAGTTTTTATTAATTTCCTGGCAATCAAACTCTGAGCTCCATACTCTACAGTAGTACTTCAGTGTAGTTTCCATTTATAACTGAATGGAAATAAAAGTAGAAACTGAATGGAACACTGATATAAAACATCGATTATCAACAATCTTTATTCGATTTAAAATGTCATTCGATTGGGCCGACGCGACGGCCGCTGTAGACGGAGACGTAACTTGCAGTAGAACAAGTTTCAAACTTGCCATGTTTGAACCCAGTTTATCAAATAAAAAGTGGAACGAGAAATTTCTTTGTGTGAGCGATTGGATCGGGATTCGGGATGATATAGAATTGAAACCCAACTGCGATTGAAAGTGTGTGATTGTTGGTTTCTTATCTTTCGAACTTCAATTCTTCAACGATGTCAAATTACGGACATAGTTACCCAACGAAGAGTATGGTCATGTACGCTGGTTTTCACACATTTTTTAAAAGCCTGCCTCCCGCGGAGGATTTTCCGTACAGTATGTCGAAGTTCTGCCGACTGAAATCCACACTACAATTTATACATTATTATAGAATACGATTAATTTCGATGCACAGTTTTTACATAATTGTAAATGAGTGTGGCTTTTGATGTGTGTTCACGCGGAACATAAAAACTCAGTTTGTTTCAATAATCAATATTAGATATAATTGGATTTGCTTCTTGCAAAAAACATAGGAAAAAATAGTGTAAATGGTGTGCCATGAGTGAAATGAATGAATGTATAGAGATGTGCAAGTGCAGATGTTAGACGATATTAATTAGAGATGTGTGAGAG
Source organism: Acronicta psi (assembly GCA_946251955.1). NCBI lineage: Eukaryota > Metazoa > Arthropoda > Insecta > Lepidoptera > Noctuidae > Acronicta > Acronicta psi. The sequence goes on from OX276486.1 coordinate 4,760,021, forward strand.
ATGAGTGAAGCGTGTGTAGAGTGTGAGGCTCGAATTTAAATAAACTTAAAACTAATGTTGTGGCAGCACTGTCGACAGGTGGTGAAAAACGGCGTCGACAATGTGTCTTCCTTTATCTTTTGTTTATAAACAAAACAATGTAAAAATATTAACGACGAAACGAATGCTATAATGATCTTCCCGTTAATAATAATAATAAGGGATGATTTAGTAAAATATCGTAGTCCGCCTTGCGGGCCAAGTGAAAAAGCATTTTTGACAGAGCAAGGGCGGGGCCCAAATAATGAAGATAAAGGGGGTTATTATGGGCGAAACGGCAGGCGCCTTCAATTTCCCTCCCTGGGCCAACTTGATTTAATAAATTAAAACAGAAAATGAGATTTGAACACGGCGATAACAAGCATTGGAGATAGAATATTAAAAACGCTTACATATTTTATAATGTTTTCTTTTTTGTTGACATAAACAATAGAATTGAGTTGCACTGAGTTACGAAATTACCGCAACACCACACTTTAGTAAATCGCAATAACAGCTGTGTCAGCATTGTAAATGTGAAAACTAAGGTAACTGTAGTATGAAAATGACCGGACATAACTTGACTAGTCTAGTACTACTGAACTTTACTGCAACGGGTAGTTGAAGAATAGTGGGGCTCGTCGTATTCTGAGTGGTAGGCCAACAAAAAGGATTTCTTGGCCTACCACTTAGATTTTTACTACTACTACTTATTATTATTTTTATTATTTATTTATATAAAAATTAATTGCTAAATATATTGCTAAGCGCAAAACTCGAGAACGGCTGAACCGATTTGGCTGATTTCTTTTTTGTTGTGTTTGATGAAGTCTGAGGAAGGTTCTTATAGAGAGAAAACACCTAAAATACGAGGAAAAAAGTAAAAACAACAATTTTCTTTTCCCATACAAACCACTCTGTCCCCAGCTGTCAAACATTTGACGTCAATCAAAACAAAACAATGTGAGGAAGAAATAGAAATGACATGCAACCCGTAATCAACTTGAAGGCATACCAAAGATATTTCTAACGGGTCAGAATAAAGTCTGCCGGGACAACTACATAGTTTATTATATTTTTAAGAGAGGTACATGTTAGATCTTAAGAAATAATACAGTGTCCCATAAAGCTGTATAAACAGTTTGATTGTGGGAGCAAAAGCAAATAGATGTCACATATAAGTATTACGTAATTTAGTTATTAGTTAGTAGTACTTAGTAGTACACTTTTGTTATGGTACCTAAGGCATCTAAGAGGTATTTTTTTTATTTGCAGTACCACTGTAAATAATATCTCCTGTGTCTCCCTCATCATTATATTGTAATACATCATTAGGTTGGTAAAGTCTAATCCTATCATTTTAGCTCTCTTCCTATACTACCTACTGTCCGTACTCACCTAGACGCTGGAGTCAAGGGAATAGATAGAAACGATTTCATAAAAATACTGAAACTGCATTTCTACATTATCAAAGGAATCAAATAACGCTTGTTACTTATCGGCGGCAATGGAAAGAGCTCAAAAAAAAAGTCGTCGAGTGGTTCTTGTAATTTTTTATATTCCCTTTTATTCCGTTTGTTTCAAAGTCGGCCCTATTAATGGGATACAATAACTCTGGAATCCTTTGCCTCGGGTGTCTAATAACTCAATTATATAAAACAGCTTCAATTTCTTTCCAAGTTTAGCTATGATTTTAAAAGGTTGATTGGCATGGCATGATTGGCGTGATGGTATGATTGGCATGGCATTTGCTGCGTTTGCCACGGTCGCTGTATGGATGGGTGACTCTTAACTCACCACTTGTAACAATCGTCTGTGGTATAAGCCCAAAAATCTTGACAGTTATTTTATTTTTGGGATCAGAAGATATACTACATAATAATAATATAATTACATTTCCTGCCGCGCTGAGTTTATGCGTAGCTATCTCAGAATCTACTGTACGCATTTTCATACGGTTTTGACCAATAGAAAGGTTTTATCTAGGAATAATAAAGGCTATAAATTTATGAATTTGTGCAGAGCTAAGCAGCTTAAGCATAGATTGGCTTGGGTTTTATGGCGACGGTCGGGAATAGTCGCATTCTGTAAAAGACCGATATTCAGTCACATCTGGTTCGCTGTACTTAAGCTGAAACAGACATTAAACTAGCCTCTATAGCCTTGACCGATATATATATATAAGTACTAGACGAAACAGTCTATTTTCATCTGTTTTTCCAATAAATCTCATGTGGTAATGGCCGCGCGATTTATATAAACACGATAACTGTATAATACTGAAATTAAGAAGAAATATACAATCGATATCGATTTGTTTTTCTCGAGATTCCGGTAAATACTAAACATATAATAGCGCCCGTTTCCTATATGCAAAGGTGTACTGATGTATCTGCAGTTAATCGGTAAGTTTTTAAGTACTATCCCATTCATTACTCGTTTTGAACAGTGAAGAAAAACATCGTGAGGAAAGCTGCATGCCTGAGAGATTTTCTCGACGGCATATGAAGTCTGCCAACCCACATTAGACCAGCATGGCGCGGGATAGTGTGATGATGATAATGATGGTGACCCATTCATTGATGGTCACAAATCCTAAGTCCGCGCTATTACTAAGAATTTCATAGCGAAATCCAATACCACTGCTCAGCCCAGGAACTTATTGTGACGAATAAAACAATTCAGGCAATATTGGTATTAAATCATCTTAGTGAATCTAGAAAAAGTCTAAGGCTTATTAGCCTTACGAAACTAAGCGCCAACTTACGCTTCTGTATGTCTAATTGTAATACAGATTTGACATACGGAAGTGTAACTTTACGCTTAGCGTCGTCTCTAAATATTAGCCTAAGAGTAATTTGTAAGTATTGTAACCTGTGCCTCGACCATGAGTTTTTCTCACTAGACTCGCTAGCAACTCCGTAAAATATTTGTATGGAAAACCCTCGCAGCGCCTCTAGCGGTTACGTAAGGAACTAAAATCTGCTATGAGATTACAGCGTTTCCATGCGTAAAAAACCTATCGAAAGCCATTCGATAGAACTCATGGTTGACGTACTGAAGTAAAAACTAAATCAAATCGCCTACGCAGCGCATCCTTATTCAAACCGGTTTAAAGTCATAAGTCATAGCAGTCATAAGTCATCCGAGTCATAAGTCGTAATTAGTCAGGGCCGCGACCCGCTGGCTGACGTACAATTAATCAATTATTTCACTTCATTAGCCCACTCAGATTGGCTCATCCCCTCGTGGGGTGGCTAAGGGTTAAGCATTTTAGCCGTGACATGGTTGATTCATTAAATTGTTAATTCTGGCAATTTTATTTTTAACGGTTCCAGGAGTTTCAAATAATCTTGTTGGTCTTGTGGTCCCAAGTGCAACAGCTACACTACTTACTGTCCCACTGCTGGGCACCAATCTCTTCTTAGTATGAAGGGTCAGTTAGAGCTATGTGTTTTTGGGTTTTTTTGTGAAATTCCCAGTAGCAGCTCGTAGTCTAATTGTGCCAGGTTGATGTCAATAGGCTTGCCCTCTGTTACATGTGACCTAAACATAACGCCGAACTGTGCGTGTTCAGTTTCTAATACTATGAATTGTGGATTTTCTGTTATTTTATTTCCTTTCATCATCAATATCATCATCATCATCAAAATATATGACTGCTGAGCACGCGCGGGTTGGTTATTTCCTTTGCTTTGTTGCAACACTTATAGGGAATATGTTTCTTGTAAAATTATAAATAGAAATTCATTCATGTATTCCTGTAAATCGTGATTAATTTATTAAGGATGTTAAAAGTATGTCGAAAACGATGTCGCATTTTGTTGAAATCAAAGGTAAATTAATTTAATTAATGAATTAATAAGTTAATGGACAGCGGTACATGAATATGTTTTAAGAGAAATAAACAGTATGTCACATCAAATTTAATATTACCTTGAACTTTAATTATTCGAATCATGCCGACTTTTAGTTGTTAGTTATTATATTGAGTTATGAAAATGAATTCATGGGTGATTAGTGTTCTTTTTTTTATATAAACAAATATGATATGGTGTTCATTGGTAAACGCATCACTTGAGAACGCCTGCACCAATTTAACTTTTGTAATTTTTGGAAAAAACATAATATTTCGTACAATTTTATTTAGGTAAGTAGTTTATACTATACTTGTACATACAACGTGGTTTAGAAAAATTAGAATTAATGTAGGAACAAATGTTAAATACTATTTTTTTCATTAATTTTATTTGTTGATAGAGCTTGTTGCATGGCTAAATCTTGGACACAGACAACAAACTCAAACATGGAAAAATTAGGCCAAGATATAGTAGCCTCGATGCTAACGATTGTTTAACGTAGATTGACATCTCTGAATGCGTCACTAAGGCTAATATTCAGAAACGATGCTAAGCGTAAAGTAATGCTTCCGTATGTAAAATTTGTATGACAAATTGACATACGGGAGCCTAAGTTTATGCTTAGTTTCATCTCTGAATATCAGCCTAAGTCTTAAATTGAGACTCCAGTAAAATATTATACGATTGTTAATTTTATCGATTCATTCACTCTTATTCATACAAGAAAATGTATCCTAGTAGTAAAACATAGTATACCATCACGCTTGTATTCTCCAAAGGGGTAAGCAGAGGCGTACTAATATACACCCACATTTCACCGGTATGTTTAGGTCCCATGTAATGTGGGCGAGCCTATTTCCATCAACCGGGCACAAATCCAGACTCCGAGCTGCTACTGGGAATTTTACAGAAAACCCAACAACACTTTGCTCGACCCGGGGATCGAACCCAGTACCTCTAGCGTAGCAGTCGCGCCACCACTAGACCGACGAGGCAGTCATAAAACATACTCGTAATAATTAAAATATGTACGGTCTATGTATGATAAGTTACTAGTTGTACATGTACATGTTTTCTTACGGGATCCTCAGGTAAGGGTCTACGTGTACACAGGCTGGGGTACACTCGGTTGACCTACTTACGATTCCTTTCATCCCTTACATGTTAACGATTGCTGGAGGTGACGTTAGCTACGGAATTAAATGATAAGACTTATGTGTGTAGTGATTGTGTTTGTGGCTTTTGTGACGTGAAGATTGGGTCGTAAATTGTATCATTGACATACCTACTGTCACCCTGTTATGCCCGAAAGATTAAGAAGGGGTACTTGTGTACACCCACAGTAACAGGAAAGCCTATCTACACTGATAATTAAATAATTATTTGTTTGTTTGCACTGAATAGGCTCCGAAATTACTGGACCGATTTGAACAATTCTTTCACCATTAGAAAGCTACATTTTTAGCGAGTAACATACGCTATAAACTATAAGAAAATCCCCTTCGATTAACACGAAGAAAATCCCAGATCACGCGGGTGAAGCCGCTGGCGGAAAGCTGTTGATGCCAATAGGCTCGCTCCCTTTTACATGGGACCTAAACATACTGGCAAACTGTGGATGTACATTAGTACTCCTCTGCCCAACCCTTCGTGGAATACAGGCGTGATGGTATGTCACAATAACCTTTGTTGTTTTTTTATTAATTTCATGGCCAAATGTATCTTTTTAAATTACATTATAAATGTTGACTACTTTGAACTACTGAGTATAAATTAACCCTCAGCTCAACTTGGGACCTCACCTTTAATCTGAATCAAATCACAAAATGTTACTTAATTAAAAAGGTTTACGTTGTGAGCGAAAACTCTTTGCAGTGCCTAGAGGTGTTTCCACATCTCCAAGGGAAACAAATGAAAACAAATGCCACCCTTATCGCGTTGACATAAAGATGTTGGTTGGAGACAATAAGGGTAACTGATAGCGAACTATTTACTTGAATGAGATCACACTACTGTGTATCCTTTGTCTCTAGTGGGAAAAATACACAGAGAAATCCATTTAGCTAAGCCTTAACGCTAAACGAACTTTTAAAAGTACCTCTTTTGAAGTTATGTAATCCTGCTTGCCTGCATGCTATATTATTATAGCTATGGAAGATAATTAACTAATTTTATGAAGCAACTAGCTTTTTGACCGCGACTAGTTAAAAAACAAACTAATACATTTACATCCTCCATCATCCCTTATTTTATCCCCATGGGGGTTGAATTTATCAAAATCCTATTTAAGCGGACGTCTTTATCATAGCAGCTCCAATTTTTAATTTCAGTTCAATCAGTCGAAAATCTAAGAAGATGTATACAAACTTTCATCCCCTATTTTATCCCCTTAGTGGTGGAATTTATCAAAATCCTTTCTTAGGGGATTTTTTTTGTTAATTTCTACGTAATCAATCAATCGTAATAAAGAGGAAAGATAATTATGATTGATTGTTTGATTTGAGGCTCCGAAACTATTAGACCGATTTGAAAAAATCTTTCAGTGTTAGATAGCACATTTATCGGGGAAGGTTATATACCATCACGCTATGACTAATAAGAGCGGAGTAGCCATGCAAAATGTTACAAAAACGGGGAAAAAAGATATCAAGACCACGCAGGCGAAGCTGCTGGCGGGAAGCTAAATTAATACCTAAGAATCGTTGAAAGAAATTTAACTAATATTAAAGAGTAGTATGCATTTGGTTATCGATTCATTACATACTAGTTTTAAGTTAGTGCAATTACCCTAAAAACTGTGAGCTTATTAGGTAAGCAAAGTTAAAAATACGCACAAACTCTAACTTTATTTTCCGCTCTCTCTAACTGTACAATAACTAAAATTAGTCCGCACCAGACCTTAGCCACTAACTGAGGATCTCACAGACTAATAGAATTACTACAAATTTGGGCAGATTGGTAGCATTCAATCTGAGAATAGCCTCCTGTACACAATGCAATAATATCGGTAAATATGCCTCAGCCAATTCCCCTTACAGTCCCATACAAACGAAATGAATACTGACGGAAGAGCGTATTAATGAGACAAGGTATCGGTGGAAAATAATGTTTTTGGTACTTGACTCATTGCCGAATCGAATATACATTATTGAATATTTGTGATTATAATTTGTAGCTATTGTGCTATAGGTATGACCAAGTTATTGCTCCCAATAGGTCTAAGTAAAAATATTATACTTTTATATACTTAGTTTCATATACGTATTAATTATCTTAAAAAAATTAAGGCTTACTTGCGCTCTGGTTTGCAAACTACATATAATAATAATAATAATAATAATAATTTATTTACTCAAAAAATACAGATTGTTGGTTTACAATGGTTGGTAGATGAGTACTTTACATCAGTAATTATAAGGAATGCTGCTGAATCTGTACACAATAATTGGAACTCCTGCCTCTTAAACTAGGGTAACCTGTATCTTAAGAGACAGTGTTCGGCTTAATGGCAAAATTTAAGTTTGACAACGAATGGACTGTGTCGATCTACCACACAATATTACGACACGATACTGGACCACACAGTTAGCGTTAACATTTGTATCATCGAGTAATAAATATTTGAGTGTTTAGGTGTAGGGATGTGTGTGTGTGTGTGTGTGTGTGTGTGTGTGCGCGTGTGTGTGTGTGTGTGTGTGTGTGTGTGTGTGTGTGTGTGTGTCCAGGTGTGAGTAAGTGTGTGTGTTATCATGCGATGTATGTGAGCAAAGATTCCGTTTGAGAGTAGTCCTGTTGGAGAAGCCATTCAATTAATTTATATTTTAGTTCTATTTTATTTAAGTTTATTAAGTTTAGTTTTTTAAGGACTTTTTTGTAAATATAAGTGCTCAGGATGTAGTATTGGTGCCTCGCGAAGACTGTATTGTGCCGGGTACCCAAAAGAACGTTAGTACGTTTATTGGGATCAGGAGCAGGTATACTCGCATGCCTTCTGAGAATCGATCGAAGCACATAGAGCTGACGGACAGTTAGGACCCTACAATCCAAATATAGTTGTGTGGTAGGATATCGGTAGGGTTTTCGAGTCATTACTTTGAGTATGGCTCGTTGTGCTCTCTCAACTCTCAGGAAGTTTGTCTTGTAGGCTCCCCCCCAAACTGTGATGCAGTACCCAAGGACCGATTGGCACAGAGCACAGAACACCATTTTTAGTGTATCTAGGTCAGCAGAGTCTCTAAGGGACTTAAATATGTGGGTAAGCCTCAAGGTTCTAGTAGTGAGAGCGTCGATTTGTTTATCCCATCGCAAGCCTGTATCAATTTGTATACCTAAATACCTAACGTCCTCATTCCTAGATAATTCCGGACACGAACATGGAGTTGATAATTCTGGGCACGTGTGTACAATCACCGAGAAGGAGTTGTCGGGTAGAGCATTGTGGCTAACAGCAAAAGGGATATAGCAGCTTTTCTTTGAGTTAAGCGTTAGCAGATTAGAATCTAGCCATTTTGCTATTTTGGTTAATGCCAATTCAGCGCTATTTTTAACATTGTCCCAGCTAGATCCGTATGCTATGATTGCCGTGTCGTCAGCATAGGCATAAAGGTTAGCGTTAGTGAGGGTCATATTGCAAAGATCGTTAACATAGATCTGGAACAAGATTGGGCCTAATATGCTCCCTTGCGGCACACCGTAGGACACATGCACTTCATCACTGAGGTGTTCATCAATTTTTATTCGTTGAGTTCGATTCTGGAGGTAATTTTTAAATATATCTAGTGCAACGCCACGAACGCCCGCGAGTTCCAATTTTGAAATAAGCAACAGTACAGAAACTGTGTCGAAAGCCTTAGAAAGATCTATGAAGATACCCAGGCATTTGGTTTTATTGTCGAGTTTCCCAGCAACTAATTGCGTCAGATCCAATATTGCATCTTCAGTAGATAAACCTTTTCGAAAACCATATTGATTGGTTGCTATTATATGGTGTTTACCTAGGAAACTCGTGAGACAGTTGCTAAGAATTCTCTCGAATACTTTAGAGAGTGCTGTTAAAACCGAGATAGGACGGTAATTGTTGACACAGTTTCTGTCCCCTCCCCCCTTATAAATTGGGTGGATTATGGCTCTTTTTAGAGCATCTGGAAAGATACCTTTTCGGAGACATTTATTAATAATGTGAGTTAAAGGTGGAACTAGTATGTAACGACATAGTTTTAGAATTTGGGGCGTAATACCATCCCAGCCGGTTGCACAATCATTGCGAAGTTGAAGTATAAGTGACTCCACATCGGTTTCATTGATCTCAAACAGACCAAGAGAATTGCAAGGCGGGATATGGGCTATGTTTTCTGTCAATGGACTGGGATTGTTAGCCCTTGCAGAGGGGTTATGAGACTGCGCTAAGATTGCATCCGCTAGATTTTGTCCTACATTACTAAAAAAGTGACAAACTGAATCTATGGAAGATTTAGGATTTTCTTTAATGTGTAACAATTCGATGGGGCTAGTTTTCAATTTATGCGTATTGGTTATCTCCTTGATTGTTTTCCAAAGGGCTCTTGGGTTATTTTTTGCTTTCTCAAGCTCGCTTTTCTCATATGCTATTTTTAGTTTTCGAAGTAAACCATTACAAAAGTTCCTATAGCGTGTGTAAGTTATTTTTAAATTTAGATTATCAGGCGCTTTTTTAGATCTTGTGTGTAATTTGTCTCGATTTTTAATGCATTTTAAGAGCCCTGGGGTTATCCATGGCTTAATTATTTTCAGTTTCCTAGGGATTTTTACTTCTGTAGTGTGGTTTTTTATCGTTTTCATTATAACCTCTATGAAAGAGTTCATTTGTAAGTTAGGGTCTTCGGTGTTATAAAGAAGTGAGAAGTCTGTGTTTTCTAACTCTAACTTAATCGCTTCGTAGTTCACTCGATTTGAAAAGTGATAAGTCTTACGACCGGTGTTAGTAGTAGCAATTGCCAGAAGCAGCGGTTTGTGGTCTGTAACATACGAGTTCAGAACTAGAGTAGTAGCAGGCATATTACTCTTAACGAAAGTGTGGTCAAGGCAGTTGGCAAGCCGTGTGGGAACCAGGTGGGTTGGTAGCAGACCATGTGATATGTTCAGGGTTAAATATTCGAGACTTCGATCGTTTCTTCCGTCTGGCTTTATGTCAATATTAAGGTCGCCAATAAGTACAATATTTTTCCAAGTGGAAAGCTTGGTGTATATTTTATCTAAGCTATCTAAAAAATAGTCAAAGCTTTCCTTAGAGTTGTAAGACGGGGATCTATAAGCTGCTACAATAGCAATTTTTTTTGTATCAATTTGACATACAAGACAATTACCAGCACGAAAGATGGGTTCTATCACTGACACTTGAAGACCTAATCTAGTATATATAGTGATACCATCGTTTTGGTTAGAGTTTATTACAGTAGAGTAGGATTGAAACCCCTGCAGGTTCGGTAATTGATTGACTTTGCTGAGCCAACATTCAGTCAAGATCACTACATCAAAGTTGACTTTGGTTAAGTGAAGCAGCACCTGTAGTTGATCGAATTTTTTGTTTATACTGCGTATGTTTAAGTGTAACAGTCTAATATCACTATCAGATTGTCTTAAAAACTTTAGACAGTCATCGGGACTACAAGTAAATGAATTACCTGTGGTTAACGAGTCAAGCTCGCAGTTAATACTATTAACTATAGCCATTTGTGGTAGTTGAGACTACGAAAGGTGGTTTAAACATGAGATTTATGTTTGTTGTGGATATTTTATATCTTGTCATACCTCGCATTTTACTTTGTGCATGGTGATTATGTTGTTTTAATGAGTGTGGTGTGTATGTAATGAGTGTATATTGATTAGGTTTACTTATACTAACATATTTAACATAAGTATATGAGAAGTATTGTGGTAAACAATGAAGTAGATTAGAGTTAGCTACAAATAGTCACATATTTTTTACAGCAAGAAGACATTTTTCTGAATTTATTATTATTTGTTTATCTCCATCCAACTTACGCAGGAATATATTTCCGTTTGAGATCCAGCAATATTTAAAGCCGTTATTTTTAGCGAACTCTCGTGCTTGATAAAACAGTTTTTTGGTATTTGAAGGGAGTTGTTCAGCGATGAATACCGGTTGACATACACCAGGAATTCCGATAAGCATAGTATTTAGTTTGTCTTCCCTTTTTTTTTCTTTATTGTATGAACGGACAGCAGATATGATTGTCTGTTTTTTTTGAACAGAAGAGAATTCCGCTATTATTGGTCGAGGTGTAGCGGCGGTGGTGGATGATACGCCTGGTAGACGATAAACGTCTCGTACTTCAGATTCAGATATTTCTATCCCAACGACGTCGCCGATACTACACACTGTCTTGATAAGACTAGAACAGCTTTCACCGTTTGATAGTGGTATGTTGCGAATTTCTATTCCGGAGGACCTAGACTTGTGTTGTAAATCCTGTAGTTTTTTCTCCAAATCCAAGATATATTGTTTCTGTTCCTGTCGCTCTTTCCTCAAAGCCTCAATTTCTTTTTTCAAATCATTAAATTCACTATTTATGAAAGATATAGACTTTACGATTTCTTCGTTTGATTTACGTATTTCTGAGTTTGACAATTGTATCGAGGTATTTTGACTTTTTATATCACCAATTTCAGATAACAATTTAGACATAAGTGCAGTTTGGTCCGCATGCATTTGCTGCAACTCCTGAGAGCTTAAGACCTCCTTAAGAGCTCCTGAGAGATATAATACGGAGCGTTAGTATTGTCGCCCTGTATATTATGATATGATCTGTGGTTTTGAATCATATTTACTATAGATAATGAATAATAGCTGTTCTAATACCTCGCAGTTTTCCCAAAAGAGTAGGCAGAAACTAAAGAGCCCATATACTACTTAGCTTTAATTAATGCATACTTCTTTTCCTTTGTATAGTTTTCGAACATAATACATTAGGTATTTATCAATTTAAAAACTGCATGTCTGAGTCTAAAATTACGTACGTTGATAGCTCAGATTTTATGACTCTCACTCGTGTCTGGCAGTCGTGAAAAAAAAATGCGATCTATAATTTATTCATACTTTAAGACCGACGTAAGATGGTAAACATAATACGCGATGTAAGTATGCGAGTCAATACGAATATTTGTATCCAGGTAAACATACTATACTCAGACTCATGCCTCCTATATACTTATATAGATACACCCGTATGGGAAGGAGGCCTGCTCGATTCTTATGTACTTCTTTCAATTCGTCCATGTTCATAATATAGTCACGCAAGGATTATAATGAAAGTGAGTTAGGGCACCGGTGTAACTGTCACGTTTTTCAAGACAGTGTAAATACGTAAATCATAAATAAATCTTATTTGTAAGATTGAATGTTTGCATGTTTGTTGCTCTTTCACGGCAAAACGGCTGAACCGATTTGGCTGAAAGTTGAAATCGTAATGGCTTATTAATCCCGAAAAATTCAAAGTTCCTACGGGAAACGGGTTCAACGTTCCTAATTCCACACAGGGTTAAAGCTAGTGAAGATAATTTTAGTTTAGGCAATTATCATCATCGTGACCATATCATAATGTGGTTCCATGTAATAGGGAGCGAGTCTAGTATTGCTATTCTCTCTCTCATATTTCCGTATTGCTATTAATCGGGTAAAATTCCACGCTGCCACCGAGTTTTACAGAAAAACCCTAAAATACTGTTCGGCCCGGGAATCGAATCAAGGACCTCAATCGAAGTTGTGGCTTGAAGACAGCTAACGGTATCAAAAAGGCGACGAGGTGATAAAAAACCTTTTATATCCTCTGCCTAACCCTTTTAGGAATATGCTCGTGACAGTTATGTTATTCACTAATATTGACGAAGAGTTTATACCTAGTATAACGTTACGAGGTGCAGATGGACCAATTTATGGATTTATGCTGACCAGAGCCCATAACTTCTTGTTTTACTACTGAAAATCATTATGTTTATGGCCGGCGCGGTATAGGTAGGGTAATTTTACTGGTTATTAATGTCAGTGGGAGGCTCTAGGTCATGTCGAATTAGATTCTTCATGGATCCTTACTTGAATTTTGTAATCTAGCTGGGGGCGAAGATAATTAGGTATTATGATTACGATGATACTGAGATAGCTAGAAATTAACTTGAATTTTCCGTGAGGATTTACGTATATATTATCGCAGTTTTTTTATATTATTGGTTTGGAGTAAATGTTGTTTATTTTAGACACGCTGGTCCATATATAAATTATTGGCTTTTTTCGCGTGGACTTTAAACCCGTTTCTCGTAAGAACTTTGAATTTTTCGGCACTAAAATGTAGCCTATGTCCTGATCCAAGGTATATAAGCCATCCCTATTGCAACTTTCAGCCAAATCGGTTCAGCATTTTTGCGTTTGCCACGAAAGGGCAACAAACATTCAGACATTTTTATAAATTAGTAAGATTACGTTTCCTTATAAACTATAATTATTAGTGATGATTGAAAATGAAGGAATTCTTATGATATTAAAGTTCACCCCCATTCTGCCATTCCGAGTAGTTTGGTTTGAAGAAAAACTACAAAAATCACTCTAAATTATGCTCCGCATTTAGTCTCCACAAAAAGGTAAAACACATGCGCAGTATTGCGCAGGCCACAGACGATGTTAAATCGAAATAACCGATCAGAACTCAATTTACGAGCAAATGTAAGAAGACACCTTGATTCCAATCCAATCATGATAGCGTTGTAAGGGGGCGCGCACACTTAGCGACTCCGGCTGCTGTTTAAACGGTTTCTTAACGTTCTGCAATTATTGTGAGTGTTATTCGGAGATAACGTGTGCTATAACCATTAAATGCTTTTGAATTACCTGCCAGTCGTGGGCGGAATATTGTTGTACTCACGACAACACTGCTTTGTACAACCCGTATTCCATTGCAATAGTGCTGATTTTTATAGTGAATTCTTTACCCATAGAGTTTTGAAAAAAGCGAATAAGACTGATAATTTGTGCACAGTTAATATAATCGCCCCTTATTACACGGGACCGCAGAATAACTAATAGAATAAAATACAGCCCGCCTCGTTGGTCTAGTGGTCCCAAGCGCGACTGCTACGCTAGAGGTCCTGGGTTCGATTCCCGGGTCGAGCAAAGTGTTGTTGGGTTTTCTGTGAAATTCTCAATAACAGCTCGGAGTGTGGATTTGTGCCCGGTTGATGGGCATTGGTACGCCTCTTCCTACCCCTTCGGGGAATACAGGCGTGATGGTATGTTATAAAATACAGAATGGACACTTCGCTGTTAAAAATGTTTCCCAAATTATTCATATTATTACATGTCAAATGATATTTAATTATCTTTACTCAATTACGTCGACGTGTCAGGACTTTTTGTTTGAAATTGCGTTAACTTTGAACAACGTAACGTTTTTCGAATTTCATTCGATATTTTTTGGTCATAATTAAGTTATGGTGGTTGTCGTGTCGATGGGGAAAGGTTATTTTTCCATGTAACGCAATGTTCGGTTTATTAACTTTGAAATAAACCGATCGAGCTTCGTGAAGCTACGAGTTTATTTGCCGATTCTTTCAGCTGAATATTTTTGTTCATATTTCCGTACCCAATTTACCCATTTTTTACTCGACCTTAAATTTTATTTAAAAACCAAATATTGCATTAATACAGCATTTCATTTTATTGGTTAGCGCTTTATTGTAAGAAAAACGTAATAATGGAAAAAGATATACATATATGGTGTGTCCCTTGCGTGGCTGCCGATTGTCAGGTCCTGATTTTGAATTCTAGGGTGATAGATGTTTTTTGCCTATTTTTTTGTTATTAATCTATTTATTTTTTATTTATTGTTTCTGTCTTGCTCAATTTTATGGTCTGGGTTTGCGTCCGGGACCCACTCCGGATCTGTACGTCAACTATGAGTTCTATCGAATGTCTTTTGATAGGTTTCTTACGCATCGAAACGCTGTAATCTCATAGCAGATTTTAGTTCCTTACGTACCCGCTAGAGGCGTTGCGAGGGTTTTCCATACAAATATTTTACGGCGTCGCTAGCGATTCTGGTGAGAAAATCTCATGGTCGAGGTACTGGTTGGAAACCAGCGCCAGGCAATCTGTCTGGCATATGCTGAACCCGATCCCTTTCAGCGCAGCCGTGTGGCATAGTACATTTTACTTCTAGTTGGTATCTTATCTATTGGTAATGGACGTGTCTCGCTTGCAGCTGAATAAATGTTTCTTTCTTTCTTTCTGATTTAAGTAGTTGGTAAGAAGTCTATAAATGCTACTGAGAACCAACTTTATTTAAGGAAGACACAGACCGATGCATTTCGCTCTCTTAAATTGTCCGAAGTCCTATATTAGAGACACGCTGGCCACCCCATTTGCTGCTAACTGAAATTACGGAACTTAAGGGCTACGGGACCGGCGGCCATCCGTTTCTTCCCCCCCACTTCCCCTCGGCGTAATTAAGGTCCGCTTATCCCACTGGCTAGTTGGACAGTTCTATTAACAGGCTGTTTCCTCACTTATGTATATCGGGATAGGTTTTGTGTGGAATAATCGTGTTGCTTGTGCCGGTGTTTTTGTTGAAGGCCGTAAGATAAGAGAACATACCATCATACTATCTCGCCTGTATTCCCCAAAGGGTTAGGCAGAGGGTAATGCAACCCACAGTTCCATTAGCTGAGCGTAAATCTAAACTCCATGATGTTACTGAAAACTTCATGTCCCAAAGAGTCTGTCTCAAAGGACAGGAAGAGAAAAAAGAGGATTCAAGCCACCTGATCGTCATCGCCGCCGATGCAGCATCAGACTCGTTGCTGATGCATTGCGGGTCAAAGGTCCTTAAAAGTATCTGCCAACTGATAAAGCAACCGAGGGGGAAACTGACTCGGGCAACTGCTTTACAACAGACTTCGAAGTAAGGTTTGTCGTCAACCAGATCAAGAGAGCAAGTCAGATGTTTCTCGCCTATAATGTTAGTGTAGATTTTCGCTTCGTTCGTTATACCAACTATACCAACAGCGATGAAAATTAAATCGGTAAGGTGAGAATAATTTCAACATGCCGACTTGTAAGTTTTTAAATTAATTAATACGAGTATCTATATCTCGTTTTAATCGTACCTAAGTCTCACTCATTGACTGATCCTCAAGACCAGTAGATAATTTTAGGTGTAGCTACCAATATCGAAATTCGGCAAAAATAAAATCCCAATCTCATCGATTTTATAATCCCAAAAAGAATTTTAAATATAGTATGGAACCCTCGATGTTTATGAGCCTCACTCGACCTGGTTTTCCCAAGTACCCTGACCGAAGTACTGTCTCTTAAGAAAAAAATATATTCGAAAAGTTTCGTCGCCTTAAGCGGCAACTTAATTATTTTACAACAATGGTCGCCCTGTTTTAAGTAACTCTTTGTGTTTACAGAGTAATTGCTGTACATTTTAAGGGAAATTTTAAGTTGCCATAAATCACAAAGTTCTGGCAGAATTCTTACTACAGAATTTGCGGAGTTTATTTAGGTAGCTGTGTCTATGTTGTACCTAGAAATATTTCCACGAGAATACACGGTTTTTACACTTTAGGTATGACCGAGCTTGTAGTGGAAATAAATACCTTTGTTCAAAAATATGATACGACTATAATTAAAAATGTAAAGAAGGAAATGGGTTTGTCATCTCGTTAATAAATTAAGGATTATTTAACAGACTTAATCGATAAACAATTGTTTTACGAAAATGAGACTGTATGTAATTTTTTTATCAATTTATCTGCCAAGTAATTTAACGAGGTGGTGAAAACGGCTCTTAGTCTTTCGTCTAAGACTGTCATTAAAATGCAATACATTGTGTATTGTCAATTATTCACGAGTCGGAAAAGACGTAACCTCTTTACTAGGCTTGTTCGATCATACATTATGTATGGCATTGTAACTTTCTCTCCCCTTACTCAATGACTCATACGACAAGCTACAGTAATGTAGTACAGTTTAAACCTGACGCAAAAACGACGGGGTGTTATCATGGTGTGTGTGTGTGTGTGTGTGTGTGTGTGTGTGTGTGTGTGTGTGTGTGTGTGTGTGTGTGTGTGTGTGTGTGTGTGTGTGTGTGTGTGTGTGTGTGTGTGTGTGTGTGTGTGTGTGTGTATGTGTGTGTGTGTGTGTGTGTGTGTGTGTGTGTGTGTGTGTGTGTGTGTGTGTGTGTGTGTGTGTGTGTGTGTGTGTGTGTGTGTGTGTGTGTGTGTGTGTGTGTGTGTGTGTGTGTGTGTGTGTGTGTGTGTGTGTGTGTGTGTGTGTGTGTGTGTGTGTGTGTGTGTGTGTGTGTGTGTGTGTGTGTGTGTGTGTGTGTGTGTGTGTGTGTGTGTGTGTGTGTGTGTGTGTGTGTGTGTGTGTGTGTGTGTGTGTGTGTGTGTGTGTGTGTGTGTGTGTGTGTGTGTGTGTGTGTGTGTGTGTGTGTGTGTGTGTGTGTGTGTGTGTGTGTGTGTGTGTGTGTGTGTGTGTGTGTGTGTGTGTGTGTGTGTGTGTGTGTGTGTGTGTGTGTGTGTGTGTGTGTGTGCGTGTGTGTGTGTGTGTGTGTGTGTGGCATCGTAGCTCTCGAACAGAGGAACTGATTTTGATTATATTTTTTGTTTGAAAGGTGAATCAGTCGGGAGTGTTCTTAGCTAGGTTTGATGAAAATTGGACCAAGATGGCCGCCACCACAAAATAGCGAATTACATTGTTTTTTCATTTTGTATCGGGGTTTTTTTATTTGGTCTTTGTTTACCTATGTGAACGTTAAAATATATAAAACCACTTTTCACAGGCTTTATAGCATCGAATTCAGTAATATCAATTTAACGCGATAAAATCCGTAAAATTCCGTTTTATTTTAACGTCCAATATTCACGTGAGTGTCAATGAAAAGGTAACTATCACCTTTTCAATAGTCTGAATTTCACATTTAATACAATTCTCTTAGGCTACGAGGTCAGCTGTACCAGTCAGGAAGCAATTTACAGACCACTCACGCTGTTTATGATACGTACATCAATCACTCTCGGAGACACAGTCGCCTGCAGTTGAAAGCTGTCAACTGTTTTAACCCTAACGTTACTGTTAAATGTATTGTTACACGAACAGAAAAAAGCAATTTTTAGGGCAAGCAAATATTGCTGTTATCTTGAGCACCTAGTGTTGAGACTGTGTATAATTCATCATCATAATTTATCCGATAGGTAGGCTGAAACATCCATAATAACATGTGGAACTGGAATGGAAGCCATAGGCTGTTGATATTATCAAGCCTCCAAAGCATTATTTTGTTACTTTTTAAGAATAACCTAACCTAACCTAAATTAAAAATTTAGAAAACCCCCGACACGAAATGTTATTTGGCATTTTTTGGTGGCGGCCATCTTGGATTTGAAATTTATCATAATGTATAGTAATCTACTGGTTCAGCCCCTTCATTTGATACCCATATCGAGGGAGTTGTAAAAAAATATGTAATTCGCTATTTTGTGGCGGCGGCCTTCTTGGACCGATTTTCATCAAACATAGCTAAGAACACTCCCGACTAATTTACCTTTCAAATAAAAAAACATAATCAAAATCGGTTCATCCGTTCGGGAGCTACGATGCCACAGACAGACACACACACACACACACAGACACGTCAAACTTATAACACCCCGTCGTTTTTGCGTCGGGGGTTAAAAAAGAGTAACCTTTTTCTTCATGAAAAAGCATTTTAAGTAGGTATTATACAGTTAACCTTATAAAAAGTTTATAAGGTAAACTGTACCTACTTAAAATGATTCGGATAGAATAAAATAGGTACCTCCTACAAAGCAGAACTTTCCCGTGCATAAAGACGAGTAGGCACCAGTGGGTCATACAATAATATCATTAAGCTTTATTCTCACAGTATGATGCCGTATTCCGGACCCGGTTTCTTTAGTACCCGTAGGTTGCGTGCTCATTACGATATTTCGCGAGGAAGCACTTGTGTTGGGCAGTGT
Organism: Acronicta psi; assembly: GCA_946251955.1. Classification (NCBI taxonomy): domain Eukaryota; kingdom Metazoa; phylum Arthropoda; class Insecta; order Lepidoptera; family Noctuidae; genus Acronicta; species Acronicta psi. The sequence continues at coordinate 4,778,929 of OX276486.1, forward strand.
ACTAATGTGCTTAGCGTAAATGTTGTGCAAGACTGTCGAGTGTCCATTACAATTAATTATATTATCACCAAATTATCTAATAATATAAGACTTACATAATAATTCACTCATAATTTCTACAAATCTGCCTTTAATAAGTATTTTTTTGTATTTTTACCCGACGACACGGCAAAAAGCCGAAGGAAGGGTTTTATATTAGGGAGTCTATGTATCTTCCTATTTACGTATGTTCCAGTGCCACAAACTGGACACAGCAGTTTTTTTTGTTGTTGATTTCAATTCAGTAAATTGTTTATCAGGAAGGTGACAGGAATTATGTTCTTGTTACATGATTGTCTGTTGATTTTTCCGTAGTCGGCGGGTTGTAGTTTTTTAAACTTAAATTTTATTTAAGTATTTTCCATGCTTAGATTACCTCGGACTCGGCATTTGTATTATTTTAATACGCTTTTATTAGCCTTTTGATTTAAACAAGATTTTAAATATGCGTCCGAACTCATGTAATTCTTTTTTAAAGAAATAATGCTCTTAAATTGTCGGCGTAGTACTTTGGTAGCTTAGTTTAGCTCAGCTTTAACCTAAGCTCTCTTTTGCGAGCTAAATCCTCTGTAATATGTAATGTAACAGTAGGTATTCACTGTGTAAACGACTCGACCCGTTGCAGTAATGGTCGCGTCGTCCACACAATGAATTTGTGTTACATTACTTAAACGTATCTGGACTCTTACGGGCGTAATTTCTCGGAATCTGATCAGCCCCTCAACCATGAGTTCTATCGAATGACTTTCGATAGGTTTTTTACTTATCGAAACGCTGTAATCTCATTGCAGCGTAGCCGCTACATGTGCTGCGAGGGTTTTCCATACAAATATTTTACGGCGTCGCTAGCGTCTAGTCTAGTGAGAAAAACTCATGGTCGAGGCAGAGATACAAATTACATAAGCGTTCTGTTCCAGAGGGTTAAATACCAAAATGTATTGTTTGTTCTGTTGGTTGCAGGTGACGTGTAGATGTGTTAAGCCTGCCGTTAGACTAGGACTATTTCTCGAATGCCAGCGACAAAATCTCGTATGCGATTATCGTATGCGAAACTCTCCATGCGATTCTCTCTGGTATTTACACTATGACCTATCTATAAAAACTATCACTTATATGCGATAATCGTAACAGTATCACTTATGCGATAATCGGATTCAAGTGTCAAAGGCGAGACTTGCCTGTAATGTAACCAGTATGCACTGGTACTGGTACTGGTAGGGCGATACACGCATACAAACTCTCCTAGTGTATCGAGCGCTTAAGTGTTGTAGCCGACGTGCCCGGCACGATGTTACGAGCTATTCTTACTATGAGTACCGTAATCATAATACTATATTGTACACTGTATTGTAAATACAAAGAGAGCTTACGTGCTCTCCGTGCCTCGGAGGGCACGTTAAGCCGTCGGTCCCAGTTGCCATACAAACACCTACGGCAATCGTTAGTGGTAGTCAGACGCCCAAAAAGCCTGAATACCAGTCTAAACTCCGAATATCGGTATTGCCCAGAAATTGGGTTGCGGAGGTCTGATTGATGGCAGTTGCTCCGTGTAAAATACAGATGTTTAGCCGCATCTGGTTAGACTGGAAGCTTCGCGACTTCGACATGGTTGAGGGAAAAGCTCGAAGGATGATGACACTGTATTTTAAATATGTATAAGGTAAATGATAAGGTATCCTTTTTTGCGCCGGCCGTAATACCGGCGGTATATCTGACGTATACCTAATAGCGATTAAAAACCTTGCTATCTAGGATAAGCAACGCCTAAATGAAAGTTATTTTTAATCATACAATGTTTGTTTTTGGGAAATTAGTAGTATGTGTGTTGTGTGTTCAACACGGCAAATTATGAAGATAGTAAACATTCAACGATAGAAAAACATATAAATTATTGCAACATTTATAGATACTTGTACGCATAATTAAGATATTCTCACTTCAACAAAGTTAACAACAGCCATGATAATATTACATTAATTATAATAACATCATCCCACATAATCCTTTAAAAAAGTAATTAAAAAAAACAGACCAACTCACCTTCAGTTCGCGGTACCAGGCAATCATAAAAATTAAGTTTACGATGTACCCGAGCGCGTCAATATAACGGGCTATAAAGACGGCCGAACGCCCGGCCAGCGTTTAATTACTCGTCCCAATGATGTCGCTGACAAATTGCTGACAAGTCTGAGCGCGGCATATTGTTGTTATATACTCTGTTGCTTCCTGCGTTCCTATTACCAGTCGGATCGATTTATGTAGCTTTGTTGGACATTGTTATTAGGGGTTAGTTTCTGTATTTATTATCTCTTTAACCATTGGCCAAGGTTTTCTTCGATCACAGTGGAACCTACCAGGTCCAATTGTGAAACTAAACCATCCAGGTGTTCATTCAAACACACAAGAAATAAATTAAAAATTTAGAAAACCCCCGACACGAAAAGTAATTTGCTATTTTGTGGTGGTGGCCATCTTGGATTTGCAATTTATCAAAGTGCATAGTATTCTACTAGTCCAGCCCTTTTGATACCCATATTGAGGGAGTTGTGAAAAAATATGTAATTCGATATTTTGTGGCGGCGGCCATCTTGGACCAATTTTTATCAAACATAGCTAAGAACACTCCCGACTAATTCACCTTTCAAATAAAAAAATCAAAATTAAAATCGGTTCATCCGTTCGGGAGCTACGATGCCACAGACAGACACACACACACACACACACACACACACACAGACACGTCAAAATTATAACACCCCGTCGTTTTTGCGTCGGGGGTTAAAAAGGTAGGTAGTAAATATCTGGAGATAATTATATCTTATAAATAAATATTTATCGATTCTGTGATTCTAAAGTTAAGAAAGAACTTATTACTTACAACCTACGCATAATACTTAAGCATGCATAAATATAAGACCAAAATTTGGTACAATAATAAAAAAAATGAGTTATGAGGCGGGACGATCCACGCGAATGAATGAAAGAGTGATTGATTGAATGAACGTGTGGACTTTGGGAGACCGCTCATTTCCACAACGTATCCGTGCATAATCATGTCAGAGTTAACGATGGATTTTATGAGCGCTGTCGAATATTTCATATGTACTTTGTAGAGTTCTATTAAGCGGATAATGGTAATTTATCCAAATAATATTACTTTATTTTGAGTTTGGTTTTAATAGTTGCGATATTAAATAGCAAGCGTTTCGATTCGGTTTCGTCCTCCGTTGAATCAAAAACTTAAATAAAAGTACAGTAAACCATGACATTATTTTGACACAGAAAAAATACGTTCTGAAACCAAAATCCAGTCATGAATCATTCAAACTGCAAAATAAAAAATACCTCTTCACACACGCTCCGTTTTACGCTGGGAAATTCATCATTTTTCTCGTATTCTACACCGTTGCGTTCAAAACAACTACGTACATTGGAATGTTCCAAGCGCCAACCGTCAGTATTTGCCCAGTGGCCGCCTTGTTTACAAAAGCCACAAATATTTGGCGGACTACAGTCGAATGTTGCCCCTCATTACTACAAAAGTAGTTGTAGCTACTAATACTTACTTAACTAGCTGTTTATTTTCGGCCGTGACTGTAAGCCAAGGAAGGTAAGCGTGTTTTTAGGCGGTAGGAATATGACAACAGATGGTTGGGACCCATAAGGATTTTTCGATTTTTTCGCACCTAAAAAGGGTAAATAGAATGTTAGTTAGATATTGGCATTTTTTAAACATCCACATAAAATGAATGTTACTAGTTATTTTTAATGAAGGAAAAAATCGGCTGGTGGGGAGGATTCGAACCTGCGTCTTCTGATTCGGTACACCAGACGCTTTGACCACTAATCTACCGCGAGCTCCGCGGCTCGGGGCAGCTTCTTCGAATCCTGCCCGTCGGCCGATTTTTTCCTTCATTAAAAATAACTTGTAATCTTAGCATGGAAAATGCTTAAAAAATACAAAAAGATAATGAATGTTACTAGTTTCACGGTTGTATCTGCGGCATTGCATTGAAACTCCCAAACGGATGGATCGATTTCGATGGCTTTTGTTTAAAAGATATATAATATAATATACTATACTAAAAATAATATAATATACTAGACTATAAGAAAATCTTTTACACATCTAAATGGTTTGAAGATCATGAGCCGTTTTCTACGGGAGTAACCACCAAACTCCAAATTGTTGTTAATTCAGTATATTCTTAATTCTGACTCGGCGTTAGATTAATCGTGTTAAAAATGCTCACCCTATTGTATTAGTGTCACGAAAAAGACAACATTTGTCTGCACTGACAAAATAAAACTCCGAATATCTGAGTCAGTCGCGTTAGGCGGAGAGATGAAAAAAGTTCTAGAACATTTGCTACAACTACTACATGATACTGTTTTATTTATATTTACGTGTCGAGGCGTGTTTTCAACGGTAGCAGACGTCGGTGAAAATACACAGACGGGACATCCCTATCTAATCTCGGTGCCTCGAAGCCTGAGCCTCAATTTGCAAAAAGGTAGAAGTTTCCCCTCCATTTCCTCGCTTTATAAGATCGTGGAGCGAGACAGAGCTTATTCGCTGCCACGAAATATAAGTAAAGGCCCGCTTACATGAATTGGCGGAGTGTTTACCACATAAGTAGCAAAATATGCGACATTTTTGTTACGATTACGAGTCATAGTTACATGTAAATTGCCATGACCACAAGGCAAGGGGCGGTATGTACGGTAGGCAATTACCGAAAAAAGTACACAAAATACTTGATGACAATAATTCTGATCTAGATATAGATTAGAATTCTCATCACATATTTTGGGTACTTTATAAGTATCTACCTCTAATAATATAAAGAGAAAAGATTTGTATTTTTGGTAAAACTACTTCTTGGCCGTTTTTAGAAATTCTTTCACCAGTGTGTGAATGTTTTATTTTCATGAAAGGCCAGTAATATACCTAAACGAATGAAATATTACCTACCCATATTTAATTCGCTTATGTATATTACAATTAGACGAAATAAGACAAATAATGCGTATCGCCAAGGAGTGGAACTCATTGTATGTGTAAAATATATAATCTGGCAGTCTTCAAAACTCGAGTGAATGGGTTCTTACTGGGTAAACGTGCACTATCGTCAACCATACTTTTATACGCTTACCAACAGACAAAGTAGCGGTCAAATGTAAGCCTAAATGTACAAAAACAAAACAAAAAGTGCTACGAACTCACCACATAATTCACAAAAACCGTGCCTATAACTGAGCCTTTACAGGAGATATAGGTATACAAAAAGATAAATGAGAATGAAGATGCAGTGGAATGAAGAAAAATCACGTGACGCTGCTTACGAATGTGAGGGTAGAAGCGAAATTGTTTTCTCGTTAATATACCCGGATGGCGGCACCGCTTTTATATCAGCTATAAATCGGAGTACCTACAGAGAACATTTACTTAATGACTGTACTCTTTACAGATTGAAATTTTGTGGGATTGCGGAATGATTTTTAAATGGGACCCTTTGTTTCTGATCAGGGAATTAATGGAAATTATAGAGTTGTCCCAAATTATATTGCCTTGCAAATATCGTTAAGTAGTAATTTATTAAAAGAAAATTAAAAAAGTAATTAAATACAATACAATTGAAGCTGTGCTTTTATAATTTAACTAACCGTGTTTATAGTTTTGGAAACAATAATTAAGTAACGATGCATTTTTAAAACGTTACCGTTACGTTTTTCCTGTACCATGGTTACGTTCACAAACACACATATTCATTACCACAAATACCCAGAACAATCTAATAAGGTGCGGCTCATATCAACATTTTACACGAAAGGACAGCCATCAGACTTCCGCAGGATAATTTTCAATCAGCATAATATTAGGTACTTCGCCACGATCCCTCATGTCATTATTATTTAACATCATTATTCAAAAAGCAAGGTTAAGAGCACCCTAAACCGACGAGCATGCATGGAGAGGTTAATGAACATAGACGAAGCGAAAGTGGTGTGCCAGGATCGTAGCAAGTGGAAATCTATAGTCCCTGCCTACCCCTATGGGAAACAGGCGTGAAGCTATGTATGTATGTATTATTCAACATCCATAATTACATTAATTAAGTCTAATAAACAACTGTTCAAACCTTCATCAAACTAATTTGACGCAAACTATTTCCATTTTGTTAATTCGGTGGAGCGGCAAAGGGCTGCATTTCTTCTAAATGGCTCACATTACGTCTTGGAATGTTGTGTATACGTCATCAGTCAACGTCAGCGTGCTCTGAATAGTTGATGGCTGCTGTATCGCCCACCTGCAACCCTCATTACGTGGCCCTTGAGAAACTGGATAGACTGAGGTCGTTATATTAGAAGAGAATATATTTTACAAAACTGTACGAGCCATTTTCCGGTTATTATGCAAAAAGCTCGAAGACAATTATTTAATCGTGTAGATGTGTTTACATACACAAAATCGTTCACACGTTAGTAATTGGCTTTACAAAAAGATTCGTTCAGGCGCGAATAGAACACACATAAATAATTATTGTCTATGTAGTTAACTAGCTGTTCCTCGCGGCGTTACTCGCGTTCATCAAATAATTCCCATTGTCGTGGCAATTTCCCTAAAATCCTTTCTTTAGTAGGTACCTATTATGTGCTAAATTTAGCCCAATTTGTTCAGTGGTTTGAGCGCTGCGTTGATCGCTCAGTCGACTCATAGAATTTTATATGTTATAAGCCTAACCTTTTCCTTTTAATATAACCTTTTCCTTTTATAATTATATACAGATATTATTTTTAAACAAAAAACAAACCGCCTCCAAAAAACACATAGGAATAAAAAATTTTTCATCCCACCATCTCGGAAAGTGTATTTTTACTCTTCGATATCTGAGTGCAAAAGTCGTTTTTATCCTCTAGAGAGACAAAGTAAATTGAATTTAGAACATCGTGCTTTTACCCCCCTGGCGCCGAATTTATCATACAACTTTTTTTTAATTTGTTAAAAACTCAGACTTGGAACCTTCCCTAGGTTCCGAGTCTAAACGCAACAAAATATCAATATATGCCGAATCGATATTTTTTGAAAATATCAGTATCGATACTGATATTTTTATTTAAAAATATCGATATATGGGCGATATATCTTAAAAACCAAATTATAAAACAACAAATCAAGTCGACCAAAAACAACAAATACATTAAATATAATTTGTTAAAAAGATTTTAGTATAAAAAAAGTATTCCTTTTTGGGATTTTATAATCTTAAAACTTATAAATGTTTATTGGTCTGTAAAAAATATAGATTTATATACCTTTTCGATACTTTGAATTTTATATCGATGCATAGATATATCGAATTATTAAATATCGCTCAAAAATATCGCTACATTAAAAAAATTATATCGATATATCTATGTATCGATATTCTTTTAACAAGCCTACCGGAACTTTCTTGGTGTACTTTTTTAAGTCACTAACACCAACATTACAATACCCAACAAAAATATTACACTCAAGTAATTGTAGCAACGTTACTTTCAATTTCTCTTAATTATACCTAGTATTATTTGTTATAATTTAAAGAATATTCTGTAAAACTATCTTATAGTATTTAATACCTAAACTGAAATAAAAGTATCTTGTGGTTGTAAATGTTTTTTTTAGTCATTTCCTCGCTGAGGTGGGATGAAAAGTTACGTGTTGCACTCGAGTGCAAAGATTTTTCACCTTGTGCTCTTTTAATTCCCTCGCTGACGCTCAGGATTCTAATTTTTGAATTTCAATTTAAGAATTCAATTCTAAATCCAAATTCAATTTTAGAATCCTTCGCTTGCTCGGTCATCAAAATTGAGCACGCGGTTAAAAAGCAACTTTGCACTCTTGTATAACAAATAACTATTGTTAGAAACCATAATGTAAATATGTTATTTTTTGCTTTTTAGTTCCTATGTGTTTTTTGGAGGCGGTTTGTTTTTTGTTTAAAAATAATTTATTTTCAAAGTTTTAGTGGAGTATATATTATATTATATGGGGGGGGGGCAGCAACTAAAACTCACTGACAGGCACCAACAGCGAGGTTTCTAGGTAAACCATAAAATCATAAAAAAATTTCAACCGCTCACCGGATTTCGAAAAAAATCTGAGGTAACAAACATAAAAAAAAACAGTCGAATTGAGAACCTCCTCCTTTTTTTGAAGTCGGTTGAAAATAGCTGTTACCGGTCACAAGTCGCTGTGGCTGCGAAAGTATCAAACACTCATTTACCTAATAGGATACGATAATAATAACCCGCGTCATCTGTCGAGACTATTCTAGTGATGAGGCAGCCATGTTGTGACGTATGATCGTTGCCATAGACCCAGTGCGATTCATTCAAGTCAACCGCTACGAAGCCGAGTGTCTTTGCAATGATAAATGAAGCCGGGTGTGGCGGAAAAATTAAAGTAAGCTTCATATTGTCTTTTTGTATTTTTTTAAGCATTTTCCATGCTAAGATTACAAGTTATTTTTAATGAAGGAAAAAATCGGCTGGCAGGATTCGAACCTGCGTCTTCTGGTTCGATTTTTTTCTTCATTAAAAATAACTAAGCTTCATATTGTTGCGATCAGATACTGGATGGGACAAGCACAGATCATGTAGAATTTTAAATGTCTTTCCAGATTTTGTTGTAGCGTGTCATTGAAGCTTCCAGAGAGACGTAACAACAGTTTTTTTTATTGTATCCGATAATTGTTCCATGATAAAAAATTGATACCTACAGTCTAATATAGAATCTTATGCTTCTTTGAAGTCGTTGAAAAGGTAGGATTCGCCAATCTAAAGGTCATATAACTAGGGTATTATTGCTTATCAATTAAAAGGATCCAGCAACTGCTGCTCACCTGTCATACCTGCCTCTCATGGTCGTGGTGAATGTCACAGAACCAATGGCCATGACTCTTAAGGCAAAGGGGGGCAAGTTCAGTTCTTAGTTGGTACAACTCCAACATACCCTGCCAGTTTCCCAGGTGGTAGTTAAGAATGAGGATATACTATGATTAAATCGACGAAAAAGACGAGAATCTTTTCTCTTCTAATAAAATAACTTGAATAAACCTTTTGTAGTCTCAATAACTAAGCAATTCCGAGCCGGTGGGTGCCAAACAAACAATTAACGAAGATAATACCTATTTTTAAATTGAATTTCGTTCAGAAATGGTATCACTGCTTACTAGAGGAAAATTGCAAAGAAAAAGTTACGAAAAATATTCAACGCGGTATTGATGACTTCAATCTACAATAGCGACATACTCACTGAAAATTCATTCTTAGAAGCAGTATCAATTACCGCTTATACAATCATAAAGGGTTAAACGCATTAATTAATTCAATTTCCTATATCAATAGGTGTTTGTATCTCTGTTGACATAGTATATCATTGGCAATTAATTACGTTTGAAACACGAGCGTACAGATTATGTTTCAATGGCTATAGGGAGATTAGTGGGTAGCGGATCAGACATCTGTGACGTCACAGTCCACTGTGGTCTCGAATTCTAGATTATCAGGACTATTTCCACAGTTGCCTCGACTGCCTCGTTGGTCTAAACCGCTAGAGGTCATGGGTTCGATTCCCGGGTTGAGCAAAGTGTTGCTGCTGGGAAGCTACTGGGAATTTCATAGAAAAACTCAATAACACTGCTCGACCTGGGAATCGAACCTGAGTAGCTGTCGTCATTATGCCAAAACCACCATCACTACTTGCCATGGAGTCTGAATGTACCACCAACCTCTAATACATTGTTTACTTTCGCCGCAAAAACAATAAAGTTTGATATATTGTCGCGTTATCAGGATATTAAAGTTTATGCCTCTTAAAGATATTAATAGCCCCTGTGTGCGGCAACAATGCTCCCTAAATACCAAGTAAAGGCCAAGCCCCATGTGGCACCGGAGCCAGGAGCCTTGACATCGCTACACGGGGGATTTTTTATCTATACCGAAAAATATACACAATAATATAGCTACTCTAAAAAATAAGACCAGAACTAACCTTTTTAACTAACCAACTAAACGGAAAAATATTACTAAAACTAGAGAACCATACTAAGGTCATAATTACTTAATTATACTCATTATAAATTGGACAGAGTTTGACACCTTTGACAGCCATGAGTTGAGACAAGTATGGAGCTTTTCACATTTGTCGGGTGTCGGAGCCTCCCGAATAATTCATATATAATAATATTATATGTTGTTATCTTATCTTATCTTACTATGGGGGCTGGTGCAACCAGCAACACTTCGACCCAATGGGATCTTTTGTGTTGTCCCCATTACCGTATATTCCTTACTCTTTGAAGACGTGGTTTACGAAGGCGGCTAACCCACTGAGAGGAAGGAACCTAAAATCGTCCGGCCTCGGGTACCCGTTGTATATGTTGTTACTCTTTCACACAAAAACTACTGAACAGATTCCGATGAAACTTTACAGTATTATTGTTCATAGTTATATGTATAATAATTTATAACGAGATTTTGGGAAAATCCCACAGGATTGGGAAAAATTGATAAACGCGTGTAACTGCGTGGAAAAGCTAGTTCATAATAATAATACCTGTTTACATTCATTATTATATGTAGATGTAGCCGTGCTACGTGCTACGAGCTACGAGCGTAGAACGTAGCACAGCGACTCGTAATCACCGCACACAAAAATGGAAATCAAACTAAACATTTGCCTTTCAACACCGCCCGTGTACACTTTTAAACAACTTTTTTATTTTGTAAACTGACCGTAGTTTGCATAAAATAAAAAAGTTTCTAACGCAAACTGTAAAATATATGTTTTTATTGGAACCGTTAGTCGATACTAAAACTGTGTATTTTTGGAATTTCTCCGGAAGTTTATAGAATGTTTTTATTCAATTGCAATATACAGGATTTTATTACAAATAACCAATAAAAAAATTAGTAACGTTTACAATAAAATGTTTGTATTTAGCGATATTCTTTTATGTATATTATCCCAGAGTAGGTCTGCCACACATTTAAGATTAAATAAAGAGAACATTTATTTTATTTATTTGGTAAACATAAATCTAGTAGCGTCTAGAAAGTTTATCACCAAAAAGTATAACGTTTCTACCATCCAACGAATCCAGGCCAGGCACTAGTAGGTATTTAAAAAGAAAACACCCCCGTTTCTTGGGGACAGTTTGTCTTTTTAATTCTTACTGTTATTATAAAGTTTATTATTTTAGTGCACTGTAGTGTAATTTCTGATTAAATAAGAGTTCATTTCGCGTTCTGTTTAATTTGGTCCGGAGTGTAGTGTTTTATATTTTAGTTTGCAAGTACTTTATTAAAAAAAACTTTTTGTTTGATCTCGTTTAGACGTTGCAAATGGCGTAGTAGCTATCGCTATCAGCTTTAACACTAAATCAAAAATAATTTTATCAAAATATCGTTCATAATTTAACAAGTATACGTACTTACCTTTTCACCATCATTTAAAATGTTGCCCTTAAATAAAGCATGCGTGCATGCAACCATTTCGTGCATGGATTGTTGTCTGTAGGTACCTATATGTATTATGAATAAAACAGCTCATCTATGTAACTTCAAAATGGCGTCATTAATATTACGTCTATAGACAGATTGAAAAGACAGTATATGGAAGTACTAATCTAATATCTCTTGCTACAAATTTAAGGTTGTACTTACGGTGTTGTTCGGTCTAACAAAACAAATGACACAATGTGCATATTTTTTGTCTAATCAAGTTGTTTTTCTATATAGTCTCCAGAAAAATACAATCCGTTTAAATACAACCCAAAGGAAACCGTACTGTTTTTAACTTCGGAAACTACTGTAATAAAATCTCTTTGACTTTACATTTGACATTGACAGGTGACCTGCCTGTCACCGTGCTATTTAGTTGCCAACTCAAAAAAAAACAATAGAAAATCGCAGTAACGAATGTAGAGAACAGGAATATTAGGTTAATTCAACAAGATAGCGGACACCCGCAGGCCTCGCATTAAAAAAATATTTAGAAATAACTTTTTATTCCTGACGTTTCTAGGGCGCTTTTTAATTTTAATATTAAGATTTCCCGAGAGTGTGCAGTGTGAATTGCGGTTCTATTTGTTTTTGTTCTGTGTATTTTAGTTGTTTGTTTTGCTACTGGATTATGCATATTAGGGGTGGTATGCACGCGACGTCGTGTTGGGGTAGATGTACGTGTCACTTTGCCTTGTTATTCGGGCATAATTTGAAATTACAAATGAATATATAAGTATATATTTTTTTATTTAATCCACGACTAATGAATTACTGTAGAACATGATGATGATGATACAGCATTGAAACACAGCTGAAAATACATGATATTCCGGTTTTGGTTTCATTTATTGTAGTCTTCACCCTGTACATAAAAATAAATATTTAATAAATTATTTTTAAACAAAAAACAAACCGCCTCCAAAAAACACATAGGAACTAAAAAGCAAAAAATAACATATTTACATTATGATTTCTAACTAATTTTGAGTCGGTGCCAAACAGACAATCAACGAAAGTCATATTTGAATTAAATTAGTAGTTTGGCACCGCCTCCAAATTAGTTAGAAATCATAATGTAAATATGTTATTTTTTGCTTTTTAGTTCCTATGTGTTTTTTGGAGGCGGTTTGTTTTTTGTTTAAAAATAATTTATTTTCAGTCTTAGTGGAATATATATTATTATATTATATGAGGGGCGGGGAGGGGGGGGGGAGCAACTAAACTCACTGACTGGCACAAACAGCGAGGTTTCGGGGTAAACCATAATATTATCATCTATGTATAAAAAAAAAAAATTTTTTAATTTTTTTTATTTTCGTCGAGATTTTTACAACCGCTCACCGGATTCCGGAAAAAAATTATGGGACCAATCTGTAAGCATCAGCTTTCGAATAAAAAAAGAATCATCAAAATCGGTTCACCCAGTGCAAAGTTCTGAGGTAACAAACATTAAAAAAAAGACGTGTTGCACTCGGAGACTGCCGCGGTAAAGCTATTGCATAGCATTTTTTATCAACTTATGCAATTATAATTATTTATTTATTTTATTAATTTACAAACAAAAAAGTTTACACACACACACACACACACACACACACACACACACACACACACACACGCACACACACACACACATGCACACACACGCACACACACACGCACACACACACACACACACACACACACACACACACACTCACACTCACACACACACACACACACACACACACACACACACACACACACACACACACACACACACACCGCTGTACCGGTCGGAGTGGGGGGTGTTAGGGTTTTTTCGTTACGGAATTTCTGGATTTCTGGATTTGGGTCCCCACACTCAAGGCCCGCGATAAAAGCTATGCAATAGCTTAAAAAAAAAACATACAGACGAATTGAGAACCTCCTCCTTTTTTTGAAGTCGGTTGAAAATACTTAGTTTTATACCATACTCGCTTCCCGCCAGCGGCTTTGCCCACGGAGTTTGGGTATTCCTTATAACTTTCATCCCTTATTTCAATCCCTTACAACCCTTTTTTCACATAAAAAAATGGCCTATGTCCTTTCTCAGACCCTAGACTATCTGTATACTAAATTTCATTTAAATCGGTTCAGTAGTTTTGGCGTGAAAGCGCGACAGACAGACAGAGTTACTTTTGCATTTATGATATTAGTTAGGATAAGGGACCTGTTTTACCACCTGTGGATAGCCACTAACAGCCGCATAAATAAAAAAATTGAACAATGTTTTTATGAAATTATCTGCTAAGTAATTTAACGAGAACTAATCAGTAAGCTGTGAAACGGGCCCTAGGACAACAGAATTCCTGTTAGCATCGAATACCGTTTAACCGTTTAAAGCATAATTCATTTTATGCGTATAATATTTCAATAACATGTAAGTAACATTATTAAATTGTTACCTTATGGGTACTCGGTAGGGGTCGATAATGACTCGATTACATTAGTCGATTACACGGTAAGATGTAATCGTTATTCAGGGTAACCGATTATTCGAAGTGCACGTGCGGTAAGAGGTGCTTTGAATTTTTAAAGGCAGTTTATCACTTTAATAATGCGTGGTGTATACATCCTCCTTTGTTATACCTAATTGATGGACTGGATGAAAAACAGCATTTATGTGTTAAATAAAGTAAATGTCAATATATTTTCTCGGGCTGAGTGAACATCAGATTTTTTCTGCGATTTCAGTACTGCAAGTCCCATAGTAAAAGTTGTTCCTAAGTGACGTTTATGGCAGCGCTCCGTAATTTTCCGCATAAAAAATATCCGATATACCTAAGCAAAAAATTGAATAACGTGAGTAACGCCACGGCGAATAGCTAGTTGCTTACTAATTACAAGTCAAGGATACGCTCTACCCATCTTTAGGAAAATCTAGATTTGTCCTAGATTATATTGCATTTGTATGCAAAGTCCTCAGTCGTCCTTGAGTCTATATTCCTAAACTCTACTAAGTATTATAAACGTGACTGACTTTGAAAGTTTTTGACTATTATGACTACTAGAATATCTAATGAACAATACAAGGCCCCTGCAATGCTAAACAACAATTAGTTGTATTATCTTAATTGCTTAACTAAAACTGTAATTGTGTTTAGACCTTAGATGGCAGCAATTATTGTTCTGTTGTTTGTAACTTTTTTATTAATGAGCCAATCTTTTACTTTATGTCATGGTCTACACAATAATTATTCTTCTTCATCAACATCCTCCTGCCCTCATCCCAATTCACTTGGGGTCGGCACAGTATGTCCTTTTCTTCTCTATTAGCCGTTATCTCGTCATTCAACTCTTTCCATCCATCTCATCTTTAGTCTTCCTCTTCCCTTATATCCATCCAAATTTTTCTTATTACGGTAAAAAGTAAACATAAAGATGCTGCATTAATTGTAAGTTTACGTTTTTTTTTTCATTATGTGTTGTATAAAATATTCTTCACACGGCTAATAGACAATCTATAGGTACTATTCCGGCTCATACTATAAAATGCGAAAGTTACTCCGTATGTCTGTTTGTTACCTTTTCACGCGTAGACCACTGAACGGATTTAGATAAAATTTGACAAGGAAATACCCTGCAGAAGAAGGCTACCATTTGTCTTAAACTGTAAATAGTTATAATACACATATGCGGCATCTTGTCCCCAAAAGATTTCTTCAACAAAACACAAACGTGAATAGCAAAACGTCTCGATATATCACCATACAGTGAGAATTATTTCGCGCGATTGTGACATATCCTCTGAGAGGCGGTGTGATTTAAAATACAGGCGACGGGTCCCGAGGGTTTAAGTGCCAACACCTCGTGCCAGCCCAAGGATTACTTGAGGGAAAAACTGTATTCGTGTCCTATGCGATTGGAATTGTGTTGTGTCTGCAGTTACTGTTGTTTTGATTGGTTTGTAGTGATGGGAAAAGTGTTAAACTGTTATTGTTATAGTGACGTAAATATACCATCACGTCTGTATTACCCGACGGGTTAGGCAAAGGTGAACTAGTGCACACCCTAAGCACTTTTTTTTTTCTTTTTTTCGCAGTGTTTTCTGAGACTCTCGTATGCGCTCTCATGTATCTCATCTTTGGCGTAAGCGTGGGCGCGACGCGATTGGATACGCCGTGATATCTAAGCATCCTTTAGGTCCCATGTAATAGTGGGTGAATCTATTGCTTTTAACCGGGTCTAATTCCAAACTCCGAACTGCATGTTGCTTTACTAGCCTAGTGCAGCGTGACTGAGATTCTAGGTTCGATTTCAAGGCCAGCAAAATGTTATTGGGATTCTCTATGAAATTCTTGTAGCTCGGACTTAGTATTTGTTACCAATTAATGACAATAGGCGTGTATTACGTATGTTTTGTTTTGTCATTTAACTTTCTCTTTGTAAAAACCAAATGTTACATAATATGGACTAGAATCAGAACACTTATTTATTCGTGTCAAAAATATATATGTGAAATGAGAGTTACGGGTTTCGGCCTGTAAATGAAATATTCTGATGCATTGGCCTTTTAATGAGGCCGTGGAGCGTCGTTATAACCCGCGGTGGTCCCGTGGGTATCGATAACTCGTCTAGAGGAATTTCCTTTCCTCATTATTCGTATTTTTTTAAAGGAAGTAGCGGAGACACTGCTTCTGCATAAACTGAAATCGCTTAATTGTAGGGTACTTCACTATCTGTGATTTTTATAATGACTTGTATTTTTAAAGTAAATTATAATTTGGTTTTTATTTAAAGTATGTGAATGCTAAAGATTCAAAGAGAAATTATGATGATGAGACTATTGACCATGAATCGAAACCAGGACCTCACGTTCGTTGTTGAAGACTTAGTTTTATTGATACCTAATTATAATTATTTTTCTTTTCAGGTAAGTCCTACAACTTCAAATACCTGCTCCGTATACGTAAGTACCTTACCTAAAATTTTTATTTGAATATCGTGCTCAAAAGCCGTAAGAAACGAATTTATCTGCCTTTTTCCAAAATTCTTGTAATTATCCTTATTAATAGGAAATTACACAACTGCTAAACGTTATACAAAATAAATATTTTTTTATTTCGATCGTAAACCCAATTTATAAAATTATTAACCGGTACCCTATTTATAAAATAATCAAATTCCAAGTTGATCAAAACACCCGATTACCATTAAGCATTTAAAAATAGATTTTCAAATATGGAACGCAAAAACAGCTGCCATAAATACCAGCACTTTACCAAACTATTTTTCATTAAAACCAGCCAGGCCGTACTTTGCGAGTAATTTCATTATTCTAGAAAGTGAAAATAGGCTAAAATATACGTGATGTTTACTAGGGTTGCACCGTAGAACAATTATGTAGTCCATGCATCCATATAGCGAGCGTGGGGCCAATTTGGAACCCAGCCAATGGGAACACGTTCTCGATAACTGAATATGCAAGTGGACACAACTGGCATTAGGGCTGTCACTGCCATCATGTACCAGGTAACTGAATCACTTAGGTTTAGTGAACTTTTATGTTCTGAAATTTTTTGCAGGATTTTTGGTAAAGGTTAACTGTCATAGGTACTGTATTCGATTATCTGTAGCTGGAGAGGGGAGACTTGCATTCCATATACATTTAAGATTCGATTTTATTTTTAACTGCTCTTTTGAACTTGTGAACAACTATTTTACGAATTGTATGATTTACTATTGAGTAAATATATTCTTAAAAATATATGGAATGTTAATCCATAGCACAAAAATATAGGTCTAAGTAGGTAATTTATAGTTGTTCAGAAACTTAGATAGCTCAATATAATTTACATGTCCTCCAGGATCAGTTCATATTTAAAACCTTTATCAGCTCCACTCCACTGTAGTGTAACATAGCTTACCAATTAAATATTTGGTATTAAGCTAGAGTACCTCCCTAAGTTAGATAGTTATTATAAACTCGATCAAATTATCATTTATGCCTAGTGGCCATAGTACAAGCTCTACTTGGTACAAGCTAGTTTAGGAGTAAGTAGATGGTATTGTGTAAAATGTCCCAAAAAATTATAAATACGCGAATCTTCATCCTCTTGTTTTTTTTCCGTTTTGGGTTTAAGTTTCAGTTACAGTTTTAGTACAATAAACTAAAACAACATCTAAACTAATGCACTTACTAGAATGTAGTAACTAACGCAAAATGGGCGGCAGTAGCCTACTTCGAACACGTTCGTACAAATGTCACCTGAGCGCGATTACAATTAGCTCCCGTGTTTCTCTCACAACGTCGAAGTATGAATAACAAATGAAGAGCGCTTATAGGAACTTGAATTTCTAATTACCTACTGTCCTAACTCGCTGGGACTATTACGATCGTTCGCACAGTCACAGTGTAATCTGAAAAATCTGTCGAAAAAATCTTGACGTATCAATTTGGTATACCGCCAATCTGAAAACTGAATTATTTTATTTTATATTGTAGAGTTAGACTTGCTGTTTCGGTGTTATCCGCATTTGCCTGTGTTATTTTGATTTAAAAACTATTAATACCTTGAAGTCTACAACTTTCTCTCTCCATTCTTTCATCAACGATTTATTGCGACAATTTAATCGTTTCCAAACGATTTTCATGAACTGCATTGCATACATTCTTACAACGGGTTAAGGGTATTTGTAAAAAATATTCATGTATGATTTAAAAGTGTTAGTTTACTGCGTTTATACTAGCACAATTCAGACCTATTAACTACTTGAAATTCAGTCTTAGTCTGCCCGCACTTATACGGGTCAAACTTCTGTAAACGACGTAGTGTTTGTCTTATTCATACTCTTGGCTTGCTAGTATTGTCTCTTGATTTCTGAACTGGAGCAAACTCCGGGCAATAGTTATTAGCTGTGTACATACATTTAGCAGTTGTCTCCGAAGCACCAATTTATAGATGCTTGCTGAACTTGAGATTGTTGGAATAGCATAGTTTACCTTGTGTCGAAGCCTTGTTTAGTTTCGAGGTGTATTCGTAATTATTTATAGTCCAAAGTCGAAACGTGTTGTCACATCACAATTATAACAAACAACAAAAAATAACTCTACATACAAATTACTTGGAATACCTACAATTCCTCGTAAAAATCTGAATTTCTTGGACCTGTTAGGAACCCGTCATGATCATGGTGAATGTTTCTGATCCCATGGCCATGACGGCCAAAGGGCAAATGATGGCAAGAGCGGTTTTTAGTCGGTATGAGACCGACATACCCTGCCGCAGTGGCGGGGATCTATAAGGATTTTCCGCACAAAAAAAGGACTGTTCTGCCAATCGATATGGTAATCGATAGGGCAGTAAGTCAGAAAAGGTGGTTTCAATTTTGTCACAATTTCTGATAAAACTAAACACTGGACTTTTAAGTTATTTCTATCAAATGAAAATAGAAAAATATGTTTTATACAGTGTAGTAATTCAGTAATAAATTGGTTTTAAATTGAACAAAAATAAATTTGCGCCTTTGACTTACTACCTATCGATTACCACGGCAGTGTTATGAGCCTGTCGTAAAGCATTTTGAGTGTGTTCCGAATTCTTACTCGTGATTGGCAGTTCCCTCTCTCGATTGCTATGCAGTTGGCAGGGGCACGTCAACGCATCAGCAACGCCTCCGGTGTTGCCAGTGTTCGTGGGCGGCCATGACTACTTACCATCATATAGCTTGATCTGCTCGTCTCCGCGATATAAAAAAAACTTCTATGGGAAGTTGACTTTTGTTATTAAAATTGTCATTTCCTAATTTGAAATGCTTCTTTATATTAGCTGTGGTTTCATTTAATATCGTAACGTGGTCCCTACCCTGTATATATTTTTAAATGGTACAGCTGCGGATTTATCAGGCTGCGACTCAGCGCCGCATGTTGGCTTAACGTGACTGTCACTCTTTTGAATTTATTTTTATAACCGCTTGGTGGACGGAAGTTTAGCTTTCATCTAGAAAATAAAAGTGTACAACATTCTAACTTAAATTTTATTGCAGTATCAAGCCAAAAGCATTTTATTTCAATGACACAAATCTATTTGTTAGTCTGCAATTAGTTTCGCTATTAAATATTAAGTTTTTTTACTAAACTATTCATGAACGTAACGCAATGTAAGTAATGTGCTATGATGCAATGCTATTTTTTGTAATGTAAATATACTTTTATAAATTAGCCAATATTATATGGCGTTTCCACGGAACGCATAGGTATAATAAAACACCGTTTTAAATACACATACTTTAGATTCATGCAAATAAAATTAGCGGAGCGTTGCATAAGGCGTATAACATATAACGCAAATGCAGCAGAATAATGCGCCATCATCGTGGAGTAAAACCGGTCTCACACAGGATTTTGTTCCTCTAAATTGCATAACTTTCAAATTTAGCATATCCACTTGTTCCAACAGGAAGGCTGTCATAATATGTAACACTTGTTTATACATATATTAATTATTAGGTACCACAATATTAGATGGATAGAATATATTCTTTATTATACACCAAAAACCTTAGTAAAGAATAATTTTATAAATTACTAGCTTTTGCACAAAATACAAATTTATTCAGTAGTTGTAGCGCCAACCCCTAATAAACAGACAAAAAACAAGAGTTTCAAAAATGACTTTTTCACGTTCGCGGTCCTTTAAATGCTCTAACCCAATTGTTTTTTTAAATAACTTCAATGTATATGTAGACACGGATTTTTTACGATTTAATAATAGTAGAGATAAATGGTGCAATGGTACTAGAGTGATAACAGAGACACAAGACCCCTGCATAGCAGTCGACTAGACTGATAGAGGCGCAACAAAAGAAGAACTGCTCGAAGCAAGATGGACATTTTGAAAGGTTTTTTAAAAAAGACCAAATTATTAATATAAGTCCGCGATCTACAGTGGCGACATCTTTATGCCGTAACACGTGTGATGAGGAGGCAAAGCGCGGTTCCAGTGGCGGCATGGCGTGCTTCCAGCGCCGCTGACTTACGACGCACATTAGTGTCCAACACACACGTGCCGGATTCATTTGTGGCCTCTTACTTCGCTTAGGATTTTTGGGAGAAATCTTAGCTTGTCTGCAAATAACGTAAATATATATGAAGTAATAAGCAGGTTAATAAAATAGAGGTGTTCTCTAGTACCAATTTGAAAAGCTAGCCTAGATTCCTAGTACAAATTCCCTTTAATATTTTCACAATTTAAAATCACAAAGTTGAATAAATTCACAAGCAGCTAGAGACCATAATATATCTAGGCTATAATATACCTAATAAACACCGATTTTATATATATTTCAATCAAATTTTCCAAATGCAACTTCATCCAAAATGTGATTGCTTGAATATTACAATAACTGTTTTGGTCGATGCCCAATACAATATTCATAGATTTTGACGCAACTGACCACATCATGGAGCTTTATATTTCATGAGTTGTAAAATTTTATTGAGGTGGTAGTCAGTAAAATTAAAATAAAACAAAACTGAATTAAAATTATCACGGTATTCGAATCGGTACTGTGGAGGTCAGAATTGGGATTAATAAATAAATAGTTTTTTTTTAAATTAGTTTATCTTTGTATATTATTTATATGCAATTATGCAAGGCATTAGTATTTTTATAATTATATAATTGTTTATTCTAAAACTAGCCGGCCAACTATACAACAATGCCACCTCATTCCTTCGGCCTCTACAGTAGGTACCTAAGAAAGATTGTCCCTCACTCTGATTGGCTGGCACACTGACACTGACAACTCATCAGACCTAATTTAAAAAATTGTAGAAAGACGATTCACGATGCACGAGAAAATTCTAGTGATAAGCAACGATAATTATCTTTATTGTATTCATTAAATGAAAATCTATGATTTAGGGGGGTCTCAAGAAGTCAGAAAAAAAATTGACACGGGCAACACTACTGGATTTGTCGCTTGCGTGACAAAACCTCCCATAAAGATTCAATGTAGTGGTCAAAACTAAGAATACCAACTTAAGAAAATTCAATAAAAGGAGCGCGGAACAGTCTGTCCGCTTTAAAAAATTTATGTGAATAAAATTCAATGGGCGGGGCTTTGTTAGAGCAAAATTGACAGAAACGACGTGTTGAGTGTTATCAGAAACGGCGAATCTACATTCAGCATGTCGTAAAATGGTGGAAAACCGGTAATGGTTTAACATCTATTTGGAGATAAAGGAGATTTGGTATTTTATTATAGTATGTAATGCTTTATAGAGGATAGAACTCAGAAACAATTCGAATCCACTTGGCAATATTTTATAATTGTGTTCTCTAAGGAATGCAATAATGATATCCATCGTAATCGAGATCATATTCTGATTAGCTTTTGACCAATTTTGTGGTTGTTGTGACTACATACGCTTTTTGAAGGATGGGTCCGCGACTGGTAACAACCAATTTTTATTCAAAATTGAATTTGGAGCAAAACCATTGTTTTTATTTTTATTCAAGTTTTTATTTTGTCATTGAAAAATCTGTGGTTTTTCATCTCCCTTTTCTTGGTGAAACGCTAGCTATTTCTGCTGTTTATCCACCATTTGTTAATCCTTCTAATGAATCACAAAAAGTATTATTCAACAATCATTCCTACAATTCATAATCCAAATTCTTTGTCAAATTGTAGTTTTTGGACTGATTTTGTTATTGACATCGCTTCCGGAATTCTGCTTGATGTAACGCATCTCGCATTTTTTACTGGATGATTGTATTTCCTCAATTTTGCACATATATTTTCGTACGTTTCGTTCACTGGTGATTTCGGTGTACATGATGTTGTTAACAACTCGTAAACATTCGTAGGTACTTAGTTGTGTGATAAGTAGTGGCACTTTTTTAACTTCTTTTAAGTACATCATTCAACAAAATGAAGCATTCTTATTGTTGTTGATATGTAGCGCTCAAATTTTCACCAATTTAAATATTTTTTATTAATATTTTCAAATTGGTGATCGTGTTCATAATAACTCCAGGTGGATCGTCTTTTGTTTTCTTTCTATCTATATATTGACGAAGGTATTTTCTTATCTTTTCAATAGAACGAGTATCCACAAATAGAATTTTCATTGCTAATCTATTTGCAATCTCTATTAATTCCACTTTAGTTTTCTCATGTATCCTATCTTTTTTCCTTTGTTTTATTTGTTGTTCAATGTGTTAAACAAAAAACAACGTGTCTTCTTTTTAAACCTAAAACTGTATACAATCTACATATTCTATAAACAACCTATATCTTATTTACGTCCAAGTGTATTTGGAAGTGAACCCGGTAACACCTCGATAGTGTATTAAACTTGTTACTGTCTTGGCAGCCACCACCATCTGTTTGGGCAATTTGGCAAACTTTAAAACCAATATATAGGTACCGCATTTCTTGGGAAAAAGAACCTGTTGTTAATTTTAGACGTTGTAGAGAAATTTGAGTTATAAGATTGCTACGAGTAACGAAGCTTATTCTGGAATATTAAAGATGAAAACAGTTTCAATAGTTTAAATAGAAAAAGGAAAGATAAAAAATAGTCATTAAAATTTATATCTTTTTAAAGATATAAGTAGTTAGGATTTCTAATGCATAAATTCAATAAAAACAACTACATACATAATTATAACAGTTTTATATCTCAACTCATATATAAAACAATCTCAGGGATTACTGGACTGGGGGGGGCAAAAATAGCAACTTTTGTTGTATATACAAGGTGAGAGGGACATCGACGCACAAACTTCGTGACAAGGTTTCACTCAAGGTCAAAAATAAAATGACCTAGGTCATTCATGTAGAAAATGATCGGTTATTACAGATATTGACATTTTTGAGCGCGCAGTGTATTGCTAAAAACGCGATTATAACGCTCCGCGGTGAATGTTATCGCGCGCGAGATTCGGAATAAATGAAATAATGATTTTTTAATTATAAATCTTATTTGGGTAGATAGAAATAATGTTTTTTTACACGTTCAAGTAAAATAAACTATATAACTATATAACTATAATTTGATGATTGTCCCTTCCACCTAGTATGAAGGCCACCAGGGCACCCTGAGATGATGATGATGATAATGACTGCTCCCACAATGTGATAGCAGTAGGACTTGTACAAGTTCGCAACAGTGACGAAATGGAGAGGCCTTCATACAGTAGTAAGTGTTACCAACTGCTTAAACAGACGCTTATGAGTAAAAAAATATAGGATTTCATACATTCATTGTAAAAATAAAACGCGAAGGAAAAGCCACGATTCATAACGGAAAAAACGAAGGGTCCTATTGTTTGAATAATTACGAGTACTTGTACTGAATGGAAAATGGTTTTGGGAAACTGAAATTTCGTCAGACAGTTTTATTTGTTGAGGGAGTATTTTTAAAATGTTAATTCTCATTACCTATGAATTGTTTTGTAAAGATTTTTATTCATATTTAAATATCTATCTCTCAGTCATTTGTGTGGACTTTTCTGGTGTTTTTAAATTCTATGAATTTTAAAGCAAGGTAAAATAAACTTAGATTTTCTTTCTCGAGCACAGTGATGTTCTATTCTCTCGGTTTCTGAGTATTCGCTTTGTAAGTTGATAATGTTGATAACTATTATGCTTACGTAAGCTATTTGAACTTTGTTACCTTCGACTGTGAACATGCATACAGTTTTGGCATGGTATGCCCCTAGCCAAATTTCTTTGTCTAATTTCAGTTTGATCAAAAATATTTAATGACAGTTGATGACGTCATCAAATACACTAGCAACTTTGACAAAATTTGGACAATGGTGTACCACCCTAAATTTTCGTGGTAATCGCTTCCAAGATTGATAGATAAGCGAGCTCTTCGAGGCACGAAGGGATCCCGAATGGTCACCCATCTGCACATAGACTGACCGTGGCAAGCGTAGCTTAACCTTTCAGATCGTTTGATCAGTTATTACTTAGCCACGAGCCCCTCAAACAGCTTCAGTTTAGTTTTATAACAAATTAATAGTTTGAGATTATACGCAGACTAGGGATAATAGCTACGGATCAACTATCTTAACCTTTAAACTTCATGTTTATTTAATGATCACGGAGAGAAGAAAATCGCGTAAGTACTCGACTGTGTGGAGGCTGTGTAACTGAATACCCATGCCTGGCAACATGGCCGTTAGTGTTTCTCTAATCATTATCGATGTGTTCTTATAGACTTGTGTCTTAAGTAGTGCCTAGTGATGTACTTTAAGTAAACAACAATGAGTGTCGATTGTCGATACTCTCTGGTATATCGATACCAGAGAGTATCGACTATTTGAATAACTGTTTCATTACTCTAAATAAATAAATATGTACACATTTTTACACAGCACCATCTAGTCCCAAACTAAGCATAGCTTGTATATAATACTTCTATACATTTTTTTTTGTAAATACCTACTTATAATACATAAGAAACACCCAGACAAACACAAATACTTATATTCATCACATAAATATTTGTGTCCCGTGGGAATCGAACCCACGACCTCGTGATCAGCAGCCCGGTACTCGAACCACTAGACCACAGACGTCGTGTGACTCTGGTGTGACGACTGGTGTGAGTGCTACGCTAGAGGTCCTTTGTTTAATCGGTTATTAGCAATAGACTGACCACCTATTATTTATATGGGATCTAAACGTACCGGCGAACTGCAGGGTGTACATCTAAGTGCCAAGACCTTCAGGGAACACAACACTGTGATGATATGATAAGTACAACCAGCTATTATTTGTATTACTACTAGTCTGTAATGATTACAGGAAAAGCCATGAACTGGAGCGAACGTTTGTAATAAATTAAATTAAATAACAATAGCTACTTGGTTACCGAGGCAATAACTAATTTGCTAAAAGCTTACAATTTTCTATTTAACTGTGATTTATGACAAAGTTACACGAACGAGAATAATAATTATCAATGAACGCCCACAATATAAATGGTAATGGCTAAACGGTTCTCACTGAAATATTATTTTACATTACACATATTTAGCAACAACATTTTAGCCAGTGCGTAGTTTGTTTCGTTGGTTTTATAAAACAATTTATGCCTTTCATTTCCCCGGCTATTGCCTCCGGTATTTTACGAGTTCAGTGTGTTTAAAAAGTGTTTTTTCAGAATTCATAATCTAATATATAAAACAAAGTCGGGTTTATTACAACACTTATAACTCGAGAACTGCTGAACCGATTTTCACGGTTTTTGATTTGTTGGATTTGTCACGACCTCGAATAACCGAATAACTAAAAAAAATTGTGTAACGGGGTTAAAACGCAAGCGAAGTTGCGGGAAAAGCTAGTGACTAATAAATTGTTGTCCTCAGTTTCACTCGGGTCTCAAAGGACTATGTATATTTTTTTAAACATAAGGTAGTCTATGTCCCTACTCAGCGTGCATATATCTCTATTTTGCAAAAGTAACAAATAAGACGAAGAAAAATTCAAATGACTTACACATACAATTAAATACATAGATTCACGCCTTTTCCCTTATGGGTAGGCATACTATTATAACAGTTTGATAGGTTCCTACAACCATTAACTGTTGTTATTCCCAGAAAATACAGAATTTCAAAAAAAATATCGATAATCGAAAAAGTTGTTGTGTCATCCCTATACAAATAAGAGTTGTTAACGTTATTGTGAAGGATCCTCGTCGTATCGAGAAAAAGAGTTATGATAATTACTGTTAATTGGTACAGTACAGTTATATTGATTAATGAGGTACAAAAAATTAATTTCAGTTAAGTCACTTTTCAAACTAAACAAGAGAGTTTTGAGCTTTTAAAAGCTTACTGGGGTAATTTTTTTTTAATCTGGTATTTTTTATTAAATAAATTTCATTTTATTTGTAAGGTTTTTTTTTGTGTATCGACAGAGTATCTCAATCTGCGATGATAGATATGTATCACTTAGATATGTATCACTTAAATATGTATCACACAAAATACTCTCAAGTCGCTCACAAACTTTCCGAACAAAAGCAAATATTTTTCCTGTTATATAAAATTGACTTTGAAAAATAATACTTGTAGCAACAAGTTTGTACCACAAGCTTGACGTCTAGAACTAAAATATATTTACCGACGTTGCTTTGTAACTTGACGCTAGTGGAGTGTTGAACAAAACGCAGGACAAGAGAAGTAGGTACACAAAATCATATATTTGTATTTTACTAAACTACTGTAGAATCCAGAAAAAGTCATCGACACTTCTTTAAAATGTTCTACATCCTCGGTATACGGTAGACTTATTTGTCATCCGAATTAGTCCAGTCTATGCAGTGTAAAGCAGTATCAATCATAGAAACAATCAAAGTTTCACATTTTTCATATTAGGTATAAGGCTTAATTTTCCAATTACGTCCCAAAACCTAAATTTAAAAACAAAAAATATGGTAGGTTTGGAATCTTTATTACTAATAGGCAGACTCTTCTATAATTGTATCTATGTATAATAAATACGTACCTACTTGGTTATTATAGAAGAGTCTGCCTATTTGCCTAAGCTGAATATACATAAGTAAAAAATATAGCAAAACAAACACATCATATCTATGATATGTAAATGTAAAGCCTTGTATATTTACATATCTTATGTATATTTATATACCTTGTATATTTTAAACGTAAACGTTGCGTAGGGACACTCCCCGGAGACTCGCCCTGCGTTCGCACGAAAGGCCTAAATAATCCAGTAGTTGTAACAATAATTCCGTGCTCAATGCCGCCATGCCACCTGGCATCAAGTGGTCCCCCGGCGCGTCACTGCAATTGTATGTTGACAATTTCGTTGATTATAACTAGGTTTATGCCTCGACTTCGTTCGCATGAACTTAATGAGTTCGAAAAAACAAATAGAGGATTACGATTATGATATTGATTTTTAAAACCTATCCATATTCCGGACTCAGAAACTCACTTGCCTTCCCTTGCTATATGTATATGTCATGGCTAGTTGGTTGCATGAGATCCGAAATGTTCACCACCGCGACAATGACGGGTAAATAAGACTACTTAACTAATATTCCGTGAACCAGTACGTCAACGATGAGTTCTATCGAATGGCTTTCCATAGGTTTTGTACGCATCGAAACGCTGTAATATCATAGCAGATTTTAGTTGGAGGCGCTGCGAGTTTTCCATACAAATATTTTACGGCGTCGCTAGCGAGTCTAGTGAGAAAAACTCATGGTCGAGGCACTGATATTCAAATGTCATATATTACTTTACTGTACTATATTATATAAACAAGTAAAATTGATTCAAGTCTAATAAGGCATAAACAAACAAATATCCAAACTTTCCCGTTTACAGTAATAGTATAATTCCAAAGTGAATGAAAGACAACACCGTACACAGTACACCAGTGTAAGTTTGACAGTGTCACAGTCGTAAAACGGTGTAAACAGAGCGTCAGTGGCGCGTCACACGCGAGCTTCATGACGCCGCTGTCGTCGTCACGCGACCTACGTACCCACTCGTACACTTATACCTGCCTACAGTGCCTACATTATTCAACTACCCAACCTGAACAAGCGATGCGAGTCTTCAGGAAGCGATTTGGAATAAAACTTTATTTGTGTATTTATCATATTTTTACCCGAGTGCGAGAAGGATGGTTTTATTTTTCGAGAGTATGTATGTATGTATAATTGTTAGGCACGCTCTGCGGCCTGAACGGCTCGATGGATTTTAGCTTGAGAGGTGTCGTTAGATTCGTACCTACTTATTTACTGAGATTCAATTGAGAAATTTGACATCTCTTTGATCAAAGCGACTCTTTTCTAATCTCCTCCTCTTGTCTTTGCATTGAATGGACATTGGACACCCCAATGTTATTTTTCATCACATCATACTGAGTGAGTTTTCTTTTCCTAAAAAGTGTTCTTTTTTTAAATAGTTAATATCCAAATCGTTATCAGCCACACGATCGCTTACAAATTGGACCACATGACAAGATTAATTCAGTAACAAAATGGGTGCAGTAAAAGTAACAAAATATACACAAAAAGTATGTGTTACTCGTCGGCCGTACTTGTATTGTGCGAATGTGTCGCTTACAAGTTGTACGACGCCTACTTTTTGTATGCATTTGTCCCCTTGTATTCGAGTGTACCGAGTTCTCCGCATTTTGTTGTTTATTCAGCATGTTAATATAATAAACACGGACTGGACAGTGAGACATACCTAAGGTTTATTAAGTTTCTTTGAAATCTGTATTTCCTCACCGCAGTTCCATACGAAAAACTTTTAAATCATACAGATACAGTCAGTTAAATAACGAAGACAATAGATTTAGGTTAAGGTTATCGATAGGGGTGGGCCCAGGGGCAGAAAATGTCACGGGTGATGAAAAGGTCTGCAGGAAACGAAGTGAGGTCGTTCCCACTTCATAATAGTCACGAAATACTCACATAGACAGTGGCACGGTCGCAAGTTTTCGGTAACAAAATGAAAATTGAAATTAGAACGTTTGTGCTGCGTTTGAGAATTGTTTAGATACTCTTAAATTATTCAATTGTACAAAATTAAGATTTTTAAGCCACATAGATCTAATTTCTGTAATTTAGTTTTGTTTTTTGTAAACCCACAGTTCTCCGATATGTTTGTAAGTATAGGTCATTAGTAGATTTAAGTAAATACATAACAGAGTGAATGTAACCTATTTGTTTACAATATTTCTGGTAACTAGGATTTCAGGATATTGTCTAAACCACATAACACAGTAAGCAGGTAAACACCCCATAAACAACTTACCGTATATAACCCAAAATGTTTCCCTCAAATCGCTCACAATTACTTAATATCCAACAAAATTGCCTTCCGTATGGCTATATAAATGGCTTGCGAGGTCACGGTGAGTTGGGCCGTTGGGCCTGATATGGGTCGCTGAAACTGTGACCGAAGATCCATCAGCAGAACATCCAGACCAGGGGGGTCAAAATGGCCACAGCTGATGTACGACAGTATAAATCTCGTACACGAAGCTGCACACCATGTCGTCATGGGCCAATATGGCCACCAATTACATTCTTGTGTTACACTGTAGTAACAATTATAGTTGACAGGAAATTAGACAAAAGTTTAGGTTGTATAGTAATTATTATAAAAACATTTTTTTTGCATTCTCAAATGAATAGCTTATAGCAGTCAGATTATTCAATAGTACATGAAATAACAATAAAATAAAAATCTCTAAAATACTAACTTCACATAAAATACCGTATTTTTTATATGGTAATGTTATAAAATTAAGTATAATAAATTGTCCATAAAGGATTTAACCGTCTGTGAATAACGGTCATTGAAAGGGGATTACAAGGCATTCACTCGACGGAACGCTTGCTACGTATTCAACATTTTTATTCACGAAGTATCAATTCACATGATTGATTACCACATTTCTTCTGTCATTCAAAAATAGGTAATCATTTTATTAAAGTTGTAATTTTTAGAGAACATTTCTACTTTATTCAAGATTCGAGTCTGCGTTTCACCCTTTGGTGCCCCGAACCACGGAATAGGTAATCGCCCGAACGCTTCATTCAACTTAGCCTGATATATCTTAGATCTGACCCGTGACATCAAACTCCTCTCAACAACATTTATTGATAAAAAGGTCGAATAAATTGTTACAACCACAGGAACTGCTTACATTTCTAGTTATTAAAATTGCACATCTATAGTACTGTCATTTTTTTTATTGTACTCAGGCTCAATATAGTCAAAATGGGAGTCCGTTGTCCAAAAGTATTGGACGTGTAAATAGGTAAATATTAATTAAGCGTGGTAACCTAAAGTGCAGACAGAACGTTACAAACTGACTAAACAACAAGGCAAGGACAACGATAACTGTCTAATTTTTTTGCACGATGTACAATGAGGAATATAAAATAAAATAAAAAATATTTAAAACTAAAACCTTTCATAAACTTTATAGAATAGATTCGAATTTCAAAATCTTGAGCTATATTCAAATATCTGCATTTGAATTTTGAATGTAGAGTAGACTAATTACATGACGTCATTAAAAGCAAATGTGGTTGGATTGATTGATTTATTCTTTTTTTTTTGTTATTTTTCCATAGGATTACTTTGGCCGGTACTGTGTCAGTGTAGGGTACGTCTTAAAGATTACTTGGGTGTCGTTAAGAGATTTCCGGCTTACACGACTTGGCTTCACCGTCTTAGTGAACTTTGCCACTTTGCAGTGAAAATGCTGTCGTTCGGGGTCTTCAGAGTTATTTTATTTAGTTACCTAGCTACATTATTGACCCACTGTGCATTGGTCGTTTGTACCTACGTACTTATCGAGTACAAGTTCGACTTTTTGGTCAAATCTAAGTAGGGATACTAACATCATAAATGCCAAACTGTCTATCAGTCTGTTACCTTTTCACGCCTAAACTGCTGAACAGATGCCGATGAAATTTGGCAAGGGGATAGATTGCATTTTGCGGAACGACACAGGGTCCTTTCATAAACACCTTACATTAATTCGAGCGCTTGACTTATGACTAATGATATTTCTAGCGAAAGTGATGTGCTGGAATTGTAGCAAACGGAAATCTCTATTCGCTGTCTACCCTAATGAGAGACAGGCGTGAAAATATGTATATAAAGAAGTCCTAAGTCTCAAAAAAATTTCACACTCATACATTGGTTGCTGACCTTACTTCAAGCTGAACTATGTTAAGCCGACGTACGGTCGGCAACGGCTTACGATAATGGGACTCGCAATGTCCAACATTAATTACTTACTAAAGCCGACCTTTCCTGACAAGGCGGCTAAGCTCTGATAGATTTTTTTAGACGAATTCGTAAATCAATCGACTTCGGCTATCTTAACTAAACGGTTTTAGAAACGTATTATTAGTTATTTTTAATGAGGGAAAAAATCGGCTGGCGGGCAGAATTCGAACCTGCGTCATCTGGTTCAGTACACCAGACGCTTTGAACACTAAGCCACCAATAGATAATTATCACAATAGATGTCGCTACGTCACCTTTAAGACATAAATTAGAATGTGAAAGGAAGATTTCGACTGGCGAGCGGGGCTCGCGGTGGCTAATCTTAGCATGGAAAATGCTTAAAAAATACAAAAAGATAACGTATGTATTAATCTTAAAGTTTATGAGGATAGATGTATGATCTATGGATGTTTGTCTGTTACTCTCACTCAAAAAATACTGAACGGATTTCAATGAAACTTTACAGTATTATTGTTTATATATCAGAATAACTTAGGCTTTAATTTATAATGAGACTGGGAAATTCCCACGGTATTGGGTAAAAACCAATGTACGCGTGTAACACAACGAAGAACAGCTAGTCACTACATAGTATAAAACAAAGTTGCTTTCTCTGGCCCTATAAGGGATATAGGGACAGAGAAAGCGACTTTGTTATAAACTAAGATTTAAGCATACATAGGGATATATACTTAAATCTTTAAAACTACGCAACGGATTTTGATGCGGTTTTTTTTAATAGATAGAGTGATTGAAGAGGAAGGTTTATATGTATAATAAATACATATTATATTACAGAAAATACAAGAAATTCAAACACATGCGAAGCTGGGGCGGGTCGCTAGTTTATTATAAAACAAAGTCCCCCTGTATGCCTGTGTAAACGCGATAAACTCAAAAACAAATCAACGGATTTTCATACAGTTTTCACCAGTAGAGAGAGCGATTCATAAGGAAGGTATTTTGTCCATCAATGTTTTGTGTAAATTAGCTGAAATATGGCGATAATTGTTGAAGATGTCTCTGCTACCTGTGCAACCCGCCTCGTTACTAGTCTAGTACTTATAAAAATCTAAAAACAAACTCGTAATTTATGCCCTACCAAAAACCAAAATAAATAGGTAGATATATTTTGTCATTTAGTGGTTCAGTCAATTGGTCAATAACTTTAATTGACACCTCCGTGATCATAACACAAACAACGATTAATATATTATTTCTCTGACTCATAATGAACCGGTTGGGTAGGAAGTCGACTGGGCAGGATATATTATTTATCTATTGTCTGCCCGTCTGGGCGAGGGATAAAGGGTGTGATTTGTGCTTGGGTAATTTTATACAACTGTTTAATGTGTTCTTTGATAATAAATTTTATAGCTTGGAAAATTGCAATAGTTAATTTCCATTATTTCCAAAATTAATGGTCCGGCCCCTTATTACTCAAGAGCGGCTCCTGACTGTGATGTTCTGGGTTCGATTTTCAGGTTGAGTGAAATGTTATTCAGTCTTTTCGGTTAAATTTTTGGAATTTGGATTTGTGGTCCGGACTACTGTAACAAACATTACAACCTCAGTACTATGTAAAATAGAACAACCTCTGCTGATCACTCCAGAGAAAGGCGTGACGGTCATACTTATATGATATCCGAAGGCCTAATAAACCCGGCCCTTTTGTAGGAAAAAGCGGCCTACTTAGAATTAACTAAGATGGTAAAATATCAAGATTCCCCTTGACGCTATCGAGATCATTAGTAGTGAAAGTGATTTTAACTCCCAAGATAGCTGAGGCATTCAGTAAAATGTCTACTCTATCTTATGTATAGTGTATTATATATATATATATATTGTATGGTGTCATTAGAGCGTATTTTATGGGGTCTGGTGGTTATACCGGTGGTGGTTACGGCATTGGTCAATGTTTCAAAATCCTTGGTGGTGAATAAAGGGCAAAAAAGGCAATTGCGGCAAAATACTCTGCCTCCTGCCCAGGTGACAGGTATCCATGACATTGAGGATTATATGCACCCCAAAAAATTGTGTAATCAAAGTTCAGATTTATTTTACTTTTAGATAGTACTAACAACCGTGCACAGATAAAAAAAATGTTCAATTCATAGATACAAACCTTGTCCTGAGATCACGAACGCAACAAAAGATAAATTGAGTCGTTTTCATGTCATGATTTTTCTTACTTGCGGCATTTGATTTAAAATAAATATATGTTTTTTTAAAACGTCTGGTCGTTATAATAATTATGTATCATTTGGTATTTCTAATTTTAATAAGCATAAATAAAAATATTGTCTAAAAACTTTTCGGATACTTCAACTTGAACGCATCATAAATGATTACTGGCACGCAATACAAACAGGCTGTTTAAAAAAAGAGTCATATTTTTTTTCTTTTCGGGGGGAAACTTTAACCGTTATTCCGCCGCGATAGTGTCTGGTCTGTCGTCGCACTAATTAGACGGAGCCACTTCACCCGAGGGCCCTCGCTCTAAGGCGAAAGAGTTTCTTTGGGAGTACACCGACGTGCTCTACTTAATTTACATGCATTCTGCCATCCTTGTTGAGATCGAAATGAATGAAAAACTGAGCTAACAACCGCTTATGTGTTGAGTTGTTAATTGAAGAGGAACAAAGATGTCGTTCCTAAAAAAATTCCTGACGTAGGGCTGCACTCAGAAACAATCGTTAACAATCTATATCCTTTAGCCTATTTTTCCATATTTGAGTTTACTAAGATACTAAGTTTACTACTACTAAGTTTTGTCAGTGTACTAAGATATACTGGGGGGCTAGATAAGTTTAATTTTGACATTCGAATCGACAAACAAAATGTATGGAAATGACACAAGCTTTCGACAAATCGGGCTGTCACTAATGTCATTTCCATACATTTTGATTCTATTGGTTTGTCGATTCGAATGTCAAATTGCAACTTGTCTAGGCCCCCTGGGTGTCTTTTAGCTAATCATTTATTACGTTTAAGTGACGTCTCTGGGTTCAACAATAAGTCTGTATTCGTTGTTTCGACTCCTTGTATCCACATTACTTAGTGTTTTCTGACATGGGCATTAAGTTTTAATCGTTGTAAGCAATTTCTTTTACCATCAAAACTTTCACAACTAATATTGACAAGCTTTTAGTCGGATTATCAAGTTTCCACACGAGGATAATACATAAATTTCTGTTGAAGACAAGCTTGGAAAAGGAGCATCCTGTTAATGGCGCGTTAGATGATTAGCTTGGGGGGATGGCGCTGCGGATGAGTGGAGAGGCGAGTGAGTCAAGCATTAATTTATGACTGTACTGCTTAGTATTAATACCTGTAGCTATAAATATCGATGTGTGAAGTCCATTATACCTACCCAACGTAGTGCCTTATCCTTCTTATTTAAACCAATATTCGTGCCCAGTAGTTGGAAAATGAATGACGAGATGTTCTAAATTCAACTTCAAAAAAACATAGAACCTCCTCCTTTTTTCTTTTTCGACGAAATAATGCAGTCACCAAAACACCAATTTTAATAAAGTTGAAAACTTAATGAAAGCCCGTGTAAGCGCCCCTAAAATTTATAATAAAGCACAAAATGTCAAAAATATTAACATTCTACTAAAAACTCTACCGTTTATTTTATTATATTTTTTATTTTCCCGCCTTTGTAGTCGTTTACGCGACACTGGGGCTGTTATGACAGTTGTAAGCTCTCAAAACGTCGGAAAAAAATATAAAAACAAAGTTAACAACGGACTGAGACGTTAATTACCATAATTATTGCGTTTTGTGAGTATAATGAACTAGTTTCAAAATTGTTATTACATTATTTTTATTTAAATACCTATACACTCCAAGAGAGCTTCTAGAATATTTAGACTTAAAATAAAAAAAATATGTATCAGTAATTTTCATAGAATTTCAGTGACATCATCATCGTCCTAGAGGTCGACTTAATTTTTTTTTTGTTCCATTCATACCTGTCAGCTTTTTTCTTGTGAAAAATCTTCTTCTGACAAATCTCACCTATCTTTATGACCTATATATTTTAAAAAGGTTGTACTAAAATGTTGTGCCTTGGTCTGCGTCTGTGACTGAATGATTTGAAGCTTCCAGGCGACTATAACGTTAACTCAGTGCAAAAAAAACCGGACTATCTTATTTTGATGGACACAAATTGAATTTGGAACGACGATGAGCTAATTGGTTTCTCCGAAAATGTGTTGCTATAAAATAATCTCATTTTAATTCGTCGCTTAAGGCGTCCTTAAGTTATTTATTCAAGAGTGGGATGGCCGTCCTGTCCCATAATTTTAGATATTACGACGTTACGCCTCTAGGGCTCGCCTGCGAACATTCCCTAAATCCCTGTGAGTTATGTTGAAGAAGAAAATCTAAAAAAATATCGGTTTCATTGGGATGTCTCTATAAAAAAACAAGATAAATACTAATTTATGGCAATGACGTATATGTTTTTTTATAAGGTATTGTATTCTTTACAAATAGGATATTAGTATTGGCCAGATATTTTATTGCGGAGGTCTGATTCTGATCTGATGACAGTCGCTTCGTATAAAATACAGATATTCAGAAGGATCAGTTTAAAAACCGACCACAGTGTTGAGAAAAGGCTAGGCATATGATTTAGTATTGAATGTTTCATTATGGCAGTTAATTTTAAATGCGGTCGTGTGGGAAGAATAAGCGATTAACGGAAGGCATTATCGCGCCAAACGGGAGTGCCATTGTGGCGACCAATGGTGGAATATTACGGCTTTGAACACAACATTATCCAATGCAAATGTAAAAGGCGGCATAAAAATATATTTTCAACCAACTACAAAAAGAAAAGAGGTTTTAATAAGTAGGTACCTAGAATATTTTGTAATACTTAATCGTGGACGAGGTCGGCCGAGGAGACATTGACGAGATGACTGTTTTTTTTTACTAACGTGGTATGAAACAGCCCAGGAAAAAAAACCTGGACTAATTTAGAAGAGGCCTTTGCCCAGTGAGACACAATAGGGACTATATAAAAAATCATATAGGTAGGTAATATATAGGCGATTGCAAATTGTCCTACTTTATAAAACCGACTTATCGTATCTGCATCTGCCTAATCCTTCGGGAAATACTAGTAGAATTAGTCCTATGTAATAGAGGACGAACCTAATAATTAACCAAGCATAAATCCCAACTCCGAACTAATACTGAGAATTTCCCCATAAGGTTCGATTCCCAGTTCTCGAGCACAGTGAGCGTACCAGTCGCGCTTTCACGCCAAAACTACTGATCCGATTTAAATTAAATTTTGTACATAAATAGTCTAGAGCCTGAGAAAGGACATAGGCTACTTTTTAATACGAAAAAAGGGCTGTAAGGTGTTGAAATAGGGGATGAAAGTTATAAGATATACTCAGACCACGCGGGCAAAGCCACTGGCGGAAAGCTAGTATTATAGTAAATCAAGTGGCGAAATTTCAAAAGTCAAGTTTCGAAAGTCAAACAGCACAGCTTATGAACTAACAGTGTCCCACAAAACTGTATAAACAACTGTTTTGTGGGACACTGTTAGTTCATAAGCTGTTGTATCATGTACCTTTCTTACAAATATAATAAATAAATGAATAAAAAATGCGAATAGGTACTAACCTATTAACAATAGTTTGTAGTAAGTACTAGTGTCATTAAGAGCAATACTTTCACGTCACCAACACACCCACTCAGCCAGCTGATACAACTCCTCGAGTCGAGAGCTTCATAAATAATATGGCAACATTTACTATTAAACGTTCTTTATTAATTATGGCCGTTTTACAAGCAACTGGTAAAGCCTGATTAATGGGTATATTACACAGCGATTAAATTGCAGGGAACACCTACCAATATTTTAATATTGATGATAAATAAACAGAGTAGGTAAATATCGGTCAAGAAATAATGAACAGTGTTTGTATGTGCAATAAGGATTGTGTTTCGGAATGTGTTGGCAAATTAAACTTGAGAAGGAAATAATAAATATTTATTTTTGCGTTTTTAGGTTATCCCTTTGACAACCTCTGAGAAAAAACGCCGAATGAAACTAATTCATGATCACTTGCATTTAAGTCCAGACATATTATTAAACAAATTATAAGCCGCTGGGAATTTCACAAAAAAAACCAACGACACTGCTCGGAACACACCACCGCTCGACACCCAGGAATCGAACCTCTAGCGTAGCAGTCCCGTTTGGGACCACTAGACCAACAAGGCAGTCTTTCACAATATATCTATCTCTCATTTACATATTAATATTTCTACAGCTCTATACGATCCTGTTTTCAGCCCAGCCTACATTCTACCCCTCACGCTGCCCCACAAAACTCAATCCTCAAACTCTTGACCCGGCCGACGTAAATCCTACAATTTACTCCGCATCTCTACCGA
The DNA here is from genome assembly GCA_946251955.1 of Acronicta psi. NCBI lineage: Eukaryota > Metazoa > Arthropoda > Insecta > Lepidoptera > Noctuidae > Acronicta > Acronicta psi. The sequence goes on from OX276486.1 coordinate 4,816,731, forward strand.
CTACAGATATATTTTCTCCCCCACTTACAAAATCTTATGAGCTTACTAGCAGATCTTTTTATAATCTAAATGAATAAAAAGCGTTGTTATGATTTTTTTATTTTAACACGGTGATAAATAAATAAACTAGTATATATAGAATAGATAGGTATAATTATCAGCAAAACCGATATGTAAGGCCTGTTTCAGCGCCGCTAAGCGCTAGCCGCTAAGCGCAATTATATTAAAAAAAATAACAAATCATCCTCCTACCCTTTTTCCTAACCACGTTGGGGTCGGCTTCCAGTCTAACTAGATGCGGCTGAATATCAGTATTTTACACGAAGCGACTGCCATCAGACCTCCGCAACCCAATTTCCTGGCAATACCGATATTCGAAGGATAGACTTTTGGGACTTTCAGGCTTTTTGGGCTCCTGACTACCACTAACGATTGTCATAGGTGTTCGTATGACAACCGGGACCGACTGCTGTACGTGCTCTCCGAGGCACGGAGGGGTCTCGATGTATTAAGACTGGTCACCCATCCACGGACTGACCTCGGAAAGCGTAGCTTAACCTTGCAGATCGGTTGATCAGCTAATTAGTTAGCTAATGGCTAACTTAGCCACGAACCCCTCAAAAAAAATGGAACGAAATGTGTATGAAATTATCTGCCAATTAATTTAACAGGAACTTATCAGGAGGTGGTGAACAGGCCCTTAGAATTACAAGCGCATTGTCATTTTGACACCACAGTGATTGTTAAGTTTCATTTACTCGGTAATTTCAATAATTACTTCCAACATTATCGTCGGCAGATTATTTGGCAATGCGTTGATACCGTCACAGACTAAGTCTAGCAACAGTAATCCTAATCAGAAGAAACTTAATCCACCTTCAAGAATTTAAAATCTTTAAATCTCGGTCTGTTCGTGTTATGTATTGTAACTTCTAAACGAGCCAATTTGTTTTGATGAAGACTCTTTTCTTTGATAGCCAATTCAATTTTTTTTATAGACATAAGTTATGCCTTGCTCGAAGCCAAAGTTTGAGTCGACCTAAATATTTTATTTACTTTACCAATGACGGGAGTATATTTGTAGATACTGCTTTAAATAAATAATTTTCTTTCTTCGTAGGTAATTATTGTTCAAAGATTATTTGGAAAATAACAAAGGATATAAAAGTACCTTTATCTCGGCTAAAACGGATCTGTTGAAACAATAGAAGCAAAAAATACTTGGTCCAGATCTGAGATGAAATGATTGACGAGCCCGGGGGGGTTGTGGGGTGGGGAGGGTACAATATCAGATTATATCCGTCGGGTTGATATGTGCTATGCCCACAGTTACATCTAGGTCCGATTTGAAACATAAATCATTCTTAAATGAGGTTAGCTTTAGCTGGTTTTAGCACAGATATTTTTTTACCTGAATTAGTTGTCTGAAATCTGTGGGTACCTAGGTAAATATTTTGACTGACTTATTGGCCTAAAGGTCCTAAGTACGGAGCCCAGCTGGGCTAAAAACTCCGCTTGTGATAAATCATAATATGATTCAGTTTGATATAGGTTCTAAATAAATGAACAGATTGGAGAAGAAATGCCTTAGGGAGCCTTTTTGACCCTCAGATGGGATGTTGCTATTGGATTAATCTGTTAAGAAATTTTCAATATTAGCTCCTGGCTGGCTAGTAATAGGTATTTTTAATGAAGGAAAAAATCGGCGGGCGGGCAGGATTCGAACCTGCGCCTTCTGGTTCGGTACACCAGACGCTCTGACCACTAAGCCTTAAGGTGACGTAGCGCCATCTATTGTGAAGAATGCCTCACAATAGATGGCGCTACGTCACCTTAAGACGTAAATTAGAATGTGGAGGAAGATTTCGACTGGCGAGCAGGGCGAGCTGTGGCTTAGTGGTCAGAGCGTCTGGTGTACCGAACCAGAAGGCGCAGGTTCGAATCCTGCCCGCCCGCCGATTTTTTCCTTCATTAAAAATAACTTGTAATCTTAGCATGGAAAATGCTTAAAAAATACAAAAAGATAGTAATAGGTAGTTATAATAATATGAAAGATAGGGCCGTCCCCGTCCGAACATTTGACAGTTTTTTGTTTTTTAACGGATCGCGGACTAGTTCACTTCGGTTTAGAGAAGACCATTTTGGAACCAAGTTCGAGAGCGTCATTGTCATGCGGTCCCCCAGTCCTTACGCAGTAGGTAATATATAAGTCAATGAACGTGGGACAAAACTTACCTCTGAACTGTCATACATGTGACAGTTCAGAGGTAAGTTTATCCTATATAATGTGTTTATAAGTATGTCTGCGTTCAAAATTTACCCCAAAATACACGCTATTCCCCTAAGTATAATAATTATAGTCGGGTTTAAATTGTGGAACCGCTAGTGACTAGTTATATAAATGGCTATCAGGATTTTGTAATACAATAATGGATTCCCCGGGGTGCAAGCATTATAGTGATATTTTTATAGCATAGAGCCGTTAACCACTCATGTTAAGTGATAATATATATTAGGTAACATCGGAACTGTGTACTAAGTCTAACTACTTGGCTATTACTGGTTTATGGTATTATTAAAAAAGAATATGATCAATGAGTTTGCTTCGATGTTTCGTCAGGAAATGAAGGTATCCTGTACAGTACGCGCGGAATATCTTGGCCGGGATGAAGTTGGTCGTTTGAATGCGCAATAGATTGTTTAGGTTATAAATTGTGTGCTCTGCAACTAAACAGTGACAAACAGCTAACTTCAGTCCGGCCACTTTATGTCGCGCGTACTGTAAATACGTAGATATTGATTTGTAAAACTGGTGGCGCTGGGAATTGTGTTAGAATTTGAAAGTAGAATGTTTGAAGATAGCCAGTAAAATTACTGGGTGTAGAGACTCTAAGGCTAATATTTAGAGACGACGCTAAACGTAAACTCACGCTTCCGTATGTCAAATTGTCATAAGTCAATGCAAATTGTAATACAAATTTGACATACGCAAGCCTTACTTCAAGCTTAGCGTCGTCTCTGAGGCTTATATTCAGAGACGATGCTAAGCATAAACTTAGGCTTCCGTATGTCAAATTGTAATACAAATTTGACATATGGAAGCGTTACTTTAAGCTTAGCGTGGTCTCTGAATATTAGCCTAAGGTCTCAAGCTGTCAATGCGCAAGTGATTTCACTGCATGGTGTTGCTAATATAAGCTTACCATCAGGCGGTCCGTAGTTATTAGAGGTGTGCGCCGATTTAATTTTCGTCGGCGGCGGCGTGATGGCAAAAATTTTGCCGGCGGCGGCGGCGTAACCGGCGTGAAATCGGCGTCAGTACTTTTGATTTAGACTTCAAAGAGAAGAAAGAGAATTCAGGTTTTATTACCTTATAGATTTAGAAAAAATAACATATTACAACATCATCATCATCATATCAGCCAAAAGAGGTCCACTGCTGAACAAATACCTCCCCCATTGACTTTCACAGGGACCGGTCGTATGTTGTCTGCATCCAACGACTCCCAGCGACCTTTACCAGGTCTATGGTCTATCTCGTTGGAGGCCGTCTTATGTTGCGCTTTCCGGCGCGTGGTCTCCATTCCAGAACCATTCTGCCCCAGTAGCCATCAGTTCTACGAGTTATGTGCCCCACCCACTGCAACTTCAACTTGCTAATCCTTTCGGCTATATCGGTAATTTGGTTCTTCTACGGATCTCCTCATTTCTGATTTGGTAGCGTAGAGAAATACCAAGCATAGCTCGGTGAGTGACCACGTCTCTGTGCCATATGTCATCACTGGTAACAGACACTGGTTGAAGACTTTTGTCTTAAGGCATTGTGGCATAGTTGACGAAAAGACGTTGCGAAGTTTCGCGAACGCTGCCCAGCCGAGTCGGATTCGAAGTGACCTCTTTCCCGAAATTGGACCTGCCTAGCTGGACGGTTTGTCCTAGATAGATATACTCATCAACAATTTCGAGAGCAGAGTCCCACCTGCTTGAAAACTGTTGAGGTCATTGAGCATTGTGCTGAGCTCATGAAGCGATTTTGCAATATCGATATCGTCGGTAAATTGAAGATCCGCCAAATCCTTTCCACTTCAGTAACTTGAAGGCATCTTCCATTGCGGTGGTGAATAGTTTCGGGGATATGACATCTTCCTGGCTAACACCCTTTTGCAATGGAATTGCCACCGTACACCGTTCGTGTACTCGGACCGACATTATGGCGTTTTTGTATAAGCACTTTAACGCTTTAAACTGTGGTTGGAGATATCTCCCCCGCCTACTTATTACCTACCACCAAGCGAGCACCTCTCCCCAGGATGTACATGTACTCTTCCTTGGCACATTTGGAAGTCACTAATCCGACTCCGAACCCAAGTCGGGAGGTGTAATTCAAATCTGGTGAAGTGGGGACGTGACGATGTCGTCTTTTCGTCAACTATACCACAATGCCTCTAGACAAAAGTCTTTAACCAGTGTGTATTACCAGTGATGACATATGGCACAGAGACGTGGTCGCTTACTATGGGCCTCATGAGAAAGCTCAAGGTTACTCAGCGAGCTATGGAAAGAGCTATGCTTGGTATTTCTCTACGCGATCCAATCAGAAATGAGGAAATCCGTAGAAAAACCAAAGTTGCCGACATAGCTCAAAGGATAAGCAAACTGAAGTGGCAGTGGGCGGGGCACATAGCTTGTAGAACTGATGGCCGCTGGGGCAGAAAGGTTCTCGAGTGGAGACCACGCACCGGAAAGCGCAGCGTAGGACGGCCTCCAACGAGATGGACGGATGACCTGATAAAGGTCGCTGGAAATCGTTGAACGTAGGTGGCAGAAACCTAGTCCTTGTGGAAGTCTATGGGGGAGGCCTTTGTTCAGCAGTGGACCTCTGTAGGCTGATATGATGACGATGATGATGAAATGGGGGTATCTCGATGAAACGGCTGCAGGGTGTGGTTGTGGAACTGTGCCGCAAACAATGGTGAACCTCCTATCCTGTCCTTTGTGCCCCACAACATGCAATCAAAGGCACCTCTGCGTAGCAACTGACGATAGTGTTACCAAATTTAATTTTAAAACGTCGTACCTTCGACACGAAGAAGAAGAACGCTTCGATATACTATTCTCATAGTCCACAAACGCTAAGCAAAGTGGCTGATTACACTCCTAGATCTTCTGTAAATATGCCGAAGCGTATGGAAGTGGTATATGGTACTAAAACCTTTTCGGAAACCGGCTTGTTCCGAAGGCTCGAAGTCATCAAACCTGCGCTCGAGACGGATCGTGATGACCCTTTAAAACAACTTGTAGACATGACTCAGAAGCGAGATAGGTTGCTCAATAAGGTTTTATCGCCTTTTTTGAAGAAAAGCACCACCACGCTTCTGTTGTATACCTCCGGCGTTGTGCCCTCGAGTATGACAGATTTAAATAGCTTCTGAAGGACGTGATTAGGCGTTTATTTGTCAATGAAATAAACTTAAAAAGACACGCCGATTTCACGCCGGTCTGACGACCGGCGGCGGCGGCGTGCTTCAGGTCCACCGGCGGCGGCGGCGTGGCGGCGCGGCGCACACCTCTAGTAGTTATGTATGTGTGCATGCAATAAAAAATATAATAATAAAATCATTATAAAGTTGGTAGTGGTGGAGCTGACCACCTGGTCGAAGAGCCCAACTTAACCTTCCGGCTTTCCGCATCCCCGAGTGGGGTGGCATGAAAGACACATTTCTCCAACTACAAAAAAAAGTACTTAAAAAAATACTCAATAACCTATTACACGTTATCATTGAACCCGATCTTTCTCCTTGAACTTCCATATTTTTCGAACGCCGATGGATAGCGAGCGGCATATCTAATCGATGCCTATTCATCGTGCGTCGGTATCGATTGCTGCGTTTAATAAAGCTGTGTAATCGAGGACTGACGCGTGGCGACGAGCGATACTCTTACATAGCTTCATGTTTGTATCGCCACGAATAACATGAGAAAATTCCTGGTTTTTTATATATATTTAAAAGATGCCCCACTCTCTAGTATTTATGTCATATTTATGTGACATAATGGAATATTTATTTTCAAAATAATTACATAATTAAGTATTATAAAGAATGAAATCTTAAAATTTCTATTCCTAAATATAAGCAAAATAAAATAATAATAAAATAACTATTTAAAGGAGAAAAAGTAACTTACAATAAGGCATCAAAAATACTCCTACGCAACGCTATCAGCTGGAAGGGTACCTGCAGAAGGCTGGCTGCATTGCCACGTTGTATGGTAATGCTGATCCTCTGACCAGCCTTTGGGTCCCTAGAAGCGTCGTCGTCCCCCACCTCTTAGCTGCGTTTATAGACACAATTTTTTACATATAACCAATTCTGTAACAGCTACTTGTAGGTCAAACAAATATGATGTAATAGATTATGTGGAAAATAGTTTAGGGGAACACTCAAAGCTAGTGGTATTTGCGGACGATACTAATGCTATAATTTCAGCAGATAACCCTAAATCTCTTAATTTGCGCGTAAATGAAGCTTTGGAGGTATTTAACAATTGGTTTACCATAAACGAACTCAAAGTAAACGCTAGTAAAACAAACTTAATGCTGTTTCGTACCACTTCTAAAAATAAAAGTCACCTAAATTGTGCTTTGAAGGGAGTCCATGTCAGTATGGTAGAGGTAGTAAAGTTTTTGGGAGTACATGTTGATTGTTATTTGAATTGGAAACCAGAACTTGAAAGCTTGGAGGGCTCCATCAGCTCAGCATGTTATGTATTGAGAAGCCTACGAAATGATATTGACATTACGCACTTAAAAAAAGTCTATTACGCGTTAATCGAGTCAAGGTTGCGATACAGCATATTATGCTGGGGAGGCAGCTACGAATACAATATACAGAAGGCATTTGTTTTGCAAAAACGAGCAATTCGCACCATGGTCTGTATTCGTCAGCAGGAATCTTGTAAGACACACTTTGTAAAATTGAATGTTCTTACTGTACCTTCCCTATACGTATTGGTGCTCCTAACTCATTTTTCTAAGTATGTACATCAATATGAGACTGAAGAGGAAAGGAAGCTTAGAGAGAGTACGAGAAGAAAAGATTTCAAAACCATAATTATACCTAAACTTAATATAGTCAAACACGGTACCTACCACAGATCAGTGGAAATCTTTAATAAACTTCCTGATGATATAAAATTATCACTTTATAAAAGCGACTTCAAAACTAAATTGAAGCGTTACTTACTGGAAGGCTGCTATTATTCTATTAATGATATTTAAATTGTAAATATACATATTATATTAGAAATAAATCATGATCAATGTTACTATTAGTCTAGAAGCTTATATTGTTTATTACATTCGGGACATAAATAATATATGTAGGTAATAATAACATTAAATTATTTGTAAACTTTATTACTTTCGCTACCTATACTAATGCATTTATTTATTAATATGATTCTGTCTCTCATAGGGATTAAATGGCATGTATTTTAAATTTATGTATTTTCAAGTGCAGAATTGTCTCAATATTCGACACAATGTAAAAATTGTTATGAATAAATAAATAAATAAATAAAATAAAATATGTGTCCATCCCGGTTCAAGCGGGAGTCGAACTCAAGATTCGTAGCACAAAATCCGATCAGTCAGCCAACGCGGCATTTGTCCCACCTAAAATTCATTGTTGATGGATTTCTCTATAGAACCCTAAGGTTTACCCTTAAGTGTAGTCAATTTCAAACCATAGCCATGTACTCACGGATACAAATCAAGCATAATACATTTCTAATACAACCTTACCTCTCATTGTACGGAAAACCTGTACAATACAAGGTCAGCTTATGCTAGACATCTACCGTGATGTGTAGCATACATTTAAAAATCATATGCGACTATTTATTCACTAGCTTTAACCCACAAATAGAGCGACTGTGCTTATCTTTGACAGAAACTAAATCTCAAACTGATAACACGCGATTACATTAGCAAATGTGTTAATTTGATCCTGTTACATATATCTAATCTATCCTGTCAACCGTAAAAGCCTCCTGACAGCCACTCGACACACTGGCTTAGAACCTTTCTAAGTATAGGTATTTGGTATTTTTCCCTTTACTATCATAATAATTACGCAACGGATTATCCCGCAGCCTAACATGCCAGTTATGCCTTTTTAGTGTAGGTAGCCGTAAGCGCGACTGTTATGTTAGACGGATTGGATCCGATTCCCGGGTCGAGTAAAAGTGTTGTTACGCGAGGGAGGGATCCCCCTACAGCAGTGGCTCCATAGTATGTTATGCAACTAGGAGTTGCCTGATGGCAAGCAGCAACCGCAACCTGAACACCAATAACACCGGTATCATTCGCATGTTGTCATCAGTTGTTATGTCTCATCAGCTCAGTAACTTCACTGGCAATTTCAAAAAGACATACTGCGGAGAGCCCAAGTAAATTGGTATTAGGGCAGGAAAATGATACCTATTATTATTTATTAGCAGAAGCGTCTGTAAACGTAGTGGTGCGCTGGTACCTACCACCCTAGACAGCAGAGTACCTCCAGTATTTGAACCACATATGACAGACAGACAAAAATACGTACAACAAACATATCTAGGTACAGAGCCCACAAACAATTCTATAATCCTTTGAGAGACCGCTCAAGCAATCAGACATCGTAATCGCTCAAACGTCTAGCGTCTGTTTGTACAAGACGCCGAGGAGTAATGTCCTCCATTAGATATACCTAATTCCCAACTGAAGTTGTAATCAGCTTTTAATATATCATATTATGTTTGATAATGATTACTAATTATACCTTTTTTTAGAAGCCCCAAAAGCCTGACTACCTGTTTATCCTTGGAATATCAAAATGAAATCTACTATATTAAAATTATATCGTAAGTTTTTGCATGTTGGGCATATTGTATTATCCTTCCCCGCGCAGTATATGAGACTATATACCTCTGTATAACGACCAACTATTGTTACCATACTTCAAGCAAATATTTCTTTCATTGCCCAGAAGTTGATTCATAGAGTTCTGATGTGATGGCAATCGCTTCGTGTAAGATACTGCTATTCCGACACCGACCCCAACATGGTTGGGAAAAGGCTATGAAGTAAATTACTTATAACTTTTGTTTTTCAAAAAGAATATCTCGTCCTATGATGTATCGTTTAGTAGATGATCTTGTGCAATCTGTCTGTTGTTTATCTCTCTCTTATGAGACGAGCTTGTCACATCACTTACCTACGCCTGAACTAAACATACGCTTCACTCACTATTCAGACCTTACGCATCAAAATTTCCACTGTTATTAGCATTGTGAGATGTATATATCACCAAACACAACAACAATAAAGGCATCCTAGCGTAGCGTAGGACGGTAACATAATTTTTGTTATAAGGTACTTAGAATACACAATATCTATTTATTCAAGTTTAATCTGTTCCAGTATCTTCCATGATGTAATTTAAGTAGGCTGGCCTTTAAATCACTGGGATTCTTGGAATCTTTTGAGAAGCAAACAGTTCGTAGCCCACACATTCACTTTAACTTGTACGTAACTTTGTTCTACGATGCTCTTTGAAGAGAACAATAATGTAATTATGCGCGTTTCATGAATCTCTAACCTGCCAGCGCAGCTATCTTACTCAGACGGATAAACAGAGACAAATATGATTTTATTGACAGCAGTTTGAAACTCTTGGTAAGAAAGAAAGAATGGAACATACACTGATTTCTCAACGACTTTGAGCTACTAGATTCCGATAAATACAAGCATGAATTGTTAATTTTTTTTGTCATTACTAGGTACATTTTCACGCCTGAACAGCTGAACAGATTTCGATTAAAGTTGAAAGGAGACAGATTGCATCATTTGCATCCTATAGATCTACCTTGTGTCTCAAAAATTCAATGGATTACGAGTAAAATCACGGACAACGGCTAGTCTAATGACTTACTATTAGTTTTTTGGGTATTATCTTTTGTTTCACAAACAACAATATGTTGTAAATGTAATACAAATATATTTATTATATACACAATTCACATTCCCCGTTCCCTTGATAACTGGGCGTATCGAATTACCGAGCCATTCAGTCAATCAGTCATCATAACAGGCCGTAAACGTCGGCCGTAAAACGCGCGGCCTATAAACCGCTACAATGAACGAGCTCGCTGCTCCGCCGCTCTGCTGAAAGACAAATTAGTTATATATACCAGTAATTAAGTAAGGTTATATTGCTGTCAATCCGTGACCACTTTATAAATATCTAGTTTTTTTATAACACTATGACGTCTATAGATATTCCCGGAAGGCTGTACACCCACTATTTGCCGGTATGTTTAAGGTCCAAAGGTTAATGGGGCGACGACAAATCCAAACTCCGAGCTTCTACAGAAAATTTCAAAGAAAAAACCCAGTAACAATTTGCTCAACCTGGGAATCGAACCCAAGACCTCGAGCGTCGCAGTTACATTTAGGACCACTAGGCTAAAGTGGCACCGGACTGCTGATCACAACGTTATAGGTCCGATTCCCACAGGACACAAATATTTATATCATGAATATGAGTGTTTGTGTTTGTCTGGGTGTTTCTTAAATTCTTACTACCTTACTAATATTATAAATGCGAAAAGTTTGGTACACAGATAGTCTTGAGCCTGAGAAAGGACATAGGCTGCTTTTTAATGCAAAAAAAGGGCTGTAAGGGGTTGAAATGGGGGATGAAAGTTATGAGAAATACCCAGACCACGTGGGCGAAACCGCTGGCGGAAAGCTAGTATATTATAAGAATAAGTACCTATATTTACAAAAAAGCATATATTATATCAATTTCCAGTACCGTTTGAGATTAGATGGTGCTGGTTTTTTTATATACCACTAATGTGGCAAACTAGACCAGTTAATAACGACATATTCCTACCCTTGCCCAAATTCTTCGGGATCGGCGAGGTAGCATATTTATCTCTTTCTTCCATTCTTCTCTAAATATACGTAAGCAAAATAATCCCCATGTTTTTATTTCTCAAATCCGTGTCAGAACTAACAAATTATCACAGTCTAGCAACTCATAGCAATCAATTGTTATGTTTTGATAAACTCGCTCTGTATTGCCAGCTGGTTAAATTGAGACAATAATAATATTATTTCGGTTTCGGGGTGGTTTAGAAACGAATTATGCGTTGTGGTTTGAGAGCTTTGAAAATTATTATTTGGATGAATACTGTTGAATAAACACTGCTAAGTCTGTTCATATTATAGCTATAGTTTAACGTCTTAACGATAAATAGATTAGCGAACGTATTTACATTATAATAACGAAACATTTTAACCCATTCTGAGACGAATAAACATAATTATCAATATATGCACAAGACTCGTAAAACATTATGTACTTGTAGCGCCATCTATTGTTGAGTAGCGAGTAGTTTAGTTTGAAAGCTCAAAAGCTTTAGTTAGTTCCACTGTTTTCCGCAAAAGCTTACGATGTCACTTTACAAAGTGCTTGAGAAAGTAACAAGTGACACTGAAAGAAATGGGTTTGAAACTGTTTAGGTTATATTTTGTCACTTTGATATGGTTTTAGTAGATTATACATAGTAACAATATGAATAGTAATAATTATTGTGTATTTTAATGAAAAGTACGAAGTTCGTAAAAAACGAATAATAAGATCGCAGGTACGAATATAGATAAAATTATGTATAGGTGTAAAAGGTATTTACTTAAGTAGGAAAATACGAAATTTTTAATTACAATAATAGGCATCATAAATAATCACAACATAAATTCAACCAAAAATTCGAATATTTTCTTTTCTTATAATTTGAATTCAAAAGCCCCTTGTTCCATTCAAAGTGAACCGGATGTCGTTCAACACAATGCAAGAAACATAGCTATAAAATCTTATGATTGTTAGTAGCGTTTCAAAGAAGCCATTTTCTTTTGTGCTGGTCACAAAAAGCAGTGTTCAAGGTCCGTGCGAAGGTTGTTGGTTTAGCAACCAATATTGCAGATTAGCTCATAAATCGAGACCAACATTGCTTCAGTCTGCCTAAGTTTCTTTGAAAACGTAACATCGAATCTACAGCCTTTCAGAGTGATTTGGTTCGCTAGTCTGCCAACAGATGGCGTTGTAATTTTCCCGTATTCTTTTGTTAATAATTTGATAATTAACATTAATTTTAGTTTATTGTGTTATGATTAAATTATAATTTATAAATGTTAATATGTTGTATTTTTATACGGCTACCGTTCTAAGATTTGATTCTCATTGTCAAAGATAATCTTTTCTGCATATGATTGTTATATTTTTTTAATATCTAAAAAGTCTCATGTACAATTTCATTCGACTTTATGGCAAACAATGATTGCTTTGCCCAATTATTTTTAAGAATATCCGCCGAGCTTTCGAATTAATGTAAAACATTTACAAATATTTAATTGTATTACTGACACAATATAAAAGAAATGGCACAGGTACCTATTGACTACAAAATTATGAACAAAATACAGGAAAGGTAGAGCTTAAGTTACTCATGCTCAATTCATTAAATACTTTCACATAATGCCTACTTCAATTCTCACAAACGTATTAAAGCATCCAAAATAAAATTTATAGCTCCTGTGATCTCAAGAGTATAATTTTTAATGCAAAAGGTTCCGTTCAAATAGCGAGCGAGCAATCACTTGCCTCTTTCATTTTTAATAACGTTTGATGGATGGATTGTGAGATGTTTATCCGGAGAGTTTAGGATAACTGAGCTCAGCTGGATAGGAGTTGAACGCACAAATGTCAAGCGTGGGGTTAGGACCCGCGGGAGGGGCGGCGTATTCGTCGCTTCAGGTGCGGGGCGCGGCGGCGCACCGGCCAACGCCACGGCCAGTGCTCGCCCGGCCCCCAACCCGCGCGCAAGTCCCCTACGACATACCCCTTCACTACAGTTTCCACACAACGCGACTCCGTTACATAAGAACCCCCGAAGGGCACATGAAAACCTCATAGTGTTAAGGCTTCTTTCTGTGATCAATAAATTTTAGCAAGTTTTACACGCGTAGTATAGGTTAGCGTTACGTAAGCCGCCGCCGTCCACGAAGCTTCGCTTGCCACCGCTTTATTGTGATATTCGGTTGTGATATATTCGTTTTAGGCTAGCTTTTTGCTCGTAGGTAGTGTTGCAGGCTAGTGGTCTGTTGATATTTGCACTGTTAATCGTTAAGTTTGATCGTGTAACGGAGTCGTGTACGTCTAAGCCGCCGTTTGACGTTGTGGAAATTGGATCCTATTGTCCTGTTATCCTGTTACTTGTTGATCGTGTTTATTCCAATCCGTTTTCCTTATTCCTGCGTGTCCTGGTCGCATGGTGAGCACTGTGAGCACTCAGTCGGTTTTCGCGCGTACTTGTTGATCGCGGGGTGATAATGCGCGCTTAGCGCTCCCGAGTGTGGCTCGTCACGGATTCGCGCGGCTGGTGGCGGCCCGCCACGCCATCTGGCGGCTGCGGCGCTCCGGCTCGCAGCCGGCGCACGACAACAATGACCATGAACAGACCAACCATCTGTACGTTTCTTCCTCTATCTTCAACGCTCAATGTCTGTCTTGCAAGCTTCTGTAATCATGTATAATCATTGCCTTCACTGTATTTTTTTTTTTCATTTTCCACCTTTTTATGCTTCAGTATCAAAGAGGACTGGCGCTTCAGTACTAAAGTGACGTTAATGGAGCTCAGAGAGCGCCACTCGTTTTAAAAAGTGGGTAAATAAGCAAAGAGTCTGTGCAAAGAGTCCAGTCAAACCTATTTCCGCGGCAACTCTTTCACGTTAAGTTTGTTTTGCTCCGGCTGCCAGCTGCTCACCCGCTTTACATTTCCAGTTTTCATATTTCCCATTTCACGTTGGAGTTGCGGTCCCAGTCTGCTGTTTGCCTCGTCGGTCATAATGCAATGCCTGCCATAATAAATTGTATTCCCACGATTGATGTTGTTTTATTTTGCGATTTGATGTCAGCCGCCACCTCAGTATTTGGATAAACGTTTGTGCTTTTTGTAGCTTTATGTATAGAAAGATGTAATCGATGTTTAGATAGGGCATTACTTAGACGCACGTTGTTCAATATTACATATTATAATAATACTTGTTCATTAAAATTTACTCAATTCAGTTACATAATGGCGCCCACGATGGGACTATTTTTAGGACAAGGATTGTCAATTTTCTACTACTTACTACATAAACACATCATCATCATGATTGATATCGTGACCATAGTACGTTATTAAAACAAAATTAATAGCAAGCCATTAACGTTATTATTGTGTTCATTGTCCCTAAGGGATTATATTAGCTTTTTTATAAAATGTACAAAAATAAAACATGGTTAGTTATTACTGTTTATGCTTGAAAGTTAATTACTTAATGTAGTTCAAACAATGTTGTGGTTGTAAATAAAACTGGTTCAGTCATGCATATTCATGTGTATGAATCATTCTATTCTCCACACACTTGCATTTATTTGCCAATGGCATCACCGACACGCATCAAAGAAATTAAAAGTAATAAATTTTAAAATGGTGCTACAACGTAAAAATCCCATTGACTAGAGCCAAATTCGAAACGAAAATAGGTCAAAGGCCGTATTATCATACGTTGCAACACGACATCGGCGTTACTTTCGAGCCAAAAAGTGTAGCGTAATAAAAGCAAGTCCTTGTCCTGACCTTGGCCAGAAGTTTCTGAACGTTTATGGATTACCAGCCTTCGGATATCACGAACTGACTCGAATGAGTTGCGAATATTCGACAATGATGGATTCAATAAAGTACTGCGTGTTTCAAAACGCGTTGTAAGTTATGGCGCCCACCGTGGGACACTGATAAAGTAGAACTTTGTTTTAAACTACTTGAAAATTTGCAAATATAATTTATTAATAGAATCCCTCACTGATGTCTGCCGTCTAAAAAAAGACGAAACATTTTCGTGGGTGTCGTAAACTCGACGCCCACACATTGCTTCTGTCTATTTTTAGAACTTTGTTTGAGCCAATGATTCCAAATGATAATATTCCCATTTCTTGCGATGTAACTCATGTCATATCTGGCTTCAATAGACCTCATTGTGGTATTAAGATTTTAATTATAAAGAAGATTTATAACGTATAATTTAATATTTCCGTCAATTTATTTAACCTTTTCAAGGCACAGCCATAAGAAGAAATTAAATCACTGAGAGATAATTGGCGCCCAATCTGGGACAAACTTTTTTGTTCATTATAATAATTTATTCATTATGTTCTCCAATTATCTTGTCTTCAATAGGCAATTTCAAACAGCAATCTTTTTTAGCGTAGGCATCGTGAATCGGTGATACATTATGGAAATATTTAAATTAGTTCGTAGGATACATAATTACATAGGATAGCTTCTTCTTTGAAATGTATAGACAAAGGACCTTACCGTTTGAAGTATTAAAGAATATTGGTTCAGGATCAAGAAAAACAATACTACATCATAATTTTCTTAAAAGTCCACTTTTTATTCCTACCCACACTTTTTGCGGTACGGAAGTCCTTGTGGATATGTTGGACTCGTATCGACAAAAAACCGCAATCGCCCCAGCCCTTTTAATGATTAATATGAGATAATAAGATAATAAGAGGCCCTGATGTTGTA
Organism: Acronicta psi; assembly: GCA_946251955.1. Lineage (NCBI taxonomy): Eukaryota > Metazoa > Arthropoda > Insecta > Lepidoptera > Noctuidae > Acronicta > Acronicta psi. The sequence continues at coordinate 4,832,412 of OX276486.1, forward strand.
TTGAAAAACGTTATCTCATAATAATAAGTGGAACTGACGTCATAACTTCTCCTCTGAGACTCAGAGTGAATCGTGATGTCATTCACTCATTAGGAACGCATTAGGTATAGGCTAATATTCACAGACGATGCTCAGCGTAAAGTAATGCTTCCGTATGTCAAATTTGTATGACAATTTGACATACGGGAGTCTAAGTTTATGCTTAGCATCGTCTCTGAATATTAGCCTTAGTATCGAAGCTTTGAGAGCTTACTCACTATAAGGAAACTTTACACTTACCTAGTATTTCATGATTATTAGAATATATGTTAAATGATTTAGGAGAAATGTACATTTAATTACTATTATACTTATTTTATATATATACGATCAGGCCTGTATGCCAATGGGTTAGGCAGATTGTACATTGTGTACTAATGAACGCCTGCAGTTCGTTCGCTGTTTAGTTAAATAGCGGGTGAGCCAAATATATTTTGTTCCTGTGAGCATCGAACCCGCAACTCGAAGCACAGAAGACGGTCGCTTAGTCATTACGCCAAAATTCTTAATATTTATTGCACATAAATATTATTGCTGAGAAATATCCAGTAAATCGATTTTCTAAAACTGCCGAGTTTTTCACAACACTACGCCAGAAATAACTCGTAAAGTCGAGTTTATATCTTGCTCGCGTTGCGTAATGTCGGATAACAGAAAATGGATTACACGTGTTTCGTAAAAGCTATTATAATTATTGCCTCGGTCGATACTATAACCGCATCGAATAAATAAACAATAAAGCTAAGGTAAAAGGGGCAATGACATTTGGTACATTAACAATCGATATATTTGTTGACGAATGAAGTTTTGGTTTTCTACTGTAGCATTGTTTCAGTAGAAGAAACTTGCTTGTATAGTTTTATGTTTAAAAAAGGGTTGTGACTTTATAAAGTATTGTCAACGTGAATGTTATTCAGAGTTCTAGTTAATAGAAATAATACTAGTGCGCTGTCACCTTGATGACCTCAGATTGTCAAATCTCACATTGCAGAATAATTTCAATGGCTACATTGCCTTTCAAACAAACACATTTTTGCTTAGCGGCAGAATATTTGACCATGCGGTAGTGCTGCGAAAATAATTCTATCCTACCTACGAGACCTCATATTACAGCCGGGACAACTTTCTATGAAAACCTTTTAGGCGGAGACGGTAGGACGTGGGCGGGGTAAGAAGCGAGGCACGGGGAGGGGGGCAATTCCCAATCGAGTCACGTAAAAGCGCCCCAACTTCAGACTTCGGCGTCTAGTTAGAATAAAATACATTTTTACTTTTACGTAACATTGTTGTAATTGTTTTTATTAATTTCTTTTGTGTTGTATTTTTTACTTTAGCCTCCTTTTTTGAGAAATATTTTCATCATCCTTATCTAACAGAGTTAAGTTCGATACTGTATAATATTTTATATACATATTATATAAGTATCAAAATAAATATACCTATAAATTATATTATAACTTCTTAATCATTAAGTATTTTACACGAAGCGACTACCACCCGACCTCTATAACCAAATTTCTGGCTCTAATACCTTAAAATAAACTAGTTAACTGGGTTTTACCGGTTACAATTGTTAACATGTTCTCCGAGACAAGGAGGTGTCTCTAAGTAGGTCACCAGATCCAGATCCAGACAAGTCCAGATCGACTAATCACCGGGTCCCGAGTCTTTTTTAAGAAGGAATTATATTGTAATATCCCAACAGGTTAGGCGTTAATAGGTGACTTAAATATTGTGAATTCGACCTTATTGACAAAACCTAGGTAAAATTTTAAACTGTTCTCTTTAAAAGGCTGGCAACAATAAAAGTAAGTACTGGTCAATTCAGCTTGATTTAAAAGAAAAACACACGTCTTAGTTCTCAGCCTATTGTCGACTAGTGCAAACTTCTATAGAGGTAGGTAGTTGACGCCCGCAATCACTGCACTGGCGCGGCTTGACCCAGATTTAATTTATCCTTACATTAAAAAGGGTCAAGTGCGATTGAATTGCATGACGAGAGTTCCATGTCATGTGCCTAGCATGAATGGCACATTCAGGCTTAATATTTAGACAAATTTTTGTACGAATAATATTCCTGCAAACCGCAGTATTTTTTAATGGTTAGACAGACACAAGTAAATAGGGGAGAGAAATCTGGGAGTTAGGATTGCCCACCGCTGCATTGTCAAATATTCTGCAGCTAAGGAATAATTTTCTTCTAACTATCACGCCTATATTCCCCAAGGCAGAGGCAATCTTCTTTGTTATTATAATTGTTTATGGGTAAGTATTACCTGAATTTATGAGTACTTAATGTTAATAATGTGCTAATATTATTTGTTCTAATTTAAAGGGCTAGTGAAATAACTGGATAATCTGAAAGATGACAACGCACAAGTACTTTTTACCACTTACGTTGCGAAAGTCGACCTCGTATGCTTGTTTCTCCATACTTATGATCAAAAGCACGATTTTCTGGAAAGGATCTATTAATAGAAGTCTTCACTGACCCTAGCCCATCACCAGAACATTGTCTTTTACAACAGAGGAAAATTCCAAGAGATACCTTTACAAAAACGCTTTGCCATAACAATAACAAGTCTGTTTGTGATACTTATTTGTGTCGTTACAGAAGGGAAACAAAGGAAAATAATGTAAATCAACCCCTCCTTAGGGAAGATAAAAATTATTCCGAATAGCTATGATAAAAGTGCTTCTATTACCCGATTGGCTGCGTACTGCATACATAATATTCCACCCACCACTACTGTAAATGAGTTAAGGATAGAATTGAAAAATGATTTCGCTACGACGTAGGCCGGTCACGTAGACGCCTACGAGCTACGGAGCGGCGTAGCGGCTCGTAGAGCTATATCCGTACAACTTATGTTATTTGAATATAACTAGAGCACATTTTTAAAAGAATATTATAATATTTTTTATTTCAATATTGAACGGGAAGGAATTTAATACATAGCGATACTGGCTTGTCTTTCATTTGGCATCTTACATTGCTTATGCAGTGATAGCTTATAAATATGACCATTGGACTGCCAAATCGACTGTTCAAAATCAAAATTTTCTCAATCCCTTGAGAATTTTTCTCAAAAGGAGGTCTTCAAAAGCCCATACGACTCAGCCCAAATTTGTACCGGAGGTACATGACAGCTGTCAAGTTGACAGTTTTTACCATGAAATCACTATGAAAGTGATAATAATGTGCCTTATTGGTTCGTTTGACATTCGGAAACTGACACTGACAGCAGATAGCTATCAAGTTGACAATTTTTACTATGAAATCATTAAGAAACAGATAATAGTGTGCCAAAATGGCGTGATTTTTCTGAAATTAAAAGTTATTTTCTCATCCTGCAGTCAACATTAAAAAAAGTAGAACTAGAATTTTAACCAGCGTAATACAGGGTATTTTTTCCGATATGTGTACCTTCGCTACATCATTTGACCTCCTTTCTTACAAATATATTATTCTGATGTAAAAACAATAATACTGTAAGGTTTAATTTAAATCCGCTCAGTAGTTTTTGCGTGAAAGAGCATCGATATACCCTCTCAAACTTTCACATTTAAAGGTCGAATTTCGAGCACCGGGCGGATAGACTTGGCACTCCAATAGTCATATGACTAGGCTAACACTGCACCTGTCTTCACCTAGCTACCTTATGTATAAATAACTCCATGTAACCTCCTTGCATGATCACAAGGTTGCGTCAAAAGTTGTAGTGTTGGCATATTGATTCGGTGATTAGGCCGAGGTCGTCACGCGAACATTCTGAAAGCGAAAGCGAACGAGTCCACTTCCGATGGGTACCTTTGGCCAAATTTCTTCTTACATGATTAGCTAAGTTTTGATTAGAACGTTCGATATTATCTTTATAGCGACAATATTAGTTTGGATTGGACCATTACATATGACATTTATTTACATAATGAATTTCTCTCTGCTCATCTTTATTACTCTTAGGAAGTTTTCTATAATAATTATTTTTATATAAGTAGTGCTCCTAAATGCGACTGCTACGTTAGTCTTGAGTTCGATGCCCAAGTCGAGCAAAGTGTTATTAGGTTTTTTTATGATTTGTGTCCCCTTTTACATGGGACCTTAAAATACCTGTGAACTGTGGGTGTATCTGTATATTAATACACTTCTGTATAGCTCTTATGGGAACACAATACATGTTTGGTGGTATTTATTTTCACCTTGCATGATGGAAAGCATGAACAGGTAAGTGGTTAAGCGGGAGGATCTGGTTTTAATTCTCATGCCGAACAGAGTTATTGGATTTTTCCCCTGGATACATCTATTACATGGGACTGTAAAAAATTATCAGCTTGAAATTTATCCATTAATTTAAATACTAAGGATAGGATCGTCCAAACATTTGACAGAGACGTTCGCCATACATTTGTTTTTAGCTGATCACGGACTAGTTCACTTTGATTTAGAGAAGACCATTTTGGGACCAAGTTCGGGGGTGTCATTGTGACATGCGGTCCGCCCAGTCATTACCCAGTAATAGTCAATGTGTACGTCTGTGACGTAGTAATAAAGCATCAGTTCATAAGAATATATACTGTATCATTTTAGGAGGATAGGCAGATAATAAACGGAACGTGCAACAATCGACATCTCTTGGTTTCACGTAAGGCCTGTCCTTACACGTCAGTACAAATCTGCCTAACCCCTCGAGCAACGTAGGCGTAATGGTGTGTTGTGTTAGATTGATTTTATTTGACACGTAATATTTCAGCTGACATAGTTCCCGCAGCCGATGCAATGATTAGTTCGTGGAAGCAATGTGGTCAGCCTACACTCACGTTCACGTCAAATTTAATATTCATACAGTCGAACTATAATAGTACATAATCGTTCTTCCTAAAGCCTTGAATATTTGCCAAGGACATACAATAACTTATAACATAGGGCTTGTTATTTAATTTAACGATCGTGTAACAAAAATAATGGATTCAATACTAGTAATGGGTTTGACTTTACCTATTTTTCTAATCGATTAAGGGTTAAATTATTTTGAAATCAATCGTGAAATCGATTATTAATTGTATATTTTAGGCTAGCTACATATTGTCGAAACTTTCTTTGACAGAGTTAGTTTCGCATTTAAAATATAAGTATGGATAGTATAATATAGATTAATATCGCCATTTACACGCACATAAATGGCACACACATTAAAACTCAAAAAACAATTATATTTGTGAACTTTTTTCGTGGCCGGGTCAGTCACACCCACCCTCGAGTGGGTATTATTTCATCATTATAACAAAAAATTACGGGTTCAAAGGAACCATAGGTTAATTAGAGGTGAGACTATTATTTAGACGCAAAAGATCCCGTATGATACATGGTAAAGAAATTAAATGGAACCACAGTCGCAAGATTCATAAACACAAATCCCATACAAGTTTCTCAGCTCATTAATTCGTTTGTATGGAAATGTTTACTAATGTCTGATACTTACGCGAATATTTACACATTTCAATAAAACAGCACCTACAGTCCTGTCTTATGCCTATTGCTGCACTATTATTATTATTATTAGGTCGTCTACCCGTTACCATAGACGCTTAAATGCTCCAAGATTTAATAATTTTAATGTAACAATATTTCAATATAACGCGATAAAGTAAATAAAAGTAGTGTTTTGTTTAAATTTATTGGTTTGGTTGAAGAAACCAAAAGGTTACCATTTCCCATTTTGGAGAGCTTATATTACATGCTATTATAGGCTCATAATTCTCATAGATTAACCTTTAAAACCACTTAATTATCCTGCTCAGTGGTTCAAACAAGACGTTAAACGCGTCGTTACTCTCATTAACCAGCGGAACACGTCGTAAACTAACATTTGTTCTGAACCTGTCCGAACAATGTTTAATTTCAAACACTAGGAAATACAAACGTACAAGTTTATAAATAGATAGATATATATATATTATCTATTGAGTAGTTTTAGAGAACAAGTTAAGGAAAAAGTGAGTAAATGAGCAAGTCGTATCAAGAGGTAAAACGAAATGAAGAAGATAGAGAACCTCTTAAATTAAAGAAGAAATCCAGCGTTAACTGCTGAACATAGGCTTCCCCTATAGTTTACAAGGACAGATGCCGTCTCATCCAATCAAAATATTCAACTTCGGGATGTGTGATGATGTGCTGGGGAAAATAAGAACAGGTGGATGTTTTGGAACTACCTATTTTATCTATTTAAATTGGCATTGACATTCAGTGCCTCGACCATGAGTTTTTCTCACTAAACTCGCTATCGACGCCGTAAAATATTTATATGGAAAACTCTCGCAGCCAGCGCCTCTAGCAGTTACGTAAGGAACTAAAATCGGCTATGAGATTACACCGTTTCAATGCGTAAAAAACCTATAGAAAACAATTCGATAGAAGTCAAGGTTGAGGTACTGATTGGCATCTCGTAAGAGGTGAGAGAAGTTCAGGGGGGCTAGACAAGTTGCATTTTGACATTCGAATCGACAAACAAAATGTATGGACACAAGCTGTCGGCAAATCGGGCTGTCACTAATGTCATTTACATTATTTCAAACAAGTTAAGGGGTAACTTGTTTGAAATAAAACCGCTAATAACGTAAGATTAATTAAAACTAAATTATTATGCATAACCTATTTAGTACCTATCTGGAATCCAATACTTCACTTGGAGTGCTCCAATTTTTTATTTAATATTTTATATCGCCAAGTGCATGACATCATTGCAACATCTCTATCTCACTCGAGATGGGATTGTCTTGACATATTTATTTGTCACGACCCAGTGACATAATTCGGGACAAAGCTTTAAGACTCTTGAAGATGTAATGACATAACTGACCCATCTAGGTCGACTTTGTCATACATTTTCTCTTTCACAGTGTTGTATAAACTGGGTGCAGAATAGTGATCTAATTTCGTAGAGGTCCTTGCCAACGTTGGGGTAGGTCAGAACGGCAATTTAATGTAATTTTTTTTAGATTGCCTCATTATCTATTGTTTTTAACACGACTGCTTTGCTAGAGTTCCTGGGTTTGATTTCTAAGGCGAGCAATGTATCGTTGGCTTAATAAATTCTCAGTTAAATAATAAATGGAACAGTTGATTTTTATTTCGCCATTCCCGGGTTGATCCCATCCCGTCATGGTCGTGGTAAATGTTCCTGAGGCCAAGTGGTGGCAAGTGCGGTTTTTAGTCGGTATGACTCCGACACCCTACGGCTCTCCCAGGTGGCGGGGATCCATGAGGATTTTCCGCACCCAAAAAAAGGGTTGGTACCATAGCAAAAGTTGTTCATAATTGTTGTCCATGGGCGGTGGTTACCACTTACCATCAGGTGGGCCACCTGTTCGTCTGCCACAGTAGGCAATAAAAAAATAAAATAAAAATTACGACCCCTGAAAGATTATTTGGTAATAAAAAAATAAGATTGTATATTATAAAATATGTAGGTACTTATGCATTACTACAATACTCATTCCCCAAAACCCTTGCCAACTTTAAAACCAATACTTTCAGTTGAAATTAAACTACACTACGTAGACAAGTTTAGTGTTTAGTCAGTGCCGAGACGCAACCCCGTCGGCAGCGATATTGACCCGTCTATATTTAGAAGCGTAAGTTCTGCGAACTGAGTCGAGCGAGCGATCGCTTTTATCGCTCGCCTACTGTTTCACTGGAGCGATTAGCGATCGCGACGGCCTGTCTACTAGCGAAGCCTGACTTTATGGCGAACGGTTATCTATCAATTGATTGGTCGATACAAGTTACAGGCCATTCAATGTTATAGATTGTGATTTGTTTGTACTATACAGAATTTATAGTAAACGCGTTAGTCTAGTCAATTTGCTTGGATTTGTACAAACATGATCAAACATTAGGGCTGAATGATATTCTTAGATTAAACTTGATCAACGGAAAATAAACGCTCGAGATTTTTCTCGGAAATTCTCAGTAACAAATTGGAGTTTGGATTTTGCCCTTTTAGGCGTGATGATATGTTAATAGTAATAATGCCTGATACGGATAACATTAGACCATTGTGGTGGACTATAGGTTAATCCTATCCTTAATCTTCTAAAAGAAGATGCCAGAAATGCGACTGTAAATGGGTGAATGATAAAAACAAATTTTGAATCGAGTCAAAATTACAGTGGCCGAAGTTCCTCGAAATTGTTGATTGATGTAACGAGTCGGAAGGAGCTTTTTTTAGAAAACAACCCAAGTAACTCGTTCGCCCACGAACCCGATGGAGTGACTCGGAAAATCTAGTGAAATTGTGAAATGACTCGAGTCACTCGAGTGACAAAATCCGACTCGGGTCGCATCACTAAACCAGAGTAAACTCCCAATTAGGGGCTGGATCCTATGAGGCGGTGAAGGCTCTTTCCTATATTCCCCGAAGGTGAACTCTTCAGGGAATATTGGAAAGATGTGTGTGGTTTGTACGTTTATTGTGATGTTATAATATAAAGAATAGGTACCTACATTCATTTGTTTGTCACTTGAAATCGTCAAGTAGCGTAGTCACAATAGAACATTGTTGTTTTTTTTACTTTCTTTATTGCAATATAAATATGTCAAAGAAGTTACATACAGACGACCTGATGGTAAGTGGCAAAAACAGGATACCTATATCTAGAAGCTAATAACATCAGTGGTAAGTGGTATCATTACTTACAACGTTGTCATCTTAAGATCTTAGTTGCTAATTTTCGTGTGTCCAGTAATATTAATTAATTTCGATGGAATCGATGGAATTGTCAATTATATTGGTGGGTTTTCATCAATAGACGGTAAATAACTAAAACATAAAGTATCCGTACCCAATAATTTCCATCAAGCTCGCAATCGCCTATTTATTGTAATTGAAAAAACTTCATACAGAACAATAAGATTTATTCGAAAACGGAGAATAATTTGACAAACGTGAACTGCTGTACATCCACAGTTCGACAATATGTTTAGGTCTCGATAGCTATAACTAGAAAGACTTGTATTCGGGTTGATATAACAGGTTTTATTCTCAATCGTACATGTAACGCCATCTTTCGACAGTAAACTGAAATATTTTCGTTTGAGTTTGAAGGTACAATCTCGTACACAGTCAAACACGAAAAACAATTACGTGTTCGCCAAACTAATTCATTAAAGCCTGTGATTCTCTGAAAAAAAGATCGCGTGCAAAATGGAACGTCCCAATATTATGTATTGTACGTATAGGTAGGTACTTAGGTATAACTAAGTTGTCAGAAACGATACGCTCACTGCTTGATGAATATGCGAATAATTTATCATTAATTTTATAATTTTAAAACTATGAATATTAACACAAATAACTTATTCAAACATTGTTCATAATGTTATGTTAGGCAATGTTACTTATTGTGGTTAGTCACTCATTTTGAAACGTAATAAACTAAATTTTCAACTAAATTAAATTGAGGCAAAAATGTTACTAAATTTTTTTTAAGTTAACCGGCTCAGTAGCGCCACTCAAATAATAGTAAATTGTTGGACAACTAGTAGTCCCATTTCAGAGACCTAGAGGGCGCTCTCAGCAGCTTTAGTTCGGCTACTTGCCGCTAGATGGCGCTAGTAACACGTTTATTGTATTATTTCCATTTGAACGTAATTCCCGCTATTTATATAAATTAAAAGTAATAAAAAAAAAACAACGATTAATTTAACTGCAAAATAATTAAACATCCAATTTTACAATAGGTACCTAATCAGATTGGTTTAAATTTTTAACCCTAGTGTAGCAGTGACGTAATGGTGTCGAGCGAACGCGCCAGCTGTTTGCGAAAGTCATCGATGTCGGCACAAGATACACTATAAAGTGGTACACTATCGACCCTGACCTCAAGGTCACGTGCGGCCTACCTGAGCTTCCAGGGTTAGTTCGTCTACCAATACCTAGAGGGGCGGCCTTTAGATTTTATCGAGTGGGATTTTGTGATTTGATTGCGACTTGCGAGTCGTGCGAACTCTTATGATGAATTATTAAGTACTTAAGTATTTAAAGTTATTAGTTTTTTATAGTCTTAAAGGATATGCTGTTGTTTCTCTTTATTCATAATACCTATCTACTTTGTAGGTACCTACTTTTAACATAGTACGACTCCTTTACTTCCGACAACGGCTTCGCCTGTTTGGTCTGGGTATTTCATATAAATTATAGCCTGTTACTCGGGAAAGATGTAGCTTTCTAATGATGAAAGAATATTTTTATCGGTCCAGTCGTTTTTCAGTTTACTCATCACAAACATACATAACAAATCACATCAACATACAAATAATTTATCTTTATAATATTAGTATAGATTTCCACATTGGTCTTGTCGCCTGCACAGCTGTGCCTCGACCATGAGATTTTCTCACTAGACTCGCTAGCGATGCAGTAAAATATTTGTATGGAAAACCCTCACAGCGCCTCTAGCGGTTACGTAAGGAACTAAAATCTACAACAATCTACAAGCCGGGATTTTATGTAAGGAAATTAACAGTCCTCCATGCCTGATTTTGTGCTCAATTTGTAGCTAGGTAGGTACAATAGGCTTGCGGGCATACCACTGGACCTAAAAACAGATGAACTGTGTTTGTACAGCTATAGAAGTAGGACCTACCTACACCTCTGCCTCAGGTGATTGTATTATTATACAAACAGAGACAGGATAACTTATTATTATTAGTTATCCTTATCCATGATTAATCAATTCAGTTCTCCGAAACATCAAAATATGGTTACTCAGTGATAGAATATTAAATTTTCCTTTCCAAGAAATAAAATAGAAATCGCATAATAACCTAGATTATGATCTGCCCATTAATTGTAGTGGGTATTGCGATTTTTACCTTATGTATCATATAAACTTGTATATAATATAATATGCACATTGCTAGATTTTTTGTGGAGCTGACACGGTGTGGTACTGCTCTACCTAAGGTGGAAAATGCACAAATGCATGCATGACCTAGATAAAACCTAGCGCATCATAATATTCTCGTTGCAAATCGATTTGATGTACTAAGCAAGTCTTAGGGTTTCACCTTCTCTGGAAAGCTGATAACCGTTGATACATTCAAAAATGGTTCAAAATTCAAGTAATCTTATTAAGTGGTGAAGCAGGCTCTTAGGGTGGTATGCTAGGCCTTATATCTTTGATCCATCATTTGATCCTACATTGAGGAATAGTGTTGCTCAACTATTTGATGAGGTCATCAAATGTTATCCAATCCCTTTGATCATAGTAGATCATCATAGAGTCGCATACAAAACTTAGTAATTATACCTACTCGTTTTTGACACTTTTTTGACACTTGGCCTGTCTTGCCTAGGGCTGTTTATACTTGTGTCTAGAGATGGGATTCTACCCGGTATTTTCCCGGGTAAATATTATTTTGGGTAAAAAGCGGGTATTTACCCGGGAAAATACCCAAAAGGTGGGTATTTATTTTTCTAAGAACGAAGTATATAAATATATTCGTAATTACTTCTTAGAATGTTATTGGTGCAAAAATGGTTGCATAGTTAGCAGTTTTCAAAATGCTAGTTATTACTAAACTGCACTGGGATAACGTATTGTTTGTAAATTGTATCAATTCACAAATCAGGCATGTCATTTGGGATATAGGTTCTTGGTTTCACAGAATTTAAGTTTAAATGTAGTTAATATACTACTAACGTTTCACTTTATATTTAACTAACCAACCGGCCCCGGTTTCACACGGGTACATACTACCGGAATCAGCACACAACGCCACGATTCATGTTTTATGCAACCCTAGTATTCCGAAGTCTTTCAGAACATCAACGTCATACACACAGATAGTAGGTACTGGTTAGCTACCCTAGTACTTTCCATCGGATTGCTTAAGTTTGTCATCAGCTGTTATGGTAAAGTAGTAGTAGTAGTAGTAAAAAGTATCCTATGTCCGTCTTCTGGTTCTAAGCTACCTCCCAACCAATTTTCAGCCTAATCGGCTCAGCTGTTCTTCATTTATAAATAGTGTAACTAACACGACTTTCTTTTATATACATACTAGTCTAGCTCTTTGCCGCAGCTTCGCTCGCGCTAAGTTTGAAGCCCCGTTTTTGTTATTCTGTTATTCGGGGCGGAGACAAATCCAACAAATCAAAAATCATGGAAATCGGTCCAGCAGTTCTCGAGTTATAAGTGTTGTCTATCTATGTCTATATTAGATATAGACATAGATTTGTTGTATTGTAGGATTGGGTAAGGCTTTAGGTAAGGAAATCGAAAGCCTTGCAGTTCTTGGATAAAATGAGCAGACTTTTAAATTTAGATAATTACAATGGTGGATCAGGGTTAAGGAAGATTTTTGGGGAAAATGATTTAATGGAGAATGTATGTATCTGATTTGGATCCGGTTGGTTGGTGGAAAGGGATCTGTGGAACAAGATATATTGTGTGTATTCTACCGTTTGTACAAGGGGCTATGTTCTGAGGAATTGTTTGAAATACCAGCCCACGGCTACTTTCTATCACTGCACCTCCAGTACACTGCACCTACAGTAGTTCATCCACATAGGTACCTTAGAACCACTCTGGTCTTATATTATGTGATTTGACACAGTATGAGGTCAGAGTGGTATTGAGATTGACCAGACCAATGAGAAGATTCTTTCCAAGTGCACTCAGGTTATGGAATCAGATTCCCACTGAGGGTTTCCCAAGGGACTACAGAATTCTTCAAAAAGGGTCTAAAAAGATTTTTCATTGCCATGGAGGGCCGTATGCTTGTTTGCCAACTTAGTGGTATCAAAAAAAGATATCTTTGTAAAATAGCAACTAGGTTGTTGACTTCTTTATGTATGTACCTTGGCAGCAACAGAAGGCTCACTTTGTTCTCTGCCACGTACAATGCCAAGCGGAACCGACTACCTAAAGAAATGAGGACAAAACCCTTAAGTCTAAGGAGAGACTGCCTTCTAATGTGTGTTTTACTGCTTGTATAATGGGCAATGTGTGGAATGGATGATGTCGACGCCTTCACCATCGCACCGCATGCTATGGACAGAGAATTTATAGTCACAACTTACAACCTAGCACCGATGTGGTCATGTTTCAGAGGCATTTGTTCCTACGTACGCTTAGGTCAGAGACTGGTCCCATAAGTTTAAAGTCGCATAGTGAGCTATGGAGAGAGCTATGCTCGGGGTCTCTTTAAGGGATTGATATCGCAATGAAGTTACCCGTCAAAGAACCAAAGTAACCGAAATAGCTCTAAAGCAATAAGGATTAAGCACGCAATTGGCCTGCTCAAGTCTTTCAGAGAATCGATAACCGTTGGGGCAAACAAGTGGTTGGGTGAAAACCGAGTCTAGGCAAACGTAGTGTGGGACGCCCGCCGGCTAGGTGGACTGACGAATTGCGAAAGGCAGCTGGCAGTGACTGGATGGAAAGAGGTGATTGATGATTTTGGCTCTGTGGTGTTCACTAAAAGAGGCCTATGTCCAGCAGTGGATGAGTACGGGCTAATGATGATGACGATTACGCTTAGGTTGTACAATGAATCCCTGCAAAGGTTTTCTTTGGAGAATAGAGCAAGAGATTTTACAAGAAGGAAGTTAAGAGGTTTTTTCAGCTTGATGCTTCGATGTTGGAAATTTCCTTAGACTGTGGTAATTGCTTATACCATTGGTTTATACCCAAGGACAGCAAATAAGCGTTTGCCACCCTTGTGATATAAGAAAAAACTATGAAGACTATTTCCTGAAGGGTTAGGTAGAGGGTTAGTTCAACGTAAAAGAGGGCAAGCCCTAGCAAAATTTTCAAACTCCGAGCTGCTACTGAGAATTTCATAGAAAAACCAAAAAGACTACTCGACTTCGGAAAAAAAACAGGATCTCTTCTAGCTTCGCCGTCATAGAGTAGCTTGTCAGGAATAAAAAAAAACTACTACATAACTAACTTCATACTAGTGCAGTGAAAACTGCTAGTTTTGCAACCCATAACATGCTAATAAGTAATAACGAACATATTTAAATACTTCGTTCTTAGAAAAATAAATACCCACCTTTCGGGTATATACCCGGGTAAATACCCGATATTTACCCAAATGGGAATTTACCTGGGTATTTTCCCAACGGGTATTTACCCATCGCCCATCTCTACTTGTGTCTGGATTAGGTACCTACTCAGTATAGTTTCTAAAAAACAGGCATAACAAGCTACCTAAAACTAATTTCAGCGATGAGATTTAAAGCATTTACAGTTTATCACATAGTTAAGACTTACAAAAATACTAGAACTACAGTATTATAAAATCAAGTAGGTATTGTGCCGAAATACTTATAAAAACATTTGACAACCCTACTCAAGGAAATATTTTTTTAAGTAAAAAAATATATCACTAGGTTATTCCAAGATCTAAGACAATAAAAACCACAATAAATACAACCCATGGGTAGGTACCTACACTAATATGAGCAATACCTACGTACATTTTATTTACCATCTGTAGGTAGGTACTTGGGGGATTTTTCCTCCATATTTATTGCGTAACAACGAATTTATTATCATTGAGTAATGAAATTATTTTATTGCATAATAATAAATCGCGATGTATTGAAATTATGTCAGAGGATGTCTAAAACTCCACATATTATGTATACATTTTTTACACATTTTACAGCCGTCAAATTATATCCACAATTTGATATTCTGTGTGTTGTTGATACTTTGTATGTAGGTAACGTGGAGCGGCGTGCAACATTAGCTTAGACGATCAGAACTGTAATAAACAAACATCTATACATAACCGTGCTTAAAGAACTGTCAATTCTCGAAGATATCTCGTGCTTAGAAAGACGACTGAGATCATTGAAAAATATCTATTTCAGATCTAGCATTATGTCTGTAAATGGCTTCCTCCTTATTCTAACGTAGGTAAATGCGACATTAACGAAACTGCGATTGAAATAAAAGTATTCTCTGTATTCATCTCCTAAGTTTACTCTAGTCCCATATTTAGCCAAATCCGTAACAAACAATCAAACAAACTTCCACTGAAGGTTTATTCTGTGATCATATTTTAGATGGCTCAGAACTCAGATCTAAACGTATGGTTTACATGTTACTTGCTGTTCCAGCTAAAGGCTTTAAAGTAAGCGATAAAACAGACATTCAGAATTATGTAGGTATTTGGCAACATTTTCAATTGATTCCCCACATTGCATTTCCGACACATTATTGGTATCAATGTGCATTACTTACGGTCATCGTCGTCCATTAAATTGCATTATAGATAAGGTAAAAGGATTGTTTCAGTATCAGCTCCATAAAACAGCTTTCCAATTTCTATTTCTAGTTATGATTTAGGCGCCATATTATTTAACAACGCCTTACCGGGCGCAGCACTATGGGCCTGTTTCACAACCTTCTAGAATAGTCGCTAAGTGCTGGATAAATTAAAAAATGGAACAAATTATGTATGAAATTATCTGCTAAGTAATTTAAGGGGAACTTACTAGGAAATAGGTGAGAATCGTAAGCTGTTTTTTATTGATATTATACAATGTTCCAGATGAAAGCCTGTATCAGCAAAAATTTTAGGTTACAGTTCTGCGGTATGTACTTTACTTTGTATGTTTCACTACCTCTGGATAGGGATGTCGGAAATGCAAAAAGTATCGACATATATCGTATCGATATTTAAAAAATATATATTTATATTTATATTTTTTTTTAAATATTGATATATCGGCCAACTTTAAAACCAAAATATAAAACAGCTAAAAAAAAAAGGAAATTTTTAATCTTTTAACTTAAAAATGTTTATTGGTCCGAAAAAATATCGATTTTGATACCTTTTCGATACTTGGAATTTTATATCGATACATCGATATATCAAAATATTAAATATCGCTCAAAAATATAGATACATTGAAAAAATAATATATAACTAGGAGAGGGTGAAAAAGGCTCTAAATGGTGAAGGTAGGTGAAGTTCTCAACGACGCCGTAAAATGTTTGTATGGAAAACCATCGCAGCGCCTCTAGCGGTTACGTAAGGAACTAAAATCTGCTATGATATTATAGCGTATCGATGCGTAAAAAACCTATCGAAAGCCATTCGATAGAACTCATAGTTGAGGTACAGGATGTCCTTTGGAGTCATATATTAGTGAACTAGTCATTGAACCTCAGTGTGGTTGGTACATGACCCAGTTTAGTCATTGTAGTATACCGTCCAGTGAATAATTTCCACCGTACCTCGGCGCTTACGCATCGCCTCTGGGATGGTCATATTCTAACATAAATCATCCTTAATTCAGCCTATTAGGTACTGTCCTACTGGTTAACTGTAACTAGAGTAACTCTTTGAATAACAGTTAGCGGCTATTGCTCACCAAGATAGCATAATTATATTGTAAACTAGCTTCCCGCCAGCGGCTTCGCCCGCGTGGTCTTATAATTTTTTCCCCGTTTTTGCTACATTTTTCATTACTACTCCGCTCCTATTAGTCGTAGCGTGATGATATATAGCCTATGTTACTCGGGGATAATGTAGCTTTCCAAAGATGAAAGAATTTTTGAAATCGGTCCAGTAGTTTCGGAGCCTATTCATTACAAACAAACAAACAAACAAACAAATCTTTCCTCTTTATAATATTAGTATAGATTATTATTTATTAGTATAGACTAACTCTGCCCGGCAGTTTAACCTGCCATTTTTGCTTTGCTCCTAAGCTTAGAAGCTTGGCTGTAAGTAGCCTATAATAATAAATAAATATACCTTAATAGTATCTGCATAGATAGGCATAAATACTATTGAGGTTAAAGGCTTTTGAAAAGATTTAACCTTTTTTGTGGAAGAAAAATCTCAGACATGGTTCGTACCTGCGTCCCTCCACTTCAGTACACCGGACGCTTTAGCCAACTAAGCTACTGAGACCACTGTCTGTTGTGATGTCCACCTTCTTATTACGTCATTTAGATGACGTCAGCAACATCTATTAAAGAGTACATACCTACAGTTTTCCTCGTTTCAATATTAGGTCCCATTGAGGCAGAAAACGAGCCTTTTAACGTGAACATATCCAATCCCAGATTGAATAAAGCCCATTTAGAAGTGTGGTTGGTCCACGGACCGACCTTAAAAGCCTCAGTAGCGAGAACTGTATGAAACACTGTTTTGTATAAACACAAGTTTTATGTGTCTATGTGTATCTCGATAGATATCTTTTGATAAAAATTAATCTAAATTCTATGATTAAGGGATAATCTTAACAATAGATAGTCCAGAATATACTTATTCTAGTTATTATTTTACGAAAGTTGCTCTTTCAGTCGATTCGTACACAACAAATCCAAATTAACGGACATACAGTCTATTGCAACTGCTCCGGTCGAGTAGCTCGCCCGGTTAATGAAAGAAAGAAAGAAAGAAACATTTATTCAGCTGCAAGCGAAACACATACATAACTTACTAAGAGAAAAAATAGATAAGATACCAAAATAGAAGTAAAATGTACTGTGTCTCACGGCTGCGCTGAAAGGGATCGGGTTCAGCATATGCCAGACAGATTGCCTGGCGCTGGTTTTCAAACAGACCCGGAATGGGTCCCGGCCCTAACCCTTCGGAGATATACATAACAATATAAAAACGATAAGATAGTATAATAGCTACTAAAACGTTAGAATACGTCAATAGTAACAATGTTGCGTACCTAGCGTAGGCGTCGTTTCAATCGTAAGTAATTGCATGCGTACGACTTCTAACTATAAGCTAATAATTATGCTATCTTATACGCCACGAAAACGGTCTCTAAGGAAACTATTACATGATAGTCTTATTTAGTAACATAGTTTATGTATCTTAGCTAATATAATAAATAGGTAGGTTATTAATAAGGTTTACCTACACCGCATTAAAATTGTAACATGTAGTAAAATTATAACATAACACCTAAGTCAAATTAAATAAATATAAACCATTTTTGCATTATTTGGATTTTACATTAATTTCATTGCACAAAGTTTTTATAAGTATATATTATAGGTAATAAATACTTATATTTTTTTTTGTTTCAAAATCTAATAATATTTTTTTTAATTGTAATAACGTTTTTGTAGCAGGTAGTTATTTAGTTTGTTAAGATCGTATACATATACGTTATCACTTAGGGATTTTTTTTAATCTTCGGGTAAACGTGGTTTAAACTGTGCATTGGTAGATCAGTCAGCCAGTCACCTGTTCCTTTTATTTATACAGAATCTATTTACAAACAGGTTACATCAAATGACACAAATTATGTGTGTACAACATTTTAGGTACAGTCGGAAACAGAATTAAATTTTAAATTGGATGTGTAATCCGGCGATCGCGTGTCAGGTTTAATCACAGCTAATGGAGTCTCGCTTACGTTTGGTCTGAACCACAGATAATAACATACATATAATACTCTACTAGTGCTCTGAACAGAAACTACATTTCGAGTCTGTAGTCCTCACACGCGTTCCATTATGTGATTCTGTGCAATAAGACAAATTGAACACAGATTCGATGCATTCTAAACTGTCATAAGTCTGATTGTGACATTGAAGACTCGCTTACATGTGATCTGAACCACAGATAATATAATACTAGTGCTCTACAGAAACTATATTTCGAGAGTTTGTAGTCCTCACACGCGTTCCATTGCATTGCATTCTGTGCAATATGACAAATTGAACACAGATGTTATGCATTCTAAACTGTCATACGTTTCATTGTGATAGTTTTTATGGTTTTGACAAACTAATATACCTAATACCTAATTACTTCTTTTTTTAGCGCGACCGTGGAGGTCCTGTGTTGAATTCCCTTCAGCTCAAATAAGTTAAGGAATGAATGATCACCCACCCATCCATAGACTGACCACGGCAAACGCTGCTACGAGCCTCTGCCTTCAAAATAATAATATTTCTTATATAATTACGGCTACTTTGAAATCAAAGGAAAATTTCAATCCGCAACAGCAGTAATGGGGTTTCCCTGTTTCATTTTAATTAGTGTTCAAATAAGTTCAATCGTAGCTCAATTAACTTGCAGTCTATCACAGCCTTAACCTACATTCATGTGGAAGTTAAAGGCTTTGTGTTTAATTATCTGTGCCCGTCGTACCCACTGTATCAGTAAGTAAAATTATCATAGGGGTGGTAGAAGTCTTACGAAATCTATAAGTTTTGTCAGTGTTATTTTATTGTAGCCTCTAGAATCTTCTCTCTCTCTCTACAGTCGCACATCCTTTACTTTAAATTAGCAGCTGTCATCAGCTTATAACATTTTGTGTGTATCCTTTCAAACATTTTATGATTTTTATATGCAAAATGCACAAAGGTATTGATTCTATTATAACAAGAAAGAGAACAGATTGAACAAAATCCCGCCAGTCTCCGAATGTTCTGCGCAGTTGAAGTCACATTCAAAACATGTACACAAGTTTCAGACATTCAAATATTTCGTTATATTGATCGGAAGCGACTTGAAGTTTTCTTGTGTAAAAGAAAATGCGGTCTTCATATCGGATGCAGCTTACATATAAATAAAAGTTGTTGCTCTTGCTATCTATGGAAGTCGAGTTGAGTTTGGCAACAAAACCCAGCACGTTTCCTGGTCGGTATCTAATGCTGCACACAGTCGTGATTACACACTATAGGCCTCATAAGAAAGCTCGAGGTCAAACAGCAAGCTATGGAGCGAGCTATGCGTAGTGTTTCTCTATGCGACCAAATCAGAAATGAGGAGATCCGTAGAAGAACCAAAGTGACCGACATAGCCGGAAGTATTAGCAAGCTGAAGTGGTAGTGGGCAGGGCACATAGCTCATAGAACTGATGGTCGCGCTGGGGCAAAAAGGTTCTCGAGTGGGGACCACTTACCGGAAAGCGTAACTTGGTTCGGCCTCCGATGAGATGGACCGACGACCTGGTAAAAGTCGTTGGGTGTCGTTGGTTCCAGGCAACATACGACCGGTCCCAGTGGAACACTGGGACGGCACTGGGACCGTATCGGTGGTCGGTGAGGAGGCCTTTGTTCAACCGTTAACCCCTTTTAGCTGATATGATGATGATAATGATCTAATGCTTTGTCTAGCCACACCTCTTTATAAGTTAGACCAGCAACAGAACACTAATCAGACCAATGAGTTACGTACCTCATAAGATTTACGGAATAAGTCTGCAACTGACGCCCATGAAAAGTTGAAAGGGAATCGTTTATCTTGATATGGGCACGTGATGAGAAGGGATTAGACTTATGTGACTAGAAGCGCGGTGGATGTTAATCTGGAGAGATGGAGAGGTACCTAGAATGAGACCAAACCTTTAGAATAGTTTGAAGTTCAATACATGCCTTAAAACATGTAAGCTAGGTAGGTCCGTCAAATATGAGCCAACACGACTGGTATAATTAATAACCATGTAACATGCAAATGCATAACTGATAGTTGCGATGTATAAGCCATCCCCAGCGCTCGAGGCTCTCCCTAGCGATGCATCGATCAATCATTTGCCAATAATTTGCGAGTTTCCTCGCCGAGTTAGTTTAATTGCGATATTAATTTGAGCGGCCTCATATTTTGTCTAGTATTCCTAAGCGCAACTGCTACATAAAAGGTCTTGGGATTCTGAGGTCGAGAAAAGTGTTGTTGTGTTTCTCAGTAGCAGCTCGGAGTTTAGGTTTGTGCCCGATTAATGCTTGTGAGTTTAGGCTTGCTCCGTATTATATGGGACCCAAATTACTGGCAAACTCATATTTTCCTATTCATCGGGGTTACAGGCGTGAATAATAAATAAATATTACGTATTATAAAACACAACATAGCATCTTTCCTATTTTCCCCGAAGGGTTAGGCAGTATATTACCTTTTGTAGGCTTTTTTATTACCTACTAGCTTTCCGCCAGCGGCTTCGCCCGCGAAGTTTGAGTATTTCTTATAACTTTCATCCCCTCTTTCAACCCCTTACCGCCCTTTTTTCGCATTAAAAAGTAGCCTATGTCCTTTCAGGCTCTAGACTATCTGTGTACCAAATTTCATTTAAATCGGTTCAGAAGTGTTGACGTGAAAGCGCGACAGGCAGACAGACAGACTTTCGCATTTATAATATTAGTGAGGATCAAATCAAACAAAGTAGTCTCACAAGATCAGGATTTTATTTAACGTTGAACCTTATTTTAAACCTTGGTTGAAGCAAGGTCATCAAAAATTATATATTTGAAGATATGCTCCTGTTTTCGAAGCCGGTTTACTAAATATATAAAGTGACATTTGTATAAAATATACATTTTCATACATTGTGTTGTTTGTTATTAATCCCGACAATGAGTTTGTCTGGCGAAACAAGGCCTGAATACACCGTTCTGCGAAGCCTTTTAGCCTTAACTAGGTTCCGTCTAAATCTCATTTAGGAATTAAAGTGGGTGAGCTCCGCATTTTAGCTCTACGTCGGTGCACAAATTATACCGTACTGTTGTGCTAAATTAAACACTTTGTTTAGACTTTCTACTTCAATCTCAATGTTCTTTGTAGTACGATACTTTGTTGCTAAAATTGCGGTACGCAGGAATTTATTAATTAATTTTTAGTTCTAATTGTTGGGATGATTAATGAGGTTGTAGGCTTGCTTATAAGGAAAATTATCCTTAGGCTATTTTCAGGATTCTGTCACAAACTCGAAGCTGCTGTTAAGAATTTCATTAACCAATTAGGTATCCAAAATCAATCATAAGATTACTAACATTACATAAAATGCCATGTCGACAGTATCCGAATTGAGAAAGAATACCTGAAGTGTACTTACTAATGTATACTAAGTACGCTGATATACTAAGGTCCCATGTAATAGGGAGCAAGCCTAAAGTTTTATAAGGTAGAATACATATATAACGCCTTTATCAACAAATTGTTAGAGCATACTGATCTCAGCAAGCGCTGTTTAACCTTCTATAACGATTAATTAGCATTGTTATTACTTAAGATAAATACAATTTATATCGTGTTACGTGATAGCTTATAAAGAAAACTGTATAGATACAACAAATCAGTAATATTTATGAGAGAAAATGATCATTAAATAGAAGATAGTCTTAATTAGAGGTTATAAGTTAATTGCATCCGCGTAGATTATGATATTGTAACATACCATCACGCCTGTATTCCCCGAAGGGTTAAGCTGAAGTGTACACCCATAGTTCGCCGGTATGTTTAGCAATAGGCTCAAGTCTCGACCACTATTACAACAGGACCCCAGTCCTCGGGCATAGCAGTCGCGTTGGACCACAGCGTTAACGAAGCGGTTACACGATACCTGTGAACCTGTGGATAGCCGCTACATGCCGAATAAATTAAAAAATGGAACAAAATTTGTATGAAATTTAACGGTAACTTATTAGTAAGCTGTGGAACAGGCCCTAAATGTATGTAATAATATAATGTAGTGTATAACTTCTATGCGAGCATGCATGGAGAGGTTAATGAACATAGACAAAGCGCAAGTGGTGTGCCAGGATCGTAGCAAGTGGAAATCTATAGTCTCTGCCTACCTCTATGGGGAACAGGCGTGAAGCTATGTTCCTACTACTACTATTTCTCGCGAATTCCCTTGTCAATAGTTACAGTTCTCGCCAAACTTATTGTCCGGGTTGAAGTTGGCACGAGCTAACTTTAACCCAGCCAAACTATTACAGTCTAATAGTTTTCATTAAATATGAAAACTATTAGACTGTAATAAATAAAAACGAAAGCTCAAGTCGTAGGCTGTCGTTTTAAATCATTCAAATCCAATATTTTTGTTTCTCCGATTTTTACGGCTGGGTTAAAGTTAGCTCGTGCCAACTTCAACCCGGACAATAAGTTTGGCGAGAACTGTACTTAAGAAACATTTTCGGGTATGTTGTCATTGTCGCCTATGGACAACTGCAGCACAAAAGAAGTATTTATAACATAGCAGCTGTTTGCCGCGGTGTTACTCGCGTTCTCTATTTTTCCCAATCCCGTGAGAATTTCCCAAAATCCTTTCTTAGAAGATGCCTACGTCATGTTGACTATCAGTGTGCCAAATTTCAGCCCAATCCGTTCAGTGGTTTGACCTGTGCGTTGATAGTTTGATACATCAAACACCTTTTATTTTATACAGATTAAAGTGATAAAATAGTATATAAAAAGTCTTTCAATTTTTTTGTATATTTATTAACCCTGGTCTTAAAATTTCAACAGAATAGTTTAGTACCTATTATAATTTATTTTGTTATTAATTTAGGTATTGTACTGTGATAGTTAATTATTTTGTGAATTGGGATAAGGGCAGGATGATGATGTTGATAATGACGATTAATTAGGTAAACACCGCTAAACTGTAGATGTAGAGAAAAGGAAAACGTCAATACCGGCGTGATGATAATATGATAAGTTACCTTATTATGATTTAAATGTCGGCAAACGAGCAGACGATCAACCCAATGGTAAGAGTAGTCATCGCATCTGGTGTTACAGATAGGCGATGCTGGTGCCAAGCCGACTTTAAGAGCCCTCACTGACTGCAACCTGGGGGGCTAGACAAGTTGCATTTTGACATTCGAATCGACAAACAAAATGTATGTAAATGACATTAGTGACAGCCCGATATGTCGAAAGCTTGTGTCATTTCCATACATACATTTTGATTGTCAATTCGAATGTCGAAATGCAACTTGTCTAGCCCCCCTGTAATTTCTCATGGATAAAATTGAACAATTGATTAAGGATATTATTTGTAAAGCATTTTTTATTGAGTACGGAATATTCTCGTGTATGTCCGACTAAAAAGCGTAGGTACTTGCCTCCCCTTTCACATCAGTCAATCACCTTTTCTTTTATACAGATTATCCAGTACCTATCCACTAACGCTTTAGCTGTAAAAAAGTCTTCACAAATAGGGACTTTTATGGCTTATTCCTAAGTAACACTGTACATCAAATACTTTTGTACAAGCCTTTAAATAATTCCATTATCCGTTAGACAAATAAGAGGTTGTCTCAAATACAAGACGTTCGTGCTTATGTGGAGTAGTGGCGAAACTCGAGCGTGTCAAGTATCGTACTTCAGATTTCTTTGAACACTTCAATGTCGTGTGACAACAAACGGTTTTTGCCACAGGATGACAGGCGAGTGTCTGAGTACGCGCTTATAGATACTGTAACATTATATGGGAGTGTAGAGGTAACTATATTTTTTTAAAGCGTCCTCCCAGACACTAGGATTATGCCTGTAATTCACGTGCACTTGCCTAGACCCAGAGAAAGGCGTATATTAAGGATTTCTTTACAAATAATCCCGTTATGATCGTGGTGAATCCCATGGTCGAGTCAAAGGGACGTGCTATTTTTTATCGGTACGAGATCGACATACGACAGGATATTCCGCATTACATAAAAAATGTGTTACAAATAATGTCCTAAATCAATCGTTCAATTTTATCCATGAGAAATTACAGGTTGCAGTTGGTGAGGGTCCTTAAATTCGGCATCGCACCAGCATCGCCTATCTGTAACACCAGATGCGATGACTACTCTTACCATTAGGTTGATCGTCTGCTCGCTTGCCGACATTTTAAACCGTAAAAAGGCAACATAACATTTCATAATCATTGTGATCTTCTCTACATCTTCTCTACATCTTTTTCTCTATAGATTAGCGGTATGTTTACCTAAATATAAAAAAGAACACTAATATTACTATTCTGTTTTCATTTTAGCACAAAGGTTAATAATATACAAAAAAAAATTGAATTTCATCTCTTACATGATTTAATTTGGCAACGAGCAAAAATTTTTCACTTTTCATGTAATCCAATTAACACAGCACAACAAAAATAACAATGGAACGACACACGTAATATGGACGCAACCGCAGTTTCAGTGGCAAACATATTATAAAATTTTTGTAAAAGTCCAATTATGCAACGTCCATTGTAAATTGAGCTGCGATGCTTCATTAAGCTTCATGCTTTATTGTTACTAGGGGCTGAGGGCGAAGGGTGAGGTAGGTCAATTTATTCTGGTGATTTTGAGAGGAATTCCCGGTATCAAACCACCCTCGTTCGGGGGCGTGCGGCGGCCATACGTCATATCCGACACTTAGTAGCTATCCCACGAGACTAGAGCGGAACATACAGCAATCCAACCGATGAAATTATACGCCGACCTTCGAATGGAAATATCTTACTAAAACTTATCACGCACTGTGTCGTAGGTACGTACGTGGTTTTATTCTGTCCTCTGACATCACAGCGTAATCACATTTTGTAACTTATAAAATTATTTTTATATCTACAAATTGATCTTTTGAGACACTTTTACAAGTCAATGTTGTAGATTTATAGTACTAGATGGAGCCGAGTTTCTTTACTAAGAAGAAAGAAATTCGGAGAATCAAGGACAACATGGAATCTTTTCATGATTCTCTGAATCCTATCAAATGTCTGACGGTTACAATAATTGAAATGCCATTTTGAAATAGAGCCAAGCTGTTTTGTATAGACTCACCTTAATTTTCCTCACCTGTGAGCCAGGAGCTAAAACGGCCCAACGCACGTCACCAGATTAACAGGATACTTGATTCTAAATTTGCAGTTTTTCGACTCTTCACTTCGACCTCAATATTAATCTAAAGCTTTTTAATCTTCCCTTGTTGTTCACCTCTATTTATAACCTTAGGTTCTTTTCATTTATAAGATAAATTCAAAAACACAATAAAAGAGAGCATTACTTGCACGATTTAAGCTATCTTGATTGTATTAAGCGTCGCCTTGGAGGCGCGTCCAAAGGTTACATTATATAACGCCATTAACAAAGTTTCCAATGGCAATGAAACAAAATGTAACAAGTGCAAAGTTTGACTAGCAATTATAAGGTAGGTTAAGTTCACTTCGGTTCGAGCTTCGAAGTTTTCCTCCGAGGGTTTACCGGATACCGGTCTTCATATGAATAATGTGCCGCACGAGTTCGAGCGAAAATTATTTGTTCGTGGAAATTTTTGAGAGAAATGGTTCCCGGTAGTGGTTGAGCTAAGCGTGGGATGAACGATTTCCGGGTACATCTCTAGTGCCTCAGAGTTCTAGGAAAATCTATCGCGTAGTGGTTTAAAATTCTAGGAAATACACCGCTCGGTTGTTTTGTTATTGATCACATCGGTGAGAGCATTCGATAAACAGCTGGGTGTTGCGATATCCTTACGTGATATAATCCCATTATAACCTCAATCACATTTAGGTTTTTCGTCTACATTAACCAAAAAGGTTATTAATTTTTTGCAGCATTTCCTCGCGTCGTTATCGATGAGCTCAATGGCCTACAAGTAAGACATACAGCTATTCCACAAAAACTATCAGAATTAATCAAAGATACCTAGATTAATTATTCTCTTGAGTTTTTGTTTCTTGAAGTAGGTATTCTGAGAAATGTTTAGGTCCTATTCATATGTATGGCAAGATATAGGTATGAACGAGGGGGCAGCTAAAGAAGTGCCTTTATAAGAATCGAAGCAAGTAGCGGAGCCTGGTTTCTGCCTACCCCTGTGGGAAAACGGTGTGAGTGTATGTATTCGTCACTAGCACTACTAAACATTGTTAGGAACCAAAGGTTCCTTCTAAAGAATTCGTTACGTCTTATATGTATACAATTCCGTTTTATTGGCCAGTTGCAGCAAGCTAAGAAAATCCCCTACATTGAGTTACCTACTTGAATAAGTATTTATTGATCATGCCCCAGTGGCTAACCTACAAAAGTTGAACGGGGGTTTCGAACGATTGGCTTGAATCAGGGCAAGCATCTTGTACGTGAGGTCCAACTAGAGAGTCGATGGAATGAAATCGGATTTACTTCAGTTAATCGTTACTTATAGCCTCAAGCTATGGATACGTCTTACGTCACACCTGCTCTGATTCCGATGCGTATTCTACAATTACTTAAGCTAGACGTTTGTTGTGTGAACATGTAAAAACTTTATTTTAAAAGAGTATCCATGGAGTTTCTTGTCGGATTCTTCTCCATACGACCAACTTTTTGGAACCATGCAACCAGAATCATTTAACGTTTCATAAATGCTTGTAAAAGCGTATTTGATAAAAAAAAAACATTTTGAATTGAATTGTATTGAGTTGTTCATGCGCAAATGTTTTCGTAATGTATGCTAAACTAGTCGAGGAACATACCTGCGAAGTCGGCACTTCGCAGTAGCGTTTGCCGACAGAGGTATCTTAAGTTAGGCTTCTGTACGTATTGTTATTCTGTGGCATAGTCACAGGTAAATAAAGGTTTCATTTCAATTTATTTAAAAGGAAAACTACAGCATCCGGCTTGATTTATCTACCATTTCAATGGATAAAATATTAATGTGTTAAATACAACGGAGACAGTAAAAATCTATCATAAACTTTACACAATAGTTACTTGTACAATTAAGATATAACTCATAGGGATACATTACAAATATCTTGCGTCATTTAGTAACGAGTGTAAAACACTGCAATAACTTTAAACAACAAACATAAATCTAAGGATATAATCCAAACACTTTGACCGCGAGTGTGGGTGATAAAAGTGAGGTCTTACGGTTCAAATCCTAGGTAAAGCAAGTTTAGATTTTTTCGAAAGTACCTCTATTGCATGAGACCTAAAATTAAACCGGCAAACTTTACCGTACTTACTTCATTTCTTATTGTTATTATGTTTTGTAAAGAAGCGTCTATGGAGTTTGTAGCGGTTATTCACCACAGGGAAGTTATTCCTTTTTGGGACCGTGCCAATCGTTTTTTACTCTCGTTACGTCTTATTGAAATAAAACTTTTGGCTTTAACTTTGACTTCTCTGCCTAACCCTTCGTGGATACAAGCAAGGTATGATAAGTACTTAATATCGTGTGTATTTGTTGCGTTTTGTACACATAATCAGTAACATGACGCCTCATTGTTCTACCTGAAACTGAAGGAAACAATGCCGATGAGTTGTCTATTCGTAAGAACGTACTCCATTTAGCTATGGTCAATATTCTTACCGTTGAAACAATGGCGGCCGGAAAAATAAAGCCGAAATACCGAAATATTTTATTAGAAATTATAAATTGAATTTTGCTCCAAGAAAAATGTAAGCCTCTATTAATAGATTGGCACTTGAATGTTTTCTTTGTTCAATTTCATTAAGGAAATATTTGAATAAAATATTTTAAAGCAGAAAATAACTATAGTCATAGATGTCGAGTTCGGATCCAAGGCATACACAGAGAAAGAAAATCATTAGGGCGAATTTGGCCTAGGTCGGCCAACGAACTGAACGAACCTACGGTTTGTGGCTATATTTTTTAAATCGATTAGACATTTATCGACTCTGTCGTCGATAAATGTCTATGTCCATGTGCATCAGTAACATGATAAAAGGATCGTCGTCATAATTATGTATATAATCGTCATCGTAAGTACTCTAGATTGATGAATTTTAACAAAATTAAAATCTATCGAGTGCTTTACACTAGGCGTAGGTACAGTCAGCAACGAAAGTAGCTGAAACTATGAAATCTTCAAAACGCTTTAACATCTTCAATATTCAGAATTCACTGACCCTTGAAGGCAGTATATTTCCTCATAATAGAGGACAATAATTATATGTTTTACCTTAGTCAAATTCTAATGAATAGTTTTGGTACTGTGATGTTGTTAAACTCTCGCTGTGTTCAACGACTGTCGTTGCTGACTGTACATATCTGAACTAATTGTAGGGAAATGGTAGATCCATTTTCCTGCTGTACTTAAGTCCAACTATTTACTACTATACTTCTTTTGTTTTTCTTCAAAAATGTTTTTTTGTTTATTGCATTTCTTGCTTGCTGTTCACGTAAATGGAGCACAAAATGGACAAAATCCTTTCAACCAGTTAATTAAAATACTAGAAAACCAATATTAGCATTGACTGGTTTCTTAATAGCAAGATGTAGATTTGTTTTGGTACTGTCCTAGATATACAAGAATCTAAAAAGGGCTTAATTGCTCTAATTTCTGTAAAATTTTCCTTGTTCCATAATCAGGTTACTCTTCCTCGTTGCATAGTCAATGACCACGTAATTAAATGATGGATTTTTAATTGATATAGGCTCATTACAATATCGACCACCATAATGCAATTAGTAATATAACGGAAATGGAAATCTACAAAGGCAAACGGTATTGCCAACGACTGAAACTCCGGAAACAATTTATGTTCACACATTAAGTATCACATATCATCAATCTGGTTCGTTCCTTTATTTTATTTGTATTACCAAAATTATATTATCCGACCACGAAACAACACCTTTTATTCGGGATCACGCGCGGAAACCATTGAAGAAATATTATTGGCAGAAACCCTACGTAAAGATTGTGTCCCACTTTTCATGGCGCCGACGCCGACGACGGTCGAAAGCCTATCAAAGCCTACATTATTTCCTTTGTTTCTGTCTTAGTGAAAAAAGTATTGAGTTTCAAGACCCAATTTTTTGAAGCGATAAGACAATAGAACAACGTAAAAATTATGTTTTTGGTATCTGAAGCATTTTTTTTAATTTTACTTGATAAATAAATTACCTAAAAACTTTAGTGCCACATGAATCTATTTATTTATACCTAGCGTTTAGAGTCAGTGACGAACATAAGTACGCGTAAAGCAGTGATAGGCCTATTGGACTACCAAGGCATTAGGACTTTTTCAATTATGAAATTATAAATCAAGCGAGAGAGAGAGAGAGATTAGAGACATTTTCTCAATGCTCGCCATGTGAAGTCTGCCAACCCGCTTTGGGCCAGCTTGGTAGACCGGAGCCTAACCTCTCTCATTTTGAGGGCTGCGTGCTGTCATAAATGGGTCGAGGGAACATACATAAAAAATAGTGTAAGATTAAGCAAAATTAAATAAAATTAAAATCCCGATACCCGATTAGAGTTCTCTACCAGTGTTTAGTATCTATTTATAATCCTAAAACAGATGTTTCTAGTGAGTATGGGGTTTATATTGCATTTTTATATCTCTCGGGTCGTCAGAAAATTGCATATGAGATCACTTTAAAAATAATAATGCACTCAGATCAAAGAACTACGCAGATGTGGTTTTATATTTTATATTGTGACCTGAATACTCGACAGTTTAAGAGAAAACACTCCGTGTGAATTATACCTATTTACTTTTCTTTTCTTTAGAAAAAATATATAAATGTTACTATTATTTTGGGCCGCCATATTATTGACGTGCGGTATTTTCTTATTCAAATAGGTAATCTAAAAGTCAAATTGGATCTAATTAGTCACCAATCCTCACAATTTCGTGAACCTAAGTCACAATTACAATATTTAGGGCATGTTTCACCATGATGTCTTTTTCCTGTGAGCTATGACATGTTCTTCTTCAAATGAGGCCTAAAAAGACCTCTGTACCATTCACAGTAGGCGGCAGTTTAGCTCTGTCCCCGACGTTGCTGATGTACATGGGCAGTGGTTACCACCTACCATCAGGTGGGCAGCCTGATCGTCTGCCACTGTAGGCAATAAAAAAAACAGAGCAAAATAAAATATAAGTTAAATAAAAATGATGTCGGTTCATCAAATTACAGTACTTTTCGGGTCCCATGTATAAGGGCGAGCTATTAATCTGGCACAAATGCAAACAACTTCAGACTGAGAATTCTAAAAGAAAAACCCAATAAGACATGGTAACCTGGACCTGCGCTTACGACCAATGAGACTACTCATTTTAACTTACTTCAGTTTACATGTTGACCACTTCATGTAATGGAAACAAGGAATGGCTGAGTGAGAGGTGTGTGTACATAACATATCATGCAAATACCTCCAGGGGCGTGGAACTGACGACGATAATGTCTGAATGCGCGTACACAGGCAAACAGTATGCAAACCTGTACTGTTTTGTGTATACCACTGAGAAGACTTATTTATGATTTTTGTTGGATCAAGTTTTGGTTACATCACGATACCTTTGTAAGTTTCTGTAAAAGCTCACTTATTCCATCCATCATTATGAACAACACAATGTATGGGACAGCTTTTGTTTTCACAATATCAAGGATTTTCAAAATTTAAACAATATGGGTCAAATTCATAACGGTTAACATCTAGGATTGCAAATAAAGGTATTGAGTGCCCCTTTTTTGGAGTATTCCCGTTTGAGCACCTGCTTTTTAGAGCACCCAATACACTGAGCACTTCTTATGTTCTGAAGTGGAAATTAAAAAACGTGTGCTTATAATAAAGTGATCAAACGGGAATACTCCCTTTTTTGGGGTGCTTAAATTAAGATCCCTATTTCCAACTGAGGAGGTGCCAGGGGCCATATATACCGCACTTGCCTTCCCTTACCATATAGTCTGCAATTCGAAACATTCACCAGGAACGTGAGATCCAATACAACCACCAAGTAAATGGAGCCCTGTAACCAACACTTCAGTCTCCTTCATGATCATCATCATCATTAAATCAGCCTAAGGAGGCCACTACTAAACAAAGGCCTCCCCCATAGACTTCCACCAGGACCGGCCTTTGTCTATGGAAGTCGTTAGATGCAGGTGGCATGTAACAGGATACATGCCACTTGCATCTAACGACCTCCAGCGGCTTCCAGCGACTTCCGGCGACTTCCAGCGACTTCCAACGACTTTCAACGACTTCCAACGACTTTCAACGACTTCCAGCGACTTCCAGTGTTCTTATGTGTTCTTTATTGTTTTCAGATGCGAAGATGGTGGAGGCGGCGCGGCGACAGGCACGGGCGGGCGTGCAGCGTCGCTGCGGCTCGCGAACGGGCGCGTCGCGGCGCAGTCGGCGGAGCAGCTGCCGCACTCGCCCGCGGACTGCGCCTCCGTGCGCATATCCATGGACAACACCAACACCTGCTGCACCGACTCGCTCGTCACCGCCCTCGACGACGAGACATTGCTGCTAGGTACAATAGTTTAAATACTTATAGGGCCTGTTTCATCACCTCCTGATAAGTTTCCGTTAAATTACTTGACAGATAATTTCATTTTTTTTTACAATTTTGAATTTACCCGGCGGTTAACGGCTATTCGGAGGTGATGATACAGACCCTTACACTTTATCTTTCAAAATTCATCAGCTGCTAGATGAGACCTTTTTCAGATTTTAAACGCGGATGGTGAAATCTCTTGATATTTATAAAGTTATATTACACACCGTGTTGCCATTAGGTTAGGGCACACAATAAATTGCTCAACAGGACTTCTTCATGAGGATTTGATTTGGATCATAAAAAACCTGTATACCGAACGAACTAGCGTTTATGATCTTGAATTCAAATCACACCTGATGGAATTATGACGTTATTCATCGGACAAGCATTTTGAATAGGTTGAAGCTAAGTTGGAGGCGTAAATAGATAGGTACTCAACTTATGTTCAAAAATGAAATTGCTTATGAAACTTTAGTGACTGCAAAAATATTGTATTTCGGAAATTATCCACCCGCGCCGTAAACTGGCTGAAAAATAGATAGAAATAGACTGGCTGAATAATATAGAGGTTTGATCCACGCAGGATAAATGCCATACCTAGTGATGATGATGACAGTTAAAACAAGTGACAATCAATTCTAAATTTGCACATCATTCAAATTCCGAACTGCAAGCCTTCTTCAGTCATCTCAGCAATATGCAGTCGTGAAGTCGTGACGGCATTCACCTCTTATTGGCTGGAAGGGCAGATTCAAATTAAGTGCCAGCCAGCCAGCCACTCCGACCGCCTGAAGTATGCAAAGGTCATATACGTTGGCACGAAACT
The DNA here is from genome assembly GCA_946251955.1 of Acronicta psi. Taxonomy (NCBI): domain Eukaryota; kingdom Metazoa; phylum Arthropoda; class Insecta; order Lepidoptera; family Noctuidae; genus Acronicta; species Acronicta psi. The sequence goes on from OX276486.1 coordinate 4,865,287, forward strand.
CCTTGCACAATACTACGTACTATTAGAGATGTAGGCACTTACTTCATCCCCATTTAAAAGTACCGTGACCTATATAGTACTATTTCTCTTATTTGAAGCATTTTTCTGTTTATCGCCTCACTAGCCTCCTGATCGTGAGTGTAATTGCTACACTAGAGGTCATGAGATTCTTAGATCAGGCAGCGTTATTTGAGTTTCACTATGAAATTCTCGGTAAGTAGCAGCGGGTTGATTTGTGCTTAGTTTAAACCCCGGGGAATACAAGCGTGGTCTCCGAGCTGTAACTAGGAATTTTATAGAAAAACCCAATACACTTTTCTCTACCTGATAATCGAACTCAGAACCGAACCCAGGAATGCGACGCTACGCTGCTGCGCTTTCTATTAGGCTTCTTACTATGAGCCAGTTTAACCTTCAACCTTCTTAATAAATAAGCAATAGGTAATCTTTAAAACACGTAGCGTAGGTATTATATTCCCCAAATTTTTGGCTTACTTAGAATATGTTATTATTTATGAAGCTTCCCTATTAGTTACATTCTTGATTTCCAAACCACGGACTGCTACTAGGAATAGTTTTCCGTAAAAACCCTTTAGCACTTTACTCGAATAACAAAACCATTATTCGACAAGACCGTCACGCTCACGTCAACAACGATTTTTCCACACATCTACGGTAAACCAATTAGCGTAACAATATTACTTTTTAAATAAATAAAGCAATAAAGTTAGTCGTGAAACCATATTTTGTTTAATTAATATAAAATTAATATTTTGTTTAAAAGTCTGAAGGCCTATTTCTGGATAGCCGATAACCGCCGGATCAATTCAAAAATAGAACAAAATTTGTTTGAAGAAAACTGCCAAGTAGTTTAACGGGGCCTTATCAGGTGGTTTTTCTCATGGATTAGTTAATTTTATTATTTTCGATTACTAGTTTAGTTTTTACTCAAAGGCTCAATTGCAGATGCAGCTTAGGATATTTTCCAAATTTAAAATGTGATTAATTTTAGGTCATTTCCGGAATACCTCTCCAAAAAAAATGTTGTTCCAGAACAGTTCTATTTATGTACCTAGGTTATGTTATTTTTGTTACACTACAAACTCATCGGTATGCTTAAATCGGAAACTGAAAACGCTGACTCATGGCGTTACACCGAATCAGGGCATTGACATTATGTAGAAAATTACTTATTTAATTAGACTGCCTTATATTAGCCTCGCTGGGCCTCTGGCGGCACGTTACAACTGCTATTTAATTGAATAACCTAAAACTGAAACTGTGTTATATAAAAAAAACTAAAATACAATTGCAAAAACTAAAGTAAATTGCCATTCACAAACTGCTCTGGAAAAGTCTGAGTCATAAAAGGAATATACGGGACCCACACATTAGTATCGCTACCTGACTGTTTGATAGCGGCACTAAGGTCGATACATTGTATGCGTATCCTGTACAAACAGATTCAACGTAGATCGAAACGGGTGCGATCCCGATCACTGACCCATTATACTACCGATCAGTCCATAACCTTTCCCATTTTAACTCCTCCAGTCACGTTCCTTTAATAACCACAATTTATCTTGATCTTTTTTTTATATTTTGTCAGTGCCCGCTAGGCCCCACTCTATCAAGTGCCTACCTACCTAAAGTATTTGCTCTAGACAAAATGCCCCACAATCTGTTATACTTAAGATGGCAGATACTGATTTCTTTGAATTGAGTTATCAAGACTGTATCGCGTAATGCCTTTGAACTTGTACAATAGTGTTCATTACTGATAGTTAAATTAAAAATCACCCCAAGCGTCATTTTTGACGCAATATCAAAACAGGTAAAGGTTATTTATATTCGTCACGATGGGAAGTACCTACTTAATAAGTTAGTCAGATATTTTTTAATAAGATTTTACCGGGATGACGTAGTCGTACCAAAATACCCCAGCGAATAACAAAGGCTGTATTACATAAGAAAGGTTACTAAATCCGAGTCAAAGGTCACTGTTAAAACTTCCGTCTGCAGTTAGAGTTTTTTCTGGCGCGAGTGAATCCGAAATGACTCCGTGAAGCATCATAACCCTCCGGAACTCGGTCACCAATCTCAGTTTAATTTTTTTTTCAATACCACATACACCGGAACAAACAAGTGTACAGCGAAGATTCGACCGACGATGGTAGCTCGCACGGATATGAAACCCATTTCCTGAAACAATGACAAAGTTGACGCCGCTCTCCGTCCGAACGGTTAAACATTCAGCGATATAGCTCGCTTGCTCTCCGGACGATTGAAAAAAATTCCCAGCTATTGTACTGGGAAGCTCCTGGGAAAACGCGGGAATTAGCACGAGTTCTGCCAATCACTGTTTAACTACGAGCCAACGACACTTGAGTGGGCAACAAGGAAAAACAATTATGTATCATGTCACAAATACAATGTTATGTTTATTATCAACTAATTGGGTCTACAATTGTCATTCTCGTAAGTTTTAGGAGCCCAATTTAGATAGTAACAAGTGTCATTTATTCATTATTCAATTAGCAATAGTTCCCACTTTAATTATGCGCACTTACAGTGCGTGTAATTGGTGCAATTTATTGTATTAAAATTGGGTGGGTGTTTGGGCAGCAGGAACAGGCTATCAAGCAGTTAGCATTGACCATGAATGTTGGGCAAATGGGCATGTGCGATGTGCGGGCAGCACAGGAGGCGAGGCGCGCATGGCTCGCTTCCGCGGCCGAGCGGCGACTCGCTCCGAGCAGTCCTACGCCGCCCAGTGGAGCGCGATGACATGCCGCGCTCAACCCCCCACGACTAAAGCTCTTTACATACGCGAACGAAGCTCGCCGACAATACAATCAAACAAACGTGTATCGCGTGTGAAGTGTTAAAATAACGACGGATTTGTTTCAACGTGTTCGAAATTATTCAAGAAAAATGTCGCAAAGGGGATTTTGTCACGTTCGTAGATAATTTGAATTTCAGTGTCAAAGCTTATAAATGTTGTACATGTCTCTATGTTTTGTCTCGTCAGCTGGGGCATAGGGGACTAACAATGAAATTGAATGAAAAAAAATGAATTGATGGGGAACAATTAGGTAACATTGTTCAATACTCTGATTTCAATATCATAGTGTAAATAAATACGATTCAATCAAGTGTTAATCAAAATGATAAAATAAATTAATCTTGCTAAATATCCTATTTTGTCCTCAAGCGATAAAAAGATTAAATATTTAAAAGTATTTAAGAAATATTTGAATTCAAAATAGGATATGCTGCCTCAGCAAAATAAAACTATTTTAATAAAAACAAGCTTCAAGCAAATTGTAATGACGTTATCGCATGTCCTAACATTGTGTAACAAATCTAAACCGCATTTTATCGACATTGAAAAATATATCATTCACATTTTATCGACGCCATAGAAAAGGAGCATAACTAACAGAAATAAATGTAAAACTGGGTTAACACATAGTTCTTAGTGCCAAACGGGATTGCCACACCATCGCTGCATCGCGTTCAGATCACTACAACACTAAAATAGTAAGGATTCCTGGTGCTTAAAATAACAAACTATATCTACACATTTTTACAAAAATGTTATGTCATAAATTTATGATAGTTTTTGAGAAATAATTAAGAAGGTACTGAGTGTTAGAATTCCCAAAGCAGAAGATATAGGGCAGTAGGATAATGTGTCTAACTATATGACAAATACACATATAGATAGCAACTTATATAAATACTCACAATGGACACAAATTTTATAAAGTGACCCGATTACAACCAACAACAACGAATCAATACAAAATGGAAAATCAGGAATTTTCATCGTTTAAATTAGCTGCGTAGAATATGAAAATCACGTGCAATAACAACCAGCAATAATGTAGGCACAATGTAACGTGTGCAGAAGACGATCGCAATCCGATCTTGATTAGCGTCAAGAGTTCCGACGCAGCAGCTGGCGCACTTTGATACCAACCTCACCCGACACCCTAGTCCAATTGACATAATCCGCGATTCCAAACCATATTGCTTACAACCCACTTGAGTCTTGACATTGCAACAATATTACTTACCATTCGAAGTCACGTGGAGCGAACGCCGCACGATGACGATTAATTCATGTTTATTAAACAAATTAACGATACTAGTGTGGCATTAGATGCTCGACGACTAATTGCCGCCGGAGAGCAGAAGAGTGACGATTAGAAAAAAAGAACTCGTAGACTATATTCGGAAAGGTTGGAGCCGCGTAACCGTGACGGTATCGATGCGACAATTATGACGCTGCGCTGATAAAAACGTAATTTTGTCATTCAGGTTAGAGTCAGGAATAGTTGGCAGCCAGCGACGCGAATCGATTGTCGCCTCTCGTAACTGTAAAAACATCAGAAACTAGTAAAATTCAATCGACATCAATATCAATCATCAATCGGTTACTGTAGTAACAGTACTTACAGGTTGCATTTTTTTGCAAGTTTACTAAAATCAAAGTTATACATTTTTGCCAAAGACCAAATCGACCGTCATTTTTCGTGATCGCTTGATAGCTGAAGTGGTTTTGCAGAGATGTGAAATATCTACTTACAATAAAAAATAATTGTCATCAAACCGTAGATTGGACATAACAGCCAGTTGGCTTGATTGACTAAAGCCTGCAGTGCCAAATTGGAGGTTGCAGTCGGATCCTGTTTGAGAAAGAATTTTCCCATAAAAGAAGATTTTAACAACTATTTTGTCAAAACACAATTGAATGCCTATAAAGTTCATTCATGTGCCTAAATAAGAATACCGCCTACTCATACCTAATTTGCCGCCTACGCTACCACAGAGTTTCTTCTGAAACTGATGGCTATGTATTCTGTGTAAACTCTACTCTATTGACAAATTTTCTCCACCGTCAAACATTGTTAGGTTTCAGCCTATTGTTGAATCTTCCCACGCATTCTAAGTTTTCGTAATTACCTGTGGTGTTAGATAAATTAACGCAAATCAATTAATCAATCAATCAATCAATTTTTATTTTTTTAAATTTAATTTATTAACGACAACTTTTCTTAATAATAATAATATTAAATATCTTGGGACATACACAGCACCATCTAGTCCCAAACTAAGCAGAGCTTGTACTATGGGTACTAGACAATGGATATAATACTGATATACTTTTTTTTTGTAAATATATACTTATAATATATAAGAAACACCCAGACAAACACAAACACCTAAGTTCATCACATAAATGTTTGTGTCTTGTGGGAATCGAACTCACGACCTCGTGATCAGCAGTCCTGTACTCGAACCACTAGACCACAGACGTCGTCATATATATACCTCCACTGCATTTTTTTTAAGATGTAGGCAGGGATACGTTTAACCTGTTAAGTTTTTTTGCTATTAACCTAGGTCACAAATCTAAACTCCAACCTACTACTGAAAATTTCATTCAATTATGAAATAACATTTTGTTGAACCCGAATCAAATCCAGTACCTCTAGCCCAGCAGTCCCAGGGGAACTGGACTTATGGGACAGTTTGGATTTATTTTTCATTGGATTTTTTCAAAAACATTTGTCTCGTAGGATCATTTTCGATCGTATCCCATTCTAGCGCCGTAATAAATACATGACCGAAGATAATTTATTCCAGCGGTGTCATGTTAACATGATTCGGCGTCAAACTGCTTTGCATGCCAATATACAAGCGTCAGGAACCACATTTTGCAAATGACGTGAAGCGAGGCTCGACCGAATTCTGTAATGTGAGGTTTAGCGACGGCAGTAATTGTGAAATGACAACCTCTTATCATACAGAGATCATACAATTCCCACAAAAAGATTTTTATGGATAGTTTTGAATTTTGTATGGTTCATTACAAACCGATAAAACAGATTATAGACTACAAAACAATGTTTTCCCCTGCAATGTAAGTACACGATCGTTGGCGTGTCGAAGTTCGAAATTGAGCTTCATTTTATGGAGAAAAGAATATTTTCTGCCCGATTCGCCCTACGAATAAGGGAAAAGATATTTCCTTTACCCTTTTTAAAAAAAATGGATTTTTCAAAAAACATTGATGTTAGTTTAAAATAGCAATTCTACGTTAATTCTAGTCACAATAGAAATAAGCTCAGATCAATTCATCTCAAAAACTGGGAGTGTTATGAAAGTACAAACAGGTACCGTGTGAAAATACCGCATTATATAGGCCATGTCATGTGTGTAGCATAGCATGAAACTTATGAATTGGAAATTGATTTAAATAGAAGTAAAGGATTTATGGTTATAGCACTTTATTCATTCGTAAGAACATAGTCCCATTGAATATTTAATTGTTTTTTTGTAATTAATTGTTAACATATCGTTCAGTAACTAAACATTACGCTAAAGATTTAATCATCGTCGTGCTAATTTTTGTTTGTGTCTAAATTGTAATTTTGTTTGTATTTTCTAATTTTCTATAAGTACATACTACAAGTACTTATAGAAAATACTTATGGAAAATCGTACGGATTTCATGCAGCTTTCATCAATAGAAAGATTTTCCTTGATATACTTTCTGAGATTAGCCATAACAAACATAAACTCAGCGTGGAGAGGGACTTTATTTTACAATATGTAGTGTATTTATAAATTATTTATCTGGAACGCCTTGTGAACCAGACGACCAGTTGTAATCTGATGCCAATTTGTATGATAACACCATTTAAATATTCATCTTTTAAGACACAGACGAAATATTAACAGAAGATCTCGTCCGGCTTGTTAATTTCTGAAACAAATGAAACTAATTAAAATTGTACTAATAACTGATGTAGTTTAAAGTGAGTAACATCTGGTAAAAACTGGCTTTTATCTGAGTAAGTATATCGTAGGTACACTACAAAACCAGCGTTACTGCAAAATTCATAAAAGTAAATTTAACTCTCTATTGTGGCCTATAGACATATAAACTAAAACACATTTAGTTTATTTTAGTTTAAACTAGAAATATAATATCATGTCATCGCCAGAGCTCCTTCTAAGGATGCGTTGCGCTTGCAGTAAGAGGAATATTCCCTCAAACTGTCGGCGCAGTGAATCCTCCATAAACCTCTAATAGGTTTTTCGGGTTGGCAACGCGCGAGTGATACCCCTGGTGTTGCTAGCGTCCATAGGCTATGGTAACCGCTTACCATCAGGCGGGCCGTATGTTTGTTTGCCACCTTAGTAGTATTAAAAAATATATATGAACTAGAAAGCATTAGCTAGAGAATATTTTTTCGCCATTCAGCTGTGTTTTATAGCAATGTCGGACTTTATATTGTGACAAGTGACGACTTTATTTCATGTTATTTATTGGACGCGAGCAGTTACTGTCAAAACTACAATTTATTACTCTTTTTGTTGTGTACTCTTTTTGAGTTGTTCTTTTGTGAACTCCGTTTATGAGATTTTTATATCAAAACCATTGCTTTAAAGTATGTCTAAATGTTAAGGTATTATCACTTTAGACTAGTCTTATTTTTCTTGATACGCAACTTTTAATTTTCTGCCCGTTATGTCTACAAAATTACTTCTTATTTATTATTTTTTCTCAAAAAAAAAAACAATATCACTGGGGGCAAAACCTCTATGATAGTAGTTAATGAGCTTATTTAATAAAAGTTTTTGTGTTATAAATAACTCGATTATTTAATTAAAATATTCGTTTATGTTTTGTGCGTAATAGTTTTAGAAACAAAATACTATATTTGCAAATTAATGAACTGTAGGTGTACTCGTATCAAGGACTTGTAACACCATTGTATTTACCTATATTCAGCGAACAGGGATATTGTATTGTTATAATATTATTTCTTGTAGTACTGTACGATGTATCTCATAAATATATTAATATTATTAACTTCCAACGTTAGCATTTTAGCGTCTGTGTCAATTAAAGCCTACCAAATGTTCACCACCGTACATGGGTCTAAAACTAAAAGGATATATCAAGTTTTTTAATATCTTATTTGTTTAGCTGCACATCATTTGACATTAGTGATGTGCAGTTGTGCAATTACGGAACACTTTAAAACGGGTCTCCAAATCATTATAAACAAAAGAACAACTGAGTACTTAACACTTTAATTATTATTACTTTAATGCCTTTTACTTCATTAGCGTGCATTATTTCGTACAGAAAGCTTTTAAGATGTCTGTTGTTAATCATATTACTTATGTAAACAATAAACAGCTGTTCGAACACATACCTATATCTTATGACAAATTATTTCCATTAATAAATGATTCATCATTAATTGATAATACAAATAAATTGATCAAAATAAATTGTATAATTATTCGATAATTAATAAATCAAATAACCAGTTCGTATTCAATATTTAATTTATTACAGACACGCAAATTTTGGATATTAAAAAAGCGATAATATTCATATAAAGTTGTTTTTTATCAATAAATTCACAATTGGATTCCGGCGCTCAGACAGATTTCCTGTGTCTATAATTTGTTGAATAACTTTTTATGTGGACAGAGTAGGTAAAGGATTACATTAAAGGGGGTTAATTTATATTTTCAGTGTTAATGTTTTTATTTTTATGTCAAAAGAATACCGTGACATCACTAATTGAAAACTGATAATTAAATTTGACATGTCGGTATCAAGACGTAATGGAATCATCATGAACTGTCAGAGCCACGTGCCGCGCCCGCAACCGGTTCCACGCCGTAGTATTTTAATTATATTCATTGTTTATAATACAAGCTAATAAAATTAAGGCACTACTGTTTATATGTCAGTTTTATTTTAACCTCACAGCAAGTATGTTGTGTTTTCGCGACGCCATATTTGATCGCGTTTACGTTTGGTGTTTTGTTATATTTTCGCGTAAAAGTTGACAAATATGGACCTCTTGAAGCGAATTGGTTCGTCTCTGCGTGAAGGACTGAGGAATGCTTTTTATTTACCTCGTCTAGCGAGGAATGACAGTGGGAATTCGCCAAGTAAGATTTATATTCAGTTTTCAATTATTTTTGTACGATTAAATTACATTGGAAGTAAAATTTAATTAATGATACTTACTTATAGTCTAGGAAAAGAAGTTTGTACTTATAGAATATTGTTTGTAAACATTCGTAATATTTTGTTGTGTTTTGGAGATATTTAGTAGGTAGGTAGGTACTAGTTAGTATTTCTAATCCGATTTAAGTGTTTTTGAAAGCATGCCTAAGTTTTTCATACATGTGTATAATCGATTATCCTGAGTTGCTACGTAGAATTCCACTGTGTTACTGAGAAAATCACCTAAGTACCTACATCTTAGAACATAAGTCAAAAACACGATTAATATACTTACATTAACTCAACATAGTAGAGGAAGTTGGTCAACAAAACGTTCACCTCAAATAAATCGACGTATTGTTATATTATGTTATTCACACGACTGTATACATACCTCACAATATTTGCATCGTCACAAGTCTTTTTAAAAGGCAAAACTAATATATCGCAATAAAGAAAAATAAAAAAAAATTGAAAAAAAGGCTATTGAAAAGAGAAATACCTACAAGCGATCTTAAAAAAAACCGCATTCTAAATGATGCGGCTTTTTTTCCACGTTGATTGAATAATCATCATTTTCAAAATAAGAACAATGTGTAACTAACACAGAGATGTTACCTACTTTTTTAATTCACAAATACTGAATAAACACGCTGCCGGGAAAACCTCCGTAATTAAATTAAAATATGCAATTTTTATTGGTTTTGTTTTAACAATTATTTCGTTTCGTTCTAAGATAACACTATTGTTCGTGGAACGCGTGAAATTTAATAATGTATGTGTATATTGTACTGAATATTGTATTGAAAGTATAATAATATACGGTACTTACATCAAAAAAACATTTTTCAAAATATTCGTCTGTCTGTTCGTTCTGGCAGTGTTTTAAAGAGTAACTTCGAAATTTTATTTATTTATTATTTGGATAAGCGCGAGTAACTCCGCGGGTAACATCGAGTGTGTTATGATTAAATTAATGTTATATTTCACTTTTAGCTGTGTCTCATGTGACATAAATTCTCGAACGAACGGTGAAATTTAGAAATGTCAATTTTGGTTTCCAATTCGAATTTCGAACATATTTTTCTGTGTTACCAGTTTTAACTCTTACGATTTTTTAGTCTGTATACATTTTGTATATACGGTCAACACAAAAAACAAATAGAGGCAGAACGAATAGAAAGCCACATCTGTTGTCGGACGCCAAAAAACTAGCATGTTTTCACACTTAATCTGTCTGTTATCATTCTTTCGACTAGAAAAACTACAGCTGGACCGACCTACTTCACAAATGTTATTTTGACGAAAAGATCTGATGTGGCATTTGTTCAAACAGCATATTTCGTTTTAGTTTCAGTGTTTACTCAGATAATATAAAAACTTAAGATAAGGATGAAAAAAGTTTTATATGTAAGTCTTTGCGTCTGTTGAAAGCATTTTAAAATGTTATACCATCTCAGTCTGACGCAATAACAAAAAAAAACAATTACCTGTTTAGTTTTCACGTTATTTTAGTAATTCAATCGGCACAACCCTCGCTATTCCGCGGCTAAAATAACAGCTTGCTAGATAAAACAAATGTACAGCCAGATAAATTGCGGGAAATGGCCACAACATTTTAGTGTTACACAAACAAGCAATGTCCGTGCCAATCTGACCAATGTTCGAAATTCGAATTCACCACCAATTAATCGATACGTTGGACACTAGGCTAGGCTGGACTCACACATCCTGAATTCAAATTATTAATAAGAAATCCCAGAATTCCATACAAAGTAATGATCCATCTGAGATTTTCATAATCTGAAAATATCAGAATGTGTGTGGTAAACAGTTACTTTGTATGGAATTCTAAGCTTACTTAATTAATAATCTGTATTCAGATTATGAAAATTTTGGATGTATGTGGCCGGCCTTAGATGGCTCAAGCTTCGTAGAAACAAAGGACTAACGAACGGAAGAACAACAAATAAACGTCTATAGCTAACCATTGTGTACACAGTGTTCACTGAATTGATTTCCAACATCTTATCGCTAACGACCTTTTGGCTCAAGTTAGATCTTTCGTCACAGTTTGCTAATCCACAAATCAATGGCTACGTTACTTTAACCACATGTACCATCACGTGAGCCAGGAACGTAGACCTTACCGTGTCGTATTGAAAATATAGCACGTAGGCTTTTAATACTGAGAATTACTACCATAATTCAACGATAATTTCTCACGCTTAACAATATGTTCGGGAGTATATTGAGAGTGGCAATATTTTTTCTTCAATCTTACATTGTTTTTAGTTGTTGTAAGGGATTAAATGGATGATCTGATCGTGTTTATCAGCACTTTAATGTTATACCTATATTTGTATGTTACTGTTCACTTAAAGCCGAAATTAATAACCTATCTGTCGATTGTTTTCCCTACTGGAGATTGAAATTTGACATTAAGCTCCATACAAGTAATGTCAAATATCGATGTCCAGTAGGAAAAACAATCGAAAGATAGGTTATTAATTTCAGCCGTTAGCGCTTGATTTGAAGGCATCCATATACTTATTCACATACTTATAAAAAGGGTCTTAACATGATCCTGCCAACCACAGTATAATTCAACTATTCGGCCAATTCTATTCACGAAAATAGGTACCTACCCGCAAAGGCTATACGGTGGATATTGTTCTACGGACTTAGCATTTATAATATTTCATGGTCTCATTAACCCTCTCTTATCCGCTGATCAACATTGTGCAGTGGTTAACTAGTTATTACCACCAGCCGACATTACGAAGTGTCATGGAAAGAGCTCGTTCGCCTTCACCGAAGTTACAAATTATTACTATCTATTTTTATCTGTATGGTAAAGAGGTTGGGTTTGAAATCTATTGTGAACTCTTTGGACACCCGCAATTGCTAAATTAAACTGATTTAAAAACACATTTAGGACCTGTTTAAACTACTAGCCGCTATTAGCCGGATAAATTCAAAATTGGAACAACAGTTTTTTGAAGTTATCTGCCAAGTTATTTAAAGGGAATGTATCAGGAGGTGAAACAGGCCTTTAATAATCTCTCCCTCTCTCTCTTTGTAATTTTAAAAGAAATCAGTATTTTAGAACTAAAGTTTATTATACCAACAATGAAATTACAAGCTTTCAATGCAAATTTTGGCTAAATAGCTAAGATTTTTACACTAAACTAAAAGCAATATCAGTGTTTAAATTAGTTCGAGACATTGTCACGCGTGACTGCAATAAATCTCACCGCACTATGGAACTCGTTTGAGTGGCAATGGAGTGACATTGAAAAGGACGACATCTTTCTACGCCCTTGACGGCATTCATGGCGTGTTTTGTCTGCTTAGGGCTCTGACATAATATTGTCGCTGTTCGAAGAAATAAGTCTTTATAATGCATTGTTTGTAACAGCATTGTTCTCTTCTAGAAATTTGATAGGATAGGATTTGTATGCAGTTCACAATGCGATGGCGCGACGTTGTATAAAAGCTTTTTCACATTATCTAAGTATAGCTTATTGAACGTAGCTGAAGGTTGACAATAGCTTCCATGTACCTTCGCAATTCGTTGTCATATAAGGTTTTAATCATTTTTAATGCACTCCATAATTATGAAATCCTGGTAGGCTAATTTACGCACGACGAAATAACTTTGCTGTCGCGTATCTCATGCAAAACAATGGCGACGAGATAATGTGACGACAAAATTATTTCGCAGCATGCTATAATAGCATCCAGGGTCGTAAAGAGCGGTAGCGTTTCCGAACACTTTCAGTGCAAAGTTTTTATTATGTTGCAAATCGTTTGACAGTCGTGGAGAATTTGACTGATAGCTTTCGTTCCGTGTGACAGTTTTAACGCCGCTACCATCCGCCTACATTGTTCGCGCATCAGTACGCTCGGCAAGCTGAACCGACAATACTCGAACGTAAATGCCGAGCCTTGATCTTAGCACACGAATAAAATTTGATTGTAGAACGTCTGTCGGGCTTGTATTTGACGTTTAGAAACGGTTCGGATTCACTCATTATTGTCTTAATTGTCTATGATTAGTGTAAACTTTTTCTTTTTGCACAAGTCTTATAAATATCGTTAAGTGATTCTAAATTTGAAATTCTGGGATTAATACCTTCAGACCTTCAGATGTCATTCAAGGTTTTATTTTTGCACAGCTGTTCTGCTAGTAGTAAAACTAAATGTTGAGTTAATTAGCAGTTAACTTAAACGATTGTTTTATAATATTATAAAACTGTTTATGTAATAACGGCCGCAGATTTTGCACTAAATTAATTAGGTACACATACAATATTATTTGACAGATAAGTTTGGACAGCTGCTTTTGTTTTGTCTGTTGGTCAAGGTCATCTTTGAAACGGCTGGCGCTGTAGCGTTTCTGAATTTAAAACAACTGACATGTTCTTCTTAGTTTCCGAACGTACGCAAACAAAACAGTAAAGAACTTACAATCCGAAAATTTTAAAATCTCGCATTTCAGAATAAACTTACCAATTATCAAATACTTACTTAGTAACTTGCCTATGAATAAGTAAAGGCATTTACCGAGGGAATGTGACATTGTCTAGTCTAAGTACTTACTAATGATAAAGTGTGCACTGGTGACCCCCACGCCTCACCCGCGACCCTACCAGCCACTACCGTCAGAGATAACGAGCATCTTAACAATATCGATAGATATAATACAATTATTTTAATATCAATTTCACATTCGGTCTATAGATGGGTGAAAATTCTTGACACATCAACGTCCGTACCTCGGAGAACATGTAAAACGGTCGGTGCAGATTGTAACCTATGATAGTAATTATTCCTAGTGGTATTCTGCAGCCTAAAGATCCTGACAACCAGTATATCATTAGGATAACGGTATTGCCCAGAAATTTGGTTGCCAGAAGTCTGATGGTAAAATTTTGATATTTTAGACGCACCTGGTACCTAATACTGAAAGCCAACGCCAGCCTAAAACAGTTGGGAAGCCACCAGGATGAATCGCAGTTACACATTCAGCTTTAATAACACTATTTAGGTCCTGTTTCGAGATACCTATTTGTTTTCCTCATAAAATGTAAATTAAAAAGTAATTGAAACGATTCGTCATTCGATTACGTCAATTAAATGTTGATTTTGGCGGTCAATCCATTACGGGTGCATTCAGTACATTTTATTATTATTGAATCACTCATTATTTTGATTCCACGATCAAAATATTGATCTCCAATATAATTTGTTTGAAAAAAAAATTCTTTTACACATCAGTGATTGCTAGTTAAAAAGGAATTATTTTGCAGTAGAGTCCAAAATTACGGGAAATAAGTAATTTTAGTGTATCTATCTAAATTTAGATATATAAGTAATAAAAAATCTGAAAAATATACTCAAAATTGCTGCATTTATAAATCTATAAATACATATTAGATATAAATTCACAAAAAAATATGAGCTGTTCTAAAATTAAATGGTTTTTAGAATACTGCTCTCTTTACCTTAATATTAATATGGATTTGAATCCGACTTTTTGTGCGTGTGTTTTTCTGTAAGGCACACACACACAAATACACACACATACTTCTTCAGAGCGTTTTAACCCCTATAGGAAAAGTTCACACAGACAAAATAATGGTTTTGCTCTGGTCACAAAACTTGCATTTGTAATAATATATTTTTATTACATTGCAGTGAATATTGCAGAAGTGTTTCAGTTCTTTTGTCTATTTGCCCATTTTATGTTTTGAAATCGAATCTATTTTTTTAATACCACACGCAAGCCTGCGGCCCGTTTGATGGTAGACGGCTTCGTAGAGGGTTACCGCAGCCTATGGACGTTTACAACATGTATTCTGTTTGTATGTTCGTGTTTCATTCGGTGTTCAATAAAGTGCTGTTCAATAAAAATAAATAATTTTAGAAGAACGTACCTATACTTACGAGTACCTAGAATTACATAAAGCTATACCTACAATATAAAATTGGTCAGGAGGCACGTCGGTAACGGTCTTTTTGTGACAAAAAAAAACATAAACTTAAAAGCATTCGGCGATGTACTCTCGGCCTAAGCTCTTATACACATCTTCATTAGCTTCTGAGACATTGTTGTTTTAGGGCAGAGCTACACATGGCGTGTCCCTTTCAAAGTGTCGATTACAAATGAATGAACGTCCGTCCGTCGAATGGTTTTTGTATGTAGTTCAAACTAAGCTTTTGTTTTTGTCCTATTTTTTTGAAACTCATCAGATTAATATAGTGATTGTTTTATTTAATTTAAAGTAGGTATATAAACTATATTATCTTTAAAATACAAAGACGATACTAAAACCTAAGAAGGAAGACACCTTTTTTGTTTGAATTTTATTATTGAACTCAAACATACATAGTATATAAACTATACCTACGATTCAGGTAACATGGGTATCCTATATCTATATACCACGTACATTATAGTTGAAAGTTGGGAAGCAGGTCATAAGTTTAGCCTCAAGAAAGTATTGATCTCGCTTGGACCACGAACTTTGTCTCGAATAATAACGCAAAACGCTTTTATTTTTCATATCTACTTGTGTACCTACTGCCCAGATGAAAAATAAAAGCATTTTGTTGGGCTGCAGTTTCCATTTCCAATGCATTTTTTGAAATTCGAATATTCTTTTTCGATATTAAAATTTCGTAGGTGAATAATATCGTAGCGGGAAAACCGTTTCTAATCCGTTTACAATTCCAAGAATTCGAACCACAATGTGGCATTGCATTACGAAAAAGTCATCTTACCTATTGATTTTGTAATAATTAAAGCTGTCATAATACTTTTATAACCGACACTTTTTAATTTTCTTTAATAACTATTAGGCTGGACTCAAACCTCCAGAATTTTCATCATTTGAATTTTGTATGGAATTCTGGATTATATATTCTAATTATGAAAATTCCGGATGTGTGAGTCCACCCTAAGCTTTCCGCAAACTGTCTTAAGGCTTGTTTTACCATCTCCTGATAAGTTCCAGTTAAATTACTTGGCAGATAATTTCATACATTTTGTTCTGTGTTATATAAATTTCTTTCTTCTTCTTTCTGTTCCATTTTTGAGATTATCTATTATTTGGTTTAGCGGTTATCCAGAGATGGTGATGCCCTTAGCATGTTAACTCGGTATAATCACGTTTGGTCTAGTCTTGATAATAATATATTATCTAACGTTTACAAAGTATTAGGGTGTCTTTCCCTAATACTTTGTTTCGTAAACGTTAGATAATTATGAAAAATTATATACCTAGAGGAACATTAATGTCATTAATAGGTAATGTTGGTTCCGTATAGCCCAGTTGCATATACGTACCTATAAGTATATCTATTGTTTAATGATTAAACTTATCTAGTGACCGCAGCGGTGACTGTAATTCCCTTCAAAGACGTCTAACAGGCCTGAAGGTCGCGTCGATTTAGTTGTTTCACTGCCTACCCTCACTAGTCCATGACAAATGGATGTATTTTGTAATGGATGTATATGTATTTTTTTGGAATCAATTCATATCAATCAGTTTTGCAATTTCCTAATATAGATGAAAAAATATTACTAACGGCCCGTCCCCTGCGTCGCACGGAGCGAGATCTTCCAACTTCGTCGTAATATTTCAGACTATAAAGCTAACGAATTATAGGTACACATAAATCTTCCTCGTGTCATTCAGAATCACACTGCCCATCGGTGAAAACCGTATGAAAATCCGTTCGTTAGTTTTGGAGTTTGTCGTGTCTAGACAAACGGCCGCCGCGAGGGACTTTTTTATACTATGTAAGGATGATTCTACCAAAGCGACCTTCTGTAGGCCTTACAAATATTTGTTCCGTGCGGAAATCGAACCCGCGTATAGTGGCACTAAAGCTGATCGCTCAACCGCCAGCTTCATATTTGTTATTGACCTCTTTGTGGCTGAAAAACGTTTCCAAACCACAAAAGACGGTCATTTATACTGTCCGAAATCAAAATTAAATACCGTTCGTAGAATTTCCAGAATTGTGGGACACAACCCACTTAGCCTTTGCATATTAATAATGAAATATGACTTCAATCGAATAAGTGGAACATTGAAATCGATAGAACATTGGAATGTCCATAAGTGTGGGCAAACCATATGCTTACGTACATAACTAGCTGTTCCTGCAGTGTTACACCCGTTCAGCAATTTCTTCCCAATCCTGTGGGAATTTCCCAAAATGTCGTCTTCTTTCTTTCTTCGTTCCCGTAGAAGTTGAATTTTTTCCCCCGTTTTCGCGACATTTTTAATTATTACTCTGCTCCTATTAGTCGTAGCGTGATGATATATAGCCTATAGTCTTCCTCGATAAACGGGCTAACTAACACTGAAAGAATTTTACTAATCAGACTAGTAGTTCCTGAGATTAGCGCGTTAAACCAAACAAACAAACTCTTCAGCCTTATAATATTAGTAAAGATTCTGATTTATAAACAACAATACTGTACATTTTTATCGAAATCCGTTCAGTAGTTTTTACGTGAATGAGTTACAAACAACCATCCATACATCCATCCTCATAAACTTTCATATTTATAATAATATTAAGTAAGAAGGATTTTAACACTTATCCGGGCAGGGTTAAGCAGAGAAAAAAAAGAAACATTTATTCAACCCAAATTAATTGAAGGTAGGTCCATAATACTTAAAAAAACGTGAATGTAAGCTGAAAATACCAGCTTAGCCAGAGCTGTATAAATATACACACATAGTTCGCTATTATGTTTGTAAGTCCAATGTAATAAGGAAGCGACCCAGAAGCAGCACGAAGGGGTTTGTGTATATAAAGAATTGTCACCCATCCGTATATAGATCGCGGCAAGCTCAAATTAACCATGGAGATTGATTAATCAGCGAAAATTACTTACCCACGAGTCCTATATGTTGGCCTTGAACTTTTTAATAATGTATTCTATATTTTTGGTGCATTTTGGCACACATACCTCCTACATAAAATATTTGGTCTGCCAATTTTGCGTATAGATAATGTTTTCACCAATCTTTTGCAGGAAGCATTGAATATTTTGCTTTTCGAACACGTATAGTAATATCATAATGGATTATGTAATTAAATTTAACTCTTTCTTTCTTTTTACTCTCTCTCTCTCTCTTTAGGGGAGGCCTACGTTCAGCATTGGACGGCAATAGGCTTATACCTATATATATATATACCATTAAGCCTCCCCGAAGGGTTAGGCAGAAATATAGGCACTAATGTTACTCACAGTTGGAACAGGTCCTTAGGGTCGCCACCTCTTAAGGCGGCGACATACGTGGATTGCGCGTTTTGGGGGTACATTAAAACGTTTTTTCTCCCTAATCTTTATCGGAAAAAATCCAAAAAAAATTTTAAAAGAAAACATTTGAAGTATTAAAAATAAATGACCAAAGTAGCCTCCGTTTTCTTCGTTACAACCTTTTTTCTTTTAAACTATGAACTGTAGGATTTTTTTTAATCCATCAGAATATTAAATAGTACTATGCCGAGAGTACTCTCGGCTCACTTTTTTGAAAAACTTTTTTAATTATTTTATATGATTTTTTTTACGTAATCGATACTCGCAAGTTCCCTGAGCCGCCCCTCTGTCGCCCAATACTTTAGTGCGGGACGAGGCGCCGTGCTGAACGGACCTGTGCCACTTTTTTCCGCAAAATGGAGCTACATACTCGATACTTTTGTGTATTAGTAGTAGTATAAAGGGTTTATCAGTGTGTGTAAATCTTACAATGTTTTGATAGGGTGAGCACGGTGCTAGCTACAAAACAAAATTTTAGCAGCTCGGGATACTATTTTAATTTTTAACTAAGTTCAAGTACAATGTTACCTTGCGTGTTAATATGCAATTATTTTTTAAATTATAGGTACCTATTGATTTTAATTTTATAATGTAAAATAATTTAAATTAAATTAAATTCAAGATGGCGAACCTACTTATTTTTTCATTAAATGATATGGGTATCAATTTCGAGGTTTTTTGGGGTGTTGATTACGAAATTGCCATTTGTTTTGAAATCCAAGATGGTGGACATCATTTTTTTTGTCATAATTGACATGGGTATCAATTTCGAGGTTTCTTGAGGTGTTGATTACGAAATTGACATTTATTTTGAAATCCAAGATGGCGGACATTTTTTTCCAAAACTGTGACATGGGTATCAATTTCGAGGTTTCTTGGTGTGTTGATTACGAAATTGCCATTTATTTTGAAATCCAAGATGGCGGACATTATTATTTTTTCATTAATATGACTTGGGTATCAATTTCGAGGTTTCTTAGGGTGTTGATTATGAAATTGCCATTTATTTTGAAATTCAAGATGGCGGACATCATAATTTTTTCATTAATATTACATGGGTATCAATTTCGAGGTTTCTTGGGGTTTTGATTATGAAAGTGCCATTTATTTTGAAATTCAAGATGGCGGACATTATTATTTTTCTATTAATATGACATGGGTATCAATTTCGAGGTTTCTTGGGGTGTTGATTATGAAATTGCCATTTATTTTGAAATCCAAGATGGCGGACATTTTTTTTCATAAATGTGACATGGGTATCAATTTCGAGGTTTCTTGGTGTGCTAATTACAAAATTGCCCTTTATTTTGAAATACAAGATGGCGAACATTATTTTTTCATAACTGTGACATGGGTATCAATTTCGAGGTTTCTTGGCGTGTTGATTACAAAATTGCCATTCATTTTGAAATCCAAGATGGCAGATATTATTATTTTTTCATTAATATGACATGGGTATCAATTTCGAGGTTTCTAGGGGTGTTGATTATGAAATTGACATTTATTTTGAAAAAAATTGCGCATTGTATAAAAAATATCCTTTATACATTATAATATACCTCCACGGGGCACGCGATGCCAGCGGTACCTACGGCCTCCGGCAATATTGACAGATAGCTAGGTAAATTACATTTACTGTAACTATAGGCAAGTGTATAAATATAAGAAGTATGGTCTACGCACACTATATGAGTTAGCCATTTGGGTTATGCCTATTGTTATCAAATCTTAAAAATATATAGATTAGAAACGTACCCATTTACCATTTTACCCTTTGTATTGTCCTCTTGAGTCTTTAATTTCGAATTATGTTTTTTACATTTTCTTTTGTCATCCATTTTGATAATATAAATAAACATAATTATAACGCACAGAATTACTTTATTACAATTACAATAACGACTAAGTATATTTAAATAATTTATGTACACCAATACACGCTAATATTAAATATTATTATGTACACAGACACACAAAAATAACCCCATTATATGATTACTAAAAAGCGATGCAAGTATTACGAAACTACGAGTATGTAAGTACTTCGATTTACAAAGAAAAGTGTCGCAGGTCCATTCAGCGTTCATTAGTGTCTCGTCCCGCACTGAACTGAAGTTTTAGGCAAGACTCGACAAGAGGGGTAGGTCTCGCGATTTGCGAGTTAAACGTAAAAAAATAATTTTAAGTAAATAATTAAGAGTTATTATTACAAAATCTGTTAATAGTAGGTACTTGCTTGTTTTTTGCCTACACATTTGGTTTTTTCTAATTAGTTAGAAAAAACAAAATATATCTATAAGCAAAAACTTGTTATCGGCTATCAGCTGACCAAGTTGCTGCTACTTAGCTTTTAATTAACTGTAAGTTTTCCGTGCAATAAATAAATAATAAGCAAAAGGTTCCTTCAGTATCATATCTAAATTTCTTATAGAAAAAATATTATTCAACGAAAACATTTCTATCAGTAGAGGTATTATAAATTCAATACAAGTGTTTTTTTAAAGAACTCCAAAACATTTTATGCCATGCCTTTAAACTGTCAATTGATATCATATATTATCTGAAAGTCTAACACTGATAATAATAACAAGCAAACAAACCTTTTTATCATTCCGTATAAAAAACTATAATATTTAAAATTATTTATTTAATCGGCCGAAAAATGTAGACAACCCTAGTCTAAACGGCAGTCGGGCGCCCAGTCTTGTGTGAGTGCAACGCGTAGTCAGTGCCAGGGGGTGCGGCAGCGCGCGCGGTGTTTTTCATCGGGAACGCCCACTCGAGCAAGGTCAACGGCGTATATCGCAGTCTTAATAAGTTCCCGTTAAATTAATTCGCAGATAATTTCATAAATAATTGTCTTTCCATTTTTTTATTTATCCGGCGGTTAGTTGTTATTCAGAGTATTTCAGAGATGGTAAAACAGTCCCTAAGTATAGTAAACATTAGCCTTTATTGTAAAGGCCTTATTAAACCTCTTTTATTCAAGGAAACTAAACTGTATACACAACTGTGTCTTTCTCAGGATTTAATATCGAAATCTATTAAGTGTAACAGTCAGACGGACAGTGATTTTCGCATTTATAATATAAAGTAGTAGGTAGATATATGTAGATAGTAAGATGCCCGAAAACCTTATTTTATTCTATGTATAACACATACAGTCGAATTTCCAACGCGTAGGTATAGACTTGTAATTGAGCGTAACATATGGATTTCCATAAATTATCTACCGTTACTAAGCTGCCGCCAACACAACTGTCCCAATACCGATCAACGATCGTAAACAATACCAAATTATGACGTCACCAATAATTCGTAGCGGCGTAGCAGCGTAGCCCCGTAGCCTCGTAGCCCACCTGACCCGATTCTGTGAAACCATTCCCCACTTCTTGAAATCCTTGAATAATTAACACCGTTGTTCGCGCAGTAACGTCGAGATCTGTACATCGCGGGTAAATAATATATAGACCTACCTAAATGTCTGAGTGAGGACGCAAAATTTAGTTGTTCAGAAAATCATGTAGGTTACAGTGGCGTGGGTTCCATACAAGTCCTTAAAACAGTCACTAATAGTGTATAGTGTCTACTATCTGTCGTCAATTAGAAAATTACAAAAAATTACATTGGCTTTTAAAAGCATCTTGTAAAAGATCTATTTACAGAAGTATCATTTACTTAATTGGTCCTGTGGCCGAAAGCGCGATTGCTATGCTAGAGATCCTGAGTTCGATTTCCAAAGCAAAGTATTGTTGGATTTTTCTGTGTAATTTCTAGTAGCTTGGAGCCTGTATTTGCGCCCGGTTGATAGCAATAGGTTCGCTCCCTTTTACATGGGACCTAACCATACCGGCAACCTCTGGGTTTAAAGCAGTACAGCTCTGCCTAAACCTTAGAAAACAGACATGATGGTTATTTATGTTATGTTACTGACAAATCATAAGTCAGGTACATTCCTCGCCAAACTTATTGTCCGGGTTAAAGCTAATAATAAATAAATAAATAATAAATCTTTATTTCCAAAAACATTGTACAAAACACTTGGTACTTACACTACTTATGAGTAATATTAGATGTAGGATGTAACAAATATATATAACAGTATCAATGTTTCGATGAACTCTGGTACCCAAGGTAAGATTTAACTTGTAGATTTAACCTAGCCGTAAAAATCGGAGTAAGAAAAATATTGGGTCGTAATTAATTAAAACGAAAGCTCAAGTCGTAGGCTGTCGTTTTAAATAATTTTAATCCAATACTATTCTTTCTCCGATTTTTACGGCCGGGTTAAAGTTAGCTCGTGCCATCTTCAACCCGGACAATAAGTTTGGCAAGGAGTGTAACTATTTTTTGCTCCGGTTTCCCTTTTCTCAAACCAAAATGCACCCTCTGTAACTGACTCATAAAAACTTGCAAAAATAACAAGACTCAGTCGAATAGGTGTGATGACTCATACATAAATAAATGCTAACACAGTGTTGCATACATTTATTTTATTGACAGTTAACTGTTTATTCATTAATTTAAACACTTTAATGGCATTAATTTAAACACCATTTTATTAAATGCGAAATGCGGTCTAAATAACACTTATTTGCAAAGCTGTAGTTAAATTGTCAATAAGTACGGATAGTTTGTTACACCGATGAAGACCGTTAAATTTTTGAAATTTGACCTTTATAACAATGACATAGAGCTCAGTATTCAGGTCTTCGTGAAATAGAATGACTACGTCAAAACGTTGTACAAATGTTTCGGAGGGCGGTCATTCCCACGACTGCATAAATAAAATTGCTAAAGGCCACGACCGTGCGCGCGCGCAAGGTTCCTTCCTTCCTGTTCTTGGAGCGTTATCGAAATACAATTATGCACAATTGCGACTGTATGATAAGAGGTTATATATTTAATAATAAAACACTGCTTTAAAAAAATATGAAAACAAAAAAATCGCGTTAATTTGGATGAAGCAGAGAATAAATAAATATTAGGAGCTACAACAAATACCTCTTATATTGTGCTTTTAAAAAAAATATCATCGAAAATTTTTCACAAGGAGCAACAAATCACTGAATGAATGACTATGCGGAAACTGAACCCGCGACTCTTCGAAACCGATCGCAAAGACGATCTAAACTACCGTCGAACTGAATTAAATATTGACAGCGAAATTAACCACTATTCGGTTTAATGGTGTGTTTATATAATAACGGAAGTACTTCCGAGTAATGCTATATCCAATTTAAACCTAATGTACTTGATTATATTTAAATTATACTTTAAATTAATGAAACAAGAGGTGAGTCAGTATATACCGTCTTAACCTCAGTTTAGAATTGAGCTGTCATAAATAACACATCTGTTCAAGTCGTGGGTTAAATAAACATAACATTAACGAAGGATCGGATAAACGGGCGGTGTTTTCGCCAGACTAATGACACATCTCACTTCACATTTGCCGATAACTTCATCGTTTATATGAACTGAATGGATAGCTTTATGTCTTCCGACTGAGGCGATTTAACGTTACGTCCTTGTTCAAATTACTCTTCAGTTTATTCGAACGAGATGTACAGTCGATGAAAGAGCTAGGTATACAGACCTGTGTCCTGACATAGGTTGCGGTATAAATAACTAGACGCCTAAACGATGATTAAACCTGCGTCTTGACACTTCCATTATACAATACTACACAATCTTTGTTCAAAACACAGATGTCGTTAGCTACTCCTTCTGTTACTAGCACAGAATAAATAATAGTTACTTTTGTCAGTGTACAAGTGTACATACATAAGATTCTAGGTCAGCTCACAGCTAAGTACTTTGTTCCCGAAGAGTGTCCAAACGATACAGGCAAATATTACTCAGTGTTGAATTTATAAATTTGCATGCATGCTAACGGCCGATTAAAGTCATAATGCAAATGAAGTGTAATACATATAAGTTCACTTGCGGAAGAGGAGACTTTCAAGTACGAGGTCTCCGTGCGGGACATACACACTGCAAATCATATTAATCGCCACTTCCCGTTGCCGATTTGATGCCCGCACGGAATACATTTTTGGCATGATATAGCTTTACCCAGTTATCTCGCGCCTACGCCGATAGTGTTTTTGTTTAATTATATTATGGTGACAAATAAGCCTACATATGGGCTAAAGACGCCACCAATACCATACTACTCGTTAAGTCCCATTTAGCCCAGATATTTCGAAAGCTACATTGCGCTTCAAACCGAAACCAAATACACCAACGGCTTAGTGATATAACCATTGGACGAAGTCATGGGTGGTAGAGGAGTCCCGTGCCTAGCAGTTGCAATTAAAGTATAAAAAAACTGTTCAGATGATTTAATTTTACAAGTATGGGACTGAGAATGGATGTAAAAACAATTCTTGCTGTGACGGTGCGCAGACAATAATTGTCCGGCGGCTGTTGATTACTTGAACACGCGTCGGTTCAACGAAACTTCACAGTACGTACACCTTGAAACAATCTTATGTCACGAGGCGTCCTTTAAAAAACACATATTTGAGTAGCGTAGACGTGTTATTTGCCCTAGCTTTAGTTCTCAGGGACGTGTCAATCTTGAAACTAAAGTAAAGCAAGAATTTTCCAATGTCTTGAGTTTGAACACCTTGAAAACACTGAATTTTACAAGTAGGTAATCAGTTATACATCTTTAAAATTGAGTGCCTCACAATGTAACGTATCATCGTGCCTAATATTACCTAAAGGTTTGGGAGATATGTAATACTGATGTATCTACATGGCTACATACCTATCTGCTATACAAGGCGAGGAGTAGTTGATCGGTGTTTTGTCACTGTCAGATGAGTTGTCAAGTGACCGAAATAGGAAAGAGACAATACATAGATTAATTAAATGCTTACTCGTGGTATAAGCTGAACTCTCATTGTAAGAAAAACCTATACAGAGCTAGGTCCACTTAAAATTGATTTGTAAAGCTTGATGCCCGTGCACGCCAGTTTGACAGTGCTTTAAGGTCCCATCATCCTATATTGCAGGGAACTTAATGCCATTTTCCACGCATAAATACTATCTTCAAGCGTTTAATAAAAAAATAAAAAAAACTCACTCGACCGATCCTGCTTTTTAACGTTTAGCAAGGCAACAAGGTTTTATAGTCTTTGGTATGAGGTTATGACCGCTTACCATTAGGAGGGCCGAATGCTTATTTGTCGCCTTAGTGATAAAGACAAAAAGTGATAAATACTTACTTATTCTACTGAAGGCACTTTATCTTACGTGGCAATAAGAAGACTGTTCCATTAGCAAGTACTGCAGCGTGCAATAATGTCGTTGTTCTCATACAGTTTGTTTTTGCAGAGAAAACATTCCAACTGCACTCACCACTTAAGTGATTAGCTTACTAGAGATGGTAAAATCTACATTAATTTATATGTGCAGTTGGTGCAATGTGCAATTGCATGTGTATTTGCAACTACACTAGCAAAAACAGCTGTCCATTTCAAATATTACTAAAAACACATTTATTGTTATCATTTCACTGCAAATGATGTTACTACAGTTCTCGCCAAACTTATTGTCCGGGTTGAAGTTGGCACGAGCTAACTTTAACCCGGCCGTAAAAATCTTAGATAGAAATATATTGGATTAGAATGATTTAAAACGACAGCCTACGACTTGAGCTTTCGTTTATATTTATTAAAATCAAATATTTTTCTTTCTCCGATTTTTACGGCAGGGTTAAAGTTAGCACGTGCCAACTTCAACCCGGACAATAAGTTTGGCGAGAACTGTACGTGGGTAGTATTCTGCAGTTTTATTAAATACTAGCAACTATCAACACGAGCTCAGTTTTGAAAGTACGTACACACTTTTTGGTTTATTAAAAGAACTTCTCCCTCTCCTGATTACTCAACACAATAGAAAATAGATACTAACAAATTAGATTGAATGGCTGTAGAAATAAGCTCAAACTGTCTAAGTTTTGTTGTATACCTAAATCGCTTTGATTTTAAAAAAATCTTGAACAAATAATAGCAAAACTGCTTTAAATGTGCCTCCTCTGATATGATATTTGGTATTACTTACTTACATGTCATTTTTTTTAAACGATTAGCATGCGTAGGCGTTGAACATTCATCAATATCAGTCTAAACAACATTAGTCTCGTTGATGGTCCGATATGTGACGTGTTTACGTCGGTGTATGATATCACCGAACACAATAATCGCCAGCCAGGTTTAAATCATACACGTGAATGTATGGGACACAATGCTGGACGCTTCAATGGACTTGCAAATAATGATGTTCGACGGGACCACCGATTGTAGGTCGCAAACCAATTGATTGTAGCTCGGTGTCATTGTAAATGTCACATTGATATTTTAAGGGGAAAATACTATGGGCAGTACCATGATAAAAGTCAGACTTAAAACGGTTTTAGGGTAGGTAGAATTCCGCTGAAAAATATTCTACCGCTAAGAAACTTTTACTTTTTTAAAGAACTAAGCGGCTTTTAAAAAAACAGAAGACTATCAGCAAAATTAACGAGACCCAGCTATGGGGAAGGTCCAAAATGCATGTGACCTTTCATATATTGTTGTAATTTCAATTAGCTAAGTTAAAATCGGCCTAACCAACATCGAGTATTCCAGCCACTGAAACCATGTTCCATGTTCCTACTGTCTCATTAGGTTCTGCACTGCCACCTGCCCCAGACGACACAATGAGTTCATCGAACCAGCAACCTAATACAAACTGATTTTATAAGTTGAGCCATTGACAAGGAAACGACTTCTATATAATTAAGGCCATCGCAGCACCTACCATTATTTAAACAGAAAATAATAACACACTCACACTAGACGTTAGAATTTGTTAAGTAACCAGTATTGACCCATAAAATCGTTGTCCATAATGACGAAACAAGTGGTGATCTAGTCCACAGCAAAATAAAAAGGTAATAATAAATATCCTGGGACATTTTTACACAGCACCATCTAGTCCCAAACTAAGCCGAGTTTGTACTATGGGTACTAGACAATGGATATAGTACTTATAGACTTTTTTGTAAATACATACTTATAATACATAAGAAACACCCAGACAAACATACACTTAAGTTCATCACAATAAATGTTTATGTCCTGTGGGAATCGAACCCACGAACTCGTATTCAGCAGTCCGGTATCGAACCACTAGACCACAGACGTCGTCAAATCACTATTACATCGACGCAGAAATCAGAGAAGCGACCATTACACATCATTCGAAAACGAAGAAACATTCAAAGTGATTGTAAACAGTAGGATTCGCTCCGCACGTCACTTGCGTGTTTCGACAATTTGAAAAGGCAGACACAACGTTTTGCACGCCACATTTAATTATATGTACATACACTACATGCTATTAATGAGTTGTCAAATTTGTATACTCTTTTGTACGTAAGTTTGCTGAATTACTTTGGCCTAAGAAACTGGCGTGACCGAAAAATCTGACGGTAAAGTCAATGGAATTTACTCGAAAACTTATATCGTTAAACGTTATTTGCGTATGATATAAAACGGTTATTAAACAAACCTGTTACATTTATAGTCACAGTTCGCCGCTACGTTTATTTTCCATTATATTTATTTATCTTTAGGTGCTAATATTATAAAGAGAAAAGATTTGATTGATTGTTTGTTTGTTGGTATTGAATAGGCTCCGAAACTACTGGACCGATTAAAAAAAAATATTTTAGTGTTAGATAGCCCATTTATCGGGGAAGGCTATAGGCTATATTATATCATGCTACGACTAATAAGAGTGGAGTAGTAATAAAAAATGTTGCAAAAACGAGGGAAAAAGTTATCAAGACCAGGCGGGCGAAACCGCTGGCGGGAAGCTAGTTATCAATATAACACTAGGTAATAAGTTATTTTTTGTTACATTCCTATGGACTTTTGGTCTGAAATAAAAAGTGTTATTATTATTATATACTTTGTTGTATACCAAATAATACATAATAAGAAAAATTATAATGGGGGGCGAGCCTATTGACATCAACTGGCCCGAGCTGTTACTGAGAATACCATAAAAAAACGCAGTAACCCTTTGCTCGACCTGAGAATTTAACCTAGGATTTCTAGTGTGGCAGCCGCGCTTAGGATCAGAAATGGTACTTATCACATTTTGTTTTTTATATTGAAAACAGCAAAACTATTGGCTAGGCGCCGCCGCCGACGCATTAAATCCTTTATCAATTAATAATAATGTAATTTCGTTTTGAATTTTAAGAAACAAGTAAATATTGTAAACAATGACATACTACAATAATTAAGACATTAAATGAAACAAATTGTACTTACAATAATTACCTTATCGGTCGTTTACTCGATTTCTCCACAATAATAATGAAAGGCTACCAATTATCTTGTAGCAATCGCGTAGGGTCAGCATCAAGACTCAAACATCGAATATAATATAATTTTATTATGAGATCTTAATGTAATCTTTGATAATAATAGTTTCCCTATTATTTTGACCTTTCAAAAGGATACAAAATAAAGTCAGTTTAGCTACAGGATTTAAAATTCAAGAACGACTGAACCGATTTTTGCGTTATTAATTCTTGTGATTTGCCTTCGCCAAATTTTTAATAATTCTTGGTTTCTGTCCACCACTGTGTACATAAATATGTAATTGAACATAAATACTACTTTTTTAAACTTACTGAACAAAAATAACATAGCATTGAATATCTTTTTGTATATTTCAAGCATTTTCCATGCTAAGATTACCAGTCATTTTAATGAAGGAAAAAATCGAACCGAACCAGAAGACGCAGGTGCGAATCCTGCCCACCAGTCGACTTTTTCCTTCATTAAAATAGCATTGAATAATTTACTTCTTCTGCCGACCGTACACTGATACAATTGTTATTGCCCATCACTCTTACTGGTCATTAGTGTATTTTCTTTACCAGACAGGGACTTCCCTGTAGCACACTTTGTTTATAAATTCTGTCACTTGTTCACCACCTCTAGATAGCCGCTAACTAAAAAAAATTGAACAAAATTTGTATGAAATTATCTGCCAGCTAATTTAACGGGCACTTATCAGTAGCTGTGTAACAGGCTTTAGTCTTGTCGTTCGAACCTTGTCGAACAATTCACCACATAATCAGCGTCATCATCATCTACAGCACTGATTACCCCATTGCTGGGTTTAGGCCTTCCTCTAACGATGCCCTTTGCCTTAGTTGGCTTCGCGACTTTTGCAATATACTGCAAAAGTCTGTCCAAATATCTAAATGATCAAAGGTTTACTATACCTGTTATACGAAAAAAAACAGTCGATTTGAGAACCACCTCTTTTCTCAATTTAAATCGAATCAGAATCAAGTTTCAGTATATACATTCAGATTTTATTCTCAACACTGTTTTATCGACAAGAATTTAAATTCACCGATCACCGAAACCGATAGTGCACATTACTACGCATCGAAACACAATCATTACAGTTCAAACCGTGTCTCAAATTACACGTTCTTTATATTCAAGGTCACCGTCTATTTATCTGCGATTTGTTTGCCATCCTTGAGTCATTTCTTTCTCAGTAGCTATTAAGTGAGCAGTCAATGAACTCTTGTGATGCATTCGTTTTTCTTTCAAATGATAATTCAACTATGCAGATGTTCAAGGTAATTTGGTTATATACGAACATTTACAAATAAGTATTAAGTTATTTTTAATGAAGGAAAAAATCGGCGGGCGGGCAGGAAATAACTTGTAATCTTAGCATGGAAAATGCTTAAAAAATACAAAAAGATAATAAATAAGTATTAATTTATATATCAATAAGGGGGACAAGACGAGTTTTTAGGGCGTTCATTGACATCAGCATAGTCAAAAGGATGGACTTGGGACGTTGGCTGCGCTTGTATTAGCGAGGATAGCATATTGAGGCTCCGCCGTGTCTCAGAAAGTTCGTTAAGCCATCGACCTGCGTTGTCATCTAAACACTTAAAGCAATCACCCTCAACCCTGACACCTAGAGGATACATTTTTTTTTATACCACTAAGGTGGCAAACAAGCATACGGCCCGCCTGATGGTAAGCGGTTACCATAGCCTTTGGACGCTTGCAAGACCAGGGGTATCACGCGCGCGTTGCCAACCCGAAAAACCTCTTAGAGGTTTATGGAGGATTCACTGCGCCGACAGTTTGAGGGAATATCATCTTTGGGGCATTCGGTATAGTGGTAGAAATTGAATTACTGAAGGCTGTAGTAGACCTTAGACTGGCAGTCGACTCCAACATAAATGGGATCAGTAACAAAATAATTTATTATACATTTTCATAGTCCGTTCATAAATCATAAAGTATGCTAAATTGCTAAGGGTTTGTAACAAATTAGAATTTGAGCTTCTACAAAGTTGTTTAATGCATTTGTCAAACAAATACCGCCGTCATACGTGGCTGTGAGAAATGGACGCATTTGTCACGAATTGCAGAAAATTGTGTTTGACAAGTTTGTTTGTAATTTTGCTCTTTTGTTGTTTAAACACAGAAAAACAACACATAGTTTGAAGTTTTTGTTATGCTTGTCTACTATGTTTAATGACAAGATCTATTATATTGATTACGTAAAAATATTATACATTTTCGCCATTAGGTGTCCATTAACCCAAAAGGACCACCTTTTCAGAGATAATATTGGTTATTGTGGCCTTTCTATTTACAAAACTAGTGGCAGATCGGTAGAAATTACCAAACTCGAGAAATACCGATTAACCGCTTACCATCAGGCGGGTCGTATGCTTGTTTGCCACCTTAGTGGTATAAAAAAAATTGTTAAACCAAACCTAGTGTTGAACAACATTTCAAAAAAATGTAAAACCTAGAAGTCAAGCTTTGTTCACTTGCTTGTTCTTTAAAAAAATACAGTAAATTCACCATTTTCATGTCTTAGGTGTGTTATTTCTTTCGAAAACCATGAAGCTTCAAGGTAGCACAATTGCATACAATATTAGCACAGTCTTATTAGCTAACTGGGTTCTATGAGGTCTCACTCAATAATTGTGATAAGTTGTTGAGTAATAAAGAATGATATTGTTTCATTTGGGAGATAAGTTCCCACGTTTTTATCGTCTTGGGTATATATTAGGGTTTCTGCAGAAATTTGTCTTTAGTCGAGACGGGAAAAAAATCTCAATGACTCGGGAATTCCCGAGTCGTTGGGTGGAAAATATTTTGTTTAATTAACCTACTGAAAATCGAATGTTATCATTTCGCAGGTTTATCTAGAGGCATTGGCAGCAAAAGGTTTAGTTTAATTAACCGACGAAAAATCTAAGGTTATCATTTCGGAGGTTTATATATAGTTTTTTACGTAATTATATTCCCCGATACTTCAGTCAAATGTGGACCGATTTCAAAAATTATACCAAAAAATTCCAAAGTGTATCCCTGATGGTAGAAAAATAGCGTATGATTGATTTTTATCTACTGAATTTTCACATGTGAATCGATTGTACTGAAACTTGGCACATGCCTATATATAGTTTTGATGAGGCCTACAGACAGTCGAAGGAAACTCTTCAAGGTTTACAGCGACTATCTCGTGTTTGGGTTTATTTTATTTAACTTTATGAGAACTAAGCAACAACTTAGATATTAGCTACAAAAATAGAAAATAAATAACTTCTTGACATGAAATAAAAATCGACGAAAAATTTAACTGACAAGCGAGAACTGAAATTAACTGAAAGTTTAATGCAATGTTATGTGTTTTTATTCTTAGTAATCTAATGAAATGGTAATTTTGTTTAAATAATTTTACTAATAATTTTTGTTTGGTTTTAAAGACTATTTACACATTTGGGAACTGGTAGGGACCTAATAATTACGAAAAAGTTAAGTAACACCCTACTAGTACTACTTTTACGAGAATATAGACCAGATGGTTATAATTTGTATATTTGTATATTTATGTTAGGTGTCTACTTGTTAATTAATAAGTGCTAATTATAGTAACCGAAAATTTGCCATTTCATTTACTTGATCTCATCTATCAGTCTAATGTGTATTAAAGTAAATATTTAAAAATAACATCGTGTTTAATAAAAAAATACAAAATTTCTTTGTCGAGAATTCTCGTGCCTCGGGAAATAAAAAAGGTCGAGAAACCAGAAACCCTAGTATATATTTACATTGCTCCTAAGTTATCATACTTTTATGTAAAATGTAATGATTAGCCCGGTGTGTCCCTCTGTTGGGCAGAGGCCTCCCCCTCCCCCCATTCCTCCATCTGTCTCGGTCTTGTGCTAACTGGTCTACACGCCATCTCTTTATTTGTCTGCCGCGTTTGATTTATCTAGTTTATTTTTTGAGCGCGTTACATACAGAAAATATCCAATCACTTGCTAATGTCCTATCTTCACTGTTTTTCGTAATAAGCTAGAAAAAGACAAGCACACTGTAAGAAAATTACATCCCACTAACTGGGGGGCTAGACAAGTTGCAATTTGACATTCGAATCGACAAAAGAATTACATGACATTAGTGACAGCCCGATTTGTCAAAAGCTTGTGTCATTTCCATACATATCGTTTGTCGATTCGAATGTCAAATTGTCACTTGTCTATAGGCCCTGATTTAAATGGTCAATGTTGTTTAAAGTGTTCTGCGAATATTATGCCGAGTTGTTGTTATTGCACCGCACATGATTGTTCGTCTTATTAACAATGGATTTTCGGACTATATGTGCTTGTTATCCTAAATTGGGTAAACAGAATTGTATAACAATGAATTCTCGCACAGGAGAAAGAATTTCCCGGCCATTGTCGGTTTCTTTGGTTAGATTGGAAGGAAAACCAAACTTAGTTGGGAAGGTTAACACCACTAACTTTTCTAAGTGTCTTGGGTTCGACTCCCATCAGACACATATTTCTTTCGAGAATCATATGATTCACGTATGATTCAATCATAGGTAACCGCTTACCATCAGGCGTGCAGTATGTTTGTTTGCCACCTCAGTGGTATAAAAAAATAGGATTCTCGAAAAAAATATTTATCCTGGTTACACACTTGTTCACACATTTGTTCTACATATAAAACTGATATTTTACTTAACCTGAAAGTAAGCTTGGGAATTTAAATTGCTTTTCTTTATTTACTAGACTCCGAATTATAATTATCGTTTTCCTCAATGGATATAGATTAATACTAATAGTTCCGACAAATTCAAATTCAAATTCAAAATATTTTATTTCAATTAGACCATATAAATAGGCACTTTTGAATTGTCAAACTAGTTGCACGGTTCCAAAAAGTGGGACTTATGGAGAAGAGCCGGCAAGAAACTCCATAGTTACTCTTTTAAAAAAAAAAAATATAGGCGAGTAACAATAAAATTTTGTGATGAATAGTGTAAGTATAATGCAGTATGATGTGTATGACTAAAAAAAAAAATGTCCAAAAAAAACAAACAAACGAACATAGCCATTGCAGTAAGAGCTGACCAGTCCCGACAGACAGCACCCGTTCACGAGCATGACGTGTGTATCGGCGCCGTTTGACTCAACCATGTTGTAGGGAATAAAAAGACCCGACACACAACGCCACTATCAGCAGGACATTTAAGTGAGCATGACAAGCTCTACCTCGGGCTGGTTATAATTTTATTATATTATACATTAATAGAATAACTAAAGCAACATCAAAAGCTGCAGAATACTCATACTGTACAGTTAATGAAGTTCACTTCTCAATAAAAAATGACACAATAAGACATACATAAAATCACGTAGCATAATTATTGCAATGTCAAATAGGTAATGATAATAATAAACAGACAGGCTGACAATTATAAACAAGTCCACAGAAAGGACAGTTATCCTCTCCTTCAATTTACATAATAAAGAAGGTACGTCCTGTAGGCTAACTTTCCGCTTTATAATTTCATGATCAGGAAACCACAAACTTAATAATAGTTTTCTCCAGTAATCATTTTCTTCATCTTGATAGCGTATTTGTTGTGTAAATAAAGTAGTATTATCTAATTATATAAAAATACTCAAAATACTTATGATGTCGTAAAAAACAAGCCAATAAAGAACATACAAGTTAATAGTTACACCTATTGCGTGTAAGGAAGATTTACGTTTTTATTTTACGTATTTATTTAAGTTTTTAAGTATTACAACTTTTTTTTTATAATGAGTGATTGGGTGGTGGTGGAAATATTCTAGGATATTATTTCTAAACCACAACTCCAACTTTTTTCACAAGTTGTCGCTAACTTCCGTAAGTTTCTTTATCAACAATTTAAAACAAAAGTTATTAGCTTTCAGTAATTCCATCCTTCAACCTGGAACCTAGTACAATTATATTATGTAAACTTTGTTACTAATAAATACGTGCTACGTACGTATGATATTCTTCGATATAAGTGCAACAGCATTCTTAGCAGATTTTTCATAATTAATTTTTATCTAAAATTTCGAAAATTAACAAAGTATGATAGTTAATTTCATGTCCAACTGATAAAAGTGAAATATGACGTTAAAATAAAGGAGCTGAAAAAATATTTGTTGGTGTTCGTTCATCCTCGGTTTCAAAAACGACTTTTGACATTTTACGCGTAGTTACTCGTAGACGAGATAATTGAGAAACAGTTGAGCCGTTTCGAAAGTCGTATTTTCTTGAACTTTCTGCGGTCTAAGAATCGGTCATACGGCGCAAAATGATTAATGTTTCAAACTTTTACTAGTTATTAAAGTCACTCGATCATCACTCAACCCTTGAACAAAGAAAGAAACTATAAATTATTTAACAAGTTGCCACCACATGAGATAAAATGAGTCGTAAACTCATCGACCCATAAAACCGCTGTAAACATTAGACCTATTAGCTGAGGAACACCACTGATCTGCTTCTGGTTTCGTCAGTCATTGGCATTAATTGGTCTCTGTATTGAAAAAAATATCAGTGCATGGTGGCTTGCGGGCTCGTGCGGGCGTTCGGCTTGTTCGTTCGTTTACGATACATGGTATTATAAGCTCAGCGGGTATTATTTCGGGGGGCGCCGTGGCGTATCTCGTCGAAAGCGAGCCCTGCCACCACTAGCCGGTCAATTGTATAGTGCTATGTGCGTCGATCAGTCGCGCTCGCCTCTCCGCACGTCGCCGCCGCCCGCGCCGCTCGCCCATCAAAATGACATTCTCAATACATTGACGTTAAATTAAAAACATTCAACATGTGTTGTGCCAGGTTCACCAACTACCTGTTCCGTAGTGTTGTGAAGTACACATGTGGACTAGCCAGCCGCGAAAGTAAGTACCAACTACGCCAAAACGTGCGCCACACGCCAACCGCTCAATCTGCAGTGTTCCCGACGCTAAAATTAACCCCGATAACGTTCTGTATATTATCATCATATGTGACTACAAAATTCATTGTAACTTATCAACGGCAATGGAACATAAACTTTACTACATTGTGATGTGTTTATGTTAGTTTAATGCTTGTTTTTATTGACGTCTCTCGTCAAATTACGAAACTATAAATATTTTTAGAGGTGCAAAACATTTTTGCTAGCGTCCTAGAGCGGTGCAGACGGGCGCGTTTAATGCACAATCACCACACGTCCTCAAAGCAACTTTCTAGAATGTTTCTGAGAATTAACTTGTGTATGTAAGCACAGTAATGTGTGCGCAGGAACACATTGTGTAAACTGAAGCTTACTCATAACAATTCGTCTGTATTAGGAACTAAAATATGCGTGAATGATATTCGAACGAACCAATTATTGATGCATTAATATCAGTAGGCATTAATCAACAGTATGCGTTAAGTCACGTGAAATGTTGACGCAACGCAGCAAAACGTTATAATACAACTTTAACAAGTAAAACTGAATAAATAAGTTTTATTTACATTAACTTATTATAATACAAGTGCTTGAAACTAAACTGTTCTAGAAAAATAATATTACCTTCGTTATTTACTGACTAAGGAAACCATTGTTGGAAAAGCAACGGTACTTTTATATAAATTTTTCAATCGGATGACGTTAACGGCATTAGGTCATGAGTCAAGGACCAATATGTCATTTAAATTGCATGGCGCATTAGTATGAAAGTTACTTTAGAATCACAACATTTTAAAGTAAACGGTTCCATAGTAAAACGATAAATAATTATACAATACTTCACGGTGATATTGAAGAATCCAATTTATTTCTTTGTTACCTCGTTAAATCATAAATTAATTTAGCGTGTAATTGTAAGATGCTATTCGGTTTGAACGGAGAGAAAACAATTTTGAGAGGCGTGACTTAAAACTTTACCGTCGCAGATCTAATGGGCAGTGTCGGATATCTAGATCACTGTCCACTATGTCGACATTTGCCTACTTCACTGTATATATTTAGTTGCCTCATTATACTGCAACTTGTTAATCACCGACCCAATGGACGCAATTACTTCTTAAACGAAACACTTAGGAAAACGAAGTCACTTCGTGTAGGTTTACTATATTTTTTAACAATATTGAATAGAACCGGGAACAATCGGTAAAGAAATTATGTCATTATCTCTTTATTAATATTATACCACAAAAAATTTTTTGGTTAATTTTCCGTGCCTAAATTATTTAACGGTAATCAAATGGCCTAACCGTTTAATTACTAGTGTCCAAGGCAACTTACAATATTAAGGCTTATTTAAACATAATCCAACCAATGGTATTTAAATTCCTAGACTTATTAACCTTTTTTTTACTATTTACCCCTTCCAAAACAATGTGCTCTGCATTATATTTTACTATAAGGGGCGAAATCTAAGCAACAAGTTCTACAGTAAAAAACAGATGATTAACATTAAACCAAGTTCGAGGTAATGTCTTGTCCGTGGGCAAACTTTTCTTTCACAAGAATTATAAATTTCAAAATAAGTGTTAAAAAAACACAAAAATAAGTTTAATGAATAAATCTAGCGTGTCAATTTTTATTTCCAATTGAACGAATAAACCGTGGTAACCTTGACCAGCCGGCCAAACATTATCCTTTTGTCTCAATTGGCCCGTAATTGCTGGGGACGTGTTCTGTTCTATTCTCAGATACAATTTGCACTTACTGTCTTGTCAAATTGCACCTTAACTGTTTCTCCGCGTTAAAACTTATTATGCCACGACAGGACGAATTGAATAAAAAGATCGCGGTCCTCCAACCAAACGGATAACGACCCGCTCTGCATAACATCGAAAGTGTACTGATACATGCGATAACGTCAGACAAAATACATTAACATAATTGTACAATTTAATTGATTTTCCAGCCAAAATCTAAAGCCAAAACAAAATTAGTCAATTATACATAGTCATTGGGAAGTTAATTAAAGCTTAGTGGAGTAATAGTGTAAATACTAATATTATATCAAGTGTCGTGCTGTCTGTGTTGTCTCCGATGTGTGTTATATGTGATGTGCTTAAGATCTGCATGGATCGCCACGTGGATTAAACTTATAACTAACCGCTAACGCTCGTGGCGTTCACGAGAAACCTTATAAACTAAAGATGCCTAAAGGTAAGTTTCGCTTGCAGTCGCTTCGTTCAATATCACAACTTGATTAACTATGATTCATGTCTATATAACCATTTTCCTTAAGATATTCTTCATTATTTCAAGAAGTTGAGATGATAAATTAACAGTTTGAAATATTGTGAATGGTTGAAGTAAATTAACGGATATGCAATGATTAATTATTTGTTAAATTAACTGTAAATATTTGAAATATTGCTGAATGTAGGCGGCATACGACCGGTCCCTGTGGAAGTCTATAGGGGAGGCCTTTTTTCAGCAGAGGACCTCTTTTGGCTGATATGATGATGATGATATGAAATTCAGCTCAATTTCAGATACACCAACTGTTAGTTAATACTGACTGATATACTTACTGTGCCTCAGAAATACAAGTACGTATTTCAAAGCAACGTTGTGTCCAAATTTCAAAGCAATCGAAGGACTCAAATTCAAACGGCTTACGTTTTGATTTATATAGATTAAAGCTTAGTAGGTACAGATTTGAAAGGGCATCGTGTGAGCCTGCTATGAACAAATCCTCAGCTACGTATGTGGAATGTTTATAATTCCCTGTTCGATCACGTGTTCATATATCGTGACATCATCGCCACTAAACTGTATCGTCAACCGCTGATTTCAAGGCTGATAATAAAAAGCAAGAAATGCAACTAAGTCAATCATAAAAGAATCTATCAATCACCTGCCTGCTTTACGCTGCCACGCTATGTGGAATACCAATACATTTACAATTTATCCGAGATGCTTTAAATATTCTATCTCTGCAGTTCCGAACAAAAGTTGCCATTTAATTAAAGTTTTTGAACACTCAAACAAAGCAGCACAGTAACAAATAATAATTCCAGTAGCCATAAATCTAACTGATGTTTATTGTTTCAGCGATAATGAATCATTATTGTTTACAACAAAAACTGTTTCGTCTTTTCATCTCTCAGTTTGATACGTTGAGGTCGCGTATATCAAGTATGTTTTATCCCAAGTACATGCGCTCATATAATAAGAATGAAGTAATCGTTTGTACATACATCTGTTTATTCAATTTCCATTGCAATGAACGCGCAAAGCAGAGCATGTAGGCACATACATTATTGAAGAGAATAAGAGATTCAAACAGAGCGCTACATTTTCTAGAAGTTTTATTTTACTATCTGAGAAAGGTGGTCGCAGAAATAGCGAGTGTATTTTCTCTTGTATATGTGGGAATAAAAATCTTGAAATTTATTACATTTCCTATCTGGAATTATTTCACCTCTCGTGTTGTGTGACAAAAAGCAGAGGAAAACCCAAGTATACTTCATAACAGATAATTCGAAAAGGAACAGGATGGTTTCATAGACTAGGCTTGTTAAAAAAACGACAAAATATTTGATAAGTGAAACGATTTTGCTATTAGGGCAGTGTCGCACGCATCGCTTGATTGGTCGTCTCCCGTTTCACTGTTGACGCCACTTGAATCAATGAAGTGCCATTGGCTCATTGTTTAATCGTCTGTGTTATCAGCTGTAATGAACATGCCCGAGATGTTCGTGCATGCGGCTCGTTAAGGCACCCAATCATGATACATCGATTCAGGCATTCAGTCGCGAAACGCATTGTTTTTGCTTTACAAGTTTACAACCGTGCGATTTGGACGCCCAATTCCAAGAATATTCGTTTCGATGTCTAACCAACTGCTTAGCTAATTATAATACCCGCAGATTTGGTTTAGCTATAACTATTTTGTTTTTTTTTAATAATAACATTTCCCTTATAAGATTGTTTTTCTTTACACCAAACCTAGCACCTGTTCTTGCAATATCGGATGTAATTCAGTCGAAAACATGCATGATATAACCACCAGACTTTGTTTTTGTTCGACCTTTGAAAAAGTCAATGTTATTTAATAAACAGTAATACCCGTCTTTGTAGTTCAATTGAGTTACAATCGGAATCTCGCTCATTGTGTTTTAAATGTGATTATGTCCCACGAGAATATTATGAACAATATTGAAGTATAAAATAAACTTTCGTATTCACATAGTTACAAATGTTTTATTTGAAACAGTTCGGGGGAAGCGAATGCATTAAAAGAACAATAACATTGGCTCGATTGGCGCGCCTCGGGCGTCGCGGCTGTGGGCTGTGTTCCGCGTTCACATCTCTATTGATTTTGGAACAATTGTGCACTACAAACGTCACTGACCCTGGCTTATTGTTGGAACTGTGAATAGTGAACCATTGCAGCAGTTTAGGGTTGCCGTTACGTTCAGCGGTTCAGCATAGAGGTTGACTATGAATAGAATTTGGTAGAACGTGTGGGAAACGAATATGATGGTGCTTTAGGTAGGTACACATGCTAAGTTTCCATGGAACAGTGAACTGAAACCGGAGGGAACGGCACACGGAGAGTGCAATGATATAATATCGAATAAACACCTCAATCATATAAATCTCTTTCGAAATCAAAGGCAAATTTAGTGCATACCAATCATCAAGTATCTTCATAAACGTGCAATAATAGCAGGAGATACGTTTGAGATGTTGCCCATATGTAAACGTTCGGACATCTGGTACGCTACGCGGCAGGAAAGCCGGAACTGATTAATATCAAACTTCTTCATCGTTTATTTTTATCATGTTCCTGGTATTGTCTGTAAACATCAAATGGGTCTTTATTAACTTCAATCAAGTGGTAAGATGCCAGGACGGTACTGAAAGGGTGTCTTATATTGGTTAAGCTTTCTATCATTCGTGTCAATCCTATTAAGAACCATGGTATTACCATCGCAGACCACTGTACGCTATTCTGACTGATCAATAGTTAGCTTCTTTCCTTTCTTTCTTGGGATTCATCTCATGTTGTACCGATATTGCGCAGATCACCACACAAATAAGTATCACACTTAAAGGATCCACTTCACTCCACTTTACTAAAGGCATCCACTTCACTCCACATTTGGCCTCCATCCATACCTTCCATTGGGATTATGGGGCCTTTGATGAAGGGCCCAA